>JAKWJL010000003.1:0-2735016 GCA_023383405.1 Chaetomium cochliodes
GGCGCGCGCATACAGCATGGGCAAAGTCCACCCCAGCCTGCAGCTCACCGGCGCCGTGTGCCTCGGCGCCGCGCTCTGCGTACCCGGCACCGTGCCAGCGCAGCTCTCGGCGGGCCTGTGCGCGCCAGCTGGTGCTGGAGGGGAATATGGACGTCCTCCCAGCCCGCCTGCCAGCTCTGCCAGCTCTGACAGCGCTCACGAGGAAGAAGATGGTGGTACGTTGGGGCGGCAGCAGAAGCCGGTCGTCGGGGTTGGGTGCGAGCGGAGAGTCGTCATAGAGCACAGCTCCGGCCTGATAGATGCGTGCGTCATGACGAGGTATGAGGGTGACGGTGAAGTGGGCATCGAGTATGTCAAGGTTGCGAGGACGGCGAGGCGGCTGTTTGAGGGGAACGTGGTTGTGGATTTGATGCCGTAGGATAGGCCATGTTAGATGGCAGGGATCCCGGCCGGTGCAGATACCCTTAGACGACGTCCTAGAATAGAGGCCTCTATACTTGCTGTGAGACGGATGGTTCTGAATGTTCCTTCTGATCAAATTCGCGCAAAGCAAGTATGCGGTCAACGGACAGAACCCTCCTTCCAATATCCATAGCAACTATAACTCCAAGATGTAGCAATCCACCGGAATCAGCGGCTTAGTATACAGATATTATACCGAGTCCAGGAAGCGCCTACACAGAACCAAACAGAAAACTCTCAACTATCGCCATCCTCCCTGGCTTCAGTTGAGCAGCTCTGGGTAGATTGCGCGCCCACCAATTCCTTTATTCTAAGCGCCTGTCAAGTGTACCCGAGGATACGTGGCTGTGGCGTCTTCCCACAGCTCTGTAGCCCTAAACTGTTTACTCCGCATGTTCGGCTTATTAGAGACGAATAAAGGATATAACTTTATCCAAGCCCCGCGGGTATGCTCGATCCATTTTGAAGTTCCACGGCACCTGTAAATGCCGCGGGAAGTTGGTGCAAGCCCCCACGCTCCACCATATTCCCGCGGGATACACCGCGAGTCGCGACCACACCACGGTCTATCCCTTGCATTTTCCGGTAGTGGGATGCTAGCACCGAGGAGGCGGTAAAGCCCCTGACTCTTCCTCGCGTCTCGACCCATCAACCCCGGATTTTGATCTTTAGGCCCTTGGCATCTCCGGCTTCCCCGCAATTGGCATGGGCCGTTCGGCTCACGACTACCCTGCTTCCCCAGGTTATGGACCCTGGTGAGGGTGATGTGCCCGTGTGGTCATACCCAGCACCATCATTATAAAGAAGTGCCCGCCATGGCTAGTTCTAATCCACCGGGGCATCCTTTCGCCCTTTCATCCCGTTTCCCAGTTCTCCCCTCGATACTCCAGACAACCAATTGCGCGGGGTTTCCACTGCAGGCACAATGGCGCTCTCCGACGAGAAGATCGACATCCAGCTCGAGGAGCATGCCACGGAGGCAAGGGGCATCATCACCCCTGAGGAGATCCAGGCGCGCTTCGAGACCCTGCGTGATCTCAGCAAGGAGGAGATGGATGCGCTGAATAAGAGGGTCGTCAAGATAATGGACTGGAGGTTGATGCCTTGCATCACCGTAATGTTCCTCATGTCGTATGTGCATTGATATCCCGGACGGAGTCTCCCTTCCGGATAAATGTTTACTCATTGTTGACGTCCAATATTACAGCTACCTAGACCGCATAAACGTCTCCAACGCCCGCCTAGCTGGGCTACAGAGCGATTTGCATATGGACGACACGATCTGGAACACGGGTATCTCGTCCTTCTACATCGGCTACCTCTTTGGCCAGCTGCCTGGAAACCTGGTGCTCGCTAAAGTTAGCCCGCGCTGGTTCCTCCCCACCATCATGCTCGCTTGGAGCGTGTGCACCATCTGCATGCCAGCCATTACCTCCGGCCCCGGATTCATAGTCTGCCGCTTCCTAGTCGGTCTGACGGAAGCGCCCTTCTTCCCCGGCATCACGCTGGTCACATCGTCATGGTACACTAAAGAAGAAAACCCCATGCGCATGGCAGTGTGGCACGCAGGCAACACAATCTCCAACATTCTCTCGGGATTCCTTGCCGCAGGCATCCTAACCAACATGAAGGGCACCTTGGGTCTGCGCTCGTGGCAGTGGTTTTTCATCATTGAGGGGGCAGCCTCGGTAGTCGTAGCGCTGAGCGCCTACTTCCTTCTCCCGGATTGGCCGCAAAACACGCGCTTCCTTACGGAGCAGGAGAGGGAGATGGCGCAGTACCGCGTGCTGGTCTCCAATGGCGGGAAGGAGGAAGCCGTCGGCGGCACGTGGGACGGGCTGAAGGATGCTGCGAAGGAACCCTTCACGTGGTTCTTCTGCCTTATGCACTTCTCGCTTGTCACGGCGCAGTCGTTCAAGGACTTCTTACCTTCGGTGAGCTTCCCCCTCCACCCAACGGGGGTTATTAGCAAGCTCCAGATGGCTGACAACCCACGTGCTTCATACAGATCATGAAGACCTTCCACTTCGACGAGCTCACAACCTACCTCGTCCAAGCCCCACCCTACGCCTTCGCCTACGCCGCCGCCTGCGTGCTGGCCTGGTCGTCGGGCCGCAACCAAGAATCCACCTGGCACATCATCGCGCCCATCGCGGCCTCGGCCCTGGGCGGCTCCCTACTGATCAGCACCCTCAACCTCGGGGCGCGCTACTTCGGCCTAGTCCTCCTCATCTCGGGGACCTACAGCGGGCTAAACCTGCAGCTCTCGTGGTCGACGACGGTCGTGCCCGCGCCCCGGAGCAAGAAGGCCGCCATGATCGCCATCGCCAACTGCATCAGCCAGACCAGCCACTGGTTCAGCCCTTACTTCTTCCCGACTAGCCAGGAGCCCTTCTACCGCCTCGGCGGCGGCCTGATCCTGGTGGGGTGTCTGCTGACCGTCGTCTCGGCCCTGTTGGTGCGTTGGAGGGCGGCCAGGTTGAATAAGAGACTAGATGAGGCCGAGGGGTGGTCGCAGCACTGCGGGAACGAGAGGGGGTGGAGGTACATGTACTAACGTCAGGGTGGGCAGACCAGCTGGCTGGTGTTGAGGCGCAACAATCCCACCAGGAATCAGGGGTTTCCTGGCAGGCAGAGATTTTACCGGGCCCAGGGAGGTCCCACACAGATTTGAACCAGACGCAGAGGTTTGTAACTATTGCCGTACTCACTGCCTTAAATTGACCTGTTCTAGGCTGCTTGCGCGCGATCCAATTCCTCTGTTCTTAGCGCCTGTCGATTGTGTAACTGTGCATACCTGGCTGCTGGACTTCCAATTGGACGGCCAGATATTTTGGCCAGGCCCAGTCGACGCCCTCGCCGAGGGTCAGAAAGTTGACATCGTATCTGCTCGCCGTCGGACAAGTCCCTGAGGAATTCCCCTTTCCGTCGCCGGCGTAGATGCAGAAAACACCACTTTGTCGCGCGGGGGGATGCCGGAATGCCGTGGGCTCCGACGTTCGATGCCGCAGCAAACAGAAGAACACCGGCAGGGTGGGCCCGACTAACGGCCGCACGGAGCTCGTCACACCCTTGCTCCGTCTCATCGGGAAAGCCAAAGGAGATGGAAATGACGTCCACCTGCCACTTGGCTACCGCATGGCCGATGGCTTCAGCGATCTGGCGCGGCGGGAGGGGAACGGTGCCGGTGACTTGGGCGAAGTAGACGTCGCAGTTGGGTGCCACGTCCAGCAGAAGGGCGGTTACGTGAGTCCCGTGGCCGCATGGGTCGTCTACTCTCGACTCATGACGGCGGGGTAACCAGCTCCTCACCTCCTAGATGCGGTCTTGTTGTTGTAGATAAATAGATGGCCCTCAATAGCCTTGCTATTGGTACCGGTTAACCTCGGTACCTAGGAAATCTGGCAGTAGACTAGGAAGCAGCCTGACATTCGAGGTAACTGCCATACTATCCTTCCCCAAGTTCTCTAACCACCTCGAAGAGCTAGGCCCAAGTAGCGAGGCTGGTCGTATATTTGTGGCGACTGATCTTATAAGGAATGGCGTCGCCGGACTCGATCTCGAGGAGGCGTTTTGCAAATGATAGGAGGGCAAGATGGCCGACGCGGAATATGGTCGTCTCAGCCAATACTAGCGAGCCAGAGTTAAAGGAGAGGTAAAGGGTATCGCTTCGGGACTAGCTTGAAGCGCCGCTGAGAAGATAGACGCGTTTCGAACTCAAGTCGCTGTCGAGAAAGTCCACGGGGCAGTAGCCGAGGCGAACTGCCAAAACCCGCTTCTCTCTCGTGGCTTGTACCTCTCCTTGCGCACCCGCTGAAGAACATCCGAGGGCTTATCGGCTTGAAGATGCCATTCGAGGTGAGCTGGTCAAGCGTTTCCTTGGGCATCGCCCGAGAGGTCGTCTGCGATTTGGCCCAGGCGCCAAACAGGCCGTATTGTTTGATCAGAACGACAAGGTTGACTTAGCTACCACCCTGCCAATGAGTCAAGACCTCTTTCCAGAATAAAGGATTGTGACCTTTTCGCAATCCCCACAAATTTCGTGTCTACACATTGGGCAGCACTCATCGAACCGAGCACTAAGCGGGCCATCGCCGCAGCGATGCTGTTTCCGTGTTAGCATATGAGACGCCTGAATCATGAAACATTGGGCCCCTTACGCAATACCATTTCCTCTCGGCGTGACCATGAACTTTGCTGGGCTTCGGCATCTCAACTTCGTCATGAGCCATGCTTTGGGAGCCGCTTCTGCCATCCAGGCCCGTCTCTGGCTCGTTGTGGTCCGTGGTTGATGGCGGGTTCTCCTCTTCCTCTGACGCGTCGGAGTGCTCTTTTTCGTCGGTAATATCGTTACGGTTGTCGGCGGCGTCGCCGCTGCCATCACGGTTCGTCTCTGGCTCGTTGTAATCGGTGATCGATGGTGGTATCTTCTCTTCTACCGACGCGTTGAAGTATTCCTCTTCGTCGGCAATATCGGTGTTGTGGGTGTCACTACCCTCGGCGTTATTTTCCTCAATCTCGGTTTCGAATGATGGAAGAGCGAAGAGAGCAAGTTGTTCCTGGTGCCGGCCCACGTGGCGTTGGTACTGCTGTACCGAATGTAGAACGAGGGGGCAGAGCTGGCACTGAAGCCCTTGTTCGAAATCGACTGGTTGCTCGGAAAGCTTCACCAGGGCGTCCAATTCCACTGCCGACCGTTCGGCCGGGTGGCAAGTCTCGAGATGGATCCTGCAGCCTGCTGGTGATGAGGACGCAAGCCCGCAGCTAATACACCTATATGTCGTCCAGTGGTTTACCTTGAGGTGTTGAATCCACTCATGCCGTCGCAGGTACTCACAGTCGGGGGTGGCGCAATCGCTTTCAAGACATACATCTATCGAGGTCAGTTGACGGGCATCTTGAAGAAAGGGTGGAGGGTACTGTAAAGGAAAATATGAAAGGTGAAGTTGATATAAAAGGCGAGTCTTACATGGTTGAAGATCGCTATAAACATGTCTTCTTTAGGCTCGGTCAGTGATGGGAACTCGAATAATGTAAAGCTCTAACAAATTTAATATATATAACTTACTTCCATGTGGTCTTGTCCTTTACCACGATGATCGTATAGCAAAGAGGACATTGGAACGGTCCTTTGTAAGCCTCTTCAGGGACTGGAGGGATAGCTGGTCTACCGGTATTGGATATGGATGTGGTATACGACGTCTGCGATATACCGGTAATGGAGCCATCATCTGTAATGATCGGAAGACCCCCTGTACCTAAATAGCTTGGGATTGGAGACGCTATTGACTCGTCTACTAGCGTTTCGCCTGTGCCCAGTTCGATTTCGTCCAACCTGTGGGAGATCTTTTCGTAGCGAGTCTGCTGGTACCTCAGATACTGTCGCCTCCTGCTAATTGCTTTGCCGAGTCGATCTGCGAGCCACGGCTCAATGTTTTTGTATTTGGAGGACACATGCTGTACGTCAAAAGGCTCAAAGTGTGACATGTTGGTGGACTTTGCTCCCACGTATCGGTCATGAGGTACCGGATTCCGAAGCGCCATCGAGAGGCTAAGAAGGCAGTTGACCACATGCGCCATGTGAAACGCGATCTGGCCAAGCTCTATGTCAGGGCTATCGTTATCCGGGTCGTCCTCGTCTCGATTCAACTGATCCCACGGAATTAGCTCCCCTCGGATGATGGCGGACGCATCCTATATCAGGCTGACCATCCGCTGGACCAGTTTGATAACGTGGGATTTGATATGCGATGAATCTCGAAGCCTGTAGTCCAGCGAGCTCATCCCAGACCCATACGCCCGGCTATTGCCAACCCATACTTTGAAGCGGGACTGCTCGTCGATCATTTGAAACAGAATTCCTCGGTCCGGAAACTCCAGCCCATCCTCAGGGTCCACCAAGCGTCGGAAGAGGGCGAGACACCCCGCAACATGGTCTGAAATGCTTTCCGCCATAGCCTCAGTTGTAAGGGGAGATAGTTGTTTAGGTATTATGTGACCTTGAGGGAGTTTGGAAATGATTTTCGTTGTTGTTTATGTTTAACGTCTGGGTGGATGAGGGTATTTAGTATTACCAGGCTCACTCGAAGCTGGCGAGCGGGGTATGAAGCAGAAAGCATGCAGCAATGAGGCCAAAGGCTGCCATGTCCCCCGCCATTGGGTTCTGGCTGGAGTCTCAGGTCAAAGCTGATCAGCTACCCATCTTTCCACCACAACCGAGTTTCGTCCCAACAAAGCGATCTACAACGATGCCATCGAGCCTGCAGCGCGTTCACCATGTCGGGTCTTGAGGTCGCTGGAATTGTTCTCGGCTCAATATCCCTGCTAGTTACGGCACTTGAACACTATGGAGAGGGGCTCTCGACGATCCAACGGTGGCGGAAGTACCACCGGGAGCTGGAAAGCCTTATTCTTAACTTAGAAACCGAGCGGTTAAGATTACAAAATGTATGCGAGAAACTGCTGATTGGCCTCGTCCCCGCCTCCAAAATCGAAGTCATGATAGATGAACCACTCGGGGATCTTTGGCGCCGGGCATCGGTCGATAAAAAGATCCAGGCCCGCCTCTGGAAGTCAACCACAGTCTTCCAGAACACAACCAACGATATTATGACCGCAATTAACGAGATTACGCGGGAAATAGACACCCAGAAGGACGGCAATATCTCAGGACTCGGGCGTGGTATATTTACCCTGAAGCGCTTACACTTCGAGGAACGTCTCTCCATTATCCGAAACGGTATAGCAAAGCTGGAGAACTTTACAGACCGTAACATCGAACTCGAGCCGGAGCGCAAGCTAAGGTCGCAAACTAAGCTCTTCTTAGTGTTGCGGGATATGTCGAGCAGCTTCTATCGTGCCTTACGGACCAGTTTCCATTGTTCTTGCGAACACAATGTTGGATTGGGGTTGCAGAGCCGCTCGGCCGATATCGCCTATATGGAAAGTAGCGACAGAATTGTCAAGAACTTTTCGTTCCAGCTAGCCATTTCCTATAGGTCGATAACACGTAGCGACAAGACGGGCCCTGGGACGGTCCTAGATTGGCAAGAGATTGTTGTCAAAGCCATGTCGACACCTACCCCGACTCTAAGTCCGACTACGATACCCACTGTGGCCTCGAAAAGGACCAAAATAAAGAAAAGTGTTCGTTTTCGCTTCTCTCAAACGATAACCTCAGCAACATCTATCGCTACGGGAACCGGTACTATTACCACGAATCTTGTCCAAACAAGCCCGGAGTCACCTAACCTATTCCCCAATAATGCCAATCTCTCCAGTGTCGGGGTAGCGTTAGACCTTTGTAAGGAACTCCGTCAGTCCCAAAAACAAGCCGCATTCGATACCTACGGTACTCTCGTCGACCAACTCCCGCCATCCCCTAGGAGGTATTCCATCCACCCTACCCCGTGTACCGACGATTCCCGGTCCTGGTCCGTTGTTTCCCTCTACGATATCCTCGAACAAAAGAGCCGCTTCCCCCCACTATCCTACCACAACCGCCTCCGCCTAGCCGTCACCATCTCCTCCAGCGTCCTCCAGCTCCACGGCACCCCCTGGCTCCCGAGCATCCTCACCAGCCGCCACATCTTCTTCCTCCAGAAACACAACGCCCTCAACAACCCGATCATGGACTGGCACCCGGTCCTGCTCCAGCACCTCCCCGACGGCGGAGCCCAGCCCGCCGAAACGGGGACGGGGACGGGGACGGGGATTGAAGCGGAGCGTAACCCGACGCTCCTCTCGCTGGGGTGCGTGCTTATCGGGGTTATTCTAGGGCGGCTGCTCGACTCGCGCCAGGCTGCTGCTGCTCCTGCTTCTACTGCTGCTGCTGCTGTTTCTTCTACCGGGCATCCGGCGGTGGCGGTGTGGATCTGATGTCGGACTATGTGGCGGCGCAGGGCCTGATGGACGAGGTGCGCATGAAGAGCACGAGCTATGAGCGGGCGGTGGCGCGCTGTATGGATGGCAAGCTGCATCGGCGTGGGTGTGGGTTGGAGGATGGGGATTTGTGCCAGGATGTGTACTCGCAGGTTGTTGCATTGCTGGAGAGGGATCTGGATAATTCATGAGCTGGTGTGGGGGAGGGGGTCGATATCCTGGTAGAGCGTGGATTGAGGATGGAGGTCTGATGATCTGCTCCGGTCCCCAGGCACGGGCTTTCGGTCTTCGCCTTTGGTGGTTTGGTCTACTTGGGTTGTGGCCTAACCTTCCAGCCTTTGTCAAGTTCTTGTGGTTCAGGGGCAAAAGAAAGGAGTATTTGCTGGCTAGGGTGGGGAATTATGTTGAATTTGCCAAACTCCACCACAACCTTTGTGACATGAGTTAAGGCGTCTGGAATGTGAATGTAGGGGGCTATATTGGGTTTTTACAGAAATCCTCGGTGTTGTATGTTTTTGACTTTTTACTAATTCTGCCTCTCTATTTTTGTCTCTAGGGTTTCGGTGTTGGGTGATTAGGCGGCACTCGCTAGGTCATGACATGAGTAGATGGTGTGTAGGAGAGGATAAACGGGAGGGTATGTAAGTGGTCACCCATATTGAAATAGAATCACATGTTGCAGTTGGAGTGGAGTCATTCCGGCCGGTGGCGGCTTTGCGGGTGTTAGTGGTGGAGTTGGCGTTAAGTTGGTGTCGAGACAGCCATGACATGAAATGGTCAAAATAGGGTAGACTACATCCCGAGTGGTTCGTTATACATCATTCATTGATCGACGAGCCTCTCTTACTCGGGGGGGTATAATCTAACACGACAGCCATCCATCTTTACATACACCCCACCACCCTTGGTTCAGGGTATCTTCCTGATACACACCTAACTAAAATAAAAAAAAAAAGATAAAAAAACACCCGACTTCATCTACTGCGTCTTCTGGATCTCCTCACCGTTCCCATTGCCGCCTGAAGCAGCATGGTCCCCCTTCACCCCCTCTCCGGACAAAACCGGCGCGTTCGCATACGAGCTGGGATTGCCAACCACCTCATCCTCATCTTCTCCCGCCAGCTCCTCAAGCGTCTTGCGCTTGGTCTCCTTGATCAGGGCGGTGGAGCCGATACCCAAAAGCATAAACAGGGCGTAGATCTCCAGCACGTGGTCCATCCAGGGGTTGGGGTTGTTGTGGGTGGCGCCGCGGGTGCGGAGGGGCGCGATGGCGCCCTGGCCGATGATGCTGCCGATCTTGCCCGAGGCGGCGGAGATGCCGTGGGAGGTGGAGCGGTAGCGGGTGGGGAAGCACTCGCCGGGGACGATGAAGGTGGTGGCGTTGGGGCCGAAGTTGAAGAAGAACTGGGCGAGCACGAAGATGGCGAGCAGGCCGTTGGGCGAGATGTGGAAGTAGGCGAACCCCATCACCACGAAGAGCACTGTTAAGATCGTGAAGCCCATGAATTGGATCGGCTTGCGCCCGAGCGTGTCCACCGTGAAGACCGTCACCCAGTAGCCCGGCACCGCGCCCGCGAGCACGATGATCAGGTTGCCGACGGCCGTGTTGTACAGGATCTCGTAGGTGTTGCTGGCGTTCTTGGTCGAGTAGCCGATCACCTCGAGGATGACGGCGTTGTTGAGCGAGACGCCGTAGTAGGCGATATCGAGGAAGCACCATGAGAGAGCGGTTCTGTTGGGGGGCGGGTGTTAGTCTGTGGTCTCGGGGGGGGGGACGGATGCCTTGGGAAGGGTAATTCTTACCCAGCTAGGAGCGCAGCGTTCTTGGGCTTGGCATAGTGGCGGAAGAAGTCGGACCAGCTGGCCTTCTCCGTCTTCATCTGCTCGTTGGCCTGCCTCTGGGTCGTGGCGCGAGTGAGATCGTCCGGAGTAGCACCTGACTTGCCCTTCAGGTAGGCCTCGGCGTCACCCTCGGCCTTCTCGACGTCCATCTTGACGTCGAAAGTGTAGCGGGGTGTTTCGGGAATGGTAAGGCGGTAGTAGAGGGCGATGCAGCCGGGGACGGCACCGAAACCGATCAGGACACGCCACATCTTGTCGACGGCCTGGGCGCAGCCTCCGGTGCAGTCGGCGAGCTTGGGTGACGTCTCGAGCGACGACTTGAAGCCGAGGGTGAGGAACAGCATGACGAAAGCGGCGGCGAGTTGACCGAGACCCTGCATGGCGAAGACGGCACCCATCATGGCACCTCTCCACTTGGTGGTGGCGAACTCGGAGGTAATGATACTCGAAAGAGGGTAGTCACCGCCGATGCCGATGCCCTTGAACCGTTCAGTCAGCCTCAATTGAGTCTCTTCCGGGGAGGTGCGTAAGTAGGATGCTCACCATGAGGACACGCCAAAAGATAATGACACCGACAATATCCATTGAGGGAGACGAGGAGGTCAGGGCCTGAGCGAGCGTAGCAAAGATTATCAAGATCAGCTCGAGGCCATACATGCGCTTCCGGCCAACGATATCAGCCAGGGCGCCGAAGCCGAGCTGGCCAATGACGGTACCGGCGGAGGTCGCGAGCTTAATGGCCGTGTCGGAGGTAGTGGGCATTTGACCGACGCCGGGATAATACACAACGCCAAGCATAAGTGTGAGGAGGGAGACGGTAAAGATATCGTAAGAATCGGTGAAGAAGCCCACGCCCGCGACGACGATGGCGCGGACGTGGTACCAGCCGAAGGGGGCCCTGTCAACTTCAGCGAGGGCGAGCCGCCTCCGCTCATTCACGTCTTTGATGTGAGCAAAGTCATTGTCTAGCGGGAATGGTGAGCCAACTTATTCCTCGACAGGTTTAGGGGGGGTTAGGAACAGCATACGGAAGTTGTGGTACGCATTGTTGCCACCGCTAGTTTTTGTCGTCGCCATGGTGGGAGCGTGTACTCGGTGCGTGTAAGCCGAAGTGTTGGGAGACTTGGGTACCTAGTAATGGAGAGATACGCGGGAGGAGAGGTGAGACGACCGCAAGTATCTCTAACTACTGTCCAAGGCCAGCCAGCCGAGTCTCTGAGTATGTCGACGGATGGAAGTCGGAGAAAGGGATGGAGGAAATAGAACGATTTGCGAGAGGGAGGGCAAGCCGGGGATGATATAAATTTTCCAGAGAGGGGGGTTGCGGCTAGGCTGAGCAAGTTCCGCCGCGTTCCGGCCACGAGGTTTGGATGTGCTCGCGTGGGCAGCTAGCGTTACTGTGTAGTCCACGTTAGCTGCGTCGTTTGTCTCCTCACTGCTGCTACCCATGCCCATGCCCGTCATCGCTGACACCTGAGACCTGCCCACAACCTGCCCACCCCACCTCTCGGTGGCTGCTTCTGTCCCGGTTCCCTGAACCGTTCATGTCGCGCAGCGGTTGCACGTGGGGGAGCTGGGAACTGCAATGGCTCCCAGCGTAGTTATTCACATCCATCCAGACGGAGCCTCCGGGTCGACCAACATTTCCTCAGCTTGATTTCCACACCCCAGGGCATGCGAGCCCTCGAAACGATGCGTTCCGTGCTCGATGCAGCGAACATGAACCTTGCCCCTGCCCTCCATCTCTGGGCATCTCTCGGCATCTCTAGGCTTTCTGGGCATTGCTGGGCGTTGCTGGGCATACCCATCCCATCTGCACGTCGCTCTTGGCAACCGGTAAAGGCTTTTCTCGCGTGCTTCGAGACGACAAATTCTCCGTCATTGCCACTGGCAGGCGCCTTCTTCCCAAACGGTGCTTCGGTCAACGCCCCTGGCCTCCTCGACCAGTCAGGGTCCCAACTCGCCTCTGCTCGAATGACGGAGGAGCTCGTCGGAAGCCGGAAATAGCAGCGAGCCAATCGTCCGCTGATAGAGATCCAGAAGCGGAAAGTCGTACCAGGAAGACTAACCTGGATCGTTATCCACAAGAGCGGGACCTGCTTGGGAACTGGGCTCTGCCAGGAGTAACTATGGGTCTTCCCCACGAATGACAGACCTCAAAATGCACCACGTTTCGGGTTCTCGAACGCTGGTTCGTCGGACTTTCCCGTTGGTTTCTGGGGCATGGGGGTGGCTTCCACGCATCCAAGCTCCAGAACCTGAGCGGAAAACGGATTTGATGCCGACTTTGCTCCCCGCCGCCACTGAACTCGGTTTTTTCTTCGATCATATCCAGGATTGATTGAAGCCTCGGTTGGAAGGTCTCATCGACTCGTGGCATGGCAGCATGAAATCTCTCAGTCTGCTTGGCGCACCTTGGCAAGTCTGAAGGACTACCTCCGAAGAATACTGAAGTTGATGATGTCGGAATGCGTTCATCGCGCAGTTTACCGGGCCTCGCGCATCAACGAGTTTCTGTTACTGTGTGCAGATCCGTAGTTCTTGCAGAGACAGGCAACCGATCGGTCATCGCTGCAGCCTGCGGCCGAGGGCGGCCAATCGAATACTACAGCCCAGGCACGAGCCATTCCTGTGGTGATCACTCTTTAAACCATGACGGCAGCCTGTCTCACGGCACTCGGCACAAGTGCCAGTGGTTCGCCCGGATTTTAATGTCTTGCTGCCCGGGATTGAGGTTAGCTATGTATGTACAAATGGCCAGTTTATCGACGTTTTCTCTCGATCCTTCGCGTTCAAGTGTCTCGTACATCTCCGCGCGGGCGCTCTCTTGTCGTTGAACGTCGTCCCGTCGGAATCTCGCTAACGGCGACAAATTGCCGTGCTAAGCTTTCTCACTGCTTGTCCCGATGCTTGTTTTTCTTGGCTCATGTAACCTCACAACCGCCATGCATGGCAGTCTTGGGGAACTCTTGGACGCTTGGCCGCCAGAGGAGGAATGAGACCACGCGACCTCTTGTCTCGCCTAGCCTCGACCGTTTGGCCGGCTCGAGGCTGGGCAGCAGGGTATGCGGTGGTGTTTTGCTTGGCGCCTGGTTGCCATCTGCGATTCAAATCGACTTCCGTCTGCATTTGAACAGTCTCAAACTTCAACTATCCTGTCGTCCTCGTCCTCGTCTCCGGCTTCCTCCTCCGCCCCCGGTTCAGCCTCGTCCGCCATTAGCACCTGTACCAACCGGTCACATGCCTCTTGGACGTCCTCGTCGTCGACCCTGAGATGTGTTTCTCGGATAATCGGGTACACCTTGACACTTCGCATCAGATCCCGCCCCTCTCTCGTAGTGGTCAGAAGGGTCAATGTCTCGACGTGAGTCTGGACAATCTTGGGGTCTGAATCTCGTTGCTTGTCGGGCGGCAGTAACTGCAAATCCGGCAGCATCCCCATCATGTCCTCGTCATCATACTCCTCGCTTCCAGTGATGGGTAGCAAGAGATAAGGAAGAATATTAATCTGGTTCTCGTCAAGGAACGCAGGGTGTGCCGGCAGATCGAACGCCGCGTTCTTGATGGTGCTCGCCACACCTTTTCTCCGGATATCTGACTTGTGCTCTGTAAATACCTTGATCTTGTTGATAGGGACGACGCCGTCGTATTCTTGCTTATTGACGAAGAACTGTCGTATCTCTGGGTGCTTGGAGAGATCGGCGATGACGTAGGCGAGGTAGTCGAAATCGGCCTTTTTGTTGTACGTGCCGTCAGCTCCCTTCACGAAGAGATCAAGCAGCTGATTGAGCACGAGCTCGTTGGACTGCAGCGCGCTGGGCGGCTCTTGCTTGCGAATCGCGAGGCTCTTTAGATCATCCCACTTCACCAGGTTGGCGAGCAGCATGGCGAGCAGATCGGAATTGGGTTCTGCCGGGTCCTACAAAGCTCGACGTTTCCTCGGTTAGCGCTGTTCGAAAAGACACCGGGGGCTTCTGGCCGCAATATAGCCAACGTACATACAACCAGATTACCGAGGAGAATTCCGATAAATTTTTCGTCGGTCGCTACATGTTCCAAAACACTTTGGTCGGCCGTCAAATTGATCAAGATGGTGAGAGCATGCTCTGCAATTTCCTACACAGTTGTTTAGTAGGGGGTGTGTTTACAAAGTAACAACAATTTCTCACTGGATGATCTCGGATCAATAACTTGAGATGTTTCACGGGTAGCAGCTCCTCGGTCTTGAAAATCGAAGGCTGTTCCAAGGAATACGGCACGAGATTCTCAGTGGCTAGTTTGCGAATTTGGGGGTTTGGGTGGGCAATGAACCCCACAAGCTACGGGCATGTTGTTAGCTACCTTTGAACTATGAATTTCAATCAAGGCGTGGAGTTACCTCTTCGAGTTCTGTCGGCATGGTGGGTTTGGCAAATGGTGGGTATGGATAATAGGTACTTGTTTGAGCTCCAGTTACGATGCTTCCTGTCTCGACTGCAGCTGTAGCTCAATTTTCAATAATTTGGAGGCATGACGCGGGGCACCGCGGGGCTTCTCTCCGTTATCGATAAGACATTTTCTTAAGCGATAAGCTTGCCGGTGGATTGTATTTCCGCACAAAGGACACTTCTAACCAATCGCAACTGCAGCGCACCCAGAAGGAGGCTCCACTGTAGTAACTTTTTTGTGAAGATGCACGAAAAATTACCCGTTCAAGTTGAAGCCTGAGCAGCCTATTGTATTCGCTACGAGGTCTTTCCACGACGCAACTCGCCTCGTCTAAGCCCATATTGCACATTCTACAAAATGCCCAAGTCAACGACAGCGTCGCTGTCTAACAAGAGGCGCCATAACCCCCTCGAAAATGACCTACTCGCGACAGGAGTCCTCAAGAACCGAGAGGGAAGGCCCTCGAAGCGGGCCGACAGGAAACAGACCGAGGAGCAGGCCTATGTCGACGCCAAATCTTCCCGCAAGATTCTGGCTTTGAGCCGCGACTTGATTGACGAAGAGGAGCTCAAATCCGGCGCCAACAACCAAGATGTATCCGCGCCATCAGGTTTTGACTTTGACCCCTCCCGGTTAGAGGGCGGCAGCAACCAGGATGAGGAGGAATACGCCAACGAAGAGGCGTGGGGTGACGAGGAGGACATCGTCGAGGAAATTGAGGTTGATGCAGCCGATCTCGACACCTTCAACCGTTTCATCACGCCGACAATGAACGACGACCCTCTTCTCACACACGGCTGGGACCGGGCGCCAGGCGACGGAGCGGAAGAGCAGGGGGGCGGGACAAATCTAGCGGACCTGATTATGGCTAAGATTGCCGAGAAGGAAGCGATGCAGGGCGGGCAACAGCACGACTACAACCCGATCGAGGAGGACTACGAGATGCCGCCCAAGGTGGTTGAGGTCTTTACCAAGTACGTCTAGTTGGGGCTGAGGCAGACGGCCGGTGGAATTATGGTACTAACGGATCGCCAGGATTGGGCTCATTCTCGCTCGTTACAAATCCGGGCCGTTGCCGAAACCGTTCAAGATCCTACCACAAATCCCCCACTGGGAAGATATTCTTCAAATCACGCGGCCAGATCAATGGTAAGCACATTCGAGGCAGGGAGATACTCGGGGCAAGGGGCTGATTTGAGATTTTAGGACCCCCAATGCGTGCTATGCTGCGACAAGGATATTCGTGTCAGCCAAGCCTCTCGTCGTTCAGAGGTTTATGGAGATGGTCGTCTTGGAGCGCGTCCGCGAGGACATCTACGAGAACAAGAAACTCAACGTTCATCTTTTTAACTGCCTCAAGCGGGGTCTCTACAAGCCCGCAGGCTTCTTCAAGGGTTTGTCTAACACCATATGACAATGGAATTTTGCGGCTAACCTTCCGCTCTAGGTTTCCTCTTTCCGTTGGCCGCATCTGGTAAGCAGTTCCGTATTCCCGCTGATGGGAGCTTGCCCATGCTAACTGTCCGCAAGGAACCTGCACATTACGTGAGGCGCAGATCATCTCTGCCGTGTTGGCTCGCGTGTCCATTCCGGTCCTCCACTCGGCAGCGGCCATCAAGACGCTGTGCGATATTGCCGCAGAACAGGCCTCCCAGCAATCAGAGTGTGTCAGCGCGACCAATTTCATGCTCAAGGTTCTGCTAGAAAAGAAATATGCCTTGCGTAAGTCCATGTCGCAGTTGTTTATGCAGTTCACTCGGAGTTTGAGGTGCTAATGCAATGCGATAGCATGGCAATGTGTCGACTCCCTCGTCTTCCATTTCCTCCGGTACGCCGCGTCCGCTAGGGATGGAGATGGCCCCAGATCACTGCCTGTTATTTTCCACCAGTGCATGCTTGTGTTTGCCCAACGGTATCGCAATGACAGTGAGTGTCTCTCGAATACTCCGAATATGCTCACAGTACTCACTCCTGTATTTAGTCACCGAAGATCAACGAGAGGCCCTCTTGGACCTTCTTTTGAACCACGGCCACGACAAGATTGCGCCCGAAATCAGGAGGGAGCTGCTCGCCGGGCGAGGACGAGGTGTCGCAGTAGAGCAACCTGGGCCAGCGTTTGATGGCGACGACACGATGCTTGTCGACTCATGAAGCTAGGGGCCGAATGTCTTACATCTGCTTCGTGACTTGCGAGCAAATGAAGCGCCCGAATGGTTTCGCCGACTGTTGAACACCCATCGGGCGGTTTCGAACGCCCTGGTTTGCGGGCCCCAGCTTGCTACCGTCCAAATCATTCGGTATCGGCCTACCTACAAATGCGGCCATGTCAGAGGACAGGTGGCGGCCCCAGCCGGACGATATCGGATGCATTCGCCGTCTCGGGAAACGTTCAACATGGCTTAGGATTGCCCATCCCGTGGGCCCAAGACGGCTCATATCATAACCTCGAGTTGGGGCTGGAGGATACCGTTGTGCCATTCTATGTGGCCTTGATGATAATTTTATATGCGACCATGACACATTTCAAGCACAGCTTTGAGATCTATGCTCAAGTTCCTCATGCTCGATCGAGCAACCGGGATTGTTTACAGTGGCTCCGGTACAGTATAGGGAAGGCAGGACAAGATACCGCGAGAATAAAAGGTTCCTTTACACTCACATACCCAGACTGGTGCGGTAGCTGAGAATGCTGTGATTGTACAGATTACGAGCACTTCGTACTGGGTAGAATGACAGACAATAGCTCCAAAGGGGCACATTGTTTATTTTATTGTCATCACCCCCTGAATGTCCAGGGGTGTGGGGCCTGGTGGTCCGAGCACACCCTCTTTCAGCCTTTCGAGTAAAAGAGTGGGGCTTTCCGATCCCTGACCTCTGCGCTCGCAGCCTCGTCTCGACTCGAGCAACAAACGCGACTTCTTCCCTAGCAGCTTCGCCAGCCACAGCTTCGCAGCCCGCCATCCCGAGGCCATTGAATCGAACCCCCAATTCAAAACCCCCAGAGTTTTAGAGCTTTGACAACACAAAGAGATGGCGCCAATCGAAGATCCGCTACTTCTTTTGCGGCAATCAATTGCTTCGGGTAGCAAGATCACGCCAACTGCGTCGGCCGACTCGTCAGAAGAAGCACCGCTTTCCAAAGCCACCCACCTCGTCTTCACTGACCCGGTCCGGGTAGCCGTGCCTATCGATGCGCCGACGCGATTTACATCAACCGAGGGCAAGGCCGTCGATGTACGATCCATTTACTTCGCCTGGCTGAACAGCGACTTTGCCATTCCCGAATACAATGCGGTGGCGACCAAGTTGAACGAGGAGATGGCCGGCGCCGCGGCCGTGCACATGTTTGCCTTTGTCGAGCGTCTCGTGCTGTTTACATTTCTGGAGGGCGCGCAAGAGGAGAGCGAGTTTATCAAGCCTCTGCCCGGAGACAAGGATGCCGTGGCGGGGGCCGGCGCTGCGGCGACGGGGACGGCGTTGAAGGCCGCTCCGGCCGCGTCGGGACGCGCAGGGCGAGGCACAATGGATCCACGTCTAGCGCAGATCTATAACGGGGAGCGGCGCATGGGTGACAGGAATACCATCCTCAGGGGTATCAAGGCAACTGTGAGTGACCGCAGTCGAATTTTTCATGGGACTGGTCTGATTCTAACCCGTCGACACCACAGGACTTCTCTCACGTCCGCAAGCTTGCCGTGCCCTTCATGACGCGCAAACCAGGCGGGACCCCCACAGCAACCGGCGTCAGCGCCAACCCAGCACTCGCGCTCAACCAAAAACCGGCGCGCCGGCCCGACCCCATCATCCTCCTTTCGCCGTCAGCCTCCGCGCTCCTACGCATGTCCAACGCCAAATCGTTCCTCGAGGGCGGGCGCTACACGCCGCCGGACAACAACTCGACATCAACCATGCTGCACATCTCGCGGCTCATCAAGGACATCGACGCGACGCGGCCGATGCGGTTCATCCTGGTGGAGGGGCCCGAGCAGTTCAAGCCCGAGTACTGGAACCGGGTGGCGGCGGTGTTCACGACGGGCCAGGCGTGGCAGTTCAAGAACTACCGGTGGAGCAACCCGACCGAGCTGTTCAAGCACGTCCTGGGCGTCTATCTGGGCTGGCGCGGCGACGAGCCCCCCGAGACCGTGCGCGCCTTCGGCCACAAGGTGCTCTCGTGCTCGGTCGAGAAGTGGCGCGACCCGGGTCAGCCTGGTGCTGAGACTAGCCGCTGGCGGGATCGTGAGGTTGTCGAGGCGATCTGGAAGGGTATTGAGGCGAATATGCGGGCTAAGGGATGGCGTAAGGATGCCGCGCCCAGTTCTATTTGAGGGCAAGGTCTCGGTGCGGGGTTTGTATAGGCTGGGGGGAAGCTTAGACTGTATTATCTACTTCTCTAAGGGCATTAGCTGGGCGTTCAGGTGGCGTTTTTGTAGGGTTTACGTATATGGCGATTCTGGAGCTGGGACAGGTTATCCTGGCGGAGATCAAAAAGATGATATCCCGACTGGTTGTTTCTTGTGATGAGCTCTGCTATGTCGTCTGGCTGTGGAAGGTGTCTCAGCTGTTCGCACTGGACACCATGTGCACTTTCCAACTGAGCAACACCTATCAAGTCATAATAAGTAGTAATTGATCATTGCTGAGACGAGTGTCGCATCGCGCGCATATTCTACCTCTATCCCGCCAAACCCATCGAAGCGCAATCCACACCAACGCCGTCCCATCGGTAACCCATCCGATAAACCACCACCCCCAAACCCAAACCCAGGTACATGTACCTCTAAACAAGTCTACCTCCTCCATCAATCACAACACAACACAATCCCCGCCACAAGCACCACCGCCGCAATCAAAAACCCCTTCGCCTCCTCCCTCGACGACCGCGACCGTGACCGCCGCAACCTCCTCCCACCCCCACCCCCATACTCATACCCCCCCTCATCATCATCATCCTCACCATAATCTCGACTATACCGCCCCCCTCTTCCCGCCCCCCGACGATACCCCGCCTTCTCTCCCACCCCCGCCCCCTTCCGACGCCGCCGGTGCTCGCGGATGCGCCCGTCTGGGTACACGGTGTATTCCTCGGGGGCGCTGTCGTCGGAGTCGGAGTCGGAGTCGCAGTCGGAGAAGGAGCCGTCTCGCCGTCGCTGTCGCTGTCGCTGTCGGCGTTGTTGTTTTTCTGGTTGATGGGGGTAGGGGATTAGGGCTTTGCGGTTGCTGTTGGCGGTGCTGCTGTTGTGGGTGTGGGCGGTTCGGCTGTGGGTGGTGTTGGCGGGTGCGGGGCCAGTTGTCGTTGTCGTCGCTGTTGAGCAGGAGCAGGTGGATGTGGCCGAGGTGGAGGCGGCGGGCGAGGGGGAGCGGGGTCGCGGTCGATGGGGACGGGGATGGGGATGGGGCCGAGCCCGGTGGTAGCTGTGGCGATCCCCGTCTCGATCTCGGTCTCGGTCCCGGTCTAGGTCCCGATCGCGATCGCGATCGTCGCGCAAGTCCCGTGGGACCATCCCATCGCCGCGCGGGGTTCTGGGAGACCGCGGTGCTGGGTTGGGTCGCCGGTGGCTGTGGCCGTGGCCGTGGCGGTAGCCGTGGGAGAGGTCGGCGGAGTCGAGGGATGCTGGCATGGTTTAATGAATGCGGTTTGCTTGCTGATGCATGTAATTTAGATTGCTTTGGCTCGTGCTAGTTGCAGTGGTGGTGTTGAGCAACTGCAACGGCAAACAAACGGAGGTTCGATCGGGTTTGGCGAGTTCAGGGATTTGGTGACCCGCGACGAAAACCGCCATGGTGGCGAGAACTGCCTTGTTGCCTGTCGCAGCCAGTTACCCATTTTATTTTCCTAAGGAGCAATGAGGAGGAGCTTGGGACCGAGCCGCACGAGATGAAACCAACCAAAACGAGAGGGTTGTTTCGCACCGAACCCAGTGGTGCGATTGGCGAGTAGTATGGTCTGCGACTCCGCGTCTTACAACGACCCGAATAGGTAGGTAGCTAACCCTTGTCATAGCAAAGTCGATAGAGAAAGAAAGAGAGAGAGATGTCTTCCCAAATCACAAAACACTGGTAAATTGCAGCTTCTGACCTCTGAGATAACAATTCCACACCACCCTCACATCCACAATCTAGTCACAAATCTTAGAGTGTTCCCCCAAATGTTCCATCTCCTCTCCTTCCGGTGCGCCCCCGATGGGCCTCCGATGCGACCTCTCATACCTGACTCCTAGAGGTAGGTACTGGACCGGTGGGATGGTGCAGGACCTCGCTGAACAGCCGCCTGTGTCTTGTCACCGCCGCCATCCTTCTTGTGCTCGGTGTTTTTATTATGGGCGGAGGGGTTGTACCACTTCGAGGTGCTGCACCACCACATTTGACAGTCGGTGAATGCCGCTTCGGTCTGCTTCTTTTGATTGCCATTGGTGTGGACTACTTCAAGGACGGTGTATATCGATGTGCACCTAGAAGGTGCAGCAGCATGTCAGCGGTTACGGTTTGGGGATGTTGAGAGGGACCCTGTTCACTGGCCGAGGAAGCAAGGCAGAGAGCACTCACATGGTGGCGGTGTTTCTTTCCGAGTTTGCAGAGTTCAAGGTGTACAAGGAACTGAGCGGCGTGATGCCAAATTAGGGGCGAGAGCGATTGAAGAGCTGTGGCTGTTGCTGTTTGTTGGGACAAGTTTCAACCAGTTCGGCCCTAGGTTGGTCCTTTACTTATACTTTTTGTTTTACGGATACCCCTTTGCATGATCCAATACCGGTCCTATCAGAGAAGGTCCACGGCCATGTCCATGCCTTGTGAGCGAAGAACCAGCGGCTAACCGCGGCGTGTTCCAGCCGGTGGCCACCGCCTAGAGGTGCCCGTGTGTGTTCTCTCAATGGCCCGGGCAGGGCTATGCCTCCTACATGGCGTTGATGAGCACATGACGTTGATGAGCAAGGCTGGCGGAGTTGACAGGGAAGGGGAACTGCCCGGCATTGCGCTTGGAAGGTTGTCTCGGCAGGCATGTCGGGTCTCGGAAGCGATGAATGACACACCTCACTTTCTTCACACCTACGCTAATCACATGCAGTCAGTTTCTCTCATATCCCACATCTGAACACACTGAAAAATGCGATATCAAACCGGGTATGGCCTATGTGAGCCAATATGGCTTCGCTAACTGACCCCCGGGGCCCTGCTGCCGGTATGTGGCTTCCCGAAGAGTGACACATCGCCTGCCCTCAGGAGCCCAGTCAACGAATGGCTTGCTATATCACATTGACTTACGCGGCTGAAGAATATTTCAGTCACAGGATTGGTGCATGAAGAGGGGGTGGTTTATGTTGTGGGCCCAGTGTGTTGAAAGATTGAAAGCCTTTGCTTGTTCTCCTTTCGGGGGTCTGCGTGCCTCCCCGCGCTCAAAGCATTTGCTTCAATGCCCAAGCCTGACCCTCAAAGCTCACTCCTCCTTATGTATTAGTCAGTTGCCTTGTCCTCCTCATACACATGCCCTGCTTCTCGCAAACGCTTGGCCAAAGCTACCATCCGCCCTGTTCAAGTCTCCTTACCCACCGGGGGCTCGTCTGTCATCTTTCCACACTATCCCTCTCGAAACCAAAGTCTCGGATAGGTCGCGGACCAGCCGAGAGCATCATGGCTACCGAACAGCGCCCAAATACCACGGACACGGCGGATCTAGAGATCCGTCAATGTTTCGATGGGACGAACGGCCGGCACGTCAAGTGGTATCATTTCACGGCAGATGACGAAGCCTATCGTGGAGTTTCATACGACGACGAGCGAGACATGACCCTGGACGAGTACGCCGCCAGTCTCAAGCGTATGAGCGACGACGCCATCTTCCCCAAGGTCCCTACCGACGCGCAGGTCACTATCGCACCGAAGAACCTGAACGGCAGCGCCGTCTACATCAAACGCTCGGGTCTAAGGCGGTACCATGGCGTCGAAGAGGAGGACAAGTGCCAGACCAAAGACCAGCTCCTCGCCGAAGTGCTCGTCATGGAGAAGATCTCCAAGACACCCCATCCGTACGTGGTTCGGTATCACGGGTGCACAGTCCACCGCGGCCGCATCACGGCTATTGCAATGGAGCGACTCGGATTGACGCTGAACCACTACGCTTACTGCCACGGTGAGTGCCCGGCGGACATCACCGGGCACAGAACCATGTTCGAGCAGATCGACAAGCAGGCCTTCCTCGCGGGGGTCGAGTCGGCCGTCAGGTTCCTGCACTCGCTCGGCCTCGCCCACAATGACATCAACCCCTACAACATCATGGTTCGGGAGGCGAGCGAGGGCGACGGCGACGGCGCCTGCACGCCCGTCCTCATCGACTTCGACTCCTGCGCGCCGTTTGGCATTGCCGCTCTGTCCTTCGGCACTGTCGGTTTTATGGACATGGAGGACGAGAACATCTCCACCTCGCAGAAGAGGCACGACGACTTCGCCCTCAAACGCCTGGCCGAGTGGTGGGATGAGGACCATGACCCGGAGAAGAATCCTGCTCACTGGAAAAACTTCCCAGGGGCGGAATAGATGGGGGGGCTAGGAAAGGCATCGGTCCGGCCGGTCGCTTGCTTTACTCTTGGGTTCTATTTTCCCTTTCGTTCTTGCTCAGTTCGTTGAATCATCCCAGGGTGAAGATTGGAAGTGGGGAGGGAAAAGGAAGGGGTGCCCAGTTTGGACCTTGTGCCTGCTTGATGAAGGAAACCGCAATACAGGAGGGATACAGTTGAGTGCATTTTAGACACAGACAGGTAACAGAATGAAACAATCCAGTTTGGAACTTCCTACGCAGCTTGAGTCCTCGATCCTTCGCCCTCTTCTTTAAGTTGGTTGATATGACAGCCGAGGCATGGGGTGCAGCGAAGGAGCAAGGGAAGGGATTTCATCAAGACCACAGCTTATCCCTGAACTCGATGAGCCCGAATAGAACAATAACCCAGCTATACACCCGGGATTTGGCGGCCGATGAAGAGACGGCTTTCACCGGCACCAGTGGAGCCTCTACGGTGGCGAGGTTCAGCCACGGCGAAAACCGCCCTTGTTAGTTGAAGACCAGCATCACTGTAAGCCATCCATCCATCTCCATCCCGTCGGCTCCGTCAGCAGTCGTGACCGGGTTCTGCCCTCAAATGAGATCACCCACCATGAAACTGCCGAGCCTTCTAGAAGGGTTCGCCAGTTACCCACTCGCTCAACTTAATTTTGGACTCCAGCCCGAAAACACGATCAGCCGTTTGGGGATTCTCACGGCACGGAAGGAAGACCGGCGGTGGGCCGTTTCCGGTCCAGGATAATGCCTGGTCGGAGCAGACTCGTCGCTTTTCGAGCTGCTCAACAAAATCAAAATCCCTGGCTAAATGAGAAACGAGATGACAGGTGATAGATTGGATAAAACCAGAGGTTTGCTTGTGACATTGCGTGTTTTTGGTGAGGTGGTCCATGATGTCCTCCGAGATACGAACTGTTGAGCGGCCCATGCCGGCGTTTCGGCTTGGTGTTCCACTGCTTTGGGTCCGAGCTGCGCAACTTTCCCCTTCGGACGAACCGCATCGTCTCCCAGACCCTTGAGTGGCTGGTTGACGTGCACCTGGCCATGTGGCTGGCTTTTTCCCAGCACTTCCGTATGGGACCGCATCTCGGAGGCATTGGGCGGGATTCTAGGTAGATTGGATGTGTATTTGTATGTAGACAAAAATAATAAGATATAATCTATCGGGAGACATACACAATCGCTACCTATTCTGTTTGTGTACGTACGTAAAATAGCCCAAAAAAAGCCCAAACCAAAACGGTTAATATCGAAATGATCGGTGCATGATCACCAGAGGGAGCCTGCTCTGATGGTTCCCGGGACCAAGAGACCCTGCCGTTTCATCTCATATCGGTTCCATTTATGCAAAGCAGGAACGAAAAGCCCCAAACACCCTCTTCTCCCATTTTGTGCGCGCCTCCTCCCCGGTCCTTCCATCCCGAGGGGGGAGCCTTCCGTGTGCGACACGCGGCAGGCGTTTACCACGTGGCCTTCCCCACCCCACACCCAAGCTTTCCTCCCGCCCTTTCGCTCTTTTTCCGTCAGAGGGATGCAAGCCTGGCTCACGTGGCGGCAATCCCGCACCTCAAGGGGGGGGGATGCAAGTACCGGTACACAGACTTCCCAAAGTAGCCGAAACACCTTTACCTTTCCGGCAGTATACTAGCGCGAAAAAAAAAAAAAAAAGGGTTGAAGATCGCCTCGGACCCCGTTCGACCCGTTGCATCATCTCACACCAATTTTCTTCTTTCCCTTGCTGCCCACGAGGCGTGCCCAGCAAAACGCCCTGGATGATATCCTCCGGCCCGCCTCTGGGTGGGAGTGGCCTTCACCGGTTCCGGCTAGTTAGTTAATGCCGGCGGCGGCGGCGCGGAAGCACGCATGCAACTCTTAACTCGGGTAGTTAACTATGTAGCAACGATAAACTAGGGCGGCGGCAATACCCGAAGCTTCCCTGGCCTTGGGTGTTCCGGTCTGTCTTGTCTGGCCCCCCGCGCCCTGCAGGCCAGCCAGCGGCCCAGCGCTCATCAGCCTCACCACCCGATCGCCGTTGTGTCTGAGTTGTGATGGGAATCTGTGGGCGCGCTGTGCAATCGAAAGGGGGCAAGATCGGCCTTCCCGTGCTGAGGCTTGGGCGGCAGGCGTGGGAGGAACTTGACGGCCGGGCCTTTTGTTCCAAGGAGGGGCCTAGAACTGGCGGTAAAGCGGCCGGCATCAGGGATTTGGGGGGCAGCTGTTCTCGGGATGACGAAATGTGCTGGAGTGTGGGAGGGATACTTGTAGATATGTATGTCCGTGCCGTGAAGACGGTGTTGCTTTGCCGTACTTCGTACCTACCTAACCTTCACACACACGGTAGGTAGATACCTAGTGTATAGTCTGTAGATCCTGCAGTTCTCGATGAAACGGCTGTGACGTGCATGTTGCATGCAGCAAACTGTCACCGCAATGTGGTACCCCATCGTGGAAATGGTGCCATCTTTCCCCCCTCACTCTCGAGTTTTTAGGGTCGTTATCATAAAACTAGTGTTTTTATGGTGTTTTATGGTGGTGTTTTGTCTTGCCAGATCCACATCTTGCACCACCACCTGCAGTGACCCTGTCGCACAGCGATTCCATGCTGTAGCCTATACTGTAATTTCTCCTGAATTTTGGGCTCCGCACCCGACCCGGCCTTCGGCTTATCAAGGCCGGCATTTCTGTTTCGGGCACCTGGACCCTGCCATCTTTTTTTTGATCCGTTTTCTAGACCAAGCCGAGAGACATCAGACACTAACCCACAGTAGTTACCTATCTAGTCAACTTGCGGTTAACGTTGCAATGTTGGTGAGATCTGATGTCCAGTCGCCCCAACCCCCACCCCCACCCGAGTTCCCGACGGCAAAACGTCAAGCACTGAGCACCTAACCCGGATCTGAGCAAAATCGAGAAAGTGTCTCTCTCTCATTGGCCTAGGGTGAGACGATAGGTGCCGATGCTCCTGTTCTATCATCGACCCAACCCGTTTATCAATTATGCGCACTAATCAGGCATGAGCTCTTTTGGGTTTGGGTCTCAATGCGTTTCTTCAATCGCAAATCTCAAATTCCGAGCTCGCGGCGCGTGTGGGCGCCAACCTCCATTCCTAATTCCCACTGCTCGGCAACCGGCTGTTTTGGAAATTTGAGTTTCGGGTTTCGACATGGCATCCATCACAAACTGGCCTTTTTCTGTCACGGTGTGACGACCGTCGGCTCACCAGCACCGGGACCGCCCCGCTTGATGTTTCGGTGTGCAAGGCCCACAAGACAAATCACTCCGTCCGTTTCCGTGATGATGACCCCACAGACCTGGCCAGCGGATCCATCCCCATCCCCACCACTAAACAAGATATGTATCACGACGGCTCAATCCGACCATCGGACTCTGCTGGTTCTTTCGTGGGGTTGCCCGCATGCAGAAGCATAAATCATCGCTGTCGCTCCTGGGAGCTGACAATTCATCCTGCTTCAACCAGCCGCCGCTTTGCTGTTTCCGTCGCTCGCCGGATTAACATGGAAGTCCCGATTTGACTATTAAACGCAGCCAGGAAGCGGTTGGCAGTCTCTCCGTCATCTTTTTGGTTATCTGGCGCGGCAGGCGGTGAGGAGGAGGCGGTGGGCAAAACGCGGCGGCCGAACCAGGAACCCCGCCTCATAAGAGTCAAGCAGGCTCCAGAATCAGCAGCGCCATGAGCCATGATTTTGCGCCTGTGGGTCCTCGCCCGCCGGAGCATTACGAGAGGATTTTGGAGATTGGGACGCCAAGCGGCCCACTCCATTTTTCAGACAGAAACGCGTGCCCGTCACAGGCTCGACAGGCTGCTGCAGCTTTTTTGTGGACGAGACAGCGTGGCTGCAGGGGCCCCCCGCCTCACAGCCGAACGAGCCCTCGTGGGAGAGATCCCTGGAGCCACGCGCAGATCTTGATGTGCGAAGACTGCTGTTTGGCTGCAGCCGGCGGGTGCGCGTCGCGAAGCAACTGCCATCACGCTCGCCCAAAAGTCGTTCTCCCAGCAATTCCTCGCCAATCAATAATACCTTGGGGTCAACTCCACCACATGGCGCATCGGCCCTTGACCGCCTTTCTTTTTCGCCCGCTTTTTTACCTTCAACCGCTTTCGGGCGCTCATTGCGACGCCGTCTCGGCGCATCGTGCACTTCGCAAGCCCACCGCCCATCGTTCGGTTGTCAGAGGCGGCAATGGAGCCCTGAGTAGGCACGTCGGCTGTCATTGTCATCACTTTACCGCACGGCGCGGTTTCCGGGTTGTCCGTGCGGTGTGTGTGCGGCATGTCAAAAAAAAAAAGATTTCTGATGAGTGTCTCGCGACGTCGCAGCTCGCTTCTTTGTCCATGCTTGTCCAGGTGCAGCACCGTTTTATATTGCCTTTGCATGGCGTGCGCTTGCTGACAGCCAGCCAGCCAGCCCTGAGCAACACCCTCATTGCTTCTTGTCTAGGGCAAGCGGGATGTCTTGCGCAGAACTCGCCAGTGCTGACTGCGCGGAATCTCAACCGCTAAATTAGTTAGCTGTGTGGTGTGGTGCCTATCGCCGATAAACGATTGTGTAGGTACCTACATACCTACATTATAGGTAGGTATGTATGTATTCCGTACACGAGGAGCTGAGACAGCGCTGGGTTTAACTGTTTTGCTGTTAACTCCGGCTTAGCCTGCAAGCCCGGAAGCAATTGCGGATGGAAGTGTGAAAGAAATCCGCACTTCATCGGGGATGTTGCAAGCATGAAATTGTTGACCGCCCACGTGTGGAGGGTGAACCGCTCCATCCCTGTTCTTGTCGGAAAGACCCCCAATGATGGAGACTTTTTGTATTTTGTCAGATTTGATTTTCGCACCAAAAAGGACCACGGGACGGAAAGGGTCAGAACGAGGTTTTGCGCCTTGGTGGAACCGTTCGACCGCTCCATCCATGCGGAGGGGTCCCATGTGCGGCGGTCTGAGAATGGAGGGGCGGGGGACCTTGGCCCAGGTTCGGCTGGTTCCAGAACTCCCGTGAGTGGTGAATGCCCAGGTGGTGTCGCTGGGCATTCTTTCGTCACTTTCTAGTTGTGGACTTACCTAGCTTGGTTTTAAGATCCGAGACACTGCTGCTCAGCTAATTCCAAAGCATGACTCCCAACTGCAAATTTGTCATATTCGATCCAGCCTTGACAAAAACTGGATTTTCTTTTTGTCAGTTTCCAAACCGAACCCGAATGATGGATGAGGTGAATGGCTTCAGAAGGCGCGCAAACTTGAGCATCGCTACCTAGACGGCAAGCGGCAGTGGACAAGTCCCCACCACGATCCACAGCCTGCCACTGACCCATTCAGAAGTGCTGAGGTACCTGTACCTGTACCATCCAGGGACCCCTGGCTCCCACTCACCACGCAGACCCCTGGTTCTTCCTGGCGTGCAGGCTCATTGTCTCCCCCTCGCAGCCATCCGGGCCCGCTCCACGTTTTTTGCTCGCCCTCTGCCGGCCGTCCCTCTTTTATTTGAACCGAAACCCGCCCAGTCCCGGCGCCGCCCACCACACACCTAACTAACCCCCCCCCCCCCTCGCTCACATAATATTCCGCCAACTCCCCATTTTTTTTTGTGTCGGTGTTAGATGGCCGCGACGTCTAAATCGTCTCGCTCATCGCCATTGCCTGAAACTCCAGCGAGCCCGATCCCCGTTCGCGAGCGCATCGACTCCCGCATCCGATCTCCGTCGAGCCCGTCGTCCTCGGCTGCTTCTTCTCGACCCGAACCCTCCTCCTCCGTCACCGGTTCCACCAGCACACATCGGCCACATCACTCGAGCCACCAGTCCATCAGTTCGCAACGATCGAACGGGTTCCTCGCCTTTTTCGACCGGACCATCGCCGGCATCACAGAGCCCCGGATCCGCCCGCGCCAATCGCTCAGTCGCCTCTCGACCGGCCCCGACTCACTCGGCAGCGGCCAGTCCAGCCCAGAGAGGGGACCTCGCAGTGCCCGTCCAACCTCCAATTACGCCCTCCCGGTGGGGTTGATATCCGCCGACGGCAGGCAGCCGAGCCCGACTCTGGTTCTCGGCGACCCCCCCTCCCAGCCTTACAGCGAGACGGATCCCTCGCTCCCCGAACCGACCCACCTACCCCGGTTCGACAACAAAATGCACCAAACATCGTCGCGGTTACTCCGCATGACGGACGATGACCGTCCTTACACCAAAGTAAGTGTTATTGAGGTGGCCGAGCTTGCCGCCGCCGCCGCACCCTACCCCCCCCTTCAAACCCCCCACGTGCCACGGTTGGGCTTCTCGTCTGGGGCGACTTGGCGGCTGACTGGGAACTCGCAACCAGGATTTCAAAGACCTGTTCTCTACCCTAATAGTCAGCCTTCTTCCGCTCTCGGCGCATCGCGTGCGGTTGACAAAGGTGGAGCACACCTTCCTCTCCGAAGATGCCATCAACAACCTCGGCTCCCTCAAGTTCTCCCAGTCCAACCGGATGCCCGATCCGAAAGACCCGTCGCGGATCGTGACCACGACCACGACCACGACATTCTCGATGGCGAAGGATATGGCCCGCTCTATCTGCCAGCGGTTCTTGGAGGCGAGATTCATCGAGTCAGCAGATGGGCGGTACCAGTCTGTGTACACGATGAAGGGCGTGGTCTGGCAGTTGACCCCAAGGGCATCTCCATCCTGGACCGCTTTTGCTCGCGGAACGGCATCCAGCAGAAGCAGGTCGCCGAGCTTATTGGCTCGTCCCTACCGCAGCTGGTCAGCCTCGAGCGCGATGGGCAGTCGGATAAGCTGCTCACGGACCGCGGCACAGTCGAGGTTATTTTCCGGAGGTTTATTGGGGCCAATGGCTTCAACGTCAAGTCGACCGTGAGCTCGGCAGACTCGGACTCGTTGAACGACTACAAGGATGGTCTCACGGGCGTTAAGATGGCTGCCGAGCGCAAGGTCGGCGGCAAGACGTTCAAGGATACCTTCACCGGGAAGGCCGCATCTGATTGGTTGCTGGATTGCTCAACGACTGTCGACAAGAGGGAAACCTTTGAAATCGCCGCGCTCTTCGTGGAATACGATCTCATGGAAGCCGTGCAGCAAGATCGGTCTTACATGGTCCAGCACCCGGCCCACAGCCTCTTCCAGCCGACCAAGCACGCCATCTACCAGGTCACGGCGAAGGGGCGAGACCTTGCCAACGGCGCCACCGCCAGGGGGCGAGCATCTGAGAGCGAGGGGCTATCGGCCACGCGGTCCGGCGGGATCGCCCGCGATTCCAACACGCAGCGCCTCGACAGGATTCTCAACGACCCCGCCCTGCGGCTGCTGTTCCGCGAGAACCTCCGCGAGACCCACTGCGAGGAGAACCTGTCCTTCTACCTGGACGTTGACGAATTCGTCCGGCAGTGCAGGCAAGCCATCCGGATTGCGCAGAAGAGCCCCAACAACGCCGCGTCGCTGGACGGGATCAAGGAGATCATGGCCCAGGCGTACGGCATCTACAACGCCTTCCTGGCCCCCGGGTCGCCCTGCGAGCTGAACATCGACCATCAGCTGCGAAACAACCTAGCGACCCGCATGACCAAGGCCGTGGGACAGGACGTCGCCATGATCGACACCCTCCACGAGGTCACCGCCCTATTCGAGGACGCCCAAAACGCCGTCTTCAAACTAATGGCCAGCGTAAGTTAACTCACTCGCCTTAATCCGTCCACAAACCGTCGGTCGTCGAACCCACTAACACCACAAACCAGGACTCCGTGCCCAAGTTCCTGCGCAGCCCCAAGTACGAGCAGACGCTCAAGAACTACGACTTCGACGCCATCACCACCAGCGGCAGCCACTCCCAGCCGCGCGTGCCCGAGCGCAGCCAGAGCCGCTCCAACCGCGCGAATTGACTGGCTAGGATGCCCTCGCTGAGACGCCTGCGCCAGACCAGCCGGTCTTATCAGGAAGTCGCCGGCAGCGGTGGTGGTGGTGGCCCTGCGCCGCAGTCTAGGCGCCGCGCTGCGTCTTGATCTTTCGGACTTGACTTGGTGGTGGTGGTGCTGCTGCTTGCTTCCCGCGTTGGTTTTTTGAAAACGTTTGGCGTTGCGTTTTCTTTTCTTTTTCTCTCCCTTGATCTCGCATGCCGTTTCGTCGTTGGCGTCGGGACCGGCGCCCATGCGCTGTCTTTTTTTTGCTGCTTGGTTGGTTGCATGAGGAAGCGCCTGCTGCTCGCCTCGCCTGCGTTATATCCCCCTTGTTTAGTTAATCTTTCTCCGCTTTGCTATGTTTTTTTTTTTTGCGTTGAGTTGTTGATATACCGGCGTTTTACGGTTGGGGGCGGCGGGGGCGGGGGGCGGTGGTGGATGGCATAGATGGGAGAGCAGATCATTTGGCATACACCTGGTAAACATTTCCCAACTCTTATCATGCTGGTGGGCCAGAAGGGGGCCCTTCACGCCATTGGAGGAAAGGGGAGGAGGCGTTTCTGCGAGGCGGGAAGGGAAACGGGGGATGGAAGGAAGCCCCAAACAGGTTTGGAGCTGCTTCGGAAGCATGGATGGGGCGTTGGCTGCCGGCGGTGTTGTATGGGAAGGGTTCAGGCGAGGATGAATCAAAATGAGCGCGCGTGGTTGATGTTGATGTTGGCTTATGATGATCCCATGAGATCCGCATCCGCACGAATTACGAAAGACACACAATACCACCCGATTGGATCAGTTGGCCGGTGTCAGCAACGGCCTGTGGCGACTTGGGGAATGTGGTGACTTGATGTGCCTTGGAAAGAGTGAGACAGGGGCTGGTTATCGGGGCGATTGTTGGAATGTGGTCTGCTATACCCCCAGCCGAGCATTCTTGGGCGTTGTGGGTTGTTTGGGCATTGAATCTTTGCTTGCGCATGGCATTCTAGCAGCGTTTTGGATAGGATGAGAAATGGAACTCTTGTTGACAGCTGGGGAGAATACCAGAGGGCCTTTGAATGTGGCATAAAACGGGAGCGCCCCTGGCTGCCATCCGAGAACTTGCCCGAGTTCTCTTGGCCCTTACCACTGCAACTCACTTCCCAACATCCGTTTTCCGTCTCTAACAGACTTCCACTCCTTAAATCCATCAGCGTATTACGTATTCCCACCCCTTTCTAGCCCAGGGTACCTCTTTCACCGTTCAGCTCCAACCACACCAACAACAGGAAACACACGGACAAAACAGCCTGCATAACGATATTAGTTGCCTTGACAATGCAGCTCATCGCCAACGCCCTCCTCCTCCTGGCGGTCTCCGCGGCGGCCACGGCATCTACAGCCCACCGTGGCCACAAACAACCTCAGCAACTGACGTCTCAGGGCCACTATCGCCATGTCGGCCGCGCTAACATCACCGGCGTGAACCCCAACCTTGGCATATCTGATGTAAGTCTACCTTTGCGCCGTACCCTACATGCATCTCCGGGATACATATGCTGATTTCCGTGGCAGAACAAACCACCAGCCCACGCCGGCCACACAGGCTGCGGCGGCGGCGGCGGCGGCGGCGGCGCTAACGCCGTGGAAGATTCAAGCGTGAGTTGGCCCGTCCCATGCACAACCAACCCCAACCCCCCTTTACCTCATCAACCCAGCAGCCCATCCTTTCTCCACACTAACTAACAACAACCTCCGACTCAAGACCCTACCTCCCGCACCCCCACCTCTGCCGTTGCCGCTGCCGCTGCCTCTCCCGCCTGCCGACCCGCCCTCCCCGGCGGCGGTGCGGCCGGTGCCGAGCAGCGGGCCAAGCATCCCGACTGGTGGGGTGAAGCCGACGCCGTTTGTTTACGTCTCTGGCGCTGGCGCTGGTGCTGTTGTTAGGGATGTCGTTGTTGCTGGGATGGGGCTGGGGGTGGCTGTTGCGGTGTTGTTGTGAGGATGTGCGATAGGGGTCGAATGTTGGTAGAGAGGGGATGGTTTCTGGTTTGGGTTTTTTTGCTGTTTTTTTTATTTGCTTGTTTTGCTTGTTTTGGTATGCTGGTTAGGCTATGAGTGAGTGGAATTACCTAACAGCGTGGACTATCAACGAAGGATACACATTCGATGGCTGTGAATTAATGTTTGGCAGGGAAAATCACTCGAGCTAACCAAGTATAAACTCCTTCCACTGCAGCGGCCTCACAGCCTTCCCAAGGTCATCCCTCCCCACCGAGCCGATGGCTACCCTTTCGAAATACTGCCCGTCGCACTTGGACTCTACCAGCATTACGCGGTACCGCCAGCCCTCGTCGTCATCGGCACGACGGGGATCCTCGGCTCGCTGGTCACGGGCCTCACACAAGACAATGAACTCGTACTCATGGGGCCCGCTGCTGTCGAATTTGGCCAATCCCTCCCACCACTCAGGCACATAGATCCTCCCGACCGCCTGGCCATCTTTCCCACCGATGATGAGCTTAATACCTAGCTGCTTATCCATGTCGAAATCAGCGGGATCGCCTTCCCCCCCTCCACCCAGCAGGCTCTCCAGAGATGGCAAGTCCGCCAAGCCGCCATCCTCGTCGTCGCTGTTGGCGACATCAGCCCACTCGCTACTGTTCGAAGACGAAGGTGTGGATGGTATTCCAGTTCGATTCGGCGGCTTCACCGGCTTGCCGTAGACGCCGTCATCTCCGTCCCCAACGAAGCGCAGCTCAAACACGGCCGCGATGGTCCAAAACTGCAGAAGCCCAGAGCCAGGATACTCACTGATGAGGTCTTGGGTGTACTGCGGCAGGCTCTCGGCATGCGCGAGAGTGCGGGGGGTCGGATCGGTAACCCGGCAGTCGATGCCGGGGAAGCGGTGGTCCTTCCGGTGGCGGCCGCCGTAGAAATTCCGGGACTTCTTCTCCTCTCCGGCTCCGTCCTTCCCGCGGCCGAGGGGCAAGCACTCGGTCGACGCATGTCCGAGGCGCTGATGCCAGATAATCCAGGTGCGCTTGCGGATCCCGCGGCGGACGACCTGCATGTCTCTCGTGTACCAGTCCCAGGTGCGCGGGAAGACACCGCCGCGCCAGCCGGCCCACGACCAGCTCGGCGCGACAGGACGGCGGCTGAGGGGCGGCCCGTCCTTGGCGTCCACCAGCGGTTGCCAGAGCAGGAACCAGTCGAAGAAGGCCGTCGGCAGGCCGTGGCACACGTCGCATTGCAGCCGCCGCCGCACCTGGCGGCCGACCCCCGCGAAGGCCCGGAAGACGTCCGACTCGACGGTGAACTGCCGGTCCGAGTAGTTCTGTATCAGGCCCTCTGTCTCGCCCATGTCGTTGTCCGTACCGGCAAAGCACGACTCGGGGACCTTCGTGATGGCGGACGTATCCTCGAACTCACTCTCTGCGAAGGAGAGTCCGCTGCGGCATTGAAAGCTGGCGGCGCCGTTTGCAAGCATGAGGGTGCGACTGGCAAAGTGTTTCTCCTGGTATCTATTTGGACGTCAGCAACGCCTCTCCCTCATATGCTTCCACTGGCATAGAATAAAGTCTTACGTCCAACCGCGAGTGTCGTAAACCCTGTTTGCAGACAAGGGCTGTTTGGCGTACATGAAGGCGAGACGGAATCCCTCGCCGATCTGTTCGACGTTGCGGACATCGCCCCAAGGCCCGCGCCCCGTTCCGACACCGGCAATGCCCGCAAATGCATTGCGGCTGTCGGCCGCACAGATGACGACGTGCGCCGCGCCGTAGACGTTGTCCATCTTGCGGATAGCCTCGAGCCACCTCTCGCCGCTGCCGTCCTGTACGATGCACAGACTGTCGACCCATATGTATCGGAGGCCCAGCTTCCGCGCCACGGCCATGGCGTCCCGGATTGTGCGCGGGATGCGGGCGTGGTTTTCGTCACGCGCGAAGAAGTGCGGCACCGAGCGCTCCTCGACGTTGGCCGTCAGGGTCTTGAAGAAGGCCTCGTCCGACTGGGCTCGGCCCCACACGTAGCTGAGGGCGGCGTACCGCAATGCCCGCTCGCCGCAGCCCGTCTCGGCGACGTCACGGAGCCGCACGAGGCAGTTCTGCTCGAGATCAACGCAGCGGAAGTCGGGCACAGCCAGCGCCGGCGAGGTCCAGTCCATGAGCTGCATCGTGTGCGCCGAGCTGCACACGGCGCCGTGGCGCGCCTCACAGATGGAGAGCCAGCGACGCACCAGATCGAAGTCGATGGCGTCGTGGCGGGTTGGCCTGGGGAGGAAGGGAAGTGCCGTGGGCGGCGCGTCGGGCGGTAGGTCGTTGGCCAGCAGAGTGATCTGCGGGAAGAGAACGCTCTCCAGGGGCAGGTCCGGGAACTTGCCTCCGTCGAGGACAAGAGATGGGTTGAGGACGCGCACTTCACTCAGGGACGCCCAGGACCGGTCGCGGTCTGGCGTGCGGCCTATCGTGCCCCAGCTGATAGCGACTTGCAGCTTGCGCCGCCGGCGGTCGACGTCGGGCACCTCGTCTATGCCGCCGGACAGTGAGACGAGGAGGAGACGGCAGAGAGGGCAGTTGGTATTCTTCCGCATCTGGGGGACGGGTTGGAGGACAACATTTTTGGTGAACGGCTGCGTCCACTGCATGAAGTCGCTATCGGTTGGGAAGACGACGAAGCGTCGCGCTGTGAAGTTAAGTGGCAAGCAAACCGCGCACAGTTTGTCCCCTAGCAGTGCCGCATTGCTAGGCACCGGGAGCAACGATGGTTGCGGTGCCATGGAGCCGGGCTCGAGGGGGTGGGTGACATCCTTTCCAGTAGGAGCCATGGCTTTCGTCGACCGCGGAGCGTAACATAAAATATCACAAGAATTGAGCTAGGGCAGATAACCAGAACATAAGATAGTGTTCGCTGTTGTGCTAAGACCGAGGACTGAATCCTAAGGGCCAGAGGAGGGGAGGAGGGGGAATCCCCGCCTCTCACAAGAGTGGGCAGACCACTTGACCTCTTCAGTCACTGCTGTTTGTGCCCGGTATGCGCAGCTTCCAGAGCTGAAGAAGTTTCCGGCCATTGGAAACATTCGTCCGATTGGCTCAGCTCCTATCTCTGTGTTACATCTCAGCCTGGGGATCAACGGAACACAATGGTTCTCGGGCATTGACGAAGGCGATACAACAAGTATAGGGTCGGTATAGATTCCCCGTGGTATACACTTTCTTCTTTATAGAGTGAAGAATACTGAAGAGAGGATAGAGTGCACTCGGTCATATGGTCATACGCCCTCACACTTCCAGCAGTTATATAAACGCGAAAAGTGTGGCAAATATTGCAACGTTATAAAGCGAAGGAGTCGTTGACAACAATCCTAAGCAGAGCCCATTAATAAGTCTATAAATCACACTCCTCGAAGAAAGCATAAAAAGAAAGAAAAGACCCCAACCAAGGTAAAGAAAGAGCTCACCAAAACGAGGCTATGTCTAAAGAGCTAGATCTCTACGCGATGGGCTCACGCAAATCAAAAATGTCAATATATGATATTTACCTCCAAGTGAATGTTCAATGTTGTATGCTTTTTTCCTTTTATTGTGGGCTTTGGGAATCCAACCTTCATAAACGAGACTTGCTCACCCAACTTCCACATACGACCATACCTACTTGAAAATACGGGATCCCGTCCGCTCTCCCCGAGTCAAACAAGTAAGGGCTGAACTAGTACTCAGGTCGGTGACGACTGGGGAATCCTCAGTGTTGTATGTATTTTTGTGGATATCTTTTATATTTTGACTCCATTTCGATGTCTTGGCGCTCTATCAGCGGCAACAACAAAAACACCATAACTTTTATATAACCCGGGTATCGAACGCTACTCTGCTTCCCCAAACCATCTTGCCATCCACGAACGTAATCAACAAAATAATCATCGCAATCTCCAACTTGGGAGCTTCCCCCAAAGACAAAGATGACCCCTCAGCCCAAGTTGGCAACACACGGCCCATTCAGCGTATCCTTCCGGCCACCCATCCCCGGCACCGGCACCCTTGCAGGCGGCGGCATGCTCACGCGCCTCGTCCCCCCGTCCACCCCTATCAGAGGTGAGCCCACGCCCCGCCCATCATACGGACTCAGCTGCGGATAATCCGGATGCTCCGACCTATACGCCTGCGCATATCCATACCCCGGCCCAGACCCAGACCCAGACCTAGGGACATACCCCCCAGCCCCATACCCCGGAACGATCCCCCCATAGCTCCGTGCCCGGCTGTGTTGCTGGTACTGTGGCCGGTGGTAGTAGTGGTGGCTTGCAGTCTGGCTCTGATACTGACCCAGGCCTTGACCAGCCCCAACCCCAACCCCAAGACCAACCCCAAGACCAACCCCAAGACCAACCCCAAGCCCAGCTCCACCGGCACCGGCACCGACACCAACATCCGCCCCCTTCGCCACCCCCACCCGTCCACCGCCTAGCGCCTGCCACAACGCATCATCCGACAGTCCGGAACCGTCGCCCGAAGGAGACACCCTGCTGCCGCCGCTTGCGGGCGAACCCGCTGCTGGTTGTGGCGGGCGGTAGGGCTGGATGAAGAGGTGGCTTTGGGGTCGCGGACGGGGACGCGGTGGTTGCTGCTGTTGCTGTTGTTGTTGTTGGCATGGTGTGGTGGTGGATAATGGTAGGGGCCAGTCGTTGTTGTTGTTGTTGTTGTTGTCGTTGCTCGGCAGCGGTGGAGGTGGTGCTAGCGGCCAGTTGGGTTTGGCGTTGCGGAGGAAGGGGGTTTCAGGGTCGAGGGTGGTGGTGGTGGGTGCGGGGAGTTCGGGGAGCTCGGGTTTGGCGCTGCGGAGGAAGGGAGTTGCGGGCTCGGGAGTGTGCACGACGGGGATGGCGGGGATGGCAGGTTTGGCGTTGCGCAGGAAGGGGGTGTCGGGGTCTGAGCGGGCGGGCGCTTCCGGGAGGGTGATGGACATTGGTTCGAAGCTGAGCTCGGGGATGCATGTTGGTGGCGGCGGCGGTGCTCGTGATGGTGGTGGCATCTGCTCCGCGCATTGTTGTGTCTCGAGATCGCCGCCGTCTGTTGATGGCGGGCTCGAGATGGACAGCGCGGGGCTGGTGCCGAGGCTGCTTGCTGCTGGTGGTGACCACATCGGGCTGCTCTGGACGCTGTAGCAGGACACGGAGGATGCGGCTGAAGTGGGCCGGCTGCTCGGGATGCATTCGGCGAGATGGGGGTATTGGCTGCTCATGCTGCTCATGCTCCTTGACGTCGTGCTACCCATGCTTCCCATGCTTCCCATGCTCGACATCATGCTTGGCTCAGGTGAGACGACGGCGCTTCTGCTACCCGAATTGCTCCTCCTCTTGCCGGTGGCGGTCGCCATCTCGGCTTTGAACGCCATCCTGTCGACCAGAACGGCGTGTGACTTTTTAAGCGTCTTCTTCACAAAGCTCGTCATGATAACATTGCAGCGCATATCGACGTCTTCACGGAGATAAAGCCCTGTTGAAGGCACTGTAACACCCGGCTCGGCAGGTTGCGGTCGTTCTCCTGGGAGGGAACCGCCGACAGTCCATTTATTGTGGATTGCTATAGAACATTAATTTCTACCCTGCGAGGTGATAGGAATCGAGTTAGGGGCGGAACGTACTTAGCCCGGCCGGCGCATAGCAGTGTGTCCGAAGACCGTTGGGCAGGTCATTGAAGGCGCATGTGTAGGTGACATCCCCCTTAATTCCCGGGAAGTATGAGACTTTGTCAGTCATAGAGTACCACTGGCAGCGCTGCTCTTCTGCTGAGGCGTTTGGCGGTGTCGGAATCGGGTGGCGCTCTTTGACCAAGGGGTTCAAGTCGATCATCTCCTCGTAGTCGTGGAGAAAGTCGAGGACGATCTGACGCGTGGCGCCCGCTGGGAGGGGCGTCACGGTAGTGAAGGCGGTTCGCTTTGACATGGCTCGGTCTGTGTAAGTGAAGAGTTGGGATTGACTTAGTTAGGCCAGGCTAGCCTCCCGAGTATTTGGATTAGTTGCGAGGGAAGCAATAATCATAACGCAAAACAAACACAACAAAACCAAAACCAGTCTAGAAAACAAGTGCGACCCCTTTCCACGAGGCCAAGGCTGTATGTATACCTAGCCTAGTTACACAACAATCTTATTGTTCTGTTGTGGTCCCAGGTCCCAAGTCCTCTGTAGGAACACAGCAGTGCCCAGCGGCTAAACCGCATGCGCCCAGTCCTGCACCCCGGTTATTGTTAGGTGTGGCGCACAGCCTGCATGTCTTTGGTTTTGCTCCCGCAATGCAACCTGGCCACGTGGAAATGGCGTCAAAGGAGGGCGGTCAAGGTGGGCGGTGCAACCGAAAATAGCACCCCTGACAGCCCGATCCCGGCAAGCCGTTTCCCGCGTCACGCGTCTCCGCGAGTCAGCACCACCAACCAACCCGAGTGCATCAGGATCCAGGGCGAAGAGACGTGTGATTGGGGGCCATCCAGAACATTCGCATATCCACTCACACCGAAAGCTTAAAAAGATCGCCCGCCGTCCCACTTCATCAGCGCAGGCAGCCGCGCCGCAAATTTGGAATCATACAAGGCGACAGGGAGACAGGACGAGGACTCGCATCCTACCGCCAGCTGGCCGGCTCCTGTTGGCTCGTTCGTTTGTTGACAGTCATGATGGATTCGGTCGCCCGGGCCACCCATTTTAACCCATGCTGGGCGGGGGCCGATCAAATTTCCCTACACCAGCGCGCCAGAACCGCGTTGAGCTTCACCGCCGGCGGAATCTCCTCGAGCGCAACATCCACTTTCCACATTTTGGCATCCAGCCCACCGAGCCCGGCCGTGCCCCGACCCCCCGCCGCCGCCGGAACGAGCAGGCCGAGTGCAACGAGGCGCTCCCACGCGATTCCTGCGGTGCCGCGGCCCCACACCCGTGCTCCGCCTCCCAGGGCCAGCATGCCCGAGCTCGCCGTCTGAACTCGCTGCCTGCCCATGAGCGACGTGTACTCATCATAAGCCATGGCGAAGTTGACGGTGTCCGTGTGCGCCACAATATCTAGCCGCGCTGCCGCGATGAGCATCGACAGGTCCAAGTCGGAGAGGGATCCGAGGAGGTGCAATTTGGAGTCCGGCGGCTCTAGCGAGGGTCCGGCTCCTGCGGTTGTAGGTATATGCAACGAAGGCGCCGCCGGAGACAGCGCGGCGAGCGGCAGGATGCATGTTGTCAAGAACGCAGAAACCGACTTGGTGCCGAAAAAGTGCGATTCCAGGTGATCTGTGAAGCCCTGCGTTTTGTGGATCGACTACCATAGGTCAGCAAACCGAGATGGGAAAACGAGGCGCTGAGGCGAGGGTGAGCTTACATCGACCTTCTCATTCCACCAGCCCCAGAAGGCGTCGTGACCCTTCAGTTTCGGGTCGATGCCCTCCCGGCCCATATCTTCATCATCAATACTGAGCCCCTGCTTGCAAATGTCCCAGTACGCTGGGAGGCTTTTTGGCAGTGAAAGGTAGACATATCGGTGACTGAACCGGCTCTTCACTCGCTTTTCGAGGCTTTCAACGACATCAATCCTCGTTGTCAGCCCTAGCACAGCAATTGGCGCCTTGCGGGCTTGCGCAATATCGAAGAGGTTATAGAGCAGGGTTTGCCGTGCGTGTGTCGCAAAGAGGTCGAACTCGTCGATCACGAAGACGATGGACCTGGAGGTTATGCCGTCCTGGGTTTCCGCTATCTCCGAAGGATGCGATAAAAGTGCGAGAAGCGAAGCCATGGTGTCCGCATAATTGGTGGTCTGCCTTGGTCAGCAAAACAGCCTGTGTGCTAGAACCAGGCGGCTTACCTTGTTCACGAGCTCATCCTCGACCTCCATCTCCTTGCCGAGCTGCCGCCATATCTCCCTGAGAGCCAACTTGTCGTCGGTATGGATGAAGCCACTGAGCCGGACAACATGAAATTGATTTTCATACTGCTTTGACAGATCCGTGATGATGGATTCAACCAGCTGTTCCACCCGTTAGCTTAAGAATTTCACGAAAGTAAGTCGCACAACGTACGGTAGTCTTGCCACACCCCCTAGCCCCAATCACCATCATGGAGTTGCCCTCGCCTGCTACAACAGTCTGCTCCACGAGCTGGTAGGCCTTCTCGTAAGCTTCACCCTGTCCCCGTAGCTTGATCCGGCGCCTGCCTGCACAGCGATCCAGCAACACCCGCTGCGCCAATCGGAGGTGTTGGTCAAAGTTCGGAATGTCCGGACGTTGTTCCTCCCGTGCGACAACAGAGGATTTTGTTTGATTCGCCCCGCCCAGGTTGGCCGAGGTCGCGTCGTCCTGCGAGCAGCTGCGGCAGATCCAGTCGCCCTCGGGAACTTCGGCAAGCCCGTAGCATAGTTGATGCACAGCCATGTCGCAGTTGTCGCAAAATACGATCTCGTTGGGCGCTTTGGAGTCTGGCTTGGAGCAGATGGCGCAGACTTCATCGTCCTCCTCCTCAGATTCCTCTCCCGAAGGCTCCTCCTCGCCGTGCTGCTGGCCGCCGACCTGCATTTCGTCCGCCGCCTCGGCGGCCTCGCGTCGTTTTCTGGTCGATTTTGACGGCGAGGCAGCAGCTAAACTGTCCAAAACGTCTTCACCAGCCCCGCTGTCAAAGGCCACGGTTTTGGGTAGCCGATTAACGGTGCGCTTCCCCTTCTGAGGCGTCAAGATACCTTTCGGCACTACAGCATCCCTTCCCAGTCTCGACTTTGCCGTGACCTTTGGTTGAGCTTTTGGCCCATCGTCGCCAGTTTCCTGGTCCCCTCCTTGGTGTGAATCAAGAGGTGGGGTACCACGGCCAGCTGGCCGGCGTGATCGCGGAGCTGGCTTTGTGCTAGCCGGAACTGCTACGGCGGCAGGCGCCTCGTTCTGCTCCTTGGCCTTAGCCTCGCGGCCCCGCTTGCTGGGTCGCCCGCGTTTCTTCTTTTCGGGTTCCTCTTCCTTCGCGGTCGAAGCAGACTCGGTTCCGTCTGTTACAGCCACTACAGCGCTTGACTTTTGACGCTTGGGGCGCGGTGCCACGGGCTCGGTGGTGAGTTCATCCTCGCCCGAGTCTGGAACATCGTACACGCTGGTTCTCTGGCCAGCCGCTGTAGCCCGCCCCTTCTTCGGTTGAGCCTTGCCCTTGGTCTGGCGGGCTGCTTGCTTTGGCTGCTCTGGAGGTGCGTTTGCCGGCGAGTCCTTGGCTTGAGTAGTTTTCAGACTGCGGCTACGCCTTAAAGTCCCGTTAGCGGCAGGTGCTGATTTGGTCTTTTGATCCTCATCGGGGTCATCAACGGGCGACTCTTCTGACGCCTTGGTTCGGCGTTTCTTTGCTGTTGATGAAGGCTCCTCCTCGTTCTGTTGCCTCGTGCGTTTCCTGGTCGTAGGGGCGTTCGTCCGGCCAACCATTGCTTCTTATTCGTGAGAGAACGAGATGGAATATTTTGGGGATGACCGTGGTTTAGTGATGAAGGAATGGATGAAGAAGTGATTTTGCAGATTTCAATGGTGAAGGCGCGTCTCACTCAACCGCAAGGGAACTTGGCGCGCCGTTCACCGACCGCCAGGGGTTGGGATTAAGAGTGGGACAGTCAACAAGCTCAGCCAATCAGCACCCGGGACCACTGTCTCCGGCAACCTCATCTCTCTGTTGCTTTCCTCCTTTCTCTCCTCTCCTCTCACCTAGAAGTTTGAGATTTCGGCGTGAGGCAAAGGGGAATAACTAACTGAAACGTTGCATTCGACCTCATATGTGGGATCTATGACTATTATCATGATTAAAGGTACTGATCGCACCTAACCGCCACCCGTTTATTAACCTTGAATTTGCGAATCCTCTGCATCTTCGAACAACTCGAGTATAATATACTTTTTGACCGTCACAGCCTGGTTGCCTTGTCCTGTGCCTTGTCCACCAGCATTGCCTCACTCTCCGCCATAACATTTCCTGCTTGTCTGTTAACCATGTCACTAATTGATGTGTTGAACTAACTGAACTCACCGTCGCCATCCTCAATCGTCCCCCGAACATAGATCTTGCGCCTTTCCTTCCGGATCACTCTTGACCTGACTATCACCGGACCCGGCAACTTGACAGGCTTCAAGAAGCTAGTGTGCATCGTCGCCGTAAACGCGTAATCTGTTCACAGCCATCAAGTTAACCTCCCTACACCATCGGATCAAACCGAAACGAACGAGAAAACTCACGACTCTGGTTATCCGCCGCAGCACACATCGTCTCATCCAGCAACACCACCAACGCCCCACCATGCAGCGTGCCCTTGTGTCCACACAGATCCTCGCCCAGATCCAGCAGCGCATTGAACAGCAAGAAAGGTTTCTGGGGATCCTCCCCATCCCTCGCACCCCCACCCTGCAACAACTTCCTACTCCTCGACACCGGAGCAACCCTCTGCTGCAGTTGCAGCTCCCCACCATCACCACCCCCACCACCACCACCGCCCTGCCCCACAGGCAACGACGACGACGACGACGACGGCAGCCGCACAAAAAAGGTCACGCACGCGCGCACCGTCGTCGGGCTGCTCAGCACGCAGCGCACAAACTGCTTGTCGCCCGACGCCAGCGGGCGGCGGTCCGAGACCACGATGCCGAAGGCCGACGGGTCGGTCAGCAGGCGGGCGGCCCAGGGGATGGCGAGGAAGTGGGCGAGGGGGTCGGCGACGGCTTGGTGGTGGTGTTTTTGCGGGACGGGCGGGGGGAGGGTGGTGGTGTTGAGGGTGGTGGTGGGGTTGAGGGTGATTGGTGTGCCTGTCGTGGTGGTTTGGGGGGGGTCGTCTTCGGTGGGTTTGGGTTTGGGGGATCGGGGGTGGTTTGATGCTCCCATGGTGGGTGTGTTTCTGTGTGAGGTGTGCTTGGGTTAGGGGTAAGTTGGTTGGAGATGAGGTGTTGATTGTTCGTGTCGAGACCTTGCGTTGGGAACGCTCGCTGCTGTTGAGGGATGTGATGGGCAGACTGGAACGGTATACATCACTCTGTTTAGTGTGTGAACAGTCAGGTAAGACCGAGCCTTCTTCGATGCACAGCGTGTCGCAGCTGTTGTACGTTTCCCGGACTTTGACTCGAAAGAGCGGGTTGTACGCCTTCCCTGACATATCGGGTTGAGAAACAACCTCTTATGTCGAGGTAGGCGGTTCCCTGACTGCTGTCGAATCTGATGACTAGAGCTTTCCGAGGATACACCTCAATTTCTGCAAGAGCAACACGGAATATATCAAGCACACCACACCAATAATGTACCACGGGCTTCCTATCACAACGTGGTAACTGAAAACCACCTCATTCTGAATAAAAGATCTATTGTCTCGAATGATGCTAGAACCAAGCGGCTCTTGACAATAACCACCAACGCCACTCATGTGCTTCGGGAAAATACTCAAAAAAAGAAAACCTGTATTCTAAATGCCAAACACCATCTTCAGCCGCTCATACGTGTAAAAAGCCGCCGCCGCCATCGGTATCACTTTAGCATAGCCAATCGTCAACCCCACAAAGAAGCCCCTAAACCCACGCTCCCTCATGATCAACCTCGCCGTCTCGCCAATACGCATCCGGTGGCCATCCCCCACCGCACCACCGACCTGCATCCGCCGCCTGATCACCTCCAACGGGTACGACGCCGTCTGCGACACCATGCCCGCGACGCCACCCGCCAGCAGCTCGGCCCAGTAGCGGAGCGGCGCCGGCTTGCCCGCCGGGTGGTTTTCCGGCTTTGGTAGGGTCGTGTACTGAGCGATCTCGGGGAGGCGGAGTAGATCGCCCGCGGTATCGTGCGTGAGGAAGGACATGCCGGCGTACGGGAGCATGCCCAGGAGTGTCGGGGAGAAGCCGCGGTAGAAGTTGATCAGCCCGGATGTTTGCGCGACGGCCGGCGCTGCCGCTGCGACGGTGGCGGTAGCGCTGCGAACCGCGGAAACGGATGCACCGGCCGAGTCGGCTGCGGTCACTGCTGATTTCCGTAATTGCCCTTCGTGGTATATTTGCTTGCATATTGACCGTAGTGACGACCGCCCCTCCTTTTTTGTTTCGAACGCAAGTCGTACTCGGACGACTTCTAGGGGGTAGGTGAAAAAGACCGATGTGACACCCGCCATGGCACCGCTGATGAGCCGTCGGAATGGGGTTTCCTTGTCCTTCGCGGGGATAACAACGGCGCGGATCTGTTCGTACGCGACGAACTTGATCGCCGCGTAGGGAAATATCCTCAACAGGGTAGCCGAATGCCCTCTGAATAACCCAACCGGCCCCTCTTGGAAATAAATCTCCTTCATCGCCCCCCCAACGCCATACCAAGACCCTGTGTATTTTACAAAGTGCGGGTTGTGAGATTGGAACAGGATCTTGACTCGGTCGAGCGGCGCGACAATTGTTTTGGCCTACACACAAATGTCAGTAAGTCGAACGGAACAAGTGCGCCCAATAAGCGAGACCACGTACCGCGCAACCGGCCATGCCTCCTGCAACGCCGGACCTCCAGACATAATCAAAGCTTCGCTTGTCCTTGGCCGACTTGCGCGGGACTTGCGCCTCGTCGTCTGTCGGGCAGACGGCGGGCTCTTTCGCCGAAGCTACCGGTATCCGGGGCACCTCGGCGGCGTTTTTCGGTCGGTGCGAGGGCAGGACCCCCGGCATGGAGGCATGGGCACTCATGAGCGCCGGGGGGGTTCCCTCTCTGGGAGGCCTGCGATCTGCCGTGGGGAGCGAGGGATGTTCAGACGAGTCAAATCGGTTGGAGCGGGGGGCTACGGGCGCATCACGCAGGATGAAGTCGGTGTGTCGATCTTGTCGGTATGGGGGAACGGGGGTTGAAGAGCTGAATGCGCTATTCAGGCCGTTGTCGTCGTGGAAAGCGTGGAAAGCGTGGAATGCGTGAAAATCGCCGTCGCGAGTCGTGAAAGAGATGGAGATAAGAGAGTCAAAATTCCGGAAACACAAGCCCGAAACGTCATTTCTGGCCGCTCGAAAGCGAGCTTTTAGCGGTCGCCCGGTCCCCGCCTCCACAAGCCGAGGATTACCGATTGTCCGGCTGACTCCTGCAGGCCCGGATGCCGAGTGTCACTGCTAACAAACCGCCCTCATGGTTTCGTCGCATTTGAATGTATTATTTTGGTTGTTTTTTAATGTTTAAAATATTTATTTTGTCGCTTCTTCCGTCTCTCGTCCCCATTTAGAGAAAGACCATTTTGTCCAATTTATTTTCCCTCTCTCTTTTTTCTCTTTTTTACGTGTTATCAAGCACACGGAAGGGGTCTGCCAAGTGTTGGTCTCGAAGTGAAAAAGCGGCCAACCAAGGCTCACGCGACCCGCCGGGATCCATATTTTCCCCCGTTAACCAATCCCTTGGCATGCTTGTTCCTGTCCCCAGATTCTGTGCCTTTCCACATTCTGCCGTTGGCGGGTCGTTCCAGATCGAAACAGACCCGACCTAGATCCGACCTGGATCCGACCCAAGAAGGCCGCCGATCAGATGGCCCCATCTAAATCCAGTATCCTCTGGCAAAACGACCGCAAGACAGTGGTCTTACTCGACCTCCCACGGTCAATTGAGGAAGCACAAGTCCCTTCAAGTCAGCTGACTCCCGGCAATGGTGACCCCCCAATCAAGCTCCGCAGGCTAGTCTCGGCATTGCCCCCGGCATGCCCCTTCCCGACCCCGGAGCCCAAGAAGGCGGGCGGCTCCGAACCGCCGACTGCGTCGCCCTCGGCGCAAGTGGCTGAGTTGATGACCCAAGCGGCGGTCGAATCCGCCCTGGAAGAGATTAATGCGTCATATGACGGGCCCTGGTGTCTGCCACGGGTTTTGACAAACCCAGCTGTACCGCGGAAGCCGTCCCCAACAAGCCCACGTGCCACTGCCCCGGTAGCAGCAGCAGCAACAAGAAGAACCACAGCAACCGCAAACAACAACCCCCCAACCAACAACCACGCCTCCCCATTTCACCCTCCCCTCCCCTCCTCTCAAGATTACCACCTTCCCCCCAACGCCCACCCCCTCCCCTTCACAATCCCCCCAACATCACTACCACCACCACCCGCGACAACCCCAACCCCAACCCCTCCCCACCAAGAACAAGCAGAAGAAGAACCCTGCCCCCTAGCAACCGCCACCCCCCCCTCCCACTTCAACCTCATACTCCTCGACCCGCCCTGGCCCAACCGCTCCGCCAAGCGCAAGCGCACGGGCGCCGGCGCCTACACCCCCGCCGCCGACCTCGCCTCGGTGCGCAGCATGCTGCTGCACCGCGTGCCTGTGGCGTCGCGGCTGAAGCCGGGCGGGCTGGTCGGGGTGTGGGTTACGAATAGGGCTGGGGTGGGGGAGGTTTTGACGGGGCGGGGGCACGGGCACGGGCACGGGCACGGGCACGGGCACGGGCACGGGCAGGGAGGGGGTGGGTACGGTGTTGGTGGTGGTGGTGGTGCTGGGGGGGTGTTCGCGGCGTGGGGGGTGGAGGTGGTCGGGGAGTGGACGTGGTTGAAGGTGACGGGGAGGGGGGAGCCGGTTGTGCCGGTGGGTTCGCGGTGGAGGAGGCCGTGGGAGAGGTTGGTTATTGGGCGGAAGAAGGGTGGGGGTGGGAGTGGTACTGGCCCGGTGGAGGGGAAGGTGATTGTTGCGGTGCCGGATGTGCATTCGCGGAAGCCGAATCTGAGAGGCCTTTTCGAGGAGCTGTTGCCGGAGAGGTATGAGGCGCTGGAGGTGTTTGCGAGGAATCTGACGGCGGGCTGGTGGGCTTGGGGGGATGAGGTTTTGCTGTTTCAGAGGAGGGAGTGTTGGGTCGAAGGTGATGAGGGAGAGGGGGGAGGCGATGAGGGAGAGGGGGGAGGCGATGAGGGAGAGGGGGGAGGCGATGAGGGAGAGGGGGGAGGCGATGAGGGAGAGGGGGGAGGCGATGATGAGGATATCGGTGAGGGCAACGACGAGGTAGACGGCGAGGATGCTGGGACATGATCGTAATCGTACATCGTAAGCTACCTTACGTCTCATGTGCATGGTATATTACATCCCACCGGCGCCTTGTTTTTTTCACGCCATGGTCTCTATCGTAACAGCACCGCGCCGCAAGTCCCCGTTCCCCTCCCCCCACCAAATTCCCCTCTGCAAATCTCATACCTTGACGTCGGTGTCCACCTCAGTCCATTCATCATCATTGTTCCTGCCGTTCTTCCATTCCCCGCGCTCCGCAACCTCGGCCGCCTGTTCCTTCAACCTCACCCGATCTTGCGGCGTCTCGGCCCAAGCCCGCAAGGGGATGGACATCGCGTTTCTTTGCCTTTCCACCTGAGCCGCCCTCTCCTTGGATAGCCGCTTGAACATCTTGTGGTCGAAGGCCTCGAGCTCCGACTCTCCGGGCTTCTCCGGCCAGACGAACGGCTTCAAGAGCTCGGCGATCATCATCTTTTGCGAGCGCGGCCGGTACACCCTGCCCACGTGGCCGAACTTTTGCCTCGGGGCCGGCTGGTTGATGAAGGAGCGCACCGAGGTCACCTCGACATTGTAGGCGTGGTAGAGGTAGTCGCGTAGGTCGAATTTGTTGAAGCTCAGCGGGACGACGAACGTCGCCAGATTCGGCGGCTGCCTGTCCTTGGGTCGGATGAAGGCAATGACGTGATTAGGCCTGGATTGGAGAGTTGGAATCAGTATACGGCAGCAGCAGGTGGGATTAAGAGATTCCTCTCGTACAAGAAGATCTGCTTGTTGCCGAATTTGCGAGGGAGCTGTTTGGTAACCGTCTCAGCGGCCGCCGCTAACGGTGTCGTCATGGTTATAATCTGGGGGTGCGATTGAAAAATCCGGGACGTCGGCGCTGGGCGAGGGTCGGGAAGCTGTTTCTTTACCAAGCCTAGGTCGGCACCGTCACGATCAGGACCGAAACGCAGTCTGGATATTTTCAGCGGTCGTCGGGTATATCGGGCCGTTACAGGTGGCAGAGGAAACGCCAAGGTGGGTGTCCCGCCCGCCCGCCAAGCCCTGTCTGATGTGGAGATTTGGTGACTAGCTCCATCGCAGACCACCATCGGTGCATTTACACGTAGTAGATGTCACATGAGAACTCTTGACAAAACTGGCAATCATAACCGTTGACATTTCATGTTCCCTAGGTACCGAGCTGTAACCGAATTCCCGTCAAATCAACCGCTACACGACGCCTTGTCGCGAGCTTAACGCCACGCTAAATATTTACACATCAAGACCGTCCACAACGACGCCCTTGGTCCAGGTCAGCTGCATGACGCGGGCGACCTCGTTCGCGGATTCCTCCGACACCAGGATGCTAGCCAGATACAGAGTTGCATCCATGCCGGCTGACACGCCCCCGCTTGTGATGACACGGAGGCCACCTAGGCGCATCGCGGCGCGGCGGGCGATCGACTCCCTACGCGACGCGCCCTTGAATGACATCGAACCCTTTCTAGAGTGGTGTCAGCGAATTGTGCGTGCGAACCACTTGACTCTTGATGACACTTACCGGGCATTGGATGGGCGCCTACCACTGTCCGACTTGCGCCGAATGTAGGGGTTCTCGTCCTCGTCTCCGAGCTCAAAGCGCAGGTTGTTCACCACATAGCGGGCCTCTTCCATGACGTCGGTGTGCTCGCCCAGGAGGCGGACAACCGCATGGCTGCACAGGTTTTCGAACTTGGTTATCTCGTCCGGGTGAGTTGTGGCACCAAGGCCAGAGAGGATGCCCTGATGGGCCAGGAAGTGGGACCCGGTGCAGATGGAAAGCAGTGTGCGCTCACGGCTCGGGTCGTTCTTCTGGAGCTCTGCATAGGCCGAGATGAGGTCGAGAGGCTCAGCCTTCTGCTTTATAATATCGTCCGCGTTACCGCCGACAACGACGAGGACATCAAAGTCGTTGAGACGCTCGTAGGCCTCTTTCCAGGTAGCCTGGGAGCCGATGATGACGCCCTGCTCGGAGAGCACCGTGGGCTCGCCGGAAGCAATGGTGATTTCGAAGGCCTTGGAGGCTGTTGGCAAATACTTGTCAGCATGGTAAACACTTGGAAGCATCATGTCTTGCAAGGCCCCTTAGGCCGTGTTCCCCTACACCATCATGCATTGACTGCCGAGCTTGGCTGGAGCCGAGGGGCAGGTGCGGGGTTGGCAACAAAGGCGCGTGGTGGTTACTCACTAGGGTCCTTCGCATCGTGCAGGCAGGAAGTCAGGACTTCGACGGGCCCTGCAAAGTCCAGGAGGTTGAACTTGGGATGCAGGGCAAAGAGCACCTCAATTGGCTCATCTGCCACTGCGGACGTCTTACTGGCCATCTTTGGCAACCTGTATTGTGATATTGAAAGGTGAGGGGGAGAGTAGTCTGATGACGTCTGTCCTCGAGATGACACGAGATGTAAGTCAAGTTGTCTTTACTGGATTGGTTCAGTAAGAGACGATTCGTAGCTCGCTAGAATGCGAACAAAATAGAGCTGAGCTTGGGAGACGATGGGTGGAAGAGTGTGAGAAATCGGGATGTGTGCCCAACGGTTTTCGAAAGGGATACAAGCTCGTTTTGTGTCCCGACGCTCACTGGAGGGGAGGGGGCCTCGATCAGCTCGGTCACGAGAGAGCTGTCAAGGTAGCCCCGCCAAAGAGGGGCAGCCATCCCGGATATGGTGCCAGGCCTGCCCTCTCGGACCATGCATCAGACGATCCGGGCCCACCTCATATCTGGGGTTGACCCCACCTACTTTGTTAGTGCGGGGTTTTTGGGCATTGACCATGCAAACTGGGCTGAAGCTGGGTCACATGGTGGGGCTCGTCGGTTTAGCGTGGTTCAGGACCGCAGGAATCCAAACAGGGCAGTGGAGTTTGACATCTGCTTCTTCGTTGCTTGCTTTTGCTGCCCCTGAAGAAGAAATCGATCGAGTCGAGACAGCACCCGGCTTCGAGTTTAGGGCGCTGAACGAGTATTACACACCGCACCCGGGAGGGAAGAGGGACCGGCGTTTTTGAATATTCTGAACCGCTCTTCCCACGGTCAATTGCTGTCAATTCACACGGAAAGCGAAGCTCCTCGAGCGCAATCCCCCGCCTACCAGGCCTATCCAATGATACGCGCTCTGTGTCGATCAGGATGACTTCATCCGGGTGAGTTCCCGCCCCACGGAGCGCTCCTTTGAGCAGGGACGCCCGCCGCGCAAATGCAACTTTGCCTCTGCTTCCAGCCATTCTGACCGCTTATCCTGCGCATAGGTCTTCCACCAAAGACCTTGCCAAAGCCCTCAATGGCTTTTTCCAGGCACCGATGCTGCCCCTTCCCGCCGAGATAAACAGTATCATTTCCAACTACCTCGAGAAGCACGAGAAGGCCGACGAAGGGTCTGGTGAGCGGTTGGGCGATGAGCTGTCGGCTATCTGGGAGAAGGCCGTGCATGACCATCCTGAAAAATACGTTTCTTTTCTCACGGTTCTCCGGCAACTCCGCCCAGGTCTCCGGACATCGGCAAGAGTTTTCAAATGGTGGGATAAACTGCTTGATCCAGTGCTGGATCATGTCGGACAGGAGAAAGGGTTAGCGAGGGAGGCGATGGACCACACGCTTGATCTCCTCTCGACCGACGAGTACGATGACCCGGTAGCCGGGAACGAAGAAGGTTTGGCACCGCTCGTCCACCGGCTTCTCACGAGGTGGATGGAGGCGCGCGAGTCACAGCCGGGTCACCGTCCGTCGGCCGACCTCAAGGAGCAGATGATCAAGGATGCCCTAATGGCGTTCGGAAAGAGAGACCCAAAGGGTTTCATGACGGCCCTGAACGGATTCGTGGTCAGAAGAGAGCATAGGAACTCGGCCCTGAGCCTTCTCTGCGCGTTCGTCTCGAGCGGCCCGCCGCATCTGCACCTCATCCTACAAACCCCCCTCTTCGGGAACATTTTGCATTCCCTCCAGAAAGATGAATCCACCGCGACGGTCAATTTAGCACTCGTTGCTTTGGTCATGATCCTGCCTTTTATACCCAGTTCTCTCGTCCCTTTCCTTCCAACCTTGTTCAATATTTACGCTCGGTTACTATTCTGGGATCGAGACTCTTACTTCGCCCAAAATCACACACAAATGGGGGCGGAAAACGGCGAAGCGGGAGGGGAGATGCCTTGGGACACATCCCTGTTGGACCCTGACTACGACGGCCACTCCCTTTCCTACCTTCCGGAGTACTTTACCCTTTTATATGGCCTGTATCCCATCAACTTTCTCGATTACGTTCGGAAGCCTCAGAGGTACCTTCGGCATGCGAACAATGCCGACGATATCGATGTCCAGGCCATGGAGATCAGGGACCGGTCGGATCGGTTCAGAAAGCAGCACTTGCTGCACCCGAACTTTTACAACCTCACGATCGAATCCGAGAAGACGGACCTCAGTCGGTGGATCAAGAGCGAGGCCGATGAGGTTCTCGCAGACTGTCTAGCCTTGGTCATAGACCAAACACCTACCAATGCTCATGTTCGCCCGGCCACACCGCTCCCAGGCGGGCCTGGCTCGGCCGTGGGTGACGGTCTCGATCAAGAAGGGTTCGACTCTGCCCTCCTGACCAACCCGGCCCGTACCGATCCCTCGCACCCAACAATGTCGATAAGCTCCATGTCCATCCGTCGGGCTAATACCCCGTCGCTCCGCCGAGGCTCCCAGTCAAGCCAGCCATCGATATACGAGTTCTCGGAAGCCCAGAACCGTGGACTGGACGATGACAGCCCGACACTTCCGCCAGGGCTTGCTCAGTCGGCGTCCCACGATCACGCTCCAGACACAAGTAGCTCCGGCGACGTCGTAAGAACGGGGCTCCACCAATCGTTTCCCAACGACAGCGTGCCATCTATAGCACTCAATCCCCACGAGCAAGGGGGGAGAAAAGCCCGCTGCAGCAGCCGTCTGCGCAAGGGCCGGGGCGCAAAGGATCCAGCCTCGAGATAGACGATCAGATCGCCTTGCTACAACACCACAGGCTCCGCTTGATCAACGATCTGCAGTACGAGAGGTTTATCAAGGAACAGCACATGATACACATGGGTGAGCTTCGACGGCGGCAAATCAGAGTGTCAGCGACAGAAGCCGAAACGCAGAACCTCGTGATGGCAAATCGCAGTCTGAAACAACGACTCGACGAAGCCAAGAGGGGCGAAGCGCAGATCAGGAAAGAGTTCGACCACCGGCGTAATATGACGAAAAAGTGGGAAAGCGATTTGTCGAACAAGCTGCGCGGCTTGCGCGAGGAACAAAAGAAGTGGAACATGGAAGGTAACGACCTGGGCCAGCAACTGAAGAAGGCGCAAGCGGAATGCGAAAACCTGCGCCGGCTCGTCGAGGAAGCAGAGCACAAGAGGCTGCAGTCGGAACAAAACCTCGAAGCGGTCGACATCAGCACAGCCATGGTCGAGAAGCTTAAGAGCGAGATTATGCGGCTGTCGGCCTCGGAGCGGGAGCTACAGGGTAAGGAAACGAAAATGGAAATCGCAATGCAAGAGGCAGCCGTCGCGGAGGCTAGGGCACAACAGGTGGAGCAGGAGACGGCTATCTTGAAGGAACAACTCCGCGAGACAGATGACCATTACCAGGCGCAGATCAACGAGCTCAAAACGCAACTGGCCAAGGCGCACCAGGAAAACACGAAGAAACCCTCTAGCGACGCGGCCGCGGCGTACCAAAGCGCCCTTTCGTCAGCCCGAGCGAAGAATACGGCACTCCAAAGGCAATACGACGCCCTCACGAAGAAATACACGGCCCTCGAATCGACATTATTAGATATGCGTTGCAACGCTGAGCAGAGGGCGGGGAGGCCTGAGCAAGGCTCATTAGCCGATGGCGACAGCGAGGCGTCTATGGCGGGGAGAAGTCCGTTAGGCATCCGAAACCGGCAGCGGGGTTCCTCGGACCCGGAAGCTGCGGAGCCATTGTCCCAGATCACGCCACCGCCGCCGACCGAGCCGGTATCAACGGCTCTCGGATCCGGATCGCATGGCCCGCTGAGCCCGGCAACGCCTGGTGGGCTGGCGACAAGCCCGCAGGCCGACAGAAGTTTCCCTCGAGGTTAGTCGGATTTTCTTGGAAAGACTCGGATCGACACAGCTGCTGACGGCGTTTCTCAGGGGGTGCTCAAAACTCGGCACGGAAAGAGCGCAAGGATAAAAAGAAGACAAGGGGGACAAAAAGGATAAGAAGCCGATGACCATGAGGGCGATACGGGGGTTTGTGTGATTTACCCAAGCGCATACCGCGGGTGTTGGTGTTTGGATGACATGATGGATTATGATATGATGATGAGAATTAGGGAATCTAGGGATATAATTACTGTTACCCATCTGCCCTTGATAGGCAGGTAGCGTATGTTTCAAATACCCTGCTGATGACAGTGGTGTTGGCGGTGATGCCGTCGATTCAATCCGTGTTTGTCACTTGACTAGTTGTGTGCTGTAACTACCTTACCTAGCTATGTAGGTAAGGTGGTCTCTCTCACAGCGAGATACCGCTTGGCAACCGCGGCAGGGGTTCGCTCAAGCTCGATCCCGTGCCAAGCCCTCCAGGATCCTCGAGTGTTTATTCTAAGTGGAGCGCCTCCCCAGCCTCCCCCTCGATGTTGTGCCGCGCGCAGGACGGCTTCGATGGGTTGCGCTCTGCTGGTGAGGATTGCTCCATGAAACCAACAGACCAGAGGCACGGCTCCTCGCTCAGTTTCCGATTTTGCAGCTTGGCCGCATGCGCGAACCTTAAGCCACAGCAAAGCACCCCTCTCAAGCTCTTTTAGCCAACCATTTGTGCTGCCGCGATATCCATCCGGAATTATTTGGGATTTCCATTGGTTGCTCGCCGTCGCGAATACTTGGTGCGCTGCCAACGGCGGTCTCTGCTGTTGCCTGCTTACCTTGGAGTTTCGGCGCATTTGAGGAACCAAAAACCAACTGGGAGGGCAATTGCTTCTTATCAAGAACCTATCCCCCTTTTTTTACGGCCGCGAAGAAGGGCCATCTCATCTAAGGGGTCCCTACACCCGATCGTCTAGACGCCCTCGTTGCACCAACCCCTCCTCGAGACCCGTCGGCGCGACCACCCTCACTCACTCGCGCGGCCCTCTTTTGCGACCCGACTCACGAACCACCCCGTCGTGGAAGACGCGCGCATCAACACGCGCAGCAATTGCCCGCTCAGAACCACAAATCCCGAACACTCTACAACAACAACTTAACCAACCTCACCAACTCACCAGCTCACTCACCCCCAACAAACTGGCGCAATGCCACCCACCCCCCAAAACCACCCGCGCGCGGCGGCGGCAGCGGCCCCGCCGGCCACGCCCGCCCTGGACCCCAACCACATCGCGCACGCGCTGATCATCCCGCGGCAGAACCAACAACAAGACAACCCGCCACCGCCCACCCACACGACCACCATCCCGGCCTACTACGGCTCGCTCACAGGCGGGCCCGACCCCGGCGCGGTCGCCGGCATCGTGCTGGGCTCGGTGGCCGGGTTCGTGCTGCTGCTGTGGCTGGTGTACACGTGCATCAACCTGGGCAACCCGAGCCCCTCCGGCACCAACGACACGTCGACGGTGGTCACCGAGGGGTCCGGGTCCGTGTACACGCGCCGGCGAAGGCGGAGTCATAGCCGGAAGAGGGCGTCGCGCCAGAAGGAGACGGTGGAGGTGCGCAGGGGCGGCGTCACGGTGCGCGGCGGGCCGGTGGTCGTGGAGGAGGTGGTTGGCTCGTCGTCGGTGGCGCCGTCTGAGTTTGAGAGGGTGGTGGTGAGGGAGGAGAGTAGGAGGAGGCGGAGTGTCAGCCGGGCGAGGGCCCCGCCGCCGCCGAGGAGGGGGGTAGTTTCGAGTAGTGAGGATGAGGATGATGATGAGGATGAGGTGGTGGTTATTGAGGAGCATAGTCCGTCGAGGAGGCGCAGGAGTAGGGTGAGGAGTGTGGAGCGGCGGTCGAGTGGGTTCAGGGAGGTTGATCCGGATCGGTTTGCTGGGGGGGATGCGTCGTTTGTGGAGGTGCGGAGGTCGGGGAGTCGGAGGTGAGGTCGGTTGGTTGGCGCTGAAGGTAGGTAGTTATGCGATCTGTCAGGAGGAAGGCTTGCTTGGGTAGGCGTGGTTGATTTCGGGTGGGTTGGAGTGGAGAGATGGGTGTTATTGTGAATACGTGTTACGAGATTGGGTGGTTTATTCGCGGCGCTAGGATGTAAATGATGGATGAGTTGAAGATGGTACGATGATGGGTGGCGGCACTTGTGTATAGATAAACGAATGGTTTGAATTGGGTGTTCTTTCTAAGAGATATAGGGGATTACGATATATTTGCGATACTTCCAATTGGGTTTAGAATGCAGTTCCAACTGTTACCAAACTCTGCTCTCAAAGTGTCCTGTGTTCTCAACTTTACACCCTTCATTCCTTCCTACCACGAATCCAGACCAACACTTGCGCCAACCCTAACCCATCCTCGCCGTTGTGCCGTCTTGCCTTCCAGGTTGCAATGCTGGCTGTCACATGCTGTGGGGTTGCCTGCTCAGCCTGCCTTCCTCGAATCGCAGCAATGACATCACCGGCTCACGGATAAGGTAGGAGGGACAGGAACAAAGAACAAATACCACCTTCCACTGCTCTTGTCTTACCACGCTCGAGAAGTAGGATATAAACCAATTCAGCAGGAAATAGACGCTGCCTTTTGTTTATTTTGTCAAACTTCATCGACCACGAAAACACATCTCCCAATCAAGCCCCAATTAAACTCTAATCAAGCCTCAATCAAGGTTATTATCATCACCATGGAGAACCCAGGTACGAATGAAACAGCCCTTTCCAATTCATCCCAACCCAAAGACATGTGACGGAATGACGGAATGACGGATGGGCTAATCACCTTTGACCTGACCTCTACAGCACAGGACATCAAAGCCGTTCTCCGCACCCTGACCCAGGGGACTCCGGACGCCCAGCACGATGCCATCTACCGCTACTTCGCGCCTGGTGCCACATTTGAACACCCTTTTTGCTGGGTCCCGTCCTTCAAGAACGTGAACGTGCCCCGTGTGGGCAAGATCGACTCCCGAGTACTCATCGCGGCTATTTACAGGTGGTGTACGTAGCCAGTTTCTGTTCCCGAAACATCATCAAGGCACCAAGGTAGCTAACCCGCTTTGACTAGACAAGGTCCTCAGTCCAAATATCGAGCTCGAAGTCGAATCCTGTGGTATGTCAGCCCGCCATCACCCAACCCCCAACCAACCAAGCCACTAATCGCTCCCCCCTTCACAGTCTACGATGAGCAAGCCAGTCTCCTCTACCTCACCATCTTCCAAGTCTTCTCCATCTGGTTCATCCCCTTCCACCGCGCCCCGGTCCGCCTCGTCACGGTCCTACACCTAACCCCCGCCCGCGCAAACGGAGACGGCACCCCGCCTCCGCCATACGACGCCGCCCAGGAAAAGCGCCAGGCCGTCCGGGAGGGCAACGAGCCGAGCTACGCAGCCGTTACTAGCGGATCATCTGGCACGTCGGCCTCCCAGACGCAAGAGCAGCCAAAGAAGGGGCAAGAGCAGCAAAACAAGGATCAAGGGCAGCAAAAGAAGGAGCAAGAACAGCAAAAGAAGGAAGAAGACAAGCCCACGTCCAGTTCCAGCGCCGCCGGCAAGGCCCCCGCTTCCGGCTCCGGCTCTAGTTCCGGTTCCAAGGCCGCCACGGTGACGCGATACGTGATCGAGAAGCAACAGGACCTATACCAGGTGAACGAGTTCGTCAAGTTCGTCACCCTGACACCCTTGCTCCCCATCATCAACGGCTTCCTGCAAATTCTCGCCACCCTGGCCTGCTGGGCCGGCGCGGTTACCCTGGGTCCGGTGATGAACGCCGTCTGGCCGGCCGGGAAAAAGGAGAAGGACTAGGATACTGGATACCATTATTATAGCAACAGGGACTGGGCTAAAGGGCGTTTATACCATACTTTCGAGTTGGACTGGCGCTTCATAAGGTTTTATCGTCACTTTTATCTCGACTTGCGGGCGCTCAAGGTGTTTTTTGTTCTTAGATTGGCGTTTAAGCCGATTCCTCGTTACCAGCGGCATATTGAGGATGTGGAAGAGGAACAACAGCAGCATGCTAGGATTGTGGGGGACATGCAAGAGGAACACCAGCAGCATGCTAGGACTATGAAGGAGGCGTAAATCGAGTGTTGCGCGCATGGGGATTCGCAGTCTGTAAATATAAGTTAGGAAGGGGGTCTCATTATCAGCGGTATGTATAGTTCGGGACGAGGAACGCCAATAATAGATCGAGTCTTGCTCGCACAGAAAGCCACCGTCTGCAAAATAGGTTAGGGGTTGTGTTATATGCAATGCTATTCCTGAGCTGGTGCTGGTATGCGTATGCTATTCTATATACATCCACCACGCCCAATGTCTATTGCAATGCAATACAATACAATGCGATGCGATGCTTATCCCCGTCTGAGATGCATTCAATCCGATGCTCTCCAAAGTAAATTAAACCAAACCCAACAACCCCAGCCAACCCCAAACGCCACGGGTATTTACCTCTCTGTGTATGCATGCACCCACCGGAGACTCTTCTCTCTCTCTTTATCTCATCCGTACTTCCCCCGGGGTCACGTTTCATGGTCATGGTCTTTTACCACCCTCACCCTCTTCATATCCTACCCCCCTCAGAGATTAATAAGATCCACCTCTGAAAAATCAGGCGGATTCCTCCCATACAGCACCCTCACGCGGCTATCCAGCGCCGTGCCCTCGTTCGTGATGGAGATATACCCGCTAAAATCATTCGTGCTCCTGATCTCGTCGTCGCTGACCCCGATATCGTCGCGCGGGATCCACACGACGGGCCGCCGCGCACGCAGCGCCGAGTGCTGGAAGGCCTTGCGCACGAGCACGTCGCGCTCGCGCGGGGTCAGGTCCTCGATCACGTCGCAGTACCCGCCGTAGAGCGCGTCGCCCATGGCCCGCTGCGCCTCGAGGTCGCGCTGCCGGCGGGTCTTGCGGTACTGGGCTGCTGTGCGCAGGCCCTCCTCGGCCTTGCCGAAGGTCGCGGCGCGGATCTGCTTGCCGCCGCGCGCCGCCCATGTGCTGGCGTGCGCGATGCCCTTGTTGACGGGGTTGAGGCGGCCAAGGACGGAGCCGGATCGCGCGTGGTGGCGCGGGTTGGTGCTGTGGCCGCGGCCCGCGGCGGCGAGTTTTTCGAGTTCGATGTCGTCGGCGGCGTGCCGGGTCTCGGTGTCGGCGGTACCGGGGCGGTTGAGCGAGGCGGCCTCGTCGTCGTCGTCGTCGCCGACGAGTCCGAGCCGGCGGGCCTGGGCGCGCTGGAAGGCTTCGTCGCGGAGGACGGCTTCGTCTTCGAAGGTGATGGGGAGGTAGCGGAAGAGCGGGCCGAAGGAAGAGTTGAGCACGTATTGGAAGATGATGGTCATGATGAGCGCGACCACCATGACGATGCCCTGCGGGAAGCATACGTTCTTTCCCGTCTCGTCCTCGGCGATGAAGAATAGGCCGATCAGGCACAGCTCCATGACGTAGAGCCCCGTGAAGGTCTGGTTGATCGCCCGCGGGTACAGCACGCCGCCGGTGTCGGTCTTGAAGCGCGTCACGTAGAGCATGTTGTAGCGGTGCGCCACCCAGAGCAGGCTGAAGGTGATGATAGCGAAGAGGGCGATGAGGGGCGCGACGATCGAGTAGATGAGCGCGATGCACGCAAAGTTGGTGTATACCGGGAAGAAGGAACCCCACTGGACGGTCGGCAGCTGGGTGTTGCGGGTCCACTTGGCCCGCGCCGTGTTGTCGACGACCCTTGCCCAGAGGTACCAGATGAGGAGTGTGCCGATCTGCAGCAGCGTTCCCGAGCTCGTCGAGAGCGCTTGCAGAATCATGTATGCGAAGAAGTAGTTGGCAGCCTTGGGAAGATTCTCAGCCAGGACGTTCGGCGTGCTCGTGAAGTCCTTGGAGATGTTGGCGAGCGTCTGGAAAGTACCGGAGGCGATGGAGACGACCAGGAAGACCTGAACGAAGAGGAAAACAAAGTAGTAGATCTGTACCGTCTCGGTCTTCCGCGAGCCTGTCTTGGATCCCTGGAACTCGGCCAACAGGTTAAGAAAGACGGGGACCAGGGCCAGGATAATGGACAGGACCAGGGCGGGCAAGACACCGGCAACCGCCTTGATGGCGTTGTTGATCACCTCGTTTTCAACCAGGAACGCGAGCCAGTTATACTTTCTAACCAGAGCGTCGATCTGGGAGAGCGAGGCCGTCCAGGCGACCGGGAACGCCCAGAGAACAACCATGGCGGACACCAGGGCGAAGACGATGGCGCTCCGCACCCACTCGCTCCACCACGAGATGGCCATGTTGTCCCAGAGCACGTCGCCCGGTGAGATCTCGACCATGCGGGGCGCCATCTGCTTCGGGACGTGGTGGGTAACCGACTGGCAGGCCATATGGGCGGCCACTTGGTGGTTGAACTGGATGAAGGCCGAGTTCATGATGGGGTAGCGCTCGGGGCGCTGCTGATCCTCTTCGATCTCCAGGTTCAGCCGGGCGAGTTCTGCGCGGCACCAGTAAATGGTGTCTACCTTCTTGTTGATCAGCGGTAGGGCGGGCAGCCACGAAGGCGTCCACGAGAAGTTGGCAACCCTGTGATGCGGACGCTCCTTCGGCTCTAGCCATTTCCTCCATTCCGCGTCATCCTCTGGATGAGTTGTGTAATCGCGGGTATGCGCGGGTGGGTATTCGACTGGCGGGATGTCGGCGCCCACGAATGGAATGGCGTCTTTGACGAGTTCCCAGAACGACTTCTTCTTCTTCCACGGGTATCCCCCTTCCTCACAACCCTGGGGGATCGGGGATGCGTAGCTTCCGGTAGGCGGCTTCCAAAACTCGTACCATCTCGTCTTGTCGGTAACAATCATCTCCTCCATGTTAGTAGCACGGCGGACTGTGTTGCCAAACATTTTAGGTTCGGGGGCCTCGTGCTTCGGGTGCGAGGTGTCCTGGGAGGCGTCGGATGAGGTGTGAGCATGGCGGGCGTTCTTGGTCAACGGGGCTTCTGACGCGAACGACATTTTGGGCCTCTCCTCGTCGTCGCCCGCCCCGTAGTCCCGCTTAGGAGAATCCGGGTCGACCGTCGTCATGGAAGGCGGGCCCCGAGGGCCGCCTGTGGCCGCAAAATCGAAACCAGCGGTCCGCTCTAGCTCGCGATCGACGCCCTTCCGGACGGCTTTCGCGCCCCCAAGAATGCCCAGGCCAGCCCCGGCGGCCAGAGCGGCGCCCTTACCGGCTCCTTTGCCAATACCCTCCCCAATCTTAGCGAGCGGGTTTCCACGCTTCTGGCGCTTTTCTTCCTCGACCTCTCCTATCTCTCCCTCTTGGATATCGGTCTCGCTATCACTCCTGCTATCCGTCTCGGCTATCGCCTCGTGCACACCCTGGGGGACGTGTGGCGTGTTGGCGCTCAGGCCGCCGGCACCTTCGGCGCGTCTACGGGCCTCTTCGTCCTCCGCCTTTGCGCGCTGCGCTCTGTCGGCCCTATTCTCAGTCGTGACCGCCTTGATCTTCTGTATGATGCCATTTTCCCCCTCCTTTTTCAGCTGCGCCCTCTTCGCGCTGCGGATCAGTTCGCTCGCGGCCGACTCCAGCTTCAAGTGGATGGCGTTCCGCTTGTGGACCTTGGCAAGCAGGGGCGTGAAGTCCCGGGTAAGCCAGACATTTCTAATGCCTCCGGGGAACACGTCAAACAGGCCTCTCAAGGCTTCCTCGCTGAGCCACTTGTCCGGGATGGAGCTCACGAGCACCGTGTTGGCCGAGGCGCGCAGGCGGTGCTCGGCGCTGGTTAGATAATCCTGGCGGATCTTGACGTAGACCTTCAGCTCGCTAAAGAAGACGCCGCAAACCCACAAAATGACGGCGAGTGCGAGAGCAAGGTGGGCCCAGCGTCGGTGTTGCTTGTTTGGAGCAACGTTGCCCCATGCTAACGTGTCCAACCCGGTGGGGATGTTAGGTGCGGCCTTATTTTCCGTGGTATTGCTTTCCGTGCCATTGTTGACGACGTCGCGCCCCAGGCCGCCGATATAGTTGAGGGGAACAAGGACGGGAATCACCACCACGGCGATGGGAATGAATATGATGAGGAGGGTTTGTAGGTAGCGCAGGAAGAAGTAGGCGTCGAGGCCGCATTTCTTGATGATTTCGCGATCTTCGAAGCTCATGAGCTTGTACGCCAGGGCCAGGTGGTTCGAAGGGGGTGAGTCGGTGCGTTCTCGTTCGGGTACAAGGTATGTTTTCGGTTTACTGTGGTCGGGCCTGTCAGTTTCTACGCCGCAAGAGAGCAAGAGGGGGAGGAAAAGAAGACGACAACATACAATATCCTGACCAGCTTGTTCCGTAACAACAAGAAAAAGCCCGTCTGGATGCCGAAGACGACCAACGAAGCGGCCAACGCAGTCACGAAAGCAACAAGGCTGATACCGGTCGCTTCCTGGGCGGATCCGGGCCCTTCTTCGATGGTAGTGGTTGTCGCCGCTTCGGCGGCGGATGTTAGCGTCGACGACGCCAATGACGATAATGATGGCGACGCCGACGTCAGCACCTCGGCGGGCGCCGTCGTGGTTATGTCACTCATCGATACGGATGTCGCATACGATGCTTGTAGGTGGTGGCTTTTGCAATATTAAAGCTCGCCGGCGCGAGTGCGAAGATGGCTACCGCAATAACGGGCCATGCGCTTCCCCGCGAAAAGTTGAGAAGGGGGAATGGGGGCGTTGCGGCGTAGGTGAGGGGTCAAGGTTGAGTTAGTGGTTTTGGTTAAGAACACAAGAGGCAGCACGAAAGGAACACAAGAGATGAGATCACTCAGAATCCACTGGGACCTGGGACCTGGGAGGATGTGGGTGTCACCACATGGCCAGCTTGGCACAATGAACCATGATGGAGAAATCGGAAAAGCGGCAGGGCGACAAGGGCGACAAGCAGGCTTGCATCTCCATCGCTTTGGTTGAAAGTAACAGGGGGGGCATGGCGTTGCGGACGAGCCGTCTCCTTGACCATTTGGTCATTGGCCTCCTTTGGCCTTCTTTGGCCTATGACATCGGGCCTGAAACTGGATGTCAAAGTCGCTAATTTTATTGACCCTGAACAAGGACCCAGTTCGTCTGAAACATTTGGCAAAGGTCCCGGTCGTGCAGGGCAGGGAATTGATTGGCTGTGGATGGGCCGTCGCTGGTGACGTCGGCGGCTGTCTCTCGCAGCTGCACGCCTCACTCCTGCCGCTGGGCCTTGTTTTCCCGCCGAGATCTGGGCTCGCCAATATCTTGGCTTGCGGGAGCCAATGATTCCATTATCGAAGTCCAAGTTTAAACGCGCGCTTTGTCGTAGTTTATTTTATGTTTTCTATCTTATTTTTGGCTTTTGATGTATTTCCATCCCGGCGGTAGGCGGCTATGCCCGTCAATGCTCTTTGTCGTTCTTTGTCCTTTGTTGGCCTTGGTGTTCGTCCAATCTGCAGTCAAAGAATCGAAGAAAATAGCTAAAAGGGGGTTACTGTGTTGTGTAGTGATCCAAGGCACGTGTGCCTGTTTGTTCTCGGCCGCGTTCCAGGCTGACGGTTTGCCGCTGGTCTGCCGCTCGAAACATGTCTCACCCATCGCGTGGACCGACCTGCAGAGATGGCCATGCTCACCGTTGGCGGAAGCTACGGAATAAAGCCAAGAGGATACGGCCTTGTTAGAGATTGCTAAGAACACTCGAGAACTGTGTCGAAGTTATGGCATTCTAGTTGCCGTGATAATTTATGGTGATGCTGCTGATGCAATGCGATCGTTCGACGCGGAACAGACCTTTGCACCAGGGTTAGGTGCGCCGGGCCGGGCTCCCTGATCGACTTCACAAACCAGGGTTTTAGGGTTGTGAGTCCGATCTCCCGTTTTCATCGTTTCCGGGTTGGTTTGAGAATGCTGATGGAAACCCCGGATGCTTTTTGTGTCCTAACTACGGACATGGTAGGTAGTTATCATGTATTGTGCAAGTTCAACGGTTGAGATGGGATTTATGGAATTTTCTGTTAGTTCCCCCTCCAAACAGGAACAACCCTAGAGCCGGATCCCCTAATCGGGTTGCGGTGATTTTTCAAGCTCCGACACCACACAACAACACAATGCAGTTGACAGCATCGAGACTGGGCCTTTCTTTTCCTAGAAGTTATTAGACAACAAAACAGTACGGGGTCAGACGACGGCTTATGACATGGCCGAATACGTCCAACAATCCTGACGGCGCAAGGATCGACCGGCCTGGTGGCTGCGGCCGACCTCGGGCCTGAACTAGGTGCCGGCAAATCCATTTTCCCAAGCGTGATGTGATTCCCGGTTCGGGCAATCCACCGCGGTTCTAGAATGTCCCGGCGCTGGAGTCTTCCCCGCACCGCCCAACCCGCAACCCCCACACCTGCCCGCAAGCCCCCTTACTGTACCGGCGAAACGGTGGTATGGGTGCGCGTCTTCCCGCGACGAAGGGATGTCCCATGAGGTTATACTACCTAGAGGAGGCATGTATGCTACCAAGGACGGGGGATAATAATTCAGCGAAAATATGAGGTCTGATGCGGACCCGCGAGTCCAAGTCCCACTTCGATCCGGCGCCGCCTGCCACACGAATCGCGATGCGGAATGGTCTGATGCGCTGCGGGTTGTGTCCGCGGGAGCAGGTGCCGAGGACTGGGACCAGGCTACCTATCGCCGCCGGTGTATATATGAATACCGAGTGAAGAAGGGACAGCCTCCTTTAACCGCACCATGGATACCCTCCGTCATCCGACTCACTCCAAACCTAAGACTACTTTGCTTTTCTCTGAACCTACTCTCCTATTCCCCTAAGCACACACCTATTCAGGCCAAAGCATCGCTATATCTCATAATAGAGTCCCAACATGGCGGACGTGCACGATCTACGCATCGTCATTATCGGTGCGGGTACGCTTTTCTATTTTTCACAAGCCACACCGGACAATGGATGCTGACCTTTCACAGGCATGGGTGGCTTAGGGACGGCCCTCGCTTTTGCCAAGAAAGGGTTCAAGAACATCGATGTCTTCGAGACGGCGTCAAATCTAGGTTTTGTCGGCGCCGGCATCCAGATGCCGCCCAACGTCGTGCGTGTACTCGACCGGTTAGGATGCTGGAAGGAGATCTACGCCGAGGCAACAAACGTTCAGGGGACCAGCATCAGGCGTAAGGCGACTCCGAGCCGGCCCCCCTCAACGAACTGGAGAGGGACTAATCATCTGAGCAGAGGGGAGCACGGATATAGAGCTATCACACGTCCTGATGCCGGACATCGAGGAGAAATACGGGTACCCGCACTGCACGGGACACCGGTCGTCGCTCGCCAGCGGGTTGTTTAACGGCTGCCAGAAGGAGAGCGCCATCAAGTTCCACTTCTCGACGGCGCTGGTGCGGATCAACTCGTTCGCCGGCAAGCCCACCATCACGCTCAAGCCGCGCAACGGCGACGAGTACACGCTGGAAGCCGACATGGTGCTGGCGTCGGACGGTGTGAAGTCGGCGACGCGCACGCAGATGCTGGCGGAGCTGGGAACGCAGTCGGAGGAGGAGGACACGGGCCAGGCGGCGTACCGGATCATGCTGACGCGGGCGCAGATGGAGCACGACGCGGAGATGCTGGCGCTGCTCGAGAGCGACACGGTGGTGCGGTGGGTCGGGGAGCGGCGGCACATCATCGCGTACCCGGTCAGTAGCAAGCAGATCTACAACCTGTCGTCGGCGCAGCCCGACACCAACTTCGCGGCGGCCACCAACGCCACCTACACGACCAAGGGTTCCAAGCGGGCCATGCTCGACGTGTACGGCGACTTCTGCCCGCTCGTGCACCGCATGCTCAACCTGGTGCCCGACGGCGAGGTGTGCGAGTGGAAGCTGCGCGTGCACAAGCCGCTCCCCACCTGGGTGCACGGGTCGGTCGCGCTGCTGGGCGACGCCTGCCACCCGACCCTGCCGCACCTTAGCCAGGGCGCGGCGATGGCGATCGAGGACGGCGCCGTGCTGGCCGAGGTCGTCAGCAAGATCCCCGCGGACAAGATGCACGACCCCGAGACGGTGTCCAAGACGCTCAAGGTCTACGAGCTGCTGCGCAAGCCGCACTGCAGCGCGCTGGTCGACATGGCCGCGCACTCGGGCCGCATCCTGCATCTCGGGGAGGGCAAAGCCAAGGAGGAGCGGGATCGCGAGTTCCGCCAGAACGGCAAGACCGGCTCTGTGCCCGACAAGTGGGCCAGTCCGGACGTCCAGAAGATGATTTACTCCAACGACTGCGTCCAGGAGGCCATCGACAACTACGACCGGCTGTTTGCTAGTTTATGAGGTTGTCATGGGGGGCGGAGTTGGAGGAAGGGAGGTGAGAGGGAACGGGGCATTGGTTAGGGAAGTACGGTATTCTCGGTAGTGGCCGCTGCCGGTCGTGATCCTATAACGCATACCCTAGAAGAAGCAGCCACCTAGATATTACAAGGTTTACCGAAAGAAAAGAGAGAAAAAAACAAACAAAACGAGAACCACGCAAGCCATGACATAAGAGACCATCGTGAAAGTCATGCCATGAGCTTGACCAGAATCGCCTTGATACGCCGGCCTCGCTGCATCCCAGGGCCATGGGTAGTCGTAGTCCTGCGCCCCATCTCGCGGTCCCTGCCCGGCGCCCCTGCTACTTGCGAACTCGTCGCGTCGCTCATCCCGGGTTCAGGTGTTCGTTTCCCAAGCTGCACCGGAATTTGCGCTATCGCACGAGGCGAGGCGCATAGCCATCCATGCCCCCTAATCGTCTTTCTTTCGCGTCCAAGAAACCAGCCCCGGCGGCCGCGACCGCTTAACACAGCAGGTCCAAGCAGCAGCAGCACGCCAAACCAGCGAGACACGCCGAAAAGAATCCCTAACCACGCAAAATCCGTTAGCAAAAAACCGCTCTTCAATCAATCCCGGCGCATCATCACCACCGCCGCCGCCCTATCGCAGGCGAAAAAAGAAAAGAAAAAATGAAATAACGACATACCGGCCCGCTGCTCTTCTGCTCCTGGTGCTGCCCGTGGTACGGCTGCCCCTGCGGCGGATACGGCCCCTGCTGGTAGTAGCCGCCCGGCGGCGGGCCCTGCTGCTGCGGGTGGCCGCCGTAGCCCATCGGCTGCTGTTGCTGGTAGTAGCCGCCGGGGGCGCCTTGCTGGGGAGGCGGCGGCCCGCCCTGGTAGTAGGCTTGTTGCGGGTAGGAAGGGTTGTTGCCGTAGGCGGGCGGCTCGTCGTGTTTGTGGGACATTTTGGCGGTGGTGTTGGTGGGATAGGTGGAATGGATGGGTTGATGGGCGGGTTTGGGTGTTTTGCGACGGGCAATTCGGGAGGTTGTTGTTGTTGTTGTTGTTGCTGTTGTTGCTGTTGTTCAGGGAACGGAACGGAAATGGTGGGCGCTCGAAGGAACTGGCGGTCGCAGACGGGAGTGAGTGACTTTTCCCTTTCGAGGGGGGAATGGCGCAAAAGAAAGGAGCAAGGCTGAAAGCTGGATTGGTGGTTGGCGGTTGGTTTTGAACGATGGTTGCCCCTGCGTGGCAAGCGTGGCTGTGTCGCAGATTATGTAGGTACGTACGTGTCGTTGGGACCCTTTGCGCCTTTGCGCGGCGATGATGTGCAGCAGTGGCGGGGGGCGTTACTCCGCACTGTCCGAACTGTCCAGCTGCCGCTCGTGCCTTGAAAATACGGGGGTCCTCGGTTGGTTTTCTGAGTGCGATGCTCACCGACACAGTGCAGAGAGTACTACCCAACACCCAACAAGAGCTGTTCAGTATTAGGTCGTCCTTGTAGACGGCTGGAAACGGGATGCAAACAAAGACAAACAGCGCGATAGCTACCCGTAGTTATCGAACAAAGAATCAATCGATAACTACCTACGAACTAGGCCTTCGCATTCGGGTTCGGGGGGTTTCGGTATGGGCCAATCCGTCTCGTTGGCTGCCGTGTCACTGGCTCCTTCAGACCGCGAGCGTCTCACATGGGCGGTTCATAGGCAACCCCTTCGAGACCATTTGTGGCACTCAAACGCTCCGCCACAGCCCTGCGTGCGGCTCGGGGTGAACCGGAACCCAAGCAACCGAGTCCGCAGCAAGAACGGAAGCGGGTTTCTGCGATTGAAGGAGCAGCGCCGTATCCGTTTGCTTGACTTGATTGATGACCCTAGAGAGGTCACCGGGATCTGCGGCAACAACAGCGGGTTTTTCTTACTACGTACGCACAGTACAGGCTCGGATACGTGCGGTTAAGGTGCTGACTATGATGGAGATCATTGCAATCGCAACCAATCCGCTGACTTGAAAATACTGCTTTACGATGCGCGGGAGAAGCGGGCATCCGATCCCGTCGTTTGTGTTCCGCTGACACGACAGCCAAGGAGGACAGCAGTTGGCCAAGCAATGTGACACTGTTGAGAGACGAAGTACGAAGTACGAAAAGTATTGGTTTTTGTAACGACGGTGTATCACCTGTTCCTGGCCGTTGTTACATACGACCCAGGCTTGGCAGGGTCTGCACGACTTTCGTCCACCCTCGACCCTCACCCTACACAGTACACAGTAGACAGACACCATCCAAATCAAACCCAACACCAGCACCACCTCCCACCACCCATCATGGCCTCACCAACACCCCAACCAACCCAGCCTCCCAAAGAATCTCTAACCTTCCCCCCTCACCACGCAGCCCTCCTCTTCCCCTACCTCCCGCCTCACCCCACACAACCACAACCCCAACCCTCACCACCCAAGGCGGAAGAAGAACAAAAAGAAGACTCCCAACCGAAGAAACCCCACATCCACGTAACGCTCACCTACGCACACTCCCTCGACGCCGCCCTGGCCCTCGCCCCCGGCGTGCGCACCGCGCTGTCCGGCCCCCAGTCCAAAGCCATGACCCACTTCCTGCGCGCGCGCCACGCCGCTATTTTGGTTGGGGCCGGCACGGCGGTGGCGGATGATCCGGGGTTGAACTCCCGTCTTCTTCTTGAGATGGATGCTCTGGATTCTCTGGGTGTGGGTGGTGTGGGTGCGGGTGCAGGGGTGGTGCAGCAGGTGCAGCAGCCCCGCCCGATCGTGCTCGATCCGCGCGCGCGGTGGGCTGTGGGCGAGGGGAGTCAGGTTATTGGGCTGGCGAGGGATGGGAGGGGGTTGGCGCCGTGGGTGTTTGTTGCACGGGGGTTGTGGTGGAGGAGGGGAAGAGGAGGGTTTTGGAGGCGGTGGGTGGACGGTATGTCCACTTGGAGGCGAGGGGGGAAAGGGGGCGGTTTGCGTGGGCTGATGTGCTGGAGGTGCTGGCGCGCGAGGGGATTGCTAGTGTCATGATTGAGGGCGGCGGCGAGGTGATCAACTCGCTGCTTGAGCCCGTGGGGAATGCGTTTGTTGACTCGGTCATTGTGACTATCGCGCCGACGTGGCTGGGGCAGGGTGGCGTGGTGGTCTCGCCGCCGCGTACAGTCGGGGAAGAAGGGCAGCCGGCAGAACCGGTGCGGTTGGCGGACGTGACGTGGTGTCCGCTTGGGGAGGATGTGGTCCTATGCGGGAGAATTAAGAGGTAAAAAGGGCGGGAGGCGCTCATTATGGTTATCCTCAGAGGACATGGAAAAAGACAGTCCTACAAATGTCCCCTCCATCGAATCTCCAGCCACCGAAATGGGACATAGCTGATAGCCGTCACAATAAACGCCATCTCAAACCCAATGTCCCCCGTCGTCTCTGCAATCGGCCCCGTATACCACGGCGCCGCCATGCCCGGCACCACCAACCCCAAACTCACCACCGACGCCCCAATGGCCGCAATCCCCGGCGGCAGCTTCCTCCCAACATTCCAAATCGCATGATCAAACGTCGAGTAATCTATCCTCCGAAACACCACCAACTCGACAATCAACACCGCATCAAAGCACCCGGCCCAGTACCCAATCACCGCCAAAAAGTTCGTCAAACTCTCCTCCCACTCCTCCGCGGCCCGAATCGCCATCGGAATCATGACCGCCATCGTCACCAAAATAAACACAAACCGATGCACCCTCGCAAAAAACGGCACCAGCATCTGCAGACACAGCGCCACACTATACATAGAAATCGCAATATTCCCGATGACGCTCAGCGCCAGCAGCACGAGCACGAAGCGGCCGAACCCGGCCGCGGGCGCCAGCATCTCGCCCATGACCCCGCCGATGCCCGTGCGCAGGTAGGCCGCGTGCCAGGCGGGGACGTTGGGGACGGCTCCGCCGATGGCGGCGCCGAGGACGAGGAGCGGGACGGAGGGCAGCAGGAGGCCGCCGTAGATGTGCAGGAAGACTCGGAGGCTGCTCGTTGGGGGGCGGCGGCGGGCGGTGCGGGTTGGGTTAGTTGTTGGGTGGGTGGGTGAGTTTTTGGAGGGGGATCCCCGGGGGGGTGGGGGGTGGATAAGGATGTGTGTATGCATGTACTTACCGGGATGTGCCGCGCGGGTTGTGGTAGATGGAGTAGTCCGAGACGGTGCCGCCGAAGGTGATGAAGTAGCCGGCGATCAGGCAGCCAAAGGTCATGACTTGCGACCCCGTCGCCGGGGCGGCGTCGCTTTGGAGGTGGAGGTACTTGCCGCCGCAGCCTACGGCGATGACGATGGAGATCAAGTTGGGGATCCAGGTCCAGCGCTCCCAGAAGTGGAGAGCGTTAAAGCCCATCAGGGAGACGGCGAAGGAGACGAGACAGGCGATGACAATCCCCACGTCGACGCTGACTTTGTCCGGGTTTAGGGAGGCAAGGGTCTGGCCGGCGACGACGGACGAGATGAGGGAAAAGCCTGTCACGGTGGCGGCGTTCAGGAGCAGCGGTATCGTGACCAGGTAGCGACTTGTGGTGTGTTAGAAAGGGGGGGAGTGGTTAGAATAAAGGCGCTTTTGACGCACCCGAACGAATACCGAGCCTGTACGAGCTGCCGTAGCCCCGTTTCCATGCCGCCTATGCCCATGAAAGCGGGCGGGATGCATGTGAGCAGCGCAAAGAACAGGATGATGAGCGAGGCGTCTCTCAGACTCAAACCCATGCCGAGTGTGGCCAGCATGCCGGTCGGGATTCTGTGGGTAGGGAGTTAGTCTCACGTCCCAGGAGATGGTGACTTGGTTACGTACGGGAGTAAACACAAGAGACATGTGAAGAAGACGGTAAATAGGTTGCTGTACTGAGTCGAGGTACGCTGCTCGAGGGGCACAGGCTTGATGCCGTTCTCTTCAACGCCGGCGTCCAGCAATTTCTGGTACCATTTTGGGTTCTTGTCGCGATCGACCTCGTAGACTTCACCGTCCTTCACGTTTAGAAACGATATCAACCTTGCCCATTTCTTGGGTTCGTCCCGATCCTGGCTCTCGAGGTCCCGGCTCTCGAGGCGCCGAGGGACATCCTTCCCTACTTCGGAGACGGTGGCGGTTGACATGACAGGTCAGGCAGGAGGAAATGTCACCAAGACTGAGGTTTACGGTCCAGGTCGAGATGAGGAACAGATACACAGAGATGGTATTTATGATGCAAGCCCCGGGACATGGGAAAGAGGGGCCGTGCTACCTCCGAGCATCCGCCATCCCAACTCGGTGTCCCACGGCGGAAATGCGACGATCGTCGGCATCAGGACCAACAACAGCCCCAGGATGGGGAACCATCCCGCGGACCTTTGTTCTAACATGTTTGGGGTCCAAATTCTGGACGAGCTCTTGATAAGACGGCGGATGCAGACACCATGTCATCGGCAGCAGCCTCGATTGGAGGGGGACGTCCGGGGTCGAGGCCACACTGCAGTTGTGATTGCGACTAGCATGGCGACGGAATATCACGTTCTGAGGTGGGACATGCAGTCATGCAGCTCCGAAGTCCTACTAGACTGGCTTGAGGTGAGCCCGGGGAGGGCCGAAGCGGGGAGATGGATACCCAAGGTGCCAAGGTGGGCGAATCGGGGCGCGTGAGAGATTCCCCGCTTCCGAGCGGGAAGGGTGTGTTGCACAACTTGCACAGAAGGCGTTAGTAAGAGCTTGATGCAAGGTAGCTTAGCTGCTTTGACTTATCCGACCCCATCATGACGCCTCCATACCCATGTCAAGAATGGAAAAGAATGGAAGGTGGACAACACTCCATCTCTGCCCCGGTGTTCGGAGGCTGTTGGGAGGTTGTCGGTACCTGTGCATGCCGTGTGTCAGGAAGATGGCGGCTTCTTGCCCATGCTTGAGCTGTTGGTCCTTACCCCGCGGGCGCTGGGTCGTGGGGGGGTTCATGCAAGTCAATACTTCGGGGTTAGGGTTAAATATCAGTTATTTAGGTGTTTAATCTGTAGTTATAAAGGGTGCTCCTACTTTCTGATCACTTTACTACCTGTGGTAGCTGTGTGATGAAACAAAGGACCTGGGGACGGCGAGAGTTTGTGTTCTTCCGGTTCCGTTTTCCCCGTTTTGTCCTCTCACTTTGGATTTTCGGCCGGATCCTCGCGTCTTCCTTTTGTAGTTATCCGTTTTGTTGACTGTTGTCTGATATCCTACCATAGTTCGTCTGTAGTACCAAATAGAGGACTTCGGTTTTACGGGGTATGGATAATGAACCCAATTTTTGGTATTGTTGTCTAATCAAATTTTCGTGCGCAACCTCCGGAGGTATTTTGCAATCCTGTTTCACGCTGTGGGAGAAATGTGTGAATAATGGGTCCTCTACCGTTGTCTATATATATTATTGAATCCCCCGCATCAACCAACGAACGCAGGGCAACACTCGTATTGATTCAACACAATAAGGAGAGGCGGAATATAGGGGATGGGGGCAGGATTGAGGATGAGAGCGGGGAGAGCGGGGATGTGAAGAGGAGGCCCGTTGAAGTGACTACCTAAGGAGGGCGGGGATAGGGGGAGGGTCGTCGAAGTCTGACACTGTTCCCCGACCTTCCACCAACCAAGAAAATACCATAACCATCTTGCCATCGTGTCAAGATATGTCCTGTCTCATTCGTCGTCCACTTTGCCTCTGTGAAGACGCCGGGGCGACCAGGCTACAGAGTAAACCTCGTCCTTGTGGCCTTCAAGCGTCGCCACACACTCGCTTGTTACGGGATTCCAAATCTTGATAGTTTCATCGTCTGATCCCGATGCTAGCCGGGCTCCATCGGGCGACCAGGCTACCGATTGAATGAACTTGTTATGGCCCGAAAGCGTCGTTATATACTGGCAAGTGTCTAGATCCCAGACCTTGACGGTCTGATCGTCTGAGCCTGACGCGAGGCGAGCTCCATCGGGCGACCACACTACTGACCTAACTGAGTCCGTATGGCCGTCGAGAGTCGCTAAACTCCTGCAGGCCGAATCCCAGATTTTGATAATCGTATCATCCGGCCCCGACGCAAGCTTGTATCCATTGGGCGACCAGGCTACTGAAAAGACTGAGTTTCTATGGGCCTCGAGAATCGTTTTACACCAGCCGGTTGCCGAATCCCAAGTCCTGATAGTTTGATCCTCCGACCCCGATACGAGCTGGCTTCCATCGGGTGACTAAGATACCGAAAAGACCGAGTTGTTGTGGCCCTCAAGCGTTGCAATACACTGGGTAGTCGCTTGGTTCCAGATCTCGATTGGGCCGTCGCGCGATCCCGAGGCGAGCTGAGCTCCATCGGGGGACCAGGCTACTGACAAGACCGAGCCTCGATGGCTCTCAAGGGTTGCTATACACTGGCCGGTTGCCGGATTCCAGATCTTGATAGTCCTGTCAGACGATCCCGACGCAAGCTGGGCTCCATCGGGCGACCAGGCTAGCGAAAAGACCGGTCCGCTATGGCCCTCGAGAGTCACTCTGCATTGGCCTGTCGCCGGATCCCAGATCTTGATGGTGTGATCAGCTGACGCAGACGCGAGCTGTACGAGGTCCGAGTCTGCCGAATGCAGAGAAGGAATGCTTTGATCGCCTTGCGGCCGGGAAGACTTGTCCAAGTTGTCCTCAGATCCATTTCCATTGTCTGTGCCCTCCAGGGCGGAGGCTGTAGTTTGGACCATGTTGCAGTGCGTATCTCGTATTGATCATGGGAATCACCTCTTGCCCAGCGCAGTCCCTTTTAAAAATGTAAAATTCAGTGTCAGTGAGGAAGCAATTGAATCAATTGGGTCAATTGATCTACCGGGTGAGAAAGACGGAATCGCGTGGTATGGTCCTGGAAGAGGAGACCAGAACAGAGTCACAGAGATAGGTAAGGTATCTTACCTAGATGGACTTGGGTATCGACCAGTTGCTAGCCGCCGGAAGCAAACAAGTGATGTTGAGGTGTTGAGGCGTTGAAGTGTTGAAGTGTTAAGGCGGGAATGCGTCGCACGAGTGCTTAGCCGTCGATAATAAACCCACTTTCAATGTTACCCAAGCAGAATACCAAGTAACCTAGGTATGTACTGTACATATATATATAGTTGCCAAAAACAGTCCTGGTGCCTCCCGTACGCCCCTGACCAGTGACTGCCATCACCACTGCCACCACCACCACCACTCCCAATGTTCCAGCAGCCATGGCTACTTGCGCGGACGACTACCTCCCTCCCGAGATCATATGCGACTCCAGACAAGGCCTGTTTGAAGCAATTCACACGTGGGCCAGAACAAGAGGATACGCCTTCACGACAGGGAAATCGACTACCAAAAAGAGCGGGAGAATTACAGTACCGTTACATTCGCTTGCGGTCGGGGTCGTCGACTAAGAAGCTGTTCGACGAGATGCGGAGCAAAGCCAATCCCACGTGTGCCATTGACACAGAGGCCGCAGAGAGCCTCAAACGTAAGGATGTCAGGGAAAGGCTGACGATAGCGAAAAGAGGAGGCCCTTGACTACCTAGGTAAGGTGCTGCTGTACATCATATACTAAACAAATGGACGGTACGTGACATGGGAAAGTCGGAACGGATAGAACCTGTCAAACTACCTAACCTACCACGAATGATTCGGGTCAAACATCCACCTCAGACAGCTATTCTCGCCATAGCCGCCCTGCTTGCCGTTCTAGCCGCCACAGTCGCAGCTGTCGACCGGGGTCTTGAGGTACCGCGGACACTCGTCCAAGTCATAGGTCCACGCGCATCCCTCCTTGACCTCAAACACCCAATGGATCTCCTCGCTCCCCGTGAACGGCAGCGTGCTCTCGGCCAGTACGCCCTTGTACATATCTTGTACCGTAACGGTTGGAAATGTGGGATCCGTAAAATCACTATTCGACGTGCGTATGCTCACAGGCTCTAGCCGAGGGCGAGGGCTAGACGAGGGTTACCAACCCAGGTCCATACCTTGGCTACAGGCTCAGCCCGTTACACGAGTTTTAGATCAAGGCCAAGGCTTAAAGACAGGGTTAAACAGCCCCCGCTTGGGGTAACATACACCATCTCCTAATCTCTTACAACACTTCGGCTACAATTGCCCGACTGTCAATTCGCCCTCGCCCACCAATTAAAAATTCTATGGACACGGCCAGGGCACCCGGCGACAGCGCCGAGACCGACGACAACGGCGAATGGGTTTTCCGACAATTGAGCACAGCCAGCAAGCGACTCTTCTGGAGGCTCAATGGCCCACTCGAGGGCGCTATCGAGGTCGCGCCGTCGGAATACTACAAGCCGGGCGCCGTGATGGAGCCGTATTTCGGCCCCGACGGCTCTCCACCCCGTGTCGCAAGCGTCCCTCATGGAGCCCTCGGTGTCGTCCCATACCGTCCGCGTCCAGTGCATCAACGAGTGGGAGCGGGTTTGGGTCGACCAGCACTCGCGCTGCCACGACGGCCCCCTTTACCAAGGGTACCCGAGACGCCTAGGGCCTCGCCCCGACGACGAGAGCTTCGACCCGAGCATCTTCGTGCTGGAATGCTGCGGGCAGAAGCGGCCCTGGTCCTACGACACATATCTCCAAGTCGCCGCCCAAGGCGAATTCCTCACCGTGCACGAGTATGTCTCGGCTGTGCACCCGTGGCTGATGGCTATGCGCGATACCCTCCTGGACGCCCGGGGCAAGATGGATTACCAGCCCAAGTGGCCGCCTGAGACCAAGCTGGCTGTCGTGAATCTAGGGCCGGGCCCGTTATACGTCGATCATGAGGACAAGTGGGCCTGGTGGCACAAGAAACCGCCCGTGCCTCGCCCTGCAAGTGATCAACCCCGGCTTACGGATGAGGAGCGGCAACGCAGGACTATGGAGAGGGCGAGGGCAAGATCTGCGGCAATGATATGCGCGCGAGAGGAGGCGGCACGAGTAGCCGCGACGGAGAAAGAAAAGCAGGTAATCTGAGACGGTCTGCTATATCTTAGTGATGGTAGATTGACGGCTGCTACACCATTCAAGCCTGTTGCCAACCCCATGTGACCGATACTCAGAGCCCGTCTCACCACTACGCAAGACGCATTTCGCTGGATTGATACTCAGGTCGGTGACGACTGGGGAATCCCCGGTGTTGTATGTTTCTGCTTCTCTCTTTTTGTTCCATGTCCTTGGCCAAAGAGGGGACAGTTAGTTGTCGGTGCCACCGGGCGTGCTACGTGCATGTCAAGCCGCAGTCCGTTGCTAGCCACAGCGTAACGATTGGTTGTCTGTATTTACTCCGACCAAGCTTTGGTGAAACAATTTGATATTCACCTTCATCTACGGTGATCTACCTCAGCTTGTTGAAGTCGAATCCGAGTGGGGACCAAGATCCTTGGGCCATTTCAATGCGAGACGAATATGCGTGAGGGTTAGGGTTCATAAATAGAGCGATGCTGGGGTGCTAGGCTTGTTGTTGGGCGGCACCCCACCATGCATTGCGATCCACATGCGACAAGCGACAAGCGACAAGCTGCCAACTCCGTGTTTCGAAGCCGAGACGGTGGGAATTTAAGCATTCTTTATTAGCTGCTCGATAATTCTACAGCCACGCTCTTCTCGCGGAAGGAACAACAATAATTTCCACACCCAAAGCATCTCCCTCCCTCCTTCAAAGCCTCTTCCTCTCGGGCTCTGGCCTCACCGCGTACCGTCGTCATGGACGGGCCGTCCATCATCAAGGAGCACGGCAAGGGTATGCATACTACCCCTTTTGGGAACGGGGAACTACCATAGTCTTGCTGACTGGACTGCTGTCCATAGCCATTATCAACGCCATCCGGAGAACTACCCAAAACGATGTAAGTCGACCTCGACCTCCTCGTCACATCCCCGACCTGCAACCCCCCCCCCCTCCCCCGGCCCCGCCTCGAGAGAGCTCTGGGCTGACATGTCGCGTGTCTGGTAGTGGAAAGTTTTGGTCCTAGACGAAGGCACCAAGAGGATCATCGACACCTCCGTCAACGAAGATGACATCCTCAACCACAACATCGCCAGTATGCCTCCGTATCCCCACCCGACGGACCGTCAGCAGCACTAAACCGGTCACTCAGATATCGAGCGCATCGAGGACCGGAGGGAGATGAACCCGGACATGGATGCTGTATACTTCCTCTCTCCCCTGCCCCACATCGTCGATTGTCTTCTCGCCGACTTTGAGCGCCGCCGCTACAGGAGGGGGTTTATCATATGGGCTGGCACCTTGCCCGACCAGCTGGAACGCCGCCTAGATGGGGCCCGGAGGCAAATGGGAGGTATGGCGTTGCCGTTCTTGGTGTTTCCGGAGCTGTTGGGCTCACCATGTTTATAGGGCCTCCTGATCGTCTCCTCGTCGACTTCTTTCCCCGCGAGTCGCATCTCATCACCTTCCAGGACCCGTCCAGCTTCCTCGTCTTGTACAATCCCACGTGCAACAACCTCGTGGCACCGCATTTACGCACCTTGGCATCCAAGGTACGGCCATGGCCTCCCACCCATTGCCGCGGGAGTGCTGTTTAGCTAACGAGGCCTGTAGATTGCCTCCGTCTGCATCACCCTGCAAGAAGTCCCCAAAATTCGGTACTTCCAACCCCCCGCACACACCACCCACGAAGCAAAGGTCTTGTGCATGCATTTGGCTCGCTTCGTCCAGGAGGAGCTAGACAACTATCAGAGATTCGACCGTAATTTCCCACCGCAATCTCAGCGGCCACAGTCAGTGCTGCTCATCACAGACAGATCCATGGACTTGATGGCCCCCCTGCTACACGAGTTTACCTACCAAGCTATGGCCCATGATCTGCTTCCGATCAAGGACCAAGAAAATGGCAAGGTCACCTTCCACTTGACCATCAATGAGAACACCTCCAAGGCCGAGGAGAAGGACATGGAACTCGTGGACAAGGATGCCGTCTGGGTCAACAATAGGCACCGTCACATGAAGGATACCATCGACAGGCTTATGGCCGACTTCCAAAAGTTCCTCGACCAAAACCCCAGCCTTGCCAAGAAGGACGATTCCTCCATGCCCACCGTGAACGACATCCGGGACATGATGGCTGGTCTGCCGCAGTTCCAGGAGATGAAGCAGGCCTACTCTCTCCACATCACCATGGCCAAGGAGGCCATGGGCATCTTCCAAAAGTACAAGCTCGCAGACATTGCTTCGGCAGAACAGACCTTGGCCACCGGCCTCGACGAGGACTACAAAAAGCCCAAGAACGTCCTCGACGACGTTGTCCGCCTCTTGGACAACCCAGACGTGGCCCCCGCAGACAGACTCCGCCTCATCGCCCTGTACGTGCTGTACCGTGATGGCGTCATCGAGAAGGATATCAGCCGCCTTCTATGGCATGCCTCGCTACAGCGCTCGCGCGAAAGCCAAGACCAAGCCATCATCGAAAACCTCCATCTCCTCGGCGCCCGCCCCCTAAAAGAACTCAAAGAACCCCGCCAGCCGCCACCCCCCCTCTTCCCACCTCGAAACCCCCAAGGCGCCGTCCCAGACGACGAATACGCCCTATCCCGCTTTGAGCCCGCCCTCAAACAAATGCTCGAGCGCGTCTGCGCCGGCGACCTCGACCCAGCCCTCTTCCCCTACGTCATCCCCCCGCTCGAAGCCGCTTCCGAAAGCTTCGGTTCACAAGGCTCCCTCCGCTCGGCCGCACCCCGCTGGGCATCCGCCAACCGCCGGCAGGCCGAGAACCGGCAGCGCATCATCGTCTTCGTCGCCGGCGGCGCCACCTACTCGGAGGCACGCGCCTGCTACGAGGTCTCGGAGAAACACAGCCGCGACGTCTTCCTCGCCACCTCCCACATGGCCGCCCCGGGCAAGTACATCGCCGACCTGCGCGCCCTCAAGCTCGACCGCCGCCGCCTCGACCTGCCCATCGACCGGCCCCCGCCCCGCGCCCCCGCCCACCTGTTCGAGCGCCCCGCGCCACCCCCTCAGCAGCAGCAGCAGCCTGCCATGGGCCGCCCGATGCCGCCTACCAGTGCCATGGCCGGCATGACGCTGGGCAGCGGCGGTGGCGGCGGCGGCGGCGGGCCGTCGGTGTCGGCTTCGTCGTTGGGTGTGACTGGTGGTGGTGGTGGGGACTTGAGGCCGGGGACGAGCGGGTCGATGGATGGCGGGGGGAAGAAGAAGGATAAGGAGAAGAAGAAGCGGAATATCTTTGGGATTAAGAAGTAGAGAGGATAGGATGGATGGGGCTTGGGGGTTCACATTGGGGGATGTTGTATCGTGTCGCCTTGTGTTGTGTTGTGCTGGTTTGATTTGGTTTGGTTTGGTTTGGCTTCGGCTCGGTCTGATCAAGCATGGAGTTCCGGTTTCGTTTCGTTTGGGGGTTGGTTGAAGGGAAAGACACCTGTTGGAGAAAGGGGGAAGAAGACGCGCATGTGTATTTAGCGGTGCGGGGGGCCGGAGGCTAGTGATCTTCTTGTCGTGTCTATGTTACCGAGTCTAGGTATGTAGATGGATGTGGATGACTAGATGGTTTTCACTCGTTGGGCGCTCCTCTTCAGTGGTAGTGGTATCTACGTCCTCGTCGAGGCATGCAACAGTTACATAACCATGAGTAGGTAATTTCAACGTCGCTAGAACCACAATTCCCAGAGCATAGATCATGACGGTTTCCGCTGTATACCCATTTTAGGAACCCGAAGTCGTCGGGCTGCCGCCACAGCTAGCCTGCTCTTCCGGTTGATGAACCTGCGCAACTCATTTACTGTAATGTACACATACATCATCACCGTAACCCTGTCCGCCGAAGCTGTCTTTTGCGCTTCGCAGTTGCATCTCCTCACCCAAGTTTGGCAAGCTCATTTATTTACCACCCTCCCACTCCGGGTTCTACATCAAAGTAATTAGCATTGGTTCACAAAGCAAAAAGTGGAAGGATTAAGGACGTACCTTGCGCAGGATCACTAGACCCTCGAGAGTGCTGTTCAAGCTAATGTACTCCTCGTCCTCGAGCTCGGCGCGCTCGCCATACGCCAGCAGCACCGGTGTGCTCTGCGTCTGCCAACCGGTGATCGTCTTGGGGCGACCGGCCTGGCCGACGACGTCGACCGCCTGACCAACCCGAACGTTAACCGTCAACGGCTTGAGGTTCTCGTCCAGTGTGACCAGGAAGCGCGGGTGCATCGCCGTCACAAGGAAGTAGAGCAGGTAGTGCGAGTTCGACGTGATGAACTGCTTCGAGTCGATCATAGCCACGAGGACAGTAAGGAGACCGGCCGCAGAGACGCGCGACAGGATTTGGCGGTCGGTGTGGAAGGGGTTGATGGAGAGCGTGCCCTTGCCCATGTGCAGGAGACCCTGGGCGATGCGCACCATAAACAAGGACTCCTGGTCCCGATGGTAGTAGCTCGCAAGCTGGCGGAGAAGTTGCGCCAACCTCGCGTTGTTAGTACCAGCGCCTAGGAGACCCATGGCGAAAATGGCGTTGATGGCGACGTCATTATCATTGTCGTGGCTATACCGCGAGAGCGTGTCGTAAATCTTCATTTGCGGGTTGCTGGGGCTGACGAGACCCATAGCCAGAGGCACCGCCCTGCGGATGTTTGCCTCGCCATAGTGCATGAGATGACCGAAATGGCGGAGCACCATGTCTTGGCCGACGTCCTCGCCCATGGAGATCAGCCCGATACCGAGCACAGCATAAGCCTGCAGCAGCTCGTCGCCCTTCTTCTCATCCGACTCCTCCATGTGCTCGTTGCACAGGTGCAAGAGCTCCTGAATCTTGAGGACAGCACCCGTGCCAGCCCAGGCACAAATTGATGCGAGAACGGATGTCGGCTTCGCCATGGGGTGCTCGACAACCTTTAGAGTCTCGAGAACGACATCGACCTCCTCTTGGCGACCGAAGTAGAGTAGACCCAAACCGAGAGCGAGGAAGCGTGTCCACTTATCCGTGAGCTGGCTCTTACGCTCGTCATCCATCAAAGTCATGATAATAGCTTCACCGGCCTCGGCGTGGGAAGACCCAACGAAAACCAACCCACAAGCCAGCGCGGCCATGGCTGACACCCGCATTTCCTGGCTCGTGTCGGAAATGATGGGCAGGAGGTAGGCGAGAAGCTCCTCCTTGTTGGAACCGGCATACGACAGACCGAGACCCATGATGGCGGCTACCCGAATCAGGGGGTTCTTGTGGTTAAGCTTGTCGTGGTCGGCGAGAAGGGCCATGGCAGGCTCCGAGTCCAACCGAACGCCCGAGTTCATGATGCCGATTGCGAGATAGGCGCCGGCCTGGATCTGCTCCTCCTCGAGGTACGTGTACTTGTCGACTTGGTCCAGACCGCTCTCGATATCCCACATCAGCAGCGTTCCCAGGGAGGCGACTGTGGACATCATGCCCTCCTCCTTGGTCTTCCATACCCAGCTCTCCTTATCCTTCTCGACCAGCATCATCTTGTCGTTTCCGAAGCCCGCATTCACGAAAGCGTTGACGAAGGCAGCCGCCAGGTTGTTACGTGCAGAGTCGAAGTTTGTTAGGCCAGCCACGCGGCTGCTTTCCAGGTGGCTCTTGTAGATATCCTCGGTCGTCTTGGGTTCCAGAATATTAAGCTCCTTGCCAAGAGATTTGAAATGCTCGGGCAGCTTCACATTGCCGATACACTCAACGATCTCCTCGTCATCCGGTGAATCCCTGTCGTGGTCCAGACATATCCTCTGGCGTGCGACGAGGAAGGCAAGCTGCTTCTTCAGGGCCGGATCCGGGGCATCGTCGAAATCGGCATCGATGAGAGCGAGGTCGTTAATCCGGATGGCAAGCACCATGGCTTGGGTGTACTGCTTGTAGTTCTTGTAGATGCCGTGCGCAACCCGGAGGAACTGCTCGTTCTCCGGGTAGGTGAGCAAGTTGACCATCGAGACCATATACAGGCAAACCCTCCCATAAGTGTTCTCGTCGACAAACTTGGGCAGCTCGTCAATGATCTCTAGCTCACTCATCAGGTCGACGGCGTCCGCCTCTTGGTTGCTCTTCAGGAAGAGCGGCACAAGAGTCAGCGCAAGGTCGACCAAGTCCGCAGTTGATTCGTCGGCGGTAATGCGCTTCCCGTAGACCTCGCCAATCTCGAGCGCGAGATGGCGGACGTACTCGTGACCCCACGAGCCGATGTCTTGGGTGGGCGCGAGGAGACGGTACTTCAGTGTGTCCTGGCGCTCTTCGTCCGAGTAGGTCATGCCGATCACGGACAAGACATCGGCCAAGGAGTTCTTGTCGTCGCCTACCGGCCATTCGTCGTAGAGCTTTGTCATGGTCTCATAGTGTGGGCGTAGAAACTTTAGGGGCTTGGGGACGGCTGTCATGGAGGAGGTTGATGTCTTGATAAAGTTCTTCATGGTCTCGAGGGCAGGCTTGTAGAGCGATGCGTTGGATTCCTGTGGTTCTCGAGTCAGCACCTGACAAACAGGTTGGTCATGGGAGTTCGGCCACGAACAGTCAACCGCTCAACAAGCATGTCGAGCTCATTCTTCAACGTCTGGTCCTCTTCGCTGAGCTCTTCCGAGGCTGGTGATAGCAATAGTCAGCCAAACCGAATCGACAAGGGTCCCGGGTCCCGGCGGGGCGGCGCAGGAGAGGATAACGAACACTCGGCCTTGTCGTCCTCGTCTTTCTTGCCATTTGGCACCGGCTCCCCGGTCTTGTCCTTCTGTGTCTCATCATCCACGGCCTTCCCCTTGCCCTTGTCGGCCGTCTTTGACAAGTCGCTGTCTTGCGCCATGGTCGAGTTCAGATGGCGGGGATGGCGGCGAAAGAGCTAGCGGGTGGGTGGGAGGTGTCGCGGAAACGGCAGCAGTCGCTCGCGTTATAAAATTGGTGTATTGGATCTCCGATATCTAATCCCGGCGCGGGGGATAACGGTCAGGCTGGGGCGGTTCGGGTTGTTGTTTGGTGGGTTTGGTGGGCTTTGGTTGGAAGGGAGTGGAAGCTTAATAGATCCGTGCGGGCAAGGCAGGCAGCTTGGTTACGCGATGCTGCTTGCCGCCTGAGGCGAGGCGCCCAACCAGCGGTCAGCTCCACTAAGCTCGATAGCCGCTCCTTGCTTGGGAGCTGGGACCAACAGCCGCCCCTCCGGCCCCGGCGCATTCAAAATCCGCTCCATTCCTGCCCCATGCCAAATGATATGACGGAACTAATAGTTATTCGCACCGTCCTTATCGGTTGAGCATTGTCTTATCAGCCCCTCGCAGCCATGAATTTTTGGTGGACACTGCCTAGCTTTTGGAGGGGCAAGCCGGCGGACATCAACTGACTGCCTCTGAAGCGTGCTCTCGATTGACAAATAAGCCGCCAGCCCACACAGCACGCTCGTGTTTTTCCACGGCCATCCGCAGCCATGAAGTTAGACACGAGAGCCATGCGCCACCTGACGGCGGAAGACTGGAGGGTTCTCACAGCGGTTGGTTCCCCAGTTCGTTCCTCGTCGCTATCACCCCACTAACACGGCTTTCCACACCCATAGGTAGAGATTTGTAGCAAGAACCATGAGCTCGTTCCGACCACACTGATCGAGAGGACCGCCCGCCTCAAGGGCGGCGTCAGCGGTGTGCACAAGTCCATCTCAGCCCTCGCCAAGGTCGGCCTGATTTCACGCATGAAGGAAGCCAAGTACGATGGCTACCGGCTCTCATACGGCGGGCTCGACTACCTCGCCTTACATACCCACGCCTCGCGCAAACACGTCTACAGTGTTGGTGACCGTGTCGGCGTCGGCAAGGAGAGCGACATCATGATCGTAGCCGACGACAAGGGCACGCAGAAAATCCTCAAGATCCACCGTCTCGGACGCATCTCGTTCCGCACCGTCAAGTCCAACCGTGACTACCTCAAGAAAAACCAGTCCGGTTCCTGGATGTACCTTTCACGACTCGCCGCCATTAAGGAGTACGCCTTCATGCAGGCCCTACGAGAAGAGGGCTTCCCCGTGCCCGAGCCGATCGCCCAGTCGCGGCACACCATCGTCATGTCTCTCATCGATGCACCCCCAATGCGGCAGATCTCCTCCGTCCCCGACCCCGCCGCACTCTACGCCGAACTGATAGCCCTCATCTTGCGCCTCGCCAAGCACGGGCTCATCCACGGCGACTTCAACGAATTCAACATCCTCATCCGTGAGGACACAATCGAGAACACTGCCACCGACATTACCACCGACACCACCACCGAAACCCCCACCCCCACCGACGCCACCACTACAGATACCCCCACTGAAACCACCCCCTCCATAACCCTGACCCCCATCCTAATCGACTTCCCCCAGATGGTATCGATGGACCACCCCAACGCCGAGATGTACTTCGACCGCGACGTCGCGTGCATCAAGCGCTTCTTCTCGCGCCGCTTCCACTTCACGAGCACGGAACCGGGCCCCTTCTTCAAGGACGCCAAGAAGACGGTCGGGCGCGACGGCGTGCGCCGCCTCGACGCCGTCGTCGAGGCGTCCGGGTTCACCAAGAAGATGGCCAAGGACCTCGAGGCCGCCATCCGAGAGCAGCAGGCCGACCCCAAGAATGATGACGGCGATTCGGGCGAGGAGGGGGAGGACGACGAATCCGAGGAAGAGGATGAGGATGAGTCCGAGGGCGAAGACGGTGATGGGGGGATTCTAGTCATCGGGGATAAGATCGTAGCAACCGAAGAAGGGTTAGAGAAACTAACAATCAATGATGGGACATGAATAAACATGGTTACAATGCTGCCCGTCATTTCCGCCGTCACACCTAATCCTGCCAAATGGTATGTATAAAGCTTACCAGCATGCCGATAACCACACTCGCCGATCCGCAGTCAACTCCCGTCGTTGTGGCACTCATTGGGCATGCACAGCACAAAATGGCGCGATCTCTTCCATTCAATCGATACTGCTATGCTCAGCTTTCGTGATCGAAGTCCAAGCCCTCATAGAAAAACTGAACAAAAGTACAAAGAGTATTTGTGGCTGCCTTCCCACGCCCCCCACTACCGACTAAGAGTCCGTCCCTAAGATTGTTCTATCCCAGTTCGACATAGTAGAGAAGTTCATTATGTGAGCTGACAACCACTTTGCCTCGAGTCCGAGTCGCGCCCGCCCGAGGCCATTGTGACCATAGCAAAGAAAGCAAGATGACGATAGTGAAGTATCCGATATCGTTGCGACAACCCTTTGAGATAAGGAAAGTCTGGTGGTCCAACAAAAGTCCTACAATGCCCCAACAACTCCTCGACATTATATTAGGGCGAAGCACCAACGGCCATCTAGGCCTTCTCCGCCTTGACGGTGGGCGAGGACTGAGTGCTGCCCTTGTTGGCAGTCGGCGAGTCAACAACGGTCGCACCGTCGCCGCCCAAGCCGTCATCAGAAGACACCGTTCCGGGGACCGAGATGCTCTGCCTGAAAGGATATTAGTAGGGATGCTTAGAAAGCTGCCCATCACACTGGTTCTGATCATACTTGGGGGTGTGTCCCACGCTCTGGCCCATAATAGAGCCTACACTCGCGCTGCTTCCCAAGTTGGTACGGATGGAAGGCACGCGGGGTGCGAATAGGCTGGTCATAAGTTAGTCTCAAATCCCAACCCACGGCGGCGCAGAAAGAAACGTACCCATTAGTTCCCAGGTCAGGGCGGCGGTTCCAGGGAGCAGGGCTGTAAATGCTGGGGTGAATCCCAACATCGGCTGTGCCATAAGCACCAATGTTATACTCATTCGTACGGAACTGGCGCCGCTCGGCAGTGATTCGCTTGAGCTCCTTCTGGGCCGGCGTGTCCGCATAGCGGACCTGCATCAACATTCCCTCTTCTCCAATCGAAGCACCGTGGTACTTCTTGATGATATCCTCGCATTCGTCGCGCGTCTCGAAACTGTGACGAGGGTTAGTGTACTGTGATCAGGTCCAGTGCATGAGTCCCCACTCACCGAGCGAAGCCAACACCACGGCTGTTGCCCATGCTGTCACGAAGAATCTTGCTGGAGACGACATGATAGCCAGCAAAGATCGCGTTTAGCTCCTAGCATGTATTAGTTGACAGAAACTAGTGCCAGCAAAAGGAACTCACCGATTCGTTCAGGCGCTTAGGCAGGTTAGACAAGTACAGGTTGGTAGACAACTCGTCGCCCTCGGCCTTGAGCCTCGCGTTGAAGCTCTCCTATCTCAAAATCAGCGCTGAACATATGCGAGTTGGTCAGAAGGGAGAAATATTACCCGAGCGAAGCCAACCTCATACCCAAGATGATAAAAGCCTCGAATGCACTTCTCGGAGTCACGGACATCGGCAAACTTGGCAAAGCCAAATCTACAGCAATGTTAGTCGGGTTTCGATTGAACTTCAGAAAAAGACATACCCTTTGCAAGCGCCAGTCGAAGTGTCGATGATGGCCTTGCTCTGCTCGACCTTACCGAAGCGAGACGCATATCGATGCAAGAGCTCGTCATCTGTGGTGGGATGGAGCCCGCGAATGTAGACATTGCGGTTTCCATGAATCCTATTCTCTAGGCACTGCTCTATCGACTTGGTGTGGCTTGGGGGAGTAAAGACGGCCGGCACAGCCTCCGGAATGGGCGGGTTCTGCTTGAGCAGCTCCAAGAGGCTTTCGTCGATGGGCTGGGGAGCCTTGGGTGCGACGACCTGCTCTGGGGAAGGAGTCGTGTAGCTCGAACGGAAAACAGCGACTCGAGAGGAGTTGGCGCGCTCCGATGCACTGCCGAAGAAAGGAGTCGCGGGAGTCGACTCGGTGGTGGAATACGAGCCGCGTCGATTATCAAGGCCAGGAACCTCGCTGCTGCGGTCAGCGTAAGATGCCACCCGGCCCGGTGTGTACGGCATGGCGTGGTAAGGGACGGGCAGTGGAGCGAATCCGCTCTGGACCGGATATTGGCCAGAGACTCCGAACGAATATGCCGCTTCGTGCGGCATGCCGACATGGACCGGAACTGAATGGTAGCCCTGGTAGGCAACAGACTGCTCTTGAGGGCCACAGTACGCATGATGAGCTTGCATTTGTGACATTGTCGAGGCGGTAGGCATGCCAGGGCCGGCTGGGAGGGCCAGTGTGCTAAACTGGTTGACCACAGCACCAATGGCATCCGAGTGGTGGCCGATATGCTGACCATGAGAAGCTGTGCCGTCATGCTGGGGGCCGTGTCCCATTTGAGCGCTCAGGTAGGCAGGATAAGATGCGTGGCGATGGTTTCCAGTGTCCGAAGACATGGCCGCGTTGGCACGGTAGTGAGTCATGATACAGGCTGGAATAAGTGATTAATTAGCCTTGCTGAACCCGAAGGTAAAAAAGCGAATACACTCGGCCCGAATAGCCAGTGGATGAAACAGGTCGAGGTCGGAGGGGGCTTGTGGCGGAAGCGCTCGGAGAGGAGAGGTTTCGGTACACACCTTGTTGTTTGCACGTTTCTTGACAAATGAGTACTTCTGCAGGATGGTTTGTTAACAAAGAGGCCGCTGTGGAATAAAAAGTCGGGGGGGAGGTGGTTGTTGATGGATGTATGAAGAGGGCGGAAGAGAAGGAGGAGGAGGGGACGCCGGTAAAAGAGAAGGAAGAACGAAATAAGACCTGAGAAAGAAGAAGATTGAAGAGCTCCCAGCAAGATGGGGAAACGCGTCGTCTGGAAGTTGGGGGGGGGGGTCCGTGTTTTGACGCGTTGACTTACCTCCAAAATCGACCCTGACGGATTGCTGCAGGATCACAGAGATGTAGGTATTGACGACAAGAAACCGAGCCACTCGACGGCAATGTTAGTACCAAAGAGTCGAATGCAAATGAGTGATGAGGGGAGGTAAGAAGATGGATCGAGCTATCAGCAAGATGAATGGAAGAGACTGCGGTGGTTGGTCTGGGATGGGGTGGGAGTGTTGATGCTGTAATGATCGGAAGCAGAGTCCACGACGGTCCAAAATATTTGGGCTTGGGTGCGAGAAGAGAGAGGATTTTAAAGCAAAGCATGGCCCGCGTGCAAGGGCTCCTGCCCCTTGTAAAGGGACGAGAGAAGAGGAAAGCGGGTAAGAAACTTCCAAGTTGGAAGGCGCGTGGTTGTTGCTTGGACTCGCCCGGACCTGCCCGGACCTGCTCGGGATCCATTGCCCACTCCCGCCACAGCAAACCTGCCCAGCTTGGGAGATCAAGTATTGGGGCTTGGTTATATGGCAGGCATCGTAGCACTTGGCGCATGTGATGAACGCTATCAAGGAGCAAACGACGGTAAAGTTGAATAAAAGAGCAATAAGACCATGGGATGGAAGGAAATGTCTCTGAACTCACCTCCTGAACTCAGGCTGATACCCCAAATAATCGATCAGGGTATGATGCTGGCCTCTACAGAATGCTTGATCTGTCAATTGCAAGTAGGAGCTTCCAAAAAGTGTTGTTGAAGAAGTCCAGTGGTTTTAAGGTAAGGTAGGTTGGTCCCGGCGATTTGGTACCAAAAGAAATGCAGGTAAGGAGGGACAGACCGGAATCAAGGCGGGTTTCCTCGTTATCGGGTAACTGTTTGGCGGAGGAAGGAACGGACTTCCAGCCTGAGGTAGGTGATAATAACCCGAAAACGATGCAAGCTCGAATGACTCTGCTAAGAAGGTATCTAGCCTCAGACGCCCTAAGGCACACGGTTGGTGATGTTCCGGGTGCTATCAACAGGATCCTAACTGGACCTAACCAACTTGCCTACCTAGGTACCTGATGTCGCTTCCACGCACTGATAGGCACAATAACGTCAAGTCGGTGACTGACTTATGCCCCAGCACGGCCTTCGCAACGGTGAGATCTTGTCGGTCCCTAGGTGACTGGAATCCAGTTGCGTTTTGTATTCTCTGCTTTCCCGGGTTTAGCTTCTCGTCTCCTTCCAGGTTGTTCCTGCCTCGCCACTGGAAATGATAAGGATTGGTCAAGAATCGAAACAGAACGAAATCAGAGAAAACTAGGACGTGTACCCTAGTCCTCACTGTGTGGGATGGTCGATCTCCAGCTTTTCCAATGCATGTCGACTTTCGGATTGGATCTGAGAATCGTCACAAGCGAGATCCTTGGGAGATGTCGTCAAGGGGCGCCAATGATCACAGAGGTCCTTCGTTTCGCATTATCCGGACCCTGATGGCAATGTGGTGGCGTCGGATGGGATCTCTGCAGCCTCAGTCAGCATACTGCATTTATGATGTGGTCTGGTAGGCACTGACTTGCCCTTTCCTGCTCACAACAGCCCCTCGCCGTTTAGCGACTCGCAGTTGTGGTGGCCGATGGCGCGGAAAAGATAAAGTCTCGTCAAGAGGCTCTTCAAGCTTCAAGCTATCTTCCCGCTCCTAGAACTTGTGGCTAAGTGAATACTGGCTAACAATACTGGGATAGGGATACTGGGAGCGGAAGAAGATGAAGAAGCACTGGAGAACGACGAACACCAACACGGACATCAAGCCGCTTTAGTATGCAAGATGGGTGAGTGCCACCTGCAGCCCTCAGAGGGCGCACCTCCCAAACGACGCAACCTGACATGAGACGCTGCAACTAAGCGCCTCACGCCATAAACGAGTTCGCCTTTTGTTGAGCGGGGGTTGGTACCGTATCCGAAGATGAGGCGAGACACCTTCAACCCACGATCGCCACGGGAGGCTTTCCGACCGGGCGGTTACATAACGGGCCACGAAATGGGGACACGGGAGGGGCGGGAGGGGAAGGAGAACATCCAACTTGACCCAAGACACGGGCATGATCGCCATGGCGTCCCACCACCCAACTTCCTACTGTCTACACCATTGGCGATCTGCTGATTGGCGTGAGGAAGAAGAAGAAGGAAACCCCTTGCCTGAGCTGCCCCCTTTGGGAAACATGGCGTTGCGATGGGGAGCGAACAAAGCGAAAGGTGGGCATGCACGACGACAGACTGGGATTGGGGAAGGTGATACCGCAGCAGCGCCATCGTCTCTTCAGTCGTCTGGCCTAACCCAGGGGGGTAGTAGGTATGTACCCAAGGTAGGGGCACGGGAAGTAAGTGGTTGGTTCACTAGGCGTGGCTCTCGATCGTTGAAGCCATTGGCTGGTGTAATCGGAAGGCATGTCTTAGAGATTAGAATGCCAAATTCTCCGCTGGATTCCGCCCATTTTCCCATAGTGACAGCACGGACAGCAGAACTTTTGATGAGTTTTGAACGGTTACCTCGTCGTTGTGGGTGGGTAGATGCGCGCCAACTGCTTCTGACTTGGAGAAATGTTTGGTTGTTGGCATCTGGTGAAACCGTGACCTCAGCAAAGATAACTGGTACCTGTAACTAAGAGAGCTGAAATATATTCCTCATTCGGTTTTGCCTTACCGCCCTACCTTACATGTAGCCCAACGCAAGCCACCATGCCAAAAAAGCAAATCATAACATGAATGACCAAGTTCATGACACCCACAACCAAACGAAAGCATGAACGTACCTGAGGGCTACAAAAGAACCATCGGATGGGGTTTCCTCTTTTCTGCTCCGCCGTTAGTCCACCCGGGGCGGGCAACATTGCGGTCAACATTGCATTGCGGTCAATGCCAAGAAGGGACCAGAGCTCCGAGACAGCACCGGGGAAACATGCAGCCAGGTCTGTTCGCAAAGCAAGGGTATCCCAAGATCCCGACGTTGGAATCGGGAGATCCCCCGCTCGGGAAGGTCGGAAAACGGGGGACGAAAAGGCGAGAGTGGGATTTGGAGACGGGACTTGAAGTGAGAGAGCAAGCTAGGCACTCGGGGGGGCAAGCAACGGTTTGGGGCCGTGAAACACAACACCCAAGACATCGGCCGCCCAACCGCCCCCGGTCAAGGGTGAAATACGTGGATAGAGTTGGTTTTAAAGATAATCTCATTCATGTCGTAGTACGGAGAAGAGTTAGAAGCACATGCGTCCTCGAAGGGGATATGCCGAACCTGACGGGTGTACAGAAAGGTGAAAAGACACATTATTCTAAAGAACCGGCCGGCAGCGAAACCCGATGCAGCATGAACTAAACTCCCATCTATCCCAGAAGCACGCCAGATGATGAATTGCTAACGCTGCCCTGACCTTAGCGCCGTCGCCGTTTACACAGTAGCATAAATCCCGCTGATAAGCATATTCGTCTAGGACCAAACGTCCTCCTGTTTTGGCAGTTAGCAACCAATTCGACTCGGATGGCAAGACCCGAAACGTACCTGGTACTGGTTCGTTGCCCGCATCTGCTTGACAATCTCCTCGGCCTTTTCTTCTGGAATGCCGCGCTCGCCACAGAGAATCTGCGCCAGAACGGCGTTGACCTCGCGAGCCATGTTGGCAGCGTCACCGCAGACATAGAAATAGGCCTTCTGCTGCAATAGCTCGTTGACCTCCTTGGCGCGCTCCTTCAACCGGTGCTGGACGTAAACCTTCTTTGACCCTTCACGAGAAAAGGCGAGGACAATCTCGAACTTGTCGCCAAGCACCTGCTTAGCTTCCTGCAGAGGGGGTTAGCAAAATTCTACAGGGCGACATTCATAGGACGAGTGGAGAATATTCGTCGCTTACCTCCCACTCCTCCTTGTACAAAAAGTCTTCGGTCGACTTCCGGCAACCAAAGAAGAGGATAGTCTTCCCAACAGCCTGGCCGTTCTCAACCATCTTCTTCCTTTCACGAACGAACCCTCTGAACGGGGCAACACCGGTACCAGGGCCGACCATGATGACCGGTCTTGTGGGATCCGAGGGAAGCTTGAAGTTGGAGTGGCGGACGTGGACCGGGACGTGAATGCCGTCGAATCTGTTGCGGGGGCCGGTAATCTCGTACGTCAGGCCGAAGGGGTTGGGGTTCGGCTCGCCATTCTGCTTCTCCTTGAGAGCCAGGAGATAGTTCGTCGCGACACCCCTGAAAGGATCGTCGTCACGGCCCGGGAGGTTTTGCGACTCAACCACCGCGGTAATGGAGATCAACTTGGGCTGCTCCAGAGAGGAGGACGAGATAGAGTAGTACCGAGGCTGGAGTTTGGTGACACCTTCGATGAGAGCGGAAAATGGAACGTTAGACCACTTCTTGTCCTTGCTCACAACCTTAAGGAGACGAGCGATGTTGAGACAGTGAGCGTTGACCTTGGAGTGGAAGTAGTCCTTGTCGCTGCCGAGCCTGGTCATCTCGGCCTTGGACTCGTCATCGGGGGCGAAGGCAGCAAGAGTGGCAATGAATTGGCGGGAGACCGGAGCGCAGATTTCCATGTGGTAGCGGACGATGGCGTCGAAGGTAGTCGGGGTCGGGAAAGGCACCTTGGCAGTGGGTTCGAGGGCCTTAACACTGATAACATTGTGGCGTTTGCTGGTGAGGCCAAAGACATCCAAGAAACGGTCGACCTCCTCGCCGGCATTGGTGGGCCAAACCGCAATGTGGTCACCGGTCTGGTAGCTCAGGTTGGAGCCACTGATATCGACTTCCATGTGCAGGCAGTTGCGATCCTTGACGTTGAACAGCTCGGAGGACTTCTGGATGGGGGCAATGTACGGGTTGTGGGCGTTGAAGGGGCCTTTGGGAGTTCCGTCAAGGTGCGTCTTGTTGGGCTCGCCGAGGTAGACTTCGGGGGCGTCGCGAGTAAGACCTTCCCTGTCAGTGATGCCAAAAATGGGTTCGTAGACGGCCTCGCGCTCCTCCAGACCCATCTTCTCAGCCAGAGCGGTCCACATAGGATCCTTCCAAGCCAAGAAGTCCTCTTCCATGGTGCCAGCGCCATCGTCGCCCTCGCCCGCTTCTCCGATGCGATGGGCGCCGGCGGCCGTCAGAGCCTTGTCGACGTTGCGGACCATTGAGTTGTAGTGTTCATACGTGTTGTTGCCCAGGCCGAATGCGACGTAGTTCAGGTTGCCAAGAGGAGGGTCGTTGTCGAGAGTGAAGGACGGGCTCTCGCCAGTGATGAACTCGGTGAAATCGACTGCGTTATCCGTGGGCTCGCCTTCGCCGTATGTCGCAAGGACGAACATGACGACCTTGTCGGTGGGGACGGCATCCAAGTTGTCGTAGTCGTAGTCTTCCAAATCAGCAACCATGGTCTCGAGGCCGAAGCGGCTCTTGCCCTCCTTTGCGAGTCTTGACGCGTAATCCTCAGCGGTACCCGTTTGTGACCCGTAGAAAATGATGCAGTTTTTGCCCGATTCCTCCATCTTCTCGACGATGTTGCGAGTCTTACCCGCCTTGGCGCCATTAGCACCGGCGAAGGAGCTGGCGTACGGATCTTTCGTGACGGCCCAGTATTTCCCCTTGGTGAAGTAGGCCACCGTCCCGAGGAGGATGGCGGCCAGGACGATGACGTCCAACGTGTCGAGTTCAGCCATGGCGACGAAGAGGAAGCAGGATCTTGTCGAGTTTGGGATGCGCTGGCTGCAAAGATCCTTGACGGACAAGCAGCCTCAAATCACAACACAAGAGCTCTTAGCTCTTGCTAGCGACCGCGACGACAGAGATGCGGCCAGTGAAGTCCGCCTCTCTCAGAGCATAGAGTCCGCGATTCTTAGGGACCGGATCCGAGATGGGCCGCGGGAAACGATAGCCGCAAAAATGGATACGGACCGATCGGCGTGGCGTCGCCAAAGCTGACCCCGAAGCAAACAGACGGATCCAAGCAACGGAGAAAAAAAAAGTGCGGGCGTCGCGGAATTGCAAGGTCGCCACGCGCGATTGGAGAAAAGAAGGCGAGGACACAACCGGCGAGAATGCGCGGGAATGTGGAGAGAGAAAAGGGAAGCAAGAAGCGGAAAGGGCGAAGGAAAAGGGGGTGAGGTCGAGAAGATCTGGAAATTTCAACTAGGATCCGCGGCCGCCTTCGCAGCGCTGCACGCTGCAACTTATCGACAGATAGCCACACCGCACATGCAACCTGGAACCCCCGGCCGGGTAGTCTCGCTCTCCGTGGCACCACCGTCAGCCCGGCAGGTTTGCCAAGCACAGCCTGCTTACCGTGCAGCCTTCTTCGCAACGGAAAGCTGAAGGCGCTGCAGGGGGACTTGGATTACCTTAACCCCACAGTTTCAATCCTCAACGTGTATTCGTAGTGCATGTATAAGGTAATCCGTGTGAACTTCAAGGTTTGCGTCCACGCAAGCAGAACTTCGCCTACCGGCATATTACAAGACCATCAGACTTAGTTAACGCTGGAGGCCACATTCTAGTTATTTTTCGAGGCAAAATACAGAAGTTTCCTTCGTCCAACACGATTTGTGCTGATGGAACGCTCACGAAGGTTAGAGCGCTGTCATGCCTGCGGGACGGAAGCCGAATACGACTCCGAGCCTCTGGCGTTTAAGCTTTTAGATGAACTGTGCAACTGCATAGATTGACTCCGTTGGCATGCCAAAAGTCCCCGATTTTTCCTCGGCCAAAACTATCTCAGGTTCTGAATCAGGTACTGGGCTATGAAATAACCACATGCCTCTCGTCTTAATTTTCAGTTGTATTCATCTCTCCTCCTCTTCTAGTATGGCAATGACACAGACCCTCAGCACTTCGTACCTTATGTAGTTATTATTGTGCAAATGTTGAGAGACCAGGACAGCCCCCACTTACCCCGAACGAAGCTAAATAGTCCAGGGGCGGGCCGTCATTCCAATTGATTCGACAACTCCCGTCGGTTGGAGAGACCCGATCCTTGCTTAGTTAATGAGGACTCAAGCTCGGGACTCCCCTCCCAGGCTTCATCATCAACAAATTTCCACCTCTTTCCTCGCTAGCAGTTTGGGGGCGACGGGGCGGGGAAACGGACGCCAAGCAAGTCCGGAGGTCGGCCGTTCGGTTGAGAATTTGGCTTTGCCGCGTTTTCGGCTCGAGAACAACGCAGCGAGAGAAAGAGATGGAAGCCCCTCCGCAACAACTCCGACCCCCACACCGCAACCCAGCGGCAGACGTCGGCGGGGCATGCAGCATCGCAGCCGACACCTGGCCACTTCACCTTTCTCTCCACTTGTTTCGGCCGAGAGCCACCTACTTTTATTCGCACATGGGTGTTCGCTGCGTAAAGCCCGGTACTATGGCCTCATCAAGGCTCAAAATCTCGACTCAAGTGCGCATTTCACAAGGCCGCGCCTCAGTGACGTGATATAATAAGTGAGCTTGCGCGTCGTATGTGACTAGAAAGTGAGGTGCCCGAGAATTCTGTATGATCCCGGGCGTGACCCACGGCAAGACCCCTCGGGAATCGACTCTTGGCTTCATGTTCATCCCACAGCAACGGACTCGGATGTGGAGTAGTTACGATTCAGATGCGAAAGCATGAGGTCACCTACACACATGGCTTTCCTCCGAAAACGCATGAACTTGGCATCATATCGAGGAGGTGGCCTTCTGCTGTTACACCACGCCATAGGAATATCGGATTTATTCTCTCGACTCTGATAAAATGATACTGTGTCTTCTGCCGGCGGTTTTGTTTATCGAAACCCTAACGACCACGAAATTACTGTCTAGAGAGTTGAACTATATCCGTATTGGGGTGGATGCTGCTCCTCGAGTTACCTACACAAACGGCTCATACTCCGTCCAGCGCAGTTCATGGTTTAGTCTAATCATAACCGCATACACCCACATGTATAGTCGTCACTGATGCTTGATGTTCCTACTCTGTAACTCTGCCACTGTGAACCTACCGACAAGTGCAGCTCGGTACCCTCTAGCCAAAAAAAAGCCGAACTCCAAAGAAAATAAGTACGTGTAAAAATAAAATAAAATAACAACAAAACAAGAAGAGATGGAGAAAAGAAATAAGGAAAATAGAAACCGAGTAAGAGGAATGTAAATCGAGTAAAAAAAGACCTTTCTTTAAACTTCCAGCCAGCTTTTTTGCCCATGGGGTGCTGGGGAAGTTGGGGATGGCGGGATGATTGGTCGGCTGTTGTCAGCCCTGGGTAAAGGTGGGGTCAGTCCGTGTGAGCGCTCATTGGCTTACGGTCTCGGACCCCTGAGCCTCCCTTGCTCGGCGGGCAGCACCTCAACGTCTCGAAGCGCGCCGAGTCAAAAGTTGAACAGGACCTGTTGGCGTTGTGCCCGTCTTGCAATTACAACCGCGTCCCTCTTGTACTTTTTTGTCAAGATCCTGCGGTATCGTGATTGCATACGGCCAGGAGGATCATGCGAGCTGTGGTTTCTGAACAATGGGTGAGTCGCAAATGCAATTTATTTTGATTTATTCTTTTCTTTTGTCGCCTCCATGCAAACCGACCGAATCGCCAAACTTCAGACGATACATCCCACCCTCCCTTTCGCCCCTCCCTCCCAGGGCCTTGTGACGCTGCCACATGGGCCGAGTCGCTCGCTAATATCGCTGCCGCCTCCGTCTCCGTGCGGTTTCAACTGCACCCCACATGGCTTTACGCTCGGCACGATTAAGATGCAGCTAGTCATGATCGGGGAAGTTGATGTTTCGCAGACCTTGCCATACTGACCAGCCCAGCTCCGTCTCAGACGACGTTGCCGGACCACGAGCCTTTGAAGTTCTCGCCTCGCACGGTTTCTCGACTCGACGAGGAGGATGAAGACGATTGGCAAAAGACGATACGCCCGGTAGGCTTGGGCTCTCGAAGTGTTGCCCACTCGCGCGAGTCGTCCATAGAAAAGCTCCAGCGCCCCGACCTCATCACACAGCTTCCGCCGCCGCGGTCGCACGTTCCGTCGCGAAGCGCTCTCGGGGGTGTTATAGAGCGCGTTGTGGACCCGAAAGCATCTACCTACGGACACCATCGACAGACATCCATCGTCCATGGCATTGGCATTCATCATTCTAGGAACGGGAGCCTCGCCAGTTCCTCCTCCAGCCCCCTTAGCCCGCAGATGATTGCCGCGGCCGGGGCTGGCCTCACCCCAGACAGGGCAGAAATGCACTCCTTCCCGCGCCTCGACGGCGATTCTTCTTCACTAGGGCCACGGCCGGCAACCGCCCTCTCCGGAACCACCCTCGCGTCGATGCCCAACAATCTTCCCGAACGGTCCTCCTCAGCCGCGGCCGGCGAGATTGGTGGTCAGATGTCTGCGCGAGGGAAGATGGAGAGGAGGCACAGTGGCAAGTCTCGGCGCGACCATGCGCATCACCACTCGCATTCTTCGCGCCACAAAGACGAGCAGAAGACTGTTGGCGAGTACGCCCTCCATGTCTTGTTCACCTCCTTCATCGCGCAGGCGGAGGAGAAGTTGAACGAATGCATCACGGTCCCGTTCGAGCCAGAGCCACACGTAGAGCAGATATGCGGACCCGGAAGAGACCCAGGCTTTGATCAGCTCATTGTGGCCCTCGGCCACATCGCTAAGCAGAAGCCTAGACCACTGATTGACTCGATGATGCTCTGGAGAAAAAGCAAGAGCGACGCGGCCAACGAGGCCCGAACCCAACTCCAGCAGTCGCGCGTCTACCCTCCTCCTCCCGGACCGCTGCAGAGGCGTAACACAGAGCCGATGCAGCCGGCCGCGGGGGGCGCCGCGCCAGAGGCTCACCCCGGCGGCCAGATGTCGCTAGCTGCAAAGCAGGAATACGTTGCCCAGGCCGAGCGCCGCTCAACCGTCTCCATTTACGTGCTCTGCCGCGTCCTCCTCGAGGTGTGGACGCAGAGCACATTGGCTTCCATCACTCCGGAAATGGAGGACAAGCTCGAGAATATCATATTCGGTCAACTCAAGATTTCCGATACCGAGCAGCTGATGGTCTCGCCGCTGAAATTGTCTAATTGGAATCTCTTCGCCCAGCTCATGGGTGTCATGAGCGAGATTAGCTTCATCACCGTGACCGACCGCTTCACTGCCGACCTCGACCGCTCGTTGCAAGAGCTGAATGCCAAGGGCCCGGCTTCGTCGCCTCGAGATCTTGAAAGCAAGATGGAGCTTGTGCTGGGAGGGATGAAGCATCTCCGCATAAAGACCTCCCCAGAGGATGCCTGGGACCGGTCCTGTGAGTTTCTGGCCACGCTCGGGAAGCTGTTCAGCCGGTCCCACGGCCCCAAGGTAAAATCGGCCTTCTGCCAGGTTCTCGAAATGCTCATGCTTCCCATAGCCGCCAAGGCGACCAACAGCGACATCGCGCACCCGAAGTGGAACGAAGTGCTGGCCACGGTTGGACCACGGCTGGCGCAGATGTTTGTTAAGCCGCGCCACTGGCAGTGTACCTTTCCCCTGACCGCCACCATGCTGTGCGTCTCTCCGCCCGATACGTTTGTTAGTCAATGGTTGCAGTTGATCTACCCACTACAGCCGCGGCTCAAGGATCGCTCTACCCGGCCGCTCTGCTTGCAGGTCATCTCGAGGCTCGTGTGGACCTACCTTTACCGCGCCAACGACAGTTCCTCGGGCATGACCAGAAGGCTGGACGAAATCTTGAAGACCGTTCTCCCAAATGCTAAGAGGACCTTAATTGCCACGGATACTGCCATCATCGATCCGTTGATTCAAATCATCAGATTCATTGGTTATAAACACCCGGAGTATTGCTTCCGAACCATCATCTTCCCTCTAGTCAATGCCGATCTCTTCACCTCTAACAAGGAGCTCAAGATCGAGCAGCTTGATCCCGACCGGATAGTCGTCGGGATCCGGGCTTTCCTCACCATCATGTCGGACCTCGAAAAGGGCGACAAAGGCCGGCCTCCATTCCCGCAGTCGTATGCACCCCCGCCTCCCTTCCCCGATCGCGTGCCCCCGACGTCGCCCGTTTTCGGTTCGCCGCGTGACCTTCCCTCCGTTGCCTGGGCGGCCTTGTCGGGCGGCGAGAGACTGTCGAAACCAGTCTCGGTTTCCGCGCTCTCTGAGAACGTCAGGGACTACTACTCCCGATTCTGCGAGATTCTTGGCAAGATCAGCATCATCTGCGACAACACGTTTGGAGGACAGGCTGCCCTGGACGAGAAATTTGACAAGATAGAAAAGTACAACAGCCCAGGGCCCAAAACACCCATCACCGACACCTTCAACTTCTCGCGCCGGGACGACCATCTCAATCCCCATGATCAAAAGCAAGCCTTCTACGAACTCCTTCACGTAGCCGTCCAGGCCCTCCCGCGGTGTCTGTCATCCGATATACCCTTCAACACCCTCATCAACCTTCTCTGTACCGGAACGGCGCATGTCCAACACAACATCGCAGAGTCGTCGGCGCAGTCTCTCAAGGCCATTGCCCGCCAGTCGCACGCTCACCAAGTGACGATGGGGTTTGCACGCTTCATCTTCAACTTTGATGACCGTTACTCTACCATGTCGGATGGGGGCATGCTAGGACCGGGGCACATCGAGAAGACTCTCAAACTATACATCGAGCTTCTCCACATTTGGATCGAGGAGATCAAGCTGAAAACCAAGAACGCCGCAGATGAGAGCGGTGAATCCAGCGTCGCTGACAAGAGAAGCATCAAACTCGACCTGTCGAGTGTATGGGCCGAGGTCGACCAAGTGGAAGCACATGGGCTATTCTTCCTTTGTTCTCAGTCTCGGAGCGTGCGGTTCTACGCCGTCAATGTTCTGCGCCTGATCACCGATTTTGACGCAGTTCTGAGGAAGCCTAGCGGTCGCGAGAAGGACACTCCAAGACTCATCGACATTCTCGAGAACGACTCGATGCAGGTCATGAGTTTCAACGACGAGCAGCTCTCCGTAGCTGAGCGGAGCAGACTGCAGCGAGGGATGCAAAACACGAACAGCCAGGGGGCGCTGGTCGAGCTCTGCACCAGCGAAGTTTCGTACGACACTACGTTGTGGTTCAAGATCTTCCCTAACTTCATTCGCATCGCCTTCGACAAGTGTCCTTTCGCCATCACGCTGAGTCGCGATCTCATCTGCGAGAGGATACTTCAGCTGTACAAGGTCATCACGGTACTATCGGAGCCACCGCGTGAGCACCGAGGCCAGTTTTATGCAGAGCCCAGCAGTGCCCGCATGACGGGGAAGACCCCGACGACACATCCGGGGGTCGTCATAGAGCAGTGGAAGCTTTATCTCGTTTTTGCCTGCACCACTTTGGCGGATCCTGGCAGCGCCCAGCCTAGCGGAGTGCAGAACGGCCAACACGGGCGAAAGGGATCCAAGTCGTCCTCGGCGGCCGAAAAGATCGGTTCGGCAAGGACGCTCTTCAAGTACCTGAACCCCATGCTTTCCGCATCGTCCGCACCCATCCGGGAGGCGGTGGTCATCGCCATGGGATCCATCAACATCCACATCTACCGCACACTGCTTGAAGAGCTCCAGGGACAGGTGTCCCGCTGCAACGATGACGCGCGGCAGCGCATTCACCAGCGAACCAATAGTAGCCCGAAGCGGAATCGCAAGATGGACATTCTGCGAACAGAAATCACTCATGTGTATAAGCTTACTTCCCATTTCCTGCGTGAGCCCCAGGTTTACCAAGACGACTGGGTCCTGAACAATCTAGTGGCATATGCCAAGGATCTGAAGATCTTCCTGATGGACGGCGAAGTTCAGATGGATTGGGAGTTCCAAAAACTGCGACGGCATTACTGCGGCCTTATGGAGGAACTTTTCGAGGGCATCAATCGGACAAAAGACCCGTCTCGATGGATGACATTTGAAGCCCGGAAGTCAGCGTTCGCCCTCATGGAAGACTGGTGCGGTTTCTCTCCTAACCAGCCACAAATACGGCAGCGAGAGAACAATATGAGGCAGTCTGTGATCGACCAGAAAACCGCGGGCGAGCGAGGCACCGTGACGGCAGCCATGGAAATCGAGAAAAGAAATCTGCGCACGGCAGCCCTAAGCGCCATGGGGGCCCTCTGCGGCGGGCCCATCAGCGCCACCACCGAGAGCGGCGCGTCCCTCCAGTTCGACGTCCGAAGGATGCTGGCCTGGATCGAGGCTATCTTCAATTCGGGAAGCGACCGCATGAATGTGATTGGTAGGATGGCACTCAAGAACCTGATAGTCCACAATCAGGAATACCCCTATCTTCTCGAGCATTGCATTTCGAGGTGTTACCTTGCCGAGGCCCCGAAGATGCTAGAGAGTTACTTCGGTGCGGTGACCGAGGTGCTTCAAGAGCACCTCGACTATCCTACCCCGTTCTGGAAGCTCCTCGGTCTCTGCCTCTTTATGCTAGGCAATGATCAGAGCGCCATCAGGTCGAGAGGCGCTCATCTCTTGAAAGCGCTCGAAGAACGGCAGCCGCAACCCCGGAGCTCCAAGATCCAGGATTTCGACATCAGCATATCGGACAAGACTAAGGCGGTTTATAAACTGGCCCAGTTCGAAATTTCCAAGCGGCTGGCAAAGCAACACACGGAACTGGCGTTTCACATCTTCTCCGAGTTCACATTCTATTTCAAGGACCAACAAGCCGGCGCCCAGAGGAACGTGATCGCTGTTATTCTCCCGTGGATTCAGGCCGTCGAGCTCAAAGTCGATCCGAATGGCGGACCCATTGCACAATCATATGTTCTTCTAGCCAACCTGCTCGAAATTACAATCAAATCCAGCGCGGCTCTACACAACGAGGTACAGGCGCTCTGGCAAGCGCTAGCGACGGGACCACATCCCGGAAACGTGCGGCTGGTCCTAGACTTTATCATGTCCTTGTGCCTGGAGCGGCGAGAGCAGAACTTTGTGGAGTATGCGAAGCAAATCGTCGTTTTTCTCGCAAGCACAAACAGCACGCCGGGCAACAGGGTGATTGAGTTCCTGCTGCTTCAGATCACCCCCAAGGCCATGGTACCCAACGAGAAACGGGAGGCAATCCCGCCTCCCCCCGACATCAACGTGCTTCCATACTGCGCCGACCTCTCGGAAGCTCTCCCCATTGGCACCAAGCAAGCTGGCTTCTCTCTTGGCCAGTTATCTCTGATCCTCCTGGTTGATCTCATGGTGGCGCCCGTCAGCCTGGCCGTGGACAACGTTCCGGTTCTGCTGCAGGTGGTCACGGTCCTCTGGGACCATTACACGCCGCTCGTTCAAGAGCAGGCCCGCGAAATGCTGGTGCATCTCATCCACGAGCTCGTCATCTCCAACATTGATGACAACACGCCGGCAGCCACCAAGCAGTGGATTGAGAGCTTGATTGATGCCATTCGGCGCCACGATAGGTCTGTTGTGTGGAGTTACGAAGACAGTAACGGAAAGGTGGACGGTCATGACAACAAGGTGCCTCCGAGCATGGAATATCTGACGGCCGAGGTCGTCAAGACTTTTGAGCTCACTTTCCCCGGCATAAAAGATCAGTGGGGCCGGCTCTCTCTTACCTGGGCGACTTCCTGTCCAGTCAGACACCTTGCCTGCCGGTCCTTCCAAATATTCAGGTGCATCCTGACATCACTCGACCAGTACATGCTCGGGGACATGCTCGCCCGTCTGTCCAACACCATCGCGGACGAAGACACAGAGATCCAAACATTCTCGATGGAGATTCTCACCACCCTCAAGACCTTGATCGTGAAGGTTGATGCTGACAAACTTCTGGCCCTCCCACAACTCTTTTGGACTACCTGCGCCTGCCTGGAGTCTATCAACGAATGTGAATTCCTGGAAGGAGTCGAGATGCTCAATGAGTTCCTCAACAAGCTTGACTTCCACTCCCCCACCGTGCGGCGATTGCTGTACGATGGTCAACCGTCCAAGTGGGATGGGCCGTTTGAGGGGCTGCAGCCGCTGCTCTACAAGGGACTGCGCTCGTCGGCTTGTTACGATCTCACACTGAAAACCCTTGAGAGGCTTATTCAGCTCCCCAGCGACTCGTTGGTCGGCGATGACAGTCGTCTGTTCTTCACCATCATTGCCAATCTTCCCTACTTCTTACACACCATCGACCAACAATTCCTCGACCGCGGGGTTGTGCAGACGGCGGAAACTCTCATGGCGGCGGCAGACGAGCAGGGTTTGACGAGCGTGTCTGTGGTGCTGGATAATTATCTGGGAGCCAAATATCCCAACGGGAATGACTTCGCCGCGCAAATGATCGCAGCGCTCAGGGAGCGGTTTCTGCCCACGCTGGATTTCCAGATGATCACCATGCTAATGGGGTTCCTCACAAACGGGACTTCATGGGTGAAAATCAAGACGATGCGAATCCTACGCGCGATCATCCCAGAAGTAGACATGAAGAAGCCGGAGATTGCCAGCCACGGCTCCGACATGATCTCGCCTCTCCTGCGGTTGCTGCAGACTGAGTACTGTATGGAAGCCCTAGAGGTACTGGACAACATCATGACCATGTCCGGGTCGTCCATGGACAAGCACCATCTCCGCATGAGCATGACGCGGCCGACATCGAAAGCGGTTCGGAAGGAATATGAGCGCACGCAGAGCCTGTTCGGCATTCCGGAGCCGTCTGGATGGGCGATCCCCATGCCTGCACGCAAGACGGACTCGACGCGGGCCAATATCCATGCTGCTTTCTACATGTGCCAGAGTGACGAGGGCGTTGTCGCGCAACCGGCCATGACACCTGAAGTGGAGTTCCACACAGACGACTTCCCATACGGGTTCTTCCCTGGCTCTTTTGAGAGAGCGGATACGATGATGTCGGACGACGGGCGAGTGGACGCGCCTATGGGCGACCTCTTTTCGAAGCTCGACAGCCTGGACGACTTTTTCGACGATATGTCAACCAGCCCGCCAAGCGACGGCCGATCGTCGCGGACAGTCACTGAGTTCTCACCAGACACGTTCGAGTCTGGTGCACAGTTGTATGACGAGCAGATCCTCCCGATCCTTCACCAAGCGTCCAACAACAGTAGCACCTCGTTCCAGAACGGATTCGCAGACCGACCCATCTACATGCCGCGCGAAGGAGGCGGGAGCGTGGGGACGGCCAGCAACACGATGAACCCGGGCGCCTTCAACGTCGGCGTCGGTGCGGGCGGCACACCCAATCACAACAGCCACAACCACAACCTCCAAATCAACAACGGCAACGGAAACGGCAACAACATCGTCACCACCACTATCACCCCGCCCAACCGGCCCGGCCTCCACGCCCGCTCCATCACATCCCCCTCGGCGCCCGCATCGTACCACGCGCAGCTGGCGGCCTCGGGCGACTTCACCTCGGACGACGAGTTCCCAGAGGACGTCTTCTCGGACGGCGACGACGAGCGGCCCAGCACAGCCAACGGCGACGGGCCCGGCGGCGGCTCCTTCTTCCTGGAGAATGTCATCCGCCCCCTGACGCAGGGCACGCGCTCGCGCATGCGCCGCATGACGGGCGGCCGGTCGCGCGACGGCGGGTTCCCCTTCCATCCCCCCGGCGGCCAGCTGTCGCAGCACCAGCAGCAGCAGCAACAGTTGTCGCAGCACCAGCAGCAATACCCCTCGGGCCAGTATCAGTACCAGCCGGGCCCGGCTTCGTCGGTTACTGTGACGTCGCCGTCGAGTGGCGGTGGCGGGTCGCTGTCGGCTTCGCCGCAGCAGGCGGGTGGTGGCGGCCAGCAACAGGCGCAGGGGGGGAGGTTGAAGGGGGCGGGGGAGTTTTTGCAGTTGGGGCATTGACTACAGAGTAGTGAGTGAGGTTGTGCATGTGTTTTTCTTTTTCTCGGGGTCTTGAATTTGAAGAGGGAAAGGCTGGGTGGGGTGGGGGTGGGTGTTGGGAGAAAAGGTAATGCTGCGTGGCCTACATTGCATGTATGGCGTTTCTTCACATGTTGAATGTTTACTGTGTAGTTGACGGGGGTTGTATAACGTGACTATGTTGGACGGGCACGGCATGTTTGAATGGTTGCTGATTGCTTTGGACTTGAAGGGGGGGTTCTTGTGGGCAGCGGCTTGTCGGTGTACAATGTCTGGGGTAGCATGCTCTTCTTGTCAGGGGCTCTGCCAGGGGTAATTACACAGTAATGTTGAGGTATGTATCTGCGGACGAAGTAGTTAACTAGCGAACCAAGGAGGGGCGCATATGCCGAGTGTGGCGAGGTGTGTGGATGGATGGGTTGAGATGGCAGGTTATCTTAATGGGATAAATGATCAATAAATGTCCTCGAATTGGCTCATGAAGTTGACCCTATGAGCGTTACTTGATCTAATGTCAACAATCACAGCCAGTCACTCAGTCACTATCACTATCACATGGCTGCGAAGCTGACCGCCAGGTGCAGGGGCTAGGGGTAATGTGGGGCTTCTCTTCTGTCTCCCCTCCCGAGGCCGGGGATGTTGCCGGCGGCAATAGGAACCCGGCGCCCCGGTGCTCTGCCCACCACTCAAGTCCCGTCGCCAATCGCGTGAGCCTCGGCAGAAGAAGCCCCCATGCTCTCTGTTCGCCTGTTCGCGCCGACAACCAACAAGGAAGCTACTGCCACTTGCTTCACCGGCATTCTTTGAGCTTCGATGATGGGTTTCAGTCCCAACCTTGTATCAAGAAACTACGCCGAATACAATAATACAACAACCTGAAAGGATTAAGGATTCCATACTCTTGCACGCGATAACTGCTACTAATTAATACCATCACCGATTACCGATAACTTGTTGCTTCATCAACCCCCCCTCGGCCCGACTGGACACGCGCATCGCATCGCATTTGCAGCGCGACTCCGCAAGCTACGAGCTACGAGCCACGAGCCACGAGCCACGAACACGAACCACAATCCAAAATGGCCCGTACACAGACGGCCACTCTACCCGTCATCACACTGCCCCGCGACAGCGTGCTCTTGCCGGGTGTCGTCCAACGAGTCGCCGTTTCTTTCAACCGTCCCGACATCGCCTCCTTGCTCGCTGCCGTCTACACTCGCGCTGCGTCCAAGACACCCAATGGCCGTATCGACACCGTCCCCATTGTCTGCATCCCCCTCGCCTCCCCTCTGATCGGCCCCAACGGGCAGCTCCTGATCGAAGTTGCCGAGAACCCCGCTGCCGTACCCGACCGCCCCGATGTCGACCCGGCAAAGGCCACCAAAGCCGACCTCTTTGGATGGGGCGTCGCGGCAAAGATAACCGGCGTGGAGGGCCGCGGTACGGGAGAGTTCACACTGCTGGTGGAGGGTGTGACCCGCGTGCGGGTGGATAAGATCTACAACGACAAGGCATACCTGGAGGGCAAGGTTACATACTTTCAGGAAGAAGGAAACCGGCCTGATGCGACGCTTGAGGAGCTCTTCCGGAACCTGAAGCTCCTATCGAGGGAGCTCGTTGCGATCCTCAGGCTGTCATCCGTCCTCCCACGGTCAAGCGGCACCCCCGGACTGTCGCCCTTGCTCGCCCGCCGACTCGATCTCTTCATCACGAGGCAGAAGGATCCGGGCTCACTTGCCGACTTTATGGCCAACATCGTCGAGAGCTCCTACGAGGAGAAGTTGCAGGTTCTGGCCCTGCTAGACGTCAAGGAGCGCGTTGCCAAAGTTATCGAGCTGCTCGATCGCCAAGTCGGCAACATCAAGAACAGCATTAAAATCATGACAGTTACCACCACCACGCTACCCTTTGACTCTGATTCCAGCAAGAAGGATATCGATGGTATGATCAGGTCAAACAGGTCGAGGCCACCCGTCATCAAAATCGGCACCCCGGGGACGGGTGTGTTTCCACCTCCGGGGTTTGCGGGAAAGTCCGGCGGTCACCCAGAGGAGGAAGGGGAGGAGGAGCCGAATGAGTTGGATGAGCTGCAAAAGAAGCTTGACGATGCGAAGCTGTCCTCCGAGGCCGCCAAGGTTGCCGACCGGGAGCTCAAGCGGCTGAAGAAGATCCACCCCGCCCAGGCCGAGTATGCCATCACAAGGACGTACCTCGAGACGCTGGCCGAGATCCCGTGGACGACCACCACAGACGACCACCTGGGCCCTCAAACCCTCGCCAGGGCGCGGAAGCAGCTGGACGACGACCACTACGGGCTCGAGAAGGTCAAGAAGCGCCTCTTGGAATACCTCGCTGTGTTAAGGCTGAAGCAGTCCATCAACGATGATGTTGATGCGCAGATTAAGAAGGCGGAGGAGGAAATCGGTGCAGTTGAGACAGCAAGCAAGGAGGAGAAGACTGAAGCGGCTCCTGCGCCGGACCCAAGCCTAGACGAGAAAATCAAGGCCAGCGGCGCCAAGCTGGAGGTCCTGAGGAGTAGGCGCATGGTGGACAAGTCGCCAATTCTCTTGCTCATTGGGCCCCCGGGCGTCGGGAAAACCAGTCTCGCGCGATCCGTAGCCATTGCGCTGGGGAGGAAGTTCCATCGCATCTCGCTAGGTGGCGTCAGGGACGAAGCAGAGATTCGCGGCCATCGCCGCACCTATGTCGCCGCCATGCCCGGTCTCATTGTCCAGGGCCTGAAAAAGGTCGGCGTGGCCAACCCCGTCTTCCTACTCGACGAGATCGACAAGGTGGGTGGCTCCAGCGTGCACGGAGATCCGTCAGCAGCGATGCTGGAGGTGCTTGACCCCGAGCAGAACAACTCCTTTACGGACCACTACATCAACATCCCCATCGACCTGAGCAAGGTCATGTTCATCGCCACGGCCAACAGTCTCGACACGATCCCGCCGCCGCTGCTCGACCGCATGGAGACTATCTACCTCCCCGGCTACACCACACTGGAGAAGCGCCACATTGCCATGCAGCACTTAGTGCCCAAGCAGATCCGGGTGAATGGTTTGAGCGAGGACCAGGTCGTCTTCACCGAGGAGGTCGTCTCCAAGATCATCGAGTCCTACACCCGCGAAGCAGGCGTGCGCAATCTCGAACGCGAAATCTCTTCGGTCCTCCGCGGAAAGGCAGTCGAGTTCGCTGACGCCAAAGATGCGGGCCACCCGGAGAAGTACAACCCTCGCCTCAGTACCGACGACCTGGAGCGATTCCTCGGCATAGAAAAGTTCGAAGAAGAGATTGCCGAGAAGACCAGCCGGCCGGGCATTGTCACCGGTCTCGTGGCCTACAGCTCCGGCGGCAACGGCAGCATCCTCTTTATCGAGGTCGCCGACATGCCGGGCACCGGCACGGTGCAGCTCACGGGCAAGCTGGGCGACGTCCTCAAGGAGAGCGTCGAGGTGGCTCTGACGTGGGTGAAGGCGCATGCCTACGAGTTGGGCCTGACGCAGGGCCCGGCCGAGAACATCATGAAGAACCGGAGCATCCACGTGCACTGCCCGTCGGGCTCCATCCCCAAAGACGGGCCCAGCAGCGGTATTTCCCAAGCCATCGCGCTGATCTCCCTGTTCTCTGGGAAAGCGGTACCGCCCACCATGGCCATGACCGTAAGTCTGAAATCCTCCCCTCCGCAAAAAAAACCCTTACGTCCGTTCCAACCCCCTCCCCTTTTTTTAATCACACATACACGTACACACACGCACACACGCACGCACACACACACACAGAGATCGCGATTAGGCTGACACAAGACCCTCTCCCCTCGTTTCACAACGCCACAGGGCGAAATTTCCCTACGCGGACGCATCACCGCCGTCGGAGGAATCAAGGAGAAGCTGATTGGCGCCCTGCGCGCCGGCGTCAAGACGGTGCTGCTGCCGGCCCAGAACCGCAAGGACGTCAAGGACCTGCCTCAGGAGGTCAAGGACGGTCTGGAGATCATCCATGTCAGGTACGTGTTGGAGGAGGAGTCTGCTTGTTGCTGTTGTGGCTGTCTCACCTCACCTCGCCCCGCCCCGCTCCCTCTCTCCCTCTCTCCCCTCCGCCCTTCCGTGCCGTCCCTTTTCCTTACCCCCGAAATTTAAACCAACGCAACGCGACACAACGCGATATAAGGGGGGGAAAGTGCTGTGTTCCGCCCAGACTGGAGAGACACGAACACAGAAACCAGAAAAAGAAGAAGAGTGTGTGTGGTCGTGTGCCGCTTTTGCTAACACCGAGGTTTTTTTTCCCGCAGCCACATCTGGGAAGCCATGCGCCACGTCTGGCCCGACGCTCGCTGGCCGGGCGAGAACGACCATCCTGACGTTCAGAGCCGGTTGTGAGGCGACTAACTGATGGGGTCAACGAGGAGGGAGTTAGAGGGGGCGGCCGCGGCGGGGGTTTGTGCGAGCGGGGGAGGGTAACGGGATGACAAGATCGAGACGAGGATACAAAGATCGAGATGATCGAGATGGAGTGTGAGACCCGGGGGAGGAGTAATCTCTTCTTCTTTGAGGACGGTAGGGGTGGGCGCGTTCTTGAGACGTCTCTTTGTTTCGTCTCGTCTCGTCTCGTTCTTTTCCTCCGTTTTTGCCCCCTTCTCCGGCGGGTGGTCTCCGGCGGGCGGAGAGACACATACACACACGCGCACACACAGAGGGGGTGGACAGGAATCCCATGCCGTGGGACTGTGTGGCCGAGCGGCCGGCGGCTGGCGCCGTCGTACCGCATAACAAGTTTGGCTACCTGGGGATGGCCCCGAGGGATGGGGGAGGGGCTTGCGGGGTGCGTGTCGCTGTCGTGCGTCTTTCCCGGTTGGCTTCCCTGCTGCCATCCTTGCGGGGGTGGCGTTGCAGGTTGAGGTACGTTGAGGCTGGTCGAGGCAGGGGGGGGCCGGCGGTCGTGTGTAGGATATATTGCTTGCCTCCTCGCCGGGCGAGACATGCAGGATGGATATAGCTATGTCTCGGTGTGCGGTGGGTGGCGAGGTGAGGTAAGACCCGGGGCGGTAGAGGGGGTGGCAGTGGCATCGTGGTAGGTAGCTGGATGGGCCACGCAGCAAACGCCGGGTTTCTTGCCTTGGGTTGCATGTTTTGTGGTTGTTTTGGTTGTTTCTTGTTTTGTTTGTTTGTCGGAGGGTGCATAGCAGGTTGTGTTGGTCTGATTTTGTTGTCTCCTGTTTAACCCCCTCCTCTCCTTGACCATAGCGAACATTGAATCATTCTACAGGAACTCCTTTTCCTCACCAACTAGACAACTGCAGTATAACTCCCAATGCCAGTTCTGCCCTCCTTTACGTCCTTCCCCTTGGGCCCCACGGCAACAGCAGCATATACCTCAACCACACCCCCTATGAGGTAGCAGGCAATGAATAAAGCCAAACTACACCACTGCATCAAACCCAAACCAACTCAAACCACCACCAACAACCCACTAATTACCCGATTACTCACCCACACCTCCACCTCCACCTCACCTCGCCTCGTCACCTCCCCCCCCCCCGCCCTCTGCCTATCATTGCATCATGGCATCATGTCTCGGAAGCCGTCCGCCCCGTCCGCGACATGCGACATGCGACATGCGACATTGGGAGCGCCCAGGTCGCACCAGATCTTGTGCTGCCGCCGTCCGACGCCGACGCCCGCCGGCCGCCTGCATGCCTGGCCTGCCAGGCAGGCAAACCCCTCCCGGCCGAGGCCACTTCTTGTTCCGAATGCCGAGGTTTTGAGTTTGTTCTAGTCTAGTTTGGTGTGTGGTCTTATAAGGGGGGGTGTAGTCGTGGGATGGTTGGTTTTATCTTCTGGTTGGTTTCTGTCCAATGTGTGTGTGTGTGTGTGTGTGTGTGTGTGTGTTGCTGGGAAGATGGAAGGTGTTTAACAGGCTAGGCTAGATGCTGCTCATCGAAGCAGGGAGGTTAGGATGACTCGTTCTGTATTGAGGGATGAGGCAGAGTTCTAAATTGGGGGAGGGTGAGGGGTATGTGTTCTCTCGATGTCGATGTCGATGTCGATGTCGATGTACGTGGACGGAAGAGGAAACGGAGAAAGGGGTAAGAGACGGGGATGGTGACTGGGGGGGTACACGATGCTGAGTGCAGTTCCACGTTGGGGGCAGGGTAAATATCCCGATTAGTGGGTGTCACGTTTGTCCTCGGTATTGTTGTGCGCCCATGGGCGGAGGATCGCGTTTGTGGCATGGCAGTTCACGCGGGACAGGAACTTGGTCGATTCATTCGGCTGTGACTCCTGCACTGCCCCTGAGTACTAACCCGCGGATGAGATTATATGGCAGCAGTGCATGTGAGCCCGATACCTAGTGTAATTGATCTCTCAATCCCATAAATGTGCCCGCTAGAACATGTATGCGAAAGATCCCCTGCTCTCTCAAAGCCCACCACAGAGTTTAGAGTTTAGAGCAGGCGGGAAGAGATGTCAGGCACCCCGTACTGCTGCGTCTCCGGGTTGGGCGACCTCTCAGCCCTATCCATAGCATTCACAACATTAGTAAGGCGCGGTCAAGGGTAAAGAACGCGGAGGACTATGGGATATCAGTAACAGCAATGCTGAGGCGCCGTATGGCTCTACCCAAGATGTAATCGATCCAACAACAGCCTCCCTCCAAACGCCAATGAGCCGAGAGCACACTAGAGATAGACGGACCCAGGGTGTTGCAATGTACGGCCATATACATACACATACACCCAGAAGTAACACGGCCAGGCACCGAGTCGGCTCATTTTGTGACCCGTCTCAACGCCGGAGTAGAGTTTCGTAGAACCACATAGCTTATCCTCTGCCGAGGATGTTACCGACTGACCGCTTGTCCCCAATACACTTTTGGACCATTCCGAGGGGCTGGTCCCGGCCTTTCTTCGCCTCAAGTAGGACCCGACTCGGGCATGCCACTCTTTACTAAGTTCCGAAATTGGTCCGGTCTCGTGGTACCTGGAACCCCTTTCTCTTTGGCGGAGATGATTTGGAACAACCCGGGAGTTATCGGACCTGTTGTTAGAGATGGGGGGGTTGAAGATGAATCAAAGTGGCATGTGGTGCTGACGTTGCCACACGGGGAGACACAATGTCTGGTCAGACATGAGAAACAGCGCACTCCCTGACACTGCCTCTTGCCCACAGCTGACAACGAGCACAAACAAGAACAGGGCGGGAGAGAGCCCGACAAGTGACGTTATGTTATGACGTTGCGGCTGTACCTTCCTGCCAGGGACAAAACTGGTGTATCCCTTTCCTTGAAAACATCGCCATAAACTAGTCGAATGGCCCGAGTAGGAGGCAATTGACTGGCCGATCCACTAACTCTGGCCCGGAATTCCGGGCCCGGCATCGGCCATCGTATACTTGGAACATACTGACAACAAACTCCGGTATGATGTAAGCCATCGGTGATCATCGGGGGACAACTCAACAAGCCGCATTGCTTTGATGCGTTGTCTGGGGGCTGAAGACCTTGGATCCGATGAACACGGCGGTCGAGGGACGCCGCCAGACCAATCCGGCACACGGAGAGATGGCATAACCGCCGTCGGTATTCTTTTTCCGGCTTCCGGGCACTCCCTTGGAATGGGTCCATGGCCAGGCTCGCAGGCCACACATTCCTTTTTGGAATTCACGACGATACGCTACCACGCGATCGCGGTCCGTGGGGCGGAAGCAGTTCGGTATAGTTATCTCAACGTCCTTTAATCTCGGGTTTTTCGGGAGATGGGCTGCGTAATGTACATAAGCGCCGTGTTGGGGTCAATATGGGAACGGGGAATTGGTGCATGAGAAAAACCCCCTCTTAGACTGAGATCCAGGCCCGACAGGTGTGATCGGCTCAGGGAAGCACACCGCGTGCTGGAGCAGCGCAGATCATGTATGTCATGTATGTACATGTACATAGGTAGTTACCGTACGTCCCTAATTGTGATGGTTCCTTCACACCACTCCATCTCATGCGCGCAACGTGGACAGACGGAGTGTGTCTGATTTGATGTCAGCCAAGGGAGCTTTCAGGGTAGACCTGACCTATCATTCAGCTGATGCATGGCTGCTGTGACACGGCGGATTCATCCCCAAGGATGCGGGATGGTGGCCTGAGAGGGCGACAACTTTGGAACCCGGATTTGCAAGCTTAGAGAATGCACTGGGGTCAGGATTAAGGTGACATAGCGGGCCCGCGGGTCTGTTCGCTCCAACCAAGATCTGGGATAAGGGAAAAGGACCAAGCGCTGCCGTCGGTACCGGAAAATGGCAACCTTTGATGTGTCCTGTGGCTTTTCGTCCCATCTCCTTTCCATCCCGTCTCTCAACGGGCGGATGTACCGTCTGAACTAACGTTGGGTCTGTGCCCCGTCCCGTCGGTCGCTTGTTGGAGCTGCCGGAGCCGACAATCTGTTCCGCAGGCTTGCTAGACCCTGGCCATCTCCGGGTCCTGCTTGCGGCGGCGATCATATCCGGGGCCTTGAGGGCTCTCCACTACGGGTGCCATCCATGCCCCGTGTCCCGTGTGCCGCGCTCCGTGCTCCGAGCCAGTCGCCAGGTGTAGTTACCTTTTCGCCGAGGTCGGTGCGAGGAATACTCACTGGAGAGTCTGTGCTCCCGAGGTAAGAATCCTCCAGAACCTGTCCCGCCTGCAACGGACCCCAAGCAACAGCGCGGCACGGAGGCAGCAGCGTGGAGTACGGGAGCAAGCGCGGGACGACACGAACGATTGCAGGCCAAGGACGTACTGTCGTAGTATTCCGTGTTGCAGGAACGGATTGCGTGGTAGTGGGCACTATATATCCGGAATTGGTTCCCCAGTCCCAGCACCACGAAGGGTCCACAGCCGATGCCCAGCTCGTCGGGAGCCTCCACCAGCGCTGTGATGTGGTTAGTCGCCGCATTATTACAGATTACTCAGCCATATATATGTGTACCAAGTATACAAGTATACGCGTGTAGGGAGTCTGCGACCGGAGATGCTAGGGTGATTTACTCGGATCCAATGACCTGAACATTGTCGAGATACAGAGACAGCAGGTGCTGATCGGCGAGTTTTCCGCCTGGCACTGCTTCGTCTACACTAGTTAGTCACCACTGGGACCCCCCCTCTTCAACCTCAGGGGCATTCATCCATCCCCTCACGGCAGTCTTGGCCCTCCTGGCTGGGTTGCGCCAGAGGGTGTGACGGTGGGCCACTGCCAACCCGAAAGAGGCAGCGGGACAGGGCCGCAAAGAGTCCGCGACAGGGAAAATTTCCCGGCCACGAGGGCGGGAACAGGGAAATGACTTCCGGGGCGAACGGACGGTGATGGCCCCACCCAGTGTCGCGGCCCCGGTTTTTTGATGAGTCTCCCGGAATCCTAACGAGGTTTTTGGTGGTCATGATGTCTCAAACTGAGAACGTCACCGCTGCGAACTAGTAGATGGTGAAGCAACGGTGGGGGGCGATGAAAGCATCTCGGGCTGCATGACTGGCGCACGATAATGCCGGCGATGGGCTGGGCAGTCACTAGCGGACTTCTTCGGAGGTGACCGTCCCAGCGAGGGGCTTTCCTTTTTGGCGCTGCTGGGCGTGAGAATTGCTGAAAGGGGACGCCCGAGCCGATGGAGTCCAATTTAATCATGCGGCATGTGCGGCAGCAGTTGCATGTGCAGAGTGGGGTGCGTCGCCAGCAAACTGATGGCGGTGGCAGCGGAAAGAGGGAGAGCTGTCAACGACCCGTGGCTGCGTGGGGACTGATGGAAGTTGATGAAGGTTGCCAGGCTGCAGGTTGCATGATGAGAGGGGAAGCCCAGTTTGACATCCCTGCATCTCGACCAAACTGACCTGGAACCTCTTGACTTTCTCGCGGCTTCGGCCAGCGGGAAGCCTGCTGATTGGCCTGCCGTCCTAGTCGGTTTTTGTTGATGGAGGTCAACTGCATGGCAAGAGGAAAGTTCCGCCGTGGCCCGATTGATAATTGAAAACCGCTGGTGGGGTGTGGTCGAAGCCGGAGGTGGTGAGGTGGTGAGGTGGTGAGGTGGTATGGAGGAGGGGAATACTGGACGAGAACTACCTAAGTACAGTACCTGCCTCGAGCTGGATGGAGAGGAGAATCTTTCATGGAAGGTGCACTGCCCTAGGCCGCCGATCAACAAGAGAGGAAGGTCAGGTCCAACTCTACAGTGTACGGTACGTACTGTACCTGATCCAATCTGGAAGGCCGCACCTCAAGATAGATGCCAGCGCAGAGCAGCCCGGAGAGAAGAAGCGATGGTAACCGCTATCTGTGTTCGGAGTCTGTGCAACATTCATTCAGGTTGGCAATCGGATTAGGTCGCCGCTGAAATTGCAAGTGACCTCCTGAGTCGGATAAACTTGGAAAGCCTCTTGTCGTTCAAGTTGGTTAGCATATGGTGATTGACGCAAAGCGTGCAGTTTGATCAACTTTTCGACAGTGACGATTGCGCCAAGATTCTTTACCTTCTCCTCGCCTATTCGGTCCAGACCGTTCTGCCAGGCCCAAGCTCAAGGAACACTCCTGGACCCCAAAAAGAACGTTGGCAAGTTGGCAAGCGATAACGGTATATACCGCATACCAAACTGCGCACGGTGGAAACGACCCTGAAATCTTGAATGATTGCCGCTGCCAACTCGGCCGTTACGCCTGTCTGGCTCGGCAACGTTCCAGCAGAGATCTTAAAAGACCGTGTGGCCGTTTTTGTATGCATACACTAGTTACCCGCTCACGGCTGGTTGCGCTCGGGTTGGGCCGCAGTTGCACAGGACCGCCCTCTTCGCGAGGCTCGCTGAATCCGTGACGAACCCGTGTCGCCGTTGAGTTCGAAACCGACCTGTTGTTGATGCTCCCCCCCGGCATGCACGGTCCGCACGCTGCACCTGGTTACCCCTGACCTATAGTGGCACCAATTAAGGGCTAAGGGCTGATCTTTTTTCGCCCGGGTACCTGCCAAGCATCTGACATGGGATCGATCAAATCTCCTTGCCGCTTGGGATGCCTCGGGGCTCCGCCGACAGTGTCCATTGTCGACCGGACCAGGGCGCGATGTCACCGTTGCTGGCGAAGTCCTCAAGGAACTTGTCTCACCAGACCCAAGGAGGAAAGAAAGGAAATAAGGCAAACTTGCGGCCAAGCCATGGAAGCTCGGTTGTTCGGGGCAAAGACCAAACCGTTCGGTCTGCTCGAGCGCGAGCAAAGGCCCGTGAGACTTCGTCATACCCGCCGCACGTGCTGGCGCGTTGTGGTTTGGAATTCAAGAGACATCTTTCGCCAAGTCGATCATCACAGGGCGTTGGGTTCTGCCCGTAATTTGTGCGCGTGCTGGGACGATCTTCCGCCCCCCAGAAATGAGCCGGGAGCACGCACGGCCTTGACATGGGATGAACCGTCTCCCCCCGCCGCACTCATGCGTGTGATGGCGAGACCTCCATGCCATGACGGCGTGTAACAGCCAATACCGAGACACCTCGGCCGGATTCCATCATACGTCAAGATTACCTGTGGGGGAACGGTTTCCCAAACCGAGCACACCACAAGGTATGATGCAGTTACAAGGAGTTGATCGCCAGAGGAGGGCACGGAGGGGGGTGTGGCCATGAAAATAGCTCAGCGCCCGTTTTTTTTTGACGCAAGGGCTCTCGGCATAGCGTCATGCGATGCCGCCGTGGTGCCCAGTATTCCTTTTATCCCGAGATCTCGCCTGGCCGTCTTCGGAAGTTTTTGAATTTCGATACGGGGATTGGTTGAGGTCGGAGACGATATCACGGCCAGGGACTTCGTTGGGTCGACGTCAACACTGGAACACTCGCTTAGCGCCCAAGCGGCACACGCCGAACTCGCATTAACTCTCATGATTGTCAGGGTCAACGACCAAGTCGGACGGGATGGGATCGACACGGCACTCAAAAGCGCAAAAGAGGGCTGTTGCTACTTCGTACATACATACATATGTACATCGGGTTATTCTCTGGCTGCGTTGTGCCAAGGAGAGCCTCTTCTAGGTTGGGGTTGAGCGGCCAGGATTTTGAGTGGTCGGCCCGGGCACCGATCAGGCAAAAGGTCGCCGAAAGAGACGGCGACATGTAAGAGACGCCCCGAAACCATAAACGGTCGGTGGCTGAATGGAAAGCACAATCCTACGAACGAGATTTTGTGCAAAGGAACATAACTATCGCATCGCAAGCGCCGAGTGTCCAGGGTAACGAAGAAGTCACCTCAGCCTTCCGTAGGGCTGGCGTTGCTTCTGATGATACATCAGAAACAAACCTCAATTTCCATCGGCAGCCCGGATCACATAACTACATACGTTATTCCGGCACTGCTTTCCACGGGCTGCTGCGCACCAATAAGGGAACAAAACACCGTACTTGTTCGAAAACATCGAGTTGGTGATGTCCTACTACGGCGGCGCTCCTTGATGCCCGTACCCGCTGCTCCTCTTCTCCGGGTCCGATGCTGTGTGTCAGGGGTTCGTGATGCACGACGCTGCCTACCGCAACGGCCGAGCACGATGAAAATGTGAGAGAAGAGCGGGGGGTACTCACCCGAACCTCTGATCCAATGGGATCGGTCAGCGGTGTCGACGACAAAAACGGAACTCGACGCTGTGGGCGATCATGCAGCTGTCACGGGTCCCTTCCGGTTTGCCGCCACTTGTTCAGTGTCTCAGTGGTTGGGAGCCACGTCCACAGCAGATCCTTCTGTGCTGTGTAGCTTTTATTGTTGAGAGATGGCTGGTTCGCCCATGTTGTGTGTTGATTCGAAGTAAGAAGCGAGGCATGTCGTCCGGGGATGGTACCATATCGCGACAGGGCAATGTGTATAAGGCGCGCGCGTTGCAGCGAGTCGTCCAGGTGGGCATGGGCCCTCAAACCCTTGGCTTGTGCGGCCATGAGGTGCCGTAACAACCTCCAACTATTCGTACATACGAATACCTAACTGTGCTTGGCGCCAGCCTGCTGAACCGACACAACGGAAAACGTTGATCTGCTCCTCTGACGAATGGGAAGTGGGAACGGGCACCTGCGGCCGAATCCTCTTCAAGCCAATCACTATCCGCATTGGGATTTGGATGCGAAGAGGAAATGAATTCTGTAACAATCCGGGGGATACCGAGCCCGCGGTTTGTGCTCTCAACGCAGCGGCGGTTATGTGCATGGCCGCAGCGGGAGGTCGATTCTCCACCGGAGACATGGCGGCCGAAGAATAGTTAGAATCTCCCAGCCAAAGATTCCTTGCGGCGTCGAATAACTAAGATACCTATAGGTAGTACCTACCTGCCTACCTAGGTATGCAATGGTAGACATGCTCTGTCGATGGATGGATGTCCTTTTGGGATGAAAGATGAAAATGACGGGCTTACCAAATGTGTCACCACAGGGGTCAAGAACACGGCACTTCCCTTCTCTGGGCTGATCTCATCGCGAGACCACCGTGCTGAAAGCACCGTCTACAAACTGTGTGGCGCTTCCACGCGGCAGCAGTCCCTTCCTGTCAGGGGTACTTGCACCACTGGCTCGCTAAAAATGGTCTAGCTCAGCGGTCCCTTCCATTCCAGGACATTGCCTGGGCAAGCCCGAGCTCCAAACAACTTTTCAGTTCTTCACAGACATGGCAGGAGCAACACCGAGAACTCGCGCTCATTCCAAGTCTGGCACTGCGGATGGAGGTTGCCTACGGGTCAAGCCCCGGTACCTTCCATGTTAGTATCCAAGTAGGAGGTAGTAGCAAAGTGTCGGAAAGAGGGGATTCCCGTCAACCTCTGCATGTTCCTCAATGCTCCCGTACCTACCTAACCATCCCCGAGTCCCTCGCTCTCGGTCAACGGCTAGCATGGAAGCTTTATGACGGTCAGAGCCCTGAGACTCTCGTCGCCTTGGTTGGCTGTCAACGGCACTGGTTCCTTACCTCTCGCGACCATCTTCTCGGCTCCCTTTTTCCCGCTTCTTCGGTTTCCTCGTCACAGATGAGACAGGCTGCATGCTTCACAACGAACAGTAAAAGAGCCTCCAATATCGGTTACAGCATCACTGATGCGTCACAACGCCGCATTGGAGCCCCCTGTTCCGGGTCCCCTATCTCGACTCGCTCGCTCGGCTGGCTCTGCACAACATCGGCGGTTGTCCTTGGCTTCTTGGGCATCCAACCGACCCCGCTCCCAAGCTTCTGGTCGAGTTCCGGCCCACCGGTGGTGGTAGCCCATGATTGCGTGCCTGACTGCCCCGGTTGCCGGCGCCAATGCTGGGTAGCCTTCTGGCCTTACCTGATACTTGACACTTGAGACGGGTCCCGGACACATCATCGGACGTGCGAGCCACCTCACGCATCGACGAAATTGCGCTGCGCTCCGCTTTCACACTACGGATACAAGCGTTGCTTGACGCGTTCAATGGGGCGCACGAAACGGTCCCGTGGAGTGGCCCAGCGCCCAATAGACCAACGACTTCCCCAGTTCCGTCTGCAGACTGCCCCATCGTTCCCCGAGTTCCACTATCTGCAACGGCACTGGCGCACTCTCACACCCATATTACCCGTGCGGACAGGGAGGCGCCTAGGTCAAAAACGCAACCTTCAGCCCCCTTGGCCATGGGGGCCAACTGAGGCTTGACAACCTTCACAGCCTGTAACCGGCTGGCCCCGGGCGCAGTCTGTGCTCTCCGGTACAGATTACAGATTACCATACACAGTACTCCAGAACTGACTGGGGGGGAGGGTGGTTTGACCATGACCGGGGCCCTTGCTGGCATTGCCTAACAGCACCCTTCGATTTTCGGGCCATCCATGGATGGCGTGGATGGCCACACTTGCCAGGGTGCCCTGACTTAGTGTACGGCTATCCTTGCTCCATCTGGGGCTCCATCTCAATTGCACCGTTGCCTTAAACTCGCACAAAAACCACCGACTGCCACTGACACCAAATCTCTTGTCTCCCGAATCTCGACCAAGCTACGTTGTTGACCTAGATAACGATTGCGAGCAGAGCTCACCAGTACCGACGAAGACGCAAAAAGACGACGCCCCCAGCAGCTACCCAACCGTCCGGTTGCCCCTCCGCTTCCCTCGGCTCATACCCGCACCCCCATGTCACGGGAGACTTGACTGGTGACGGGACCGGCCTGCAGCTCCCCGAGAGCTTCTCCATCGTACGGGCGCCGCTACATGTTGTACCACTGGCCGGATCCCCAAGATCACTAAAAGGGTTCACATTGCAGCATCTTGTCCGACCTGGCTGTCTTGTACAGTGGCCCGCTCCTTCGCCAGCCACCACCTGGCCCACCCCATTCGGCAGATCCAGCTCCCACTCGTTCTCAAAAGGGCTGTGGGTTAGCGCGAAGTACTCGAGCCTCAGAATCTTGCAGCGCACAACGAGCGCTACCCCTATCTCTTACCCGGAAATCTCCTTCAACACCCCCTCCATGCAAGGCCCCCATTCTCCGCCAACGATTTCCGCCGCGGACGGAACCTTACTTTTGCGCCCGCACGCCGAGACGTAGGATATCCCCATAGCCATCCACCGGATCGCGCTATCCCACTGCCCGTCGTATCGGGTAATGTCGGTCGCTGCCACTGCTCGGGGCACGGTTTGGAAGTTTGTCTCCCCTGGTGGGGACTTTGTCGAGACCGGTCTGTGGAGTGCGGCCCCGCCCTCGCTGTCCGGCAGACGTTCGGAACCTCCGTTCTCCTCGCCGGCCTTAGCGGCACGTCCTCCATGCGGCCATTCGGCCACCGACGCGACGATTCTTGGACGTCTTTCGGCCAGCGCCGAGGAATATCGGACACGGCACGCTTCGGCCTTGACCTGACACAGACTAGAGCCGGCTCCGGAGGCGCTACTGGTCGAGGAAGCTACCCGTCTCCGCCCATGTCGGGGTCTCCGCCGCTTCCCCCTAAAACCAGCCCCGAGGTTCCCGAACGGAGTCAGGGGACGTATCAGGCGACTACACGACAGGATGTGTACTCTGGCATCTCGACAACACAGAACGAGGAAAGGACGCAAACGGGAGCTGCGGGTGGGCAACGCGCATTCTTTTCGGATGCGCCAGAACGGGCATCCTACACTTTTCCTCGACTCGATGGGCCAGGAACAAGACCGCCGCCGCCTTACCCACAGCCACTCAGTCAGGGCGCCGCTCAGCCAGCACCCTACTTGCCTGGCCCCGGAACGGGAGCGGCCGCGAACCACCCCGGATCTCTGCCCCCTCCACAAACATATCCACCAGGGGCGCATCACCCCGTCCCTGACAGCCTCCACGATACACCGCCAAAATCGCAAAGAAAGACGAAAGGGCATGTGGCATCCGCATGTGTGCCTTGTAAAAAGGCACATCTCCGGTTCGTCGTCCCAGCTTTGATCCCATCGTGGAGCCCGAAACGTGAAAGTGCTGACGGTTGGCAGATGCGACGGTATGTACCTGGACTCGTTCTTCGCCGATATTAAATTTGAACCAAAAAAAGGAACAACCGGGCTAGGCGGGCGGCACTGACGGTGCGGCTCCGTCGTAGGGGTTTGCGGAATTAATTGACATCATATTGTCGAGCAATTCCGGGACCGTTTAGGCGCGGCATTCAGCGGCGCCAAGCACCAGCGTGCAACGCCATTCAAGCTGAGACGGCCCATTGATTTGAGTGTCGTCGCACCGGTTATGGGGTCAACAGGCTGCAGGAACGGGAGGGGATGGTTCTCAAGCGGGCGCTATCTCTTGTCCGTGCTTGGGTCCAGATGCGCGGGACGATTGGTTCGGGGTCGGTGCTGCCCTTTCTCCTTGGGCTGTCATCATCCCATGCCAAACGGTTCGCTACTGCAAGGCGGATGTCTGATCCTACGGCAAGCCGGCCCGTTGCCCTTGAAATATGGTGGGATTTCCCGCTGATCAACGGCTCGGGCAGCCTTGCTGGCCACTCCTCTTTTAGCCTTTACGGTGCATCATCAAGCGGCTGGGGGGGGGGGGGGCTGTAGGCTCACCGATTCTCGTGTGTTTGTTGACGGATGACGCCCGAGCTGTCTCTGGAGAATCCAGCCCATCCTTCTGGTTGCCCCTTGACACGCCTCTTCGCTTGTCGCTTGACCCCGGGCAAGCCATTCTCGTGGCTAATATGCTAACAAGGCAATAGCCCAGCGCCCCTGCTCGAGGTGTATGAGCACCAACAAAGAAGGAGCATGTATCGACGTGCAGCACAAGAAACGCGGAAGGCCTCGCTTACGAGATGACAGCCAAGCGAAATACGAGGGCGCAAGGTTCGGAAGTGCCGTGGATGCTATGAGAAGGCCGTTGTCGTCGGCTTATGGTCCGGGACCGCCGCTGGGTATGGTTTACGATGACCCTCTTCGCCGCACTCAATCGTACCGCGTGCTGAAATCTCAGCCAGCTGAATCAATCGCGCCGCGGTTCCCGGAACGAGGGTTGGCCTCCGATGCGAACATGTACCCAGCCCCGTTGTCAATCGCTACGGCCAGGGCCACCGAAGAGCCAGTCGCGTACTTGACCATCAGCCTCGAGTTTTCAAGGGCGTCGGCTTCCTTTCTGGGTGCGATCGGGCGGGCATCGGTAACGGGGCTTGAGATCACGAATGTGCTGGCAGCTGAGGAGCGCCCAAGGGCCTCTAGGCTCCAGCAGCAGGCGCAGGAGGAGCAGACCAGAAAAGACCCGGCTTACCTCCCGCCGATATTCAACGACCGGAGCGACGCCGTGATGCAGAGCCTTGGCTTTAGCCCGGAAGAGGTGTCAAGATACCCACTTCACTGGTTAGACACCTTCACCTTTTTAGGCGACGATGGACAACCGAGACAGATTCCGGTGCGCGCTGGGTTGGCGACTCGGAACTCGATCTATTTTGTGATTTTGTTACTGAACCGGGGGTCTCGACCGTCATATCCAACGCCATCCCCGAGCCTAAGAGACATGAGTGGGTCATTCGAGCCTGGGCTGCAACATTACTCCCAGCCCACGCCCCTGTCGGCGACGTTCGATCCGCGGCAATCGAGGCTAAGTGACCCCGGATACGATCCCAGATCATCCGGGCAACCTGGTGGGTCGCTTCACATGCTACCGGCCCGAAGTCCGGGGCTCTCGTCGGCGTATGGCGTCTCACCGAGCAGGCCCGACTACCCGATCACTCCGAGAACGTACCAAACTCCGAGAACTGAGGTGCATTCAGCAGGTCGTGCGCCCCAGCCGGCGGATTATCAACTCCTACCACTCCCAAGGATTAGGAGCCCACCTATGGGTACTCCGCAACAACCCGAACCGTCTCAAGCACAGCAGACGCAGTCGCAGTCGCAACCGCCACTACCGCCGCCACCGCCACCGCCATATCAAACTCGAGAAGAACGGTCCCGCATAGGCATCGGTGGCCTGCTTGAGCAGCCGGGGCAGACGAAGAGCCCATGAGGAGAACAACACACGGGGGTAGTGTGGACTGAATGTTGTTATGAGGCGCTTTTGTGGGTTGGAAAAGAGGAAAACAAAAGCGGTGAAGGCTAGAGAAGGATGTTGGGTCCATGGACCTTTTTTTTGTCGAGCAACTTGTCGTCTGCGGGTCGCATTTTTTGGGATGATACCACTGTATATCTTTGCACATAACTCTTGTGTTTAGTGCATTCGGCGCGCAATCCTGTGTCTTGGGGGCCCGGTGGGCGGCGGATGGTAGGGGAACAGGGGGCATTCTTTGGCGTTTGTTCGGTTCGGGCTTTTCTTCGTTCTCTTCTCCTTTCTCTTTTCGACGTCTTCGACTCCTTCTTCGACCTCTTCTTCTACTTATTTTCCAACTTCTTCAATACCTTCTTGCAGTTTATACTTCTTCTTTCTCTTGCTTATTACCCTTCCCTTCCTCTTCTTCTACTTACCAGGTCCCCCCGAATGGGCAACCTTTACGGGTAGTTGGTCTTTATCTTGGGGGTTGTTGTCGTCGTCTTTTCTTGGGCGGCGAACGTAGGCCGGATTACATGCTGGCATGCGTGGAGAGACCCAGCCTGAGGCGGAATACCAGAAGTGTTTCTGGCGCTTCAGCCTCGTTCCCTCAGACTTTGTTCGTCCCGGTCCATGCTGCGTTGCCTTTCGTCGCCAAACAAAGTGCCGAGGAGATTTCACGTTGTCTCATGGTGCGGGGTTGTCGGGAGAGTTTCCTTGGTTGTTGTTTGCTCGCGATGGATGTGTTCCGGCCCCGCTTTACATGCGGCCTGCCAGTGAGGCCAGGTACCTAACTAGACGGGTTTGGGTTGAGGATGGGGCAATTCCGCGACATGTGCTAATGGCTGCAACACTAGCCCCGGTTTCGAACGGATGGAGGGCTGCTGATTCTGGCGTGAAGTGGAATGGCAACCGTCGGACGAGAGGAGTGGAAATTAGAAGGGCGGAAAAAGGATGATACCCCTGGATGGGTGGACGTTGACTTAGGGTTATACTCGGAGAATCTGACCAACCGGAGCCGCAGTGGCGGGTGCCATGGCCGGGAGTCGGAACCGGGCAGGATGATCTTGGCCCTGGGGGAAGGGTTTAATGAATGTGCAAGGACGGACAGAAGAAGGCGGTCACTGGCGTTGCCAGCCCAAGTACGGAATACACAGGTCTCGATCCAAGCAGGGGTGAAGGGGCTGACGCAACGTGGATGACCATAAGGCTTACTACCTAAACGAGCACTCACCCGCCAACGCAACACTGCATAAAAAAGGCACGAATGGAGCAGATGGCTCGCAACGAACGAGTTGTCCGTCCTACTTTGACTTTCGTCTTGTGCCTTGCAAACTGTACGCATTATCTGCCGTTCAGGGTCTGCCGTTCCTCCTGGTGGAGATTTGCGTAACATTGGGCGGGCGTCTCGGAGAACGGCCTGGCCCGGCCCTGCTTGAGTTACGTCGGATCGTCTGACATGGGGATTCGGGACTCGGCTGGATTGTCCCCCACAAGCCGAGGGCTAACCATGTACGCTGTGGCAATAATATAATATTTTTATGCATATTGTGTTGGTCGGTTTGTTAAGAGCAAGCCTAGATTGGGGTTTGGACTATGTACCGGCCATGGTGTGGCTAGCCGTCTTTGTAGGGAAGTTCATACAAAGGCGTGTATACAATGCGGTGTATTGACCAGCGGAGATGCTGAACCCTCGGGGTACCTATGTATTAAAGCCCTACTTTGCAACCGATGTGTTCCGGGAAGGATTCGCTGGTGCCCTGATCCACTTCTTCGCCTCGCCGTTTCGATCGCGAGCTGGTCAACATAGGTGGTCGCCAAGGGCGGGAAGATCCGTCTGCGGCTCCTTACAAATAACTTTATGGTATAGGAAGTGTGAGACGGGTCTCGGTTTCGGCGGTTGGTATGTCTGTAATCAGGACGTCTTCCAGTTTGGCTCATTTGAGAATGGTGGTAGATGTTATTTATTCCGCCGCTCTCTCTTAGAATGAAGTGAAGGGAGTGAAGATGGGTCCCTCTCCTTGGAAAGTATACTGGGTGGTGGCTTAGCTGCGATACTTCATTGGAGTGGCTACGGTACAGTAGTGGTGGAAATATTCCAAATGGGGAAGGTTGTACGATCGACTTGGAGTAGAAGTCACTTATGCATGCTAGCCAACTGTGTTGATCTTGCAACGCCCTGATTCGAACCGCCATGTTCTTGCAATTGGTGTTTTTTTCCCCTTACGCCTTCTCATACTTCTCATTTTCTTTCTATTCCAGTCCCCCTGCTAATTTGCTCGAAGATGTTTGAAACGAATCTGGAATAAATCGACGATAAGAAGGCCATGGAACCTCTCGACACTCCAGGAGTTGATAGGAACGGACTGAAATCCCTCTCACCTCTCCTCTCTCCTCGTTTCGTTCCGGAAAGGGTTGCTCTACAGGTAGCAGTACCACGAGGTTTATATACAAGGCTTAAACAAATGACCAAGAAGCATATATATATCCATTCCCAAACCTTAACGTTAGCCTTCCCCGTAACCATCACCCCCCGATCACCGCCCAACACCTCCCCTCCCATACACCACCCCCTCCCCAACACGCCCCTCAATAAAGCGGGTCAACAACCAACTCAATCCCCGCCGCCCTCGCCAACTCGCGAATCTCCCCCCTCACCACCCGCTCCTCCGCACAAACCTCCCCATTCTCCCCCCGCATCAGCAGCCGCAGCATCCGCAGGCGGGGCGCCGACGCCCGCACGTCGGCGGCCAGCGCCAGCCAGTCCCGCACCGCCGCCGCGTGGCCCGTCGCGTCCCACGGCTCCTCCGTGTCCACGTCCACGTACAGGTCGTCGGTCAGCGTCAGCTCCTCGATGGCCCGCGGCAGGCAGGCGGCGAGCGCGCGCGCGCGCACGGGCAGCTCGAAGTCTGTGAGGAAGACCAGCGGGAGGGAGAGGGTGCGCAGTTGGTGGAAATGCGTGAGGAGGGGGGCCATGCTGCCTCGCACGCGCAGCGGTAAGGGGATGAAGGCCTGGGTGGAGTAGGCGCAGAAGGCCGTGATGCGGAGCTCGGTGAGGGTGTCGCGCAGTGGGGTGAGGGCTGACATGATTAGGCCGAGGTCGGCGGTGGGGCTGTTGGAGGCGTCTACAGCGACGTCGGGGTCGAAGCGCCATTGCCAGTGGAGGGTGTGCAGGCGGGGCGCCGCGGCGAGGAGTGGCCCGAGGTGGGCTTCGCGAAGGTAGCTGAGATAGAGGACGCGGAGGGTGGGGGCGGAGGGTGGTTGGGGGGTGGGCCAGGGGAAGGCGGATATGGGGGCGTTGGGAATGGCGGCGGATATGCTCTGGATGGATGGGAGGTAGAAGAAGGGGAGCACGCTCTCCGCGTTCTGGGCGCTCTCGATGAACCGGTGGATGGAGACGGTTTGGAGTTGATGTAAGGTAGTGCTGCTGATGCCGGGTATGGGTCGTTCGGGGTGAGACTCGAAAAGCATACTCCGCAAGACGAGAGTTACAAGGTCGGCCTTGCAGGAGAACGCGTGACCGAGATATAAAGATCGGAGGCGCGATAACTGCGTTAACAGGACGGCGAGAAAGGCGTCGAGGGCGCCCTGGCGCAGCTTTTTCTTCCAAGTGTCGCGGTATGCTAATCCAGTCTTCTCCACGAAGGAGAGGGCCTCCTCTAAATCCGTCTCACGTACGGGAATACGTAGAGACTTGATATCCTTCGCGCCTTTCCCCCGGGAGCACGAGAGAGACCGCACGCGAGGGCCCAGGTCGGGTCGACGCAATATAGTGCGTATGAGGGAGGTGATAGGGTGGTGCGTCGAGTATTTTTCCTGGTCATAATAGAGTTCGAGTTTGGAGTAAAGAGGTGGCTCCGCAAGATGGCGTAGTTGCGGATGAGCCAGACAGACTCTGCAAAGATCATGTTGCGACAGGCAGTCCAGGATCAGTCGCAGCACATCTTCGTTGCAATCGAGAAGGTGTGTGGTCGGTTGAGTCAACTGCTGGTTGGTCAGTCAATAGCTAATTCTGTTTATGCACCTAACGACTTACCATTCTAATTGAGTGTATTGAAATGCTAAGGTACTAGGAGTAACTGCCGAGCTGATGATCGAATTGATGATCGGAGTCGTGAAGGAAATGTTGCGGGTTGGGTTTGGAATATTTGTTTTGGGTGGTACATACATTACATACGAAGTACCTATCTCGATTGTGGTGGCGGGTGTGGGATGCAAGTGGCAGTATGGCCAATGAGGAACGAACCTTGGACGAGTTGGTCACCTTCTCACCAATATGTATCCCAAGAGCAAGAAACAACCACACGGAGCCTAGAAGTATTGGTATTCTGCATTGTTACAAATACCTCGAACTTTTAAACAGTCTACAGCCAACTCTCACCCCACAGTAAAAAGCAAGACTACAAACGTCCATTGCGCACTGTCATCATATACCTAAGCGTATCCAACCCTCGCGTGAACTACAGGCCCTTGAAATCATCATTCCGAGTCGTCATCGCTAGAGCTTGCCGGCTCAGACGTCTCCGGGATTCCACTGCGAGACATGGGTGTCCCGTTGCCAACACGGGGTAGTCGTCTCCTGGCGGCCCTAATGGGAAGCGTGCCCCTTGTCCTGCTGGGAGCTGTCGGGTTGGATGGACCACCAGTCGAAGGACCGTCGGTCGGTGTTGGGTACGCCGTGGCGGCCGATATCGAGAAGGCCGCAGAGCCTGATGACGCCGTTGTCGAGATCGGAGACGGGTTCAGGGCGAACATGCGGTCCAGCTCCTCGCCGAGCTTGTCCCTCTTCGCCACGGGCTCGTCGGCTGTCTCGTCATCGTGTGGCCGCTTTACGCCCTGGAGGACATTGCTGATAGTGTTGTTGTCCGGGTCGGTGGTGTCGATCAAGCCCCTTAGCAAGTCCTCGGGGGGCATCCGCTCGTTTTGCGACGGCTGTGATGACGGTTGCGACGAAAGGAACGAAGAGAGAGAGTTGGCAGTTGCTTGTCGGGCCAACGACGGCTCCGGGTCTCGCGAAGACGAAGCCCGCGCTGATGGCGAACGGGAGCGCCTTCCTGTACTCCGTCCTCTACGAATTCTTGTTAGAACCGCTGGTGCCGATATAGATATATCTAGATATTCACGGCAGGAAAGTATGTACCCACCTTTGACTCAATGAGTCGATGTTGACATGTACTGACGAACGTCCCTCGCTGGCAGCGGGTTCCGGGCTCGACAGCCCGGATATATCGCGTGGGGAACCGTTGGTCATGGCTCTGGCTCGTCGGTTGGTTGGGTGAGTGTCAAGAGTGTTGTGTATCGCGACTTATGCTTGGCCCGGATGAATGGTCAAGGTAGCTGCGAGATGCAACTGACCTCGGTGTGCCCAGTGTCACATACTTAAGGAAAATGAGAAACGATACAGACCATATTCGAAATAGTCACTCGACCGGAGGATCAAGGCGAAAATGACTTTTTTTTCTCCTCTCCCGCCCAGGACTCCAGGGTGCCCCGCTTGAGAGCCCTCCCATACGCCTGGGAAGATGACAGGGCTGCAGGCGGCGTGGGTGGACGGGACTATGCAAGCAAGGACGGGAGCGGCGCGTTCGCTTCGCTGCAGGATGCAACTCTAACGCAACCCATGCCCGACCAACACCCATACTTCGTAGCAACTACCCATACCCAACACCCCACACTAACGGCTTGGTCGGTCCCACCACCTGACCGTTGACCGAATCAACCCCCAACGGTTGGCGTACTTACACGGTAACAGCTGTTAGGCCGGCGGCAGGAGGCGGGGAAAGGCACAGTCCGGCATCTAGTCCTCGTAGCCGCGCGGAAAAGCTCAGCCCCCTCAATGGAAAAGAGAAAGTGGCTTGGATCCTTTGCCAGAAACTGGAAGCCTGGACCGACCTGAACGGCTTCAAACCGGCCATGTTCCGAATTTCGGAATTATCGCCGAACGGTTTGGGTTCGGGGTCGTGGGAAGGATTGAGGGCGCCGATCTGCTTTGACGATCGAAGTAGCTAAGGTAGGTCGAGCTGAGCCCGCCATTGAGACTGTGCCGCCTGTGGCGTGGAATTGGTTACTAAGGCAAGGTAGTACGAAGTAGTGTGGTGGTTATTGTAGAGCGTCTCCATTCTCGCTCTTCTTGGCCAGCCTAGACCTAGGGCCAGGTGTGGCGCGGCAGTCCGCCGGAGCCGGACAGAAACTAATCGGCTTTTGTCCGTGCCGCACGAACTCTGGCATTGGGCTGCACGGCAGGTGCCAGGCCTGTAACTACAGATTACTGTGTAAACAAGGTCGAGAAGAGGAGAACGGAAAGGAGCCGAGAAGCGAAAAAGTTGGGCTCAGCTGGTTTTGTTGGCAGGGACACTCGGGCCACAATCGCAGCAGGCAGCCAGCCCTGAGCCACTCAGCTATGGACACTAGTCCGTATCAGGACGAGACGACCGGCTGTCCGTGCTCGAATGACGGCCCGTCAGCATTGACCACTTGCCAGGGCTGAACCGCAACAACCGATGAGGCTCAGTCAAGAAGGAAGTCGCGATCTACCCATGCTTGCCATGGATGGATGCCTGACTCACCCACATTTCACATTTGGTTTTTCGACTCGTCCTTGCCCGGGCAAGCTGAAATGAGCCACAAAGCGGCCGCACGTCAGCGCGGGGTACCTCTGAAAAGTGCCCAAACTCGCCAGTTTTAATCTTCCCCCGAGGTCACGGTCCCCTTCATCCCCGTCACACTGGGCTGTACGTACAAAGGCCAAACGGCACAATGAGTGATGCAATCGACTCGGACGCGCCCCGCGGCGCCAAGAGAAAGGCCGACGCCCTTGAAGACACGGCAATCCCCCGCAGGATTAAGGTATGCCGAGAAGACTTCCACTCCCACTCCCACCCAAATATCCTATGTGCCGGGTGTGGCATCCTACAAGTAACCTCGGATTGCTAAGTCCGAGTTGTTCAGCCGCTTGATCAAGATGTCGTCAACAAGATAGCCGCCGGAGAGATCATTGTTGCTCCGGTCCATGCACTGAAAGAGTTGATCGAGAACGCCGTGGACGCAGGTTCCACGTCGCTCGAAGTCCTAGTGAAGGATGGGGGCCTGAAGTTGCTGCAGATCACTGACAACGGCTCGGGCATTGATGTGTGACACCCCCCCTGCTCTCCCGCCCACCACCCATGATGTCTGCCAGACCACTCACCGAAGAAATAGAAGGAAGACCTGCCAATCCTGTGTGAGCGCTTCACCACCTCCAAGCTGCAGAAGTTTGAGGACCTCCAGTCCATCGCCACCTACGGGTTTCGAGGTGAGGCCCTGGCAAGCATCAGCCACATAGCCCATCTCACAGTCACCACAAAGACCCCCGAATCGAACTGCGCATGGCGGGCCTACTATGACAGCGGGAAACTGGTGCCGGCCAAGCCAGGCCAGTCGCCTGACCCGAAACCTGTTGCCGGCCGGCAAGGCACTCAGATCACTGTGGAGGATCTGTTCTACAATGTGCCCACCCGTCGGCGAGCCTTCCGGTCTCCCGCGGACGAGTACAACAAGATTATCGACATGGTTGGCCGGTACGCCGTCCACTGCTCCAACGTGGCCTTTTCCTGCAAGAAGCACGGCGAGTCATCGACCAGCATTGCCGTGCAAGCGACTGCGTCAGGCCTCGACAGGATACGGCAAATCTACGGTGGCAGTGTTGCCAACGAACTCACCGAATTCTCCACTTCCGACGACCGTTGGGCGTTCAAGGCCAAGGGGCTGGCCACCAACGCCAACTACAGCACCAAGAAGACCACCATCCTATTATTCATCAACCATCGGTGTGTTGAGTCATCCAACATCCGGAAAGCCATCGAGCAGACCTACTCCGCTTTTCTGCCCAAGAATGGACACCCTTTCGTGTACCTGAGTCTCGAGATCGACCCCCACCGGGTCGATGTCAATGTCCACCCCACCAAGCGGGAAGTGAACTTCCTAAACGAAGATGAGATCATCCAAGCCATCTGTGAGCACATCCGCTCGAAGCTCGCCGCCGTAGATGCCAGCCGGACGTTTCTCACCCAAAGCCTGCTCCCGGGCGGCACCTGGTCTAGCCCCATCCCTAGCCCCCATGACTCAGCAGCGGCGGCCGCCCCCTCTAAGGCAGGCGTCGGCACCGCAGCTCGCAAGGCCCCGGCCCGGGCCAACGAAAACAACCTCGTCCGAACCGACACCAACCTCCGCAAGATCACCAGCATGCTAGCTCCCGCCACCAACAACAATACCCCCGCCACCACCGCTACCGCTATCGGCGGCCCGTCCTCCAACGCTCCAGCAGCAGCAGCCGATCCCGCTGCCGCTGACACGGTCGAGTACGAGACAGTCGACCGCGAAGCCACCGCCTGCCGGCTGATCAGCATCCGCGAGCTGCGCGCCGCCGTGCGCGAGGACATGCACCACGAGCTGACCGAGGTGTTTGCCAACCACAGCTTTGTCGGCGTCGTCGACGAGCGCCGCCGTCTAGCCGCCATCCAGGGCGGCGTGAAGCTTTTCCTCGTGGATTACGGTCGGGTTTGTTACGAGTATTTCTATCAGTTGGGGCTGACCGATTTTGGGAATTTCGGCGTCATACGGTTTAGTCCGCCGCTGGATTTGAGGGAGCTGTTGACGTTGGCGGCGCAGCAGGAGAAGAATGCTGCTGCTGATACTGCTGCCACGGAAGATGGCGGCGGCGATGACGAAGAGTTTGATGTCTCGGAGATTGTGGAGCTGGTCGGGGAGCAGCTCATCGAGCGGCGCGAGATGCTGCTCGAGTATTTCTCGCTGGAGATCTCGCCCACCGGCGAGCTGCTCAGCATCCCGCTGCTCGTCAAAGGTTACAACCCTGCCATTGTCAAACTCCCGCGCTTTCTTCTACGGTTAGGGCCCCATGTCAACTGGGGCGAGGAGAAGTCGTGTTTTGAGGATTTTCTCAAAGAGCTCGCTTCCTTTTATGTCCCTGAGCAGCTACCCGTCACCCCTGGGAACAACGAAGAGGGCGCCGCTGCTGCTGCTGCTGCAGCAGCAGAAGAGGCTGAGATTGATGAAGAGATTAAAGCCCGACGGAGCCATGTGCGCAGGGCGCTTGAGCATGTGCTCTTTCCGGCGTTTAAGGCTAGACTGGTGGCTACCAAGTCGCTGATGCAGGGGGGGATATTGGAGGTGGCCAACCTCAAGGGGCTGTACCGTGTGTTTGAGCGGTGTTAATGTGTCTTTGCTTGGAAGTGATGGGATTGATGTAGTCAAATAGACCTGTTGCTGGTTGATGGGTTAGCTATTCTGAAGGGTGAGCGGAACAACTCAAAAGGCTTGTTAATAATTTAATTTGCGACCCCGGAATAAGAAAGGGCGAGCTTGTAATACCACACACACCTTGTCACACACATCCTAGATGATGCTTTCCATATTCACGTCTAAGTATCAGTGAAAGAATAAGCTACAAATAATTCCTCGTATTTTTCGACTGTTTAGTACTGTCGACGCTCCACCACTAACCATCATCGGTTGTCCATGAACATGGCTCTGTAACTAAGGTATGAATATATTCTTTTCTCAACGTATTTTACATGTCACACTCAACTGCCTCTAGCCGTAACACCACCTTGAGCAATCGAGGATAGTCAAATACGTTAGCCATACCCACCTAGCCATTCTCCTTTCAAACCCATGAACCCCCCTGTTCCGTACCGTCTCTCATAACAACGCGGTGCATTCCACAACACCCCAAACAACCTTCAACCTAGGTACCTTACGTAATTAGGTAGGGTTGAAACAACCAGGCACAGAACAAACACACATAAAACAACGTGACAACTCAGCATACATAACCACATAACAAGACACCGTTACGACCACTACCATACCATACACAGACCTGCCAGCCCCTTTTGCACCCGACCAAACCGGTTCAAACGCTAAAAGACGACCCCGTCCCGTCCCATAACCGCCATCGCCAGCCAGTCCAGTCCAGTCCAGTGAAATAAAATACCCGTCCGTTTTTTTTATAGGCCCTTTTTTCTTACGGCCTGTGACCGTGACCGTAACCGTGACCGCACCCGCCACCACCTAACCACATGCCTTTTTTCCGCTCCTGTACCCTCCCCATCACATTGATTGCCCGAATAGGTAAATGAATACTGACTGGCTGGCCTACGCTCTGGTAGGCGGGCACCTAGGACGGTGAATAAAACATGGATTGTTGTTCCGCATGGCCCCTAACCCCAACCCCCAATCCCCAACCCCAGCCCAACCAGCCGTGGCCCAAATAACAAAAAAAAAGCCGCTGCGAATAAAATGGACCGGAGCTACCTCCCATTACCAACCCACTCACCCATTCATCTATTCATCCGTCCGTCCGCCTGTCCGTCGGGGTCGGACTCAATGTGTAGTAGGCCAATTCGGACTTGACCAGTCGCTTAGGGACCCCTGTACCCGCTGGGAGGGGGCATCATCCCGCGACGATCGAGACCGTTCAGGCGATCCATCCCGTCAAACAGGTTCGGCGGCCCACCATACCCGCCCATGCCGCTATGACCGAGCCCAGGTCCGGGGCCAGGTCCCGCATTGCGTGGTTGGGGCCCGTCGGGGCCTTGGAAGCCGGGGCCGCCCATTCCGGGAGGGGGCATGAACCCCGGCGGGGGCGGGCCGCCAAAGAACCCCGGGGGCGGCTGCATTGGGCGTGGGGGACCGGAGGATGGGCCGCCCATGCCATCCGGCGGCGGGGGGCCACCGCCGTGGGGAGGCCCCGGGGGAAAGTTGCCCGGGCCGCCGTGACCGTGCGGAGGCGGAAAGTTGGGCGGGAACATGCCCGGCATGGGGACGTTGCGGGGGCCGTTAATATTATTCATCAACCCCGGGGGCGGAATCATGGGCCGCTGGGGGGGCATCTGGCCGGCAGCGGCTGCAGCAGCAGCGGCGACGGCGGCGGCGGGGTTAACTCCGCCCATATGGAAGGGGTGCATCTGGTGGTCGAGACCGGGAGGAGGAGGAGGGCGCTGCAAAATCTGCGTCGGTTGCGGGGGCGGGCGCCCGTCGATATCTCTTGGGTGGTACTGGTTCTCGTCGTGGAAGCCCGGCGGGCCGCCGCGCATCTGCTGGCGCTGGGAGGAGCTCCGCTCGCGGGGTAGTCTTGCTCGCGATCCGGCATGTTGGCGAGCGGTACCTGCTTGGTCGGCTGCGGCATGCGGAGCATAAGCTGCTCGGCGCGTGGTGGTTCAGGCGTCTCGCGACGGCCTTGCATAAGGCCCACCAAGAATTCCCTGTTTCGGTTGACGGCTGTCATGTTCTGTTGCTCTGCGCGCCCCATAGGCTGGCCGGGTAGATGGTGCCGCTGAGCGAGGAGATCCTGCAAGGCCTGCTCCGGGCGGGAAACCTGTGGCGGTGGCATTGGGAGCCCAACCGGGCGAGGGGAGATAATGTCGTGTAAAGAGTGTTGCGAGCCGCGTATGCGCGGGTCTTCGCGCCTATCTTGGTTGCCGTACTGTTGGAACGGTTCCGGGGAAGTGACAGCGCTCTTCTGGAGCAGCTCTTGGAAAGGAGAGGTCCCGGGATACCTGCCGGGGGTGGCTTGTGACGGAGGTGCGTTTGATTCCAAGGCTGGTCCAAGCCCTGACCGCTGGAGCTTCTGAATGAGAAGGGCAAATGCTTCCTTGTCGGCCTCGGTCTGGTGAGCCGGGCCGGACCTGTCGCTTGGCTGGACTGCCGGTGCAGGCGTCGGGGGTTCGGTCCTCGCTCGGTTATCCTCTTGGGGGTTTAGGAACGCCATGAACCTCGAAGACTTTCCGGTCCTTGGTTTAGCCGCGTCCTTCACCTCGGCAATGGGCGTCCCGACGTCGAGGCCAGAGCTCCCGTAGGCGGCAAAAAACTTGTCTGGGGCCTGCTCAGTGGGAGGAGCCGAGACAACCTTGTGTTCGACTTCAACAGCTGCAGCAGCTGCGATAACCGGTGGCTGATCGAGAACCATGCTGGGTTTCTCTTCCTGTTTCGGAGCACCGCCGCTTCTGCCCGCTTTCATGGTCTCCATGAACTTCTTGAAGTCCTCTTCTGTGTGACCTTGAGGCTTGTCCTCGAGGGGCTCATCCAGCCACTCAGGGTCGTTCTCGACACGCGCATGGCGATCGCGATCCCACCTTCGCTCAAAGTTTCTGTCGTTGCGGTCGCCATACCTGTCGTTGTTGGGTTTGTTGTCTTCAGGATCCCGGTCGCGCCAACTCTTGGCCTTCTCGATGCGCTCCCGCTGGGATTTGGGAGGAGCATCAGAGCCGCCGCCGGCCGCGTTCTCCCTGAACCAGGACTCTGACTTGCCCCGGCCCAGCCCGTTCCTGCGTGGGGTTTCGGGGTCTTCGACTTCTTGGTCTCGCGAACGGCGCTCAAATTCGCGGTTGCGGCGGGGATCTCCGCCCTCTCGGTCGTCCCTCTCCCGCGGCCGACGATTGTCGTCCCGGGGGCCGAAGCGGTCATTGCCGACGCCGCCCATGCGCCCTTGGAAGCGCTCGGCACCCTCGTGGCCAAAGCTCTTGCGCGGCGGGACAGTGTTCCAACCTTCGCCGTCCTGACCCTGGCCGGGTTGCCGGCGGGCGGTATTGTTTCGGCTGTCCGAGTCGTTGGCGCGGTCGCGGAAGGCAAAGCGGTCGGTACGATCCTGTCGCTCCTGGCCCCGGAATCCCTTCTCGACTTCGTTATTTCGGACGCCTCGCATTGATGTGGCAGATGCAGATGCGAAGCTGGTCCGCGGTGGGCCAAGGATAAACTCATCGGGGTCTGTTTGGTGTTGGTCAGCCAAGGGACACGGACGAAAAAAAACTAGACAACCGCCAGGTGTCGTCCGGCCGCCTCGCCATGAAGAGTGAGACGTACTCGAGGCATTTCTAGACCCATTGCGGTCGTGAGGTGGGCGCCTGTTCTCTTGGTTCAGGAGCGCACCGCCTTCTCCGGGCTTGGTGCGGTCATTGGTTGTCTTCTGTTGGGTACGGAATGTCTCTGGGGGTGGTCTGGAGAAGGAAAAAGTCAGATACCAGCCGCGCAGTAGAGGATGTTTGTATGCGGGAAAAGGGGAGGAAGAATACATACCCCATCCACTCCTCCGGGGGGGGCAGATTTGGAGGTTTGACGCATAGCGGCGACTCGCGCAAATGTAGCAGAAATTCTGCCGAGTACCGTTCAGCCATGTTAATATATTATGCAACTACCATCAGCTGAAGACTGAGAGGCGGCCTGCATGCGATGGTCGAGTCTATCCTCGTTGGGCGTTGAGGGAGCTGGTGGTGTCTCGATGCTCGATGAGGTTGCGGTCAGATGTGCAGAGTGTGGGTGGGTTCGGTTTTGGTTGCGCTGCTTTCGGATCCCAAGTCGCTCGACGGGAACACAACAAAAGGGCGGAAATGAGTCGGCGGCGGGTAGAAAAAGCGGATTAAAAATAGGGCTTGTGTTTATCCTTTCGCTGGGTGGAAGAAGTGCGCGATTTGTAGGTGTAGCGGTGGTTGAGTATTGATGCGCTGTCCATGAATTGGTTGTGGAAGCTTTGATGGTTGTGGTCGGTTTTGGGCTGCCGTCTTGTTTGCCGCCTGTGGCAGGTTGCAGTCGATCAAATCAATATTAAAACCGGCCCTAGCCTCAAATGATCGCTCCTGGCCAGGATTTAGGTGGCGTTGGCCGTGCTTGGGAGCCGGGCTAGGGAGCCAGGGCAAGGGTGTTCATCTGAGTGGCGGGGTTCCTGCTTTCAGTCATGTGGTTTGGTTTACGACTTCCATCGTTCGATGAGGATATACAGATGTATCTGTAAACTATAAACATGGGAACTTTGAGGCATACAGGTATCGCAATTACCGCTTGCAGCGCTCACAAATGTGATCTACTATTATACATGTGCCAGCTCTATTTTCTGTCTCTTTTTGAAACTTGCCTGGCTCCCGTCTGTCTCAGACAACAACAAACTGCTTCCGGCTTCTCATAGTTATGATTGTGATACGAGAAGGGAAAGATGCATTGGGAGATGAAGGCAAGCGTAATCAGACAGAGAAGCCACGCTAGATTGGTTCTTTCCTTTATTTCCATTAGGCTCTCAAATATCAACACCACAATGCTATGCCTGCCCAACACCCAACGAACCCCTACTCCAAACCCTAACCCTGTCCTGGTCACACGTCTCCCATATTCTCCTGCGCAGCGCCCCGTAGATAGCTGCCTCGCCGGCATCCGTGCAGCCGGCCTGTCTCGCGTCGAGCCAGTTCACAATCCCAAACCTCGTCGTTAGCGTTGTGCTCCCGCCCTCGATGCGGGTAGCCCGGTACAGCAACCGTAGCACTTGGCTCCGGAGCGGCAGCCTCATGTACGGGTTCGCCGCCAGCGCCAGGATCCGTTCCAGTACCGGGCCCTTCGCCCGCTTTTTATGGAACAGCTCAAAATCGTGCGGCGTGCGGAGGCCGTCGATCAGGTATTCCAGAAGCCAATTTGTCTGAGCGTAGTATGTGTCCCCGACTATCGGCTCCTCGGAGAGGACCTCGTCCACGAGCGGCAGCCTGTCCAAGCTCCAAACCGGTCCGCGCGTGAGGAAGATGTTGACCTTGGAGTAGAGGCTCGAGAGGGGGTCTCGCAGGACATTGAGCGCGTGACACGCAAATGAGGCTATTGTGCTCGGCAGGGGGCCGTCGTTGATGTTGTCCCTTGCCGTCTCAGCGAGTTCCGAAAGGAGTAGCCAGATCTGTTCCTTCTCTTCGTATTCGGACAGCTTGATTTTTGCCGCAGCCTTGAGAATGTTGACAAGCGCTTCTTTCCGTATGCTGGCGTGTTCCGAAACGAGCAGGGCGATTAGTGATGTGAGGTAGCCTTCATCGACAAGCTCATCCACCGTCTTAGTCGTCCATTTTACCAAAGCTGAGTTGTCTGCCTCCAAGCCGTCCGGAATGTGTAGTGTGTCCTCCAAGGTCTCGCCATCCATCTGCGGTTCCAACTTTTCCTCCTCCTGGCTGGCAGTCGTGCTCTTAGACTTTTTGGCTTTGGCTTCTGTACTTCGGGGCTTCGGGTTATGCTCGAACTCGAGGCCCTTCGGAACACCGGCTTTGGATAGCTTGCCCTTGCTGTCGGCAAGATGCGTCACCATGTTCGAAAATATTGATTCGAGTAACGGTCTGCTCTCCCCAGCAGTTGCTGACAGCCCCAGGAATTTGGGCAAGAAGCGGCCAAGGGATTTGATGGTGGCTTGGCCCCCCTCCTTTGCTGCAACAAACGGCAATTGCTCTAACATAGCCATTGCGATCGGACTTGCGACCGCTCCTTCAGGTACTTTCTCGGCGGTCTGGGTTGTGTTTTGTATTACCTCTTGCATCTTTTCGACGTACTTGACCGGGGTGTTCGCGCAGCGCGTCAGGCAGTTATCCAAGAAGGGCCACAGCTGCGTGACTGAATCTGGCGATGACTGGCGCAACGACTGTAACGCCTCGAGCAGAGCAAGCAGCCCAGGGTGTTTGCCACCGGCGGGTACCAACTGTTGTTCGACGGCAACAAAGTTGAGAACGTTCCGTATCGCCTCCAGCGCGACTCCGTCCGGAGCATCAACGTAAACTTTTAGTAGCAGTGTGAACGGGGAGAGTGACATCCCCTCTGAAGCGGCAAACCAGCGCATGCCAGGCGAGTATCCGGCAATGGCAAGCAGATTTTCTAGCTCTTTCAGAGCGAGAGCAAAATCCCGGGGGTCGTCGAGTTCTTGACCGGACAAGCGGCCCAGAGCTGTTTCTAGGAAAGGAGAGACATCGAATTTGGCCATGAGAGCGACCTGCGGCAGCACCTCGTAGCAGAGGCGCAACAGGCGGCTGCCTGCCTCGCGGTGCAGAACATCGCCCTCCGGTATGGATCGGTACGAGTTGATCATCTCCTTGATACCGGGACTCCGCTGGCAGAACTCGTCCACCAGTCTGCGTGCGGCCTCGGCCCAAACAGTCTTGTTGGAGTGGGAGGCATCTTGGTGCATCTTGATAGCAGCATCTAGTTTCTCGATCGCGACCACCAATATGCGGGTGGCGAAGAACGAAATCATGTTCGACTTGTTGGCCAGACTTCGGGTTAGTGCCTTTTGATTTAGCGGGAGGGGTAGGATGTTGTCCATGACGATGGAGGTTGGGGGAGGCAGTTCGCGAAAGGTCCCCGCGCGACAAAAGTAGTCGGGGACGGGGAGGGTGACCGTGTTGAAGAGGAAAGCAGCATAACCAATCCATGTAGCCGAAAGTTTGGGCTCGAAGGTAAAGGATTTGTTGGTGAGGAAGTAGTGGGTGACCAGCTCGGGGGCGACCTTGAAGATGGAAGTGATGAGTTCGCTCTGTTTAACGCTCGACCACGGACGTAGGTTCGGCAAGAAGTTTGACAAAGTCCAATTTCGAACAGGGACCTCCGTTTTGAACTTGTTCATCCAAACGATGGCTTCGAGCCCCAAGTCGTCGAGTTCGGTGGTCGGGATGACGGTGTTCGGGTCGATTTCTCGCGGGTAGAAGCCGGAATCCTGTCTCAACACACCGCAGGCCGGATCGGTGCACGCCGTCATGAGGAATTCGTGGGCGATGTCGGGGATGGGAGTCTCGTCATCGGTGGGCGTGCCTAGCCGGTATTGGTAGAGCGCTGCGAGACGGGTGAGTGTCGACGCATTCAGCAGGTTCGTCTTGGCTTCGCGTAGGAGCTTGTCGTCTAGCAGGACATGGCTCCGTAGCCCTTCCAAAAGTTCCCGCACGAGGTAGGGCGGGTCCTGCTTTACATCGCGCGTCAGGGCGGAAACAATGTCCCTCTGGGATAGCAGCTCCTTCTTCGCTTCCGGGTGGAGGAACTTGAGGGCGCTGAGGAAGAAGAGGATGGCATTGGTGCGGGCTGATGGCCGCTTGGTATCCTCGGCCTCCTCCCCAATGTGGACAATACCCATGTTCCGTGCCAGTGACTTCAACATGGACGCCCTGGCGCGGAAGAGGGGTCTTGCGATGGCGCCTCCGTCGAAGCTGACGGCCTCCTTCAACATCCTTAGGGTCGGCGAGATTATGAAGGCCTTTCCCTTGTCGGCGGCCAAGTTGCGCGCTATCAGCTCCTGCTGGCGTTTCTGTAGCAGGGTTCTGCAGATCGCTAACCCCAGGGGCGCCGTCTCGAGGGATTGTGAGAGCAGTTTCAGGAGCAGAGCAAGCACGACTGGTACGGCAGACATGATGTTGTCGTTGTTGATCTGGGCGGCGTAGCTCCATGTCTGCATCACGTCCGGCAGGCAGGCCGTGTTCTCGTCGTTGTCGTCGGCGGGCCTCGCGAATTGGAGGTAGTCCCGCAGGATCTGGGGTCGGTCGCCATGATCGCTGTTTGGGTCCAACAAGTCGTCGAGGAAGAGTTTGAAGGATTGCAGGCCTATGAAAGGAGAGTTAGAGGTTAGGCACTTGTAATAAAAGGCACTACGTGACATGACCATAAACAGTAAGTTTACACACCATGCCGGGCCCGTACTGGGTCTTGACTGAAGGAGAGTAGCTGTTGCAATTGTCTGCTCGCGTGGATCTCTTCTGATGTTGGCGCTTCGTGGACAACTTTTTGCCTCTTCCTTGACGCGCCGGCGCCGTCCGGGCCACGAGTAAACCGTTTCCCCATCCTATGTTGCGCAATGGATTATTTTTGCGAGTACCTGCATGTTCGGCTTTGACTTGGGGGAGCGCGCATGGAATTTCAATATTTTGCAGTAATTTACCGCCTTCTTATCGCAGATCAGCCCGGCGATAAGCTACGTCACCCCACTTTAGCTCCTCCGCTCGCAGGTGGTGCTTTGGGGTTAGGGTTTAATGTGACAAACTCGCTTTATACGCCCTCCTGATTACATTTTTCACCGTTCATCCTTCCTCTTGCTACTCGCCACTCGAATTGCAATTGGCATTGCCTCGTATTCAACTTACATATATTTTTATTGAGTTTTGTCGGAGCCTTTTTTTCGGTTCCAGACGAAAGGCTCAAGGGTTCACGGCTTGGCATTGGGTGAATCGGATGAATTGTTGACTCAGACCCTGGATTGGATTGACTCGGGTTTCTTGGTGTTGCACACCACAGAGCAGGCATCCTGCACCCTAGGACATCTGTTTCCCATCAACCTCCCATTCGGCGGCTCACGAATACGCCAAAAATGTCTTCGAGCTCCGGAAGCCAGCCAATCCCGGCCAAGAATGGCTCTTCGGCGGGCCATCATGACATCCAATCAGCCTTTGCATCGTCCTTTCGCTCGGGCTCCCCTCTAGCACAGGAGATGTTAGCGCGTGACCTAGCAGAGTGTTCGGATGAAGATGGAGATGTACCATTTGATACCGAGGCGATTGGAGAAGGGGAAGACGACGATGAAGACCTTCCCGGGCCGACCCTCTACCGCCGGCCAAGCGGTATCGCCTTCGGTACCACACGGCCCGCCTTTGGAACAGGTGCACTCGACGAGCCGGCCTTGCTCACTCGTACGGAACGCACTCGCAGCCGTGATGCGGAGCGCTCTCTTCTCCGAGACAACCACATCCTTCCGCCCAAACACCAACACCATCAGACTCAAAAGAAAGGTCTTGCCGGGCAAGTCTCGGGCCTTTATAAGCGGCTCTTCAGCACGAAAGTGCGCCTTCCAGCCGGCGACGAGGAATCACCCAGCCCGGCCCAAGCACCCCCCCGGATCGTCGTCGTCCCCGATGAGACTTCCCCCCTGCTCTCTTCTCGCCGCCGCTCCTCTGCCGGCCAACCGTCCGCAGGAGGAGGCGCAGGGGGCGAGAGCCTCAACGAGCAATGGGACGCGGCCGTAGCAGCCGGGCAGATCAAGACGACGTGGCAGCGCGAAGCCAAGACCATCGCCGTCTACTCGCGCTCCCTCATCGTCACATTCCTACTCCAGTACTCGCTCAACGTGGCGTCCATCTTCGCGGTCGGCCGGCTCGGCACACTCGAGCTGGGCGCCGTGTCGCTGGCGACCATGACGGCCAACATCACCTGCTACGCGCCAGTCCAGGGGCTCGCCACGAGCCTGGACACGCTGTGCGCGCAGGCCTTCGGGTCCGGCCACAAGCACCTCGTCGGCCTGCAGCTGCAGCGCATGACCTATTTTTTGTTGCTGCTGCTCCTGCCCGTCGCCGTCGTCTGGCTGCACGCCGAGCCCATCCTGGCCTCCATGATCGACAAGGACAGCGCCGCGCTGGCGGCCAGCTACCTGCGCATCGCCCTGCTCGGCACGCCTGCCTACGCGGCGTTCGAGGGCGGCAAGCGGTTCGTGCAGGCGCAAGGGCTGTTCCATGCTACCACGTACGTGCTGCTGGTGGCCGCGCCGACTAATATGTTTCTGAACTGGTTGTTTGTGTGGAAGCTTGGCTGGGGCTTCGTCGGTGCCCCGACGGCGGTCGCTATCACGCAGAATATGCTGCCGGCGCTGCTGTTTTTGTATGTGTGGAAGATTGACGGCTCCCAGGCCTGGGGCGGGTTCAGGAAGAGCGCGCTGAATAACTGGGGCCCGATGATCCGGCTGGCCCTGCCCGGCATGATCATGGTGGTGGCCGAGTGGTTCGCCTTTGAGATCTTGACCCTTGCGTCCGGGAGGATGGGTGTTGAGTTCCTAGCGGCGCAGAGTGTGCTGGTGACGGTGACTAGCACGACGTTCCAGATCCCCTTCCCGCTCTCCATCGCTGGCTCGACCCGGCTGGCTAATCTCATTGGGGCCAAGCTGGTCGATGCGGCCAAGACGTCGGCCAAAGTGGTGAGTCTGCCAGCAGTTCCCCAGCCTTGACGAGAGGCCTTTGCTAACCAGCGCGACAACAGACTATTGTCGGCGGCGCACTGGTGGGGTTGTTCAACGTGATCCTTTTGTCGGTGTTTAGGTACCACATACCGTTGCTCTTCACACATGACAGCGAGGTCATCGAACTCGTGGCCCGCACGCTCCCCGTCTGTGCCATCATGCAGTTCTTTGACAGCATGGCGGCCGTCTCTCACGCACTGTTGCGCGGCATTGGCCGTCAGGAGTTTGGAGGATATGCCAACCTCGTCTGCTATTACCTGGTGGCGTTGCCCATATCGTTCGGACTGGGATTTGGCCTCGATTGGAAGCTCAGCGGGCTCTGGATTGGTGTCACGATTGGGTTGTTGACGTGAGTCCTCATTCTCTTTGTACTCGCCGAGTACGACTCTGCTAACACATGATAGCGTTTCGGTGGCCGAGTATTGGTTCACATGGCGCGTGGACTGGCACCAAGCAGCTAGGGAAGCCGAGAGCAGGAATGCCTCGGGGTAGTCGGTGCCCATTTATTTTTTGTTGAATTGGGTGAGGGATATGTGAGGGATATACATATGCATGCAAAATATTAACCAATCCGGATGTACATACATACATACATAGGTTGCATTTCACCCATACTTAACATCGGTAGCACTTGTTGGATACCCCATCAGGATAGCGGGGGTGGACTGGGAACGAACAAAAGTCGCGGATTTGGAAAATAAATTGATGGATGGTTGGGTGGATGGGATGAGCGGAATGATAAGCATGATAATGATCAGCCCGAGTGTTTTACTTGCAACTTCTCGTATGATTTCTTAATTTTATGCCCCGAAGCCGATTACTGGGCGGGTTTGGGGGCTGAATGGCTGGCTGCCTGATGTCTTTTGCTGGGAGCTGAAAATGGCCGTGCCTCTGACTACAACTCTAGTTACCTATTTGATTGGGCATTCTTACTTCTCGTGACTTTGCAACTCTGCAACTCTGCAACTCTTGTCTCCTCTGAACACAACCTCCCTCTTACAGATTACCTACGCAGTAAACAATGCTCAGGAGGCGCTTAGTCAGCGGCTTGTTCAGGACCCCGCGAGGGGCGCAGAGCCCGGGCCTAGCCCGACAGTTTGGCAACAGAGTGGGGTTTCCGTCCGAAAGAGTTACACCAGACAGGGGCTTACCGTCTTCTGCCGGCCGGCGCTTTGTCGGGCAGCAGCAGCAGCACGCGCCGAGGGGCGGAATTATTTCAGTATTAAAGTCGAGGTCGTTGCACGCTATATCCACCGAACCCCAGACACCATTCCCCAGGTTCAGCCAACAGCGAACAGCGAGCTTCCATTCTGCCTCCGGTTTTCCACAACAACCCAACACCATGTCTGCCACAACGACAACCACGACCGCCGAGCCGATCACGGCCGACTCGATCCTCCGCCTTTTCCCGGATATCGATACCAGCGGGGCGGCTCTCGAGGGCCACGATGAGGAACAGATTCGCTTGATGGACGAAGTCTGCATCGTCCTGGACGAGAATGACCTGCCAATCGGGACTGCGAGCAAGAAGCTATGTAAGTGTTCCTGTTACGCGACCCCCGAAACAGAGCGGGGGATGGAGACGAGGGGGCGAGTGGGCGAGTGGGTTGCAGCAAACAAGTAAATCAATGCACGAGGGGATGTCGTACTGACGAGTGATGCGACTTGTCAGGCCACCTTATGACGAACATCGACAAGGGCCTCCTGCACAGAGCCTTCTCCGTCTTCCTCTTCAACGACAAGAACGAGCTGCTCCTGCAGCAGCGCGCCTCGGAAAAGATCACCTTCCCGGACATGTGGACAAACACCTGCTGCTCCCACCCGCTCAACGTGTCCAGCGAGACCGGCTCCACCCTCGAGGACGCCGTCCGTGGCGTCAAGAATGCCGCTCAGCGGAAGCTGGACCACGAGCTCGGTATCAAGAAGGAGCAGGTGCCGTTCGAGGACTTCCACTTCCTGACCCGCATCCACTACAAGGCGCCGAGCGACGGCAAATGGGGCGAGCACGAGAGTGAGCAGGCCCCTCCCCCATGCGCATCCCGCGCTCCCGCACTCACGCGCAGGACGACGTGCATGCTAACAACGGGTCTCTCTAGTCGACTACATTCTCTTCATCAAGGCCAACGTCGATCTCGCCCCCAGCGAGAATGAGGTGCAGGACACCCAATACGTCTCGGCCGACCGCCTGAAGGAAATGTTCCAGGACCCGACCCTCAAGTTCACGCCCTGGTTCAAGCTCATTTGCAACTCGTTGCTCTTCGACTGGTGGAAGCACCTTGACTCGGGCCTCGAGAAGTACATGAACGAGCAGGAGATCCGTCGGATGTAAATCGGCCAAGATATCAAGTTGAAATTGTCAGTGCTCGCTTCGATTCCAAGCCGTTATCGCGCGGGGGATGCAGCTTTTTGGGGAGTTGGCCAGCGCCAGTTGTTTGGTTTTATTTTTAAGCCTAAGATATCCGCTCCGTTCTGCGGCAGCAAGTAAGAAGGCCATGCAGAGAGCCCCGTGCTTCCCTTTTTCAGCGCCTTGCATTGCGCCGGCAGGACTATCGGGCATTGGACAAGGCATGGTTGCAGGTTAGAGCTTGGGGGAAAGTACATAATACGACCTGGAGTTCATGCAATTCTCATGGCGACACTATCCCGGGAGCATGCGATGTGACAAACAAGCAGACCTGAAACAACGCAGACGGGCTGATGGAAGACCAGCAGCATGGCGCCAACTGTTCTCTCCCCGCCCGCCTCAGCTTTCTTTCCGTGACGCCACTCTCGCCGGACTAGGGAATGGCTCTCTGAAACCACCAGGATACCATCAAATATCGTCACCTGACCGCCTTGCATGGCGCCATGTTTCCTGAGCCGATCGCTGAATGGATCTGATCGGGGGTTCTGGCCGCCGCTGATCATGATTGGAAGCAGACAAGCGTGGTGCTGGCGAGGCGAGCAACAGTCCGCCCCACACCGCCGACCACCTCTATCGGATCACCAGTCGTCCCCAGGTTGTGATTGAGCACGTGTAGCGGCATATCGACGGCGAAGCTCGCCGTATGTATTCCGTTCTTGTCTTTCCCTTGCTTCTTCCGAGCTGGAGTCCCTGGAACCCGGGACTCGGCAACCCCCACTTCCGGAGGCGGCCGACCGATGGCTGCCGCTTGCTTGTGACCCCCCCCCTGCGGGTGGCCGGTGTAAGCCAATGGATACCGCCGCCTTGAACGCCCCGTGGTTCCCGGCACCCCTGTCGGCCGATTTCCTGACCAAGACATTGGGGTTCCTTGTTAGACAATTGGCGAGACGGCGTGGGTTGGCATCTGTGCGTGTGAAGTGCGAGTGCAATCAGAGGACTTCCGCTGCTCTTTGTGCCCGGTTGAGGATGCCACGATTCCCATTCCGCCCAGGCCCCGTTACGCCTGTCTTATCCTGTCCAACATGTCTCGGAAATTATTAGTCCACCAAGCTCCCTGCCTACTTATCCCTCTGTGCCCTCTCCCTCTGTTCCGTGCTGTCTGTCCCTTCAGTCTTTGGATACCACCTCTTAGCTCAACCAAGAATAGTACACCGCGTTGAAGGCCACTTACACACACCCCATTCAGGGGGCAATCTTCCTACAGGGGCATCTTTGCCTGCTTGTCACCAACCCCGTCGTCCGTCTACACCCCGCCCCGCTCGTACACCAGCAGCAGCATCCATTTGACCTGCGTGTGCTTGTGTGTGTGTGTGTGTTGTGTGTGCGTGTTTGCTTGTCTGTGTGACGAGACCGAGAATCTTCTCTCATACCATCCATCCATCACCGGCTTCGATCGACTACGGTCATCGCCTTCCATAGACCATCACTACCACAATCACCCACTTGCAGAGGGAATCTACGGAAAAAGAACCACATTGATGTCGGCTGACATTCGAACCGCCCTCAATTGCCTGCGCCACCCGTCCAGATTCATGCCCATCTCGAGAACACAACTTTCGAGAGTCCACACGGGCGACAGTATCCAGAATATATCAGAAAATAAACCAAAGTATGTTGTCTATCTGGACAGTTCAAAACAGAGAGCCATAGTCCCTGACCGTCCGTAGACCCTCAAGTAATTACCCCACCGCCACCACCACCACCCCGTCACCATCATCGTCAACAACATCATGGCGTCGCCCTTAAGTAGTACAAGTTCCAGTACCAGCGCCAACTCGGGCTCCGACTCCGACTCCAGCTCGAGCATCACGTCAAGCTCCAGCTCTGAGTCTCTCAGCTCCAAGTCGAGTCTCGCTTCCCCCTCCCCTTCCCCCACCTCCTCAACCCCTACCAAAGCCAAAATTGCAACGGCCCTCTCTGGCAAACGCTCCCTCGTCCCCGCCCGCTGGAAAGACTGTTCGGTGCGCACCATCGGCATGGCCGAGTGCCGGGACGCGGCCCTGACGCTGGCGCATGCCTTTGCCGCGGATGATTATGCGCAGTATTTGGTGGCGGATGATGGTGAGTATGATGCGGGAAGTAGTGGGAGTGATGATGACGGGAATGGCGGCGGCGGTGGTGGCGGCGGTGGGAGAAGGAGGAGGAGTAGAGGCGGCTTGACTACCGAGGAGGATAAGTGGCGGCTGCATGTTGATATCCTGACCTACACGGTCGCCTCGCACTGCATGAGTGGGTTGGTTAAGGCCGTGGGCGCCGAGTGCGATGCTGTTGCGCTTTGGTACGTTTTTCTTTATCCCTACCCTAATACCATTTTCTCTCCCTCTATTCTTTCTTCTGGCTGTCGTCAAGATATGACATCAGTAAGTTTGTTGTCATACCCAACCGCCAAGACTGACCAAACCCACCCTCCCCCTTTCCAGGGGCCCGCCCGGCAAACATCTCGAAAGCTGGTGGACGCAGCTCCGCAGCGGCATGTGGCGGCTGTACTTCCAGCTCTCGCCCGAGGGCAAGAAGCGCTACTTCGACGAGATTGTGCCCCGTTTGCACGACGCCAAGGTCGAGGTCCTCGGCGACCGCGAGAACGAGGCCTGGGTCCTGGCATACCTGGGCACTAAGCCCAACTCGCAGGGCCGCGGGTACGCCGCGAGACTGCTGCAGGACATGACGGCGCGTGTGAGTTCCCTTTTCCTCCCTTCCACCCCCTCTTCAACCCTTCACACCCCCCATCACACCCCCTGCCCCCTAAACACCAGTCCGTCCCCGCCAAAATCCCGACCTACTGATGAGCGCCCCTAAACAGGCCGACACGGAAAACCGCCCCATCTATCTCGAGTCGAGCTCGCAGGCCAACAACGCCTACTACGAAAAGTTCGGGTTCGAGGTCAAGCGGGACGTGTTCCTCGAGCGCGGGCCCGTGCCGGTGCGCCTGTCCATCATGGTCCGCGAGCCCCGCAAGGCTTCTTCTGCTTATGCGGGTCCGAACCCGAGTTCGAGCTCGAGCTCGAGTAAGGGCCTGGTGGGCAAGAAGAAGAAGAAGAAGTTCGTTCTTGGTGGTGCTGGGAAGGGGTTGAGGGATCGAGTGAGGGGGGTGAGAGAGTGGTGAGGGATGAGATCTGGGTGCTTTGTTAGTGCTTTTCTTAATTTCTTTTCTTTTCGTTGTTCTCTGTCTTTTGCGTTGGTCCATTCAACTGGACCCGTACCCGTTAACTGGTCGCTGCATTCAACATGCGTGCATTTGCTTCAGCAGGATTTAGCGGACATTGGCTTCTTCTCGCCCTCGACGGCGTCCGTCCGGGTTACCCTTCGGTGGAATCCAGTTCGACGACCTTGGCATCTTTTTCGTAGTATGTTGGCCGTAGTCACTCACTCATTCGGTCGGGGCCACCCTCGTACATCCCGAGGAGAACAAATCTTTAGCCCTGTGGACCTGTATCCTCAACATGAACAAATCCCGATAACTAGCAAGATGTGCCAAAAAAGCCGGCGCCATGGTATCCCTCACGATGCAACGCTCTCTTCCAGGTCCCGTTTCCTCCCAAGTACCCTTCCCTTTTCCGGCAGCCCGATCCCCTCCACAGACAGCGGCTCAGATATCCAGGATGGCCCACGTCTCGTCGTTGTCTGTGGTGTAGATGACCCCATGGCCCAACAACTCCTCCGCGGCGGTCAAGACGTCCGCCGCCGACATCCTTGTCCCGGCCACCACCTGGCCGACGTTGGCGCCATCACCAGGCGAGTTCGCCATAAAGTTGTAGACGGCCCGCGCGCTGGGCGAGCACGTTGCCAGCCTTGCATCGGCCGCGCCACCACCACCACCACCACCATACCCACCATCCACAAACATGCTATCCCCGTCCGCATCCGTCCCACCACCACCACCACCACCCCCACCAGCGGCGGACGTCCCCTTGGTCATCAGCAAATGCACATGCGTAGCCTCGAGCAGGTGGTAGTTGACCTCGTTGAAGTCGGTGATGGCGCGGATGTAGTGGGCGCTGACGTGGCGCTTGCCGTTGTAGCTGAGCAGGCGGCCGAAGACGCGCACGTAGGTGTCCGGAGCGAAGCTGACGGCGGTCTCGGGCTTGTCGTTGTCGACCCACTTCTTGACCTCGATCAGGCCCGTGCCGTCGTCGATGCGGTACGTCGTGTTGATCGAGTGCGTGGCCAGCGACCGCACCTGCCCGACCAGCGTGACTTGCGTGGTGGGGAGGCCGTCGACGGCGAGCTCGGAGCCGGGGTACGGCTCTTTGCAGTCGACCAGTTGTTTGATGGTAACGGGGCGGAGGGTGTCATCTGCGTAGTTCTGTATGGGGAGAGAGAGCAACGGGTGGTTAGAGCTGGGATGATGATTTGAAAATGATGAAGAAGAAGAGGCCCTACCCTTCCACTGCCGCCGCCCTGGCTTCCTTGCTGCGACCCAGCCATGAAACCGCCGCCATCATCACCGCCTTGACTGCCGTAGCCTGTTCGTTGGTAGCCACCGTATGAGGCTGCGAATGGTTAGCCGAGTTTTCAAGATTAAAAAATTGGTGTGTTGGGGCCGCATACACATAATGTGCGATACTTAGTGGTATGGGACAGGCAGATAGATGGCCGTCTTGGAAATCGGTTTGATATTGTATGGAGTTGCAGGCTGCGGGGTGAAAGGTTGTAGGCCGAAGACGCGTTACGACGCGCCTGGGCATCAAGCAGAAGCAAGCACTCAACGCGTGCCCCGCAGGCAGAGGGGACCAGTGGGGCCGTGCAGTCGTTCGTCTGAGAAGGGACTGATTCCCATCTCTGATTGGCTAATTAGTGAAAAAGCGGGCCTTCAACCGCTCACCAACCACTCACCAACGGCATCTCAAAGAAGGAACGATGTCATCATGAGAAGCTGGACATGGAAACGACTCAGAAAACAGAACATTACTATACCATATTATTACCTGCCGAGTACTATCTCTCACAATGTCAACCTCAACAATCCCCGATCCCGACGAAGAAGACAGCCCGCGATCATACTGCGACTGCTGCGGGCCGTTAACCTCCCTCGCCCGACCCGTTGATGTATCTGAATTAAACAAGTGAGGCATACCTTGGATAACACAACACCATGTTAACACCATGATCCCCATCACTGTATTCATAAAGTATCTTACTTAACCTGCCATAACCCCCGCAGCCACGGCATCCTCCAAAACGCCTTCTGCCTCCCGCCCATCTTCGGACCCCTCCTCTTCGACAATGAGCAGAGCGACTGCCGCGATCACTGCGCCAACGAACGAAGTAAACCTCACCCCCTAACACCCCCCTCCTTAATCCAACCACGCCAAACCGTAGTTTCAAACCTGCCCTCATCTAACCAAACCCCCCCTCTTGGGACATCCAGCCTTCCTCTCCTACCTCCGCCTCTCCATGTACATGTCCATCGTGGCCGTGGCCATCGTGCTGTCCTTCCACCTGCGCAAGACGGCGTCCGACATCGAACTGCGCATGGCCAAGCCGCTGGGCGCCATCTTCTGGGCCCTGTCGGTGAGCTGCTTGGGGGTGGGCATCGCTAATTATACGAGTACGTTTTCCCCTCTCCTTCTCTCGCCGCTTTTCTTGTTGAAGGGGCTTGTTGAAGAGGTGGTGGGCGGTGAGTTGTTATGGTAGGAGGGACTAACGTTGGGGGCCGGCGTAGAAACGGTCAACAAGTATAGTCGGAGGGCGGCGATTGTGCAGAGTGGGTGGAAGACGCAGACTGTGAGTTGCCCTTTAGGACCCTGGACTATCCCCCTTAACTGATATCCTGCAGGTAATGGCTGCAATAGCAATGTGCATTTTCGGGTCGTGTGTGACGCTCCTGGTGGTTAACAAACTGAATGAGCGCGCGGAATGAGGCCATCCTAGCAATTGCGGCGTTTGGCGCATTTGACATTGGGGTAAATATTTAAGCATCCATCCAGCAGATGAAATAATGATACATCCTCACTAGACCAATAATCATCGCCCCCCTGCGACGGCCGCACTTTGATACAAAGATCTGTCCAGTATCCCGCCTCCAATGAGCGACCCCGTAACCTAGAGCTCATCAAACTCATTCATTCATCCTTCATACAAAACAAGTCCTTCATCGACTTCTTAGCTAGGAGATCCCCCGGCGCCAACACCTCACAGCCCCCAATCGCACGCCGAAACTCATCCGTGTAACGCGCCGCGGTCTTATCCAAGTGGGACAGCGTCGTGGCCCCGCCGTCCCAAAGCAAGAGCGGCATCTCGTCGAACGGCAATAGCCCGCCTTCCGGAAGGCTCTCGAAGAGCGTGTCCCCCGGGACGGGCAGCTCGGCATTCTTGGCCGCTTCCTTCCCGAGCTCTCTCTCGTATTCCTCGGGGGCTCGGTAGAGCTCGCTGTGGACGGTAGCCAGATTCCGCGCTGTCGCCTCGCTGGGGTAGAGCGTCCAGTAGCCGCGGGCGCGGGAGAGCTTCAGGGCGTGTTCCAGCCATGAAGGGTATTTCTTGCTGACGAGTTTGTCGGTGAAGAAGGCGGGCGGTGGCTGGGTTTTGTGCTGGTGGTCGATCAGGTGGGAGACGAGTGCGTGCAATTCGATCCATTTCTGCCCCGTAAAAAGTGCCGCGTTGCTGTCCGGGGATTGCCATAATACCGGCGTTTCCCCCTTTTCTGAATGTGGCACAAACGGCTTCGTGCCATCTAGATACGTGGAGGGCAGGTTGAGGCTGATACCGAGTAACCTCGAGTCCCATTCCTGCGCAAGGGCAGCTCCTGAATACAGGTAATGTAGCACAGAATATTTCAAGTCTAACAAGTCAGACACAATCAGCAAATTGGGCATGACACTCCCAGGCGCGTTGGGTTCTCACTCACAGTGGAAAAACCGAGGTGACAGTTGGGCTTGCGGCGAGAGGACAAGTACATGCGAGTATTTCGGGTTGCTAGGCCAAAATGACTCCAGAAAGCGTACCGAACTCTCTTCCTCGGTCAGCCTAGTGCGCGGTATGCGATGCCTAAGTGTGAGCTGCCGGGGATGCGACGGCAGATGGGAGCGGCCTGGTGGCCACTGAAACGTCTTTAGAAACTCAACCGTGCCGCGGTCCACATCATGCGGAAGTTCGATGGTCAGATGCGGCGTCGAGCCCACAGAGAAGTCGGCTTGTGACAGTGACTTGAGCAGATGGACAAGGCCCCCTGAACTTGCGGGTGGTGCGTGAATGAGGATATCGATGCTGATTTTATCCCAGGCTGCTCTCTACGTTAGCATAAGTTCATCTAACCAAGTTTTGGCATCCTACCTGCTAAAGATGAGCTATCTAGCTTCATCATCCAAGCTAGTCGTGAGTGTGCGTTCTTAGGCAACTCAACCAGGGGCATGCCCTCAACTGGTGCCTGTTTCCTGAAGCCGGCTAAGAAATAATCTTCCTCCGAGCCGGAAGCATCAATGACCACGGCCTGCGGGTGCATATAAGTGTTTATGTGGTCTTTGAAGATGTTAGACTCTGGTGGCGGTGTTCTTGGTCATCCTACTTACGGAGCGCACGAACCGAGCTCTGTCTTAAACGCTCAGGAGTCGATGTTTCGGCAAAATCCGGGCGAGCATCTGGGATCAAGTCAGCACTCAAGTTACCCCAACATGAAGCCGTCACAGGTGCTGGGCATACCATGGAATATAACCTGGCAAGACTCGCCGATGCCATTGACAGCGCGCAAGTCTTCAATGCTAATCCCACTCCCACCGACGAGAGCAAAGTGCACATAGTTCCTCAACTCATCCCCCATCTGACATGCCATAGGCAACAGAAGCGCGGCGCTCTTCAGATTTGCGGCAGCAAACAGCACGTTCTTATTCACAGGGGAGGTACCCCCGGTGGTGTGTATCGCCTGGAGCGAGGGCAGGAGCTTCAGGAAAATAAGAGGCCCGCTATAGGGGGCCGGGGCCGGCACTACCTCCGTTGGAGGGTTGTTCAATACAGGAGGCGCCTGCTGCTGGGGCTTCTGATCGTGAACTTTCGGCATCAGCCCCGGCCTTCGTTCCGTCCCCGGCGCATGCGATTTCTCCGCTTCGGACCCGTCGCGATATACGGGGTGGCGTCGATCACGGATGGGGACGTTGGTGGGGAGGTTGCTGATGAACAGGTAGACGAAGGCGCCTAGGGCAAAGGCCATCGCAAGCCGTTTCAGGAACTTGCTTCTCGGGGCTCCTCCAGTGGCGGCGCTCCATCGTGGACGGATCGAGGGAAGCTTAGCCGGTTTGTGGTCGTCGTCCTTTTTCCCCAGCTCCTCGTTGGTGAGGAACATGCTTCCCATCTTGTGCCGCCCCGTCTGCCCAGAGTTGCCAAGCTGCACTCTTCTTCCGATCCCTCTGGCCAAAGTAAATGAAGAGGCGACAAACGAGGAGCCGTCGATGCGCCAATGGCACTTCACTTGTCAATGGAATTATTAGCCGGTCGTCATCGGAATAAGCTGAGGGCAGGCGCTTTCTGCATTTGTCTCGGGTTTATCCGCGCCGGGGTGACGCGATCGTGGGATCCGGGTGCCGGGTTACGAGTTGAAGGTGAAGTCGTATGTGGTGAGCTTTGGGGATAAGATCAACGTGTCTTGCGACCATCTGCTGCCAGTGACTGCCGATCCAAACCCTGCAGGGATCCGTCCCAGCGGCAGCGGCAGGGTCTCTGTCCTGCATCAACCCCTGCAACGTCGGTTTTTGGCTGCGGGAGAGGTGGGGACAGATGAGGGGCATTCTTATCGCTTCTTTTTATTTTTTTGAGAGTTTTCATCGACAGGGCAACGGAACAAAAAAAGTATATCCCCCACCAGATTGTGACGGGAGGACCAGAGCTACCTACTTTGAGAACTACCGAATCCCCAGATATCTAACCGCAATATCAAAAACATGGGCAAATCTCGCCGCAACAGAGCTCGGGGAAACCGCAGCGACCCGATCGCAAAACCCGTGAAACCACCATCTGATCCAGAGCTCGCCAAGCTCCGTGAGAGCAAGATCTTGCCGGTGCTTAAAGACTTGAAGAGCCCAGACACAAAGTCCAGGACAGCAGCTGCCGGCGCTATCGCCAACATTGTCCAGGATACCAAGTGCAGGAAGCTGCTTCTACGAGAACAGGTCGTCCACATCGTCCTCACCGAGACACTCACCGACAACAGCATCGATAGCCGGGCAGCCGGGTGGGAGATCCTCAAGGTGCTGGCCCAGGAAGAAGAGGCAGATTTCTGCGTGCATCTCTATAGGCTAGATGTTCTCACAGCGATCGAACACGCTGCGAAAGCGGTAAGCATCGTTTACTCTCGAGTCCGGAGCTCAGGGGCTAACTTGGGACCACTAGATCCTCGAAACGCTCACAGCAACCGAGCCTCCATTTTCAAAGCTACTGAAGGCTCAGCAACGGCTAGTATGGGATATCACCAGCTCTCTTCTCACGCTTATCGGCCTTCTGGCATTGGCGCGGGAAGAGATCCTGCAAGCCGTGGTCAAAAACCAGACCGTCGTGCGCCTCCTATTCCGCCTGGCTTCCACCGACATCGTCCCTCAGGAGATGTTTGAGGAGGCCCTAGCATGCCTCACAGCATTATCAGAGGATAGCCTCGAGCTTGGCCAGGCTATGACGAACGACCAGGAAACCCACTGTTACGACGTCCTCCTAAAACTGGCGACCACCGGAACGGGTCCGAGGGCAGTGCTGTCGTGCGGCGTCCTCCACAACATTTTCTCATCATTACAGTGGTTGGATCATAGTCCCGGCAAAGATGGAGCATGCGATGCTGTCCTTGTGCCCAGTCTGGCGCGGGTGCTGGAGCAGGTTACCCCGAGCGGTACACCTGCCAACGGAAGTTCGCCCCATGCCGAGATTACCCAGATCGCCCTCGAAATACTGGCCTCTATCGGGACCGATTTCCAGGAGACGCTCGTAAAGGGCAACCGCGCACCGTTAGATCCCGCCAAGGCTAACGAGGAGTGGAATGGGTTTGACGATGCTGGCGCCGACGCGATGGAGGCGATGGATCTCGACCAAGGGTCAGACACCGGAGTCGAGGAGGACGAGGACGAGGCAGAGGAAGAGGACGATGAGGACGACAAAGAAGATGGAGAGGACGACGACTCGATCACATCGGACATGGAAGCCGACATGGGCCTCGTCGCAGGCGAAGAGGGGTCGGGAGCCGGCGACATCAACGACCTCCCTACACTCCGCGAGCTCATCCAAAGAGCCGTCCCTCAACTCATCCGCCTAACTAACATCCCCGTCAACAGCGAAGAGACCCTCGGCATCCAATCCCACTCCCTCTCCGCGCTCAACAACATCGCCTGGACCATATCCTGCCTCGAGTTTGCCAACGGCGAAAACGCCCACATCCTTGGCGCCTGGCTCCCGACAGCCAAGAAGCTCTGGCGCAAAGCCATAGCGCCTATCCTCGACGCCGACAGCGCCGACCTCAAACTAGCGACCCAAGTGACCAGCCTCGCCTGGGCTGTCGCGCGCACCCTCAACGGCGAGACGCCGTCGGACGGCAGCCAGCACCGCAAGTTCATCTCGCTCTACCACGCCGCTTCCAAGAGCACCCCAGCCCAACAACCGCAGCCCGAAGCCGGCCAAGATGACGGCAGCAGCGAAGCGCAGGAGGACCCCTTCCAGGGCCTCGGCGTCAAGTGCATCGGCGTGCTCGGGTCGCTAGCGCGCGACCCGGCCCCTATCGAGGTCAACCGGGAGGTGGGCGTCTTCCTCATGACGCTTCTCAGCAGCGACGCGCCGCCGCCGGCCGATGTCGTCGAGGCGCTGAACCAGCTGTTTGACCTATACGGGGACGAGCAGGCGCCGTGCGACAGGGAGGTGTTCTGGAAGGACGGCTTCCTGAAGCACCTCGAGGAGTTTGTACCCCGGCTGAAGGTGCTAGTGAAGAGGGTGGATAAGAGAGCGCAAGCCGAGCTCAGGACGCGGGCGGACGAGGCGTTACTGAACTTGGGGAGGTTCGTGCAGTACAAAAAGAAGCATGCGCCCAAGTGAAGTGATGCGGGGACTCCCACGTCGTTCAGGGACTGGTTGGATGGGCGCTTGGGTAGGGGCGAAGCTGGGGTATAACACAGGTCCCAGGAGACCATATACTCACCTTTGAGCCTCAACCAGCGGCGTTGATGGCTGTAATGAAATGAAAAGTCAATAAATGCCATGTCATGTCACAAGCGAATCAGCAAGTACGGACCGTTTGATATTGGTGACCGCACATGTACTCAAATTGCCCCCCAAAGAGCCTTGGATGCTCGAGGGCAATGCGCCCGGGAAAAAACCTTGTTTATATCGGTCAGGGTCCAATCAAGCGCTCTCTCCTCTCGAGATTAACTCACACAAGTAACATCCGCTTTCCCAGACACCGTCTCCTCGCCCCCCGTGGTTGTCTTGACAGGAACACTTCACCCCCTCACAGCGAAGAAGAAGACGGAGAAGACCGACGACAGAAGGCGCGCTTCAACCGATGGGTTTCAACTTCTTCTTCTTCTTCTTCTCGGGCCCCTCCTCGCCCGACTTCCCCCCTTTTTGAAACTGGCGCCAGCTGCTGATGCGCTGGTCGCGGGTGGCCTCCCAGTCCTCCTCGTGCTGGCGCTTCTTGCGGCGCTGCTCCGTCTCCTCGTCCTGGCGGCGCTGCTCGCGGCCCTCCTCCTGCATCTGGGCCTTCATCTGGCGCCGCCGCCGCTGCTCGTTCTCGATCAGCACGAACTTGGTCTTGTCCGCCCACTTGCGCTCGAACTCGGCCGTCTTGAGCTCGGGGCTGTCCACGTTCCACTTGTTCTCCCGCATCAGCAGCATCCGCGCGTCGGCGATGGCTTCGTCTAGCACCGCCCGGTGCTTCTCGTCCATCAGCTCGGTTTGGGCTTTTTTGAGCCGGTCAAAGGCGTCTGGCGCGAGCGGGTTCTTGGTCTTGTCGGGATGGATCAGGAGCGACTTTTTGCGGTAGGTCACTTTGATGTCGGATTCGGGCACGCCGGGCTTGAGGCCGAGGACGGCGTAGCTGAGGCAGTGTTAGTGATGACGATCGTCAAGGTGGATTGCCCCGAGTAAGGAGGGCTTACGCATCGAGCCGGAAGGCTTTCAAAATTCGGTCAATCTCGGCATCCTGTTCACCGTCTTGTTAGCAAATCGATGAGGACATCCGGGCACCGAATTGGTGTTGAGAATTAGTACCTTCTCCCACTCCTTGGCTTCTGATTCCAACACTTCCAGCGCATCTCGGTTGTCGACGGGGGTGTCGTCTGTCGCATCTTTTGTAGCCATCTTGATGCGCTGGCTGACACTGTTATCGCGGTTGCAGTATTTAACGTAGCTTATAGATCTTTAGCGGGAGTGATTGCTATGAGGTCCTCTCATGGACCACCCGGGCCTCGTTGGTGTGTTTACAGAGGGAAAGCCGGCTGATGCAGGGCGCTACCTATAGTGTCTGCCGGTTGCGATAAGTGGCCCGATAAGCCACCAGGGATCCAGCCCCGCTAAAATTTGGCGGGCTGGCGGGCATCCCGAAAATTTACACGGTTTGGCAGCCCGCTTCAAGCCCGGCTTAGCTGTGTATTCTGCCCCATCGACAACTTGGAGTGTCTTCGCCAACTTCACACTGCGCCCCCGGTGCAGTAACAACGCTCCACCATGAAGAGAAGAGCGGCCTCTCCGGCCATGTCCGAGAACGAAGTCGACATTGCCGGCTCCTTGTTCGCCAATGACGCCGACAGTGACAACGAGGTCCAAGTTCACAAACAGCAGCCTGCCGACCTCGACTTCGGTGACCTCCTAGACAATGGCGACGGCTCAGACGATGGCGGCGATGCGGCCTTCATTGCGAAGCAGCAGCGGAGCTCCAACAGAAAAACTGGCAACCTACAGAGCAAGAGCGCAAAGAAAGGCGGCGGTTTCCAGGCCATGGGTGAGTGCCGCGACCCTCCCCCGGCGGACGGGCTGTCTCATATCAGTAACTCCAACTAACAAAACCCGCGCCTGCAGGCCTCAATGCGAATCTCTTGAGAGCCATCACTCGCAAAGGCTTCTCCGTCCCCACCCCTATTCAGCGCAAGACGATCCCCCTAGTCCTCGAGCGGCGCGATGTAGTGGGCATGGCCCGAACCGGTTCCGGCAAGACCGCCGCTTTCGTCATCCCTATGATTGAGCGACTGAAGTCCCACAGCGCCAGAGTTGGTGCCAGAGCTATCATCATGTCGCCCTCTCGCGAGTTGGCCCTACAAACGCTAAAGGTCGTGAAGGAGCTGGGCAAGGGGACGGATCTCAAGACGGTCTTGCTGGTTGGTGGTGACAGTTTGGAGGAACAGTTCGGTTTGATGGCCGCCAACCCGGATATCATCATCGCCACACCGGGTCGATTTCTGCATCTAAAGGTCGAGATGTCTCTGAATCTCTCGTCCGTTCGATACGTCGTCTTTGACGAGGCCGATCGCCTCTTCGAGATGGGTTTCGCTGCCCAGCTTACCGAGATTCTACACGCGCTACCACCATCGAGGCAGACTCTCCTTTTCTCCGCTACGCTCCCATCATCGTTAGTCGAGTTCGCCAGAGCCGGTCTGCAGGAACCCAGCCTTATCAGGTTAGACGCCGAGACCAAAGTGTCGCCCGATCTTGAAAGCGCTTTCTTCTCAGTCAAGGGCGGCGAAAAGGAGGGCGCCCTTCTTCACATTCTGCACGATGTTATCAAAATGCCCATGGGGGTCCCAGAAGGCGTCGAGGAAGAGACCGATGAACAACAAGCGAAGAAACGAAAGCGCGACTCGGAGAGGCGAAATAGGAGAGAGAAGCCGACCGAGCATTCGACTATTATCTTCACGGCTACCAAGCATCACGTCGAGTACATTGCACACTTACTACGCCATGCAGGATTTGCCGTGTCATACATCTACGGTTCGCTCGACCAGACCGCCCGGAAAATCCAAGTCGACAACTTCAGGAGAGGCAGGACGAACATCTTAGTGGTCACAGACGTCGCAGCCCGTGGTATCGATATCCCAGTCCTCGCGAATGTGATCAATTACGACTTTCCTCCCCAACCCAAGATTTTCGTTCATCGCGTCGGTAGAACGGCCCGTGCTGGCCAGCGCGGTTGGGCTTATGCTCTTGTGAGAGAGTCAGACCTCCCATACCTCATCGACCTCCAACTGTTTCTTGGGAGAAAACTGTTGGTGGGCCAGGAAGTGAAAGAGCCATCTTTTGCTCAAGACGTCGTTGCTGGCACTTTGATGAGAGCCGAACTCGAAAACAATATAGAATGGGTGAAGAAGGTGCTTGGCGACTATGACGATATCAACGCGCTTAAGGGGGTCACCGTCAAGGCTGAGAAGCTCTACATGAAGACCCGAAACTCGGCGTCCAGCTCGAGCGCCAAGCGTGCTCGCGAAGTTATCGCGTCTAGGAGCTGGACCCAACTGCACCCCCTATTTGGAGCGTCGGCCGCAAACGCCGAAGAAGCACGGGACAGTCTGCTCTCCAAGATCAGCGGTTTCAAGCCCCAAGAGACCGTGTTCGAGATTGGACCCCAGGGCAAATCCGCCAAGAACAAGGCCGCCGAAGTCATGCGCAGCTTCAGGGCACGCGTCGGCCCGCGGAGGGCGAGCAAGAAGGACGAGGACACAGAGATGGTGGACGCCGATGATGATGAATCAACACCCCTTGAAAAGAGGGACGACCTCGATGAGTCTGGAGAAGACCAACCCGCCGGAGACGCCGAGGAGGCCTGGGAAGACGAGGAATCCGAATCCGAACTCGAAGTGACAGTAACAAGCAGCGGCAAATCCACCAAGGGGCAAACCTCCTTCCAAGACCCCGAGATCTTCATGTCCTACACCCCACGCACGACCAGCGCGGCCGAAGAGCGCGCGTACGGCGTCAACTCGGGCGGCACCACACAATTCGTGGAAGCCGCCCGCGACGCGGCCATGGATCTCAACAACGACGACGGCGCCAAGTCCTTCGGGCTCCCCACGCGCTCCAAACTCCGCTGGGACAAGCGGCACAGCAAGTACGTGTCGCGCGCCAACGACGACGACGGTTCGCGCGGCGCCAAGATGATCCGCGGCGAGTCCGGCGTCAAGATCGCCGCCTCCTTCCAGAGCGGCCGCTTCGACAAGTGGCGGCGCGCCAACCGCCTGGGCCGGCTCCCCGGCGTTGGCGAAGCTGAAAAGTCCAACCTCGTCCGCAACTTCAGCGGCGGCGGACCCGGCTCGGCCGCGGGCCACTACAAGCACCGGCAGGAGAAGGCGCCCAAGGACGCCGACAAGTTCCGCGACGACTACCACGTGCGCAAGAAGCGGGTGGCCGAGGCGCGCGAGAAGCGCGTCGGCAAGTACAAGGACGGCGAGGGCAGCCGGCGCGAGCTCAAGAGCGCGACGGATATCCGCAAGGCGAGGCAGGTGCAGGAGCAGAAGAGGGAGAAGAATGCGCGGCCGGCCAAGAGGGTCAAGAGGTGATCGGTTGGTTGGTTGGTTGGTTGGTTGGTTGGGTTGGGTTGTGTGGTCGTTCGGTTTGTATATATGGCGTGGTGCTTGTTGGTGGTTCGTGTTGCGTTCAAGCCTAAGGGGCGAAACGAGGCAGTGGGATGGAATCTACAAAAATCTATTTTTGGTGTCACTTCACGGTTCTCTGCCCCAAATATGTGATAGAGAGATGGTTACCTTCCCACACGAAATGATACATATTCCATCCGAGCCGGTATTCGACAGGGATGGTCTCGCATGCTTTTCCGTCCCTGATTGTCCATCCTAGCTTGAGGCTCATGAAACGAAAACAAAACAAGACAGGTAGAACTTCAAGGCAAGGTCTAGTCAACGAGCAAACAGACATTATATGCATCCATCCATGAGCTAGTAGATACAAGAAAGCCTCTGTCTGGGCCAGAGCAAGCAATGGAAGGAAACCCCTTTGCTCCTATCCTTCCCCTGACCCATCCCGTTCGTTCACTTGCTTGTCGCTAACCATATACCCATATACCCAAAGAAACAGGTACCCAACCAACCGCATCACTGTCATACCTATGCCAACCGCCCAACCAACCTCGTCACATTTCAATCATAAACGTCATGACTTTGCCTCCCATGCCTATACCCTCATCCAACCCTTCCATCCAATCCCATCCAATTCACCCAACCCGTCCATGATACCAGATACCCAGGTAATCAAGCCTCATCATCAACAGTAACCTAACGTACTAGCTCCGCTTGTCCCCAGCCGGGGACAAAGCAACGGAAGTAGGATTTAGATCCTCCAACATAAAATAGAAAATGAGTGAACGTAAATGAGTGAACGTAAATCCGCAAGGGAAAAAGACCAGACCAGACCAGATCAGACCAGAGCAGACAACAAAAAAGAACAAGCGAGTGGGTGAGTGAGTGGAATCCCCAAGGCTGCCAAACAAGCTACTGCATAGCCATATGCGTCAAATCATCCGGCGCGCCCGGCTCCACATAGTTAACCCACTCATGAACGCGCAAAGCACCCCTACCCATCCCACCAAGGCCCGCCAGGACCGACGACCGCGGGACATCGTACTTGCTGTGCTCGCGATGGGCCTGCGGCGGGCGCCTCCTCACGTGCGGCGCACGGTGCGACCCGCCGTTCATGCCGTTCATTCCGTTCATGCCGTTCATTCCGTTCATTCCGCTCATTCCGTTCATGTCTGGTGGCGGCGCCATGTCGTGCATGGTAGGGTGGTGGCCGTGGTGCATCATGGGGGGCATCCCCATGCCCCCGGCCATGCCGGGAGGAGGGGGGTGCGAGTGCGGGTGGCTGTGCGGGTGGCCGTGGGGTAGGGGCGGGCCAAACCAGTCTGTCGGGGGAGGCATACCGCCGTGCATGCCGCTACCGGGCATACCACCGAGCATACCGCCTGGCATACCACCGGGCATACCACCGGGTATACCACCGCCGGGCATGCCACCACCCGGCATGCCGGCGCTGGGTCCGTAAATATCTTCGTCGGTGGTGTGGTGCCTGCGGAGGGATGGTGCTGGCGGCGGGCCGCCGTGAACGGATGGGGGGATGGGTGCCATGGGCATGCTTGCACCGATGTGGGTGGCAGCTCGGGAAGGTGGTGGGGGGGCGCGGGTGGAATTCAATGGACCCAGGGCGCCGATCGGCCCTAGTGCCCCGACCGGGCCGGCAGCGCCAACGGGGGCAATGGGAGCGGTGGGATTTTGTCTGCTCTCCTTTTTGAATCTACCAGCAAGGCGCTGCTCGAGCGAAGATGCGCGGCGCCTGTCGGGTGAAGCAGCACGCCGCCGCTCGGGAGACGGAGCGCGTCGTCTCTCTTCCGCGGCCGCCACGGGTCTTTCGGGGGACGGGTAGCGTGTGGGAAGCTGCCACGGTTCAGGGGATGTAGGACGTGATTCCGACGGGAAAGTGTGGCGTCTATCGCGAGATCGAGCCCGCTGCTCCGACTGGAAAGCTTGCCACGGGTCGGGGGAGCGAGGTCGGCGCCGTTCAGCTGGATGATTTTCGGGCATGTAATGGTCAAACCTCTCTGGAGAGGCGTAGCGCATATCCCGGCCCCGGCGCGCCGCGCCATATTCAAAGCCGGTCGACGCACGATCAAAAGCTGGACGAGAAGGCGGTTCGAATGCTGAGCGAGGGGGCGGCGGCGCGGCCGGGGCATGGGCTTGTGGTGGTGACGGCGCGACGACAGTTGCGGCGCGGCGGTGATAGTCCTCGTCCGCAAACGGGGTGGCGTAATCGCGCATTTCCGGACGTCGACGGCGATCACGAGGTTGGGGGGCCTCGAAATCATAGTCGTCCCTTCTTCGGGCAGGATCGGCATGGCTACCGTGTTGGCCAAACTCATCGAACGAATGCATTCTCCGCGCAAGGTGGTCATCGCGGTGGTGTTGATGTTCATGCAACCGGCGTATGTGCGCATCGTCTTCGTAACTTGACGGCCGGGGCCGGGTAAGAGCGGCATGAGGAGGCGCAAAATCTGAGCGGAAGTCGCGAGGTGAAGGTGAAGGCGGCCGAGACGCGAAGGGGTTCGCTCGCGGATTCGCCAACTCGCCCTCAAACGGATCGTCTGCAAACGAGGGACATTCGCAACTCTTCCACTTCCCTCCACATTGTGGACAAAGTTCAGCGCCACATCGACTAGAGGAGAGACGTGGTGTTAGTCAGTGTCAAAAAGTAAATTCGTGACGGGATGCGGTCTTTACCAGGCAATATGAGTACGGCCGTCCTTGACATCCACCGTGGTTTTGCAGCGGTAGCAGCGTTGCCGCGATTCCCGCTTCGTCGGCTGTTCGACGACGAACAAGGCGGCGTTATCATCGCTCGGGCACTCGGGCTCGTGATGCCACCGGCCGTGGCAAGACGCGCAAACCTTGGTCCTGCAACGGCTACACCTACCTTGCCAGCGCCCGCCTTCGGGACGTATCTCCTCAAGCTTCAACAGCTCACCGCATCGCCGCGACGGGCAGGTCCTGTGACTCCTGCCAGCGTGCTGCTTGAACTGCTGATTCCACTCATTTTTGAAGTTGGAATCAAACAGCTGGCCAACAGACTCAGCGGGGATGTTATCATCGGTGCAGCACCGCGGTGGCATGTGTTGTTGCGGATCGGTGAGCGATAGCTTGAAGGCGTCGCGCAAACAGGCGTGGCACATGCGATGACAACACTTGAGCTTGGCTGTGCGGCTCACAGGTGTGGCATCGTCCCTGCAACGCACACATACAGTAGTGCTAAAACCAAAGTCAGAACGTCACACGGCGCCGGCTGGTCGCGGAACACAGGCACTGACCGCTCTGCTGGTTTCTCCGGTTGCGTGATGCGGGCAGGAGGTGCGGCGTATTCAGCGCCAAAGAAGGTCGAGCGCTTTGCGGATGAGCCTAAACTATACGATGAGGCAGCCTGGACCCTCTTGTTGTTGAAGGATGAGGCGGGCCTCGAAGAGACGTAGACGTCGGATTCATAATGCCTCCTCGACGGCCTGGCGCTACAACCGGCGTCAGCACATTGGGAGCTCAAAATCTGGGCAACGCATTGCCGCCCTGTTTATTACCTCTTGGATCTTGACCGGGAGCGGCGTGTCTCGTCCAGGCTGGGGGGTCCGGAAACGGTGATGTCCCTGGGTCGTCGATAGGGGTCCTGTCCGCTGGAAGCGGGACGGGATCGCGATCTGTGCCTCGCCGACGGCGCGTACCTCGAAGTGCCATCCTCCTCTTCGTACACCATCTCAGGGTGCTGCATCAGCCGTTCCTGGAGCGAACTGTGGCCGTGGCCGTGGCCGTGGGCGGCAGCGGCGGGCATGGGCGGGGGGGCAGACGGTACGGCGGGGAGTTTGCCGCGGGGTAGGATGACCTGTTCCGAGTCCGAGTCGGAGGTAGCGTCGGTGTCGTCTTCCGAATCGGAAACAGAGGTTCTCGGGGAGCGGCGGGAATCGGGGGTCGACCGGTAGCGGTGAGCGGATCGGGGACTCACGTCGCGGCGGGCGATGGTCTGGCGACTCACGGGCCGCGAGGGGCCCGAGGGAGAGGGAGATGCATCGTCTTCGTCGGCCGGCTCGATGATACAGGTTGGGCGCCGAGGGGCAACGGGCACGGACGCGTTGGGCACCCGCATGCTCTTGGAGCGTCCCTTCATGGCGGGCGCGGGGGCCTTGGCCGGGTGGGTTGTCTCCGAGGCCGTGTCAGACGTGGTGTCGGCCGGAGGCTGGGGACGACGACGTCGTCGCTGCTTCCTAGGCGACGCTTTGGCGTCGTGGGCGTCGTTGGCGTCGTCGGACGACTCGACAAGGTCTATGTCTATATCTCCATGGCGGTTCGAACGAGGCGAGGCACGGGAGCGAAGCTCGCCGCTCCGTGGCCAATCATTTGCGGGCTGTGCCTTCGATTTGCCGGCGACCTTCTTCCGTCGCGAGGTGCTGGGCCCGCCCTGCTGTCGGTCAACGTCGGCCATTCGTCCCTTCCAGGTCGTTCAGCCCCGCGGTTGCAGCAAGTCAAGACTTTTGTCGAGTCCAGTCCAGTCCAGTGCGGCGGCCCCGAGGATGGTCGCTGGGTCAGTCGGGCAGCCGCGGTGGGAAGAGTCGGCTCGAGATGGAGAATTGAAGAGTCGGCCAGATGGTTGAGCGTGGTTGGCCGGGCGAGGGCGGGTCTACGGGTGCCCCAATCGCGAAGGGTCGACGTGCATTGCCAGCACAACACGGGCTCTCTTCGAAACAGGCCACCCCGGTTCGTTCTCGACTTCCAGTGAGAATCCTGCGAGCCTAATAAAAGCCCAACAAGGCCCCCCGTGGTGCTCGCGAAGAAAAAGAAAAAAAAAATCACGCCAGGTGCTTTGGGCTCCGTCGAGATGAGAAGCTACCCGAGGAGTGAGGGTGAAAATGGGTTGCGGGGGGGAGGAGAGTTCAGATGAGGGGTGATGATGCCCGGCGGGGATGAGATGGGGATGCTAAGACAGCCCCTAGCTCCCCCTTGCTAAACTCTCTTAAGGCCTGAAGCTCCACAAGCCCCGTGAGCCAGTGAACCAGTCAACAAGCGCAGGTCTCAGATGATGACCCTTCTGGTTTGGGAAGCGAATGTTTCCCACTCTGGTGAGATAGTTATGAGAGAGCGAGGCACAGAGGGCAAAGACCCAAAGCTTGACACCACCTCAGTCCGGCTGATGGGTGCAAGAAGTGACGCCAGCTGACGAGTGGCAGATCCAATCGAAATTACGAAGGCGGGAAGAAGGCGGGAAGAAGGAAGAAAGCGGGTTTTGGTGTGATATGTCACGTGGGGCAGGGCAAGAAGAGCAAGAGCACCGGAACCCAAATGACTCAACCACTTTCCTAACCCCGGAAGAAACCAAACCAGTCGATTTCCCCTTTCCCTCCTCTTTGCCAGGAGCGTTGCTTCTGTGTGCCTCAGACAAACACAAAAAAAAAACAAAAAAGCAAAACTGGGAAATTGTTGAGTGAGGTTTTGATCGGGACACTGCCGGAGATCGGGGACACGGCAGCCACAAGGCTGGTCCCACCACAAGTTACAAAACCCCTTCCCCGCAATCGGGCAGCGGGCCCTGCCGATTCGGCCCCGCATCAAACACACGGCATCAACGGAACAGCCCGCTTCGCACATCCCGTCAGCAGTGTTGCGAGGGTGAGGGGTGGGATGGGGATGGGGATGAGGATGGTGTCGTCGTGGTGTTAGCACGGCGGGCCTTGCATTCTGGGCAAAGTAAAAAAAAGATGGGGGAGGAAAGAGAATCGAAACAAAAAAAGTGAAAAACCAAGAGCCATGGCACATCGGAAGGTCGACGTGCAGGTTCCACCGCTTTGCTGCCCGCTGACCACTGACCGCTGCCCGCTATCCGCTGTTCGCTCCCCGCGTCCGGTTTCCACTGCGGCGGCTCGGGAACCTGCCCTGAACGCGGATCTCCCCGGTGGATGTCGTCTGATGTTGGCCGGATCGGATCGACTCCACTTGTTGCTTGTGCCGCCGCAGCAATCCGATCCGTGTTGGTCCGAATTCAAGGCCCGGCTGCGGCCCGGCTGTGACCCAGCACCAACCGGCCGGGTCTTGTCGCCGAAGCATGAACGGGCCGGGCCATGCAAGGTTGCGAGCCGTCCATCGGCCACTCTACCTGAGATTGTGGGTTCACGGCCGGCTTGGTTGCCTCTGCGCGCCAAGGCAAGCCACCACTCCCAGCAGGTCAACAATGGGTCACCGATAGAGTATGCGCAACGAGTGGCTGCGGAAGATCCGGCTCAAATATCGCTTGTCGTCACATCTTGGCCGTATCAGACGGCGCCGGTCGATCTCAACGCGTGTTGTTTAAACAAAACAATGCATTGTGATGTGATGACTTGAGAGAAGTGGCAACTCCACCAGATCAATATCGAGAACACGGTTACCTCAAAATATACGACGAGTATGCCTGCAAAAGATGTGGGGGGCGCAGAAGTGCAGAAGACTCTTCACGCTGTCTCGGTCCGATGTGCAATTTACTGAGAACAAACAACCCTGATCACCTCCTCTTCCCGTCGGACCACGGCAAAGTCAACAGACAGACAATCGCTCCCCTGACGCTTGGCAAGCGTTATCGAAGAACGGAGAGACCATCAAAAATACTCAAGCCACAACCCGTTTCTCATCCTCCGTCTTATCCCCAGGCCAAGAGGTTTTCCTGCATCACGTCACCGAGAACCTGCAGGATTAGCCTGTCGTTCAGGATCTGTCGTCGTCTGCAAAAGAAAATGCGATCTTGGTTCTCCTCGCTCTCCGCTTTCAAGGGAGGGGCGGGCTCATCCGGGGTGCCATCTGATCCGATTCTGCGCATGGTGGCGCAGAGCTCGATCGAAGCTGACAGCACCGGAAGTGAGTCTCCTTCACTTTCAGGCGCGGCCTCATGAGCGAATATAAGCCTCGTATAAGCCGTCAATACAGCTGTCAATGCAGGCAGACTCGAAGTAGTAGTCCGGACTCCATTCCATGTAACTACATGCAGACGGGTCGGGCGAGGCAGACAAAATAAACAACTGCAAACAAAAACCCACCCACGTGCATCCCACCACATTTCCCCAGCCCAAAGGCCCAGGGCAGGATCCGTCCTACCTGCGAGCACCTCAGCTGCTCGCCCAGCACGCCCAGTTTTCCCCCCGCAAACCCACACCTCGCTCCTGCGTTGCTTACATGCGTCTTCATCAGCTCGACAACCCATGCCCGCCGGTCTGGAGAAGTCTCCTGAAGATCTCCACTACCCGATGGGGGCAGCGTTCCCTCGCGAGACAAGAACTCTTGCCCCCTACCTATCTGCATACATATACCTGCATACATACATGCATACACACATGCAGCAGTTCCCTACTGTGCAGTCACACCGTAGCCAGCTCCCCCGCGACGACCGAACGAAGGAATAAACCCACCCACAGGCACAATACGATGGCATGCCCAAGCAAGCAACCGAGCCAGCCGGCGCCAGCGGGGAGCAGAGTTGGGTTCAGTGGTGGAATGGTTCGTCCAAGCCGGTGGTGGTGCATGATGCAACCCCCGCCCTCTCTTCAAACGTACCTAGGTCCCAGGTAGCCAGCCAACCAACCCCCCTTCAAAAGTCACGAGAGCGAGGTACATACATACGTATGTCCGTAGGTCCGTCCCATCGGTCAATCAAGGCAGCACAGAACACAGACAGAACGGACCGCCGAAGTGCACCCGCCACAACAATTGGGAAAAGAAAAATTGGAGAAAAAGTCTCCGATCAATTCCCCCTCGCAGCGAAAACGTCGCCCATTCCGCCTTGCCACATGCGGCGGCGTATCCATGCCCCGGGGAAACCTCTCCCAGGGGGGAGGGGGGCTTGCATGTGGCTGCGGAAGACGGGCCCGGCGAAAGATGGGGGGAAGGGGGGGGGCGCGGCGCCGAGGGGGGCCTCCTCCCGGGGGTGACAAGACAAAAAAGAGAGAGAGCAAAAAACTGGGGTACGCCGGGGCTGGTTCTGGGGAATGTGATAACCCCGCAACACCGACACCGTCGCGGTGGGTCTGGCGAGGGATCGACATGCCAGCCTGCCAGCATCGGGGTGAGGAAGGAAGGAATAGATTAGACGTGATAAAAATAGGGGTCAAATGCCGCCGATGGTGGGTGGTGTTATTGTATTTCCTTTCCTTTGGGGATGCGAGGTAGTTGCAGCGTAGACTTTTTGATGAGGGAGATCCACTGTTCTATAGACTCAAACTATCAATCAGGTCCAGTCCAGTCGAAGAACCACCAAGTACATACAACGGAGCGACATGTCCATGTTCCTTCTCCCAGTCAAAAACGTAATTCATGTGGCTTCACCAATCCTGGTACATGTTTCATGCTAAAAACCCGGGGATATATCCACCAAATGAGATAATGCCAGAAGAGAAGTCCAAAGAGAATCCAAAACGTAGTCGTCCTCAAAAAGGTATTCCATCCCAACAAACGCCAAACGGTGGTCGGTGTATTGCCCTGCCAGTTTTAACCCCCTCCAATATCCCGTCCGTGACGCTGAAAAAAAACCGAGCCCGAAGGGCCAAGAGTGCAAAAAGGTAAAATAAAAAGGTCGAATGCGGCCCCGACCGCCGGTTGATGTCCAGGACGGGGCGCATGAAGAAGAGAAGGCGGGGAGCGGGGATGGGACAGGTTGAAGCGGGACATCGGGCCGCGAGAGCCGTATCCAAGGTCATCCGCAGCCTCGCTCCAACAAAAGGGCAATTTTGACTCGCTCTGGGAAAAGCAGCGTGTAACCCCAGACCAAGCTTGCAGATCTCCCAGCAGCGTGCGCACCGGCGCCAACCCATTGTCCAGTCAGGGCTGGATGCCCAGTCCAAGGAACAGGGGAATCTTTCGGCATAAAGTCTGGCGAGCCAACTTCGGCGTGCAGTAGCCCGCGCGCCAGCGACGGCGATCGAGGGGCATGGTGGATTTTTCGCATCCATAGTTGGAAGCCCTAAATACTTGTCGGAGGGTGGCAACCGGCTCCTCGGGGAGCCATCAGCGGTGCCGGCGTCGAAGGCTCTTTTCCATTGGTAACGGAGCCGGGGTGTTTGTGTAAAAAGGTGCTGATGCAGACCTGCTCCCCTGGCGTGCTGGGCATGCGCACCAGACGTGCAGCGGCTCCATGCATTGGCAATAGGCGAGATCGGGTCGTGGGGTTTTGTGTGAGGCGGGAAACCACTATGTCTCCCAGAGGGCCGGAAGCGTGGTCGAGGACGAGCTAGGCGAGATGCAAGCTCGGGGCAAATGTCCGGGGTGCCCTGTAGAAACGGATCAACCGCTCAGGAAGGTCCGGCGCCGGACTTCGGCCTCCTTTATTATCTCGGCCGACAGGCTGAGACTGGGAGACAAGACGGCGAAGCGTTCGATCTCCATGACCACATCGTTGATGATCTGGTCGATAGCCTCGCGGTGGGGTACGAGGCTCCAAAGGATGGATGACAGCGACGGTGACATCGTGGCGCCCATGACAAGCAATGTTTGCGACACGATGGAGAGGGCACCTTGCCAAAGGTACGGCATATGTCCGGCGTGACTGCGGTCAATTGGTTAGATTGGGGGGATCATCGGCCAATAGGAGGGATGGGAAAAGAACTTACTGCGCGGCAATGTGCTCCAATTGCCGGACGGAGGCTTCTAGGCACTTGGTGCAACTGTCCCGCACCGCGGGGTCTAATATCGCCTGCTCGTTGTCCAGAACCGCGAGGATGTACGGCCGGTAGATGATGGTCCGGCAGGCAAAGAATCGTAGCCTCAGCACCGTCTGTACCGGATCCGCGAGCATGGTGCGCGTAAAGGGGAACTGCAGGGGCACGGGCAGGCTCTCGTACCACTGCGTCAGTTGGAAGTCGAGCTCGGCGACGACCGGCTCCAGACTGGTCGTCGACGCCATCGAGTCCTTGGAATAGATGAGTTGGCTGACCCGGTTCAAGAGCCGCCGCAGCGCGATCTCGGCCAAGAAGTACCACAGCTCGTCCCGCCCGACCGCCTCTTGCTCGTCTCCCTCGAAGCCGCAGGGCAAGCCGACGTTCTCCTCGAACGCGACGACGCCCGAGTGGGGCAGATCTAGCTCGGCCAGCAAGTCGCTCTCGAAAAGGAGCGAATTCCAGTAGATTCTCTCGATAAGCTCCCTCTGGTCAGCGGGGACTCGATTTGGCGTCATGAGCAGAAGCTGCAGTTTCGTGCTCGTGGTGCAGAGCAGGTTCCATGCCTCCAGCGGCCTCACCAGGTAGAAGAGGTAGGCGGCAGCCAGCAGGTGACATTGCGCAGCAAGAACACTGTTGGAGGTCATCATGCCGGGGAGCAATGACCAGGCGGCCGTGAAATACTGCAGTCCGGGCGGGTCCTCGTGCGGAACGATCCTCGATATGCTCCCCCGCAGACTCGCCTGGCCGAGAGACAAGACGAGGAGCACGATGCAACTCTCTGGCCCTTCTCGGAAACCGTTCGATAGCGCGATCCGGTAGTGGCTCCGCCACGTGTATGGGTTGACGCAGGCGTACCAGATGTTGACGCGGTCAAAGTAGGCCTCGATGTAGGCATTGGTATTTGACAAATCCACGCAGGGCGTCTTGGCGAGCGAGTGCAGCGGTTCGCGGGCCATCTCGAGTTGAAGTAGGATTTGGGGGTCGTACGGTCGCGAGACCAAGTCTCTGATTAGCGGCCATTGTAGCAGGTGCAGAGCCGCGTTTGTGTGCACCTTTGGCATGGTTGATATGTTGGTGGCCGTCGCGGACCAGGTGCCGATGCCCCCGCTAGGGATGATAGAAACGAACTCGTTATTCGCGTTCCGCATCATGAGGTTGTCCCCACTCAGAGCAGTGCCATTGCTCATATTTGGCGAGTCGTGAGATAAGCTTATGCCATTGCCGTGGCCCACCATATTCATCTGGAGTAGGTTCTCGATCCTGTTTAGGCGCTCTAGAATGAGCTTGTCGCCGGCGTCCAGCTTGATGCCGGGTTCCCGGTAAATGCACTCGGCGCCCAGCTCCGTGCAGAGCTTGCACTTTGGTTTCGTGCCGTCACATCGCGACTTTCTCGAGCGGCACACTTCGCACTACCGACGAGTTAGCACAGGAACGCAGCTCCATTGCGATTGCGCACATACGGCAATGGTCGCTCTCCGTCTCGGATAATCTACCGCTGCATCTGTGTTTCTCCTCTTCAGCGGGTTGATGCTCTCTTCGCTCGTGGACTTTGGGATGCCATTCGGGACCCCTTCTGGCCTGTTGTCTGACGACTGTGATAGATTCCGTGCTTTCTGGGCCGAGCCGAGTATGCCCTCGCGACTAAAGTTAGAAGCCCGGGCGGCCTTGAGCGAGTTTGGCGACTTGAGCAGGCCGGCGCCATTGGAACCGGCGGCGAGCTGGGGCGACGGGATGTCAACGGTGAAATCCCGATTCGGCAGCGGGTACTGCTGTCTCACCACTGTGGAGCTGGCAGCGGTTGTCATGGTGGCTGTGACCGAGTGCGGTGAGTCGCCGTTGGAAGACGGCGACATGCTGAATTGGGTGGGTTGCGACACCGTGACGGATTTCCAAAGACCCGAGCTACCCACGACTGGGGAGGCGGGTGCTTGCTGCTGATTTCCTTCCAATCGGCGACCGGTCAGCGACAGCGGCTGTTCCAACATCGAGTTGACGATTTATTCAAACGCCGCAAACTCCAAAATCACTATAACCCGTGCTTCGTAGTCGAACTCGCATTATTCGTGCCGCTACCAACAAGAACCATGAGAGCCAGTGCCGGGTGACTGGTTTGGCGAGGTGGTTTGTTTGGTGGGTCAGATCGGGGCCGGACGGCGTGGTTGGGGCAGGTTCCTGTGGAGGGAGGTGGGAAGCTTTCTCCGGGATCTTGGGAACGGAAGGTCGGGTGGAGGATTCATATGTATCTCATCCCGCACACGGGGTCAGCCTTTGCCGAGACGAACTGGGGACTCCAATCAAGGGGGGGGTGTGAGGTCGGTCACTTTTCGTCTTGAGCATGTCCTGTGCAGTACCCTGTGCAGTACCGCCTCTTCCCCGGAGGCACCTTTAATCACAGCCAGACATGGGCCAGCGCGTGTCAAGTTGTGGCGTTTGTACTGTGCTAACGCAAACGGCTGGCTTTTGCTACCGCTCTTGCGGGGAGAAGCTGCTTGGTCCTGTTACGTGCGCCCAAGGGCCAGCCCATAACGGAGGCGGGACGGCGGGGGACCGGGGTGGCATGCGCTAGTGCCGACCGGGGGAGATTTGTGGTGGACAAGGGTAGAACTGGGGAGGGAGGGGGACGAGCGCTGCTCCCAGGTTTTTGTGGAGTCGCAGTCGAGGACCCCTGTGGAGGGTTGCATGGAGTCTTCGAAAGAAGGCGCGTTGTGGGGTGCGTTAAAATGTCGCTTTTTCTGTTGCATCTCGGGGTCGCCCTGTCGAGTCCTGTCGATTCCTGTCGAGCCTGTTCCGAAGTGCTCAAGCTGAGCGACTAATGGTTAGCGTGCGAAAGCGGACGTGGTCCTCTCAGCGAGCGATGCCGGACAGGACCTTGCACCTTGCACCTTGCACCTTGTACCTAGGTTCGCTTTCGGGGTGGTTCTGGGTTCTGGGAAGCTGCATGAAGCGATCCATGGGTTGTCGTGTCCTCGCTGGCAAATGGGCGACGGCAAGCCACGGCATTCACACACACCGTCGACCAGCAGAACAGCACGACCTGGGAAAAGGGTGGGTCGTCGGGTCAGGGTGTGGAGGAGACGGAAGCAAATGAAGGACGGCTTGCCAACCAGAGAAACGCGGGGTGTGGGGTTTCTGATCCCAACCGTTCACTGGGCCGCCTCTCTCTGGGCAACCCTCGACCTCCGCACCTCCGCTTGGCTTTTGAATCTTGTCTTCCTTCCAGTTTCGACGGTTTCCACACTTCACGATCAGGTTTCCCAACGCAAGCTCTGACAAGGCGGACACGTCTTGGATATGTAACACTGGCATGGGCGCCGAGCAGGCCCGCGGATTGGTGCGCAACAGAGACGGGCGGCGGTGACGGGCGTGGAACTGCTGAGAGGAAGTCTGATGCGGGACACAGGAGAGAGACACAAGTCTTGTCTGTTGCTCCAAAATCGGCACCGGCAATCCATGCAAGGGTCCGAGCAATCCCCTCGAAGCTCAGCTCGGCAACCGCCGATCATCTCGCGCAGCAACGGTTGATGGTGATGAAGTGCACGCTCAATCAAGGCCAAAACCTCGCCGCCGGGCAAAGGGAACATGAACATTGGTTGGATGGTATGGGCGAGTAGGTATGTATACTACCTACATACCTGGGTAGGTCGTGTACTCGAGTCAAGCCCCCTCTCAACCCTCTCCTGTTCTTGTAGGATCTTCTTGTGAGCGAGCACTGGCTCGACGCACCTGCCTTGTAACCACCTTAACCTAGCCCAGTTTCTAGTTAGACTTCATCTCACCGGCATCGACTGGAACTGGTTTCGCCAACTGGTCCACACCTCCGACGGACTTGTAACTTTCGAAACCTAGTCGGTGCCTAGGAATGGCACGAATGGCTGGCGACGGGAGGTGGGAAATTCAGCTGCGGTCGAGCCGCTGACACAGCAAGCCGCAACCATCAACCCTGTACCTTCCATCTCTTGCATTCCATTCCTCTGCAGTAGGTACGAAGTACGAAATAATAATAATTATTTTTCTGGATCACGCATCGTCTCACCTCTCCACAAACCACAACCCAGGCTTAGCCAGACAATCTTATTATCAACAACGCACCCCAAATCTCTCTCAGGCCAGACACAACCACCCTCTCTAAAGCATTGTCAAACTCGGTGGTTCTTGATTTAGCATAAATCCGGCAGCTGCGAGCATCGCTCCTCACAATCTCTTGGCTGTTACGGCTGTCGAACCACGTCAGCCCCACGCTCGGGCTCTCCGCCTTCTTCGACCAAAAAGGGTTCGTCGTGGATGAGGAGAAGCCTTCGAGAAGCTCCTTCCACCCCACATCGGGCGTGCTCTTGGTCCCAAGGCGGTTCGAGATCATCGCACCAGCAGCAAGCGCGCAGACGGACTGCACCACTGGCACCCATCTGGGATGAAGGCGGTCTCGCCTAGGCCGTGTCCACAAGCATACCATGCCGAGCCCATCCAACCAGACGGGAGACAAACTCATCGTCTCTGCCGTGCCGCCCGCCTCTGCCGTCTCGAGACGTTGTCCGCAATTCAAAAGGAGTCATGTGAAGATGGATGCTCACCAACACCAACCTCGCAGACCGCGAAGGACTGCCTCGCGGCAAGGAAGTCGATGCGACGAGTCCCGTGAGCACCACGATCCACTCCGGAATCGCCACCACACGGCAGCTGCGAGCTGCCTGGCCTGCGGGCGGCGTGTGCGTGTCGAGTGAGCAAGCAAGCCGTGTCCTCTTTCAGCTCACTAACCGAGAGGATTTTGAGATTGGGGGTCCAACAGGGCACAACCGCGACGATGACGATGGCAGGATCTTTCTGCCGTCGCCCAGACCAGGCTCGCTGGCTCGTCAGGGGTCCTCCAGCAACACACATCGACATCCGAAATCGTAATCTCGCGCGCACAGACATGCTGTGAGAGAGACTCCTTGCTGTTCCTGTTCAGGATCCACCTGCAACTCCACTCCGCTCACCTCGGGTCGGTGCCATGACCCGACCGTCTGCTTCAGTTTGCAAGCCGTGGCTGTGGCTTGCTAAAACGTTGACGGATGGTGCGGTCCGTTATTGGTGTGGCTGGCCACTTTCGGCCCCCCTGCACTCCGCACCTGCATGCATCGCGCAGCCGAGCGCGTTAGTCGTGAGTGGCTTGGTGCAGAGCAGTTCTCTGACTGGGCACCAAAGGAGGCTTCGGTCCGAATACTTGCGATTAAACCCTTGTACATCACCACCATCACAGCAGCGGACCGAAGACTACATACTTGTATGGGGAAGTGAAAGACGATTATCGGGTTACAGATCTGTACATGTCCAAGGTAACCTCGACAGAATACCGGCTTCCGCCCAGGCATGCCGAATCAAGAACTCCGGGGGTGACCAACCAAATCCGTTGATTACCGCGGAAGAGGAAACCCCAGATCATGTCTTCATGCACAGGATGGTTCTAGGAAGTCCGAGGCTCATCATCCTCATCCAGGCTATCCCGTCCCCCGTATTCACAATCCGCACGTGGCTCGCCACAATGCGGAGAGGGACCGGCCAGCAGCTCGACACTACACGTACACCGTCACTGACAATATACTATACCACCTTCCGTCAACCCGACCTCCTGGGATTTCGGCGCCTGGCCGTGTCCCGCGCCGTCCCCTGGATAGCCGAGCGGTCATGGGACTCCCAAATCCACCACGATATATTAATTAATCGACACCCGCCACCATTGTCACCGAAGTGGTTCGCCATCTAGACCTCGCACGCCCAGGCTGCGGCGATACGGGGATCGATAGTGCAGGCCCCTGTGTCGAACAACAAAGACGTTATTGTTAGCAGCTGCGGTCCCTTCCCGTGCGGCTCCTCGGTGGCCCTGCGCGGCACCCCACGGCTCAGGACCCCCCCACCCGGTCCTTGGCCCGTCAACCACCGAGTTCTCATCCGCACGGGAGAGCTGCGGGCTCTAATCACCGCGAACTAGATCTCATGCCACGCATATGCGGGTGAGGAGGGCCAGTCGGACGCAGCACCCCTCGTGATTCACCACCCGCGATGATGTCCTTGGTTCCACCTCCGTGGTTGTTGCTGGGTAGCATCCGAGGGCGGTTGTTCCATACGCGCCAAGCCGCGGGGGATGTGAGATGCCTACCTCTGCAGGAAATCCGGCCATTGCCGACGGCCGTGGTTTTCTGATGAGCCAGCCAGATGCCAATGGCAGAGAGCATCCCGCCCCCCAGACAATCCCATACACAGCCAGACAAACACTTGGTAAACGAGTATACTACACGATAGACACGGTTTACAGGCTTCTCACTTGGCCCGGCCCGAGGTTAGGTTTGAGATAACCACCCCTCCCATGCGCTGCAAAGCGAGCATATCAACCACATCCTTCGAGAACCAAGATATCGCTCGAGAGTGGCCGACAGCAACAAGACGCCATTGACGTCGCAGGATCCCCGCATCAGGCCCCTTGTCGGTCACACGTCTCGACCTGGTCGTGCTGGGGCTGACTTCCAAGATCCTTCCCGTGTCTGCCTCGCCGCGTCTCCACAGCATGGAGCTGCCACTTCCCGAGCGATGCGATGGCGAGCCAAGCGGTCCGTGAGGCGCGTAGGTGGTCTCGCGAGGCATCCATGTACAGATCCGGCTGGCTATAGCCCGTTTTGAGGCCTTGTTCGACGCCGTTTTCTTCCCTGATGAGGACGTCGTTGCGGAGTTGTCTGCAAAAAACCTATCTGCAGGCCCCGTCTTCACCGTGAAGCGCCGACGAGGTCCACCAACCCCTCTCATCTCCAATACTAGCGTGCCCTTTTTTTTTGCCCCCGCGTCTCGCTACGAGTGCCAATTTCATACCCTTGAACCAGATGCATATTGTTGTCAGAGGCGGTCTCTGTCATCCACAAGTCAGCCGATGAGCGGCAGCATGTGTTCTAGATCGAGGAGACAGGTCCTTCAATGCCTGGTCCAGCTCTGCCTTGTCACGTCACTAGCCAAAAATATGGTGTTGATGTCCTCTGTGTCCAAATCGGGCTGCCGTTACACTAAAGGCTTGTGACATGCGGCTAGTCTGGAACCTTGTTGGTCTCTCCTTTCTCTTACCTTAGCGCGCACAAGACTCGCGCCGGTATTCTCGGCGGACTTGTCGCGAGGTGACCGAGACCACCCCCCACCCGAAAGATGGATCCGAAGCACCACCAACAACAACCGAGACAGCAACCGCCGCTCCAGCACCAACCCGGCAAGCCGCCGTGAGGCACTAATTACGTAGATACTGTCTCAGTTTCATAAAGACAACAGCTGCCTCAGTCACAGTCTCATGCATCACACAGTGTCCCGGCGTCAGACGAGCTCCGTACCTCCGAACACCTACCGCTAACACCGAACAGTCCCGGGCCGTCAGCACCGGATCGGAATGCTGCCGACCCTGCCGCCCCTCACGCTCCCCTCTCCCCGGTCGGGCTAACGTTAGTGTGGTGGGTCAACAACAAGAAACGGGAGCATCCCGCGGCTTCCATCTGATCTCTGAACTCAAAATTCCTCTTCCCCAAAAGCCATCCCCCAAACGCTATTCGACACAAAGTGCCCACACTGTGTCTCCCCCGCCTTCCTCCCTAGCCCGGCGCCACGTCGCGAGGCGATGGTGATACATCCGTAGGACGGGGGCCAGAGATCCCCCGGATTCGGATCCGCCGTGTCCGGGGGTCTCGGAAGGCGGGCGAACGGACAGAACCAAGATGGGGGTTCGTTGCTCACTAGTGTGGTGTCCTCTGTTCAGACCCTGCGCCGCATCTCCCATCCTTCTATATCATCCGATGACAAGACATGGCATAACCAGGTAATTCAAAGTGTATCACCATACCGCGTCTGTCTTTTTTCCCACGAACGAACGAACCCCAATCCCCAATTCCCATCCCCCACTTCCCGCCCTGACCCACGTTCGCGGTTGCCGACCGTTCGGTTCCACAGCACTGCCGGACCAACACCCCCCAAAACGGATTCCCAACCCGAAAAGGGGGGGGTATTGATGAGATGTGATGGGACGGGGAACGAAGATGAGGCGAGATGAGAGGGGAGAGGGCGGAGACGGAGATGGCGGGGAAGAGAAAGAGTCCAAGTGCGGGATCGATCGATACGCGCGTGCGCCCGCCCCCCCCCCTCCTTGGGGCTTGGCAAGATGCGATACGATCGACGGAACCCGCTCGCTCCCGGTTTCATGTGTATGTGTGTATGCATCCATCTTGCCTTGAGATGAGATGAGATGAGATGCATGCGATGGGAGGGCAATACCGGGTTAGGTGCGAGCCGGTGGCCGGGGGGGAGGTTATTGAGTAGATATTGGGGAAGGAGATTTTCGCGGGGTTCGGTAAGGGAGGTTAGGTCTGTGCTATGGGGTTGGTGGGTGGGCTGGTTTTCCAGGTTTGGTTGGTTGTGAACTCACTCTTTTCTCAGTGCTGGGAGGAATATTCATGGTGTTGATATGTGAAGTATGTCTCTTTTTTTTAAAAAAAAAAAAAATATTTACAGGTTTAGTTGTTTTTGCCTTTCTCGGGCCTACTACCAGCGCAAAACCAGCCAAGAAAATAAGTAGTAGAATAAACCAACTTTTAGTGAGTTTGGATTTCTCTACAATCTAACAAAACAACTAAAGCCAAAGAGAATGCAAATCTACGCCACTTTTCCCCAAACAGCACAGTTCCCGCTCTACTTCTTGAACGAGACAAAGTTGGGCGAGCCCGCGACATTCGCCTCGGCGACGACCTTGCCGATCTTGCCGGTGGTGGCGTCGCGCTCGAAGACGACGACGCGGCCGTCGGACTGCAGGGCCGAGGCGACACGGGTGCCGTCGCTGTTGAAGGAGAAGTGGCGGGGGTTGATGCCGCCGGCGGAGGCGGTCTGCACGTGGGTGAGCTGGCCCTCGGCGTCGATGGCGAAGGTGATGAGCGGGTCCGAGGGCACGTCGGTGCCGTTGGCGACCTTGTAGGTGAGGTCCCTCTCGAAGCGGGACGAGAGAGTGATGAAGTTGCTGTTGGGCTGCGGGTTTTGTTACGTTAGCAGGTGCGGCTGGGTTACTTGGGGCGCTTCGAGTGATTAACTTACAGCAAGGAAGATCTCAGCAGCAGCGGTTTCCTCCGGGAGCGCGTCGGTGGCGCCGTGGGTGGTGGCGTTGTAAATTTGGGTGAAGGTGAGGCCCTCGGTGCTGTAGGCCACGGAGAAGCCCTGGAGGAGGTTGGAGAGCTCGCAGACGACGTAGAAGTAGGTGTTGTCGCCGGAGGTGTAGAAGGCGCCGTGGCGGGGGCCGGTGCCGCGCGCAAACTCGTAGCTCTTCTGTAAAGGCAGTCAGTATCTTGAAATCCACAAAAGTCACGGGCAAACACGCGACGCGGGGCTTTTACATACCTTCTCGGTGTACTGCAGAGTCGCCTTGTCCACGGCAAGGACACGGATAAGATCGGCACCAAGATCGGGGAAGACGAGGAAGTCTCCGGTGGGGTCCAGGATGGCCTCGTGCGGCCGGGCCTGCTCCTGCGGCGCAGCAGCGCCGTCGTCACGGCCGGGATACTTCTTGGACAGGATCGATTTGATTGCCGCAGGGTCGGAAATGTCGAAGGTGTCGATACCGCCACCAGCGCTAAATTCACGTGTTAGCCGTTTCTCCTTCCGGATATTGTACGGTTGGCCCACTCGCGGAATGGGTAGCGGACCACACAGGGGGGTTCAGGGGTTCGGGGGGAAAACACTCACTAATCGGCAACAGCCAATCCCTTGCCCTCATTGCCGTAGACGATGGTGCTCACGGGCCCGCCAATGGTCGGACCGGAGCTGAGCACGGTGAAGGCGCCAGCGTCGCCAATCTTCAGGGCCGCAAGATCGCCGTTTTCGCCGCCCCAGGCCTCGTTCACGCAGTAGAGAACGTCGTCGACCTGAGTCAGCCATGAGGGGTAGGGACCGCAGGTATCAGATCCCTCGCCGACGGCTGAGAGGGTCGAGCCTTCCAGCTTGAGGGTCAAGAGCTCGCCGGCGCCGTCACCGACGGGGTAGGTGGTGACCCAGAGGGTGTCCGATGTGCTTCCGCCGCCGCAAACCGGGGCAGCGGCGGCGAGCCGGAAGCCGGCCCCGAGGGCAACGGCAACGCTGTGAGAAGTCCGCATGGCGTCTTTTAGAAAGCTTTAGTTTGGCGCTAGTCGGTGCTGCACTTTCGGAACCAAGATATCGATATCGATCGGTCGATGTTGTTGTTTTTGCTGTCTGTGTGTTGCAGCTCGCGTTGGTGGCAAAGTTTATTTTCTTTTATCTTTTTTTTCTGTTCTTGTCGAAAGAATGTCCGGGACTACGGAGTATAAAAATGTTTTCTCAGATGCGGCGGACAACACGCTTCTAATAAGCGCCTGAAGAGTGTCGATCGTGCCACATGGCCCTGTGGGCGGTTGACAAACAAACGGCACAATGGGCGCTTCTCCCGGCCCGCACAGCTTCAAAGGTGGGCGGCCCCCCTGGACAGGGGGCTTCGCATTGTTCATTGCATCAAATGAAGACCAGTTATTACAACCGGCCCCAATCCCGCATTGTTGCCCATTGTCCCGGGTGGCCAACGGTTGATGGAAAATCAACATTGGAGAGGCTACCCCTTGCATCAGTCATCAATTAGGGAACGGGAGCACCTGTGCCTGGTTCCGCATGGATGAGATCGGACGGAGGCAGCACGCGGCGCAGCTTTCCATTGGGGAGCGGGTGGAGGCTTTGGGAAGCGCTGACAGCCAGTGGGAATCGCCCGTCGCCGTTAGGCTGCTGGGGCCTTAATCTATCCGGCCCGGTCGAGGCGGGATCTAACCCCGATAGGATCTTGGCCGCCTCGAAGCGATGAATCCTGAAGATGGAGAGCGAGGAAACGACGTCGGAACAGGAACCGGGTTGGGGGAATTGGCTGGACGAGGCCTGCGAGAAGGCGCATTGGGGCCTTGCCAGGTCAGACTGTCAGAGGTAAGGTCAGATGGAAGGCGCATGCTGCACTGCATGCACTCTGACAATGGGCCAACGATGGGCTATGGGCTGCCCGGTCGCGGGTGTTCCTTTCGTCTCGTCCAATACCTTCGGCCTGAGCTCGAAGAATGCAAGAATAGGTGGAAACCAAGCCGGGCTCCCTTGGCTCCAAGCCTGGCCAGTGGGGCTCAAAGGGGATCCTGCAAGGCGGCGCATGCAGGGGCGCGGCAAGCCAAGCGCGCGGAGAAAGCGGGGAAGAGCTCTGGAAGGCCTGTTGTCCCCTGTTGTTCCCTGTTGTTTGTTCTTCCCCTGCGCTGACTGTCTGGCTGTGAAACAAGCAGCCACTCGCTCTGGTCCAACAATCCAACGCTGCCACACCAGAACAACGCCGCCAACACGGAACCGAACCCAACGGGCGGACAGCTGGTTTCAAGCTTGGCTGGCATTCATGGTTTGCGTCATAAGTCGGACCAACACACTTGAGCCGTCGTTCTGTCTTGCTGGGATTTGTTCATTGACTCTCAAGCTGTTTCGATCCTTTCATCGGTACATTACGACCCGATCGGGGTGGACTGATTCCCGGTCACCTAACCTAATGCCAAAAATGGCCTCCGATATCACCGCAGTTGATGTTGAGCTGTCACGAGGAACACCACTGACGGCGATTTGAATCCTCTTGTCGGACCTCGCTTCCCCAAGTCCGGAATTTCGGGGACTTGTTCCAGTAGTGTCCGATGAGCCCGCACTCCAAACAATAAAGTTGGCGCTTCGTTCCTCCAAAGACCGGCCCTGTCCCGTTCAGGTAAAGGCTTTCCGTGGGCAGCTGCAGCTTCGATGAAAGTAGAAGCTTAAGCCCCGGAAAAGAACAACAGCGGAGCCGAAGTCGGCACGACGACCCGCGTCCTCAGCCTCTCCATGATCGCGTCACACGAGGTGCCGAGGCGAGGGAGGTCAGGTCAGATGCCTAGGTGGTCAGGCACAATGAGGACGGGACGGAAATCACCGTCCCAAGTCGGAATACGGTTTCTCTTTGATCCGACGCTTCTTGCAATCCATCCCATTCCTATCCAGCCACCCCAGGTTGTCCACATTCGAGTGGCTAGACTCAATTGATGAGGCTGCAACTTCCCTCCCCTGCCATGCTGACCTGACCACCAGTTAAGCAAGGTAACCTCGATTGAACCTCTGCCGAAGCAATTGTGCCAAGCCTTGGGCCACCGTTTACGGTACCACTCCCAAACATTTTCTGGCTGACCCAAACAAGATTTACCATCAAAGTTAACAATTAAAACGTAGTAGCTGTCGTTCTCATTGCTGGTGGTTTACCACCTCTTCACCTTCCTCTTCCATCTTTCGCACGGCCCATACCCTACCATGTCCTTGGAGTGGTCGTACCAAAAGCTGCCTGAGTGCAATTCTTAACAAACAGGTTGAACAGACGGGCCAACGAGCCACTACCCGAGTTCCAGGCAGGGCCAACAACAGTATCGCAAACGGACTTTCAGGTTCAGTTGTTGGCCTGGTCAGGCTGGTCTCCATTTGTCTCCCCTGCCACGCCTTCTCTTGATTCAGTCAGGGTTTCTTTCTCTCGACATCGTGGCGTCAAACTCAACATCCGCAACCCTGTTTCTTGCGGACCACCCCACAGCTCTGAAGTACGTCCATGTACATACATGTACATACTTCGTACGCCTCATCCAGCAAAGATGGAATCCTTCAGTGTCTGAGCGTTCGCAAGCCTGCATAATCCACAGTTGCCCGCGAGAAAACGGCTGCATCAACTGGCATCAACCACCGTCTCACACCCCCAAGCTAACGTGTTAGCGCCGGGACTTGCTCTGCTCGCCCGCTGAAGTTACGCAGTCTTCACTTCACCAAATCCACCGCAACCACAAAATCACAATTTAACCGCCTTCTTTAGCCGTTCCCAGCCAGTCAGCGGACGGTTCGTGCGACCCACATTCTTCTTCTTCTTCCGCCCGTTGCCAGTGGCTTCTCCACGATCTGATCGCTCAACTGATCAACGAGGCCGGTCCATGCAGCTGGCGACCGATCCGGGCAAGGCTGGCCTCTGCTGCTGCGCTCGGGGCCCGCGAGAGCCCGCCGTGCCCGCCCCCCGACTGGTTCATCTCACAGGGAGATGAGGCGGCGGCCCCCTCTCGGGATGGATGCCTTCCTGTGTCGAACTTTCGTGGAACAATCGGGTGGGTGGCTGAGGCGTGTGGATAACTAGCTGATTTCGTGTGCGAGAGTAAGCCGGGCGCAGAAACGGGCGTATTCTTCTTGAGCCCCCCGTCGCAGCACACCCCGGAATATACAGTTCGAGAGGGTCTGTGCCCGGCTCTGAGTATGATCCTGGTGGCCGGGGGCCGGAAACAGGTGATGGATGATGATGTCCTGCCCATGGAAGAGGGGCCACGCATCTCTTCGTCTCGTTGTGGATGGTTTCCAGATGACTAACGATGATGTGACGATGGCTCGACCAGCGACCAAAACCAGGACAGGTAGGCACGGCAAGGGTTAAAGAAACGCATCATGAAATGAGTGCATGGCCTTTTGCGGGGAAGGTAGTTATCCGTTAGCGAACTCGCGTACGATCCAAGCGCATTGCAGCGTCGTCTTCGCCCATCACCACTCCATCCAGAACTACCCCAACAACTACCTACATCCATCCATACCCTCACCATAACAAACACCGTCGTATTGATAGTACCACAAACCGCCAACCCAATCACCCCTCCAGACCACCGCGACCTCAACCCCAAGCATAAGAGCGAGAGAGAGAGACAACAAAAGAGGGGAGAGAGCGAACCCCAGCCAGCGTCACAGCCGTAAATTAAACAAAGACCACAAGTCAGGAACCGACATCAATGGATGCTACCGTAGGCCCTGCCGTTGCGACCAAGTACCGAATTACACACATGCCGTCGTGACAGCCGAGCTGGGGAACACGACTAAAACGACCAAGACGACCGGCCAGACGAGCAAGGGGGTGGTGTTTGGGGGTCGGGTTCGGGGTCACAAAAGAGAGAGCCTGCCTGCCCGCCCGCTCGCCGTGGAGCGCAGACGACGACGACATTGGCTCGGCTTAACTCCTTCGTAACCAAAAAAAAGAAAACCAGAACTGAGTTCCAGTCTTTGCCAAAGCAAGGGCGTCTTTGCGATTTGGTGATGGGACGCGGAAGAGCTCCGCTGGGGGGGTCTCCGTCAAAAACGGCACATACATGTACACACCACAGAAGTGAACAAACAGGTCTCAAGGAAACGGCGATGTGGCTTGCGCTGTTGAAGATGTCACATAATGAGGACGCATGTCACATTCCAAGGCTTGACTCGACCACAGACTAGTTAGAAGAGGAATGTCTATGTATGTAAACGGCTTGCTTCATCATCCGGCCTCGAAATGCAATACTCATAGTAACCAACCCAGCCCCCTCAAACACACAACGCGATGCACCGACCGGCCAAAGATGCACAACCAACCGACCTCTACCATGCGCTAACCAACACCCCAGGATAATCCGCCCGACCATGTAAACGACAAAACGAAAGGTAAAGTAAAGGGTATCAAGTAGTAATAGTAATAGGTGATACTCAATCGCCCCCAGCCCCGGACTCCACGTTCTCTATCCAGCCCCTGACCGCCTCGCGCAGGGGACTTTCCCTTTCCCTATTCCCAACACCGCCTTCCAGCTCCTGCTCTCTCTCTCCAATGACGTCTTGGATGATATCCTCCAACGCCCCCAGCAGCACAGTCTTACACTGCGACCGCGGCACCTCCTGCGGAGTCGTCGAACCTCCGGTCCCCAAAACCGGCAGAAGTCCTTGCGTCGAAGAAGTGCCAGGACACCTCGCATCCGCAGACACGGAAACTGTCACTGAGCTGGCCAAAACGCTATCCCTCCTCCCCGTCTCTCGCTCCCTCTCCCGCCGCTTGCTAGTTGACCGAGACGAGCTTGTCGAGCTGACTTTGCTTACGGTCGTTTCGGTGCTGGTTCCCGCAGAAGCGACGACACGCTCCACGGCCTCAATGAGTACGTCGTCGAAGGCCACGACGGGCTCTACGATAAATTCATCCTTGAGCTGGATGTCAAGCACGGACGGCGGCGGATTCGACGATGCTGTAGTTGAGGCCGTGAGTGGAGTCGCTGCCGTTGTAACGTTGTTTGACTGCTGCTGCGTATGCTGTGCGTGCGGGCTCAGCCTGATTAGGCGACGGTAACGTATGCGTGTGATGGTAAACGCGGTTGTGTCTGCGACGATAGTCGAAGTGACGTCGACCCATTTTTCAGTAGGGATGTCCTCCGGCGAAGATGACGACAACGGGATTGGCGGCGTCGGTTCGGCGCGCATTGATTCCTTAATTTCCTCAATCATGTCATGCTGAGCTGCTGGAAGAGCCTGGAGCACGAAGTCGGGGTGGTAGTGCTGCAACCAGCCGGCAACGTTGAGCGGGACGTCTCCGTCGGCGGCAAAGCGGAAGGATTGCTCGAAAGCGTCGAGACCTGTGCCGAACCCAGAGGCGGAGAGATAACCGCTGCTTGACGGCGAGCTTACGGCGCTCTCAAACGAGGTAATGAAATCCGGCAATGGGACATCGACGTCGATAACCCCGTCATCAATATTAATCGACGTCTTCACAGGGGACTCGTAAGCGCTAGACGGGTCTGCTGTCCGCTGAACTTTTCGCGCGACTGCTGGCTGCCCGCAGACGGCCGGGGTGTCGGCAGACGCACGCGGCGGCGGCGTGGGATCTCTGGGGCCAACGGTCTCGTCGTCGCGGGCATCACCAGCTTGGCCGCCTGTGGGACCTACCACCCCTACCTCCGGTGGCGCTGTCTTGGTGGATGCTGCGATCGAAGACTGTCGTGGCTTGACTGGTGACGTAGGGATTCCATTTTGTCCTTCGCTGGGCACGGGGGACCTGCTCGTCGAATCTCTCCTCCTGGCACTCCAGAGGGTGCTGATAACACTCCATCTTGAACTCTGCCTGCGTTCACCGGCCGTCGACCCCTGAGACCCGGGGCTGTCATCTCTGGTGAGCCGCTTCAAATCATCCGCGGCGATGCTGTTGCTGCTGCTGGGGCGACCCTGGGCGAAGAGCTCGGCTCGGTGAGCGGTAGAGAAGTGCGGGATACTAGTCTCGGGCAGGATGGCCGCAGTGGTGGCGGCGCTGCTCTTTCGCGTGTGTAGGTCGCTCCCACGGATCGGCAAATGGGTGGTCCGGATCGAAGCAGCATCAGAAGCTCGCCTTTCATGCCTCCCTTCCATACTTAGGTGAGCCAGGGGAGGAGGGACGGCCCCTGAACGCGCGTTGTGCGTCTGCAAGCTCAGATTTCGGGAATGTGACGGCATCCGCGTGCCTGTCCGGCGGTTTATTTTCCTGCGTAGTGACTCCTCTTTGAGAATGGGGACAACAAAAGATGGAGGCGACTGGGAAAGGGCGCCAAAGGACGCCGGAGTGCTCGGTCTATGTGATTTGATCCCCGGCAGCTGCTGGGAGGCCGGTAGGAATGCCGATAGCAGAAAGACCAGCCGCCGCGCGGCGATCTTGTCGTCGCTCAAGATGACCGTGCGGGACGGTACGAGAGTGTCTTCTTCTGACCGACCTTTATGTTGCTGGAAGAGATGTCGCCGGCGATATGCTGGCGGGCTCAATGCTTGGAGCCAGTCGGTGTGGGTTGCGAGGAAGCCGGTCAGTAGGTTAAAGAAGAAGAAGCCTTGCTCCTTTCCGCCAGCCCACTTCGCCATCCAGCGAGCCTCCTCCCGCCAGATTGGCCACCGGTTCTGGCCAGTTGTTACGCGTGAGGCTCGGATGCCGGCAACGATCCGGGTCTTTGCGGCATCGATCTCAATGCTGATCTTCCGGTTGTCGAGTAGACAGTTGGGAAGCAGTGTAATGTGCTTGGCATTTGTCTTGGGCATCTTGACCGGCTGTCCATCCTCGCGCCGACCCGGCGCCGAGGCGGCCCTGGCTAGCTGGAGAGATAGGGCGGGAAGTGGGTCAGGAGATGCGAGATCAATTTGCCTGAGCATGGTAAACAGGGTGTTGGCAACCACAGTTTGTAGATGGCTCAACGTCCTCATGATGATATCCCAATGCTGGGTGATGGCGTCGATCTGATCCTCCATATCGTTGCCATAGCTTGAGTCCAAGGACTCGGATCCGCCAAATCCGCCTTGGCCGACCAGTGTCCAGCCGGAGCGTCGGGTCGAGCTGAAAGACGACGGAAACGAATCTTGTTCGGCATAAGAACTTGGCCCTTTGAAGCCGGAGCGTAACGTTGGCGGGACGGAATGTGAAGATGGAGGCAGAGTAATGATGAGGGCCACCGCGTACATGGGCGTCCTTTTCTGCCTCGGCTGGAACCGCTTTTTCTTAGCCTTCAGGTCTTCGCCACTCTGCGGAAACGGGTAGCCTGGTGCTTCCTCGGAAAAGCCGCCATGGAACGTCGGCACGTCTTCTTCGATAGGAAGATTGACGGGAAACAACCTCGTTATCAGGACCTTTTTCCTGTCCTGATTCCGGCTTGGTCCTCCGGGCGCCGGAGGCGCGGGAAATGGCGGAGGGTTTTCCGAAGAGAAGGATTGTGAAAGCCGACTCGCCCTCATCGTGGATCTCCCCAACGAGCCTCGCCCATCCCCAAACATGGAGCCCGGTTCGCTCGGGCGAACATCCGAGGGCACAACATGGACCTTGGTCGAGGTTCCCTTGTATGCCATGAGCTCCGAATTGCCAAATATGCAGCTAGAAAACGTAGCCAATTCCTCGCGGTATTCGCGCCATGCGCGCTGGGATTCGCTTTCCGCGGAGCCCTGGTTGCGGCTGTGGACCGAGGGTCTCCGGTCGAAAGCGCCCTGCCGAATCTTAGGGCTACCAGGTTGAATAATGATGGGACGCTGCGAGTAGCTGACGCTGGGTTTTCGGGGGGAAGCAGGATTCCGGCGCGGCTCTTGGACAGAATAAGAACCGGCAGTCGCGGAACCGCGGTCTAGCGAGGCGGGCGCAACGGGCGGGGCGGGTTGGCTGTCATACAGGAGCGAAGCTGCGACGGAGCTCAGGGCATCCTGCATAATGATGAGACGGACATCGCGCACGTCAAGCTCGATGTCGGCATTGTAGTCGTAGGCGTTCGTCGTGGATCCGGTCGGAGTCGTGGCACCACTTGACAGAGGGTACAACTGGCTGACGCGGTGCTCATACAGGTCCTGGGGATCCGGGAAGAGCAGATGTCGCGTGTGGATATCTTCTTGAACCGACTCAAGAGGGAACGGCCTCTGTGACGAGGGCTGGGTCGAGGGCTGGGCCCCAGTCCCGGAGCCAGCGCCGAGGTTGAATAGCTTCCCAAGCATTCCAAAGATTTGGCAAAGCCGCGTGAAAGCGAGGAGCGGAAGTCTCCAGGGATTGGGCGACGGTCCGTTTCAGCAGTTCAGACGACAGCGAGGCGTCGGAGGATCATGGTCGCCAGCGGGGATGGCGTAGGCGCCATGCGAAGAGGATTGCTGTGAGATGAGTAAGACGAGCGAGGCCGAAAGTGTGAGAAGTGGGCAATATCGAGCGAGGCGTCAAATGGCATGACCTGTTGGGATGAAAGGGATGAAAGTCGTCGTGAGGTGAGAGGCGAGGGGTCGCGTGAGGGTCCTAGTTCCAGCGTCGACGAACCAATCTGCTTCTGAACCCTCTTTTCCTTCTCTCTTCAGTTCCCGACACTGGTTGAGCCGGCCGAGGTGAGAACGGCTCACAAGGGGCAACCGAGGGATCAACGGCCACGGCGAGATCTGGTCCCGACAGGGGTGTTTTCAAAGCTAGTGCTGTCTCAAGCACTGCAAACCAGAGTAAACCAGACAGGGCCAGATGCAAAGCAAAGGCCTGCGTTGTCCAGAGCGACAGCGGTTCGGCCGAGGGCCGGGGGGTTGGGAGTGGAGAGATAGATATAGTCAAACGCCGTAATAATAATGTCAGGCCCGCCGTTCTTCCGTGGCTTCTCTCCTCCCGAACGGTTTAACCACAATGGTGACGAGTGGGTTTTAGCAGTCGGTGGGGAAAAGCGACACGCGAGGAGGGGCTTGGCTGCGAGAATCGTCGCGGGGGATTCCCAGGATAGCAGGAGGGAGCGGCGAGAAGCAGCGAGGGGAGGAGCAACCTGGAAGGGCCGAGAGGAGCAGGAGGGGAAGGGATCACAAGGAAGGAACCTCCACTGGAAAGGGACGACGAGTGGAGCAACAGAGATGGAAAGCGCAGTCGGCGTTGGAGTGGAGTGGAGAGAGGGAGGAAAGAGGGAAGGGGGCAATGAGGGCAATGACGCTTTGCGCGGCTCTGGCGTCTGTCAGCTTCGGGGTTCTGTCAATTCATCAATTCCAGGTTGTTTGGCAGGATGTCGCCCTTTGGCTGTTGCGTTGCAGCTTTTGCGGGGGTCCCGGGTCCAGAATGGCGGTGACGACGAAAGCGGCGGTTGAGGTCCGCGTTGCGCGCCCAGCTGCGGCAGGTGCGCGGCATGTGGGCGACATGGGCCCCCGACATTGAGCGGGTGGGATCCGCCGGGGGGCGTCGGCTTCGCCAAATTGAAGAGGCTCGCCCAGACTGCTTGCTGCACAAAAGCGGGCCCGCTACGACACCTCTTTCCCGCAATTTGCTGGTTGGGCAGGGCTGCACAGACTCGACGAAGGCGCCTGGAACCCAAAAATACCATTCAATTCGCGGATTCGCGGATTCGCGGAACCTGGGGGGAATCCATGGCTTGGTGCTCGGCCATCTGTAACGTTAACCGACCAACTTGATGACTGACAGACGGCCGGACTGCTGCACGACACACGACCCCCGCTTCCGTGGTCCAGTGATCAATTGAAGCCGCCGACACAATACGTAACTCCGTCCTTGAACACGATCTGGGAGAACGCAGCGAAGCTGTGGCCGGTGGGTTTACCGTACTCTGCGAAACACCGCGATCTTGTTGTAGTTAGGCCAGTGGAAAAACACACATCCGGCGAGTCAGGCGCATCCATGGAGCCGTTGACTTTTAGCACAGGTTTCATACTCCACTAGCCGAATTCCGTCCGAGGGTTTCCTCAACGACATCCGATATCACCAAACGCTCCGAGAAGCAACCACCACGAGAAAGTCGTTGACAACAACAACAACTTGAAAGCCGCTAAAGCGCTGCCGGCAGCCGCCAAGCAGACGGATGCCGGCTATTATCATGGCTGACAAAGATTGCGGCGGCCCGTCTTTGGTCGGTTGCCCTTCCGAGCCGCCCCAAGAAATACCCACATGGTGGATGCCGCGTGGCTCTGAGAGTTTGGCTTCATTATTCTTTTCAGGTCGGACCGTTTTGTTTTGCAAGACGAAGAAGGGCCTTGGGATAGCGACTCTTGCTGCTGCTCCGGGATTTTGATTGACGGTTGTAGCTCGCCCAATCCTAGCCCTGACTTTCGTCGTTCCCTTGTATCAGGGATCGGGCATCTGGGCGAGCAGTGAGCCACGAGGCTGTTGGGATGCCGGGGCTGTTCCGACAGCCTGGCTCCAAGCAAGTGGTCTCGCGACTAACGGCTTCACCGCCAGAAAGCCGCAATGCTCGCTCCCTTGCCGGCAATCGATTGATGGGCTGGAGAGGACGCAGCCACAAGGCAGCCCAGGCCAGTGTAACCCAACCTCATCATCTCGAGACGGCCTGTCCTTGTCGCTGCGCATCATTCCGTGGTTTGGCAACAAGTGGCATCCTCGTCGCTGCCACGACGTCCACAGCCTCCCAGAACCTGCCCGCCTTGAGCCCGCCTGGATTATAGCCTGTTTGTTTTTCGGGCCGCAACTCGCAACCATGGCGGCCATTGACTTGGTCAGTGACGGCATTCTTCCAACGACTGCCGATTGTTCCCCTTTCCGTTTCCTTTATTTGCGAGAGCTTTTCAGGTTGCTTCGGTCCGCACAGAGGAAACGATCAACGAGACAGCAATCGTCACCACCCCTTATCTTCCTTCGAAGCATCAAGACTTTGGGCGAGAACAAAGTACTGTCACACACGTTGGTACATGTACAGACAAACGCACTGCACACCTTTCTCACCTGCATTGGCTTCTTTTTCGACCACCCGCCCCCTGTACTTGACAAGCCAAAATGCCACACAGCCAATTACGACGCTGAAGCCGGCCTGATCTGGCCCAATAGGGAAACCAAGCCTGTGACTTCATCGCAAACCGCGGCCCAAGATAATGGGGGCCCCCCCATCATTTCTTGTGCCGCAGCCATGCCGCAGCGAGGTGACAGGTCAGAAAAAGGGGGGCGGGCCCGATCGTTGCCAAACCTTATGCACACATATCTACATGCGTATGTTCGGTCGAGTTCCCGACTGACGAAGCATTCGACCCAGCTTTCTTACTTAAACAGCCACCGGTTGGCTGGCCTCACGTCGATGAGTTCGATAAGCTGCGTCAGGTAACTCTGTGTTCCTGATGCGAGCATCTGTCAATCCTCGTCAGGCTTGTGCGACTTCCCCGTAACCTGGAAAATGCCGTATCTCTTACGTACAACGGCGGCAAGCGAAGGAACTTGTCACTGCAGATGCAGGCCTGCTCGCATTCTTGACAATGGCCCCGCCCCCACGTCTAACCCCCAGGCCTTGCCCCCATTCACTCCCTGGCTCCGACGCCACGGTTACGGTTCCGGGCCGCGACGGCCAAGCGAGCATGAAACAAACGACACACAACAACCCTCCCTCTGGCTATGTCTGGAAATAGGATGGCAGGGCTTCCAGGTTGGGCCACCAAGCTATCCCCGGAAAACACCTCTAGCATGGGGAGACGATGCGCACTTTCCGCAAGGCTGGACATCGGGAGGGTTAAATGAGACGGAATGTGATCCGCACCTTGTAGCGGAGTGGGAAACCACACCAGCGAGCCGAGACTCTCAGCTGACGAGACATGACTGCTGCGAAACCGCTCCTGCATAGTGCAATGGGGGTGATACGGCATTCGGGCCAGTGGCACAGTCCAATGCGAGCCTGCCATTGACGGCATATGCCATGTATGTGTGTCATGCGTAGACGAAGCAGTGAGAAAGCTGAGCTTAGTAAAGGAACCATCCGGCAGTTGCTGCATACCCGATGTCGCATACGTCACGGTGCTTGCGGTCGCAACGGGATGTTAGTCAATAGAAGTCTACCTACTCTGCGTGAAACACCTTGCCGTCTCCTTCCTCCCGCCAAAGGCGTGATGTCCGAGATAGGATGAAAACGTAGCAGGTCCCAACCCCTTAACCCCCCGAAACCACCCTCGCTGAGGCAAGCAATCGAAAAGGAACAAACAAAACCAACCCAACACCTGTGCCCGAACAAACCACCCCCTTTCACACCCGCCCCAAACCACTGCAGCACATGAGATGATCACACATACCCCGGCCGCACACCATCTGGCAGGGGAGCGGCGCAGCCGAACTCTGATGAACAGGAAGAACGCCTCCCTCGCCTTCGCCCTTGCCGCCGCCGTCTCGCCCCATCGCCGCGCCGGCGGAACTGACAGATTCGGAGGCCGAAGGGCAGACCGAAGGCGGCAGTGGCGGCGGCGGCGGTAGCAGCAGCAGCTCCGGCTGCAGGGTCACGGAATGGATCCCGTAGGCGTGCAGGCACTCCCGGATGGTGCGCGCCTGGGCCGCGAAGCTGGTCAGGTCGGAGCCCGAGACGATGATGTGCGCTGAGGCGATGGCTTTGTGTTGGTCGAGGCGCCAGATGTCTGTTTGGGTGGTGTTAGCTTTCGTCTTAGGGAGGCACATAGGCATCTCATAAGATAAGAGAAAGGCGGTGGTGGTAGGGGGTTAGGGGGGGTAGGTATGTGTGTCTGTTTGCAAGCAGCACGTACGCAACTCATGCACCGAAACGACCCCATCCACCCTCTCCATATCCGCCCTGACATCCCCCAGCCTCAACCCCGCGGGCGCGCTCTGCAGCAGGACCTCGCCGCTGCGCCGGACCAGCGGCACCGCCGACGCTAAGACGGTCAGCGCGATGGCCAGGCCGACGGCCGGGTCCGCGTAGAACCGGCCCCGCGCTGCTGCCGGTACTAGCCACATCACGGCCGCGGCCACAATTACCCCGGCGTTGTTGAGCGCGTCGCCGGCGACGTGGAGGAGGGCGCCTAGCATGCCGAGGTCGCGGCCCGGGGGGTTGGGGGTGTGATGTGTGTGGTGGTGGTTGGCGTGGTGGTTGGCGTGGTGGTTGGCGTGGTGGTTGGCGTGGTTGTTGGGTGTGATGTTGGCGAGGGCGTCTTTGGTGGGCAACTTGTCGTCTTGTGTGTGGTCTTGGTTGAGGCTGGTGGCGGTGGGAGACTGGGTCCCGGGGCTGGTTTCGGCTTCGGGGTCAGGGTCAGGATGGTTATGGTGGTGGTGATGCTCTGGTAGTGATGTGTGAGTTCCCATGTCCGACAGTAACTTGGTGATGGACTGGACTGACCGTGTAGGAAAACAGCAGTGATGATGTTCAGGCCGAGACCCACGCAGCCCATGACGAGCATCAGCTTCACCTCCTCAATCTCCCTGAGGGATATAAAACGCTCGATGGACTGGAGCAAGATGCTGATGCCCAAGGCGAGGAGGAAGGTTCCGTTGAAGAAAGCCCCCAGGACTCGGGCCCGCTGCCAGCCGAAGGAGAAATCCTGACGAAATTCTATCTTTTCTGACATCTGGCTGGCGATCAGTTACAGTGTGGAACCAGCACGGGCATGGGGGATTACCAGAATTGACATTAAGGTCACGATGAAGCCGACGAGATCGTTCAACTGATCCATATTCTAGTCAATATCCCCGACAAGGTAATAGCTATGGGTTATTGACTTACATAATGGAAAGCATCAGCCATGAGGGCCAAACTTCCCGTCTTGAAAGCGACTGAATATTGTTAGCGATCAACTACCACTTTACATGGAAGCGCCCTGCGATATACCTCCCAGCTCAGCGACGAAAAAGGCGAGGGATATGACGATGGCCGCCGAAATCTTCTGCTTATCGGAGAGTTTAAACGCCATGGTAGGGATTTGGCCTCGGCCTCGGACACCGACTTGGCGATTTTGGCAAGTTTTCCCTCTTCCCCTCTTGCGAAGGTCTCTTTTCCGACTTCAAAGAAACCAAACTTCAATATTTAGACGCCGAGGGGGTAGGTAGTCTCAGGATAAACCGCCCGCTTCGTGGAATCGGTGAAGGCTATGGTGAAGAAGAAAATGGGTGTTACGAAGAGTAACAAAGAGTAACAAAAAGCAGCAGGCGCATGGCCTACCCGGTGCTGTAGCGGAGATCAAGAAACATCGCTTATGTCGTCGACTTCTCGACGGACCAGGGTGATGGGATGGAGAACCTTGAGGGTAGACGGCCATTGCACAGGCCTTTCACCGGGAGGATGGTGGCATGGAGGAGAGTACAGAAGTGTACCAGGATCGAGGACATACCAAAGAAAGCCACCGGGAGAGAGCAGGACATGGAGATGGGCTCAAGGGGTGCAATCTACGACAGACATAGTTATATTGAACATGCAGGAGGATCTTTGACGGCTAGCCAGCTAACATGACTATCTTTCGAAAGGGCAGTAATATACCTTTAGTTCAACTAATAACTGCTGTTTCGAATGTCTGTGCCATGGAAGGTCCCATGGTAAAGGCACTGTTGTGATGGTACAGCAACGGGAAAAGGGGTTTCACAGAGTTTGGGGATACCTCGTGGTGTATACTCCGGAAGTACTGTGGAAGAGAGCACATGGTCTACCAAGTCTCAAAGACCAACGCATTCAATCCCAATGAAGCCAGCGGTGTGCATCTAGATGTTAGGCTCTAAGGGGTGGCATGCACCATGGCCATGGTTCCGTTTGAAAATAAAGATGTTCCGGGTTTACAATCCCAATCAAACCAAGCACTATGACACTATGGAATCCGGACATTTTGTCCGACCCTGTGCTGCAAGTCGAGGCTGCTACCCGTCAAGGGGCAGAGATGGAGACGAAGGGGAGATGGATGGCGACAGTCGTGAATTGATTTGATTGTTGTGCTTGTGGAACCATGGATGATATGAGGCCCGGCTTGGCATGGCCTATGGATACTGTCCCGACAGGGAAGTGTGGCATGCGTGGGCGGAACAGTCTGCATCAGCAGGCGGTGAGATGCCCCCCACTGATTCTGCCGGCATGAGCTACTGTACCTAACCTCCTGAGACTCCAAGCTCCATCCCCTGCAGGTTAGGTACAACGACAATTCAGGAACACACTGCAACCACCCGCCGCTTTCTCCATGTCCATGGGTACATGCCTACATACCTTACACAATATATGCCTTCCAAGTTGAAAGCGCTTACACTCAGCGCTATGACCATTCGAAAGCAGCATTCAATTGCTTGCGGGGACAGGGATTGATTGATGCGTAACTGGAATACCCTCCCTCTCCATGCCTCCTCCACCACGAAATGCATCGTCGGCGTCGTTATCGGCGACGCCAGGCCTAGCGAAAGGGCCGAATAATAATTGGCCGACACATCTCCGCCACTTCAGCAGGTCCAGCCACGATCGATCCCTCGAGCACGCCTATTCGAACTCCCCCGGCGACACCGCATCGAGCAACTCTACCATTCGCGAGCGCCCCTCATCCCGCCTGTCGTCCCGCCTGCGCACGGAGCGGCGATGGACCGTCACCGTCAACGAGTCGCTTGCCCGCGACGAGGTGCTGCTCAATTTGGACCAGATTGGGGATGATATCAAGCCCGGCAGCCTTGTGGCCATCGACGTGGTCAAGGCGGATTCTGAGAAACCGTTACAGGGCTCGCACCCCAGGCACCTCCAAGATCGCAAAGATCCGGCCACGGCGGGTTGCACAGAAAGGCGTTATATATGTGTTGCAAAGGACATGCCGAAGGAGCTGAAGGCCCGGTACGCTACGGTGGAGGTCTACGTCGCTAAACATGTCGCCGATGCCTTTGCCATGAGGAAAGGCACCCAGGTCACCCTTACTCCGGTACGTTGATGTGGGGAAACCTCGGTCTCCCCGGTCTTCCTTCGTTATGACTAGAAGCGTACTAAAAGTAAGGTAGATTGATGAGAATAATCCGGCTCTGGAGGCATCTCACGTTGAGCTGTGCTTCAAAGACCAGTATCTCTCTCGGGCCGACATGTGGAGGATGGCTGTCGGAGAGCTGGCCGAGAGGACTGTCTACAAGGGCCAGATGGTGTTGTTTATGGGCACCGTCAAGGCCCAGGTGACCGCCGTCTATGTTGATGGGCGCAAGGCCCAATCAGCATTCTTTGGCCGCCACACGAAGCCCGTCTTTCGCAGCGAGTCGGCCCGCTATGTGCTCTTTATCCAAATGGCCCGTGAGATGTGGGACTTCGACCAGGACGGCTCTGGCGAGATCATGTTCAACAAGGTTGTCAACGGGTTCCTGCCTGCCCTATTTAAGAAATGGGCCGCTATGAAAGTCAAACATCTCGTTACCATTGTCTTGTTCGCGCGCGTCGAGTACGATACGGGCATTTCCACCGAGCTGGCATCTGCCTCGGCCCATCATGATTACTACACCGGCGTCCAGGCCTCGGAAGACCGCCGTCCTTATAAGGACTTTTATCGCGTCGTGGTTAGCGAGATGGGCAGCGGAGAATGGACCAGGATTTTGCATCAGCTCAAACGCGAGTTCAATTATTTCCGCAAAGATATCAGCACATACCATCAAAGGGCCATGGGACCGACCGCTTCGGGCGAGGACTCTGGCGACCAAGGGGTGCTGCTAAATAGAATCAAGGCCGAGGCCTCTCGAGCAGTTCATGGCAACTTCCTCGAAGCCATCAACATGGCCTCGTCACTATACGCACACGATTACATCGACCGGGATTTGACGAGGACTGGTGTCTCTGTGGTTGTCATTAGCCCGAGTCCCGGCGTCTTCGAGGTCGAGTACGATGCGTTGCGCCGGACCACTGAGGCCCTCGCGTGCAACGGAATCGGTATCGAATTGATATGTATCCCCAATATCCCCCTGCATTCCGTGCCCCTATTTCGATATCGGAACCCTCGCCAACCCGGCCAAGTGCAGCGCAAAACCAAGGTGGATATCAGCCAGGGGAGCACACCAAAGCAAACGATGCTCACCTTTGGGAGTTACAGTAGCCTCGCAGGTTCCTATTCGCCGAGCAAAAGGATGGAGGGGCCACGGGGTGGTGAGCCAGCTGGTCCTCTCTCTTCTCAGGACGAGTGGGTGTCTGCCATCCCCCAATGGCTTCACGTCTCATATTGGACCGGGGCCTCGGAAGAGGAATTATCCTACCAAGGTATCGCCCTGTCAGTCTCGGATGCCACACAGAAGCTGCCGAGCGACGAGTTCCCAATCCGCTGTCGCATGTACGATCTGCAAATGAGAAGCGTGATGGAAACGAACGAGATCGAAACCAAGCCTCTGCACACGGATCCTTGTTACCCACTCAACGCAGTGCTGTCGAGTCAAGTCTCCAAACCACACTTCGATCTCGATAACGACGGCAATATTATCGTCCAGAATGTGCGTGTCCCGGAGACCCTGTTCGACCACGTTTTCGGCTTTCAGAAGTTTGCGCCGGATAGGCACAGTAAGCCGGGGGAGAAGTCGATATGGAAGCAATTGCAGGAGTACGATGACTGCAGAGCGCGCTTGCCCTCGCACAGAAGTGCCAATCAACCGAGACGCTGCCGTGACCATGAGGAGACCCCGAGGCGGCAAGTCTTGGAGGACACGAGCCCATTGGGGACGTCTTATACGGACCGCCGACCCTCGACAGCCAGCCACCAGACACTCCCCGAGCTTTCTCCCTATCACCGTCCGACGTCTCAGAGGCTAGAGGTCCCACCGGCCAACGGCAGGAGTATGAACGCGCAATCCAACAAACCCGAACCTAAGACCTCGTCGTCACCTCTGAAGGCTCCCAAATTCATGCGTCACATTAGCCTGGGCAACCGGGGTTTCGGTATTGCTGCCCCCAAAGTGGCCACGGCTGAGGTGAGCATGGAGAGTGCGGGTGCTTCCAAAACCTTGACGCCGTCTCGCAGTTCACAAGATCTGCGGGTGACGCCGTCAAAATCGGGCCAGCGGCCGTCGTCATCTCGTAGGTTAACGGGAGGAACACCCACATCTGCACTCTCGCAGTCAGGCGTTTCGCCGTTCTCGTTTGCGCCGGGCTCCCAATTTCCCACAGACTCGCCGACCCGGCCCATTGTCATCAGAAACCAGCAACTCGAGCCCGCCGCCATGTTGTCTGGCTCCTCCATCCTTGCCACGACGCTGCGGCCAGAGCCAGTTGGTCATGACCGCGATTTTCGGTACTCGAATGCCATCAGGGCGGAGGACGCCAAGAAACTCTACAACTCCAAGTTGCTTGCCGGCGCCATCCCGGAACTGCCCTCTACCTTATCCCCGAAGACGGCTCTTTCGCCTTGGCTGACGGTGCTCAACCCGTCGAACCCGGACACGAACGATGTGGACATGGCCATGCTGTATAGCCGGTGGCAACACGTGTTCCCCAGACCTCAAGAAATGAGAATCATGAAGTGGAAAGGCCTGTGCTCGCCGGCCGCCGTGCCCCTGACATCAGAATACTTCCCGTCAAGAGCCCAGTTCGAAGCCCAGTACGAGCGCCAGCCTTACAACGTGTCCCAGGATTTTGACGAGGAGCTCCAGGAAGAGCCCAAGTCACGCGATGAACTCCTGCGTGAATTGGTTAGTCTACGGTTCTCTCAGGGGTTCCAGATCGTCGTCGGCCCGGCTGTCGCGAAGGCGTTTGGCCAAAAGCAGGTCAAGGTGGCCGACATCTTCTCGCGGAACCACATGATGGAGGACGGTATCAGCATTTTCATGTCAGTCGGCAACACGATCCATCAACTGTCATGCGTCAACGGGACTGAGGTCGAGGTTAATATCTTTGTCCGAAAACCGACCGACACGTTTGGGCCGTCCTACAGCTCGCCGACGGTGTACAAGCCGGCGATTCGGACTTTGCTTGATGGCGGTTACAGGACGAGCGAGTTTGACCTTGTCGCTCCAAAGGCGGAGAGGAACTGGAACTACATCGACGCGTTTATTGCCGGGCACAACGATGAGCTGACGGAGCATCTCCGGTTTTGGCGGGCTCGCTTTGTGTTGATCCCGATGACGGGGCGTCGTTCGTCGATGCCGGGGACCGAGACTGGCGACAACGAAGAAGAGATCCGGATCGAGGGTATCAGGAAGTTGGCTCAGATGTGGCAGAAGCACCGTTATGTTCCTCCCAACGAGCGGCGGCTCCAGGGTTCTGGCAGCACCCGCTCGAAGAAGGATACGAACCCGCTAGATATTGTCTATAAGACAGAAGACGCCTCGGTTGTTATTGCGGCCGAGTTGGAGACACTGCCTCTCTTGGAGAGGCTCGACCGTAAAGGACAGCTTGTGAGAAATCGGGAGCCGTTCTCCAAGAAAAACGTCAACCTCGCGGCGCTTGCCGAGGCCATGCAGCAGCCGGAGGAGAACGGAGGGGTCCGGATGCAGAACCGCAGGTGGCACTTCCGGCTGCACTACAACTGTTTTATCGGCTCGGACATGACCAGTTGGCTCCTGGACAACTTTGACGACCTGGAAGATCGCGAAGAGGCCGAGGCCCTCGGCAAGCGTCTCATGGTCCCGGACGACAAGGAGAAGGAGGCAAAGAAAGACAACGGGTTGTTCGTGCATGTCGAGAAACGGCACCCGTTCAGGGATGGACAGTACTTTTACCAAATCAGCAACGAGTTTGCGAAACCACACCCGCCCGGCTGGTTCAACGCCAAGAAGAGCCAAGGATCGGTGCCGTCGACGCCAATGGGGGAGCAGCCGCCGCGGGACGGGCGAGCAAGCTTCTCCCGGCCGACGTCGATTCATGAGGAGGACTCGCCGGATTCAGGGTCAACAACGCCGACAGCGCCGCAAGCACATGCTGGGAATAAGCCAAAAGTGGTGTTGAGCAGGGTCATCAAGTACGACGTGGACCACAGGAAGCGCTCATACCGGCCCGAGATGGTGGAGCTGCACTACGACAGGCTACACAACCCGGACAATTGCTACCATATCCGCATCGACTGGATGAACGTGACGGCGAAGCTCGTGGAGGACGTCATCGAAACTTGGGCGCGCGAGGCCGGCCAGTACGGCCTCCGGCTCGTCGAGGTGCCCATCGCCGAGGCGAGCGCCATCAGCGAAATCAACCCCTTCCGGCGGCCGTACATGATCAAGCTCGCAGTGCCGCCGCCTGACCAGTCGCCAATCACATACTACGACCCGACCTCGTTTACCCCGCAGGTGCAGCCGGGGAGGCAGTTCTACCAGAAAGCCATCCTCCGCCGATTCGACTTTGTACTCGACATGGAGGCGGCGTCCAACTTCCCCAGCAATGTGGACGTGAGCTACTCATGGGGCAGGCCCGACTTTCGGTACACGCAGTACATCCACCGGTCGGGGTCCATCCTCGCCGAGATCACCGACGACGGGCATTTCCTGCTCCTCGCCAACCGGCTCTACAGCAGCCGGGCGTTCGCGGCGCGGGAGAGGGAAATGCAGAAGGAGCTCCGCGTCGAGCGGCAAGAGCAGGGCCCCGCGATCGGCACGCCGGGCCTCGGCAGCTCGATCCGCGTTATCACGCCGGGATCGTACACCCCCTACGGGATCCCAACCCCGCTACCGCCGTACGACTCGTCCCCGGCCGCCTCTCCAGCCCTAAGAGCAACCACGGCCACGGCCCCAACCTCCTCCCTCCTCTCCCCCGTCATCCGCCCCGCCCTCTCCGCACCACCGGGCACCACGCCGGGCGCCACCAGCGCAGCCGGCACACCGGGGCAGAACCAAACACCCAACCAGACCCACACCCCAACCCAGGGCCAAGGCCAGGGCCAGAGCCTCCCGAACAAACCCCCCTCCACATCCACAACAGCAGCAGCAACAGCCGGCAGCGGCAGCGGCAGCGGCGCCGGCAGCAACAACTGTATTGGCGCCGGCGGCGGCGCGGGTCCGGGATCGGGCTGGTCGACGTGGACGACGCGCGAGCCGGAGTGGATCAAGGACGAGCTCGAGAGCTTCTGCAGCGACGCGCAGGCGCTGGAGGGGTTTTACCGCGAGCTGAGAACGGCGGCGCCCGCGACGACGAGCGCCGGGGGAGCGGCAATGACGCCTGCTTTTGGGGCGGCGGCGGCTGGTTCTGTTTCTGTTTCTGTTTCTGGTGGGGGATGGGGAGGGGGGGGTGGTGGGATTGGTGGGATTGGGGCGGTGCCGGAGGGGAGTATACCCGTCTTGGGGCTGCCGCCGGGGGTGCTGGCTGCTGCTACGGCTACGGCTGCTGTTGCGGCGCCGTCTGCTGCTTCTGCTACTGGGACTTCTGTCGGTGGTGGTGGCAGTGGTGGTGGAGGGGATGGTGTTAGTATCAGGGCGGCGAGCCCGAGCCCGGCGTTTGTGTCGGCGAGTCAGTTGTTGAGGCGGGGGAGTGTGCAGTATGAAGGAGGGGGGATTTTGGGGTTGGGGGGATTGTCGTTGAGGGGGATAAAGGAGAGGGAAGGGGAAGGGGGGAAGGATAGGGGTCGGGATGGGGAACGGGAAAGGGAGAGGGAGAGGTAGAGGGGATGGTTGGTTTGGGGTTGGCATGTTGATTCAAGGGGTAGGGTTAATTGAGCACGTGCCGGGTGTGGCGCCGAGTGACAAGCATCCCAAGCATCCTTGGCAAAGGCTTGATCCTCCTCTCCCACGCCGATCCCTGCTTGGCGTCCCTTCTTCTCCATCGCACGCGTCTCCAAAGCAAGGCAAGTGCCATACGTAATTTTCCGAGAACAGGAATAGGAAGGGGTTGTTCATTTCCCGACTTTACCTTTCATTACCTTTCATTATTGTGCCCATCCCTTTTTTACACCCAAGTTTCAACTACAACTACAGATTACGAGTTGGCTTGCGAATTGTGCATCGGGACCTGCAGCACCCGACACAACCAACCGCATCTCCGGAGTCCGGCTTGTCGAGCTCCAACTTGTCATTGAGCGCTTGCCAGTGGCTCAGTGAATGTAAGCGAGACACATGAGGCGTTCTTTCCCTCACCTCTCACTTTCTCAGGCCTCCAACCCATCCGATTGATTCCATCTCATCGGATTCCACACCGCAACCAAGACTAGCTCGTGGCAGTGCCTGGCAACGACAGCAGCGGCTACTGGAGCCAACAAAGGCATACTGCACGCGTACGCACCCCAACCCCACGTTTCGAGCAAACCGACCAGACCGACGGCATTTGTGGCCGAGTTGGGAGGTTTCGCTTCCTTTGTATCGTGTGCCGGGATCCGGATACGGGATATATAACTCACCCGGCATAATTTAGCACCTCGATACCAGTTCCCGCCCTGACTTCACCTATTCCACGACCAAGCTATTCTCACAGCGATGGCATCATGTAAGGACCCCAGAAATGGTCACTTACCCTCAATCGATTGTGACCTGGTGCTAAACACAAATAATAGACAACGCCTACCGCACCAGGATGCAAGCGTCTAGAGAAGCCGGCCACAGCTCTCGCTGGAACTTCTTCTCTCACGGCTTGCCTAGAAGAGAATCGGCCCCGCAGACATGGCAAGCCAGCAATGAGCTCGAAGGCCAACCTCTCACACCCGCCACCACTTCCCATCCCCCAACCACATCGGGAAGCGATGGGAAAGAAACAGCAGTCGCCCGCCCGGAAAACCAGCAATCCAATACGGAAGCCGGGGCACCAGGTGTTGAGTCGGGAGACGCCACCATCACCCAGGGTGTCCTCCGCCGGCGAACCTCAAACAGGGATCGATCATCAGAAGCTACCGCGGCAAACCCCCAAGAGACCGAGAAGCCAAAGAAGCAGAGGACATTCTTCAAGCACCTTACGCCCAAGGAGCCGTTTACTGTCAGGAATCAAATCCAGCGGACCCTGTTCGGCTCATGGATCAACATCCTGCTACTCGCCGCCCCCGTGGGCATCGCCATCAACTACGTCCCCTCGGTCAATCGCATCGCCGTGTTTGTCGTCAACTTTATCGCTATCGTACCCTTGGCGGCTATGCTTGGATTTGCCACCGAGGAGATTGCGCTGCGGACCGGCGAGACGCTGGGTGGGCTGCTTAACGCGACGTTTGGGTAAGGCTATGTTCTGATATTGTAAACGAAGATGTGCTGACTTTATTAGCAATGCCGTCGAATTGATCGTGGCCATCATCGCTCTAGCTCACAATGAAGTCGTCATCGTGCAGACCTCTCTCATCGGCAGTATCCTCTCCAACCTACTCCTCGTCATGGGCATGTGCTTCTTCTTCGGTGGCCTGCGCCGTCAGGAACAGTACTTCAACACCACCGTCGCCCAGACAGCCGCCAGTCTCCTCGCACTGGCCGTCGCCGGTGTCATTGTCCCCACCGTCTTCGACATGGCGAGCAAGACCCCGCAGTCTGATGTCGCCAAGCTCTCCCGTGGTACCTCGGTCATCCTCCTGGTCGTCTACGGCGCCTACCTCTTCTTCCAACTCAAAACCCACTCTGCCGTCTTTGCCCAAGAGTCGCAAAAGGTTGAGGCGAAACCTTTTAGGACCCATAGTCTCAAAGAAGGCGCAATTGCCCAGGGCTTCGTCGCCCCAGCCGGTGTGATTGGCGGCCATGGCCTGCCCTCGAGCAGCACCGATAACGAGAGGATGCGTAGCCTGCTCACCAACCCGCCGCGCAAAAACCTCCAGAACGATGGCGGTAATGATGAGGACGAGGACGAGGGAGAGGAGCCTCAGCTGCACTTCTACGTCGCCGTCGCCACCCTCGCGCTTTCCACCGTCGTCATCGCCCTTTGCGCCGAATTCATGGTCGACGGTATCAGCGCCGTCACCGAGGGCGGTAAGGTCTCGGCCGAGTTCGTCGGCCTAATTCTACTGCCCATCGTTGGCAACGCCGCTGAGCACGCCACCGCCGTAACTGTCGCCATCAAGGACAAAATGGACTTGGCCATTGGCGTCGCTGTCGGTTCCAGCATGCAGGTCGCCCTCTTCCTCATCCCCCTGCTCGTCATCATCGGCTGGGGTATGGGCATGGATGAGATGGCTCTCAGCTTCGACCCCTTCCAGGTCGCCGTGTTGTTTGTCGCTGTCCTGCTCGTCAACTACCTTATTGCCGACGGCAAGAGCCACTGGCTGGAGGGCATGCTGCTGATTTGTCTGTATTGTATTATTGCCGTATGCGCCTGGTGTAAGTTTATTTATCTGCCTGCCTTGATCTATGAAAATAGCCGTGCTAATCATGACGTGTAGGGTATCCTGCGAAGGACCCCCAGTTGGGCGGCGAGGCTTGATGAGTGCCTCCATGGCTCTCGACTGCCACGGTTTTCGTGGGAGAAGAGAGTTGGAGGGTTTCAGTCGTGGGTTATATGTACATATTGATAGACTGTAATTATGGGAACAAGGAGGTATCTGATCCATTTCGGGCCGGGGCATATAAGCCAAATTTGACGTCACTGCATCCGCTTTCTCTTTTCTTCCTCATCTGAACCCATCTTTTCCCGAATAATATGCCTTGATTGTGTGAACCGAACAAACTAAGAAAAGACTAGAATATAAGAAAACCTAGGGAATGGAAGAAAAAGATGGAATAAGATAATCTACCCCAACACCAGGAACACGCTTGACTCTCCACATGTAAAAATATCACCACGCATCAACCGATGTATTTCATCCTCTGCTATCGAAAGAAGCAAATATAAACTTTGGATTCCAATCTCTGCGCCGAATTAATTACGATACTAATACTCAAACTCCTACCTCTAAGTTGCCGTCTATCCCATTCCGTTCCATCCCATCCCATCAAAAACCCCAAACCAAAACAATGCAATTTTACAAACAAAGTACATGTCCGATTCACCTTCCAAATGCTTCTCCATCCATGATCGAACCCAGCAACGCGATACACCCAAACCAAGCCAATACACTCTCTCCTATCGCCACCCCCTTCGCACCACTTTCTATCCCCCCCGAAGCAACCTCCATCTGCCCCCCCTAACGCAGCCCAAAAAACCCATCACCAACCAACCCACCAAGCTCAAGTACTCCCCAAAATACTCGAATACGCATCCTCCACCTCGCCCGCCAGCTCCAGCAGCGTCACAATCACGATCTGGTGCGTCAGGTTGGGCAGCCGGTCGCGGTTGAGGCCGATCCACTCGAGCGGCGGGGTGGCCTCGCCCATGTCGCGCAGCTGCGGCGTCTCGATGACAGGCGGCTCCAGCGCCGTGTACTCGTACCCGGACTGGGGCACCTTGACTTCGGCTGTGATCTTGTTGGTGCGCTCGTCCGGTTTTTCTTTCGGCTTTTTGTCGGCCGCTTCGTCGGGGGCGGTTGTTGTTGTTGTTGCTGCTGCTGCTGTTGTTGTTGCTGTTGTTGTTGAGGAGGAGGAAGGGGTGGCGCCGGACTGGGGGAGCACCCCGGTGACTCGGATGGCTGTCACGTTGGGTAGCTCCCTGCCCCAGGTCTGGGCGAGGGTCTTGGAGTGGTTGGCCCACATGCCGCGGATGTAGCTGATGCGGCTGTAGTTCCAGCCGACCTCGACCTTGCCCTCGAAGGCGCTCTTGAAGATGTATTCGATATGCTTCGACTCCGGCCGCTGCCACGTCTGCATGACAGCCTCGACCTGCGGCACCTTGAGGATCGTCCCGCCGCGGGAGCCCGTCGCGCTCTGCACCACGTCCTCGACCGACAGCTCGCTGAGCGTCCTGGGCGCGCCGTTGTCCCGGACACCCGCGAGTCCTATGCGCAGCTGGCCGAGCGTGAGACCCAGGACGCTGTGGATGCGGCCGTCATCCTGGACCGAGGCGGCGAAACGGGCTTGCGCGTTGAGCGCTTCCATCTTGAAGACCTGGTGGTCTGAGAAGGAGCCGGGAAAGATGCCCAGATTAAGGGCTTTGAGGGTGACGACGACATCCGTATCGAGCGAGATAGGCGACTTGAGCGCCGCGTCGTCGCTCACCGGCTTCGGGATGCTCAGACGCTGCATCACGCCAGGGGGGGCCGAAACCGACTTGCGCTGCATGTACCGTTCGATCTCCTTGAGCGAGACCTCGAAATTCGCCTTGCGCTCTTGCACCAGTCGTTGAAAGGCTTGGTACAGCGAGATGGCCTGGGCCGCAGAGGTCGTCGTGCCGAACACCTGGACGGCCTCACCGTCAAAGTTGGCCATCAGCCGGTCTCCGCCACCGTCCCTGCTGCGGCGGACGTTGTACATGAGGAATCCTAGTGAGGTAATATCTGCAACGAGGAAAGCCTGGTAGTCGAAAGCAGCCTTGACCCTGAACTGACTAAACGCAACCGACGCCTGGATCAGGGGCGTCTCACTGAGGGCTCGTTCCCGCTCCGGCCACTCAATCGCTGTCCGCAGCTTGAAATCGCTGAGCGTGATGAACCCGCTCATCCTGCCGGTACTTTCAATGCCGATCATGCTGAAGCCGAGGCACAGGTTCTGTTCCCAGTCTGACGTCTTCTTCGAAGAAATCCAAAAGTCGTTGATGGAGAATGTCGACCGCCCCAGCGCCTGACCAAGGTCCACGACAATCTTCAGTGCCGAGATGGAAATGCTGGCCGTCCAAGGAAAGGCGGCTGTCGCGGCGACCTGCTGGTAACGCTGCACGAGATGCCCTTGGGAAGTTTCCGTGACAAGTTTTGCCACTGGCCCAGCCGAGGGGTCCACGATTTTGCGCGGTAGCCAAATCTCGCGGAAGAGCAGGAAGTCCTGGAGCTGCTTCGCATTGACTGACACCTCCATGGGGCTGACTTTGAGAATCGCTGACACGCCGCTCGTGCCGCTAAGATGCTTGCTGTTCAAAAAAGATAGAACAATCGACTGCACCTTGAAGCTGCCGGTAGACTCTCTCGAGTAGACGTGCTGCACCGACGCCTGCAGGTTCGTGAACGCGCCCGAGATGGCGAAGAAGTTGCCCTGCTCCATCGACCGGACGGTGTTGGCCGTGAAATAGACATCCTCAAAACTCGCCGTGGCTGCTACCCGCGCAATAGGCTGGCAGCTTAGCGAGAACTCTTGCTTGCAGATGCGCAGCCCCAGGTTGAGCTTCATGCGGCCGAGAACAGCCGTGGGATCCGCAGTGAGGATGCTATCCTCCTCTGGGAGTTTTGCCTTGGCCGCGGCCTCTCGCGCTTGCGCAACCGGGTTGTGGTCCTTGCCGTCGCGGCTGCTCACCACTTTTTTGATGTTGTTGCTGATATCGACAACGAGTGGTACCACGGACGGATACAAGATATTGCTCGAAGCATCGATTTTGACCTCGGCATGGAGAGATGGATCGTCTTTGCCATTGTCCGTGAACTCCAATTTCCAGGCCAGGCCTGGCGATCTCAAGGTTGTGCTGTCCGTCGTTTCGTCCGAGCCCGGTTGCCCTTGTTTTCCAGCACTAGACGGCCGTGCTGGTTTCGTGGCCGAGACTAGGTCCGCAGGGACCTTCTTGCCCGTGAGGTGCACCACGGCTCCGGCAAAGTCGGCGTCCACGAGCAGAGACTCGAGTCTCTTCCCGCCGAGGACGTTCTTCCGAGGCGCCTCCTGTGGTTGGTCTGTGGCAGTTGGCTCAGCAGCCGTGACACCCGTGTTCCAGTTTTGGGACGCCTGCTGAATATTCTTGAAGGACAGACTGATGGAATCGTTCAGATGAGCTGCTGGTATGATAAAACCCGAGGTGAGCCGCACATCTAGGGGTTTTCCAACCGCCTGGAAAGCTAGGCGGCGGGCGTCAGCCGTGGAAACGTAGGCGACGTTAAAGATGATCTCCGGCAACAGCGCGGAGTTGGGAGACCGGATATTCTTGTCGGACGATGGGCTCGATATCTGAACCTGCAGGTCTTCGATGGTGAGCCTCGCCGAATTTCTGGTTCTCGTGCCGAGTTCAATTCTCTGAAGTGAGAGCACGAGATCCTCTTTGCCAGCAGCCGGCTTTTCGTCCGCCTTGTTGACCAACCAAGCCATTTGGATGTTGCAAATCTCGAAGCTGTATGTGATGGAAGACAGGAAGGTATCGATAATATCGGTCTCCTCTCCTGTTTCTGCGTCGTTGATAGCAATGCGTGGCTTGGATTGTCTGAGTTTCCGCAGGTACCCGAGTTCCCGGGAAGTGTCGAGGTCCTTGATTTTGTTGCCCATGTAGCCCAGGACATCCACGACGGTAGAGATGGTGTCAGGAGATAGGTTCACCTCAAAGGCGTCACTCTTGACGTGGAAGAATCTCTTGTCTTTGCCGTCCTCGCCGGCCTGCGAGGAGGCTGAGATCAGAGCACCGAACGCAACATTGCCACACGATTTCATGGCCTCAGCGGTGCCCCTTTGGATCTCGAAAGTAATGCGGCGCAGGTTGACGTTGAACTCCGGGTATAACAATACCGGGCCATGTTGTTCCACCCGGTTTGAAAGCCCAAGGTGGACGCTGCCGAGCGCAAAAGAGATGTGTGCCAATGCCCCGGTCTCGGATTTCAACGGACTGTTTCCAAACACCTCGAGCCCAGCAAGCGTTAGATGAATGGCATAAGCCATAGTTGTCGGGTTCTTCTCCGCTGGGGACACAACTGCCTGCGGTTCCTCTCCGGTAACTTCTTTGATATGCTCTTGGATCGCCTTAACCTGTTGTTGCAGCTCATCAACGACATTGGAAATTTCAGGGCGGTTCAAAGCCGATAGTAGACTGTACACGGCGGATGCGTCTAGCTGTATCAACTCGACGGATGCAAAGACAGTCACGGAATGCTCTCCTTGGCCCATATGGCTCCTGATCCGTCCGTTTGTCGGGGGGATCTGCAGAAGCGAGATGCTTCTAGACACATTATTGACTTTGATTTGCATATCGTGAGAGTTCTCCTTGATGTCAAAATCAAAAATGATCTCTCGGCCGAAGTTCGCCGCCATGGCCGCTCTGGAAACTGTCCCATGGACCGTGTACGTAAGGGAGGGCAGAAGAGGTAGGCTGATGGTGTACTGGTCCATGAAAAGCGCAACGTTTACTCTGAAAGCAGATAGGCGGTCTGCGAGCTTTTTGGAAGACGAGACAGGTCGAGGGGAAGAGGGGAGTTGGTCTCTCAGCCTGTACAACTGCGCGAACTCGTCCCGGACAAGGAGGTCAAAAACCTCTGCCAAAGTGATGGGATCCTGCTTAACAACCAGGTCTAAATATTGATTGCTGGCTGCTGCCTTGATGGTATGAGAGTCGGTTGTCTGGTTAGCCCGAAGTTCGTGTGAAACGAGAACGCTGGGCTTGTTTAGGATCAGCTTCGCGAGCTTCTGGTGGTTGCTCCGGAGGCTTGTGGTAGCAGAATCGCAGTTGAGAATAAAATTCGTGTCCGTGGTGTTGTTGGGCCCCTTTTGGATGAGTACCGACGTCTGAGCTCCGTGAATGAACGATGAGGAGTAAATGTTGACAGCCTCTAGAAGCAGAGACCCTTGACTGAGGGATAGGACACAGTGTATCCTGCCCTCTGTCGATTGCTTTGATGGAGCCAATATTTTGGTGTCCGAAGATTTGACCGGGGACTGGACGGATGCTCGAGATTGCATGTTCTTCGCGAGCCTTAGGATGTTGTCTGCTAGCTCGCACAACTCCCAGTTCAAATTGATAGCGGCATCCTCGCAGGAGACATTCAGGGTGGTCGAAGGACCAGCCATCCCACCGCCGCTGTCCTTTTGCTCGGCTGCCGCGGCCGGCTTGCTTTGGAGCCTTGTAGTGAGGTCCACTAGGGTGATCTCATTCTGTTTCGGCCCGGGGTTAAGAGCGAGTTCGAGATGCTTGACCTTGACGACAGCAAGAGTCGGCTTGTCTTGGGCTGCAGGATTGGGGCCGTCAGCCGGCCACCCAAATACCACGCCGAGAAGCATACTCTCCTCGATATTGTTCAAGTCCCAGCTCCTCCACTTTTCGAAGGCCGCGATCACTTCTTGTCTCAATTCCGCTGCTGAATTGGGGACCGGGACGAGGGAGTCGAGCTTGATCTGTTCTACTTCGGGTGGTCCCAGGACCGTCCACATCTGACGAAGACGCATGGCCAGCTTCCAAGAGTCAAAGGTCCGCAGATGCTGAGGTGCGGAACGGAGGATGGCAGAAGGACGGATCAAGAATGACGGGTCAGGAACTTCTTGGCCCGCGGCGACAAGACGGTGCATCAAACCTCGTACCATCATCTTCTCCTGTGACGACACTTTGGAAAAAAGCTCGCCGAGGTCAGATACTAAGACGCCCGTGCGGTGAACCAACGACACCAGGTAGTCGACCTTTCCAGATGATGTGCTGCCATGGATGCCGCCAATTTCCGCATCGAAGTATGTGACATCTTTGTTTCCCAGGGAAGCTAGCACGCTCTCAACCCGGACAAGGGCGTCAGCTTGGGAGCTATCCATGCCACGGAGCCTTTCGGCAGCCGAGACTTCTATCGAGTCCAGTCTCAGGTGGAATGAGTTGCGAGATGCCTTTGACTGCGGCTTGAAAGCGTCCTGCCAAGTAGCCTGGGACCGGGACGTAAAGGAAAGTTTCGTAAGTGACACATCGTATTGGTCTTGCTCATCGGCAGCCTGGTTCACAGAGTCTACTTCGGGAGAATTGATGAGCCGGAGGTTGAGGTGCGGCAGTTTGACCAGCAAGTCGTTCACCCGCCCCTTCATTTTCTGGTCTTTTTGCGCATCGAAGATCTCCTTCATCGAGTCGATCTGCAGGGAGTCAAGAACGTCGTCTGGATCCGTTTGTTGGAGAGACGAGAGCAAGCTTGCCACATACCGCAAAGACGTAGGGTTGCAGAACGCGGTCAAGCCGGCCGGTAGTTCGAGAATGACACTAGAATAGGCGAAATCCTCATTGAAAAGATTCGGGTCAACGTCTTCCAGCTCGAAGCTGATTGAATTAGGGCCATCGGGGTCGTCGTCTTTTTCTTCGATGCTCTGCATCATGGCTTCCCCATGGCTAGGTTTGATGTTCTCGAGCGGGAAGTAAGGTGCGAAATATTGGCTCGAGAAAGCAACAGTATTGTGACCGGCATCCGGATGCTCAGTTTGCTCTCCTGGCATACTGTAGAAGGCAGAATGGCGAGTGGATGGAGAAAGTTCTCGGCCTTGCGGGAGCGAGTTGCGTTCATCGCCAAAGCGAGCACTCAACGAAGAATGATAGTTGTGATGCTCAGCGAGTTTCCCTTTCCCACTCGACCGCCCTGATTTGACAGGTTTGAGTATGCTGCTCTGTGCTGAACTGGCAATGGATAAAAACGACGACTTATGGCGCAGGCCGCGTGGCGGCCTCGAGCTCGTCTTTGAGCGTAGGGAGGTTCCATCGTCCTTGGAGTTCTCCGAGAAAACCGGTAGGGGCACCGGCGGTACACTCTGGGCAGGGGGGTCGAAAAGATCAGGGACAAAATCGTCATCCACAAAGTTTGGGAGAACGAGGAACGGGGTCCGCTGTGTCCTCTGATCGTGCTTACGAACAAGATCTTGCTGTAGTTTCCTTTCCCCTGAGAAGTCTGCCTTGCGCCCGATTATGGCAACCCGCACACTGGTTTCTACTAGCGCGTCCGCCTCCACGGCATGCTGTGAGCGAGGCCTGTGTCTGGTAGCCAACTCTGCGTTCAAACAAGACAGCTTAATGTCCGGGATATTGATGTTGGCTCTCCTAGAATAATGTGACCGTGCCCAGTCGTTGTAGTTCACATCGATTGTCCCAGTTGAAAAGAGAAACGCGGCTTCTTCAACGTGGAGCCAAAGGCGGACCGAGTGGACAAAAACGCGAAGGAAGGTGACATCGTAAACGACGACTGAAGAAAAAGGCACTAGGGCATTTTCATCATCGTCAAATGTGAACGCGAAGGCCTTGCCTGCGCTGGTGAGGGTCGTCAAGAACTCCGTGGTACATTCCCCTGTGATGTCGCCCAGCGATAGATCCCAATTGCACATGTAGGTTGGCTCTGTCGGAGGAAGGCCAAAGAGGCGATGGCCATAAACATTAAGGCCGTCCACGAACATCTGCGTGCTCGATGTTGCGCTGATTGGGGTTTCTGCGCCAGCTTCGGTGTTGCCCAACGAGAGATTCAGCGGGGCCACTCCCAGATCCAGGTCCATGTAGTAGTTGGTGAAACGTAAATCGAGACATAGACTTGCAGTATCGATTTGTATGTGGCGGTTGGAAGAATAAAGATTGGCAGGAAGCAGGACCTTCGGATCATCGGCCCTGATGCTGAGGATGACATCCAAGTCATTCAACTTCTTAGGTGGTGGCTTGTTGGCAAGCTCAGCATCCGGATCCTTTTCCTTCAAACGCAGCATGTCCTGGTATTCCTCCATTGTTTTGAAGTGGAGATCGTCGCCAAAGTAGTTGTCCTTGACCATGAGGCAGTAGCGGATGGTGAAGCCATGAAGGTTTGCCGTCGGCGACTGCCCACTAATGTTTAGGATTAGGGTGTCGGTGTTTGCGGGCGATGTGGTCGCATTGTAATGGTAGGCACCCTGAATAGCCAGACTCTCCAGCCGGCCGACCTCCTTGCAGGTGAGAAACTGTGCATATGTGTTCCACGGCGGCAAGTGAAGGTCGATCACAGCGGTGTCGGCACGGATGTCGAAGGGAATGGAATTTTCGCTTGGCCTGTATTGGTCAATTGGGATGCAAGTTTCGCATCTGAGGAGCGGACTAGAGATGATGAGGTATGTGTTATCTTCCAAGTCGGTTGGATTGTTGACAATGTTCGCATCGTTAAGGTTTAGGAAAAACCGGACATCCTGGAGTTGGAGATTGACATGGTATTTAAATGGGGTGAAGACCAAGTAATCGGTCAGTGGCCCACTCGTCCAGTCGTCCACGAGATCGATCAGAAGGAAGACATGATCTCGCAAAATGTAGAGTTCCAGATCGTCGGCGTTAATATTGAAGTACCATCGACGGAGAGCGTTCCATGACAGTGGCGTAGATAGATCACAGGATATCCTGTGCCGGTTGGACCTCAAGAGAAGTTCGTGGTTGATACTGGTTGTCACTTCGGTGCTAGGCAGGTCCACATCTAGAGTGCTGGTGTACCCCGAGGCGCCGGCAGTCATGTCCATGGAGTAGGACACAGTGGAGTTGGCAGGAACCTTCAGGTCAAGCCATCCGCAAGGTCGTTGGTGCAGTTCAGCAGGTAGATCCGACTTCTTAGATCGACGGGCTTTCCGCGTGTCATCGCCGCCTGGCTTTGGCGGAGTAGGCTCTTTGCCCTTCCACCTCCAGTTTTTTGATGCCTCCCTTACCGGAACGCGGATGGTCGCGGCATCGGTGAGCTCAAGATAGAATTTGAATTGCGTCGGCACCCGATACGCGCCCGGGGCCAAAGGTCGGGCTGGTACCGCGTCCTTGCAGAGACTGGGGACGAAGATGCGCTGGAGATCTGCTCGATGCCGGTCGGCCCACGGGCCGTAGTTGATGGAGCCTCCGTTTACAGACAAGCTGATTGCCCAAGCAGGGGGTTCAGCGCCATTGATATTGGGTACTTGCTCCAAGGTCTTCTCCTGCAACGCTGCGGTGTTTGGCCCGACTTTGCTCGGTACGTCCCAAAAGATAGTCAAAGACGCCTCAGGGCTATCCAAGAGCGTCGGAACGGCGGCATACTCAGAGGACACCCACCGAGACTTTTGGTCTTCAACATCATCAGAGAGATATCGCGACAACCCTTGCCACTGGCCGGCCCCAGGCACCTGACTAGCAGCGGTCCCGATTTCTCTACTAGAGGGGGCCAGTGACTCGACAGATTTGCCCCAGAACGGGATAATGCTCCTAAGGCCTTCACGGAGCCTGCGCCTCTGCCAATGGAGAAAGGCGCGTTTGGGGCGGGAAAGCGACGCTTGGGCTTGGGCGGCTTGCTTGTCTCGGACGGCTCGGTCGGGTTGCTCTTCCTTGAAGTCCATGTTGTCTTTCATCTCAATCACCGGGTTCTTGAATTTGAAGCGGAAATATTGACGATATGGATCGGGCGTCTCGGTCTCAGAAGCATCAATTTCACCTGATAAAGAGGTTGTCTTGACGATCAGAACGGCCTTGGTGTTTTCGTTGCCCATCACCATTGCTGCCTTGTCGCAAGTCAGGTAAATCGGCAGAAGCTGCAGGAGTAACGGTAGACTAGCATTTTTGTCTGCGTCTTCACCATGTTCGGAGCTGGACGAGCCAGGGCTAGGCGCCGGGTTGTTGACGCCGTCACCAGCATTGTCATCCGCGTCGGCGCCTGACCCTTCCGCCTTGACTGAGAAGTGAGCTGGTGATGAAGACCTCGCTGGCCCTTGTTGCCGACCCGACCGTCTCCGCCGCAACTGAGCCGGTTCTGAGGCTGCTGGCGCTGGACCACCTTGCCCCGGATTCGCCTCATGAAGGCCCTCCGCAGAATCGGCAAGGCCGGAAAGAACGGAATCGTATGCTGGACTTCGGTTGTATATGAACCACTCCAAGCCCCTGAGAGATACCTTGACCCGGCATGGGAGCTTTGCAGAAGGTTCCCCCGTAGCAGTATCTAGGTGCTTCTCACCCCCCTTTCGTTTCCCCACATCCACCTCCCGAACCCTGCGCAGCCAGTACGCCCAGGTAATGTGTCCGTTCTGCACTAAAATGGTCTCGTTGTTGCCGTGGTATCGAAGACCCGTGAAGAAGATGCGGCCGGCAAGCAAAGATATTTGGAGGGCTTTGATGTCGATGTAGACGCCATATTGGTGCCATGTGTATGTTCTGATTCCCCAGGAAACGATAGATGCGAATACCCGGTTAAAGTATAGCAGGGAAAATACTGATCTACTATTAGTTAGTTTGAGAGCGGCTATGGGCAAGGTAAGGGTAGTCGAGTTGGGGGATACTGACAGCACGCCGCAAGCAATTAAGACCCCAAGGAACGGCCTGGAAGAAGGGAAATGTTAGAGATTAGATGTCTTCTTCAGAACACCACCGGGAATTGGATTGGAATACGCACGGATGAAAATCGATTCCATCGCCCGAAAAGGGGTCGTTGTTCGACATGCTCACCGCGAGCCAGAGCACTGCTTGTTGAGGTCTCCCCGAATTGAACCACCACAAACCTCCTAAACCACGAAGAGGTGATTTGGGTCGCCCTCCATACCCTCGTTCGTAGTCGAAGGGGGTAAAGAAAAGGCGATTGGATAAAAAGGCGGTGGTCGGGTTACTGCATGGTAAACAACGAACCCAGAGCAGCGGATGCGAGTTCAATTCGAAAGGTATGTACTTTCCCGTCCGAATTTGAAGTCGCGAACGGGCGCGCGCCTGGAGCTTCGCGGGTCGCTGCAATTGGCGGCGTGCATGGAAGCTCCAGAAGATCAAAGGAAGCTGCAGGGTCAAGGCCCCACTGATATTCTGAACCGTGCGTCTTCAAGTGGGACAGGCCCGGGGGAAACTTGTGGTGGGGCGGAGGGCCGGGCTGGTACTGGACAGTCGGTTCTGTTAGAGGGACGAACCCCTGTCCATCCCGCACTCACGATGTTTGGGGCTTCCCGTCCGGGGGGTGTTGGAGTCGTCGTCATCCATTCCACCTTGGAGCCTCGTTTCCCAAACGACACGCTTCGCACAGCCTAATGACGGCTTTTTGATCAAGTCCAGATATTGGAGTTTTGATGCTCGGCGCCCCCCGAACAAAATGAGGGGAGGCACAGGACAGAAGTTCGAGGCGGCAGCGACCGTGATCGCAGGCGTCGCGTCCCTCGTCGCGACGCTGATGTCCATCGTGTATGAGGCAGCTCTTTTCTTGATTGACCCGTTTATCACATGAGTTGGCTGACATGCTTATGCGTATGTTGAAATAGCTCGATATGGCTGCAAACGTAAGAACGCCCCGGCCCGGCCTCAATGGCTCCCCTACTTATCGCGAATATACAGGAAGAACTACCGGAAGCCCCTACTGCAACGATATGTGGTTCGCATCCTGCTCATGTATGGCCACGAACTCTGCCTCCGTATTCCCAACGCGCTGACCTGCGCCTAGGATCCCCATATACTCGGTTTCTTCTTGGACTAGCATGGTCTCGCGGACGGCAGCCGACTTCCTCAGTCCTATCCGAGATATTTACGAGGTACTGCCTGTTTCGACGCCGTGGTTGGCCGGTGACTGACTTTCCTAGGCCTTCACCATCTACACTTTCTTCCAGCTGTTGATTAACTACCTCAGCGGCGAACGAGCCCTCATCATCATGACCCACGGCCGCGAGCCGGTTGACCACCTGTGGCCGCTCAACCATGCTCTTCCGCAAGTTGACATTTCCGACCCACACACCTTTCTTGCCATAAAGCGCGGTATCTTGCAATACGCGTGGCTGAAGCCGACCCTGTCGCTGGCGGCGATAATCATGAAGGCTACCGGGACATATCAGGAGGGCTACATCGGGCTTAATTCGGGCTATTTCTGGAGCGGCATAATCTACAACATCAGCGTCACTATCAGTCTTTATTCGCTGGGTTTGTTCTGGGTTTGCATGCACAACGACCTGAAGCCCTTCCGGCCGGTCCCCAAGTTCCTCTGCGTCAAACTCGTCATTTTTGCCTCGTACTGGCAGGGCTTCCTCTTGTCCATCTTGGTCTGGCTGGGTGCCCTCCCCGACCAAGTCGAAGGTTACACCCCCGACAATCTGGCCGCAGCCATCCAGGACTTCTTGATCTGCATCGAAATGCCGGCATTCGCGGTCGCCCACTGGTACGCCTTCTCGTGGCATGACTTCGCGGACAACCGAATTGCCTCGGCCAGAATGCCTGTACAGTATGCGGCAAGGGATGCTTTCGGAATCCGCGACCTCATTCAAGACTCCAAGGAGACTTTTTCGGGGGACAAATACGGATATCGCATTTTTGACTCGGGAGACAAAATCATGGCCCACGAGGCTTCTCGGTCACGACTGGCTCGGATTAAGGACGGGATGCGGTATGAAAGAGGAGGCAAGGGAAAATACTGGATACCGAGGCCGGACGAGATTAACCAAACGACGCCACTCCTTGGAACCAACGGCGAGCCAAGCAGGAGGAACGGCTCGTTATCCCCCCACACAAACAGCCTCGAGGAACCGATACTGGACCCGAGCGAAGAGCTTTTGTACGAAAGTGCGAGAAAGCTTGAATATGGAGACTGGAACGTGAGTGGCCAGTTGTTTCTCGTCCGTAGCTCTGGGCAACTAATCACACACTCATAGTACCCTGTCATCACAGCCAGTGAGCCGGCAAGCGTGCGGTACATGTCGCCGCACCCTAGTCTCTATCAGAATACGCCCACCGGGAGCTTTTATCAACGCGCCTCATCGAGCTCAGTCCCGATCCTGAATCCAGACGCCCCTCTCGAGAGGAGGAAAAAGCAGGCGCCGGAGGGACCCCAAGCGGGCGTCGGAGATAAGAAGGGCAAGAAGAAAGCGCTTGCTGATGGCCAAGACCCCGGGTCGACTCACGAAGCGGGCATAGACCCCCTTGAAATCGCGTATGGTCCCACCATCGGGACACATACGGAGATTACCAAGGACGATTTTAAAGTTGATACGGATAGCGGGCAGCACAAACCTCACCAAGAAAACGCCGGGCCAGCCCGGCAGAACCACGCCCCACAGGAGGATGCTGAGCTAACAGGAGATATGTCCCGCGACGCCGAGGAAGAGGAAAGTGACAGCGGGACGGATCGCAATCCTAGCCCGAAGTATGGAGTCGACGGAGAGGACGAGTTTCGAAATGTTTGGGGGAGGTGATAAGTAACGACCTTTCCCCCTTGGTTATTTTATTTTTCTGAGCGTCGGAGTTGTTGGGGACGTCATTTGATACCCCGTCAGCCTCCAGAAGGCTATGCTTCTGTATATGTACACGGATGGATTGAGCATTGCACCGGAGTTGTTGTGGGATCTATACTACTGTAAACGAGTTGTATTGGTTTTTATTTGCGAAGCCCGTCGGCGCCCTCATACATACAAGCAAAGACATTCGCAAGGCACTGCTACGTTCCGTCTCATCTTCGTCGTGCCATGGCAGCTGGTCATAGCAGCCAGCTGTCTAGATCGTTGCCCTCCGATGACACAGTACACAGCATGCTAGACTCTTTCCCTCGAACCGGACTAGCTTTCCGTCGGTGTGGTGTGTTTTGTTATTTTGATCACCTGCCCCAATCAAGAAGGCTTTTCATGGTCGCGGTGTTTTGATGTTCCCCTTTTAGTCACCGTCCCAACCCGGCGTCGAGCAAAGTCCGGCGCCTGCCACACCGAATGGCTCATCGATCCCTGTGCATTTTGCCCGTTCGCCGCTTTAGTTATTCAGCAACGGTTTGGACATCTGGGCAGCTTGTAAAAAGAGGGGCCAATGCTGGACCTCATACGTCAACTGCACATAAAAGAGGGCCCAAGCTCCAGGCGTTCACAGAAAGCTTCTGCAAGTGGGCAGATTTAAAAGCGGTCCAAGTACACAGTAGCCAACCCTTCCATTCCTGCTCTTATCGTTCGTCACCATCCTGCATTGCTTATAGCTTCCATTTACACAGAAGTTCAAACATCCACAAAATCGAGGTAAGTGCACTGTTCATTGTTCCACAAAACTCTTCACTGCCCGCCAAAGTGCGGGGTTCCTTTCTGCCCAGATTAGTGAGGGAGGGGCAAAACAGGGCTTGACCCTCGGCCGCCCAGTTGCATCAGCCGGCGCACAACAGGGGCCAATGGAGGGGCTGCAGATCGATATCGCATTGCCCCACCATTTCTTTTACCCCTCCTTCCCTCCTCCCCACTCGGTGCACTTTTTTCCTCCCTCGCAACCGCAATTTTAAAGGCTCGGAACAGCTGGCTTTTCCACTTCCACTGTCCTCCGCGCCTTTTTTCTCACCAGCCTCCTCCCGTTATTTGCTATCGGTCTAGGGCTGATAGCTGATCCACTGAGCAGGACTGCGGGATCCCTGTCACACCTCTCTCGGGCTCGCCCAACTTTAGCTAACCGACCTGACCTGGGGAAGAAAAAAATTCTCTACTCCTGGAGATTCTTCACCAGACATCCAACAAACCCATTTTAGCAGGTATCGTTCAATACCGCCAAGATGGTCAAGTAAGTCGTACTTTGAGCTCCCCTTGTCCACATCCACGTCCTCCATCGAGCTGCATGTCGCGCATTGCACTTCTTGTGATGCGCATCTTTGGGCTTCACTACCCCGCCCCGGAGATAAGACAGCCATCCGGTAGCTGTGGTCGAGGGCAAATTGTGTTGACCATGGTGCCTCAACAGCTTCACGATCGATGAGATCCGTCAATTGATGGGTAAGTCCGCGCAGGCCGACAGGCACACGCCTCCGGATCCGTTGCTGACTCGCTCTCAGACAAGCCCACGAACGTGCGCAACATGTCCGTCATTGCGCACGTCGACCACGGCAAGTCCACTTTGACCGACTCCCTTCTGGCCAAGGCCGGTATCATCTCGTCCGGCAAGGCCGGTGAGGCTCGGGCGACAGATACCCGAGCGGACGAACAAGAACGTGGTATCACCATCAAGTCCACGGCCATCTCCCTGTACGGCACTCTTCCCGATGAGGAGGATCTTAAGGACATCGTCGGTCAGGCCTCGAACGGTAGGTCATGTTCCGACGGCGCAAATCTGGGCAAGCGGCAGAAAGCTAATAACCGATGCAGGCAAGGACTTCCTCATCAACCTGATCGACTCGCCTGGTCACGTTGATTTCTCTTCTGAAGTCACTGCTGCTCTCCGTGTCACCGACGGTGCTCTCGTCGTCGTCGACACCGTTGAGGGTGTGTGCGTCCAGACCGAGACTGTGCTTCGTCAGGCTCTTGGCGAGCGCATCAAGCCCGTTGTTATCATCAACAAGGTCGACCGTGCGCTCCTCGAGCTCCAAGTCAGCAAGGAGGACCTTTATCAGTCCTTCTCCCGTACCATCGAGTCGGTGAACGTCATCATCTCAACCTACTTCGACAAGGCCCTCGGTGATGTCCAGGTCTACCCCGACCGCGGCACCGTCGCCTTCGGCTCCGGTCTCCACGGCTGGGCTTTCACCATCCGTCAGTTCGCGACCCGATACGCCAAGAAGTTTGGTGTCGACCGCAACAAGATGATGGAGCGTCTCTGGGTGAGTGATACTAGGTTCCTGTGCATCCGGACAGCTTCATCTAACAAATTGTAGGGCGACAGCTACTTTAACCCCCACACCAAGAAGTGGACCAAGAACGGCACCCACGAGGGCAAGCAGCTCGACCGTGCCTTCTGCCAGTTCATCCTGGACCCCATCTTCAAGATCTTCGCCGCTGTCATGAACTTCAAGAAGGACGAAATCACCAGCCTCCTCGAGAAGCTCAACCTCAAGCTTTCGGTCGAGGACCGTGAGAAGGAGGGCAAGCAGCTCCTCAAGGCCGTCATGAAGACTTTCCTGCCGGCCGCTGACTGCCTGCTGGAGATGATGATTCTCCACCTCCCCTCGCCCGTCACGGCTCAGAAGTACCGTGCTGCGACTCTGTACGAGGGTCCGGAGGACGACGAGGCCTGCATCAGCATCCGTGACTGCAACCCCGCGGGCCCGCTCATGCTCTACGTCTCCAAGATGGTGCCGACCTCCGATAAGGGCCGTTTCTACGCCTTCGGCCGTGTGTTCTCCGGTACCGTCCGCTCCGGTCTCAAGGTCCGCATCCAGGGCCCCAACTACCGCGTGGGCAGGAAGGAGGACCTGTTCATCAAGGCCATCCAGCGCACTGTCCTCATGATGGGCGGCAAGGTCGAGCCCATCGACGACATGCCCGCAGGTAACATTGTCGGTTTGGTCGGCATCGACCAGTTCCTGCTCAAGTCCGGTACCCTCACCACCAGCGACGCAGCACACAACATGAAGGTAATGAAGTTCTCTGTGTCGCCCGTCGTGCAGCGGTCCGTGCAGGTCAAGAACGCTCAGGACCTGCCTAAGCTTGTCGAAGGTCTCAAGCGTCTGTCCAAGTCGGACCCTTGCGTCCTGACCATGACCAACGAGTCCGGCGAGCACGTCGTTGCCGGTGCTGGTGAGCTCCATCTCGAGATTTGCTTGAAGGATCTCGAGGATGACCACGCCGGTGTCCCTCTCATCATCTCGGACCCCGTCGTCCAGTACCGTGAAACCGTCGCTGGCAAATCCAGCATCACTGCCCTCTCGAAATCGCCCAACAAGCACAACCGTCTGTACATGGTTGCTGAGCCACTGAGCGAGGAAGTATCTCTGGCAATTGAGGACGGCAAGATCACCCCCCGTGACGACTTCAAGGCGCGCGCGCGTGTTCTTGCCGATGAGCACGGCTGGGACGTCACGGATGCCCGCAAGATCTGGGCTTTCGGCCCTGACACGAACGGCGCCAACTTGCTCGTTGACCAGACCAAGGCCGTTCAGTACCTTAACGAGATCAAGGATTCCGTTGTTTCCGGTTTTCAGTGGGCTACCCGTGAGGGTCCCGTCGCTGAGGAGCCCATGCGCAGCATCCGCTTCAACATCCTTGATGTTACCCTGCACGCCGATGCCATCCACCGTGGTGGTGGTCAGGTCATTCCTACCGCTCGTCGTGTGCTCTACGCCGCCTCTCTCCTGGCCGAGCCCGCCCTCCTCGAGCCCGTCTTCTTGGTCGAAATCCAGGTCCCCGAACAGGCCATGGGTGGTGTCTATGGTGTCCTTACCCGCCGGAGAGGTCACGTTTTCAACGAAGAGCAGCGCCCCGGTACCCCTCTCTTCACCATCAAGGCCTACCTCCCCGTCGTGGAGTCTTTCGGCTTCAACGCCGATCTGCGCCAAGGCACTTCCGGCCAGGCCTTCCCCCAGTCCGTCTTCGACCACTGGCAGACTCTTCCTGGTGGCTCTCCTCTCGATGCTACTTCCAAGGTTGGCTCAATGGTGCAGGAAATGCGCAAGCGCAAGGGCCTCAAGCCCGAGGTTCCGGGCGTCGACAACGTAAGTTTCCACCTTGGTGCTCTTATTCAACCGCGGCTGCTGACACACTGCCTAGTACTACGACAAGCTTTAAGCGGCGCCTTCCCATCGGCGTGTAACTCGCTGCTTCATAACCTCCGCACCATAAGAGCCGAGTCGCTGGGGCTGTTCCCCGGTGGCTAACGGGCTTTAGGAGCATGGGAGCAAGAAACATACGAGAGACGATTGTGGTGAATGGCAAACCCACGGAGAGTCACTGGCACCCATAGCTTTATCGCCACATCGATCTCGGCCTGTTTGTAGTAACGGAGAAATGATTTATTATGGTTAACCACATTGACTAACGTTCATTGTTGGTGTGAAATGACTGATGAGTCGTGAATTGTGATAATTGTGCTACAAAATGCCCTTGCCATACCATTTCCCTATCCGCTCTAACCACCCCAGGTATCTTAACAACGGGTCTTCTCATTTATGGAACCCATTACCAGCACGTCTTCCGTGAAGATATTTTGGGTATGGAATCCACCCATGACACCAGCTAGCTCCATCATACTCGACTGTACACCACCCCCAAATCACATGCATATCTTAGGTTGCCCATTCTCAACGCCATACTGTTATAAATGATTGCCAAAACGACACCCAGTCTGGTTTCTTAGGTTGTTTATCATCCAAGCTCCCTCGTCCCGCCCTACTCCGGCTGTGGATATGGTGGAGCTGTAGGTTGATGAGGCGGAGGAGAAGGGTGCTGCACGCCCAGGGACCGAAGGCGTTTGGAGAGGAGGCCTTCTGTGGCTGTTGTCGTGGTTGTTGCTGTGTTTGTTTCTGAGGTTTTTCCTGTGGCAGCGGTGGTGGTGTTGGGGTGGTGATTGTTGGGGTGTGCGCCGCCGCGGACGCCGCCGTAGCCGAGGTCGCCTTTGTTGAGCTTGTCGTAGGTTTCTGTGGTTTCTGGGTTGGGGGGGTGGGTCACCTCTAGGCCTAACATTGGTGTGGGTGTGGTGCGGACTGTGGTGAACGTGTCTTGTCCGGGCCGGGTCATGGCGTTGGTGGTGGTGCTGAGGCGTCTGAAGGGGTTGTTGGGCTGTGCGTCTTGGGGCTGGTGGTGCTGGTGGTGCTGGTGGTGGAGGGGATGGTGGCCGTGTGTGGAGGAGAAGCCTAGGCTGCGCCGGCGGAAGGCTTGCTCCGCGCCGGAGGGTACACTGGTGCCGGTAGCGGTGGTGACGTGGCTGCTCATCCCCGGCGCCGGGTGCATCACGCGTACCGGCTTGTAAGGGGCAAATCGGGGATCCGGGTAAGTAACCTCGTTGCGGAGCCTCTCCTTGCCGTCGGGAACGCGGTTGGCGAAAACGACGCGGATGGACTTGTAGAGGTAGTGGCGCCCCTTGGAAGGACAGCAGATGTGTAGGTGGATGAGGTAGCGCAGAGTTGGCCGATCGGAGCAGGGAGTCGCGGCGTCTTTGGGGACTTCTGCTTCGATGATAGGCCCCGCTGAGTAGCTGCGCTGGCGGATGAAGGTCTTGGTGCCGGGTTCCATGCCTGCTAGATCGTACGGTACGAGGAAGAGTTTAACGGCGGTCTTGTTTTGGTTTTTGATGATGATCTGTAGCTGGCCCTTTTCCGGGATGCGGTACCCTCCACCAGGGGGAGCCTTCAGTGTTCTGGAGGGCCGCTTGGAGGTCGTGGTCCTGGAGCCCCCCTCGCCGTCGGAGAGTTCGGCCGGGCTTTCACGGATCCGCAGTCCTTCTTCTGTCGTGCCTTTAAGATCTGGGTACCGAGATTGCAGTTTCCTCTTAGCCCTTTGCCCCTCTTCGGGGTTTGGCAGTCCATTCTCGAGATCGATCTGCCCAACGTAGGGACTTGGCCCATCTTCTACCGTGCTTCCTCCAGAGGAGGTACTGGGGTAGTTGTAGAAGACGGCCGAGAACGGTAGCGTCACATGAGCTGGGCAGCGAAGGCTCGCTTTGCACTTTCCGAGACCGAGAACCCCAATCTGTGCCGTGAACTCCAAGGGTCTAGACGGTGTCGTGGACATGCGGCCTCTGAGGATACTCTCTTCGTAGGAACCCACCATAGATGCATGGTGTAAAGGGGAGGCTTCCGAGCCGAAAGACGGGCGCCGGGACCGAAAAAGCGTGGGCGTGTGCGGAGAAGTGCCCGCGAAAAAGGGATTTGGCGTTGAACTCAGGGAACGCCGGGGCTGGTGTGCTTGGTATGGATGGGTGCTCTCGCGCCGAAGAGGTGACTGCCTGTGGCTGGCTTGGTTGGCAAAAGGCGAGTGCCCAAAATTAAGGGTATGGCGCCGCGTATTGCGAGGGCTATTCGCATCTATGTTGAAACTATCGAGGGGCAACGTAAAGTCGAGGTCCTCGTTGCTTTCTGACTGAACCAGGGGGCTCGTTGGCGGCTGGTATGCGAAGCTCGAAGAGAGCGAAGAGCTTAAAGAAGGAGGACCGGATTTGAACGCCTCTCTCCTATAACTGGCTGCGCCACCGGTGAAGTCGAACGCTGTAAAGCCCCTTGGGGGGATGTACTCATCCATCCAGCGCTAGCCGGTGGAAAATGAATCTCGCTGTCGGGCAGGATAGTGTCCTCGGTACCTCCGGAGCGCGGGGACAGCTCTACCGGGGTGAAGTTGCCGCTGTGGAGGGCCGATCGTGGGCGCTCGATGTTCAGTCCCTCCTGCGAAGGCGAGCCGATACTTTGCTGGCCCTGCTTCTCCGGGGTAATGGTGGGTGCAGGCAGTAAGCCAGGCGAAGCTGGGCCCGCCACCTGAGGCGTCCTGGGTGGTGAAGTGGCCTTATTCTGATGGAACAAAGACTCCAGTTTCTCCTCGGTCAGCCACGAAGCACTGAAATTTGGTTGAGATTCAAAGTGTACGTGACGATTTGGGACCCAGGTTGGGCTCTCGCCTCGCTTCAGCCGCTCGATGAGTTCGGCCCTATCGCGAACCGCGTGAGAGACGGCTTCTTGGGGCGTCGATGGCCTGACAGGGCTGTCTGGAACGGGCCCTTCACATAACTCGGTCCGGATGCTCTCCTCTGAGAGACGCCGGGAGTGCTGCCACCTGGCCATTCCTGGTGGTGTTTGTATCGGGACCGGGGCGGATTCGGGGCATTGCGAGTTGCCATCCCCCGAATCCCCCCGGCCCATATCATCTTCATGAAGCATAGGCATTTCCGAGCTGCGATGTTACAGTTGATGTTCGCGATGATGATGACGATGATACGGACTCCGGTCATGGAGAAGCGTAAGTTCTACGCCACCCATACCATCCCACACATCCACACATCCACGCTTCTTCCTTGAAATGGCGAGCAAGAAACGTGATAGTAGATGAGGGCGGTGTGTTGTGTTCTTTCCGGGAGGCAATGAGAAAGAAGTTGGAACAAGTCAGGTAGTCACACGAGACCCAGCAGTGGTTCTAGTTGGCGGGAAGGCGGTTTAGGGCGGGTGGAAAGGCGTCAAGGGAAGGATGCTGGATCCCGGTCGGTCCTTTGTAGGTATTTTAAAACGCCAAATCCGACGCGATGCGATGAGTAGAGGCACACTTTGCTTTTGCATGAAAATCTCGGGCCACCTTTGATAATAATAATTTCATAGTTGGGCGGAGATCGGGCAACGGAACACGCAGGTAGTTTGTCAGTCATTTCCTAAAACTTTATTGCAGAAGGGCAGAAGGCCTGGCACAAGGAGCGGAGAGGAAGTCACAGGCAAACTGGGTGAAAGCGGATGCATTGGCCTGAAGCGACCCATTCGTGCCGTTGAACAGTGACTGCAACGTGGGTCATTGGCATGGGGTTTGGGCGGGACGGGGGGCCAGTTACCGCTCATGCCCCCACTGTCTGGAGTAAAAAACCACTAAGCCGGCACACCCAGCCTGTCCAGGTGAGGGCGAGAAAGTGGAAATATAAATAGAAAGCTATGAGTCCTGCTCTTAATTATATCTTGGTATCATGACTATTCGCCTATCACAGGATGGCCAGAGTATACTGTAAGGCAGGTACTAAGTAGCCATTAAAACTGTCTGTTTTACCAACTGCTGCCAAGGGGTCGGTTGGCCAATCTTGCCGGATTCGATCAAACACCTCGATCATGCGTCATTGCCACTCGGGACCACCCGGAACTCCCGAGCTTGCTGCGGGAAAAGAATGCACTTTTTCACCGTATATGCCTCTGTTTGGGGAGAAAGAAGCTAGGTGTAGTAATATTATTTACAACTTGGACGTTGAACCCATCCGTTGCTTACCGAACACGGCAGTACTTGACGTTAAGGTAGTCACGTAGTGTATGAAACACGCACCTTGATGACGGAAACCGAAGTTGTGCATGACAGAAGAAGGGTCCAGCTAAGCGAGAACATGGGTGACGAGCTGTGTGGGGTTGGTTCTCACCGCCCTGAACCAGGAAGCGGGGCCTGAGCGGGTCAACTTCTTTATCGTCGTTTATCGCAGCCAAAAAATAATTCGGTCTCTGTCGACGAACCACGGAGCGGTTGAGAAACAGAACATCTAGACACCACCGTTTCAAGACGAAACATGCCTTCCAAGCGCTCCCGCGACGAAGACGCTGCCATTTACGCTGGCGCGTCTTCCACGGCCGATGACACCAGAAAACCGAAGAAGGCCAAGCATGGATTCCGCGTTGGACCAGAGAACCTCCCCGACGGTGCCTGGCGCCGTAAAGGTACTGCCCCTTTCTCCAGACCATTGCCGGAACGAGCTAACCCGCCATCTACAGTGACCAAGATCAAGAAGGACCTCATCACCAAAGCCAAAGTCAAAAAGCAATACGCCAAAATCAAGGCAGAGCACCAGAAGCAAGCCTCGGCCCCGATACCCGAAGACCACGCCCAAGCCGAGAACGGCCCCAAGCCCACCGCGCACCCAGAGCAAGGAGAAGACGGCGCCGAACCAGCCCCCGCCCCAATCCACCCCGAGCGACAAGCCATGCTCGACGCGCCCTCCTCCCTCCCCAACCCACACCCACAGCGCCAGCAGCGCCAGCAGCGACAACCGCGACAACAACCCACAACAGACGAAACCGACCCCTCCCTCTCAACCCAACCACCACCACAAGACCAACAACACCCCCGCCAGAAACGCAAACATCACCACAAACCCGACTACTACACCAAAGAGCTGGCCGCCGCCGAGCGCGCGAAGCAGGCGGCAGCAGAGCGGGCGGCCGAGGCGGCGCGGCGCGAGCAGGAGCGGCAGCGGCGCATAACCGAGCGCGAGCGCTACCGGAAAGCCATGGCCAAAGCCAAGACCCCGGGGAGGGACGGGCGCGTCAAGATTGGGCGGGAGAGTCGGTTGTTGTTGGAGAGGGTGCAGAGGGTTGTGGGGAAGAGCTGATTCTGATTTTTTGAACTTCTATGGGACGGTGGTTGATGATTGATGGGGCTGTGTGGGAGCTTGGTGTGGGGTAGTTTTTTTTTTTTTATGATGTTGATGATACCCTCCGGGGCCTAGCCGCTTGTTTTGAACGGGGGTTATCGGGTAGGAAGGATGGTGTTGGACTGGGAGGTAGTGGGGGGGGGGGAGGAAGCGCCGTCTTGAGAGCAGAGCAATGGGTCTCCTCGCAGAAGTAAGCCCGAGGCAGGCATCATATTATTCGCATTAGGTGTTTGGCAAACTGAAGCTAAATAAGCCAAGCAAAAGAGAAACAAATTAGCAATCGGGGGGAATCGTAACTGTACATTGACGAACCGGCCTAAACCAGGCCCATGAAACTCAATAGTATCTCCACTCCGTCGCCTCGAAATAACAAGCAGGGGCATCACATCATATCAACCAGAACCAAACCAAACCAAACCAGAGGCCTTCTCGCTCATGCGGCACCAAATCCCCAACCTCAGAACCCCCAAAGGCACAACACCATGCGAGGAACCACCAACCGCACCAACAAGAAACTAAAGTAGCAACCAGGCAAGGCAGCAAACCAAACAAAAGGGGTGTCTCTCAGAAAGAACAAAAAGCAGCTCAAGGCTCAAGGTATATACAAATCGCACAGGTTGCAACAAGACAAGAAAGCGCAACACAACACGCAAAGGTTTCGATCCCCCACCCCATCTTTCTGTCTTTCCCTCATCAATTTCCCACCACGAACAAACAAAGAAACAAACGATCCTTTTTGGTTTCAGTTCCTCTTTTTTCTTCTATCATACGACCTGGAGTGATTGATCCCTGGTAGGTAGGTAAAGAGTGCTTGTTTGTTTATGCCTCGCCAAAGATGACATGGCTGTGCTCAATGAGGAACTGCACGGCCAGGTTCTTGGCGTGCATGTCGGTCATCTCCTTCTCCAGGCTGTGGTCGCGCATGATGGTGGGCGCAAAGACGACGGCAAGGTTCTTGGGGGACATCTGGGAGGGAAAGGGTTAGCTGCTGTAGGGCAGTAAAGGTTGGGTGGGGTGTATGAGCATACCAAGTTCTCTCGCTCCCGGCTTGCCACCCGGACCAGGTGGAACATGAGGAACTCGAGGCAGTCCCGATGCTTAGGAGGGAGCATGTTCACCGTCTTCCTCAGGTGGCCACACCGCTCTGTTTCATCTTGTACCGCTAAAACACATGCTTGTTAGCATACTCTCTCACCCAAGCCTGAACAATAGCAAATAAGAGGCACTTACTATTCGACTCCAAAATCCGGTCGTAGACCTCAAATGTGAGCAGCGGGGTGGGCAGCTTGCGGAAATACTGCTTCAGCACACTCGTAACGGCGGTGATGTCCAGCGCTGGGTCAGAGATGTCAAAATCCTCCGTCTTGTCAAATCCGTCCCGGATCGTGTTGACCAGCGAATTGCCGCCCGTCTTGCGATAGATGCCCTCAATATCCATTCCCCGCAACTCCACCTCCTCAATGCAGCGCGTAACCACACTAGGTATTTGGCGGCGCTCGAAGTCGGCCCGCTCGACTAGATCCGAGCCAAACAAGGTGCTGGGCGCTTCGGCCGGGGCAGGGGTGCTGGAGACATTGGTGGTGGAGATCGACTTGGGCATGTTGTTGTTGCCCTGCTTCTTGCCGAAGAAGCCGAATCCCTGTCGCTGACTCTCAGTTCCGACCCGGTTGATGGGGCCGTTAGGAGGGGGCAGGGCGGTGACTGGCGACTCGACCTGGGCGACCGTCATATTATAAGGGAGGCCAATGCTGTCGCCGGTCAAGTTCTGGTGTTGGGCCGCCCGAGCTTGCTGCTCCTGCTGTTGGAAAGCGCCTGCTGCGCGGTTGATCCCCTTGGAAATGTTATGCGCAACTTTGCTGGAACCCTTCTTCCAGTTGAATTTCTTCACCTGGCCCTTCCGCATGTTGACCACTGTGGGTCCCTCCAGGACGGGTTCCTCCGCGTCGGTACCGACCATGGTTGTCCCTGTTTGGAGGCTGACGGCATCCAAGTTGACCGATGCCGATGATACTCCCTTGGCGTGACCGTAGATGCCGAGACCGTTGGGTGGCATCCTTATCTCGCCATTGTTGATTTGCGATTTGAATCTTTCTTGGATTTGGTGCGTCAAATCATTGTTCATATCGGCAAGCTGCGCATTTTTGGACGAAAGCTGCGCAAACTCCAGTAGCGCCTGGTCACGGTCCTCAATTGCCTGGGCTTTCTCCTCCAAGAGCTCGTCCCGTTCAGCGTGAAGCTGCTCAATGGCCACCGTCATGTTCTGCTTGACCTTGTCAAGCTTCTGCACAAACTCCTTGATTGCCGACTCCTCTAACTCCCGGGCGTCGATGGGCTCGTTGGTTTTTTTAGCGCGTTCCACATACCCAGCGAGCACCTCGATCTGCCGGATCATGATCTCGGTCTGAGTATCCAACACCGAAACGGTCTTCCTCTTCTCGACGAGTTTCTTATTCAAGCTCTTGAGGTCCTTCTCCGTGTTGAACTGCCGCTCGAGCTCCGCCACGCGCTGCTCAGAGCTTCTCAGTTGCCGTTTCAAGAGCGCCGAATCCTCGTGTCCGACCCCGGATGCCGAGGCAGTGCTGCTGGTATCCTGGGAGCCATCTGGATCTTCGGCAATCGGCGTGCGTGGCCAGCGGGGGGATGTAGTTCCCCTAGTCGTCTCACTCACACTCCTGCTGTGGCCAAGCCTGTTATGGCTGTTGCTGTTGCTGTTGCTGATTGTCTCCGCGCTGTTGTTTCTCCCGTGGCGGACAGCGTTAGAAACCCGCCGCAGGATCGAGGACGATCCCTCGTCGGTGCCCAGTATTCTCGCCATGTCCTCGTCCATCGTGAACTCCCCGCCCGAGCTCCAGCGCGGTAGCTTAGGCGACACCTTTGGTTCCGGCGCCTCATTGACAGATGTCGCTGGTTCCTTGGCGCCCTGAGATGGAGGCTGAGGTGGCGCCCTAGGCTGCATGTACGTGTCGCTCAGTTTTGTCTCGGGTACGACTGGACGTGGCGGGAGAGCAGGGTTGTTTCCATTCACTAATTCCGTATTCGTCAGCCCAACCCTTTTACCTTTAGCGTGTCCAGGCATTATTCGCTCACCATTTCGTGCCTGATTTTGAGCTACTTCCTTCCTCGCGATGGGCGGTGCGGCAGCTGCCTCCGACCGGTTCGAAGTCGTCGAGTCAAGCGAGGGGCGTACCATATCATCATCCCGCCGTCGAGAATCCTGCGAAGGTCTCGGTGAAGGCCTTGGGGGTGAGGCTTTGTCCACCATCGTCGGCGGACGGGGGGAGTCGACGTTTGTAGAACTGGAGAGAGCCTCCCGGTTCCGCGGCGGAGCCGGCGGTGCTTTGGCGGGAGTGGGCACATCCAGCGAGTTACTGGACAAGGAGTTGCTCCTGGAATTCCCAAGCCTCTTAGTCCTTGGGGCGTCTTGCAACCTGAACTCCTCGCTTGGCTGCGTCTTCGCGCTAGGGCCCTTCCCATCTTCAGCGCCAGGTGAGGCCTTGGGATTCCCGTTCCTCTTGGAAAGCTTCCGCCCCGGTCGGTCGTGCTGGGGTGGTTGAGGTGCCTCATAATCCGAAGATGGCTGCCTCGGCTTTTCCTGGAATGCAATGTGCGGCGTCGACGCCTGCGAATCGGCCCTCTTCTCCGCAGCAGGCTTCGCTGAGGAGAAATAGTCCCTGTCTTTGGTCCTCCTGTTCGGCTCAGTAAAGGCCTCCGACATGGACTGCGGGGTCAACGCTGGCCCAGGACTCGGGTCGAGCGCAACGGGGATGAAGAAACCCCCGTCCGAGTCCCCGTTGTCCAAGTTCCCTGAGAAGATGGTCGAGTTCCGGTTGTGCCTGTACGTTGACCCGGACGGGGCGAGGGATTCCTTGCCGGATTCTTGCCCCCGCTCCGGGGAACGATCAGGTCTCGAGCTGCTTCGGGAAGAGGACTCGTTTATCCCATAGGCGGCTCGCGGGCGTGGAGACAACTCGGTTGGCGTATCGGAGTCGGGGGTCACCCGTTCGGTGTTGGCGAATGCGTTGTTCGGTGGGACGGCGTTGGGCGGCAACGCGGGCAGCGATTTGTCTGTAATCATCGGGGAGGCGTCCTTCTCCCGTTGCTTCGCCTGTGCAGCCGCCTTTGATTTTTTGCGCCTTCTCGCCATCAGCGACTCGTGGCAGTTCATGCAAAATATACCGTGCGACGTCCTAGCATAGCGAAGGTTTTCAATCTTTCTCTTGCAGTTCCGACAGCGGAAGCATGTTGCGCAAAAGGCCTGGTCTCCGGTCAAGATAGCGAGGTCCTCAATCTTATTGTTGCAGGCGCTACAGCTGTAGGTGCAGTTGTTGCATATGAGCGAGCCATCGCCGAGGAGGAGCAGATTCGCGTCCGAGTCGAGCAACGTGTTGCAGGTGTTACAGCGGAAGCAGTCAAGATGCCATCGATTACCGGCTGTGATTTGGTTAGCCCAAGATACCGCCGCCTCGTTACGCACAGAGGGATTGTAGTCCGTTTTGCGGGTGCAACATACCAAGTTCGAAGGCTTTCCCCTCCTCCAAGATCTGGAGCAACATGTCGTCAGAACAGGTTCAAGGCAACCGCAAGTGTGTTGAAACCCACCTCGCCGCAACCTTTGCAGGGGAAGACATCGTCCGCATCCATGGGACTATCCAGATAGTCGTCCATGGTGTCGGATATGAACAGGGGTGGGGTCTTTAGTTATAGTAGTGAGGCCAGCCGGAGGGGTATGTAGACCGGTGAAGAGGCGGCGGTAGTTGAGGCCAGAACGGCATGAACGTTTAGCGATGCGGTAGGGGGGGGGGTCGGGAGGCGGGGGTTATCGCATCAGAGGAACGCCTTCCAGCCCGGGACCAGCTCGATTTTTTTGGCTGGGGATTTTTGTCCTGTTTCGGAGAGGATGCGAAGGGCGGGGGGGACAAAGAGCGGTCCAACTATCGTCAGGTCGGCTGGGCAAGCTTGGCCCGTCGTTCGTAGCGTTTCGTGATTCGGCTGAGAGCAATACTCGGTGACGGTGGAACGATGTCGAGTCAAACGGAATGTGACGGCAGTTCGGGGATCTTGCCCGGCGAAAGATGGTGTTCAACCCGTCAAAGGGGGGGGGCAGCCAAGCAGGGCTACCTAAAGAGAGAGCGACCGTTTGCCTGTCGAGGGCGGGCGGGATGAGGATAAGCTCAGCAGTGCGGTTCGGCAATCTGCAAAGTATTGTTTGCGTCTCGTACTGCGCACAGGCTTGATGGTGGGAGAGGGGGGGGAGATGGTGACGAGGACGACTGATGTGGGAAAACGCACTGGGCGTTCTCGACCGATGCCGATGGGACCTCGACAAGAGCTCGAGACGGGAATGTGGAAAATGCGAAGACGCCAGGGCGCTGGATCGGCGGTGCATTTGGCTGGCTGGCTTTCCAGAGGTTCTCTTGTCCTGGAACGCTGTTTCTTCGCCAAAATGGGCGGTCCTTGCAGGGCCAGGTGCTCCGCTGTTCAACAAGTGGAGGCCAAGACCAGGGGTTCAGAGTGTGGTCAGGGGCAGCACAGGGGTGGGGCGGGAGCCAATGGCAGCTTGTGTGGCCCAGAAGCAGCGACCAAAAGCTCCATTCGTGGCCGTGTCAGGAAACCCTTGTGTCCTTGTGGAATTAATTTCTATGGCACATCCATGGGCACGTATGGATAGATGGTCCAGAATGTTGAGGGGACCGCCCGTTGCTTCATCCCATGTGCCTGCAATTCGGTCCCATTTCCGAAAGACCATTGCATCAAAATTCACCACCCAGACCAGGCTAGGCTACCTCCCCAGGTGGCCGCTGTTGCAAACGGGCGCTTTGAAACATGGGGAGAAACTTGAGACTGTTCTCGAAGCCAAACCTGAGCCCGCGGCGTGTGGCCACTGTCCGACGTTTCTCACGGCCGGCAATGCACACCCTACTTACCCGAAATATGTCTTGTTCAATCCGACCAGCCGGGTCCTGGGTGCTTTTCCAGCAAACAGTCATCACACCATTACCCTCTCTACCTAAGACGCATCTCGTACGGCAACAAACGCCGAGCCTGGTCGCTGACGCCGTGGGCTTACAGGACCTGGTGTCACACACCCGGACTGTCGGGAAGAGAGCGAGTCTGGAGCGAAGATGAACCAAAGGGTGGCTGCATGGTGCGATTTCGGGCGGCGACTGATGTGGCCCGGCTGATTGCTCTGCCATTAATAACCGTCCCTCGAAAAGCCACGAGTGGAAGCGGCGTTGATGGCGAGAATACGCAGTAGGATCCCGTGTGTGAGAGTAAGCGTCAAGCGTCTGGCCACGCCACGAGGCACGCACGAGTCACAGCCGAGCCTCATCGTTATCACGAGCGTATACTCGCTGATGGTGTAACTGTCGGTTTGCTGTCGGCGGCTGCTGGAACCAACACCATCATGCTCGTCTATCTTTGTCGCTCATATATTCAACTCCCGTTTCCCCATCCTCCACGATGCTTAAATTACCCTCAAGCTAGGGAGGGCCGCGGCATTTGAAACTGCCGCCCCCAGCACCACGCTGCATGTCAAGTTCATTAACTGAGTGGGTAATGTACCGATGTCCGGTACCAATAGGTTACACCACCCCGCCTCTTCCACAAACGCCCTGCATGTTTCAAATCCGGCGGATCATCGAAACATCGTGCCTGGAGATCTAATGGTGGTGCTGCATTCCCGCATCATCAACAACTGACGTCCGTCTGAGTACATACACAGTATCAACGGCGGGCTTCCATCCCTTCTTCTCAAAGAAGACGCGCGGGGGGGCGTGGTCCTTTCGGGAGAGATCTGCAGACCGCCTTGCAGAAATCCCCTGGTCCTGGCATCCGCCCCTTGGCGTTTCAGATAGAAACCCCTCAGGGCCATGTTCGATTCCAGGGGCTTCGCGCGAAGGAGAACTGGAAACGAGACGGGAATTCCCCACAAACCAGCAAGACTCCAGCATGCTGAAGCGCAACCAGTTCGGTCGATCTTTGTCGAGGTGGATCTTCAAACGCGTTGTCTCTTATTCTTGCCGTTTTTCTCTGCGAGCGCACAGACGGCGCATGGTTTGGTGGGACCGGCTGTCAACGACGGGGTCGACGACAGACGGGAGTTGGGGGGGCGTTCATCAATTCAGGCCTCGGCAGTCTGCGACCTGCATGTTGTGATGAACAGACGGCTGGCTGCAGACTGTCACAGCCGAAGGAGGCTATTCCCATCCCGCATCCCCTGTCAAGGAATCAAACAAATATTTTATGATAGTTAAGATGAGCTTGGTGACGAGAGTGGAAAGAAGAACCGAGAGATACTTGATCTCGTCCTGTCCAAAACTACAACCCCTCCTAAAAGATGCAAAAAGAACTCGGAGGACATAATTCAGGGGCAGACACCCGAAATAGCTTCCTCCAAACCCTCAAGACAGCGTTGCAACGCTAATGATAAGAGGAGGTCGTCCCCCAATTACCGTCTCTGAGCGAACCGAACCCGAGGTTTTAGTTTCCCCAGGGCTTTCTTTTCGAGTTGGCCTCCACTACGGAACGGAGTACATACATACAGACATACCGAGCTGTTAAGGGTCTAGACCTGCAGACCAACAAAATGCCCAGGAGAGGGAAGCCAGAGGGAGCAGCGGTGATGAAATAACCACTCGCTCGAGGTTACAGCGCAGCGAGAATCACAGATCGATTGATCACCAGGGTCCCTGCAATCTGTTCAGGGGTTGTGGGCAACAACTCCTTGTCATGTCAACAATCCGGGGACGGCCCGCCTTACGGTTCGTCTGAAGAAGCACCAACAGTACCAACATCACCACAACCGGTTATGTGGAGAATGAATGAATAGAACCGAGTGATTATTGTTCAACGCTGGCCAACAGTAATTTAAGTATGTATCTCAAGAAGCCCAGCCCGGCTTAGAGACTTCCTTCTCTCATCAAAAGAAGCAGAAAAAAATCAGATCGGACCGCCCATCGCTCACGGCGCAAAAACCAACACACAAGACGCCGCGCTCCGGTCCCCGCTTTTCCCGTCCCTCCAACCCCCTATGCTGTGGTATTGTGGTATTAGTTAGTACAAGAAAATGAAACCATGCCATCGAAACGGGACGGAGAGCATGAGGTTCCTAATGCCCCTGACGACGAGCCCACGCCGTCCACAACCCCCCGCAACACATCTGCAACCACAATCTCTACCCCCAGCCATCCCGGCCACCCTCTCAAGCAAGCTGCCCCACCGCAGCAACACCAGTCTCCCTCTGCCGCTTCACGATATAATACGTAATCAAACTTTTCGGATCCTCCTTCACGCCCTTGAGCGCCTCCCAAAACCGCGCATCCCCCACCCGCGCATGCAGCGCAACGCACAGCAGCACCGCATCCATGCGCACCGCCGACTCCAAGCTCTCGAGGCAGCGGCCGGCGAGGCCCGCCAGCGCGGCCAGCTCAGCGTCGCTGGGCACAAAGGCGGCGCCGCGCGCGTCCAGCATCTCGCGCAGCACGTGCAGGCCCATGCTGAGGGAGCGGCTGGCCCCAGCGCCGCCGGCGTCGTCGACGTCCATGACCGACAGCATGCGGCAGAGGACGAGCACGATCTCGCTGGCGTCGCCAAGGCCCGCAAGGTCGGCGGCGAGCAGCTCCAGCCCGCTGACGATGTGGGTGCGGCCCTCGTACGCGGCGCGGGCGCGCAGCAGGCTCTCGAGCCCGCGCGAGACGTGCGGCTGGAAGGAAGACCGCGCGCGCTTGAGGAGCAGCTTGATGGTCGCGAGCACCTGCGCTTTGACGTCCTGGGTTTTTTCGGGGACGGCGTTGGTGAGCGGGGACTCGAGGAAGTCGAAGAGGCCCGTGACCAGAGCGTCGAACTTATCGTCGGTCAGGAGCACGGCGCCGCTGGCGGGTTTTGTGTCGCTGTCGCGGATGATGCCTTGAAGCTTGCGGAAGCCGTGGACGTCGAGGGACTTTTGTTGGACTTTGGCGATGCCGCTGTCTAGGAGGCGCAGGTTTTGCTTGAGCTTCTCTGGGGACAGAGTCATTCCGTTGGCTTCGCCGTTTTGCTGCTGCTGCTGCTGCTGCTGTTGGCGCACAGCTTGCTGCAAAACCGTTGCATCCTCGTTGACTGATCTGTCTTCGAGGACGGGCCCAAAGATGAGTTTCGGTGTCGTCTGCTGCTCCCGGGTTAAGGGGTCCTCGTAAACCTCCAATGAACGGGAAGCGCTGGGCGGAGAAGGTGCAGCTGCTTCGACCTCCCGCGGCGGAGTCGCAATAGGAACTGGCTCCTCATGAATGGCCGCAATGGTTTGAGGCGGGCTAGCCGGCGCATCCGGAAAAGGCTGGGGCAGTTTGGTCGGAGTATCCGCTGGGCTCATATCTATTTCCTCATCCTCAACAGGCTGCACAAACCGCTGCTCTTCCAGGGGAGGCGATGCGCTGCCGGTGATAATGGGCACGACCAAACTGAAATCCTCGTGTCTCTTAGACGGGCTGCTTGATGGCGGGACAACCGTCGGCTGCACACTCCTGGAGGGAGTGGCCCGAGGGGATCCAACAATGCCCTTTGGTGTCCCCGCCCTGATAGGTGTCGGGAGCTGGGGCTCTCCCTGAGCGGTAGCCGGCCGGGCCGTCTTAGGGGCCGTCCGTTTTGGTGACGAGCTGATCGATTTGGGTGTGACGGCTTTCGGTTTCGGTTTGCTCGGAGGGCTGGTCTGCTCAGCGGAGGGTTGGTCGTGGCTCCTAACCGAGTACGGTCCCGCTGTTGCCGGTCGAGACATCTCGGCCTTTCTCCTCCCAGGCCTCATAGGCGCACCAGAGATACCTCCCGTGGAGCCCATCACCGACTCCGGTCTTGCGCGCACGGGAGGGGCTGCCGGAGGTGCTTGCGATAAGCTCGAGACTGACTTGGCCGGCGAGAAATGCGACATGGCTGAACCCGGCCGGGTTGGAAGAGCCTTGGTCGTCATGGCTCGTTTTTGCGCCATCATAGCCTCCCGCACACTCGGCTTCGAGGTACCCATGGTGCTCTTCGATAACCCTAAGCCAGGTCGCGCACCCCCTTCGGGCTTCTTAGGCGGCGATTTGGGGTTGTTGGGGTCGTTCTGCAACAGCCTTGCGGCGGTCGCGTCGAGCCCGTTCATGATTGTCTCCGCCCTTGCAGGCCAGATGCCCGCGAACATCCAGTATGCCGCACGCATCTTCTCCCTCACGCCAGGATTGGCATCGGCGAGTCCCTTCTTGATGCACTTCTCAATCAGTTCTAGGCCGCCTGTGTGTTCCAGGTGGTTCTTGTGGTGGGCTTCCTTGGCTAGTAGCGTCCTCAGCCAACCACTACAATAGAGCCGCGGCTGGACGTTCTTGTCCTGGCACGCGAGCCAAACGTGCTGCATGATACGATTATTGTAGGTAACCTTGGATATGATGGTGTCCACCGTGGTATTGGCCTGTGAAGAGGCGATCTTTTTAGTCGCGGCAGTAAGCTTGATGAAGGTCTGCATGAGGATTTCCACCATGGGGTCCATTGCTGGGCCGTAGGCCTTGGCGATATCCTGGATTAAGCTGCAGCCCTCCTTGGAAAGGCTGGTTCGGAGTGAAACAACAGCCTTGATCATGCCGTCGAGAAGCGCCCGAAGTCCAGTAAGGAATTGGTCGTGGAAGTCGGACACGGCATTTCCAGCTATGAGTCTCCGCAACTTAGTTGCGCTCTCTTCCCGCTTCAGCCAGTTTTGCTCCGTCTCCTTGCCCTCGAAATAACCATGCATCTCCCTAAAGATCTCTTCGAGTTCGCGCGACGTGTTAACGTAGGACGGCTCGACGGCCTCCGTTGGGGCCTCTGGCAGCCCAGGGGTTACGGGGCGGTGGGCGAGAGATGACACGCTCGCGGCAAGGGTCGGACGGGAAGGCGCATGGTCTTCTTGACGATCGGGCTGCGAAGTCGGGGCGGAACTCGTAGGGTTGAGCTCCTTGACGATGGCCTGCTCGATGGCCGGGCGGACCTTGAAGTTCTTGAGTTGCTTTTTCAGATCCGATTTCGCCGGGCCGGGCGCGTCCCTGTATTTCTGTGAGCTTGTGCCATCAGGCCGTACGTGGCAGAGGATTGGGTCGTACCTGAATAGCTCGATGACGGTCGACTTGGCTACGTCGCGCACCATGCCGTCAGCATCCTCGAGGAGCTCCATCATGGTGGGGACGTAGGCGCGGAATTGGAGGCCGTGTTCCTGGTGCATCTACGCCCTAATTAGCGCATTTGTGTGGAAAGCAGCTCTGTTCCAGGCGCGTACCTGGAGTAGCCAATGTAGACTGGCCTCTTTTGCCCTCGCGCTCTTGCCAACCATGGCGATGTTGCGCACTGAGCGCTCGACCTCGACCGGTGCCACTTTGTAAAGAGTAACCAAAGCTTGGGAGGCCAGCTGGCGGAACTTTTCTTTCTGGTCGCCCAGCTTTTCGACAATCAGGGGCAAGGCGCGGGCGCCCTCTTTTGACAGAGACCTGGGGTCCTGCCGCACCAGCCGGGTGAAGAGGTGATTGAGCGCCGTGAAGCCGGCATTGACGAGGAGGGCATGTTGGGAACTGGAGGCCAGATGCAGAGCTTCGAATACCGGTACTATGCAGGATTCGGGAACCATATGCTGCTTAATGCTCGATTTCACGGCCGTGACCTGTTGAACCTTGGTATCGATTGAGACATCGGTGCGGAGGAGGGCGATCAGGTTGGCGACCTGGTCGTCAGTGATTATTTCCGACATTTTCTCCTCAGAAAGAGGATGTCGATGTTGTTGGCGTCAAAATGGTGGTCGCTAGAGGAGAGGGAAAGGGGTTAGTCGATCAGTTGGATTCTTGGTCGGGTTCTCGGTGGCACTTTGTAGAAACGGGAAGAAAGAAAACAAAACCGAGGGCGACAGTGCACACAAGGATGTTTCAATCGCCACGGACAGAATTGGGAGGACAGTGTACTAACGATTTGTGAGAAGCAATGCGCAACCACTTGAGGTATAGAGTTATCTCTGGACGGTGGAAAAGGAAATGGGATTGCGGTAATGGTGATGCTCGTCGTCGCAAATTAGCTCAGGCTCAGGTCTCTCTTCAAGACATTCCCTGGCGGCGCGTGGTGATTATCAATTGCGGGACAACCCAACCCCTGTCGGCAGCCCGGGGACGGGGGGTGGGGCCGCCATCACCTTGACAACCCTGGAACCTGAGGTTACCTTGGTGCTTGGCGCGCCTGGCTGTTCCATTCGTTCACTCTCAACCCCGCAACACCGTGCTACCAATCGTGCCCCGCGTTGCAAAGAGACGGAAGGAAGCCTAGCTATCTCCAAGACAACAAACCTGAAAATTAGAAGGCAACAAGATACAAGTGGCTGAGAGGGGATCAAATTGTGTCAACCTGGAATCTCATCATTTTCAACCTCGATTCCGACTCGCCCGATTGCACCAGTCCAGTAGCTACCCACATATTTGTCACATGGTATTTGTGACAACTTGAGTCCTACCTAGTTCCACAACTTCTAACTACCGCTCTCATTCCAACGCAATGACTCTCAAGGAACAACCAAATGCCCCCAACCCGTCCGCTATTCCGCTGCCTGATCGGACCCGAGACACCACGGAACCGGGTCCAGAGCCGGTATCTGAATCGGCAACAGGGAATCAATCATTCTTAAAGCCGAAGCTCCGCCTCGAAATCCGAGATCTCGATCACCCCGGCGCCTTCAAGTTCCTGAACTCTGTCAACTCTGCCACAGTGCTCTCCAGCGCAGTAAACAATGTCTTGCGCCTGCTCTACAAATCGCCCTCGGACAAACACACCACAGTCCCGCCAACCCGCTCCGTAACTCTCATATTACGGGACATGGGCGGCGTGGCATATACCACAGGGGTACCGTGACCCCGTTTTCCTCCCTCACTCCAACCCATCCCCGAACCCCCCCCAGCCTAGTATTCTTACTTACTCCCTCCCCCTTCGCCGAACCCCCCACAGACCGACCTAGACAACGACCACAAGGAGATCCACTTCTCGCTCAACTACATCAACTCCATCAGCCCGGCCTCGCGGCTCACGCACGAGATCACGGGAGTGCTGACCCACGAGCTGGTGCACTGCTACCAGTGGGACGCCGAGGGGACGTGCCCGGGCGGCCTGATCGAGGGCGTGGCCGACTGGGTGCGGCTGAACTGCGATCTGAGTCCGCCGCACTGGAAGAAGGAGGTGGATGGCGGTATGTTGTCATTTATTATTTATTTTCGGTTTTATTTTCATTTTCATTCTGTTCGGTTTACAGTCTATTCTCATCTCGTTCCTGTGTTCCTCCCGTTGCAAGAACTGTGCCATCGCCATCATTATCTAACAACACCCATCCGTGTCTTCTCTCCAGACTGGGACAGAGGCTACCAACACACAGCCTACTTCCTACAATACCTTGAGCAGCGGTTCGGCGAAGGGACAGTCCGCCGGCTCAACGACAAGCTGCGGGGCAGCAAGTACAAGTGCGAGGCCTTCTGGCCCGAGCTGCTCGGCGAGTCGGTCGAGAAGCTGTACGGTGATTACGCGCAGAAGGAGAAAGACGACGGTGAAAGGTAACCATCGTAGCTGATGGAAATTTGGAGAAGGAAATATGTGGGCGAGCCAATTTAATTTTGAGAGCTATAAATGGCGTCTATTTTGACACGAGCTTACTGTGCAAATACCTGTATATGAAACCCCTCTGAATTCTGCAGTAATGAATTCCCCAAGGTCGTGTATAACACACGCCTCTGTCCGCTGCTGCAGCTGGCTAGCTAGGAAAGCACCACTCTCATATTCTGACGGCCCAAATGCTATGCTGTCCCCATGTTACCCTGTCCCATCCCAATATCCTAGTAACGCCAAAACCCATAAACGCCAGGAAGGGTGGTGGTATCGCATATGGCCCAGCAAACCCGAAAAACTCGAACTCACAACAACATGAGGACCTAGGCCCGTGCCGCACTCTCGCTCTCACTAACCACGCTCGCCACCTCGGACCAGCTGCCCGGCGTGTGTACGCCACCATCCGACTCGCTCATGACATCGTAATCACGGCCTTCGGTCATGGAGGCGTCATCATTGGCAACGTCCACACCGGACCCAGCCATCGACATGGAATCTGTCGGGGTAAGCTGCCCCTGGCTGATAACCTCGGGGTCGGAGAGCGGCGCCTGGGGGGTATCGGGAAGAGGGGAGTAGAAGCCCGTGTTGGAGGAGTTCTGGGCCCATGCCTGGATCGAAGCGTAGGCCTCGGCGGAATTGCGGTCGTCCTGGCCGGCGGTCATGTACTCGTCGTCAGCGAGCTCGTGGCCAATGGTGGTGCTGCGGGCGGTGGCGGTGGGCGTGGTGGCGCGCGGGGACTGTTCGGGGTCGCGGAAGTCTTCGTCCACGGCGGTGGCGTACTCGCTGGGGGCGTTGTGGGTCTCAAAGTCGAAGAGGACTTCGCTTGCAACCGGGACGGCGAGAGGTTGGACCGGAATGGGCTGAACGTGGGCAACAGAGGGGGAGAGCACGCGAGGGGTGGCGCCGTAGATGTCGGACATGACTTCGGCGCGGGCTGGAGGGAGCATCTCGGCGCGGTCATCCAGCTCGATGCCGTGCTCGTCGCTAAACGGGTTGGTGACCATGGCAGCGGTCAAGCCCCGCACGCCTTCGACGTTGCCGCGGCGGCGGAGGACGTTAGAAGACTCGTCCCACGCGTTCGCCCCGGTGTTGTAAACGAACGCGCCGCTATCGCCTGTCCGGTCTGGCTGCAGGAAGTCGTCGAAGGTTGAGCCACGGGATCGCTGCTGGACTTCGGGGCGGACTTGCTGTTGCTCCTCGCGCCGTAGGTTCCAGTACATCAACTCTTCCCGCTGCCTCCTCCTCGTTTCCTCGTCGGCGTCGACATCATGGGTCTGATAGAAACCCTCGGCGTCTTCAGGCCGGTTGAAGCGTGGCTCCCTGTTTGGATCGAAGTTGTCGCCCAGTGAGTGGAGGGCAAGGGCGATGCGTCGTCGGAGGTCTTCAGTTGCGCGGCGGACCTCTGGGATTTCATAGATGGCGATGGCAGCCGTCACAGCCACCGATGCGACCACGATGCCGACTGACGCAAGAGTAGCCTGGTTAACAGGAGGCATTCTGGGGAATGGAGGGGATCATGCAGTGATCGATGATGCAGTGGTACGTCGGAGCTCAAGATCAAGGTCCGTCTTGGATTGTCTTAAATGTCTTGATGGACGGCGCTCTTCAAAAGCGGAAGAATCAGGAAAACGAGAAAGACCTATTCGCCCAACATTGTTGAGGCGACAAGCCAAACCGTTGGTGAGACCTGAGATTGCGTGTCGTTCACGGGGCCTCGCCACTTCATCAGGTCGGGCGCCGTGATTCGCAATCCATGCGGGGCAGGCAGGGGTATGGGCAATGGGGAAGCACAAATGACAAGTGACAGGAAAGCGATCTTCACTCACCTTTGGCTGCGACCGGAACTGGCATTGTTGACAGCGTCTTTGGTCCTTGAACCGAGACCAAAGTTGCTGGTGGGTTTGGTGCAAGAGGCGGGGAAGGGTGTTGAAGGAACACAGCGGTAAAGGAGCAAAAGGCGTGGGTGCATGTGCCTTTTGTTCCAAGCGCCCTGGCGAAGAGCTTACGTAGGCGACAGGTGGCGGGCGAGGCGGACAGTAGTGAGCCCCTCCTTTTACAAGGGCACGGGGGCGCCTTTCATCTCTTGAAGGTAGTGCTGCACAGGTTGGGTAAATGAGGCCTGCAGTTCTCTACCAGAACCGTCTGCAATTGACTTAAATGCTCATCTTGACCCCCACAAATACGTTGCAGATTGAAAGGATATCCGAGGAACTGTCGTATGTTGGGGCAGCTGTTGCAAGAGGGAGGAAAGGCTGTTGTTACAAGCAACAGCTCGACTTATACTACGTGTAGACCATAGGAGTAAGCCCAGCTCATCCATACTCGATGGAGACGAGCTGGTGATACCCACACTCAGCTCAAGCCTTGTCCGACTTTCCGTAGAAGAAACGATGCAGCTGCATGATCCAGAACATGACAGCTGCAATAGGGTTAGGGTAATATTCGTTCGCATGATGACGCCACTCACTTGGCTCAATGCCAAGCCTTGCCACACCCCATCCCCATCGCGAGTTTTGTGGGGCATATTTTAAGACGAAAACGATGATTCTTCATCTTCGTTGCTCCCATAACAAATACTGCGATCGATGATGAGTCAAACTGCCCATATATGGCCTAAGCGCCGTCATATTGTGTAGGCTTACAACCAACAAAATTGAGAGCTATTTGACTGGATCATTAGTGATTTTATACTCGGCATTATTGATCAGACCAAGTGCGCCTTGAGCAACACCAAACAATCCGAAAGGCGGGCGGCGCAACGTTAGGTTAGGTATGTAGTTAGTTACGAATACTGATGCATCCTTCATGTTCGCACGCTGGACCTATAGTTCTGTGAAGGTTCCTATGCCACAGTACATACACCATAGTATGTGCATGGTATACTACCCGAGACACAAGAGGTTGAACCGCGGTCTCAGAATGTCGGACATCGGCATCCAATGAACAGCCGAGTCCCAGCTGAAGACCCCCTTATGCGATTCGTGCTGTCAAATGGCCAGACGGGACGAACAACGAAGCGAGTCCGAAACCCGGTCCGAAAGGAACGACTCGCATGTTGGTCTCCAACCCCACCCACACCTCCTTAGGGACCGCGGAATACGCGGAACGGCAATTCCACGTCAAGAAAGCCGCTGTGCCCCCGTCTTCTTGCTGCCACCCACCACCGGAACTGTCGAAGACGCCATCCCTCGCCGAACCAACCAGCCGGGATGTCACCTGCAGTATGTGTGGCCTGTCACGGCCGTCACCTGTGAGTGAGAACGAAAAAGGTCGCAGAGTCAGCGCTATCTTGTCTGCCCTGTCAAGACGGACGAACCATGTCGCCACGCCGCGCCATCCATCCTCTCCACCAAAATTGCCCAACCAGACAAAAACAAGCTTTCCGGGCATTGCCGTCCTGCATGCCATCGCCTGCAGGGGGTGTGGTTCAGTCACCGTTTCAACAGCACCAAAGCAACGGGCAGATACGGGACAGCGAAGCAATCTATTCGGAAGTTGCCTGAAATCCCTCATCGTTGTAATCATGAGTATTGTCTCTCGTCTCATGAAGCAATCTCATCAAAGAACGCCCAAACCATGAGGGCGTAAACCACTTGATATAAAAAAAAGAAAAAGAACTCCGGGTTTCATCCATCGCCGCCTTAAAACACCGAGTCGATCGATACGGGATAAAAAAGGAGATAAACCGGAGACAGTCCGGCGGGCCTGGGGAAGCAAAGCTTGCCTCGGCGTCGCGAAGCCCGAGGGCGGGAGACCCTTTGTGTGTACGGATCCACCGGCTGATCCGACTCCACCGCATCTGATTACCCAGGTTCGGAGCTGCTTCCTTTCTCCGCCCGCCGACCGCCGTCCGATCCGTTCCATCCTGTGATCTAACCCCCCTTGGGGCTAAAATGACGTGCCGTACTCCGTTCCGGTAGGGTATATGCGCGAAATAGGGGGCAGGGGCCACATTGTAGATGTTGTGGTTGTGGTTGTTCTCCTGCTTTGAGAGTGAGGTTCGAGGCCCGGTCACCCTAGCCTTCCTCTTTTTGATGTTGAGGTGAGGTTTAGTGCGACTTGGTGCTCGAGTTGGACGACGTCGACGTGCTTGACGAGACGGACGACGAAGAGTCGGTGCGCTCAGCCTTGCGCCTCTCGCTGTGAACTGGTTAGCACCTCTGATATGTGGTCGATATGGTGCAGAGCAGTCTCACTGAGTAGCGCGGTCGAGCACAGTGCACACCCACTTGGCACTACCGGCCTTGAGATGGAACCTGACGCCCTTGTTCTCAAGGGTGGACTTGAGGGCTTCTTGGTGGGCAGGCATTTTGGAAAGGGGTGATGTGTTGTTGGTTGAGAGGAGAGTGTGTAGTTGACGGCTAGGGCCTGGAAATGTGCTGAGACGACGTGAGAGTGAAGTTTGGAGTGTGATACGAAGGGGAGGAAGGTCGGAGTTTGGGAGAGGGCACGACGGGGGAGTTATATAGCGAGTCTCGGAGCCTGGGACACGGCACGCGCAAACCGGATCGTCCGCCGCAAAGTCCCAACCGTCGGTGTTACTGGAACGCGGGTGCCCTTTTCTGGAAGGGCAAGTCGGATGTGGGCCGGCCACAGGTAGGGATGAACCTCATGCACCTGGGAGCCGCTGCCCGAATCGACAATGAGCCATTTCTGAGCACGCTGGATCCCACGCCCGCGCGAACCCCGGTATCCTTGACGTTGCAGTTGATGTCAGAGCCCCAACCATTGGATTTTTGGGGCACCAATCCCACGCAGAATTCGTCTAAGGGGGAGTGGTTATCCCGCCTTGGGGATAATGGCATGGGTCTAACTCGATAGCAGGACGAATCGCGAAGACTTCCCCGGATAAAGCGTCCTGCGTTTCGCGTACCTGGATCGAGCTGCTTCTAGGCACTAGCCCGAGGCGACGGATTCATCAGCCTGGTTTCCACGCGAGACACGGCTCGGAGCAAGGCGGATAAGATGGTTGGGTGGGAAACCTGTGTCGTGGACGGAAAAGGTCGGACCGCACTTGCGTCTGTTTGCGTGTCCAGTCCTACAGCGCCGCCGTCGTGCTTCAAGACAACCGCGCAAAAAGACGAGTTTCAACTCTTGATAAACCAGAAACACTCCAAGTTTCCGAAGGTTCCAGCCCCCGGGGTAATCGCCATCGTTCCAGAACCTTCAAGGCCAATAAAGAAGCCTGCTCGGGGACGCCACAGAAGCCACGCTTCTCCGTTCCCTGGCCTTAAAGCTGTCCTCGTGCCTTGGGGCGGCTGCACGGTAACGCGGGCTGTATTGTGCCACCCATCTAATTCGCTACAGGGCTTGGCGTCGGTGAACAAAGTGGAAAACGTGCCGCATTTAGCTGCGCGGCCATTGCAGGATCGACAGTCGACGGCACGTACAAGGAGATACGCAGTGTAACCGGCGATAACTAAGGATTTGAGTGATTTTTTGAGCCGGCCCAGCATGTTTGGGTCAATAAGTGGTCACATATTCGTCTGTTGTGCTCCATGGTTGTTGCTGGAGGCTGCAGACTCCAAAACGAAATCGAAGTCCATTTGTGGTGTGTGCGTGATGAATTTCCCGAAACTGATGTGGGGCCCCAGATAATTTTGGTTTTAGCGGCTTGTCATCCAAACCCCCAGGGTTGGGATCTAATCCAATCGCGTGGCTCCTTCCTTCTCGGTTTGGTAATTGGCGGTGAAGCTTGTCTTCTTTGACCATTGCCCAGACATTCATCGCAACGCGATTATCGAATCTCAAGAAATTCAGTACGGAATACTCGCCCAGCTCTCAGACCCAGGTACCAAGACGATCATGGCCATCGACTTCCGGCTGCTTCGTACGCCGTTATGATACTGCATACGCGGCAGCAAAGACATGCATATCTTGGCGAGAACAAACCGCAATCACCATTCTAGATGGTCACCACCACAAGGTACTTCATTGATTTGTGGGATGTGAACTCCTTCGGCCTCTCGCTCTACCTCCTCCCCCTGCGTGAACGACCCCACTCCTTGTTTGCTTGTTCGTTGCAGCGTTATGAAAGGGGCATGACTGCAGAACACGTGTATCATGCCTTCACGATTCCCTTCGAGCCTCACATTGGAACATTCTGCGAGTCATTCATCAGGCGCTTTCATCCCACTCTCGGCCCCCCTGTGTCTTACAGACAGCCGAAGTTCAGCCTGTAGTCTCATATGTACGTGGACCCCTCAAGATCGGCCCGAGAAAGAGCCCGTCCGCGTTCGGTGGCAGCTGGGACAACCCCGGTGTAAGTCAGCACCCGAGAGTTGCCCGTCTCGCTTCGACGGACTTTTCGACAAATTGGGTGGGTTGGTCCCATCATTTAGTCCCGCGCGGGAGGTCGGGGTTTATCCCGTCTTTACCGGACAATTGGGTAGTCTGGAATGGGACCGAGGACGGGAAGTGTTTCCATCCAGATTTCGAGACTCCCAAATTACGATGGAACCCCGTTTATGCATCTCATCGACTGTGCTACCAGGTTCCCCATTCTGGGGGAAATCTCCAGGTTTGACACCCCACATCAGAGGAGTCACAATAGCCAAGCCCAGCTTCGGCTTCGCTCCCCTCGAGCCACGCGCGCAACGTGGACGAGATGAGGACAACAAAAGTACGTGATATTAGGTAATTCGACGGGCTTTTCCCTCTCCTAGCGCCGATGGTGGCGCGAGCCAAGAGATCTGGGAGAAACAAAAGGCTTGGCTTTGGGAACCAGTTGTTCGTGGACCCCCACTTGCAACCGTCGATGATCTGCCATGCTCGACGCCCAGACTCAAAGTTGGCCAGCATGGCAAACATCTTACTGCCGTACATACACATGATGGTCAGCTGGGGCCTATCGAGCCTATCAGCGCTGATCTTGGATTTTGTTGATTGCGTGGGCCTGCATTTTGGCTTGCAGGTTGTGACTGATGAGAGTGAGAAGGAAGTTAGATGTGGGACGATATCAGGGCTATCGGTTTCATCCTACTTGGCAAGACCAAAGGTTGCCAGGCTCTTCCTCTGAGCCCAGCCGGCCTCTTCCACACACACTAGAATTGCCATACACAAACGGAGCCAAGCCTGGTAGCCGTTTGGCATCAATATCTCTTGTCGGGATGGGGTGCCTTGGTGTGAGTGGTATTGTTGATTTTGGTCATGGTTGAGCATTGAGCGAGGTAAAAAGCCATCGCAAGAGACGAGGGTACCCAAAACCGTGGAAAATCATTATAATCGTCATCGTTAACAACCAGCCAGAATGCTATCGAACGTTGGCCGCAGTACTAGTACAGTCTATACATGGATATCATAGCTTCTCGATGATGGCCGCCGCATACTCGTGCGTCTTGGCCTTGCCGCCCAGGTCGCCCGTCAGCGCCTTGCCCTCGGCCAGCGTGTCAAACGCCGCCTTCTCGATCCGGTCCGCGTACTCGTTGAGGTCCATGTGCCTCAGCATCATCATGGAGCTAAGGAGAAGGGCGGTGGGATTAGCGAGGCCCTGGCCGGCGATATCAGGGGCGGAGCCGTGGACGGCCTCGAAGATGGAGCACTCGTCACCGATGTTGCCGGAGGGCGTCAGACCCAGCCCGCCGATCAGACCGGCGCACATGTCGGACAGAATGTCGCCGTAGAGGTTGGGCATGACCAGGACCTTGTCGTTGTAGGGGATGGGGTCGGTCGTCATCTTGAGGCAGGTGTTGTCGAGCAGCTCGGCGTCGAACTCGATATCCGGGAACTCCTTGGCGACCTGGTTGGCGATGGTAAGGAAGAGGCCGTCGCTCATCTTCATGATGGTGGCCTTGTGCACGACGCGGACCTTCTTGCGGCCGATGGCGCGGGCGTGCTGGAAGGCGAACCGCAGGACACGCTCGCTGGCTTCGCGGGTGATGAGCTTGATGCTCTGGACGACGCCATCCACCACAACGTGCTCAATGCCAGAGTACTCGCCCTCAGTGTTCTCGCGGATCAGGACGGTGTCGACATTGTCGTAGGGGGTCTTGTACCCGGCGACCGACCGGCAGGGACGAAGGTTGGCGAAGAGGTTGAATGTGCGACGGAGGGTGAGGTTGAGAGAGACGTGGCCCTTGCCAATGGGAGTCTATAACCACAGTTAGAAAGAGGCGTCCTTGGGGTCCCGCGGTCCGGCGCTCATACGGCAAGGGGGCCCTTCAGGGCAATCTTGTTCTTCTTGATGCTCTCGATGGCGGCATCAGGGATCGCCGTCTTGCCATCCTTGAGGATAGGGTCGACGTTGATGGGCTCCCACTTAATGGGGGTCTATCTCGTTGTGTCAGCATCTCTGGGTCGTAAACTGGGGTCGTAGCCTGGGCGACGCCGGGCGAGCGGAAGTTTGCGACGGACCTTGGCGGCAGCGAAGATGTCCTTGACGGCGACGGCGATCTCGGGGCCAATGCCGTCACCCTCAATCAAGCTGACAGTGTAGCGACCCTAAAAACAAAGGTTAGCCGCATTGCTCATGTCGTGGAACTCTTGTTGCCCCGAGATGTTTGAGTGATTTTCATATGCCAAGCCAACACCAATTGCGGCTGCGCACATGCGCTCGGATCCGGGTTGCTGCCTACCTGCGAATCTTTCTGTCCGTTGAATTTGGCGACACGCTCTTGCGACGAGTACAATCTCTGGTTCTGAAAGGCGTGGCTGTTAGCTGGACTGGGGAATTATTGAAGTTGGAGCTGGCGGGAGCTGTCTGGCGCACCTGCAGCGAGAAGGTAGCGGCAACGCGGGGAGCTGCACGCCAGGATTGGCGCTGCACCGGGGCAGCAATCGAGCGGAGGGCCAGCATTTTGACACTGTACACTGTACTGCAAAGCCGTGGTTTCGGAATAAGGTGGTGGAAAGAACGTCGCAAGGCAACCACTTGGTAGGTCTGCTGAGGAAGGATGTTTTGGCTGGCCGAGGAAAAACTGATCGAATTGCTGCAAATGGAACCAACCTGGAAACCCACAGTTGATGCAGGATTTGGCGACGGCACAACGGCAAGGCCCGTGCAGCGCAAGGATATGGCTTCGGTTGCCGTCGGTGGCAACAAGACCGAGCCGACGGCCTGACGTAGCCCTGGAGGTGGGTGCTGGCCCACCATGAGAGCATGCCCACTTATAAGCTCACCGCCCGTAATAACACGGCAGAAACCCTTTGGTCCCAATTGTGCATACGGGCGGTGAATGGCTGCTGCTCAAACACCGCAATTGATTTCAAGGTTGCCAAGACCCCGCTTGACCCCTGTCCTGACCACCACCACCTAAGCTCCAGCGCGACAGAGACAGTTTGTGGGGGATGGCGATAAGAAGGAGAGGCGCATCCGAACGCGAATAATCGATTGGAAACACACGGCCCACGGCTGGCGGCGCATTTTTCACCATGGCTGATCTTGAGCGCACTGTCCTTGATTTTTACCAAATCTCAACCCTCAACCCTGTTCAATGGCCGACCGAGAAAGACAACGAAAGCGATGCGTCCGGCGATGAATCAGTCAAGAAGAAGGCCAACAGGAGGAAGTCGAGGTACCAAGCCTTGGAGAGGGCCGTGAGTACCAGAAGCAGCATCGTCCCGGGATCTGAGAACTCGGGCAGCGGCGTTAGCAACTTGGTGCAGAAGGACGAGCCGGATCCCCTGGGCACCACTGAAAGCGTGGTGCGGACGCTTAAACATCTGGGAGTTCCGTTGCAAGATGACTTGCGGCTTCGTGAGTCTGATCTACCAAACTTGCTTGGTTAGACGTGCCAGGGCGATTGACACATAGCTGTGTACAGGCAACCGGTTCCTCCTCTCTTCGACGACCTTTTCGCCTGCGCTGTTTCTCTCCCAAATGCATGCGACAGCCGACACGCAATCCCTAATAAGCGGCCTCGATGTTCTTTCTAAGTCGATCGATCAGAAGTCGGCATCCCTCAAGGTCCTCGTGGAATCCAACTTTGAGCGCTTCGTCCGGGCCAAAGCCACTATCGACAATGTCTACAAGGAGATGAAATACCGCGGCGCGGACCCTACACCTCCACGCGCCAGGGCTCACTCTCGCCATGCGAGCAGAAGTAGCTTCCGGAGTACCAGTGGACCCCCGCCTCTCACCCCACACTCGCCCGCGACAGATCCTCGCAAGAAGAATGCGCTAATAAAAGAGAGCGAGTACGGTGTGCTGGGGGTCAAGGCGCCATTGCTGGACGTTTCGGCAAAGGCGGAGGAAGTATGGGGTCCTGCTCTCGGAGGGAGAGAAAAAGAGGAGCATCTAAAGACAGTTGCCTCCTCCCTCGACCAGTATAAGGAATACGTGGAGACGAGCGCGGCAATAGCGGACTGCATCAAGCGCAAGGACCACGAAACGCTGGTTGAGGAGTACACCAAAGCAAGGAAATTTGCGGACGAGGCAAAGGTGCTGGCTGAAGATCTCAAATCGTCTCAGCCTACAGACGACCAACTGTACCGGGTTCTGCTAGCCGCACGGATGTGGCATGATGTTGATGAGCAGATCCAGGTCCTTAAGCGAGACGTATGGCGAAGGCTTATTTCTCCTTACAATATGGCCAAGGCGGAGACACCGGGGCAACGCGAGGACGACCAGCACATGGAGCTGATCACACTGCTTTTGGAACTAGGGGTTGAGGACAACCCCATCTGGGTCTGGCTACTGAGCCGCTACGATTATCTGAAGAGCAAGATTCAATCCACGGCTGAGCGGTCCAAGGTGGAAATCGAGATCTTGCGGCGGCGACTGGCGAACGCCGAGAAGCCGGACCCAGAGACGATCGCATCGCACATGCGGACCCTGGGACGACAGTCGATCGAGATGATGTCGAAATCATTCGACTCTTCTGATGTTATTGAACTCTGGGAGATGAACATCAGCTTCCTGAGCAATCTCCTTTCATCCCAGGGTATCCTGGGAGAGGTCCTCGAATTTTGGCAGACTGTCCAGGGCTTCATCGATGGCAAGACGCAGAGGAGTATGCCGCTCGGCTACCATGGGGAGTCTGAGAACCATCACCGGCTTTCCCTGCAAGGCACAACGGACCTCCAAAAGGGTACCGTGGAGTTGGTCAGCATGATACGAGATAATGTCCTTCTGTTCTTTGCCGGCCCGCCACCAGAGGACATCTCCCTACTCTTTTCCCCAATGCCGCCGCAATCCCCAGGGACTCCAGGTGCTGCCGCTGTCTCCGGCTCTCTCACGCCACGAGACCCCCGCTTCAACCTTGATCCAAACAACCCACCACCCCCTTCGCCGAAGAGAGGAGAGGCCTGGGAGAAATTTGCGTTCTGGCCGCCTTGGTCAAACTCTCTGAGTGGCGTGCATTTCTTATCCAAAATGCTAGCCCTCGTGGGGAGCGGAGCTTCAGACATGGCATCCATCACTCCAGTGGGCCAGGGTGACGTCGCTGAAGTAGAGCGGGTCAAGACGTTGGTTGGTGTTTCTAGGGAGAGGTGTGTTACCGCTCTCTGCGCAGCGTGGAATAGGGATGCGGAAAACATCAAGTACGTGGAGGATTGGAACCGGTCGCCAGACAGCCGGGACGTGACCAAGATGCCAACTAGCTTTGCTGCGTTTGAAGGTGCGCTTCTTAGCGGCATGCAGAAGATCCTCTACATCTCCGAAGCCATGTCGAGGCCGGGGGCTGGGGATATTGTTCTCCCTCCGCCGACGAAGCTGCTGCAGATGGTGCGGAGCCAATACGTGACCACTCTCTACAAGGCCCTGAGCGGCATGGTTGAGAACGCCGAGCGGTTCCCCAAGAAAGCAGACGACGAGTGGACCGTCGAGGTTGACGGCTACACGCCGGTGAGCAACCCAACGATCACCCAGCTCTCCGCATCAACACTAGGAGGGGGCACGATAGACGCAGCCGATAGGGTAAACCCCCTTTACCCCCCCCCCCCTTTTTCCCCCATCAATAAGCACCTCCCACTAACCCACCCTCCCCTTACGGTAGAACGTCCGCATGCTCCTAACCCTCAGCAACCTGCAAGCCCTGCGCTCGACTGTAGTCCCCTCCCTCAACACCCAATTCGAAAACGCCTTCTCCGTCAAGCTCACCGACGAGACCAAAACAATCCGCGACGTCCTCAGCCAGATCGACGCCCGCCTCTTCCAGTCCTACACCCGCCCCGCCATTGAATCCCTCCGCCGCATCATCCGCGCCGGCGTCTCCGCCCCCGACTGGGCCCCACCGCCGGGCACCAAACCGCGCTCCGTCCGCCCCTACGTCTACGAAGCCCTGCTCGGCCTCGTGCTCGTGCACACGCAGGTCTCCACCACGGCGGCCTCGCTCACGACCGAGGTGCTCTCGTACCTGCTGGAGCAGGGGTCGCGCGAGCTGCTCGACGCCTTCCGCGCCCGCCCGCGCTACGACCTCGAGGCGCTGATGCAGGCGACGCTGGACGTGGAGTTCGTGGCGCAGACGCTGGGCCACTACACCACGGACCGGGCGTCGGAGCTGCAGAGCGCCATCTACCAGGAGCTGGACGGGCGCACCGACAATGACGCCCGCGCCCGCCTGCAGGCGGAGTTGCCCGAGATGCGCGCCGTGCTGAAGCGGCTGAGGGAGGCGAGCAAGGGGGAGTTTGCCTGCTTTAGGAAGCCCAAGAGGGCTGCTACCGGGGGCGGCGCGGGGGCGGCGCCCGGGCCTGGGGGGTTGGAGAGGAGGGATACGGGGGGCAGTGTGGGGAGTGATCGGGACAGGTGATTTTTTGGCCAGCGGGTTACTTTGTGTTTGGTTCGTCATTTTCAGGCTTCTAGCACGTCTTCGTTCGAGGAGACTTTTTCGTAATTTTGTGTAAAGGAATGTCGTTGGTAGTTCTCAGAAGCCAGAAATAATACTCTGGCAACCGGTCCGAGTCCGCTATGGGGTATTTTATCTATCATCTGAAAATCAAATCCATTCTCTCCAGAGACCGTCCAGAGTGTCTTTTGCCCGACAGCCAGCTTCTCAACCAACACTGCCCCGCCCGCCCATCATCGACCAAACACGAGGGGGCACATTATATCATTAGTGAAGCCATTGCTGCACTTTGGGGGTCTCCGGCGTCGGAAAACCTCATAATCGTACATGGCGTATGCAGTCATAAGCCATGGGCCGCCGCGGTCTAAGTATGCCGCCGCTGATCCCACAGCCAGAATCGAAGTCGAAGAGGAAGAGCTTGGTGCTCCAAATCATTGCCAACAAGAGTCGACTCGATCAAGAATCCGAGTTGGGAAGAAGGAGGGTTGAACAGAACAAGAGCTCGAATGAGCGGGAATCGGTGGGCGAAAATGTAGGGCGTTCCTGCTTCGCCTTGACCTGGGCGACTGCAACGGGTTTTGATTAGATGATACACAGGTGCAGGGTTTACGATAGTGGTAACTCACAATCCAGGTTGATTGCCTCAAAGTAATCCTTGATCGCCGGGTTTTCCTCCTCGGTGACCAGTTTCCCGTCAATCTCCCGGCGTGTAGTCCGGGGGAGGGCTTTCCGAATGCCGAGGAGCATGTGCAAAAGGTTCGCAATCACATAGCCTTGCTGCGCAAAACTGACGGGTTCCTTCTCGAGCGGCCAGAGCTGCCGCAGGTTTTCCTGCTCCCAGGCCTTGAAGGCCCAGCTAGATTTCTCGACGCAGTTCAGCAGGATCAGGACGGCAAAGTACATATTGAAGTCGATCTTGACTTTGCTGTCTTGGAGAACGCGCTGCATGCCGGTGAGGAGGGCCTTGCTCGTAGCTGCTGCTTTCCTCTCGGCTGCGGCTGCGAGCTGAAGGCAGATGGTATTGAAAAGCTCTCCATCCGTATCTTCCTTGATGGACTTGGCAGGGGAGTCATCAGCCCAAGTTTTGGCGTGGATGGTCCACTGCCGCTCGCGGTCCAGTATCTCTACCAGACCCCACAACTCAAGCGACTTCTTGAGCAACTCGTCGTTCGTCTTGCTTGCGACGTCGACAGCGGTCTGCAGTGTAACTTGCATGAAGTGAGAGGGCTCTCGCTTGATCATGTCGGGCAGAATCTCGCGCATGTAGGTCTCAACTCTAGCGGGGGCGTCCTGGTTGTCATTATCGAGCATGACAATGGGATATGTTGACGGCCTATCGTCCACGATGGCCGCGTCGACAAGCTTCCCCTCGGACTCTCGGTCCGAGTCACGCTGTAGCACCTGAAGCTGAAGGCGGGGACCGCAATCCGGGAAATGACAAGCCTCGATCAGGACACCGTGGCTGCCGAGATTCATGGTTTGTTTGATTGAGTTGACTCGGGCTTGGGCCAGCACGATCTGCACACCAGCAGAGTACAGGTCCAGCTGTTCTGAGAACTTTGTGCGCACACAACCCGAGCGCCAGACCCGGGGAGAGAGGACTTTCCTGCAGGTGTCACAAGGTGAGCCTTGAGAGCAGGTCTTCCTGAGAACCCGGCAGCGAATGCAGGCGCCAATCTTGCGGACCTCCTGGACCTCCTTCCGCCTGGTCGCGTTGAACCGCGCCCTCGAGTGGCGAGACTTGGCACCATTAGGGCCGCCATCCAAGCGGAAAACACCCTTACCAAGGGGGACTGCAGTGGTCTGCATGGGGCTGTTGTTGTTTACGGTGGCTTGGAAAGTCTCGGTCGCGTATGTGAGCTCACCCCAAGGCGGTGGCACATTCGGCGTCGGCATCGCGCTTGGTGTTTGCATCGCGTTTGGCGTCGACATCGTACATGGTGTGGGCATTTCCGGATGGATCGTAGGGGTGCTTGGGGTTGCTGGGTGCTCCTCTGTCCCTGTTCCACTCATGTCGGCCATCGGGAGGCTATTGACCACGGCGGCAGCGGCCGCGGCGGCATTGGCAGTAGCGGTCGCAGCATCGGCCGCTGCTGCGGCTTCTTCGCCCAGTATCTCGGGGTCGAGGAATGTAGGATGTAAACGCGCGGTGGCAGCGGCGGCCATGGTGATGTTTGCCGTGTCTGACTGCCCGTCTTCTGCCCGCAAGATTTCCTGGAGCCGCTCTTCCGCAGTGGGCGCCCGGTCTGTCTCTTCTGGCTGCTGTTCGCCTACATGATCGTCAACTCGACGCATAACTCGCCTCGCTACCAATAAGTTACATACCCTTCGCCGACTGAAATGTACCATTCTCCTGGTGCAACGGCGGATTCTCGATGATGAATTGCTCTTGCAGCTCGAAGCGCTCCGCGGGTTGCCCATCGGGCGGCGAAGGCCCTTGTTGGGCAGTACCATTCGGCTGACCGCGGTCGTCGTTCTTCTCGTTCAAGTCAATCTGTCGCGATACTTCGGCAAGGACTCCGAGGGCGGTCCAGTCGCGTTGTTGTATCATGGGCAAGTCGACCGGCGACCCATTGGCCTGGGCACGCGCCTGGGCCTGCTGGCTCTGCTGGAATCGCTGCGAGGCATGGCTCATGCCCGAAAGAGCTAAGAGCGCGCTGACCCGTTCAGACTCGGAAATGGCAGGGCATTTCTTAGTCAAGTGCCCCGTCAAACTGTCGAGTCGGCCACGAGGGAAATGCTCTCCGCATCTGCGAGAGAAAAGTGATTCGATTAGCGATCCGACCTATTCAGCGACTCGCAGAAACAAGCGGTGGGAAATGGAGCCCGACTACGGAGCAACAGAGCAACGGGGCAACGGAGTAATAGGACAACAATAGAAAGAGCAAAAGAACAAAAGAGCGGTGGCTCACGCTTTACAAGTGTGGGGATAACGATTGCTTTGATCCTGCAGCTTCGGGCCCCGCTCGAAATACTGCAGGATGAGTGCATTTGGCCGTCTCCCCATTGTTGTGATCAGAATCCCGGGTGTCGCATCGACAGTTCGGGAGCTGTGCGGTGAGTGTGTCTCTGTCGAGGTGCCGGGGGGAGGGGTCTGGAAATGTGAAAATACTGCCGGCCTTAATTTGGCGGTCAGTCAATCATGTCGTCGTCAGGTCAAGGCCTGGCCAGCGGTGGGTCGGTCTCCTCACGTGAGTGGTCAGGGGAGTTGGCAGTTCAACAAAACTCGAAGCGGGTCCCGGCTGGCTGGATTTGACATGTTGTACGAAGTATGTATCTGTAATATGTACGAAGTATTCCGTACCTGTAAATTACCTGGTGCGGTTCTGCGGTGCCACTTGCCTCGCTTCCAAGTTGTTTCCGCTTCCATCTCGGTCACTTTCATCTGCAGACCTTTCTTCATCAGGTTATTAACTACTTGTAATTATCAACTGCGAATGCCCAGAAAAAGGCTACCCTCGCTACCTCATTATACTCTTTCCGATGATTATGTCAGACACTACATCCGAGTATTGCCTGCGACCAGTTGTCCAAAATCTTCAGGAATTTTCCTCCACTAGCACAAATGGTTGTCACGCACACCATTTAAAATACGGGCGCGTGCCTTGTACCAATGCGGAATGTTGTCGCTTGAGCCCAAAATGGCCAACATTGGTCCAAAGTTTGCTCTCCGGCGCCCTCTCCAGCATGTGACAAACCAAGCCAAGCAACAGCCAAGAGAATCAAGCTTTGATAGGTAAGCTGGCTCGAGCGCCTCGGATTTCCTCTCTTGCCAACTGGGTGGATAGTGGATTGGATTTGTGTGTAGCACAAGGTCTAGCCTTCGCTCAGAAGTGCAATCCTTACGCACGCGTTTCGTCTGTTCCTTCAGCGCACCCCGATCCCTGCTAATGTGAGGCACCCGCATTCATCTTAAAGCAACCAGAATCAGCCCACAGCCTCGTCCAACACTCAGCGGTCTCCTTCCTCGGAGGGCAATTACACCTCACCAGGCACAGGCACAGCGTCGACCACAAGTGACGTACCATGTCCACCATGGGATAAACGCTCCGCCCACGGCACCATCGGCCCCACCAAAGCCCCCGAGCCCGAACCTTGAATGCATTCGATTGTTCTGCCCGACCATAACTCCAGACGGCCCGCCGATGCTGGCGCTCTTTCTCGGCACATGAGCCCCTGACATCTCCATTGCATGTTCACGATGCTGCTCCTCCACCAAACCGGCACCGTCAAGATCGGCGAGGTGGTCCGTTACACCGTCACTTACACGCCCTCTGCCGACCATATCCTCCCGTCCCCTGAGTTCTTGTATCTGCGCATCAAGAACACCTGCGCCATTGCCCTCCGCGCCGCCTTTGTCCACGGACCCTACACCCTCGGGGTCGCCGCGTACCCGTCAACCTTCAAACCCTTCGAAAAGTTCGACAACCCCCGCCGCTATGGCGTGCCCGAGTTCGAACCCATGCTTAAGGCCGGCGCTGTGTGGAACTGCCACCTGGTCGTGCCCGACAACATCCGTCAGAGCGCCGGTGAGGGCAGCAGCAAACATGGACACTTTGGAAGCGGGCCTGAGCACGACGGGGATACTGTGACGTGGGTGGTCGAGGTTTCCTCCCAGGTCGTCTTTTCCGCCTCGGCGTCGGTCAACTATGAGATTCTGCTCGCGCGAGACGAGAAGTCGCTGAACCTCGGGTCTGTCGTGCCTGTTATCGGGAGCCAGGCGCAAGTTGCCCATCCAGGCCGTGTAAGCGACTTTCAACAAAGTTCGGGTTCGTCCAAGCACCACCCGGCTCAGCCGAAGGGTGTTTTCTCCAAGGCCATACACCTTAAGGTAGAGGACACCGCAGCTCTGTGGAACACTCCACAAATTCCGGGCTGGGATGATAATGGATGGCTCCGAGCTAGGGAAACTGAGGATCCCCCCGCTCTAGTTGAGCCTGACACGGAAAATGTGAATCCCGACGGGGAAAAGCGGCAGCGGAAGCAGAAGAAAAAGCAGAAAAAGGTTCATCTGGTTGTGCTCACTCACGGGTTGCACAGCAATCTCGGCGGTGATATGCTGTTTATCAAGGAGAGCATTGATGCCACCGTGAAACAAGCGAGGATTGACGCGAAGGCGCGCAAAGCAAGGGAGCGAGCGACAAGGAAGAAGGCGCACGCAGAAACAAATTCATCCAGTGAGGCTTCCGAAAAAAGCAGCCAAACCCCTCCTCAAACTCCTGGTAACGAGATGGAAGCCAGCGAAGATACTTCTGACCAACACGGAAATCTCGACGAAAAAGAAGACCACACCGACGATGAAGACGAGGAGGAGGAGGAGGACGTTATTGTGCGTGGCTTCTCTGGAAATGCGGCGAAAACGGAAAAGGGCATCAAATGGCTGGGCAAACGGCTTGCTCGGTACATTTTGTCCATGACCTACCCGGATCAGCCATGCTTGCCTACCGCCAAAGCAGCTTCAGATGCCATCACCCACTCACTCAAGGCAGGCGCACAGAAGAAGGCCATCGAGGAGGCACATAAGCATAGCTCCGTCCACCAGGCGACGTCTCCGGGGGGTAAGCGGTTGTACAAATTCACCAAGATCAGCTTCATCGCCCATTCCCTTGGCGGTTTGGTGCAAACGTACGCCGTCGCGTACATTCAAAAGCACTCGCCTCAATTTTTTGACTTGATCGAACCTGTCAACTTCATAGCCCTGGCATCACCATTCTTGGGACTCAACCATGAAAATCCGCTCTATGTCAAGTTTGCGCTGGATTTTGGTTTAGTGGGAAGGACAGGCCAAGATTTGGGGTTGACCTGGAGAGCGCCAACGATTGCACGGAACGGATGGGGCGCACTCATGGGGAACCTCGGAGAACATGCCCACAAGCGCGTGTATGGGGAGCATCAGGCCGAGTCCAAGCCGTTGCTCCGGATCCTGCCCACGGGTCCGGCCCACAAAGCACTCAAGAAATTCCGAAACAGAACAGTATACTCCAACGTGGTCAATGATGGCATTGTGCCACTTCGGACAAGCTGCCTTCTTTTCCTCGACTGGCAGGGGCTTGGGCGAGTTGAAAAGGCCCGTCGAGAGGCAGGCCTGGTGGAAACCGTTGTCGGGTTTGGCTGGGCCGAGCTGACAGGGGCCAATGTCACAACTCCCAGGCTCGCACCTTGGTCGCCAGCCGAGCCGGAAGACAGAGACGAATCTGGCGGCACGGGCAAGACAACCCCTACCAGCCATGGGGATTCTCACCAGGTCCCCCAACCACCAACCAACGCGATGCTGGAAGACGACCGGCAGAGTCTTAGGTCGATTACTAGCCCGTACCGGGAATCGCCCTCGCAATTCCAGCATCTCCAGAGCTCAAGCACGACCACATCAAATCCCCTTTCTGGCCTTTTCAATTTCTTCCGCAGCGAGACCCCAAAACCGATGCCCCCGGCGTCACCCAAGGTCACCAAGATCTACCAGCGGAGCCAAACGCTCAAGCCAGACCAGTGGTCCGCTTTAGACTCTGCCGCCCCGTCCAGCTCTCGAGTGACGACCGGGAGCGAGCTCAGCGACGAGCAAGAGAACATGTCGGCGCCGCCAAGAACGACCATCTTCGAGTCCGCCGGTGACCTGCTTAACCCGAAGCTACCCCCAATGGAATTCATCATCGACCCATCCAAACGTCCCCGGACCATCTTCCACGACCGCGTCTATCATCCGACCGACATCCCTCCACCGCCCATCAAGGAGCGGTCTTCTAGCCCATTGACTCTACGACGACGGACACCCACGACAACTTCCTCCAAAACCAGCCAAAGCGAGACCTCCTCACCACCTGCCAAACCGATCGAACATAAAGACACTGCTTCCTCCCAACAGTCCCAGAAGTCCCAACCGCCTCAGACCCCCAAACAAACCACCATCTCAGTTAACGACGAACCTCTGCCAACCCAGCTTCCCTCCCCCCACACCCCGCTTGGCGCCGCCACAGACGAGGTAATCGAGTTAGACATCGACAGCTCGCAGATGCGCGTCGAGGAAAAGATCGCGCGCGCCTACCACCGTGGCCTCTCCTGGCGCAAGGTCCTCGTCAAGCTGGAGCCGGACGCGCACAACAACATCGTCGTACGCCGCACCTTCGCCAACGCCTTCGGCTGGCCCGTCATCCAGCACCTCGTCGACGCCCACTTCTCCGACGCCGCCACCGCCCGCTGCCCCGACGTCGACGAGCCCAACGCCGAGCGCACCAAGGGCGTCGGCCTCGCGCCCAGCGTCGACGGCCGCGAGACGAAAGAGACTACCGCGCAGGGCACTAATGCACGCGGGGAGGGGGTCCGTATCAGTGATGGCGGGGCAGCAGCAGCCAAGAAAGAAGAGGACGACGACGGGCACGGCGAGGAGGGCGACACGGTGTCGGAGCTGCCGCGGAGCCCCAAACCGTCTCCGTCGCTGCTGTCGAGCGCCGCCGCCAGCAGCAATGCGCTGGGGGTGTTTGCGTCGCCGTCGTCGTCCTCCGATAGTACGACACCGGCGGGCGGCGGTGGCGGTCGTACGCCGACGACGCCGCGTCCGCCGTTGGATCGGTTGGATTCCATGACGTGGAGTGAGCGCGATTGGATGGATAGCGAGAATGAGAGTGATGATGGGGGTGGGAAGAAGGAGGGCAGTGGTGGTGGTGGTAATGGTAGCAAAGGAAAAGGGGGCGGGCTGGGGGTTTCGTTTGCTGGTGGCGAGCGGAGTACGAGTCCGTTGAATTGGAACTGGACTGAGAAGATTGTGGGAAAGGGCGGCGTGGGGAGGTCGAAGTCGCCGGCTGGTAGTAGCACGAGTTCTGCTACAAAGAAGAAGTGAGAGTGTTCATATCGCGCGGTTTATTCGGGAGTTGGCGGGCTGTTTGGCGAATGGTTTGTCAGTGGGATGGGTTGGTACGCACCTCTTCGAATATGGATAGAGCAGGATAGAGGTGTGTATCGAAGTTAGCTTGTGATCTATTCATCAATTTGTCAACTTGGTATCATCCCCCTTTACAAAATGTAGTCTTCTACCTGATATAAGGTACGTTACCTTATACCTTAGGTGGTCCCATCATAACCACCCACCTCAACCCCCACAATACAAGATCCTTCTCTTTCTTACTCATACACCTACACATTTTCTCAACCTCTTCCTTCTTTCCTTCTCCCCGCCAGTCTTGTCTTCACAGCTCATGTTACATTCTAGGCTTGGTAGTCCATTGACAAGACTTAGTTCCTTACTTGTTATCCATCAACCAATCAAGGGCGTGTGGCTCAGTTGGTAGAGCGTTCGCTTAGCATGCTTCACTGTATGCGAAAGGTCCTGGGTTCGATTCCCAGCTCGTCCACAGATTATCTTTTGCCTTCCAGCCGGATCACTTTTTGTCCCACTCCTCAAGCTGGTGGTCCGGGACCCCTCTCCCGCCATCCTCGGCCCGTTGGCCTGTTTGTTTTCTTGCTTTGAGGTGTTGTGCTTTGGCAGCTAACCGGGCAGGAAAGAAACGGACGGCCCGGAGGCGATCCAGTCACGCAATCGTTGTGTGGCCGACCACGGCAGCGATGCGGGGCTTGGTCTTGAATGGGACAGTGGGGGTACCCACCGACAAGAGAACCGGGGATCGAAGACGGGGTGCCGCTGTTGCTTGACCAGGGTTACGTCAGGACCCTTTCTCGTCTCTTGTGATTCGAGAAGTGCCCGCACTCCTCTCGGGAAGTCTTAAGATCTTACGGGAAGAGGTTTTGTCGGGTAGCATTCGCAACGGAACTGCTCAGGGCTCGGGAACGGCGGGCTGCTGTGCTTCCCACCTCGCAACTTCGGTGCCTGAGAGAGAAGAACGATGAGACTCGACCTGTTGACCGCTACTTGGAAAGTCGGTCGGCCATACTGTGCTGTTAGGAGACAAACACACATTGCATTGTCTCTGTTCTGCGGGAGGAACCGTGCTTTGCTGTCAATGTTTCCATCCTCTATGACTCGGCCACAAGGCACTTTCCCGTCGTCAAGCTGCAAGCTCCGCTGGCGCATTAATTGCTTCCAGGTTGTGCTTGGTGCTGGCCGCTCCTCCTCCAATTCTCTCCGAGTTGCGGGGCCTGCCAGATCAGTTCGGGGGTCCTCAAGGTCGGAGGGGAAGGTGTGGTGGGGATTCGGAGATGCATGCAGGCGCGATCGCAGTGGTATTGTCCAATGAGGACGACTCCGTGTCCGGCCAAATTCTGTCTCTCAAGGGTTGCTCTTGCTCTTACTACCTTGCGCACTGTGTCTGCAAAAGCAGTAGTTGCCCCGCGGTTTCTCTTCCAGGTTTCCTTTGCATTCCAGGGTTCTCGTCTGTTTGCGAGTTGTCTCTTTTCTTCTCTATTCTCTTTCTTCTCTTTCCCCATTTCTCCAGCCCCGTGGTCGCGTCCTCGGAGCATCACCGCCAAAGACTCCAAGGGCACCACGGCGCACAGGCGGAGAGGTGTAGACGCTGTTACCTTGTCGCCCCCCCCAGGGAGTGAGCGAGCGTCGATCTGCCCTCCGAGATTGTTGACCACGTATGACATTTCCCCATCTACCTATCCAGCTCCTTTTCTTGTCGACTGCACCCTCCCTAGTCTGTCCCGCGGCTTGGTAAATCTGGTCTGGCCCCTGGATGACTCCCACCATACCGCTTTTGTTCCCCCTTGGCTCTTCCTCTAGCCGTCCTGATTGTCTAAATTCTCGAGTCCGAATGTCCGACAAAGAGCGACACCAGGCTAACCAAAGGAACCCGGCCTCGAAAGCAGTCGTATCCAACCAACCCCCTTGCCGATTTCCCGCCAGACTTAGAAACAATTTGCCATCATGCACATCCGGGAGATGCTGGCGGAAGCCGAGAGGACCGGCAACCCGTCCTTCTCGTTCGAGTACTTCCCGCCCAAGACGGCCCAGGGTGTACAGAACCTCTACGACCGCATGGAGCGCATGTACAACTTCGGCCCCAAGTTTGTCGACATCACTTGGGGCGCTGGCGGCCGCATTGCCGAGCTGACCTGCGAAATGGTGGTTCAGGCGCAGACCTACCTCGGGCTCGAGGCGTGTATGCACCTTACGTGCACCGACATGGGCGAGGAGAAGGTCAACGATGCGCTTCGGAAGGCTTACAAGGCCGGTTGCACCAACATCCTAGCGCTCCGAGGTGACCCGCCACGTGAACACGAGAAGTGGGAGGCTACCGAGGGCGGCTTCCAGTACGCCCGGGACCTCGTCGCCCACATCCGCAAGACATACGGCAACCACTTCGACATCGGCGTGGCCGGATACCCGGAGGGTTGTGACGATAACAAGGACGAGGACTCGCTGCTCGACCACTTGAAAGAGAAGGTCGACATGGGCGCCACGTTCATCGTCACCCAGATGTTCTACGATGCCGACAACTTCATCCGTTGGGTTGGGAGGGTCCGTGAGCGCGGCATCACCGTACCCATCGTGCCTGGCATCATGCCCATTGCAACGTACGCCAGCTTTTTGCGCCGCGCAAACCACATGAACTGCAAGGTGCCTGAGGATTGGATGGCGAAGCTCGAGCCGGTCAAGAATGACGATGTGGCAGTCCGTGATATCGGCAAGACGCTGGTCGCTGAGCTGTGCCGTAAGATTCTGGCCGTTGGAATCCGTCATCTGCACTTTTACACTATGAACCTTGCTCAGGCGACCCGTATGGTTCTGGAAGAGTTGGACTGGCTGCCGTCGCCTGACCGCCCGCTCAAGCAGGCCCTCCCTTGGAAGCAGTCTCTGGGCTTCGGACGCCGCGACGAGGATGTTCGACCTATTTTCTGGCGCAACCGCAACAAGTCGTACGTTGCGCGCACCCAGGATTGGGACGAGTTCCCCAACGGCCGCTGGGGTGATTCGAGATCCCCCGCCTTCGGCGAGCTGGATGCCTACGGCGTTGGCTTGACCGGCAGCAACGAGCAAAACCGCAAGAAGTGGGGCGAACCGACTAGTATCAAGGACATTGCCAACCTCTTTGTTCGATACCTGAACAAGGAAATCGAATACCTTCCCTGGAGTGAGGCACCGGTGGCCGAGGAAGCCGACCTCATCAGGGACGACCTAATTGAGTTGAACAACCGTGGTCTTATCACTGTGAACTCGCAGCCAGCCGTCAACGGCGTCAAATCAACCCACCCAGTTCACGGCTGGGGACCTGCGAATGGCTACGTCTACCAAAAGGCTTACCTTGAGATGCTCATCTCGCCAGAGCTCTTCCCGCAGATCAAGAGCCGCATCGAGAACCATCCCGATCTGACCTACCACGCGGTAACCAAGTCTGGGAGCCTTCATACCAACGCGCAATTCGAGGGACCCAATGCCGTCACCTGGGGCGTGTTCCCCGGTAAGGAAATCGTCCAGCCCACCATCGTAGAGAGAATTAGTTTCCTCGCCTGGAAGGACGAAGCATTCCAGCTGGGCATGGAATGGGCTCGCTGCTATGAGGCCGGTACCCCAAGTCGTACTATCTTGGACGACGTCATGAACACCTGGTACTTGGTGAATATCGGTAAGATATTCTTTGGAAACCAATCCCCAGGATCGTCCAGTCTAACGTACATATAGTTAACAACGATTTCCACCGAGGCGAAACCATCTTCGAGGTTCTGAAAGGTCTCGAGGCCCCGGGTCTGGACAAGGTCCCAGAACCTCAAACGAATGGTGCTACGAATGGCACGACGAATGGCGCCCACAACGGCGTTGAGGCATCAACATAACCATGCCTTGTAACTCGTCTTTCGGTCGTACCGGGCCGCTCAACTTGGCCAGCCGACCGACGACGAATATTTCTTCAACACTTTTGCATGGCCGCAATCCATTTCAACCTCCCAACTTGCACAAACACACATCACTTTTTAATATCCATCTATCCATCCGCAGCCTGGAGCGAGACGGGACCGGGCCGAGGGAATGACGCATTTAACGACGCACGCAACTTTCGGCATTATTTAACATACAGCATGCATATGGGAAGGCGTTTTCGAGTGGACGGGCGAGCAAAACAAAATGCGCATCACGGGGCATGGGCATTTTCACCCCAGGTCGGGTCTTGATTTTTCAACAAAAAAGGAAAGGCAGGCGGTGTTGGAATAGGCTGGATGGATTTCAATCATCAACTGGTACACACTAAGAGGACTGGGCCGGACACGAAAGAAATAGTTGGAGGTGGAAGAGTAGACGGTCCAACCCGGTTTTCATGCATCACCGAGATCTCAACGATACCCAGGGGAAATTAGGCAGGATTTGGTTCGAGTACGTTTGGCTGCCTTTTGAGTAAGGTAGGCAAACTTCAACTTCAACAGTGGTTGATACAGAGAAGAGCAATATGAACCTTGCAATACAAAAGGTAGCAGGTGTGAGGATAGTGACAATTGACGTGAGTCGGCAAACATGTTATGTACGAATGATTCATTCTGCTCGTCTAGAGCCGCTTCCAACTACGCTAATTTGCTTGTTACCCGGCATTGTTTCCAGTTGACATACTTTCACTAGCAATGTCAACGTCTCAAGTAGGAACCAAGCATTCCGTTCCTCTACCGGCCCCCCTAATGAATACCAGTCCCATACCCGCTTTCTTTTTTTTGTACCCGTCTTATGCAACCCTAGGCGAAGCCCCAAGCAACTGCAAAACCCAGATTACTCCCCCCACCTCTCACTTTCGTCGGACAGCAGAGTATCTCGCACATTTATTACACGGCCTTTTGCCCCTTCCCGCCACCCTGCCAGCTATACCCCTGATCTGATCCTCCACGGCCATGGCTATCTCACCTCCCTGCACCCGGCCCACACGCCCCCAACCCACCAAACCCGACCCCAACCCCAACTCACCATCAGCAGTGGCGGCGGGCATACCACCACCCCTTCCCCGCGGAGCTATCGAGCCATCAAAACCCACCCAAGCGCGGGCCGGGCCGGTACTACTAATACCCCCACTGCTCCTCATCCGCCACCTCATAGTCCATCTGATCACGCTGCCGCTGCTGCTGCTGCTGATGATGATGGTCGTCGTCGTCTTCGCCAGGCGGCCGCTCTAGCAGGATGTGCACGTCCTTATCGCTGCTATCGATCCCTGCTACGGCGGCCGCGGCATCCGCGTACTCGTCTTCGTCCTCGTCCTCGTCGCCGCTCTCGCGGTCGTGGTCGTGGTCGTGGTCGTGGCCGTTGGATGTTGGTTTCTCGCGTTTGCCGTTTGCGTTGGCGCCGGTCTTGCTTTGGGGGAGTCGCGGGGTTGCGGTGCCGGCGCCTGGGGTGGTGGGTACGGAGCCGGAGGAGCCGTTGGTGCCGGCCCAGGCGAGTTCGAGGGGGGAAGGGGTGTCGAGGCCGGGGATTTCTTTGTTGGCGAGGAGGACTGAGTTGAAGAATTTTTCGGCAGTTTTGCGGTCTTTGAAGGTAATCTCGGCGGAGGTGGGGGTGGTTTGGATGTCGGTGAACTCGCCAATTCCCTGGGGGTTTATGTTAGTTATGGGGGTGGAGGGGCTGGTGGCTGTTAACGGGGGCTTACGAAAAGGTACTGCCGCAATGCCTCGTCCTTATCGGAGGCGGTAAAATCCACTCCGGTGAGGATCACCTTCTTGGGGCGGTTATCGAGTGAATAGGCGGCGTATGCGGCATGGACATTAGCCCGGCCGCGGAAGCTGCCCCGGTGCGACCCGCGCGGCGTGTACGGGGATGGCGATCCTCGCCAGCTGCCTCTGCCCCGTCCGTAACCACCCCTGGGCGCCCACGGCGCCGGTGCATCGATGGCGTCGGGATCGAGCCCCATTTGCCGTGCCTCCGCCTCTAGCGCTGCAAGCTGTGCTCGGAGGGCCTCACTTTGGCTCATGGGCTTTTTCGATTCACCCTCGCCGTCTTCGGATTTGACACCGTTGTGACCTCCGAGCCTGGCCTCCAACTTGGCCTTCTCCTCCAGCTGCTTCGCGACAAGCTCCTTCTGCCGCTTCTCGAGCTCCTCACGCTGGCGCTCCAGTTCCTCTCTCTTCTTGGTCTTCTCCAAGAACGCCTTTTGCTTCTCTTCCTGCTGCTTAGCGAACTCCTCCATGTCTATCTCGGGTTGAGGGCCGGCGTCGTGGCCGTCCGTCGTGGATGAGCCATTCGTGTGCCGTGCCTTCTTCGCACCCGGCGCACTCCCCGCAAGGGGTGCCGAGGCCGCTTGTTTCGACCCTTCATCTTTGTACCAGAAGACCTTAACAAATCGGTTATCAAACATGACCTTCGGGGATTGGTAGGCTGCGTTGGCGGTGTTCCAGTTGTCGAATTTGACAATAGCCAATCTCTTATACGGCTGCATGGAAACTTCTTGGATGTTGCCGAACTGGGAGAAGAAGTCCTTGACTTGTTCTTCGGTGAAATTCTCCTCCGGGATATTTTCCACCACTATCGTCGACTTTGTCCGATCGAAAACTGGCCCGTCCGCTGAGAATGGCGCTCTCTCACCCCGTCTCTGACGATTCTGATGTTTGCCACCCCTGTGTCTCGGCGGGTGGCCGAAGTCGGGCATGGGCGGTTGCCCCTGAAAGGGACCCGGTCCGTTGAAAAGGTCGGGCATGAGAGCATTGGTAGGGTCGTACTCTGCGTCCTGGTTAGCAGTCTTCGCGCCCCGAAGCACGGGGATGTCCGTCATACCTTCTACCGCAGAAGGTTGTGGCAGTGCCTGCATGCCGCCAAACGGAGGCCCGGGCAAAGGGGGGTAACTCGGGTCGTTGCTATGCGCAAACATGCAGTTTGTGCCACGCGGGCAGTATCCCTTCTTCTCCCAATCACGGCACTTCTTTCTCTTCTTAGGAGGGAATTGGCCTCGCAACATATCGGGCATGGGATGGCCAGCGGCCAAGCTCATCCCGAACATGGCATCCATCGCGCCCTTAGGGTCGAAATACCCAACTGTTGCCGGGCCAGGAGGGCCTTGTGGGGGTAATTGTCCCGGCATAGGGTACGGAGGCATACCTGGCGGGCCGCCTCCAAAGGTATTCATATCATCGGACCGGGGCCCTCGAGCTCCCCGGCGGGGTTGCTTAAACGCCCTCCCACCAAAGCCAGCATCCCTCCCGCTCCCGCTCTGCGCCATTGGGTCGTCCCAATCGTTGTACGCTCGCTTTCTCGACCCGTTCTGGAAGCGCGGCGGGTACGCTGGGGCTCCGGCCATCTGATCGTCATCGTAGTACAAGTTCGGCGGGAATTGGCCAGCAGCGGTGGGGGCCGGCAGGGCAGCATGCTTCGGAGGCGGGGGAGGGGCGCCGGGAAGGTAGGATCGGTAGGCCAGTGCCTCGAAGACATCGTTCACAAAAACGGGCGAGTCTACAACAAAAGCCGGCCAGTTAGAGAGATGGGATGGGAGCATGTGGCCGTCGCTCGGAAGAGCTCACCTTCTTTGAGGAAGTCCGGCATCTCCTCTTCGCAAAGCCTGCGCACGTCGTTGATGTCGCCATCGTGGCGTAAGAGGGCGAGAACGTAGTCGGCGAGGACGTCGGGGTCAGCATCGGATCTGTTGCGAACAAAGTCCGGTGGTTAGCAAGATGGATTACCAGGCGCATGCATGACGACAAAGGCAAAAAGAAAGAAAGACGGACGTATTTTCGAGTCGTGTGACGATCCATTTCTTCAAATGAGCAGTGTGCTCTTCGGGGAATAGCATTTCGGCTGACTCTTTTGCTTGTCGATATTTCCATGGAATGTATGGTGGAAAAGAAGGTTTTGCGCTGCCGTCTGGGTGGTGCTTTGTCAAATGTCTCCTCTGCGCAATGCGCTATCTTAACCGTGACAACATAATTATTTGCAGGTCGCGTCATGACGAGCAGGGGTGTGCCGCGATAAAATACGTTTTCTGGTTGCCGGTGTATTGTGACGAGATGGGTAAGTAACGTTACGGGATACAAGGCATAATTACCCCTTTTTCTCTAACTATCCAATTCTAAATTTAGTACACATCGACGACAATACATACATAAGTACACATTATACAAGGTACAGCCGCCATTGCATATCAATCATACACATTCCGCTTTCAAAATCTCACCCTATCACTGACCGTCCTTCAACGCGTTGATGATATCCTCCTCGGACAGGTCTCGGTCCCCCTTTTTCATCTGGGACTGGTCTCCCACATTCAAGAACCCGGTCTCGGACCAGACCTCAGGCTCCGGCTCACGGCGCTTCACCTTCTGTTTCTCATCGGTCCTGACCAACCGGCCACCCTTCCATGTGGCTTCATCCTCTTTCCTCTGCTTCTTCTCCGCCGCGCCCTCCTCGCCGCCCTCTTCCCCGCCACCACCTTCCTCCTCTCCTTCATCCTCAGGCTCCGGCTCTGCCACTTCTTCCAGACCCTTCCTCCTAGCCTCCCCGAAGATCTGCGCCTCCAGCCGCGAGCCGGAGCGGTGCATGGAGGTGACGGCCCTCACCGTCTTGGAGCAGGTCTCGTTGATGTACTGGAACTGGCGGCTGGCCTCGCGCGACCAGAGCATCATCTGCTCCAGGTCCATGTACTCCTTGGCTAGGACGAGCAGGGTGTGGGCGATGGGCCGCGGGCGGTGCGGGTTGGTGCCCGCGCGCCGCAGCTCCAGCGGCACCTGGTTCTTGAACTGGCCCTCGGCGCGCACCGCGTACCACCCGGCCCACTGTGGCATGAGCACCTTCTCGCAGACGGTGAAGGCCTCGCGCCACTTCTTGAGCCGCGCCAGCGCCTGCACGTGGTAGTTCCAGTTTTTGCTGTCGAGGTCGAACCCGCGCTGGCGGACTGTGGCGACAAGGGCGAGAAGGCCGTCTGGGTCCTTCTCCTCGAGGAACAGTCGCTGCATTGTCTTGAGGGGGTCGCAGAGCCGGAAGCGCTGCGCGTAGACGACAGGTTTGGAAGGATTTTCTGGGTCCTCGTGCTCGTCTGGATTAAGGAGAGAAGAGGCGGGCTGGTAGCGCTTGCTGGTGCGCTTGAGGATGAGAGCCCACGTCTCGTGGACGCGGTCGTACTTCTTCTCGAAAAAGTCGGCGAGCATGATCTGGTGGAGAAGTTTGAGCGGGACCGTCTCCTGGGACGCGCGCGCGGGGTAGCGAGTGTTGTGGAGGTGAATAAGCTGCTGCACCGTGGCGTGCTCGCGCATCTGCGTCAGGATAAAGAGCACCTTGGAGTAGAGGCCGATGACGGAACGGATGTCGTCGGGTGCGCCCTGGTCCTCCCGTTCCATGGCCTTGTAGAAATCGTGGAGAATCCTTTTCAGAAAGTGCTCGGCCCCGACGCCGCGCCGCTTGCTGGATGGCAGCTGCTGCCATCTCCCCAGCGCGTCGATGACTTTCGTCATACGCATCGCCGATTGTGGGAAGTTCATCTGGGCCATCAGTTCGTTGGTCTTCAGCGTCATGTGCGGCTCGCCGCTGTTTATGAAGGCCGCCATAAGGAGAACGAAGTGGTCCGCTGTAGGCTCGAATACGCCTTCGCGGTTGGCGACTCGTAGCAGATGCATGGCGTGATGCGACTGGCGGGCGTAGAGCAGGGCAAGGAGGAGGTGGCTGTATGTCTCCTGGTTGTATACAATCCCTTGTGACGACATGAACTCGAGCAGCCGATTGACCGTGGCCAGCTCTCGCCGCCTCGCGTTGTGCTGAAGGAGCGTATTCCAGAGCAAGGTATAATTGCCGGGCATCTCGCGTCTCTTAGTAACGCTGACACAAAGCTTCTCAGCCTCGGCAAACCGATCATTTTGGCAGTATGCCTCAACCAACGCCTTCACCATGGCCGAATCTGGCTGTACGTTCCGGTCCTTCGCGAGCTGAAACAGCTCGAGCGTGAATTGCAAATCGCCGCGGAAGCCGGCCATGCCCATCATGGTTCCAAAGGTGTAATCGTCCGGTTCGAGTTCGTCGCAGATGTAGGAGAAGAGCTCAATGGCGCCTTTGTAGTCTCCAGCCTTGGTGTGGGCGTTCATCAATATGTTCCACTGCTTCATCACTGGTGCCTCACCCGTCCTCTCGGCAGCCTCCACCATGACCTGGCGGGCGGCTTCGGGATCACCCCTGACGGCATGGGCCTGCATGAGTGTGCTGATAAACTTTGGCTCATCCTGGAGATTGACGTTGAAGTGCTTGGTATATTCCTCGACCAGTCGTGTGATGGACTTGATATCGCCGCGTCCACCATAGAAAGCCATGTACTTATGGTACGCCCTTTGGTCCAAGTGGCCATAACCACGGTACCAGTCCTCGAGTAGCTGTTCCATCCCCACAACATTGTGCGGGAAAAAGACGTCAATCATAACCTTGAGAACGGATTCGTCCACACGCACGCCAGGGAGCGCCCTGTATTTTCTGTACAGATCGCCGGCGAGCCGCTTCCTGTCTTGCTCCGCGCTAGAAATGATGTAGCGCTCGTAGGAGCGCGGGTCCTCGGCACGGTGCAGCATGAAGACAACGTCGGAGGCCCGGAACAACTCCAGCGAGTGTCTGACGAGATGCCTGAGGAAGGCGTCGACAAGGGCAGTGCGCTCAGACATGGTCTCGGGGTTGTTCTCCAGAAACTTGTACAGCTCTTTCACTTTGCCCTCGAAATCGGCCGTCGCCGCTAGAGTCGGGAAGCCGGGCCCGCTCCCCGGCCGCGGTTCTTGAAGCTTCCCGGCCTCCGAGTCGGGATCCTGTGTTTCTGCTGGCTTTCCTATTGGCCCCGACGGGGTTTGAGGCTCCTCAATAGGCAATGTTTCGGTCCCCGAGCCAACATCTTGTATTTGCGTGGACTCTGCAACGGTTTGCGTGTCACTTGGCCCATTTTCCTGTGCAGTCCCCGTCCCAGGGGCGGAATCAATGCCGGCGACCTGCGTCAGCTCAGCCCCTTGACCCATTTCCTGTCCTCCCGGAGACTCTACAGGCTCTTCAACAGTTCGAGCCGGTGGTGCGTACACAAATTCCTCGTTACCCTTGATGCTCAGGTAGAGCTCCCAAGCCTCAAGAATGAGGTTCCATGACGACAGCTCGAATCCATAGGCGGCAATGTAATCTAGTGCCCCTCCAAAACCGCGCTGTTCTAGGGCAATCCTGTAAATCGCCATGGCTTCCGGAACCTTGTGCAGCGTGAGCTGCGCCTTGACTGCTGCGCGGACAAGTTCCTCGGTCCACTCGTCGAGCTGGTACTTGGCGAATAGATCGTTGACTCTCCACGCCTCGATCGGCCGGGTTGATGCGGAGATAGCAAGAAGCACGTCTGTTGTGAAGTCGTCCCTCAAGCTCGGATCTAGTTTCATGTAGTGCTGAAAGATTTGATCGTAGGCCCCGACGCGATCCGAGTATAGCAGCTTACGCAGCATGCTAGGAGTTGCAAGAGAAGCGTTCTCTTCAGTATCTTTAGCATCTTTAGCTCTAGCCTCTTGTTCGTGGTCTTGTTCGTCCCCGAGATTTTCCTCTTCTGTCTCTTCTAAGCCGGCGGATCTATCGGCATGGCCCTGCGGTTTCGAGGGTTGGTCGGACCGACGAGAGGCGGCGGACGTGAAGAGGCGAGACATGTGGCTTCGTGGCCTCGAGGCCGACTCTAGACGCACCGGATGGATCGGATACGGCCTCCGGAAGAGCGCAGCGGCCCCGCTGGGGTATAGAAAATCGAGAAGGAGGCCAGATGCGGACATCGCCTCGGCCCTCTGGTTGTGTGTCGTTGGTACTGCGGGGTTCTTCGACTCGGCCTGAGCCTGCCGCAAGAGGGCCTGGTAGGCGTCGAGGAGCTCGATTTCGGCCGCACCATGGTGGAAGAACGTAGCGTGAAGCTTGCGGCGGCTTTGCAAACAGGACCTGGCCGAGGGAAGAACTCGCTGGAGGCTGCTGCTGCACGGCTCGATGCTCGTCGCAGTCCTCTCCAGCATGGCGCTAGAGGGTACGACAACACAGCGACGGTGCATTCGATCCCAAGAATAACTCATACAACTAGCCGTGTTACCGCTGCATGGTCCGAAGCAATGTCGAGGTAGCTGCCGTGTCGACGCGATAAACCTGCAAGAAACACACACGACGGCCGAGGGTCATAGTGGACCTCCAGTAATATCCAGCTGGTGTTGGGACGCAATACCGCAACAATGGGACGAGGAGCAGCTAGCGCCAGGTCGGGGGGGAGCTACCCTTGTAGTCTAGAAGTCTAGAAGAGGGGAGGGAGGGGAGGTTGATGCAGGTCCCTCGTTGCCCGTCCCGAAAAAGCGACCAAGAAATTTTGGGTCCCGGCCGGCATTCGGCGGGTGGAGCTTGCACCGGGCTGGCTCCGGGGTCGTACGACAAAACACTAGGTTGGTGGGATGAACTAACCCCAACCCTGTTCGTTCTGGCACTCACTGGTTTGCAGCGGGGGGCACGGGGGGATGAATCAACCAAAAAACAGAGCCCCACATTCTCAAGCTCCAGTGTTCGAAGCCGAAGCACACGACAAGGGCTCCGACAAGGAAGGGCAACCGCTCGAGAAACGTCACCCGGCCCCGTCACAAGCTACAATGGATATTACCAAGTTTGTGATCTCTCTAAGGGAGAAAGCGCTGCTGTACGGAGACTATTCGACATACTGGTCGCAGCTGTCGGGCAAGCTGCTCAACTGTCGCAAGAAACTCAACATTGCAACCAAGAGTCGTGGGAAATTCAACCCCAAGGCACCCGTCACACCTGAGCAGATCGCCGAGAACCATGAGTAAGTTATTATAGTAGTCTATTTTTTGGTTGCAGTTGGCTAACCGTACCCGCCCTCAGATACGTCTACCTCCAGCTGCTGACGGCCGAGCGGACATGGGCCCACGCCATGTCCATGAAGGCTTCCCACACGGCCGACACCAAGGGCATGACGGGCAAGGCTCGGTCGCACATTGTCTCGAGGCTTGAGAAAGGTGCCCGCACCGCTGAGCGGCTGGCCCAGGCTCTCTCATCGAGCGCAAGCGGCGCATCCCCCACCGACACCCTCGACGCCCGTGCCTACGCCGCCTTGCTCAGGGGGGCAGCCCTGTTTGAAAAGCAGAGCTGGGAGGCATGTCTCAAGAGCTACGCGGTATGCCGCATTATATATAGCGCACTCGCGACGTCCGTGAAGGGCGACGCCTTCAAAGATCTGCTGTCCGAGACCATCGACCCCTCGATACGTTACGCCGCATACCAGGCCAAGATCCCACGCACGCAGCCCATTCCTGCCATCGCGCGCAAAGCCTTTAAGTCCGCCGATCCTGAACTGGCAGACCAGATCAAGGAATTAAACCCCGCGGTTTTGGAACACGGCGACCCTGATGCGACGAAGGGGGCTGAGGGAGCTCCGACCACCCTGACATGGCGGGGCAGGGAAGTCAAGATCGAGGATGCCGCTATAGCCATCGCGTGGGCTGCCGTGGGAACGGCAAGAGGTCAGCTGGCCGAGAAGCTAGCAACAGCAGGGACGCTACATCCAAAGGACATGGCCGCAGCCTATGACGAGATTCTCATCGCCAGCCAGGACGCCGTCGACGCTACTAAGCAAGCCATTGACGAGCTCAGAGCCGAGGGTGTCACACAGAGCGATTCGCGCATGCAGAGCCTTCAAATTACGCGGACGGCCGTAAATTACGAAATGATCAGCTGGCGTATTGGCCGCAACAGGGTGTTGGTGGGCGAAAATGATGGGGTGAAGATGGAATTTGGACCCACCTCACGAAGGAAAAAGCAGACGGAAGAGTCAGAGGAAGACAGAAGCAGGGATGAAGCACCGGGCCGGCAGATTGCCAGGCTAAAGGAGAAGGTCGTGCTGTACGACGGTATCCTGCAGAGCCTGGAGTCCATCAAGGAGCTTCCCGGTGTAGCCAACGACCAAGACCTATCCGGACGGTTAGAAGCGACATCGCAGTACTTTACTGCCCTCAAGTATGTTCTCCACTTCCACCATACTCTCCCCTTCAACAGGTAATCAACTAACCTCCAAAAGATCACTCACGATCGCCCGTTCCCACGCCATCGCCGGTAACGCCGTCAACTCCCTCGCCCTAACCAAGCACGCCCTGAGCCAAACCACCGCCGCCACCCCCTCCCTCTCCGGCCCCCAAAACGACGACGCCGACAACGACGCCTTCACCCCGCGCAACATCCAAGTCCTCAAGCGCGACCTCGCCCTCCTGCATGACACCCTAACCGGCGAGCTGCAGCGCGGCCGCGCCCTAGTCGAGATCTTCAAGTCGGCCAACAACAGGCCCGCCGCCGCCGCCGCCCAGCCGACCTCCGCCATCACCACCACCGGCAAGCCGCCGCTGTCCAGCCGCCTGAACGACTACCCGGCCGGCGGCGTCGACCTCGAGAACATCGTGACCTACCCGCCGCGCCTCGAGCCCTTCCCCGTGAAGCCGCTGTTCCTGGACGTCGCCTGGAACTACATCACCTACCCCGGCAAGGGCGCCGGCGCTGGCGCTGAGCAGCAGCAGCAGCAGGCGGGTGCTGTTGCGGAGGGTGCTGCCGCTGCCGCTGGTGGTGGTAGGGCGGAGGATGAGGGCGAGGATGCGGGCGCTGGTGCAGCGGAGGAGGCGAAGCCGCAGCAGAAGAGGGGCTGGTTCGGGTTTGGGCGGTCTTGAAAGTGAGAGAGAGGGGCAGCAGTAGCGTTGGGGCTAGAGGTATAGAAAGGGCGGGCGGGGTATACAAAATTACGTGCCTCCAGCATGACACTCACTCCTGCGCTGCCTACCCAGTTATTTAGGTTGCTGCTTGTGACAATGTTAAGGGGCTTGCGCAAGTTTCCAGCTTCGTAGACTGACGAGCAAGTTTACATGGCACCATGTAAGACTCGAGAGGCATGCCAGATTCTCAGTTCAAGATCACGATTGTAACGAGACCCTCCGCGTTGACCATGGTATCACAGAATATAATCGGTGGCACAATGGTTTTGGTATGACATAACTCCAAGTGAGGGGGGATTTGGATTATCTTATTTTCGTGGGCGTGTATGCAACTCATACACGCATGCACCGCTATCCAGCCCCCATCCGATTCCTGCCCATCATCAAAAATCGTGAGATGACCCTGCCCAGAAACGCAGCAGTTTTTGATGCTCAGTAACGCCGTCCGCCGTCTGCACATTAAACATTTGGATAGCCCCCACGGGCCTCCAACCAAGGATATGAGTACACTGAATATACACGAGACCGCTCCAACCTAGTCAGACACATGCGATAAAATCAAATACGAGGGGGTATAGGCGTCAATGTGGAAGTGACGCTTCTAAGCCTTGGGCTCGTCCTTCTTCTCGCCTTCGGCGTTTTGGGCCGGCTCGCCGGACTCAGAACGCGCCTTGTGCATCTTGTCGAAGAGGTTCAGGCTGGCAACCTGGAGCTCATCCGTCTTCTCCTTGATCTCGGCAGAAGTGGCAGTGACCTCGCCAGACTGGGCCTTGGCGACAAACTCGCGCAGAGAGGCGATCTTCTCGCGAATCTGGTCGGCCTCGGTCTTGTCGAGCTTGTCGGCGTGCTCGTTGAGCGCCTTCTCCGTGTCATTGACGACGCTGTCGGCGCGGTTGGCGGTCTCGATGACGGCCTTGCGCTCCTTGTCCGACTCAGCGTACTTCTCGGACTCCTCAACCATCTGCTGGATCTCAGAGTCAGACAGACCCGAGCCAGAGGCAATGGTGATGGACTGGTCCTTGTTGGTGGACTTGTCCTTGGCGTGGACGTGGACGATGGAGTCAGCGTCGATGTCGAAGGTGACCTCGACCTGGGGCACACCACGGTGCGCGGGGGGAATACCGACGAGCTGGAAGTTGCCGAGGAGCTTGTTGTCCCGGACGAGCTCACGCTCACCCTGGTAGACCTTGATCTCGACAGCGGTCTGGAAGTCGGCAGCGGTAGAGAAGACCTGAGACTTCTTGGTGGGAATGGTGGTGTTGCGGTTGATCAGGCGAGTGAAGACACCGCCAAGAGTCTCGATACCGAGGGACAGGGGGGTAACGTCGAGGAGTAGGAGGTCCTTGACCTCACCGGAGAGGACGGCACCCTGGACAGCGGCACCGATGGCGACAGCCTCGTCAGGGTTAACAGACTTGGCCGGGTCACGGCCGAAGATGCCCTTGACCGACTCGGAAACCTTGGGCATACGGGTCATGCCACCAACAAGGATAACCTCCTGGATGTCCTTAGCCTGAAGGCCGGCATCCTTCAGCGCCTTGCGGACGGGCTCGATGGTCTTGGTGATGAGGGGGTCGACCATAGCCTCGAGCTGAGCGCGGGTGAGCTTCGAGTTGATGTGCTTAGGGCCGCCAGCGTCGGCAGTGATGAAGGGCAGGTTGATGTCGGTCTGGAGGGACGACGACAGCTCAATCTTGGCCTTCTCGGCGGCCTCACGGATTCTCTGGATGGCCATGCGGTCACTCGAGAGGTCGATGCCGGAGTCCTTCTTGAATTGCTGGACGAAGTGGCGGACAAGGTGGATATCGAAATCCTCACCACCGAGATGGGTGTCACCATTGGTCGACTTGACCTCGAAGACGCCGTTCTGGATCTCGAGAATCGAGATATCGAATGTGCCACCGCCAAGATCGTAGACGGCGACGACGCGGTCAGCCTCCTTCTCCAAACCGTAGGCGAGGGCGGCAGCGGTGGGCTCGTTAACGACACGGAGGACATTCAGGCCGGAAATCTGACCAGCATCCTTGGTGGCCTGGCGCTGAGAGTCGTTGAAGTAGGCGGGCACAGTGACGACGGCGTTCTTGATGGGCTTGCTGAGGTAGGCCTCGGCAGTCTCCTTCATCTTGTTGAGGACGAAGCCACCGATTTGCGACGGTGAGTACTTCTGGCCACGAGACTCTACCCACGCATCGCCGTTGGTGTGTTGGACGATCTTGTAGGGTACCTCCTTGATATCGCGCTGCACCTCGGCGTCGGTGAACTTGCGTCCAATTAACCGCTTGGTGGCGAAGAGTGTGTTCTCGGGGTTGACGACGGCCTGACGCTTGGCGGCGACACCGACGAGGCGCTCGCCGTCCTCAGCGAAAGCGACGACTGAGGGAGTGGTGCGGGCACCCTCGGCGTTCTCGATAATCTTGGGAGTCTTGCCCTCCATAATGGCAACAGCAGAGTTGGTTGTGCCTAACAATCCCCGCATGTGAGTACATGATCGGCCCGTGACGTAGCTGGCGCAACTTACCGAGATCGATACCGATGACGGATCCCTTGACCTTCTCCTCAGTAGATTCGAACCGCGCAAAGGCGGGGGTCCTCCGGAGCAAGCCCGCCGAGCGGGATGCTACTGAGGTTGCCCTGGGAAGCTATATACAACTGTCAGTCAAGATCAAACGAAGCATGCGCTGCGCCATGCTCAAGCTCAAAATCGGAACTTACGGCACGAGAGAGGCGTGTTGCCATCATTGTGAAAGAAGCTAACTAAAAGAAAAATAACACCCTTCTCTTAGTAGGATGGGAAATCACAACAAAAGCAGGACGGACGGGTGGATGGTGGGATGGTGGAATTGACGGAGATTGAGGGAAGAGAGTCGGAGACGGTAAAAGTCTACTTAAAAACTATGGTGAAAAAATTTCAGAGCATTCGAACTTGGAAATTTCGAGAACCATTGGCTTGCTAACATGTGGGGTCCGTGCACAGACCAGTCTTCAGCAAAGAACTGAAGCCGGGAATCGCGAAAGTCGCGCTTTCACCGATGCCAATGCCGGAGGAAGGCGGAAAACCCACGTGATGCATACCAGGGTCATTACGGAATGTTGTGGACTCTTGCCAGTCCAGCAGGGTTCTTTCGGCGGCACAGAGATGCAGACAACAGTTTGTTGGTTCTACTTTGTAGTGCCAATGTTTCAAAGGAAGGTTAGCTAGCTGTTGGTGAGACTCATGAATAACAGTCTGCATACGTGAGTTACAGCCCGAATCATCTGGCAAACATTGCGGAAAAAGTTACGACATAGTTTTCGTAGTGGTGACGAACGACCGTTTCTTTCAAGATCCCTTTTCTTAGGCACTTGGCAATGCTGCATCCCGGTTCGCCTCCCAACTTAACGGTCGAAGCTCTTCTCCACCTTCCATTCCGCAAGTGACGACCATGTCCTGACACACCCGCTTCTGTCTCCGGTACTTCTTCAATCCAACGCATTAATAACCCGAGTTACAGCGGATTCTTCCGGATGATAAAATCCCTTCGAAAGCGGCTTTATCTTCCTTGAGATTATCGAGCATCGTCAAAACACAACCGCAGCATCGCCTCGCAGGTGATTCTTGATGGTCGCATCGCGCTGACCGTTGACGCCAAGACATCGGCATAATGGCCGTCTCAACCGACCTGTACGGTTCACCAGTCTCCCACAGACCCAAGATAGAAAATCATCGTGGATGCCGGCGGCTAACATGGCTTGATCGCGCGCAGATACACGCCGACCGAGGATTTGATTTCAGCAAGTCCTCGCCGACGCTTCGAGACCGGGGTTCGTTGGCAGTACGTTCGAGCATCAAGGGTGGCTTTGCTCTGCCATCTCCCTCCTGCGCAATGCGCTGTGTGTCGTTCTCGTCTAACCCCTTACCCTTAGGCATTGGCAGTTACGATCGCTCATTGGCACCGATGGCCAACACTTCGTCTACTTCCCGGTACCAGGCAGCGACAACCGGAGTTGCACTATCCAGAGACTGAACGCCAAAACGCGGGAAACCGAAACGATCAAGCGATTACATTTCAACCCGAGGTGTCTAGTGGCACGGAATGGCTGGGTTTGCTGCGGAGGCGAGTCAGGCTTATTTAGTGCATTCCGGGTGGACGAGCGGAACCCGCAGGACGGAGCCGAGAGGAGACCCGATCTACAAGCCGACGACCGCCTTCCACTCTCTATCTCCCTCTTAGACGCTACATCGTCGGCGCTTGCAGAAACCCGAGCCGAAAAGAATCTGGTGGCGCAAAGTACTGGCTTTGGAAAGGACCGTGTGAACTGCATCACCCTTTGGTTTCCCCCGACTCTGGTCGAGCCATCGGAAGGGGTGTACGACCAGGACGTTGCGGTTCTGGCCCACAACGATAGCTCGGTCGTTGTGGTGAGCCTTCGAGATCAGGAGGTTCTAGATAAGATCACATACCCGGATTATATGAACCGAGGGGTAATCTCTCCCGACGGGCAGCTTCTCGTCGCTATCAGCGACGACCCTTACTTGTACATCCACGAAAGGAAAGAGAAGAGGCATGAAAGTGGCACGTCCGCCCGCGCCGCCGATCGCCCCGTGTACGAATGGAGCTCATGCGGGAAAATCCAGCTCAAAAGCCAGAGCAAAGACGACCGCACTGATAACAGGTTCACACTACCCATAACTGGATACCGTCTAGCGGTTCGCTAACCATTGACAGAGGGAGTTTTGCGGCCTGCTTCTCCAGCACGGGCCAGTACCTCGCCGTGGGAACCCAGTACGGGATCATCTCGATATTTGACGTTGCTGCCCTCACCAGGAGGGGAGCAAATGCGTTGATTACGGTGTTCGGCGCCTCTCGACCGAATGAGCAGTTTGGGGCCGTGAGAGACATGGCATTCTCCCCTGGCCCCGTTGATCTCCTAGCCTGGACCGAGGATCGAGGCCGTGTAGGTGTCGCCGATATCCGTGCCGGCTTCGACTCTCGGCAGATCCTCTATCTCGACAAGGACAACAATTTTGAGGGCCTAAATGTTATCGACCGAGGGACTATCGATCCCCGGCTCTTGGAGCAGCGGGCTGACCGGAATGAATATTCGTTGGAGGGGTTTCCGGCCGCAGCCGGTTCCTCTACAGACAACCAGACATCCCGCTCGGAAGAGCAAGCTATCTTGGCACGATACAACATCCCCCTGACGGCGGAGGAGACGGGTGTTTTGGAGGCGATTCAGGACTTCCGCCGACGCCAGGATCAGTACGGCGCAGGGGCAAACCGAACAGGCACCGAAGGCAGCGGCGGTAACACTAACACTAACACCACCAACAATACCAACAATACCACCAACACCACCAACAACAGCAACAACAGTAACAACAACAATGGTGGTGCTGGTGGGTCGGCTACTGGCTCAAGGCCACTGCCGTGGGCAGACAGAGCGGGGCGCACGGCAGATAACGCCCGTGGAGAACGTACGGCGAGCGTGTCACGCACCGTCATCGAAATCTTGGAAAACATTCGGGATCAGAGAGAGCGAATTCGGGATACACACGAGCGTCTGAGGACGCGGGAGGACAACACTGCTGAGAGACGCCGGTATGCAGCCAGCCCCCTTTCTGGACCTAATGCAGCACTGGGGCCCGCGGGATCCGGAGTCGGCGGACGAAGCGCGCTAGTCTCGCGGCTCATGGCAAACACTACCAATCCCGCTTCCCCGGCCAGCTGGGACAACGTCGAGGCTTTGTACGACCCCTCACCCAGTGGGAACGTGCCTCGCGAAACCGTACCCTCGAGGACTGTTGACTCTGGGCCCTCTGCTAACCCGGTGCGGCGGTATAGAGCGGCTTATCTCATGCGCGAATGGGATGAAAACCCGACCCGGCGAACTCTTGGGACGTACATGACTGCGCAATCACGACCTGGGCCATACGACACGGCCGGTTTGTCGTGGAGCGATAATGGGCATAGTCTGTGAGTCGACCTCCGTTTGGTCCCTCTGCTCAATGTGAAGGAACCGTCTAATGCTCGTCCCAGGTTCGTGGGTGCCGAGAGCGGCATTTACGAGTTCAGCATTAATCTGTTTGGACGGAGATTCTCTCCGAGCATCACTTTCAGTTAAGTTTGATTTTTTGGTGTGTGTATGGGATGGGCCGCAAACATTGCATGGTAAAAGGGCGTTATGGTGTTTCGGGTGGATGACCGAGACTGTCACTAGCTCTGGTATCATCGGGATCTGCTGGGATATGGCGATGTTATTTCGAGGACAAAAAACTCGCGGTTTGGTTTGAATCGGTTGGGCTGGCCTGATTACAACAACATAATAGGCCCGGTATATGGATGCAGCAGCAGGTACAAGGCAGTTGGCTGGCCGCGCTCTTCACAAAACTGGCTGTCAAATGGCAGAGCGCGGCCGTATGGTTGTATTCAATCAAGTATACAAAAGCTTCCTCACCCTTTCCGCTATGGCTAGACAGCTCGTGAGTCCGGGGCTCTCGATGTTCAGCAGGTTGATCCACCCTTGATAACCCTCCTCTTTCTGGATCACGAAATCCACAAATCCCTTCCCTTGCGCCACAGCCCCTTGCTTCCCCAGCTTCGGCCTTATCCCCGCGTAATCGGGCTGCAGCTGCGTCTCATCCAGCCCCGGGAGATACTTCTTCACCTCCGCCACCGTCTGCGCCAGACGCGACTCGTTCACGGACAAGTCGTCGGGGGAATCAACCCACTCAACATCGGGTCCGAACTTGATCCGCCCTCCCAAGTCCAGTGTCAGATGCGTCCCCAGCCCGGCCTGGCCCGGCTCCGGCGCGGGATACACCAACGTCTTCACGCTGGGACTCGACGCCCCATAGGAAAAATAATTCCCCTTGGCATAAAACATCTCCCTCCGCCGCTCCGCCGGCACAATCATATTATTCACCGCCACCGCCCCGAGCCCCGCCGAATTAACAATCGTCTCCGCCGTCACCATGGACACCTCCCCCGTCGCCACATCCCTCACCGTCAACTCCCAACCCTGACTCCCATCCCCCCCCACGGCACCACCCCCTCCACCCTACTCCCCAGCGCCAACACCCCCCCGGCCTCCTCAAACTGCCCCAACAAACACATCATCAACGCATGGCTATCCACGATCCCCGTCGTCGGGCTCTCCAGCACCCCGCTCTCGGCGCGCACCGCCGGCTCCCGCCGCGCCGCCTCCTCCCTCCCGACCCAGCGCACGGGGACGTGCAGCTCGCGGGTGCAGAAATCGTGCAGGTACTGCAGCGCGGCGCGCTGGGCGGCCGTCTGCGCGACGATCCATTTGCCCGTGCGCCGGTGCGGGATGTGCTGCGCCGCGCACAGGTTGTAGAGCAGCGCCTTGCCCTGCAGGCAGAGGGCGGTCTTGAGGGAGCCGGCGCCGTAGTACAGCCCCGCGTGGATCACTTCGCTGTTGCGCGAGGAGGTCTCGGTGCCGACGGCGGTGTGCCGCTCGAGGAGGAGGGTGGTGTTGCTAAAGGAGGAGCGCTGGGCGAGGGATTGGGCGATGGCGAGGCCGACTACCCCGCCGCCTATTACTGCGTGGGTGAAGTCGGCTCTTGGCTGGGAGAAGTGGGGTGTGGTTTGGGAGAAGGGGCGGGTGGTGATGGTGGTGGTGGTGGTGGTAGTGGCATGTTGGCGACGGAGGAGGAGGGGCAGCCTTGGACCGAGACCGGGGCGCATCCTGGGCCGAGGCTGCTTGGAAGGGCCGAGCCTAGTCTAGAATCACGAGTATTGACAGAAAAGGCAGTTGTCTCCTGACCGGCTGGATTCGTTTGTTCCGGGTGGCTGGTAAAGGAGCTGACCCGGGGTCTTGGTTAGTCCGGAATGGTGTGGTGGTGCATGTGTGCGGTGTGCAGATAGCCCGTTTACATTACGTTCAGTTCTTTGTGAAGGGTGTGGAACTCACTCATAGCAGGGGTGTGAGCGACGGGCAGCGAAGGCAGTGTAGATTCAACAAGCGGAGGAACAACTCACTACCAAAAAGGGAGGCTCAACGAAAGAAAACAAAAATAATTTGAAAAAGTAACTTGGATTTGCCTGTTTGCGGTTTCTACCTAAATTAGCATCAAGACATTGGTTGTCTCTTGCTTTCCCAAGGTGTGGTTGAGTTCAATGGTGCCTGGTGGTGTGTGTGATGCTCTCAGGCTCGGCAAAATGGATCAGATCAACCCATGACTCTCAACAGCCAGACACATTGTGGCAGGCTATTACACACACAATATCTTTAACAAGCTGAAACCTGCCAGATAGCTCGACCAGTATCAAATTAGAAAACCACACGTTATTGCAGTGGTTCCAGCGACGTCAAGCGCCGTGCAACGGTGATCAAGGCGAGGCTGGGACCATCAGTTTCATCATCGGGTGTAGGTGGAATGGCTCAGAAAGAGAGGTGACGCCTCTGCCCCACATCACGCTAGCCAGTCCCCGAACAAGGGTCCTGTGCCGATTGTTGCGTCACGCGTCACGCCTCTGGGCCGTTGAAGCACCCCACCATTCCGTTCTGCAGAAGGTCGGAACGAGACAAAGCATGCCACCGATTTAGAGTCGACCACGGCCCTTTACCGTTCTCGGCCACGCTCCAACAAATTCGATGATTTCTCCACGGGTTCTCGTTTGATCAGGCAGCACTCTCTCATTGCTAAATTATTGATTCAGCCCCGAGGAACAACTGCCCGAGTCACCGTCACAGTCACACCACACCCACACCGTGGAAGCGCAGCTGTTTGCACCGGGACCGACTCTCGTTTAACCAGGCTCCAGCTGCAGCTCCCGATTCCGGCATTCTCCCGGTTCATTCAGTCGACCCGCCACCACGACCACCACCGGGTTCTCCCCTATCTTTGGCGATATCTACCCATCGAGCCCGTGGCTAGAACCGTGCCTTCCAATTCCCACTCGACAATTCCTGTTACGAACAGCTTGTGCAGCTCTTACCACTCAACATGGCACCCGATGGTGAGCTCTCGAGAGCTTTGAATGGGGACAGCCCTCTCTCGTCTTCCCCTGCAAGACACCCGTCGATTTCTCTCCAAGCCGCGGCAACGCTGAATGCCGGGTTACAGCGCGAGTCCCCCACCAGAGGTGGGTTACCAGCATTGTGGAACATTTGATACCGTTATGCTGATATATAGCCATTGCCCAGGCTCACCGAATAGCCCCCTGTCTCCTCGCAACCAATCACCAAGCACCGGTCGCCGTCGTTCCCAGGTCCTCATGAACCTCCAAATGGCCAACCCCTCGATGCCAGCCCCGGGCGAGATGGTCTCGGAGAGCCCAACAAACAGCTATCAAGCTGGTATCCCGGGCCCCGTGGCCGCTTCTCCCCGCCTGATTGCAAGCAGAGCGCCACACCACAACCGGACCCCCAGTCTTGGTGAGCTTCACCAAGAACTGGAGAACGAACAAGAGTTCCAAGTCAACCGGCTGCTTACGCAGATCCGGCAGCTGCAGGAGCAAGTCCAGCGTCAGCAGCAGCAGAACCCGTCCGGTATCGCTGGCGATGAGACGTCGGAGCGACCTGCGACGGGCCCGGCCCCGGTACCCGTACCCGTCCCGTACATGACGTCGTCTCCGCAGCCCACCTATCCTAGCTCCGGCTCCCTGCCGCGGTCTCCCGTCTTTCCGCGCAGCTCGTTCGATATGGCTCGCGCCGACTTGCGTCACCGGTCTAGGACGCCCAGTCGCAATGCCTCGCCCAGGCTTCGCTCCACGTCCATCAGCGCGGACAGTGGCGAACCGTGGGCCCTGGCTGGCCGCGATGAGAGCGCCTTCTATCAGGCCGAGTCGCAGATGCTGATCCGTGAGAATCAGATGCTTCGGCATCGGATCCGCGAGATGGGTGAGTTTCCCTTTCCCTGGTTTGGGGGACCTTGAGTAGAGCCAGTTATTAATTTCGTTAAATAGAGCGCCAGCTTTCTGAGCTGCAGGGCACCAATACATCGTCACTAGCCCACGAGCCCTCCCAATCTTCGCACCTGAACCACTCTGTGTCGGCGTCTGAAGAGGATGCCGCTAAGATCGCGTCCGCAGCCGCCGCGCAGGAGCATGCGGCCAAGGCGGAGTGAGCGCGACTGACCCTCCTGGACGAAAGGGCATGCTGCCCACATAGGTAAATATGAGATGGCTCCGTAACGGCGTTTTTATTAGGCTACGTTGCCTCCCTAGAGGGATGTCGCAAGATTCTTGCCGCGCCGATCGGGTGGGATATCGGCTCGTTCCGGAGTTTGGGCCTGGGCTTTTTCTGTTTCTGTAAGAATTCAGCGGTTCCTTTGCCCCGATTAGCAGCCCTGCTGCAGTATTTTTATTCTCGGGCTGAAGCACACGGGATCTACGCGTGGTATTTGAGGTTGGTAGCATACTTAAGGGATGGGGGCCGGCGTTCAGCGGTGGATCTGATAACTATTCTATGTATGAGTAACGACGCCGGTAGCACCCAGTCGTGGGCTTTTTATCTACCGAATAGACCATCAAACTTCTCTCGGACTTTGTGGACGCCCGCTTGCAGTTATGAGATCGCGGGGAGATACAGCCGCGATCGCTCAAGCCCGACTCCTCAGTGCGGGTGGTCTCTCATTCCACACGATGATGATATCGGTTAGCTAGCTTCAAGACTCGGCATTGCCAACCCCTCCCCCGGCAAGCCCTACCGGAAGTCGGTGGAGTTGCCCGCCGGCCGGGGGCCCGCCCGAGCTAAAATAGCCGAGCTCTCGGCTCTTACAACCTTGCACGGTCATTACCGGGGGTCTTTGATTGTTGACAGGTTCTTGGTCATCAGCTCGTCCAAGTGAGTTTGTTACCTGTTTGTTGATCCAGGGTCCGCCTGCGCCCGCCAACCCCCTTGGCGTGGCATTTCCGGGTATGTATTTATTCTCCGTGGAGTGGGTTTTGGCGTTTCTCTTTCAAGAACATGTTTCCGTGATGACCAACTTGGCGGTTGGTGGGCGGTCGAATCAACGTTTTGGCCGGCGTGGCTGGCCCACCAATTTCGATTGCACATGGCGCTAATGCAGGAACCAGAAAAAAAAGTTGTTCGAAGAAGCCTGCAAACACCCGAGTTCCTTTCCTCACCGGGATCGGGTTGGCAAGCAAACAGGCAGGCAGGCAGGATCGCGGATGGGACTGCCGCCCCGTCCGTCACTAACTCACACTAGTTCAGGGAAGGGGATGAGCCCAGGCCCTGTTTCTGGTCTCCCCCAGTGTCGGGGTCGCCCTGGTTGATCCCGTGTGACCGTTATGTTTCATGGCAAGCGCCCCCCTCCCTCCCCTAACAACGCCCAGTTAGCTGCGATCAGGCGTCCGGTCCTGGGGTTGGCCTTTCGGCTGCAGAGAATTGGACGGCGACGCGCCTTGCCGCGACCTGCCCGGATCCGGGTCAGGATCGCCCGTCGCCTCGCCTGCCCGTGCGAGGGGCCCTGTTTTTCTCCAGTTGGTTCAAATGGGGGACGGACGGCACGGTCCCTGGCGGGCCCCACTTCGGTGGTTTTCGCGTGTTGGACAGGACGACTGACTTCGCGGGGAGCTGCTTGAGCTGGAGAGGTTGGTCCAGGGCTGGGTTCGTTCGTTGGTGATGAGAAACACGCGTTGGGTGACGCAGCTGCCCTAGACGGGACCCCGAGGCCAATCGCGAGGTTATCTTGTGCAACTTGGTCATGCATCAGCCCAGAGGGCTGACTGATGTGGAGGCTGGGCGGTTCAGCACGAGTTCAGCACGAGGTTGAAGACCGACTTCGGGATATCATCGAAGACTCTCAGAAGCATCCCCGGCGGAACTGCCGAAGCCACCAGGCGTGCGAGGCGCCCGATCAGAAACAACTGGTGGCTGTCAACTCGGATTTGTTTCGCATCTCCGTCCCCTGTTTCTGTTCCTGAGGCGAGTTCCGGAGGCTGAAGCAGGCGGGCATCTGCGTAACGAAAGCCGCGAGTTGGGCGCCATGAACCCCTGTGTGGGGGATTGTATGTCTCCATTACGTGCTTAACAATATGAGACATGCGAGCAGAGATTCAATGAGCCGGAGTTCGTCGCCGTGAAGTTTGCTGCCGGCGGTTGCAGGTCGAAAATTCGGATCTTCATCCAGGCTGACCCGCTTGCAACGTCGAGCTTGGCTCGGAAACATCACCCCTGAATGATACCACCTGAGCAAGGGTCGCCCCATCCAGAGTGGAAACCGATTCGACAAGGACCCCCGGGGTCGAATCCCTTGTTCGGGACTCGATGCCACTGGGGCTTGGAGAATTTGCTTTTTTCGTTCATTTCTTTCTGTCATGCTGTTTTGAAGGGACCTTTTTGTCAGCCATGGGCTCGAGATATCTCGAGCTTAAAAATAAAATAAAAAAGAAGAGAAAAAAACCAGAGATTGCCCGGCTTCAACAGGTTCTCCAGAACCGTGCAGTTGAGCCAACTGCAGGACATATTCCTTCGACTGGCTACCGGGTACAATACAATAATGGGCCGGGACCGCGATCGAGTGTTGCACGACAATTGAAAATGATGCCAAGGTGAACCCTCTCAGTGACACCTAGCATGGAATCCCCGAGACGTGGCGGCTGTTCCTGAAAATTATGGGCCACGGTTGGCGCAGCCGCTCATCCTGGTCAAGGTTCAAGGCCTTTTGACTGTGTCTGGAGCCTATGATCTTGTCCCCTCCAATTTATATAGCGTTTGCCTGCCCCCGGCTGCGCATCCATCCCTCCTTCGCTCCCCTCTGTCGGTGCCGAGTCCCTCGTTCCAGCCGTCCGTTCTTTTCTTATTTACCTATAACTCCCGGTCGTAACCTATCACCCCTCCCTGCGGCGCGCGGCACAGCCAGCTTTGGGCTCTCACGTATATTCGGCAACCGGTGGCTATAACGAAATCTCCGGTCTATTGTCCACTCTCCTTGCGCCATCCTACCCGGGGATCCGTGTCCCGCACCACCCGGACCCGGGACGCGCCTGCAATCATTTTGTTGCTTGCTTACCCTTTTTTTACGCGTCTTCGTCCCATCCTTCTGCCGCTTCTTTTTTTCCATTGTTTATTTTTTTTGTTGTCTTGCTCTGCGAGACTTACACGACGACGCATTATCGGATCTGCTGTGGCAGCACACTCATTTTTGCATCCATGCCCGGCACTTCTCGATGACACGCGCTTATTTTGACTGAATGGATCTGATTTGGGTATTACGGTACTTCAATACCAAACCATCGTCACTCATCAGTACATAGCACATTTAAGCGGTACATCTGCCGTGTCCACTCGTTTTTGCAACCACCACAACGACCATGCACGACTTCCTGGATCCAGCCTCTCCTGAGAGGCCAGAACTCAACAACAACAACCAAGGCTCACACCTTAGGAGGATACGACCGCCTGATCCGCATGCCGAGACCACAGAGGCAGTTAGGATACCGCTACGGGCCGAACCTGGGGACAAGGCGCGCAGGCGGGAGTCGAGGCTAGGGTTGAGGAACATCTTTGGCCGGGGCAAAGGAGGATCTGATGCGGATACAGGACCGGCTTCACCGCGAGATGCGCCCCAAAGACTTGGGGGGATACGGGCCTCGCTGGCCGAGATCAATTGGCCTTACGGTTCCCAGAGTGCACCAGGTCACCGATCCGAAATCTCGCTGTCGTCCTTCTCCAAGGTTCTACCCGCCGGCCAGGCCTTGAAACACAAGAAGTCGGAGAGCGTAGTCCGCCAGCCGTCGAATCCGGAAGGCATCGCGTCTTGGGACCCTCCTCGGTTGTTTCAAGCGTACCCACAGGCAATCAAGCATGCCCACCTCCCTGCATGCACCATCCCCGCCGAAGTCGTTCTCCGGATGCATGCCCACAAAGGCAGCGGCTCGCTCGCCGGGTTATTGAGCCCAAGGGCAACCGATGCACCGGAGGATGTGATCGGAGATAAACCGAAGAGGGGACATCGGAGGAATGGGTCCGGTTCGACGTCGAGGTTCGAGTGGACAACCAAAGTCTACGTTCTCGCCACGTCGGGCTATCTGCTGCAGTATGCGGGCGAAGGCACTTTTGACCGACTCCCCGAACGAGTTCTCCAACTGGGGAAAGATTCGGCAGCCTTCGCCAGCGACGCTATCCCGGGCCGTCATTGGGTTATCCAAGTTTCGTCTGTCGCAGAGATGGACCGGGCTCCTGGTACCCCCAACTTCTCTCCGCGCACGGCTTCCTTTCCGTATCCAGGAGAGGAGGCAGTCATCCGCATTTTTGATGGTTTTTGAGAGCGCCGAGGACATGGACGGCTGGCTTGCAACACTGCGGCGAGAGATCGAGACGCTTGGGGGGCGGAAAATCTTGTCGGAAACAGGGAAGCCCAAGACTGGCGACGACACTGCGCAACTAAGAAGCCAGTCAAGCCAGAGGACTCTAGTTACGAGGGATCCGGATCGATTTTCCCGAGTCATGACGCCTCCCGAACAGTCATGGAACCAGGGGCTACCGATAATGAGCCCCAGCCCCGAAGGCCCGGCCCGCGACCAGTCGTTCGATGGCACATCGACCGCGAGCTTCATCTCGCACGAAGGAAGGCAGCTCGATGCCCTGAGGGACAGTTACAATCGCCTATCGTTTATCTCCTCGGGTCAGCGGACCATGATCACATCTGTAGGGTCATCGCCAGCATGTTCGCCAGTTCGAGATTCCTTTGGGGAGTTTGATCCCATGCCCGAGCTTCCGGAATCCGAGGACCAGTCGCAACCGAGGCTCAGACCGAATGCGAAGGCCATCATTGATCGGAGACAGTCGCTCCAGACGATCAATCACGTCCTGGAGATGGGCGTTACCTCGACTCAGTCTCACAGGCCGATATCGACGTACTCAAATTCCGGACAGTCAGATGCAGGTGCACAGTTTGCACCAGCGCCGCAACCCTCATCCAACTTCACCGTGCCTCAGAGTGGAAATAAACGGCATTCCATCGGCAGGAATACTCCGGGAATGCCGCCGACTCAGGTGACGACATCTTCACTATTCGGGCGAACGAGCACTCGGAGACCACCGCCGTCAGCCCTGTCCATCAACCCGCGCCCCTTGTCCTTGGTCGAGGATCACCCTTCGCCCGCCTTGTCCGCTCTTAGCCGAGCCGGAACGGCAACGGGAGGCACCGGAAGCCCTCTGTCAGCTGCCCCGATCACCCCACCGATCACCCTAATCTCGCCGCACCGAGCCCTAATCGAGGCGGCGAAGCGAATTCGGGACGAGTCGATTCGGGACTCGGGCATCTCGACACACGAGACCACGTCGGATGTTTCTCTGAATATCGACCAACGGTCGTCCAATGCCCCATCCGATCGCTGCTCGAAAGACTACAGTGTGGTTCCATCGCCCGGGCTCCCGCCCCCCAGTCCCCACGACATACCCAGGTCGAGCACATCACTCGGCACTTACGGGGAGCCCCAGCGAGGACCTCCGGTAGCCGGAAAACCGACAACCCGAGTCCGGCGGATGAGCTTTAACTCGTCCCAGCAAAATGAAAGGGGCGGGCTTCTCTCTCCTCCCTCTATCCGGCCAGACATGACACAACGGCCCCATACGCCAACGTTGAGGTCGGTTCCAAGGTCGTCGCAGCACCTCCGGCTCGACCCGCCGTCGCATACGGCCTATCAGCGACGGAGCTTGTCACAACTGGCTGCCGAAGGGCCACCGCCTGCTCCCCCTCCGAACCGGGCTCTTCCTCCCCTTCCACCAAGGACGAATGGCCCACCGCCAGGGTTCATCTGATGAATTCTTGAACTCTACGGAGTTGTATAGCTTCTTGCAAGCCCCGTCTCGAACGAGGCACCCGCCCCCCTTGAGGCGAACCAGGGTACGCCGTGCCACAGAACGACGTCTTTTACGATTTTGTTATAGAAACCACGACCGGTGGGGTTTTGATTTTGTTTTACTGTCGTCTGCGTGTGGGTAGGCAGGCGTCTCGGGAGGGTTCGGTGTTAATGTCTTGAATTGCTGTTGGGTGGAGGGCATCTAATGAGGAAAGCTATACCCAACGGATGACAGTCGATGACGACATTTTTTCTTATTTCTGGATGATATAGTCGTATCTTGAATTATATAGATCCATCAAAATATTTCAGATCAAAACAGACAAGCCTGGTGGCGAGCTTTTTATCATACTTCCTTGTGCTGGCTAAGCCACCCTGCCTTGAGATGGAACATCGAGTGGCCCCCGAGACTCAGCGGGAATAAAATAATCCGGGGGCATGATACGTCGATACTAAACAGAAGATACAGAATGACCTTATTGCCTTCAGCCGGCGTTCTCCTTCCTCGACGCCTCGGCTCCTCGACCACACACACAACAAAATGTTGATATCGAACATCGATGGACGTGTTGATTTGCGATATATAGACCGTGCCATATGGGGCTTTTACACAGTACCTCTAATTCTAGTGTCCAACTTAATGGAAGCGTAATCTAACTAGCTACATGTGAGAAAAAATGCGGTAGTTAGTCATTGGGTTGTACATCATATAAGAGTAGAAAATAAAAGACTCCTAAAGGATAAGCAAGTCCCCGTTTAGGATAATGGCGAACCATCGAGGGGAAGGAGAACAAGTTAAAGCACTGTATCTTTATCAACCCAACTTCCACCTCTTCCACCAATTTTCGCCCCACACTGGAATATCCAAAAATTCGGCGGCCCTGTGAACCTCAACTCCCCACCCCCACCAAACCCCCGACCATCAGACAACAACGATCAAGGCGATACCGCGCAGACCCGCCGCATCCCAGATCACACATTCCGCAAACATGGCGTCTCAAACAAAGTAAGTACGAAAAACCCCGGGTTTCTTTGTCGCCGTTTTCTGACCCCGGGACTCGCAGGCACGACTGGGCGGACGACGAGGACCTCGAGGAGACGACGACGACGACAGCCCCGACGACGGACCTGCCCCCGCCGCAAAAGATCCAGAACAAGGACGGGACATGGACCATCATCGAGTATCGGATCAACGACCTGGGGCAAAAGGTCAAGGCGACGCGGCGCGTGCGGTACGTGGTGCGCCGCGAGGTCGTCAACCCGCGGGTGGCGGAGCGCAAGACGTGGGCCAAGTTCGGCGACTCGGCCAGCGACCCCAAGGGCCCCGCGCCCGACACCACGACGGTCGGCGAGAACATCATCTTCCGCCCCTCGGTCAACTGGCGCAAGGAGGCCAAGGACGAGGCCAACGACCCCAACGCCCAGGCCATGAAGGACAAGCTTAAGGATAAGAAGGTCAAGTGCCGTATCTGCAACGGCGAGCATTTCACTGCTCGTTGTCCCTACAAGGACACCATGGCCCCCATCGGCGAGGCCGGCGCTGCTGATGTCGCTGCGGGCATGGGCGATGAGCCGGGCGCTGCGGGGCCGGCGGCTGCTGGTGCGGCTGGGGCCGGAAAGAAGGGCTCGTACGTGCCGCCTGCGATGCGTGCCGGTGCCGGTGGCGCGCAGGGCGAGCGGATGGGTGGCAAATATGGCGAGCGGGACGATCTGGCGACGCTTCGTGTCACAAACGTGAGTTTTTTTTGCCCATCTAATTTTCATGCTCGGATATTTTTGGGGAGGTGAATCGCTGACCTTGTCATTCTACTATAGGTCTCCGAGATGGCAGAAGAGCAAGAACTACGCGACATGTTCGAGCGGTTCGGCCGTGTCACTCGCGTCTTCTTGGCCAAGGACCGCGACACTGGTATGGCAAAGGGCTTTGCGTTTATCAGTTACGCAGACCGCGACGATGCTGTCAAGGCTTGCAACAAGATGGACGGCTTTGGTTTCAGGCATTTGATCCTGAGGGTGGAGTTTGCCAAAAAGGCCCAGTAAGCTTTGTGGCAACGAAGCAGCAGGGTGTATGACGTGGGGGGCTGGGACTAGACTGGGAACCAAAAGTGACTTGCTTCACGGTTTGCGGACACCATGAATGAGTTATATTCGCCGATATGATTCTAGGGATGACTTGATTCCATGACGGGGCGGTTGGTGAAGGTCTTGAAGAGAAGAGCAACCGGCACTTAAGCCCCAGGACAGTGTGTCCGGCTGTTTAGTTCGGTGCATGAATCAACAAGATCTTAGTGCCGTTAAACTACAGCATGATGTATCCGATATGATGATCAAGACGGTGATGCCGCGAAATGTTTCTTATTTTTTTTTTTTTTCGAGCCTGATTAAATCAAGGGCTTCGCACATAGTCCTGCCCCTTCAACCACACCTGCTAATTCTAAACCATATTTCGTCAAGTGACAAACTGTAAATGACAAAGCAGACGGCAAGTCGGGGACTCCAAAACACAGCCAGAACGCGCTTCCCCACCCCATGAACCAGTCTCCCGTCCGACTGGGAAGATTCTAGCGGCCGTGATGCCCCCGTTTTATAACCGTATCCATGCCTCATCAAGTCATTAGTACAAGAAGGGTATTACGGCTGACGCCGGTGAAAAGCAACAGAAAACAAGACAAGTAAGGAAAGTATGCTGCGCTGAGGCGAGCTGTGAGTGAGTGTCGGGTTTCGACGGCGCCGGATACTTGCCAGCGCCCTCGTACCCGAGTGGAAATAACAGCAAAACAAGAAGAAAAAGGAAAAGAAAGCCAAAACGAAGACATAGAAAAAGAACGACGGAAATTAGAAGCCGCAAGGGCGTCCGTCTACGCAAGTGTGTGTGTTTCCAATCTTCATCTTCCTCTTCTCCCCCATTTCCAACTCCGTCCCCTCCCCTCACCATCCCCTTTCACCACCGCCCCCTTCAAACAACCTTCACCCCCTCCCCCTCCTCCTTCCCACTCCCCTCCACCCCCTCCCCCTCCCCCAACTTCTCATCCAACCTCCTCTTCATCTCCAACACCTTCCTCCGCTTCTCCTCCTCGCCCCGCAGCCGGCGCGCCTCGCGCTTCTCGCGCAGCACGTACGGCCACCCCTTCACCACGGCGGTCAGCAGCCGCACGCCGAGGCCAAAGTGCTCGCGCGCCTGCTTGAAATGGTCCTTGGCGTCGACGTAGTTGGCCCGCGTCGCGGCGGACCGCTTCTTGGCCCGGTACGCGCGCTCCGCGCGCTCGGCTTGCCGGAACTTTTCCGAGGCTTTGCGCCGGGATACTTTGAGCGCCATCTCGGTGCCGGAGGTGCCGGGGCGCTGGGGTTTTTGTTGGTCGTCGGTGGATGGATCCGGGAGGGGTTTGGACTCGCCGTCCTCGGATCTAGGGAGGGAGGCGCTCCGGGGACGGGGTGGGTTGGTTTGGTGGCGGGGCATGGTGGTGGTGGTGTTGGTTTTGGGTGTGCGGAACATTTGAAAATGAGTGGACAGCCTGTAGTGAGGCCTTGTTTTTTGTTTCTTTTTTTGTGTGAGAGAGTGACTGGATATTAATTAAGTGAGGGATTCTAGAATCAAAGCCTGGGAAACAAGAGAAGAAGAGAGAGCAAAGCATCAAGGGACAAGCTTCTGATTTTATTCTCCCCGCCCTTCCCTACCTCTGCCACTCCCTACCATCTCCCTGTCTGCCCTACCTTGTCGGGTCTATGGAAAGAATTCTCGTCATTGGAGAGACCACAAACTCCCTTGTTGGATCCGGAGAATACCAGTGTCCATCGTGTCCATCAAGTTCATGCGATGTTGACAGACCCCTGGAGCCAAGGAGGATAAAGAGCATTGTCACTCATTGGCGGCTGGCAGACAGCTGTTCAACGGCCGATGTTTCTCGAAGCATGACAACCTCATCAAACCCAATGAGACGCCAGCACATATGCACGTCGGTGGCGTGGACAGGTGAATGGTCGCAATTGCCCTGACGCACCCAGACTCTTGGATCCAGGGCAATGCAACTTCGAAACATATTTTTCAGGAACCGTTGATGGACATCGGGATCAACGACAGGATGTCTCGCGCAACGGCTGAGCACGACCGCTGGGGAGCCAATGCCCTGGAAGGCCCTGGAAACTGGCGGAGAGAAGATGCGGGTCTCCCTATCAACACCCCGCAAGCCATCCGACTGGCCAGATCGTGGCCCCCGTGGGCAACCCACAAAAGGGCTCCACGGGACAGCATGTGAAAAAAAGCAGGATCCCCAGTCAACCAACGGGCTTGCCAATTGCCAACTCACCCGGTGAATTGGACATCTACACAGTACACTACAACTGCCGGCAATTTACAACAACCGCCCTGTTTTTTGTGACGTCGTTTCTAAATCCTGTCAGCGGCAAACCCGGCTTTCAGATATTATTATTACCCTAGCCGACCAAAGCTCACTCCCACCCACACTCCACGACGGCGGCACGGTAAGCTTAAATTGTCTTGGCGTTACGAGACTTGTTGGTTTGTCTGGGGGTCAGGTCACACGAGCCGAAGTCGACGTTGCCCCTCGGGCACTCCCACATTCCTACCGTTTCCCTAAACATCGCAAAACATCACTGCTGCCCCGGTGATGCTACCAAAGCTCAACGCTTATCTCTGCTAATCGGTCTTCAACACCGAATCCTGAGAATGAGCACATCGACAGCCGAGCCCTCTGGGCTCGACAATGTCCGCCACCGCGCAAGGGCCGCATCGTCAATTTCGACCGATACCGCGCCTGAGGCTGTGACAGAAAAGGATAGGGAGGCTCGTCCTAACAAGACGTATGGCCGCACTCCGGACGGAACAGGTATGCAAATCTCCAATTCTGCGAAGTTGGACGGGCGTGGCTGGGGCGGTATGCTGACCGAGCCTTGCTTACCCGCAACTCCAGTCTTCGTCGTACCCGAGACTCACGATATGGTGTCACAACTTCTCGACCCCCGCGAACCTAAGAACCTATCCGACGTCCTGGTGCTGGCCATCCTTGCCCTCCATATCTGGGCCGCATACGCGCTCCCCTCGAGCCTCAAGCGCCCTGTCTTTGCTCTTATCTTCCTCTTCTGGAGGGCCTCCTACAATGTGGGGATAGGCTATCTTTTGACCGTCCAATCCAACTACAAGCTCATAGTCACCTGGGCCAAGCGGATGCAGCTCTTTGAGAAACCGTCCACCGGCAAGAACCCGCGCCCGTGGCTCTACCAGCTGCTCCAAAATGAGCTCGAGGCCAAGATCCCCAAGGACTACAAGATGGCCGAGGCGCCCCTCGAGTACAACACCTGGCTTGTCTTCCGCCGCGTCGTGGATCTTATCCTCATGTGTGACTTTGTTTCTTACTGCCTGTTCGCTATTGTATGCTCCCACAAGCCGGTTAGCGAGGGCTTTGCCGTTGCTGCCGCCCGTTGGGTCATCGGTATTGCTCTCGTTGGTTTCAACCTGTGGGTCAAGCTGGATGCGCATCGGGTCGTCAAGGACTACGCCTGGTACTGGGGTGGTAAGTGATAATCATTCCGCCAAGGCTTTGCAACGGTGATGCTGACCCTTGCAGACTTCTTCTACCTCATTGAACAGGAACTTACGTTTGACGGTGTGTTCGAGATGGCTCCTCATCCCATGTACTCCATTGGCTACGCTGGGTACTATGGCATCTCCATGATGGCCGCGAGCTACGACGTGCTCTTCATTTCCATCCTTGCGCACGCCGCCCAGTTTGCGTTCCTGGCCATTGTCGAAAACCCTCATATCGAGAAGACCTACAACCCGCCCCCGCCCCGCCAGCGTGCCGAGTCTGAGGTTAGCAGCCACTCCGAAACCACCGCCGAGTCGTTCAGGAAATCCACCAAGGCCCCGTCGACTCCTTTGCCGGTCCACAACATGGTTGGCGTCCACAACTTTGACCCTTTCCGCATCACCGACTACACTTCTGTGCTCCTCGTCGGTTGCTTCGCGGCCCTCGCCCTTGTCACTCCCTCCACGCCCATCTATCAGGCCCTTTTCGTGGTGAACGCCATCGTCTGGCGTCTGTGGTACTCGGTTGGTCTCGGCGTCATCCTGACCAAGCAGTCCAACGAGAAGATGTTCACTAGGCACTTCCTCAAATTCGGCGAAACCGCGGCAGAGGCCTGGCGCCAGTGGAAGGGCATGTACCACCTGAGCATGACTCTGTGCTATGTCTCATTTCTCGCTGCGTGCTGGAAGATGTACAACTACCCGGCGGACTGGGGCTACGGCTGGGTCCTCCTGAAGCACGTAGTTGGCATCAGCCTGGTGGCACTTCAGATCTGGACCGCCACCAGCATCTACGAGTCCCTTGGCGAGTTTGGCTGGTTCTACGGTGACTTCTTTTTCGATAGCACCGGAAAGCTTACCTACAAGTCCATCTACCGCTTCCTAAACAACCCGGAGCGTGTCATCGGCACTGCTGGCCTGTGGGGTATGGCCCTCATCACCTGGAGTAGCCCTATCTTCCTAATTGCCCTCATCGGACACATCCTTACCCTCGGCTTCATCTCATACGTCGAGAAGCCGCACATGCAAAAGATCTACGGCGAGAACCTGCGTCAAGAGGCCGGCCTGACAAAGTTCATCAAGCGCTCGCTTCCCGAGCCTGTAAAAGGCCTGCAGATGAGCGTGGACAAGGTCTGGGAGGACTCCAAGCACTTCTTCGACGATTTCGTCGATGTCGCCCGTACAAAGCTGGGCGCCGGATCTTCAACCATCGCCAGGGACACGTCGGCCCTGTTCAACAAGTACCCTGCTCGTCTCACCCTTAGCCGCATCTCGCCCGACGTTGCCGGCTATGACCCGAAGCACTACAGCATCTCCATGGAGGGTACGCCCTTGGTGGGCGCCGACGAGAAGGCCACCGGTAAGGAGAGCGCCAGCGCTCGCGTGTCCAAGGCGGTCAAGACAAAGGTGTTCGAGTACGGAGCCCCGATCCGCGTTAAGTGGACTGCGCCCGCCAACCACAGCAAGAAAGACTGGGTCGGCCTCTACATGGTCACTGACAACCGGTCGCGCGAGGTCACCGAGGTCCCGACCCTCGGCCGCTGGGTGCCGGCCCGTCCCGGCCAGTACGACACCACCACCGACGAAGGCATTGTTTCGTGGGATCAAGCGGCCAAGTCCCCGTGCCCGTCCCCGGAAGTCGACATCGTCCAGGGCGAGATGGTCTTCGAGGGCGATAAGCTGTGGTGGACGCAGGGCGTTTTCGAGTTCCGCTACCACCACAACAGCGGCCACAACGTTATGGCCATCTCGGAGCCCTTCGAGGTGCGCCTGGCTAAGGTGGACGACGAGGACGCCGAGGTGACCGGCGCCCAGGAGGTCGAAGCCGCCCTTTTGCCCATCGTCCGCAACTGCCTGGACCGCGACCCCGATATCGCCCCTGCTACTATCGAGGAGCCGTTCGGTGCGCACGTCGAGCGGGACAGCAAATATGCCAAGCGGGTCGTTTACGCCATCCACCACATGTTTGGTGTTGAGTTTGCGCCGGCCGTCGTGCCGGCGGACGGGAATGTTAAAAAGCTAGCTTGGCGGATATGCAGCGCGAAGGAAGTGCTTGTAAGTCTTTTTGTTCCCGATGCTACCGATGTTGGTACTGACGAAAAACACAGGCTCCCTATAGCATGTCTCAGAGACAGAGTCCGTCCACCCCTGTCCGGGACAAGTTTCCCGACTCGTTGTAAAGGAGGTCCGCAAGGACGGTGTATAGACGATGGCCTGTGTTTGCGTGTTTATGCATGACTCGACTGCAGAGCGTGGCGCCGGGATTGTGTGGGATGCATGAGATACCACTGTCAAATAGATGTGGGCGGTTGTTGTTAGCGAAGCGTGCTGTTGTTGGAGTTGCTGTGGCTGGTGTTGGTTGCATGCGGCGCGGAATAGACTGGCTTAGTGAGAACCTTGGAAACATGGAGCGCTGATGGCAATATGACAAGAGTGTTCCGAATGAAGCCCCATGGTTGTATCCACCGTTGCTAGGCTCAGTGCCTGGGGAACTTGCCTCGCCCAGGTCTCCTATTAAAAACATGATCACTAAGTACGTGTAACTGATTTTCCGGTTCCCTCATAAAAGTCGGTTGATGTGCCTGACTAGGCATTGATATAAATAAACAACTAAAAGTTAAGGATAGTAAAAGCAGTACCCTCAAGGTACTTCGTCAATCGTAAGGAGCGTGTCTCGTAATCTTTAAACAATGCCAACATCATCCGCCCTTGTTCCTCCACCACCTCCCTCACACCATACCATAAACGGTAATCTGTACAATCCCTTTCCCAACCAACCCCAACCCCCTCCCCACCCCCCACGCAAGCCGCTATCCCCTCAGTAGCTTGCTTGCTTGCCTGCTTACATCACTCACTCACAATCCTCAAGGACCTCAGCGAGCACGTCCGGGTCCCCGAGATCCTGCGCCAGCGCGACGGCCCTGTTCTGCAGGCGCGCGAGCTTGGCCTCGGACTCGCGGACGCGCCTCGCCAGCGCCCGGCGCGCGTTCTTGGCCCGCGCCGCCGCGTTGACTGCATTGCCTGCGTTGCCCGTGTTGCCCGCATTCCCAGCACCAGCGCCGGTGCCGGCGTCAGCGGTTCCGTTGCCCGCAGCGGCTCCACCGGCAGCGTTGTTGTTGTTCACCATCTGCACGGGAACGACGCCGCCGAAGGGGCCTGCGCGAGCGCCGTTTTGGCAGCGGACCAGGCAGACGTCTTCTTGGCCGGCCACGGTGCCGGAGCAGGTCTGGGTGGCGGGGATGGAGGCGACGAGGGGGAAGTCCGTCTCGGAGCCGTCCTGTTGGTGGGGAGGTTAGTACTGGTTGGGTAGGTTGGAGAGGGGGCCGTATTGGAGAGGGTCAAGAGTGGCTAGGGGAAAGGGGTGCGGTAAAAAGGTGGGAGAAAAAAAGAAATGCTTACGCGGTTGCGGGAATTGCGGCCTGGGACGTTCTGGGTGACCTGGATGTTGGTCCTGAGTGATCGTTAGCTACCTAGTTAGGTGTAAGGCTCGGAATAAGGGGGTTTTACCAAGACTGCGCCGTGCCATCGGCGTTGATCATGCAAGTATACGGACCCGCGCCGTCGCCGTTCACCTGGTGCAGCGTCATTTGCAGCTCGCCGCCGGCCGTGACCTGCGGCAGCGAGTCGCCCGTCTCAGCCATAATAGCCGAGGTGCCGGCCTCGAGTTGGTTGTCGCCAGCGCCGATGGTTTCGCCCACGGTATCGGCTGCGTCGCCCCGGAAGCGGGTCGAGTCCTGCTGGAACGGGTTGCGACGGGTGCCGTCACGCGGGGTGCTGGTGTCGACACCGAGGCCCATGCCGGTGCCTCCAGCGTCGCCAACGGCTGCGATGATAGCGCCATGGCCCGCAACAAGCTGGGCTGTGGTCAGGAAGGCGAGAGCCAGGAGGGACTTGGTGGAAGCCATTGTGTGTTTGTAGGATGATTATTGAGTTAAAGTGTAGTATCAAAGACCTGTCCGGCAGGAGAAAGAAGAGAAGTTGTGGAAGGCTTGTGGCTGGCTTGTCTCCTGGACAGTGAGGTGAGTGATGCTGGGTGAGGAAATATGGTTGAACCAGTGCCGATCAAGCCCATTATATACACATCCTCGAGGCCGAGTCCGCGATGCCGAGCCCGCGATGCCGACTGCCGTAACCCATTCCACATGTTGACCAGAACTCAACTTCATCGAATGCAACGTGATGGAGGCAACTGCCATTGCTTGGCAAAACCCAGCCACCTCCGGCAGGTGCCTGACCGCAATACCAAGATGTGATTGAGATGGAGTTGTCTCAAGATCTCGAATTCCGTGCCCCCCGGCCCTGCCCCTTCCCCATAACCTTGTCCGTGCCCTTGTTCATATGTCCATCCCGGACTCTCAGCCTCGATCAAACCCGGGTATGTTGCGGGTCTTGGGCTACCTTGGTTGTGGATCCTGAAGATCGAGATCTGAGCTGGGAATCGTGAACCTAGACCAAAACCTCAACATCGACGTTGGCGGATCCTTTCTCTACACGTTAGGGCTGAACAGAACGAGATCAACACAACCAGCCTCACGGTTGCCGCCCACTGTTCGCCATCTGAAGAATGGAGACCTCGTGCGAACCGAACCTCTTCGTATGATCCGGATTGGTCCCGGCTCAGCCCCAACACAGTTTCGCATTGGAACAAACTCAAACAGAACGAACTCAAGCAGACGCTCAAGGTAGCGTCAAGAGCGGGACTCGAGTGCCGGGAATCCGGTCGTTCGCTGCAACCAAGGGGCTTGCCTCACCTGCTTGGCTTGAAACTTGATGCCCCCGGATGCACGGACGTTGGCTCTTCTCGCCGATTGTTTCAACTCGATATCCAATGAATGACTAGAATCGACGCTTTGGGCACGTGAAAAGATCGTGAGGCTCTTATTTCCGGTCGACGACATGACTCGCTCAGCCACAAGCCGTCGGCGTGTTTTCGATGCTTCGTACGAAGTAATCTGTAGAGCGTTCTGAGTCCCGTCTTGTGAGTGACGACAGTTATGCAGACCTCGTCGAGACTGTTGTTGCCCCACCAACCATGATATTCTTACTGTGTCAGGGAAAAGGTTGCCATTCAGAATTGATGGATACCAACGACTTCGGTCACAACTATCATCGCCTCCAAGGCCCGCTTGATTCAATGCGTTTCTGTTTCTCATTCTTGGTCTGGAATTAGCGCGCGGTGATCGGAACAAGTGTATTTTGAAACATTGGCTCGCGCTCGGGAGCCTCGTCGATCAAACAACCCTACCTCCCACAGAACGACAAGAGTGTTGTTGAAGAGACCGATTGCATTAAAACTGCCCGGAAGGGAAGTTTTTGCGCAGCAACGCATCGAAACAACCCGAGGGGACCACAAGCGGGAAGAGCGGCTTTCGGCGATATCGCAAGCTCGCAAGGAGTCCGACATTCGAAAAGCGGGCCCCTGAGACTTCAGCTCATCCCCTGGTCTGTGGGCCAGGTATGCCCATAGCTCCCTTACGATAGGCGCAGTGAGTGCTAGAAACATCTGCAAACCCGGATATCGTGCATGCCGAAGATGGTAGCATCGCACCCCTTAGGCCTAGGCGGCCTCCACGCTTTCCAGTATCGTTTCGACACATCCAAACGAAACGTTGGCGCTGGAGCAAGGAACCAATCGAATCAAGGACGGTGAGGTATCGGGCCTGGAAATTCAACCTGTTTTGAGGTCCGTCTCGCCATCGACTGCGGCGAGTCTCGGCGTACGACTGAAACGGCTGATTCTGATGAGCTTCGAAAAAAGAACGGGAGAATGGCAACACGAACCTTCTGCTCTCCCCATGGGAGGCCTGGGTATATCTGGCGCACGCCCGACAAGCGAACGTCTCATACCAGCAACATCCGATATGCCTTCAGGGAACCCCCTTAGCCCGTCTGTGGCATTGCCGTAAACAGCACTCGCGGTGTGATGGAATCGGCCTGATCTTGGCACAGATAATGCGGCGTCTACTCCCGTTCTCGGTGTAGACACGAAGCCCAAGGACCTCGGGTTTCTGACGGGTAAGTTGCTGGATGGCGTAGCAGGCATGGCTGCCTCCGTGTCGTTAGCACCTTGTTCTCAAGTACAACGTGGAGGGGCCCTCACACCGGGAAGGTACTGATCGATTCCAGTCCATTAGAGACGTCGAGTTTTGGGGTTCGGAGTACCCAGGGCTGGCTGGAAAGTAATTCGAGGCCCCGGTTCTGGTACCAACTGGCAATATAGGGCGTGGTAACTGGGACTGGGCCTGTCCGTGACCTGTGTCTCCGGTGGCCGCTGGCTGTATTGGGGTGTGAGACCTCGAAACACTGGGCGGCGTATCCTGAGTCTGGTTGAGCAAAACCCTTCGCTTTAGTTTGCTGTAGAGCTCTTGCGATTGCGAGAGCTCTCTGGTCCGGTTATCCAATGTGAGTCGGAGGTCTTCGCACTGGCGCCTCAGAGTGTGTTCCTCACGCTCCATATCTGAGCTGCATTAACAGTGGTGACACAGCTCCGTGAAGGGTATGAACAAACCTCGTATCTTGGACGTCAGGGTGGCGATTCTCTGATTGGCCTGGCCCCAGATATTCTCGATCTCCCCCTGAAGCTCGGCGCAGTAGTCTTTCAGTTTGCTGTTTCTCCGTGCTTGGGATGAGCTTCTACCAGTAAGCCGCAGCCCAACCAGGTTTGGTGTGAAAAGGGACAGACATCTGGTTCGTCATCTGATATGACCAGAAGCTCAGAGCTCTCCCCGCGCATTCCATAACGACAGTAGGACCAAGTCCGCTCAGGGCTACGGATTTCCACTCTTCTGAAGGCTGGAGAAGTTGCTCGCATACTTCAGAAGCACTCAAAGGCTGGCTGCAAATCGGGCAAGTGTAAGGTGCTTGCCCGGAAAATCCGTGATTATTTGCGCATCCTGGGCAGATGGCATGGCTTCGAATCCAGTGAGTTATTCCTCTGTAAGTATTGCGTCGACGGCCGGAAGGGAGATAGCAGGGACTCACCTGCATACCGTCACCACTGCCTGCCCTGCAAGCTGAGCACCACACTCTTGCACATTGCAATTTAGACTTTGCTCCATTTTGTCTCGGGGGATTATCGATCCAAACAACGGTACACCACTCTTCAGTGGAAGCTAGTCGATCCTCAGCGAGTATCACCTCGACGGGATCGGGAAAGTGCCATGGCGAAGAAAAGAAATAACAAAGTTGAGGACTTTGGTAGAAAATTTCACGTCCTTGCCTTCCAGGTTAGTATTGCATTTTTCACTGGCGCCCGAGGAAGTTGTACCTCATCCATTGATGGATGGCGTTGCTCCTTCCTAATTGCAGGTTTAGGAGGCTATGGTGCCAGGAACTCCGACTTGAAGCATGACATTTCTTGAAACAATATTTCATCTCAACCGAAACCAGAATTATAGTTGTGAGGAAACAGAGGAGATATTTCTCATTTAAAATGTTTTTACTCAAAAAACTGTCTGTTGATAGTTAATTCTAAAGACTCAGATGCCAGTGACAACGAACATATGAAGTCGAGCTTGGGCGTGCCCCACACTGTCCGTAACAATACCCTACCACTGTGTCCTGCAACCCGACAGGCATCAGCTGCCAGCGCCAACAGCCAACAGCCAACCACCAGGATCCACAACATCGACCCCACGAAGCACAACCCCGTCCTCACGACTTCGACAACCGAGCACTTCAGACAACGGCGGACGGCCCCTTCGGTATTGACAACAGTATGACGGAAATCATCATGAGCCAGACGCCTCCGATTCTTCACGGCCCCTCAGAAAAGGAACGCAAATATGACCGACAGCTCCGTTTGTGGGCTCTAAGTGGTCAGGCAGCTCTAGAGTCGGCGAACATACTCTTGGTGAACACTGGGGCGGGGACAGTCGGGGCAGAGACACTGAAGAATCTCGTGTTGCCAGGTACTATGAGAATCCCCTCATTTGGCATGAGCTCGGTGCTAATACCCCGCTCCAGGCATCGGCCGCTTCGCCATCTACGATGAGGCTCGAGTCAGTGAGGCCGACCTGGGAGTCAACTTCTTTCTGGACGACAGCTGCCTGGGGACGTCTCGGGCTCGGAGCCTGACCGAGCTCATCCTGGAGCTCAACCCGGATGTCCAAGGCAGCTGGTATCCGAATGAGGTAGGTCGATGACGGAACGGGTCTCGACTCTCTGCGGTGGGAGACTACAGGCTCACGTGGTCAATATAGGACACGAAGACCCTGGACTCACTATTGAATGATTCCCCGGTGTTCACAGTCATCATGTACACCCACCCGATTCGGCCAGAGCAGCTCTCACGGCTCGAAGCCTATGGCCAGCAGCACAAGACCCCGCTCGTGGCGATTCACTCTGCTGGCTTCTATTCTTATTTCCAGATTAACCTTCCAGGGGCCTTCCCCATCGTTGACACCCACCCAGACGAGACGGCAACCACCGACCTGCGGTTGCTGAACCCCTGGCCGGAGCTGGTGGCTTTCGCCGAGGAGTTGACCAAGGATATCGACGGCCTAGACAACTTCGAGCACGGTCACCTGCCGTATGTGGTGATCCTTCTCCACTACCTTGAGCAGTGGAAAGCGGCACACGACGGCAAGTACCCCACAGCATTCAAGGAAAAGGCCGAGTTCCGCAAGATCGTGCAGGCTGCAGCGAGGACCAATAACCCGGAAGGTGGCGAGGAGAATTTCGAGGAAGCGGCTGCTGCCGTTGTCAAAACGGTGGTCCGGCCGTCTCTGCCGTCCGGGCTGAAGGAGGTATTCGAGTATGAGCATACGGACCCGGTAAAGTCCCCCGTACGAGTACCCCAACCGAAGACTCAGCCGTGCTTACGCGAGACGCTAGGTCGAGCAGAGGTCTGGGTTCTGGCTCATCGCGGACGCCGTCAAGAAGTTCTACGAGGAGCATCAATGCCTACCCCTTCCTGGCAAGCTGCCCGACATGAAGGCGCAGTCCAAGGTGTACATCCAGCTACAAGGCATCTACAAGGCCAAGGCACGCAAGGACGCCGCCAAGATACTTCAAATAGTACAGGCCTCGCCGGGTGGCGAGCACGTCAATCCCGCAGAAGTGGATCTCTTCTGCAAGAATGCAGCCTTTGTCAAACTAATCAATGCGACGGGGGGAGGGGCAAGCAGTAGCAGCGGTGCGAAGATCAGCAGGGCAGATCGTTTGAAGGCAGCGGCAGGTAAGCACTCCAGACCGCCCCCTCTCCCGAGCCCGCCCCCTCATTCACACCACCCCCCGGGATGGTCTCGGCCTTGCTCTGACGGGCAGGGTCGAGTCATGCATCCATCCATCTCCACACATATCGGCCCCGTCAACACGAAGAAGGCGGGGAAGCGAACAACAAGCGAGAAAAGAAGCGAGAAGCAAACAAGGAGTCAAAGACTAACGAAAGGGTGACATCGCCACCGCTCACTCACCAGACCGCGAGTTTGCCAACGACGAGACCGCCGCCCTCTCGCTCTCCCCGCTCTCCCTGCTACCAATCTACCTCGCCCTGCAAGCGACAGCCCACGTGGGCCTGTCCACCGCTACCACCACCACCAGCACAAACCCGGCGGCGGCGGCGGAAGCAGAAGCAGAAGCCAAGACAGCGACAGAGCAAGCAGCAGCACCCAGCGTCAGCGCGGCGTCCATCCTGTCCGCCATCGCGCAGGCGGTGCCCGGCGCGGAGACGCGCGAGCGCGTGGTGCAGGCCGCGCACGAGGTGGCGCGCGCCGCGGGGGGCGAGCTGCACAACGTCGCGGCCCTGACGGGCGGCATGGTGGCGCAGGAGACCATCAAGATCGTCACCAAGCAGTACGTCCCCGCGGATAATACGTGCGTGTATGACGGTGTCGGGGGCAGGGTGCAGGTTTTGAGGCTGTGAGAAGGGAAGGAAGCTCTGGGCTGAAAGGGGGGAGTAGTAAGGGAGAGAGGCTGGTGGTGGTGGAGGGAGTGTGAGGGAAGGGGAGGAGGGTGGGTTTGGCGTGGTGGAGAGGGAGGGAGGGAGGGAGGGAGGGATGGATGGAGGGAGTGGGTAGTTTGGGTTGCTTGCGTTTGTTTTGCTCGCCTGCTTGCTTGCTTGCTGGCGAGGTGCGTTTATCTCGCCGAGTGCTGCTGGACTCGCTCGCTCGCCGGCCGACTGGCGCCGCGCTGCAAGGTTCCATGCTGAAGCGAACTGCGCTTTTCTCCCCTCGCCTACCTGCCTCGCCTAGGCGGATGACTGGGGAAGACAAGCCATGTCGGAGTAAGCGGCTTGGGCTTTTTTGAGGGTTTTTTTTTTTGGAGCCTTCCTTTTCCTCGGGAATTCAGGGGCAGCCAGCCGGGTATCAAGAGCGAGGCGCCAGGACAAGGTACGCTGGCAAAGCAGGCATGACAGGCAGACAAGCAGGTCGGCAGGCAGGCAGGCAGGCAGGCGCCCTGGTATCCATCCATCCATCCATCCATCCGTCCATAGAGAGCACTGCATATGTGTGGATTTTGACGGCAGCAAAACGGGCCGACCACAAGCGCCCGGCCAGTGCTGGCGGGAATGAATGATTGAATGAATGAATACAGGCTGCATGGCCAAGGTTGGCTTACTGGCGTTTCTGCGGCCTCTGAGCCTATCTCTTCTGCTTTTACCCACCATATCTCAGGCTGAGGGTATTTCGGCATTAGGCATTTGCAGATCCGGGTTTTTAACCCAACCATTTTGGCGCCCCTTGGCGGGCAGTAGCAGTGGCAGTTTAGTGACCATCAGCGAGCATCAGCGAGCATCAGTGTTGGGGATATATTTGTTGGGGGGTTGATCACTCGCGATGCGCGCCGGCAGTGAGGTGAGTGTGAGGGTCTGCTCCCTAAAACGAGACTCTCATCTCTCTTCTCCCCAATGCCTTGATTGCACATACGAAGTAGTGGCAATGCGCTTTACGTCGTGGGCCCGTGGAAATGACGTCCCTGGGCAAGCAAGGGATGAAGTTCCCGGCCAGGGGAGATGAAGTTCCCGCTACGCATCGTCATCGGCTAGAAGTCACCGGCGCAGTCGTGCGTAACCCGCCGCCACAACTGTCCCCAAGGTACCATCGCGCGCCGCTTCCGCCGCGCGGTTGTGCCATCGGCCGGCCCACTCTCTCCTCAGCCTCCCTCCCCGTCTGTGCCATGGCAGCAGATGAGTGGGTGGAAAAACAAAGAAGAGAAAAAAAAGAGGTGACCGCTTTGCTGTGTGTGGTGGTGGTGGTGCACGGGGAAGGGGACCACCTCTTTTTTCCAAGGCATGGAACTTGACGCCGGCCTACCTTACTTGCCTGCCACCTCCCCCCCCCCCCCCTTCCCCCCACCCTGGCTTTTGCTTGCGACCCCGAAAGCAGAGATTTACACGCTTCGGACCGCAGGGCCTGGATGGAACCCTCGTGCTTTGCGTTGTCGCACGCAGCTCATCATTCAGCGTCTTTTTTTTTTTTTTGCCAGGGACCGCACGGCCAGCGGCTACCAATGCGACTGCTACGGCCTGACGGTACTGCTGCTAGGCGGTCCGGCGGTAAATAGTTATGTAGCGTTTGGGGGACGGGTGCAAAGAGAGAAAAACGCAGGACCTGGAGTCTGAACCTGGTTTCGGTGGACTGTGGTGAGGGTATCGTGTCCTTTGCGCGTTTTGCTGCGGAGTATCCCGTGGGCGGTCGTGGGTGCGGACATACATAGGTACGCAGTACATACATACGACATGCGTACAACCGGTCAGGCAGTGCGGAGTGATGTTGGAGGAGACGTTTGTTGTGGTGGGTGTATGCGTGCAACCTCTTTTTGAGCTAGCTTGCGTCGAGTACGGAATAGTACCGAGTGAGAGAGCCTCCCCGCGTTTCCCTCTTGAGCGCAGCTCTCGATGGAGGTCAGCAGGGCCGGCAAGAGCACCCGACGTCAGATCTTGGCTGCGATCAGCCTGCAAGCCACGAGGGGAAGCAAGTGACTCCCGCTTCATGTTGTGTTAGTCTGGGGAAGTCTTGGGGAAAGTGTGTGTGGGGGAAGCGGGGGAGACTCAATCGAAGCCACACGAGGAGGCTGGCGGTGACGATCGCTGCCGGTTTCTGGTTTCCAACGGATGAGTGTGGCGACTGTTCCGACGTCTCGTCCGGAAAGCTGGGTGGTTCGGCCGATAGGCAAATACACTTGACCTTCGTGCATATGCAGCTAAGGTCAGGTCCAGGTATCTTCGGGCAGAAAGTGACATGAGTACATACATACATGCCTCAAGTCCGTGCCACTGCGTGCCTTGGCCAGCAGGGCCAGGTACCGTCAGCCAAGCAGAGCAGGAACAGGAACAGGAAGAAAAGCCGCAGCAAGGACGGGAAGCGGGACAAGGTCGGGAATTGAAGGAAGCCACAGGATGCGGCGTTGTTCGGACTACACTGCGTGTGGCCCGGTCACATGTTCCAGGTCGGAGGATTTGTGTTGGTGAGACGCGCGATAATATCTGATGTCCTGCGGGGACGTGAACACGCATGACAGGGAAGGGAGGTGGGCAAGGCCAGATGGAAATAAAAATAAAACGGGAAGGAGAATGATCAGGACGGTCAGTGGGGGGCTTGGAGGAATAGAGTTGGGAGTGCCCCCCCATCCCGTGCAGCCCGCTTAGCTGTCAAATCTGCCAGTTCAAGGAATGCATGTTTCGGATCGCCTTTGGGAGTGGGTTGTTGGCTCCAGAATAGGGCAGGCCCGAAATGCGAAGGGGAGGAGGATCTCAACATGGGACACGGGCGGGTGCCGAGTTCAGAGCGGTCCCCTCTCAAGTGTGGAGCAGACGCATTGCAGTCTGCAGAATCTCGATGTTTGGAGTTTCCAGAAGTGTTCTTCAGGGTGGGCTGCTCGTATCACTCCCATCTTTTCCCGCCGAGATGTGGATGAGGTGGGCTGGGCCGTGAAACAGGCATGAAGGCAGGTTCCCAGTTCCCAACCCCGATTTTCAGGGCAATGGAGCACGGCCACGTCGCCCAGGTCCGTGACACTCGTCATTGGGTGTTGTGGGTGCTGTGGTCGTTGGAAATCGCGGGTCCCTGTCTCACTGCTAGGTTAGCACTGGCCAGGTATCCAGCCACGGTCGACCGGCTCCACGGCGATGGCATCCCGCCCTCCCGGCGCCGGGTGGGACGTCGTGGCCAGGACCTGGCTCGAGCTTGAGGTGACGGGGTTGATGCCGACCCCAGCCGAGGCTTTTCAGCGCTCAGGTCTCCTGGGTATCAGCTCATGTCGACGCCGATCAATGCGATGTCGCGCCAGTCTCACGCACAAGGCCACACACCACACCCTCCCGAGATGCGGCTCGCCCTCCATGGCAGTTCGTCAGATGAGCAAAAGGGTGGGGAGATATAACGAGAGCGAAGGGCAAAGTGGTGGGACCCGAGAAGGGAAATCCAGGCTCGGGCACTCACGGTTAGAGCTGGGCTTGGAAGAAAAGAATGGCACGAAGTAATGGCATTAGATGGCGTCGCCAAATTAAAAATCGGGACGGCCGGGCTGTGATGAGCAATGCTGTGCTGTGTGTGTGATGGGTAATGGGTGATGGGTGATGGGTGTGAACGATTTGATTCCGACGTGACTCGCTCTCCTCGGTCCTGCTTCTCTAGCGCGTCAAGTGAGACATTCAGAGGCTTCGAGAAGCATGAAAGTGTGAGCCAGTGTGGGCAAGCGTTGTCAATCACGTCTGTGCGCTTGCTGTCTCTGGTCGGAATGGGCAAGAAAAATCAGTGCTAAGTCGTGCCGGGCTGCTTGCTTGAAGCTTGGCGTTTAATCTGCGTGAACCTCTCCAAGTTTTGGGTGGTCGATGCGGTTGGTGGCGTCGAATGCCCATTCGATCCTCGATTCTGCCTGTGGGGAAATGGCTAGGGTGGATGCCGAAGGCCGCAAGCGTTAAGCCGTGTTGGGCATGGCTGCCTTCTTCCCACAAGCTTAAAACATCAAGACTTGAAATGTGGAAGCTAAGTTCTTGTGAGTTTGCCATTATGGACAGGGTTCGCAAGGCCCACTTGATGAGGCTATTCGGCCGAGCAAGCCACCGCTACGCGCAGTCCATCCACCACCACACACCACACATGTGGACGCCCGCCCCCGTTTGTGACACTCCACAATACATACCACCACCATTACCACCGCCACCACCACCACCACGACTGTGCATCTGGCTGCGTTTGGCATGTCGGCCGTGGCGAGTGAGGAGGTGGAGATTAAAGTAGCCAGCCGAGATGGAAACCCAACACTTCCGTCTCCAGGCCCCTAATAAATGTGCATGGAGGGAAGGGAAACTGGGGGCCAAAGCCGATTGATCAATGGCTTTCTCCAGACTTCTGAGGCCGTGAGACAACGCACGAAATCTCACGGCTGTAACCCCAAGATGGCACCAGTCTCGACCAGGAATAGAGCCGGGTGAAAGCCAGCGCAACGCTGGAGATCGGCATCGACAGCTTACCTAACGGGACGATGGATGTTCAGGTCCAGCGAAGGTCGAAGCAGGGGCAGCGCAGGCGACCGACGCTAGGCTCGCTTGCCGTGATTCCAGGCGGCGCTGCAGCTCTGATTGGGTCGTGGAAGTGTGGGGAAGAACAACACTCGAAGGAGGAGCCGAAATGGCAGGGGCTTTCCACATCGCGCTTTTGCAAAACACTCGCGAGTGGGAACGGTGTGCGCCCGGCTAGGATCTGGCGACTCCCCACTCCGCGCCTTTCCACTCTTTTCGGCTTACCTGACCGTCTTGACGATGCCCGAGCGGCGGTGTAGGGGGGCGCGAGGGCGTGAGGGCGTGAGGGCGAGAGGGCGTGTGAAACTTTTTTGTTGAGCGCTCAGGCGCACCGGCTCACAGGGCGACGACATGGGGTACATATGTACATACCTCCATACATGCGAACCGAACCACAGATGGATGGATGGTTGGACGTTGATTCACCACAGCATGGCCGCTGATGGCGGGGTGCAGACGCCCGTAACGGAGGGGAGCACGTGGGGTTCCTCGTGAATCCGTAGGCGCCACACGCCGTTTCAGGGTGTGGAGGTGCAGGCCGTCTATCCGAACCCCGAACCCTTCCAAATGCCTGAGCCACTGGCCAGCCACGGCTTCTGCATCCTGTGTAGCCCTGACGTCGTCGTTCCTGCCTCTCTGTGCCACCGCCAACCTAAGCTTGCTAAGGTATGCAATGGAGGCACGTGCCATGGATGGAACGAACCTCTGCCCTCAGCCAGGAACAACCCACTATCCTCACGGGCCGCCATGACTCTTCGCTCTCAATCCCCAATCCCCAATCCCCAATCCCATCTATCCCATGCAAGCCATCAGCACAGACGGCCAAGACAATGCGCAATTTCATTTTTTGCTTTGTTCTTCACAACTGCGGTTTTCTAGAAGGCGAAGATCACAGAGGCTGACAGACTGGTCGTCGCCCTGACCCTGCCACCCTGCGCTTTCGGCGATGCCTTGCTAGGATTGTTGCCCCCAAAAACAGGGCCCCTGGTCACCGTGGGGTCTGTTCGCCAGTCTTGCCGACTTCCCCCCCTCCCTCGATTCCGGCTGCTCGGCCACGGCACAGCCGGTAATGTCGCTTTGATCTCGCACAAGGTCAGGGTCCCAGACTCCCAGGGGGAAGCCGTGCGACGTAGGGCGCAGGTTGATCTCCCAAACGCCGATAACGGTAGCATTGCCCACACCCTTGTCCGGCAGACGAACGAAACCGCAAGAAACAACCGCGGAAACCAAAAACATCGATATTTCGACTTCTCTCGCTTGACTCAGGCGAGGTCCTGGGAAAGGGACCTGAGGGGACCCGCGGCTGGCGGCAGACAAACTGCGTCACGAAACGACGCGGGTGCGCCGAAATGACAGGACGCAAAGACGGCAGAGAGCGAGAGCCGAGCCGCGTCCTTCGTGGGCCCAGATTTTCACCAGCGTTCGAGGCCCAGCGCAGAGAGCCAACCTTATTGATGAATTACATTTCTATAGCGGGGTCGCTAGGATTACGGAGCGGCCGGACCAAAAAAAAAAAAACCTATCCCGCTCCGTTCGTGACGAACGCTTGGTGGGTGCTGCTCGGTGTCCTGCCGCGGAATTGGGGCGCTGGGGCGCTGGAGACTGTGGAGAGGCGGCTCGGAAAGCTTCCACAAGCAACAGGCGCCGTGGCGACCTCTCCCAGATCACGCAGACGCTGTCCCAACTGGGACATCAGCACCGTTCGGGTAGATTAACGCGCAGTCATGTGCCCTCAACGACAGCTGAACTCGCCACCGGCCCATCTATCTCGCCGCTCTTTTCTCCCTCGACTAGAGAGCCCCCGCAGCGAGAGAGGCGAACAACCTGGAAGCAAGCCTAGAACAGGTTCCTGCCTGGTCCCAGCCGCGATCGTCTCGAACCCGTCTTCTGGTACGATCCAAGTGAAGTCTATCGGAAAGGGTACTGATAGGTGACCATCCTCTGGGAGCGTCGCATGCACCCGCCGTCTGAGTTGGCAACGGAGCTGGCTGGAATGCTGCGCTTTCTCCCATTCGGCGGCGTCACATCCGTTTTCGTCGACCACCATGCCGCCAGTTCGCCCAATCTTGCCCAGATCCCAAAAGGAGTGCTCGAGCTCCCGCGTACTGAACGGTACGAAGTACAAACGGTGAAGCTGGGAACACCAGACCCACACCACCACCACCCCGGACTCTTACCCCTGTCTACCCTGATCGGAGGGGCCAGCGGGCAGATCCCTGGGCGCTGGCCGTTGAAGAGAGCCGGACACCAATCAGACGACGAACACGCAGTCATCTCCCCACAGTCGGCTGGCCGTCCCTCGTTCCAGCTCTCTCTCCAATGCCCGCTCCACTGTTCTCCAATTCTTCTCCTTACGCCCCTGGCCAAAACTCCAACACAGAAACAGTGGTGCGCGATGTCCTTGCGCGGCGCCATCCCCTCTCATCTCGCTATCTTTACTTGACTCCAGCAGCTCAGGGGCAGGCCAGGGCGACAACATCTGCCCGCCCGCCTGTGCTGGGCGTACGTCAGGAGGAGGAGCCTCTGCTCGGAGACGATGCCGAATCCTGCAGCCACCGCTTCTCTCGTCTGCTCCCCAATCACCTCGGCAGCCGATGCTTCACTGCAACATCATCAGGATATTCGGCTAGTACTTCGATTGCTTTCCGCAGTACGACCAAGTACAACGTCGCCGCCCCACGTGCGGTATGGCGGGGACATCCCTGGCTGACGTGCAGCTGGAGAGCCAGGAACGTCTTGCGGTACGTACCTCTGAGCGCTTCCCCCCCTCCATCCCTCATGCACCCCGGCCCTGGCACTGAAACGTCAGGACAAGGAGGCCCCTCACTGGCTGGCTGATGACCGCTCATGCTCCCCAGACTGCACTGCGTGTTTTTTTTTTCTCCAAACGAACCGCCCTCTCCGCGTCAAGCTGCCTTTCGGGACGCCGGGTGGGCGTGACCTGTACTGAAGCTGATATTAATATGTGAGCTCAGGTACCAGCGGCTCGATCATCCCTGATTGGCTCTGGGCCCCAGTTGAGTTCGTGAGCGAGCGAACAGCCTTGTCCCCTGTCAATCCCAGGTACCTCATGGCTTCAATGGCTTCAATGCCAGTTCGCAAATACATACGGACGGCATTGACCACCATACGCGAGCTTAGCAGGACATTGGACATTGCCTCACACACTCTACCTCAACCTTACTCGGGCAAGTTATACCGGGTCCCATACCAACGTAGATTGCGTTGGCAATGGGACGGACCCAATCCCGCTCAAGCGCCCGCTCCGCTAGCTAGTTGCGACGCTGGGAGACGATGGGGGGGGGAAGGCGGTCCCGCAACGGACTTTTTCTCCACACAATGGCGGCCTGGGCAGCCGAGCATCTTTTCCAAATCTCGCACTCCCCACACTTCCCGGGAGCCCCATCCCCAACTCCTAGCTGCATCCATCAATGTAGATATATAAGTCTGCATCTGCTCCCCACGTTCTCGCCTCGCCCCGTCATTGCCCGTGTCTATCTTTATCATCGTGGCTGCCGACGAGAGGTTTAATCCTAGTCCATTGTCACCATCGTCCATGTACAACAAGCTTGTGTAAATCATCTTCCTCATCACGACTCTTTAGCGACCCGGCGTCACTCCTCGGGCCGGTCCCCAGCATTTCAGAGATACCCTTGATTCCCTTCGCCCCAGACTTCACCTCAGAGATTCTCCCACCATGGCGCCAACCATCCCCGTGCCCACACAGGGCGGCATGTTCCACACCTTCCAAGGCGTCACGCCACGCAAAGCATCAACAGACTCCCAAGACAGCACCAAGACCAGCGGGTCAGGGACAGCCAAGAGGATAACAACACCGCACGCCTGTGCCGAGTGCAAGAGACGCAAGATGTAAGTTCGAACCTTGGTCCATTGGACTTGGAACGGGAGACCTAACCAGAGCTCTCTTTACAGCCGTTGTGACGGCCAGCAACCCTGCGGCCAGTGTCTTTCCAGCAGGGCTCCCAAGAGGTGCTTCTATGACAAGCACCGCCAACGGGTGATCCCCTCACGCAAGACCCTCGAAGCCCTCTCACAGTCACTCGAAGAATGCCGCTCTATCTTGAAGCGGTTGTATCCCAACCAGGAGGTTCAGGCCCTACTACCCCTATCACGACAGGAGCTCCTCAGCCTCCTGGACCGCCCCGTAATAGACACCTCGGTCGGCGGTTTGCCATCACCGCCGATCAACACCTCGCCCATCTCGGACCTCGGCTCGCCAATGATGACCAAGTCGGAAAACATCCTAGAGCAGCTTCCATCAAGAGACACCGAATGGGACGAGGAACGGAGGGGGAGAGACCCAATCCCCGCCGAGGCCGACGACATCAACGCTCTCTCACTTTCGGTGGACCGGCAGGCATCCTACCTCGGCGCCTCGTCTATCAAGGCTGCCCTGATGGTTATGCTCAAGGTGCAGCCCAGCTTGAGGAACACCCTCGCGGCGCCTCTGAGCGGAGTTGAGATGTCACACAACTTCCCCGCTGTGAGGCAAAAGTCGTCGGCGACGCCAAAAGACCCCCAACGGATCCCGTGGTCCTGGAAGGGCCAGACCCTGATTGACGCCTACTTCAAGCGCATCCACGTCTTCGTCCCGATGCTTGACGAGAGCGCTTTCCGGGCAGACTACCTCGAAGGGCAACGGACCGACGCTCCCTGGCTGGCACTTCTCAACATGGTGTTTGCCATGGGCAGCATCGCCGCCATGAAATCCGACGACTACAACCACATCAACTACTACAACCGCGCCATGGAGCACTTGCCCATGGACGCCTTCGGCAGCAGCCACATCGAAATGGTTCAAGCCCTCGCCCTCATCGGCGGGTACTACCTCCACTACATCAACCGCCCCAACATGGCCAACGCCGTCCTCGGTGCCGCCATCCGCATGGCCAGCGCCCTCGGCCTGCACCGCGAGTCTCTCGCCCAGTCCAGCAGCGACATCATCGCGGCCGAGACTCGCCGGCGCACCTGGTGGTCTCTCTTCTGCCTCGATACCTGGGCGACCACTACTATGGGTCGCCCCTCCTTCGGCCGCTGGGGACCTGCGATCAACATTCGCCCCCCTGAGTTCGGCATCAATGCCAACCGCGACTCATCCCAGAACGCCGGTATCCTGCCGCTGATCGAGAACATCAAGTTCTGCAAGATCGCGACCCAGATCCAGGACATGCTCGCCATCACACCGCTCCTCAACACGGAAGACCGCTGTAACCTCGACTCGCAACTCGCCGCCTGGTACACGTCGCTGCCCTGGCTGCTGCGCACCACGGACCCCTGCGCGGAGCCGCTCTACATGGCCCGCTGCATCATGAAGTGGCGCTACCAAAACCTGCGCATGCTACTGCACCGGCCCGTGCTGCTCTCGCTCGCGTCGTCGGGCCTGAACCCACACACGCAGGCGTGCGACGCCGACCTGGCCGCTATCGAGACGTGCCGCGACCTCGCCGCGCAGACTATCGACGATATCGCGCGCGAGTGGGCGCGGAACCAGATGAGCGGCTGGAACGCGGTCTGGTTCCTGTACCAGGCCGCCATGGTACCGCTCGTCAGCGTCTTCTGGCAGTGGGGTTCCCCGCGCGTGCCCGAGTGGCTCAAGCAGATCGAGGCCGTCCTGGACCTGCTCGAGGTCATGGAGGAGTGGTCGCTCGCCGCCCGCCGCTCGCGCGAGGTCGTCTGGCGCATGTACGAGGCCGCCCGCCAGCTCGTCGCCCAGCAGCGCGCCAGCGCCAGCCCTTCCATCCAGGTACTCACCGGCGGTGGCGGCGGTGAGGGCATGCTCATGGCGAGCCCGGGCTCCGCCGACGCCGCAGGCATGCACATGAGCCCCATCGGCCTTGAGCCTGTTGACGGCATGGGCCTCATGGGCCTGCTCGACCAGGGCGGCCTGTGGGGCGACCTCGACGGCATGTACTGGGGCAGCCAGCACAACAGCCACGCCGGCAGCATCAACCTGGGCAGCCCCGTCGACGAGTCGGCCATGGCCGCTGCCGCTGCTGCTCACGAGTTCGCTGCCGCCGCCGCGTACCACCCCGGGGCGCCTACTTCGGCGGGTCCCCATGAGGGCATGGTGCATGCTGTGGATTACGGTGGTCTCATGGGCCACCACGCTCACCCGCATCACGGAGGCCACCACCACCACCAGTCCCAGGCGGCGATGGAGTTTGGATACGTCCAATGATTCTGTCCATCTATCTATCTATCTACCTTCTTTTTTCTTGCTCTCCATCTCTACCTTTCAACACTGCTCTCTCTCTCTCTCTCTCCACTTCTCACCCTCTCTCTCACTCCATCTCTCTTCTCTTGCCGACCTTGCCAGGGTCTTGGCAGAGAGGCATTGGAGGCCTTTTCGGCCCGGGACGGACGCAGAAAGGGGGGTGTGGGTGGGAGTTTGTGGCTTGTTCCCCCAGGAAAATGTGGGGTGCAGGTACAGGGGGGAGGGGTTGGGGAGTCTTTTTTTGGGTGGTGGTGTGGGAGGGGGGGGTGTTGTTTGATGAACATGCACCCCCTCCCTCCCCCCTTCTTTTTTCTCTTGTTTTTTTTTTCACTCTCAAATTGTTCATGACGACGGACGGGAAATGTGTCTTGATGTGTGTGGATGACGGATATACCACGGAACGTTGCTGTTTGGTTTTTTTTTATGACCCCATGTGTACATGCGATTCGCTACTCAACTCGGGAAGGGGGGCAGGCGGGATGGGAAAATCTCACGGACTGTACAAAGTACTCTCAGGCAGAGGGAAAGGGGGGAGGGGGGCAAACGGATGGCAAGGCAAGGCAAGGCAGGGCATGGTGCACCGGGATGGGGAGTCGGTTAACAAAGTCTATACTACTATACTTCTTCTGTCTATACTTAGCTTGCCAATTCACTTTTGGATGCCTCACAACTTTTTTTCACTTGCTCCTGCTCATGCTTCTGATCCTGCTTTCTTCTCTCATGTGCTTCATGTGCTGTGAAATTCGGGGAAATGGCCCGACTTAGATTGGGCAGGGCAAAATGGCGCGCGGCCCTTGGGTTGAATACCCGGAATGAAGAGGGCAGCGAGAGGGCAGCAAAAGGGTGAGGGTATAGCAGATGGCTTGTCACCCTCCCTCAGCTCACCGCCCCAGTGCACTCATGGCGCTCTGGGAAAGTACATGGCCCGTTATACCCAACCTCCTCCCCCGCATTCTGACCTGCAGCGTTTGCTTCCTTTGCCGGCATCTTGGTGTTTGTGATCGTCTGCTACCCCGGATATTGAATGGAAGCCTTCCAAAGGTTCTAGCGTGCTGCCGACGCCCAATGGGGATGCAGGTATGTATGTATGTAGCTATCGGCTGGGGCAGGCTGGAGCCGGCTTTCCCACTTGGCGATCGTCTCTGCCGCTATCGAGGTGACGGTCCACGTCGCATGGCATATGTCTTCCCTCGCTGCGTGGGCTTTGCAATCCGGGGGGGGCGGTGGGCAAAGGCTGCCCTGCCCTGCCCTGCCCTGCCCTCTGAGATCAGCCGGCGTAGGGTTCCCTTTGGGCGCACTAGCCCGTGGAAAGGCGGGAAAGACGGCGAGGCTCGCTCATGTGAAAATGCGACGTTTCAAATTCTCAGAGAAAGCTGGGTGGGCCGCTAGTTAATCGCTGGATGGCAGGATGGATGTCAGGGCCGATGCGCCAGAGCGCCAAGCGGTGCTTGGACCTTGAACTTGGCTCGTCGAGGCTGTGATCTGCGATTCGACTCCCCCATCATTCTCCTCGGGTCTGTTCGAAGGTTTTACGAACGAGGGGTGAGGAGAAGATCGGCATTCAGCTGTTGGGGGAATTTCCCCAGCTCTGCAGAACTTCCGGGGTGATGCCCGTTAGCTAGCGGCGCCACAAGGGGAGGAGACGGGTTTTCGGGTTTCCGTGACTTTGTCTCGGCCTGCTCCGTGTACGAACTCCATACCTCAACTCAAGTCCGCGCGCGTACTTTCATGGATCATCCTCCAGGAGTCCGTTCGGCGGCTAGTGAGTGGCTTACAGTAAGCTGCTGACTGGGAAATTCCCAAGGGGAGTCTCCTGATACACGCCGACCATGTTCATCCCTTGCCTTTGCATGGTGAGCCCACTTGGACGACAACACTACACGGCATCCAAGCGCCCACTCAGGGCCGTGGCATCCGATGGAACTTGGGACTGGTGACTGACAAGGCGTTTGGGCGGGCGCGCGCTTGGCTCCAGATTCCAGATTACTCACAAGAAGAAAAACGGTTTCCTGAAGCGGAGCCGAGATCCGAAACGGCGGTCGGTGATTGGGTGGCTGAATGCTTCGGGACTTCGCATCGAAACCGCTTGGCAATCTGGATTTGCGGCCCGTTGCGCGGGTCGTGTTCTGGCCTGGGCACGTCCTGGTACCTGTCGGACCAGGGGAGAGAAGCCATTGCAGCGCACCAGGTCGTCCAGGTACCAAGTACACAGTACATCCATACCTTCGGGTGGGGACCCGTGGACCTGCTGCAAGCCTGCAAGCCTGCAAGGCCTGCAAGTGATGTTGGAGAGTGCGGGGTATGCACCCCAGCTCTCTGAGACCTGGGGGAGGGAAGGGGGGAGAAAATTGAAGATGCGGGGATGAGCTCCATCCTAACCGCTGGGTCGTCAAGACGGACAAGACCTCGGACAACCACCTGCCTGTTCAGGTCAACGTGATGGGAAAACAAACCAGACGGACAGCTGGGATGGAGTATATGCCTCTGGTGATAATGCTTCTTTGACAACGGTGCGTCTCCCGACAGCAGCCAGCCGGACCGATCCTCAGGATGGGCTTCTTTGGTCGGGAAACGTAGCGAGAATGCGGGGTAAGGTGTGACAAGAAATCGCCAGCTGCTTCTTTTCACTCTCTTTCCCCTTTTCGGCCCCGCCAACCGTCGACAAGAAACGACAAGAACGACAAGAAAGCTTGGCGCCTGGCGGTGCCCAGTGCCGCCAGACACCTCCACCTCAAACCCACAATCGGCGTCTTTTCGTCCATTGCCGGTGGCATGTGGGGACTGGCGGGCTCACGGGCGACAGCATGTACCGTGAAGGATGCAAGGTGGATAATGGGCTCGGTCTGCCAAACTGTAAGTCCTCTCGGTCTCGTCGCCCGAGGGGGCTTGGCCCTCGCCCTCGCGTCCGTCTACAACTGGCAGGGTAACTATGCCGAGGGCTCCGACGACCGCCCCTCGGATATCGGGGTTGTTCGGGTTCGGGTCTGGGATCTGAGAGACGGTCACATCCGCGAGATGACGCCGGGCCGGGATCCACGCCGAGACCGGACCTTGGCATGCCCGGTAGGTCCGGCGGTGGCCGCAAAATCACAAAGTTTGGTTTCAAAGGGCCTTCCTTGTACGTGCTTCGGGATGCCGTAGCATTATCGTTTGTTGACCCAGCCTCAATCCAAGTCCGGTGTGCGCCGATTCCTCGTTTCCAAGTATCGACTTTGTCGTCGCTTGGACCTTGGAAAGTATCCTCTGCCGACCTACCTACCTCCGGTCATTAGAGTTGGCAGACAATAGGCTTTAATATTTTTTTCCCGAGGTTGCACCTACCAAGTGCGTTCTGAGATCGGTTCTGGGGCACATTGAAGCATCGCTGGCCGATTGTGGAAGTAAAGGGTTGCAGTACCGACTAACAGGGCCAGCATCGGGTGGCACAGCATGGCAGGCCGGAGACAGATCGCAAGTAGTCGCAAGCTGGCCGTTTAACTGAGACCCGAATTTCTTCAAGTTTGGTGTTGATGGAAAAGATTTTTCCATCACTACGCATCAGATTGGCTGAACGAGGGCGGTCCGGTCCTTTTATTAGAGAATGTTGTTGACAGCCAAGAGCAACCCATTGCCTCGGACAACTTCGGTCCCGAGTCGGGGTTTGACGGCCTGGGGGTCTGTCCTGCTCACTGGAAGCTGCGACTGCTATCGGGGCGGCCGCCATCAGAAAATGTGGCCGAGAAGGCGGAGGTATGTACATGTACATACATGCACCAACTTCTTAAAAATAGATGACACTAACGGTGGGTAGGCGGGCTTGAAGTCACACCGGGAAACAAGATGAAGACGATGAAAATATCGTACCTCTTTGCCAGGAGTAAAAAGAAGAGAGAGAGAAAAAGAAAAAGGAAAAAAAGGACAAGAAAATAATAAGAAAAATGAGGGAATAGGACCGATACTAAGCTCCTTTCATGGGTGGAATCGATGGGTGCTATAAGTTTGATATGCACCATATTGACAAGGAGCAAAACGTCCAGTTAGCGGTTTAGGAGAGAAAGCTGCGATTCAGTTGTATGGACGCAACTCTATCGTACATGGCCTACACCGGGGTAACTATCAGGTAGAGCTTGGGTCAGGGAATGGGAGGAAGTGAGACTATTGTAGTTAGCATCTAGATGTACAGCGGGCTGCCGAGTCACCGCCTAGACTCAAGAAAAGCGTTCTCTCGCGGCTAGTTCTTCAAGTTCAGAGTTTGGTGTTCCTAAAGGTTTTTCAGTCGCTGTGCATTAGATTGGCTAAACTGGTGTAGTGTGGCCCAGTCACTTTATTACGTAGGCAGTGTGGTTGACAGGCAATCAAGGCTTACTTTTGAGGTAATAATACGCCTTGGTTGGTATGTAATAGCGGCTTATACACAATGTGCGAATGTGTACGTGTAGTGTATATCCTTATTTTTATCTGCCGGGTCAGTGCAATACCAAGTACTGCACACTCCGGACCCCTAACCCGAGGCCACGCGCACCTAACCCAACCCTTGGTCGATGACGTCTACCACCGGAGATCATGACGACTCCCGGATTGTTCCTGAGCTAGAATGCTTTCCTTGGGGCACACCAGGAAAAGCATTGTGAGTCGTTGCCTGGAGAACTCGTCGGCTCGGATACAGCATGTCTCGTCGGTCGACTGGCCCCGTTCGGCCGCATCCTAGGTTGGGATGGGGCACGGTACTGATTTATGGCGCCAGTGCTGGAGTTGCTGGCGTGGTTGCGTGAGTGTCACTGTTAACTTGTACATATACCAATAAGTCGTACTAACCGCTGTCTCTCGCGGTCCCTAGCATGACCGCTACCGAGAAGGTGGAGCAGCTCTTCACCGGAAGAGCAAATTCAGAAGTGCCCGGGAGGACTCTTGCTAGGCTTATAAATGCTCGTCCAGAAACAAAAGAGGAATCCTGGAGATTGAACATGGCGATGCACTATGGGCAAGGGGCAACAGCAGCCGTGCTTCGAGGGGTTGCGAGCTTCTATGGCCTTCGCGGGCCCTTCACCGACTTCATGTTCGTTGGGATTCGTTTGATGATCGACCAAACGTTGGAGAACTGGACCGGAGTCGGGGCGCTTCCTTGGTGAGCATAGAGCCATTCCCAACCCCCAACACTCAATACCGTAGATACTAACTCGCAGCAATAGGACCTGGCCTGTTGAAGAACAGGTAGTTGACCTGCTGCACAAAACTGTGTTTGCGTTTGTGACGGGTTATCTAACGGACCGCTGGATCCAGTAGCGGCTGTGCGCCGCAAACCTGACACTGGCAGACGAAGGAATCCTCAAACGTCCTTACGACTTGCCCTTACGACCTGTCCTTACTACCTATGTAGTCCTACATGTACTTACCAGATACAGGGAAGGGTCTGGGTGGGAGCTGTAGGGTTGCGGCTTACAAAAAACGAAGTTAAAAAAAGTTAACACGCGACTTTCCACTACAAGCGACATTTCCGGGCAGCCATTGATTTGATTGAGACGCTCATTATCCGTTCAAAACGATTGATCAATTTCAAAATAAAGACGTTCAATGTTTAAGTGGCAGGTGCGAGGCCTAAATGTCGTTAAGCTGGTGACTTAAGGCCTATATGGAACAAGTCACAAGCTTCTCCCTCAACAAGCGGACAAGATTTAACTTACTCCATGAGCTATCTTGTGTTTCTCTACCCCCCACACCCCCCGATAGAGACCTGCTCGCCTCCTTGTCTAGATGTAGTATCTCAAACCCACCAAGAGCCTTGTCATCTGTCATCTTAAAAGTCTCCAGATGTTGACATGCGGGTCTCAGCTTTGAACTGGAGAATGGATTCCTCACGGTCTAGCCCTGAGGCCACGACATATTTCCAGTCCTCTTGTAAATTACGGCGAGTTGCAAACTGCAGCGGCTACCTGGGCTACACGGCACTAGCACAACCTCGAATCTTGATGGAAAATGTGATTTCCTCCCAATCCCCCAATGCCTGTTGCATTCAGCCTTGAATTCAGCCTTTCGCTCAGCGACCGGTGAGCAGAGCACCTGATTTGCGGTTGCCGTTGGAAGCAGGCCAGAGGCGCAGCAACGGCCAGAAAGACAGGCCAGGCCACGTCCCGTTCAGGTTGCTCAACGGTAGTCGTAGAAGGTGTGTCATGGTCGTGGGCGCGGTGATAGGTTGCCGAGTGATCCGCACTCTACAAATTACGTCGTGCATCCACGGCTAGGCTCACAACCAGCAACTATTTTACCTAGGTAGTTGACCAATAAACTCACTGCTCATATGGCTGGTCGTCTCTAACCTCTCAATGGTGTTGATGCGGTTGTTTTCCAACGTTCTGTACTCTCCTTCCCGAAGTAGCGACACTGTGCCGCTCAGTAAATAACCAACAACCTGTTTCTTCTATCTCGTGCTAATTTTCGCTTGGGCACGATGATTCTGAGTATGTTGTGTGACCCATCTTGGTGATGAGAGTGTTTGGGGGCTGCGAGGAGGAGTCACACTGTGCTGACACGGTGTCGCTCCAGCAGAAGATTCGTCAGGAAGGCACCCAAAACCCAAAACTCTCTCGGAGCTCCATCAAAATAAGACATTATCCCATCACCAATTCCACGCAGGCGAGTTCTTGTTAATTGTCTTATGCTTGCGCGTACCATGGCCAGCCCGACAATGACCCAAGCTGTCGGGCTCGGGTAACGGCACACGGCACACGGCACACGACAGACAGCCGACAGTCGAGCACCGGTGGGCGTCATTCAGCTCTCGCCATGCAAGGTTCTTTTTCCTGCTGTCAAGAAAATGTCAGTTCGAGGCTCAACAAAATCAATGTCTCGGTTATGGCCCGAGTTGATTAGCTGAGACAGATCCGCACAGGCATTCAAGCGTCGCAAGAGCCGAGCTATCTCCACGGGCCGCAAGAGCTTGACAAGACGCCGCCCAATCACAGACTCGAGACAGCCGAGTTTAGGATTTGCTTAAGGCTGAAAGCAGAACACTTTAAGCGAGTGCGAGTGCGAATGGTTAGAATTGTCCCGTGGCGTCTGACCTGCATCCAACAAGCATCCAACAAGCATCCAACAAGCATCGAAACGGCCCAACAACAGCCCCCATCGGGGAGGTGGTATGGGGGCCCGTCTTGCGTGCATGGCCCTGCCGATGGGGAAAGACATCGCTTATGATGTCGAAGATGGATCATGGATGGGGATTCCCTCGCCGGACTCGCTTCTTGCTGTGCGATTGCGACTTGCACCCACTCTCGTTGCTCAGGGGGGGGCTAACATAGCAGTTCGTAATATTACTGATCAGTGACCATCCCATTACCACCTCTCACCTTCGTTTGCTCTATCCGAGTGCGAGTCAATTCCCATTCACTCGGGTCATCTAAGGGGAGGATCAACTGTCAAGTCGTCCCGCGGTCTCGGTCGTGGTCCTGGGTGCTTCGAGGTCCAATGGCGGTGTTGAAGAAGACTCTTATATCCCGCCGTCACCCTTAGTCTCGAAAAGCAGCCTAGAGGACGACGATAGCCATAAGTGCCACGGCCTCAAATCACTTCCCACGCGTATCCGCCACCACCTTATCCCGGACCGGGTTTCGGTCTCGCCGCTGCGGCATCAACCAGCATGGACAAGGACCTTCCATCATGGGCCCCGTCCCTTGAAGCGGCGGGCAAGCTCAACCACGACGAGAAACAACCCCCTAACCCGACACAAACACCCGTCACCCAACCCGAAGAACTCCAAGCGGGCGCCCTAACTGACAGCACCACCGACGAAAAGCACCTCGGGCCACAATCCATCCCCCGCCTCCGATTCATCGCCCTATCAACAGGGTAAACCACCCACTCAATTCACCTCCCCCCCCAAACCACCAAACCACACAAACTAACCCCCCCCACCGCTGTAGCGTCGCCCTGGGCCTATTCCTCTCCATGCTCGACTCCTCCATCGTCGCCACCTCGCTCTTCACCATCGCCGCCGAGTTCGGCGACGCATCCTCTATCAACTGGGTCGCCCTGGCCTACACCCTGACCTACCTCAGCTGTGCCGTGCTCTTTGCCCGCGTCTCCGACGTTGTCGGCCGCCGTGCGGCCTTCGCGGCCGCCTACCTGCTGTTTATCGTCTTCTCGATCGCGTGCGGCTTCGCGCGCGGGATGGGCCAGCTCATTGCGTTCAGGGCGCTGCAGGGCGTGGGAGGGAGTGGTGAGTCTTTTTTTTTTTTTTTTTTTTTTTTTTTTTGCTTTCCTTGTCATTCTTTGGTTGGATGCCGAGGTGGTTGGGAGGTTGGAAGGTGGAAAATGGCGGGGGGTGGACAAGGCAAGGGGGACGAGGGCTAACCCGGGATATAGGGTTGTACAGTGTGTCGATGATCATCCTGCCCGAGGTGACGCCAGACCGGGCAAAGAAGCATATTGCGGCGGTGGTGGGCTGTGTGTTGGCGACATCAGGAGTGTTGGGCCCGGTTCTAGGAGGCGTCCTGACCCAGTACACGAGCTGGCGCTGGGTGTTTTGGATCAAGTATGTTTTGTCTTGTTTACATGGATACCAGAAGGGGTATTGCAGTGCTAACGCCATATAGCGGCCCCATTGGTGGCGTTTCACTTTTAGTATTCCTCCTTGCCTGGCCAAAGAAGGAACACCTCCCCTCTCTTGAACGCCGCGCTTGGAAAGACGTTGATTTTGTCGGCGCCTTTCTTTTGTAAGCTCCCCTCCCCTTATCCCCCTCAAGCCCCGACAACCCATCCGCTAACTCCCCGACCGAAGAATCGCATCCGCCACCCTCATAGTCTTCCCCTTCCAAAACGCCTCCTCCTCCTCCCCCTGGTCGTCCGCCATCTTCCTCGCGCCCCTCCTCACAGGCCTCCTCTCCCTAGCCTCCCTCTTCGCCTGGCAAGCCTTCCTCACCGCCCGCGCATCCGGCCGCGGAGAGAAAGAGAAAGAGAACGGGAAAGAGAAGACGGCCGCGCGCGCCATCGCGTTCGCGCTGCCCCCCGTGCTCCTCCGCAACCGCGCCTACGCCGCCACCGCCCTGCACACCCTCCTCACGGGCTTCCCCTACCTGCTCTGCATCTACGCCTTCCCCGTGCGCTTCCAGGCCGTCTACGGCGCCAGCCCCCTGCGCGCCGGCTTGCTGCTGCTGCCCATGCTGGCGGCGTCGGCGACGGGGACCGTGCTGGCGGGAGCGGTGAACGGGAACCCGGAGAGGAAGGAGCGGTTTTTTGAGACGTTGATGGTCGCGGTCGGGTTGATGATGTTGGGGTGTGGGCTGGAGGTGACCGCGGAGCCCGTGGGCGCGGTGGAGGCGAAGGTGTTGGGGTTTTTGGTGTTTGTGGGGTTGGGGTTTGGGTTGTCGGCTGCGGGGGGGACCATGTTGGCGGGGGCCGAGGCGCCGGTTTGGGAGCATGGTGAGTTTGTTCTTTTTTTTCCCCTTTTCCTTTTCACCCGTGATGGTGTAGGTGGGAGCTAACCACACGGGGCCGGTCTTCAGCATCGGCACAGGGTATCGTCGCGCAGGTCCGCATTTTTGGTGGGAGTATCGGCATCGCGGCGTCGTCGGCCATTCTGGGGGCCAAGACACGGGGTGAGCTGGCCGGCGGGGAGCTGCCGCCCGAGGTACTGGCGAACCTGGCGTCAGACCCGGCGGCGCTGTCGCCGGCGCAGTGGGGGTCCATCCGCCGGGCGTACACGGATGCGCTGCGCGAGGACATGATTGTGTGCTGTGCGGTGCTGGCTGCCGCCATGGTGGTCACGCTGGGGGTGTACCGTAAGAACAGGGTGTCGATGCCGGAGATGATGAAGCAGCGGTACCGCGAGGAGGCCGAGAGACGGCGGGTAGCAAAGGGGGAGAGTGGACAGCGGGATGGCCCCGGTGACGCAGCGGTGTAGGAGACCTTTGGGTGTTGGGAGAGTTTTGGATATCATCTGGGTAACGGGGACGGCGTTTGGATATACCTCAACGACATGATTAGATGATTCCAGCTGATATATTGTTTATCGACAGTTACAGGGGCGTTGGTTGAAGAGGGGGTGGTAATTCGGGGGTAATCCAGGGGTATATACACACACTTACACGCTTATACAGTAAGCAACCAAGCAGTTGGAACATAGACAAAACGTCCTCATCTCCATCCCATCCTGCTTTGTCTTCCCTCCCTACAGCAAAACACATCTCACATCCCACCCCCCCACCATCTTAAATATCTTCAACTTATTACAGTATTTCTCACTTTTACCCAGCCTAGCGCCTCCACCCGCGATGTTAGTCCCGAGTCCCGGGTAAGGAGTCACTATCAGTGCGGGGTAGCTGCTTAACGCCGGCGCAAATGGAGCCGGTGCGGGGTGTTTTCCGGAGCCGGCCCGGCAACGGCATTCATCCGCTCTAGGTGGGTGGACCTTTAACGAAATGGCGTCAGCGCCGACTCCGCGGGGGTCACTGTGTCATCCTATCTCTTATTACCACCTCCGCTTCCGCCTCGGGACCTCGAATTATCTTCTGCCATGTTCTCACGAGCAACACGGACAACAGCAACAGCACTCACCAAGAGCAGAATCACAGCCCTCACCCGTACTCTCACCACCCGATCCGGATCCCCACCTAGACCACACATCCCCCTCCTCCCCACCACCCGCATCTTTACACCCCCATCCCTCTCCCCATCACCAACCCCACCAAGCATCACAACAACAACAGCCCGCACCATGTCCACCGCGGCCGCCCAGCGCCTCCAAGGCAAGACCATCCTCATCACCGGCGCCTCCTCGGGCATCGGGCGGAGCTGCGCGCTCGAGTTCGCGCGCGCCGCCCCGCGCCACGGCCTGCGCCTGGTGCTGACGGCGCGCCGCGTCGACCGCCTGCGCGAGGTCGCCGACCAGGTCCGCGCCGAGGTCGGCGACGGCGTGCTGGTGCTGCCCGTCGAGCTGGATGTCGCGGACCCCGGGGCAGTGAGGGGGTTTGTCGGGGGGTTGCCGGAGGAGTGGAGGGGGGTCGATGTGCTGGTTAATAATGCGTGAGTTTTCTTTTTTTCTTTTTTTCTTTTTGTGTTTGTTTTTGTTGGAGGGGGTTGTTTTGGGTTGTTTTTGTGTGGGAAAGGGGTAGGGTAAAGGGAGTGCTGACGTCGGTTGGTTATAGCGGGCTGGTGAAAGGAGGTATGAGATCCTAGGGACCAAACGAACCAGAGGTTGGTGGGTTGAGTACTGATGGATAGACCGCAGTTGCGCGCGCCCCTGAGATCGCCGAGACCGACATCAACGTCATGTTCCAGACCAACGTCACCGGTCTGATCAACATGACCCAGGCCATCCTACCCATCTTCAAGGCTCGCCCCGAGGGCGGCGCCGGCGACATCATCAACATCGGCAGCATCGCCGGCCGCGAGCCGTATCCCGGCGGCAGCATCTACTGCGCCACCAAGGCCGCCGTCCGCGCCTTCTCGGACTCGCTGCGAAAGGAGCTGATCGATACCCGGATCCGCGTCATGGAAGTCGACCCCGGGCAGGTCGAGACGGTGGGTTGCTACTGAATCCCATGTGTCACACTGCCGGCTGGTGCTAATGTTTTACGGTTAGGAGTTCTCCGTCGTCCGGTTTTATGGCGACAAGTCCAAGGCTGACGCCGTTTATGCGTAAGTTTATCATCACCTCGTTTGTTGTGCCGCGAAAAACGGCAACTGATACTGCTGCAGTGGCTGCGACCCCCTGACGCCCGAGGACATTGCCGAGGTGGTGGTCTTTGTCGCAAGCAGGCGGCAGAACGTGGTCATTGCTGACACACTAATCTTCCCCAGTCATCAAGTAAGTTTCTACAACCACCCCTATTGAGGCCATGCTGACGGTTTCCAGGCTGGTGCTGGTACTCTGCACCGTAAGACATGATAAGGGGCATTTGGGGTTGCATCAGTGGTTAGACTCGGGGAACGCTTGTAGTAGCATATCTTACAGCCGCTTAGACCGTAGATGATACGAAATTTTCACAACGCCTTTCTTGCTCCCGTTGTTTTGCCGCTTTGTATTGCCCTTTTCTTTTGTCCGAACGCCAAGTGGTGATGATCAGGAGGTGAGGGAGGAGAGCCATGAGAGTTTGGTCGTATAACCCTAACCCTGCTAAATTTGTCACACTACATAAGCCGCACATTTTGAAACGTGCAGTAGGCACATGACTAAGGTTGTGTAGTGTAGTGGTTATCACTCTGGATTTTGACTATGTGTCTCACCTTCCAGTAACCCCGGTTCGAACCCGGGCACGACCTCAACTTTTGTTCACGCTCGTTGTCGTCCTTTTTGGTTTCAACAATCACTGAGGAAACTACCTGGTTATTTAACTAACTATATTGTTTCCCTATTTTTGTTACGAAACTTTGCATTGTCACAGAATAGAATACGCAAACCTCACTCCACTTGTGCTGTTTGTCTGCTCCTTCCTCACTCTCTAGTTTCGAGGCAGTGCCTCTCGGCGTGTTCCTATCTCCATCTCTGGTTTCCCTTTGACAGTACGTAATGTACATATCTCACGTGTGGCTTGCTTGCTGGTCGGATCAGGCTCTTCGAACTTCGCCCTCCTCACAGGTTAGCGGGTAGATGCGGCTACGCAGGGACCGCTCTACGATAAGTAGAGCAAGGGAGTGTTCCGTGATCGAGGCCTCCCACCCCGCCCATGTTTAAGCTCGACGATCCTTGGCTCGGGGTTGTAAGGTCTGGAACCCTCTTGTCAGGGGCTAGCTCCGGACACCTTTGGCATGACGTCAGTGCTATTGATTTCGTTGCTCCCTGTCGACCCCTCGTGATGCATGCCTGGTGCACTGCCACTGATATTGCACTGGCAGTTTCTTTGTGTAATTTGTATTGGCTTTATGGCGAGAGCTTGGCTGTCATCATACAATACTCGTTAGGTATGGGAATATCACGAGTATTAGAGAGGACTGGATAGGGAGAATATCGTGTCATATCAAGATGGCAGGCGATGTCATCATCATAGACGCTTATTGCTTGTGGAAGGGTACCATCCCGTACGCAGCGGCCTGTAAACAAAAGACAAAGCTGTTGTGTGTGTGACGAGCAACATGAGGCACCTGACTGGAGTTCAAACAAAGCAAACAGCAGGGGGTAACTCAGATAAGCGCCTAGACCTTCAGCCTCTGGTCTACCCCTCCCCTCCTCCATCTGGAGAAATATATAGGAGCTTTGCGTCCGTGTTGAGACGACTCGCTCGGACTCCTCCTCCTGACGTCTTCTGGGCCTGGCTTTCCCCACCTCGTTTCTCTTCCCTTCTCCTCTTCTGTGGTAACGACTGCAGTAACTGAAGCATCGCCATTTACCAAACCAATACTCTTTATACAAACGCTCATCAACGCCGAAAGTATTCGTCATGGCAGGTATGGTTTCCTCCCTTTCTCCCTATCCTATCCACGGCCCCCTCCATCAACCGCCCCTAATCGCCTTTCCAATACCGCCACCGTCAGCTTTACTAACGACTCTTAACTCGACACAGACGCCAGGAAAGAAAGTAATGCCAGCACCAACCCCGGAAGCCCAACGACCCAAAAGTTCCCAAAGTCGGAGACGGGGACAGGCAAAGAGGCCGCTCCGTTGAGCCCAACCTCGCCGGTAGAGCCGACAGTAGACCAACAACGGCGAGGCAGCGACGAGTGGGGTGCGTTGCCCCCATATCTCCTACTGCATCTTGTCATGGCCCTCCCCCCTCTCCTACCCAGCAACACCCCATCCCCTTTCACCCCCCCAACCCTTCCTCTCCCACAGATCAATTTCCCCAGCCCCTCCCCCTTTTCCCCGTCCCCAACCAACCAGGAACCCCTCAAACCAAACAAGCTCAACTAACATAACACACTTCAAAAAAAAAAGACGCCTCCAAGGTCCCCCCTTCCCGCTTCCAGAAGCGCAAGGGCTCCATCTACGCCGTCCCCCACTCGCGCGACGGCAAGATCGATAGCAACTATCAGGCCAAGTACTTTGAGAAGCTGGCTGAGATGGGGTACGGCAAGAAGTAGTGCCTGAGCGTTGAGGAGAGGTCTCCTCGTGTCCGCTTTTGTCCGGGGCTGGGCGACTATAACTACCTTATCTTTCGTTCTGGGGGTGGATTAGGGGGTGATTTGGGTACATTGCGTTGGGTTGTTGATGATTCGGTGAGGGAGTCATTGGCAAGACGATTCGTGTCTGCTGGCATGGCATGGCATGGCATGGGGCCGTTTCTGTTTCGTTTGGCTTCGGGGTTGGGAAATTGTTGACCTAACTGCATACCTGGGTGCCTATGTTGTTTGGCTGGTGGACTCATCCACCGGATTAAAACGGAAAATAGGTACTTCGCACCTGACAGGGAGGAAGGAGTTTATTCGTTCGTTCGGCCGTTCGATCCGCTTGCTTCAACCTGGAAACTGATGAGTTCCTGCGATAATCTCCCCACGACCATCCACCTATCCTACCCGTGCCATACCGCCCCCCGCCCCGGAATAGACCCCCTTCTGTGGCCCCCTCCTGAAAAAAAAAAGAATAAGCCTACACGACCCCCACCCGGTTAAGTAGAGAAATCATGTCATTCGTCCATATCGTCAAGATCGATGGCATCGGGGTTCGACACCTCGACCGCCTCGCTGGCCACATTCCCTTTGAGCCCCTCGGACGCGGCCACAAACCCGGCGGGCGCGCGGGCCTGCCTCTCGAGCTGCTCCATCGCGTCGGCGACCTCCTCATCGACCTCCTCCTCGCCGTTCTGCTGCCGTTGCAGCTGGCTCTTGGCGAGCGCCTGCGAGGCGATGAAGTTGACGTCGGTGTTGTACTGCGCTTGGACGCTGCGCTTGATGCGCAGCATCTCCTTGAAGGTGTCCTCGTTGCCGTGCTGCACCTCGAACTGTTCCCACTTGGTCCAGAAATCCGGGTTCGTCCGCGGGTCGCAGAACTGCGACGCGTGCCCGTAGATGGCCCTGGCGCGGTCGATTTCGCCGAGCCGCTTCTCCATGTCGGCAAACTTCAGGCACATGTCGCGCGCCTCGTTGTCCGGCAGCGTCGCGATGGCCCGTTCGTATATGGGGCGGGTTGACGGCAGGCCGAAGTTGGAGGCCGATTTGGTGATGTAGAAGTTGAACATGTCCGCTCGGTCCTCGTCCGATACCGCCCGAGTAGCCCGCTCATAAATACGCATGGCGTGCCGCGCCAGCCCGCGCTCCTCCTCGAGGTTGCCGTACATGAGGTAGATGACCTTGGCGAACTTGGGCGGGCAGTCAAGGACGGCTTGCTCAAACAGGTCTCGTAGCCGCTCGATGCCAATTTTCCGATCCACTGCTTTGGTAAGATACAAATTCCAGAGCTCAAAGGCAACCGGGTAGCTGAAGAGATCGAGACCGCGCTCGTAGATCTTGAACGACTCCTCAAAGTATTTGTGCTCTTCGAGGAGATTCGCATAATTTACGACGGTTTGCGGCGTCGCAATCCGGAGCTCGAATATCCTCTCGTAGACTTTCTTGGTCTCTTCGAGAGAGCTTACGCTCTCCACAAGGTCAACGTAGAAACTCCACAACTTCCAGCTCTTGTGCACGCGTTGTTGTGGCGACAACGTTTCGTCGAAGTAGTCGACCGTCGACCTCTTGGGTGCTTGGGTTGCCTTTGCCATGATCCTGACGGCCTCGTCGAAGTTCTCATTTCGTAGCTCCATCTCGGCCCATTCAATCCACATGTCGGCGAGCTCCGCTACCGACTTGAACGGAACCTTCGTCGCCTTCTCCATAATAACCCGGGCATTTCGCAAATCCCCTCCCTTCTCGTAGAACTTGGCGTAATTGGCCCATAGCTGGTGGAATGCGCCGACCGCCTTCTTTGGCTGGATGGCGGCGATGGCGTCGGTGTACGTCTGCACCACCTCTTGCTTGTTCTCGCCCCATAGCGCAACCCGCTTCTCCCACTCGGTAACATTGTTGGGATTCTGCCGGAGCAGCACGTCGTTCAGGAGGAAGGGCCGGCGGTCCATGAGGTGCTCGAAGCGCATCATGCGGATGTCGAGATCGAAGTCGGCCCCTTCGTCCACCACCCCCTTTTCCGCTCGTTTGGAGGCAACCTCCATCAATGCCCCAATGATTGATTCTTCAAACTCGGTGTACGAGTCGAACACAAGGGTAAAGTCTCGGACCGTCATGACCGTGGTGATACCCTCCTCAAACACATCCCTCGCCTGTTCAAAATCCCCTCGCCGGATCCAGTAGGTTGCCAGGCCGCACCACAATTTCCCTCTCTGGTCGCCAAATCGTTCGATTCCGCTCCGGATGATACCTTCCACGTCGATGTCTGCCTCGTGGCCCGTGTCTATGTCGACCGCATGCTCCACGAGCAGGTCGACCATCTCGCTCCATATCTCATAATGCCCCTTTGCGTTTTTGCTTTGGAACCGCGGGTTGTCGAGTATGTCGGTGTATTTGTTGACGGCCTCGGTGTAAAGCCCGGTATGCACTAGTAGCTCGATGAAGTCCTCGGCGTCCTCGGGGTGAACTTGCATGTACCGCCGCCAGACCTTGACGGCCGTCATTCCCTCGGCCGAGTTCGCGAACGGCTGGTACAGCGCCCATATCCTGTTGTGTTGGGTGATCGGCAGCGCCCGGAGCGCCCGGTCGAAGGCGTGTCGGGTGGAGGTCACGAGGGGCTGCTGCATCAGGAACTTGAGGTACATCTCCCATATCCTGGGCATCTTGTTGAGGAGGATAAGCGCCCGTTCAAATAGCGCGTTGACTTTTTGGTATTCGGCGGCGAAGACGGCGGCGTTGAGCTTGGCGATGTGCTTCTGCCTGAACCTGAGATACTACGGGGATTTAAGTTAGCAGTGGCCGATGCGGCTGGCGGGATGGGAGCCTACCATCTTCCACAACTTGTACGACCGCGGCAGCTGGACACATGCCCGCTCCATAACAAACGCCTGCTCCCGTACCGTCCCATGTTGGAGCTTGTATTCGATGTAGGCAAGCCAGGGTTTGGTGCTTCCTGGGTTGCGTTGGATGTCTTGCTCGTAGGGGAAATCGTCCTCCGACTGGATGCCGGGTTAGCAAGTTTAGCGTCAGCTGAAAGGTAGGCCTGAAGGCTTGACAACGTACCACTAGAGCCAAGTCTGGCTGGCGGTCGGAAGGGGGGTTCGAAGCCATGTTGTCCGCCTGAACGTGTGTCGTCGTAGCGAGAAACCGATTGGCGCTTCCGGCGCAGGAGGACGGGGAAAGGGGGAAATTGTTAGAAAGCGCGTTGCCGTGACATCACTGCCAGGTCGTCGGGATGGTTGCACGCGTGACAGCGGGACAGCAGCGGCGAGGTTGCTCGGTTTCCGTGCTGCGTTTTTCGAGGTCTCGCGATTGGGCGCGCTGGTTGGAGATGGATGTAACCTCTAGTGGGACCCGACCTAACGTTAACGGTGGGTGCTCGGGCCATCTCACGCTGCAGCGCCGCAGGGATTGAGAAGTTGGTGGGGCCGGGTGCCAAGTTAAAACAACCGTTCAGTGGCTCGTTGCACTGTCTGTCAGTTGGTTGGGTGCTGCAGCCTTCCGTCACTGTCGCGAGCTTCAAGCTCCACAACTCCAACCCGTCCCTCCTCCAACAACCTACCGTCGTCGTCTTGCGCTTCTGCCCGTCCCTCGCCGAGAGGGTTACTGACTTTTTGTTTTCGAGTCTTGATTGTTAATTTCTAAAACTAACCCGTCCGCCCTCCCCCCAAACCTCGCGACAATGTCAGGCGCAGGAGTGCGTTGCCCCAACTCATGCGCCCCCACCACGAGATGGGTAACTGACCCAAGAACAGGACCGGGAAGCCGTCTTCCCAACCCGGCAGTCCCTGGGTATAATGAAAGCCAAGCTCAAGGGCGCTGAGACAGGGCACAACCTACTCAAGCGGAAAAGTGAGGCTTTGACCAAGTATGCCCTTCACCCTCCCCCCATCTACAACACCAAATAACTAACACCATGCCCCCCCTTCCAGGCGCTTCCGAGGTAACCCATAACCCATAACTCACCACCCAACCTCCCCACGAGCCCCAGCTGCTCCAACCGTTCCAATCATTAACACCCCGGCCCCCCCTCGCAGACATCACCCGGCGCATCGACGAGGCGAAGCGCAAGATGGGCCGCGTGATGCAGATCGCGTCGCTGTCGCTGGCGGAGGTGACGTACGCGGTGGGCGGCAACATCGGGTACCAGATCCAGGAGTCGGCCAAGTCGGCGCGGTTCCGCATCCGCGCCAAGCAGGAGAACGTCTCCGGCGTGCTGCTGCCGGCCTTCGAGAGCTACCTGACCGAGGGCAACAACGACTTCGCCATGACGGGGCTGGGCAAGGGCGGCCAGCAGGTCCAGCGCTGCCGCGAGACCTACGCCCGTGCTGTTGAGGCGCTTGTCGAGCTGGCGAGTCTGCAGACCGCGTTTGTGATCTTGGACGAGGTCATCAAGGTTGTTAATCGGAGAGGTGAGTGCCACATTTGTCTGATGGTTTAGCAATTAGGCCGTGCTAACTCGGGAATAGTTAACGCCATGTAAGCTGTGAAATTGTGACGATTATGGTGCGTTTCTAACTAAAAATAGCGAGCACGTCATTATTCCGAGGACGGAAAACACCATCAAGTGTAAAGATCATCGACCCCTTTCCCTATCTAGGCTCGACTGCTAATAGCTAGCAGATATCAACTCGGAACTCGACGAGCTCGACAGAGAAGAGTTTTACAGACTCAAGAAGGTGTGTGTTGCGGTTCCTCTCCAGGGGGGTATTTGCTGACTTTGAATAGGTCGCAAACAAGAAGCAGCGAGACACTGCCGCGGCGGACGCCGAGATGAAGAAGAAGAAAGAGGACATCGAAGCAAGGGGAGAGGAGAATGTAGCGCCGGAGGCCGAGGATTCTGCCGGGCCGACGGATCTTTTAGCAGCTGCCGAGGATGAGGACGTGATCTTTTAAGGGGTTGGCGAGGCCAGGCCAACCTTCGCTGTGTCATGATGTTGGTAGAATTGTTGGTCGATACCGTCGTTTGTCAGGCATAGGCGCAATTGGGAGTTGCTTGCTTTTATTGCATTGGGTATCTATGGTAGCAGCAATCTGTATCATGTAACCAACGCCTTACCTAAAGTACAACCCTTCCCAGACCAATATTCGTTTTTAGAAACCGGGGACTCTACTGCCGCTGGTAGGTCACCTTCATCATCTTTTCGCCATTCTTCAGTGGCATGCCAGCAGTGTTCTCCTTGGCGGTGATAGCACCCGCTTCGGCCTCGTATTCGACGAAGGCGATTCCGCTGCGCCCAGGCACCGTCCGCACCTCGCGGAAGCCTTCGAAGCGGCCGAAAATGGCGTTGAGCGCGTCCTTGTCGAAGTCGTCTGGCAGGTTCTGGACGAACAGGATGCGGTTGGGCGGCAGATACTCGTCAGGCACAACGGCGGCAGCACCGGCTCCGGTGGACTTGAGACCCGCGCCGCGGGCGTTCTTGGCTGGGCGGGCGCCCACTTCTGCGGCGGCGCCTGGCATGGGGCGCTTGAGACGCTTCTGCTCTTCGGCGGTCTCGAGGGCCTTCTTTTTGTCTGCGGTCGACCGTTAGCGGGGGACGGGGTGAATGAGGTTAGGCAGAGCGAGGAAGGAAGCGCGTACCCTTCTCGGCCATGCGGCGGCGCTTGTGCGCGTCAAACTCCTCCTCGTTGCCCGTTTGCATCACCGTGGCATCGCTTCGGGTGCGGGCCAGGGCGAGCTGCATCGGCTTGTCGAAGAGCTCGAAGCCATGGATGTCCTCGATGGCGGCTTGCGCAGACTCGGGCTTGTCAAAGACGACAAAAGCCTGGCCCTTGGCCTTCAGGTTTGTCTTGGCCACGACGTCAATCACATTTCCATACTCGGAAAAGAGGGCGCGTAGGGCCTCCTTGAGCGGCTCAGGCTTGACGCGCTCCTCCAGATTACGGACGTAAACCCTGCGAAGTTGATTAGTTTCTCCTTACCAGTTTGCAAACGGGGTGGTGCCTTGTATGTGTCGGAGTGCAATGACACATACGTAGCGATGGGCTGTTGCGCAGCCATGTTTTCTGTTTGCAGCGGTACGGTTGTGGTTTTCGCAGTCCGATTTACTGGCGTTGTCGAAAGTTTGATGGTTGGAGAATTAGATGCTTCCAGTGAAGTCGCCTGTATTTCCAGTGATCGGTGTCGAAACTGCCGATGCCCGGTTCTGCTGAGTGGCTTGGCAGTTGGTGGCCGTGGGATGGAAGGTTGTTGCTGCATGGAAGCGGCCCGCGAGAACGCCAAGAGGCCCCACCATGAGACAAGACCAAGGGGAAATGATTGCCAGGATAAGGCGTCACAGCGGCATCTCGCAAGCGGCGCGATGACTATTGCCCGCTATCCGCTGCCCAAGGGTTCCAGTTGACCACCTTCAACTCTCGCCTGCTTCCTGCAGCGCCCATAACAATGTACGATTAAGGCCGTGTCCCACACAGATGCAAGACACGGCGTTTGTGGATAGTGCGTGAAGACGCGCCCCTTTCTTTTGTCGCGACCTGCTTGACCTTGACCGGCGCGGTTTCGGGTTTCTAGGATTGCCCGTCCTAGGATTCCTGGGTTTCCGAGGTTCCCGCTCGCTACATCCAGATACCTCCCTTATCTGGTCGCTCGACCACTCCCCGATCGATTCACACTCGGTCCGGGTCTGCATTCGAACCTGCCGTCATGGACCATACCATTATCCCAGAGGCCGTGGCGGCAGCAATGCCCGGAGCGCTCGACAATGCAAGTGCCTGGCATAACTTCACGATATGGACGGCCCAGCATCTCGGCTTGGCAGTGAACATGACAAAGTTGACGCCATCGTTGGAGGATCTCGTTTGGGCTGGCCCTCGCATGGTTATGAGATTGGGTCGGCTAGGCTCTTTCATCTCTTTTCCAGATGCCATTGACGCCTTTGGCCAGCGAGTCGTACCCGATGCGACGAACAGCGACATCTTTTCGACCTCGACGATACTGGCGGCCGAGCTTGTCGAAACCCTCACCGAAACTACATCGACCGCTGCGTCCTCCGCATCCAGCTTAGCTGCTGCCGCCGTCGCCGATGCCGTGACCCAGAACCCGAACGCTTTTGTCTCGCGGTTCTCGATGGAAGGCGCAAAAGGGCTGGGGGGCGTCTTCAGCTACGCCACGAGCAAGTGGGCGCTATGTTGTATCGCCATGGCCGTCATCTTCAACCGCACACACATATTCGCTGCTACTCGCCGCAGACTCCGGCTTCGATGGCACGTCCGCCTCCTTATGCGGGTCGCACCCGTGATCCTTCTTCTCCTCCAGGCCCGATGGCTCCTGCAGTCAATACAGTGTCAGACCTCGCCCGACTTTTCCGAACTGCGCTGGGGGAACGCGAGCAAAAGCTCCGACCTGATGTTCGCGCAACCGAACCACTTTCTCAACCGGCTCGGGTCGACTCTACTGTTTGGGGCCTCTGACGAGGAATCATGTCGCGCGGTGAAGATGGTACCTTGGGATGATCGAGATCAACCGGAGCTAATGGGCTCTCTCTCCCGACTTTGGCCACTCTTTGGAACGTATTGCTTGAGCCAGTTCATGGAAGTACTCTCTTGTGCGGTACAAGGCCGCCCGGTAGCCGCGGAGACGGGTATGACATTGTTCGAGCATTCCCTAGCCTTCGCTGAGGCTGATGCTGCCATTGGCAACCAGCTGGGGTGGGGTCTCTTCACCAACGGTACCGCCACATCGCAAGCAGCACTTGGATCCAAGATCGCGCTCACGAGGTCCATGATTTTGAAGCGAGTCAATACGCCTGCCGAGGTACTTCTCGTGGCCTTCTTCTCCGCCATGAGCCATGCCACGAGCCACATACTCGCCATCTTCAACCTGCAAGCCAAGTTTCGCCTCGTCAGCACAGGGTTCTGGGGCCTTTGCTTCATGTCGAGCCTTCTCTGGAGCGCTTTCAACTTCTCGGTCGATGATCCTTCGGCCCAAGGGTTACTGAGGTACCCGACCGTGTGCATCATTGGCTTCATCCCACACATCCTCATTTTGTTTGGGATCTACGCTTGCGGAGTCGTCTACGCCTCGGCCCTGGCGCTATCAGCCCTTGCTACGCCTGATGGAGAGCAGAACGGGGAACGGCTTTCCCTCCGGCAACGCCTTCAGCGTGCCCATGGCAATATGCAAGCAAATGTGTCGCTTTCCGACATCCGTATCCGGACGGATATGGACTTCTACACTGCCCTTTTGCGAGCAGGCTTCGGTGCCATAACCATGGCGAGCGAGGCCGTCTACCTCAACGAAGACCATCAAGTGAATCTAAAGAGATACACCTGGCTAGAAGACGACAGATTTCGTGAGCTGGAAGAGCTTCGGATGCAGTGGATCGGTGGCGGCATTCCCGGATCACGATTCGACTCGGTTGGCACCATTGGCCTCGTGCCGGTCAAGGATGGGCAGACGCATGCCATGAGCGGCTACGCGAGGGAGAAGGCAGCGCAGCAGATCCCGAAAAACAACACCGCCGGCAGAAGGGTCCGGGACGGCGTGGGTGCCACAGAGCGTAGTTCGCGGTGGCTTATCGCGTTTGAGTACATGATACATATTGGCAAATTAGTGTTTGTCATGTGGGCGTTAGTCACGGTCAAAACCATGGCATTGTTCGGTTTGCGCACGCCTCCACGTTGGCTCCAGGGCCTGTCACAGAGACCCAAACCCGAGTCGTCATCCAGAAAGTCCGGTCGGCGTGGTCGCGGGCTGAATGTCGATGTCTTATCCCCCGGCGAAGGGAGAGTCTTCTTCGTGGTCCCACGGGCCGACTGGGTGGATGTGGAGGCTGAATTGCGCCGCCAAATGGACAACAACGACGGGGAAGCAGAAGCCGGCCATGGCAACCCTGCTCCCAACGAAACAGAAGTCGACTCCAAACTTTACAGCTACTTCCTCAGGGGCGGTTGGTGGGGGAACAGCGATTCGAGCGGTGACTACGCTCCTCCCGCCCCCCAAGCTCCAGAAGACGCCAACGTCGACGAGCTGGATTTTGATGACACCACCAGTGTCATCTCGACAACTGAAACCGCGAGTGAATTGGACTGGGAGTCCGACAACGACCCCCTCGACGACGGACAGCGAACCCCAACTCAGCAAAATCCCGCCCCCTTCTCCTTTGCCTCAGCAGTGGCATCAGCCCGCGCCTCCCGCGAATCCACCCCGCTCCTCGATACCCCCATCGCAACCACTGATCTCGCCCGGCTGCTGAATCCGCAGAGCCCTGAAGACCGCGACGAAGCCGTCGCGCTAGCCGCGCACCTGACCAGCGACGGCATCATGACGCGCTCGCGCTTCAAGCAGCAGCTCCAGCGCCAGCGCGCCCAGGTGCTCCTCACCAACAACCAAGCCACCATCCACACCCGCCGCCAGTTCGCCGCCCCGACCCAAGAGAAGATGTCGCCCGACGAAGAAGCCCGCGTGCTCGAACAGCTCCTCCTCTCTCGCCGCACCGCCACAACAAAACAACCCACCACATCATCCATGCCCCCACCATCATCACCATCATCATCAACAACAACAGCAGCAGCAGGTGCCAACAACGTGGAGGCGGCCAACTCGTCCTGGGCGACGGGCGCCGCCGGGCTGGGCCCGGACGGCCCGCAGTGCGTGGTATGCCAGAGCGCGCCGCGCACCATCATCGTGTGGCCGTGCCGCTGCCTGAGCCTGTGCGACGACTGCCGCGTGTCGCTGGCCATGAACAACTTTGATAAGTGCGTCTGTTGCCGGCGCGAGGTGATTAGTTTTAGTCGGATTTATGTACCTTAGGACCTTGGTTGGTACCTTGGGTTGGTTGGTGTAGAAGGGGGGAGGGGGTAGCGTGTTTTTATTTATTGCTGGTTTTGTTTATGCAAAGTTTTAATTGAGAGATGTGGTTCCTGGTTCGTGTTTCCTGTCCTGTGTTGATGTGGCTTGGATAGGTTTTAACTTTGGACTTGGGCGTTGGGGTTCGCATTGCGCTGGTCATTGCTGGGGTTGTTTCGGGGGGGGGTTACGTACATACATATTCTTGTCTCGGGGGCAGTAGTGGTGAGGTAGAGGGAGCAACATAGAACAGCGTCAGGTCTAACAGGATAATCATCTCTATTTCATGGCATTGGGCTTTGGCATCATGGGAGAGACGAGTCACGGCGTGTATTGATCAGCCGATCACCTTCCGACAGCATCATGGCGGTATCGTAACATATCTCAAAGAAAAATGGGGTATCATATTTAACTTGCCAAATCCGCCTGCCACTACCTCCTACATACTAGCCCACTCAATACAAAACACCCGTACCTCCCCTTCCCCTCCCTTCTCCCCACTCGTGCCAGCACTAGTACCCTCCTGAGCCGGCTTTTCCGCGCCAAACAGAAAGCTCTTCTTGACCGCCGTGCCCAGCCGCCCGCTTGCCACCAGGTCGAGCATGGCCACCTCCTCGTCCCAGCCGTAGCTGTTGGCCAGGTAATGTGCGTGGTAGCGGAAGGGATCGCCCGGGTACACGCTGTAGTCGCCACCGAAGCGGAGGCCCGGCGTGGTGTAGTACCCGCGCGCGTTGAGGTATTTGTAAAAGGGATAGTGGGCCGGGTAGGGGAGATTGACGACGGGGGATGATGATGTGGGGATTGGGAGTAGAGGGCTGCTTGTTGTGAGGGTTACGCCCGGGAGAGAGGATTCTTTGGGTGGTGCGGAGGGGGGAGGTGCGGCGGGTTTGGGGGTGTCAAAGAGCGAGGTGTCTTCTTCGGTTTCTGTTACTGCGGCCGAGACCTCGGCTACGGCGGCGGGTTTGGCCTTGCGCTTGCCCTGGTGCTTCGCCTGTACCTTTGCCTTTTCGTCCTCAAAAACCTGCTGGGCGTTGCGGCGCTGCTGCTTGAGATGCTGCAGGTAGGCCTTGCGGGCGGACGGGTCCATAGCAGAAAGCTGTGACAGGTGGTCGGTCAGCTCGTCAGCGACGTAGCCCGCGCCTTTATCAACGAGCAATCTAGCCTCCTCGGCGTGCAGCTCGATGGGCAATCCGAGGAAGAGATTCTGCGTCGGATTCTGAGGCATGGTGCCCGTTAGGACGGCACAAATGCCGTGGTGACGGCGGATATGGACGACATCGTCAATGTCGAAGACGAGGTACCGGCCTGCCACGCGCGAGATCCGGACCTGTCTTTCCGATGATGCAGCCATTGTTCGAGGTATTCTGAAGTACTGTGCCCCAGTTAGACACAATTCGAAAGCGCAATGTGATGGTGCTTTAGAAGAGATGGAGATGGGAGTCATAAAAGTTTTGATGATGTATGTTGTCGTCACAGAAATTCGGTGGATTGACAGATTATTATACAATTGATATAATCATGTTGTTCCCCATGATAATTTGAAAAGGGAATGTGACTGACCTTGCTGGCGGATGCTGCTGCGTTGAGCAGCGTCAATGAGGGAAAGGAAGAGACGGGGGAATTCTGAAGTTCGAAAATTTATGCAGGAAGCCCGTCCATGGAGCCCCACATTCGCGGAAATGTGGATGAATCTGGTTACGACCCAAATACCGTATCTTTGTAAAGTGATGGTGAAATGAACCCAAAGCAACCACATCCTGCGAGAATAAAACAGACTCGACAGAGTAGCACTGTGGGAAACAGCATATGGTGCCCATGGCCGTGGAATGTCCAAAAATAATAGGTATATCAAGCCGAGCCCGCCACAAACCAACAAGGCCAGCAACCGTTTCCATTCACCCCCACCGTCAGAGCTCCTCCCCCTAACTCGTTTGCATTATCCAATATGGCGAACATCGACGTTTGGCATAGACTTAAATTGCTGAAATGTCCCCATATTAACATTGCCAGCCAATACCATGTTTTCAGACCGGGTATAACCCTCAAAGTTTATCGCCATAGCGTTTCTCTTCAAAACTCAATGCCCTCCTTCCCTTTAGTTCCCGAGGACTTCTCCACTTCTTCATCGCCCTCCATCGGTGGCAGACTGTAGGGCTTAATCACCAAACCTCTTGACGCACTAAGACTGAACGATAGCGTCTCCCGGAACGAACTCGCCCCAGCCCCGCCGCCCCCCTTTTCATGATAGACTGGCAGTGTATGAACATATAGAAGGCCTTGAGCCTGGTCGCTCTTGTCTGGCCCTCCGGATTTGGACCCCGACCCTGAGGAAGGGGGCGGAGCGCCTGGGTTGGCGGGTAGTGGTATTAACTCAATGACACCGTCGCTAAGAAGTTCAATCCACCGGACGAGGCCAGAGGTGCGTGGGTAGAGTGTGGTCGGAAGGGTGATGATCGCGGTAAGTTGGGCTGGGTATTGGCGGAGGAGAGCTCGGAGGCTGTGAAGGAATTGGAGGACTTCAGAGGGATGGACGCATTGCGGTGCGTAGAGGCTTGGAAGAAGCAGGCTGGGGATTATTATGCGGTGAATGTCGGCCGGCGAAGAGGCTGAGAGTTTGGTTTGTAGATGTTTGATTATCGTCTTGAAGGGAGAGGTTGCGGCTTGGCTGGGCTGGTCAAACGTCGGCGGGCATGTGCTCGGGGTAGGATGTAGCGAGCCTTTGCACGCGCTCGGCGGAAGTCGTTTAGAGAGATCGAACGAATGGCAGAATGTCGCCTGATTGCTGTCCCCTCTTGCTGCTGCCCCAGGGGTTGCTTTATTCCCTAGCGCCTCGTATCTCCAAGCGATCTTCATCTTCTCTTCTGGGGCGGGCGCCGGTTGCGCTGACTTGGATTTGCTGTCTGGCGCAGCTACGCCGGGCAACTGATGTTTCCATTCCGGCGGGTAGCCAACAAGATGTACGTGGTGGCCCTGGACGAGGCCCTCGGCGGCGTAATATCGGAGAAGAACTCCTGAGAAATCAGTCGTGCCTTGCTCTTCTACTAACAGACAGTTTCCTAAGGGCAGTCCTCCATGCCCTGCGAGGAGCTGATCGAGCGATGACGTCCCCGTCGATGTGGTGGGCCTTCCATCGAGAGGCGACGGTCGAATTCCTGGCGCAAGCTGCTGTTTTTCAGATGTGGGTGCCGCCTGAGCGAGCGGTCGCCCTGGCCTTGCCGAGAGTACGGTATTTCTTCTCACGAATGACATGGTGTTGTGGTTGGAAGTCCCAAGTGGTAACTTTTTGGAGGGGTTGGAGGGGTGCTGATAAGACTAAAAGCTCTTATCGGGGTGTGCCCCACATCACTGCCTGCCGCGAACCGAACCCCTGCCCACTGCTTCGAGCGAACGTTTCCGGAATTTTTTGTCGCCAAACTCCAGCCTCTCCATCGCCATTCATCGTTGTCGGAAACCCGCGCCCACCTCCAAACTCCCCGCTCGCACGAAGATCTACCCCAGCCGAACGATCACCCCCCTCCCCGCCCCCTTACATACCGCATTATCCAATCCACCGCCGCCACCAAAACTCAACCAAGATGTCCAACATCGCCTCGGACGCGCAGCTCTTCGAGGAGCACTTCCGCATCGAGCGGTTGGGCGACAACAAGTACGACCGAGTGGACCGAATCTACTGCAAATCGGAAGACAAGAGCATAAGCATGACGCTCGACATCAACAACGAGCTATTCCCGTGCAAGCCCGACGAGGAGTTGCACGTCGCGTTGGCGACGTCGCTGCACTACGACGGCAGCAAGGACGACGAGCGCGGGTGGCGCGACGTGGCCAAGGCCGGCGCCAGCGATGCTACGTTGGCCGATATCTTCGACTATGTCTGTTACGGCAAGATCTACAAGTTCGAGGATGCCGAGGATGGGAAGGCGATGTGAGTAATTCTCCTCCGCGCGCGCGAGGCTTGGGCTGGCTGGCGTGGGTGGTAGTGGAAGCAAGGGGTACTGACATGTTGGGAAATAGCAAGGCGTATATTTCGTTCGGTGGTCTGTTGATGTCGCTTGAGGGACCGTACAAGAAACTGACGCCTCTGCGCGTGGACTACGTTTACCTCCTTGCCCGGAAGAGGTGATCGGGCTTTGCCCCAAGGCTTACGAAGTTCGGATTTTCGGAGGATATAGATGGCTTGCGGCATGATGGGAAGACAGTCTCATGGAATATCTGGCGTTCAGGAAATGGCAACTTAATGTTCTAAGGGAGGCTTGGCGAGTAATGACAGACGATACTCGATGCGCTGCGCCTGTCACCAAACCGCTCGCTGCTCGCCGCTCTATGCCTTTCTCTCCGGCGGAGAGACGTGCTGCCACTGCGGCCAGTGCGGGCCGGGAAACTCGATGAAGCGGTGCGACTTGGCGCCGAGCGCATCGTAGTGCGGCTCGTTCTCGGGTGTCAGGATCCCGTGCCGGGCCAAGAAATCGAGCATGACCATGGCGGAGTTTGGCTTCCACAGCCCCTGGGCGAGTTGCTCCTGCACCTCTTCCACGGTTTGGAGGCCGAAACTGGCAACCTCCCCGTCCTTGGGGCACGGAGTGATGCTGCCGTCTGCGGGCAGCTCAAGGTCGTAGACCCATTGGCACTCTGGATAAATCCAACCCGGTTCTCCCCCAGCGCGTTCGTCCGTGATGTAGATGTACGTAATGATACCGGTTTGCTTGAGGTGCTTACGCATGAAATCCTCCGGCAGCGACGCCTCCTCGTCGGCCTCGCGGACGGCGCACTCAAACGGGTCCTCGCCGGTCGCTAACCCGCCGGCTGCGGTGTTGTCCAGCATACTCGGGTATGTCGACTTGTTGGCGGCACGCCTGGGTACCCAAATACGGAAGTCATAGCGGCTCTTGTCGTCGTTGCGGCGGATGAAAGCTGTCATGTGTATGCCATAGCGCGCAAATCCAAACAGCCCCACGGCGACCCGCTCGACGCTGAACAGCAGTTCGCCTTTTCGGCCGTAGACGGGGAAGAGCTCGTTGCGCCAGCCCTTGAGAATCTTGAATGTTTGGTCCTGGCGCCAGTGTGCCGTCAGCCGGGCGACGAGCTGGCTGCGCTTTTCTTCGGTAGCTGGCTCTTGGAATAGTTGGATCGTCCTGGAATCGTGGTCGACCTTCATAGGACCCCTGACGTCCTCGGGGGTTTTCTCCAGGGCCTCGAGGACTGACAATGGCACATAGCCGATTGGGAACGTCCCTTCGCTGTCCGTCCAAACAAAAGTGTAGAGTCTTTTCATCTCCTCCGAGTACCCCTGAGGGTCACTCTCGGGATGGGGGAACCTGCATGCATGTAAGCCGGTGTTTTATGGGCACGGATTCACCGCTTGATCCTAAGAGCCGGCAGTCCCTCATCCATAATGAAGAAACTTATGTTCCTGAAAGGTGGAGGAGAAATAAGGAAAGGCTCAGATGGTAAGACTTACCCATCGACCTTATTCACCAAGTCCAAAACGGTCATGAGAGGCGCCATGGTTGGATTTCCGACAAGCTTATTTCCCGGTGTCAGATTTGAGTGGCTATACGCCGGCAAGAGTTCAAAAACCGAGGAAACGGGATGTCGGCGGTTCTACTAGGAGCTGAAATCATAAACTAGTGGATGTTGACGAAAGGGTACAAGACGGTAGAAGAACGATAGGGGTTTAGGTTAGCTTTAATACGGTGGAGTGACCTCCCTGCATGTCCAAAAACCTCTGCCTCCACTTGCAGAGCCTACAAAATGTTGGTACTTTTGTGGTATCTGATCCTACTGGTTTGGTTCGACTGGGGTTTGTGAGATACGTGTACGCTGTTTTTGGGCACTGCTCTCCCTCAATTCAGTATGGTAATAGTCGGGAATAGGTAAGTCATTGATTAAGCCTCCCAGGTCAGGCAATTGACCGATGACATCCAATCCGTTGTTCGTTGTAAGATGACCCCGCGGACCCCGCCATGACCCCGGGTAGGTGCTGCTGGTGGCTTCATAGAGTTGATGCTTGGCGGCATCCCGTGGATCACTCTCGAACCTGGCAGGGACTTCCACTGGGAACCACAACAACGAAAATTTGAGACAAAGGCTGGCCCGTCAAATTTATCATAGTACATGTACCAATGGAACCAGAAAACGAGTGAGCCTATCATCAGCAGCGTCTCGCTAAGAACACCCAGCATTCTTCAAAAAGCACCACAACCGGGGCACTGTCCTGAAGACCATCCATGAGAATATAACCCCCGGCCATTGACACACGGGTACAAATCCTCCCTATTTGGTAGTAGCACTCATAACGACAACAACAACAACAACAACAACAACAACAACACCACCCCTCAAACCCCTCCCCCCCCCCCCAAAAAAAAACATGGCCACCCCCCTCTTCGGCCTCCTCCCCGCGGGCTACCCCGTCACCACCACGCCGACCCAAACGCCCTCCCCCACGAGCTTCCTCTACGCCTTCCCGCCCACGCGGCCCTTCTCTCACATCGCCGTCTTCTTTCTCCCCGACGCCCCGCGCGACGACCGCGCCGCCGCCGCCATCTACCTCATCACCCCGCCCTCTCCGGGCCAGGTCGAGCCCAACCACAAGTTCCTGGGCGGGATCGGGCAGGGGAAGGATAGCGCGATCTTTAAGCTAGGGGCGGCTGGTGGTGGTGGTGGTGGTGGTGGTGGTGCGGGGAATGGGGCTGGCGGGAACGTGGTGATCGGGGTGTCGCTGGAGCCGGCGGAGGCGGTGGCGGCCAAGATCATGGAGCTTTCGTCCGAGTCGGCCGCTGGGTCTTCTTCTACTGCGCTGGTGCGGCAGCAGCAGCAGCAGCAGCAGCCGAGTACGTTGGTGCTGGCGCAGAGGATTATTAAGAATGCGTTCAACTTTTTGGCGGGGTTTAGTGGCACGGCTGGCCAGGTGGAGGTGGTGCCGCTGAAGGCGTTTGAGGAGTGGTGGCGGAAATTTGAGGGAAGGGTGAGGAGTGATCCGGGGTTTCTGGAGAGGGACGAGATGTGAATGAGGAGATGGGAGCTGAAGGGCCGACAGTAAGGAAAGAGTCGGGGGTGGGAACCCAGGATGTTTATCTTTAGCTGGATTCATGTGCGAATACAGGGGGAAAAAGGAGCGCTGGAGGGCGAGGGAGAAAACCAAAAGCTTTGTCATGGAGTATAATCGCTAGACGTGTATGTATCATAGTAACCGTAACCTCGTCAGACGCGGATACAAAATCGTTCGTCGCAAGTCGACCGGCAACAAACCCCATATGACGCCAAAGTTGAGTCCGGAAAAGACAGTCGGTCTCCGCCGTCCCAGAAGAAAGAAACCGTACTCCTACGCCCGCCTGCCATGCCTGCTGTACCCTGCACAGAAGAAGACAACAATACTAAAAGTTTTAGTCCACCACGTCAAACAATCAACACCAACAGAAGAAGCAGAACAATACTGAACAAATAAGCTCCTCTCACAGTAGCAGCAACGGTATCCTTCCCCACAGGCGCCAGCCGTACATTTTGACCACCTTACGTTTCCTGCAGCGGCGAAATCAAAGGGCTCTTCATCCGCGTTGGGCTCCCCGCCCTGCTCCTCCTGCCGACGCCAGAGAGCGCCAGATGCGGCGGGAGCGTCAGCCGCTCGCGGCTCTCGGTGCGCACGACCAGGCCGCTGCGATCCAGCGCCGACACGGTCGGCGATGCCAGGCCGTGGTGATAATGGTGGTGGTGGTGATGATCGACAACCTGCGGCGTCGCCAGCCCAGACGACAGGCCAAACCGCCTCGACGAGGCTGCCGATTTGGAGCTTGACGACAGCGCGTCGCTCGAGTCCGAGTACTCGTTGGTGTCGTCCAAGTCGACGTCGCCCAGCTCGAACTGGCTGGCATCGCCCTCCTCCATGACGCGCTCGTACGTCGCGCCACTGGACGGCCGCCGCGCGCCTCCGAAGATCTTGGTTGCGAGCCCAGACAAGCCCCGTGCCCCGGCACTGCCCTTGCGCCCGCCAGTCCCTGGCCTGCGCCGACGCAAGATCGAGTTAACGCGGCTGTAGAGGCGCATGCGCCAATCACGCTTGCGGAGGAAGTAAAGGAGGAGGAGAAGGAGGGCGACGAAGGCGAAAAAGCCGGTTACGGATTTGGACTTGGCCTTGTCGAGGATATCTTCGGTTTCAAGCTCCCAGTCGTCGTCGGCGTTTGTCTGGTTGCCCATGGATTTCCAGCTGGACCCGGCAAACTGAAAGTCCTGAGGGGTTCCCACCACGTTACTGCCGAAGCCCACGGGGTACCTGTCGTCACGGGTGGCGGGTGGTACTTGCCCGGCGGCGTAAAGGACCATCTTTCCCAGCGTCCAGCTTACTTCGATATCGTTGATTTTGTCGACAGGTTGAAAGGGGTCGATGAAACCCTTCTCCTTGGCATGCTCGAGCGCCCCTTTGGAGACATTCGCCGTCTGGAGTTCTTCAAGACCAACCCGAGGAACGCCGATGCCCTCGTGGAGGACATTGATCAGCCAGGACGCTTTGAAGCACGCCTCCTGGGCAACTTTGGCCTCGTCCTTTTTCCGACCGTTTATCTTGGCCGTGATTTGATTCCAATCCCGTCCGCAAAATTCCCTAACCCTCTCCTGATAGGTCGCAAAGTCATACGCCTTGTCGTCCTTGCCGCCAAACACGCCGTGCGTCGTATGCCAATATTCCGACACGCCAACAAAATGGTTCACATCGAAGTCGATCGCCGGGACATGCTGGCCGTTCAGCAGACAGGGGTTGTTCTCGCATGGCTTATCCTTGCCGAGCAGCGGGTGGGTCAGTTGCAGACACTCGTCGAAATGCCCGGTACCAATTAGGGTAGCCGTTCTCGGTTTCCGCTTGCTGATTAGCTCTCCGCTCAGAGTTGTCCGCAACCCCTTCGGCAGACATGGGTCGGGCAGTTCGGCTTCCGTCTCGGAGTATCGGTCCTCGAGGCTCTTGATATAGGCCTCTCGTGCTTGGTTGACGCCAAACCCTAGCCAGGTCGTGGTGAAGACCTTGTGTTCAGCCGGATGCCCATCGAGAGTGCGTAGCCGGAGGAGCTTGAGGTCGTCGGCGTGCTTCTCGGCCTCGGTGGCATTTGGTGCAAAAGCGATCTGCGCCGATGCACCGCCCATATCCAGAAACCCGTAGGTGTGATGCCCCTTGCCGTGCTGATGTTTGTCAGGGTAGTCAAACCCACCCAGGAGATAGTTTGACGCAATCCAGCCGTACAGCCCTTCCGTTTCGCCCTTAATGACTTGAATGTGGAGGTCGCAGTCGGGTAGCGAGAACTGGGTATTTTGTCGAAAATAGGAGCAGATTTCGCGCGTCAAGGCTGACTGTTGGCTTTGCGGGAGTAGTCGCATTCCGGCGGTGGCCATGAGAAAGATAGGTGTGTCTTGGATTTTGTCCGCGGGTATAATGTCCAACGCGTGGTCAACGAGGAGTTGTAGATGTTCTGGCCCGACATCCTCCACCTTGTCACCAAAAGTCGAGACCCCGGGTCTGATCTTCTTCGTCCACTTCTTCTCTGTCACAAGCTTCGGCAGATTGCGCAACTCCTCCTGTGACGCGCTCTTCAGCGCCTTTTTGGGATCTTTCCATTGGTAAATGTGCAGCCGAGTCCCAGACGAGCCGGCGTCCAGGATGACGCCCCATCGCCACTTCTTACCCATGGGAGAATGTAGCGAGGGTGCGCGTCGGGAACTCGAGTCCGGGTGGGCAAACGTCGGCGATATTGATCGCGCTCGTTTTCCGTGCCGAGAATCGTTGGTTATGGTAGTCTCGCGGTGCGCGCAAACATCAGGTCGACAGGAAATTCGACGAGGGCGTTGAGCGCCAAGGGGTCGAGACCCGAGCGAGCGGATACAGGGGAACGCACGTAAAACAAAGTTTCAACCTAATTTGAAAGCGGTAAATGCAACTAGGCAAAACGCACAATGTCGAGGTAGCGAGAGTGATGACGAGGAATTGACACTAAACGAAGGTACACAGCCCAAGCGGCTGAGTCGAATTGAATTGGTGGGAAAGTGTTGTTGGAAGATTGTCCCCGTCGCACTCTCTTTGGAGAGGGACAACAGGAATCACGTCCGATAACGTCAGGGGGGCGGCGAATCATGCATTGGCGGGCCCGCCGCTAGCGTGTTTTTCCATGAGGTGCTGTGGATCAAGATGGATCGTCTGCGGAAGGACGTTGGCCAAGCGAAACAAGTGGGGGTTGCAACGGGACACTGCAGAGATAATTAAATCTAAACTGCCATGTTGCTGTTTGCGGACTAGATCTGCTGTTGATGGCACAACCGTTTTCGTTGCACCGACACACCATGGCTAGCTTTTGATTCAAGTGGCGTATTTCGATAGTGGAAGTTAGGGAGTTATTTCGCTCTTCATTGTCAGCAACGAAGGACGGCTGAGCACCAGATTCTGACGCAAATAACCGCCGACACGTAAGCACCCCGCCTTAGCCCGTCCCCCACGTTTCGCAAGGCCTGGCCCTCCAACCCGGCCCGAAGTTCTTCTGGGGTGTTGCCAAGGCAGCCAGTTCCTGCAGTATGTATGCAAAAAAGTTGGTCAATGCAACATGCTCGTATTCCGATTGAGACGCCGCTATCAAATGCAAAGTTGGATGTTGGCAGTGTGGCAGCCGTTCCCAAATGCGGTTGGCTAGCGGTAACTAGTTATCATCCGGAAAGAACTACACGACTGCGTAGAATGTTGTGAACTTTTTTTTCTGTTGAAGCGGGCCATCTCCATGGTTGGTTGGGTATGACGTTCGGACAATCGGACAACGGCCTTCTTCTGGGCCACCCTTTTCCCCAGCTGGGATGGTCGCTGACAGACCGGCCTGCAGGCCGGAAGCACCGAGCTTCTGCCGGAGGAGGAGGATGCCAACATTGCAGCGGACGAGAACAAACCATCTTTATTCAATCGTCTCGGCTAGGCAACCAACTAGAACGCGATTGGCGTTCTTTGAGGCCTGGATACCTTTTTCGACAAGGCTTGTGTAGAGGTCTATGTCGGAAGCCGGTAGGTCGCCCCTAAACCAGAGGTTCGTCACCTCATCCCGGGTTGGTAGGTAGGCGATGCAGCAAGCTGCTAGAATTTTATCGTGCTCGGAGGGTATGGGATCCACGACGACAGTTGGGGTAGAGTTCTCGCCGGCGTCTTGAACAAGAGCAGCAACCCCCCCTGCGACGGTGTCAACGCAGTCGATGCCCGCATCAGCGAGGGCGGCTGCCGCCACTGTAATACACCCGCCCAGGGCATTCATCATATCCCAGACCTCGTCGCCCTGTAACTGAGACGTTTCCCGGTCTTGGTCACCTTCCACGATGGAGATGATGATGTCAACACCGCTCTTGGGCCATCGATCCGCAATGATAGCACCGCGCAGAGCGGCCTCCAGGTGAATACCAAGGTCCCGCTCGCTGGGATCACGAAGATATCCGCGCCGCTGCTTTGTCGCAAACGGAGCGTATTTGACGTGGGTGGACAAGACGATGTGTGGGGAGAAAGGGGCGGATCTTGGAAGTGATCTTGGCCCGTGAACAGAGCAGCTGAGTTTCAGTCCGGAAACACCAGGCTTTGCCGAGGTTTCAATCTCTAAATAGGCGGATCCGGATGCCGAAGGAGTTACACCGGTCTTGAGGTCTGCCCAGAGTTAGCGTAGCTCGGCGGAACGAAAAAGAGAAGATACATACACATTTTCCGGGTCGCATTTGGAGGGCGCGACCTTGTCTTCGAAGATTTGGGTCTCTGGGTGATAACATCATCAAATACCGGGGGTACTGTGGCACCAGCAGGGCCGTTGATGCGTCTCCTATCCGCCATGGTCGACACCGAGGATTAGGTAGGGAGTGTTCTTGGTTTGTTGGATTTGGTGAGGATTTTGAACGTCTCTTCTGAGGTGGCGTCTCAGCTTAAAGACAAAGCGAAAGGCTGGGGTGAATATTTAGTTTGCGATGAATAACCACGGCGAGAAGAAGCATGGAGCTTGCTTTTTTAGGCTCTGTGGTTGTCTTGGTTGACAGGCAGTCAGTCAGTCGAGAATCTTTCAATCGCTCACAGAAAACGAGCCTCACTTCAGATCGGATGAGCCACAACTGCAGTAGCGCAAGCCACTGGCAGGCGCTCGGGCCACATATTGCCCCACCATTCCACCAAGGTTTTAACTGAAAATTTATCGAGCTCTGAGCTTTGTTTCCTTTCCAAAAACCATCGCGGGCCATATCGCGACTGACAATGCGCAATGGGCATCCGTCCCGCGCAGGAAGTGATTATTGCTTCTACTGCCGAGCATGAGTTGCTTGAGGGACAAGCGACCTCTTGGAGCTCTGCCCGGCGGTAGTCGCGTAATCGCTGGCCTGGGTGCGCAGCGGTGGTCCTCGAACGAGGTTCTCGGCGCCTGGCACGCTTTCACTAACCGTCGACCCGACTCGTCATGGTTTTTATAGCATTGATCAGTAAGTCCAACCAGCCAACTCTCGTTTGCTCCCCAACACCTTCCATGATGATCTCCTATCCACTGTTCACGCGATTTCTCTGAGCGAACGAACTACATGCACTACCATCTGACTCGAATCGTTTGATGCATTCATCACATCGTCGTTTTGTGTCAATAGTTGACTGACTTTACGGCAGTGTGCCTGAACTCAACTTCACTCGCTTTCCCTCGACCAGAACGTGCTTGATGACAAGGTAAGGCGAATTTTTTTTCCGCATCTGTCGCCCACTTCCATGATGAGAACCTTTCAATTCAGTTCTGCTTCTGAACAAGAATGAAGATACCCCATACCAAAATAACCTCTGATATCAACTTCACCCAATCTTTAAGAGTCCTGCAATTCGTCATTGAATAATAGCTGACTTTGGACAAGTTACTTCTAGTTCCACTCGGCAACCTTGATTACCACTCGAGTCCCATATCAAGCGACGGTATGCATAGTGGTGCTTTGCTGCTTCTTTCCTTCCACCCTGATGACCATAGCTTATCCATTCAACGATATGTACGGGCCGAGCCTTCCATCCGCACTCTAGCATTCTCAGGATCATCCTCGGGGATGTGATGATGAGTTGTGGTGTCGTTCCTCCGGGGACATAATTAAGCTTCCGTTGTTCGGGTTTGGTGTGTACCGTTATGGTGCATGTCAGGTCGAGCCGGCTACGTAGGGCTGAGTTAAACCGGCTTGTCTGATCCTGGATTCCTGACACAATGTTTCCACGCGGTTCCCGGTACAGGATGATCGCTGACGCGTTACCAGATCACAGGTCCCCGCATTGACTGTCCCATGCCTCACGAACGATCAGGGGTTGTTACGAAGGTTCAACACGAACAGGTAAGCGGAGGCATGCCAAGCCGGCCACTGCCCGTGTATACGTAGTTCCACTGAAGCACATTTGCGAAATGCAACGCTCAGAAGACAGTCATTTGAGTAATACAAGAAAAGTTAAATTCACCATCTCGTCTTGATTTGCGGCGTGTACAGATTAATTCTAGTGGATTGAAAGCACCGATATCGAGTAAACGAGCAAAATACGAATAATTCCGCGAAGAAATTGCCAAACTGGGTGAAGATATTCGTCGCTCGCTTGACATGCTGGATGGTTTTCATTTCGTTCCTGGAGTCGAGGTACCCACATTTGAATTCGGGGGTTTTTAGTCTCGCTATGGGGAAGGGGAAGTTGGCCGTATCAGAATTCTGCCAGCTGCAAGTTAGTGGCACGCAATCGAGTTGACACCAAGCGACGTTAGTGCCCCCAAGAGTACGGCGCCAAGCTTTCCGGAGTGTTTTCCAGAAACGATACGCCACGGCCAGGGAGGTGAGAGCTGGGACGAACGAACACCTTTTCCTTTAACTTTTTGTACGACGTGCTTGCGATTGCGCCCTCCACGACGACATCAGCCATGCGCTGACACCCGACGACCCTAGATCCCGCCGATTCCACTAAAATTCCATCGAAATTTCTCGCGGGAGAACAGCAGCAGGGCGAGTGCGTACACGGCCGCAGGCGCATGTACGAAGGGGCAAGCTTGCTGTTGGGTGCTGCACCTCTTAGACCCTCCGCGCACGGCTAATGCTTCCGTTCACATCGTCGGGGTCCAAGGTGACCCCTAGAAACCATGTCGGCGGCTATTCGAATGGGTACCCGCGGGGGAAGACCTTCGACATCTCTCCTCACAGGTGTGTGTTTCCGCCCCTTTCATCCGCCCCTCCTCGCCTCTCCATTTCGTATCCTCCCTCCCGGCCACCAACCCCGTCCAGGTTAAAAAAAAAAAATGCTAACATGCGGCCCCTACAGATACCAACCACGCGGCACGAACCCAGCCAACCGCCGCCGAACCCAATCCCTCGTGCGCATCGGCGTCGTAGCAGCCGTCCTCTTCTTCCTCACACTCTACGTCTTCACCCGCGGCGGCGGGGACGGTTCGTTCTCGGTGCTCTCGATCTTCTCGCTCGGCCTGCTCTCGTCCGGCGGCGCCGACTTCCAGCTCGAGACGGTGCGCTACCACGACCTGTCCAACGTGCAGGGCACGGCGCGCGGCTGGGAGCGCGAGGAGCGCATCCTGGTGTGCGTGCCCCTGCGCGACGCCGAGGCCCACCTGTCCATGTTCTTCTCGCACCTGCGGAACCTGACGTACCCGCATCATCTGCTCGACCTCGCGTTTCTGGTGTCGGATTCTAAGGACAATACGATGGGCGTGCTGGTCAAGAGCTTGGAGGATATTCAGGCGGCCGAGGAGGAGGCGATGCACTTTGGGGAGATCTCGATTATCGAGAAGGATTTTGGGCAGGTGGTGAATCAGGATGTGGAGAGTCGTCACGGGTTTGCGGCGCAGGCGGGCAGGAGGAAGCTTATGGCGAGGGCGAGAAACTGGCTGTTGACGGCGGCGTTGCGGCCGTACCACTCGTGGGTGTACTGGCGTGATGTGGACGTTGAGACGGCGCCGTTCACCATTCTGGAGGATCTCATGCGGCATAACAAGGATGTTATCGTTCCGAGTGAGTACATACCTACCTGGGCGGTAGCATCTATTGCCCAAATACTGACGGCTCTCTGCAGATGTGTGGCGTCCATTGCCGGAGTGGCTCGGTGGAGAGCAGCCGTACGATCTGAATTCGTGGCAGGAGTCCGACACAGCGCTGACGCTTGCCGATACGCTCGACGAGGATGCTGTCATTGTCGAGGGGTATGCCGAGTATGCGACTTATCGACCGCATTTGGCGTATCTCCGAGACCCCTACGGCGATCCTGACGTGGAGATGGAGCTTGATGGCGTTGGCGGTGTGAGTATCTTGGCAAAAGCCAAGGTATTCCGCTACGGCGTCCATTTCCCGGCATTCAGCTTCGAAAAGCATGCTGAGACCGAGGGGTTTGGCAAGGTAGGTTTTGACCCAGGCTCTAGGTTTCGGATTTTAGCTGATCCGGCGATAGATGGCGCGAAAGATGGACCTCTCCGTCATCGGGCTGCCTCACTACACCATCTGGCACGCGTACGAGCCCAGTGTGGACGACATTAAGCACATGGAGGTAAGTGTTTATCGATTTTGGCTGGGCCTGCGATTGGTGCTAACGTCCCGCAGCAAATGAAGCGGGAGGAGCTAGCCCAAGAGGCGGCGGAGAAGGAGAAGGCGGAGAAAGCTAAGAAGCTGAAAGAGTCATTTGGTGATGCCACCGGACAGTGGGAAAAGGACAAGGTGGCCATGCAAAACATTGCTGTCCAGGACAAGAAGAAGGACGCCGCCGCTGCCGCTGCCGCGACCAAGGATGAGGCTGACGCTGAGCTGCCAGGGGGCAAGGTGGTGGAGAAGGTCGCTGCATAACATGAACCGCAGGCGGACAGCAAGACATGATTGACCATAGTCATGGCAACTGACTTGTTACTATTTCCTATTTGTTTTTTCCACAGTGTTACAGGAGGCAAGCATCTGCGGGAGGGGAGGGGAGGGAGGCTATAGGCGCGGTCTCTGAGCTATGCCGTTGCGCATTCATTGCATGTTGGACCGGGGAAGGAGAGACAAAAGGAAGCAACATTAATATTGTCGTGTACGACTAGATCTCATGGCTGGGGCGTTTTTGGGGGTTGGCTAGGGCAATGACTGGATCATGGATTACAGGAAGGTCAAGGAGAGGAGATGATTGTTTTGACACCTAGATACCTTGAAAAGTCTCTTTCTGTGCCTTTAAACATGGGGTCTTCCTTCGTTCGTTTCAGGGGTTCCTGAGTCCTGAGGGCCGCGGGGCGGCGTCCGCGATTAGCCGAATCAACAGAGTCTGATTGGCTCGCGCCCCAGCAAAGTGTCCAGAGGGATCGCGACAAGGGTATTCATTTGTAGGGGAGCTCCATTCAAGGATGGCATTTACGACTTCGAGGCCCAACACGCTACTTACGGAGAGTGGAGTTCTTTTGGCTGGACAGTTCACAGAGTTGCAAGACAGAGCTGTTGTTAAAGAAGTTCGTTGGCTAAGCAGTTGTTGTTAGGTTTACCTTCAGCTCTGCAGGCCACTTTCTAGGGTTCAATCCATCTTCGACCCGTGGCACCGTCACAAGGACAATTTGTCACCACCACCCTTCGACACACCCTCGCCGTCCTCGGCCACAACCCCGATTACCGCTGCCCAGCACCCCAAATCGGAAGTGCTACCTCTCGGGACACCGCCGGTACCAGAAACGCCGTTGCGCCTCCAGAATGAGCCGAGATGCCCAGCTCAGCGCGCCCATAATGGACCAGGCTATCGCAGCAACACTGGGAACGTCTACCCCTCGGCGGAACCCTCTGCTCTCCACGCGCATGCAGTACCGCAGCCGCCCCGTCTCGATAGCTGTCGACCCCGTGTCGCTCGTCATATCCGAATGTATATCCATCACCTCGGCCATCCAGAAATATGCCCGCTCGCCGCACTCATCCGTCTCGGCCATCCTCGGCGGCAGCCCCAACCTCATCCAGCTCGTGCCGCCCACCGCTGGCGCACGCCGTACCCGCAAGACGGCTTCTGATGCTGCGTCAGATGGTGTGGGCGATCTTGCGGCGACGAACAGGTGGGGGTTGCGCGGGAAGAAGGGCAAGAGCATGCAGGACAACCCGCTGATCTCGGGGTTTGGGAGACTACGGCAGGAGCTGGCGGGGGTCAAAGGTATGTGTATACCGTGGATGGAGGCGTATGAGGGGACAGACATGCTAACTCAAAACTGCCAGACCTTCACAGGTTCGACTCGCTCGTGCTCCTCTACCCGTTCCTCCAGATCATCCAGGCCAAGGGCACGGCCGCCCCCGTTACGGTCCTCGCGCTGAGAGCGATACAAAAGTTTCTGGCCTACGGCTTCGTCGCGCCCGCTTCCCCCCGCTTTGCGCTCGCCATGCAGGCCCTCTCCGCGGCCATCACCCACTGCCAATTCGATATTAGCGACTCGGCGCAGGAGGAGGTGGTGCTGCTCATGATTCTACACCTGATGGAGGACATGCTGTCGGGGCCGGGCGGGGATATCCTTAGTGACGAGAGCGTGTGCGACATGATGGGGCGCGGCCTGACCATTTGCTCCCGGCCCAGATTCTCGGAGGTGCTGCGCCGGACCGCCGAGGCCTCGATGGTGCGCATGGTGCAGATCATCTTTGAGGATTTGAAGCATCTAGAAGAGGAAGCCGGCGATGAGAGCGAGGCGCTGGACCGGCAGACGAGCGCGGATATGGACACTGTCAGCATGGACCCGGCCGCTAATGGGACCGATGTTCCGGCAACAGCCCCAGAAACAGCGGAGGCTCTGGAGGCGGCGGCGCCAGTGGAAGCCGGGGGTGCTGTGGAGACCACCTCGGGTGAGGCAGGTGAGGTTGGTGAGGCCGTTGGAACGAACGAACCATCCACCGAGCCGAGGCCGTCGTCGAGCTTGGAGAAGGAGAGCATCGCTTCGGAAACACCCAGGGGACCCAGTGCGGAGGTTGGTCGGCCAAGCACGAGCTCGGCCGCCGAAAGCGCTGCCTCTGTCGACCTCCGTCCCTACTCTCTACCGTCGATCCGGGAACTCTTTCGCGTTCTCGTGACCTTTCTTGATCCCCACGACCGGAAACACCCCGATCAGATGAGGGTCATGGCCCTGCGAATCATCCATGTGGCACTCGAAGTAGCAGGACCGTCAATCGCCCGGCACCCAGCCTTGGCATCGATCGCCGAAGACCAGTTGTGCTGCTATCTTTTCCAGCTCGTGCGGTCCGACAACATGGCCGTCCTCCAGGAGGCGTTGATCGTGGCTGGCACGCTGCTTTCTACCTGCAGAGGAGTGCTCAAGCTACAGCAAGAGCTTTACCTGTCATATCTTGTGGCCTGTCTACATCCGGCGGTGGAGATCCCTCGAGAGCCGGGCATTGACCCAAGCCTCTACTCGGGCATCCCACAGTCGCCTAAGTTGGTCAAGCCGCCGCCATCGCAAGCTGGCAGTGGCCGCTCTACACCTGTGGCTGTCAAAGACCGGCAGAAACTGGGGCTCGAGGGCGGCGCCCGGAAACCGGATGCCAGGCAGGCCATGGTGGAGAATATCGGCGTGCTTGCGCGAATGCCAACATTCATGGCTGAGCTTTTTGTCAACTACGACTGCGATGAAAACCGTGCGGATCTCTGCGAGGACCTGATCGGGTTATTGTCTCGGAGCGCTCTGCCCGACTCTGCCACCTGGAGCACAACAAGCGTGCCCCCGTTGTGCCTGGACGCGTTGTTGCGCTTCATCCAGTTTATCGCCGAAAGGCTTGACCAAACTCCTGAGGTAGATGGATATCCGGACCCGACAGAGTTGAGAGAGAGGCGGCGCAGGAAGAAGCTCATCATCAAGGGGACCGCCAAGTTCAACGAAAGCCCCAAGGGCGGGCTGGCCTATTTGCAGGAGAAGGGCGTTATAGAGGACGCCTCCGACCCGCTGGGTGTTGCAACGTTCTTGCAGGGCACTTCTAGGGTGAACAAGAAGATGCTCGGCGAGTTTCTGTCGAAAAAGGGGAATGAAGCTGTCCTGGACGCGTTTATGAAACAGTTTGACTTCACAGGCAAGCGGGTAGACGAAGCGCTCCGTCTCATGCTAGAAACGTTTCGTCTCCCGGGTGAGTCGGCGTTGATCGAGCGCATCGTCAACTCCTTTACGGAGAAGTATTGTACTAGCTCTGTCCCGAAGGGAGTGGCGAACAAGGACGCCGTCTTCATTCTCACATACGCGATCATCCTCCTCAACACAGACCAGCATACTCCAACGCTGAAGAACAGGTCGCGCATGACGTTCGAGGATTTCTCACGCAACCTTCGCGGGCAGAACGACGGCGAGGACTTTGCCCCCGAATACTTGCAGGACATTTTCGACACCATCAGGACCCACGAGATCATCCTCCCCGATGAGCACGACAACAAGCACGCGTTCGATTACGCCTGGAAGGAGCTTCTCCTGAAGACGGAAGAGGCGGGCCCGCTAGTGCTCTGCGACACCAACATCTACGACGCCGACATGTTCGCCACCACCTGGAACCCCATCGTCTCGTGTCTCTTCTTCGTCTTCATGTCGGCCACCGACGACACTGTCTACGCGCGCGTCATCACCGGGTTCGACGAGTGCGCGCGCATTGCGACAAAGTACGGCAACTCGGAGGCGCTCGACGAGATCATCTACCGGTTGAGCTACATCTCGACGCTGGGCAGCGAAGCGCTCGCCAACACGTCGCTCAACACTGAGGTGCAGGTGGGAGAGAACAGCGTCATGGTCAGTGAGCTGGCGGTCCGGTTTGGGCGGGACGTTCGGCCGCAGCTGGCGACGCTGGTGTTGTTCCGTGTTGTTACCGGCTCGGAGCATGTCATTCGGAAAAGCTGGAAGCATGTAAGTTGCTGGTGTTTGCGGTCGAAGGGCGTTGTTGCCGTGCTAATATGGATCTAGATCATCCGGATATGGCTTAACCTCTTTGTTAACTCGTTGATACCCTCATTTTTCTCGACCGAGGCCGACAAGCTTGCTCTGCCGGCAATCCCGTTGCAACCTCCTTCGCAGATTATTGACAGGGGTGCCAAGCAGAGTGAAGCAGGCTTCTTCTCGGCGTTTACCTCGTACATCTCGAGCTATGCAGCCGATGACCCCCCCGAGCCGTCCGACGAAGAACTCGAGAGCACGTTGTGTACCGTGGATTGCGTGAATCAGTGTCACATGGGCGATGTTTTCGCCAATGTTGCGTAAGTTTCAACCCGCTTCATTTGTTACATCTAATAGCCCGTCTAACACGTCACAGGCACCTTCCTAGCCATAGTCTCGAGGCCTTGGTGGACACCCTGCTTGACCAGATCCCCGAGGATAACGGGTCAACTGTGATCACGGTAAAGGCGGAAAACATCCCCCCATCCCAGGCCAACGGGCAGAAGCCGAGGCAGAGCAGCGCGCTGTACGACCCTGCATTGGTGTACATCCTTGAGTTCTGCACCGTTCTGGCGCTACGTGACGACAGCACCGTCGAACTGCTCGGGAAGCGCGTTGTGGAAGCCATCCAGGCCATCCTCCGGGATGTACCGCGGTACCACCCGATCCTCATTGAGCGGGCCACCTTTTTCCTCTTCAACCTCCTCCAAGCGAGTTATGTGAGTCAACCCTCAAGTTTCCGTGCAGAGGAAGTAGCTGACCATGAGCAGGACTATGACTACGTCCGGGTTCCCATCCTTCTCCACACCGTCTCGAGCTTCCCAAGCGACACATTAATCAAGGCGTCGGGCCTCGTGCTGCGCGGCCTCAAGCTCTGCACCGAGAAGCCCTGCCCGCTGCGAAACGAGATCATGACGTCGCCGGATTTCTGGGTCATCCTGCAAACTCTGGCCACGGATGGCGACGCGGCGCCTGCCGTGTTTGAGATACTTCACAACGGCGTGTCGGACACGCCGTCGGCCATCATGGCAGATAACTACGAGGCCGCGCTCACCCTATTGAACGAGTTTGCCTCGATGGCCAGTGTTGGGGCCGTAGCAGAGCAGGAGAACGATCGGAAGCAGGGGCGAAAAGGCGGGCGGCCTGTCAAGCATGAGAAGCCCAGGTGGGTTTTCGATCCGGGCGTGTTGCAGAAATGCTTGGTTGCTAACGCGGAGCAGTGAAAACTCCGTTGTCGAACGCGGCGTCAAGGCCCTCAACAACATCTACCGCATGACGGAGCGCATCCCGCACCTCATGAAGCAGTCGCACCTAGAGAGCAACGAAGGTGAGCACACCCTCCCACCCCCTCCCTCCCCCGATACCCAAGCAGCCATAGTCCTACTTACTAACATCACCCTAGCCTGGTCCGCCTACTGGCTTCCCGTCTTCCAGGCGCTCACAACCCAATGCACCAACCCGTGCCGGGAGATCCGGCACCTGGCCTTCAGCTCGCTGCAGCGGTCGCTGCTCTCGCCGGACCTGACGTCGTCGCAGGAGGAGCACTCGGAGTGGACGGCCATCTTCGGCGAGGTGCTCTTCCCGCTGATCCTGCGCCTGCTCAAGCCCGAGGTCTTCTCGTCGGACCGCGACGGCATGAGCGAGACCCGCGTCCAGGCCGCCTCGCTGCTGTCCAAGGTGTTCTTGCAGTACCTGGTCGTTTTGTCCGAGTGGGACGGTATGCTGGATTTGTGGGTCAAGATCATTGAGATTATGGACCGCTTGATGAATAGCGGGCAAGGGGATAGCTTGGTATGTGGTTAATCCCCCCGAGACAGACAGGTGTCGGGGGCAGGAAACTTGTGTGTGGCTAACGTGTGCTGTGTGTGCTTTTAGGAGGAGGCTGTTCCCGAGAACCTCAAGAACGTGCTCCTCATCATGTCGAGCAACGGATACCTCGTGCCGCCGAGCAAGGACCCATCGAAGGAGGAGCTGTGGAACGAGACGTGGAAGCGGATCGATCGGTTCTTGCCGAACCTGAGGACGGATCTTGCCTTGGAGGAGCCCGTGGTGGAGGCGCCGCCCCCATCTGCTGGTCTGCCGCCGGTAGCAGCAGCAGCAGCCGCAGAAGAAACGGAGACAGCGGCGACGGAAGAGGCTGCTTGATGACGGGAGAGGGGTTTTGGTTAGTGGGTGGAGAGATACCAAGAGAGCTTCTTGAGGATGCATCTGTTGGAGTTGGCTGAGATGGTTATTTGTGCCGTCAAGCGTAATAGAGTAGAATAGAGAACGGTGCCTGGTCGCATACTGTGTGTTGTATGCATCTGAGTATCAACTACCTGACTATTGTGTAACCCTTCACTTCATCAAGGGGGTTCACAGTGTGGATGCACGGTGCCAAGTGGAGAATATCAACTGTTCTACAACTCTCCTTTGCAATCGATGATCAGTTTTCTTGAACTAACAACTCAGTTCCGCACTTCTTTCAATCTCGACTCGCCCAAATCGTTAGGACCGACTTCCAGCATATTTGATACAGCCCAAGCTCCCTTCACATTTGCCGGGGTCCGACGCCGCAGGAAGCCGTGTTTGCTGCGCATGTCGAGTCATCGGACAACCAAGAGTCACACACAAGAAGGCCCCCAACGGAGAAAATGAGGGTATAAGACGGCAACCCTCAATACACAAATGCTCGCTCGTCTTGCTCGACCTAGGACACTGTCCATATCGAATATTTTCCCTTCCATGAAACGCAAGCTCGATCACTCGTTTTTGGAAGCCCAGGCTTCTGGGAGAACCACCCCACCAAGCGTTCCCATCACAACCACCCTCCAGAACACCACTCTAGCTCAAGCTCAATCCACCACTACACCCACCACTACAGCTCAACCCATAACCTCCCCTGCAAACACACCCGCAGTCACAACCGCACCACGCACAGCCATGGCCACCCCCGCCAACCCCCACCCCACCATCACCCTCACAGAACGCGAGGAGCAGCTCAAAACCCTGCTCCTCTCCGCCGCGGAATCCATGAACGCCTCCTCAGCAGCCTCGCCCAACCCCAGCGAGCCCCTCGTCCTGCGCTGGGCGGGCGGCTGGGTGCGCGACAAGCTGCTGGGGATCCCGTCGCACGACATCGACACGGCGCTCAGCAGCACGACGGGCGAGGAGTTTGTGGACCGGCTGCGCGACTACTGCGACGTGCCCGCGCACCGCGCCCGCCACGCGCTGCTGCCGGACGACGTCGGCCGCCTGCACACGGTGCCGCGCAACCCGGACAAGTCCAAGCATCTAGCGACCAGCACGATCCGGCTGTGCGGGTTGGATGTGGATTTTGTGAATCTGAGGCGGGAGACGTATACCGAGGTGAGCAGGAATCCGGTGGTGGAGTTTGGGACGGCGGAGGAGGATGCGCTGAGGAGGGATGCGAGCGTGAATGCGCTGTTTTATAATTTGGGGACGGGGATGGTCGAGGACTTTGTGGGCGGGTTGGCAGACTTGGAGGCGGGGTTGATTCGGACGCCGCTGGAGCCGTTGCAGACGTTTTTGGATGATCCGCTGAGGGTGTTGAGGCTGGTGAGGTTTGCGAGTAGGCTGGGGTTCAGGATTGATCCGGCTGCGGAGCAGGTTATGGGTGATGAGAGGGTGCTGGGGAACTTGAAGGTCAAGATCTCGAGGGAGCGGATCGGGGTGGAACTGGAGAAGATGATGAAGGGTGGGTTTTTTTCTACAGCTGGACAGCAGCCTTTTCCGGGTGTGGGAGGTGTGATAACAATGCTGACTTCTTCTTGCAGGCAAAAAGCCCGTCGAATCGCTCCGACTAATCGACAGGCTTGGACTCTACCACGCCGTGTTCACGGACCCTGAGCGGACAGGCATGCCCAAGCCGGATACGACGACCTGGAAAACCGCCTACGAGTGCTTGGAGCAGCTCGAGGCAAACAAGACGCCCGGCTCCATCTACGACCTGCTCGTCACGAGCGAGGAAGCGCGATATTACGCCTGGTCACTAGCGACCCTCACCCCCTGGGAGCAGCTGCCGGACGATCCGCCCCTGAGACCGGGAAAGGCCGCGCTGCCGCTCCCGACACAGGCGGCCAGGGAGGGTTTTAAAGCGCCCAACAAGTTGTGCGACGTCGTTACGGCTGCACATCGCCACCGCCCGGCCATCTTAGCGCTGAGGGATGTGGTTCGGGAGAAACAAGAGGGTCTGGATGAGCGGGACCGGTTCGGTATGGCTATCAGGGACTGGGATGCCCGCGGTGGTAACTGGCGGCTGCAGGTGCTCTACGCCATCCTGGTTGATGTGGCCGAGCGTGTTAAAGTCGCGGATAAAGGGGGCAGCTATGCTTGGGACGATGTCCTGGCCGAGTGGCAGAAGTTCCTCGACCACCTTGTGGAGCTGGGCGTCATGGACGTTCCTACCATCAAGCGTCTCGTGGATGGGAAGATATTGGCCAAGGCGTTGGGGGTCAATCCTGGGAGGTGGACAGGTCCGGCGTTGGATGTTGCGCTAGCCTGGCAGTTGCGGAATCCGGGGGTGGAAGATCCAGCCGGGGGTATCGAGGAGGTGAGGAAGAGGAAAGAGGAACTGGGTATCCCCTGATGTAGAGGCTTGGTTCAGATCTTGATGAACATATCACGAACTAAGACCTTCATCTCTAACTCAGGGCACTCTCTGAGCCAGAAACCCCATTCACGGGACTAGGTTTTGTTGCGGTGCTCCGTGGTTGGGGAGAGAAGGAGTCTTTAGCTATAACATAGGCTAGCGGTCAACTTGACTACAAACTCGAAGTACACTTGTTCATAATTGGTTGTTCGTTTGTGCCTTGTGTCTCAAATGTGCCGGTGTTTTTCATTAGAGTTTGGGAGAAAAGCAACCTAAGAATAGCGGCTTTGAATGCTGGAATTACAGCGGAGTTTCAGCGCCTTCCGGTCCCCATTTCAGGGTGGAAACGGCGGATGGGCCCAGCACCGAAATCCAACCTTTACCAATCCTACGTAACACCACCCTCTAAGGCCGAACTCAACTTCCACAACAGATCTCAACCTCGGGGCCGATTCTGCGGGTTAAAAGTCGGGTTTTTCAAGTCCATCCAGACAAGTTTAACCGGACCGTTCTATCGTTCTATTGCGGTCAACATGTCGTGGTTCGACCAGGTCACGGCGAAAGCGGCGCAAGTTCAAAGTTTGGAAGAGTTAGAGACCGAGACACGCGACAAACTGGAGCAGCGTATGTTTGTAACAAGAAGTACTATATTTGTTCAGGTAGAGAATAAGTTGCTGATGAGTTCTTATTGCACAGATGTGCCGCACTCATTCACTCTCAAGGAGCTCGCAGAGGCGGCAAGGGAACCACTCAACTCGGCCTTGTCAACGAAATCAAGAGTGAGTGAAGGAACTACACCAATACCAACTTTCCCAGCTACTAACATGCCCCAGGAGGCGAGGGCAGCGCCAACCCAACTTCTATCAGTTCTTGCATGCCTACGATATGAGGGCCGCATCACCCCTGAACCATCCACAGACCACGATGCAGTACAGGAGCTCGCCCTCAACATAGCCAAACTCATCGCCCCTGTGGTCACCCAAGACCAGCCTGAGGGTACGTCTACTCCATCCCAGCGTCACTCTGAAATGAGACTCATCACTCCCCAGCTTCAAGCCAGGACCTTCTCAGAAACAGCCAAGCTCTTGTCAAAAAGTGCAAGGCGAACTCTGGGTTGGGCATCGCCGCCCTTGAAGCACTCATCAAACAGACCACGGACCCAATAAGACTGGACGATGAGGTCCTATACACCCTACTTGCCTACACAGACGAAACGCAGACCGAGGGAAGCCACGAAACGGAAGCGATTGCAGATCGACTCCTCGAGCAACAATTCAGCATCCCCGGTAGTCTTACGAAGGACAAATTTCTAACCGAGGCCGTCCTCCAAACCTACCTGCGCCCGCTCTTCTCCAAGTCCAAGCCGTCCTCCATCACAGCATCCGGCCGGAAGGCAGAGTACGCAGATGACGCCGGCAGCAAGGCTGAGAGTATGCCTGACGAGTCCGCCGTGACCAAGCCGTGGAAGTACACCGACATGAGAGCCATCCCGGCAGTAGCATGGGCGGTGCGCGAAGCCGATGTAAGTGCATACCATTCATATTCGGCAAAGTAAAAGGGGGTATCTCCTACACACAATAATAGACCAGACCAAAACAACCCAACACAAAAAGACTAACTCCGTGCCTTCCACACAAACCCAGACCCAACTCATCGCCCAACACTGGCCGCTCTTCATCCCCGTCGTCCTCACCCTCGCCGACGACACCGCCACCCCGATCCGCCGGCGCGGCCTGCTCATCCTCGCGGACTTCCTCGCCAAGTTCCCGGACAAGACCCTGCACGGCACGGGCCTGGCCCAGGTGTTCGAGGACGCCGTCTTCCCGACGCTGAGCTACCTGCCCAGCCTAACACCCGAGGACGAGTCGGTCGAGCTCCTCGTCCCGGCGTACAGCGCGCTGCTCGGCCTGGCGAGGAAGCAGCCCGCTGTTGGGAAGGACGGGATCGCGGGTGCACTAAAGAATGGGTTTCTCGATAGGATGCTCCGCGAGGGGGTTCTGGGTGGGTATTTCCACGCCAAAGACCACGTAAGGATCGTGGAGGTGCTCTGTCAACAGACGGTGGCGATCCTGAACGACATGGGTGTGCATGCGGTGAAGCATCTCAAGGTGAGTCCCCTAGGTAGCCACCCCCGAGCCGAAAGCCGCGTGAAGCTCACCAAGCGCCGCAGGACCTCGTCCCGATGCTTTCGACCATCATGACCGACCCTTTCGCTCCCGCCGCCCCGGAAATGCTTCTCTCGGCTATCAAAGCCCTCCAGGGTGTCCTCACAAACTGCTGGCCACGAATCCCCTACTCGCCATGGCAAGATGAGATCATCAACGCCCTCGTCCTCAGCTGGCTGCATCTCGCTGAGCACAGCCACGCCGCCACGGACAAAACGTACGCCAGCCTCCAGCGGGAACTGCTCATCTCGTCAAGGGCGCTGGCAGCGGTACTCAAGACGGCCGGGGGCGAGACTGCAGGGGCAATCGACCTCTCGTCACACGTCGCGCCCCTGGTGGAAAAGGATCCCCGCCTGGCGGCACTCTTCCCTTCCAGCTGACCGCCTCCTCCCCCTCACCCCACCCCGCTGTCGCAACACCAAACCTACTCGAACTATCCTCCCCGGCCGTCCCACCCGACTCCGCGCCCCACGAGCCACGCCTCCCCGGTTCACCGCCCCGGCGGCCAACACCATCATCATCATCATCCCCACCACCGCCGCCAAGACCACCCGACAAACCCACCGGCGACTCCTAGTCCACCGGCTGCTGCTTAAACAAGCTCTTCCCCCTCAGCCACTTCCGATAGGCCTTATACCTCTTCTTGAGCGCGTCCTCCTCCGTGACGGTCAGCGGGTTCTCGGCCACGCGCACCGTCTCGGCATACAGCGCCCTGTCGTCCTCTTCGTCTCCTTCCTCTTCCCCGGCGCCACCGCCGCCGTCGTCGTCGTCGTCCCGACGCCCATCCTGCCCGCGAACCCCCTTCTCGCCCCCCGCTCCCCCCCTACCAGCCCTCCCGCCGAAATCCACCTCCCGTCCGAGCCCTTCCTCCCGCCACTTCCCGTTGATGAAGGCGAGATACTCCGGCTCGATCTCGTCCACGGGCAGCATGAATATATTGTTACCGCCCCCACCCCCACCACCACCATTATTATTCCCATTACCGTGATACCCGCCACCACCACCGCCACCACCATAACCATAACCATAACCCCCCTCAATCCCCACCCCGCTTCACCCGACGAAACAACCAGCGGCAAGTTCTGCGGGTGGGCGACATAGCGCGCGTAGTCGTCGGCCTCGGCGGCGCTGACGGCCGGGTCGAGCGAGTCGCGCACGACCTGGGTGAAGGTCTGCTGGGCGGCGCGGGATTTTTCGAGGGCGGTCTGGTGCGGTTTCTTTTTGTCTTGGTCTTGGTCGTGGTTCTGGGTATGGTTCTGGTTCTGATTCTGGTTCTGGTTCTGGTTCTGGCCTTTTGAGGGTGTGCGGGTGTGGGTGGGCTGGTGGTTCTGGTGGTGGTGGTGGTGGTGGTGGTGGTGGTGGTGGTTATTGTTGTTGTGATAGTTGTGGGTTTCTTCGATGCTGGTGTTGCGGCTGTGGCTGTGAGAATTTGCGCTTTGGCGGCGTTGGTGCTGGTGGTGATGGTGGTGGGACTGGGTTTCGTTTGGGGTATTCTTTTCGTGCAGCCAGCGGTGGAGCGAGACACGGCCGTTCGCGGCGGCGGCGGCAGCGCTCTGGGTTGGGCTGGTGGGCTTCTCGCTCACGGATGATGTCTCGGTGTCGTCGGCCATGCGAGCTAGGTCGTTTGGGGCGATAATGCTGACTTCCTTCTTCACCTTCTTCTTATCGTGGGCGTCGCCGTCGGTGTCGTTGCGGACGCGGAAGGGGCTGAGGTCGTAGCGGCCGTCCTGGGTGGACTTGAATGGTATGTATTTGATGGTCGAGTTCATCTTGTAGGGGAACATCTTAGGAAAAGAGGAGAGGGTGGACGGGCGGTAGTATTCCAACCAGTAGTCATCATAGGCAGAAATTGGCTTGCTGTCCGCAGTCGGTTGAGAGGGCGGGTACGGGGCAAGCACACGTTCCTTTAAGAACTCCGGAGTGTACCAGCGAATGTAGTCACGCTTCCGCTTTTCTAGCCACATCCGGGGATCCTCATGATGGAGATAGTAGTCCGTGGCCAGATCCCATAGCATGGGCTGCCCCTGGGCAAAAATGTAGTTGCCGAGGAACAGATTGTAGGCTTCTTGGCGCTGCCCGTCCAGGAAAGAGTTGTGGTAGTACCGCTTGAAGCTCTCGATCATGTCGCGCGAATGGCTGGTCCACTGGTTGATCTTGCGGTAAGTCTCCATGGTGTTGACCAGCTGCGACCCGCCGTACTGCACAGCGATGGTGTCCCCATGGTCGTGGTACATGTGCGTGAACAGGTTGACGGCGTCGGTGTCGTATTCTACCGTGGTGTCCCCCAAGATACCAAGGGCATGCAGCTGGTGGCCTAGAGCCCGCTTCCCGATGACGAACTGGGCGGCATTTGTCCGGTCCAGGCAGTCGATACAGTTTGTACGCGCCACACCATTCTGAGCGCGAATCGGGGAGACGTGGCCATCGCCGTTTTGGAAGAAACCTGTGGTGCTTACGACCTCCTCGGCAATGCTCTCCAGCGTGCCGATCACATCCTGATCGCGGCTCTTAGCAGCGCGCGACATGTCCCAGGCCCGGTGGATTATCTTCTTGTCGGCTGGCAGGAATTGGTTGAGATAGGCAATGGCGCGCGTGTACTCTTCCAGGAGCTTGCTCTCGCGCGGCGTCCGCTCGCGAGCCTTGATCAGGTTCAGGACATAGATGGGGGCGCCGTACCGCTCAAAAAGGTTGTCAAAGTGAAGAGCGGCTGCCGTGTAGAAGGGATCCACCAGGTTCAGCTCTATCGGCGGTTTGGGGGTGACTCCCGTGTTGTCCTGCGTCCAGTACAACGGAATGGAGCCGCGATGTTGTACATATGAGGTGTATGTTGGGTTAGCAAAGAACTTGGGCCCCGGGGCATGAAACGAAGTGGTCATGGCCTCGGACACAATCTGCTCCGTCTCGACATCGTTGGCGACGTATCCCAGATCGTTGGCGCCTCTCTTCAAGAACCTGGCACCGGCAAAGTAGCGGCTGCGGCGGGCGATGATGGTTATGTGGGCTGTCCTCCCGTAAACGGACACGGCGGACTGGTCAATGTAACCATGTATGATCGGGCGGCACCAGTCGAAGGGTGCGTTGAGGACCTTGGCGGCCGGCTGCAGCAAGTGGTCGTTCCAGACGAACATGGGGTTGAAGTCATCGTCGGCAGAGCAAGGGCGGCCATTGATCAGGGCGGCTCTCTCCCTGGAGATGTTGTGCTGCAGGCTGCGGGTGATGTCGTAGGAGTAGCTATAGTAGAAGGACCGGGCCAGATCGAGGTGATTGAGAATGCCCAAAAAGCGCGACTCCTCGGTGTTGCGCTGGTCGGCCTTGTAGTTGGGCGACGTCAGAGGGATGAGGTCGGTGTCGTCGATCTGGTAGACATAGTGACCTCCGATCATGGCGACGGTGCTCTTCTTTGTGATCAACAGCATATAATAGGGGCCTGTGAACTTGATGAAGCCCAGAATTCCCCAGGTGGTGCACCGCAGCTTCAGGCCGCCCGTTCCCTTGTTGCCGTCGTCGATGGTATCGAGCAGCTGGTTCATGTCCTTCAGGGTATAGACGGTCTTGTCGTCGGTGATGCTCAACTCCGGGGCATCGTCACCGTCGTTGGTCCGGTCGACCTTGAGGATGCGGTAACGTTTCTCGGTCACGTCGCCGCCGACGATGTAGAAACGACTCGCCGTCTCGTACAGGCTGAACCTGTGCATCTTGTGGCTCAGTCTCGGCCGCGGGCCCGAGTCATCGCCGGAGGCCCCAGCACGCCCTTCGTCGTCTTCATCTTCGACGGCCTCGGATAAGCCGGGGCGCGATGCCGGGTCGGGGCTCGAGGTTCGGAGAAAAGGCCGGGCGACGGCGGGCTCGTCCTCGTCATTGTCATCACCTACGGCGGCGTTTGCAGCGGCACCGGCGCGGGGAGCGGCCGAGGCACCGGAGATGATGGAATCCGTATCGGTACCGGCATTATTATGTAGAGGAGGAAAGACGGGCTCGGGGGTGTCACGGGAGTCCAACTCGGGAGCTCGCTGTGGCGGCGGGGCGTGTTGTCGGGGCGGTGTCGTGTCTGAGGCGGGGGCTGCAGCGATGATGGCGTTGACGCTGGCGAGTTCTGTTTCACCCGTGTCGGCCATGTCGGTCCGTTGGTCCGCCGATCGAACCTTATCAATCGGCCATGTGGTCCGGGTGAAATTGTTGTATTGTTGTATTGTTGTACTTGGGCCGTGTCGACGACTCGAGGACCTTGGCGATAGCTGCTGCACTGTGTAACTCGACAAACCAACCCCACCATCTTGAACCCACTGCTAGGGTCGTCCATTTCCGTCCTAGCGCCTTGGCGCCCCGTAAAACGCTCAGCTCTTTCAGCTTCTCGCCCTGCCAAGGATCGGATCCAACTTCCAACTGCTATGTATTGTATGTCCATACCTGTAACCTGATGTAATCTGTACCTCGGTACTAGTGGTACTGTCTACACTACGAATAAGGACATAGGGTTAAATCATCAACATCCAACACATCTTATGTCAACGCTCGGTCGGTTGAAAATTTAAATGAAATTCAAATTATCTATTCAACGGCGGCCATGACACCAGCGCAGCGCGTAAGCAATCAGGACTCCAGGAGTAGGACGGCAGCAAAAGGTAACCACCTATTAGCTTCTGCTTTCCTACCTTAGTTCTTCACCGGCTAGACCTCTATAGAGCAAGTCCGAGTCTACACGATTGGTCAAGCTAGCTACCTATTTAAAATATCTGCCCCAGGAAAGGCGACTCTAGGTATCGTGCCGAACTAGCCCGGTGTCTCGGGCAAGTATCGACTTATTCTACACTTAGTCGCGGCTGATGCCGTACAGATAACAGCAGGCGATGGGGCCGAGTATCCATCTAAAAATACGAGATGCGCATCCCGCGTCCACGTAGTTATAGATTCCTTGCGAATACCTAGTTCATTCGATTTGAGATAATGGCTTATTAGTCAGTTCGTTCTGATGGACTACCTAGAATTTGTGCACATGCTGTGTACACCTTAACATAGTTATCTGATTAGAGTTTCGCATCTTTAAATAAGACTTGAGCAGTTTTACCCACGGCACCTCCCGGGCCATCTATCCCACTGGGTTTAGGTTCCATCACAGCGTAGTTCAGGATCGATATCACGCGGCCATGCACGGAGAGAAAAGGTTCTGTTATACCTCCGGAAGACACTTCCTGAACGCTGGCTCGGAGCCGGCGTCCTCGTTTTCTATCACGAGGTATTGCCATAATCGCCACACTTCCCATTGCCTAATACGTTCGGTGTGGCCTTCGCACAGATCATGAACCTAAAGGCAGTAGACCACGCCACCTGAGGGCGCACGCACCTTGCCCCTGCGTGTTCGACTGTGGTATAAATTCTTTCTGACGTGAGGGCCGAATCTGTTTTCTGCATTCTTCTCACGTCCGCGAATCTTTACTGACATCTTCACTTGTCACTCGCCGACACAACCACCCCTTTAAAAACAACGTTGCTTCCAGACAACATTGCACACCTAAACCGCAATGATGAATATGTGAGTTGAATGAAATCGAATATAGACGATAACAGTAACCCTAATTTATTAGCCTCTACATTTTGGCCCGACGCGCGTCCCAGGCCAGCCTCGCCGCGGCCTCGCCAACCCCGACGCCGCCACAAGCGGAGGGGAACACCACCACCGCCTCGCCCGCCATGTCGCCGGGTTTCATTGCCGGCCTCGCCATCGGCAATGTGGTGATGGCGGGTGTGACCCTTTGGCTGGTTTCGACGTTCCGCAGGTACCGCGGAGGGAAACGCCAGCGGCAGGGGAAGCTTCGGAGGCACGAGTCGGCGGAGGAGCCCGAGCCCGAGCCCGAACCCACGGGCTGCGTAAGTCGGTTCCTCCGTTGGTGGGGGTTGGACCTGTTCTGCCCGCTCCCAGGGTTTTCCCAGGTCCTGGAGAGGAGCCGGGCATCGTCCGGGTATCCACGAGGGCCCCGACCCCCCCCTCCCGCGCCTGCCTCCCCTCCCGTGCCTGCCGCGCCTGCCGTGGTGCCCGACCCCCCGGCGCCCGCACCACGGCCCCCTATCCCTCTACGTCGCCTGCCCGCCCTGCGCGTCTTCCCTCCTCCGTTCCTGCCCCCAGCGCGGCCTGTTTCCCCGGCCCGCCCTCTGCACCCTCGCCCGGCGGCGGCGGCGGCGGCGGCGGCGCCTGCGTCCTCGCCTCCGCCTCCCGCCCCCGCGCGGTCTCCGTCCCCGCCGCCGCCTCCGTCCGTATCCCTACCCGCCCCCCACGCGCACACCTGTGCGTGGTGGCCCCTCCCCGCAGCGTCTTCCCCTGGACGCCGGCCACCCCCACCTTCCCCCCGCCCGTCGTTGTCCCCCCCGGCTCGGCGGCCCCGCGTCCCCAGTCCCCGTCTCCCCCTGCCCGCCGCCGCCGACTTCCCCGGCCCAGGCCCAGGGGGATGTTGATTGGGCCCGGTACCGGCGGGCTGGGACGGAAGGGCCGGCTTGGTTGGGGTGGGGGAGGCGGGGGATGTGGTGGTTGAGGGGGGTGAGGGTGAGGGGGGTTTTGGTGGAGGTGGAGGTGCTTCTGAGGTTGGGGAGGATGGTGGTAGTAGCGGTGGTGGTTCTGGTTCTGGGATTGGTGTCCTGCCCCCGGTCTCGTCCCCACGGTCCCCGTCTCCGTCTCCGCCTCCCCCCGTCCGCCGACTTCCCAGGCCCAGACCCAGGGGGGACGTTGACTGGGGCCGATATCGTCGGCCTGGGGTGGAAGGGCCTACTTGGTTGGGGTGGGGGGATACGATGGATGTGGTGGTTGGGGGGGATGAGGTTGATTTTGATGTTGGGGCTGGAGGTGGAAGCGGTCGTGATTTTGGTTCTGGGATTGGTGTTGCCTCTACGACGGATCATAGGGTTTCCACTAGGGGTCTGTATAGGGCTAGCACCGCAAGATCGGGTGGTGATAGTAGCGTTTTTATTACTACGGACGATCGGGTTTCCGCTAGGGGTCGGCATAGGGCCAAAACCGTAGGATCGGGTAGTGAGAGTGAGGGCGGGATCGGTAATGGGAATGGGCTGGGCGTGAGGATAAACTTGAATCAGCCGAGGTCAGCTTATGGGTAGTAGGGGGATATCGTTTGAATTTTGAAAGAGTCGTTACCAGATTGTAAACTCGGGAATGGCCTGGCTAGGCAAATTATGAATTAGGGCGGTAGTTTATTTGAGATTACTACTTAAAAGACTGTCCGTAAACCCGTCCTAAAAGTTGTGTAAAGCTGTAGAGAGGCTTGGCTAGTGATACAAGAAGTATCTGAAGAAGGGGTGACCGCAATTAATAACAACGAATAGAGGTGGAAAAGGCGATGTAAAAAGCGATGTCTTCCGGAAAGGAAGCATCGCGATGGCTGCCGTGGAAGTAATTCCACTGCAGGCTGCACGCGATGCTCCTTATCTAATCTAAATGCGGGGCACTCACGTGCCCACCCAGGGGGGGGTCCAAACCCTAACCCTGGGCCCTCCATTTTACTGTATCAGCTAGGAAATTAGCTGGAACTCTAGAGCTGGTTTAGCATATCCTATGTTGATACACAATGATGTCAGGTTCATCTCAAGCTGGTGGGCTTTGGATAGGTACATAGGTACCCATCCTTTGGACCAAAGGCTTGGTGGCCATTGATTACTGTGACGCTGAAAGGTAGTGAGGTTCAGAATTTTGGCAATGTTCCTTGAACCTCAGAACCAACCTGTTATTAGACGATACTAATGCCGCGTTATTATAACATGCTGCATTTCAAGTTCTTGATTTGAAATATAGTTACTACCTTATATTGCTCAGAAATCCAAGAATGTGGTTTAGGAGTCGCTGGCGATTCAATCTTCGTATCTAATTTTTTCACTCAAGTCACTCCCATTTATCATTTTACCGTCCATTACACGACCAATGTTTGATTTTTCGACCCGAATTCCAACGATGAAACGTCTGTCGAACTAGCGGAGAGATAGATGATTACGACCACCACATTCATATCATGCCGAAGCCAGCTCGTATCGCTTCATCCTCGCCCACTTTCTAATCAGTCGCCTCAAGAATCCATCGCTTCATAAATACCTATGGCCGCATATCGTCCGTTATGGCTGCGACTACTACTGGCGATGAGGCTGGGAGCATCGCCTACATCCAACGCCTCTTCGGTTCCCAACTTACCAGGGTAAACCACCCATAGTTTCTCGGTTTGAATTTCAACGGTTTGAATTCTAATGGTTTGATTTTTAACGGCTTGAATTTTGAAATTCAAACCGAGAAACATCCATCCTAAGGCAAGGCTAGATCGTTCACCCTTCAGAGATCATCCGCCATGGCGAACCGTTATCAGCGATGAGAGCATCGCATACAACCAGCGCCCGTTCGGTTACAAAACTAAGATACCAAGGTAAACTGAACGAGGCAGCTGGTTTTCCGGATCAGAATATCCGACCACCAGAAGGGAAGCAAATCAGCCGGAGATGCCCCGCGATTGATGGACTCGGACGTCTCCGGGGCGGGTGACCATTTCGAGCTGATGGAGGTTAATACACTACAAAGATGAGCTTGTGGCCGTCACGGGCGAGGTGCTTCGGGCGGATAATCCAGGACTCACAGACGCCTAGCACTCCATGACGCCTGCATCTGGCCGCAAGCCCGCCACCGTTAACGACTTCAACCACAATGTTCACCGCATCGTTCCGACCCAAGAACAAATTTAGCGAGCGAAACGCTTAAGCAGATGGGGGTCTTTCGGACTGGCAGAGCTGAACACCTGTGGCGTATACAACGCGCAGGCTGCCTCTGCTATGGATGCCATAATTTGCCAATAAAATGAATTTATCGACAAACCAAAACCCTCAAAACACCAGCTAGATCTTGGGATGGACAGCCAGACAGGGCAACAACAAAGTATTCAAATCTTCCTAACATTACCTCTTTCCGCGCGTTCTTATCACTATAATTGTCCCGCTGAGTTTTTGCAGGTCGCCCACCGTTCAGATTGATTGAGAGGCCTCAGATGTGGAATAGGACATCAGGAGAACAAAGGCTGTTGGGTGAGTGGGAGGTAGCTATGGATACCCCGAGTGAGTTATGGCAGCCGCCGCTCGATGGAAATGAGTCTTGATTCAAATATATAAGACTGTCTAGAGAGGCTCGAGAAAGGGAGAGGGCAGACCGGTAGAGCGAATGATGAATTTATGATATTAATGCGAGAATAGGATTTTACTAATATTGAACGATTCCATCCAAACAACATACATGTTGTCCGGGGCATACAACATCGAGCTGTTTTAATCCATCAAATATAGGCTGCTTCCATCTCAAGGTGGGCATATGGTTGAGTCGTCAACTCGGACTCTGGGGATGGAAGGAAGGAAGGCTGTGCGGCGTACCCACTGTTTATTAGGCAACCGCATTTGGTGCGGATATAAACAACGAGTTCCAAGCACCCTATTTCCCTAGCTGCTTCTTAATTCCGAGTCGACTCGGGCTCGGGACCGGACAGTCAGTCCGACGGAGCGTATACTTTCCTTCCATTGGCCTTGGCCTTTGTTCAATCAGGGGCCTGAGGCTTCATTAGTCATCCGTCATCATCTTGCATAAAAACGCCAACACGCGCTTGGCGAGCTGAACGGTCGGTCAACAGCTGGAGCTGACCTCCGAGGACTACTCCAGCAATTATGGCATCTGCGACCGCAGAACCCAACAAGATGTGGCTGGATGGAGTGGCGGGCTCCTTGGGGCAAATCCGGGTCGCGAACCTGACATCGGCCCAGTGCGTCGGCATCACCACCGTCGTTGTCCTTGTGTCGCTCCTGTTTCGGTTCGCGTCACCTCAGATCGACCCTCGCGAGCCTCCAGCTGTAAAACCAGGCATCCCGCTTGTGGGGCATATTGTGGGATTGGTGCGGCATGGAGTGGATTATTTCGAAGCGGTTCGGTATGCTAATCCCCAGCTCCTGGACCGTCACACGGTGACTAACGAGCAGCAGGAAATCCCAACGGAAACCGGTGACTGCCGCAACGCTGCCCATGCTCAATGGGAAAGTCTACGTGCTGTGGGACACACCAATGATCCACTCCGCCATCCGCCACAAGAACCTAACCTTTGACGTGCTCGCCATGGAGTTTGCCCAACGCGTCTTTGGCCTGTCTGATCTGGCGATGGAGAAGCTTTGGGGCCCGGACCATGACATTGAAACATCGGCTGCCGGAATTACGATGCAGCGCATCAAAGCCGCTATGCAGGGCCAGTACTTGCATCGGATGAATGTCACAGCCCTCGACTATATCGCCGATGAGTTGAACAACACGGATTCAGACGGGTTGAAGATAGACAATCTATACCAGTGGCTGCTATACTTCATGACTACTGCGACCTCCGAGGGTCTCTACGGCAAGGACAACCCGATTCGCCAGGATCCTTCGTTGATCGATGCGCTATGGTAAGCGGAGCCTATTCCCTTCATGTCTAAAACTTAGGGACCAAATACTAAGTTGTCGTGTAACAGGGAGTTTGAGGGCAATATGCAGCCGCTTTTCCTCGGTATCATGCCCAAGCTGATCGCTCGCAAAGCATACGTGAACCGTGAGAAGGTCATGGCCGCTTTGGTACCCTGGTATATGAGCCGGAAGGACGAGGCGCCCGACACGGCCGAGGTCCTCAAGGTTCGTGCCAGCACAGCCCGGGAGTTTGGTTTTCCGGAAGAGGAGATCGGAAGGTTGGAGATGGCGCTGCTCTTCGTCGCCACCACCAACACCATCCCCACGCTGTACTGGTTCGTTACCAACGTATTCCTACGGCCGGACGTGGTTGAGGAGGTCCGCCGCGAGACACTGTCGCTCGTGAAGCTGAGCAACCGCGAAGGTGGGCAGCGCCGTTTGGCCACGTTGGATATCTCACAGCTGGAAGGCCACGCGCCGGTGCTGGTCAGCTGCTACCGCGAATCGATTAGACTCGGCAACCAATCTATCGGAACCCGGCGCGTCATTCACGATACCGTGCTCAATGATTCTGCTGGGAATCAACACCTGCTCAAAGCCGGCGTGGATGTGATGTGGTCCGTCAAGGCGATGCATCACTCGGAGGATGTCTGGGGCCAAGACCCGCTGGAGTTCAATGCCAGGCAGTTCAAAGAGCAGGATAAGTTCGACCGTACGAAGAAGCAATCGTACATTCCTTTTGGAGGCGGCAAGCATTTGTGCCCAGGCCGCAACTTTGCTTTCGCCGAGAATCTCGCCTTCGTAGCCGCCTTGGTGGTGGGTTTCGAGCTGCAAAATCTGGACGAGGCGAACGTCAGGCTGGGGATCGCGGTGATGGGGGAAGCTGTCGCTAAACCTCCAATGGATGCTCGGGGAGGCTCGGTGGTGATCAAGCGGAGGGAGGGATGGGAGGATGTCGACTGGAAGTTTACTTGTTGATTGGAGACGGGAAGCAATGCTCCTAAATCTATCGGCCTGGCGGTCTTTTGAAACGACTAGAGATTTCGATGTTTGTAAGATTTATAGTGGTGGGAGTCTGGAGATACCAACGGCAATACACGCTCGGGCTAAACTTACGAATGGTTATAAATCCAAATGACCTAGAGCCTGTGATTGAGAGGCCGGGGAAAACCGTGCTTTATACCACCAGGGTAAAGGTATCACTTCCGTCCTGCCTGTTGTAGGTAGCGGCCTTCAGGGAAGGTGGCGTTTCGGCCTAATGACATTCCGTTACCTGTATGTATGTACCTGCATATGTACTCGGCCGTCTCTCACGTCCCCGAACCTATCGGGTGCCAGTTTCATGGCACTGCTCCAATCCGGCCATCGGAGTCCGATACCCAAAAACTGCAAGGCCCACTTCTCATCACTCCGGATGTCTCCAAAGAACCCCGAAGTTGACCGTCGGGTAGCAATGCTTCTTCGGAGTAATAAGTCCGTAACCATCGCAACTTCCTGTTACTACAAAGATTACATGTGCTTACTGAACCCTCTCGTACCATGATAGCTCCCGTCCTACCTTCCAAATTACGCTTCAAGACTTTCAATTTGTGATGAAGCAAACTCACACTTGAAATTCAAACTTGGATCGAAGCCGACCGAGTAAGACTCAGGCCCCCAAATCCGTGCTTACTCGGGCTTCCTTCTCAACCTCCCAGCAGCGTTCGGGATCCTCGGATCCAGGTCGCACCGAATTAAGGGCATCTACAATCAAACCAAATCGACCGCTAGAACAGATAATCACACCGTCACTATGGCAGGTGAATCGAAGCAGATCAGAGTGCTCGGCCTCCACGGCATGGGAACAAGCGGCCAGATTTTCAAGACACAAACGGGTGCGTGCCTCCCAGCCCATCGGCCACCAGCCCCAGCCTTGCCCCCCCCCATTCAGCATCCAAGAAAGAAAAAAACTAAAGAAAGAAAAACTCGCTAACCCCCTCCTCCACCCACCCAGCCGCCTTCCGCAGCAAGCTCTCCCCCACTTCCAACCTCACCTTCGAGTTTCTCGACGCCCCCTACAGCGCGGCCCCGGCCCCGGCCACGGACGTCTTCTTCGCCTCCCACCACCTGACCTGGTGGGAGTCGCCCTCGGTCGACCACATCCGCCGCGCCCACGCCTTCCTCGACAGCTACCTCGAGCGGCACGGGCCCTTCGACATCCTCATGGGCTTCTCGCAAGGGTGCGCGCTGATTGGTAGCTACTTGCTCTACCACGCGCGTGTTACGCGCGGGGGCGCGCCGCCGTTCAAGGCGGCGGTTTTTATTTGTGGGGGCCTGCCGCTGCCGGTGTTGGCTGATTTGGATGTGGAGGTTTCGCAGCGGGCGGAGCGGTTGAGCCAGATGACGAGCGATTTGCTGAGGCAGAGGACTGGGTCGCTGGCTGCGATGGCGGGGAATCCGGAGTTGATTCAGCATGGTGTGGGGATGTGGGATCATGTGGCGGATTTGCTGCATGACCCGGAGGAGATTCCTGAGGAGGATGATGTGTTTGGCCTGGATTACACCACCATGCCCGCGGACCTGCGGATCCGGATCCCTACCGTGCATATCTCAGGGGGGAAGGACCCGCGGTGGCCAGCTAGTTGGCAGCTGGCCTACTTTTGTGAGAAGAGGAAAACGTATGACCATGGCGGCGGGCATGAGATCCCCAGAACGACTGTTGTGTCGAATAAGATCGCCGGGTTGGTTGAAGAGCTGGCCAAGGAGATACGGGATGATTAAAGGGGGTGCGGCGTGATCGTTGAGTTGGAGGCGTTGGGCTTTTTTGAAGGTTAGAAGGGACTAAGACATCGTTGATAAAGGAGATAGCAATAGAATTTGCTAGACGTAGAGCCTAGACTCTGAAGGAATTGCGGTGCGCATTCAGGACCTAGGAGACACAAGTAAATGTCATGGGTGATGATGACATGAACCAGGTTCCTTGGAAGTTGTTCAATACGAATAGGTAGCAACCGAAATTGTAATTAAAGACTTGATTATTGACTACCTAGGTACTTTCATGTTTTGAGTAATTAGCTGCCTCAAAATAGTCAGTCTCAAAATGAAATTGCATGTGCAAAAAGTTTCGAGGAAAAAGGGGGAAAAGGGTAAATAAAAGAAGAAAAAAGTCAAATAAGAAAGCCAAGTAAAATAAATCGAATCAAAACTCCTCCAGCCGTACGCCACTATCACGCCGCATACACCGCTCAACCCACTCACAAAACTCGCCGGCAACCCAGCATACGAGCAGCTGTAGCACCTTGGGCAGGTGGTGTAAGCCGTCGACAGTCACGGTGTTCCCAATCTCAAGGGGCCACACACCTCAGATTCGCCCGTCAATTGTAGCATAATGCCCCGTATGTGGGTTGGTTGAAAGTCCGTGGCTCGGCGAAGCTGTCTACGAGATGGGCAATACGGACGGCGAGGTTCTTTTCAGGCAGAAGGAGAAGGGCGTACCTAGGTAGTTAGTCGATCACTTTACCGCCCAGGCCCCAGGGTCTTGAGTTCCCCTCGCGTGGCAGGGAAGAAGCCCCTGGCGACTTTGGCAGCTTGCGTGATGTTTTTTGCGGCAACATGCAGGGCCCTAGATGCGGCGAGGCGCAAAGTTAGGCCGTGGATGTGATTGTTCTAAGTGACTTCCAGGCTGCTTCGGCGGGAACCTGTATATAAACCATATCGCGGTGGCCACGATGCCGCAGATGGCGCTGAGCTCACCGTGGATGGAAAGCAGATCGAGCATCCGGCCCTCGTCGACACATGTTGGAATTGTACATAGTGGAGACTCGATGTCAAGGCGTAGAGGCAGTAGGAAGTCGTGGAATATACAACAATGCAACATTATAGAGTGGATAAACCTTGTGAAAAACAGCTACCTCAGCCCTCAACTGACCGCTCAGCTGGCGAGGGCAGTGCCCATAGACTGCGGGTATCCCCGCGCCACCTTTTCGGCAGTCGCCCCCTCGGTTTCTCTTCCCAGGCCTCGTCCTCGCTACCCTCTACGTCGCCATCATCGGGTGCGTTGCTGTCCCGGGCTCTCTTCTTGAGGCTCTTGCTTCTACTCTACAGGCCACTCACGCTGCGCGGCCCAATCTCGGCCAGGTACTGGCCTCCCGACATCTCGCGCACCGTCTGGTCCAGCCTCTGAGCTCACGCCACCAGCAGCTTGCGGACTACGGGGCAAGGAGGATGAAGGCGTACCGCGCAAAGACGGCTAAAACGCGCCAAGAGAAACTCGACAGCGACCTCCTTCAGTGGCTGCAGCTCTGCGTTGTAGTAGAGAGTGGCTAGTTTGTCGTCGGGGCTCCCAGACGGAGCGTGGCTAACCCATACCCCGTTTTTAGACACCAGAACAAAACGCCGGGCGTCAAAGAGCGTGTGTATGTCGGAGCGGAGCAGGACCACATTTCGTGGGTCGTCGGTTGTGACGCGGTCGTCCCAGACAGCGTAGCGGAACATGGGCTCATGGCGTTATCGGCAAACTAGGAAAGCTCGGTGCGTGTTCTCGCTTTCGGCCCTTGGCGGTTCTGGGACTGCGCGCATAGCTATACGTACCATAGAATTCATCCAATTCACACATGGTTCCCCTTCTGTGACGTTGAGCTCGAGCGGAGCTCAGCCACGAACTCTCTTCGACGCCTCGACAAGCTTTCCTTATCAACCACCATCCGAACCTCTGACTATCACATACGACCATATCCACGAGAAAGTACGGGATCCCGTCCGCTCTCCCCTAGTAAAATTCGTGAGAGCCAAACTAGTACTCAGGTCGGTGACGACTGGGGAATCCTTGGTGTTGTATGTTCTTTTTTTGCAGATCGAGTCTCTGATTCCGATTATTTGGCGTTCTGCGTGCTAAGCGGGTCTTTCCGGCCACTTGCAGCGGCCCAGCGGGCGCAGGAGCCCCATTATGGGGCACGGCGCATCAACCCGATCCCAGGTCTTCCCCGAACGACTGTCACGGGCACAGCCGTGTCATGGAGATGAGATAGGGCCATGCGCAACAGAGTTTTCCTCTTTTCCCTCTGAAATAATCACCGCCGTCAAGGGTTATGGTTGCAGGGCTGGAGCCCAGAGTGGGTCCTGCGAGTGTGGCCTGTGCGCCACAGCCCACATGCACGTTTCTCCCCGCATCGCGGGGCCTCCCACTTCTGGTTCCTCGTGCAACCACAGATAATAATACAGCAGGGTACCAACATTGCTGTTGCAACCCGTTACAACGACCTTGCTGATATGATCGAGAACGACCAGATCTACTATGGTATGATGGGTAATGAAAACCTCCATGCGGGGTACCCATGCTAACCGAGGGCATGGCATCCACACTATCCAACAGCAAATACACCAAAGAGCTAGTTAATATTTTGTGTACATACCCTTGGCTGCAATCACCGCCTTGCACCGATCTGGCATCGAGGCCAACAGCTCCTTCAAGTAGTCATCCGGCAGTGCCTCCCAAGCCTCTTTGACATACTGACGCAGCTTCTCGTACGAGGGTTTTTCAAGGCCACACCGGTCTTCGATCCAGTCCTTCATCTAATTCCAACAAGACTCAATCGGGTTCAAGTCTGGTGAAAATGGGGGCCACTCCATTACAACAATGCCTCGCTCACGGAGATTTTCCTGTGTCTCCGCAGCTGCATGCCCTGGGGCACCGTCTTGCATCAGAATCAGATCCTCACCAAGCTGTTCCTTACACAACTGTACCCAGCCGTGAATAATAGGTATAGTATGTGCGCGGTAAGTCTCGGCATTGATCTTTCCCCAGTCCTTTTCCCAGAATATTCCAGGGCCTTTGCCTAAGCCAGAGAAGCAACCCCAGAACATCCAGCCACCTTTACGTTGATGTTTCTCCACAATGCAAGTCGGATCCCACTCCTCCCCTTGACGCCGAGTCACATACTGCTTCCTATGCGGGCCGCTAGTAACCCAAGTCTCGTCGGTCCAAAGAACTTTTGTCCACTGCTCGAAGGTCCAATGCTCGTGCTCTCTAGCCCAGGTCTCTCGGAGATTTCGGGTTCGTTCGGTAATCGGTGGCTTCTTACGTGCAACTCGTCGGCGGAAGCCCAGTCAATAAAGGGCGTGCTTGATCACCCAAACGCCGAAGATCGCAGCGAAGATGATTGTTGAGAGCTCGAGGAAGCCCATTCGCCGGGTTTTTTTACTTGAAGTGACATATTGAACAAGCTCGGCTTCTTGCTCTGGCGTTAACGTCCGTGGCCGGCCAGTACTACGCCCAGCAGTGGCATCGCGAGCGCGAATAGCGGTCCGGATCTGGGCTTTGGTGTAGCCAGTGATGCTGTCTGCTGTTTTGCCCCACAGGTACCTGGCATGGGGGTTTTCTTTATGCACGCGACCACAGTACAAGCTGGTTCCTACTACGGCGATTCTATCCGTAATGCTATGAAATCATGGATATCGCCCCTTATAAATTCTATCTTTATCCAGTCTCTAAGTTACGTCTTTGTCTTTTGGCCAAACCTTTCTATAGCCTCTTTGAACTCGCAGTATACTTAGCCGTATCAATCTACGGGGCGTTTGAGCAGGGTCGAAATCGACTAGTCGGTATCATGTCACGAACTAACCATATAACGGGACCGCGTGGGGCGCAGCGGGACTGCCCCTACCCAATCGGCTGAGAAGCCAAGATGCGGGGACCCGTTGGGTAGCCCAAGGACGCTGGCTACCCGGGACAGACGGTAGCCTTGGATCGCAGTCTACCGCAAGCTACCACGGGTGGCCTTGGGTAGACGGGCGATCATGGGCTACTACGTATAGGGAAGGTATGAAGATACCTGGGACTTAGATAGTATATAGTCACTCATTCTAGAGAACTCCCAGAGCTCTCTAGTTAGCAATCACAACTATAGTTCGCTACAAGCTTAGAAGCCTATTATGAGACAAGTCTTTGTTGTATATCCTTTAGCTGTATCGAACCTAAGTATCCTTGAGAGAACACCTTCGACCGATACTGAACCCTAGCAGGACGGGTCCAGAGACAGGTTCGTCACATATCAATAGCTTCCTTTAGCGAGCTGGGAATAGTGGTAATATCTTCAAGCTCGTCTTGTAGCCTGTTTAACATCTTGTCGCGATCTTTATACCGCTTCACCGTTGCAGCGAGTAACTTGGTTAATTAGATGGCGGCTGTAACAATAGCCAGCACCGATGCGGTAATACTTAGAGGATCCACTATGTTTAAAGTCTTTGCGATAAGTTCCAATCCGTCCTGTTGACGGCCGGCGTCCGGGAGAGAAAACTAGACTGCGGGGTTATATGAAGGAGGAGCCGCTTGGACGGAGCTCTTGGTCTAATTTGATTGGTCAACGTATCAGGCGTGTCGGTTGCACCGTTGCACCCGTCGAAGTCGCGTCAGCGGACCGTCGCGTCCCTACAGTACCCTCGATGATTATGGGATGTTATTTTCAGCGAGGGATACAATGCTAGGCCGCAAGAGCCGTAAGGTATACAGACGTAAGGACGGGAGAGATGGGGGAATGACGGACGAGGAGTATCACTGATGGAAGAGTATTACTACGACGAAACTACCTAGGGTCGGTTCCGTCTCTATCCGTTTGTAACCTATCGAAATGACTACCTACGCTCATGTTGCAACTGTATTTGTAGTGGAAGTAGTATATCTCCCTACTCATTGTAGATGGTAGTCAGCCTCGTTATCCTTCGGAGTAACTAGTCACAGACTCTATCGACCGAGTCAGGGTGTTGAGATGTCCGGGATGGGGTCTGGGTGATGATAGCCTCGTCGGAGGCGCCTGCTACATAAGCCATTCCTTGTACTTGATCAAGTGGGGGGCTTAAACTTCGGTGTTCCCTATAGTCCGCTAGCAAGTGCAATGGCAGATTCCGCTAGCTCGGAGAGCTGCGCCATAAACGTTGCTTGGTCTAGAGGTAACTTGATAAGGTCATTGATATTCTTGAAATTAACATGAGGCATCCACTCACATCGAGCAGTGATGGGCAGCCTATCGTTGCCAGTCTGCCTTGCCACTCCGCAAGAAGGATGACCTCGGTACCCATTGCGGAATGCAAGCGACGAACTTGGAATGAATTTTCAATATTGCTCCACCTATTTATCTGACAGACCTAGCGTTACATACGCCTTCATAACACGAGTAGGATCCAATCATGCCGAGAAAAATACTTCTGAGCCACCCCCACTCGTAGTACTGCGTGACCCAGAGAGTGTCAAGAAACGCCCCCGGATTTAGTATCAACTTGAAGCTTTTTCAAGTATTGTCATTTCCGCCTGCTCGTCGCCGGGCAGATTTGGTCCCCAGCCTAACCACAGCCACCTCTTGAAGACGTACTAACGAGGGTCTGCAGAATACCAAGTGTGCCGGGGACTTGTCCGCATTGCAGAGCCTGTACTACATCGGGTGTGCTCTCGTCGTGCTTGAATCGGCTGAGGGGGGCAATAGGGTCCCTATGCCCCGTTCGGACTGCTACCCGGAGAGCCGGAGCTCCGCCGGGCCCCTGCCGTTGCACATATTAGAGACCTTGATCCGGCGGTGCCGAACGTCCGCGTCTCGCTCCACTACATACGGTACCTGGGTGTCACATTACGACTTAACTGTTCCTGGGAAGCAGGCGGCTGCGGTCTAGACTTGATCACATCACCATTATATCTATCTGCGAGCCTTGTGGGCTGCTCAACCATCGGTCCGAATACACCAACATTGGGATGCCGAGGGGCTAAATTGATTCTTCTCAGAGAGAGGGCGCCAGCTAAACCTTGGCATGATTCCTCCTCGTGATAACGCTTCGAGATTCCGGCCGGAATGGCCCCCAACACTACGGCACGGCCGAGGGAATGGCCGCCAATACACGATGGAGTATGGAGAATGGTGGTGGAGTCCATCACGGAATATCGTCACACAGCATAGTATTGACAGCCTAGTCTCTCATTGCATTTATCCGTCGAGTTGTCGACGGAAATGAGCCTTGACATTGGCAATAGGGGCAACGGATGAGGCTAACTAGCCACCGATGAGGAAGGAGATGCGGAGGCGTAAGGGAACAACACTAGCGAGGGCACAAGATGGTACGTAGTAAGATTGGGCGGCAGGAATCTGGCGAAGAGACATATACTGGTGGGCGTGAGCTTTCGCCTTCGAAGGATCAGGGGTGCTGGTATATAAGACGAGGACACGTCCGACTCATGTCCACCTCCATCTTAGTAGCTCAACACGGGAAGCAACACTTTTGTTCCACAATTGCCAGTCTCCGAGTCTTACAGTCTCTTACACGACATGGCTGTCTTTAGGGCATGTCTGGCGTCCCCATCCAGGTGGATGACGGGTTTGTTCCTGATATTCCTCCAGGCCACCACCGTTGTTGCCTACCCCTCAAACCAAAACTTCACAGCCGCCGTGTCTGCACGTGCTGGTGCCTTCTACCTCCGTATCCTTCCGCTAGGAGCCTCCATCACATGGGGCCAAGCATCTTCAGATGGCAACGGATATCGCAAGCATTTGCGTGACCAGATCCGGTTTGATGGTTGGAATGTCAACATGGTCGGAAGTCGTGCCAGCGGTACGATGAATGACAGAGTGAGTCTGTTATTTTGATCTTCTTTTTCCTATCCCGAATCTTGTTCTTTGCTATTCAAGCCCCTAAATATTGTAATGACTAATGTTTTTTCTCCAGGATGTGGAGGGTTGGCCAGGCTTTCGTGTTGAAGAGGTGGATGTCAGGGCACGCAATGCCATACCGCTCTACAAGCCCAATGTGGTTCTCATCAACGCAGGAACCAACGATGCGACGCAGGGCTACAACGTGGCAACGACAAAGGACCGCATGGAAACCATGATCGATTTCATCTTTGAAACGGTGCCGGACGTGTGCGTTGTGCTGTCCACGCTCATTCCCAACACTCTAAACCCGGGAAATGTTGCCTTGATCAATGATCAGTACCGCACGCTTGCTCGGGAACTCCAGGGGCAGGGCAAGCGTCTCATACTTGCGGATTTTGGCGACGGGTGGATGACGACGGCGGATCTGGCCGATACCACTGTAAGCAAACAACAAATTACGGTTGGTTTCCCATTTTTATCTCAACTAACGTTGTCGTTCGTTGTAGCACCCCAATGACTTTGGATACAAAAAGATGGCAGCCAAGTGGCACCAAGCCATTCAGCAGGCAGAGGCCCAAGGCTGGCTCTCGCCGCCCAGTAACGACGTGTCCTTCTCGGACGAACCCGGGGGTGCCACGACGTGTGATAAGACGCTCGACAGCGGCAACTCGAGCTCAGGGCCGACCCAAGTGCTCAAGGCGCTGTCACCGCGCATCATCGACGATGGGCAATACAGACATAGCTCGCAGTCCATGGGCAGGATTCACGCCGGCTGGTACGCCGGCGACGACACGGTATGGTTCGCCCAGATTGTTCAAAAGGGCACCGATCGTGGCGGCGAGCGCGACGATTGGGTCTTTAGCCAGGGCGAGAGCGGCATCTACTATCGAGAGAATCTTGGTGACGGCGTTTTTGGCGACAAGACGCACATTCCTACCCTCGGGGGCACGTGTAGACAGCCTGAGACCGGAGGCATTCGATGGGGGGATGTGGTTAGCAGCCCTTAACCTTCCCTAAACCCCCTATCGTGATGAGTACCACCTAACCCCGTGTCAAAGAACAACGATGGACTAGACGACTTTATTTGCATTGGGCCAGAAGGGAACATGTATGTATCCCATCCATGTTTCAATCGTGTCGATGCCGAACTCTGCAGGAACTAACTCGTATATTACAGGTACGTGTACATCAATGATGGCGGCAAGCCTCCGCGCTTTAGAGATGTCGGCCTTTACAAAGAGGCACCCAGTGGATATGCGCAAACAAATGTCCGCCTCGGTGATATTGACGGTGACGGACGATTGGATTATTGCGTTGTGGCTGGTAATGGAGACATCTACTGCTGGCGAAACGGCGGCTTAGGGGATAACGCTGCCTATTGGCAAGACGTTGGGGAGGGCAAGCCTGTCTTTACCGGCAAAAGCATGGGCAGCATTGATGGTATCCGGCTGGTTGACATCAATGGAGAGTAAGTGGCCATCTTGTTTCACCCCCAGCTCTTAGGTGAGCCTGTGTTGACCCTCGTCTCTTTCCCTGTCACAGCTTCCGTGCCGACTGGCTCTGGCTCGACGACACAGGCAAGACTACGACATACATAAACCAGCGTGGTCAAACCAAAGGACTGATACCGTACTGGGACTCTGTCGGCGTCACACATGGCGGGATGGGCGAGGCAGGTGCTCGTTCCCAGATCCGGTTTGCGCGAGTTTACGGTTCTGGAAGAAACGATGTAGGTGTTCAAGAATTCAACGATTTAGATTCATTACTGAAGACTGTGTGCTAATGGTCTGCTCTGCATCTTAGTATGTCCACATCAAGTGCATGACGTTGGTCAATGGGCGTTGTGATTACGAGGTGAGGGCGTGGAAAAACACGGGAGGTGGCGGCGCACATCAGAAGGGTACGTTTCCTTCTTTGACACAGCCATCTCAAATTCCCAGCCATCAACATATGGCCGAGAACTTGGAACTGGCGGAGCTGACATACGCCGTGTCTATAGGCGACGGTGTCCGCTGGTGCGACATGAACGGGTCGGGCAACGACGATTATGTCTTTATCGACCACAACAGCAAGATTACCATCTTCCAGAACGTCAACATCCCCCCCAACACCGATTACACTGGCTGGTATGACAGGGGCATCGTTCTGGACCTCGCGGGTGTCCCGCGTAAGGCAATCCATCTCGGCGACTGGAACGGCGATGGATTCTGCGACGTCATCATCACCGACAAGGCGACAGGCGCGCTCGATGTCATACATACGTACTACAACAAGGCGTCAGACAGTTACACTTTCGGTCCCAAGACCAGGGTAATGCAATCCGGGTGCACTCAGGGATGGGGGGTCGGACTGTATGATCTCGGAATGCAGTTTGCCGACATTAACGGTGACAAACGGGTCGACTACATGTGTCTGGAGCCCAGCGGCAGAGTGACGGGATGGCTCAACAAGCCGGGAAGCCAGCAGTGGATGGACCAGATCAAGTTCGATGTAGGCAAGGACCGCGCCAACCACCGCTGGGCAGACGTCAATGGAGACGGCAAGCCGGACTTCATATGGACCGACAAGTTCAGCGGAGACACGGACGTGTGGTATAACCTGGGAGAGAGGCAGGTCTCGGGAAGCTCCTTTTGGTGGGATGCCCCGGCCAAGAAGTACCAGGGCTCCTCCTCGGGACCCAACCTGCATTTTCCTAACCTCGGCGGCCGGGGACGAGCTGACATGACAGAGGTCAACCCAAAGACGGGTCAAGGTTGGACTTGGTTCAACGTCTGTCCTCCCGGCGGCGATGATGGTTCCGTCGCGGACCCGGGCCTTCCTGCAGTCCCCGCCATTGCGATAGCCTCGCGGAAGTGGTTTCTGGGTGCGCGCGCGAGGAGTTAGATAGTGTCTGGTTGGTTGATTTGTGGGTGGGTGGATTGGGGGGCGGGTGTCTGGAGAAAGGGTGAGGAAGAGAAGCCGGAAAAAGGAGGGCAGGGCAAGAGCCGGGTAGCAGGAGCAAGTTTGAGCAATATGGAAACTTGTAGGTAAGATAGGGAAATTATGCGCAGCAGTACAACTTGTACTGTACAAGAAACGGGGAACTGTTCTCGTCAAGCAACGGCCCATAGCCTTTCACTACGGTACATTTCCTGGCATTCACCGGTCATGCAAACCGAGACACGTCAATGATGTCCGATGTCTCCTTCCAGCCCTCAGTATCCAGTGTCCTGTTGACGACGGTTGTTCTGCATTGCACAAACCGCGAAATGGAATAGCACCTAGGTCAGACATCGTGTGACTTATCTCCGGAGGGAGGGAGGGTGATTCGCGGTCAGTGTCCACGGAGATCAGTATTTAGGTTGAGGATCTGCCGCTGTCCAAGGAGCCGGTTTAACCACGCGAGGATGAAGAGGACGAAGATGACAGAGATGACGACCTGTCTCCAAACAGCGCAAGAGTACCGCGGGCGACGGGTTCAAACAAGCGGAAAGGAGGGCCATCGAGTGGCAGCTCCGAAGACAGTGACCGAAGCATATCACACAACGACGACACCGGTCCCACTCGGCAGTATTGCACGCAGGCCTGTCTGCTGGGCCTCAAGAGCTAGTACTCCAAAGTGTGACACAAGCGGCGCCGGCTGCACTTCCCTGGGCAGGCGTTTGGGCTTGGGCTGCGCAGAGCCGCTAAATCACGCCGGAATCGATAATCAAAGCGGATCGAGTATACCCTTTAAATCTCGTTCTGCCGGATCCGTTTCTCTTCAGGAATTAGCATTTTATCGCTCCGCATTGCCGCATACTCCGGCATTGCGCCGCACAGGATCCCCGATTTGACTCACTCGGCATCGGGGCCCGGGCCGAATTCGACAACCTGAACACCGAAGAAGACGCCTTAAATTGACCCAGAATTTGCAGCAGCATGTTTACGAGCAAGCTATATACCATAAGAGCCTGAGTCGAGAGTCAATCGGACAAAGGAATATCGTTCCAACCACCAGTCCCACGCAGCATGCTCCCAAACGATAGAGAAACATATCAGACACTGAACTGGGTGCTGATACTCCCGTTCAAAATCGACAAGAAGATTTCGGAGAACAATTACGCACTCGCGTTACCCTCAACAATGCGACTACGGACCAACGTTTTCCACATCTCGCTTCTGGAGCCAGCGCCCAAGAGTGCACGACTCGACAAGGACGCCGAAGCAGAAGACGAAGAGGAGGAATGGGACGTTGAGGAAGTCCTGGATTCACGCATCACGAAAGGACAGTTGGAATATTTGGTCAAGTGGCTGGACTTTGGCCCAGAAGACAATTCGTGGCAGCCAGCTACGAAGCTCAACTGCCTCGAGAAACTTCAGGAGTTCCACCAGAGGAACCCGGATCGACCAAAGGGAACCCCACGGACAGGTCGACCCCGGGGAAGGGGTCGTCCAGGGAAAAACAGCACGGTTAATAAAGGGGACCCATGTGGAAGGAAGGATAGACAAACTTTTACAGCCAGGGAGGCGGGTCGCGAGAAGAGGACCCAATGGCATCCCAGTCCAGCACGCCGACAGCACCCGCCGCCTGCACCTGACCAATCAGCTACTGTGTAGGAGATATGGGCGCGGGAGAAGGAGGGTCTTCCTCCTCCAGGCGCTCCATCCCGCGACGAAACACTTCGACACCACGATCCCGAAGAGACCGCTGCTGGCCGCGCAGGCGCGACAAACGACTCAAGGCTTCAGCGAGCGTTTGCTCCGCCGCCTCAATCTCTTTCGCCACTTTCTCTTGTTTAGAAAGATATGATAAAACTGCCGTAATCAGCGTTGCAACGGCACAAAGACCAGGATGTCACCTACGAGTACCGGCCACGTTTAACCCACTACACTTCTTACCCATCTTGACGCAGTTCGAACATTTCCTCCCATCCTCCAGCATCACGCATCGTTTTCGCGGCTTCGCGTCCCAGCACCGCTGACAAGGCATGGCGACTTCGTGACCGTTCCGGTCAATTTCCGCGGCGAGAACTTGGCGTTCACGTTGCAGGTCGCGACGGGCGCTACCCAGACAATTAGCCATGACGGCCGAAGGGTTGCGGTGAGGCCGAGGGAGGCATACTCCCTAGTAAGGAAAGGGACGTTGGTGCGTATTTCAAGAGGAAGTGCGCCATCTCTCGGGGCGAGAGATGTTGGAGAGGGGGCATCGTGTCACGAACTAACCATATAACGGGACCGCGTGGGGCCCAGCGGGACACCAAGCTTTCATTCTATGACGAACCTGTCTCTGGACCCGTCCTGCTAGGGTTTAGTATTGCTCGAAGGTATTCTCTCAAGGGTCCTTAGGTTCGGTATAGCCAAAGGATGTATAACAAAGACTTGTCTCAATAGTAGGCTTCTAAGCTTATAGCGAACTGTAGTTGTAATTGCTAACTGGAGAACTCCCAGAGCTCTCTAGAATGAGTGACTATATACTATCTAAGTCCCAGGTATCTTCATACCTTCCCTATACGTAGTAGCCCATGATCGCCCGTCTACCCAAGGCCACCCGTGGTAGCTTGCGGTAGACTGCGATCCAAGGCTACCGTCTGTCCCGGGTAGCCAGCGTCCTTGGGCTACCCAACGGGTCCCCGCATCTTGGCTTCCCAGCCGATTGGGTAGGGGCAGTACCCGCTTTCTCTTTTATCGACCATTTTCAGCTTGAAGTCGCGAGTTCTCTTCCTGTGAAAGAGTAGCGTTGTGCATCGCCATCTGGCAGCCTTTGATGATTTTCTGAAGCGCCTGATCTGTTGGGCTTATCTCTCTCTGGCGTTTCCTCTAGAGAGAGTCAAGCTCGACTATGTTCACTGGCGTTTTGAGAGGCAGACTTGGCGGTTGGATAGGGGTAGGAGGGGGACTCGGTGTCCGTATCCTGGTTTGTAGCCGACAAAGAACCTGAGTTGGATCGAGAGGCAAGAACCCTGTAGCCCTAAAGCCACTTACGATGTTCCTTGCACTGAACGTCTTTTTCTGAGCTTCAAGAAACAGTTCGAGGAACCTTGGTTTGTCGATGTGATAAACCCCGAGTGCTATCATCGCTTTGACAAGGTCGCCGTACGTCCGCTTCAGCACAGCGAAACAGCTGACGTCAAGAGGCTGGAGGTGGTACGACGAGCGTGGAGGTATATACTCTGTAAGGATCCGATGCTCAGTACAGAATTTATCGAATTCAGGCGTCGAATAACTTCTATAACCATCGAGAATAAGAAGCCGATATCGACCAACAGTCCGGTTTTGAGTTTGTAGCTCGAAGACTTCTCGAAGCCGCTCGAAGGTAAGCTCATCGGTTATCCGGCCGTTATCGCTGACTCCAATACGCCATGTCTTTGGCAGCACTGAGCCGTCATACCATAATGTCACGGTTATGGCCGCATGCAGGCCCGACGGGGGACGCGCGGGAAGCGTCCCCAGCCAATCATTCAGAATGGGTCCCGAACCAATCAGCAGAGGAACGGGAGGAACGACTACCGTTCCTCAGGTTCCAACGAAGAACGGGGGGAACGGCTACCGTTCCCTACGTTCCTAAGGGAAAGGTACGAGAATACCCAGGGGAACTAGATAGTATATAGTCACTCGTTCTGGAGAGCTCCGGGAGTTCTCCAGTTAGCAATCACAGCTACAGTTCGCTACAAGCTCGCAAGCCTACTGTTGAGACAAGTCTATTGTTGTGCACCTTTTGGCTGCACCGAACCTAAGCATCCTTTGCAGTGTACCTTCACCGAAGCTGAACCCTAACAGGACAGGATCCTCGAGAGGTTCGTCACATATAACGAAATATGGACTTTTCCTTCAAAGATAATCATCGGGTCAACACTCCAGCCAGATGCGTTGATACACTCGATGACAGTTGTCTACTCTCGATTTCCCGGCTGGATAACAATAGGTCGATTCCGTCGGTCAGATCGAGTGACCACTTTAGACGTGCTTGCAACACCTATCTGGAAACCAGTTTCGTCAAAGTTGTAGATGTCGTTGTCAAGAACACCGTATTCGTTAATAGTCTTTTACACTCGTGCAAACCACGCTGAAATCTTCTCTGGGTCCTCGCATAAGGCTCGTTGATAGTCGTACTTTCTAGAATACTTCGACTCCAGATGGGGATACCGATGAAGCAGCCGCTTTCACCGTTCTCTCAAAACGGACAACACTAACAGAGGAGAAGAGGCGCCCGTTTTTGGGTCCCGAAACCCCCTGTTTCTTGACCCCTCTTCCCCCAATAGACAAACATGAGGAGAGCTGAACTAGTAGTTGGGTCGATGACGACCAGCGAATCCTCGGTGTTGTATGTTTTTGTCTTTTTTTGCTATCTGTAACAAGATATTCTTCACGGCATTGAACGGTACATTGGCCGACCCGGGGTCAGCCGGCCTACGGTAGGGGCAGCGTATGGAAAACGACACATTCCCGGGAGTGTTTGAATGCGAGATGGACGAGGTTATGTTCATTGTGTGTGTTGTGATGCAAGGTTGTCGTCGGTTCATCAAGGACTTGGGAAGTTGATATCATAACTAATACGCAGGTACCTCGTTACCGACCGCCAAGGAATGCTACAAATTATAGGTGTATGAGAAACCAAAATGAAGTTATCTGAGGGTGATTCTCCGCCGATGTCCCCTCAGATGTTTCATGCAAGGTCGGTAGCTAGGTCTAGACCTTGTTAGGGATAGATTTATTATCGTGTATGTCTGATGATGGCGATGGGCCCAACCCGGCCAGGTGACTCCGGCGAGGCATGGCATATCACTGAAGGGACTGGATGGTAGAATATGGGAGTCTATCAGTGGTACGTAACGGATTACTTACCGCAGAGTTGAAGGGAAAGGTTGAAGATAGACCACTCGAGAGCTGTGCCCTTGACGTTACCTACGATCCAACTTCTGGCACCCTCGTCAGATCAATGCTTGCGGATGCTTGCGGAATCTACTAAGTAGAATATGTGCCATTTTCCCTTCCAATCGTAAAGAACCCCAAGACTAGCGTAACACAATTCCTTACGTGGCTCAACTACAACTCATACGGTTTCGAATTCTCGAATATCAAATGAGGTTTCCGTTTCGCCAGGTTCAATATGGTCTCAGCAAACACTCCGTTGGCCCAGGCAAACCAGCTCCCTAACAATCGGCCTCAGGTCAGCAAACCGCAACAAATATCCTCCCAGAACAGGACTTACGCGTGTATGAATGAACATAATTAACGTTGACGCTCTCATGAATCAGCCCTAGCAAACTCGAGTTGAGCACCAGCTGCAAGCACCCCATAATTTCCTCGTCGTCATCTGAAGTCTGCGCCTGCACCAGCAGGCTCATGGGCCACGCATTCTGCAGGCCAATATGCGGTCCTATCACGTAGCCAGTTAGTTACCGAGTCAATTATCACTCCACCCGACCACCATGATCACTTCACCTCCAGCATCAGAAGAAAATGAACCTACCTCCAATCCCCTTGAAGGCCTGTCCCGTCAAAAAGTACGGATTCCCAACCTTATCCAACAGCATCCGCCTCGTATTCTGATACGTCGGATCGTCGGCTTCAACGAAGCCCATCAGCGGCAGGGCCAACAGGCTCGGGTGGTTGGCGTCGTCCATGAGCAGGGAGCTGCCGTAGCCGTCGACCTCGTAGGCAAAAACGTCGCCGTACTTGCGGTGGTTGACCACGCCGTGCTCATAGATGCCATCGGTGATGCGCTTCCCCCAGTCCTCGAGCGTCTGCGCCAGCTGGGCGTCGGTGGGCGACCCCGTGGACTTCCGGAGGATGGCGGCAGTGCGTTTCAGCTCGACGGCCATCTGCGCGTTGGCTGGGATGAAGAAGCCGAAGATGGTCGCGTCGTCGCTGGGCCGGAATGCCGAGCGGATGAGGCCCGTGCCGTTGTTCAGCGGGTTGCCGATGCCGTGGAGGTTGAGGGTTTCGGTGCCCGTGTTGGTGTTGCGCTGGAAGGTGTAGACGTTTTGCCGATAGGATCCTTCCGAATCGAAGGTGCTCTGGCTTTGGGCGTCGAGGACGGAGAGAACAGTCTCTACGGCCTTGTACCAGCGCGAATTCAGGAAATCCCTGCTACCTGTGTGGCGGTGGAATTCGTTGGCCAAGGCGAGGAAGTGGGCCAGAGAGTCGAGCTCGTACTTGCATTCGAAGACGGCAGTGGGCTCGTAGATTGGGTGCACGGCATCATCCTGCCCGTTGTAGCTGACGGGGAGCCCAGAGATGGGGGGCGGTTGGAAGGCGTTGCAGTAGGGAGACTGGATCACATATTCGCTCTGCGTGTTGATGGCGCCCAGTATCAGGTTGAAGATGGCCGGGTCCTTTGTGGCAAGTGCTTGGTACGGCTTTAACTGGTTGGTGCTGTCCCGCAGCCACTCGGCCAGAATGTCTCCCGTGATAATGAAGGACTGGGGCCCCGCCCATTCGCCCTCGTCAAGCCAAGAATCTTTCTCCCTCCGGCTGCGTAGCTTCTGCTTGATCTTCTCATCCTTCCCATCCGTGTGAAACTTGACTGTCGTATCGGTGGTAGAGGGGAATGTGTTTTCGAACAGGCGAGCGAGGTCAGGATCCTTCATTCGGGAGGTGATATCGCTGATGACCTTTTCGATCGCATCAGAGTGAAAGGTCCGACAGCGGGGGTCGGGACGTTGGAGAGGGAGCTTGAGAGGCCCCTTGGTGAGGGGGGGACTTTGTGTCGTTAGCTTGTCAGGGCGTGAAATCGTTGAGCTGGTGACACAACTCCACTCACTGAGGGTAGGCAGCATAGCTGGCGTAGTCTGGACAAGCTGTATCGTCGAACGTGCTCGTCAATGGCTGTTGGTTGTCATCAGGGCCCTGTGCTGTCGCCGTCGCCAGTAACGGTATGACAAGGGAGTACCATGGGAAACGATACATCGCGTCTAGCTAAGCTTGTGCGGTTGCAACTGTTTCAAGCGAAACGCAAGTAGGAAATACAAAGTGCCTTGCACCTTGACGACCGAGACTCGAGTCACGATGGATATACTTCAAGGCAAGGTGGTTAAATAGCATAGCCCTCGTTGCTTCACCAGTACGGCCCCATCCTTATCAATTCCACCTTGCGGGGTTGTCGAGGCAGGAATAAAGAAAAGCCCAGGGATGTAGTCGCAGGGACAGACCGACGTTGCACAGCACTTGGAGCTCGTGGCAGGCACGAAGTAGCTAACCTGTCATTTGGTTCAAGTTGTTTGAGATTGGAATGTTTCGGCCCCGCGAACCGGCTTGGCGGGGCGGATTTCACGGGCCAGGGTCCTGGGCACACTAACGCCCCGATTTGGACTTAACTGAACATGGAACCGAGGTACATACATCTATGTACATATTACATCCGGAGTGAAGAAGAGGGCTGTTTGGTCTCTTCGGCTCTCATCTCATATTGTCGATAAGGCGGGCGAAACTATCTACGCGCGCAAGCTCTCGCCAGCCATTTGTCGACAAGTCAAGACGCCCCTCGTTAAAGGGGGTTGGTTGGCTGGTATGTAGCAAGGAGCTACCTAAGTTGTCTACTACCCGTACCAGTCGACATCACTTCTTGGAAAAAAATGACATGATGTTGCCCTGGCCTTTTGGTCCAGCCTTTTTCGGTTTTGCAGCCTGTGAAGGGGCCGCGCTTGTGGTCTTGGGCTTGGTCGGCGGTGGCGCCTCATCCTCCGAGAAAGACTCCCATCCCGGTTCTTGAATCGTGACTGTGTCGGAAGGTTAGCATTAAAGGTTTGGGGCATTGACTGGGTTAGAACGTACCCAGATACCCCTGGTCATCCATGATCTGTTTCTTGCGCATGACCCGTCTCTTGCCGCGTCGCCGGCCATCGGCAGAAGTAGTCACGACTTCCGCCTCCTCTTCTTTCACAGGCTCCGGCGCTGGAGGCTCTTCTTCCTCCATTGGTTCCTCCTCGGGCGTCTCCTCTTTCTCTTGAACTTCCTCTTCTTCTTCGTCATCCTCCTCCATCATCCGTCGAAGATCTTCCTCCCTCTGCCTCTTGGTCTTGAATCCCGACCCAGCCCGTGGTTTCGGCTGCGGCAAATCCTCGTCATCCTCTCCGTCATCGGACAAGGGCTGCATGCTCGAATCCTCACTACTAGGAGTCGTAACCTCTGCTTCCTTCTTGACCTTGGTTGGTTTGGCTGCCGCTTTCGAAAATGCCTGCATGATTCCGGAACCGCCACCCCGTTTCAGAGCCGGCGCAGGCTTCTTAGAAGGCCCAGAGCTGGAAGCCTTCGCGGCCGTTTCCTGAACAAGCTGGGTAGGCTTCGACTCCTCTTTGATAATTGAAGGTGCGGGTTTCGCCTGGGGTTTCACTGCTGCCGCGGCAGCGGCAGCCCTGAGCGCAGCCCCTTGTCGTTCCCTTCGTCGCACCCAAGGGTTGGTGATGGGAACAGTGGTTTTTACATCGTCACCAGTAGTGAGGCTAAGCACTTGGTTGGCGGCATCAACCAGTAGGGCCATATCCTATGAAATGGTTAACCATCAGTTTGGAGGTGGTTTCGAGGCTGTAAGGTCTCACCTTTGTCGGGTGAGGTGCAATGCTGTAGACGTGAATGGCAGTAACCTTCTCAAAGTCCGCAAGAGTGTCTTGGTTTCAGTTAGAAGGTTGGCTTTAATATAAGTTGGGGTGAGCAACTTACCTTTGAGTTGTTCTTCAGGAACAAGAGAGAGCACGGATGCGGGCACAACCTCGTCAAGTGAGTCGACCTCCATTGCTGAACTTGACATTTCAATGTCACCATCGGCCCCATTCCGGGATTCTGATGGTGTATTTGCAGCTCTCTTGGTGCCATACACTAGGTACGTGGCATGCACGGCTCCGGGACGTTTCGCATTTTGGTTCCTGTGGAATTCATAGAGCATCCTGGACAGTATTAGCCGCAGCCTAGTTCTGAGTTCAGGGATAAGCTCGTACTGCTTTGCTGTGTTGACATGAACCTGCAGCGCCCGGCTCAAAAACCGATATGTGACCTATGCAACGAGTTCCGGGTGGTTAGTCGGTGATGCCTAACACGATGCTCATGGATACCGCTTTGCAAAAAAATCCATACCACTTTGTCCTCAGTAAGAACATTCTCGGCCAGGAATTTGTTGTAGCTATCCATGGCGATTTTACAGTGTGTTGTCAGATTATCTCGAAACCAAAGTCCGGGGTGTGCGTGAAACGAAGAAATCGGAACGGATGGTGATAATGAGGGACAACCTGGAAATCGCGACGCGGCTCCAGCTCGATCCAAAGCGCGAAGTCACGTTCTCGCCAATAAAACCCCGGCCGCCCCAGGTTACACCTCCGAGTGGCTTGAAGCCCCCTGCAGCAGCCCCTGTGTCAAACACGCCTTCAGTGATTCGCTAGCCTAAAATATGGGGCCAGGACGCGACAAAAGCTTCGACGGGACCTTCAAGGTCTTCAAGGTGCTTGCTGAGGTGGCCCCCCACCGCAATCTCCTTATTCCACCATCTCGATTCCTGTCCACAAGGGTTCTTTCCTTCACCAACTCCCACTCATTTAACAATGCGCCATGCCTCGCTATAGATCTACCATTTTCTCCATTTAATCCAGCTTGAGTCTGTCCATGTCACGACTCCTGTTGCATTCCTCGCTCTAAGCTCAACAACCTTTAAGCCACCCGTCAGAGACGCGGCGCATCTCGAGGGCAGCCATCATGGCTTCGTTTCCGCGTTTCCGGTTTCTGGCCATTGCCGTTGTCTTCCATTTAGTGTACATACTTTCCATCTTCGACATCTACTTTGTCAGTCCCATTGTTTCGGGCATGCGTTTGTTCCAAATAGAAAGGCCACCATCGACCCCACCACCCGCAGATCGCCTCGTGCTCTTCGTAGGTTCGTGAAGCAAGAGAAGCCCTGTTTCGACGGATGAACCGCTTGCTGATGGGGATGTATACAGGAGACGGACTACGTGCCGATAAAGCGTTCCAATCGCACCCCGAACCCTATCCCAAATCCGACGATGACCTCGTTCCGCGGCCCCTTGCCCCTTTTTTGCGATCCAAAGTGCTGGAAGAAGGAACCTTTGGTGTCTCGCACACGCGTGTGCCGACCGAATCCAGACCGGGGCACGTGGCTCTCATCGCTGGTCTCTACGAAGATGTCTCTGCGGTCACCACAGGCTGGAAGTTGAACCCTGTCAATTTTGACAGCGTGTTTAACCGGAGCCGGCACACTTGGAGCTGGGGCAGCCCCGACATTCTGCCCATGTTTGAGCAGGGTGCCGTACCGGGCAGAGTTGACGCTTATACATACGGCGCTGAGCTTGAGGACTTTTCTTTGGACGGGTTTGCGCTAGATCTCTGGGTGTTCGACCACGTCAAAGAGTTGTTCGCCGAGGCTCGTACAAACAAGACGCTGAACGATGCGCTGAGGCAGGACAAGATCGTTTTCTTTCTCCACTTGCTGGGGCTGGACACCACTGGACACTCGTTCCGGCCATACTCCAAGGAGTACCTTAACAACATCAAAGTGGTTGATAAGGGTGTTCAGGAGATCACACAGTTGATGAAGGACTTTTACGCCGACGACCGGACCGCCTTCGTTTTCACGGCCGACCATGGCATGAGTGACTGGGGTAACCATGGCGATGGCCACCCGGACAACACCCGGACACCTCTCATTGCATGGGGCTCAGGGGTTGCCAAGCCCCAGCTCTACCCAGGAGAGGTGGCGCCAGGACACGACGAATATTCTTCCGATTGGAATTTGGACCATGTCAGGCGGCACGATGTCGAACAAGCCGATGTTGCTGCCCTCATGGCATATCTCGCCGGCACCGAGTTTCCGGCGAACTCAGTCGGCGAGCTGCCGCTCTCTTTCCTTACGGCTGGTCTCAAAGAGAAGGCCGAGGCTTCGCTCGTCAATGCGCAGGGGATCCTCGAGCAGTACCGAGTCAAAGAGGAGAGTAAGAAACTCACGGAGCTGAGGTACAGACCGTACGAGCCTCTGAGCAACGAAGGACTGGCGACCGAGAGCCGGGTGGCGCATATCCGGCAGCTCATCGAAACCGGCAGTTACGAGGAAGCCATCGAGGAGTCGGCTGCTCTTCTGAAGGTCGGACTTGGTGGTCTCAGATATCTGCAGACTTATGATTGGCTGTTCTTGAGGGCTCTTATCACCATTGGTTATTTGGGATGGGTGGCATATGCCCTCACCACCGTCATCGACCTCCATGTGTTGCACGGACGCATCCAGCCCTCGAGGACCCTAGCTGGGACTCTCATCTCAACTTCCGCCTTGACGGCGCTCTACGCATCGTTTGCCATCTCCGAGTCGCCGCTAACCTACTACGCATATGCGTTCTTCCCCGTGTTCTTCTGGGAAGAGGTGTATGCGCGGCGGGAGAGTCTGACCGAGGGTCGCAAGGCATTGTTCGGCCATATCAAGTCAAGCAGCAATCTTGTCTCATTGTTCTTTAACTGCGCCGTTTATGTCGGGATTATCGAGTCCTTGGTAAGTTCTTCCCGCCATCTCCATACTTTGGTCAGGCGGACTTACAATTCAGGCCTTGGGTTATATCCACCGCGAAATCTTGACAATATTATTCGTCATTGGCGCCTTTTGGCCTATTACCTATGGATTTTCGTTCCTCCGGCAACACATCGCTCTGTCTATCACGTGGTTCTTGTCTTGCATAGCTATGAGCACCTTCACGCTTCTTCCGCCGGCTATGACGACCGAGGATGTCAACATGATGTTGGTTTCCCGAAACACTTCTCTTAGGCTGAGCTAACCAGGATCTCTGTAGCATGGTCGGAGGCGCATTGATGGTTCTTGTTGGCATTGTTTACCTATTCCTGGAGGACTTTGTTCTCTCGGACTTTGGCTGGTCTGAGAAGCCCTCATCTCCGAGGAACCACGTCTCAAGGACGCTGGTGGGCATCCAGATCGGCCTGACCCTCCTTGCTGTGCTTGTCACCCGCTCCAGCGCCCTCTCCATGCAAGCCAACCAGGGTCTCCCCCGTGGCAACCAGGTGATGGGCTGGGTTGTTCTTGGTAGGTTTCTGAGCAATATTATATCTCAGGGATTCTGCTAACCTTGGAACAGTTGTTTCACTGCTGATGCCGCTGGCGTACCGGGCGAAACCCAACAACCATTACATGCACAGGATCCTGGTCATCTTCCTCACCTGCGCCCCTACCTTTGTCATCCTAACCATCTCCTACGAGGGACTCTTCTACATCGCCTTTTCCGCGGTGCTCGTCAGCTGGGTCCGGCTAGAGCATGCCATCTACAAATTCCCCTCGTCGTCCACCAACGGCACGGCCAACGGCGCGCCCACCCCGGCCAAGCCGCAGACCCTCGAAACAACCCAAACCCTCCCGTCCCCCTTCCGCCCGCTCACCCTCCGCGACGCCCGCGTCGCCCTCTTCTTCTTCGTGCTCTTCCAGGCGGCCTTCTTCAGCACGGGCAACGTGGCGTCGGTGTCGTCCTTCAGCCTCGACAGCGTATCCCGCCTGATCCCCATCTTCGACCCCTTCTCGCAGGGCGCCATGCTCATCCTCAAGCTGCTGATCCCCTTCGCCCTCATCTCGGCCAATCTCGGCATCCTCAACAAGCGCCTGGGCGTCGCGCCGTCGGCGCTGTTCATGGTCGTCATGGCTATCAGCGATATCCTGACGCTGTACTTCTTTTGGGTTGTCAAGGATGAGGGGTCGTGGCTGGAGATTGGGTCTACGATCAGTCACTTTGTGATTGCGAGCTTGTTGTGTGTGTTTGTGGCGGCGCTCGAGGGCGTGAGTGCCATGTTTATTGCTGGCGTGGAGGTGAGTGAGGAGGTGGATAGAGCGGTGGGGAAGGGGGCTGTGGCGGAGGTGTTGTTAGAGAAAACCGAGGAGGCGGGTGGACAAAGCGGCACGAGCAAATAGGTGAGTTGGGGATAATGGTATTATATATATTGTGTCTGGATGTGTTATGATCTGGGGTTGTTATATAAACGGCTATTTGTTTTAGAGCGTGAGCAAGAGGTTGTTGGACCGGTAGTTGGGAAAAGTATAATATCAGCTCCTAGATGATGCTTCGCAGTTGTGATGGAAAGTGTTGTTGTATGTCTTGGCTACCCCGGATCTGGGACATCCGTCTCGTGAAAGTGTCTCTGTGGCAAGTAGGAACAAATAGAACGAACAAGAATCACATGCAAATTCCCTCTTCGCATTTTTGGGTTGGACGACTGCTGAACGGCTTGTGCAGAAAAGTTCGCTGTATCTGCCTTCTTCCAGACACTCGCTCTTGATAGCATTGTGTGTTTATCATGTTCCCACATGGCCATACTTCTCTTCCGATTGCCTCAAACATCATCCCAACTCGAGGGTTTCCACGCGTTTCTATTTGTCAATCCACAAACGTCATGCAAAGCGCACACAGTATTACATATTAAGAGGGTGACAGCCAGTGACAAGCTCCGCAGGTAGGGCAGACCAGAGTTACATGTCAGAGTGACACCGAAAGGGAATGTCTTCTCCTCCATGACGGGACTTTTGCGGAGATACCCGGACCGGTGAAGTAACTTCCAGGTTTACGCGGTGCATTAGCCACGGAAGCGGCCCGCAACTTGGGCAATTGTCCGACTCTTTATCGTCCGATGTCTGGGGAAAGGGATCGTGTCGGTTGGAGGATCAGTAGCGTGAGGGGAATCGCGGGGTAAGCCGGTTGGTTTATCGATTTATTGTGTGAAGCCAGGCCTGAAGGGGGCTTCCGAGGTCGGGTTTAACCTTTCTCTTGTACCGACTTGTCGTTGTCTCCTCTCCACTTTGCCCGGCATTTACCGATTTAAGCTCTGTAATCTGGTATCCATCTTGCGTATTTCGTGATCGAGGGTGAGGTTTCGTCGCCGTAGACACTCCTAGAGGACAAGGTCCACCATCCTGATGGGTTGCGGTTAAGTTTCCGAATGGCTTGGATTGAGCTTTGTACGAAAGAGGCTAACTCGTTCAGTTTCCGATCAATCCACCGATCAATCCATCCCTTGTGTGCCCGTTTCCCTTCTGTCTCGGAATGGTTACCAAGCATCCGCCGACTGTTATTTGCGATGATAATTTAACAGCTGGATAATTTTAAAACATGGGATGGAAGGAAGAGTGTACCTCTACTCAGGTAAGGTAAGCAAACTGCCTACGACAATAACCTTTTACCTATGTAGATATCATGATACCGCATAAGATACTGTACTGTCGTTACTGTACATTCAGAATGAGACACAGTCTCGTGCTCACGGAGCGCCGGCCGAGACTTCGAGGTGCCAAGAGTTCCCCGGATTCATGGTTCGGCCGTTGTTTCCCAATTGGGCCTACTCTGCCGCGAGAAATCTCGGTTACCCCTGTCCAAAGCAGCTTTTCGCCGGATTCTGACAGCTGGCCCAGCGCGCCCAGTCCTCCGCCCTCTTTTGTAACGTGCTCCTGCCACTTGGCTGTGACTTTTGTCACATGCAAGTCGTGAGGATACCCCAGGCCTCTCTCCCCCTTTGCGCACCATTGTGGCAAGACCGGGAGACCTGCCCCCAGCTGACGTGGAGGTTTGAGGGGTTGAACCATGCTGCACCGTAAGGCGTGAAGAGATGAACCATGATGTGAAGGGACATCCGAGAATCTCCGTGTGGGGATAGGTAAGTTGCTGGGAGGCAGGCAGGCTCGCAGGTTGAGCCAGGTGGATGATGGATGTCAGGAAGCTGCAGGAGGTGACTCCGTGTTGAGCCAGAAGCCAAGCTAATAATCGCTCGAAACCGAGAGAGGCTCCGTTCGCAGCCTGGTCCTGCTTCCATGCCCCGTCCCGTCTCATCTGCGCTTGCTCATGTTAAAGGGTGCTGGAATCCGGGGTTGGTAGCACCGCCGCAGTGGACACCCGCCCCCCTCCAATATGCTTGCGCGCCGACTGGCTTAGCATGCTGCAACCGGTCGAAGTCGCAAATACCATCATCGGTCGCTTTCATCGACATATCGAACAATCCTACCCGTAAAACTTCTGCAACACATTTCGATCACAGAAGCACAATATCCATAAACAGCTCATATCGTTATTTTGTGCTGTATCCCATGCCGATGCCCCGGCGCAAATAACTAGATTTGCGGCCGAGCGTAGAGATTCGCGAGCGTCGAACAACCCGAACTCCGTCTCCAGAAAAGGACGATCAGAGGAGCTTGGTGGCGGAACACGACGGGAGGACCGGCTCAATCGGTTGCCACGATCGACCACGCCGCGCATATCTCCTTCTACAATTCCCGCCTACTGCCATCCCAAAACGTAACAACCAGGCGCCCGACTATCAGTTGGTGCGTGCCCCTCCGCTGTTGCCGAGATGGATCTAGAGTCGAGCCCCCCTACCGAGACCACGCCAACGAAGCAGTCGTCGACGTCGCCATCGCAACATGCGGCCACCCCATCCGCGCCGGGAGGTACGACGACGACAACCACCACGGCGGGGCAGCTGAGTTTCCGAAGGTTGGTGCTCTTGGTGTCGGCCCTGTCCTGCTGCGGGCGGGGCAAGCGGGTGTCGGTTGCGCTAACCTGGTCTTTTCTGCAAACTGAAGGCAGCGAGCCTCTAGAGCGTGCGAGGTGAGTAGATACCCAGCTCTATTTATGTTTGGTTGGAAGCCGAGTTGTGCGGTGGATTAGATAGGACCCCTCCGAGGCTCGTCCGCGATTACCACAGCCTCGCCTATCGTGCCTCGGCTCATCTGCCCACCGGCATCTTGAGGACCGCAAAGCTGACCAGTCACCGTTTCCAGACATGCCATGCCCGCAAAGTACGGATACCCTCAGCCCATTACCGCAGATCCACCCAGGCTTCGTGTTTGGTGCTTCCTTCATGATGTGGATGCTCACATCTACTTCTGCAGGTCCGCTGCGATGCCGCGAATCTCGGCGTTCCGTGTACCAATTGCGTCGCCTTCCAGATCGAATGTCGCATTCCGCAGCCGAAACGAAAGAAGGCGCAGGCCAATGCCGCGCCGTCCAGGGACTCAGATAGGTACATGAGGATCCCCTCCCCCTGGCCGTTGCGCCATATGCCGGCAACTCGCATGCCCGTCGTTTCCCTGCTTGGGCTCATTGCCCGGGCGCTTGATGTTGCTACTCCACATGCTGTAGACGGTGACGCTGACTTGACAGCAGCGAACGAGGAGAGGAAGACAGATCACCGCTTCCCCCTGGCGCGGCCACGTTCCCGAGCGGGACCCGACCCCCAGCCGTCTATCACACCCACGAAGGCACCCCTTCGACCGCCAACATAGAGGTTGAGCAACAGAAGAAGGAAGAGTTCGATAAGGCCACGCTTGCCAGCTACATGGACCTCGTCATGAAGCCCAAATTCACGAGGGCACCCATTACCGAGGCTGGAAGAGTCGCATACTTGGGCGAGTCCTCCAACCTTACACTCTTGGTTCACGACCGGCAGAACGATGGGGATGTGGTCCACTACCCCCTGCCGGAGAATATCAGGGGCTCGAGAGCGCGCTTGACCGAGTTGGACAACGTCGAGATCGAGATCCTACATCATCGAGGCGCCTTTCTCCTCCCACCACGACTCCTTTGCGACGAACTGATCGACTCCTACTTCAAATGGATACATCCCATCGTTCCTGTGATCAATAAGACGAAATTCTTGCGGCGTTACAAGGATCCGAAGAATCCCCCTTCGCTCCTCCTGCTTCAGGCCATGATGCTCGCCGGGTCGCGCGTCTGCACCAACCAGCAGCTGATGGACGCGAACGGCTCGTCGACCCCAGCCGCCCTAACCTTCTACAAGAGAGCCAAGGCCCTTTACGACGCCAATTATGAGGATGACCGGGTTACCATCGTTCAGTCCCTTTTGCTCATGGGCTGGTATTGGGAAGGCCCGGAGGATGTCACCAAGAACGTCTTCTACTGGACTCGTGTCGCAACAATCGTTGCTCAAGGCTCGGGCATGCACCGCAGCGTGGAGGGTTCGCAGCTCAGCAAGTCGGACAAGAGGTTATGGAAGCGGATCTGGTGGACTCTCTTCACGAGGGACCGGTCCGTGGCCGTTGCCCTGGGGCGGCCCTGCCATATAAACCTGGATGACTCGGACGTTGAGATGTTGACCGAGGACGACTTTGTGGAAGATGAGCCCGACCGGCAAAGCGAGTACCCGCCGGACCCGATTCATGTGCAGTTCTTCCTACAGTACGTCAAGCTCTGCGAGATCATGGGCCTGGTGCTCTCGCAGCAATATTCGGTCGCCGCAAAGGGGCGCAGGCACAATCCTATCGACCTAACCCACAGCGACATGGCGCTTGCCGACTGGCTGCAGAACTGCCCCAAAATAGTATACTGGGAGGTACCGAGGCATCACTTCTGGTCCGCCTTGCTCCATTCAAACTACTACACCACCCTCTGCCTGCTTCATCGCGCGCACATGCCACCGAGTGGCTCCCAGAGGTTTGGGGACGACCATTATCCGTCTCGGAACATTGCCTTCCAGGCGGCCGGCATGATCACATCCATCATCGAGAATCTTTCCACTCGCCAGGAGCTTCGATATTGCCCAGCCTTTGTTGTGTATAGCTTGTTCTCGGCCTTGATCATGCACGTCTACCAGATGAGATCACCAGTACCGACGATCCAGCAAGTCACCCAGGATCGGATCCGGACATGCATGAGCGCCCTGAAGGACGTTTCTAGAGTATGGCTTGTTGGGAAGATGGTTCATACTCTTTTCGAGTCCATCCTTGGGAACAAGGTGCTCGAAGAAAGGCTTCAGAAGGCGGCTGGGAAACGGCACCGCAAGGCACAGCAAAGCCTATCCCAACTAGAGCAGCAGCGTTACGCTCAGGAGCAGAAGCGCAAGTACGATGAGATGGCCATCGACTTTAGCGTGAGCACACCCCAGCCGCAAGAATCATACGAGCGCTCAAGACCACAGACACCAAGTATGGCCTCCAAGAACGAACCGGCGGCTGGGGCGATGCCACCTCCCAGCCACGCTTCGCCGCACCCGCGTAACGGCGACACCTTTATGGGAGGAACCGCCTCGCGGCCGCACACAAGGCCCGCGACCCCTTTCAACCCCTCCTTCTCGGTACCCGGCACCCCTCCCGATCTCTATCTCGTCACACGGAACTCGCCGAACCTGTCACAGGCCGTTTGGGAGAACTTCCAGCCGGATCAGTTGTTCCCGGAGAGTGCTCACGCTCCACTATTCCAACCAATCTCACCCCAGCAAGCACAGCAGAACCTCGATCAGCAGCAGATGATGGCGCAGATGCAAAATCAGAACATGCAAGGGCAGCCTATGGACGGTGGTCAGAACGTATTTGGCCAGCCCCTTCCTAAGCGAGGGTTGGACGGTAGCCCGATGCAGCAAAATCCGATGATGCAACAGAACATGCCGGGTTCTTTCCAAGGCCAGCAAAACCCCAATATGTGGCATGGGTTTGAGGTGCCCATGGTCGACGGGCAAAGCCCGAGCGATAGCTGGAGCACTGGCTCCGTACACGGCCAGCCGCCTGTACCGGCGACTCTTAATGTGGAAGACTGGTGAGTCGCCTACCTACCTACCCTATCCATTCACCTCCGGGATGAGGATATCACTCTAAACCCCATTTACAGGTTCCAATTCTTCGGGATTCAAAATGACCCGGGAAATCCCATGAACCTCGACAATCTGTCCTTGTAGGCAGGCCGGCGCTTTTTTGCCGGTTAGGTTGTGCTTTGCTCTTAACAATCTAAGCACATCCATATATCTACCTTATGCGCGTTTCGGCCAGGAGCCAATGTAGCATTTGTGATAAAGACGGGTTATGGGAATGCCACAGACACTGTGCAACTGGTTGGGTTGGGTAAAATTTCCAATTTTGGCTCTCGTGGATGGCAAAGAGTCGATGGGTTCGAATACGTTGCGCTTGTTGTAATGGATTCGAGCAAACATACCAGGTGTTAGATACCTACGGGCCTGGTTTGTAGGTTTTGTACGGACAAAGGTTTCTTAACTGATACCGCAAGCGGAGGAGCTAAAGAAAGTTACAAAGTACTCCAATGCCCGTCGGCACTTCGGATGCACAACATGTTCAAGGTTGGGCCGCAGGTTGGGCCGCACAACCGCCACAGCGCACAAGGTGATGATGGCTTTGCGAAACCATTACTGTACTTCGTAGTCCGTGTTTCGAACGACCTAGGCGCTGGGTTGATGAAATGATTCTCGACGATCTCGACCCCGAAGGTACCTCGGTAACTTCAACATTACTGTGTATTCTGGAGAGTTGCAGCCTTTCTCACCTATTAAAGGCAGGTCAGTTTGAGATGCAATGCTAATTCGAGCGCCTTCACCTCATCCAATCCCACGTCGTCTCGGGCGATGCCTCTTGAGATGGGCAGATGCAAGCGCCCTCTTGCATTTCCCCAACCCGCGCGCGATTGGAAGAGCGGGCCGCTGCGCAACCATAATTTGGGACGAGGGAGGTTCGAGAATCATCTATAATATACCTCGACTATTCACCTCCACACCCCTGTCGTCTGTCGGCGCTTCTTTTTGGATGTCTCGGAGCCAATCGGTCGTTGGTTGGGTGGCCCCCTCCTACCTGGTTGTTGGGGCTGCTGTTCGAGAAGGGTCCCCATGCCCTTTCTCGTTCCTCACGCACTTTAACTTGTCGCTGGCGGTGTGAAGAGATGGGACCTCTGCAGACGCTAAATAAGCGCGGTGGTGGTTCGGACGTTGTTCTTGGTGATGATTGACCAGAGTCACCATGCGCCTTTCGTCACCCCGCCCCCGCCATGGATGAACCCCTCATTTCTTCGTACGGGGGAATGGGTTTGGGTGTCCATCAACCGTGTGTGTGCGATAGTTGTTACTTCTTATCGAATGCGCGCTTGCGAGCTCCGTGTGAGATGCCAGTGGGCGCAACTGTCTCTGCCGCGGAGGGGCATCCATTTCCACACGTTGAGGGAAGCGGGATGGAAGCTGACTGCGGCAGGATGGTTACCACTCCGGGCAGTTGGGTAACGCTTGCGGCATCGCTTCGAGCGCCCAATCTGCGCCACACAAAATGGCCGCTGCGTTTAGAAGCGGCTGCCCTGTTTCCGCCCGATGAAGATGTCTGCCTGATAGACGCGCAATCACTGTCCCCAAACGCGCGGACTCGATAACAGTTGTTGGCTCTTCAAGTTCCTTGCGGCTAACAGCCTACCGGACCCCGACAGGGGTCTTCCCTCCATTATCACAGTGAGGGGCAGCCAAGCGTTCACGGGAGTCCCCACTGCATGTGCTGCTGGGCGCCCCTGCTGCAGCGCCTCCGCCAGTTGCCGCCTTCCGCTGCTGGGTGTAATCGTTGATCCTGACAGCTTCATGCCCGCCCAAGATTTCCTCCTGCCTAGCTCACACCTCATCCGCTGCCATACCCGAAGGCTAGGTTGGGACTATGCGCAACATTGACGAATAATACCGTACACCGGTACTGGACAACTACACTACGAGATAATCCTTCCCGTAAATCCACCTCGACGTAACCCTGGCAGCGGCCACAACCCCGCCGCCTCGCCCGACGACCTAAACTGCACGCCCACCTACCCCGGGCCCAACACTTAAGGTGCTTTCTTGATCGCAGCCTGGCCAAACAATTCTCATTCTGTGGGAGGTCCGTGGGCGAAATAGTTGCGCGAGGCCCAAAACCACCACAGGTGTCCTGCTTCGCGCAGCACAAGACTCCGGCCCAAGATGACGACGCAAGCGCCCATGATCTCGGTGCCTCTCAAGGCCACCAATGAGATTGACTGGGTCACGCCTCTAAAGTCCTACATCCAGAACACGTACGGCGACGACCCCGAGAGATATGCCGAAGAATGCGCCACGCTCAACCGGCTACGGCAGGACATGCGGGGGGCTGGGAAGGACAGCACGGCGGGGAGAGACCTCCTATACCGGTACTACGGTCAGCTCGAACTGTTGGATCTGCGCTTTCCGGTCGACGAACAACATATCAGGGTCTCCTTCACCTGGTAATAATTGCTTCTCCCCGTGGCTATGTGTATTACCGTGTTCTGACACCCTCTGGTGCAGGTTCGATGCATTCACGCACAAGGCCACGGCGCAGTACTCGTTAGCGTTCGAAAAGGCCTCCATCATCTTCAACATCTCAGCTGTACTGTCCTGTCACGCCGCCAACCAGATAAGAACTGAAGAGGCGGGCCTCAAGCAGGCATACCACTCGTTCCAGGCCTCGGCCGGCATGTTCACGTACATCAACGAAAACTTCCTCCACGCCCCGTCCTCCGATCTTAGTAGAGAGACGGTAAAAGCGCTCATAAACATCATGCTAGCGCAAGCACAGGAGGTATTCCTCGAGAAGCAGATTGCCGACCATAAGAAGATTGGTCTTCTAGCGAAGTTGGCGAGTCAAGCTGCGACGCTCTACGGACAGGCACTCGAGGGCATACAAGAGAACGTCACCAAGGCGATATTTGAGAAGGTTTGGTTGCTGATGGTGCAGGCCAAATTCAACTTGATGGCCTCCATTGCCCAGTATTACCAGGCGCTTGCCGACGACGACGCGAACTCACACGGCATGGCCGTCGCTCGGCTACAGGTGGCCGAAGGCCACGCGCGAGAAGCCAATAAAATTGCCTCCAACTTTCCCAGCTCCGTGCCGCCCAGCTCGAACCTAACGGCAGACTGCGGCGCTACATTAGCCGAGACCACCAAGAGGCACCTAGCCACAGTCCAGCAGAAGCTCAAAGAACTGACAAAGGACAACGACTTCATTTACCACCAGCCGGTGCCTGATGCGGCCGGGGTACCGGCGGTAGCGAAGCTACCGGCTGCGAAACCTATCCCGGTCAGCGAACTTTACGCGGGGCAAGACATCCAACGGATCACCGGCCCGGACCTATTTGCAAAGATCGTCCCCCTAGCAGTTACCGAATCAGCAAGCTTGTACGACGAAGAGAAGGCGAAGCTGGTGAGGGCCGAGACGGAGCGGGTGGACACTGCGAACGGCGAGATGGCCGCAAGTCTGGATTACCTGAGGCTACCTGGCGCGTTGCAGGTCCTGAAGGGCGGCTTCGACCAGGAGATTCTCCCCGACGAGGATTTCAGGACATGGTGTGTCGATGTGGCAGACCACGAAGATCCATCCAAGATCTTCGACATTCTACATACGCAGAAGCAAACGATAGTGGCGTCCTTGGAGAGGAGCAGCAAGCAATTGGACATGGAGGAAAGCGTGTGCGAGAAGATGAGGTCTAAATACGAATCGGATTGGACCCAACAACCCAGTTCACGGCTTACCACCACGCTGAGAGGTGATATCCGGAATTATCGGGAAGCGTTAGACGAGGCTGGGAGGAGCGATGGCCAGCTTGCTACGAAATTGCGGCAGAACGAGTCCGAGTTCGGCGACATGCGCTCAGCCGCCGAGAACGGTGAGGTCGATGCTCTATTCCAGCGAGCTGTGAAGAAGGTGCGGAAGTCGAGCAATGCCAACAGCCCCTCGTCGGAACCCAACCTACTTGATGCCGACTTCGACGACGGCGGGCCCAGCGTCGTTGATCAGATCGCCAAGGTGGAGGATATTCTGAAGAGGCTGAACCTCATCAAGCGGGAGCGCATTCAAGTGCTCAAGGACTTGAAAGAGAAGGTATGTTAGGCGTCAGGGTGGAAAAAGGGAGTGCTCGACTGACTAACTGCGCTAGGCACACAACGACGACATATCACAGATACTGATCTTGAACAAGAAGTCCATCGCCAACTATGAGCAGCAGCTATTCCAACAGGAACTCGAGAAATATCGGGGATTCCAAAACCGTCTGGTCCAGGCGACCCATAAGCAGGCAGCCTTGATGCGAGAGCTAACCGTCGCGTTTAATGGTCTTCTGCAAGACAAACGGGTCAGGGCAGAGCAGAGCAAATATGAGTCGTTCCAGCGGCAGAGAGGAGCGGTGATCGGAAGGTACAAACGGGCGTACCAGGAATTTTTGGATCTCGAGGCCGGCCTCCAAAGCGCGAAAACCTGGTACAAGGAAATGAAGGACACGGTGGAGAGTCTTGAGAAGAACGTTGAGACCTTCGTCAACAACCGACGAGCCGAGGGCGCTCAACTACTCAACCAGATTGAGCAGGACCGGGCCGCGAACAAGGGGGCACAAGCTGCGATGGAGCAGGAACGGATAAGGGGATTGATGGAGCGCATGTCGATGGAACCACCAACATCCTCCCCCCAGCCAACCTCATCACGGCCGACACCGGCGCCCCTCACTTTCAGCCCGGGGCCTATGTACCCCAAGACGACCTTTTCCGGGCAATACCAACTTCCCAGCTCACCACCACCAACGCAAACCACCGCCCCGCAGTCTTACATGCAGCAGCAGGGAGGTCAGACCTTTACCTACAACCCCAGCTCCCATGGGCGCATCCCCGGCCCGGCGTCGCCCCCACCGACCCAGTCAACTTTCAACATTGGCCACATGCGGCCCGGCCCGGCATCCCCACCACCAACCCAGACCACGTTTTCCCAACCGTCGCGATACAGCACTTACGGAAACCCAGCGGCCATGCCGCACCAACAGCAACCGCAACAGCAGCAGCAAATACCAACCCAGCAACAGCAACAGCACGCGAGCTATGTCCCACCCAACTTTGTGCCGCCTCCGCCTCCGCCCGGCCCGCCGCCGCTGGGGCCGCAGCAAACGGTGCATTACGGAGCGGGATACTACAATGGTGACCCGAATGCGGGGAGACCAGGGTCGGCTCAGCAGCATATGCCGGGTCAGGGGCAAGGGCCGAGCCAGGGACAGCAGGACCCATGGGCGGGGTTGAGTGCGTGGAAGTGAGCGCGAGGGTGGGTTTGGGGCGTGAGAGGGAAACTCGAGGCCTTTGGGGGTGAGGTGGGAGATGGGAGTGAGTGGTATTGTTGACAAATTAAGGGGTTTGATGAGTTTGAATGGGAGTGAGTGCTGTGTATGTGGACATGGAAACGCGAGATGACTTGGCATGGCAGAGAGGACGAGATGAAGAGAGTTTTGAATAGAGTCAATGAAGCAAGTGATGTGGAATGGAATATCAAATTTTCCAATGGCCATGGCCGGTCGGTTCCAATTCCGACGGAGCAAACCACGCTGGCATTTCTTCCCCCTTGTTTCTTTCTCGTCGATTTGCTGATACCCCAGGTCCGCTTCTGCCAGCATCAAATCGGACAGATCCCTTGGATGTTTTTGCTCCTTTTCTCTCCTTTGGCTCAGTTGTCTTGGCCGTTTCCCCAGGAACGGTCCCCCTGAAGGCGGGGCAGGGCACGCAATGAGTGCTGCGGAGAAAATATCAGCCCCTTATGAGTGGAACGAACCCCTCTGGCTCCCTGAGCTCCCCTCCCATGGCCTGCGGGGTAGGTGGGGGTTGCGGGATGGGGGAAGCTGCAGATGCAAGTTGCACTCGTCATCCGGCACTTCGCGCGGTATGGCCAGGAACAATTAAGGTAGGGCGTACCCAGGAGGAAGGCCGAGCTGAGCGTTCTGTTGGCGCTTACCTTAGGCTGATGTAGCCCGGCGGGTTTCCATGTGCTGCTGCGATTTCGGTGATTCTGCGACTGAGGTGAAGGTAGTCGCACTCGAGGCGGCGCCTCATTTGAGCCCCGAAGGCCCGTTCTGCTCGTCCTACCCGCTCGTGCTCCCACCAGACTTGACTTCACTTTTACTACTTGACTTGCTGTCCGTTATATCGAGCAATTGATGCCATTGCCAAAACGATTTGACTGTCATTTCTGTCCAACCCCCTGGTAATTGAGAATCAATACCATAAGCACTCGTGAAGATGTCATTCGATCGTGAGATACAGTCCCCGCCCTCCGCTAACCCCTCTCCACCTCTAATGGTTCCCGACCACCCTAGGCATTGTCCGATTCGCTCCCAAGGGCGACGACAGCAAAGTCCTCCTCGGTGAGCCCGCTGACAGCTCTGTCGACGTCGGCGCCGCCGTTCGCAAGGGCGAGGATGTGCAGGTGAAAGTGTACAGCGGCACCTCGGTGCTTGACGCCGGGTCGCCGACAGGAGAGATCGCCATCATCGGCCGCATCCTCGCACCTCTAACTCAACAAGAGGTTGGCACCATCCGCTGTATCGGACTAAACGTGGGTTATCCCCTCAGCACTCCCAGAGGAAAAACCACTCCTGATACTGATACCGTCTCGAACAGTACAAAAAGCACGCCGAAGAGGCCGGAATGTCCATCCCGGAGATCCCCACCGTCTTCCTGTACGTCCCCCCTCACAACCTCCCCCCCCCCCCCCCGCCTCCTCCCCTCCCTCACATCCAGCTGGCTAACATCCCCCCCCTTTTCCCCCTTTCAACAGCAAACCCTCGACCTGCCTCGCGGACCCCTACCCCTCCCCGACCATCATCCCCAAACACACCCTGGCCAGCGACTCGGCCGACTACGAGTCCGAGCTGGCCATCGTGCTGGGCCGCGAGGCCAAGAACGTCTCCGAGGCCGACGCCCTCGACTACGTGCTGGGCTACACGGCCAGCAACGACATCTCGAGCCGCGCCTCCCAGTTCGCCCAGACCCAGTGGTGCTACTCCAAGGGGTTTGATGGCGCGTGTCCGATCGGCCCGGTGCTGGTGTCGAAGCGGCTGGTGCCGGATGTGGGGGGGCTGAGGCTGAGGGGGTTGAAGAATGGGAAGGTGGTGCAGGATAGTGGGTTGACGTACGTTCTTTTTTTTCTGGTTTTGGTTTTTGTTTTGTTTCGTTCTGGGGGTTGGGTGAATCACTGGTTGACTGACACTGTTCTGCTTTTTAGGGATCTCATCTTCTCGGTCGAGCAGATCGTCAGCTTCCTCTCGCAGGGCACGACGCTGCCTAAGGGCACCGTTATTATCACGGGCACTCCGGCGGGCGTCGGGTTTGCGCACAAGCCGCAGGAGCTGTTGCATGATGGGGATGAGTTTGTGGTGGAGATCCAGCCGCATATTGGGAGCTTGTACAATGTGATGCAGAACGAGAAATGAAGGGGGACTCGCTGAGAGTGAGGAGTGTATTATGACTTGGTAGTTAGCTTCTACATATGTCTTTGCTGGGGAACGACGCCGGAGGTATGCATATGGCCCCTTAAAGAAATGGTTTTTAAGCTGCCGGCCCCCCTTCCCTTGCCAACCGTGTTCTAAACATCGCTCTATCAATACCAATTTTATCCCAACAACGCGGGCAAGTTCTCCTTGATGTACTCTACCACAGCATCCGGCCCCTTGTCCACCTGCAACCCCTGCGGAAGCGAAAAGGTTTTTAGATCGGGCACGATCTCTTTAGCGATAGCGATGATCTCCTGCGCCTCCTCTGGCGTCCACATGGATGCGGTAAACTGCCAACCGTCTCAGCCTCTTTCTCCCTCTCTAACAACCCCCTTGACGAGCCACGCGCACTTACCAAAACATCCGGCTGGGCCTCCTCCACCGTCGTGCGCACCTCGTCTATACCTGCGGGCACGCCAAGTCAGATTGGATCAGATCGGTTTCCATGATGCCATCCATCCTTGAGACGGGAAACAACAAGGGCAAGGACCGAGGTTGGACATGCAGTAAAAAATAAAAGCGGAAAGGCATCAAGAGAAACATACTGGCGGCGTTGGCGGCGTGGATGATGGTGTACTGCTCGCTGACGTCGGCCACCACCCGGCCGATCAGCCGCCGGGCGCGGTCGGGGGCCGTGTTGACTGTGACTAGTCTGAAAGGGCCGGCGGGGGACATGGTGTGGTGGGTTTTGGTTGGAGGTAGGTATGTAGGTAGGTATCTTAGGTTAAATGGAATTGGGGATGGTGTGGGCTTTTTCGGGGGGGAAAGGTGAAGTGGAAAGGGGGTTGATGTTTTGTTACGCAAGGATAAGGGACATGGCATGTCTTTGTCTATTAAGTCATTCCGTCTCATCTACATATGCTAGGGGAATGGGAGCATGTTCAGTCTGGGATGCTCTCTGACTAGGTGGTGCTAGGGGAGTATGATAATCCCATGGCCTTACCTCGAAGCGGTAAGCAAGAAGCCATCGCGGGGATTGGTGACGGTTTCGAAACTGTGACGGGAACTAAGGCTGGCACCTCTGCCTTGCTAGCAACTGTGTATGGAAAGGGCGAGGGCAATGGTTTTCCCGAGATAAGCCTCGGCCGCCGAAGAACAGTGGGCGAAGTGGACACCGGAAATTAAAAGTATCCTCCGGGCTGGACTTGGGGTGGTCCAAGGGTTAGGGTCCGGTGTAAGTCACCCCCTGACGACGAATTGTTTGTTTGGCCTTTCTAAAGTTCTTATAAGCCGCTGGTTCTTACAAAAAAAACCTCCTCTACCGTGATGCTACGACTCCATAGACTCTTCACATCGGCCACGATAGCCCCGGCAACAGCGAAACTCAATCCGACCCTCCCTAGCAATCCCATGATCTGCTCTTTCTGTTCCGTTCGCCGAGCTCGTGCGCTCGCAACCCGGAGGGGGAACAGAAGCAGCAGCGGAGAGAGCCTTGTTTCAACCAGCACCCGCTGGCTCAGAGCTAGGATAAATGTGACGTGTTGTTGGATCTCAACCTCGCTCAAAGTAGAGGTGGGCAGCTCCAGGCTCTGCCAGTAGCACATCTCGTAGTCAAACACCCCGGAGAGGTAGATGCTAGTGGCGGAGAAGTAGGCCGCTCCCAGGAGCTGGGATTCGGATTCGGGAACGCTCTCGGCTGAGTCTTTCCATGTGTTTGAGCCTCGGAAAACAGGGGAGGTATGGTGGGCAGATGCCCATTGCTGGAGCTGGCTGCGTAACGCAAAGCCCTGGAGCGAAATAGCTCGGGCCTGCTCTGCGGCGTCTGGCGAGGGTACTGGAGACTGTAATGATTCAATGAGCTTCTCCGCACTAAGTTTAGTTAGGCAAGTTAGACTTTGGGCAAAGAAGAATCGAGGTGGCAGGACATACCGAACACGCAGTGAAGAGCACAGAACCACGATATCGAGCAAAACATCCAGCGCTTTTTGTGACTCGTTCCATGTCGTCGAGGATGTCCGTAAAGAGGCGGAGAGTGCCAACCATCCGTCCTCGGCCAGGAAACTCGGCTGATTGAACATGATTGCCCGGCAGACTTCGAATATCTTGGACTCTGTAAAGAATCTGCTGCAAGGCCCAGAGGTGCATGTCGACGGGCTGCCCGCTATCAAGGCCTGCGCTGTGCCGTGAACAAGATGCTGCAGCCACCCATCGCCAGTGGCGTCGTTCATCAGCTAGTTAAGGGGTCGTTAGCTTACTAGGCAGCGTGCCCATGTCGTACTGGGTACGAAGACGGGATCCCGCTTACCTCGAAGAGGCCGAGCAGCAAGGTAGCCCAGAGAATCCCCGCTCGCAAATAGGAATCATTGTTTCTGCCTGACCGAGAGATGGCATGTCTGAGCCCTGCAATAGCCCTGGTGTAAGACTCGAGGGCGGACTGATAGTGGGACCTTTTCGACTTCCGGACACCGCACAGCTTGGAGGCTTGCAGGGCACCTAGAGACAACATGGCTTCGCGGAGGAAGGTGTCCGGGTCACCGTGCTTCATGAGATACCGGGCATCTTCTTGTAGCGTTTCAAGGCCAGAGAATTTGTTATTCTGGAGGAAGGCGTGGTAGTAAGAGAAATAAAGCAACGTCGGGTCTGAGGTCGTGGGCAGTTTGGCCATCTCATTGGTAAAAACAGGCCGGCGTTCTTGAACAGGGAAGGTGTCAACTGTTTGCTGCCTCCCTTGGTCGACAAGAATGGCTGGTTTCTTTTGGGCTGCTACGAGATAATGACAGGGCTGGTGGCGTTTCACGCAGGTGGTGCAGGGGGAATCACCAGAGCACTAGACAGGTACGGTAAGCGGGTTGCTAGGTTATCTATGTACCTGAGTACCTAGACTAGGTGTAGGTAGGTAGATACAACCATTAAGGACATGGCACACACACACCTTCAAATGGCTTCTCGTACAGTTGTCGCACCGGTGGCGCCGTTTGCGGCGGTCAAACGGACCGATGAGCATGTTGAACCAGGTTTAGTCTAAGACCGAACTCTTACTTCGAGTGAGCAGGCCTGCAGCCTGTTTCTCATATAATACACTGTATAATTCTGGGGACCGGAGGTCTTGCCGCCTCGGGACAACCGGGGTTGATGATGCCGGAAGTAAGTCCGGGGTCGGAGGGGGGGGTCGGAGGGGAGGGGCGGGGGGGAGGGAAGGTTCCGTTGGTGAAATATACCGAAATACTGAAATACGGCACCACCCGTGGCTTTGCGTGTGTAGGTAGTTCTGAGGAACGGATCGAGAGCTTCATAAGGGTAAAAAGAGCACAGCCTACGATCAATCTAGCGAATTCCAACTTACCGACAATATCACCAAGAGGGTGTGCTCGCCGCCGGCCCAACGCTCAGGGGCCTTGCGCCTATGCCGAAACGGGTAATCATTGGGCGACGCTAGATCATGGGTTGGCAGGGTGCTTGTATTAAATACTGTAATCCGTACAGTATTCTGTACAGAGTTACACCACAAGGAGAATGCCATGGCCCAGGCCTGATGGGAACTGCTGGCTGTAATCTGTGAAGTAAGGCGGCAAGGTACCTATGTATGCACTTAGGGACACAAACTCACATTCCAGCCTACACAGGAACACACCTACATCGTAACTTGCGGTAACTAAACAGCCATGAGGTGCACCACCCACTGCATCTTCCCCAAAGGTCCCAGCTCTGATAGGTAAGGGTAGGTATATAGTATAGGTAAGGTATTCTAAATATCCACAAAGCAACCTCGCAAATGCGAGCTTTAAGACAAGCCTGCGATGAGGAAGCATCAGATGGCAACCACTGACGACCTTGCTTAGGTCTGTAGGCAAGATTGGCTCACGCCTCTTGGAGGGTGCTAGAAGGCTCGGTTCACAGTTCGCAGCTCAAGAAGCCCAAGGCCACCCTGAGATGACTCAGGCAACGACCGCCCCGTGTGCTTGGTATGGCAGTGGCCAGGCCTCATCACATCACAAGTACAGGTGAGGACAACTCCGGGTGTTGGAGCGAATCAAGGCAGGCAGTGCATGAGAAGCGAGAGACTCAAGATTTAGATTGCTCCCACTTACCTAGAGTACAAAAGCTAGTCGTCACATTTCTATCCACAATCCGCCTAGATGCCCCTCATTTTCAAGCCCCGACGAACGAATCCGTCCAGCACCGACAGTCTCCTCCGCCTCCTTCCTCGCTCATGTGCCGCCACCTTCGCTCAACCGCTGGCATGTCGGGGTGTCGTGTTGCCTCAAGTAGCCGTCTTTGTCTTGTCGCCGTCCTTGCTGCCATCCTTCTTCTTGCCCCCGCCCTTCTTGTTAGGGTGTATGTAGGCCGGTGAATAAGCGCACGTCGTGTCTTTGCAAAATACGTTCTTGAAATCGGAGTCGATATCGAAGTCGGCCGTGATACTCCCATCCCTGTGGATGGTCTAGCCGAAGTCGTCGCCGAAGTTGCACCTGGGATATGGGGGTATCTCGTCAGGAACTGCCGAGTGGAGGTGAGGTGTTGGTGGTGCTTGGGTGGGGGCCAAGTCCGAAGTGACTAAAGACAGAAAGGATGCAGCGAAGGAGAAAAGTAGACAAGAATACCCGCATCGTTGCGTTGTTTCTTTTCTTATTTTGCGGAGCTGGACAAAAGGCAGACTGGCTTGCTAGGCGTGTGCTGGTTTGGTGAATGCTGTTTTGTATCATGAGGGGAAGTTATCGACCTCACCAAACCTGGGGCCACCGGACTCCCTATACCCGTGGCTTGCACAAGGTGGCAGGCTCAGCCCATGCCCAGGAGCCGGCCATGAGCAGGGTCATGTCTCAAGGAGAAACGGCCACTAACCGCCAATACGCTGCTGAGAGATCAGTCACAACTTCCTCCGACGCGCTCTCTGTGTTGTCCCCCGGTCGAAATCACATATTTGGCACAGCCTGCCACAGCCTGCCACAGCTGTCAGATATCACGAGCACTAACGGGGGGCAAGAGGTTGAAACTGCGGTGAGAAGGTTGTCAACCAGACAGACCGGTGACTCAAATCACCAACAAAGAAGGCTGAAGAAATATACCTGCCCCTCATATCCCACCTCGGCATACGCTGACAACCTGTTTACAAATGCAATCCGGGGATATAGGCTATCGTGATTCATTGATTGACACCTTTTTGGGCGCCGCTATTGGCATGCGGCCTCCCGATGAGCGACACAAGCCCACTGGCCCTTCTCAGGAATCCATGCGAAGTTGACTTGTCACATCAGCTGAGCAAGGTCCGAAAAGCCACCAGGTTCTAGCCAGAAGATACCTTGTGAGGGAAAATGGCCTTTATTGTAAATCTCAGCTAGTGGAAGAACGAGACTCGCCCGCAGGAATCCGCGAATTTGACGGCTTTGTTTGCTCCTTTGTCGGGGTCCAGGGCGGCCCCCTTCACCCACCCGAACCAGAGCACTCGTCTAAGCCCCTCATCTAAGATCTCTTAGCTCCCTGTTCCTCTTTCTTTCCATAACTCAACTCCCATTGTCCTCCACACCCCAGGTTAATACTTGCAGACATCCCGTCAAAATTACCTTCCTGACCTCTTCCACGTCCCGTTCTGCCTGCCAACAACTCATCCGCCTCTGCCATACTACTACCCATACCCTCTACTACCACAATGGACGAACACACTATGGCTGATGAGAAGCTCCCAAACATTACGGACTTGTCTCAGCTGAGTGTAAAGAACTCAGTCAACCTAGAGACCGGCGTCTTGACCACCGCGTGGACCCATTTTACGGCGGACGACAAGGCCTACATTGGGAGAAGATCACAGCAGAGCCCGTTCAAACTTGAGTTAGCCGACTTCGTTGCGGGTCTCGAGCAGGTCCCCGACGATGCCATCTACCCAGAGATACCTGCTGGCACGCATATCACCATCGCGCCCGAGAGCATATATGATGGTGCCGTCTTCATCAAGCGTATGGCTTTTGATCGGGTCCGAAGATTTAGAACTGATATCACCTTCGCCAAGGAGGAGGGCCTGGGAGAGGCCCTCGCCATGGAGAAAGTCTCCAAGACGCCCCATCCGTACATTGTCCAGTACCACGGTTGCAGCATCCAGCGCGGCCGCATCACTCGTATCGTACTAGAAAAGCTCCGGTACTCGCTGAGCGAAAAACTCGACCGGATAGACAAGGAGGCATTTCTGGCCGGGGTCGAGTCTGCCATCAAGTTTCTGCATTCACTAGGTCTCGCCCACAACGACCTCCGCCCTGCCAACATCATGGTGCGAGAGGCCGACGACGGCTCCTTCATCCCGGTGCTGATCGACTTTGGCTCGTGCGCGCCCTTTGGCGCTCGCACCCATGGCAGAGGCTCGCTAGACTTTGTGGATCTGGAGGACAAGGAGTCTTTCATCTCGCATGCCAGGCATGACGAGTTTAGTCTCAAACGCCTCTACGAGTGGTGGGATGAGGACCATAAGAAAGGGAAGCATGAATTGATCAAGGTTCTCAGAGACAAGCTTGCCGCCTACCGCTCGAAAGAAGGGAAGGACATGGAGGACGTGGAGGACATGAAGGACATGAAGGACATGGAGGATATGGAGGATATGGAGGACGACGTGGAAGACACGGCGGACCCAAAGGCCTGACTCGGGATGGGGTGGTTGTGTCCAGCAGTTCATACCTGCTGGTCTTTGCTCCTTGTTTTTCTATGTCCCCTTCTTCTGTTTCTTAGAAAGCACTGACTGAACCGTGATTTGTCTGCTTCTCGATAGAACAAAGTACGTGCTTTGAGGAACCCATTCTTGTTTGCCCCTGGGCCGCTTGCGGCCCCATGACCAAGTGTTGCCTTAGGGTTTACCATCTTGTAAGACACAAAGCCGCACAACACCCACCTTTGACTGGGTCCGCTCTCGGTAATGGGATAATCCGTTGTTGGTTTAGCAACCGCGGCATCGGCCAGCAGCCTCATACCATCTAATAAGCCGGCAGTCCTCGCTGGTCCATGTCTTCGGTCTGTCGGGCGAAGTGAATTATCAAGTGTAGAAGACCTAGTGGCTGTTGGTTGAGCTTTTAGCTACGTCTTTTGCGAGGGCGTTCGATGGGAGACTATCGCCAATGAGCCCGGGGGGGGGGGAACCACGGACGGTTAAGAGGTGGTGGTGAAAAAATAGCACCGTGAAGGCCTCAACACTCTGCTAGAGATTTGTCGTATGGACTTTTTGTATCTTACGGCTCTACTAATTCTTTACCGTCTCCCTGACCTTTCGTACCTTCCGTTACTTAGGGTGGCCGGGCCTCTATCTGCTTCTATCAAATGTTGGGAAACCACCTCGCCGTCGATCAGGTCCTCTCCGTGCGTAAACCGTGAACCAGCAGCAGACAGCAATCTTTGTGTGTACATACATACATGCAAGGTGGGCCTACTCATACAAACATCAGGCAAGCAATGTTTCGAAACATGCAGCGCCAGCAGTAATCAGTCATCGAGATGTGTCACAAGGATTAATCGCCTTGCATATCACGTCCATTCCGCCGGGTCGTCTTCACCGCTTGCTGCTTGATCCAACGGCTGAGAACTTGCGGTCCAAGGGCGCGCACTGCATTGCATAGCGGCTGCAGATGCGCGAACGATGGGTGCCTCCCACCACGTGCCCCCAAGAGCTCGTCCCGTCTGCGACATCGGATCGGGGGGTCGGGGGTTCGGGATACTGAACCAAGAGGACGGCTGAGTGCCTGAGCGCAAGGGCCCGCCACGGATACCTTCGGCCGACGGCCATCACCGACAATCTGGGAGCCGTTTCCTATTCTCGGTAGTGTACATACATGTACATCCCAAAGTGTTGGCCTAGCGAGAACGCCTGGCTGTGGTTGCTTAAAATCTCGGAGCCATGAGAAGTGGCATGCTGGAACCCCATCCGTCCACGACGGTTTCATTTTCGATATCCCGCACCAGCATAACGACCGTTGGGCACCTTCGCTGACGTCTTCTCCAGTGGGCCACGGGGCCAGGATGACGACCCAGAGGCTTTTCCTATTCGATAGGCACGATAGGGAAGCGGGCAGGACGATTGGGCAGAGATGATCTCTGCCCATTAAGGGGTCCTCGTGAACGAGGGACGAGCTCTGGGATGGGGGTCCCGCTCCGTGGGCCCAACGGCCCCAAGATCCGCCAGGCCATGGCGAGCATGGCCCCAAGCGGCAGGTCTCGGACGACAGTGGCGTTTCTGATTGGGCCGTCGCCATGCCTTCTGGAAACCTTCTTTCCCATGTCACCATGCGCCGACCGGGAAGCTTGCTCTCATGGCGCAGGACGAACGCAAAGCCCGCAGATCCCCACACCACCACGGCAGAGCATCCACCCCCAAACACCCAAGCACCCAAGCTACCAAGCACACTCCTGCACGGCGAAGATTTTTAGCCGAGGCTCTATCTGCGTGCTCCGTCTTCACCGACAGATTGGCTCGCTAGCAGGGAGCAGGGCGCAGACAGCGCAGTGAGTGATCCCCCACCGAGAGAGGCTCGTTGATACCCGGTGTATCGAGGATTACTTACATGGGGCGTATAATCTACACTATGTAAGCTGCAACCTTGGTGGTAGGCCAAATTGGGAAATCCGCAAGGGCCGCTTATCAACTTCCCGCCGGATGGAGGACACAGGCTGAAGACACCTGATCAGATTGGCCCAGGCAAGACAATCGATCGGGACCGGGACGAGGGGGAAAAGACGAATATGTACGCACGGGGTTTGTTGGCCTTCTTCCCCCACGTCAGAACTGATTACTCCCGCCGAGTGTCGTGCCGAAGACCAAACGTTGCATGCAGATCGAGAATTGCCGTGTCCCTCTCGCGGACTCCGGGTTAGACCATCATCAGCAAGCCAGCTGAGCTGATGCCGCTGAGCGTGCTACAGACGGAGATATGCTGCAGCTGCCCGTCTCGCTCCCTGCTTTCTGTCAGCACTTGGAGACTGCTCTGTCCCTTAGGGCAGACCGAGATCGATCCTCGACCTCACCGGACTCAGACGGTGAAAGAAAGGTATCCATCGTCTGATGATTTCTCGATGAGTGCGGCTTGGCTGTGGGATCTCAAAGCAGAAGCTCTTGGTACGGGGATCTGATTGGCATGGTCCTCCAGGGGGTGGCCAACAGACGTCACTCAACAGGGGGGGGGGGCAACGGAAACAGGCCCAAGCCGACCCTGGCGAAGCGCCCGGCTGCTGAGGGCCAGAGCTGGTTGCCTGCGCTGAGCCGTGTTACCCCTCACCTTTCTCGACCTGACCACCCCGCAATTGGGAGCGCGCGTTTGAGAGAAAAGCGGCCGTCTTGTGTGCCCGAAGAGCCACGAGGGCGGTGTGCGGTAACCGAGAGGCCGTTGCAATCACAGAACCATGCCGTCGGACAGTCGCAGCGATTTGGACGGGTGCCGACAGACCCGGACACGCCGGAACTGAGGGTGTTTCTGCTCTGCTCAGCCCAGCAATCCTCAACATCAACACTGCACTGTGTAAGCGCTGAGGCAAGCAGATCCCCTCTAGTCTGCCGAATATAGCTTCCTGCGTCGATGACCGAGGTAATCTGTATGCAGCGGCCTAATTTTAAAAACGCAGCCATGCTCTCAACATAGTCCGTCCAAGACGTATCATCAGCCTCACTTCTCGGTCGACGGCCATCTGCGGGGATTGCCCAGCGGTCGCAGGAGGCCGGGGCAGGTCATGCAACAAGACCCTCAGCGTTGGGCGTTGCAAAACCGCGAATCTTCCCCTCTCTGTCCCTGTTGGACCGTTGATCGGACCCTGACCACCAGAGCTACGCTAACCCCTCACACAAAGCCACAAGCACGAAAGGGGCGCTGTGCCCCCCCCCCCCCCCGGTTTCTCTCAACGTGCCTTTTTGTTCCAAACACCGGCTGGCTGGCTGGCTGGTTGGTCCCTCGGCCGAACACGGAAGAAACATGTATGACTTCCCCTTTGTGGTGATGCCGATTGCTCAAACTCTGGCGGGTGATAGGGGGCTCAAGTGAAGTCCAGCGTTCCTTTCGGGTATGACAGAGACAGGAAGCCAGGGGCCTTGTCACCGACCATCCACAAATTGAAAAGCTCGCCTGCCATGCCTCGTGACCCGACCAAGGGGGATCATGCCACACCGCTGCATTGTCCGCTCGGGTTTGGCCCCAATGTCATTCAACCCCCTGCTCCACAGCTGCCCTGGCACCCTGGCCATGGCCTTCTCGGGTTCCTTTCTTGGCTCTCTCCAGGCGCCGTTCCCCTTGCTGGGACACCCAGTCTTGGCGAGATGCCGGTTTTCCCATGGGGGTGTGGGTGGGTGGGTGTGTGGTAACGGGCAACTCTAATTTGAACTTTCCTTTTTTATTTTTATTTTTTTTTCTCCCTCGGCCCATCTGTTTCGTCTGTGACGTGCTTCGTTGATGCGCCCCGTCCACCTAAGCCCGAGAGAGGGCTTTCGGCAAGGGGATGGAGTAACGACCTAGCAGGTACATGTGCATACCTGGGACGGCCCTGGGACGGCGCCTAGTTGCATGGCGCAAAAAAGGGAACGTCGTGCAACACAGGTACCTCTGAGGTTTCGATCAACCCCCCACCGTCTTCATACCCATCCCCTTCCTTCATGTCAGTCAGGTCTCTCGACGAGTTGACCTTCAACTCGTTTAAAAGCCGCTGCCTGCGCCGCCTCCTTCCTCAACACCACAGCAGTACAAATACCCCCATCCTCCCCACCCACCTCAGACTTTTTCTGAAGCGTAACTACCTATTCGTATCCCAAATTTCAAAACGTCACTCGTCTTCACATCTCTCCCTGTCACCCTGCCACATAAACCGTCAACCCGACCTCACGCAGCTCCCAACCCACATCGCCAACGTCAACGCCTCGGGAACATCCTTCAAACCCCCAGTGAACATCTGGACACCTACAATCTCTCCACACTCTCCTGTCTCCCGTTGTCGTTACCACATCAGCCAACATGGCCGTCAAGGAGTACCAAGAACTTGTCAACAACTGCTGCTCCTTTTGCTGCAAGGCTGTCGACTTCGGCACCCATGACTACTGCCCGGAGAGCTCCAACTGCGCCTCCTGCCCCTACTGAGAGGCCAGCATGCTTTCCGCAACAGCACAACGCCCGATCCGCCGGATTGGGCGTGCTGCATGCGACGCCGCCAGACGCAGCACGGGCGCAGCAGCAGCATGCACGCCGTGCCGCAATGCAGCGAATACTCTCACCGGTTGAACCAGAACTTCTCTGGAGATGGCCCATCTACAGCACCCCCTGAAGCCCCTCGATTCCTTTACGGGATCAAAGTTGGGGGAACATTGGCTGGATACACACACCACATCCCATCCACGCAGTTTTTTATTCATGGAAAACCAACGGCAACCAAAGCCTGTTGTTTCTCGCCAGAAACATTCGAGTTCGCAGAACATCAAACAACCACTCCCCCTGTCGGCAACAACACACCACACTATCCCCGGATCGACGGTCGGCAAAACCAATATCCTTCGCGGGACGAGCGCGGGAAAGGGCGGCGGGGTGGGGGAGAGATCATCAGCTCGCTTCTCGCCGTTCGCACCGAAATAGCTGCTCTGGGCGTTCATGGTTCATGCACGCTCACGCTTGCCAATCCCACCCCCGCATGCAAGGCTGAGGCCTGAGTGGGCGCCTCCCCCGGCATTGCTGCTTCCGCTTTCCTCTCCTCGCACATGGCAGACGATGCACAAACACGGCGCCTTTCCTGGCCGGGTTCGAAGGCAACGCAGGGTGGTTGGGTGGGTGTGTTGTGACCGAATCGAGGCCTGGGAGTGCTATGACCACGCCAGACCGGCCAGCAGCTGCTGTCACCCAGACTGCAACCCCTTTTCCCAGTCTCGTTACGCCGGTGGCGTTACTGTCAGGCGTTTTTTCCTCTTTCCTGTCTCTGCTCTGTTTCCTTCTCGCAATCACAGGCATGCCACTTGGGGCGGGCGGACTTGGACGGATGTCGGAATAGCGTTGTAGTATTGGAGGCGTTCTTCGGTGTGGGATCAACATGTCGGGGGCTTATTCGGCGCGGTTTGCATGCCGATTCCCTATACCTCTCTTTACATGGGTGTACGGCTGGTTTTGTTCGGGGATCATCATCATCATTCTCATGGAAAGGGGGGAAAGGCGTCCATTGGGCCGAGGGCGCAAGTCGACGTGGCGGCCGCAAACAGGGCAGGCCGCCTTGAATTGGCATATACACTTCCATCGTTATTGCTAGCTAGCAAGGCAATCGAGATCAATCCAGAATCGAACCACACATCCACTGCCTCATGTGGTGCATAGCACACAAACACACCCAGGCGAGCTCATAATGTAACCGATATCAACATGCAAGATACACCGCCATAGATGTGTCATATCTCCTCCACATCAGACGCCTGAGCAAGCCCATCCAAAAGCCACCACTCGCGTCGTCTGGTCACGATCCCCCCTGTTTTCGGTCCCCTGCCCTCTCTCCCCTGCTCTCTCCCCTGCTCTCTCCCCTGCTTCCTCTGTCCCCCTGTTCGCGTCTGCCGTTCACGACTCCAGCAAACGCACAACACCCCTGGCCATGCCATGCAGACTGCAGGACGCAGGACGCATTGCTGCTCCCTGGGCGTTGGACGTGCACCTCCTGCCGGCGGCCGAAAATGATAGTAGAAGCATTGGCACCCCGCACAAAACGTGGTGTTGACTGGCCCGGGCAGCGTCGACGTTAAGCCTCCTGCGTGTTTTGTTTCCGTTTCCAGATGCCCGGTTGGGTTCGGGACGCGCGGGTGCCTCTTGTTAAGCCCCCCTTTCCCCAGTCGCGAAACGAACGAGTCATGCAATGCATAGGTCCGGACAAAGATAGGACACCGTACAGAGATCGGAGGGCGCGTCGCCAGCGACGGCAGGGTACCCAGTTGCACGGCACACGGTTCAGCAGAGATGATAGCACACAGAGTCGCAAGCAGCAGCGGCGGCGGCGGCGGCGGCGGCGGCAGAGACCGTTTCTGCGGCCCGCGGCCTTTGCAGAGACATGAGATGCCCCTTTTGTCAAGCCATGGCGCCGTTCCCAACGAATAAACAACGACAACAACAAGAACAATAACAAGAAACTTCCTGATTTCATCCCCCCTTCCAATCCCCAAACCACACCCACCCTTGGACTCACCGAACAGCCAGGCTAGGCCAAGCTAGGCCAATACACAACAAAACCCCCAACCAAAAACAGAAAAACGAGGCTGTTGATGATGAGAGGCCCTGAACTGACGTGGCCCAGAACAGACTGGCCACCCCTGCCCCCTGTCCATCCTTCCGTCACCCCCCCGGTCATCCCTCCCCTTCCGTCAAGACGAGCAAGCTTGGGACCACCGATCGCCCGACCCGAACAACGGCGGCGGCCGCTGCCACCACCACCACCACCAACCACCACCACTGCCGCCGACCCTCTTCTTCAGGCGAGCGTCACCAAAGGAGCGGCATCCTGACCGTACATATGCCCATACATATATATGTACACCTCTGCTACATATGGATGGGTGTATGTATATTTGGGGTATGTACACCTACGAATATAGTAATCTGTATAGCAGTCCCTATTCCCTGGGTCCTTCACCCCCCACCCCTTCTTCTTCCCCCCATCGCACCCCCCGCCTGACCCCATGACTGCATAAACCCATACGCGGCCGGTTGCTGCAGCGTCCTCTTTACGGACAGAACTATACATTAGCTTCAACTGGCAGGCAACGGCTGGGCGCCCTTGCTGAGCTGCGCTCTGACATGCATGCAATGCACATCCTCTTCGTAAAACGGGGATAACACGGGCTAGGGCTGGCTGTACTTACGTAGAGTAGTGTGTGTCTGCACATAGTAAAGATACCCTCAAGGAATATACACTAGGCAAGGTGGGGGGAGGTGGTAGCAGAGCGTCGTGAAACCCTCCCGGACAATCCGGACCGGAGATAAGATGGGCCTGGCCTTGGGAGGATGTTCGAGATGCGGCGGGCGGGTGATGCTGGGTTGCACAACGGGGGATCCGCGCACATGGCGACGGACAAACACGGGGGTCAGGACTGGGGGTCCAGGCTGGGGGTCAAGGCTTGGGGGGGGGAGCTTGCGAGGGCTTGCGAGGGCTTGCGAGGCGCCGTACCAAACAACCCGGCTAGATGGGAAGGATGCGTGGGGAGAGCGTGCTCCCGGCTCCCAGGAGGCGTCCATCGGGCTTGCTGCAGGCGCCGTGCCGCAGAGAAGGGAGCGAGCGGGCGATAAGGCAGCGCAGCGCGCCCTCGCGGCCAGCACAACGCCGAGCAGCTAGTCTCGCCTTGCCCAGCCTTGGTATTATCGGTGCCGAGAATGTGTCTCATATTCCGACCTCAAAATATCACGTACTCCGTACCTCGTACACATGGCCCCATGCCATCCATGCAAAACGCCATGCTGTCATCATCCCTCCTTGCGCCCAAATTGGTATCGAAGGCCGCTCCCGGGCCCATGAAATGAAACTCGCCGACCAAGGTTGGCAGAGCAAACTGTCGGCGATCATGCGTGCTAAACGAAAAAAACAGGAAGAGGGAAACGAAAGAAGACACATTCAGCGAAGCAGAAGACAATCAGGCCACCTCCACCTCCCCCCTCGCCACCCCACTCCGGCTCTGCCGGCTATCACCACCGGCCCTGAAACGAAGGCTTCCCGCGCCCCGATGTCACTCCGCCGTTCCACTGGGCCCAGCACCGAGACACAATGCTGGCCCTGGTTTGAGCCTTTGGAAGGGGGGTGATCCGCCTCAAGCGAGCTCGATTGGACCCAGTATTGCGCGCATCCTCCCGCCCAAGCGGCTCGGCAGACAGGCATACTGACGCAAGAGGAGCCTGACGCAGTGACGCGGCGGGCGCTCCCTTGCCGAAGAACCACGGCAACGTGCGGGACGGATGTCGCTAGTGCGAGGGGGGCAGGCTCGCAGCGCACGAGAACCATGGACAGAGCAGCGGATGTCACGCCATGCCGAGACCAGACCAACCCCGATCCGATCAATACAGCGTCAGAAACACAGCCGCAATCGCTGACTTGTCGTACTTGACGTACTTGCCCTTGCCCTTGTCCACCTCGTGGTACCTGTCCCAGAAGCGGATATAGAGCGGCTCGATCATGGTCTGCATGTCCTTGGCAAACATCTGCCTAACCTCGCGCTCCATGGTGTAGCCCTTGTGGCGGAGTACCATTTCGTCAAAGGATGTATTGAAGGCCGAAAACTTGCCCTTGATGCTCTCCTTGTCCTTGGAACTCAGGCTCTTTAGGATCGACGCCGAGTCAATCACCATGGCGCCGCCCTGACCCGACTGGGGCCGCCCGCCGCCGCCGCCGCCGCGACCCGTGTGGATGACGTCGAACAGGTGCATGCTGACGTCCTTGGTGCTGTCAGCGTAGAAGCCAGCGGCCTTCTTCCGCCACGTTTCGAGCGCACCCAGGCGGCCCTCAAGCAGGGCGGAGAGTTCCGAGGTCTGGATCATGCGATCGATGATGGTGACGCAATTGGCGAGGAAGACACCCATGACAGGCTTCTTTTGCAGAAGCAGGCGGGAGCGGGCGTCAAGCGCCATCATGAGCGCCTCGATCGTGTCAGTGCAGTAGTGCGCAAAGATCTCCTTGCCGTCGGCACCGATGTCGAAGGACGCAAGGCTCGGAGCGGCGTCGCCTCCTCCGCCTCGCGAAGCAGACGCTGATTTCCAATTTCCGTCGCCAAGGGAGACCATGATGCTCGAGACTGGTCGGAGGAAGTCCACCATGGTTTGTAACCGTTTCATGGTCTCTGACACAATCGGGATCGCTGCGCCGTCCAGCGGGAGTGTCTGCAGGCTGTTAACCCGCCTCTTGGTATCTTCCAACAGTTCTGGTAATGAGGACTTGGCGGTTTCGCGAACCGGCTTCAGTGATGCGGCCAGGGGGTTCTTTAGCTCGCCTGTCCTCCTCTCGAGGTTGCTCGACAGCTCCGAAAGGATCTCGACAATTTCGTACGCCAGGTAACAGTCGGTGGCCATGTGCGCCTTGATATGCCCGTTCAGCTCCCTCAACGTCCTCCCCAACTCCACCAACGACGGCTGACATGTCGCCTCAAACACCGGGCCCCAGTCGTCTCGGGTGAAGATGTTGCAAATATTCTCGTATTCGGAGACGAAGAGACCTTCCATCGCCTGGGCATACGTCCCTATCCCGCTGGTGCCGGCTCGGTAGATCGCATCTGGGATCTTCTTTTTAGCCGTGTTGGTGCTCGCCGTCGCTAGATTTACCAGGGCCGATGAGAGGTATTGTGACCGGATCTCGATGTATATCTTTGCTATTGGCGACTCCTGGGGCGCAGCGCCGGCGCTTTGCCGGTAGACCCCGGAAACGAATGAGTTCATTAGGCCCAGCCTGGCGAACTTGTCCTGCGACAGCACGGGGAATGGTTTGTTTTTGGTGATGAAGTGTAGCGGCTCGATCGCGCGCGGCGTCTCATTCCTGAGAAGCTTGTCAAATGAATTCTCGAGCTGCGTGTTCCCCAGTTTCACCAGCCGTTGAAGCTCGGTGACCGTCTGTTGCGTTGACCGGAGGTTCGACGCCTTCATGTCGCTGAGGGCCTTGTTCAGGCGTTTAATGGACGCCAAGTAATTCGGGAGGCCGGCCTTGTCTGGGCCCATCCGGATGATTTGCTCCTCATCATTCTTGCTATCGGCGGGTTGGCGGAGGCGTTCGATCGATGTGAGTACGGATTCGATATCTATGGTGAGCATCGATAGTTAGTCTCCACCGCCGAGCCAGCCAGAGCTGAGACGGTAGATAACCCACTGTTTCCTAGTATTTGCAGCCTCTTTGTCTCCCCGTTCAATGGCCCTGCGACATCTCGAACACTCTTCCCGGTAGCTTCAAGCCTGCCTAGACACGCCTGGATCTTCTTGGTCAATTGCGTCGTCTTCTCTAGGCGCGAGTTGAGGACGTCGACTTCGGCCCGGGCTTCCTCGTCGGCAGCATGCCGGCCGTTGGTGACCCCGACGGCCATGGCTGTGGGCCGTGGATGCGACGAGTGGTGATGGTGATGGTGATGGTGATGGATGTTAAGTGGTTCCAGGGCAGTTTGGAGTTGATGGAGGGGAAGCTCCTACATCCACAGTAGGTCACTGCTGTAGTGCCGTGCAAGCACCCGGCGGACAGTGACCCTGGTTCCCCTGTCCAACCCCCCGTTACACCAATCAAGTCAGCTTGCGAGGTTCCACTTCTATATTGCCAAGCAAACTTGCGAATGGCCCCCCACTTTCCTACCTTCACCTTGGCTTTCCAGCCATGGAAGCCAGCCAGGTCGAGATCACCAGTTCCAATTCAGACCACTAGTGATTTTACACATTCTTTTCTTTTTCTTTGCTATTTTTCTATTTTTCTCTCACGTCAACAAAAAAAAAAAAAAAAAAAAAAAAAAAAAACATCGATACTTCTAGTTCGGTACGAAGTAATCTGCCTGCCAACTAGGATCGACGACGGATAGGGGCCCAGAGGAATATCCTGCTGGCTCAACAGCCCGCAAAACGTTCAGGTCTCGATTAGGTACGCTACCCGCGTAACCACCACTAACTCACCGAGGCAAGGAGACGGCCCGCGCCTCTTCCATCACCATCCATCCCCTTCATGGCTTCTCCAACTCAATCCTCTCCGCTTTAGAAACTATCACCGCCAGCGCGATGGACCGCGAAGAAGTCCTCGACGAGACGCACAATCCCATCCACCATCCACTCGATCTCCTCGCTACGCACATTGTAGGCGGGTGAGATGATGATGTGGTCACCGTTGATGCCATCGGCTGACCCATTGCCCGGGTACACGCTGATCCCGTACTCGTTGGCCAACCCGCGCTCGCAGATCGTCAAGGCTACACGATCACCGACCGGAAACGGCTCCATCGTCTCCTTGTCAGCAACGAACTCGATGCCCCAGAAGAGCCCCTTTCCCCGAATGTTGCCCACGTTGGGGTGCGCCCCCAGCCGTTCTTGCAGCCGCGTGGAGAGCAACTTGCCCATTGCCCGGACGTTTTCCACGAGATTGTCTTCGCGAATGATCCGCTGGACCTCAAGAGCCGCAGCACAGCCCGCGGGGTGACCTTGATACGTGTGGCCGTGGACGAAGACGCTGGGGATTGCCATGTTAGTTAGTGGCCACTCAGTAGGGACCCCTCCCGAGGTTGGCAATACTCACGAGCTGCCCTTCTCGAGCACGTCCACGACTCCCCGGCCTGCGAGCACGCCCGCTACCGGTTGGTAGCCGCCACCAAGGGCCTTGCCAATGGTCTGAAGGTCTGGCACGACACCTTCCTGCTCCCATGCGTGCAAAGTCCCACTCCGCCCCATGCCGCACATTACCTCATCAAAGATGAGGAGCGCACCGTACTTTCGGCAGACTGCCTGCACCGCCTTGAAGTACCCAGGAACCGAGGGGACACATCCGAGGGCCTGTATCGCGGGTTAGATGGGTGCCAAAACGGCAAGCAGAAGAAGTGACACTCACGGCGCCCACAACAGGCTCAGCAACGAAAGCGCAGACCGTCTCGGGTCCGACAGCTTGGAATTCGTCGTCAAGTTCTTGGGCCAATCTGGCGACATACTCCTCATCCGTCTCGCCCGTTTTCTTGCCACGGAATGGGTTGCATGGGGACACCCTGGAGACGTTCTTCATCAAGAGCGGCTCAAACTTTGACCGCCTGTATTCATGCCCCCCGACCGCCAAAGCGCCCAAGGTGATGCCATGATATGACTGCTTCCGCGAGATGAAGCGGGTCCTCTTGTTCTGGGCCGGGCTGAGCTCAAGAAAATATTGCCTGGCGAGCTTGACGGCTGCCTCCATCGCTTCGGAACCTTGTGCTGGTTAGCAGTGAGCAAAAGTTGTAGTCGACTTCAGACTCACCCGAGTTTACGATATAAGCACGGCTCATATGGCCGTTGGTCGAGTCAACTAGGTAACGGCAGATGTCTTCCTGGGCCTTTGTCGTATAGAAAACTGTCGAGCAGTATGGAATAGCCATCATCTGCCTCATAACGGCCCTCGCAACTCGCTCGTTGCCCCAGCCGATACATCCAACCGCAGCACCCCCGGATCCGTCGAAAATTCTACGCCCGTCCCCAAGGAGAAGGTGGTTGCCCTCGCCTCCTGCTAGAGGGAGGAAGTCATAACCAAGATCTCTGTGAAGCACGGCAGATTTGCCGACTGTCCGCTTGCCGTCAACGGCAGCCTCCTCGTGCGTGGGGTCAATCGGCCTGAGAACCATGTTGAATCGGTGTGCTCGGAAGATGGTTTAACTGGAAGGATAGATAGGTACGGGGGTGGTTTCGATATGGCAGGCTGGTGGATGCCTCTTTCTCCGTATGAGCCATGGAAGCCCCCGTTATATAAGCCTGCGAGACCCCTGCCCCGAAAACGGGCTACCAATGCGGAAAGGGGCTCGCCTCGCCATCCTCTCTACCCGCTACGTCAGCAGTCTACGCTGGTCCGGCCCTCCACCATGCCCGTCATCTCCCGCCTTTGACTGACCACGCGCCAGCTACCCTAGAGAGTCCGTTTGGGCCGAGCAACTGTGGATCTTTCGGTTGCTGGCATGATTCGCCGGTTCGGACGGCCAACGCTACATTGACCACTAGCTTACCGGTTCCTGTGGATGACGGTTAGGGACCCGGTAAGGAAGGGAACCATGCCCTTTGTTTCCCAGTTCCATGACAGCGATGGTAAGTCAAGCGAACGATGATTCGAGTCGCGTTGATGGGGCGCCATGTGGAAACGGGAGACCTGTACCACGTGCAACAAACCGCATGCGGTCACCCGCTTTCGAGCGCCTCGAATTGTCAACAGCTGCTGTGCAACCATCAGCTTGCAGAGACCCCTTCTCGGCACCGGTTTTGAATGAGGGGTAAGGGCGCAGAGCACGACTCGGCATCCCGACTTCGGTCCATGGTCGGCTACCCTCCCCTTATCCCTGTTCGGGATTCAAGAGGAGGACCCTCCAGTTCACCGCAAGTCAAGGTCAACGCTGTGCTGTTACATCGGCTAGCCCGTCCCGGGAACTTCGCCTGGCTTCCGGCCCGGACTGCGGCTTCTCACGGCCCGGTACGTGTCAGTCGGCGCCCCTCGGCTCGGCTGCTGGTTCTTCGCCTCATCCATGTGGAATCCCGATGGCCCACTCTCTAATTCAACAACACACGCTACCCGTCAAATCAACCACACCTCCCCTCCATCCCAGACTGGGCAGCCTATCCTCGGTTACCTCGGCGAACATTGCGGCACCATGTTTGATGAGAGGGTGAGCTTCCGATGCACCCGGACCAGAGGTGGGAGACAATCGGAGTGATAACCTGGCCCTGTGCCGGGACCGACGCTGCTCGACTGATTTCGAACCCTATCTTGTTGGCACTTGGTCTCCACACTGTCATTCTGAGAGCGCCGCCGGCATCATACTGGACACGCCTCGCCCCTTTTCTGTCTTCATCACACGGGCTTCGTGCCGATGCAAGCTCCCCTGTCAGTGTCACCCCTCGGGTGCTCCTTGGTCGACCACACACCCCTCTTGATCCCGGCTGGTCTCGTGTTCGACTCCAAGCATACAAGGTTATCGAACAGTGCCGGATCGTGGCGTTCCCTGTCAATGTGTGCTATTTGCGTCGGGACGGTTTCATTGGCCCCGCAGTTTGCTTGTCCCGGCTTGCTGCTGCAAGTCGGGTGAAATCTGCATGGTAGCTCTGCAGTTCCCCAAGCCATGATTCTGCAGGTTACCTCCCCCCTGCTTTGCATCATTGGCCGTTTTCTTGCGTTGAGCCCGAGCGGGCGCCACTCGGGTGAGAGCGGGCCAAGTCATCGAACTGCCCTTTCTCATTCGACCGCCGTTGATGCGAGACGGTCGGCCCCCAACTATGCTCTTTGAATCACGTTGCTCACGAGAGTGCCGGGTAGCATACGGTGAACGAGAGCAGGTACACAGACCGGGCATACACAAGCCGCCCGAGGCAGGGCATCGATGGCCAGGTCGCACCCCGGTCGGATGACTAGATGCAGGAATGCCCAACCTCGGCTGTTGGGAGAAACATCCTATCGAGCTGTGCTAGGTCACCGTCGCTCAAAGCGGGCCGAGACTTGATGCATCAAGGACCAACGCCTAGAGACAGTTCAAGCTGTGGTTGCCACCTGCCTGCCGCGGCGAACAACACGGTGGGACAAAATTGGAACGTTGGCTGAAAGTTTGACCGCTCACGAACTGCTCTCCGGTAGTCTGGTAACCAATCGAATCGCCTAGCTTAGAGGAAGAAAGGCCCACACCACCTTTGCCAATGTCTCAGATACCGACTGCGGGCCTGTGGTAGCTTTCCAGAGATATGTTCTTGGTTAAAGGTCAGATCGGCAAGCGATGGGAAGCCGTCGAAGGCGTGCGTTCTTGTGCTAGGAAATGATTCTCCGCCTCGAGATCTAGCATCATACAACATGCCATCTCAAGTCCTCCTTCTTTTTTGACTCGAACAGCAGGGCTAATGAGCTTGCACAGCAGTCCCTCGCAACATCGGGCAGCATACATCGAACCAGTGTCAAACGAGGCAAACGTTGGGCCACTCATGTCCAGAGCTAGCACACTTGAGCCTGAACCGCTCAATGAACTCCAGAATAACATCACTCATGTTTCCTTGGCTTTCGTTGGCAGCCGGACGGGTTGGCAGCGGAAGTTTGCAGCCGGGGAGGACGGCGACAGAAACCCTGCCGGCACCCTCAGCCAAACACGCTCGCCGTTTTCGACGGCAGGCTTCGGCAGACAAACACTTGCGGTTACACGGCATCAGTTTGGGTGGCAGCACCCCAACCCCTCCCCTGCCCAACTCCACGGGCACTGTCTGACCGGTCTACCCTACGACTCGTTGGAACTCCATACCCTTGTCATCCACAGGGCACACAACATATGGCAGACGAACTCTTTAAGAAGGGCCGGTTCATGCACTCTGCAATGCATGTCTCATTGTGCTAGGTGCTGTACCTCCGGTGTCTTGGCCCTCGGCAGCGTCCGATTCGCTCGTGTCACCGCCTGAACCAATCACCCCTTGTTTTGCCAGGAGCGAAACTCGCGGGACGGACCAGTCTCACGCCTGCATGTCTTTCGAGAACTGGTCCCTCTGGAAGAGTGTTTTGGCGCTGATGCCGTTTCTGATGAAACACCGGAAAGGACGGCAAGTTGAGAAGCAGACGATCAAGTTCACTGGAGGTGTTCTGCAGGCCAAGCTGCCAACTTATATCCATCACGTTGGACCCTCCGATCGGCTGTCCCCAATCGACATGTGCAGGCTTTCTAGTACTCCTACAGGCCGTTTGAAGATGCGGGGCCCTCCAGGTAGAAGAGGGGGATGACCGGCGGGATAAAGACAATTCACACCGGCTCGGGTAAAGCATGGCGGTCCGATGACCTCCCTCCTCCCGTCGCGACATGTAAAAAGCATTTTGCTTCGCAGACGAAACCCGACACCGACATGCAAAGTCCTTATTTCGAGGCATGCCCCGCCAACGCCTCCCCAGTGCTTCGTAGCAAGCAGGTTGTAAGCTCCACGCAGCAACTTCCTGCTGGGCCCCCGTTCTCTGGGGAAGGAAGGGGGGAGGGGTGGGGTGAAACGGGGGACGAACCGGGAACTGAACGGTATCCGCCCGCGCAGTAAAGGGTTCGGGCATATTGGCCGGATGGGTTTCGGGAGCTTTCCTGAACTGGCCAGCGGGCCGAGAATGTCTTGGGTGTGGTAGACCGGTGAGAGCCGAGGGGTATCGGGGTGCCGGCCGCGTTTCCTTTCGCGGTGGTGCTGTAGGTGTGTGCTTGTGATGAAAGAGGGTGTGAGAAGTCCTGCCCACCTGGATGGTGTGATTCCGCGGTTGCATCTGATCTGGCTATGGGTGTGGTCGGAGTGTAGACTCGATCACCGTTTGGCGCTGGCAACGGACCTAGGTCACCCCCCAATGCTTGCTTGCCGGTATAAACTATTCTCGGCGTTGGAACATCTCCGTTGACCAGTCATGGCGATGTGTCTTACCTAGGTATCCAATGGCGCGATGCTCTCGTGAAAGCGAAAAAGGGTATTTTGTAGTTGAGAAAAGGGGCACCAGCGTTGCTGCAGGTGACCTGCAGGCACATATGTACAGACCTACCTCAGCTGGCAAGTGTAAATACCTCGATGCACGTAGTTGTGTTGGAACCTCAACAACCAGATCGCCGTTCAAAGCAGAACTTGGGCATAGAATAATAAGTACAGTACCCGAGCCATAGGGGTTAATGGACAAGTGGAACTGGATAGTTATGTAGAGAGGTGGCCGTAGCGGGAATATGCGTGGACTTAGAAGAACGACTACGGACGAAGTGATGGCACTGTCAGTTTGGAATTTGCCTAGTTCACGAGCTATTACTAGTTAGGTAGTCAAGCCTCCCTACCCGAACTTTGCTATTAACTATTTCAACGCAAGGCCCTTGAGGGTTGTATTATGTATTAAAGGAATAATCCCTTTCCACTCTCTCCTCCGGCTCTTTCATCCTTCGCTCCAGACACACTAGGCAGTGTTTCTCATGGAACCCAAAAGCAATGCTCCATCTCCCATTACAAGGTCGTCTTCTCAACGACAGTCGCACACTGGTCGTTCTTCTTCCACTTGTAGTGGCCGCACCTGCATCCCAAGTTGCGGATCGCCCTGAAGTGGGACGCGATATTGCCGCCGGTGTTCTCGCACACCGTGTTTACCGGGCCGGTGATCCTGATCCTGCAGTTGCCATGCTCCACGGACTCGGGCAAGCCGAGACTACAGAAGGGTCAGCTTTTATGTATGGGAATAACGACGGGTGGAGGGAGAAACATACGTGTCAACCGCGAACTTCCTGTTCCCGAGCTTCTTGGCAGCCTCCTCGCAGTTGTTGAGGTAGGTGTTGCTGGCCCTGGGGCAGGTCCGGTTGCACTGGACGTCGCCGGGGGCGCGCTGGACGAGACCTGTCGCCGAGTCGGTAGCTGAAGATGCCGAGCCAGCGTCAGCGGCGGAACTAGCGCCGGAAACCACGGAGTTTGCCAGGGCGGCGGCCGAATCAGTATCAAGAACCGCGGGGTTTTCCAGAGCGTTGGGGGGAGCACGGTTGATGAGAGCCGCCGCCGGGCCGGCAGCTGAAGTTGCCGAGCCAGTGTTAGCAACCGAACCAGCGTCAGCAACCGCGGATTTTGCCATGGCAGCAGCCGGATCAGTGTCAAGAGCCCCAGCATTTGTCAGGGCGTTGGGGGGGGTACGGTTGACGAGCGGGTCGGCAGCTGAAGTTGCCGAGTCCACAGCTGAATTTGCCGCAGCAACCCGGGGGTTTGCCAGGGCGGAAGCCGAATCAGTGTCAAGAGCCCCAGGGTTGGTCAGGACATCGCCGGACGCGCGTTGGACGAGACCTATCGCCGAGTCGGTAGCTGAAGTTGCTGAATCAGCATCAGCAACCGAACCAGCATCGGCAACCGAACCAGCATCGGCAACCGAACCAGCGGCGGGAACCACGGACTTTGCCCCATCGAGAACCGTACCGGCGGCACCGCCAATATCATCAGGGTTTGTCAGAACGTTGGGAGGAGCACGTTGGACGAGAGCTGCCGCCGAGTCGGCAGCTGAACCAGCGTCGGCAACCGCGGTTTTCGCCATAGCGGCAGCCGGGTCAGTGTCGAGAGCCCCAGGGTTTGTCAGAGCGTTGGGGGGAGCACGCTGGACGAGAGCTGTCGCCGAGTCGGCAGCTGAACCAGCGTCGGCAACCGTGGTTTTCGCCATGGTGGCAGCCGGGTCAGTGTCGAGAGCCCCAGGGTTTGCTAGGCCGGCAGCCGGGCCGGTGCCAGCAACTCCGGGATTTCTCAGGGCACCGGCCGCGGACTTGGTCTCATCGAGTGAAATGGGGCTGGCGACGGCGAGGGTGGCGAAGAGCGCCGAGGCGGCGACGGTGAAACGCATTTTGATGGTTGAGGGTGCCCAGATCTGGGGGGAGATTGGGAGTAGGTGGGATGAGAAGAGCGAGGCTGATGATGCTGTTCCGAGAAACTGAAGATGACAGTGTGCCTTCTTATACACATAACTAGCCAGCGGCCCTTGCTACGTCGATACCTTGATAGTCTCATGATTTCTGAGGCGCGCACACCGGCTTTCCTCAGATCGCAACCCCATCCAGCTGAGAGTCGGCGGATCTGCCTGTGCTGAACGATAGTCAATTGCTGCACATCAGTGACATAGACACTGCTAGAGTAGGTAGTAGTGTAGATCCGCCCTAGCAATTCTTTCAAGCCTCTACGCCGGCGATGATAATGTGATAATGTCCACACGTGCTAGGAATGGAGCGGGAGCGGCGCGCCCAGACGCGGGCACTAGTCCAGAGCGGAAAGGATTCGCCCCCTCGTTTCACATGACAAGCTGAGAGTCTGAATACAGATTAACTATATACAGCTAAGGGTAAGCCACATTGTAATCTCGATCCACTTGGGCAGACCGACGTGCTAATGGTGATCGAACCCGCCCAAGACCCGAGCTATGGTTTATCACAAACACGATCTCCTGTGTCGGTGGTATTGTCCAAGCCCAGCACTCCGGTCTTTACTATGTATGGCAGGAAGCAAACCCCAAAAGCTCTTGGGCCACTCGGAAAGACGCAAGCCCAACAGCACAGTTGATCCACAAACAGCCCGCGGAGAAGCAAATGGAAGGGGAAATGATGATGGGCTGGCGGGCCTCCAACTTATTCGTCACATCCCCCGTTAACTATTTAGTGACTGGGATTTGGGGAAGCTTTTGCGGCAGTCTGAAAATTAATGACGCTCAAGGGGTTCGTTGGATCCAGCAGCTCGCGCGGATCTGATTCACTCCTTTTAATGAACGGACTTTGCCGTCCCTAACACACCGTTGACTGGGCGCCTTCTCTCTCAACCTGTCCGCCAGCCGAGCGGTGCCACCAAACATCCCCGATTCCCAACCATGGCAGCAACGTGCCCATGCGCTGCTGAGCCGTCAGGGTCCACGACCCATCCGCCTAGGTACGGTACCTTGGGTCGGCCTCTTGTTCGCTTGGTCGGCAAAGAGGGTTTTATTACGGGCAACGCGGAGACGCAGAAGAGCACTGGCTAGCTTCAACTCAATCCCGTCGGCGCCCAGTGCCCTCTTTCCCACGTCTGCCCGGAAAAAGCGCAGGACAGCCCTGTTGGTGGCCGCGTCGGCGCCCCCCACGAACCATACCCAGTTGGCTAGGGGTTCCGGCCATTCGATGGTCTCTAGGGCGATTGACAGACCAGAAGGTGGCTCACCCAACTCGACCGAGCCGAGTGAGCTGAGCTCGTGTCGGTATTCACCGATTTGGCGATGAAATATATTCTAGATGCTAGCATCGGAATGATCGGCTAGAGGCAACGGGCCCATCGAGTTGCTTCTGGCTCTTTGAAAACAGGCGCGACAAACCGATAGAAGACGAGGATAGAGAGCGGGCGGCGGGTATGGCAAAGGAGGGATGCATCCCTACCTACGTCTCTTAGGCAGTCGGCTCGAGTGATCGGGTGCGAATGCTTTCCGCATTGCAGTTGAGGGAACTTGGCACCACCTCGTCTTGGTTGCCCAATCGAAGCGGAAGCCTCCGGTCTCTCGATATGACTGCTGCAGCGGCGCCTTCTGGATTTCTTACGGCTCGCTTTTCTCGAGTACACTCACCTACCTCTGCCACGACAACGCTGGCTACATAGACGCCGAGGCGGTAACAAGGTCGATTAATTTGAGTATGTTCGCCGTCTTGACATGTTTCACCGTGTCCTTGACTCCTTCACATACAGTGACATCCTGGCTAAGTCTAGGCTGTCATCGATGATGACTTTCTAAAAAAATACTGCGGCACTCTTTTGTGCCAATTCGCCCGGTACAGTCATTTCCTGCGACATAGGCTGGGCTTATGTCGGCTACATTTCTTTCAAGTTTTATCGTGGTCTAATAAGTACATAATAACCGTCTAAATCACCTTGTGTAACACTGTAAGCTTTGCTGAGGAAGGACGGGGCCCATCGTCCACCTGAGAAAAGACGCAAGGCTCACCCATCACAAATCAAATAAGTTAAATGAGAGCGTATTTGATTTGATACGGCTCAGTTTTGGCCAGGTCCAGATTTGGTTTGTTGTATTTATTCAAATCGTACGTACAGATTTGTACAGAATACTGCGTAGATGCCCAGTCAGTGCCAGTTCATATAACCCTAACCCACCCAGCTCTCCTTGGACATCTTCCGTGCTTCCTCACATGCGAAACATGTCTTAAAACGGGGTTAGGGTTAACCCAACGCATTCTTGGGCTGCAATCAATTAAACAATTGTCAGGGGTACACGCGCTAAAGACGCGCCTTGCGCGTTTTGGTCGCGTTTTCCTGTCTACCCCCACATTCATTCGTTACAATCTCAACCCGCAGCCACCCGCAGCCTGACGCTCTCCCCCCGCTTGACCCTATCGCCAACTTCATTTTCCATATTCCCCCGTCAACGGCAGCATCATGGACACTTTGATGCTTCAGAGAGACGAGGCCACGCGCGACCGCGTGCGCCAGGCTATCGAGTTCCTCGACCCCCGTATGCACTTTTTCCTTCCTCTCCCCGCTCCCCGCCCCCCGTTGCAGCGACGACAAGTCCAATACTCCGTTACTCCCCCTCGAACGCAGCGCTGACCAGGTCTTGGGCTGCAGATGACCAACATGCGCGGAGTTACAGGTCCGACATCATCCTCATGCTACAGAAGAACCAACGCAGACTCGTCGTCAACATTGACCATGTCCGTGACCACAATGCCGAGATCGCCGAGGGGCTCCTCAACAACCCGTTCGATTACATCCTCGCCTTCGACCATGCCCTGAAGGAGATCGTCAAGACCTTGCCCCAGGCCCGGCCTGACCAGATGGATACAGATGTGTTGTACTACTGCGCCTGGGCCGGCAGCTTCGGCCTCAACGCCTGCAACCCGCGGACGCTGTCGTCGCAGCACCTCAACAGCATGGTATCGATCGAGGGTATCGTCACACGCTGCTCGCTGATCCGCCCCAAGATCGTCAAGAGCGTGCACTACGCCGAAACCACCGGGAAGTGGCACTTCAAGGAGTACCGCGACCAAACTATGACCAAGGGCGTCGCCACCACGAGCGTCTATCCCACCGAAGACCAGGAAGGAAACCCCCTGATGACCGAGTACGGGTTGTGCACGTACCGGGACCACCAGACCGTCTCGATTCAAGAGATGCCCGAGCGGGCGCCTGCAGGCCAGCTGCCCCGCGGCGTTGACGTGATTCTAGACGACGACCTCGTGGACAAGGTCAAGCCGGGCGACCGTGTTCAGTTGGTGGGCATCTTCCGGACGCTGGGCAACCGGAACACCAACCACAACAGCGCACTTTTCAAGACAGTTCTTCTGGCAAACAACGTTGTGCTTCTGTCCACCAAGTCGGGCGGCGGTGTCGCGACTGCCACCATTACCGACACAGATATCCGGAATATCAACAAGATATCCAAGAAGCAGAAGCTGTTCGACCTGCTATCACAGTCTCTGGCGCCGAGTATCTACGGGCACGAGTACATCAAGAAGGCCATCCTCTTGATGTTACTAGGAGGCATGGAAAAGAACTTGGAGAACGGCACACATTTGAGGGGTGACATCAACATCCTGATGGTCGGTGACCCCTCGACTGCCAAGTCCCAACTGCTTCGTTTCGTGCTCAACACGGCGCCATTGGCTATCGCGACCACTGGTCGTGGCTCTTCCGGTGTTGGTTTAACCGCTGCCGTGACATCCGACAAGGAAACGGGCGAGAGAAGGCTAGAGGCCGGTGCTATGGTCATGGCCGATCGCGGTGTGGTGTGCATTGACGAGTTCGACAAGATGTCGGACATCGACCGAGTGGCTATCCACGAAGTCATGGAACAGCAGACGGTTACCATTGCCAAGGCGGGCATCCACACCTCCCTAAATGCCCGCTGCAGTGTCATCGCCGCCGCCAACCCCATCTTTGGCCAGTATGACACCCACAAGGACCCGCACAAGAACATCGCCCTCCCCGATTCTCTGCTCTCTCGTTTCGATTTGCTCTTTGTCGTCACGGATGATATTGAGGATACCAGGGACCGGCAGGTCTCAGAACACGTCCTCCGCATGCACAGATACCGGCAAGCCGGGACAGAGGAAGGGGCGCCAGTGCGTGAGAACGCGGGCCAAGCGCTGAACGTGGCACTCAACAACCAAGCCGAGTCGCAGCGCCCAACCGAGGTGTACGAGAAGTTCGATGCGATGCTGCACGCAGGTGTCAAGGGGACAGGGCGGGGTGCCAACAAGAAGCCCGAGGTGCTGAGCATACCCTTCATGAAAAAGTACATCCAGTACGCCAAGACGCGTATCAAGCCCGTCTTGACACAGGAGGCGGCCGACCGCATTGCCGACATCTATGTCGGTCTGCGCAACGACGACATGGAGAGCAATCAGCGCAAAACAAGTCCCATGACGGTGCGTACGCTCGAGACGCTCATCCGTCTTGCCACGGCACACGCCAAGTCCCGCCTTTCCAACCGAGTAGACGAGCGCGACGCCGCCGCCGCCGAGTCCATCCTCCGCTTTGCCCTCTTCAAAGAAGTTATCGAGGACGAGTCCCGCAAGAAGCGGCGCAAGACCCGCCCGCTCGAGGCAGAAGGCGAGGGCAGCAGTTCCGACGACGACTCCGACGCGGACGGCGACGAAGCCAATGGCACCGCCCGCGGCAGTACCGCACGTACAAGCGCCACGCGCTCAACCCGCGCATCCCAACGCCCCACCAACAACACCCGCCGCCGGCCTGCTGCCCGCAGACAGGGCAGTTCACCCGACGACGCAACACCCGCGGAAGCTCAAGACGAAGAAGAGGAGGATGAGGAGGCGGAACAAGAAGACCTCTACAACGCGACCCCGCGCCGCTCCACCCGCACAACCGGCGCCGCCGCGGCAGCAACCTCCTCCTCCTCCCAACCCTCCTTCGCCTCCTCCCTCCCGGCCTCCCAGCTCCGCACCCAGTCCCCATCCCAACGCCGCAGCGGCCGCGGCGCCGCTGCCGGCGACGACGACTCCACTCTCGCGTCTGGCACCGCCAGCCTATCCGTCTCGGACCGCCGCAACGGCAGTGTCGCCGCCGCTGCTGACGACGACGACGACGAGGAGGCAGAGGCGGAGGACGCGCCCATTAGCGAGGCCCGCCTTGAGGTCTTCCGCCGCGCGCTGGGCCAACTGCTCAACACGGACCTGTTCGAGGACGACTCGGCGGGCGTGGGCGAGCTGATCGAGGCCGTGAACCGCAAGGTGGGCGGGGGTGCTGCGCAGCGGTTTGGGAGGGAGGAGGCAGTTAAAGCGCTAAGGGAGATGGATGAAAGGAATCAGATTATGTGAGTTTGTCCCTGGTTTGGTTTGTTTTGACCTTTGTGGGGGTGGTGTGATGCTGACTTGTTGATAACCTAGGTATACGGATGGTGAGTTGGTTTATAAGATTTGAGGTGGTGGTGGTAGTAGTAGAATGCGGGATGGCAGGGGAACAGGTTGGAGTTTAATTGTGTCATTGATGATATGATATGATGAGGGGCGTTGTGTTTGGCGTCTCATGGGCATGATGATGGATGTAGACAAGGAGTCGAGCTCGTTGCGTATGATGATTGTTTACGTTCCATGATGAGTTCGAGTGTTGTGGGGATGGAGGACCCCGTGTGACCCCAATGCTGTGAGTTTTAGGGACGATCAAGCATCGCAAGTGGGGGGACTGGAATGAAATCGACAAATACTAGAAGTGGACGTGGAAAGGGGTGAAGTAATTGATACTCCAGGAGACTGGCGCATATAAGGCAGCTCGCCGACGGCAAGTTGTAAGTCAGCACCCCCGCCAGGGGCCGCCTGGTGTAGTGGTATCGCGTTGCGACTCAACGCAAGGGGCGCTGACTATGAAAATGACTTGGAAAGTGCCCATGCGTGGTATGGCATCTATCCGGTCTTTTCGTAGGTCCATTCGACTCCCCGGCCGAGACTGAGCTTTTTGCATTTTTGCCTTTCTTAACACAGTACAGTACCTCTCTTCACACCTTCACACTGGCCATGGTCGTGGTCTAGTACTAATCCATAGGATAAATAAGGTATGTGGTCTATCCGGACACTTGGTTACCTAGACAACTACGACGGACGGTTTATGGGTCAAGCTGAGTATCCAGAAACAGATCAAGGCCGTTCCTGAAACTCCCCCAGTCTATCCTCCACCCTCACCCCATTCCACGTCTCCCGCCCTTCGTCATCCACACTCAGCACAGGGAATCCAACCTGCTCAATGGCAAAGCTAGCTGCGACATGGCCCCACGCACACGCCTCCTCGATCGACTTGCCTCTCGCCAGCGCCACAGACAGGCCGCCCAGGAAGGTATTGCCACCCCCCGTCGGATCAACCACCCTCTCCCCGACATCCGCCCCGCCGTATCCCTCCCCATAGTACGCCGGCACCCACTTCTCAACCCCAGGATCGATCTCGATCTCCTCGCGCGCAACACACCCCTCGGCATCCTGCATCAGCCCCGCAAACAACGCCTCCATATCCGTGTCCGGCCGCAGCCCACCCCGGATATACTCCTTCTTCTTCGGCTTCGGCTTCTTCACTCCCAGACCACCACCCAACCCCCCCAAGGCACCTGCATCCCCCTCACCACCACCGCCACCACCAACAACCTTCTTCTTCCGCCCCCCATTCCTCGCCACAAAACACCCCTTCTCCCCGGCCCTCACCACGAGGGTATAGCTCTGCAGCGGCATGCTCGCCAGCAGCTGCTCGCAGGCGCGCTCGACGGCGGCCACACTGACCTCGCCGGTCACCGGATCCAGCCCGTCGCCGCCCATGAACCCGGCCAGCTCGGCGTGGTTGGGCGAGCACACGTCCACGAGCGGCAGCGTGTTGGTGCAGGCCAGCAGCTCCTCGGGCACGCAGCGGTCGGGGACGGGTTCCCAGATGAGGAGGGGCCGCGTGTAGTTCTCGCCGTGCGGGTCGTGCGGCGGCGGGGAGGCGAGGTAGGCGGCTTTGCGGCGGGCGAGGATGGCGGTGGTGAGCTCTTGGCAGCGGGCCGGGCTGCAGATGAGGTGGATTGCTTTGGCCTGGAGGAGGGGGGGGGTGAGGTCGGTGGCGGTGAGGCGTTGCTTGGGGGTGGTGTAGCGGAAGGCGCGGTGGTCGGCGGAGGCGGACGAGGTGTAGCCGTTCCAGGCGCGGGTGGTAAGGCGGGAGGGGTTGTGGCGGAAGAGGGCGGAAGTCTGCCAGCGGGTGATTTCGGCGGTGATGGAGGGGGGGAAGTCGGAGCCCTGGTCGACTATCCAGCCGACTGTTTTGGAGGTTGGGGGTGGGGAGAAGAGGCGGGCGCCGAGGGCCGAGTAGGAGCCGGCGCCGCCGAGGATGTCGTGGACGGCGGGTTTGGGGGGGAGAAACTCAATCTCGTCTAGGGGGTTGGTTAGCAAGATTCTTGTTGAGAGGACAGGTAGTTTATGAGTCTGTAAGGTACAGCCACGGTAGCAGAGAAGGGAAACGGGCTCGGCAAAAAATGAGCAAAAGCATACCGATGATGAACATGCCCAATGTAACAAAGTCAATCTCCTGACTTTCCGGTATATCCTCAACCGTGGGATCCGGCACCGCGGCGGTCGGCACCCGGCCTTCAAGCCCCCCGTCCCGGTCCATGTCCGGGTCCATGTTGGGGTCCATGTTCGGATCCAGGTTCCGGTGTAGAACCATCTCGATGGCGGGGCCGGCCTTGGCACAGAAACCAACAATGTGCAGTATTGCTGTGTTACTGTGTTTCTGTATTTCTGTGATTTGCGTGTTAGGGTAAGTCGGTGGGATTAGCGAACAAAAGAGAGCCCAAGAGAGGACCGGAGTGCCCAGTGACTATTCGCAGAGCGACCTGAGCCGAAAACTTTATCGGAAATGCAAAATGAACGACTCGCAAAACACAAATTGAAAGAACAAAGGAAACCCCAGGCGACGTTTTTCCCAGACCTGGCTGAAACAGTGAGGCTGGACCGTCACTGGCTGATGGATGATTTGGGTGTGAGGGACTCTGGATCGGGGGAGGACTAATATCACGTACCTATACATGCAGCACATTTACGTCGACCTGCAGGAGCTGAACCTCGTTACGACCTAGCTAACCCTGGGCAGGTTGGTTGGTGACAGTCCTCAAGGAGAAACATTTATACATGTACGTATGTACTGAACACCTAAGCTAATTCGCAACAGCGTGAAGAACGGGAAATGAAGAATACCAATGTGGGGATATTGCTCTTATTCTCAGCCGACAAATCTTCCAGTTATCAGACAAGCAAAAAATGAAAAGAGAAAAAGATGGAAGGAAAATGAGAAATAACAGAAAGTCGGACCTGGCACACCTTCCCGTCTCTACCTACCTTATCTCCAAGCTTCCATGGCCTCGGTACCTTGGGTACCTACTGTATCGTAGCACGCAGGAGCTGCCTGGCAGTGACAAGTCAACCTTCATCGCAGCCTGAACCCCTCCGATGGAAGCCATTGGCGGGGAACGAGCAAGAGATGGGGGAGAGGTGGGGCCATTACCCCCCTGTTGATGCTCTGGAGCTCGGGGGTGCGTGGGATGTCAGGCACTTCCAGGGTTGTCACTTGTCAGGGGTGTCTCAACTGTCAACCTCCAGTTTCTTTGAACGCGACTTGCGTCAACTTAGGTTACTGCTTTCTTATGCTGCCGCCTGGTTTCTTCCCATTTCCACAAAACTATCCCACGGCCATATTAGGCTGATAGATATATAACCACACTCGTCACTCCGTGCTCGAAGACCACACGGCCTTTGCGGCGATCGCACTTCCGTACACCCCCTCCTTCGCCTCTTTCCCCCACCACTTGGTTGCGCTGCCCGCCCGCGCCCGCTCCCGCTCAACATGGCGTCCAATTCCATGCACAACCTAACGACTCTGATTAAGAGGTGCGTAACTGGGCTGGCTGCGTTTCACCGCTAGAACTGCGCTGTGACTTCTGGCGCAAACAATACAGCTAGAAGCTGACCGGACTCACTAGGCTCGAGGCGGCCACGTCTCGCCTCGAGGACATCGCCCAGTCATCGTTCGAAACCCCTCAAGGTGCTCCGGCTGTTCAACAGCAGGGTGCCGCCCCCAAGCTTTCGGCGCCCGCGCTACCCGGGTCGCCCCAAACTGCGATAGGACCGAGCCCGCCCGCCCCTGCGCCGGAGCCTGTCCCCGAGGCTATCGAAGAGTTCGACAACCTCATCAACCAGTCCCTCGCGACCTGGGCCAAGATCAGCAAGGATATCGGGGGTCTGGTTGCTGAGCAGGCCGCCAAGGTCGTCGAGGCGTTCCAGGAGCAGCGCAAGTTCCTGCTCATCACCACCAAGGCAAAGAAGCCCGATCTCGCAGGTGCCGATATGTCTGTCTTCCAGGACCTGGTGAGGCCCATCGGCAGCCTCATGTCTGCCGTTGATAAGATCAAAGATTCCAACCGCGGCGACAAGTTCTACAACAACCTCGCTACCGTGTCCGAGAGCATCATGGGTCTGGCTTGGGTGACCATCGACACCAAGCCGTCCAAGCACGTCGAGGGAAACCTTGGGTCTGCCGAGTTCTGGGGCAACAAAATCCTGACTGCAAACAAGAACAAGTGAGCAACCAATTAACTTCTTCGATAACTGCGGCGTGCTGACTCTGTGGATAGGGATGAGCAGCAGATCGAATGGGTCAAGGCTTACTACCAGGTCTTCCGTGATCTCACCGAGTATGTCAAGACGTACTACAACGAAGGCATTCCCTGGAACCCGAAAGGCGTGCCTGCCGCCGAAGCAGCCAAGTTGGTCAACGCGGCACCCGCCCCTGCTGCTCGCGCGCCGCCCGCACCGCCAGCCGCGCCTGCTGCTGGCGGTGCCCCCCCCCCTCCACCTCCTCCGCCCCCGCCGGGCCCGCCGCCGGTTATCAATATTGATGAGAAAAAGGCCGGGCCAGCTGCGGCCGGCGGCCTTGGCGCCGTGTTCTCGGAACTCAACAAGGGTGAGGCGGTCACCAAGGGTCTCCGGAAGGTGGACAAGTCCCAGATGACGCACAAGAACCCATCCCTGCGGGCCGGGTCGACCGTCCCTGAGCAGAACAGCTCGGTGCGCGGCAAGAGCCCCGCGCCGCCAGGCACGAAGCCCAAGCCGGAGAGCATGCGCGTCAAGAAGCCACCCAAGAAGGAGTTGGAGGGCAACAAGTGGACAATCGTGCGTCTTTCTTGTTCCTTTGTTTTTCGCTTCCCTTCTCAATTTACTCACATCGCGTTCCCAGGAAAACTTCGAAAAGTGGCCCTCACCGATCGAAATCGAAGTCTCGCTCGCCCACTCGGTGCTCATCTCCAAGTGCAGCGAAGCGACCATCATCCTCAAGGGCAAGGCCAACGCGGTCACCGTCGAGAACACCAACCGGGTCTCGCTCGTGGTCGAGTCCCTGGTGTCCAGCGTCGACGTGGTCAAGTCCAACAACTTCGCCCTGCAGGTCCTCGGCGCCATCCCCACCGTGCTCATGGACCAGGTCGACGGCGCCCAGGTCTACCTCAGCAAAGAGAGCGCCGCCACCCGCCTGTACTCGAGCAAGGCCGCCAGCATCAACCTCAACGTCCTCGCCGGCGCCGGGGAGGACGAGGACTACAAGGAGCTGCCCCTGCCGAGCCAGATCTGTTCTTGGTGGGACCCCGAGAAGGGCGAGGCTGTTAGTGAGATAGTCTCTCATGCGGGGTGAGGGGGAAGAGTATGTGAGTAAAGGGGGGTTTGAATTTTGAGATGGGGGGGTAGAATAGAAGTGAGTGAGTGTGAGTGAGTGAGTGGGGAAAAGAGGCGATGCATGGCAGGGTGGGCAAGTCTAGAGGTTTGTCGGGACTCTGTCTGCTCTGCTAGTTATAGGGCGGCGTTTTGGAGACGTAGCGGTAGCGAGATTGAGTAGCTGTAGAAGAGTATATTGTATAAAATCAGTCGTCTTATTTCGAAGGCCTTTAGGGTTGTGATATCACGATGCTTTATTATCCGGTAAGGCTATGTTTATCGGGAGTGGGCTAGGGCAGGTTGTATGCGCGTATCAGTCATTATTCACGACGAATTTAACAAGGGTTGGGAAGCTAACACTTATTATAGCCTCGTTGTTGTAGTATACTAAAAAATGAAAGTAAAGAAAAAAGGCACATAAACCGCTCGCAAGAGGATAACCACACCCAAAACACATCGCATACCGGAATAACAAAAAGAAAAAGAAAACAGCAAAAGCTCACCAGCCAACTCCCCGTCGGGAGGTGGCTGGCTACGAAACCCCCGGGCAGGTTTACTCCGTTTAGGGCCGCCGCACCGGCCCTAAAGCCCCCGGGCAGGGCGTGACTCGAACTCGCGGCCTCCCCACTGGGAGGGTAACCAGGTCGAGCTCGCTGCCCGGGGGCGTTGGTGCGCTCTTACCGCTTGACCACCGGGCATGGCCAAGTGTTTTGTTGTGGTTGAATAATGGCGTGCGGGAAGTTCTATATATACTGGTTGTGGGGGGGTGCTCCGGGGCGGCCGTGCACCACCACCGCGTGGACGGTCAGGGCATCCCTCACCCTCAAAGCTCGGGCTACGGAGGAGGGGGACAGGCAGCTGTATCTAGGAGCCTGGCTGCCGGTACATACAAGGGTCCCTAGGTATGGTATGTAGATACAATAGAGCTGTGTGACATTGGTCTATGATGCGAAAGACAACTCGGCTAGGTAGCTCTAAAAATGCACGCAATGCTCCAAGTAGAGAGGGAAGACGTTTCGCTAAATATGACCCAACAACGTCCCACTTCTCCCTTCCTCTCTCTTCTTAAACTATCCAAGCAGAAAGCCACCCTGTGTCTCTCTTTCTCTCCCTCGAGCAAGAGTAAGCCCCACCACCCACCCCCCTTTAGATCTTGGCCTTAGGCGCCTCCAGCGAGGGCATCAGCATATCGCGCATGTCGCCCGCCGCCTCGTTGAGGTAGAAGCTCATCTTGTCGCTGCCGAGGCCCTTGGAGACGATGTTGAAGTTGATGCTGCACACACACATGGGGTTAGCTCACCGCTGACACTAGAATGGAATAAAAGCGAGGGGTCCATGGAAGAAGGAGACATACCTGTTCTCGTTGATCATATACGCAATACCAAACCCATCGTCAATAACCTGGCTCCACCCGTACCCATTGAAGTACTCGGAGCTCAGCTGGCTGGTCGACAGGTACCACGAGGACGAGTAGCCATACGCCGGGTCCTGGTACAGGGCGGGCACCTCCTGGCCCGGCTCGAGCAGGCGCTTGAGGCCGAACAGGTGGCGGTCGACGCCCTTGCCGTCCGAGGCGGCGGTGATGTACTCGATGTGGGCGGCGACGGCCTTGCGGAAGAGCGCGGCGCGCGCCTCGCTGTCGAGGCTCTCGTCCGCCATGGACCGGCACCAGGCCACGCTGTCCTCCGACACGGAGCGGCAGGTCTCGGTGCGCCCCTGCTGGAAGCGGCGGGTGGCGGCCGACTCGTAGGTGGGGCGGTTCTTGCCGTACATCTTGAAGTAGGCGAGCTGGATGATCATTTGCACGTAGGCGTCCGGGGAGCACTTGAACTTCTTGATGAGGCCCTTGCCGTAGCCCTGGTAGGCCTGCACGGCGAGCTGGTGCTGCCCGATGACGGCGTGGAAGTCGTGCACAGCGCGGTCGATCTCGGCCTGCACCTCCTTGGTGACGGTGAACTTGACGGGTTGGGGGTCGGGGAGGCTGGAGCGGATGCTCGGGTCGGAGAAGTCGAGCTTGTTGTTGAGGATGAGGTCGTTGACGTAGTCGTTGAGCCGGTGCGTGGGCGTGCCGTCCATCATGCTGTGCTCGCCCATGAAGCCCGAGGTGCCGTTGTCGTTGACGATGAACTGCAGCGGCTTGTCGTACCAGCGGTTCTGCCCGTCACCGTGCCAGTAAGCGTGCGCGCGCTCCTCGAGGGTCACCGGCTTGGCGTCGTCCAGGCAAACGACGAAGGAGGCGGACTCGATCGCCTCGATCGCCTTGGCGTTGGAAGGGTCGGCGGCGAGCAGCACTGCCCGCGCATCCGTCCACACATCGCGGTTTTCCGACGTCAGAGCGCCGACGGCAGGTACGCGCTCACCGGCCAGCTCGTATACCCGGCGGAAAGCCTGCTCGAGCTCCGACGTGTTGAGCTGCTTGCCAGCGACCTCGTGCTGAATCTTGAAGAACTGGTTCTTCCGGATCACCAGGATGTGCTTGTGCTGGTTGTGGTCGAACTTGACCGGGTGGTCTGCGGGCTTGGCGGGCACGCGGCTAGCGTTGAACATCCACTTGTAGCTGTCCATGCAGATGGGCAGCTTCTTCATGTACTCGGGCTCGAGGCTGCCCGCATCCACCTGCTTCTTAAACTCGAGAGCCGCGGTCGTGATGGCGGCCGCGCGCTTGGCGGGGTCACGCCTCCTGCGATCGTCGCGGTGCGAGTAGAAGTAGCTAACGTAGGGGACCACGGGGTCGCGGTAGCTGAGGTAGGCCGCATCGTTCCACCACTCGTAGATCCAGTTCTTTGTCTTGGGGTCCTCGCGGCGGGCGGTCAACTTGTCCTGCAGCTTGCGGCCCGGGCCGTTCGGGGCGATGAATTCTTGTACCGCCTTAGTGCTGCTCTCGAGTTCGGAGGGTGTGAGAAGTGGCCTGAGCGACTTGAGATACCGCGCGGCGGTCTCCTCTAGCGTCGGTACGGGCAGACGGGGAAGCGACTCCTGGAAGCGGAGCATGGCCCCCTTGGACTTGTCCTCGACGTACCCCGCCGGGAGGGAGCTGTTGTTGCGTCTGCTCGCGGGAGCCATGGCCGTGGTGAGCCTCTGTGATTGGTACCAGCGTTAGCTGGAGTTGGGAGGAAATCGAGGCCGCAACACGATGCGACGGCAAGGAGGACCAACCAAGGGAGTCGCCGAGGTGTGTCTGGAGAGGAGGTTTCGAAGAGCGGGAGACCGAGCCTCTGATCTTGCAATCGCGGCCAACATCACAACTTACTTTACGGGAGTGGAGCTGGAGGATCACAAGCTGGAAGGAAAGAAGGAGGAAAAGTTAAAAAGGAGATGTCTGGCACACGGTGTTTGCCTCGCGGTCACAGTTCCAAGAACGGAGATACCTTGGGATTTAGTTACTGGGATGGAAGTCCGGGGGCGGAGGGATGGTAAGGTGGGGAGGGTTCCAACAAGAACCGCGGGAGATTGGCGGTGCAGGGTCGGTCCTTTCTTCCGATGCGCCTTCTCCGTGAGCCTAGGCACTTTTTCAGGGACCGGGGCTTCGTTGCATCGGCATCGGCTGTCTTGAAATGGGGAATGCGCGCAGTGGGTTGCCGCGGTGTGGGATGCATGTCCACGGGTAACGAATGCTGGATGGGCCGTGTGCTTTGGCCCGAGCCGAGGCTAATTGCCGCCATTAGCCTTCTGTCTTCCAAACGCCGCGGCTGCCGTGGGGTCACCCATTGCGTCCGCTGCGAGCCAATTCCGGCAAGCCACCCCTGCTGCCGAGCACTGGGGGGGAAGGGGGGTCACTGCTCACACGCCACAGCTGACGTCGCTTGGCTTAGTTGCGGGCCAGCGGATGGAGACGTTACTGTTCCAGAAAGAGAAACCTTCACATGCTAAAACACCGCCATCTTTTTTTTTTTTTTTCATGTCTGTACACCACTGCACTGTGAGATTGAGTTATTTGTTGGAGCATATCCCCTGCAGGCAGCCAAATGCAGCCCTGTGATACCCAACAGCTGACTCTCAACGGTCACACGCCCTTGCCCACTTCAGTTAGCCGCACGACAAACCCGGGCTAGGCGGGTACGACTCCTCCGCCAACAACTGCTTCTGATAGGATCTCGGTTTCAACTTCTCTAAAAGAAGGGCGGAATGGCCGAGTGGTCTAAGGCGGAGGATTTAAGTATTTTCTTAGATCTCCTCTTCTCGAGAGAGAGCGTGGGTTCGAACCCCACTTCCGTCAACTGTGTTGATTTTTGGTTGCGGCTCTCTTTTTGCTTCGTCATCAATTTGCATCCTGTTTCGATTTGCTACGTCAGGGCAGGTAGTTGTCGTTTTTGAAAGGGCGGCGAAAGGGGCGGGGTATTTAAGTGCAAGGCGTATAATGGTTGGCTTTACTCTACCTGCCTATCTAAGTTGATTCAACAATTACCCACACGACAGCTCAAGACATGGAGGTTGCAAACGGAGAGCGGATTAAGGTAGGGTACTTAGCACTTATAGTACGTTCACTCTTCGCAACCCCACCTCCCCAATACGACCAGGTCGCAGTCCAACATGAATCGTGCCATGCGGCTCTGGTGTTTGATACAACCAAAGGGAAACAAAAAAGACATTTCTTTTTCATACAACATCCTACTACTCCCACACAACCAATAATACCCATCGATCCCTCCCAGCCCCTGACGCCTGAAGGAAGAGAGAGCCAAACGAACCCAAGAAGAAAAAAAGAGACACTCTCATGAGCTGAATAAAGCTAAGCCTCATAGCTCTTTATCTGGCCCTCCGCACTCAGCGGCTGCACGGCCCCCGCGGCCGGCGGGGCATGAAAACTCATGCGCTGGCCATCCACCGCCAGGTCCTGGGCCATACGGGCGCCCTGCTCGCCGCCGACGGCAGCCGCCTGCTTGAGCCCCTCCTGGACCTCGCGCACGCGGCGCTTGAACGAGAGGCGGTCGAGGAACAGCTGCTGGCGGGCGCGCTCCAGCTCGCGCCGCTCCGCCTGCAGGATCGACTCCATCTCGTTGAAGTACTTGAGCTTGAGCTCCATCTTTTCGAGGGTGACGTTGACGGCCGAGGAGACGAGACGTGTCATCTCGCGCTCCTCGTGCGAGGCGAGACCGCCGGCCCGGGCACCCACCGCCGCGAGCGGGATGCTGGCCAGCGCGGAGGAGCTGGTGGTTGTTGTGGTTGTCGTCAGGGTGGTGGTGGTCGTGGTAGTCTCCTGCCTCAGGTCCACATCCATCGAGTCGCCGCCCTCCTTCTCCTTGCCCTTGCCGTTCGCCTGCGCATCATCCTGCGACGACCCACTCTCGAGCTTGTTTCGGAGGTTCTGCTTGAGAATCTCGGCCGACTTGTTGGCGGCGGCAGCGGTGCTGGCCGGGTCGGCAAGGCTGGCGAGGAAGCCGACGACCGACATGACCGGGTTGTCGGTCTGGCTGAAGGGGAGTTGCCCGCCGTGGCTCCCCAGCATCTGGAGACCAATCGGCGCGTCCAGCCTCTCGGACTCGAGATACTTGTCTTCGATATCGAGCTGCAGGAATTGGAGCACGCACTCCTCGCGTGTCCGGGTGCCCACATGCTCGGCGATCTCGCCCCAGTCCTCGTCGTAGCGCTCAAGTCCCTCGAGAAGTCGGAGAATCTCGGCATCGCTCCATGGCGCGTCCCGGTCGAGAATAGACGAGTACGTGGGGTTCTCCATGCGGGTGTAGTGGGCGCTAGTCTGGTTGCCGGGCAGGCGGCCTTCGAGGTAGCAGCTCGGGCACAGATCATACTTGGCCTTGTTGTTCGGGTCCGATTGGGAGCTGTGGTAGTAGATGCGGGTGCAGTCGGTGCCGCAGTTGAAGCAGCTGATCTTGACGATCGGAGCCTTGGTGAGCTCCTCCGTTCCAGACACACCATTAGTCGTCGGCGCGTCACCATTCGTCTTGCTCTCGCCCTTGTTGAGCTTGTTGTTCTTGGCATTGGCCTCGTAGATGTTGCGGCCGACCTCCAAGTTGAGCTCGCTCTTGGGTGCTGGGGTGGTAGAAGCCTTGGCCTCGGTATCCCGGTTTTGCTTGCCCTCAGTGATTACCGGGTCTGCGGCTGGTTGCCAGGGCTGAAGGCCGCGGGGCGTGTCGCAAATGATCTTAAAGTGACCAGTGAACGGAGGGCCGACATGAGATGGGCGCTGGTCAGCATCGACCTGATAAGGGGTTAGCATAGACATCGGACAATATTCGTAAGAAGTCATCCTACCTGATAGTTGATGAGACCCCATTGTTCCAGGAAGGCATGCACGCGCATAATGGCACAGACATCACCCGCCAGGTTGCGCCGGCAGGCAGTAACGGTCAGATATTCGACCGGGTTCAACCGGTAGGCGTTGATCATGAAATCGCGGTAGTCCTTGTACACCGCGGGCGTCTTGCTTCGGTTCCTGTTGTTGAAGAACTCGGGCAGTGCTTTCCGCTCGATGTTGTGAACAGTGTTCATGTCGAACCAGGTGCTGTAGCTCGGAAGGACGATGGCGTGGGTCTGGGAGATCAGATGTTCCCTCGCGGCATTCTCAATAAACTCCTTTGTCTTGGCCTCGCCAGCGCCGTCTTGACCGGCGCCATCAGTCTGTCCTCCCTCATCCTTTGGCGCGTCGCCCATTTCCTCATCTCTGCCGGCCGTCTCCGCCGGCGGCCCCTCGGGCGCGTCGAGGGGATTGTCTGATGCCGCGCCAGGTGCGGGAGTGGTGCTGTCTTGCTTAATAGCAGGGCCCTCGCTCATTTGCACATCTAAAGGGGGCGATGGGTCAACAACATGTTCGGCAAGAGAGCCAAGAGCAGCTCAGCATACCTTCGTTCGCGTCATTGGTATCGGGCAGAGGCGGTTGCGCCAGGATGGGGTTGGCGCCCGGCGATGCGCCATTGGTCGGTGTGCCGTAACTGACCAAACTCTCGTCCATTGCGACGGCGGGGATGAAGCGAGAAGTAGACAAGGTCGGGATGCAGGAGTGGTTAGAGTTAACCAGCCCTCCACGGAATTCAGCTGCCAATCGAGGTTGATGGCGAAAGGCGCGTTTCTAGCGGAGGATAGCCCAAATGCGACTATACGGACAGGATGCGAGATGGAGTCCTGATGTTAGCTGGCGCAAAATGCTGTTTTGGCGATGGCTGCAAGGGGGCAGGCAGGGCGGTTCGTGATGGGTCGCGTTGGAGAAATTGATCGCGACGCACCACACACAGCACAAGCAAGCACAGAGGGACCGCCGGTCAGGTGCACGGGCCATCCGACGCAGGAGGTAGGGTCACGTGGGGGTTGTTCGTTTGGTCTGTAATCCGTAATCTGCACTAGCCACATAGTCAAGCCACCTCAAGGCTGAATGCGCAGGGCCACAATGCCTGCCCGGTTTCGGACATCTTTCTTGACCAGGGTTCCAGTCTGGGGAAAGTGGCTCTGGTGGGTCCTCCGAAGCTAACCTCGGGCCGCTTCAATCCGTCATCGAGCCTCGAACGCAGGTTCCGTTCCAGGTTCCGTTCTCACAACCCGGTTGACATCTTGGAAGATCAACTCACAATCCGCCGGCCAGCCCCTCCGAACAAACCAATTCACTCGAAACCATGTCGTCGGCCGGCCGCCGGGCGTTCTCGGCGCTCGCCCGCCCAACCCTGCGCAATGCGACAACTCCCACCTTCGCCAGGTCCCCCGCGGCTTTGCGTCGCCTACTCTCGGCCCTCGCCATTCTCGAGCAGCGCGACGGCCAGCTCAACACCGGCTCCCTGAGCGCCATCACCGCTGCTCAGAAACTCGGCGGCTCTGTACACGGTTTCCTCGCGGGCAGCAACATCAAGTCCGTGGCCGAGGAGGCGGCCAAGGTGGAGGGCGTCGAGAAGATCGTGGCGGTAGAAAACGGCGCATACGACAAGGGCCTGCCCGAGAACTACGCCCCGCTGCTCGTCGAGAACATCAAGAAGGGCGGCTACACGCACGTCATTGCGGGCAACACGGCCTTTGGCAAGAACGTCCTGCCGCGCGTGGCGGCCCTGCTCGACTCGCAGCAGATCTCGGATATCACAGCCATCGAGAACGACAAGACGTTTGTGCGCCCCATCTACGCCGGCAACGCCATCGCCACGGTCGAGTCCTCGGACGCGGTCAAGGTGATCACCGTGCGGGGCACCGCCTTCCCGGCCGCGGCCATCGCGGGCGGTTCTGCGGCCGTCGAGGATGGCGTCGACCCCAAGGCGGAGAGCGCGGCGGAGTGGGTGTCGGAGGACCTGGCCAAGTCGGACCGGCCGGACCTGGCGACGGCGAGCAGGGTTGTCTCGGGCGGGCGGGGGTTGAAGTCGAAGGAGGAATTTGACAGGGTCATGCTACCCCTAGCTGACTCGCTCGGCGCTGCGGTTGGTGCGTCGCGCGCGGCGGTCGACAGCGGGTATGCGGACAACAGCTTGCAGGTCGGGCAGACGGGCAAGGTGGTGGCGCCGCAACTGTACATGGCGGTGGGGATCTCGGGGGCGATCCAGCATCTGGCGGGTATGAAGGACAGCAAGGTGATCGCGGCCATCAACAAGGACGCGGATGCGCCGATCTTCCAGGTGGCAGATGTCGGGTTGGTTGGGGATCTGTTTGACAAGGTGCCCGAGCTGACGGAGAAGCTGAACAAGGCGTAGTGGACGTTACAGTTATAGTTACAAAAAATGTACAAATATCTCACGACGTATGCACGCACGCACACCGACGCAATACCCCCGTCACGCATCAGCCCAGAACAGCCAACATATCCGCCGTCCTCGTAAACTTCTCCCTCTCCTTCCCAACCTTCCTCCCCCTCTCCCTCTCCGCCGCATCAATCCTCCTCCACCCCTCCCAATCCACCACCCTCGCCTTGTCCACATCCCCTCCCAACTCCGCCCTAACCCCCTCCCACCCCCCAACATCCCCCTCGGAGTCACCACCACCACCACCACCACCACCACCACCACCACCATCACCACGCCCCTCATTCAAAAACCGCCCCTGCCCTCCTCCACCCAAACAAAAAAATCCTGCACCACCGCATCCCCCGTCGCGAACCCATCCTCCATCGTCGAAGCAATCACCCCCGTCGGCCCCCTCTTCACCCACCCGGCACAGTACAACCCCTTAAACACGCCCAATTCCATCGCCCCATCGCGCGTGTGCTGCTCGTGTGCTACGCGCCCCTGGCCGTCGTGGCTGAGGGTGCCCCAGCTCTCGTTGAAGGGGATGGAGAGCGGGGCGAACTCGGGGAGGGGCTGGGAGCGGTAGCCGATGGAGCGGAAGGCGATTGGGGAGGGGAGGGTTATATTGGGGGTTGGGTTGGGATTGGTGGAGGTGGAGGTGGAGGAGGGGGCCAGGGGGAGGGCGTAGGCTTGTGGGTCGAAGGGGCTGGGGGTGAGGGTTGTGGGGGTGAATTGGGTTGCTGAGAGGCGGGGGGTGGTGGTGGTGGTGGTTGTGGTGGGGAGGAAGGCGGTGGGAGAGAGGAGGAAGTCGAGTGACCAGGACTTTTGGGCTGAGGAGGAGGAGACTGCGGTTGGCGAGCCTTTGAGGAGGATGTCCATGAGTCGGCGGGGAGCGCGGGGTAGTGATTTTGGGTCTGGAGGTATCAAGGAGGTGTCGATGGGGTGGAAGGCGACCGAGGGAAGGCGCATCAGTTCGCGGATTTCTTTGATGGTGAAAGCTGCTTGCATGGGACCGCGGCGGCCGACGATGTGTACCCGCTTGACCTTGCTTTTGGAGAGCGTCTCGATGGCGTGTTCGGCGATGTCGGACTTGCGAAGAACGTCCACGTCCTCGAGTAGCATCCGGGCCACGTCGAGAGCTACATTGCCTTGGCCAATAATCACGGCCTCTTCCCCTGAGTGAGGTCGGGGGCGAGGTCGGCGTGTTCGGGGAGGCCGTTGTACCAGCCGACAAACTCGCGGGCTGAATAGACGCCTTTCAGGTCTTCACCCGGAATACCGAGAGTCCGGTCCTTCGCAGCGCCGTATGAAAATACCACGGCGTTGTAGTGGCGGAGGATGCTGGCTAGGGGGATAGTGCCGCCGTCTGAATGGTCACTCTTGGTGCCAACGGAGACGTTCCCAATGAAAGTAAAATTCGGAGAGGAGGCCACCTCTTCAAACTTCTCCTGGCAGTTCTGTGGCTTGGTTTAGCATGCATGGTCGTAACAAGAAGATCAGGGGACACTATATACCTTCACTTCCGGGTGGTCTGGCGCAACTCCAAACCTCACCAGGCCAAAAGGAACGGGCAAGGCCTCATACATGTCGACCTTGGCGTTTTGGATTTTAGACATGATCCTGTAGGTTGTGTAAAAGCCGGCTGGTCCGGAACCGATGACGGCTACCCGGAAAGGCCGGGCATCGTCACGAGTAGTGTGCGCCGTGGACAAGGTCCGGATTGTGACGGGGTGGGAGGATGAAGCATTCGGCTTCCGCATCCGCATCCAGGCCCCACGCGGGTGCCACCTGGCATATCGAAGGGAAAGCATGGCCGTACTCAATATGGAAACCAATTGCTGTGTATGACCAAAATCAAAACCAAAGACATATAATTAAAAGGGAGTTTGGGATGGATTGAGTCAAAGCCTCAACTCCGAACCCGGGATCCGCTCCGTTGTGAATTGCGGGTCTCAGGGCCGTTTTCAGTGGACTCGGAGCAGCAGCAGGCCATCGCCGGCGGCCCCTCGGCCCTCCGAATGCTCCACAACGCCTCGGAGATGAAGTCTGAGGAGTCAACTTGCAACTCACTCACAAGCTGTACTGAATACATAAATGTTAATTGCCATTTTGAGCCTTAATTATCTTCCCACTAAGTAACGTGGTTTCTCACTGCCGTTTATTAAATTTGGTACAAATACCGAAATAGGGATGCCGTGATCCAATGTTGCACACAGCGCTTAATTGATGGCTTTCAGGGCTTTCAGGTAACCGGCTGAAACCACACTGTTGCCCGGTCAACCATGCCCGTCAACAGGTTCCTGCATTGCGCCCCGATCCGCCCCACGACTACATCTCAAAGTCGACCTCACATGCACATCCGACACCTTGATTGTCATTTTTCCTACGTAAAACCACCCTCTACATTCCACCTTCCACATTCCACATTCCAAAGGCAGCCTGAGATCAACCGCCACAATGGGGGGCTCTCAGCCGCCGTTCATGTACCAGACCGTCAGCAGGGACGACGAGAGATTTCCGGCTGTCAAGTTCGATCCAAAGGCAGTCACTCGAGCAAGTTACGAGTCAAAGAAGCCGAAACCCAAGCCAGACGGCCCGCTTGTCTCATTCAACCGTCATCCCGAGTATGTCCCCTTCACATTCCATACCACATCTCGGAATCAACATTCCAGTGACGATACCCCAGACACCCGCTAACTAGGTCACTATCACATCACAGTGCTCTCATGGTACCCAATGGGCGCAAGCAAAAATATAGTCCAATGGGCCAGAGGACAAAGAGCTGGATCAAGGGCATGCGCGTCGTCCAGATGTGTCTGAGAGTTGTTCAGGCCATCGCCGCCGTCGGCCTCATCGTCGCCATGAGCGTATCGGGTCTGGTAGGATGGGTCGTCATTGCGACTGTAAGCTGCCCATCCATGTATTAACTTGCCACCCGGCCGCGCAGTCTACTAACCGCTGTCACAGTGTGCCATTGTCATTCTTCACTGCATCTACAGCGTCTTCCACCATGTCCGGCCAGCAGGCGCCAGGACGCCCGGCTCGTCTGCGGGTTATCAGTTCTTCGCTGGTCTCTCTGACCTCTGTGTTCTACCTCTGTACGCGTACGGCGCCATCATGACCAGGAACAAGAACGAAGAGTGGAAGACGACGGCTCCCCCTGACGACCCGGACGTCGTCAAGTACATGGTTCCGTCCGTCTTTTACGGTCTCATCGGCGCTGGTGGCTTGCATCTCATCTCGCTGGCCATCTCCCTGTGGCTCGGCTTGATGTTCCGCCGCATCGCATACATGCCCCCGGATATGAACCCGCTCGAGGCCAACCTCACCTCGCGCGTACACAAGCGGAACAAGTCCTCGGTCACTACCACCTCGACTTACTCGGACGAAAAGCGCGAGAGCGAGCTCTACGACGACAGTTCCTCCCGCCCACCGTCGGTTCCCTTTATGCACACCCGCCGGGGGTCAGATCTCTCTCTCGCTTCCGGGGACTCCCGCCTGAACCTACCCAGCCGGCAGTATCAAGTTCCCGCCAGCGACCGCAACTCGACTACTTCCGAGGGCTTGAAGCGCATGTCCGCGCCGCCTCCGCCAGCGCACCGCGCCTCCTACACCGAGATCCCTCTCGGCGAGACCGGTGCCAGTTCCTCCCGCCCGGTCTCTGTGCACTCGTCTCGCCCCAGCACCGGCTCCGTGCCCTCCTACCGCGCCGAGCCCGTCTCCCCGGCCCAAACCGTCCAGCCACGTTCCGCCCGGTTCACCGAGACCTGGTACGCCTCGGAATCCCTCATCAACCGCACCCAGCAGCGCAACCGCGTCACCCCCACCCCCCAAAAAAACAAGACCAAAGCCGCCTACGTCTCCCTCGACGCCTCCGACGGCGAAAACAACTCCGACTCGGAAAACGACACCTTCTACACCCCGGCCCGCGGCAACACCACCACCAACGACGAAAACCACCCCAACCCGCTCCGCTCCAACCCCCTCGCCACCACCAACCCCAACACCACCACAACCAACACCAACAGCCCCCGCCGCCCCCGCACCCCCTTCTCCCGCCTGCGCAACTCCGTCCTGTCCACCCTCTTCCCCAACGACCGCCGCGTCTCCGGAAGCCAGGACATCACCGACCAGCTCCAGCCCCAAACCAAGGCCTTCGCAGTCGGCGGTGGTGGGGGTGGTCCGCGCAACAGGCTGTCGTCGATCCAGCCGGACGGCGCCTTCTTCTCGAAGCCGTACGGCGAGCTGAGGGCGGCGACGCCGCCTGTGCTGGTGGGGGGGAACGAGGGGAGGGAGAGGGTGGTGTCGTCGGGGAATGATTATGATTTGGGGAGTGGTGGGGGTGTGGGTGTGGGTGTGATGGCCAGGCGGGTGAGTGGGAAGGTGGCGGAGGAGGGGAGGGCTGGGCAGAGGTGGTCGAGGTATGGTGTTTTGAATGAGTGAGAGTGGATGAGTAACGGGGGGGTTCTCGTTTTTTGTTTTGTTTTGTGAGGGCTGGAGGGGTGGATGGGTTGATGGGATGGGGTGGTGGTGTGGGGTGTGGTGTTTGGTCTCTCTCCCGTATGACTGTATGTTGAGTTATGTTCTGGTTGGAGTTAATGGTGTTTGTTTACGGCTAGTTACCCTGGAAGGTAGATGATGGATGAATGTACGGTTATGGAAGGTTGGTTCGGTGGTTTTGCAAATTCTGATGTGATTACATCTGTCCAAAAGTTCTATCTATTTATTCACAGGGGTATATACAACTGAGCAATATCTGTGTTTGTTTCGCATGCCCCAACCAAACGCCGTCCCAGATAGGTACCTAACCACCACTCTCAACAGCACACCACACGACACCCTTCTCCCCCCTACTCATCATCCCCCCTCTTCTCCCTCACCCACCCCGCCCAATCCGTCCTCCCCGAGCCACCTCCCTCCCCAAACCCATCACCACCACCACCGCCACCACTACCCCCCTCAACCCACCCCCTCCCACCATCCCACGCCCCGCCCAGCCCACAGAGATGCCTCATCGTCGGCCTGCCATGCGGACAGTTCCACGGCTTCTCCATCTCCCCCATATGGCGCACCACGCGCTCCATCTGGCGCGTCGACAGCGCCCGCCCGATCATGATGCTGCTGCGGCACGCGCGCATCGCAAACATCTTGCGCACGCGGCTGGGGCGCGGCACCGTCGACGCGCTCGACGTCGGGTTGTCCGCCAGCAGGAAGATGAGCTCCTCCAGGTCGGCGAGCGAGAAGGTCGTCTCGCGGCTGAGCGGCAGGCTGAGGAGCTGGATGCGCGAGCCGACGGGGCGGGCGCCCGACGTGTCGGCCTGCACGAGGAAGCCGTTGCGTTCAAGGGCCGGCAGGTGCTCGAGGATGATTTCTTCTTCGAGGGCGGTCAGGTCGAGGGTTTTGGGCTGGACGAGGCGCTGCGATTGCACCGTGGTGGTGGCTTGGAGGCGCTCGAAGTTGTATTTTTCGTCGGACGCGTGTTGGTCGATGATGAAGAGCTCGTCGTCGGCGGCGGCGGCGGCTTCGGGGGTGTCTTCGTCGGGGGAGGCGGCGGCCTCGCGCACGGCGAGCACAAAGCCCAGGTTGAATTGCCCGACGATACGCATCCTGGCGAAGTCGGTCTTGGAGATCTTGAGAGACAACTTCTCCTCGGCGTCGGTTGCTTCGAGGCCGTCTGCGCTGGCGTTTGGGGAGGCCCCGGACCGCGGCGGTGGTACGTGGCGTGTGAGAGCTGCGATGCGTTGTTGTATCTTGTCCGCGCTGGTCTTGACTTGTTGCTCTAGGTTGAGAGTCATGTCTTTGCGCTTGGACCGCCCCTTGACAAAGAGCTGAGATCGCTTCTCGCCTTCTTCCGTTGGCTCAGCAGCGGCCTCGGCGGCGTCTATCATTTCCCGGACCTTTTCGTCTTCTTGAGCTTTCTTTTCGTCGTCGTCGGCGTAGTCGGCATCGTCCGCGGCATCATCGCCATGGCAGGACGGCGAGTGCTCGACAGACTCCATGGGTGTGTCAGGGCTGGTCGGGGAGACGGGCGCCTCGATCTCCCCCGAAATTGGAACTCCTTCTCCGACGTCTTCAGCCTCGTCAACTTCGTTCCCAGTTCGCCCACCACCCTCCTCTTGAGAAACAAAGAGGGCCGCCTCCTCGTCTTCACTCCCCTCCTCCTCAACGCCCTCCCCGCCGGTTTCTTCCATCTGCTCGTCATCATCTTCATCAGACTCTTCCATGTGCGCGTCCACATCCTCATCGGATTCTTCCATATCCTCGTCGATATCCTCAGCCAACATCCCAGTCTTATCTGCAGACCCTTCATCAGCACGCGCCGAGGCAGAAAAAAGCTGAGTGAGGCGTCCACCAAAAGATGGCAGAGGTGTGCTTTTCTTCCCCCCTTTCCCGGTCCCCATCACCCGCGTCGGTTTTGGGTCCTCATCAACTTTTGGGCGTTTGGCAGAATTTCCGATCAGGCTCGTCACCGTGTGATCGCCGATGGTGATGGTTGCCACCTCCTGGGTAGATCGCTTGAGCGGCCGCGTTGTGGTCATCGGGACGACTCTTGACGCTGATGCCTGGGATGAAGGGGCAATAGCAGGAATTGACGGTTCGAGTTCAATCCTGGCGTCTTGATCGTCTTCCTCTTCTGGAATTTCCCTCGGCCTGTCACCGGATCTCGTCGAGCGGGCAACGGATGCCACAGTTTCCGGATTTTCATTATTCGACCCGTCTGCTTCCGCCTCTTCAGACGTCTGCTCCTCGCCCTCGGAATTCTCGGCAGTGCCGTCGACTCTTGCAACTGCCGGGCTGGAACGGGGAATTTCACTTGCGGAGCTGTTCGCAGGTTGTTGGTCGTCGGGGCTCTTTGCAAGCCAGCGAGATAACAAGCCCGCGGACTGTAACGAGCGCCTCGGCTTAGGAGGTGCTTGTATTGTGGTCGACAGCTCGTTGTCCTCTCCCTCCTCGCTCGCTTCCTCGTCGTCATCTTTCTCGTCCTTTTCATCGTCGACCTCGTCACCCTCCCTGGCCCGTTTCTTCTGGAGGGTTGGGGAACTAGACGCCGCCTGTCGCTGCGACTCCACGGCTGCCGCCCTGCTACTGGCCTGAGCCGAAGTGAGCGTCCACGAACGGCCGGCCGCTGTCTTAAAAGGGTTCTGTTTCAAAGTCTGCGCCTGGGACACGGGGATGGTGACATCTTGCGTCTCAAAAAGCTCGATCAAGGATTCCCGTAAGTTGTCGAGCATTTGCCCTTGGTCGTGCAACAGAATGGTCCGCTTGTCAGGGCTGACGTTGACGTCGTAAAGATGGGTGTCTAATTGGATATCGGCAAAGATAAACGGCGATTGGGAAGCGTTGTATGACCGGTAGACCTCGTTGAACACCTTGGCAAACTGAGGCAGGCCGCAAGGTCGCCCGTTGACATAGAACATTTGCCGGTCAGGGGTTTGCCGGCCTTCGCCGTGGGCAGGTCGAGAAACGTGGCCGAGAATGCGGACCTCAGTGGCGCTTCCGCCTAGCTTCGCCTTGCCCTTGCTAAGGGGACCAGCAGTGGGCGTTAGTTCAAGTTTGAGGTCCATCAATATCAGGGCATTCATCGTCTTCACGCCAAACACGTTGATGATGTTCTCGCGGGTGGTGGGGTTCCCCTTGGTCGAGAACAAGACCATGCGCTTGCCCTTGGTGGGCTGTTGAGAGACGGTGAACTTGACGCCGGTCTGTACACATGCATACTGGTTAAGTAGGGTGATCACCTTGCCCCATTCCCTCTTGATGTTCCGCTCCAGTTCACGGCGGCGGACAGGCAGGTTGTGGAACAGGTCTTCGACAATGACGGTGGTGCCCTTCTGGCCCGAGACGACGCTGGTGCTTTTAAGCTTCCCAGAGGTCTCAAACTCAAGCCTGCTGGCACGCGGTGCGTCTTGGGCGGTACATGTCACGACGGCAAAGCGGGACAGGGCGCAAAGCGAGGATAGCGCCTCACCTCTGAAGCCGAATGTCTGCAGCTCCGAGAGGTCATCGTAGCTCGTGAGTTTGGACGTGTAATGCTTCAAGGCGATGGACTCGTAGTTGTGGGATGCAATGCCTGAGCCATTGTCCTGGACTTCAATCGAGTCCAGGCCTTGGTTCTTGAAGCGGACATCTGCAAATGACATTATCAACGGGGGAGGTTCTCTGTGTGCATGCACTTGACTCGGGTCACATACCGATGGCGGTTGCTCCAGCGTCGAAGCTGTTCTCGACCAACTCTTTTGCTACAGAGCAAAGGTCTACAATGACTTGGCCAGACTGGATTTGATGGACCTGTTTGATCTGTCAATGTCTATTTTATTTATTTATTTTACTTTCTTTTTTCAACAATAGCAAACGCACCGTGCTCGATTCAATGGCCTTGATAGTGGCACTTGATGCCATTCTTCGGGATTCCCCGGCGCTACCGTAATGACTTGATAGCCGCCTTTGCTATCACTAATCTAGAGTTATTTCGTCGGTTGTTCGGTTGTTGAGGGATGGGTCGATGAGATTTGGCGATCCCAATTCGGTTCAGGTACATTGAGACATGGAGTGACCGAGTTCACAAAGCTCACACCGTGCCCGCCTCAGGCATGGACGCGACGAGGAACGCGTCCTCCAGTCCATGCGCGCGAGGAACCAGTCACCCTCAGTTAAAGCACCCAAGTGGGACCACTAATACCCAGTGGGCAGCTGCCCTGGCCAGGCACTTTCTACCCCGCCATTTTACTGATGAATTTGAGTTGATGGGACTTCGGTCGCTCATGGGCAATTCATTCCTACGGCTCTCCATATAACTACACAGTAAGTTGCTTTGTCCAGTTGGACGGTGGATACCTCGTTATTCCCCAAGGCTTCTGAAAATACTTCACACCCTAGGAAAATCTCACAGCGCGATATCGCCCTTTGGTGAGTGCTGCACATCGAGAGGGATTAATTGGCTGGCCACAGGCTTTCTTAGCTTCAAGCAGGGGTTCAGGTTGCTGCAAGCTTGCAAGTTCCATCCCGAGCCGCAGACACGAAGCACACAAATTGATTCGTGCAAAGCCTGGTGTTTCCTTGGAGCCATCGGCAGTAAATATTCGTCTGCCCGGCGAGTAGCGTGTTTGTGGCGGCGACGAGGCATTGCAAAGCTTCGTCGTATGTGGGGAGGACGCGTGTCAAACGAAGATCCCGACTGTTGCTCACATCATCGAAACTTCCTCCGTTTGTAGTGTGGTTACAGAAGGGAATACTCTGGTACGAATACAACCGAGTTGGTAACGACATCGAAACGCCAACGAGTTGCCAAGATGGCAAGCAACGTGCGGCCCCTGTCATGACGTTATTACTTGGCGAGTTCGACGGGAGGTTACATTCGAGGAACAAAGCAGCATCGACGACAACAGCAAAACCTCTAGTCTTACACGGTACTTCCATCCGCCCCGCGCAAAATGCAACGGCATTTGCAAAAATACGGGATGCTCGGTCGGCGCTGTCGGCGCTGCCCCCCATTATCAATGCCTGACCACTTGCAGTATTTCCGTTGCCGCGGTGCAGTTTCCGGTCCAGAGCGCAACGGATGTTTTCACCCGATCTTGACCAGATTCGTCACGTCACGGGCCGTCAGAAATAGGATAGCATGGTCTTATTGACTTGAAAACGAGAATTTGATAGGCGGGGGCAGCAGACCGGCGCCTGACAACAGCCATTCTTTGAGCACGCAATAGGCCAGCCGCCGAAATACTGGCGGGCTCAGCAAGGAAGGAAATGGTGCTGCTGCTGCATCCTGCAGGATACTGGGTCGGGATGGGCAAAACAAACACACATAGGTACCTACGGGTTGCGACCCCAACATTATCGCGCATCCCGCCGCGCAAATCGTGCGCAGGCCTGTCTATTCGTATCAAATTCCGGCAGCTTCCACCGTCTCCGAGCAAAGATGTTTTCCACTTTAGCATCCCGTTTTCAGCCTGAGCGCTCTCTCGTTTCCGTGGTATAGACGCTCGGGACGGGTACTAGCCCCATGCCGTAACTTTCTAGGTTGTGCCGGTCCGGAATTATCGGACATTCCTTCGTTTCCCAGCGGTCGGTTTCAGACAAAAACTGGGTAGTTTTTCGTCAAACACGGAATCCGATTACAGATTACACAGCTGACATCCGGGCAACGGGCGATCCCTTATCTCAGGGGAAGGTGCTTACCCCAGCACACTGCGACGCAAGGTCCCCACCAGCAAGCCACCCTGCTGCTTGTATCGAATCAAACTGGCCCGCTTCGAGGCGAAGTCTGGACTCTTGCTTCCAAGCCTGGGCCCAACCAATAGTGGCTACAGCGCCTGCAGCCGCCAACTTTTTGTGGTCGAACTTCCGAATCCGCCGCCATAGGTTGCGCACTTATCCCAAAGCTCGCCTCTCCCAACCGTGGTGTTTTTTTGTTTTATTTTTTTTGCTGTGCGCGCGGGAAAGCTTGAGGAGGAGTGCCAGCCTCGGCTTTTGGTGAACAAACAAAGCTGGGCTCTTGAGCTGCCAACCCACAATCCCACCAGTAAAGAGGATTCAGCTCGAAACGGCCCATGTGCCCCGTTTCACCGCCGCCTCGCCCACCGTTCCTTCGCTTGGCCTTTGGCCTACCCCAACGCCAACACCACGAGCGCATCGTGGCACCCCCCAGGCAGGGAAATTACACAACTGCCGTGCTGGGATGAGGAGGCACTCGTCAGGATCGTCAGAAGACGACGATGCTTCTCCTGTTGAGGCCCCTCATGTCAATTCCTCTCGCTTCAGCGCCAAAGACGCAAAGTCCTCGGCGCACCCCACGAACAAGCTCGATCATCATCGCAGCGCCGACCGCCCACCTTCGTTTTCGATAAGCCGACGGTCCAGCAGCATCAATTGGCGACTACCGGAGTCGCGCAATGGGAACGGGACAGTAGAGAAACGGCCGTCCCCCGAACGCACATCGCCCTCGTCTCCCCTGGGCTTAATCATGACCGCAAACGGGGAATTGCGGACAAAAGAGGTGGAAAAGACGCCAGAGACCGGCATTCCCGCGCGGCGCCTGCCATGGAGGAGTCCTTGGGCAATTACCTTCTCTGCGCTCGTCGCCGCGATTGTCGGCATTGGGTTTTTGGTCGCCGTGCTCCATTCTTCCGTAACCCGACAACTCGATCCAAAAGGGTGTCGCATGTCTTACATGCGACCATCGTACGCCAAGCTCAACGAGTTCGACACGGAACACACGCGCCTCGCGAGCAAATACTCCTTGTATTTGTACCGCGAACAAGGGGTTGATCGCGACACCAAGGTTTGAGGCGCAAAAGAATTGTCAGGGTCGCCGGCGTTGGCTGACTGTTTTATGTTTTAGGTCAGGGGGGTTCCCATCCTCTTCATCCCCGGCAATGCCGGGAGTTACAAGCAAGTTCGACCCATTGCGGCAGAAGCGGCCAACTATTTCCACGATGTCTTGCAGCACGATGAGTCTGCCATGAATGCTGGCACCCGGAGCCTGGACTTTTTCACGGTCGACTTCAACGAGGATATCACCGCTTTCCACGGTCAGACACTTCTCGACCAAGCCGAATACCTGAACGAGGCGGTCCGATATATCCTATCTCTTTACCTCGACCCGCGCGTCGCTGACCGGGACCCGGACCTGCCCGATCCGACTTCAGTGATCGTTCTTGGACACTCTATGGGGGGCATTGTTGCGCGCGCAATGCTCATCATGCCCAACTTCCAGTCAAACTCGATCAACACCATCATTACGATGTCGGCCCCGCATGCGCGACCCCCGGTATCCTTCGACGGCCAGAGCGTCCAGACCTACAAGGACATCAACGACTACTGGAGGCGTGCCTACTCACAGCAGTGGGCTAACGACAACCCCTTGTGGCATGTTACGCTGGTGTCCATCGCGGGCGGTGGACTGGATACGGTTGTTCCCTCGGACTATGCGAGCGTCGAGTCTCTGGTTCCGGACACGCATGGGTTCACTGTGTTTACCACGACAATTCCGAACGTGTGGACTAGCATGGATCACCAGGCGATCCTCTGGTGCGACCAGTTCCGAAAGGTTATTGCGCAGGCTATTTACGATGTGGTGGATGTTCACCGGGCCACCCAGACGAAGCCTCGAGCTGAACGGATGAGGGTGTTCAAGAAGTGGTTTCTCACCGGCATGGAGACCATTGCGGAAAAGGCGGCACCACGCTCGGAGCCGACGACCCTGCTGACCGTGGACGATAACTCGGATTCTATCATTGCGGAAGGGGAGCGCTTGGTTCTGCGGAATCTAGGCACGGCAGGGACCGTTCGTGCTCACCTCATGCCTATTCCACCCTCCGGATCTCCGGGCATGAAGCGCTTCACCCTCTTGACGGATGCGAAACTCGACAAGCCAGGAGAACACGGGAAGCTCGAGGTCCTCTTCTGCAGTGTTATTCCGTCGCAGCCCAGCCAATCTTGGGCGGGTTTCCCAAGCCAGATGGACCTATCCAAGGGAAACACCGGGTCCACGCGGCTGGCTTGCAGATCTGCTGCGCCCGATGTCGTGTCCCTCCCCGCGTCGACTCGCTCAACGCGTTTCCCCTTCTACCTCGAGGGGGAGAGGGAAATTACCCCGTTCTCTTATCTCGAGTACGGGGTGGACGACATTGCCGAGCATCAGTTTGTAGCGGTTGTGGAAAAAACGACTACTCCGACGCCGGGATTTGTGGTTGCAGAGTTCAGCGATTATACTCAGTCTCACCGAACTCGGCACATTAGCCTCCGGAGTCTTCTCACTTTTGGCATGAAGTTTCGCCTCCCCGCTGAACGGCCGATGGTGTCCGAGGTCAAGGTGCCATCCTTACAGTCGAGCTTGCTTGCCTATAATCTCCGAATCAGCCACCAAGACTGCAATGGGGACAACGAGCTGTTTGCTCCCCTAGTTCGGCAGTACCTAGCCGAACCATACGAGTCGAAATATTTTGTCAATGCCCGCGAAGCGACCGTCAGTCTCCATGGCATTGCGCCTTACGTCCCTCCCCCTCTTACGGGGAAGTTGGACGAGGACGGACTCAGCTTCCAATTCTGGACCGACCCGACGTGCAACTCTAGCATCCATGTTGAGTTGACCGTTGATTTCATGGGCAGTCTCGGCAAGCTTTACATGCGATACCGGACCGTGTTTGCCGCGTTCCCGCTATTCATCGTAGCCCTCGTCCTTAGGAAACAGTTCCGGGTCTACGACACGACGGGGATGTTCATCCCCTTTTTGGAGGGGTTGGATCTCTGCTTGAGGCAGTCCATTCCCTTGATGCTGGCTTCACTCACGCTCCTGACGCTCTCCACTGGAATTATGGCCCCGGCTAGCAACGCAAGCTTTTGGCACTGGAGGAACGGCACGTCTTCGATTATGGACTTTCAGCACAACGATCTTCTGATCGGGACGGAAGATCCCCTGTTCCTCTTCCTGATCCCGCTGATCGCCATTGTGTGCGTCGGCGTGTGTACCGTGTTCAACTACATGGCTCTCACCCTGACGCATTTGCTGGGCGCCCTGGCAAGTCTCGTCACATTCCATCCCGGATGGATTCGGAACGAGGACAGGAAGAAAACAGTGCCCGCCGCTTTCTTCTCCCCGTCGCCGCGGCGACGCATGATCACGGCTGCGGTTCTGCTGCTGCTTGTTACCACGGTGGTTCCCTATCAGTTTGCCTACCTGGTGGCTTGCTTGGTGCAGTTGATGACGACGGTCCGGGCCCAGCGGATTGCCTCTGAGCTGCGGTCGACAGCGAACTCGAACTTCTACAACTACACCCACTCCATCTTCATCCTGATGCTCTGGATCCTCCCAATCAACCTTCCGACAGTCGTGGTCTGGGTCCACAACCTAGCGGTCCACTGGCTCACTCCTTTCTCGTCACACCACAACGTCCTGTCCGTCATGCCATTCATCGTTCTCGTCGAGACCCTCACCACTGGGAAAATGATTCCGCGCATGGGCAGCCGGCTCAAACATGTCACCAGCCTGTTGCTGTTCGGCATGGCTGTCTATGCGGCAGTGTACGGCGTCACATACGCTTACACACTTCATTATCTAGCCAATTTCCTCGCCTTCTGGCTGGCAGTTGTTCACTCGACATCTGACTCCTGGTCTCTGGCGGGACTCACTCACCTCTACACCGGGGATGCCGGGGATCGGAAAAGAGGGAAGGAACCGTGACCCTTCCATCGGCGAGTGATGCATGCCATGCCGCAGAGCAGCCGGCGATAGTTATTTCCCAGATCCACCGACCCGGCCGACGTTTCGATTCTGATACCCCATCTCGCCTCATTCCGGGCGCGACCACGCCAGCGTACATACCTGCATACCAAGTCGATATTCTTGGAAACTCCAAATCCTGACTGCGTGCCAGCAACCCCTCCGCCACCTCCGACTTGTTTGGTTCCATAACCGGATCCGCATTCTCTTCTCGACGGAGCACAGACTCCAACTCAATTATATATATTTTTCCAGCACAGGTGGCGTCCGGGCAGGTTTCTTCGGTCCTCTTCGGTTTCAGCGATTCCACACATTGCATTTGCATCGGCGGGTCTATCAGCGTGCTTTCTTGCGTATGCATGAAGCAGGCCTTTTCTTCTTTTCTTTCCACTTTCAAGCCTTGACTCTTCCGGCATGGTTTGGCTGGTTTGCTTGGATACCTAGTTGACCCAGCCAGCCACAACTCTGGAAAGAGGCTCTTTTTTCGGGTTTTCATTTCGGGTTTTCGAGGGCGGATGGCATGGCGGGGGTGACTCCTGCTTTTGGTCTTGGGAACCCACAAACTGGGTTGGTTGATGGGTGGGTGGATGGGTTGAAATGAGCTATGCCTGGCCGCCAGTAATGTCTATCTTATTGTTCATGTCACTCGTTTTTGCTCGGGGCGGCTTGGAGGATTCTGTTTCAAGCGGCGCACCCGGGTCGGGGTGGGTGGTGTGGTCTTGCAAGCAGCCGCGAGTCTGATGCACAGACAGGACGAAATAGACGATACAGCGCGGGCGAGCGGCGACAAAACCGTCGCATGCGCGAGAGAGGGCCGGATGCCTGGCGGGAGGATGGGCTTAATGTTGGGATAGCCAGCGGCGTCCGGGGAGCTTGTACACTGCTTCATAAACTGTAGATAGACGGGGGTGTACGTATGTTGTATGATGCGGAGGCCCAAGAGAAGGGATCAAACAAGCGCATAACATACTCTTCAAGACTACCAACAACTCCCTGAAAGGTACATACATGTACCATGAGGTGAATGCTGCTTACCCCCCGAACTCCAGAAATGAATTAAATGGTGAACCAACCTAGAAATACTCCAGCCACGTTCCATGCAGTGTGACCCCGAACATCCGGATATCCATGCGCAGAAATCGAATTCTGGGGATACAAAACGCTCCGACTACCCAAGCAAAGCAAGCCGTACAGGACAAAGAAAGGGTATAAATGCCGCCCGCCCTTCAAACCAGTTCCGGAGACACCTCGACCACCACCACGCGTTCCCAACAGAATCGCGACAGCGAGAAGCACACTCATTCTTCAGGGCTCTCACTCAACGCCTTCAGCACCCTCGCGTAGAATTTGCCCGCCTGTGACTGTGGGAACGAGATCTCATCCACAAGATACCCCGGCAGCACAGCGATCAGCGCCCTGTCCCGGTTGGGGTCGAGCTGCGGCGTGTAGTGGCAGTGGGCCTCGCCCTCTTCGGGTAGGATCTCGACGGCTAGTTTGAAGTGGAGGGCTGGGAAGTGAGAGGACCGGTTAGCAACGAGTCACTCTTTGGTGGGGGGTGGGGTGGTGAGGGGTGGGGGGGGTTAACATACTCCCGTTTCGTCCCGTCTGGATACAATCGAATACGTCCTCGCCGCCCTCTCGCTTGACGCTGCGCACGATCAGGCCCGTCAGGTCGCCGTAGAGGTTCTCTTTCTTTTGTGCCGCCAGCGTTGCCTCGGACGCGTTGGCTGCCGCGAGCCGGGAGGCGCCAGTCGACCCCTTCATGGCGCTGCCCGGCACCTTGGCGGCGGCGTTGGCGGCTGCTTCCCCGCTTCGGGCGGCGGCTAGTTTGAGGTTGAGGGACTTGATCTCGGATTTGGATTCGGTGAGTGAGGTGGTTAGCTCGGTGAACTTGGTTTGTAAGCCGTTCGCTTTGGCTTCGCTTTCCTCGAGCTGCTTTTTGAGCTGTTGGATGGTTTTGGCGGTTCCCTTGGTCGCGGAGAGTTCAGCTTTCAGGGTTGCGATGAGTTGATCGGCCGCTGGAAAGGTTAGCGAAGAGTCTGAACGAGGTAGCCAGGGCACTTAAGTACCTTTCGACTTCTCTTCTGACTGCTTTTTGAGTTTGTCAAAGTTGGTCTCAGCTTCTCGTATGGCGACCTCTTTCAAGTCTCGGTACTTGTGCTCCAAACTTTCGTATTTTTGTGTCATCTCCCCAAGCCTACGACGTAACGCAGGATCGCCCCTGTCTGGAGACGAGGTGTGTGAGGGTCGCTTCGAAACGCTACCACGGCCAGCCTTTGCACGTTCTGGGGTCCGCGAAACAGGCAAGTCCGCCAAGTCGCCATCCTCATCGTCGAGATCACTTTGTGTTGCGTCCTGTTGCTGTGTCTCGGGGATTTCGGACACCTCCCCGGTTGTGGTGTCCGGTTCGTCGGCCTTCGCGGCCGGCTTCCTCCCTCGCCGTGCACCAGCGGGTTGTGGTTCAACCTCAACCGCCGCCTTCTTGGGGCGGCCACGAGCACCCTTTTGCTTTGGCGCTGGCGCCTCTGTCATGACCGTATCCTCTTCTTCCGCCTCCTCCGCCTCCTCAACCACAGCCGCGGCACGTTTGCGCCCACGTCCTGGCCCCTTTGTGTTGCTCGGCTTCTGTCCCGTGGTGACCTCGTCGACGGCTGCGGTAATTCGGTCGCTGGCTCGGCGCCCTGTGGCCGACGTCTTTGGTGCCGGCTTGGTGACCTTGTTCGTAGCCTTGCGGCCGGCGTTTCCTTTCTTTGGAGGCATGGTGCTATTCGTAATCGTTGTTTTGACCGAGCTCCCTCCAATTCCGTCCTCCGAGTCGGAATCCACCAACTGCAACAAGTGAGCCCTGGCCTTGGCCTTGGACATGGACTCGCGACGTATCCCGGTGCTGTTTGCGAAATGTGATTTAAGGCAGTCGCGGCGCGTCCTCTGTGGAGTGACGCGATAAATTGGGAAGAGATGCTGGGCGCGTGATCTGCAGGGCTTTGTGGAACTCGAGGAGGCTTGTGGCTTGTTGATGGACGAGGGGCGTCAAGCGCGGTTGCCCTGGCGCGAGGTACCGAGTTACAGGATAATCCAAGTGTAAACAAATCGATGTCCAATGAATGTCCAGCGCCTATCCTAGGCGGTGAGCCTGTATTACGGTAAATTACACAACACTGCAAAAAGCGACCATCGCTTGGAGGGGTTCTGGTATCCGGCCCCTGTCTTTCTTTCAGCCACCAGTGGCGCTGGCACATGGTCGTTTCGGCACAACCGCTGCGCTGTCGCAGGGACGACTCCATCTCGAACATCACCGAGGGTCATTTCCGCAAGTAGATTTCTTTGCGTACGGCATCAAGCGTGTCGCCTCCGACTCGCCTCCATATTTAGGCCCGCGCCGACGGCCGCGCCGCAACGCAATACAACATGAACGATCAAAAACGAATGAAAGAGCTTGTCTCGGGCCTCATGGTCGCGGCCGGGGTATGTCCCAGCTGACTGATTCTCCCAGATGGGGCGTTGCATGCATACTGATGTGCGTGATTTGCAGACAATATCGGCTTATTTCATAATCAAAGAACTTGTTGGGCCGTACTTTTCGAAGCTGGTCGACCCTGACCGAGAGAAGAACGAGCAAGCGAGTCGAAAGGCCCAAGCGAACCTCCAGAGGATACGACGGAAACGGCTCGAAGCCGGAGACGAAGGCGAGGATGTCACTGATGGCTCAAGACATACAAACCGGGTAGAGGACCTGGTCCTCAATGAATACGAGAACCAAGTGGCCCTCGAGGTCGTTGCGCCAGAAGACATTCCCGTCGGCTTTGGCGCTGTTGGTGGTCTGGAAGACATCATCGAGGAACTCAAAGAGTCCATCATCTACCCTTTAACGATGCCGCATCTTTATCGTCACGGAGGCGCGCTGCTGGCGGCGCCCTCGGGTGTGCTGCTGTACGGACCACCAGGCTGCGGCAAAACGATGCTGGCCAAAGCGGTAGCCCGCGAAAGCGGCGCCTCCTTCATCAACCTCCACATCTCGACCTTGACAGAGAAGTGGTACGGCGACTCGAACAAGCTAGTTCGCGCGGTATTTTCACTAGCCCAAAAGCTGCAACCATCCATCATCTTCATCGACGAGATTGACGCTGTTTTGGGGACACGGAGAAGTGGGGAGCACGAGGCCAGCGGTATGGTCAAGGCCGAGTAAGTTGAGTCTCGGATGCTACACTAAGGCCTCATTCTAAAAGCTGTAGGTTCATGACCCTCTGGGATGGCCTCACATCAACGAATTCCGCCGGCGTTCCCAACAGAATCGTGGTACTTGGTGCGACCAACAGGATCAACGACATTGACGAGGCGATCCTTAGGAGGATGCCCAAGAAATTCCCCGTGCCTCTCCCTGGCGTGGAGCAGCGGCAGCGTATCTTGCAGCTAGTCCTTGGCGACACGAAACGCGACACCGAGAACTTCAACATTGACTACATCGCAAGGGTTACTGCCGGCATGTCTGGCAGTGACATCAAGGAGGCATGCAGAGATGCGGCCATGGTCCCCATGAGAGAGTATATCCGCCAGCATCGGGCTTCAGGGGAAGCTATGTCGCAGGTGAACCCCGATCACGTTAGGGGCATCAGGACCGAGGACTTCTTTGGCCGACGTGGCGGTCGAGTCCTTGCCGCCGAAACCCACTCCCACCCAACGAGTACTGTCAATGCAGCGCCGTCCAAGGTGTCAAGTGATGGGTACGAGGACGTGGAAGAAACCGAAGACGAACAAGTGGCGACATCCACCTAGCTCGCCGAACGATGAGCGCGCACCCAACACCTTACTTCTGTAATTCGGCAGCCGCTCAGTTGTAAGAGTTCATGTATCATGAGGCACACGTACCGGCAGGAAATGGAACCGGCTATAGAGTAATACCCAGACAAATGAAACACCGCGTCCCTTCCGTCATGTCGTCGTTTAGCCGACCCGTCCTTGTGGTTCGAATCCCGCTTCCGAAAGAGCACACGACAACCTCGGCTCCCGTCGCTGGTGTCAAGAATCAACTTGGTTAGTGTAGTACGAAAACAAAAATGTACATACCTCAAGCCTCCATCTATCGTAATCCCCAATTCCGCTTATTTCGTGCTCTTGACTCCCTTGTACCTTCGGTACTCGTGTGAAAACCTCGACTTCCAACTCCAATGGGAGAAAGGATCGAATTCGTCTTCCACTCTCGTCCAAATCCCCAGCAAGCACGTCATGCACTAACCCCACAGTGGAGCGACTTCATCGGATATCGGATACCTTGGGTCGCAGTGTTCTGCCGCTCACGTCAAAGTACCCCATATCCTGAACCCCTGCCCCGCTGCTCCGGGGTCGGACGGAAAGGGCGGTCGACACCAGTTTGTCTGCAGGGTGCCTTCCCCGGAAACACACTCAGCACACCACACCAGTCATTCCCAAGAATCCCATTGGAAGGTGCAACTCTCCCAATTATACCCAACTCTCCTGGTTTTCTTTCCCTGACGAGTCACTAGGAGACTTGCCAGTTTGCATCTTTTCGGGACACCAAAACCACCTATTCTATCCACTGTTTTGCTCAGTGGCGGTTCCAATTGCCCCTCTTTCATCCCTCCGCGGTTGACTCATTGTCATCCGACCCAGTCGTTCCAATGGCAACTCCAAACCGAATGAGCCCTGCATCGCAGGCCGCCAACAAGGTTTTCACCAGAGTTGACCTCGACGGCCATGCTCTCCCTCCCTCGCCTGCTCCGTCGAGCCCGCTCTCCGGAAGGAAGCGCTACGCTCTGGCCACGGAATTGGTCTACACCGAGTCCAAAGACCAGTATGGCTCCTCGAGCATTCCTATCTACCAGTCGGCAACCTTCAAGCAGACCTCGGCCAACGGCGGCAACGAGTACGATTATACCCGCTCTGGCAACCCGACCCGGACGCACCTCGAGCGCCACCTGGCCAAGATCATGAATGCGACCCGCGCTCTGGCTGTCGGGTCTGGCATGGGCGCCCTCGATGTTATCACGCGTCTGCTGAAGCCAGGGGACGAAGTCATCACTGGCGACGATCTGTACGGTGGCACGAACCGGCTTCTCACGTACCTCAAGAGCAACCAAGGAGTTGTGGTACACCACGTCGACACCACCAATGCCGACAACGTCACGAATGTGATCTCGGATAAGACGGCCATGGTTTTGCTCGAGACCCCCACAAACCCGCTGATCAAAATCGTGGACATCCCGTCGATTGCGAGAGCAACACACGAGGCCAACAGCAAAGCGCTGGTGGTCGTGGATAACACGATGCTCTCGCCCATGCTCCTAAATCCCCTAGATATCGGCGCAGACATCGTCTACGAGTCCGGTACAAAGTATCTCTCCGGCCACCACGACATCATGGCAGGTGTTATTGCGTGCAACAACCCAGAACTGGGTGACAAGATGTACTTTACCATCAACTCGACGGGCTGCGGGCTGTCACCAAACGATTCTTTCTTGCTGATGAGAGGCATCAAGACACTAGCCATCCGCATGGAGAAGCAGCAGGGGAATGCCCAGCGAATTGCAGAGTTCCTCGAATCACATGGCTTCCGCGTCCGGTACCCAGGCTTGAAGTCACATCCGCAGTACGACCTCCATTGGTCAATGGCGCGGGGTGCTGGCGCTGTGCTTTCATTTGAGACTGGGGATGTTGCGCTCTCTGAAAGGATTGTCGAGGCGGCCAGGCTTTGGGGCATCAGTGTCAGTTTCGGCTGCGTCAACAGTCTCATTAGCATGCCCTGCCGTATGAGCCATGCAAGCATCGATGCGAAGACTCGACAGGAGCGACAGATGCCTGAGGATATAATTCGGCTGTGCGTTGGCATTGAGGATGCCGACGATCTGATCGAAGACTTGTCCCGCGCTGTAAGTTGAAACAGTCCGTCCCCGCCAAGGCCTACACCGACAGCTAATACTTGCCTTCTTCTCCAGCTTGTCCAAGCAGGGGCCGTAACTGTGTCGCTGGATGGCTTCCACGCGAATGATGCCGATGCTGAAGGCGCCGATGTGTCGGCTTAGGCCGCGTGTGATTCTCTCAGGACCACACAGGCTGGTTGGTTGGCTTGTCGGCGCGCAGGCTCCAGCATCATCTCTCAGGCACAAGGGGATAAAACTTTGCATAAAATCGAAGGCACTGAAATACAACAAAAGCAGGCCGCCGGATCATGGAAAAGCTCATATATCCTCACAAAAGACCTAGAACCAAGCTTATTCGCGCCGCTCCTACATCCGCGCGGCATTGGCATGCTAACTACCATTGGCATCTTGGGTTCCGGCACGACTACTGCATCGTTAACTCGGGCGCTCGGTTACCAAGCAGTGGTTGACGCTCACCCCGCCAGTCCGCTGATGAAAAGAGCTTCGTTGATGGTAAGGTTTTTGGGGTCAAGCTCGTCGCTCCACGATCTCAGCATTGGTGACTGCTGCTGTGCTGCATTTTCGGCCAGCACCGACGGTGGCGGGCCGAGTTGATCGTCACTATGGACATGAGAAGGGGTTCCGGGTCTCAACTCGATAAAAGGCAAACATGACTAACCCTCGGTGTACGTCCTGGGTTTCCGTGTGATCTCTCACGCTGTGGGGCATGGCTGGTCGGGGCGTCGAAGATTTGGGATATCAGGCTCAGCGGCGAGGATCTTGGTGGCCACCTCGAAAGAGTTTGTCGGTCCGTCCTCTGCTAGCGCAAAGGTCAGGTCTATATACACTTCTCGTCCTCAGGTCACTCAATCCGGGCTACGAGTCAATCGCCGCCAAGGAACGCCCGCGGAACGGGGTCTCCTGCTAGAATGAGGAATAAAAAAAGGCGCGCTGCCTCGCCCTGTCTCCATGCTGCTGTACATGTCAACCGTCGATAGCGCCATTCTCGCCTCAAACCGGGATCAGATGTCGAACGGCCACTGCCGACTTCCCCTGCAGGTATCGTGGCACCCAGGGACTTGGTTAGGTGTTGGCGATCTCGGTTTGAAGGAAGAGCCCGGTTGTCTAACCTCCCCCTCGTGTCGACGCTCATATTGCTTGCTGCTGCAGTTCCTTGCTGACCCGGAAGTCTGTGCCGGTAGTACATACCTGCCTCTTGATGATCAGATGTACCATTTGCCGACGACTTGTTGGTCAACCACCACGGCCATGAATCCATGCATCGCATGCGGCATAATCTCATTCGCGTCGCGTCCATACCCCATTCGCCAATCCCCCAATGGGCCGGTGTCTCTTTTCATCAACCAAGAGCTTCCGCGCCGTACAACCACACTCCTACTCTCGATTCGGTCTTTTAGATATGCGTGTCGACAGCGCTCCGGCCGAAGCCCCCACGCGCGTGTTTGTTCCGCCAGAAGCGCCACCGGAGAAGCAGACTGACTGCACGACGTACGTCGTTTATCTGCTGCGAAATACGCTCACGCTTGACCGGTCGCAATACCTACAATATGCGGCGGCCGTCCAGAGCAATATATGTGTTTGCTCTTGCAGCATGTAGCAGGGGTTGTCCTCTCAGACCACGATACCCCTGTGGCCAGCCAAACGGGTTGCCTCGTTTCTCCGACCAGCACAACGCCCGCATCCGATTTCCCCAGGTTCTCGCCTGCAAGATGTCGATAGAGATGAGAAGTGATGGCACGTAACCGCATGCCCAAGGCCCCTTGCTCGCCGCCCCACTCGATTACCACCATTATGGATAGCCGGCTGGACTTGCCTGGTTTTACCGTCCGTTTTTATATGGCGCCGAGGCATATCAAGGTGTTTATCCAGGTACTCGGTAGCCAGAGTGAGAAAGCTATCGCGAGGAGGTGTGGTGTGCTGGGCCAGGTCGGAGAATGAAGGGTGGGATGCGCTGGCTGTTCCGACTTGATCCTGCATGCAGCTTCCCGTAGGCGCGTTTGATATTCAGCCCTCCGAGCATCGCTGCCAAGGGCATCTCGCCATAGGACGGCGGTTTGGCAAGGGCGCCATTACCGTGGTGGCAGACACCCAGTCTCCTCGGAAGTAGCGGGTTCTGGTGTCCTAACCAAACGCCATCCCGGCCTTGATATCGCGAGTCACTCACTCTTGTGCGTCGCCTGCAGTGTCGTACAGACAGGGCGCCTCTTGGTTGGGAGATTGTCAAGCATCTGTGCTCCGCGGCTATTTTAGCCATGACAGGAGCGAAAATCCCCCGCGTTGGTAACACCAGCTTATCGCCGCTTCTCTCGGGTGGATGGTGTCGACGTCGGGCTTGACTCGGACGTCGGCCGTCTGACGGCCTGACACAACACGTGCATGCATCGCTTTAGCCCGGGATCGAGGGTATCCTAGTCTGTCGACCCTTGCTTGTGCTCAGGTCTGGTCAGAGGGGGAGACTCGTAGTTTCGGGGGCAGAGCCCAAAAAGGGGATAACTCGGCCCGCTAATACACCTTGTCGGCGTCGGCGTCGCCGCAATATCATCACACTCGGCCGTCTCCTTGTTTGTTCATCACCTCCCTGACCGCTACTCTTACCATACTAAAGTTCTAGGACCCTATGTCGAGTCGCACAGCGGCTGCAAGGGTGATGTAACGTATAATGCCGATAGCTGGTCACGCGAGGCGACTGCAGACGGGGGAGCGAGCAAGAGTCGAGAGGGGAGGAGAAACCGAGGACCAGGAGAAGAGAGACAAACAACGCGCTCATGCGGCTACTGCAGCCGCGGCTTCGGCTTGGTCTCCCAACACACCGATGCCCATCTCCGACTGCGCAGAGCGCGGTAACAGTATGGAAAGAAGCGCCGCAGCACCAGCAACAGGGCCAGTCGCGAACAACAAGAAAGGCTCGTTGGCCTCATCCAAACCTAGGATGATTCCATAACCTGGCCTGGCCGCCGAAGAAGAAGAAGAAGAAGATATAAGCCACGCCAGATCCATTGTGCACTCGATTTATGATCCCTCGGAAACTCGGCAGCCCGCAGAGCCTACCGATCCCGGCGTGCCGTCCCCGGAGCGTCCCGCGGTCGGGCCACATGGTTTCACCCGATATCCAAAGACTGGACGAATTCTGGGCACGGGAAACCCCAGGTTTATTAATACCCCGTCCTCTTGCCAGCCAGAGAACACGGCAGCTCTCGGCCACCGTACCCGAGGATTCGGGAAGGGGCCGATCGAGGGCCGACGGTCGCGGTGTTGTATATGTACGTAGCGGACAGCTGACGAGCTTGACAAACCGTACGGCGTTTAATCTGTATATGAATGAAATACAGACAAACGTGTAATCAACCAGAAGCTCGACCTTCCACCCAGCCTCCTGACGGGTGCGCGCATGCAGCGCAATAATGTTGGCATGACATCTGCGGCCGGCTCAGCTGCTTGTGGTCGACCAAACTTCGATCAGAGTAGCAGGACACGTCGTCGCTGTGTTGTCCTGTGATGCGCTGTGCTGTGCTCCCATGGTGATTGATTGTTTGACAGATATATTGATTCTGATCGATAGCTTTGCCCTCTGGTAACAGATCAGGAGGACAGCAACAAAAGATCCCCGCACGCCCTATATGCATCGCAATGTGTGACCAGGACGCAGAAAATGGACACCGTCAGGGCTAAAAGGCAACCAAGCAACATGTGACAGACACAGACAGGTTGGGACGAGAAAGCGGGAGCAGAACAGAGAGATGGGGACAGAAACCGAGTGATATGAGTTAAGGCAGAGAAAGAAAAAAACAAGAGCAAGACAATGCATATGCCAGCAACCAACCCAGCCCATCCAGCCCATCCAGCCATAACCAAACCGCTAATCGCCCGCCCCATGCCAGACATCAACACCAGCCAAGTCAGTAGCCGACCCCAACAAGCCTACAGCACACCATGGTATCTATATAACAAATCTACTCAAACTCAAACCTCTCCGGCAACACCACGGGCGCAATCAAGGTCCACACATACATGGCGTAGCACACCCACGAGCTGGCAATCTTGACCCAGCTCGCCCACAGGGTGCGGCCGACGGTGGCGAAATCGTCGTCCCGGCGGGAGTCGTCCCAGTCCATGGTCAGGAGGGTGGCGACCCAGGCGGTGGCCAGGAAGAAGATGACGTGGAACATAGCGTAGCTGTACTGGGTGCTGGCGCGCTCGTCGTCGGCGTGGCGCGCGGTGCCGCCGGCGTGGCCGTTCTCGCTCGCGCTGTCGTCGTCGTCGGAGAGCAGGGCGTCGGCGGGCAGGCTGCCCTCTTCGACGGCGCGGCGCAGGGCCTCGGCGCGCATCTGCTTGCGCGCGGTGGGCTGCTGGGTGACGACCAGGTCATGCTCGTAGTCGGCTTCGCCGTCGGGGAGGCGGATGGCGCCAGCCGAGCCGGAGCGGTTGGCGCCGAGGCCGAGGCTCTGGGTGGCGGCGCGCGTGGTGGTGTAGGCGACGGTGAGCATGGTCACGATGGCGCCGACGACGATGGTGGTGGTGCGCGTGCCCTGGCCGTGCACGAGCGGGTTGCATCGGTGGTCTTCGGTCTCGTCGGGTTCCATGGAGACGGCGGACATGGTTAGGTAGGTGCAGTAGACTGCGACCATGGCGGCCTGGGCGAGGCCGGCCTTGGGGTTGCGTTCTTGGACGGCGGGGTGGACCGAGATGGCCGACACGGCGATCCACAGGAGGAGGTTGATGGTAATGACGGCTTGGTTCATGGAGCAGCCGCTCGACGCGAAAAAGATGTACTGCACAATCGTCATGGCGATAGATCCGAGAAACATGCCGAGGGTCGAACCGATCAAGATAACGCGCCACGTCTTGGACTCGGTATCCTCGATTTGCGCGAGGCAGTACTCGGCCCAGTTGTGCGCCAGGTCGACCAGCAAAATGAGGCCGAGGATGAGGAACATCATGGCAGCCACAATGGCGACGTAGTTGCCCCAGAACTGGAAGAAGGTGTCCGGGATAAAGAAGGTGAGCACAATCAGGGCTAACCAAGTGATGATCTTGGGGCCCCAGTAACCGTTCTGAATGGCGGCACGGGGGTTCTTGGACGAATGCACGCCCAACATGAGGCCGGCGAGGACTAGGTGAAACATGCCGAGGGCAAAGTTGATGCGGTGGACGGCCAGCCAGCCGTAACAGTCGCCATCACCACACTTGATCTTGACGTAATCCAGCATCAGATGTTGCAGCTTTTCGATGGCCCATTTCGTGAGCATGATCCATGACAGGATAGAGTTGATGAGGAGGATGAGGGCGTATCCGATACGGGTTGCGACACTGAAGGAGAGGAGGCGCGTCAGTGCGATGGCCCGGGTGGACCGAGTTGGTGATGAGGAGGGGTTCTTACCTGTTCCCGCATTTTCCGCATGCGCTACACACCATAGAGCATGTCGCCGCGCCGCAACATGTGGCTCCGAATGAGAGCAGCTGCGCGAGCGTTAGTTGTGAGTTATGCCATAGGAATCGGCGGGTGACATACGGTGCCCACGCTCGGAACCGCCATCAGCGGAATCGAGAGAAGAGCGCCCATGGCGACGGCTGTGGGAGGCTCCGGGCCTGCTCCGAATGGGAGGTTGAAGGGTGTTGTTCAATTCCGGGCGGGGGTTGTGGTCGTGTTCGTCGGCAAGCAGCGCGTTGGTGCCGAGTATTGGGGCGACAGTGGTGTAGTAGGCGGTATCGTTGTTGGAGTAGTGGTTGGCTAGAGGTCGAAGTTGAACCAAGGCTGCCCGGGTGGCCAACGGATTGGATGACGACTGCGGCAGCTGCAGCGGCGGTTGCGCCAAGTGCCAAGATCCATTCGTCGCAGACTGCCTGGGCTGCTGCGCCACAAGCACGGGGGCCGCCGGCCTTTCTCTTGGGCCTGCGCCACGTGATCTGGTCCAGACCAGGCAGGCTCAAGGCAGGTTAGGTAATGGGAGCATTTCTCAGGCTTGGCTTGACCGACAATAACTGATTTTTTCTTTAGTTTTGCATCCGGCGTGTCATGCGTCCCACCCGGTTAGAGATTTCCCGTCCACACGACCCCAAGATCCAGGAATCCGGGCGGTGTGACTTAGTTATCAGGCGGCCCTTTGTCAGGAACCGCCCCCTCTAAACTCCATATCGGGCCTGTGGCTTGACCCTGACGGAGCCTGGGGAGTCTTCGGCCTGCACTCCCGCGATCCCCTGTCGGTTCTCAATTTCCGGTCGGCGAATCAGTGGCCCAGACCAGCGAACGCGGCGGCAAGAGCCGGGACCCGCTTCTGATAGCAGGCAGCTGAAGATGTCACCAGGGTTAAAGCCGACCCCGGATACGCCAAGGCTTTTGAAACCCATGAACCGGAGGCGTCAAATGCCCTTCCTCTTCCTTCTGCCCTGAGCTGTCAGTCTTCCTTCATCCCTCTCGTCATCCTCACCCACGATGAAGTCGCCATCACACAACTGCAATTAACACACTCTTCATCTACGTACCGCGCCAACACACGGTACCGCGACTTTGGTCGCACAACGCTCAATTCCCCGCCGGGATGCCTCAATACGGTTGAAGCTGCTTCTTGATAACTGATAACTTTGACGATCGTGATAATACTTTGTGATACATACTTGGAACGTGATAACCCTATCGCGAATAAATCGACCCGTGATATCCACAACATCTACAGCATCCTCCGTTACTTAACTTCCCTCCAACTCAACAAGATGCGGGACGCAAACTTACACCGCGCCCGGCTGGTGTCCAGCGTGGCCGCCGTCATGATCTCGCTGGCATGCGGCACCAACTACGTCTACTCGGCCTGGGCGCCCCAGTTCGCTGACAAACTGCACCTCACCACCACCCAGATTAACCTCATCGGCTTGGCTGGCAACATGGGCATGTACTCCCTGGGTGTCCCCGTTGGCTTGTTCGTCGACCACCGCGGTCCTCGCCCTGCCGTTATCGCCGGCGCCCTGTGTCTCGGCGCTGGCTACGTCCCGTTCCGCGCCGCCTGGGAGACGGCATCAGGCTCCGTGCCGGCTCTGTGCTTCTTCGCTTTCCTGACCGGCTTGGGTGGCTGCATGGCCTTTGCCGCCGCCGTCAAGACGTCCGCCCTGAACTGGCCGCACCACCGGGGCACCGCAACCGCTTTCCCCCTGGCCGCCTTCGGCCTCAGCGCCTTCTTCTTCTCCCTCTGTGGTGGCATCTTCTTCCCCGGCGATACGAGCGCGTTCCTCACACTTCTGGCCGCCGGTACCTTCGCTCTGATCTTCACCGGTTTCTTTTTCCTCAAGGTTTACCCGCACACCTCCTACCAGAGCCTCCCGAGCACCTCTGGACTGTCCGACTCGCAGCAGTTGCACCGCACCGTCTCCGAAGAGGCAAAAGCCGCACGTCGTCATCATGGCAGACGGCGCTCCATCGACGCAGACCCTGGTACGTCGCCCACCACCTACACGACTCCTGTCGCCACGGCCGGATCCTCCCACGAATCCCTCGGTCCCGCGGGCGACCCAGCCGATGTCGAGGCGGCCCTCTCGCAAACCCCCCCCGACGGCCGGTCTCACGAGGCGGACGCGGATGAGACGTCGTCCCTCATGTCCAAGTCGTCGACGTCGTCGGTGGCCGGCGATGTCCTTGTCCAGAACAGTGTTGATTTAGATCGCTCCCGTCGTGTAGATATCCGTGGCTGGCGCCTTATGCGCAGCGTCGACTTTTGGCAGCTGTTTACCATTATGGGCATTCTGGCGGGCATTGGCTTGATGACCATCAAGTAAGTGTTGCTCACAGAAGCATTGTTTCTCAGGTGTGCAGCTAGCTAACCCCCGACACAGCAACATCGGCCAAGACGTCAAGGCGCTCTGGAAGCTCTACGACGACTCGGTCGAGGAGGCCTTCCTCGTCCATCGGCAGCAGATGCACGTCTCCATTCTTTCGGTTGGCAGCTTCTGTGGTAGACTGCTGAGTGGTAAGCCTTTTCTCTGCTGTCTCCTCTTTCCAGCCGGTACTGACAGTTTCCCAGGCGTTGGATCTGATTTCCTCGTCAAGTCTCTTCACGCCAACCGCGCATGGTGCCTCGTCATTGCCTGCTTCGTCTTCTGCATCGCCCAGCTCTGCGCCATCAACATCTCGAACCCGAACTTCCTGGGTTTCGTCTCGGGTCTCTCGGGTCTTGGCTACGGGTTTCTCTTTGGTGTCTTCCCCTCCATCGTCGCCGAGTCCTTCGGCATCAACGGCTTGAGCCAGAACTGGGGTTTCATGACGCTGAGCCCCGTCATCTCCGGCAACATCTTCAACCTGTTCTATGGTATTGTCTTTGACAGCCACAGCGTGGTCGGGCCGGACGGCGAGCGGTACTGTCCCGATGGAGTGGGTTGCTACAAGAATGCGTACTTTGTCACCCTGGCTGCGTGCGGGGTGGGTATTGTTGTGACGCTTATGACCATTCGGCGTCAGTACCAGGAGCGATTGCAGGAGGAGGGCAAGGGGGCTGCTGAGGATTAGATTCTTCGCTGGCGAGACAGAATCCTCGCGTGGGGCTTCAATCTGTATCAAGGATCCTTCAATGAAGTTAGAAATATGTTTGGGTGGGCTTGAGGGGGAGAACCATGTACGACACATCATCTCGTGGAGTAATAGAGGGAGGGCCGGCTGAATAGCGGCGTTGGGCAGGGGATTGCAGCAGCATTGGCGTTTGGAGCATTTAGACGAGGATGGGCTCGGCAACAAGAACCACTAGAGGTTGGGATTTGGAAGTGGTCATACATGGAAGACGGAACAAGGTCATCAGATATTCGAGCTACCTAATTATTTGATCTAGACCATTCCAATTTTGTTGTGCAACCGACGGTAGTCTCAAGTTTGAGTGGGAGCGTGTATGTGGATGGTGGCGTGTGTACCTTGAAGGCCGGAAGGCTGGTTGGGATTAGAGAGTAACCCTAACCCTTTTCATATCTAATCACTGATCACCAATCCCACCTCCCATCCCCTGGAACCGACAACCGCGACTTCAACATCCGAGCTCAGCGCGGCAGCAAGACAACACGCGGGCACTCCGCGCCGCAGCAATGTTGTCTTTTATTCTCATCCAGAACCGGCAGTGCGTCTCCCTTTCCCAGCCATGTAACCAATAAACCCACGCGAACACGCTAACACCACCAACCAGGGGCAAAACCCGCCTTGCCAAGTGGTATGTCCCTTACAGCGACGACGAAAAGATCAAGCTCAAAGGCGAGGTAAGTACAGTACATCCCCAATCCAACACCACCACCCCCTTTCCCCCCATCCCCATCCCCACCACCACCACCACCACCACCAACCAACCCCCCATCCTAACCCATCCCCCCCCCCCCGCCACATAGGTCCACCGCCTCGTCGCGCCGCGCGACCAAAAGTACCAGTCCAACTTCGTCGAGTTCCGCAACCACAAGGTGGTGTACCGGCGGTACGCGGGGCTGTTCTTCTGCGCGTGCGTCGACACCAACGACAACGAGCTCGCCTTCCTCGAGGCGATCCACTTCTTCGTCGAGGTGCTCGACTCCTTCTTCGGCAACGTGTGCGAGCTGGACCTGGTCTTCAACTTCTACAAGGTGTACGCCATCCTGGACGAGGTCTTCCTGGCCGGCGAGATCGAGGAGACCAGCAAGCAGGTGGTGTTGACGAGGTTGGAGCATCTGGATAAGTTGGAGTGATGGTTGGAGTGGATGGAGGGGTGGGGATGAGTTATGGATACACTGGTACGGGGTGTCGGGTGGGAGGCTGTTCGCCATGGCGTCGTACGGGCAGGCCGTGTTGGGGAGATGCATTGGGTAGCGACTCCGGAGGCTGGGCTTGGCGCGAGAAGGCGGCGGCTTATAAACCGGCCGAGATGAGCCGAAAGGATGTGTGGTGCGCCGAGCAGCCATTGTCGATACAGTGGCAGCACACACCTCGCGGTAATGCCACCTCAAAGGGCTACGGAAGTGGATGGATGAGGTGTGGGACTGGAAGATGGGATACCAAACCATGCCCAGCGGCGGAACGGAGGGCATGGGAATCACCTTAGAGTGAAGCAGACACAGACTACGAGGGGCCAGGTTACGGTTATCTCTCTGAGGCGTACAGTCACCGAGAATACAAGGAATCGCCCGAAGAACCAACGGAGTCAGGAGTCAGTGTATGGGTATTAATAATTAGCTGGCCGCAAAGAAAAAGGCGGCATTTCTAAAGTACATATTCCGCAATTTATCACTCAGCAACAGCCGTTCTCTCAAGCTCGCCAGAACTCCCTGGAAGAGCCGTCCCGATGCCACTCCTGTAAAGCAAACCGAACGCCATTCCCCGTTAACATTGCCCGCGAGAGGCACCCATCCCTCGTCGGATCGCAACCCGAAAGCAGGCAGAAGCAAAAGCAAAGCAAGCTCTAAATTATATTAACCATGGAGAAGGTAGACCGCTGGCTGCGCTCGTCAAAAACAGAAACCGAAAAACAAAAGGGAGGGACAGGGCCTTGAAAGCGACATTGGTCGATCCCAGGCGCCAATGTCGCTCAGCGTTCCTCTTGAGAAGCCGCAACTTGCTCCTAAACAACTAGAAAAATCCTAGCCACGGCAATATTATGCCTAGACCGAGGAAGCTGTGGCCAGCGAGAAACCGAAAACAAATGCCGTTTACATATTACAATCACAAGCCACAGCCGGCTCCTCAAAGTCAAACGAAAGTTGACCTTCTGCCATTTCTGTGTCAACGTCTGGCCCGGCTACCACCTTGACAGGTTCTCCAAATGTCGCCGATAGCTTCTCGGCCGCTGTAGTGGTCACATCGACCTCCATGGCTGGTTCATCGATGGGGCTAGGAAATAGGGTCTCCGTTTCCACGGCATCGATAACCTTGGGCGCGACGAACTGGCCCGGAAAATCACCAGTTTCGACAACTTGGTCGGGCTCCTCGGTCATCGCGGTTGTTACACTCTCTCGTGCAACGCTCTTAGCTGGCAACAATCCATCATTGGTGGGCTGGATGATAATCCCGGCTTCAGAGCCCTCCATCCTTGCGTCGGCAATAGGAGACTGCTCGGATTGGAAGCTGCCTGTGGTGAGCATCGTCGGACATGCAGCATCGGAGGGGGAGGCAACGACGGCCGTCTCGGGTCCATGCTCGGCCATCACCGTGTCTTCTCCCCCCAGGGCCATGGTCGACTCGGCCATCTCTTGGACCAGCCCTGGAACCCGCTCATGGTTCCCCGCAGCCTCTATGTCGGCTGGCATTTCAGTCTCGACGGACTCGACCAGCTGCTCGGCATCGTCACACGGATCGTAAAAGTCGGCCGCGCGAGGCCGAGGCTGGTTGGCCGTTTCATTGACTTGGAAAACACCCCCCTGGTCCCTTAAGGAGAAAGCCGAGAAGGGATTAGAGGGGGTATCAACCTGAACAAGATCCGTCTTGGCGCTCTCGACCCTGATCAGTTCGAGGACAGCAGGCTCAAACAGCTGACGACTGACGCAAGAATTGCTCTCGTGCTTCTCATCGGCTTCGTCGCCGGATGGCACTAGCCGTCTCTTAAAAGGCTCCTCTGCCTCCAAGCCTTGCGAGACCATCAGATCACTCCTTGTCTTCTTGATCCCCCTGATCTCTCCCATCTCCAAGGCCGGTGTGCCCTTCTTCCGCGAGGTCGGAGGCGAAGGCGAAGCCTTGCGTTTGCGCTGATCATTGACGTGAGAATTGCTCTCGTGCTTTTCATCGGCTTCATTGTCATATGACACCAGACGTCTCTTGAAAAGTTCCTTCACTTCCAAGTTTGGTGAGACCGTCAAACTACGCCTGATCTCCCTGGCCGATGTGTTCGTCTTCCGCGAGGTAAGCTCGAACAGTTGGTGACCAGTGACGCGAGAATTGCCCTCGTGCGTCTCTTCGACTTGGTCGGCATATGACACCAGCCGCCTCTTGAAAGGCTCCTTCGCTTCCGAGTTTGGTGAGACCGCCAGGTCACCCTTTATCTCCATGATCTCCCCCATCTCTAGGGCTGGTGTGCCCTTCTTCGGCGGGGTCGGAGGCGAGGGCGCGGCCTTCCGTTTGCGCGACCGTCTTTGAGTGCGGGCCCGACGTCCGGAAGATATTTCTTTCTGAGGGCCCTGTGCGTCTTTGGCAATGTGCTTGTTGGGTTCGAGCGGCGGCGATCGGGAGCGATTTTCGGCCTCAGCCGGCAGGTTTTCGCGGGGACCGCCTCGGCCCTCAACACTGGGGTGGTCCTTGTGCTTCATGGATGCCAGCCTTCGCTGTGTCATGGATTCTGGATCCGTATTCAAGGGGCACATAGAAACGTGATGGTCGCTTTTTTTCATGCAAATGCGGCAGATATATCCTCTCGGTAGCTTCTTATCAAACGAGGGATCGAGAATTGGACAGTCCTTGAAAACGTGATCGCCTTGAGATTAAGTCAGCCACCGCTCTATTAGTAACCTTGTGGATTAGGCGTACCCTTCATCTTGCAACGGGAACACACATATTCCCTATGAAGCTTTTGGGGTCCGTCGGGTACCTTACTTTGTGATGGAGTGGCAGGCGTGGCCGACTTCGACCCTGGCGCGCCTTTGGGCTTTGATACCGGCTTGCTTTGCGACTTCGAGGACCCAGAGCCCTTCAAGTTCATGTTGTGAGTGATCATAGCTTTGCCGCTCACGGGCAACTTGTTGGATCCAGTCAAGACCAACTTATTAGATCCAGCCACGGGCGGCTTCTTGGATCCGGCCACGGGCGGCTTCGGCTTCTTGGGTCCGACCACGGGCGGCTTCTTGGATGAAGCCAAGGGCAACTTGTCTGATCCAGTCAAGAGAAGCTTGTTGGATCCAACCACGGGTGGCTTCTTGGATCCAGACACGGGGGGGTCGTCGGATCCGACCAAGGGCAACTTGTTAGATCCAGTCAAAAAGGACAGTTCCGGTTGCCCATCACTGCCGTTACCCCTGCCTGAGCCACGGTGACCCCGCACAGAGTTGGAGGAGACGAAGATAATATCGCCGTCATCCTTATCCTCATTTAGTTCAATGCCAGTGCGGTTTTCTTGAGATAGCTTGGCCCTGTCAGGGTGCATATGGCCGAAGCGGTCCTCTGACACTAAGGAACCCGTGCTCCGTTCCGAAGGCTTCTGCACGGCGGGCGCCAGTTCGCGGAACTCGGCCTCGGCGATTCTAAGCCTCTCCGAGATGTCCGAGTTTCCGACAGCCTGGCCGCACTGCCAGTCGTGAAAGGCGTCGGCGAGGCGGGAATCGTCGCCGGGCAAAGCCTTTAAAAAATGGTACAGGTAAAAGACCTCAAGGCCGATATGCCCTTTGGCTGACACATCAATAGCCATGAGGCGAGGATAAAGCCACATGATGTAAATGTCCAGAATCTGTCTCTTGTCTACATCGGCCGGTAGGTGCTCCTTTATCGCCCCGGAAAGTCGAGGGAGAGGAATGTCCTCGAGAGTTTCAAGCCTCAAGGTCTCGAGGATATGCTTCATGTCGTCCGGTCTGTCCATCCCGGCAGACTTAGGAAGACACGAGCTCCCTCAACGTAAAGAGAAATAACAGAAATATGGAGAATGTAGGGCTAGAGTGGCCGGTTGTAATTCGACCCTAGTTGGTGGACTGGCAGCCTGGGTATCACTCCGAACACCTCGACCAAACTTGGGGAGGAACTGCGCAAAAGTGAGGCGTATGTTGGCACCTTCGTCTCGAAATAAAACAATCCCAGTCCTTCCGCCGTGTATGAACGAACGAGACAGAGAGAAAATCGGTTTGTGGAGGGAACGATGATGAAGAGAAGAAAAAAAGAGAGAGTAGGTAGGGCACTCGGAACCCGAGAGGAAAGGCAGAAAGGTTCTCAGACGAGCCGACGTATTATCTCCATGAGTAGAAGGGAAATCAGGGAGAGTAAGAAACAAGATGGGTTGCTGAAGAAAAAGATGACTACTTGGCTAAGGAAGTTGTTGAGGAAGGTACGGTCGACTCGAGGGGCAGGACCATTTCACGGGAAAGTGTGGGAATAAAAAAATCCAATAGAGCACGGTTATCCATCAATCAATGGCTTGGTTAAGGTCGCTATCGGTCTGATCTTCCTAGGGTGGTGTCGAGTGTTTGTCGTGCACAAATGGCGCAGGAAGCCTTGATAGTGTGACACGCAACAAATGTTCTACTTCGTACTTCTTTAGCATGGGCTGCATGCAACCGCCTGCCGTTGTTTCGTCAATATGTTTGGCAAAGAACAGAAGCTTCAAAGCAAGCTGGGTTTCAAATTCAGACATGCACCTTGATGGCGCTAACAAGAACCGGGAAACGAACACACCAAACTCCATTGAATCAACCCATCCAATGCCGGACCAAGAACAGTAACACAACCACGCCATACCCAAGACGTAACAGCAAACCCCGAGCAAACACTCTACCTCTTCAGAGCAGCGAACCTCTTCGCCAGCTCATCCACATCTGGTACCCCATCCGCGATACTCGGCTTCTTCTCTACCGGCTTCCTGCTGGCAGCAGCCGGCTTCTTCGTCGGCGTTAACTCCACCTTGTTGAGCGTAACCTTCGGGTGGATATTATCCGTCGACGCACTCGGCGGGTTGACATGTAGCGGGCTCGAGGGGCTAAAACTCCTCGGCGGCGTCGCCATGTTCAGCTCCTTCCTCGCATCAACCTCCTCATCCCCCCTAAGCAGCGACTTCTCCGCCTGGCCAGCCCGCTGTCCACCACCCCCCTCACCACCCTCATCATCCTCCCCGTCCACAAACCCCGGCGGCGCCCCCAACGCCTCCTCCGCCTTCCTCCCCGGCGGCCAATCCACCCCATACGCCTTCGCAATCTCCTCCAAATACCCCTGCACCAGCTCCTCCCTCGGCGGCGCGACGCTCAACTTCCTCACCACCCTTTCACTCACCCCCCCACCCTCATTCTCCATCGCCTGCAGCACGAACTCCTTCCCAAACTTCTCCGCCAACAGCGCCCTCACCGCGCCCAACTCCTTGATCTCCGTCTTGGGCGCCGCATAGATCACACTCTTCACGGCCTCCTCCAGGCCCGGGTCGCAGGGGGGGGGCGCGTCCAGCAAGCCCGCACGGGCGAGCAGCAGCTCGCAGTACAGCTCGAGCACCTCGTGCAGCTCCGAGATGACGTCGGAGCGGATGATGTTCTCGACGCGGATGCGCGCCGAGTCGGTCTTGCCCTGCTCCAGCAGCGCGGCCATGGCGCGGCGCTGGGTTTTGGCGAGGGCCTCGTCGCGCTTCTGCACCATGCGCAGACGCGCGATGGAGAGCTTGAGTTGGACTTTGATTTTGGGCTAAAGGGGGGGTGGGAAAGGGGGGTGGTTAGCGGACGAGAAGGGGGCATGTTAGTGAGTGGTGGTGAGGGTGGTGGGTGGGACTGGGGGGTGTGTGTGTGTCTAAGTTGATGGTGGATGTGGGAGGAGGGGGGTTGACGTACCACGAGTGTGGGGGAGGAGGGAGGCATCTTGACGATTGGGGGTGGTGGTGGTGGCTTGTACGCAGTCGGTTGAGGGATGGGTAATGAAATGTGGAATGATTCTAAAGCTTTAAATCTATGAGATCCGCTAGGCTCCCGTATCCGGAAGAGATGGAGTTGCGTATGCACGGCAGGCAGTCGCGAAGTTGCGGCTGGCAGCTCGCCTTGCTCCTGGTGTGGGGTGTTGGAGATGGCGGGGTAGCATGCAGGGGTTCGTCAGCAATGGAAAGCCTATCGATAAGAGCTTATAATTGGATATATACATATATAAATACACACCCAACAGCTGACGACAACATTCCATTTGTTCAAGGCCGGGGAGATATAAAGTACAATAACTGTTCTGATTCATCAATTCCGATGCGCTGTACTAATACAACCAAATAATAAAACAGCTGAGACAACAACAGCCTAGCCAGACAAACGCCAAATCATCGCAATACCCATCACGCCATGCCTAGAATCCAACACCGACTCCTCAAGGTCAACCCGTCAAAGTATCGACTCATTCCCAAACAAGCACTCAAATCAACTTGAGCATTGTCCGCTGCTGCAGTCTCGTGCCGTTGAGCATCGCCCTCAATTTCTTGGGCCGCTGCTGAAGTCGACGAAAAGCCTCCTGGATGTGGCGGGGCTCAACGGGGCTGCGGCCCTCACTCGGTGGGTCGAACAGGCCGCCGCCGCCGGGCAGTTTGCGCTTCTTGCCCGCATTCTCCCCCGTGCGCTCGCGGTACTGGTCCTCGTTCTCCTTGATCTTGAGCGCCTCCTCCGTCAGCGTCTGCACCATCTCAAAGGTCAGAAACCCCAGAATGTCGACAATATCGTCCGACGGTTTGCTGTCCGTAACGATGCCGAAGCCGGCCCACTCGCGGAACCGCTTGCCCTTGCGGTAGGTGAAGGATGCCTGGCGGTATTCGGACCAGGTAACATATTCCTCCTTCGTCATAGCCTTGGTCCGTTCGTCGGCCTTGCGCAACCGCTGTAGCGTGATGTGGTTCATCTCCTCTTCCTCCTCGTCTTCCTCGTCTTCGCGCTCCGGTACCTCGGCGGGGAAGAAAGATGCTGGTTCCCAGGGGAGCCCGACCTTGGCCTTCTTGTTCTTCTTTGCTGTGTCGTCCACGGGGCCGCCGGCAACCACGCCACCGCTAGGATCCTCGCCAGCGCCCAGGTCCGCCTCTCCGCCTTTGTCGTCCGAATCCTTGACATTCTTACGCACATCTTTCCATGAGAGGAAAGTGCGGAGCCGAGACACCTTTGGGGCGTCGTCACGGATCTGAAAGATGAGGTCGTTGATGGTAATGGAACGCGACCCGCGCCGCGCCGCCAGTTCGGTACAGTTTCTGAGCTAAAGTGACGGTTAGTAACCAAAATCATGTAAGTTCTGGGCGTCTAGACTTACAATCTCGATGACTTGCTGGCGCACAATATCCTCGATGATGCCCGTGGTTTCGACAGAAGGCTCTCCCGTTTCGCCCGAGACGTACATCATCTTGAAATTGTGAGCGAGATAGTCAGCAATCACTTCGCGAGGGTGCGGCTCGATCAGGTCGGTTTCGCGCTCATCAGCAGCCACTCGGGTGCTGATGGAAGATATGGCACTGCCATGGGCGAGCTTGAAGGCCCAGCGCAGATGGTTGAGGGGATTGTCGCGCATGCCTAGCTTGAGCTCCAGCTGACGCCGGCTGCTTTCTCGCCCTTTGCATATTCTGGCGCCGGCCACCTTGTTGAACGCTTGCTGAAACATGGCGGCGGCGGCGGGCTGCAGGGTTTCGAGAGGACCCAAGTGGGGTGGCGGGATCGAGGTCACTACGCTCGACATAGCTTGCGCCTTGCGCTGATCGATTGACGGGCGAAGCAATGCTTGCGCCAAGTAGAATGGAATTGTCGTCGTCAGAGGATAGATATTTGTTGGGTTTTCGTGAGGCGTAGTAGGTTGAAGAAAATCCGAAGCCGCTAGTGTGACGGAGCTAGCAGTAGAAGAAGGTGAGGCAGGGTTAGACGAAAGATCTCGACTTCCCAAAGAACCTAGCTTTGGTGTCGGTGGTGGGTGGGTGGCGGTCAATTGGTCCTTGCCCTCGGCCACTTCCTGAAGTATTTCCTTGTCCTCTGTAGAGTGATTAATGGCGATCTGGTTAGGATAGGCATGGTTTCCCTCATTGTCCATATCGTGGTCCGAATCCGGGCCTTCAGAATCAGGCGGGCCGTGTGAGGAAGAGCCACCATCACTGTCACCATCGCTGTCGGCTTGGGTCGGAGGCTTTGTCTGTACAGGTCGCAAAATTGAAGTCTTCCGCCGCAAAGACGGCCACCGCTGAAGTGCTCGAGTGACGCAGTCCGGGACTGGAGTGCCATCATAAGGGTATGGTACCATGCTGGCTGGGCTTTTACAGTGGCTTCCTCAGTAGATGGCTGTTTTCCATTTCCTGTGGGTGTGGACACCGGAAGAGCTCGATGCTTGCGGAGAGGAAGCATTTGTCGAAAGAGGGGAGAGAGTTGCGGCAGCCCAGAGCTAGGCCGAGAGTGCTGAAAGGATGTCTGACGAGGGGCTATTAAACAACCATTTTCGGGAGATGGCTGTCGAGGGCAGAGTGCCCGTTCGGTTTCCTTGTCGTTTGAGGGGACGTTCGGCGAGGTGCCCCGGTGCTGTTGCTATGTCCCTGTTCCAAACTTCACTGCACCAAAATCCTAATATGGCCTTTCCAAGTGCGCTGTTCGTGATCACACCCGCCTCTCTGGTAGAACAGCAGTCGCCATCTCTTCTATGGCTGATGCTACGACAGTACACTAGCCTAGACAATGTGGGCCACATGGGATGGCCAGCACTTGCAAAGCCACCCATCATCACGGGGGTGAGTTCAAATACTGTCAACGCCAGTGGGCAAAAACAATCCAGGCGTGCCGAGTCGCATCTTCGGGTTTCCCGAGGATCACTTGTCACCAACACTCGAGGGTGGTAAAGTGTGCATTAAAGCATCGAAGCAAGGTGTATAATATCATAGGCTGGGTAAAAGCATGTAAAACTTACAAAAAGATAACTCAACATACCTGTTGTATCTCCTGTCGATACTTGTACTGCTTGTCCTTGTCCGCCATTTTATCTGTAGACGGTCGGTTCGCCGATAATGGCTAGTCCAGAACGAGGTACGGAAATAAAAATATTGATGAACAAATGTAAATAACAACAAATGGATACGAATGCGTAGAATAAGCAAGTGTTGTGTGTGTGTGGTACGTAGAGGTGTTGTGTAGTTGTGTTTGTTTGTGGGTGCGTGAGCGGGAAGAAGCGATGAAAGGAAGAATAATGGGTCTGTGATTTCTAGGTGCTCAATCGTGTATCATCTGCGCACGGCTAGGCGCACGGCTTTGAGCTGATGTGTCAATAACTATAAAGAGGAGTTGTCGAAGTGATGGACACACAAGTTGAATGTGGTCTGTGCCTATTTTGGACTGTCACATGCATTGAATGTTGGAGAGAGTTGAGTTTGAGGATGGTAAGGCGACCGCGTCCCATCAACAGCGAGCATCAGCAGCCAGCGTGCCGTTCAGCTTCCTCAGCTGCTAGGCTGCGTCTGGATGATTACGTAACACACAGTCGTTGCGACTCATATTTCATTGTTGACGAGCACACTGAGTCGAGTTTGACCGTCGTTTGTTATGTATTTGTCTTTTTGCCTCTCAGCCTTTCCTTCTATTTTTTTATTTATTATCCTAGAACCGGGCTTCCCTGGTTCCATGTATCCCCGGCCTTCATCACAACCAATTGTTTCAACACGTTACGTTTTACTTGGTAACTGGACCTAGTTACATAGGTCACTTCCCTGGTGTATTTATTACCTAGCTATCACCTTGAAATTACTGCGAAGAGTGACAGCACTACTTAGCACAATGTCCATCCAAATTCACCATCCCACAAAGCCATATCCCCTACCCCCCACCACCCACACCCCTCCCACCCTCAACATCCAAATCCCCCTTCCCCCCCCTCCACCCCCAAGCAACGATATAATGCCCCGCCAACAACCGCCACTCCTCCACCTCATCCAACCCGCCCTCCACCTCATCCACCCTCTCCTTCTCCGCCTCGCCAACCCACCCCTCCCAGATCCCATCCACGCTCCGCGACCTCACCTCCTCAAACCCGGCCTCGCGCAACCGCCGCTCCTGGTCCGCGGCCGTCGGGTACGCCTCCAGCGTCGGCATGCCGATGCCGCGCGCCGCGAGGTTGGCAGCCATCGTCTTGCCGAAGGCGTCGTGCGGCAGGATCGGCTCGTAGAGCACCAGGGCGAGGTGCGGGAGGAGGGCGGTGAAGTGGGCGAGCGCCGCGCTGGCTTGTTGGGGGGGGAGGTAGCAGAGGCAGCATTCGGAGAGGAGGAGGGTTGGGGCGGTGGGGAGGAGGTTGGGGAGGGGCGGGGTGGAGGGGGTGAGGGTGCGCAGGTCGAGGCCGTGGAGGGTGAGGGTGTTGTTGTTCGGGTCGTTGGGCGGGATGAGCGAGTGCGAGTACCAGGTGGTGGGGGAGAGCGGTTCTGGGGTGGAGAGAAGCGTCCGTAGGGCAGGAGTGGAGCTGATGATGGCTTGTTTGCGGGCCATGATTGCTGGGAAGTCGATCTCATGATAGACGATGTTGCGGTGGTGTTGAGCTGAAGTGAAGAGGCGCATGCAACGGGTGTCGGTGCCCGCACCTAGGGAGACGATTTGCCTAGGTTCATCTGGGCTGGTAGAGGCCAGGAAGCGGTCGACGAGAGCATCGATGGCGGTGGTCCGCGTGTAGGTGCCTCTGTTGATGATGGGAAGACGCCGAGTAACAGGGCCTTGCACAAAGAGCCGGGCGTACGGATCTGATAGGTAGCCCAGTTCCACAGCACTCAGACGAGAGACGGCTGCGTCGGTGTCGGTGCCTTGGATTGTTGCGTCGTGGCTGGGGCCGGGCCCGGATCCCGGAGTACCACCCCGGCCTAGGCCACCTCGGGCCCGACCCCGGCCTCGGCCGGTGGTCCCGCCCCGCAAGGAAAGCAGGTTGGGGATCGACGGTGCCGACATGAGCACGCCTTCCATACAAGAGAATGATGGATGGATGGGGTTGAGGAAGTTTGATCAGCTTATTTTTCTAGATTTCCAGTTCTAGGCGAGGAATGACTGCAGACTTGTCGCTTCATCAACGTCGCTTCATCGATGGGCTTGGGCCGGAAAGTCGAAGAAGGTCTGGAGGTCAATGAAGGCTTGAAGGCTTGCACTGTGATAATGTGTGGTGGAACTCGCCTTTCATACGGTGCGGATACTTTGAGATCCCTCTTGAGAGCCCCGCATTGCAACTCACACCCGACAACTCTGCCACTCCCGACTTGACTCACACTTTCAGCTTTTTTCGGAAACGGGGCTACATGAAGTCAACGTTCGGAATATTGTTAAAAATTGCTTCCAAAGAAAGAAATATACCGACGTTAGCACTCCGGGTTCACCGGACACTTATTTAAAATGACTGCTTGGTAGGGATCGGTGCTTGGTGTTGTTAAGCTCCGGTGGCGATTGTTACAAGAGGGTTAGGGTTTGGACGCGTCAAGGCACAGCCGCACTCGATCCTCCAGCCTGGGCATGAATTGGAGCGTTGACGAGTGTTTTGGTAAACCGTGATTTCTGATTCTGGCGACAAACTCAGATGACTTGTCGTTTTTGGACGCGCAAGGCTGAACAAGTTCGATGCTTTTTGTCAGCGGCGGATGATTTCTCCGAATTAGTTAGGGACGACATAAGGCTAGCCGCTGCACCCGGCCACGAGATGAACCGGGCGGGCAGGTGGGGTCCAGGGGCGGTGCTCGCTTCTGCCCGTTTGCCGCGGGCTGCTGCTTGGGATTTGTGCCAGGCAGAAGCCCGGATCCTTCTGGGCGTGGCCATTCATGGCTCAAGCAAAGGGGAGTGTGTTTTATAACCTGACGACGCCCCCATCTCCCGCTTCATTCATCTCTTCCCAGCGTTCGTTCAACAAGGCGTGGTTTTGAAGCCGCCTTTCAACTCGGTTATCAAGTTACCATCTCATCAGTTTTCAGTTTCATTTACCTTCGTTTTTGTTCCTGTAACCCAGCAATATAGTTGTCTTTTCTCTTCTTTCTGTTTCACCATGTATTCATCCATCACCGTCGCCGGCGGGTCGCTGGTCAAGCGACTCGCTGACAACCCATCTCAAGTCAAGTGGCCAAATGCCCTCGCCGCATTTGTCTTCATCGCTGACTTGATCGTTTTTCTCCCTGTCATTCTCATGGTGAGTCGAATTTCAGAACCTCAAAGTTACTCCTAATCAACTGGCTGACAACTCTCCCTCAGCTCGTGTACACCCTCTCGACGGTGTACCCCACTCTCGCCGCCGTGGAGGACCCCCTCCCCGACTACGAGGCGGTGCCCATGAACGATGATGGCACCCCCAAAACGGACAACGATCCGGTGCGCACCGCCCAGCCGGGTAAGCCTATCACGGCCTCGCTCCGCGCTACCAACAGCCTCATCCGCTCGCGTGGCGGCTGGTTCGCCAACTTCCGCGGCCTCGGTTACGCCGTCCTCATCCAGATCATCACCGTCCTCACAACCGTCTTCTTCGCCCTGCTGCCCTTCGTCCCGATCCGCATCGCCCATCTCTTCGCTCTCCTCGCCTTCATCCCGTTTTCCACCACCTGGACCCATCTCGTCATCACGCCGCCCTCGGCCAAGTCCTTCTACCGCCGCATCCCGACCCTCAAGAAGCTCTACGTCGCCGCCTGGTTCCCCACCTTCCTCTTCTGGGCCGCCGTCCACGCCTCCGTCGTCTTTCCCGAGCTGCTCAGTCGCGCCATCGGCCTGTGCGTGAGCGACCTGAACAACCCGGACCAGGTCTGCGACCAGCCCAAGGACGGCGCCTACGTCGGCAAGGTGGTCTGCGTGGCGGGCTTCTCGCTGGCGCTGCAGGCGCTGCTGGCCATCCCCGCGCACGCCGCGCTGGCCCGCGTGCAGGCGTCGCTGCTGCCCGCCGACGAGGACCCCATCGTCCCCTTCGACCGCTCCTTCGCCGGCCGCGTCGAGCCCGAGGTTGTCACCGGCAAGGGCTTCGCCACCTTCGGCGCCGCCATCAAGACCATCCCCCGCGCCAGCTGGCTCCGGATCTACCTGCTGCGCATCAAGGTCTTCTTCGTGAGCATGGGCGTCTACGCCGTGCTGGGTGCTATCGTTGGGTTGGAGGTTGTGGTGATGGGTCTGCTAGCCGGTGGGAAATGAGTGCTTCTTAGCGCTGGCTGGTTTGGGGCTCGGTCGGGTTGTGAGGTAGGAGGGATATGAAAGAATGGCAGAATGTACTGTGTTGGATTAAGGATGCCTATTTCCTTGAAACCTTTCCCATAAACCGATTTGATAGCGTTCGGCTGTCCACACCTAGCTCTGGTTTGTTTCCTTAAGCGGAACCCCTGATTAAAGAAAAATAACAAAACAAAAAATGAATATCTGGTTATACCCAAGATATTCCCGCTAGTTCGCCCCCCTTTTCTCATCGAGTGATTTCGTAGGCCGTCACTGTTCATCGTCCTATCTATGTAGTTGTCAGGTGCGAGGGAACGAGCAAAGAAATTTGATGTTCAGCTAGGTTTACTGTTCGGGGAGCGAACGCTCTGGCGGACGGACGTATGGCTCTACAAGCTTGGGACTCTCGTAGTCTACCAACCCCCAAGAGCGTTTTACAAAGGGTTCCTTGACGGGTGAGACCGGAGGCGTTCGTGGTACGGAACACCAAGAGGCCCTGGCTGTTGAACCAGACTCTGTGTAACGAGCATGATACGCTTCCCTATTTTACTGTCCTTGCTTCCCACTTCCTTCTACATCATGCCATCCATCCTAACCCAGTCTATAAAAAGCGGCCGTAGGATCCTTCGTTCTCCAACATCACACATGGGCAAGGGGTTGTCTAAATCAAGCCTGGTCATTGCAGCCCAAGTCCAAGTCCAAGTCAAAGTCCAGCGAGCCACACAAACCCCCCCGTCCAACAAAGGGGCCCATGCATGGCCATACGCTCACGACAACCAGACCAAAAGCGGGGAAAGGGTATATATCTCAACACACCAACCTCCGCCCTCCGCTGTCCATACGTTAGCCCTCCGTTTCATTTGCTTCAATGTACCTCTTGACAAGCCCAGCCCCCGATCCAACACCCAAAATGACACCGACACGCCTTTATGTCGTCCCCTCCCCCCCACCCCGCGCGTTCCCCGGCCCCTACAACAACGACAACCATCGTTGACGCTGACACTGCCGCTGTTGCTGTCGCTGCCGTTGTGGTTACCACCGTCGCCGCCGACTCATCACGACTTCTGAAAGAACCAGCTCGATCTCTTATTCTCGGGCGGGCTCTGGAGATTGGCAATGGTGGGGTGGGCCGAAGCAGGAGCAGTTGAGTCGCCGCCGCCACGAAGCGGTTTAGCAATGCGGCTGCCAATGTTGAAGCCGATGCCCGTGGGCGAACCGAGTCCGCGCGTGATGCCGGCTTTGGCCGCCTCGAGCCGATCCTTGACGGCCGCGAGCTGCACTTCGAATCTGTTGTACGCGTGCGGTTAGCATTTGTTGTTTGGGGAGGGGAGGGGAGAGGAGAGGGGTGGCATAGCCAGAATGGGGTGGTGGGGCATCGTACTTGTGATTCGCCTGTGCCATCTTCTCCTGGCTCTCCTGGAGCAGGCTTTCGAGGCTCTGGATGCGCTCGTTGCGGGCGATAAGCTTGCGCTCGGCGATGGCAACCTCCTTTTTGAGTGCCGAGTTCTGTTCAACCAGCTGGCGCTGCACTTGAGTGAGCTGCTCGAGGTTGCGCTCGAGGAAGGCCATCTTCTTTTGCTGCGCGCGGTTGTTGCTGCTGCGCAGCACGTTGTTGTACTGCTCACGCGTCTCGTCGAGAGAAATTTCGAGCTCGACCACGCGCTCGCATCGGTTTTGCAGGTCACGCATCAGGCTCTTCTTCATGACGTCAAACTCGGCTAGCTGTTGCTGCACCGTCTTGCCATTAGCCATGGGCACAGCGCCGTTTGCCTTGACGCGCCGCTGCAGGTCGTCCACCAGCGCCTTGAGCCTGTCGTTCTCCGACGCCCGGAGGGAGAGGTCCGACTTAAGACCGTCGATCAGCTCGACCTGCGTGGTCGTCTTGTCGGACAGCGTCTTTGCGAGCATGGCCTTGACCTCCTCCTTATCCGCGTCGTCTAGGTTGCGCGAGAGGATGTCCTCGTGCTCAAGCTGGAGAGCCTCTAGCCGGGTCTCGAGATCAGCGCGCTTGCGCGCCTCCGCCTCGTTGGCCGCCGCGCTGAACGCGGATAGCTCAGCCTGCCGCACGAAGCCCTGTGTCTCGACCAACTTCTCCCGCAACGCCTTGAGATCATCAGGCGGGATCGGGTCGCCGGTAGAGCTGATCTCGTACAGGGCGTCTATTTGCGCGATGGCATCGGCTACTGACCGCTCGTTGTCGCTGAAGACGTCCCCGCTAAGGTCGAACCCAGCCATCATCTTGGCCATCTTTTCCGCCTTCTTCTTCTCCTTTTCGTCGAGGACCGCGCTCGTCTCCTTGGCATTCATCTTCATGTCGAGCATCTGCTGTTTTACCTCATCTAATTCTGCCGTGAGTTCCAAGTTGGCATCCTTCAGTCCGTCCATGGTGATCTGCGCCTCCTTGTTTTCGAATGCTAGCCTCTCTAGCTGCATCTTGAACTCGTTAGACTCGCTGACCAGCCTCTCATTGTCTTTCCCTATCTTCGCATCGTGCTCTTTCAGTCCGGCCATCTCCTCTTTGGTCTCCCGCAGCTGCCTTTCCATGGCCGCCGCTTGCGTCTCTCTCTCAGCAAGCTGATCCTGGAGCTCGTTTTCGCGGCGCAGGAACTCTTCCCGTTCGTCCTTCTCCAACGGCAGGCTTGGGGTTCCCGCCCTCTCCGACATGCCAGGCGTCTCAGCCCCTGACCTGTCGGGCAGCAACCGGGATGGCGTCGATGGCCTTGCCGGCCTCCCTTCCGCCTTTGCTCCCGTCACACCATCCGCAGAAAGGGGTGGTACCCACCTATCCTTGGATACTGCCTCTCCAGCACGCCATAATTGCACCTCAGCTTCGAGGTTGACGATGTAACTCTCAAAGGTGGTGATTTGCGTTTTGGCCTTGGCGACCATCATCTTCAGCTCAGCCGGGCTGAGTTCAGCGTTGACCTTGGCCTTGTTCTTGATGGATTTGGCGCGCATACCGAAGCGCAGCGTGCTGAGTGTTTCAGCATCGTTGTAACTGCTAGGAGAGCAGTTGATGATGAGAGTCGTCCGGCTGTTGCCACCAAGAGACTCCTGCAGAATGCGGGTGAGTTTTGAATCTCGGTACGGAACGTGGGAGGATTTCCCGTCCGTCAAGGAGTTGATGACCATGCCCAAGGCGCTCAAACTCTTGTTGATCTTTTTTGCCTCTTCGAGCGTCTGGCCGCTGGCGCCCGTCTTGCCAACCTTTTCGCTACCAGCCAAATCGACCAGGAAAAGCTGGCCGCTCTTCGCCGAGCCTGTCTCGACGTTCTTTTGCGTAATGGTAATGACGAAGATGGAGTGCGAGCGCGAAGACTCCTGGTTCATATTCGTCGCAGCCACTGCTCTCGCGTTTCCACCCCGCCGCATGACCTCAAACACTTCCTGCACACTCGATACGTATATCTCTAGCAGACCCTTGACGTACACCCCGCGGTTCTTTTCTTCGTGGACGGGGAGGTTGTCGTTTCGTGGCTCCAGAAGGTCGCGAATTTTCTCCATGTAGATTTCCATGTAGCTAACCCGCACCGTGTACTCGATATTCGCCGCGCTGGAAAGGATGTTTGCGAATATCTGCTCGACGATTCGCGGAATCACACCCTTGCCGTCGTCGTCATCGATGCTGGAGCCCATCATAGTGTAGGACTTTCCCGCGCCTGTCTGGCCGTAAGCGAAGACGGTACCATTGTAGCCGTTGAGGATATCGTCGACGGTTGGCTTGATGGAGAAGTCGAAGATGTCGGACTGCTTGCATGACATGTCGAACACGCGGTCAAAGGTGAAACTCCCTTGCGCCTCGCGGGACTGAGCCAGATGATTAGCAAAGAGGAAAACCACAACAACCAGCGACAGGCAGCCCTAAGGCTCACGGCGACTCACGTCGACAGTACACGTATCTTGGCCATCGAAGTTGACAATGGGCTGGCCGCCCGACTCGATCTCGACCCGATTCTGCGGGCGAAACCGAGCGACGACCTTGATGCTATTTGCGTTCGACATGATGGCTGCCCGCTTCCCGCGCTCCCGGGAAGCGCAAATTCATGAAGAGAGAAAACACGCAGATTCGGAAGAGGGCGTGAGGCGGGGATGCCGGTCAGAGATCGTCAGGCCACAAGGAAGCCCCCAGCGAGCAAACGAGCGTCGGGGAGGACTTGTCTCACTCCCAGGCGGGCGAACGAATGCTAAGCCTCGGTTGTGATCCGACGGAACGCTATCGTCAGGCGTTGACAGACAAAGACCTTCTTTGTGAGGGGGTTCCTAAGACGGGGTATCGGAATGTCTACAACAAAGTAATCCAAGTTCTAGAAGAACGTTTAGGGAATGTCGGGTGGTGGGGTCCCCGAGGCGGTGTCAGGGGTTTAGGTGGGAGCGGGAGCGGATGATTTGTGGATGGAGCAAGTCGACTTGGGAATGTTTTGCGGTGGATCGGGTGTCACTGGGCGACCGAGTACCGGCTGGCGGAATGACGCGCCCAGTTCACGCTGCAATCGGTGGTGGGTGGCTGTTTCATGGGGCAATGCAGGCCTACCAGAGCCCCGCTCGAGGCTAGGCACAGCGCTCTGCCGGACGGTTGCCAGCGGGCAGCATTGTTCCAGCGGCCAGGAACCAGGAGATTACCAATTCATGCAGGTGGGGAGGTTCCATCCAGAGACCCCACAATTGCCGTTGACGGGACTGGCCGCGAAGTCACTGCCCAAGGTCACGCAGGTGTCCCGAGGTCCCCCGACCCGTCCCTTATCAGACATCAGATATCTCGAGGACCTCACAGGTACCGTAGGCTCGTTGTCGGTATGGAAACACCATTAAATGCATTAGCTAGGTACCCAGAGTTTCTCCTGCGATGATGTGGGCCAGAACTCCAACCACCCGTGGACGCGCCCCGCCTTCCCCTCTCCCTATCGAAATCCCAACTGACCCTCGAGGCGCCCAACCAGGAGGAGTGTTGCTACGCAACGCCCGACACTAATGTAATGACATGCCTTCCAAATGCTGACAGACGCCGGCCAAAACGCCAGAACTCCGAAATAAAAAGAGTGGGCCAGGCTTAAACAGCCCATGCTACACGCTCCGGGTGGGTGATGTTGCTTCTCCCCCCCGTAGATCTTGCGGCCGCCGTTGCCGGATATTAATCCCCGCCGATTCAGTACATCTCGCGAGGTGGTCACCGGGCTTTTCAGTCGTCCCAGCTCTTCTCCACGGTCTCCCTAACCCGCTTCGTATACTCCTTGCGGTTGTCTTTGTATAGGTTGGACGCTTCGACGTTCGCGGGAGATCCGGTGTTCGGGTCGTTGAGCAAACTGCCAGCAGTGTCAGCGACGAATATCCCATCCTCCATATAACTAGCCCACCCACCTCTGAATACTGGTAAGCACGGCTGCAACATCGTAGGTCGGACTCCAGCGGTTCTGGAGAATATCGAGACATAGCTCGCCCGTGGCGTAGACGTTTGGGTGGAACATCTGGCTGATAAACTTGACGGATGGCGGCTTGTTTGGGTACTGTTCCTCGAAATGCATCACAAGTCGGAAGGTCCCGTCTTCGAAGGGGGTATCTGCGGGACCGATAATGACGGCGTTCCTGATGAGGACCAAGTCAGTCGCTGTGGGCGCCGGGCATTGTCACGATGGGAGTTGCTTACCAGGTCATGACATTGTCAGGGACGGGAGATGCGGAGACGCCAGCAGGCGGGTCTGTTTGCATGCGCTACAGCCTTGGTGTTAGCATCACGGAAGCTCCGGAACAAGCGTTTCTCGGGTGGAATCGTCGCACCTTGAAGTCTCGCATTAGGCGGCGGCGGGCGGCGGTCGACATGGTGTTTTGCTAAAACAGAGAAGCGCTAGGGTCGTTGTTGGAACTCAGGTAGGTTGGCAAGAAGTATCGCTAATGCAGCACAGGGTAGCAAGAAATTAGAGTTGGGGTCAAAACAGATGTGGACAAAACACGGTGTTGGGGCGAGTCAAGTTGAGGGCGATGATGGAATCCAGACTGGACCGGAGTTCAGGTGAAGTATTGAATTAGCGGGGGTGGTGGTGGCCAATTAGGAAAGGCTGAAATGGCTGAACAAGTGCATCGTGCGGGGGCCGAGACTGGCAGATCCGCCGCGGAATCGCCTGTCGATCTGGCAGCTCCTGCTTCATTATAACGAATTGTGGATTTGAAAACCCAGCACCCGGTAGGCCCAGAAGTTTCTTCTCAAACCGAATCTCGGGTGTGATAGTTCTTTGTCTCTTGAGCCTCGCCTCGAGTTCCTTCCCAAATGTCCGACCACTCGGCCCCACTAGAGCTTCCATTACCTAACCAACCTAAGCTTTTCCCGGGGTGCCGAAGTGGCGGGGGCGGCTCCATCTTGCCCGAGTTCCCATGTCCCCACCTCCACACTCTCCTGCCCCGTCGTCCGTCACAAGCCGAGCAGTTCCGCTTAACAAGTCCAAGTGCCATGTCTTAAGACGCCAACCCTCGGCAGGCCGAGTTTGCTCATGACATGCATGCTCTATCTACCTCGTCCACCGCCTCCCCCTCTCCTGTTATTCCCTCGTAGTGATCTCAATCTTCTGTCGGCTTGCACTTCTATTTTCGCTCCGTTGAGCAGACTGTCTTCCTTGTAGCTATGGCGGGGCAATTCAGGCACGCGCTGCGCGTATCACCGCAGCTCAAAACCGGCTCGGCTCGGCTGTTCTCGTCACAAGCCTGCCTCCGTCAAGAGATCCGAGATGCCTACATTCTAAGCGCATCCCGGACACCAACAGCCAAGGTGTGTATTCGATCAGTATTTCCAGGTTTTAGGCATCTTGCTTGCGGTCAGTCGTCTAATATTTTTGCAGTTCAATGGCTCCTTTTTGAGCGTTACCGGCCCGCAACTCGGTGCTGTTGCCATCAAGTCCGCCCTCGAAAAGTCCAAAGTGCCCGTCAGCAAGATCACCGATGTCTACATGGGGAATGTCCTCCAGGGCTCCGTCGGGCAGGCCCCGGCCCGCCAAGCCTCCATCTTCGCCGGCCTCCCTCCGTCGGTCGAAGCTGTCACTATCAACAAGGTGTGCGCCTCCGGGCTGAAAGCCGTTGCTTTCGCGGCGCAAAATATCCAGCTAGGCCTTTCCGAGGCCCAGATTGCCGGCGGGTTCGAGAACATGTCGAGGGTGCCATACTACATGCCCCGCGCAAGCGGCTTGCCTGGCTTCGGGCACGTGAAGATGGAGGATGGACTCATCAAGGACGGTCTCACCGACGTCTACGATCAGATCCACATGGGAAACTGCGCCGAGAACACAGCCAAGAAATACGAAATCTCGAGGGAAGCACAGGACCAATACGCAATCCAGTCGTACCAGCGGGCGCAGGCCGCCTGGAAGAACAACGCATTTGCCGACGAGATCACGCCGGTCACGGTCAAGGGCCGGAAGGGTGACACGGTCATCACCACGGACGAAGGGTACCTCGATGTCAAGCTGGAGAAGGTGCCCAGCCTCAAGCCGGCTTTCGTACGTGACGGCACCGGAACCGTGACGGCAGCCAACTCATCGACGCTGAACGACGGTGCAAGCGCGCTGGTGCTGGGCAGCAAGGCGATTGCGCAGGAGTATGGCGCTGGCTCGCGGGTCCTTGCACGCATCTGCGGTTCAGCCGATGCCGCTGTAGACCCCATCGACTTCCCAATCGCTCCGGCCAAGGCGGTTCCTATTGCTCTGGAGCGAGCAGGCATTACCAAGGACCAGGTCGCTGTTTGGGAGTTCAACGAGGCCTTTGCCGCGGTCATCAAGGCCAACGAGAAGGTGAGTGAAGCCTAGCCGGTATCCCCAGTACTGGGAACCCACACTAACCGCGGTATCTAGATCCTTGGCCTGGAGGGCGCAAGAGTGAACCCACTTGGTGGAGCCATCTCATTAGGCCACGCCCTCGGCAGCTCGGGTTCGCGCATCCTCGTAACGCTGCTCCATCAGCTCAAGCCTGGTGAGTATGGTGTTGCGGCCATTTGCAACGGTGGGGGCGCAGCATCGGCGATGGTTGTGCAACGGATCGAGTCTGTGTAGATTACGAAGAAGCTTTGGATAAATAGGAGGTGTCTTGGTTGATTCAAGCACCGCATCGACGACACAATTGTTGTTGTTGGGTGTAGGGTTAGGGTTGGCCATATCCCGAAGCGTGTGTGGTGGTGGCAGGAGTTAACTGTGTGGTGGTTGGTCGTTCTCTTTGTAAATCCAGGAACGAAGAGTGTAGATGTCACGGTAGTTCCGGGTCTTTCAAATAGCTTGATCCCGTTGTATGTTGGCCTTGGAAGAAATTGATGTTTTATCAGCGACTCTCGCGCTCAGAGCGAAGCTACGACCATCTTACACATAAGGTACAGAATACATGGAGTTACAAAAACACAGGGCACAATGCGCTCGGATGTCCGCTCCGGTACAGGACCTCACTCTCACCGACGCATCATGCCTTGAGCATCTAGCTCGAGAGCCAGTACCTACATCTTTTTTTTTTTTTATTTCCGTTCCACTTTCCGTCTGCATCTCCCACCTTTTTCTACTCACTACAATAACGATACCACAATAACCACTCGAGTCGAGTCGCGTTCCTCCACGACGCGCATCACCCACCCCATCATCGCTTGACCTCGATACGCATCCGGTCTCTTCACACTTTATATCACAGTTTATTCCGAGCACATGTTAGCATCATCGCCGCCACCATGACGCTTGTGGTAAAATTTCTGTCCGGTATTAGAACTTACGTTCTCGAGCAAAATGGCGACGAACTTCGCAGTTGGCTCGTGGTCGAACCTAACGTCTCCAATATATACTTTGAGATGACCAACGAGCTCAAAGGCGGCTTCCCCGCAAACTCGCCAGCTCTCGAAAACCTAATCGATAAAAGCCTTCCTCAAGAGGACAACGTGCCGGAGGGGAAGGGATCTCCATGGCCCGGCTTCAACTCGTTCATCAAGGAGTACCTGGAGTACTGGCGAGACGTCGACTTCGCTGATATTGTCCGGCTGCATTCCCGGCTCAGCGATCTTCTCAAGTACGGTTGCCGCCCCCTTACTTCTCCCCCGCCGACCGCCTAACTGATAATGTGCATAGCTCTTGCGCAAATGCCCTCGCCAATCCCACATATGGTACCATGCTACTGCAGACTAGCATGTCACTCTCTGAATCGCTGTCCAAGTTGGTTATGAACCTCACTCGGCAGACGGAGCTGCTTGCTCAGATCCAGGGCGTCATGGCGGGGGAGGAGTCGGGCGAGAGGAAGTCCATTGTCGAGCTGGCTGCCGACATCATCCAAAAGATCTTCACTTCTTGTCTGACTGACCGTTCCAGCACGAGGTGGTCAGAACCGAGAGGGAAAAAGGTGGCTGTCTACCTGTTTGCCAACCTCACCCTGAAACTGCTTTTCGCCGTAAGGCCCTCCTCCTTCTCGCCGCCCCTACCATGTGCTAACTGAATACAAGTGCGACAAAAGTCGGCTCGCTGTGCAAATGTTCACCAATCTTTCAACGAGCGGGCCAGCCCTTTCGCTCTTTCCAGCATCCCAACGGGTTACCTTCCTCTACTACCTCGGAAGGTTTCACTTCGACCACGATCACTACATGCGAGCCGAGATGTGCTTGGCGGAGGCCTACCGGGAGTGCCTGCCGCAATTCCAAAAACATCGCCGACAGATACTCACCTATTGGATCCCAGCCAACCTCCTGCTCGGCCGCTTCCCCTCCTGGGACCTTCTCAAACGCCCCGAAGCTGTGGGGTTCTCCGATATCTTCTTCCCTATCTGCGCCGCCATTCGCTCGGGGAACTTCGTGGCCTTCCACCAAGCTCTAAACCTAAACCGAGACTGGCTCTGGGACAAGGGCTTCTACCTCACATTCCTCCACCGCCTAAAACCCCTCGTCTGGCGGTCCTTCACGCGGAGGGTATTCTTAATCACTTGGCAAGGCACAGACGGTGGGGGCAACCGTGCAGCCTCTCTGTCCTTTGAAGATCTGGCTACCGCCGCAGGATACGTGCAGAAGCTTCTGGAGGGATACGTGCCCGCAAAACCGACGGCACGGCCCCACCAGCCTAATGTCAACAAGCTCCTCGTCAAGGCTGTCACGAATAGCGCCGCGGGCGAGGCAGACGCGGACTCGTTGCTGATGCCGCCGCCGAGCGGGCCCCGCCGTCTGATGCCGTCCGAGGGGCTGATCTTTGGCAACAAGAGACCGGACCCCGAGAACATGGAGTCGGTCGTTGCCGGGCTTGTGTACTCGGGCTTGCTTAACGGGTTCATCGCCCGCCAGCAGAAGCGGTTTGCCGTCGAGGGCGCCAAGAAAAAGGGCGGCAACGCTGTCGCGGCCGGGTGGCCCAATCCCTACGAGAGCGTCCTGGAACGGTTCCAAGAGGCTCACCAAGAGGCGTTGGACGCGTGTGACGCTGGGGAGGGGGTGGACCCGCCTGGTGAGATAGACGATGTCCCCGGTTGGGTGCGTGCTCCGCCCTAGGTTTGACGGGGTAAGACAGGGTGTGTGTGTGTGTGTGGTATGGGCCGATCTGTATCATCAATGGCGTGCTCTGTAGCGAGATCTGAATTTGGATATGCAGCGTGTGGACGCTGTCTCACAATGTCTCCAGAATGGCATTCAAGGGAGGGTCACGGGTTAGATAAATCTGGCATCTGCTTGCGAGCTCAAATGTCCGACCTGTGAAACAACGCCAGCAAGTAGCCTGTAATCGTCAATCGTTTTGCTTTCATTGACTAAACTTCGCCGTGTCTGCCCATATTTGATAAATAACCATCGACGGGACCGACGGGCACACCCTTTCCATTCGCCGGTTTTCCAAAAAAGTCAAGCCATCCAAATCCAGGCCATCCATCCCGCATCGTCCTCATTCCGCCATACATCTCTCTTCAGACATAAACAACCAACTCATCCAAAAATGAACACACACACAATACCACAGACCGAAAACACACCAGTGACCCAACCGTGGGGTTTAAGAACCCAAGAAACGAAACCGAAGGGGTATATCGCGAAGTTGCAGAAACAACTTTGAACAGAATGCGGCGCCCGAAGAATCGAGCAAAGGGCGACTGCCGAGAATCGAAAGGGCAAATATAAACGATGGATCAGATGCCCAAAACCGAGGGACTGACCGCCATCGGCGAAAGATTTCGTGGGGTTCTGCCGCCAAGAACCAAAAAATAATAAACAATAACGCAGGCGCAAACCGCGGGATATAAGGCGTCTCTATAAAAATAGCAATTAAGGGGACCGATCCCGGAAGACGGGATCGATCGAAGGGGATGTTGAATCGAAACGGCGGCACCAGGAAGCAACGGGGGGCAGCTTAGAACAGCGCGGCAGCCGCCACGAGCGCGACCACCAGGCCCGCAATGGCGGAGCCTCCCTCGGCAGCGGCGGCACCCTCGTTGCTCGAGGTCGGCGCCGCGGGCTTCACGGCGTCGGGGGTCGGGGTGCGCACGGGCTGGGCCGTGGGGCTCGGGGTGGTGTAGAAGGAGGTGTCGCCCTGGGCGTCCTGCTCCTGGAAGATACCGCCGTACCAGGCCGCGGAGGAGGTCGGCTCGGCCTCGGACGAGGTGGTCTTTTTGGAGGGCGTGGAGGGGGACGGGGCGGCGGGCGTGGTGCGCGCGCGCGTGCTGGTGGGCTTGGCGCGGATCGTGGTCTTGGGGGGTTCGGGCGCTTGGGAGGTCGGTTCCGGCTCGTCCTCGTCGCTTCCGCCGTCGCCGCCCTGCGAGCCGTCGGTGTTGAAGACGACGATGTTGGCGGTCTTGCCCTTGGCTACGGTCACGACGCAGAAGGAGTCGCCGCCGACGCTGGTGGCGCTAACGGGGCTTTCGAGGCTGCCGACGCCGCCCTTGGATGGGTCGATGGCGCAGGGCAGGCCGTTGCAGCCGCCGTCGGGGCACTCGATCTTGAGGCCGTAGGAGGGGGTGATCTTGGCCAGCGGCACTTTGAGATATTCGGGGTTCCAGGCGATCTTGACGAAGGTGTCTCCGTTAGCCATGGTGTTGGCTCCGGCGACGTAAGGCGTCCAGTTGCCGAGCGCCTTGGTCACCGACCCCCAAATGCAACCGATCGCGGCAGATATCCCGGGCGCGTTAACATAGTAGCTGGCGAGGACGGTTAGTGCTGCCCAGAAGGGGAATTCGCTGTGGTACCCACTGTGCGGAAGTGCCCTGCCAGTAGTCCGGTCCCGGAACAGCTAGGGTCGCTGAGTCTGTGACGTCGGTCGGGATGATCATGGCCTCATTGCCCGGCAGGACCGTTTGGCAGAACGACACAATCTTCCCCGCCTTGTTCACGGCCTTAACCGCGCCTGTGCCCTCCACGCAGTAGGGGCCATCAAATGGCTTCTCGGCCTTGCCACCGTTGCAATAAAGCCCGCCATACTACAAGAATTCGTTAATATCTTGCCTCAACTTGCAAAAGAAGCGGACCACCCACCATGGATTCGGGGTAGACCTGTGTCGTGTTCGGCTTCCACTGCGCCATCACCTTGCCCGACACACAGGCAATTGGGCACCACTTCCCATCCTCGCACGGCTCATCCGGGCTCATGGCGAACCCGTTGTTGACATCTCCCGGGACGTGCACTAGATCGGCGTGGTTCGGCAAAGAACATGAGGCTTTCCTCGCGGCAACCTTGGGAGCGCCAATGACCTCGTCGACCTGGCGTTGCTCGTGCCCATGCCCGTGCCCATGTCTCCTGGCATATTCAACGTGTGCGTGCCTGTGGCCGAGGTTGGCGGAAGCTGGCTGGGCGGAGAGCAGTACTGAGGCCGAGCCGATGGCGGCCTGGACTATCGAGAATTTCATGGCGTTGAAAGCTGGGGAGCTGTGGCTGGAGATGTCGATTGTGGTGGAGGCAGATGTCCGGGCTTTTGCACTGCCTCGAGAAACCCCTGACTGATTCAAGCTTTTCCAGTTCCCCCAAACTAATCATGCGATTTCCGAGCCGAGGCGAGCGAGAGAGCGCGTCGGCCAGTCTAATTTCGTTGGATATTGGCGAACGAGTGTCACTACAACGGCCACAGCGTCGAGGATATCAAACGAGAGGATCGCTCAACGCGTGTCGAAGAGGGAGAAAAGAGAGAACGTTCTGCATAAACCCAGAACGACGGTGAGGAAGCCGATGATGGTGTGTGGAGAGAGAAAAAGGCGCGATGCCCAGCTTTGACTGAGATCCCCTGTGGACCTCCCAGGCGTTGCTCCATGATTTCTCCGGGGCACAACTTGGGGGCAGCGGCCGGGCCAACAGGAGGATCGGGCTTGATGGAACCCCATGTCCGCTCTGGAGGAGCTGCCCAATCAAGACAGCGGGCCGAACGCGGTTCCTGGTGTCTCATCTCGGCAGTGGACACACATCGACAGGGGCGAGGCCAGCTCGGGCCAGGCACACCCGCCCTGGCCCAATGGCGGCTGCAGTTTGAGATTGCGGTGCGAACGGCCCAGGGCCCAGACTGCCAGTGACAGCTTTCTCCTGGCACGTCCAAAACGGGCAGAGGTGGGATTCCACCCCTGGTTCAGATCTAAAAAAGTTTGCTTTGGTTTTGGTGATTCAGAATTGCTTCTTTTTGGCTTGTTGACCGGACTCCTTATCGAGTCTGAATGGGAGATTGGATTGTCGACCGCAATCTCGTCGTTGGCGTGCTCATGCAAGACAGTTTTTTTGGTGGCTTGTTGAGCACGGTTGGGGTCGGTCGGTCGTCGGTCTCCGACCAAGTCGCCAGCTTTTGACATGGGAAAAACGCGCTTTTTCTGGCAAACTTGGCACAGACAGCTTTTCAGCCCTGTGGGAAACCTGTCATCGCGGCAGAGATATCCCCGTTTATCCTAAGGAAACGCCGGTGGACGGCTTTTCTCTCCTCGGGAATGCCGTCATCAGCCTCCGAACGGGAAGGTTGTTGTGGTTCTGTTCGGCCGGCTAAAAACAAGCCATGCCGTCATCACAGGCCGCCGCTCACCTCACTTCCCGTGGCTCCTGCCATACTTCGTACATACGGCCTGGGTCTGTTCCCTGTCGATAATTGCATGGTGTTTTACCGCATAAACTCTTAGATGAAATCATGGGCCCGGGATAGGCAAGACTGCACCTAGCTTGCTGACCTAACCCGTCCGACTCGAGGTTTGCTTCTGCTCCTGGTTCTTCTCGGGGCGGGTTGCTCAGGCTCGAGCAAGCCCTCGACTGGGAGGTTAATATGTCGCATACTGGCCTCTGTGGAACTTCTGGTGACTATCCCCCGGTAATATACCAGGTCGTTACCCATGACTCCCGCAGACATAACTAGCTTAGCTGGCTGGTTAATTTTGCGAGGAGGCTAGGAGGCAAAAGACCATTGACTCTTGACCTTTATGAGGTTGAAAGTGTTCCCGGACGAAGAGGAAAAAGATGATGACAAGGGTGAGATTCGAACTCACGCCCCTTTCGAGACCACGGATTCTGATTAAGGGTTGAACACCTTAACGTGGCGCCTTAGACCGCTCGGCCACCTTGCCTTTGGTGATTGTTGTGGAATGAGTCGGTTGCAGACTTTTTTTGTGGAACTGCAGCTGCGTTGTGATGGGGCCGAGGTGGAGATACCCACCTGTGGCCAGAAAAGAAGAGCTGGGTTCTACAGATATATGTTTGCTATTTGCGATTTGGATCTGTGTATGTTTTGAATGTGAAATATGGCCGTGTGTATGGGCATGACTCTGCTGGGGATTTGGGGTTGTACACATATAGATTAAAGAGATCCGTGATTGTCGCTGCAGGTTAGTTGACTGACTGGGCCACTAACAGTGTTCTGTCAAATGTCAGGCTGGAATGAAGCCATGCTCTGCTTGAGCTGCGGCTGTATGCATCTACATGGTAGCAGGCTCCTGTATCAAACTGCCCCGAGTACGCAAAAATAATAAAACATTACACATTTGGTTTTGTTTGGGCAGTTAGTCATAAATTTACTGGGAGAGGTTGGTTTCCATTTCTCTCTTTGTTCGAAAGAGGACCGAGCATTTCAGACAAGCCCCTCAATATTTCCCACCTAGTCTCAAATCAAAATGTCAGCTTGATATCCAACCACAGGTCCACCAAAATCTGACAGTGTGAATTCAATTGGAGTCGACTCGCACACAAGAGAGAACACAAGAACGGGTCCTTTCTTCCATTTGTGCTTTTGAAGCGAAAACACCAACAACACGTGGTTTCCACGTGCTTTCGCGTGAAAAGCATCCCATTCGCTTCCGGTCACGGGACGGCGCGACAAACCAACGACAACTCGAGTCCTTCCAGCCGGAGCCATGGCCAACACAGCGGCACAAAACGATGCCAGCACTGACTATTGGCCAATACATATTGCACGCAGCGATGGCCAGTCATACCCGAATCTCGATCACAGCTCCCTAAGCCCTACCGAGGATCAGGATGTAACCCAACTAGAACGGTGGGAGGTCATCGTCGCCGGCCATCTCCAAAACCAGATCGCGCCTAAGGATGATAGTATGTTCCCTGGTTCTAATATTTTAGATGAAATAGCGCTGACTAAACCCAGAGAAACAATACATCCTCGCGGGATTCCCCAAGGGTTACGAGCTACGATGTGCAGTGAGAAAGGACGGCGGCAGGGACTACTACTTGTATGGGCATCCGGCAGGACCTAAGGCGAACTACCGCACCCCCGGCGAGTTTGCCCTGCACGCCTTATGGCTCGTGAGTGACTCGACCGACAACAGCCAGTGTCCCTGCGACCTCTGTCCGAAATACCTTGAAAAGGTCAAACCGGATAGGGAAAGGAGCCAAGCACCCCTCGTCCCGCCCCTGGCGCCTGTTGCCGCCGCTGCTCCTGTGCCAGCCGCGGCAGTACCAATTCAGCAACCACCTCCCCAGCAACAGCGGCCACCTCCTCTCCAACAACAGCAGCAGGAGCAGCAACAGCAGCAGCAGCAACCGCAACAGCAGCAACCGCAACAGCAGCAACCGCAGCAACAGCAACAGCAACCGCAGCAACAGCAACCGCAGCAACAGCAACCGCAGCAACAGCAACCGCAGCAACAACCGCAACCGCAACCGCAGCTCCCGCCTCCACCTCCGGGGACCACCAGCTGGACCAATGTTTTCCGCGTGGGCGAGCTGGTTTGGTACAAACACACAGCATGGCGGCTGGGTGTGGTCATCGCCATCACCCCGAAGCCCGGCACACCTGTCCGCCCGGGTGCACCCGACTCCAGCTACCACTTCACCCTAGCTCCCCTCGGGCACACACTGCTCGAGCAACCAAGCCTGATAAAAGACTGCCAATCTATGCGACCTTTCCTCACCTTTAGCGTGCCCAATGCTGGCCTGGACGAGCTCAAGGACAAGACCTTCGACACGGTCAACTGGCAAGCCATGACCAACCGCCTCTCCCAAGAGCCCGATCCCACCAAGCGCGAGATCAACCGGCAGGTCCTCGGCCTCGAAGCCTCCAAGATGGGCGCGCGCGCCATCAATGACGCCTTCTCCACCTTCGACCTACTCGCGCAGGGCACCACACCCGACCGCACCCTCCACGTGCAGCACTACGGCGGCATCTACCTCGGCGCCGAGATGGTCCGCCTCGGCGACCCCGTCCGCGTCATCAACACCCCATCCGCCGCCACACCCACCGGCGGCGGCGGCGGGCCCGCTCAGCCCGACCTCCCGCCCGACGCCAACCTCGTCATGCTCATCACCGAGATCCAGGTCCTCACCCCGGCCTCGCCCCCCAACACCGCGGCCCGCCCCGCCACCCTCCAGTTCAAAGGCAACCTCTACCGCACCGCGCGGCTCTCCTCCACCCACCCGCCGCCGCAAGGCACCGTGCCCCCGCAGGCCGAGGCGTCGCTCGGCGCGGCCTTCGCCGAGGAGCTGGCCACGCGCAACGCCATCGGCAAGGACAAGGGCGCGCGCTGGAGCTGGGTGCTGGTCGCGGCGCAGGTGCTGCGCGCCGAGCAGGACGTCCAGGGCCGCTTCTACGTCACCGAGAAGCTCATGAGCGTCATCGACCCGGCGCGTCTGCAGGCCTGGGTGCAGCGTGGGATGCTGGAGGAGGCGCCGGCCTATCTGAATAATCGGGGCCACAGTGGCGGTGGCCAGTATGTGGGCAGGAGGGCGGGAAGGAAGGCGACGCTGGGCCAGGCGGTGGGTGTCGAGTTTCGGGTGCCCGGGGGGTTGGTTGAGAATTAGTGGAGTGGATAGAGGACGTTGTTGTTCTTGTTGTTGTTTGTGGTGTGATGGTGGGCGTTGGTCGAGTTTGGTTTGGTTTGTATTATTCTTATCAGGAAGACGGACTCATCTGTGACTACGAAAATGAGGAGAGGAAGGTTATTTGAGTTGCATGTATGCTTAGGCTAGGTTCTTTGGACTAGGACGATGCTCCCTCTATCCTGTAGTTCTCCATTATGTACTTCGTAAATGTTGTTGACGACAAGGCACAACCGGTAATCATTTAAAAGCTAGTCAGTGACCAACGCTGGCGTTTCCATTGCTCTTACCTACTCTACTCTTGACGGGTACTTTGCTTGTCGCCCTATTCGCGCGAAACGCGGTCCGGATTTCTGGTCCATGTCATGATCCTGTCATTGAAAGTCAATTTCAAAAACGAAGCCATCGTCACGGTAAGTTTCTTTCGTATGTCATGTATCTGTAAGTGGGGACATTACACTCCGTTACGGGCCTCCGTTTTTCGTAAAACCCACCCCACAAGCCCCTGCGCGTCAGCAAGCGCCACTCTCCGAAGGTTTTCGGCATCCGCTAAAAAGGTCGACGAGGGTCCGTGGCTCCATGGATGGACCACGGCCAGGACGAAACACGCCGTTGCAGCGTTCATCCTGACAAGACGGAAACCCGAGCAGCGGAGCGACTCCGCTAACTAGCCTCCCAGACAGCTGGGTCGGCTTGGAAAGAGGCGGTGAGACTGAGAAGCGGCGGATGCTGTGTAACGGCACGGTACCGACAGCGCAAATAATTCGTTCCAGATTTACCGACTGACCGGTCGGGCGGGAAGGGATTTGGTGGGGTGGTGGTGGTGTGGTGGTGGTTGTTCAACGGGCGAGTTGATGGATCAGACGAGGTGAGGGGTGAGATCTGATGATGGGCAGTGATTGGAGCCATAGAATATTAACTACCCGACCGATCTGCGCACTGTCAGAAGGAGGTCCGGCTGTGGCTGCGTTTCCGGTCCACTGGGCTTGTTCAGCTGCGAGCCGTGCACGCCAGTGCCAGCCCAGCGCCGGCCGGGGCGTGGGGGCTTCCATCAATTCAATCCATCTGCCATCATGTGAACCGGGCTCCCGAAGAAGCCATCGCGTTTTGGGGGAGTGGAAGGTGGCTTTCCGCCAGCGGAGTGAGGTTTCAGTACATAAATTATCTGAACCAACATAGGAAACTGATAACCTTGGGAGTGGGTGAGTGTGGCAATGGAGATCAAGGTTTTTCCAGCGGGACAATTCGGAACGTCGCAGCTGCATCGCACGGTCATGGTGTCGTCAGGTCGTCAATGCATCATAGAAGCCCAGAGCCGAAAAAGGATGGTGTGTTGTTTCGCAATACGCAGCCAGTCGGCGCTGGGTTTTGATACGGGCACTGTCCGCGAAGCAAATCATCTTTTCCTAGCGCCCGGGCCGACCCTTGCACTGCCCAAGCCGAGCGCCTGAGCCCGGGCTCGGCAGCCCGATCATGCACATGGACCCCAAAACCCCTTTCCGCAATCTGTCCCAAGCGGCCGGTTCTAGGTGTGTGTGCGGCGCCATCCAATCCAAACTCCCAAACCAGCCCCGAGGGCCAAAATCTCACCCTCTTCTCCCGGCTGAAAGAAAGGCCCGATTCCGCGGTCGCCCAACGACATGCCCGCTTTTCGAAATGCCGAAATTGATGCAGTCAGCAGGGCACCCTTCTGAGGTTCTTGGTTCTGATGGAAGAAGTTGGTTGGGTTGGTGGGGTCAGTGCAGCAATAGAACAACGGTGGAACGGGGGGTATCCTCGGTTGTTACCAGCCCGTCGGTAACCCGCTGGTTAGAGAAGTCTGAGCACAGGAATTGATCGCCGAAAAGGAAAAAGACATGGAAACTTTTTCCGCCACCAACATCCGAGACACAGAGGAAGCTCGCGTCATATCTCTCACCTGGCCCTCAAAAGTCTCAGCAACAGTCGCAGTAATCAGCCGGTTCCCGACCGAGTGGGAGGGTGGCGGTTCATGTAACTAGGTATGTATGTATTGTTATGTAACCTCCCATTAGGCGCACGGTATGTGGTCAGCAGGACCTGATTTCCATTGGGGGTAACGCCAACCGGGAAAGACTTCGTCGTGGCAAACCCACCGCCACCTTTCGCTCCATCCCACCTCAAGCGCTACCGAGAGGGAAAAAAAGAAGGAAAACAAACCCTGCCGACCGGTGAAGCCAACATGCGATGACCCCCATCCGCCCAGACTGTCGGTTCCCGCACAACCTTGCCTAGACTCGGGATGGCCCACCAGCCGCCCGACCCGCCAGAAAGGAAAGGGAGGGTTGGAAAAGCAAAGCTGCGGAGCGAAGCCCGGGACTAGTGTACGCAGTATGTATGTGTTGTCGTCTCTCGGTTCGATGCAGCCAGCCGAACAAACAAACAGACCTCACCGATAGCCTGGGCTCGAATTCTACGGCTGGGTAGTGACATGACATGTGCGCGCGCCGCACACAGCGCTACTGCCGGTACCCCGAGGGTGAAACAGCGCTGTCGTCCACTTGCTCTGCCACGCCCGTTCTGTGCTTCCACACCCGGAGCCTGTGCACTGCTGTGCCATGCCCCGGTGCGATGTCAAAAGATGTCAAATGGGTCGAAGTGCAGTTGGGGGCCGGGGTGTTCTCTTTCTTGGGACGCCATGTGATTCGCTGCCGGTTACTGGGAGAAAAGGGACTCGGTTTGTGGTTCGTGCGACGCGGCTCCCGTCCGATCGGCTTGCGTTGGGAATCGGGGTTGGGCAGCAGCAGGCCAGCGGCACAGCACAACGCCTCCCCCTCGCCCCGTCCCGTCCGATTGACTGCCTCGGAGGCTCGGACGTGCAATAATGGTAAATTCTCCTGTCAGAAATAGCCTGCCTTTTTACGATACCTGGGAACCGGGTTGACGAGGAGAGGATGTGACCATTCATCGAAAAAATGTTGTCTGTTATGGCCGAGCCAAATAAAGAAAGGAAACGGGTGCGAATGTAGAAAACTGAGAACCAAAAGGAGTCCCAAGAGATCTGTCTCTGCCTTCCTCCAAGCCTTCCCACCTGCTTGACTTTTCCATTCGCTCTGGCGTGTTGTTTATACCGTCCTCGGAGATGCCCCGCAAAGCCGCGGTCTCCAGAACCCAAATAGGTGACCATGTTGGCGGCGGCCTCTCAACCCACCATCTCTTCCTTCTTCACATCCTCCTTCCCCGCGTCCCAGCGCGCATGTGGCCCGTCCGAACTTCTTATGTCTACTTCTCCCGCTCCCCCAGAGTTCGATATTACCCCTATGCTCCGCCCGACTGGAAATGAAGGGTATATGAAAAAAACGCGGTTGTCTAGATGCAATCGGGTCGTGGTCGCATGTACTCGAACGTGTCGGCAAAGGTATGTATGTATAGGCGTGGAATTGAATTCCCCGTGACGGCAACAGGAAGAGACTCCTTCGTAAATCGTTTTGTTCGTGGTGGACCCGCAAGAGGGGTTGGTGCGTAAGAGCTGAGTATGCGCGATCGGTTTAAGGACGAAAGGAAAAGTCAATCGCTGACCGCTTGGGACGACACGTCTCCATGAATGCTTTGGCGAAAGGCAAAAAAAGTCCGGACGAATGTTTCGCGACGAGTAAGGCTCATGCTTGTAGAGAAGAGATGGTGGTTGAATGCATCAGAGAAATAATGCCAGGTTGAGAAATAAACGCTTTATCGCCCGCACCACCTTCGGCCGATCCCCTTTTCCATACGACACTGCCTTCACCTGGATAATGTCATTTGAGCTTTAGGCTCTCCAGTTTCACCTGTATGCTCTTTAGGATTTCAGGGTCGGGTTCCGGTTCCACCTTCCTCGGGGTCAGCCTCTCGCACTGGGCGTGCGAGCACTTGGCGCAGGCTGGTTCATCCGTGGGTGGCGAGGAGAAGATATGTTTGCAACTAGCGCATTGGTAATGCCCAATCCTCGCGCTCAGAGCGTCTCCAGGATAGCCGTACGGGTACTTGTCCTTCTTAGGGCTGTATGGGGTGTTAGCTAACAAGGTCGATCGCAGCGGCAGACGAAGAGACTAGAACTTACGGGTCCCGTGGGCAATCGGTGCAACGCGTGTGTTGGCAACCCTCGCAAATCTTAGTCCCGGTGAACAGCTTCTGGCACTCGCAGCAAGTTCTCCGAATACGTTGCCGGGGCTTCCGGTAGTAAAGGTCCTGGCCGCCAGTCTTCGCCGGCCGCTTAAGGACGATCTTCTTTGGGGTCGGGTCCCAGTCTGGGATGATGGGTGCCTTCTCGGCCCGTTCCTTGATGATGGCCGCCCGCTTCTTGCGGCTCTCTTCCTTCTCGGCCTCGGTACGCTTCGGAGGGATGCGCGGGCACTGCTTGCAGCGCGGGTGCGCACAGTTGGGGCATTCCCGACCCGCGCCAAACGAGGTGCTGCAGAGATGGCACTTCCTGTGCACCCGCATCCTGATGGGCTTCTCGACGCGGAGGGCGTGACCCTCGGTCTTATGCCAATCGCTCGGCGGCAACTCCAAACCGTACAGTTCGCCGAGCTTCTTCGCCCGCTCTGCGAAGATCTGAGACCTTGGGATCTTGGTCGCTTCCACTGCCGTGGGAACCTCAGCCACGGGCGCGGGTTGGCTGTGGCAACATGTTAGTATGAGGGCCAATTGGTGGTGAAACTTCCCTTCATCAGGGCTTTCAACACGCCCGATAAAGAAAAGTGAAGAGAGAGACAAGTTAGGCATACCTTGTGGAAGCCTCGGCGGCAGCCGTTGTCGTCTCGGGTTTCGCGCCGGCGACGGATGTGCGACGAGACGGGTCGGTAGCCTTCTTCAAAACCGTCTTCATCCTCGACAGGACCCTCCCAATCCCCTTCTTCTCCCCCTTCTCTTTGGGGGCCGACGGCCCTCCCTGCGCTGGCGAACTCATCTTGGGTGATGTTGCTGATGCTAGGATGATTTATTGGTGGTTGTCTTGAAAGACCATCGGGTTTTAGATATCGCACGGCTGGCCAAGACGTCCACAAAGCCGTGGCGAAATAAGAAGCACTAGACTCGTCGAGATATTGACTCTCGGAACCTAGGAGCCGAGAATGCAATTCGGGTTCGAATTGCTGTGAAGTCGCAAGTTTGTGTTGTGGTGGGCCCCCGGTGCAAGCAAGAACCCCAAGCAGCGACCGTGCACTGTGGCTGCTGCACGAGTCTATTCGCCGTCCGAACTACACTTTGGGTCCGCGTCACTGACGGGCGGCGTGTTTAGCGCAATTGTCGATTCCTGATGGCGCTGAAGTAGCCTCGAGTTCGGTCGGCGATGGTTGTTCGGCGGAGGTCTACCACGAACTCCGGAGAAAGGGGGAAGAAGTAGCCAAACCCGGGAGCAATGGAAGCGCCGTTGTGAGCGGGAAGGGGGAGGAGAAGAGAGCGGAGAAGGCAGACAGATTCGGTGTGGTGCGGTGCCAGAGGCTAGTTAGCAAGGATAGCCGGGGTATTGTTGCGCTCCAGCAATCGTGCAGGCCCACGGCGGAAACGAGGGAGGGATGCAGCACGCTAGCGGTGGTATCGACAGGATCTGGTAAGGTCCACGCCAATTGCGGGAACGGGGGAGGGCCAGCAAGTTGCAGCGGAACACTCAAGCGCAATCCAAGACCCAGGCGAACTGGCCACCTGGAAGGCGTCACGCAGCCGGCCACCGCTAATCAAAAACTAGCGTCTGCGGCAAACCTGCTCGGGGGTTGATGTTGTCGAGCCCGACGCCTGGTTGCACGCCAATGCAGAAGGCGCAGAAGCCGCGAAACGCTGGCTGGCTGGCTGGTTCCGTTCAAAAAGTACCTACCCAGGGCAGTAAGTGGTGCGGGCGAGTTGAGGGGTTCCCCGGCAGCCCGAAACGACTTTGCCACTGCTGGTCCCGAGGCGGCGGGAAGGACGGGAGGGCTGGGGTACGGAAAACGGAGGCGGCTCGGTTGCGGTTTTGATGGCGTTACCTATGTGTGAAATTATGGTAACCACCTGTAATGGCGGGGTATGAACAGATAAATAAAATCTCTGCACTTGAAAAACCGACCACGTTACCCATTTTTGCAGTGTAAATTATGTTTTAAAACATGAAGGTATTTAACGGAGCATTTTTCGCTCTCTTCCGCCCCGTGTGCGAAACGCAATACTTCGGCAGCAAACGGCGGGATACATTACCGTTTCCCCGAACACGTCGTGCGTGAACATCCCAGGAGTTCGGGCGGGTGTGCAACTCCACCAGTTCTGCGAACCAGGAACAACGGAACCAGTCACTTCGCTTGCCTCTCCCTTGGAAGCAGTGCGCTTGCGGGGCAGAACCCTTGCTCGTCTTGCCAGCCGAAAGGTCCAAATGGGAAAATCGCCCGACTTACCCAGAATTTTCAGGGTGGGGGCTCCCCCAGCCCACCAGTCACGGCTGCCGGCGGTCCCTTCCCGCGAACAAGGGTTGAGTGCACCATTTCCATCCTCTGACATGGGCACTCGATGCTGCAAGCATCACTGCTTTGGGGCCATTGGGGGCGGAGGGGGGACTGGACTGCAGCGCATCTCGCCGTTTCGATCATGATCTTTGAACCGGAGATCGGGACACACAACCCGCCCGTCGACCTTCCCTGTGCCCCTCGGCACTTCTCAATCCCACGCCGCCTTAACTCGGGCGGCATCAGACCTTTACCGACGCCTCATCGATCGACGGTCCGGACCGGCAACACCGCTTGCCGGGAGCAGACCGCGGCGCCGGGGCCAACAACGTGCTTACCATGCCATGCTTCCACGGTGTTGTCGGGACCCTGCCGCACGCCATCACTAGCGAGCGAGTCATGGAAGCATGGAAGCATGGAGACGCGCCGACAACGTCACTGGTAACTTGGCCATCAGCCGAGGGGCAAACTGGCAATTTCTGTTGCGAACCAACACATCGACCCGCGTTGGGTCCTGCAGCTGCCATACCATCCAGTCGCTGCAGAGTAACGTTGGCGGATGCACCAGCCTAATCCAGCAACTCGATGATGGAGAGCGACTCCTGCCCAAACACACTGGCACGGGATGTTCTCGAGAAGTTCGTCCTATTGAAGAATGTCGATCAGTCGACACGACCGCACGACCGCAACGCCGAACTCCTCCGTCATCAACTCGGCCTTGGGTCCCTGCGAGCTGATTGGCCATGCCACGACGTCTTTCGAATTGCCGGATAAAGCTCAAACCAACCCGGGACACCTGCTCCATTTTCCCCAGTCAGTCCCCTGCGGGATTTAGTGCTCGGCCAGGTCGGTTCTGGACGACCCGACCAACTGCAGCGGCGGCCGCCAGCCCGCCAGGCGAAACGTGCCGTTGCATCCCGGCCTCTCTGGAATTCGTCGATATCCACAAGATCAACTCAGGCAGAGACGTGGCGTGAAGAATTGAGCGCTGGCGTTCCTTCGTTCTGGCCCCTTGCGAACCCGCTCACTCCGGCGCCAGCCACACGGGAACGCCCGTCTTGCTGAAGGGTTTTAGCGCCATCACAATGCAGCGTCGGGAAGAGCAAATTGGCTGTCAGATATGGAGAACCCATAGAACCCACTCCCAATCCAAATCTGAGTCGCAGAGGTTGTGGAAACGGGTTGTTGTCCGTCTCGGCCCGCCGGTTGGCATCCGATTGCTCGCCTAGAGTGGGCTTCTTCGCATGAATATGTCCGCTACAGGGAAGCCTTCTAATTCCGTTGGGCGATACAGGGTGTGCTATGACAAGGTCAAACGCCAGGAGCTCGCAGACGCTCAGCCGATGCTGTCCCAGCGAAACGGACGACTGGCGGGAGTGTCCGCGAGCTAAACGTCACTTCGCTGGCACCGTCCGGCCGGGAACATTGCTCCACAGCCGGCTCAGAATGGAGTCGAAGCTCGTTCGTCGGGAGCATTGAGTGTGTGCATCCGGAAAGGTCTGTTGTGCTCCGGCGAACCGCAAACACATCACCCTTGCCTTGGTTTCTCTGCGTCTCTTTTTTGCTGTCCTGCAACCCCAACCGTGGCGGCCATTAATTTGCCCTTGGTTCCAGACTGTCGGATCCAGGCAGTGTTTTCAGCCGGCCCCCTCTTTCTGCCGCTCCGCTCAGCCGGTCCGCCATACGGAGCACTGTTACTTCGTACCACATTGCAGCTGAGGATTGGAGAACCGAACATCAGCCCACTAGTCGTTCCCAAGACTAAGACTAATAATGTACACTAACCCAACTTCTTAGGGTGAGGAAGTCCCGGCTTGAACTAGCCCCGTCCAGTCAACCAACAGCGAACAGATATCGGTCCCAACCCCGGGTTGATGCAGCGTTTCCCCAGCGACTCTCGGGCCGCAGGATCCTTGGGCATCATCTCGCCTCCTGGCGGGACCGCCGGATGCCACCACCTTCTCCCCGCTAAGAGGTGCATCTTGGCCACAGGTATGGCTGCAACTCTACTGCATCTCTCGACATACTGGGGCTAGTGTAGAGCGGCTCGAGTGACCGGCCCAAACTCACCGGCTTTCCGTCTCCGGGTTGTGAGTTGCGATTATTTGTCTCATGCACCGAGATGCATTGCATACCGCCGTTTGGCGGCTTTCCCATACCAAAAAATCCTATGTCTTGAAAATCTCGTAGCATGGCGTGCATGGCATCAACAGTTTTGGGGCTAAGCGGGGCCGAGACGTCGAATTCGAGACGTTGTTCCACGGAACGAGAGCCCGGCTCCACCTGGCCCGGCGCTAGCAGCGGGACGCACAGGCCATGCGTGATCCTGAGACGCACATCATCCGACCAATTTTCTGGCCAAAAATGGGTGAACTCGTAAGGAAAGCAAGAATCAAGAAAAGAGAAAAAAGGCAAAAGAACAGAGCAAAAGATATTTGAAAAGGGGCTTGAGCAAAGAAAACGTACATAGAGTGAGTAAGGCTTTTTTTGAGCTCCTGGATGGTCTTTGTTTCGTCCCCGTAGCCGAAATTTAGTCGACATCTATACTTGGAGTTCGCTCTTTTTTGTCCATGGGTATCGACCTCTGACGGCATCCCCGGATGCTTTTTTCAACGGCCAAAAATACCAAAAACTCTGAACACCTCACAACACAAGTACGTACGAGACACACATGGGGCACCCCCTTCCCCGCCGCCCATGTCGCAGATGTCACCACAACTGCCAGGTTCAACGTTGAGAGATATGTATCTACCTTGAAGTCACCAGATTCTGCACCACGAAACAGGGCATTTGCGCCGGCGAAAGGCCGCACAGCGAGGCCTGCGAAGCGATGCAACCTACACCAATAAGAGATGCTTGCGTCATGCGGTCCCTGCTTCCCCGCCCCTTGTCCCCTTCTCTTCCCAAACCCTTCCCTTATCGAAAGCGGTTAAAACTTGATGTGATGGCGCTCGCTGTGTGGCCTGTCGGTCTGCAAAAGAGTCTTCATCCCCCCGTCCCTGTGCTGGCATGTCTGTCATGGCCTGGCAACACGGTTTTGCAAGATCTTCATGTAGGATTCGCGGCACTGCCCGTCCACCCGTCCACCCTCCACTCTCGCCGGTCCCAAATTTGGCAGGTCAAAGATGTCGTGTTTGGGTGTAATGTCTCTCGAACATTTGTCGTATGAGACAACAAAACCCACGGTATCCCCGGAGAGACCGCCGCCCATGCGTGGCCAAGTATGGGTTTGAACCCACCCGTTCCAGTGTAATTGGCGGTAACGTTACAAGCTTCACAAACCTTTTTTGATTCCTTCAGCGTTTCAATGATTCCGTGGACACCAACCCTTGCACAGCAGCATGTCTCTCTTGCCATATCAACCACGTAGGATGCCCGGGTATGACCTCCACATTCCCGGCGAAAGAGCCCAGAAGATGCGATTGACGTGGGCGCTTCAGATATCATAAACCTAGCTTGCTGGCATTTCTTCCTTCGCGCAAGGAAGCTGATAACCACTTGGGTTTCCAGTCCCGATCGCACTTGCCCCCAGGTCGAGTTTACCGAAGCCAGGTGCCGAGGCGGGCATTGTCCGATTTCTTTCTTCGGCTTCCTTCCTTCTCCTTCAGCCCCCTTCCTCAGACTATACCAAAAACGGGGGACGCCGCGAAAGGGTAGGGTAGGGGAGGATACAAAGTTGGACAGGTTTGTCCGCGGTCTGGGCTAGAACAGGGCGAACATGGAAAGCGGGTGGCAATTCGGGATTCGGGGGGCCCATTCACTTCCAGCCGGATGCATTCGTCGAGGTATGCGATGCGATATTCAACACCCGCTGGCCATGCGGAACACGTCATACTCGAATCTTGTGCGTCCTGAGCCGCGCCTGCTCTTCAATATCCCGGGCGTGCTCTCTCTCCACGATGGCGAGTGGGACGGCCGGTACTCCCCCGCTCTCAGTCGCAATGCCGGACACTGACGGAGATTACGGATGGTGAACGGCAAGGAAAATGATGCACCCCAGCGGAATTGCGGAGGCGCCTGGGGCAGATGGTCGAGTGGAGAGGCCAGGCAACGATGGCGGCGTCGACGGGGCAAAGATGGAGCTTTCCACAACACCCCGGGCAACCTAGTCCTGGATTCGGGCCCGAAATGAAAACTCTGAGGATGGGCATGGAGGTACGAAGTGGGTGCCTTGTGTCGGCTGTCGTCGTCGCGGCGATTTGAGTCAGAGCAATCCGACAAGAGGAGGATCGGGATCAGCTAGGAGATGAGTTATCGGTCATCTCCCGGGGTGAGTCAGTCAGGGTATGAGTTCCCCAAATGTGCAGCAGACGTTACGGCGGCGGGCTGCGCCGTCTTGCTCCGGGGCGAGCGGGGCCGGCCCCGATCGGGTTCGAGAAAGCGGTTGACTTTTCGTGCCTCTCCCTCGCGCAGCAGAACTTCCATCAGCACATCTCCAGGGATCCCGGGACACAACCCACTCTTCTCGGTTCGTCATCCGAGGGACCCATTTTCCCGTTGGGGCTGGGGCCGAAGCTTTGAAACAATGTCTCAGCCCCACGGCCACCCCCGTTTTGTCCCCGGCGCGTTTTGGCGCATTCTTGTCAATGGAAACGGGCGTTTTCAAGGATGGCCTGAGCCGCTGCTGTCGTTTTCACCGAGTGAGACACTAACAAAACAGCCACGGACGGGAACTTGCAGAACTGCCGCCAGTATAACGCGAGGCGGACGGTCTGTTTCGCTGGATGTTGAGAAACAGTGGGTAGGATTTACTTCCGCGGATGATCCCGTTCTTGCGTAATCGTTAGTTCTGTGTTCTGAACCGAGGGCAGATCCATGGCTGGGATGCCGTTAGTTATTGCGTTATTGTGTTGTTTTCAGCAGCCCCGAGATTAGCGTGATTGGCGGCGTTATCGCCAAGAAGTTGAATCCCCAGGCTGTGAGGCGCTGAACCCGAACCCGAACCCGCACAAATCTTGGGGGCCACGTGCAGGCGAGCAGCGAATTTGTGGTTGACGCGAAAAAAAACCGAGGGCACTGAGACGGAAACACCCGACGTCACTCATTTGGTAACTCACCCCTCGAGGTCTCACAGGTCCCGCTTCCATCCACCACCACGACGTAACAGGCACCACGATCGATACAGTAGAACCGCTTCAGCGAGTGAACGCGTCCATTTCCCACACTCCAACACATCCAACTCGGCCCCCCATCTTCGGCCCCAAGACTTGACGACCTTGTCTACCCTACCTTCCATTATCGATCGATCGATCACGACTGTGCGAATCGAGCTGCACAGCCGACCACTCGCGTCCCGGTGCTCACGCAGGAACCTTTATGCAACCAGGGCTGATCGAAACTCCAAACCACGACGTCGCTGCAATACACACAAGTCTTACCTCGCCCACCACCGCTCAACATGGCCCCGGTCGCTCCCTCGCAGGCTCGTCAGATGCTCGCTCCCCGCTACGCGTCCGAAGCACCTCTTCGGATGCCCAGCGATCTAGTGGAGCAGTGTCTGGCCACGACCTCCCCCATGTTGACCACCTCAGCCAGTCCCTTGACTGGTTGAGCGTCGCCGAGGTCAAGTCCGCTGCGGCCAACCCAGCCACTGTCGCCGGTCAACGCGTCTTTGACTACGAGAATGCGGCAGTCTCCTCGTCGCCCCGCGACGGCTCTCGCCCCGGCTTAGGCTTCAAGGTCATCCATAGCTCGCAGTCTGCCGGCGTCCAGCTGACCGATTTCCCCAACGGTTCGTTCTGCTTTTGCCACGGGCGCGTGCTCACCCGCACCGTCAACTTTGAAACCACTGCAGCGGGCCACTGACACGATCCGCTGCAGAGATTCTGACTCAGATCCTGTCCCACCTGCACCCCGACTCGCACGGCGCCGTGGCGCTGGTCTCGAAGCGCTTCTACGCCCTGGTCACCACCCCGTATGCATGGCGGGCCGCCTTCCTGCGCTACTTCGCTGGGCAGGACTCCGTGGCCGGCCACACCAAGGCCGACCAGCAGGCCAGGGAGGAGCCCGAGTCGTCGGATGTCATTCGATCCGAGGTCCGCTACTTCACGAGGCTCACCGCCCTGGCCTCGTGGCGCAGCGAGTACCTTCTCCGCACGCGCCTGCTGCGGAGCGTGGTGCGCGGCAAGCCCGGCAGCGTTGGCTCGTCGGCTCGTTCCAGCCAATCCGGCGGCAAGAAGGCCACGGCCGTCCTAACCTACAACTCGAAGCTCCCGTGGATGATCAGCCATGTCCATGCCGACTTTACCGGCGGGAAGAAAGGCCCCAGGGTGATCCACGGGACGCGCGATCTTGGTGTAGCCACCGTCAGCGACCCCACCACGGGCAGGGTTGAGAAATGGGGTTTAGATGATCCTTTCGGTTTCCAGCAGCTTGACGAAGCCTTTCCGAACCTCGAGTTCTTTGGTGTCGGCAAAGGTCCGGCAGCCGTACCCAACGTTATGGACGTGAGCCAGCCCTATGGCTTCGCCGGGGGCGAGGGCTTCCCCGGTGGCCGCATGTACTATAAGGCGACTGGCCAGCTACGGGGACACTACATTGGCCACGACCATGGTGTGACGGAGATGCCACCTGAGATTCCGAAGATCCCGGCGCTGGTTGATGCGGTTAGCTGCGTCTGGATTGCCAAGTCGTCCGGTGTGACGTCGACAACCCAATCTATGGTCGGCATCTTGGCCGGATCTACACTCGGCGTTGTGACGAGTTATGCTCTGGGTCATGAATCGACGGGCCCTCGCTTCGGCGACGGGGATATGACGGCTCGCTGGGTGCTTAGTCCTGGCGTACCCATTGTTGACATCAAGGTTGATGACCAGTATAACCTGAGGCGGAAGGCCCTAGGCCGTGTCTGGGCTGTCGCATTAAATGCCTTGGGCGAGGTTTACTACCTCACCGAGCCACCAAGCCCTCCGTTCCACAAAGGCAAGGCTGAGGATGCGACCAAAGATGCTTGGTATGCTGGCCGAACCGCACATTGGGAACTGATCGAGGCGACCAGGCGCACCGCAAAGCCCGACGATTTTGACAAGAACGCGGTGATGGGCACCTATTCCCCAAGATCCTCTGCCCACGCGATGAACCTGAGTAGAGAACAGGTCGTGGCCGAGGCTAGGGAGATTGAAAAGTACTTCAAGCACACGCCCGCTCACTTCAGAAAGGTGTGTCAGGGCTGGGACATGCTGCGTAAGCTCGAGGTCGACTTCGCTGCCGGCGGTGAGAACGGTGGTGGAGAATCCATTTTCGTTATCACCTGCGGCAGCGAAGAGGCCGAGCCCGCCTCTATCCGCAGGTTTGTCAAATGCAACGGCTCAACAAAGCCTACCCCGTCAGGGGCCTTGACCCCGGTTGCCCCGCCCACGGCCCCTCGTCAGTCCATCTTCGGCGGTGAAGCCGTGGTTGAGGTATCCAAAGCAACCCTTCAAGTTGAAAGCAACGCGAACGGGGTATCGCCGTCGGCCTCTGGGTCGAGCACGCCTCGGCTTGGATCCATCCCTGGGAAGGCTGAAATCGAAGAATGGCGGGCCAATGAGTTTGTGTTCAAGCACAACCATGCTATAGAGATCACTGCGAGCGCGGTGGACACGTCCACTTTCGCTTTGATGTCAGACTTTGAGGATCCTCTACTGTCGGGGTCGTCAGGATCGAACACGCCCGGGACTCCCACCTCCAAGCATGCCACTGGCGAGATTCCCGGCCGGCGCGCACGCTTATTGGCGGTCGGAACCAATACCGGCTCCGTCGTCGTGTGGAACATGCGTGACACAACCTCGCCTACCGTGAGCCCCGTGAGGGTCATCCACACCGATTCGCCCGAGGTCACCGCCCTTGCAGTCTCGGCTCTGTACATCGTCCACGGGGGCAGTGACAGCCTCGTCCAAGCATGGGACCCGCTCGCCTCCTCCCTCGAGCCTATCCGCACCCTCAACGCCAAATCATCGGGCCGCATCCCGCGGCACATCCTCCACGCCAACCCGGCGCTGCAGCACGCCAACTACTTCGCCGTGCGCGCCATTGCCCTCGACCCCAACGCCACCATCCTCCGCGGCGTCCTCGCCTTCGGCACCTTCATCCGCTTCTGGACCTACAGTTCCACCGGCCAAGGGTCCGGCCGCAAGCGCCGCCTCCGCCACTCGGACATCCACGGCCGCCTCGCGGGCCGCCGCAACAACGGCACCGTGTCCAGCTACATCGCCGCCGAGGAGGCCGAGCTGCGCCACGAGCGTGAGCACCGCTCCCGCGAGGTCGACCGCCTCCGCAAGCGCTTTGGCGTGGGGCTCGCCGAGCTCACTGAGGAGGAGGCCCTGCAGTATGCGACTATGGTCTCGGCTGAGAGCTTTGCCGTGGATGAGATGCGGAGGAATACTAGTGCTAGCGATACTACTACCGCGGGCGAGACGGCTAGTTCCGTGGGGAGTAGTGCCGTCGTGGAGGGAGGCGCGTTTGTTACGCCCGAGCCGAGCGTGAGTGGTGGCGTCGGCGCGGGGCCGAGCGGTGCCGTGGTTAATCTGCCGGTGTTGAGGGAGGATGCTGCTGCTGCTGCTGCTGCTGCGGGTGGGGAGGGTGGTGGTGGTGAGGAAGATGACTATGAGGCGCAGATCCAACGGGCTATTCGCCTGTCGCTTCTCGAGGGGGTTGGTGATATGTCCCCTTCGCAACAGTCGTCGCCACCGCCATCGCAGTCCCCGTCGCAGTCGTGGGGTGGTGGAACTACCGCCGCCACTGCCGCTACTCCTTGGAGCGAGTATGAAGTTAAATTCCAGGTGAAGAGTGCCAAAGGCAAGGGGAAGGGGAGGGGCAGGTCCGAGGATGTGTCGCCCGAGGCTGTGGGAGCGGGTGCGTCGGCCTCGGGTGTGCCGGGGTATGCCGCCGGTGCGTCTGGGGCGGCGCCTGACGTCGGCGTTGATGCTGATGATGACCTGGCGCTTGCGCTGCGGTTGAGTCTGGAGGAGGAGGAGGCGAGGTTGCGGAGGGTGAAGGAGCAGGAGGCGGCGGGAGCGGAAGCGGTGGACCTGACTTGGGAGGGGGATGAGTACCCGCCGCTGGAGGTCAAGGGGAAGGGGAAGGGGAAGTGGGTTTGAGATTGGGCGAGATTGAAGTGGTGCGGTTGGTTGAAGAGTGGTGATGTGTGTGTTTTTAGACTCGCTTTTATTCTTTTCGTGCCCTGTGGACGGCGTAGTCGTCGGCTATGGGCCCGCGCTTTGAGCGCCTTTGAGATGAGATCGTGGTTTTAGCTTAGCAACTCGCTGTCTATTTCGCGCCTGGAATTAATATATAACGCTGTCCGTCTTACCTATATTATAACCTACAAGATCCTGCTGTCAAATTGGGACTCTGAAACGACCCGTGGGAGTATCTGGGGAACTCAGCACCAGTAACTAAATTCCGTCTATGTCCATTATCTACCCGTTGTCCCTACTATACAACAGTCATACGCTGTGAGTGTTTACCTCCCGAGGCATCCCACTAGCAACGCGGCAAAGCTCACCTTCGGCGCATGGGAATATACCCCGGTGAGGATAAGAAAGCCCGTTATATGTTGCCATAACTCGAGGGAATAGGCTCCTGGCGGAATCTATTCCAAAGAGGTACCAGGATATAACGGCTGTTAGCTAGCTCTAGCTGCTCGTGTCAAGGAAAAAGGGATGGGCATACATAACAAGTGCCGGTGAACTGGAGAATAAAGAGAAATACACCGGTAGATGTTTAAAAACAATAGAGGTACTGAAGAATTGTGTCTAGGGGCCTGACATGTAAGAGCAGTAATATATTGATCTGCCTGTGAGTGGATGTTGGATTTGGAAGCTCTTGCTCCATAACCACCCAAACTAATTCGGACTGCCCCCTTTTGGGATATCGACGTTCCCAAGCCCGTTAGATTGATTATGTCTGAAGCCATATCGAAAACATGCACAGAGGCAGTTAGGGTGGATGTTCAAGGGCAATGACTGTCTAGCGTTATATACGCATCAATATCTCCTCACTTATTTACATTCAAAGTGGAAAGAACGAGAGCAGTTCTGAGTACAGCGAGCTTCAATATCCATCCATCCTAGAGGATACATCTATCCACCTCCCGCGTAGTATTTCGGGTATCGCACATACAAACCAGACAGTAGCAACCACTGCCTCCATCCACCATCCACTAACCACCAACCATCAGACAATGCCAATTAAAAACAAAACTAAAGCGCTCAACCAAAGGCAAAACCCGAACTGAACCGAACCGTGAACGTGCTTTTGCTCGCTCATACAGAGAGTAGAGGAGGGGGGGATACACACCAAGGCCAAAAGATACGCCTTTACGCCACACACACACACCAGACATAACTCCATTGTAACCGAAGTAAAAAAAGACCAATGGATGGATGCGTGGACGGACAGGTGGCCGGACGGAGAGAATGAATGGAGGAATAGCTGACCGACCCAATCAATCGATCAAACCAGGACCCCAACCCCCAGCGCCACCCCAACACCCCACCCAACACCCAGCATCCACGGCCTCACCGCCCCCACGCCATCCTCCTCGCCATCCCCACCCCCATCCACGCTCCCCGTCGGCGTAGCCTGCCCACCGCCGGCCCCCGCCCCCGGCGTGATGACGGTCGTCGGCCCGAACGGAAACCTCAGGCTCAACGTGCCCACCTCCACGCCGCCCGGCATGATGGTGATATTCTCGCCACCCACCGCAGTGGTCGTGGTCCCGGTGCCCGGGCCGACCGTGTACGTGACGCGGTTGATGACAACCACGGACGCGCCGACCTTGGTGATGGTGGCGCCGCCGACGAGCGCGTACTGGGTGTCCTGGGGCGACGACGCGTGGGCGCCGCCGAGCGTCACCGCGCCGCCGTGCGCCGTGATGCCGCCGCGCCCGAGCGTCAGCACGTCGTCGTCGACCGTCACGGTGGTGGACTCGTCGGCGGCGCCCGTCATGGCGTAGGTGATGGTGGTGCCGTGGATGACGAGGACTGAGCTGCCGATGGCGGTGATCAGGTCGCCGCCGGCGACGACGACTTCGGTGGGGGAGGGGAGGGTGGGGAGCGGCAGCGTTTGGGAGCCGCCGGCGATGGTACTGGGCCCGACGGTGAAGGTCTTGCCTGAGACGGTGGCGGTGGTGGGCGTGGGGCCGAGGGTGAAGGAGGAGCCGCCGATGATGGCGATGGTGGAGGAGACGACGACGGGGACCCCCTGGATGTCGGTACTTGTGGGCTGCGGGAGGTAGATGCCGCCTGTTGCTGAGGGGCGGTCGATGGTTGCGCCGCCGCCGACGACGCGGGTTGGGTCGATGGTGAAAGTCTGGCCCGCGATGATTAGCACTTGGGTCGGCTGCATCGGGTTGTCGCGGATCGTGTTGCCGTTGATGACCACGGCTGTGGGTTGCACCGCGACGGTGACCGGGGTTGGGGTCGGGCGGTGGGCCGACTCGGAGATGGCTTGAGGATCGCCAGGTTGGTTGTAGCCGGGCGACGAGTTGCCGCCATTAGGGGGCTGCGTGGGATTAGCGTGGTTGTCCCGCGTTTTAGCGTCCTGGCTGACGCCGTAGTCGGGCTTGTCGATGGTCGAGAAGACTACGGCGGGATTCTTGTCTGTCGTAAGGAAGACGACCTGAGGGGTGACGCTGGTCTGCACACCAAACCCGTAGCTCTCGGTCGTTGTTGTCACCTCACACGTCAAGTACTGGGTTCCCACGCCAGTCGACGCGCAGACCGAGATGGTCAGCTTCGGTGGCTGTATGGGGATGACACAGGACGAGGACGATTCCGGAACGGAGATAGGGGGGTACGGCTGCGAGTAATCTTCCGGGTTGCCGTACCAGGTGATGGTGGATGTGTGGATGACGGACCAGCTTGTTGGGGGCGCCGTTATCTCCGAGGGTCGGCAGTAGCTGACCGACCCCGAAGGAATGAAGGTGAATGTTTGATTCGCCGCGCGTGCCGAGGTCACAAAGGTCGTGGCGCCGGGTGTCTGGGGGCCGTAGCCTAGATCTATAGTTTCTGTCGTCGCGTGGGTGATGCTAACCGAGCTTCCTCGGGACGGCGGCTCGCCCGGAGGAGGACCGCGCGGCGCGGTTGGCCGCGATTGGGCGGTGTCCACAGCCGGCGCAGCTGTCGTCACCGGGGCATAGTTATAGTCGGCGCTGCTAGTTGAAGCGCTGCTAGCTGACTGCGGCTTCGCACCCCGCGTTGGCGGGAGCTTGGTGAGCGGGGGCCGTGTCTCCTCCGGTGGCGGTCCTCTGTTGGTCTCAGCCCCGGGCTCAACTGAACTCCTCGTCGGTTCCGCGGAGCGGACGGGGGCACGCGTATCTGTCGTCAAGGTGCCGCCCGCACCGATCGCCCCTGGGTCGACATAGTTGCCCCCGGTTGACGTTGCGACGCGTTGGTCTGCTTCAACCGTTCCCTCTCCCCTGCCTGAGCTGATGGCCTGCGGCCTTAACCCTGGCGAAGTTCCCTGCTCTTTTGCGGTGCTCCCGGTCGACTCCTCCGAGCCCGTGCCGACGATGGTTGCCGACGTTGACGACCATACTGGGGACTCCACGTCCGTTGGGCTCGACGAGCTGGAACCAGCGACGCCAGCGGCGCCAGCGGTGCCCTGGACTGAATCAACGGTCCCATCTCGACGTCGAAATTGGCCTGTTACTGACCGTTAGCTCTTAACTTTTAAGAACTCTAGAGGGGTGGGGTGGGGTTTCATGTTTTGGTGGATGCTGACCTCCAAGGACGGTGTCGAAACCAAGACCGGAGATCACTGCGATCGAGAGCAGCACTCTTCTGCCCCCGACCATGCTGTGCTGGCTCGGGGGAACCCTTTTTGGTGCTTGCGCTGCGCCGGTGTGGCAGAATGAAGGTCCTGATACGGCCCTTTTCCACCTCGTCCAAGCATTTGAACCGTGCTGAACCCGGGATTTGATCACCGAAGTTTCCTCACCATTGCGCCCAATCGTGGCATCATGGGACTTCGCTGTGGAATGCAGGAAAGGCAGGAAGAAATGCTGGTGTCGGCAGGGCGACCTGAGCAAGGATGTCGGGAATTGGACGGGGGATCCCGTCGAAGATCTTGTCCAAGATCCGAGACAACAAGACAGGCAGCGGGCTGCTAGTCACCGCACATCAGAATAATAATTACTGCGCAAATCCCCTCGCAAACACGCACACGGAAAATGGGGAACGTTTACAGGGCAATTTGCGCGCGGTGTTGAGCCTAATAGCGTGCTGTGGGACGCTTTCATTTACTGTGTACCACAGTTACGTGTGTACAGATTATGTACGTGGGATGCCGGCCACGAGGTCAGTGGCGCCTGGGACGAGAGGGAGGGAATAGAGAGATCCGGGGATGAGGGAATCGCGTTGCCAAGGGCCGATGGATGAACAAGGGGTCTGGATGAGGATCTCTCATGCGCAGGGATATCCCCGCCAAGAACCAGTCTCTCCAAGGGGGCGGGACTTGAGAGAATCCTCGATTTGCCCGCGACAGGGCCGGCATGACACGCCAGCTGCCGGCTGGTTGGCAAGGGGGGAAGGGGGCCGGGGAGCGGAGACTGAACAGGCCTCGGACCGTGACCCGCGCCAGGGTGGGTGAGTGAGTGGCTTCTCCTGCTCGAGAGCTTGCCAGTTGCTGCGATGTGGTTATCGCTCGGCTTGAAGAAAGCTTCTCGAAGAGGGTGAATTCAAAGCGCGCCGAGAACGAGCGGGAACTTTTGGGGCTGGCAGTGTGGTTCGCATGCGCGCACCGTAAGCGGATGCGTTTCCAGGTCGCCGACTCGTTTATCAAAAGGCCAGCCTCCGGTTCGGTGTAACGGAAGGGTTGATGGAAGACTGCCGAGAACCACTGATGAAAAAGGAGTCAAGTCTTCCGCTGTCTCCCGCTGAGTGGTGTGTCTTGGCGACCCTCGTGCGGTTGTCTCTGTTCAGCCGTTGTCGTCAAAGGCCTGGGGTAATTGATGGGCTCCCCTTTCGCTCGACTGTTTCCAGGTTTGGGCCCTCGTGTTTGTCTCAAGTCGATTGACTGCGTCTGACAGTTCACTTGATTGTCGACATGCCCTCCATGCTTACTGTGGATGCCAGTCCACAGGCACCAAACACACCCTCCTTCAAGCTTGTCCTCCGCAGCGTGCCAATCGCTTCTTCGCGTGCCACCACTGATCGCCGCGAAGGCGCTCGCCTGGGTAACTTGTGGGGAGCATAGCGGGGGCGCCATGGTCCCCCTAGTGCCCCTTCGGCAATTGGCGACCTGGCGGAAGGGGGAAGCTGGAGCTGCCGGCCAGTGGACAGGTGCAAATCGAAGTCGCATCCCGATCTGCCCACCGCAGGTGTGGGTTGGAATTGGTGGCGTCAGCCCGCCAGGCCTGCTTGTTTCGAACCGACTGTTATGATGAACCGGGGTCCAGAAAGCATCGGGCGACACGGAAATCTCAACGGCTCGCCCAGACTCGAGGAGAACCATTCCTCAACTCAGACAGTCAGGGTGCATGTCATCCTCACTGAGACTTCTGGGGTCAAGGGGTTCCCTGTGTCGGAATACCCCACGCGTACTATTCCCTGACCGAGCACCTTCCCAGTAGTTACCTAGCTAGTCAGTTATGCCAGTTTCTCAACCGGCCAGCAGAGCAGTCAATGCTGGCATCGTGTTTGGTCAGACAGCTGGGAACAACAGCGCAGGTGAGTCTCGGCTGTACAACACCGCTCCCGGGCCAATGGCGGCACAGAAGAAGCGAGCAGGGGCAGCGTCGCCTGCTTTCTTGGATGCTTGGCTCTTGGTGTCTGTCAACGGCCGATTACACGAGCCATCGAAGTCGTCACTATTTGTTTGAAACAGGAAGACAGACGTCTGACGCCAATGCTCGCCACCCCGAAGATCTTTCGCGAAGCGTTTCGTTTCCTGCTTGTTGTCAAGTCGGCAAGACATGTCCATGCTTCGCCAAAGCTCGCACGAAGGGCTTTCCGGATTGGGCAATGCTGTGTCTCAGTGACAGAAGCAAGGGCTTCACAGAAGTTCGACACCTCAGCAGCTCTCTTTGAAAGAGAAGTTGCCAAGTTCCTCCAAGTAGGGCGGCGAAGGTGTTGATTCAAACTGACCATCGTTAACCAGTTGTAACATACAAGTCTGGCTGTAGTTACATGCAAGGCTTGTTGGGAACCTTGGGTCCCCGCCTGTCAACGCCAGCCCACCGTTTTCCCAGTCGCCGCCGGCTGCGACCAGATGCTGGGCCAGGAAAGCAGCAAGTTCCCAGAGATGTGGTGGCAGGCTGTGCTGCTTGAACGGACGGGAGAGCTACACTAGACACGGCGAGTGCTTGATTGGGCGCGTCGGCAAAATGGTTTTGGCGCTGAATTTAGCCAGAGTGCCCTCACCCTCTCGGTGGTGAAATATATTACCCTGCCGTGTCCGATGCATCCTTCATGCCTGTTCAGGACATTCCTCTTCTGATTCTCGCCGCCCGGATTGCCGCCTGCTTGGGACGAAGGATGGCTTCACCGCGGCTGATATTTGATCAATATATCTGCACCGCCGGACCCGGCGGCCATCACAGTGTCCTGGAGAAATTCCTCGTCATTCCGCCATTGGTGCGGTACTGTAGCAACGAGGCGAGTATTTTTTGCCAGCTTCCTGGTCTGTCAGTCTTGAATCGTCGACAAGTCTTGGTGGCCCAGGACGATAATGACGGATCGTCACAAGGCGGCGAAAAGCGCAACCAGAATGCTCAGATCCCGTCTTTGATGGCCGGTGGCCAAGAAGTTACCCTCCCGGTTTCACCACCACCGAGACCATTTCCCCGGCATTTGCGGTACCAAGCGGACGGCATGCCACTTCCAAGCGAGGTTCCCCGCAATATCGCTTTCCTGTGGGACTTCGGCCAGTGATGCCAACCAGGGCCAGACCCATTGATGCGGAGCGCACAACCAGTGGCCGGCCACGACATGATGAACTCCCAGGACCCTGAGTGTTGGCGACTCTGTCTGCTAGCTATTTGCAGCGCCTGCAGGTCCTTCGTTGTCTTGTTGGCGAGGATCTGCCGTGGCCTAATCATGGGCATGATCATGATCGTGTTTTGAAACCACCCGACGAGAAACCACCCGACTAGAAATGGAACTTCACTCTTTCTCTCCGGGTATCGTTCGGGGCCGGTGGGCGGGTTCGCCGATGGTGGGTTGGCCTTCTCGGCTGGGATTCCCTCGCAGCAGGGCAGAGGCACGGACTGGACGAGTTTTGCGTGTCATCAGACGAACCACGCTGGGGGTTCGCAACGCCTCAACTCTAATCGGACATTTCGTCTGGGTTATCAGCCAGTCTCAATGGGCGGAAAGCCAGCGCCGCAAGCCTAGTGTCGGGAATCTATCAGCCACCGGAGCTAGCCGCATCGATACGCCACGTGCGGGAGGCGGCCGTCGATGTGGTGTTCGTGTGTCCCGAGCGAGATCCAGACTGGTCCACGGACGATGCTGGGAAGAGTGCATTGTGCGAAGGTCCTGTGTAGCGCTGAGATGCAGACAAGCCTGTCCTGCGTCCGGGCTGCCTGCTGTGCTTTGGATGGCGTCGCGTTCGCGCTTCCAGGTTTAGCTTCATCTTCATTTGCCTGGCAATCTACAGACGGCTTCCCCAGGGCAAAGTGCCGAGAAGGGGCGGGACTTCGGACGGCGCGCCTCCAGGATGCTACCTCCCCGTTTGCTGCACTGCGGGGAGAGTGTCAGGTTCCTGAACTAGGTGGTTTGCGTTTGTGGCGGAAGGAAGACCGGAGAGACAATTGAGCAGCAATTGGACTCCCGTCTTGGAGTCAGAGAGCCGGAGAGCGGGGGGGGGGGCATTGGCAGCCGACCCAAGCATTTCAGTGGCTTTCCGCTTCTCTGGGCATCTTGTTTAGCCAGCAACCCCAGCCCCTGTCATTGCCGATGGTGGCTCGCCCTCCCTGCCCGGCTCTCCCTGGCTCTCCCTGGCTCTCCCTGGCTTTCCCTTGCTTCTTTCTTCCAGGTTGCTTGGGGGGAAGCTGGAAGGTGGTGGGGGCCCTCACTGCCCGCTTTCCAGGGGGTTTCGGTCTTGGGCAGTGGAGCCGGTGCCCTGTGCTTATCGAAAAAGGGAAGCTCGAGTGTTCGACCAAGTCGAAACTTGCAAGTTCCGTGCTCCCGTCCCCTGCCTTGAGGTGGCAGAGACTGGCAGAGAGTGGCAGAGAGTGGCAGAAAGTGGCCCCTGTCGCCAAACGGTTTGGTTTGCCGGCGGGCCTCGTGCCTTGTGCCTCGATTCCCGCCCTCCCTGCGGCCCTGGTCTGACAAAATTTCCCAAAAATCGCCGTTAGCGGCATGTTCCTGAATTGAATCTCAACACATGGGGAATCTGGAATGAGTCGGGGTTACTGGTAATTGAGCCTACCTAGCACCGGTACTCAATCAACCTTTTCGACGCCTGGCCCCCCTTCGATCCCGCAGCCTGGTCCAGTCCACGGGTCCTCTGGCTGCTGCTCACGCCGATCTTTCCTGCTTGAGCGGCAACCCCCAGGATTCTCTGGGAAGGCGAGACATCTTATCCAATCTCATCTCAATCCATCCTAAAGGGTTCCGTTTTGATTTCCCGACTGGTATTTTCCGCCGTTGCATTCTTCGTCCCACGAGACGCTGCACCCGCATGCCCGGTCCCTCTCCTCGCACCCATCCAGCCAGCCATCCAGCCGGCCATCCATCCATCCCTTCCCATCCTTTCGAGTCCCATCTCTCGCGTGCTGGAAGGAAGGACATTGTCGTTTCTGGTCCATCTCCAGCTCCCTAATTACACACTACCTGGTAACTACCTACATACTCCTGCGAGGCGGCATGGAGTGAGAGAGCTGTGCTCGATCCGCGCAGTCCGACCTCCCATCTTTATTCACCGACCGCAGCGACCTACCTCCCCGTGACTTTCGGCGTGTCGGCTGCCAGTTTCCACCACCGTACGCTCTGCAGCCCATGGCACACCGACGCGGCCTCGCAAGCGTCCTAGGACCCCTCTTCTGGTGACAGAACGTCGTTGACTGCGCGCAGTCCGGGCCCGGGTGCTGCAACCATGCGGTTACCCTACCTCGGGGCCGCTGTCGTTCGTGACGTTCTGCTGCTGCTGCTGCTCACGGTATCGCAATTCGGGGCTGCCATCGCCGACGACGGCTCCCCCGATCCCCCTACTCCAAGTCCGCTCTGGATCCAACCATCCGGCGAGTGGTGCGTCATCCTACCTCTTGTGTGCCCTGCTCATGTTCACACTGCGCACATCCGCTGACTAGCCCGGCAGGTATGGCATCGACGGGACCTGGTCTAACTTTGCTTTCTACATCGGCTCCCCTGCCCAAGTGGTCTATCTCAGCGTCGCTACAGCCCTGTCAGAGATATGGGTAGTCTCCACCGGTGGCTGCGTTCCAGGTGAGTGCCATGTTCTCGGAGACGACTGGCAGCTGTGTTGACCAAAGACAAAAAGTTCAACTCTGCATCGACGCTCGCGGTGGCACCTTCGACATCTCGCAATCCGAAACATGGCGTCCACTGGGGGGCTGGCAGTTGGGCATGAACTATACGGGCATGGGGGGGAACGGGGATTACGGGTTGGAAACGCTCGCTTTCGTCAACAGGGTGACGCGCTACACAACTGCCGTCGACGGTGCGCTGGTGGCGGCTATCAACGACACCGACTACTATCAGGGATACATCGGCGTCGGCGTGACCCAGGGCAGGTTTGGGACCAACCTCACCAATCCTTTCATTTCACAGCTAGCGCAAACGTACGGAACCATTCCAAGCCATGGCTACGGATACACGGCGGGCGCCTACTACCGCAACGGTAAGTCGCCCATTTACCACTAACTACGCAGGTCGGTTGCGCTGACGATGACCCAGATGAGTTAAGCGGTGGAACAGTGGCATCCCTCACTCTTGGGGGCTATGATACCCTAAGGTTTGAACAGCACAATACCAAATTCACCCTTGACCCAGTATCACGGTTGCCCGTTGTGCGGCTCCGCGGGATAACAGCAGAGGTACCCACGCTCGATGAGGCCCCCACCGGGAATTGGACGTCGACGTCACGGCAGCTCGTTAAGATGGACGATTCCATCATCGCAACCATTGACTCGTCAACGCCCTACCTATGGCTCCCTACGGAAGTGTGCGATCGCTTCGCCACGGCTTTGAACCTGAAGTGGAGGGAGGATTTAGGTGTTTACGTCTTCTCCGATGGCGCCCAGTACACGAATTACCAGACCAGCACGTCGCTATCCTTCACATTCTCCCTTTCCAGCTACCAGAATGCCGACAATTTTGGAGAGCCCCTCAACACGCCTGGCGTTGTCAATATCACCCTCCCGTCCGCCGCCTTTGCCCAGCTGCTACGCTATCCTTTCAAAAACATCATTCAGTGGGGTGATTCGAGCATACCATATTTCCCTCTGAAGAGGTCGACCAAGGAAGTAAACGACAACCGGTACATCATCGGACGCGCATTTATGCAGGAGGCATACATCATCACCTCCTACGACCGAGGGACCTACTCACTTCACCAGGCTAAATTTCCCAAGAACGCGACGAAAAACTACGAGCTCGAGGAGCTCACCAGACCGACGGATAGCACCTATCCCAAATATGAGAGCGAGCCTGAGCCCGGCCACGGATTGTCGACTGGCCAGATGGTCGGGATTGTGTTGGGTGCGTTCGTCGTTGGCAGCATTGCGGCGTTGCTGCTATGGTTCTGCCTCGTACGCAAACGGAAGGACAAGCAGAAGGATGTTTCGGGCCAAGAAGAAGAGAACAAGGATGGTCCTCAAATGATTGAGGAGGAGGAGGATGAGGAACCTACGAGTCCGGTTAAAAGGATGTTTACAAAGATCATCCGGAAGAAGCGATCAAGAAAACCGGCAGTTCACGAAACAGATGGCCAAAGCATACAGCCAGTTGAGGTTGGCGCCGACGAACAGCATCAGGTGTTCGAAATGCCGGTGCCGCCCGAGCCCGTCGAACTGGATAGCCACGACGTCGGGGACGATGACACCGAATTTGGCGCCGAAAGCACTCGAGCTTTGAGCCAATATGAGATCACCAGGCGGAAACTGGACCGCCAGCTGCAGGGGCCAGTGCCGACCTACTCGCCGAATGCCGCCTTTTCAGCCGGACCTGAAAAGTCCATGCAAGATACAAGTCCCGTCACCCATTACAGACCGGTCGAGGATCCGTCGCCAGCTTCATCACCGACTTACGCTAACACTAACTCGCTCCCGGGAACTCTTCCTTCCCCGATGACACCACATGGCGACTGGCCGAACCGCGGTTTCGATCTCCCATCGCCAATGACGGTCGCACCTCCAGCGCACCTTTTCCTTCACACGCCTATCACAGCGTCAGATGCTGCCTACTCGCCCGTCTCACCTCACTCCCCGCATTCGCCACATTCACCGCATTCACCACACACATACGCTCCATCCTCCATCACCCGCGCAGGCTCCAGTGATTCCCCCACCTCTCCGACCGGATCCATGCAGCTGCCATCCCCGGCATTTCAGCGAACTCCCATCGACCCATCACGAGTGGTGTGCCTGGGCCCCTTGCCTGAGAATGTCCAGCTCCCACGCCCTCAGCAATCAATACCGCGAATAGTGACCTCGGCCCATCCCCCAGAAGAGGCAGGCGTCGAGGCCGGACCAGCCTATTTGCGCTCCCAGGATTTACCACTCCCGCAACCACTAGGACACCAGCGCTCGCACACGCAAGGCTCGACTGACACGCTGGGGAGTAACTTCACCGTCGAGGAAGAGACCCGTCTCCGGACGGACGAATCCGCATTACCGGGACAGCCGAGCACATCACACGGAGACGAGCACCACAGCCAAAGCCACGACCGCGACCGCGACCGCGACCAGGACCAGGACGTGCCTCGCACTCCGTGCAGCATGGAGCGCATCGACGGGGGCTCGGAGCTCATCCATGTGCCTCAGATCGCCGAGAAGCGGTACAGCTGGGAGGAGGACCGCGGCGGCAGCCTCAGCTGAGCAGGCTCCTGGGTCGCTGCCTATTGCTCTCCTGCTTGGCGTCGTCGTTCCTTATGTTTTGGTGGCATCCTGCATCGTATATATGCTGTGCGACTTTTGTTTTTGGCTTTGCCTGATTTTGGGATATCGCTTCATATACCACTACCACGGCTGGCGGCTTTTCTTTCTAGTTTTTGGATACAATGGGAGCGCGGAGTTCTGGAGTTTTATTTTACTTGGCCAGCTCAAAACGGACGGGCCGGCTTGGAGGGGGGATGTATGCGGTGGTGTCTTTTTAGGGGCTTTTTTTTGGTTGGTGGCGTTGGACCTTCCGATATAATCTTTTGGGGGTGGCGTAAGAGACGAGTGGGGAGCATCCTGGTGGTCGAGGTTGCCGCTCTATGTTGGAGGGGAGATACTGGGGGTTTCAAGGGATACTGGGATGGTATCATTGCAGTCCGCTTGCTCTGGCTCAAAGCTTGAGCTTAGAAAAGAGATAGCAGCGGCAGAACAACAGACACAATCGACTGAAACACCATGGACGTTTTGCTCGTGAACCCGGTTTGTGCTTGGTTCCTGCTACAGTGAATGGTCCATATTAAACTTGGGGCTCTTCCCCTTTCTTCAATTCTTTACTAGATTTGTTAATCATGCAAAAGGGGCCTACCATATGCGGACTGAGCCAGCTACCGTAGGTACTTACTCCCTTGGGTAGGCAGATAACTACGTATTTGTACTTCACGCGATGGTTCCCCAGATATCTACCGCACCAGCCCCCAGTCTCTAGAGATATTTTACTCCAGCCGAATCTTCATAGCTTGGCCTCGTAAACCTCACATATAGGAACCGATCATCGACACAGGACTGTTGTACACACATAAGACATGGTATGCTGCCCACTACACGGCTACGTCCCGTGTCTAGCAGCTACACGTTGCTAGGGGCACCTCAACTCCCGCCTCGTAACGTTCAATGTGCGCACCGAACAAAGCGTAGAAGATCCTGATTGTATGTAATGTGCCTTCTATCTGGCCATTTCCGCCACCCAGTGTAGCCCATATCTGACCATCCATGCCACCCTTGTCTTAAATGCAAAACGCAACACCAAACTCCGTTTTCCATGAGTGTATCCCGAAGAAGGGAAACTGCGGCAAGCCCGCGCCCCTCTTACCACGTTTCCTGCCACATGCTGACATTCCTTGGGTTGGAAAGCCACTTCTCAGCCACCTCCTTGTTCTCGCACACCTTGTCAAGGACCAGTGCATCCAGCAGGGCGTTCCGCACCGAGATGGGCATGCGCCCGTTGCTACCGCATATCAGCACATACGGCCGCCGACGCATTAGAGCGCTGACCTCGGCGGCGTGCGCCCGGATCAGATGCTGCACGTAGTTCTTGTGCGCATCGTACTGGTCAGGGTAGACGGTCTCTAGCGCGACGGCGAGAGGGTCGGTGGGCGACGAGATGATTGTGGTGACAGTGGTCTTGGGGTCGGGCTCGATGCTATCGCGCGAGAAGGCCGGGAAGACCCTGAGGTTGGGATACGACCTCCACTCGTGCGCAAAGTGGAAGTCGGCGGAACGGTTGCGAGAGCCGAAGAAGAGCATGGTGTCACCGGCGCCAGAATAGCAGTCGCGCTCCTGGATGACAGCACGGATCGGGGCGACGCCGGTACCGGTGGCGATTGCGATCAGAGGCCGTCTCGCATCAGCCTCATCCCGTACGAGGTGGGAGCTTGACGGCTTCAAGCGGACGGCCAACCGGGTACCGACGGGGAGGTGTTTGAGGTAGCGGGAGCAGAGGCCCTGACGGGGCTTGCGGATGATGGTTTTGTATTCGACCAGAGCAACCAGAATTTCGATTTTGACGTGACCGCGCTCCTCAATCTCAGTAAGGCTCACGCCTCCGTTGCAGACGCTGAACTCACGGCCACGGATGGCGGGAAACATATCGAGAACCCTGCTGTATGGGATCTTGACGCCCGTGAAGTCGCGCAGCAGTTCGAGAATGGTCCGACGAGGGCGACATGTATAGTCGTAGAACTCCTGTTCATTCCCGGGCTCGACGAGCTCCATGAGGCGTTCTCGCTCCCTTTCATCCTTGGTGAAATGGAGCAATCCCTTAATGAAGCTTCGCTTGGGAACTGCGGTGATGTCCAAGTTATGGGTCAAGAGGTGCCTTAGAGTCGTAATGCGATCCTTCGCATACAGTCCCGGAGGAACGCCTCTAAGCTGGAGAGGGGCGTCTGCCTCTGCTTCCCACCCCATTTGGAGAATCAACTCGTCGGCATCTTCCGGGTAGTTTTTGGGCCAGATAACGAGAGTGAGACTGCCACTCAGGTCGACGATATCAGGAAACGCCTTCTTTCCTACGTCGAGGTCGAAGGCAAGATGACGCACATCTTGCCAGTGATCGGGAGGTGTGACTCGAGAGTGGTACAGCAACTTGCCCACACAGGTATCCGGGATGGGGAGCAAGTCTTCCGGCGGACAGTTCGGTAGACCGGTGCGCTGTCGTTCGAGGAGATATTTTTCTGGGTGGTCCTTGAGTCGATTGCTCTTGTCCATCGTGTCGAAGGCTCGTGGCTCATCCCGCTCAAAGACCCCGTCTCGGCGGATCAAGTCGGCCGGGAAGGCGGCATTCAGCCGAATCCAGTCTTCTCGCGCTTTCTCTGCGGTGGTCTGGGGGTCGTCGATGTGAGAGCGATCGGCGCTTTTGATCTTCGAAGAGAGGAACAGTCGCTCATCTTCGGTCAGCGATGGACCATCCACGCTGCCATGATGATCCGTGTCGCCCATGGTCGAGAGCAGCTCCACAGGGTATTTGGGCGGGAGCTGGACGTCGTCTGGTATGGGATTGAGAGATTCTGGGAGGGGATAATCGACGAGCAAGGTCTTTTTTAACTCCTCATACCACGGGAGATAGATGCTATCAATGCTAGTGGGGAGTGGACGAGTTACTATCTTGTGTTTGCCAGTTCAAAGAACCAAAAGAATAATGAAGTCCTTTAGAGCACCATTGGAAGCAAATAGAAGCAGCAAAGAAGGATGGGGATTGGGGTTAGTCTGAGCAGGTGCTTACCCGTTATCGTGCCGCTCGTCTCCTTCCCCAGGCCTGAAGAATTCTGTTGCACCAAGTTGCAGGAGCCTCGCTCGCAGCTTCCTTGCAGCCCAGTTGAATCTGCATCAGAGAATCCGTCAGCAACAGTATCGGAATAGAAACACTGGATTAGAACCGCCATGGATGTCGCTACAAGTGGTAGCGTATCGATTTATCACGCAGTAGTGGGGGGGCGCGTACTTTGGATATGAACTATCTCCGAGCCCGAATATGGCAAACCGCAACGACCGGAGGCAGTTGGTGTTGTTGAGTTTCTCTCGCCTGAGGTTCTTCCAGAACTTGAGTGTGTTCTTTGGCATGTCACCTTGTCCAGTAGTTGACGTGACGAAGACGACCAGCGATGAACGGAGTATATCTGCCTGTTTGTGGTGATGGCTCTGTTAGACCGATGCCTGTAGCGGAGAAGATAGTGACGAATTTATGACGGGTAACGCACCAACTTGAAGTTATCCATCTCGTCCACCGTCGTCTGAAAATGCAGCCGTTCCACCGTTTTGCCCAGCTCGCCCGCGATGTCCTCGGCGGCTCCAGTCTCACTCCCATACAGCACGGCCATGCTCCTGCCTTCAATCACAGCGGGCTGCACCACCCCACCGGATTCACCAATATCGCCCATGTTTGTTTGTTTACACCGCGAGCTCCGCGACAGGCAACTCTCCCGTCGATACTCCGCAGTCTCCTCAGTCACCCAAGCAGGCTTTCCAGTGCCGGTTAGGAATAGGTGTGGGGGCCCACGGAACTTCTACCGCATGGCGTTGAGAGTCGCAAGGAGTTGATAACTACACAATGGTTTACCTCCTAGAAGGCCCCAGTCAGCCTGTGGTGGTGTGGCGACAATGAGCATATAAGAGCGGCTGGTTCAATGGGTAACCCCAGATAAAGTCGTAATGGGTTCTGAGTGGCAACGTTGGAGAGAGCACCTTGCTAGATTTCTGTTTATTGGCGACCGAGATTAGTGTCGAATCGCCGGTGTATCTCCGCTAGCTATTCGCTAGCCGAGCCAGATCATCGAATGACCGCGTGGTAGCCCTTTTGAGAGACGAGAACTGGGTTCTGTTCCTTATCAGATCGGTTGTGGGGCATCAGACCCGAAACCGGCAGCCAGTCACCCCAGTTGTGTGTGGTATTAGTCACCGCCACCGGGTTTGAAATGGGTGGAGGCTCTCAACATCGATCCACCCACCTCACCATCAACACTTGGAGTGTCGATTGGGAAGGCAACTTACCATCTGAATTACTAAATAATGGGTATCACCGATGGCCATATGACAAGGTCGGGTTTTGTTTTGCCAGTCAATCCCGTGCGTTGCCCAGACGGCGAAGAGTTGAATTCGAGCAGGTGCCCCGCCTGTCACATGCTCCGCCAGTGATGCGTGTTTCGCTCTGGGCCTGCATGGCAGTTGCGGCGACTCACGGGGAGGCATCTAGATTTCAACGACAATTCTCGATAGGTCGGACGGAGGTGGCGCCCATATTCCGCGCCTTGACACCAATTACTTGTTACTCATTGACGGTAGACTGATATGCATGGACAAAACAACAGTCTCGAATGGAATAGTTTGGAAAGATTCCGGGGTACCCCGCCAAGGATTGCATGGCGAGCTCCTGCGTTTTACTCCCTCCTCTTACATACCTACACAGTACATATGTCTGGATCGACGGACTCGGGACTCAAAAATCAGTGTACCAGGTTGTATAACTAGAATCTCAGGTATGATGCGATTTTAGTAATTATTGTGTGCGGTTACGCATTAACCGCCTTCCTAGGATCTCGCCGGTGTTGCCCTCCGACTGTCAAAGTTGGCTGGGCCCGCCAAGTTTGGTTTGTTGTCAAGGCTTGAGCTCCCGGACCCATTAAACAGGGGTTTGTTTCCGAACATGCCACTAGCCCCGGATCTAGACCTGGGTTGTGATGTCGTGGCTGTCTCACAGTTGGGTAGGTTGGTACCTTATCTGCCCTCTACCGAGTGTAGGTATGTACCGTACTCGGTACTCTGTGTAAGGTGTTTGTGTGCATGCAATCCTAAGAATGCTGAAGACTGTGGGATGGGATCAGTTTGCAACCCGACCGTTCATGGTTCCCCGGTGCTCCTTCCCGAGCTACCGAGAGCCTAGAGACCTTATTTCTCGGTTGGTATCTCCGCTTGTTTACCTCTCGATGTCTACTGTGTACGGTGACTGCCCACTTGACTGGTTCCCGTGCACAGGTCATAGAACCTAAAGTACGAATCACCTCACAAGAGATGCTTGCCTACCTATTTCGGCAATCGAGAAATTGTAATCACCGTCCAGTCACCCTGGGCTAGAGCGAGAGTATAAATTGAGAAATCTCGATCCAAGAGCCTGACCTCTTCCTCTTTCCGCAAACATACCACTTCTACAGATCATCCACCTCCAGTATCCTGCGCGAGGCAACTTCGACTTTGCACAAACTCTTGACCACCTACGCATCGGTCACTTCAACTCAACGCACCTTACCTATCAGAATTTCCCCGGAATTTTGGAGTTGATTCATCTTTTGCAAAGTAAGTGCTGAAGGCTCCTATGCACAGAAAACGCCATATCTTATTGAAGCTTTGGATTTCTTTTTGAAGCTTGTGGTCTGAGTTGCAGAATCGCAGACTGACTTGTTCGGTGAACAGCGGAGCCCTGCACCGACCAACCTTACCCCACTTGACCCCGGCAAGAACCTTACCAGGCCAAGGCAGGTACGTACCCTGGCCTGCCGCCACGCCTTCCTCTCGCTTAATTCCCCGAACGCCTGGCAAAAATATTTGTTTCTGGCTGTGCCGCTCTCACATCTTTCCCTTTCTCTCTCCACGTCAAATCACTAAGGATCGATCAAAAGCTTCCCACAACCTTCGACCATACCCGTCAACCTTTCTAGGGCACGTAGCTACCCTTCAACATCCCCCCGCACCCAGAGTTCAATCGCACTTGTCTGTTCCCCTCGGTTCCTCGTTTTCACTAGGCACCTTCACCCGCACACGACGAGTCAATACACCCGTCATTTGACACAGCTTGTGGACCTCTCCATCCTCACATCTTATCAAACTTGACATCACTATCAAGAACCATGTCTACTACCGTGGAGAAGGTCTCTGACGCAGCCGCCGCTGCCGTCAATGAAGTTACCAACACTCTGGCCAACACCTCTATCGCTGGCAAGACTGCCGAGGACAACTCGGCCAACAACGACGCTGTGCTTGCCAGCGCTGCCGAAGGTCGCCGATTGTACATCGGAAACCTGGCTTATGCGACAACGGAGGGGGAGTTGAAAGACTTCTTCAAGGGTTATCTTGTGTAAGTTGCCCTCTTCTCTCATTTTCCCATCGGCCGCGCGTCGACACCTTCACCGCTCGTTGTCCCGAGTGCCCACCATACCGCCTTTCACCTTGATGCCTATACTTGCCCGACCCGAAATGGTTGATGGCTGCGTGCGGCATTGTGTCTGTCTTGCCTACACCGATGCAGATTCGTGGGCCGCAAGATAGCTTGTTTGATGCCCTGGCATGGCCAGCACTGCTTCTTTATGACTCATCATCCTTTTCCCTTGTACCCTCACTAACCGTGCATCGGTTCTTGTCGCAGTGAGTCTGTTTCGATCCCGAAGAACCCTCGCACTGACCGCCCCGTCGGTTACGCCTTCGTCGACCTGTCGACCCCCAGCGAGGCCGAGCGCGCCATCGCCGAACTTTCGGGCAAGGAGATTTTGGAGCGTAAGGTCTCCGTCCAACTCGCTCGGAAGCCTGAGACCAGCGACAAAGCGGAGGGCGCCAACGTCGAGGGTGGTGCCGAAGGCACCCGCCGCCGGCACTCTACCCGTGGTCGCGGCCGGGCTGGCCGTGGCCGTGGTGGACGTGCCCGCGGTGGCCGTGGCAGCGGTGTAAGTTTCCTGTGGCACCAAGTTGCTGAAGACATGGGCATAGATGGCTGACAGGATCATAGGACGAGAAGAAGGAAGAGGGTGGCGCGGATGCCGATGATGCGGCTGCTGCCGCAGAGCCGGAAGCCCTCAAGGATGTCACCAACGAAGCTACTGGTGACAAGGATGGCAAGTCGGGCAAGGCCCAAGCTCGTCCCCGGGAGCGTCGGGAGCGCGGCCCCCCGGCCGACGGTATCCCGTCCAAGACCAAGGTCATGGTTGCTAATCTCCCATATGACCTGACCGAGGAGAAGGTCGGTCGAACTCTCCCCCAGTTGATCGACGGTAACGATTACTGACACACTCTGCAGCTCAAGGAGCTATTCGACGCTTACCAGCCCTTGTCGGCTAAGATCGCTCTGCGCCCCATTCCCCGTTTTATGATCAAGAAGCTCCAGGCTCGCGGCGAGCCCCGCAAGGGCCGTGGTTTCGGCTTCGTTACGCTGGCCTCGGAGGAGCTGCAGCAGCAGGCCGTCGCAGAGATGAACGGAAAGGAGATCGAGGGCCGTGAGATTGCCGTCAAGGTTGCCATCGACAGCCCTGACAAGACGGATGATGATTTCAAGGCCACCGAGGCGGAGGACACGAACGGTGCCGAGCAGGTTGAGGCTGCTCCGGCTGTGGCTGCCGCCTAGATGATGATGCTCTACTCTTGACGAGCACGCAGCATACGTCAATGGAGATGCGAATGCACGCGCTTTTTCTATTCGGCAATCTCCCTGTTCGTCTGTATTACTTTTGGGCGCGTGCATCTTCTTAACGACCGGGAATGGGTGGATGACATTTTTTTTTCCTTTTTTTTGCCAATGGCTAGACGGGATATTTTTATGAAAGCGAGATTGAGGGAGGGATACTTATGGCGTCCTGGAATTTGCGCAGGCTTCTAAAAGGGGTACTGCGGGTAGAGTTCAGGGACACTTATCCATTATCTTGCGGCTTTCTGCAGAAATATCCCCTAATATCCTCATGACCTACTTTCTTACTTTCTTTACGTGGGGAAGGTGATGGACGGCTTTCACTCTTTCCGTCTCGCACCCTCGGGCGTGTACACTAGGCTTCGCCGGAGTCGGGTTGGGGGATATGAAAAGTTTTCGGTCTCTACGATCCGTGATGCCTTTTGCATGTTGATTTTCCGAGTGATGTGATGTGTGCGTGTTTGTACCAAGCATGGCGTGTTCTGTGTGGGTGGAAGGACGGGAGGTCGCAGCGGTTCCTGCAGGGGGTCATGGCGAGGCATGGTTGCGGCGGCGTCCAGACCCTGCCGATTGGCCCCGCCCAACCGAAGTCCAGAACCACTTGTCCTGTCGCGATAAACTTCCCCCAGAATTTCGAGGCGCAAACAATTCCATCTTTCTTGCGCCGTCTTCTGGAGTTCGACAGAAGTTACGTAGTTGTGCTATTTCGCGATTTGCAAATTGTTGATATCACGACAGCCCAATCCGCTCGAATACTTCCAACATCCAAGTCGGGTGCAAACACCACGATATCTGAACGTCTCGAATTATCTTCCTCGATCCGCTCGGTTTAGTACGGTAGATTACACCCAACAGCTGGTCGCCCAAGATGGCTTCAAAGGCTATGTGGGAGGTCGATCCCGAGACGAGGTCCAAAGTAGGTGCATAGTTCCTGCCATTCCCCATTTGTCCTCTCGTCCCCTGCCGTCTGTCATGTTCTCTTTGCTCGCTCAACTTGCTGACAGCGCCCCCTTTTCTTTCTTTTGCGCGTGCATCTAGCTCGTCACCATCCAAGCCGAAGCCCAAAACAATATCTGCTGCGACTGCAGCGCGCCCTCCCCGCAGTGGGCCTCTCCCAAGTTCGGCATCTTCATCTGCCTGTCCTGTGCCGGCGTCCACCGCGGCCTCGGCGTCCACATCTCCTTCGTCCGCTCCATCTCCATGGACGCCTTCAAGGCCGCCGAAATCGAGCGCATGCGCCTGGGCGGGAATGAGAACTGGCGCCGGTTCTTTGAGCAGCATGAGGACACCAAGATGCGCGGGCTCAGCTGGGATGATGCTACGATTGCGGAGCGCTATGGTGGGGAGGCCGGCGAGGAGTGGAAGGAGAGGCTGAGCGCCAAGGTCGAGGGCCGCGAGTACGTGCCCGGGGAGAAGCCAGCGGCGAGTGCGAGCGCCAGCCCGGCGCCTGGCGCGGGGGGCCCGTCGACGGCGCCTACGCGTAGCGGGCCGAGGTCGGGCACGCCGCTGAGTGGGAGTGCTGGTGCTGCTGCGGCGCCCACGGGTGGGAGCAGGGACGAGAGCCCCGTGCCGGGCGGGAAGATCAAGGTGGATGTGGACTATTTTTCCAAGCTGGGCGAGCGGAACGCGCAGCGGTCGGCGGACTTGCCGCCCAGCCAGGGTGGCAAGTACGCTGGTTTTGGCAGCTCAGGGTCGTCGCGGCCGCAGAAGCAGGAGCAAGCTATCCCGGGGTTTGATGACTTGCAGAAGGATCCCGTGGCGGCTATCTCCAAGGGATTTGGGTGGTTTGCGTCGACAGTCACGAAAACGGCCAAGACGGTCAATGAGGGGTTCATCCAGCCTACGGCGAAACAGGTGTGCCACTCTCTTACTCCTCGCGGCCCCCGTAGCCTCCACGCACTAACCAAATTGTGCTAGATATCCGAGACCGACTTCGCGACCCAAGCCCGTAACGCTGCCGCCCAGGCCGCGCGATCGGCCCAAGCAGGTGCTAAGACGGCGCAGGATGGGTTCACTCGCTTCGTTGAAGGCCCCGGTGGCAGCGGGTATAAGCCAGTGAACACCAACAGTGACAATTTTGACGAGAGCAGGCGAGGGTTCTGGGACGATTTCTCTGCCGCCGCCGACCAGAGGCAGGCTAGCGGGAGCGCAATAGGCACGGCGGCTATGGGGAAGGGCGGGAGGCAAGGGGGCTCACAGGCCCCGGCGGCAAACAATAAGAAGGAGGAGTGGGATGATTGGTGAGGGGATGGTTGGTGAGGTGAGGGCTGTGTGGTGTTGGATGTGGGTTGGGGGAGAGGAGCAGTAGGTGAGGAAACAAGCAGACGGAGTTCCGGTGGCTTCCTGTAGGCATCGGGTTCATTTGACGAGTTCTAATCATGATAAAGCGGAGACAGTTTTGGTTGTTACATCCCCCTGATATCCGTCTGGTGTTGTTGCGGGAGACAAGGACATTTCGGGCCAGGGTTAGGGATGAGCTTCGACATGCTGCAACGGTCGCTTGGCCGAGGTTGGCATCGGCACTAGCCGGGGATGGCCTTGGACAAACCGATCGTCATGGGCCGCTTTGAACGCTTCCCTCTTCCCTTCCCAGCCCGCCATTGAACGCCAAAACCTCACCATGTCAGCGCTCCGGATATTGGTCCCCATCAAGAGGGTGATTGACTATGCGGTGAGTGAGTTACCAAGATAGGAGACCCCGTCCGATCAATTTGGCCTCCGCACGACTACACCTTCCCGATCTGATGCGTCCATAATGAACTGGCCCCGGCTGACTGGCGCTGTTTTCCCGATGTAGGTCAAGCCGCGCGTCAACAAGGCGCAAACCGGCGTCGAGACGGCCGGTGTCAAGCACAGCATGAACCCCTTCGACGAGCTCTCGGTCGAGGAGAGCGTGCGCATCCGCGAGAAGTCCCGTGCCCCCGGCGGCGTTGAAGATATCTGCGTCCTCAGCGCCGGGCCCCCCAAGGCCCAGGATATCCTGCGTACCGCCATGGCCATGGGCGCCGACCGGGCTATCCACGTCGACGTAAAGGAGGGCGACGACCTCGAGCCCCTGGCCGTTGCCAAGCTGCTCAAGGCGGCAGCCGAACAGCAGAAGAGCAACCTCGTCATCCTCGGCAAGCAGAGCATCGACGACGACGCCAACCAGACGGGTCAGATGCTGGCTGGGCTGCTGGGGTGGCCGCAGGCGACGCAGGCGAGCAAGGTCGAATTCGGCGAGGGAGACGCTGTCAGCGTCACGCGCGAGGTGGACGGTGGTGTTGAGACGGTGCGCGCGAAGCTGCCGATGATCATTACGACGGATCTGCGACTCAACGAGCCTCGTTATGCGAGCCTACCGAATATCATGAAGGCGAAGAAGAAGCCGCTGGAGAAGAAGACGCTGGCCGACTTTGGCATTTCGGCGGAGAAGAGGCTCAAGGTGCTCAAGGTTACGGGTGAGTTGTGCGCAAGTGGTGCGGCCCGAATATTTAGGCTTTGGCTAACTATGCATAGAACCACCTGCGAGGCAAGGCGGCGGCAAGGTCGAAGATGTGGACGGTCTCATTTCCAAGCTCAAGGAGCTCGGCGCTATCTAGAAAATAGGACCGGACCTTGTATATATTATGTACATCGTACTCTCTCACGCAATAGAGTCGGCGGCATGCTGTGCTATGGCAGGAAGTACGAAGATGCAGTATGTCCAGCTCCTGGGTCCCTCATCTCATCCAACAACAGACGGCCGACCCAAGTCCTGGTTGTTGGTACCTGGGTTGGCTAAACACGGATGCCTGGGGAGAGAACACCCCGCAATTTGGCCTCTCGACGTTGGCCACCAGCTCCGGACGGTTGTTTCCAATCTGGACCAACGAGTCAAGTCGGAAGGCGAAACGAAACCCTCGGTTTTTTGCACAGCTTCCCACATCCCTGTGTGACTCCATCACTTTGTCGAGCCCGAAGCCGCAGCAAAAGAATGAGAGGAGCCGCCCGATTGAGGAAAGTTTAAGTGGACGACCCCTCCGAACCCCCGTTTTTCGGCCCTGTGCCTGTGGGCTCCCAGCCAATGGTAACTCGGCCAATTGGTTGGGTGCGAAATCTGGTGGACCCCAGTCGACAAAAGGGCATTTTTTTCTCCCGCCAATCCGACATTCCGTCCCTTCTTTTTCCTTTGAGTCAACTTCGAACAACGCAGACTTCCATTGAGTGGGAACTTGAATTACCACAAAACCCAACACATCCTATCGTGGACCCTGAAACGGCTCCTTTACTTGAACCGAATTGGCCCTTATCGAAACCGCGCTGATGAAAGGTCGCCTCTCCATCTTCACTTCTCAGGTATGTTTGCGCTGCACCGGGGGTCGTGTGCTCCCCTACCCCACTGTGCACTCCCCTCTGTTTCCGATGTCCCTTTCCCGACTCCGGGGCGCGCGACGGCTATATGGGCTTTCCAAAGCCCGTCCGACCGTTCGCCCGGCCTCCCGTTCCTCTGGCTCTTCCATGACAACTCTCAAGTCCACGGACAGAAGCTAATGTGCTGGCGCGTTAGGACTACCTCTCAGGTCCGCCCAACCATCTAGGGTCTTGACTCACCGCTTCATACTGACGAGAATTTTTAGACCATCTCTGGAGAGCCCTGTCCGCTTAAGAGCCTCCCTGTCCGACACTAGAGTTTTATATCCTTCTTTACCTTCACCCAAACACCTATCACCAGCATGTTCGCTTCAGTGGCCGCCCGCCTCCCCCGTGCCTTGGGTCATGCTGCCCCCAAGGCCCCCCTCCGCCTCGCAGGCCAGGCTCGCCTCCTGAGCAGGCTGGCGGCGGACGGAAGCAAGGGCAGAGCTATGCCCGTTCTTAACACCACTAGAGCCACTGCTGCTGCGTCCGGCGTTGACGCTACCTTGACCATCAGGGTACGTTGCCGCCCGATGCATCACTTCAGGCCTTGCCCCCACTGACTCCCTCGCGATAGGACGGCCCTGTGTTTCATGGTACGGCTTTCGGCGCCAACTCAAACATTTCCGGCGAAGCTGTCTTCACCACCTCGCTCGTCGGCTATCCCGAGTCCATGACGGATCCCTCTTACCGTGGCCAGATTCTGGTTTTCACGCAACCCCTCATTGGCAACTACGGCGTGCCCTCGAATGAGCGCGACGAGTACGGCCTCCTCAAGTACTTCGAATCCCCCCATATCCAGTGCGCCGGAGTAGTCGTTGCGGACGTGGCCGAGAAATACAGCCACTGGACGGCTGTCGAGAGCCTGAGCGAGTGGTGCGCACGCGAGGGTGTTCCTGTCATTTCGGGCGTCGATACCCGTGCCATTGTCACACACCTGCGCGAGGAGGGTTCCTCCCTCGCCAGGATCTCGATTGGTGATGAATACGATGCCGACGAGGACGAGGGCTTCATTGACCCTGGTGCCATCAACCTGGTCAAGCGTGTGAGCACCAAGGCTCCGTTCGTCGTTTCCAACCCTAAGGCGACCTTTCACGTTGCCCTGATCGACTGCGGTGTCAAGGAGAACATCTTGCGCAGCCTGGTTAGCCGCGGCGCATCCGTCACCGTCTTCCCCTACAACTACCCGATCCATAAGGTTGCCGACAACTTTGATGGTGTCTTCATCTCCAACGGCCCCGGTGACCCGACTCATTGCCAGGAGACTGTTTACAACCTAGGCCGCCTGATGGAGACTTCGTCGGTTCCTATCATGGGTATCTGCCTCGGCCATCAGCTCCTTGCTCTTGCTGTTGGCGCCCAGACCATCAAGCTCAAATACGGCAACCGTGCTCACAACATTCCGGCCCTCGATCTGACCACTGGCCAGTGCCACATCACCAGCCAGAACCATGGCTATGCCGTCGATGCCAGCACCCTACCGAGCGAATTCAAGGAGTACTTCGTGAACCTCAACGACGGGAGCAACGAGGGTATGATGCACAAGACCCGCCCCATCTTCTCGACGCAATTCCACCCTGAGGCGAAGGGCGGCCCGATGGACAGCTCTTACCTGTTTGACAAGTACTTGGAGAACGTCCACATGTACAAGGGCAATTCCAAGGTGTACCGTGACAACAGGCCGTCGCAGCTGATGATCGACATCCTTAGCAAGGAGCGCGTCGGTGTCGAACCTTCGCCCCTCGCTGCCAACGCAATTTGAGTTTCTTTCCAGCTTGCTTGCATAGTTCGGTTACGGATTTGGGGTTCAGCGTTCCTTTCGTCGTTCAATGATTTGGAGGCATCTTTTCATGGGAGTATGAGGAGGGGTCTTGGGTCATCTGATGGGCAGATTGATATCAGTTGGATGTGTCTTCCCTTGTGTAGATACTAAAAGTGACTTGCTTCTCGTCGATACTACATGACTGTCTTGGCGGTGATATATTTTCTCCCTCGTTATTTCCTTGTGACCGTCTTGTAGCCATTGATTCTTACCACACATTTGGGTATCACGGCCCTTATTTTGGCTAGTTTTATCGATTGATGAACCGCACAGCACAGGCACAGGTCAGAAAAGGGCGGACGTTGAAATCAGGGTATCTATTCCATATGGCTCAAACTTTTCGACACCTTCCACGAGGGAGTCTGTTGACGCCTCTTTACCTTACATACATGACAAGTTGGGTAGATTGCTAGAGACGAGCACGAGAGGCCCGGAACCCCTCCCCCCAAATAGCGAGTCAACTGCCGGTTCACATATCGGTCTGGGGTAGATAGGTGTACCCCGCACCGATAGACGAACAAACATAATTATGCTGAGAACGGTTGCTTCCCTTTGCTGGGCTGGGGTTCTGTCTCTCTTTCTTCCAATTGTTGTTTTTCTTCTTCTAGCTGACCTGCCCGCCTTGTCGTCGGGTCGTTCGAACTTGCAAGCTTATTTGATGCTTTTTTATTCTCGGTGATGGGAGTGCGCGCGAATTTTGGTAGTATGTACATGGATTTTGTTTCGTTCCTAGTGCGGGAGGAGCTTTTCGAGCTTTCTCAAGTTGGTGGTTGTCGAAGGTTGTTTTAAGGTGAACGCCGAGGGCCAGTTGGCCATTGGTCAGGTTCAGCTGGAAAATCCACGTTGTGATGCGGGTTCTGAGGTGGGTGTTGACACTGATTAATGGGCTTGAGGTGGACGGGGCATGTGCTAGTCTACCACCCGCGGAGCGGTTGAGGTGTGTCCTAGAACCGATCCCGTCTACCACCACCGCCACCACCACCACCCCACCTTCCACCGCGGCCGCCACCACCGCCACCGCCAAACGTGGGAAGCGGCTGGCCGTCAAAGCGCGAGCGGGGGACCTCGTCGCGGTAGCGGTCGCGGCCACCAAAGTCCCTGTCACGGTCGTCGCGGCGGTCGCGGCGATCGTCGTTCCGATCTCGGTAGCCGCGATCGTAGTCGTTCCGGCGGCCGCCGCCGCGGTAGCCACCATCATCGCGTGCGGGCCGCCGGGGGGAAGGGGTGCGGCGGCGGGGAGGCGGACCGCCCCGGTTGCCGCCGCGGCCGATGCCCATACGGCGGCGCTCGCGCTCGCGGTGCGGAGGGCGGATGCCGACGAAGGCTTCCTTGCCACGGTCGACAAACAGGTCGCCGTCTTCGAAGGTGTACCGGTTGATTTCTTCCGGGCGGCCCAAGTCGCGACGGCGGTCCTTGGTGATGTGCGCGTTCATGTTGTCAAGCCGGCGCTCGGCGACATCCTCAGGGACGGGCTTGTATTGAATGGACGGGAATGCGCGCGTAGTCTTGTAGTCGACGCTGCGGTCATTATCGTCGTTGTAGTCGCGGCCGCGGTCGCGGTCGCCAGCAGTGGTTGCAGCCGATGCCGGCATTTGTGCCTGGCGGTAGTGGTTCGTTCCTCGGCCACGCGGACCCAAAGGCGCTCCCTCGACGCCTGGGTAGCTGCGCGCTGGCCCGGTCGGAACCGGAGGAGGACCGAGAGGCTGCCTCGTAGAATTGCGGCGGATGGGCTCCATCTCTGCGTTCACCAGATTGGCTGTAATGGTTCCTTCCTCGTTCAGCTCGTAACGAACTTCCCAGCGATTTGATGATCGTCCACCTTCGGATCGCTCTCGGTCGATCCACTCAACCACCTTATCCTCGGGAATGAAATCCGCCCAGAGTTCCTTTCTGTTTCGCTCGTTGGGCCACACAGTTCCGTGCAAAGCCGTGCGCACTCGCGAGGCTGCGGAAATGCTGTTGAAACTCACTAGCGCGTGAGTGCGAATTTGGTCGAGATGGAAATCAACTAGACAGCTCGGATCGGGTGCCGAACCAGGTAATGCAGCAAGGTCGATCAAGTAGTCCTGCAACATCGGCTCCCTCAAAGGCCTCATAAAATTTTTGATGTAGAGCGCAGATGTGGCGGGGTGCTGTGCTGGCGCAACGTCTCTTTCGAACTCTTCGATCGGCTCGTCGGCGGCGTTGCCCAGTTGCTCTTGGTAGTGTTGCGGACTAGGCGCCCGGTCCTGCCGCCAGTTGCGCTCTTCGGCGGGTTCGTAATGCTTCCCTTTATCGGACGGAGAAGTCTCTCGGGTAGCTGCGTGGGTACCTGTCGCTGTTTGCAGGGTAAACACTGGCCGAGCCGCAGGGGAGTCTTCACGGGTCGATTGGGCGGGGAGGTCGCTGCTGTGCTGAGGAATATCCCCTTCTCCAGATTGGTCATCGCTAGGTCGCGCGCGCTTTCTGGACGACTCGATCTCGGGCGGGGGGCTTCGCGACCGGCGTTTGCGGCTCACAGCATCCGTAATGATTTCGGTAACAGGGACCGGCTTGGTCCTGGCAACCTCGTCAGCATCCTCAGGGGCCAAAGCCTCTGTTTGAACTGAGGCTTCTGCCGACTCGGCGGGCTCAATGACAGCTGCGGGTGTGTTGTCCGTGTCTTGGTTGGCGATCGGAGCTTCGGCAGCGGCCTCGGTGGTTGAGGGATGCGGTGCCTCTGCAGACTCTTCTTCCCGTGGTGGATCTGAGTGGCCGCTGTACTGATCCTCCGCCACACCCTTCTCAGACGGTGAACCACTCGCTTCGTGATCGTCTCCCGTTGGCTCTGGTGATGTTCGGTCGCTCTCAAACGTAGCTAACCGGTCGATGAGGTCGGCTTTTTTCCCATTCTGCGGTAGGTTGCGTCGTTTTAGCTCCTGGCGCAACTCAATTACCGTCAACCGACTGAAGTCTACCGCCATGCTGGTTGGTGATGTGGTGGTGGCGGGAAAGCAAGTTGAAACTGGAAAATGCGCGTCGCAATGACAGGGCGAAGTCCAAGTTCAACAAGGAGCAAAAAGTCGCCTACCTAATGCGACTTTGCAAGTCATTTAGTTCATTACAGGGATCTTTAGCGTGTTTTTGTTTAGCGCACGGTCCAAGCCCTGCCCTGCCTTGTGGCAGCTCAGACCCTGAACCTAGCATCTTCGATTTGCCGGACAAGGAATTTGGGCTTTCACCTAGCTCTTGACCTCACCTCACAATCGTTGCTGTGGTGTTCTCTCTCTGTGTCTATACATCTGTATATTCTAACTTCTAGATATGAAAGAAAAGTAAGGCTTCCTCCACGAAGCGACTCTGAAGGGTTGCATTTGAGCACTCTCCACCCTTGGGTGTCTGCAAGCCCTGCAGTGTCAGGTGCTGGCAATGATGCAGGTACAGATGTCGGCATCTCAGACTGATTTTTTCGCCTTACATGGTGGATTGACTCTGCTGTCTCATCCTCATTCGCCAGCTCCTTGCCCATTACACCTCAAGGCGGCCCGGGTTCTCAAGCGATGAAGGCGTGGCAGTCGTGGCTGCCGGAAACGGCCAAAACCGGTAAATCAATAGATGCCCAAAATCGGTCTTTGTATTCAGAAGGTGCCACCCTGATTTCGGCGGTTGGCTTTTCCATTGTTCTCAACCCCGACATTTGGTTTCTTCGTGACGACGGAAATAGAAATCGAGAATGCGCTTTCTTTCTTTTCGAACCTTCCACCGCTCGACTCAACTCAATCGTGACCAGACCTGAGAGTGAAACAGCTGCACCGCCGTCAGTGCCGTCACCACCCTCGACCTGAGTCCAGCAGCTTGTCATCTTGTTCTCGACGCCATCAACCCCCCCATCTTCGTCCTGGCTGTGACTCTCCCATATAGCCATGAATTTCACCACCCTGCCCCCGCCGCATAGGCCAAGGATTACGGAAGCAATCACCGCTTTGGGTGATTCGCCCGTATCGACACCCCGTTCGCAAGACACAGACGTGGACATGCAGGACATAAATTGGACTGAAAGCATTGGAGATGAGACATTATATGACAGCCCACGACCTTCAATTGAGATTGGTCTTGACACCAGCCTCCGAGGTGGTGTAATACATCCACCGCCGAATCTTGTTTGGGCTGGAAAGGCGGCCGTTGCTTCACACCTGGGCCAGCAAGTTGAGTATGCCCAGTATGACGAGGATGAGGTGGATATCGACTACGAGGACCTCGAGGATGGATACGAAGACGATGGCTACAGCACCAGCAGTGACTGGGATGACTACGGCACACTTCCGCTGACCATCGACGAGTACGAGGAGGCTGTGGCCCGCATGGAGGGCAGTGATGGCTGGAATACGGACCAGAAGAAGCTACACAAGCTGATCTACATGCGCGGTCTCCATCCCATGATGCCGTCGTGGTGGAGAGTGAACTTTAAGATGTGGGGAATCACACAACCGCATCTTGACCACGTCTTCACGCCCAAGCATAGCAAAAAGCGCGTGGCTATCCATGCATACGGGAACGAAGTAGCTGGTAAGTCAGCGTGCTCTCCATTCTCGTATCTCCCGGGGTTATTGACTTCGACGCAGCGGGTAAAGCGCTCGAGTCCTTGTTCTATCTCTCCCAAACGGTCACCGACTACGAGGAAATCGGGAACCAGGAAAAGATTGCCAAAACCGTGGTGAGGGGCATCCGGGGCTATATCAAATGGGCCATGCGGGACGTCGGGATCGACATGCGCAAAACACAGCTCAACTTGCTAGTGCAAGCGTACCCACCAGATTTCCGAGCCGACGACGATTCCGAAGCGGTAGAGAGCGATTTTGCGCCCTCGCCCGTCAGTAGCAACGAATACCAGGGACAAGAGATGGTGGGCACCGATGAATACAAAGATAAGGCCGTCGAAACCTTTGAGGCCGCAGAGGCGGAGCGCGCCAGACGGTTCACACAAGCCGTTTCGCGCGACCTCGAGAGGAGATTGCTGGATATGGGCCGACGCTGGCGTGACCGGCTGCGGACCAAAAAGGGAAAGGGTTTAATCGCACCGCCTCCGACCTTGTATGCCTTTGCTGTCATTCAGCACATTGCCATGCTTGCCAGCCACGATCCGAGCTCATCGGAGAACCCGGTTGTCGTCCTGGAGCAGGTCCGTTTGAATGATCGCGGCAAGTGGCTGTGGAATGCCTTATCCATTGCTCTTCCCATCAATATGGCGAGGGATGCCCTGAACAGTATGTGGGAGACAGGCGTCGTGGTAGCGGAGCATCCGGATCAGGAAATCGATCCCGATCTGTGAAATGATGGGGGAAGGGTCGAAATGGGTGGTGTTCAGTTTCATCGCTGGGGAGCAGATAAATACTAGATACCTACCTTGATACCTAATAAGTTCGAGAGCCATATACCCAATCAAGGTTTTACTGCAATATTATCGGGGTTGTCTTGCACAGTTGTGTTTCATCCAGCCTTCCATGTCCTTCAAGGTTTTTTTCTTCTTCTAAGATAAAAAGAAAGAAAAGGCTGGGCTGGTCCCAAAGTCCCTCGGTGTACGAAGTAGGTTGGGAGTTTTTCAAGACGTCGCCCGGTGTTAGTATGTATCTTGCTCAAGCTGACGGATGTCTCTCTCTCCAGTCCGGGTGCGCCGGCTCCACCATAACTGGATATGATTCTAGACTGTGATTCTCTCCCGGTCAGTGGAATTCCGATTCAGTTCCGACCCCAGGGCCGTTCGTAGCGGAGGGGTAGTAATGGAGGTGATGTTTTGAGTTAAGTGACATATTTCCCTTCTTCCACTCTTATTCAACTATTCCGTACAGGAATTTGTGTGTTCATTTCGTTCCATAATACACATTTCCCTTTCCTTAGTCAGCGGGGCCCGTGTCGGGTGGCAGGTTGCTGCTCTCCGAGATCGCTGCGTCACATCGGACTGATAAAAACGCTTGGCAGCTGCTGATGGATTTTGGCATCGAATAGGAACAGCAACCGATAATCGGGCCAGGCTGAGGCGCAGCGACATCCACCCATTCCGACACGAATCCGGAGCCGGGCCCAGCCAAGTCCGGGGAAGGGAAAAGCCCAGCACGAAGGGTGCGCATGACTGATGATCTGATAATCTAGGGCCTGTCAAGGGCTGCGAGTGGTCATTTTATCTCGCAAGTGTCTCGGAGCTTTCGGGACAAGGCTGCCTATTGCTCACAGATTCGTGCAACTCCTTGAGGTGGAATGCGTGGGATTACCGTTTCGGCTCAACGTTCGCACCGTAAACCTAATCTGAAGAGGCGGTGGGGATGCGACCCCCAAAATCGCAGATCATAGCAGCGCCAAGGAGACCTGGCTGATGAGGCGTCTGCTGGCGGTCACCACTAGGAACGAAGAGAGGGAACACGCAGAGCAATGAAATAATCAATCACCCGGCCTGGCTGGAGCCGGTGAATGAGCGTCTCAGCTCGGGCCGTCCGAAGGGAAGTTTTCTGGAAGGAGCTGACTTTGGCAGACGTAATTTACAGCCCTGATGCCTGTCGGGCCCCTGTCGTTCCCTTGCCTGCTGACATTGCACAACCTCTGATTTGCCAGAGATTGGAAGAGCGGGTCATCTTCGCTTGCACCCTGGCGGGCTCCCGTTGTCGAGAACAGGGCATCGAGCTGCTCCTCCCTCAAAATCGCCGCTCAACAGTGAGTCCTCGAGGCCAGCCATCTCCAGTTCCAGACCCTGACGCCCTCCCACGGTTGCCTTATTTCCCTCGGCTTCGAAATTCCACGATACCGCCCCAAATCGCCGTTTCAGCCTGCCTTCCTCCTCAAATACCACTTTGATTATCTAGGCTTTCCTGTCGCAAAGGCACTTTCGAACTCAAGTGGTCCGCCTTCATCTGGCGAAGATCTGATAACCAGTACTGTGGGTCGGGGACCACAGGAGATGATTATGCAGTTCGCCTTCCCTCCCGGTTCAAGCCCCTGAGAACGACAGCTACACTAGCCCCGGGCTACTTGCTTCCGCAACCTCGCATTCTTGAATCAGCGATACTCTTTTCCTTTCTCCATCCCACGAACTCCCATCGCCCTCCAATCGAATCCTGTGGCGTCCCTTCACATGGGGATGGTGGCCCTACCTCTTTGATACTCGCATCGCCCAACAATTCACGACAGCTAGCGACATCGGACGTATTCTGTCCACCACAGCCATTCATCACCTTTGTCCCCCTCTGCTGAGGTGTTTGTCGTCCAGGCGGCTTACGGCCTCCTACATTCCTAGCAAACCGCCCGCCGAAGCTCAGCTGTTACTTTGCAGCCCAAGAAGATGACGCTGTCCGGAGCTTCTAACCTTTCGGCACTGCATCCTCATGCAGAAACCGCACCTGCTCCTCGCCGGACCGCTTTACCAACGAGACCTACGTCTTCGAAGGACCTGGGGGACTCGACACAACGTCCAAGGCACGAGGCCGGCCTTCGTGAGGGGCAAGTTCCCTCTAGATCCGACGTGAGGACTTCACCAACACCAACACATATCTCTGCCGTTTCACCGACTCCCCCGAGTCCCACTCATCAAAAAGCGGCGAGCCCATCCAGTCAGGGCAAGCCAAATCCTGGTCACAACCAGGGGTACACTGGCCAAGTTTGCAGGTACGTCGAGTAATGTTCGTGGTTTCGCATCTCGTTCTAACGTAGCACAGTAACTGTGGAACGACAAGAACGCCTCTCTGGCGGAGATCACCGCAAGGCGAAACAATCTGCAATGCGTGTGGATTGTACTTGAAGGCCAGGAATGCCTCCCGCCCAATCAACTTGAAGCGCCCCCCTGCCGTCGCTGGAAGCGGCGCTCGACAATCGCCCGTCAAGCTATCCCCTAAAGCTCAAGTCCCGCTGTTGCCGAATGCACCAGTAGCCAAGTATGTCTCCGCCGACCAGACGCCGTCAGGATCATGCCCGGGCGGAGGGAGATGTAATGGCACGGGTGGCGCCGAGGGATGCAGTGGTTGTCCGGCGTTCAACAACCGAGTCTCGAAGAGTGCAAACTTGAATGTCCTAAAATGCCAGGGAGCATCCAAACAGCCCTCTAGTCAGGACGGCCCGACACCCATCGACGTTGCCGCTTTACAACTCCAAAACCAAAATACCACTGTCGTTATCGCATGTCAGAATTGTGGCACGACAATCACACCTCTCTGGCGAAGGGATGAAGCTGGTCATACCATCTGCAATGCTTGCGGTAGGAACTCACATTCCCACGACGCCTGAGGCACTGTGCTGACTAATTACAGGACTCTACTACAAACTCCACGGCGTACACAGGCCTGTGACGATGAAGAAGGCCATTATCAAACGAAGGAAACGAGTCATACCTGCATCGGGTGGCCAGGATACAGAAAGTACGCCGAGCGAACGTGCAGACTCGCCGCCCTCAGAAACAGAAACAACCAAAGAAAGAGGATCAGTCAATCCAGATGGGTCTGTGAATTTGGGACTTCGACGGCGGCAAGAACCGTCCTTAACCCTGGTCCCGGAGACAATCCTTATGCAGAATCGACAGACGTCTCCGCTGCCCCTGAGCGGCCTGGGACAATATCACTCGTCCCATCAAAACCAACATCATCACACCCCTGAATCGCTCACCGACGAGAACCGGCTCGCCCCCTTAACCTCTATTCCAATGCCGGATGACCGCCAGTCATCATTGTCGCCGGCATCCTTTCTCTCTCCGCCACGGAAACGATCGTTCTCTGCCACCGACATGGATCCCCATTATCAGAACGAGACCGATCAACCGAAACGCCTGTCGTCCATCAAGTCGATTCTCAACCCGACAGCCACAAGCCCGGCACCTGAAGACACACCCGGGCGACAACTTCATTATCTTGGGACACCTGGCAGCACGGCAGCGTCCTCGCCGAGTCCGGGGCCGTACCCTACTAGTGGCCACACATCAGCCCCCCATCAGCTTCCGAGCCCGCGAGGTGTTCATGTGCGCGAAGGAGAGAGATCCAAGACGGAGAAGCGTGCGATGCTGGAGCGGGAAAGAGAGATGATGCGGGAACTGTTGGCGGCAAAAGAAAGGGAGCTTGCCGAGCTGGGGGAATAAATACAGGGCGGGCGTACTTTTGGATTGAGAGAAAGTTTATATACCCAGGACATCATACATACTATCTATCCACTCTCCAAACTCAAAACTCTCTTTGCTTTCTGAAAGTGAATGGTTTATGGGACTGTCCGTTTCAGCATCCAGATGTAGGCTTTGTTTTAGAGTTATATGAGGGTCGCAATCACAATCTCAAAGACATGATCTATGCAACGTCATCCCACCCTTTGGTGAAAGCAAACGAAGCGACCTTTGATCCCACCCAGAATACTTCAGAGGCATTCTACGGAGGTTACAGGCAAAAGTTTTCACAGTGGGGCGGGTACCGGCAAGGGTCACGGCCAGGGCCCCTCATCCCCCCCTCGAGGTACCGACGCGTCGCTCGCAGCCGTCAAAACAAGCAGCCATCTATCTATTCAAAAAGGTATATACAGTCCATTCGCATCAATAACAGCCTGTTGCCGTATAGGCATTGTATCTACACGCTCTCGAAGGAAATCCTCCGGGATTGCTTCCCACGCAGCATAACTGCCTCGCGTAGTCGGTCGTATGACATCTTCGCTGGGTAGTTGACCGCGATGTAATCTTTCATCCAGTTCCACGCGTTCTCGATCGGGTTCAGATCAGGGCTATAGGGAGGATGAGTGTAAATAGAGATCCCTCGAGCCGTAAGCTCATCGCGAGTACCCTGGGCAGTATGAGGAGAGGCATTATCGTGCATGAATACCTGGCCTGGATGAAGCCGAAACCACGCATTAACAAGAGGGATAACCTTCTCCGAGTACTTCTCCCCAGTTATCGTCCCCCAATCTTTTTCCCAGAAAAGAACAGGCCCTTTGCCATATTTTACTGAGTATGAACCCCAGAACATCCATCCCTTTGGCCGTTGTTCACGCTCGACGATGCACGTCGGATCGTATGCCTCATCTTGGCGGCGAGTAACCCAGACCTTCCGATGAGGGCCAGCAGTCACCCAGGTCTCGTCGGTCCAGAGGATCTCGTGATATCGTTCGAGAGGCCAGTGTACACGCTCGAGAGCGTTGCCGAGGCGGAGTTGTCGGTTCTTCTCGATGATCGGGGGCTTTCGGTATGCAACATAGCGCTTAAAGCCAGCATTGCGAAGGGCGTAACGGATGGCGTACTCCGAACAGTCCCAGCCAAGAGCAAGAGGAATCTTCGAGTACGGCATTCGGCGAGTAGCTTGCGAAGAGGTAATAAAAGCGATCAGCTCTTCAATCTGTTCAGGGTTGAGAAGGCTAGGTCGACCAGACCGTCTTTTTGGTGTAGCATTCGGAGCGTGACAAGCATGTCTGACTTGGTTGTAGGTAAGGCCTAATTGCGTAACGATTTGCTCGTACGTAAAGCCACAATTGCGGAGAGTTTGAACTTGAAGCCGCTCATCGCGGGTAAGGTCAGGGTTTTTGAAACGTATACTAGTCGGCGTAGAAGGGGACTCTGAAGCCATTGTAAATGTGGTGATATTGGTGATGTTTTTTGACGGCTGCGAGCGACGCGTCGGTACCTCGAGGGGGGGATGAGGGGCCCTGGCCGTGACCCTTGCCGGTACCCGCCCCACTGTGAAAACTTTTGCCTGTAACCTCCGTAGCAGACGTCTGCGCCAAGACCCCCCGGTGGCAGCCACGCGTAGCGTGGTGGCGGAGCCAAGCCCCCAAGTGCGTCGCATCAAGCCGCCAAGGCCCACTGTTTCGCAAGCTCCCCAGCCAGCTTGTTTCCAGCTTCCAGGTGTCGACAAGCTCTCGACCACCAACTTCCTTCCCCTTCCAAGCAAAGCAAAAGCTGCATCGCCAATAACCTCGACACCCCAAACGCAATTCAAATCCCCGCGGCACACTTGCACACGAACGAAGGCATACCACAGAATCGACAGCGAACCATTCAACCCACCGTCGCAAACCTACCTACTTAGGTTGAGCTTGCCGCGCCGCAAGACAGATCGCCCGTCATGGACTTCTCCGACTCCTTGTACGTTTCTTCCAAGAGCTCCCTAGCGGGCCACTCCCTCCAACCAATTTCCCCCCATGGCGCCTACGAAACGCCTACGAAAGGGGGACTGCCTCACTGGGAGCGGCATCCCCCACCCGCGCGCCCCGCTGCTTTGCTCGACCTCTAGCGCAGGGTCCCGCGATGCAGGGCTGTGATGCGTCGCGAACGCGGGTGCGGGCTTGGGTGTAGGGCGCTTTGGTTGGAGGGGCGGGGGCCGCTGGGAAGGGTGATGATATGTTTTTTTGGGGGACCGATGGCTGACTGTTTGTTTGTTGTGTTGTAGTCGCATTGTCAACCTCGTCGTCGCGGTGTTGATGATCCTTGGAGGCATTGCTCAGTTTTTCCCCGTCGGATTGTACGTTTGCCCTCCTTGCTGGAGATGAGCGTTGCTGGATGGAAGCGGCGGGTACTAACGGACGTGGGGTTACAGTCAATCCTCGATTATTGGTGTTTACGTGATCATCTTTGGACTGGGTAAGTCTTCTTCTGCCTCCTTGCCCAGTTACAGGGCGATGGAGAGATGAGATGCTAATATATCATGACAGCAACCGGTCTTCTCGAGTTCCAGATCCCGCACCAAGTTAGCCGTTACGCCTCGTTCTTGTTCTCTTTCCTCGGCCGTGGTATCTGTATGTTTTCCTCTACCCCGTCGGCTGTTGAGAGTTTCGGTTGACCGTGTTGTGTTCAGTCTACATCTTTGTCGGCTCCATCCTGCTCCATGGCCACTGGGCCTGGATCGTTTCCGGCTCCATCATCGGTGTAATCGGTGTCGCATACGTCGCCCTCGAGTTCATCCCCTCCATTGAGCCCCCGGCAAACATGCGCGAGGCCGATGCCGGCTGGGGCGCTGAACAGGTTTAAGAATTGCGACCTACGGGGTGCCCCCCTCTAATACTGCGCGCTTAGGTTTCTAGCGAGCCTCCGCGCGTTGGGAATGCGAGCGGAGATGATCTGTGGGAGGAGACCGTCGTGTGATGCAAATAGCTAGGGAGCTATCCTTGCAAGGGAACCTAGGGAAACTTGGGAGAAATCCGGAGAACATGGGATATTTGGCGAAGAACTACGTCGGGAGAGTGTTAGGCGAGAAACAAGGGTCAATTCAGGGCTGATCTAAGTTGTTGTACGAATATGATATGAGTTCATGTGAGGGTATCAGCGGTTCAGGGGCTTGTTTCTGCTGCTTGGTTCGGAAGGGGTTGAAACAGGGTTAGGGTATGGATAAGTCCCTCCAGCTTCCTTATCACAACCACGACGAGGGGCAGCCCATAAAATTTCGAGATTGGTCGTCAAGGTCCCCGCAATCACCGGACTCGGCGAAGCAAAGCTCACAATCCTGCGCACTTGGACGAAATTGAGGATTACCCTCAAACATTTGAAGCAGGCCAGATACATATCGAGTACTTTGGCACTCCAACAACCCTCACAATGGGAAAGAAACGCTCAAGAGACGCCGACGGGCAGGGGGATGTTGACATGGCCGACCCCGCCGTCACCAAGCGGGATGACGATGACAGCTCGGACGACGAGGTGAGGCGCAATTCACATGAACCATTACTTTTCTGGCTGACGCCATCTGCGGCATCGTAGGAAATGGACATTGTCAATGTAGACTTCGAGCTCTTCAACTACGACTCGCAAATCGACTTCCACGGCGTCAAGACCCTCCTCCGGCAGCTCTTCGACACGGACGCCCAACTCTTCGATCTCTCCGGGCTCAGCGACCTCATCGTTGAGCAGAACACGATCGGCTCAACCTGCAAAGTCGACGACAAGGCCAACGACGCCTACGCATTCCTCACCGTGCTCAACCTGCAAGAGCACCGCGAGAAGCAGCCCATCGCCCAGCTCATCGAGTACCTGACGGAGCGCGCCAAGAGCAACGACAGCCTGGAGGGGGCCGTACCGGAGCTGCTAGCCTCGGGCAAGCACGTTGGGCTGGTGCTGGCGGAGCGGCTACTCAACATGCCGGCCGAGGTGATCCCGCCCATGTGGACGTGCCTGATCGACGAGATCGAGGCGGCCGTGGAGGACAAGGAGCCGTACGAGTTCTCGCACTACCTGGTCGTGTCGCGCACCTACCGCGAGGTGGCGTCCAGCCTGGACCAGAGCGAGCGCAGGCAGAAGAAGGCGCGCGAGGAGGCCGAGCTGCAGTTCTTCCACCCGGAGGACGACGAGATGCGCAAGCACGCGGCCGCGTCCGGGGCGTACGACTTCACCAAGGAGGGCGAGGCCGTCGCGGACAGCAAGAGGGCGTTCCAGGAGATGGGGATCAAGCCGTGCGGGTTCATGATGCTGATCGAGGCGAGCAAGTTCCAGGGCGCCGTGCAGGCGATCGCCGAGTATATTGGCACAGCGACATAGGAGACTTGCTGGCGGGCGAAAAATGGGCAAACAAAAAAAAACAAATTAAGGCATTCTTATTCCACCGGCTCCAACCTCTGCATCAAGTACTCGACCTCGACCTCCTTTGTCAGAGGGATGACAAAATCCTCATACATAGACACGACAGCGTCCACGTTGATCTTGCTCTGATCCCACCCGTCGGGGCCCAACGAAGGGTCGGTACCGTACGTTTGCGCCTTGAGCTTTAGCCTCTCCAGCACCTTCTTCTCGACCGCCTTGTTCGTGATGGCGTCCCCAATAGCCTCCCTGTCGCCAGCGCGGATGAGGCGGGTGAACTTGTCCGCCTCGGACTGGAACTTGGACTCAGCCACGAACTTTCCAAAGTGAATGCGCCTCGACAAGGCCTGCAAGCAGGCGATGTCGCACGTGGCCGACGACCCGTAGTTTTCTTGCGAGACACCCCTGTCCCCGCGCCCAAAGTCCGGGCACACCTTGGGCAGGAACTTTTCAATGTAGAACTTCTTGATCTTGTCGTTGACGTTGACGTCGTTGGGGTACAGGATGCGGGGGTAGTCGAGCGAGTCCAAGATGGGCTTCTGCACAGCGTCCGGAAAGAAGGGAAACTCGTCCGGGGACTCGTAACGGCGAATCAACGACTGCAGCCTCTCCTGCTCGGCCAGGTACCAGTCCATGAAACTTAGGCTGCTGTTGGGTATCTGGACGGCACCGGGGGTGTAGATGTTTGGGTTGAGAGGGAACTGCACGCGCTCGATCAGGTGGAAGGTGATGGTGTCCTCCAACCGGCTGACGACATGTGTGAGCATCCGGGCAACCCTCACTATCGAAGTTGCGGGGCGGAAAGAGGGAGGTGGTAGGAGATGTCTGGACTGAACTCACATCAACTGGAAGCGGATGCGGGACAAGTCGAGAGCCTTGGAAGACTCGGAGAGGTCGATTAACGAGTCCATGGTGGCGCTGGGTAACTAGGAAACAATATTCAACGTTGTTTTCGAAGTTGAGAGAAAAGAAAAAGTCGGTGTTGACTTTGCGGTAACGACTGTCTCATATTTTTGAACGCCTGTCAAGGCCCCGGTTCCGAATCGGAGCAGCCCACTTAGAAACACACTGATGTGTGTGACGCACCGATCAATTTTTGGGGCCTTGGCATGCCATCCCATCTGGCAGCCACGCAGGCAGATGTTACCCCCCCTGTTGCCCTTGGAAAGGTCCACCTTGGCACGCAAAGCTGGAACACACATGCCCCGGTCCGGGGGTGTCCGGCTAGCCCACGAGCCCACGAGCCCACCGGAGCCCACCCACCCACCAAGCAACCTTCTCGCCGCATAGATTGCCGGTCTAACAATTTTGTGCTGCATCCATGAATGACACCCACCGTTGTCCTCGAGGGGCATTTTGCTCCAATCACCTCCACATTGCCTTAGCTATCGACAACGACACGAGACCTCGGAAGCGCCAATTTATCTCGAATTTCTCGCAACATTCATCAAGATCACAGCTCTATAGCTCCTCGTAGGTTCTGGGTTGCGAAACCGCGCTCCAGACGGATTGAATTTGGGCGGGCCGAAGGGGGGCAAAGTTTTACGGCGTCGACGGATGGACGACCCGGGGCACGACAATGACTTTCCGGACCTGTCGTCCTTTGACGACGAGTCGTCGGTGATATCTGTGAGCAAGATACCCTCAGTCCCCGCGCCGTTGCGGTTGGGAGGCAGTTGGGACGCAACGGAAGGTGGTTTGTGGAAGGAAAAAACAACATGCCACGTATGCGATGGGTACTGACACACACCACCACGGCAGACGCGAGGGCTCGAAGCATTCGGCCGCAAAGTCACCACCACAGCCGCTCATCTCATAGCCCCGCGCTCCGACCCTGCTTCGAATCCGACGTACCAAACTGCCATGACCGAGGTACACCGGCAGCTGCGCAGGCCGGGACTGCAGCGGAGCATGTTCTCCATGGCCCGCACGACGCCGACGGACATGGTCCGGTCGCGCCTCTCGACCAAGGAGATCCAGTCGCGGGCGCTGGCGTACGTGCCGGATGAGCTGCTGCAGAACATCCCCGACGGTGATAGCTCGTACTCTTTGTTTCAGGGTTTCCAGGCCAGCTTTCCGGACTTCACCGAGGAAGGTAAAAAACACAGGCGGCGGGTTTCGCGGGGCAGAAAACTGCTCGACGAAGGCCCAACGGAGCCCGATGGGACTCCTGAGTCGGTACAGAAGCTTAAGAAGGAGAAGGCGTCCATGATGCACCAATTCGAGATGCTTGGCATCCGCAAGAACATGGCGAGCAGCGAGATCCGCGAGATCGATGCCAAGATAGAAAACTTGGCCGGTATGCGTCGGATCATTCTAGAGAGGCTGGCGACTCTGGAGCAGGACGAGGCGATACTGGAGCATGACAGTCAGTGAGCCCCTGCTTCTCTCAGCGCCTCCACGCCCCCTGTGGTACTAACTGTCAGCAGTTGTCGATGTTGAAAGCAGGTTAGAAGAAGCACAGGAGATGGTGGCCGAGGCCGGGGAGCTGGGGCTGCATACGCCTGCAAAATCAGAGGACGATGCGGCATCAGAGAAAGGCGACACGCCCGGGTTCATGTCCCAGTCAGTCTACGAGAAGCTGCCCTCGGCAGGCGGCGCTCCGTCCAAGAAGAAACCGCGCAGCATCCGGCGAAAAACTATGCCGATTCTTCACGAGCACTTCGAACCGGGCACCATGATTCGCTCGATGCGTGCACACCAGGATAGTATCACGGCCCTTGACTTCGACGCCCCGTTTGGCTTGATGGTCTCGGCCGCGATGGACGACTCCGTCCGAGTTTTCGATCTCAACGCGGGGCGGTGCATCGGCGTCCTGGAGGGCCACACGGCCTCGGTCCGCACGCTCCAGGTTGAAGACAACTTCCTCGCCACGGGCTCCATGGATGCCACGATCCGGTTGTGGGACCTTAGCAAGGCGCACTACGACCCGCAAGGCAGCCAGTTCGGAAAGGAGGAGGATGATGAAGACGCCATCGCGTTCGACAACCCCGAGGACCAGCCTGTCGACCCGCCCGCCGGTAGCATGTCTGACTGCCCGCTGTTCACACTGGAGGCACACTTGGACGAGATCACGGCACTGAATTTCCGTGGTAATGTGCTCGTTTCTGGGTCGGCCGACAAGACGCTGCGGCAGTGGGACTTGGAGAAGGGGCGGTGCGTGCAGACGCTGGATGTGATGTGGGCCGCTGCGCAAGCCTCGGCGCTCTCGACAAGCGACGGTGGCTGGCGACAGACCTCTCGGGCACCGGATATGGCCGCTGATTTCGTCGGCGCGCTGCAGGTGTTTGAGTCGGCGCTGGCGTGCGGCACGGCAGATGGCATGGTCAGGCTGTGGGATCTGCGCAGTGGGCAGGTCTCCCGTAGCCTCGTTGGCCACACCGGGCCGGTGACATGTCTCCAGTTTGACGACGTGCATTTGGTGACGGGTAGCTTAGACAGAAGCATACGGGTATGCCATATCCCCCCTTTCCGTCCATCATCTCCACCTCCCCCTTGTGATGTGAAACTAACCGTAACCACAGATATGGGACTTGCGCACCGGGTCAATCCACGATGCCTTTGCGTACGACCACCCCATCACCAGCATGATGTTTGACACCCGCCGCATCGTATGTGCCGCCGGCGAGGACGTGGTCAAGGTGTACGACAAGGTCGAGGGGCGGCACTGGGACTGCGGGGCGGGCGCGGCCGAGGCCGAGCAAGAAAGGGCTCCCGCCGTGGTGGAGCGTGTGCGCATCCGCGACGGGTACATGGTCGAGGGCCGCCGGGACGGCATCGTTGGGGTCTGGACATGCTAACCGACGCCAAGCGCCTGGAAGTTCTGCTGTTCTGTATAGTATGTATGTACATACATAGTCGTGTACGGATCTATATCCGGAAGACTGAGCGAGCTAAGGTGTCTGGGATCTACGGGATAGAGCTGAGAAAAAAATGTCACGAAGTCACCATCCAAGCCGAGTCTGGGTCGTCCCGATGCCGGACTGTCGTGTGACACTGCGTCGCATTTTTGACGGCCGGTATCAGAACCAATGGGAGGCGGGCTGGATCCCGAAAGGGCAATCGGTGGTGGAATCTATCACGGCCGTTGACACAACACCATGCCGTTTCTCTTGGGGTTTCTCGTGGGCCAGGCGCACCTTGGGACGAATGGTTACCTGTTCTCATCGGAGCTGGCAATCCCCCCTTGGCCATTTCCCGGAGAAGACCATTGCAGCCCCAGCGAGTACCGGCCACCAGGTTACGCATCGAGAAAGAAGGGGAGCGGCAGCTTAACTCACGTATTCTCTCGCACGAGGTCCGAGTCCATACATAGGGTGAGGGAACCGTATTTCAGGTTACCCTACTTTTACTAAGGCACCTACCTATTTACCTTAGGTAGGTAGGTACCCACCTACCATCTACCTTATGTGACGTCGTTCCTTCCCGACGGGGGGTCAACGAAGACTTTGATGGCACCTGCCTCCGAGCACCTGGCAAACTGAATATGTACCTGCACATCCGACTCTCCGTTCTCGAGTCGGTCTCCAAGGTCCGGAACCAAGGTCCGGAACTTACAGTCTTCTTCAACCAACGCACTCGAGAGCCTTTCGTTCAAGTAACTGCAAGACATCCCTCAACTGCCTACTCTCAGGAGCGTTGCTGCTTCCACCTCGAAATCTATCCACCAACTCTATTCTATCCCTTACAGGCAATGTCGGTCGCTGACACACCAGAAATGACACCCGAAAAGAGCGGGGGCCGGCAGGAGCTGTCTATACCCACCACGGAGAACAAGCCACTGCGGACCTATTCACAAAAGTGGAAGAGTAATCGGCCTGCGTCGCTTCTATCGCTTCCTCCCCTCAAGCCTACGCCCAAGAAATTCACTCCTACCAAAGTCGGTGTCAGACTCGAGAGATTTCACACCGACAACGCAAATGTGCACAGGGAAGCGTTTGGCCACTACGGAGTTGATGATGTCGATGAGCTTGCCCTTGAGGATCTTGGAGAAACCAGTTACGTAGAGTACGGAGACCACAGTATGTTTCTCAGCTTGAGTGGCTGTCAGCTCATTGGTAACCTTGTTCTGATTTGATTTCAGTCACTTCACCTTCATCGCCCGCCGGGAACTCGCAGGTCTCGCCACACTCTGAACTCCCAGGACCAGTTGATGAAGATGGAAACGATCCCTTCGTCCTCTCGAAGCGACCTCCGGCCTGCAACCCCAAACATGATAGACGTACAGGGAATGGAATGAGAAGCCTCCGACGCCGCCCACACCTTATATTCAACAAAACGGAAGCCAAAGGCTACAAGCAGCTGAATCTGAATGACGAACCAGACGCTGCCAAGTCAGCACCAACCCCACGCTTCAAGTTCAAATTCGGGGATGGCTTCTCAGGTCGTGAAGCAAAGCCGAACGGTTCGAATCTCCTGACCCGCAGCGGGAAGCAGTCTATTACTAGTCCCCATGTGGGTATCCTCGATCTGACGCAGCCCATGACGCAAACCCCTAGGCGAAAGAGAAAGGCCCACGTAACAAACGCCGATGACAACTCCTTCATTTCTGCCTCGAAAAAGAAGAGTCGCGGTCCCTTGCAGCCAAAGGACCCGCACCGGCAAGCAAAGCCCAACCCAATGGCCCTAGCCACGGTGAGGAGGTCCGGTCCCGTGCTTGGTGAAGCTAGCAAGGCCGGGGAGGAGCCTTCGGCTCCAGAGCCGCAGCCTAAGCAACTCGAGGACAATGCTCACGTCAAGCAGCCCCAAATCCAAGCCACCACCCCAAAGGACAGTTGGTCCCATTTATGTATCCCACCTTGGAACCCTACGATCAACCGCGATGACAAGACGGCCGGGGAAGGCACATTAGAAGATGGTGACGACGATGAGGTGGGCTTGCTCATCGTACCGGATACCTACACTACCAGTCTCATCCTACCGGCAGACGAATCGAAGCCGGAGGAAGATGGTTGCGAAACGCGCATCTCGGAAACCCCCACACACGCTGTTCGGATGAGAGTGAGGTCAGTTTCTCCCGGATCGCCGCTTCAGTTGGATGTTGCTGGTGAACATCAACCGTCGGGGAGGGAATTTCGGAGGGTCAAAACTCTGTGACCTGTTGAAGTTTCCAAGTTATGAGTTCGTGGCTTGGGGAGGCCAGCTTGTCAGATACAATGTTGAATGTTGGTTGGTGAAATTGTTTGTCAAAATGTAAAAACAATTAACGAGCATACACCGTTCGTTGTTGAAAGGGAGTGGGAGGGTGGTGGGTGGCTGATAATGAGGCCATTTCATTATTTGTTTTTATCTCAACTGTAACTGCAGCAGTAAATAAACCATCACACACTTCATATCAAGCCTGGGCCCATACTACATAAGCTGCCACATTCAAACGAAACAAAACGTGAATTTCCGTCCCAACGCCAGACCCCAAAGCCTCTTTATACTATGCAGTTTGATCAGCTCACAGCCTCCAACCCCCCTCATTTACTTGGCTCCCTTCCCCTTAGCCTCAGTCTCGCCCAACTCCCTGATAAAGATCTTCGTCCTGCCCTCCCCGCTATAATCTTCCATCCCAGTCTCAAACCCAGGACACACCGCAATAGCCAGGAAGCGACCGTCACCAGAAAACGACAGCGCAGCAACGCTCTCGGGGAACTTCTGGTACTGGCGCATGCGGCGCTTGGCCTCGGCGTCCCACAGCGCGACGGTGCCGTCGCCGCCGCCGGACGCGAACGTGCCGTAGAGCGGGTGGAAGGCGAGCGCGTTGACGGGGTACACGACGTCGCCGCCGCCTTCCTCCTCGGGCGCCGCCTGCCGGTGGCACTTGAAGGCGTACTTGCGCGCCTGCGACTCCGCGCTGTCCTCGAACCACTCCACCGCCACGCGCCCTTCGATGCTCGACGTGCTGTACCCGGCGTCGTTGGGCATGCAGGCGACTGCGCGGGTGAGGAATTTGAGGGAGGATTCGCGCTGTTGCCAGGGCTGGGGTGGCGGGGTACTGGAGCCGGAGGAGAGGGCGGAGGCGAGGGTGGGTAGGTCGTAGATGTGCACTAGGCGTGCGGTCATGGCGACGACGAGTTTGCTGGGGCTTGCGGCGAGCGCGTGGGGCTTGCCCGGGAGGGGGATCGTCAGCGGTGGTTGCGAGGCGTTGGTTGTGGAGTGGACTTGGAGCGTGCTGTCCCAGGAGGCGGAGATTAGGAGGGCTGGATTAGGTGATGGCCGTTAGCTGGTGTGACGGTTGAAAGGGTTGGGAGGGGGTCGGGTGTGGGCTTACAGTGCTGGGGGCTGTAAACGACGCAGCGGACGGGCGCAGAGTGCTTGCCGAGAGTTGTTTGCTCGCCAGTCGCGAGATCAATCCTATTGCCCGGTGTCAATAATTGATGCCTCGGTGGCTGGCACGGCCGTGGACACGACAACCCACCTCTTGACCTGGTGGTCCATGCCAGCGAAGAAGGCCTCGTTCTCGTCCGCACCAAAGCACACATCCAGCACGGGCGCACGGTGCTCGAATGTCCCGACCAAGTTTGCCTCTTCGGCGCCATTGGAGACCTCGTAAAGGTACACGTTCTTGTCCCATGACGAAGCCAACAGTCGTCTCGATGGACCGGGGGCGAAGACGAGGGCCGAGATGGCGTCTTTGGGCGGTTGCGCCGCTTCGAATTGCGCTGCTATGAGGGTTCCGTTAGCATTTCGTAATATAACGAGATAAAATGAGGTTGCGCATACCTGGCGCCATGTTTTAGTAGGTTTGCTGCGGAAAGAGAATTACAGGGCAATTCGTTCAAGGTTGATGAGGGGAGCTTCGACCAGCTCGAGTTCATTCGGGCCAATGCAGGAAGCTGGGGCAACATGGCAAGGTAAACAAGGGTCAATATTCTGCCATGATATACCGCTAAATTTCTGTGACGTTGGACCCACTTGAAGCTCGGCGACGTGGGGTGCTCTCCCGTCCATTCGGCTGATGTTGGCGGGGCAAGCAGCGCTGATGCATCTGTGTGTCTGTCAAAGGCGTCGAAGGTTCCAGGCCCGGCCCAGAAAATCATTGAAGATCCATATCCCAGAAACCCGTTCTCGAATATACTTGCGGTCGCATACGCAACTAATTCACCATACGATAGCCAAAACACTAAAAAAACAATCAGAATGCCGTTTGGACAGCTCGTCATCGGCAGCCCCGGATCGGGCAAGAGCACCTATTGCGATGGCAGTGAGTCTGGCCCGCGAGCTTCCCTGCCGTCGCCGTTAAAACACACTGACAGACCAAAGTGCACCAGTTTATGGGCGCCATAGGACGGCAATGCTCCGTGGTCAACCTCGATCCCGCGAACGACCACACCAACTACCCCTGCGCGCTCGACATCCGCACCCTCGTCACACTCGAGGAGATCATGTCTGACGACCGGCTCGGGCCTAACGGCGGTATCTTGTACGCGCTGGAGGAGCTGGAGAACAACATTGAATGGTTAGAAGAGGGGTTGAAAGAGCTAGGCGAGGACTACATCCTATTCGACTGCCCCGGCCAGGTAGAACTGTACACCCACCACACATCCTTACGCAACATTTTTTACCGGTTACAGAAGCTGGGATACAGAGTATGTCCTGCCTCCCGGCCCTGCGCTGCCACCCTGTATACCCAGCGTCAGTTTTGCTAACCGACAATCAGCTCGTAGCAGTCCACCTCTCCGACTCGTTCTGCCTGACCCAGCCGTCCTTATACATCTCCAACCTCCTCCTCGCGCTGCGCGCCATGCTGCAGATGGATCTCCCACACATCAACGTGCTCACCAAAATCGACAAGGTGTCGGCGTACGACCCGCTGCCGTTCAGCCTAGACTACTACACCGAAGTGCAGGAACTGTCGTACCTCATCCCTTCGCTAGAGGCCGAGGCGCCGGCGCTACGGAGCGAGAAGTTTGGGCGGCTGAACCAGGCGGTGGCCGAGCTTGTCGAAGGGTTCGGGTTGGTCAGCTTCGAGGTGCTGGCGGTGGAGAACAAGAAGAGCATGATGCACCTCTTGCGGGTGATTGACCGGGCCGGAGGGTACGTCTTTGGCGGCGCGGAGGGGACCAACGATAGCATTTGGCGGGTGGCGATGCGGAACGAGGCGTCGATGATGGACGTGCAGAACATCCAGGAGCGGTGGGTGGATGAGAAGGACTTTTATGACGAGATGGAGCGGAAGGAGGAGGAGGAGCAGGACAAGCTCCGGCAGGCGCAGGCCGACGCAGCCGCCGAGTCATCGGGCGGCGATCCTTTGGGCTCTCTGTCAAGTCCGCCGCAGCCGACGGCATCAGATAGCGGTATCCGAGTAGCGCGCAAGAAAAAGTAAACTTTAGCCCCCACCAACCTGTCCCACCCCACGCATTCACCCGTCATCGGACAACCCCTGGCCGTCAGCCTCGGAGTCTGACGAGTCGACCTGCATCTCCACCGCCGCCGCCGTAGCAGCAGCAGCACCCCGAGTCTTGCCACCACCATCGCTCCGCAAGAGCGCGCCCAGAGCATCGGCGGACGAGCCCTTCTTGCCGCCGGCCATCTCGTCCCTGGCGGCCGTGACGAGCAGCCTGGCGCGGCGCACGGCCTCCTCCTCGACCTTGCGGATGGTGCCGCTGACGCGCACGACGCGGAACACGCAGGCGCGGCCGTCGCGCACGGGCACGCGGTTCATGAAGGCCAGCGCCGCCCACACGAGCCGGTAGTGGGCGCGCGAGACGCGCAGGATGAAGGTGGATGTGGCGGGGGATAGGTATTTCACTACGTGTAGAGTTAGCGGTGTTGGATGTAGACTGATTATTCTCTTCTTACCCTGGAGGCTGCGATCCACGGCGCCCGAGCCGCAGTCGCCGAAAAGTGAGGCTACCTCGCTGCGGATGGCTTTGAGCAGCAGCTGGGGCCTTAACTCGCTGGTCGTCGGTTGGTTGTATAGGAGCAGGTCCGGCACCGAGCCCTTGGCCTGGCCGGGCGGGACATCGGTGTAGATGATGTGTGCCAGAAGGTAACGGTCTTTGAGGCGCACCATGGTGGATTCTGGGATGTAAGTAAGAGGTTGGATGAAGTTTGGCACGACCGGCTTGAGCGCTGGGTGGATTCGGAAATGAGCGCTTATCGATAAGAGGCTGTCTCAATGAAGAGTGTAAGACCAGTGACCACTTGAAGTTCAGGTTAAACACACCTAGAAAAACAAAAGTTCAAAAAGCTTACCAACCAGCCTCCCTTACGAATAGGCAAGGAAAGGTGATCGGCTACAAAAACTCTTAATCGAGTTTTACTCCGTGGGAATCAAACCCGCACCCTTTTGGGTACTACCATGTGGAACACGAGCCACAGCGGAACACGAGCCGCACTCCTCCCGCTCGACCAAACAGTAGTTCGGGTGCTGGGAGGAGTTGAAATGGAGGGGCGGAGAACTAGTATATCAAGAGCGAATGGTAAATGTGTTGGAACGAGGAGGAGAGGATTCAGATGAGAGGTTCCGAGGGGTTAATAAAGCTCGGAGACCGTCTTACTGCCGCCAGAACCACAACTACCTATTGTAGAAACGTTACGAAGTAGTGAGGGCAAAATCATGGATCATGTTAAAGCTGCAAGTTTCATTCCTGAAACTCCGGTTTGAATATACATTCAATTCAAGTAGTAAGTGGGTGAAGCGGCAAGAAATGCCAGCCGAACCACCTATTAACTGTCTCATCCTCGTCCAACACCGCAGAACCATACGGCGACGGTTACCGCTGTAGCTATAACCGCGGCAACAACCACTACGATAGGTATCAATAACCCCAGCATTGCTATGCTAGTTAGCGTAGCAAAGATGCCTCCCGCGGGTGTGAAACCGCCATACACATAGGACTGCCACCACGCAGCGAGCGAGCCTGGTAGGGAAGTACCCTAGGTCAACAAACGACATGGACTTGCATCTTAGCTGCCCAAGGTGACATACCGGCGATAACACCAACTGGCCCAAACCCCAGCCCAAGGATGATGATGCAAACAATCCAGAATGTGATGAGCCATGCTAAAACGGCTGCGATTACATCTGTTCAGAACCCCGTTAGCCGCCCAGTAGAGCCAACAGACCTAGCTGCCGGTTGAGGATAGTGCATACGAGGCTGGGAAGCCCATGTTAGGAACTGCTCCCATTGTTGGGAAAACCATGCGCCGAATTCGCTGAACCAATGGTTAAACTCGTCGCCCCAGGATCCGGAAGCGATCATGGCCACCACCGGGATCCGGTTCGCGACGAAGTTCTCAAGGGGAGCCATAATGCCATGTGGTTCGGATGCGAGGTGCGATTGTGTTGTTTGGTATAGAGGATGTGGATTGTAGGAATACCTAGGCAATAAAAAATGGGAGCTCACAGCGGTTCAAATATGAGAGAAACCACCAACAGAAACGGTCGCGGAAATATGTGATTGGATGCGGACGCGCTGGGCCGGGCCGGAGTCGCTGCGGCCAAACCAACCATCACCGATTCCGCCTTGTGCTGTAGGCCTCGAGGCAGACGGCCGATGTAGCACTCATGCACGCCAGGCGCCGAAACAGATGGGGAAAGCAAGGTCCGGCCAAGTCTGGCCATGTGGCAAGTTGCATAGTTACGGGTAAGACCGCAAGGCTTAAGCAGCAAGTTGCTCCAACAACCCACTCCATGCCACTATTAAATCTTGCAATCTCCCAACATGAACAGCAACCGAATCAATTCCACAAAATCTAGCGTCCCGTGTTACCGACACTCACAGCTCCATTTGAAAGCACTATGGTCCAGGTTCTGTAGAAATGGTCCAGAGGCCTTCATATTTATCCCGCCAATAACAATGGCCAGCATTGGCCATCCAGTCACCCCCCCATTCGTGAACCTGCGCCCAGGCTCTTCCAGGATCGAATTGCGTCAGATCTATGACCTCTTCGCCCTCGCATCGCATCCCCTTGAGCTCCCTATATATTGTCTCATCCCATCCCAACTCGTGGTCCAACAAGTCTCTTGTCCCGGGTACGCTAGAAGCCATCTCTTTGACCATTTCCATGATGCGTTCGTCGACGGCACCGGACACTGGGGCCCGATAAAAGGCGAGATTCCCTGCGAACCACATGTCCGGGCCATATCGATATAGGATTATCCGGCAATCGTCGTTCAATTTTGGCTCCCGTCGTGGAGCCAGCTCCTGGTCCATCGGCGGTAGAGAGCACCCAGAGCTGCTGGTATCTTGATAGATGTGGCCTGGGAATTCTTTCGATGATTCCCAATAGTCGCAGCGCCTCTCTGCCAATGATACGAAATAGAGCATATTTACGCTCAGAATGAGAGTTAGGCCGTCCGGATAACCACGCTCCTCCCAAGCCATACAACGCAGCCTGCCATCACGAATGGTTAAGACGAGAATAGTCCGCGCTTCTGCGTCAAACGTGGAATCCTTCAGTGCCTGCAGCGTTTGACGAATCTCAACGATGTCCACAGTCGCCAAAGGGCCTCGGTGATTGATGGAGAGAAGTGACAGGCAAAAGACGCCCAAGGGTGACATTGAAGCTGATGAAAGGCGAAAGCCTGGCCCGGGAAAAGAGAAGTGGCTGCGCGGGTCGAGATCCAGAACTCTAGTCGGTGCCCCCAAAGCTACCAGTTTTCGAATCAATTCGCAGGTAGCAAGTGAGATGGTGGACGTCAGAGGGCAACAGGCCCCAAATAGTGCTTGGCTGAGAGTAACTTTACTTTGGCCGACGGCTTTAAGCTCCTCCAGCACAGCATCTTTGAAACCGTAAGCTGCAAGAACGGTGATGTATGGGGGTTTGTGGCCCCCTGGCCTAGCCATAAAACATCTCTGGTACCAACTCTTGAGTATCGCAAGAGCTGGTAGAATGGTGCACTCCGCAGATTGAGTCTGCGCTTTCCTGACAATTCCCGCAACTTCCCTTATGGACAGTCGGTCGCGGGATGGGCGGATCCTATCGTTGTAAAGTCCGGCGTGATAAAGTCGTAAAATCCTCTGGTCTGCCAGTTGAACGTCATGGCGGAGGATATCTGATCCTGCCTCGGTGTCGAGAAAGTCTCGAGCAGTTCGGTGCATGAAATGAACCTTGGTATGGATAAATTTGAGCAAAAGCTCATGCTCCGGAAGAAGGGTTACCGGCTGCCATTCCGAGGGTTTGAATGGTATGACCTCAAGGATGCCAGCGCATTGCCTTTCAACGTGCTGTATGGTCTCCTGACATTTTTTGACTAGATCTTCCGAGGGTATCTTTTCGTCCCATCGATGGCTGTGGTAAGCGAGGGTGAGCTCTAAGATAGAAATTGACTGGGCGAACGGTCTTTCGTCCCTGGCGGAAAAAAGGGACTGGGAAAGAAGGACCAAGTTGAAATAGAGCGAGGCCGACTGGCGGTAAATGACTGTGTCGTCATTCAATCTCCTCCACATGTCGTTGTATAAGTCGCTCAAATCGGAGGGAAGTGCTTGGGTTCGGGCATGGATTAACTTGGGCGAATCCCCGTTGTCAATGCCCATCTGCACACTCCTCAGCGCCAATCGGACCCATAAGAAGACGCCATCTGATTTATCGACAAGACTCCAAACAAGGTCATTCCAGGATTCCCGAGATATTTCATCCCCTGGAAGCTTCCGAGTCAGAGATGACTTGACGTATTCGTGAATATCGCGTCTTGTTAAGTCATGGAGTTTCACCGTTGGGTAATGATCAAGTAATCGTCTAAGTTGAGGCTCTGGACGACTTGAAATGCATATTTTTGTGCTCGACAATGCGTTGATATCAGCAAGAAGGCGTAATAGGCTGGCGGTCCCGTCTTCGGAAGAAACCTCGTCGATGCCATCTAAGAAAATGTAGGTATTTGCTGGGATGCCCAAAAGAATTTTGATGAGAGTATTCCGCAGGTCGTTGACCGACCAGTCTGTGGGCGATTCTGGAGCCGTGAGGGACTCAGATAGAGCGTCGAGAGAGGAGAGGCAGCTCTCTGCAGACAGGATTTGATGAAGAAGCGAACACAGCATGCCTTTCATACTGCACTGCATCTCACTCCCGGCCCTCCAGAAGTAATGGCTACACAACAAGTAGGGGGAGCCTGGGGCCTTAAGTATTGAAGCCACTTCTGAAGAAGAGACGATGAACTTCATCAGGGTACTCTTTCCCGAACCGGGCTTTCCGCTGACCCAATACAATGGTCCGTCGGACCTAGGCTCAGCAGATAGCCACTGTGGGAAGCTGGGCCACACCCTGCCAGGTCCAGTGGACACCACGGCATGTTCCCTAGAGCTAATCTCGTCTTGGGGTGGGCTCGTGGTGCGCGTGTTGATATCAAAGATCCAGCGAAAGGATTTGGCATGGGTTTCCGACACGTGATTTTGACGCTCGTTCATGGCATTGAACTTGAGGCTTCCTAGCAGACGCTGTCGTTTTGAGTGTCGACTTGCTTGAAGTTGAATTGTGACTAAACTTTTAGTTAGGGATTCCTGCTCCCCAACCTTTTCGTGTATTCCCTTTGCCAGGGAATGGGTCTGTGCTAGGGTACTTTGAACTAAGATATGTTAGCCTACACTGTATGCACTTAGTTATAGAATGGCCCATACATACTTTCTGGTAATATGTCAAGCACCGTACTTGTCGCCACCACATCTTGCCCATCTAGCATACCCAGGAGCTCCTTTGCATATGCGGCGGCTGTAGCCGCCGCATACCTTTGCCATCGGTCGTTCTTGTGCGAATCAGCGTAGTCGCAGACCCCCCGTATTACAAGGCAGGGGAAGTTGTTCATTAGACCGGCGGCTTCCGTCTCGATGCACAGGCATTCATCGCCCAGTCTCTGCAAGATCTCGTCTCGTGCGGAAGTATCCTTGACCACGGCGTTTCCCGAAGCGATGAGGCCGTAGTGTATCACTGGGTCGAGATGCTGGCGTTCGTCTCGTTTAATCTCCTCTTCCCTGTCGCATGCTTTACAGCTTTTGCCGCCTTGATGACCATAGGTCGGCTTGAACAACCGATCATGTTCTTTTCCCTGATATGCGTAGCTGGGTCGGTTTTGTTTTGGATTTGCCATTGTGCCGTTTTTGGCAAGCATGTTTTGTAAGATCTCTGAAATCTGAGGGTCTTGTCGCTCGTGTCGACTCTTGAGATGAGCGACCGCATTGAGGAGTGCTATTGGAGGGGCGTTGAGGACGCCGCGGAGTTTAAATATGCCACCCTTGGTGGCTTTACCGGCGTCGTACTGGGCGACGCCGCCGCTGGTGCCCGAAGGTTCGCTAACGATGACATCGCCGAGCCGAATGTCAATGTCGTCGTCCGGTCGAGGGATACCGCCGCCAATACCGACCATAAGGCCGATTCGGATCTGGGGAAACGATGAGATCATGTGGGTTGCCGTTGCAGTCGCCGCTGATTGCCCGAACATCCCCGCGGGTAGCACTGCGACAACGATGTTGTGGACACCGATACGGCCCCAAGCATAGGAATTAGGGTCCTTGGGCGGTTTCGTGAAATCGTGTGGTATGTCGTGTTCTTCGTCGAGCATGGCAACCGCAGCCGCATGCTCGATGGGCAAAGCTGCGATCCATCCCACAGTATACAAGGCTTTGCTCTCCAAGGCTTTGATCGTCATCGTCGCTAGGGGGGTAGCCTCGGCCGTCGCTACGGGGATGGGCTGGTAGCTAGGGGGATGGTCTCGTTGTCCTTCCGAGATGGCGGCTCCCTGACCCAGAACGGTTGATGTGGGTGATTATCGCAGGCAGCATATGGGCGCTGAGCGTCTTTCAACTGCGCAATGCCACCCAGCTCCATCATTCAGCCCAGAACGGGGTGTTAGGCATAGTGTGCGTACTGCCTCGCAAGGCTCCCGTCATTGAGACCCAAAGTCCGCAGGCATGCGTGGTAAGGCATCAACGCATTATAAATCTGCAAAACCCTGTACTACACAAGCTTCCAATCATCATGGCTGTCGAAGCGCCCTGAGATGAAACCAATCACACCCAAAATTTCAAGCATCTGTTTCCCATTCACCAGCACCCTCTGGCTAAAGAGGGCCGGACTCCCAAAAAAAAAAAAAAACATAAACCAGTGTAAAAGAGTAGAAAAACAACAAAAGTTAAGGAGAGGGAGCAAAAGGATAAGAAAAATGGACACATAACTAGTAAAGTAAATGTAAATAAAGTAAAATATACCTAGCTTCTCCAGAGTTCCGCATATGTAACTTTTGTTTCGTTTCTACAACTCGAGCTTCTACATTTGGAGGCCAGCCTTTTTTTGCCCATGCGGTGGTGCCAGGACCGCGTGGTGAAGCGTAGCCCTGAAGTTGACCTGAACGAAGCTATTCCTAGAAATGCCGGCGCGCACATAGACTACATTAAATGCACGCAACCCCTTGAAACCGGCTATTACTGTGTAAGGCAAGTAATTACCGCCCTAAAAATGAATTCCATATATAGGTATGTACCTATGTAGGTCTTGGACGGACGGATGGGGTGAGTTTGCCTCCCGTACTGCCATACATGTATGTACTTTGTATTCATGTAAGATACCTTACATGTATGTAAGCTTCCCCGCGGCTCCACGCCCCCGAGAGTCACCACCATAAGCGTATCGCTCAGAGCTTCTTTATGACGTTCATGAGAGATCCGAGCAACGACTTTCCGAGAACCCTAAAAAACAAAAAAAAAAAAAAATAAGCTTGTCAAAAAGCATATACGTTTTCAATGTCGGCCCCTCTCAAGGCGGCGATCCTCGTCGTATCCACGACAGCGGCTAAGGACCCTTCCACCGACGCCGCCGAAGCCGCACTCCGGGATGTTTTTGAGAAGGATGGCGGGGGCCAGTGGGATGTTACCGAGTTTAAGATTGTAAGCGATGTGGTCACCCAGATTCAACGGCAGATCACGCTCTGGACCGATACTGCGGAGCCCGTCAACTTGATTATCACAACGGGGGGGACAGGCTTTGCCGTCGCCGACCATACCCCCGAAGCCGTCTCGGTCCTCCTGCACAAACAAGCACCGGGGCTCGTCCACGGCATGCTTGCATCCTCGCTCGCAGTCACCCCCTTCGCCATGATGTCACGGCCTGTCGCCGGTGTCAGGAACCAGACCGTCATTATGACGCTGCCCGGATCTCCTAAGGGAGCAAAGGAGAACCTCCAAGCTGTGATCAAAACATTACCCCATGCCTGCCTCCAAGCCGCCGGAGCAGACTCGCGGGCCCTCCACTCAGGCGGCATCAGGAAGCTCGAGCAAGAAGCCGGCGTCAGCACCACCACCACCGCCCACCACCATCACGGCCACAGCCACCACCACCACCACCACTCCCACAACCACAACCTCGTCCGCAACACCCCAGAATCCCAACTCCAACCCCAATCCAACGACCCCACCCTCGGCCCTTCCCACCGCCATCGCGCCTCCCCCTACCCCATGGCCTCGGTCGCTGAAGCACTCACCTTCATCGCCACCCACACCCCTCCACCCACGACCACCACGGCCCCAGTGAACCCTTCACTCACAGGCGCCGTGCTGGCCGCCGACGTTCACGCCGCCGAACCGGTACCCGCTTTTCGGGCGAGCATCGTCGATGGGTATGCCGTTGTGGGCGAAGGGGATCTGACGGGGACGTATCCGGTGGTTGCGGTGTCGCACGCCTCTGCCGCGGATGGTGGTGGTGGTGGTGGTGGTGGTGGTGGTGGTAGGGTGCTGAAAGCGGGCGAGGTGGCGCGCATCACGACGGGCGCGCCGTTGCCGCGGGGCGCGACGGCCGTGGTGATGGTGGAGGATACGGTGTTGGTGTTGGCTAAGGAGGACGGGGAGGAGGAGAAGGTGCGGCTTTTGGCGGAGGGGGTGAGGGAGGGGCAGAATATTCGGGAGGTGGGCAGTGATGTGGAGGAGGGGGTAAGAATTATGGGGAAGGGGGATGAGGTTTCTGCTGTTGGGGGGGAGGTCGGGCTGTTGGCGTCCGTTGGGGTGAGGGAGGTGGAGGTGTATAAGAGGCCGGTTGTCGGGGTGCTGTCGACGGGGGATGAGATCGTGGAGCATGACCGGGAGGGGGCGCTGCGGTTGGGGGAGGTGAGGGATACGAACCGGCCGGGGCTGATCGCGGCGGCGAGGGAGTGGGGGTATGAGGTTATTGATTTGGGGATTGCGAGTGACAAGCCCGGGTCGCTGGAGGAGGTGCTGCGGGATGGGCTGCGCAAGGTGGACCTGGTCATCACCACCGGCGGTGTTTCCATGGGGGAGCTTGACCTGCTCAAGCCCACCATTGAGCGGTCGCTGGGCGGGACGATTCATTTCGGGCGGGTTGCGATGAAGCCCGGTAAGCCGACGACGTTTGCTACCGTGCCCGTGAAGAACAACGCCGGCGAGAGGGTGTCCAAGGTCATCTTCTCGCTCCCCGGCAACCCGGCGTCGGCGCTAGTGACGTTCCATCTATTTGTGCTCCCGTCTCTGCGCCAGATGTCAGGGATAGAACCGGCGGGGCTGCCTCGAGTCCCTGTCATCTTGTCTCATGATTTCTCGTTGGACAAAACCCGCCCCGAGTATCACCGCGCAATTGTCTCGGTCGGGAGCGATGGCGTGCTGTCCGCCACGAGTACGGGAGGTCAAAGGAGTTCAAGAGTTGGCAGTTTGAAGGGGGCCAACGCATTGCTCTGCATGCCTAGTGGGCCAGAGCCCCTGCGTAAGGGTGCTAAGGTAGAAGCGCTGCTGATGGGAAGCCTACGAAGCAACGTGTAACCAAACCATGAAGTTCGAATAAGATAACTAAACAATATATGACCTGACGAACCTCTTCTGTACAATACTCTTCTACACTGAGATGATGCCGGTCATGCCCGTTGACCGCCCCTGCCCCTCTTCCGAAACGCCAAGATAATGAAGCTACGCAGACACGCTTGCTGCAGTCTGAATCCAACTTGAGAGATTTGTAGATGTGTGGGTGAGTTTAAGATCGGGAGGATATGTCTAGGCGCTGCCAAAGTCAGGTGCCTTGTTGGATACGAGTAGCCCGACGATCAGGCCGAACAGGCCGAGGACAGAGCTGAAGATCTCGATCACGAGCATCTTGACGAAGCTGCCGACTGTTAGCATCAATGCAACGGGAGGCTGCCCCGGAGAGCCTGAAAAACATACAGAGTGGGGTCGGCGGCATCCGCCAAGGCGGCGCCGCTCCCATTGATACCAACGGCAACACCGCAGATCAGGTTGCACATGCCGACGGTGATGCCCGCCCAGAAGAGCGCAAAGCCGGTGTAGTAGGTGTCGGCTGACCACGCCGCCTCGCCCTCGACCGGGTTGATCTTGGCCGAGAAGACGATGGCCATGATGACGCCGTAAATGGCGACGACCTCGCAGAAGATGATGGAGATCAGGTTCTTGGTGCGGATCCGCGGCGCCCTGACGCCTCCGCCGAGAATGGACGAGCCGGTGATGAAAATGCCCCTGCGAACACCCGGAGGTTATTACGGAATCGCGGAGAGAAAAAGGGTGTTGAGTCGCATACCATGCTGCCCCAACAACCGACAGTCCGATGCAGAGCGCAATGCCCAGGTCTGCCCACGCGTACGGCGAGACGGATTCGAGAAAAGCACCGACCTAGAGATTCGTCGTGTGAGTATAGCCGTATCGTGTGGGATCGGGGGGTTCGTTCGGATGCGATCATACGTTGAACGCTTCACCATTGCCGGTGAAGAGCATGTCTGCGGAAGACGCATGGTCAGCAAGAGCAAGCACTCGGCCATTGATGATGCGACTGCATCGTGTAGCTCCAACTCACAAGCTCCCACAATCGCTAGGGTAGACCCTATCCCGCCGACTCCATATGAGTATGAGTATCCCATCTTGTCGGTTTCGCGTTGCCGCTGGCGTATCCGGGGGAATTGGTAATTGGTGATAGGTTGCGCTTCCGAGATCGAGGTGCTGGTGGTTAGTCCCAACCACGAAAGCTCCCAGGTAAACCGACTCGAGGCGGCACTGCCGCGCCGCCAACTGCCTGCCAAGGCTGCTGTGCAAACTCCGTCACGTGACTATAAATAGGCGGACTCCATTGCATTCCCCCGAAACTCCACCAACTTGCCCCTCTACAACTACTTGACGCTTACAAACCGCGAAAGCAAGAGACACGATGGCGACCTCTACGAATAACTACTACGATTTGTATCGCCATGGAAGGTACAGCTATTTATTTGGAGTTATGCAACAACAGTGCGCATCGCCACGAAACCGTCTTTGGCTAACCCTTGCATTTGCAGTCTCGGTGTTGCCTTGACGGACGCCCTGGACGAGTTAATCGGCGAAGAGCGCATCGATCCACAACTCGCCATGAAGGTTCTCACCCAGTTCGATCGGGTCATTGCCGAGACGTTGCAAGAAAAGGTCAAGTCACGATTGACTTTCAAGGTGAATAACCTTTTATCGCCCCGGAGACATGACCACGTGCCTGTGGCGGTTCTGGTCCGCGCCGAATTGGACGGGCTTGATGCGCTCATTCAATGTCCAGCGCTAATGCCGCGTCTTTACACAGGGTTCTCTCGACACTTACCGATTCTGCGACGAAGTCTGGACGTTCCTCATTCGCAATGTCACCTTCAAACTCGACAATGGCAGTCATACGGTTGTGGCCGACAAGGTCAAGATTGTTAGCTGCAGCTCCAAGAAGACCGAGGAGAAATAGGATAGCTCCCCACGTCGGAAAAGGGGTTCAACGTCGAGCGTGAAAGTGAAGACGGAGGGCCGTTAGGAGGATCCCTCAGCGGGAGTGGCGGTGGATACAGAAGTGAAGGGGATGGAGCACACGCTGTGCTTCAGACTTCGACATTGATACCTTATAAAGGTTGTCTTTTCTGGGAATGGGTTATGACTGGCGTTTGCATTGGAGCACACCACGGTCTCAGAACGGCATTTATGGGAATGGCGTAACGGATAGGCAGAGGTCATCGCACTAGAGTTGCTTAGCACAAGGCCTTGGTTTATAAACATGATTTACAACCTAAACTAAACGGCGGCTGGTAAACCCAAGTCATTTTTCCCTGCTCTTTTGCTGAGACATGTGCAAGTAAAATAGCCCCGTCTTGTTCATTGACCCAGCCCCCCTGTAATAAACGCGTTTTACCCGTTTTGGAAACAAGACTTGGGTCTTTTTGATTAGTTAAACGCGTCCTGAAAACAAGAGTCAACCCCCATTTCACATTTCACCAACCAACGTAGCAGACAGCGAAGTGCATAGTTATTCGTACAGATTACTCAAAACCCGTCCCACCCCAAGCCGGAATCCACTCCGCTGCATCCGGGGACACGGCCCAAACAGGCGGATTCCTCTTACTCCCCGCAAAAGCCCAGCCTTACCTGATAATTCCGACCCACCATTTCGTTACCAACCGACCCGGGAGCGGGATCGATCTCAAACAATGCCCACCCTCCGCCCGCGCAAACGCCATCCCGAAGCGCCCCCGTCTGAATCAACACAACCCATTCCAGCCGCCTCCACTGCCACGCCTATTTCAACACCAGATCTCAAGAAGAGAGTCACCCGGTCAACCAAGACTCCGAAGAATGAGAAACTGCCTGCCGCTGAGATGAATTCCTCGTCTGGTTCCTCTTCGCTCGACGAAGGACGGCCGTTCCTTGACAGCGATGATGACGGCGCGGCGCCAGCCCGCGGCGCAAATGCTGAGACGCCGGTGCCAGACACTCGGAGCTGGGCGCAGCGGAACCAGTGGATTGTTTATGCGCTTGCGAGTGGGGCGTGCGCGGCGTTCAATGGTGTTTTTGCGAAGCTGTGAGTTTGCGCTCGGCCGCTGGGTGATGGTGTTTAAGGGGGTGGTGGTATTTTTGTTTGAGTTGGTGATGATGCTGATCTGGGATGGCGGCTGCAGGACGACGACGGAGCTGACGACTACTTTCTCGCTGGGCATTGCGCGCATGCTGGGGCTGGAGAGGATGGAGAGTGCGATTGAGGTTATCGTGCGAGGTGTAAGTGCCAATTCGTGGTTGCAGCTCATGGGTTTCAGCCGAAGTATCCGGGCGAAATGTGCTCGGCGAGAAGCTAACATGGGAACTCACAAAACTAGTCATTTTTCGGATTGAATCTGGTATTCAACGGCGTGGTAAGTTGATGCTTTCATGCTACTCTTATCTGATACTTGCAGTTGCCACATTTGACTACATGTCTCGTCTCATCGTTGCCCGCTCAACTCTATCCTCCCTCTTGAAACACCCTCATTCGGCAAACTAACAATCACCCTAGATGTGGACGCTCTTCACAACCGCCCTCGCCCGAGGCAACTCGACGACTCAGGTTTCCATCATGAACACGTCAGCCAACTTTGTCATCACTGCCGTCTTCGGCTTCATTATCTTCTCCGAAAGCCTCCCGCCGCTATGGTGGTTTGGTGCGGCTCTGCTAGTGGCAGGGAATGTAATTATCGGACGGAAGGATGAGGGATCCCCAAAGGATGGAGAGGAAGTCGAGCGTGAGGGCAGTGTTGCCTTGGGTTCTGAAAATGAGAGCGAGATGGGTGCGTTAAGGCACCGCAGTGGAGGGTCTATCGAGGGGGGTGACGATGAAGCGTATAAAGATGAGGATGTGGCGGATTTGAGGATATGAAGCGCTGGAGTGAACAGAGCTTTTCCTGGCAGCCTTTATATCAGCCATTGACCCCCTTCCAACTTAGGAGACTCAATTATTGAGAGGGCATAGCTGGATGTATGTATGTGTATGCATGTATGTGTGTGTGGAAAAGCAAATTGTTGTCCTCGAGGCCTGGGATGGTTCGATTCAACATAACAACAAGGCCTTGCCAACGTAGTTTGAGCTTCATGCTCCCGTCGGCAAATTATAGAGAAGCTTAATGATACTCGGGACTCACTCCCTGCCCATGTATTCCTCACTTGTAATGGTGTGTACCGTACCCCTGGCCATGGTTAGGGTGGAGCTAGTGGCGCAATAGGATAAGGCGCGATAAGCTTAACCCGACGTTGATGCGGGGCACGATTCGGGGTCCCTCCAAACTTTTTGTGACAAGACAACTCCGGCGGGATTCTCAGGTGTGCTACATACACACCACCCAGAGAGAGCTAAGCAGCCATGTTCCCCGATAGCCGGGGCGTGAGCCCCTCTGTCATGGCGGAAATCACACATTGTATGACAACCCTCCGGTTCTCCATTCATATTCAATGGCTCGGGACTAACACCTTTGTTTTTACAGATGCCCTGGACCTATGGCACGAGCACCGGATTCCAATTATCATGTCGACTCTATTTGTGCTAAGCCTGTTGCGAATATACCTCCATTCAAGCCAGCCCAAGCAAGAGCTACGGGTATTACCGAAGGCCTACGAGAAGATCGCCCCGGGCGAGAAGATCAACACTGACGAGAAGCCCCAACCGGTGATAAAGGAGGACGACTCCGAGGGATCCGAAAGCTCAAGGACAAGAAATGAAAAGAGGTGGACAAAACAAGGCCCGAGGAGGATAAAAGGCGATGTTAACAAGAAGGGGCGCGGGGCTGCCGAAGCCGAGAGCGAAGGGCGCAAAATCCAGGTCCTCGTGTTCTTCTCCTCGTTGACAGCCAACACGCCAAAAATTGCCCAGGCCTTTTCTCAGGAGCTGGCAGATACTCTGGGTTGTTCCACCGAAGGGAAACCGGACAACAAGTTCCTGCCGCCGCAGGTTTTGGATCTGGCCGAGATTGACTTTGACGAATACTTTATTACACCCCCAAGTCTGAGACCGATAAAACCGACCTCTTTTATCTCTTTGTTATCCCCAGCTACAACATCGACTGCATCAACGACACTTTCCTCGAACACCTCCAAGAAACACACCATGACTTCCGTATCGACACCTCCCCGCTCGCTCCAATTCTGGGGTATTCCGTGTTTGGCTTGGGCGACAAGGAAGGGTGGCCAACCGAAGAGGAGGGATTCTGTTTCCAGGCTAAGGAGGTTGACAGGTGGATGGCCAAATTAAGTGCACGGAAACGAGCATATCCTTTGGGGATGGGCGACTGGAAGAGGGACGGAAAAGAGAGGCTGATGGAGTGGCGAACTGGGCTGACGGATGTTCTTAAGCAACTGGAACAGGCCGGGACGTTGGGGGAGGGCGTCCAAGGTTCCGGAGATCCCCTGGAGAGTGACGACGAGGAAGAAGCGGAAGATGATGGAGAAGTAGTGGTGGAAGAATTTACCGTGTCCAAGGCCGCAAAGGGACGGAGCTCTGGCAGCCTCGAGGATGTCGAGGACATTGGCCGGATCATGGAGTTATCGGGGGCGGGTGGTCCCGGCAAGAAACCGGCAGCACCGCTGGCTATTGATTTCACAACGGAAGGAAAAGCAGTGGCCAAAAAGGCCCCTACCACCACCGTCAAAGAGATGGTACCGAAGAGCTCACCCACCTACGCGGCCCTGACAAAACAGGGCTACTCGATCGTCGGTTCCCACTCAGGCGTTAAGATATGCCGCTGGACCAAATCCGCTCTCCGCGGCCGTGGGTCCTGCTACAAATACTCCTTTTACGGCATCAACTCACATCAATGCATGGAATCCACCCCTTCCCTCTCCTGCTCTAATAAATGCGTCTTTTGCTGGCGCCACGGTACCAACCCGGTCGGCACGACCTGGCGCTGGGTGGTAGATCCACCTCAACTTATCTTCGACGGCGTCAAGGAGAACCACTACAAAAAGATTAAGATGATGCGCGGCGTACCCGGGGTGCGAGCCGAACGATTCGCCGAGGCCATGCGTATACGACACTGCGCGCTGTCGCTGGTTGGCGAGCCCATCTTCTACCCACACATCAACGAGTTCCTCGCCATGCTCCACGCAGAGCGCATCTCCTCCTTCCTCGTCTGCAACGCCCAGCACCCGGACCAACTCGCGGCGCTCCAGCACGTCACGCAGCTGTACGTCAGCATCGACGCGTCCAACCGCGAGTCGCTGCGGCGCATCGACCGCCCTCTCCACCGCGACTTCTGGGAGCGCTTCCAGCGCTGCCTCGACATCCTGCGCGAGCGCCGCTTCCGCCAGCGCACCGTCTTCCGCCTGACGCTGGTCAAGGGCTTCAACATCGAAGACGAGGCCGAGGGGTACGCCGACCTGGTGGAGCGGGGCCTGCCGTGCTTCGTCGAGGTGAAGGGGGTCACCTACTGCGGCACGTCGACGTCCAGCAACGCGGGGCTGACCATGGCCAACGTGCCGTTTTATCAGGAGGTCTGCGACTTTGTTGTCGCGCTGGAGAAGGCGCTGCGCAAGCGGGGTTTGGAGTACGGCATCGCGGCCGAGCACGCGCACAGCTGCTGCATCCTGCTCGCGAGCGAGCGCTTCCGCGTCGACGGGAAGTGGCACACGCTGATCGACTATGACAGGTTCTTTGAGCTGCTGGAGGAGAAGGGGTTGGACGGGGATTTTAGTCCCGAGGATTACATGGGCGCGGCGACGCCCGAGTGGGCAACGTGGGGCAATGGCGGGTTTGATCCGAGAGATCAGAGGGTGGACAGGAAGGGGCGGCCTATCGAAGCTACATAGACTGCCGCAGAGTAGCCCGGTGATAGGAATAGGAATGTTACATACATCTGTGTCGACTGGCTGATCCGTTTCGTAATAAGTGCAGTGCTCTCATTAAGCCAAAATCCAATTCTGGCGCTTCCTACTGCTTTCCATGATGCGTTTTATGTATACAGTTATCTTCACTCTTACACCTGGTCCTATGTCTAGCTCCTCTTAGCCCAGCGGACCCACTGGCTGGTCCCCCTCCCCGGGAAAAGGGGGATATCGTATCGTACAATGCCGTTATTACCCACCGAATGTGGGTTGAGGCCATGGTACTTTCGTAAAGTCGAGGGACGTTTTTGTCAACCTCGAACCGGGGGTGTGCTGGTGGCTCCCGACGCTGCGGGGCACCGGCGGTTAGGCGAGGACAATCTAGTCCAGACCAACGCCCGGCGCGCCGCCCATCTCGCCCATCTCGCGCATCAGTTCCGCGACGTCAACGCCGCCGGCCGGGCCGGTGTACGAGGTGCCGATTCGGAGGCTCTTGTCGTATGCGATCATCTCGGCAAGGATGTCCAGGATGGGCTGTGGGAGTCGGGTCGTGTAAGTAAGGCATTTTATTTTTTTGTCACTGCGGGGCGGGGTCGGGCTGCTCTCGTACCTTGGAAACGGTCTTGTCGTAGATGTTGATCAGGTCGCCGGGCGTAGGGTACACCTTAAGAGCCTTGTAGAAGGCGAGCGCGGCTTCGAGCCCCTTGGAAGCTAGAGAGAGAAAGAGAGGGGTTAGCGATCGTCGACTGAATGAACCCGGCAATGCCCAACCGAGTGGGGAATCGAACGTACGGTCGGCGCCCAGAACCTCGCCAGCCTGGACCTGCTCCAAGAAGTAGGCCTCCTTCTCCTCAGCGCTAGCCGGGAAACCCTCCTCCTTGGCCTCGTCGACGGCGTCCTTGATGGACTGGCGCTGAGCGGCGGCACCGGCCTCGGCCTGGCTTTTCTCAGCCCGTTGTTGTTGGCGCTGGTTGCGGCGCAATTGTCTCCGGAACTCGGCGCTGTTGCGGCGGCGGTAGTCAAAGTAGGCGGCATATGCTGTTGGTTGGCGACGGTTCACGGGTCAGTTATCATGTTGGGTTGTAAGGCGATGTCGTCACCCTTGGAGAAGGCATACCGAGGAAACCAGTCGCCACGGCGGCGACGGTTGCTGTCGCAACTACGGCGGTTCGTGATGTTGTGTCTGACATTGTGGAATAAGTTGATCGAATATATCTCGAGAGATGTGGGAGGTGGGGGTGGTGGTCGGTTGACGTTTGGGCGAAACTTAGAGAATGCCGATTTCGTTAATGGGTCAAGATTCCCTCCAAAGCTTTGTTCGAGGTTCCTCCAAAATTTCGGCGGGGCCGCCCGATGGACCCACAGCTAGGTGCCCAGGGTGGGTGTGGTCGCACCACTCAGCCCTGTTGCTCAATTCACTGTGGAACTGCCCCCCCGAACGTCGTCGTCTTGTGTTTTACATACATACATACTTCGTACATACAAACAAACCAGGAAACAAACAAACACATGAGTTACAGCAAATATCGCCAACAGCGCCAGTTACTCGGGTACCGAGCGGGTACGGAATTCATTAGGCGGAAACCAGACCATCCAACGACAAAAAACAATTTTTTTTTTTTGTTGCTATGAAATGAACCTTCCGGTCTCGCCCCCTGATTGCGATGTAAAGGTGGAAAGTTGAGTTCCAGTTGCAGTGAAACTATCTCATACAGTTAATGTACACCCAAACATATCCCCAAGTTTTCAATAAACCACCTGATCTGCTCAGTTTCGCCTTGACTTGGTTTAAGCCAAGGCACACTCGATGACAGCGCTGCCACCGGGGATCTGAGAAACCTTGGTGATCTTGAGCGCCGCCTTCCCGGTAACGTCCTGGAAGTCTGCGAGCGTTCTCTCCTTGCCCGATATGGTTAGCATCGACAGATCCATCGCCGCTTGGAACGCCGATGGCTGGTCGCCCAGCATCGTCTCGACGATTAGCAGCCTACTGTCGGCCACCATGGCTCCTGAGATCTGCTTCAAAATCACGACAGCTTCCTCATCCGAATAGTCGTGCAAGCACCGGCGGATGTAGTAAACCAGGGCCCCTAAAAATAACAGTCAGCCGGCGCGCCTTTGACCCAAAGGTTGCAGAACAGGCTTCTTACCCTTAACAGGCTGCTCCTTAAAAAAGTCGACAGCCACCGTCTGCACATCCGCCATCGCCGGATCCTCGCGCTTCGCCGCCTCCACCACCTCAGGCAGATCCTCCAGCACGCACCGACTACTAGGAATTCCGGGGGTCGCCTTCCAGATACCCTTGAGCGCCTGGCCCCTACCACCACCGACATCAACAACCAACGGCCGGTCGGCGGACTTGGCGACCTCGGCCACGGCCCAGCTGAGGTCGTAGGCGCCCAGCGCGGGCATCTGCTCCTCGATGACGCCCATGGCGAGCATGAAGACCTTGAGGCGCTCCTCGGAGGAGTGGTGGATGTCCCAGACCGTGGAGCCGAGGCGGCCCTCGGCAAAGGCCATGATGGTTTGCAGCCGGTCTTTGGGCTCCTCCGTGATGCCGTACTGGTCGAAGTACTTGGGCATGGATACCCACGAGGTGAACTGGCTGTCGAATCTGTGGGTGGGGGGTGTTAGTTGGGGGCGGGCGCTCTTCATTGGCGAGGAAAGTTGTTGTTAGGAGAGGGGGGGGGGGTGGTTTCAAACGTACCCGACCTGCATCATGGCCCAGATGGGGTTCTCGGTGGTGAGGACCTTAGAGAAGGCTGTATGGGCGACCGAGTTGCCTCCCACCTGCTTGAGGGTGCCGTTGGCGACGAGAACTCGGGTAAAACGGGCTGGAGATTCGATTAGCTGAATCGGATTCTTGGGGGGATGGGCCCGGGTTTGGGTGTCTTACCGATGAGCGACACGTTGGCACCCAGCTTTGCGGCCAAGTCCGTGTACGAAATGGTTGCTCCATCGTCAATGGGGACTTTTTCAAACGCCTTCCACTTGACAAACAGGCGGATGGCAGTGAGATGGGCGATCTGTGGCAGAAACAACATAATCTTGTCCTGGGGAAGGCTGATGGTCTCGATCAAGTCGCTGCCAGCTTTGAGCAAGCCCATCCGCTGCAAAGTGTCACTCTCAAGAGAGAGACTTCCCGATCTGAGGTCTTGGGCGGCCTTGGCCAGCGTCTTGGAGAGTGCCTCCAGAGTGTCTGCAACAGGGAATGCCATGATGAATTCGATGAATGTTTGGGAGTGGGAAGGAGTGGTTGGAATGTGTGGTAAACTGTTGTTGGTAAAAGTGTGGTCTTTGACTTGCTCGAGGATTGGGAGTTCATATAGGTAGGGGGTGATATGGTGCCCCTGCGATCATCTTATCGCCGGATCTGATAAGATGGGATCGCAAGGCTCGCGGCAATTTACCGACTGCGAAGTCCGAGTTTGATGTTACGGCCGAGCCGGGGGGCCGATCCCGGCATAGCACGCGAGGCATTCGATGCTTGGGACAAATTGTATGAGGCCGCGTAAGCTGATCCGCGAGTTGGTGTGCACAGTGGCATCGTGATTTCATGATACGCGGCCACCACGTAAAAGGGGTTCGGTCAACAGACTGGCCGGTCGGTTTTTGATCCTGCCGCGTCGCTAATGACGGGAGCTCTTCGGATGACGGAGGGACTTTCGGAACACCTTCGCCTTCCGAGCCGGAAAAGAACCGGAGGCCCTGTTCCCCGGGCTAGCCTCCCAGAGAATTAACGCTTGATCGCAATGGTTAGCTGGCGTGGCCATCGCAGGCAACCATGTTCAAAACGACGAGACGTGTAAATTTATGTCTAAGCATTAACACAGCATTCGGTGTTTTGCCCTGGCTCGGAAATTAGGAGGAAGCCGGCCGGGGGCGCACGGTATCTCCTTACGCAACCTAGTTGCCATTGCTTGACAATACAGGCACAACCTTGAGAGGGCTGGGTTGGTTCCTGTGTTTTCTCGCAGGAACACTCGATAAATTATCGATATTGGCGGTTAACAACGTCATACCATACACAGAGGATACGGGCTGCCGAGTCCTCCCGGCATTCAGACATCCGAGAGCTAATCGAGGCCATATCGCTCAACTTATATCAACATTTCGTGTCATGTGTTGCTCACAATACCGTATATAGTACCACACTTCTTCAATAATCTGAGCGTCACTCGTGACTCAGTCATATTTCTCTTTGTCACTCCCCAGCTCCACGCCCATCGCCCGAGCAGTGAAGATATGGCGCATGGAGAGGTTATAACTTCACCTCAGAACGACGCCTCTGATCACACATGTTAAACAATCCGAGTGAAGTCATCGTGGACGTTTGGCATTCCTATGGGTTGGCGGACGCATCATGGACCGTACGGCGGTCTTGAGGCTTTAGATCAGCTTTTTATCGTGTACCGCCCGGAGACGGTGTATAACTTGAATATGTAATGTACAATCTCTAAGCACCTCAGGTACATACTTCACGTAAGGGTACGTGACATAAATATTCTCATCATGTCCGACATGTTTGACACCTACCCACTCGAGCGGTACCTCCACGTAAGAGCCGCCGCCTCCGATTCTAGCGACGCCGGTAACTTTGGCATTTCCAGTGTTCGACTCCGTGTAGGAGCCCCGCCTCCGATTCCACTTCCTCTGACAAACGAGTGGGACGCGAAATGTGATCTCATATCCGATGAGCTCGGGCGGGGCGTCTTGGAGAGCGAGGCGAAGAGAAATCCTTTCTGCCGTGGGTGTGGACAGTGTCATCTCCGTCAAACTCACATTACGAGAGCACCGCCCGACAGTATTCATCGTGGCGCGCTAGGAAGACGGCTGCTTGGATCTTTGGGAGGGCGTGGTACGCAGGGTGAAGAAGCTTGTCGACTCGAAATAGCTCACGAACGAGAAGCTCGGCGATATCGACATTGCCGTGGAGATGATCGCTGAAGAGCTAATGCTCAAAAGGTGCTTGTCTATAGCCCCTGAACAGGTTCTCGTCCGGGAGTTGGAGAGGGACTGGGTGCGCATCAAGGGTCGAGTGACCGAAATATTGGACAGTCACAGCGCTACAAAAGGGTGCATGAACACGATGACTCTTATTAGACTTTGGTCCTCCCCCCCGGCATAGCAACAATACCGATACTGTCTACATATTGATGGATTACGGGTCGGACGAGTCCAAATGGCCACCGGTGGTCGAAGAGATAAAGCAGTATCTCAAGGAGTTCGACTACTCCAACTCCACGTCCATTTGGACACAACGAGAGCGTGACGTTCTAAAACTACAATAGGCAGGTAAAGCGCCACTAAGAAACACTCGGGGGTTGATATTGGGCATACTCGGGTTGCGGAGGAATAGGAGACGGCTAGGGCTGGACTACTTCGCAGACTGAGTGTAATGGGCGGGCTCGTCGGGGATCAAGTGGTAGGTGTCTATACGAATAGCAATTAGAGGATAGACGGGCTTGCGTGTCGCTCGCCGCTATTGCAGCTGACTGGAACTTTCGACCAGGAAATCTGCATCATAGCCGCGGTTGTCGTTCGTGGTGCGAGAGTTGCCGGTGTTACATCGAGGTTCACCTCGATGTCCCGCACTAGACCTAATCTATGGAGTTTATCTATATCTTCCGTGGTATGTACCTCTCCGGACTTCACATCCATACCAGCGTTTTCCCAGGGAAGTATAGTATCCGTTGCTAGAGGGATGTCCTTCCTTTAGTTCAATTACCTATAGTGTCGAATCTAGTCGTCCTCGATCTTACAGGTTGCGGGTTCTGGGAAGGTTAATCATTGAAGTCATGCTCTAACATGTCCCCGAATCAACCTCCACATTGTGAAGAAAGCAGGGAACAGGAATATATAAAATAAAGTAAAGGAAGAAAAAGAAACGAATGTGTATGTACGTCAACGCTGAGATTCGGATCTGTAATCTATACGTGTATTACAGTGTATTATTCTGAACCCAGTTGGGAGCTGCGAGGGTCCGCCCCCACTTTTTGCCGGGCGTGAAACGGGACAGGGTTGTCTCTGGCGGTGGTTAACGACCTGCAGGTAAATGCGGCTCTCCTCCGCACTCAACACCAACAGCGTCGCGCATCGGTCGTGGCTACAAACACCACCCTTCCTCCAGTTCGGTGGGGCCAGAAACGGGCTCGGCATATTATTGTTATATTCTTCTGTCTCTTTTTCCCAGTTCAAGCGTCAATTGTGTACCATGTCTGAAGAGCGCTCCAAGATATCGCTGCGCAGCGGGAAGAGGAAGGGCCGGCCGTCCATCAAGATCTCCGGACCTATCTTGCAACAAGATGCCGGTTCGCGAGGACCCCCGGGACGTCCAGCCGCGGCGGACGTTCCCCCGCCTCGCCCGCGACCCCCACCACAGAGCAGTGCGACGGTGAGCTTGAATGTTTAGTCTGCGCGGTGCTAGGACAAAAGAGTTGACCGCCCTCCCTGCAGACCTCAGACCTCGTCAAGCGACGATACTCGTCGCGCTTTAACAACATTCCCGCCGACTTCGATCCGACCGCAAACCCGATGCCCGCACTTCCCAGCCTTGACCAGTATGCCAACTCCCAGGCCCAAGATCGCCGACCCCCGCCGTCAAGAGGAGGACGAAGCGAAGGTGGAGGCGGAGGAGCTGGGCTCCAGGTGGATGTGCGAGCCCTTCGAGACCCGGGACTTGTCCCGGAGCAGTACGTTGCCGAGATCCTGAGCGAGGCCACCGAGGACGAGATCCGCGATTACGAATTGGCGCTGCGGAAGCTCAAACGCCGAGCGTCGACCGATCTCCAGCAAAACGTGTACCAGAACCGCACCCAGTTTATCAAGATTAGCAAGGAGGCCGAGAAGCTCAAGAGCGAGATGCGCACTCTTCGAAATCTAATGGCGGAGCTCAAGACCAACACCACCGCTCTACGGTCAGGCTCAAACAGCGTGGACGAGGCCGGTTTCGGTGGTCAGATAGGCCCGGGTCTGAGCCGGAGGGACAAGAGAAGCTCTGTTGCCGATAGAACCGCGCTTTGGAGTTCTCAGATGCAGGCCCTATACAAGAGTGTCGAGGGCTCACAAAAGTTCCTGCCAAACACCACTGGGCGTCATGTGGTTCAAAACGCAGGGCCTTGGGTCGAGTTGGATAATGCCACGTACAGGTCGCGCCGCGCCATGCAGATTTTCCTGCTCAATGACCACCTGCTCATCGCCTCGCGGAAAAAGCGAAAGACGGATGCCCCGGTTGCCGCAGACGGCCGCGCGCCCATAACCAAGCTTGTGGCCGACAGGTGCTGGCATCTCTTGGACGTGGAGGTGGTCGACATGGCTGGGCCGAGCGACTCCTCTAGTGGCAGGAACAAGCTCGCAGATGCCGTCATGGTCCGGGGAGGTGGCCAGAACGAATCTTTCATCTACCGGACCGAAAAGCCCGCGGATCCGGAGAAGGGGGCCCTTATGCTCAACATCCGGAAGCGAGTGGAGGAGCTGCGGCGGAATTTACAGTCCGAGAGGGAGGCTACCAATAAGGCCAAGGAAACCATCAACTACTTTGCGTCGCGTGACCCCGGCCTGCTGCAGAAGACAGAACTGCTCGAGACCTTGTCCGATATCAAGGACATGCTGATCGAGGTGGACGGCAAGCAGCAGAACCTTCGATGGGTTGAAAGCCAGATGGATGAGCTTGACATTCACATTGCCCTCCAGCAGATTGAGCCGTCGGTTGCTCTGATTGAAAAGTTGAAGAGCCTAGCATATGGTCTGAAGAATAACGTCATCGCGCAAGACTTCATCTCATTCAAGGTTGACGAGAGACGAGCAAAGCTGGCTGCGTTGGTTGTTCGAGAGCTGGTCGGCACGCACAGTCAACCCAAGAAAACGAAGCAGAATGTGTCTTGGCTCACCCGACTGGGCTTCGAAGACCGGGCGCGCGAAGCATACTTGGAAGCGCGCAGTGAGACGATCCGAAAGCGGTCTAGGTAGGCGCGCCTCAGCGACACCCACACACGCGCGATCACTGGCTAACATGACCTTAGGCAATGCATCTTCCAGGGCAACTTGGACCAGTACATCTGGGAGCTCTCTTTCGTCTACTTCACCATCATCCGCAACACGGTCATCTGCTTCCAGGCGTGCTTCCCGCCGCCCATGATGAGCGCCTGCGTCAAGTGGGCCAAGGAGGAGGTCGACACGTTCAATGCCATCCTGGCCCGCCAGCTGAGCGGCGAGAAGGAGGGAGGCGAGGCGTGGACGCGGTGCATGGACACGGCCAAGGACCATGCCGGCATGCTCTCCGAGGTGGGCCTGGACTTCCGGACGTTGGTCGGCCAGAATGTCAAGGCCGCGGCGGATGCCTCGGCGTCGAGTGCGCCGGCGGGATTGGGGTTGATCATGGGAGCGCAGGCTGCTTGAAGGGGCGTTGATGGGTGGTCTGAGAAGATTAGGGGACGTGGGGGGTCCTGTTCTTGGGCGCTTTGCATCGGCCAGATATAGATAGCTAGTTAGTGTCTTAAACCGGTGATTGTGATGATTTACGATTTACAGATTACAGGCTCTTCTTCCCCGTCTTTGTCCGTGCCAACCTGGTGGTTCTTAGATTTTACCCCTATCCATCCCATGCCACCGGTGCAGGGGCGCAGGGGGGCGAGATGGGAAGCTGAGCGGGCACGGCGGGGTGCCTCATTCAAGTGGATCCCCCTGAACCTTCAGCTGCCCACTAAAGTTGGCGGGGAGGCTCTCGCACGGACCACAAAGAACCCACCCAGAGGCGCCAGTGCCGACCTCAGCACCGCATTTCAGCAAAACAACGGCCCTCTCCCCTCATCGCATTCGATTATTATACCCCCTTTGCCTTGGAATCAGCCTCACACTGAGGCGTCTGCGCGAGTTGAGCGGCTGTCCTTTTCACAATCTGTTTTGGAGGCCCGGTTGAGACATTTGCCCACATCCCCGCCAATTTAACAAAAAGCAGCAACCCCTGGCGACACCCGCCCACCTGCCCAATTTTGACCCAGACCTAGGACCCGCGCCGCGCCTGGAGACCACAAACCACGGGCCAGTGGACACAAACGTCATTGCTCCCAATCTTCACGAACCACTTTCGAGTACACCGACCGCATCCCGAGCGAAACAACACCCTCCCTCACCTCGATCCGCCAACTGCACGTCGCCCACCGAAGGATTAATTGCCGGAATGGATACGAACATGGAGGACGTTGGGCGCGTGCCCACCGAGCTGACCTCGTCTAACATCGAGCCGGCCACCATCCCGACCCTCGACGGCTGGATCGAGAGCTTGATGCAATGCAAGCAACTGGCTGAAGCAGATGTCCAGAGACTCTGTGAAAAGGTCCGCCTTGGCTCTTGATGCCCCCCTTACTCTGTACCCCTCCCCGTCGCCGCCCACGGACGCTCGCTGCCCAGAGCCAGCCAGCCCTTGCTTCCCGCCCCTCCATCAACCCGCGAACATTGGATTCCTCATAGTCGATTGCGCGTCTTGTATTTGGGGCTTGTAAACTGACTTCGAATCCCTACTTTTAGGCGCGCGAGGTCTTGCAAGAAGAGTCGAACGTACAGCCCGTCGTATGTGTCTGCCCTGCCGATCGCAAACCGCCATCGAGACCTTCTCCCTCGATATACTAACCTCGTCAGAAATGCCCCGTCACTGTTTGCGGCGACATCCACGGCCAGTTCCACGATTTGATGGAACTCTTCAAGATTGGCGGGCCGAACCCGGACACCAACTATCTCTTCATGGGTATGGCACCGCAGGCTGATATCCCCACGTCGTGTGCGAGGCGGCCTTGATATTCTGACGATTGGGTGTTGCGCAGGGGATTATGTCGATCGAGGGTACTACTCGGTCGAGACTGTCACCCTGCTTGTGGCGCTCAAGATCCGATACCCGCAGCGCATCACCATCCTGCGCGGCAACCACGAATCGCGCCAGATCACACAGGTATACGGCTTCTACGACGAGTGCTTGCGCAAGTACGGCAACGCCAACGTGTGGAAGTACTTTACCGACCTATTCGACTACCTGCCACTCACCGCCCTGATCGACAACCAGATCTTTTGCTTGCACGGCGGCCTGTCGCCCAGCATCGACACACTCGATAACATCAGAGCCCTGGACCGGATCCAGGAGGTGCCCCACGAGGGGCCCATGTGCGACCTCTTGTGGTCTGACCCCGACGACCGGTGCGGCTGGGGAATCTCACCCCGCGGTGCGGGGTACACCTTCGGCCAGGACATATCAGAGGCATTTAATCACAACAATGGGTTGACCCTGATTGCCCGGGCACATCAGCTCGTCATGGAGGGATACAACTGGTCGCAGGACCGTAATGTGGTCACCATCTTCTCTGGTTGGTTCCCTCGATGTGCTGTCATGGCTTCTATTCGCTGACGCGCTTGCAGCGCCCAACTATTGCTACAGATGCGGCAACCAGGCCGCGATAATGGAGATTGATGAGCACTTGAAATATACCTTGTATGTGTCCATGCCCAATTGCCTCGAGTGTCTGCTTATTGGAACTTCAGCTTGCAATTCGATCCCTGCCCGAGAGCTGGTGAACCCATGGTCTCGAGGAGTAAGTTTTCTGTTCGTTATGAACCGCGCAATCACTAACGACCCTTTAGGAACCCCCGACTACTTCTTGTAATGAAAATACCAACTCTGTCTTCTGGTCGTGTGGTCACATACAGCAAGGACACGAAGCTTAGGAGGGGAGTGGTCTAGCGATACGTCGGCTTAGGTCTCCTGCCAAGGCCCGTCGCATTGCAGACGGGAGCGGCAGAACGCCGAGGTATATACGATGTATCAAAAGAGAACAACAACTAAAACGGCTGCTCAACCCCCCCCACTTCATGGCAGATCGGGGACGAGCACCCAGTATCCAATCCCAAGGACTAGGCTCATTGGGGCTCGAAACCGGTAACTAGCTGAAATGTAGGGCTTCCCGCCTGTTGTTAGAACACACGTCTCGTTTTCAGTGTGGGGCGAAGTAGGTTAGAGGTGTCAAGTGAACGGCCGTTTTCGATATCAAGGAGAGTTCTCAGTTTCGTGCAGTGTCCCAAGTCAGCGTCGTCTAACACTAGTCATTCAACGAGCCCGTGCCTCATTACAGATAACGACAGCCCCATGACCACGAGCTCTGGAGGAGACACGCCCCGCAACCAGAACGATCCCTGGTGGATGACTGCGTTTAGGTTTCCGTTCGGCAACGACGCCGATCCCTGGCGAACAACAGTGCGTTTAGGTTTCCGTCAGTCGCTGTCGACGAATGGGATCTCTCATATACCCGATCAGAAGGGCCGCACGACATCCCCCCATCGTCATGATGGCCGTTCACCGTGGGTATGGCCACCTTTTCGAAGACGCCTCAACCTAACTTTCGGTGAGATGCGGGCATGTGGTCCGCTGAGCAGTTACCCGGAGCGTGTGGTAGCAAAGATGAAAAGTCAGAGGAAAGGTCCGAACGCGTAGGATGCTATATATCTTCCTGCACCCTCTTTGGTGTTTTTTCTCCTCGACACCATTCTATATTTTTTACTTTTACTCACACGATTTTATTAATATTAAATAAAATGTCCACCTCCACTGTTTCGTCGACCCTTTTTGCGGTCGAGTCTACGGTATGTTCTCATGAGGGAACGGGCGTGGCACCAGGCGCAGATGCACCGTTCCCTCCCCCATCCCATTCTCTCTAGCACCCCAACCCCCTCGCCTCACCTCACCACACCCGACACCACATCACCACCTACTAACCCACCCCCTCTTTACAGACCAACACCACCACCCTGCCCCCCGGCCCGCCCTACCCGCCCCAGGCCGCGCAATCCGGCTTGGTGCCCGACGCCGACCCGGACGTCGGGCTCACGCTGGCGTTCGCCCTCCTCTTCCTGGTGGCGCTCGCCGCTAACGCGTGCATCTTCGGCCGCAACCGGCGCAGCGGCCACCGCTTCCTCTTCAGCCCCCTGCTCGCCGGCTTCTGCGCCGCTCGCGCCCTGGCCCTGGCCCTCCGCTACGCCTGGGCCATGGACCGCCGCAACGTGCGCCTGGGCATCGCGGCGCAGGTGTTCACGGCTGCGGGGGTGTTGGTGCTGTTCATGTCGAACCTGGTGTTCGCGCAGAGGGTGGTTAGGTCGTATCATCCGTTTTTTGGGTGGAGTAAGAGGGTGACCGGGTTGTTTGCGGGGTTGCTGGCGAGTGCGGTGGTGGTGTTGGTGCTGGTGGTGACCGTTACGGTGGTGGGGTTCTTCGTGTCGCCGGCGTCTGGGGCTGGTGGGCAGAGGACCTTGGCGGCGGTCAGGGGCGTCCAGCTGTTCTGTGGTGTGTATCTGGCGATTTATGCTTTCTTGCCGGTTCCGTTGGTCACGTTGGCAGTGGTGGCACCGCGGAAGACGTGGGTGGATCACTTTGGCGAGGGCCGTACTCACACCAAGTTCGCGCTTCTGAGCTTTGGGTCGATCATGTTGACGGTCGGCGCCATGTTCAGGGCCATCATCGGTTTCTTCCCCCGGCCTGCGTCCCAGCCAGCGTGGTACCACAGCAGGGCCTGCTTTTACATCTTCAACTTTCTGTTGGAGCTGCTGGTGGTTGCGGCCTACACCCTCCTGAGATTCGACAAGCGGTTTTATATCCCGGACGGTTGCACGGCTCCAGGGCAGTATTCGGCCATTGCGGCTGGAACGATGCCGGACGTGTTGATATCGAACTGCGTAGCCGAGAAAGCCAGGAGAGGGAAGAAAAGACGGATGGCTGAAGGGAATCAGCCTGAAGGAACGGAAAGCCTGCCGACTGAGTTGCCGATCGAGATAGTAGACAGAGAGGCAACAGAGCCGTCAACTGAGCAGCCAGTTGGGCCGTCAGCGACTCCGCAATCACCGGAGGAAACGGAAGCCGCGCAGAGCGGCCAAGATGGGCCCGTTACGCCCAGTGTCGCCGGCTCCTCGGGCAGCCTGTCCGGCCGGCAGTCGGGTGGCGACGGCCCTGTTGAGACGGTGGCCGAGGATTGGATTGCGGAGGCCTTGGTAAGTACCCCCCGGTTAGTTGTGTTATTTGCCTGCCATGGTAGTAGCGTTCCGTATTCGGGTTGGACTTGTGTGCTGACGGTGAAATTGAATAGACAAACCTGTTCGAGGAGGGCGAGGAAGGCGGGGAGGCCACGGAGGCCGCGGGAGGCGAGGCGAGTGAGGAGGTCGCGGGGGGTACGGAGGGCGAGGCGGGTGAGGAAGTTGCCAGAGGCGAGGGGTGCGATGCGGGCTGAGGAGGTTGCGGGGGGTACGGGGGGCAAATAGGCCGCGGAGAACGAGGAGGGCGAGAAGGGGGAGCCGTCTGCGGCTTAGGGTGGGTTTCTTGTCTTGCGTGAGTTTGAAGGGGGGTTTTTAGCAACCCGTGATTTATAGGAGTAGCGTTACTGTTTGAGATTTTTAATTTACTTTCATTTAATGAGGCGAATCACTTATAGTGAGATTCCATATTTTCTATACTCGTTGATGCCTATGTATGTTGTTGGTGATATTCCATAGTCTACGCCCCAATCCGAGGTCACTGACGCCCGGGACTCGTATCCCTTCCCCAAGAGCAGCTGCTTGATGACAAAGTTGCGCCCTGAGATAAATCAGTACCTAGGTGCCCTGACCATGGTTGAGCTTCTGCAGCCCCTAGAATACAGCTATCGATGCAACCTACCGTTGACGTACGGGAGAGCCACGGAGCGGGTTATAGTTGTACATACATTACGTTCTCCGACACAACGCATAAACACGTCACATGGTGACTACACGGCTGCTTCGGTTTGCAAACTGGACCACATGCACTCGTGCTCTCGTGCGCCACCATCGGGCGCTTAGATCAAACAACTCGAGCCGTCATTCTCCTACCTCGATATGAGTCGTTATCGATCGGCCATGTATTAGATAAGGTAGTCGCCAAAATGGATCGCCACCCCTTCCTGAACCGTCCAGCAATATGCTTGTTTGTGGCAGGACACGGGAGCAGCGTTTTGTTTCCCGGTTCTTCACCGCAAGCAGTATTTGCATTGATCTCGCTTGGCCGACCTGGAGAATCCGGGGGAGGACGGCTAGGTGAGTGCCAGATCGCATGAAGTTCCCGGCAGTTGCGGCATAGGATCGCCGCATGTTTGAGACTTCCAAGGGAACCTGCCACCAGCGATACTGGAATGCGGAGGTCGAAACATAGGATCACCCGGCCACGACGGGGCAGAGCCGATAGGAAACTAGACACACGTGGGGAAGACGTGGTTGGCATGTTTCACCTGGGGACTGGTTGTAACTACAGATGTGCCCCAATACCCAAAAATAACAGCGACGGTTTCCCATGATACCAGCCGTGTCGGCTTGTGTCGAACCTCGGCGCCCAGTGATTTTTTTTTTTTGGGGGGGGGGGGGGGGGGGTTCTTGGGTTGGAGGCGGCAATGCGCATCGGGGTTGAGGCATCCGAGGACGTTGTACGAATATTGAGAGAAAGACATCGAGATATCTGAACGATGGAGGAGGAGCTGTTGCCCTGATTGGCCCAACAGGACGAGACCCGAAGTGGGAGACGGCCTGAGCGGGCGCGGGAATGCGGCGAGATAAACGCGGCTGGTCTGGTTCGGCAATCGAGACTCGCAAGGCGCCTCCTGGAGGTTGCCCCAACTCGTCCAGACGCCAATTACACGCGGTCAGGATCTGTGTCCTGATGCAATGCGCGCTCAGTCGCCCAGTCGAATTGCCAGCCGGTAGTAGAGCGCTTATTTATATTGCGGTGGCTTTCCAGTGGTACCCAACTCCAGTTAACACTGACAGAGGACATCCATGGTTGTAACCCAGCAGATACTGTGCTACTCGGCATTGTCGTACAGCTGCCATGGATGGTGACCCGAGGAGCTGTGTCTGGAGGTTCGGAACCGAACCGGGGAATTTGTGTTTCGATCTCAAATGGACCCTCAAACTCGCCGAGTTCCAGCGATTCCCCCACCCACTCAATTCGTTCCTTTGGATGAGCGAGGGGTCCACAGCCCATGTGCGGACCCACCTCGGATAGCTTTCCGCAATGCGCAGAGCAAGCACGACAGCAGCTCCAGCTCCAGCTCATCCAATTCGATCCAAGCTCCCAATTGCGGCATCGCAAAAAGAAACGGAACGAGGGTTTCGCCCGCACTTTGATCTGTGGTGTAAACAAAAAAAAAAGACCTGTGCGATTTCAAGCCATGCGTTTCCCCCCAACACACGCCGGACGATCGGCTATCTGAGGTACGAAGTACTTAGTTACCAGTTCTCGAAGAGGTTCCGAGTTGCGTTGCAGTCATCGGAACTCAGCCACCAGTCAGTGCACACAGCTTTTCCGTGTCGCTCTCATGAAAACCAGATGACAGATCAGCTCTGGTTGCCAAATGCATGACAGATTGACGTCGGTATCATCCATTCGCTGACTACACTGGGGTACTGAGACATCGCCTAGATCTGGCGATTGTGCTTGGCTATTGATAGTCGTCGTGTGGTACGAAGCAGCCATGTCGAGATCACGGATAGCTATAGCTGGGTAGGCTATAATGGCGATGATGCGACTCAACCTCTCAAGCAAGCGGCGGGATGGTGTTGTACTGTGTACACAATCTGTTACAGTTGCCTGCCATTGATGCACTCGCCATTCTGTCCCGTCCATGGTGATATCGAGAGGATTTCGACGTTGGTTGTCCCGAAGTTCGAGGTGGTGTTTGAGACACCAGTCCGTTGGGATGCATGAATGCGGTAATACCGAGCAGGGGCTCTGGGAGTGCTAACCTTTTGGGGGAAGGCTGCACCCAAGTCTTAACGGGAAGCGAAATTAGATCGTGGGTCTGCCACCAGTCCTCCCGTGTCGTTTGCTGAACGCCCCGAACTTGCACGCTTCCACCCGTTCTTCTTCGATTCTCTTCACCCGCTTCTTCAAGTTCTGTGAGGGGTGACACTTGGACCCACGGTCCTCCCACACCACCTACCAAGCGCGGCATTCTCCTTCTTCCAATTCCTCTCGTTTTTTTCACATTCGTTTCAACCAACCCACACTCACTTTCACTTCCTCGTTGGGCCGTGGCTCTTCCCCACCCCTAATAAGAACCGCCCAACTGCTGCTGCAGTCGCTCCTTTCGCGTCCACTTTCCGCAGCTGCCGTTGGTGATCCTGCACCACACCGTCTCACCTCGCCCATCGACGACTCTTTCCAGTGCTGCTTCCCTGACTCGACTGGGACCGAAAAGCCGCATAATCTCGTCAACAGGATCAAACGGTGCCGTTGCAATTTGGGTTGGGCCTGGACGATCGACCTCAACTTGCCGCTGGCGTACACATATCTCTGTGTAATCTTGCGCCGCGGGCAAACAAGTTGGATTTGGAGTGGCCAGGAAAATCGCGTCGTTTTCAAGGTTGCGCAGCCAAGTCATAGTGCGACCGCAACCACGAATCAGCTTCACAACTGCCGACAAGACAGCCCTCAGCTTGAAGGCCTTAGGAATCTCCCAGGACGGCCATGAATGCGACGACACAGTGACCCAGCAACCGGCAACTTACTTGAACAACAACCCCGGCAACTGAGAGATACCAATCGAATTGGTACGGAAAGGGAATCTAGCAAAGAGCGCGGGGTTATCGCTGGTTAGAGACGGTTCGGGACGGGGCGAGCGCGACTGGGTGCAAGAGGCATCATCCTGCTTGTTTTCTTGTCGACTACCTCCGCCACCATGGCATCCTGCCTATCACTCCAAGGCTCCAAGGCGTGCTCTGCCTTTCAGGCATCGTCCGTGTCTACCACAGACACGAATGTCGTGGGGTTGTTGTATGTGAATTGGGCCTCCTCTGCCGCGAGGTCCGCATGGCTGACTTCCTTGCAGCCCTTTTCTACGATTTGCCTCCAACGTCGAAACGCTCGATGCGCTCTTGATGTCCCATGTGCAGACAGAATACATCCGGGACAAGTGAGTGTTGAATTCCCTGGGAGGGCCCGCGGTCTGGTGAAAATCTAACCTTCCACTAGGTTTTCGGTGCTCCTCGGCTGTGGCGGGATCGACTACACTAACACGAGCGACGTCTATGCTCGCTTCACGACCTCGGTAATCTGTAATGCTATTATCCAGAATTCTATCGAACCCTGCAGTCTCTCGCCCGCAGAATCCCGTCCACTTTGCGCCGAAACCTGCGTAAGGCTTTTCCATTCCTGACTACCCGTTTCTAACTGACGGACCTCTAGGCCCAATATGCACAGGCCGAGGCGTACCTCGTTTCTGACACTGCCCTCTGCCCTGACCCTAGCAGCAATGCACAATCACAGATCCGGGCCGATTTCACCAACTGCGCCCTACCTGATAGTTCATTATCGACTCGAGACTGCATCACGGGCGTGATGAATGAGCCCGACAACTGCGGGTATGCGAACAGCACCGTAGGGCTGTGTTCGTATTGCGCCAAGGGCGGAATTAACTCGACCGATACCTGTTGCTACGGGGCCGATGCCGAGACGCGCTGCGCTGGAGTTGTCCTCCCGACGATCACACCAATCACTTTACCGACGGTTACAGCAACGGCGGCACCGGATCCGGATCACGATTCCTCGGGGGGGCTATCTGGAGGGCAAATTGCCGGCATCGTTGTCGGCTCGGTTCTCGGCGTCGGCCTCATTGCGGCACTTATCTTCGGATTTCTTGTTTATCGGAGGAGGAGGAGTGGTAGCCAAAACGGCAGCGTTTTCAACCAACCATCGCCCGCCCGACATGGGCCACCGTCACAAATGGGACAAACCAACACGCCGGCTGGGTTTGAAGTGCTCCCTGGTGGGAGGATCGCCCGGATGTCTGCTCTCGAAGGCCATTCCCGCGAATCGCCATCTCGTCACACGGCCCGGGACCTGCACAGTTCGATCCCCGGAACCGCGGCAGGGTATCGTGGGAGCAGGAGGCGAGGCGACGACCATTCGTCTTCTGACGGGTTTGGCTCTAGCCCGCCATCTGAGCGTGGCACAGGTGTGCTCCGGCCGCCCCCGACAATGTTGAGGAGGAACGGGTCTCTTTCGAGCGGTTCGGTGCTGGCGGGTGAGGATCCCCAGTCGCCCAGCTCTGGCGGTATTTCCTCCCCTCAAGGCGGGATATCGAGCCAGCAGTCGGAGCAGCTGCCATTCTTCAAAGACTACTATTCCCAGGACGACATCCACCCCGGCGACCGAGTTGCCGTTCTCTGGGCGTACCAGCCGCGGGCTGGTGACGAGTTTCTGCTGGAACGTGGCGACATGCTCAAGGTTGTGGGGATCTGGGACGATGGTTGGGCTACGGGCGTCATGGTGGACGAACGCGCAGAGCAGTGGGAGGCCCGCCGGCAAGCCCAGCGGGACAGCGGAGTATCGAACACATCAGGGAGAGCGCGCGACGAGTCGTCGCCCGTCAGCGGCGAAATCAAGGCGTTCCCGCTAGTCTGCGTGTGCTCGCCAGAGCACTGGAAGAAGACAATCGACGGCGACGGCTCGACCGACACGTCTAGCGCGAATCCGTACATGACGGCGGCGTAACTTGTGGAGCGCGGCTTAATGATGATGACCTAATTCTCGATTACATTTTCCGATTATGCTCGATGAACGCCTCCCCTGCTTTCGTGCGGCATTGTCTACGGCGTTGGGGCTTACGACACGCTCTGATTTTCTCTCCCCTGGCGGTTTCGATTCACCGGTTTCTGGACCTGTCACTCTCGCCCCCGAATCCCACCACGGCGACGTGCCAGCCAGTTTGTATTATCCGGCTCACGGCAGCATTCATGGTTTTTTTTATTTCTCTGTTTTATATACCCAGATTTGCGGTCCGGAGTCTCGCGCGGCATGGCCTGTCTTTTTGAGCCTGGTTATATTGCGAAGAAGGCAGGCGTTTCCCTCGGAACAGGGGCAAACAACCGACGGGCACTCAGCACCCACCTGGACAGCAAGTAGGCCCGCGACATTTCAAGACGAACCCGATGGAGATACTCTGCAGATATTCTTGGTCTCCTAGCGAGACAACCTTTTCTTTAGTTAGACACACAAAAGGAATAGACAAGCTGGTTGCTTAGATATGATGAGTTCCTAAGGTTCAACTGGACTAACTGAATAATAAAACGTTGTGCCCATGTCAAGCACAGAAAGCTACCTAGTTTTCCTTGTGTTGGCTCTGAGGTATTCAACCATGTTGATCGAGGCTATATAATCTTCGCTTACACTAAGCTCGCATCTTTTATCTAAACTATTCCCCCAAACAATCAAGATACCGCAGGCTCGTCATTCGCCCTTGATATAGTGGTTCCCCGCCCCTCCAACTCAACTCCTCCCAGCTCCCGAACTATTGTTTGGTCCAGCAGGAGGAGTGCGGCTCGTGTTCCGCTGTGGCTCGTGTTCCGCTGTGGCTCGTGTTCCACTTAGTAGACTAGTACCCAAAAGGGTGCGGGTTCGAATCCCACGGAGTAAAACCGGATCAAGAGTTTTCGTAGCCGATCACCTTTCCTTGCCTATTCGTAAGGAAGGTTGGGTGGTAAGCTTTTTGAAATTTCCCTTATATTCGAATACAATCCGGGTATATCAAAATCCCATCGATCAAGTTTGAACTTTGACCCCGTGAGGTGGAACCACCAACTCGAATCGGAACCAAGCTCTCGTTTCCCACTTCCCCAGGCTCCCACAGCAGCGCCAAGCTTTCTTTGGTGGGGCTGCGGCTGGCAGGGCTTATCTTATCTTTACCTTTGGGGATCGATTGGCTGACGCCATTCTGGTAGGCTCCAAGGAACGGACCACAACCCGGAGCTCTCTCCTTTCACATGCCCTGAGTTTGGCTTTGTTGACGTTGCCGTTGCTCTCTCGTCAAGGGCGCCCAAATCGCAGGTTCCATCTCCGACATCAACTTACTGCTCAACCGCTTCACTACGATACCAAGACGAACGAGAACCACGCGCTCGGCCGCGCCCACGCTCCGCCGATCCCCACGCGATTGCGAATACCACCCACTAGGCAAACGAGGCTTGATCAAGATGTGCCGCATTGTTCCGACATTTTGCCCAAGGTAGCCGGAACGTAGGATAGCTTGCAGGCGGAGCGGAGCGAAATAACCAACAATGGGTCAGGGCTTTTCTCTTGCAACCCCCCGAGCGGGGGGTGCCGGCATCGACGTACCGGAGCTCGCAGACTTAGTCTACGAGCGGTCCGTCGGCACCGGCGTATTTATGAAGAGTGTCCGGGCCAGGCACCACGAGGGTGTCGTGCTGGCCAAGGTGTTCGTCAAGCCGTACCCCATGTCATTAGACGAATACAAGCAAGCCATCATCCGTGAGCAACGCCGATCCTTGACTGTCGTAACCGCAACCCGTGCTGATAACCAACTGCCACTCTAGGCGAGCGACGAGTGCTGAACGACGTGCCAAATGCGCTTCCCTACCAACGAGCCATCGAAACCGAGACGAACGGGTACCTCGTTCGACAGTTTCTCTACAACTCCCTCTACGACCGCCTCAGCACCCGCCCGTTCCTCGAGGACATTGAAAAGAAATGGCTGGCATTTCAGCTCCTGTGCGCCCTCCGCGACTGCCACAGCAAGGGTGTCTACCACGGCGATATCAAAACCGAGAATATCCTCGTGACGTCGTGGAACTGGCTCTACCTCGCTGATTTCGCCTCGTCCTTCAAGCGCGTCATGCTGCCCGAGGACAACCCGGGGGATTTCTCCGTATTTTTCGACACATCTGGCAGGCGAACATGCTATCTAGCACCCGAGAGATTCTTGCCGCCTGGTGAAGAAGCCGACCCGAATGCGAAGGTGACCTGGGCCATGGACGTATTCAGCGTCGGCTGTGTCATTGCCGAGCTCTTCCTCGAGACACCGATTTTCAGCCTGAGCCAGCTCTATTCATACCGGAAGGGTGAATATGATCCCGTGATAACACATCTCAGCAAGATCCCTGACAAGGACTTGCGAGAAATGATCACACAGATGATCCAGCTGGATCCGCAGAAGCGATACTCGGCCGAGCAGTACCTGGACTTCTGGAAAGGCAAGGTGTTTCCGGAATATTTCTACAGCTTTCTGCATCAGTACATGGAGCTGATAACCGACCTTTCGTCTGCTCAATACTCTGCCGGGGGCATTGCGAGGAATATTGGCGAAGCAGACCAGCGGATCGAGCGGGTGTGGCTAGATTTCGACAAGATATCCTACTTTCTCGGCTACCATGACGACGAGAACCGTGCCGAGGAGCGTCAGCTTTCCCCGAGGCTTGGTTTAAGGAACTTTCCCGTGCGTCTAAACATCCCGAACAACGAGCACTACGTCTCTCCTAATAAACAGCCCTCGGCGGACGACGGCACGCTGATCTTTTTGACTCTTGTCGTGTCATCCCTCCGAAACACGGCCCACGCCGCCCCGAGGGTTAAAGCCTGTGACATATTGCTAGCTTTTGCCGAGCGGCTGACCGACGAGGCGAAACTGGACCGTGTTCTACCGTACCTGGTCGCGCTGCTTAAGGACAAGAACGATGTGGTGGTGGTTTCCGCTGTCCGGGCTATCACACAACTCCTCGACCTTGTCAAGGTCATCACTCCCGTGAACTCACAGCTCTTCCTCGACTACGTCATGCCCCGCATGGAACCACTGTTGCTGGATACGCAGAGGACATTCTGTCCCATTGTGAGGGCAACATACGCTTCTTGTCTCGGAAAGCTAGCCATCTCAGCGGACCGGTTCCTTGCTATGGCTGCGACACTGCGGGCGGATGGAACCGCGGCTCTCGCGGACCCCGAAGTTGAACCTGGGAACGAGGCGGAGACGCCGTTTGCCGGGCTGTTTGACAACGCCCGCCGGGAATTGGTCGAGGTGTTTGAGGTTCATACCAAGACGCTTATTGAGGATTCAGATCCCTTCGTTCGACGGGCCTTTCTCACCTCGGTCCCTGATCTGTGCATCTTTTTCGGCGCTCTTCAAGCTAACGACATCGTACTTACACATCTAAATACGTATCTAAACGACCGGGACTGGATGCTGAAGTGCGCCTTTTTCGACACCATCGTTGGCATCTCGGCGTTTCTAGGGAGCAATAACCTAGAAAAGTTCATGCTGCCTCTCATGGTCCAGGCCATCACCGACCCAGAGGAGCATGTTGTCCAGGGGGCGCTCCATTCGCTAGCAGAGCTGGCAAATATTGGTCTCCTTACCAAGCCAACTTATCTTGAGCTAGTGGGCATGATTGCGCGGTTCACAATGCACCCCAACCTTTGGATTCGAGAGTCCGCTGCCGAGTTCGTCTCGGCTGGTACGCGCTTCCTGAGTCCAGCCTATCTCAGGGTTCAGGTGCTACCGCAGTTGGTGCCTTACCTCAAACCACAGAGGCTGCCGGCCTTCTCTGAGCTCGACCTGCTTGAAGCACTTCAGAAGCCGCTGTCACGGTCAGTATTTGACCAAGCACTGCTTTGGGCATCGAAGACGGATAGGGGCGATTTCTGGAAGTCTTTTAGGAAACTTCGAGATGCTGTCTCAAAGCCCGTCTCGTCCAGGGCGGATTCAAGCTCCAAGCTGTTGACCAAGACAACGCGGAACGAGGAAGATGAGCAGTGGCTAAACAAGCTGCGAAACCTTGGGCTTGCTTCAGAAGATGAACCCAAACTACTCGCGCTGAGAGAGTTTATCTGGCGACTGAGCCAAATCAAAGCGAGGGATTCGGCTGGGCAAGACACAGGGGCTGCGACTGCGCTCAACAACATCATCTCGACCCGTGATTTGGGGATCATGCCCCAGACTGTGATATTCGTCGAAGAAACACCAGCACAGCCTGTGGTCACTCCGGAGCAAGACCCGAATGCGCCACGGACTATCAAAGATGCCCTCCTCGACGCCTCCATGTCGATCGACGATCCTGTCGGCAAGAAGCGGCGAGCGGCCTTGAATAACCATCGGACCCGTCTCGGGAGCCGGGATAATCTCTCACCCATGTCCACAGATAGTAGACGACCCCTGGAGGATGATTCGCCCGGCTCTTCGACAATCGGAGTTGAGACTGCAAAGGCCATATCTCGGCGGACATCCCATACTCACGGCAACGCGTCTACTTTGTCGCCTGTGGATGATGATGTATCGGTTCAGGATGCCCCGTATGCAGCTAGGAGAGGCCTGCGGCACCAATCAAGCGCTATGAATCTCATGAATAGAAAGGACAGCGGCAAGTCCGGGCCAGAAACCGGCACCACTGAAACAAATGCCTTTGGCGAAGTGGAAGGGCCCTTTAGACAAGCTCCCGCGCCCAAGTCCTCAGCGCCTGATACAGAGTCCGCCCTGGTCTACGCAAAAACACGGCTACGCGCCAACCACACGTACATTGGCAATGACCCCAACATCCTCAAGATGCTTGACGAGATGTATGTCGATAATTACCCGCATGATGTTTACGACTACGGGCCCATGGTGACGCCTATCAGCCGCCTGAAGTCCACCAAGTCGACGGGATCTCAACCGGCAAGGGAGGATGCATGGAAACCATCCGGCAAACTCGTGGCGACGTTCTCGGAGCACGTCGGGGCGATCAACCGAATTGTGGTCTCTCCAGACCACCGGTTTTTCCTCACGGGAGGCGACGATGGGTGTGTCAAAGTCTGGGACACGGCCCGGCTTGAACGCAACATCACGCACCGGTCTCGGCTCACACACAAGCACGCCCCGGGAGCTAGGGTGCTCGCGCTCTGTTTCATCGAGAACACGCACAGCTTCGTCAGCTGCGCCAGCGACGGCAGCGTGCACGTGGTCAAGGTCGACACCATCCTCAGCGGCGGTAGTTTCCGCTACCCGCGGCTCCGGCTGCTGCGCGAGTACCAGCTCGTCGAGGGCGAGGTGGCCGTGTGGTGCGAGCACTTCAAGCAGGACGGCAACTCGGTGCTGATCCTGGCGACCAACAAGTCGGTGGTGCGCGGAATCGACCTGCGCACCATGACGCTGCTCTACAAGCTCGACAACCCGGTCCACCACGGCACCCCGACCTGCTTCTGCGTCGACCGCAAGCGCAACTGGCTCTGCCTCGGCACCTCCCACGGCGTGCTCGACCTGTGGGACCTCCGCTTCAAGATGCGCCTCAAGGCCTGGGGCGTCCCCGGCAAGGGCTCCATCTACCGCCTGTCCATCCACCCGACTAAGGGCCGCGGTAAATGGGTCTGTGTCGCGGGCGGCACCGGCCAGGGCGAGGTCACGGTTTGGGACCTCGAGCGCACCCTGTGCCGCGAGATCTACCGCGTCGGTGGCAACAAGGAAGGCCCCAAGGGCTACGAGGCCTGGGAGGTGGACGAGGACCGGCCCGAGGGCATGCTGGGCCGCTTCGCGACGGACCTGGAACCCGCCGCCACAGGCAACGCCGACCGCGGCGTGCGCGCCATGGCCGTCGGCACGGGCGCCGTCGAGGAAGGCAAAGAGGTGCGCCACGCGTTTATCGTCACGGCGGGCGCCGATAAGAAGTTGCGGTTTTGGGACCTGCTGCGCGTCGAGAACAGCGTCGTGTTCAGTGGCCTGCGCCCGGACGAGGGCAAGCCGACTTTTACCGCCAGCCAATCCGCCCCGTCCATGACGCTGAATACGGAGCGCTGGCCGAGGCTGGTCGGTGGGCCGGTGTCGGGGTCTGGCACGCCTGTGTCTGGGGGGGCGGCGGCCCCCGGGCGGAGCAGTCGGAGACATCGCGCGCCCAAGTCGACGGTCATGTCGCTGGAGGAGCAGGAGTTGCTGAGGAGTCATCTGGATGCGGTGGTGGATGTGGCGGTGCTAGAGTCACCTTATGTGATGACTGTTTCGGTGGATAGGAGTGGGGTGGTGTTTGTCTTTCAGTGAGGGATTCTGGCCTTTGGAGCCGGGGAAGAGAGGGGTGGATACAATCACACCGAGACAAAGTGGTTATGGGAGTTGTAAGGGGAAAAGGGGGGAGGTTAAACATGGCGTGCCTGGTTTTATGTCTTGTCTTGGTTGGTTAGTGGAGGGAGTGGAATCTAGTATATTTAGGGATACGTTGATATTATTGCAAAGGGCTCATGATTTCTTGTGCGTGGTGAATCAGTGAATCAGACGGTGATGAGCAACACCGATACAGGAACACATGCCATGTTAAGCATCCCCCAGGAGTTGTTCGGGTTAGGGTCACACAACAATTGCCCCACCTTATTTTCCCACCTCAGCCTTGTGGATCTTGAACTCCATCCAGAAATCGCGAACTTGGATTCGCATTCGAAACCGCGACAGTACCGATACGAACGATACCAACGACGACAGAACCGTTTGCTACCACGACCGACTCGTATTAACGACTTAGCGTATCGACCTCCTAAAACGAAGTCCCACGGACCGAATAAAACCAGCAATAAATACAAGAGGAAAACAAGTACCCCAAAATGAGGCTCACGGCAGACCTCATCAACAACTCCCTTTCCTACCTCAACCCGCTCAAGGAGCGGGAACTGGATCTCCGAGGTGCGTTGAAAAGAGCAGATACTTGCACATTGATCTTTGTTTCCAAAGAGAGCTCCGAGCCGTGAATACCATGCCATCATGAAGGACGGATTATCTCAACGTTGCGTTTATCTTTGGTTTCGCGCCGCATACAGGTCACAGAATACCCGCGATTGAGAACCTAGGCGTTGCCGGCGTAAGTCACCCTTTTGTTCTTCCACCCTACCTATCGCTTCAGGTGGCCGCTTTACTAACAACGGCTCTCTCCCCCTCCCTCCGGTGTACAGCCCCACGACGCGATAGACCTAACCGACAACGACATCCAAGTGCTCGGCAACTTCCCGCTGTCGCCGCGCGTGCGCACCCTGCTGCTCGCCCGCAACCGCATCGCCGCCGTCCAGCCCTCCCTGCCCGCCGCCGTCCCCAACCTGCGCAACCTCGTGCTGGCCGCCAACAGTCTCGGCGAGCTGGCCGACCTGGACGTGCTCGCGCGCTTTGCGAGGCTGACGCACCTCGTGCTGGTGGATAATCCAGTTACGAAGAAGGAGGTATGGCTTTTTTTTTTTTTTTTTTTTTTTTTTTTTTTTTGCTTTTTTTATCCTATTCCTGGCGGGCTTATGGATGTTTGGGTTTTGTTGGGGTGGGAAGTGAGTGCATATGCTGATTGGGGTTTGGGGGGTGTGTAGCATTACCGGTATTGGGCCCTCTGGCGCTGCCCGACTGTTCGCTTTCTCGATTACCAAAAGGTCAAGGATGCCGAACGGGCAAAGGCGAAGGAGTTGTTTGGCTCGGCTGAGGCGCCGACCGAGTTGGCTTCACAGGTGGGTGCAACAACGGTTTCTCATGTGACAGGAGGGGTACTGATGCTGGGTCAGATCATGGGTGTGAAGAGCAAGACGTTCGATGTGGGCTCGGCGAACGGCCCGGCTGGTGGGCAAGGGTCGAAGCTCTCTCGCCTCAAACTCACCGACAAAGAGCGCAAGAAGCTACAGGAGTTGATCAAGAATGCGGACAGCCTGGAGGAGATCATTAGGCTGGAAAAGGCACTCAACGAGGGACGGTTGCCCCCGGGGGTTATGGTGGAAGATGAGATGGAGCAGTGAGTTGCATGGTTGGTAGTGGGTATGTCATATGCGGGAGGGTTTGTTCAGGAACAGGAACACATAAATCTTCCTTCAGCGTTCTTGTAGTATATAATGGCAATATAAGCGCCGTCATTACCCCCAACACAATTCCAAACCAAACCACCAATGATACACCGCCCTCTAACCCGTCATGTCCACATCCTCGTCCTGCTGCTGCGCTTGCCTCATCTCCGTCTCTAGCTGGTCGTTGGGGTCTATCGCGTCAGAAGACAGCACGCCAACCCGGGTAAGGCCGTTGGCCGAAGAAGCAGTGCCGTTCATGATGGACTTCGGCCGCTTGCCGTTGGGCATACCCTCTGTCGGACGGTCATCCTCAGCAGCGGCAGCAGCAGCGGCAGCAGCTTTGCCACTTTTCTCGCCGCTGACCCTGGCGCGGGCAGCGGCCGTCTTGCCCTTGACTTCCTTGTACGAGGTCGTCTTGGGGATGATGTCCTCGAGAAACTCGAGGTTGTCTTGGTGGGTCACGGCGTTTGCTGGTTTCTGGTTTAGAATGGCTTAGCTTAGGGAAGGAGACGGATAAGACTTACCCATGTCCTTGTACTGGATGTTCCGCCGCGGCTTACGCTCCAGCTTGGTCATGTTCTGGGCCTCGCCGGTGAGGTACTGGACGAACATTTCCTGGAGATATGTGTCAATGCTGAGCCAAATATTGAAATAAATGAAGACTTACTGTTGCCAGAGTAATGACAAAGGCGGCATTGTTGGAGCAGACGGCGATGTCAGGGTCCACTGCAATGATCTTCTTGACTCTTGTGACTGGGAGGGTGTGAGTGAAGGTTGGAAGTCGACCCGGGAGGGAGTGTTGCTCACGCGGTAGCTGGGTTTGGCCGGTTACTTCCTTCCGAGGAGGAATTGCTGTGGTGTTATACGGCATTGTGTGCTACGGATGAGAGACGAGCCCTGGGTAAAGGTAGAGAGAAGCACTGGGTGGGATTTGTATGACGGGTCCGGCCGAGAATCGCCTTGGTAGGTTTCTCTCGGTGTCTAGAGTTCAGATACAGATGTCGTGGATTTGGAGTCGATGGATTACCGAAAAGGATGGTCTCGAGTTGCAAAGCGGCCAAAGGTGAACGAACTCATTCAAGTGTATGAAGTCGAGGAATGGAGCCCGGCGACACCATTTAAGTGGACGCGTGAGAACGCGCGAAAGTGCAAACCCCCGGACGTCTTGGCACTCGAGGACCGGTTACTTGCTCTTGAAGTCTAGGGGAAAAGCTACAAATACAAATAGAGAAGCCGAAATTATATAGAACGAGAGGGCTTCATAATTGGTAAATTCTTTCTTTTTTTCCCTCATAGATTTGGCCTAGATATTCCCAATGAGCTCGAAGGATGGAAGAACAGGAGAAATCTATACTTTGAAGGCTTTATCAGATAAGACGCTATGCCCGATGAGGCAATGTGGGAAGGGCGAGGCAGCACGTCAGCCTCGCTGCAAGTAACGCCGATACAATGCGAAACTCGACAAGTGATTAAACAGCTGTGTGGTTTTCCGAAACTCGAACCCCCGATGCCGCTCACATAGACAACACCCGAACGGCGGCCACAGGGCGCCATGAATTTCCCATCGCGGTCCACATCGCTCTCGGTAGCCCCCCAGCCGGTGCGACGACCTTCAGTGAGCTCGAGACTGTCGTCCGCTGTATCCATCGCCGAGCGAGGTGAAACCCAGGATGGAGGGGGCATAGCAGCCCAGCACCAAATAGAGGAGGAAATTGCAAAGATCAAACGCTACGAGGTTGGACCTATCCCTCTTTTCCCTCCCACATCGTCGTCGCAGTCACTAATGAAGTACCTCTCTTCGTAGGACTTCACCACCATCGGTATGCGCCAACTCCAATCGTCGTCGTCGCAGTTGAACAACTCGAACCCTCAAGCTAATGCGAGAAAGATTGGGTCCAGGATGCTGCCCGGGAACAGCTACGCCGGAAAGCGCGGAGGAAACGACAGGCTGGTCTCTACGCTGCGGGGTGGAGGCAGCGGATACGAGAAGCCTACGATGCCGCCCAGGGTTGGATTGTCGTCACCATCATTGGCGCTGCGATTGGGCTGAATGCTGGCCTACTGAACATCATCACCGAGTGGCTGGCCGACATTAAGCTTGGCTACTGCTCCACCAAATTCTACCTAAACGAGGACTTCTGTTGTTGGGGCGAAGAGAATGGTAAAGATGCCGTGGGCTATGTTATAGCCCAGCCGATACCTGCCGTAGTTCGAAACACCTTGCTCACACTCGCTAGGATGCGCCGACTGGCACCAATGGACCATCATCGAACCCATCAACTACATCATATACATAATCTTTGCGGTCCGAATCCCTTCCGAGAGAGACATATAACCCGAGGCCATGAGCTGACTGCCCCCCCTAGGCTTTATTCGCTTCTACAGCTGCCGTTCTTGTCAAGTCGTATGCCCCTTACGCTGCGGGATCGGGCATTTCCGAGATCAAGTGCATCATTGCCGGGTTCGTCATGAAAGGCTTCCTCGGCTTCTGGACGTTGGTCATCAAGTCCCTGGCCTTGCCCCTCTCTATTGGGTCTGGGCTCTCTGTTGGAAAGGAGGGGCCGAGTGTCCATTATGCCGTCTGCACCGGCAACGTTATCTCTAGGCTTTTTGCCAAATACCGCCGGAATGCGTCCAAAACTCGCGAGGTTCTCAGTGCCTGCGCTGCCGCTGGTGTGGCTGTCGCCTTCGGCAGCCCGATAGGCGGCGTGCTCTTCTCGCTCGAAGAGATGTCGAGCTACTTCCCCCTCAAGACCTTGTGGCGCAGTTACTTTTGCGCCCTGGTTGCGACAGCAGTCCTGGCCGCCATGAACCCCTTCCGAACGGGCCAGCTGGTTATGTTCCAGGTCAAGTATGATCGGTCATGGCATTTCTTTGAGGTCCTATTCTACATTATCATCGGTATCTTCGGTGGCTTGTACGGTGCTTTCGTGATGAAATGGAATCTCAGGGCTCAGGCGTTTCGGAAGAAGTACCTGACAAACTACGCCATCCTCGAAGCAACACTGCTTGCTGTCGCCACCGCCATTGTCTGCTACCCTAATGCTTTCCTGCGGATCGAGATGACCGAGAGCATGAAGGTCCTTTTCCGAGAATGCGAGGGCGCCGAGGACTACCATGGGTTGTGCGACCCCAAGCACCGCTTCGGGAACGTTGTCTCCCTCCTCCTCGCCACCGTCATCAGGATCTTTTTTGTCATCATATCCTATGGCTGCAAGGTCCCGGCCGGCATCTTTGTGCCTTCCATGGCCATCGGCGCATCGTTTGGGCGAACCGTGGGAATCATCGTCCAAGCGATCCACGAAGCCAACCCGAAGAGCGTCTTCTTCTCCGCGTGCGAGCCAGACGTTCCCTGTATCACCCCTGGGACGTACGCGTTCCTCGGTGCTGCCGCGGCGCTCAGCGGCATCATGCACATCACAGTTTCTGTCGTCGTCATCATGTTTGAACTGACCGGCGCGCTCACCTACATCCTACCGACCATGATCGTCGTCGGCGTCACCAAAGCCGTCAGCGAGCTCTGCGGCAAGGGCGGCATCGCGGACCGCATGATTTGGTTCAGTGGTTTCCCATATCTCGACCACAAAGAAGAGCACAACTTCGGCGTCCCCGTCTCGCAGGCCATGATCGCCGATGTCATCTCCATCCCCTCCACCGGCATGACCCTCAAAGCCGTCGAACGGCTCCTCACCAAGGACAACTACCAAGGCTTCCCCATCGTCGAAGACGACACCTCGCGCCTCCTCCTCGGCTACATCGGCCGCACCGAGCTCCGCTACGCCGTCGACCGCGCCAAGCGCGAACGCACCCTCAGCCCCCTAGCAAAATGCACCTTCGCCGTCCCCTCAGCCACCACCGCAACCACCACCCCCAACCCCCTCTTCACCACCTCCCCCTCCACCTCCTCCGCCCCCGGCGGCCCACCCCTCGACTACGCCACCTCGGCCTCCACCACGATCGACTTCACCCCCTACATCGACCCGACCCCCTTAACCGCCCACCCGCGCCTGCCCCTCGAGACAGTGATGGAGCTCTTCCGCAAGATCGGCCCGCGCGTCATCCTCATCGAGCACCGCGGCCGCCTCACGGGCCTCGTCACCGTCAAGGACTGCCTCAAGTACCAGGTGAAGGCCGAGGCGGCCGAGCACCTGCACGCGCACCCGCGCGAGGGGGACCTGCTGAGGCGGCGGATGGAGGAGGAAGGGCAGGAGCGCGTGTGGGCCGTGATTCGGGGGGTTGCGGGTTGGGTGGTGGATGCGGTGGGGAGGGCGAGTGGGGGCAGGATAAGGTTGAGGGATTCGTGGGAGGGCGGGGAAGGGGATCGGGAGTTTGTGGCGGGGGGTGCTGGAGGAGGAGGAGGAGGGGGTGGGCGAGGGAGGAATGGGCATGGGCATGGGCATGGGATATTGGATGGGACAGAGGAGGTGGGCGGGGATGAGGATGGCGGGTTGGAGTTGGAGGATCGGTGATGGGGGGAGGGTTGCCAACAATGGGCTGGGCTGGGCTGGGTTGGTTAGGTTCTGTAGGGGTTGATATGGCATGATAGTTGGATGGGTTATGAAACGAATTGAAGTGACTCTGGCTTGATTGACTATGGAGAGAACGGGGTGAGATGGATACGTTTGGTGGTGAAACGAACTCGCATGCATTTGCAGAGTCGATGGCGTTCTTGAGACGCCCGTTGGAGAATCGGGGCCTGCCCCATGGAAGGTGACTGGCTGAGTGGACAAACAAACGGAAAGACAAGGCTTAGTTTCCTTCCCAACGCAATCGGTCTCTGAGGGTTGGTGGCGGTAGATCTGTACATCCCCCGACGATATCCGCTTCTTAGGAGTCCGGATATCTCCCTATTGGCTTATTAGGCCCGAAGTCTCAAAACACGAGTGTAGCGTCATATGCGAAATGGAATAGGTGTGACGGAGCTCGACCGGCCATGTAGCATTGATGATGTATTGGAAGGTTTCTTTGTCGCTGCCACGAGCCACTTGCCACGAGTCGACTTGAAAGAGTCATCTCTTTAATTGTCTCACTGAAATAATGCGAATGCCAATTCTGGAAATGGGTCTTGTAAAACCACAGCTGAACTCTATAAATTCAATATACTGAGTACTCAATTGAACTCGTATGATGCCAAGGAGATCCGCGTCGTGCAGTGGCACAATCGCCAGTTGCCAACGCTGCAATTGGAGTTTCTGTTATTCACGCCGAGCTTATCTACGCAATTAGGTTCGTGTCTCGCCTTCGGGGCCTCAGCAGGTCACATGGCTGCGGTGCGCAGGTGACCCCACCGAGGTCGGCGCCAACGGCGCCATGGCGCCGGGAACCCTGGCAGCGCCTTGGAACACCAACGCCGGTCGACAGACCCCTTTCTGACACCGCCATTTCCAACTCTTATCTTTTGTAGCGTACCATAGCCCCTTGCGTTCATCCGAACAATCATCAACCATCCACCAAACCATCTTCATTGAATATCCCGACAACAACAGCAGTCGTCCGACATCTCTCACCGGGACCTTCGGCATCCATCGACCCACCGAATCTGATCGGGATCCACCAGCCCGCAGCGCCATCGGAATCGCAACATCGAGTCTTTCTTTCGCCTCGTTGGTTTGCCAATAACCCCTTAGACCCTCAACATGGCGGTCGGTATCATCAAGAGCTCTGTGTCGAGTGCGTCGTCATCGTTTGCGTGTCGCGCTACCGTCGACACCAATCGGTTTGACGACCTGGTGCTCGCCCTCAAGGATGCCCTCGGTCCTTCATCTGGTCTCACATCAGACGATGTCGACGTTGACCATCTGACCCGGTTGATGCGTGACTATGATTCGACTCCGCGTGAGTGGTCCAGGTTTGCCATGGGCGACGAAAGCCGGGCATACACCAGGAACCTAGTCGACGAAGGGAACGGGAAGAGCAACCTGGTAGGTCCCCAGTAACAAAACAAGAGATAGCCCATCGTTTGTTTACTTTGCCCCTGACTGACGAAAACAGCTGGTTCTCGTCTGGTCTCCCGGCAAGGGCAGCCCGATCCACGACCACGGCAACGCCCACTGCCTGATGAAGATCCTCCACGGTGACTTGACAGAAACGAGATATGACTTCCCGGAGGGGGAGGCAGAGAAGCCGATGCGGGTCATCTCGGAGAAAGTACATAAGGAGAACGAGGTGGCGTACATGGCGGACGAGCTAGGCGTCCACCGCGTCTCGAACCAGGGCAGTGGCTTCGCTGTGTCCCTGCATTTGTATACTCCGCCCAACGTTGCCAAAGGGGGGTGTCACATCTTCAATGTTGACACGGGGAAGAAGAGTCATGTTAAGAACTGCGGATACTTCTCCGCGTATGGGAAGAGGCTGTGATGTGATGATGGGGGTGAACGGGGAGAAAGCGAGTGCGGGTTTTGCGGAGCGGGCGACTTTGCCAGCGGAGTTCGGGGTTGGGATGAGGAATGAGGGCCATAGTATGTGTATATGATATGCCCAATAGATAATAGAATGAGATGTTTACTTCCCCTTTCGCACACAATGCCCATCGTCGCTGAGCACTTGCCCATGAAATGTGCCTGTGAGCGCCGCATTCAAGGGAAATCCAGCGAAATCCAGCGCGTCTTCCCAAAACGGAAACGGGGGCCACTTTGTGCTGCTGAGAGTGGTTTTGTCGAATTCTCGCGCAAAAACGGACATGGCGGCACCGCTGAAAAGCGCAGCAGAGGGCGATGGTTGTCAAGGGCCGAGAACGTGCCAGGAGAAGACAACAGAGGAGAAAAGGGAGGGAAGAGGTTGACGTCGTCGACGTTGTGAGCAGCCTTTCCAGACTAGGGCCTATTTGGGACTAGCGCGGATTGCACCATTTGACTCTTGGTTCATTGGCTGTCAGGGCAAGGTGGGTTTTCCTAACGGAGCATGTGCTTTGTAAGCCTTCACTGGTTGACATGCTCACGTGCCACCGATGCCACGATGCCAGCAACACCAAGCACCGTCTGCAGAGAAGTGAGCCATGAGGGTTGGTTCGTTCAAGCTTTCGCTTCGAATCTCGGGTTAACTCATGCCTTCTAGAGTCGTTTACGTCATTGTTTCAAGCACGTTATCTTTTGAACGTTGACTCCCCTACACTAAGAGGTGCGCTACGGTCAGAGAACCCGAGAGGATGGTACCGAAGAGCGTGATCAATAAAATGTTCTCCAGTGTGCTATGTTCGTAGGAGCCGTTGATGAGACGAAAACCTGGGACTTCAAGGTACACGCCCACAAATATCAAGACAGACCGAACACACGGCCCAATATCTCAACCTCGCCGGCTGCCCTACAGATGAAAAGTCGGCTCCTCGCCCCCCTCAAACGACTTATACACGGCCGCAATCGCATCCGCGAGCTCATCCGGCAGCGGCCCCGCCTCGAACGCATCCAGCGACTGCCGCAGCTGCTGCATCGTGCGGATCCCAAACACCACGGCGTCCCCGTGCCTGCCGTCCAGCTGCGAGTGGAACCGCGTCCAGCGCAGCGCCGCCGCATGCCCGCTCACCCCGTGCTTCTCGGCGGCCCGCCGCACCGTGGCTACCGCGTCGTCGGTAGAGGGGCGCGTGTAGAACTCGAGGGCGCGTTTTCCGACGGGGTTCTGCGCGGTGGCTTGTTAGAAACCCAGTGGAATGGTTGCTGGGGGAGGTGTTGCTTACGTCGTTGCTCCAGCGCGTCGAGGTGGTCGAGTTTCCGGCGTTGCCCGAGAAAAGACCTCCTGCACCGGGACTGAGAGTTGTTTTTATATCAGTTTCGGCATATTTGGGTGTGCATCAAACCACAAGGGTTTCTGCCAACTCACCTGTAGGCGAAGTAAGAGATGTTGTGCTTGCGGAGGAGCGGGATAAGCTCCTTTTCACCGCCCCTCATGATGGCATTGTAGTTGCCCTGGTAGATGCTGGGCTTCACATGGCCCTTTTCCTCGCAGATATCGAGGAGCTGCTGTACTTCCTTGGCAGTGTAGTTGGACAACCCAAACCTCTTGAACTTGCCCTCGTGGAAGGCCTTGTTCATAGCTGCTGCTGCATCCTCAAAGGGCGTCTGACGGTCGGGGACGTGCAGGAACATGGACTCCGTGGCTGAAGTCTGGAGGTCAGCAAGCGACTGGTTGATGCTCGCCTCGATCTTGGCGGGCTCGTGGGAACCGGGAGTGCCATCGAGGACCTTGGTATGGATGGTGAACCGGGAGGCAGCCCCGGCCTTTCCGAGACGATCCTCGGAGCCTACGTAGTTGCGTGCTGTGTCAATGGTCCTGTGACCGCGATTGTAGAACTCGTCGAGCAAGGCTTGGACCTCTTCGACCTTGTCGATGTGAATGATGCCGGGGAGCGCGGTGACATCGCCGATCTGGAGAAAACCGTATATGTTAGAAGATAATAGGTCTAGGCTAACAAGAGACCCAACGACTTGCCGTGTGTGTGCCGAGAATAATTTGGGGGGTATGACGAGCGGAAGCCATGCTGACAAGGGCGGATAGGGGGAGTGTTTATTGTGGTGTGGTGTGAATGGATGGTTGAGAGGGTTGGGAGTCGGGAACATCAGCGTCTAGACATGACAGAACACCTACTTATAAGTGCAACAGAGATTACCGTGAGCCAGACTTTCTCCAACATTGCTTTGAAATCATGTCTCCAATGCTTCTGAAGCGCACTGGGAGATCAGCATCACTCCCGCAAGTCTCCCGCAGGTTTTCCGCAATTCTTCCGCAAGTCTTCCGCAACTATTCCGTGACTCCTCCGCAAATTGTCCACCTGTGACCGCATCTTTTCCCCCAGGGTAACTTACCATAAAATCCCCTTAACCAACGAGCTAATAATTGCTTCGGATATAATATTGGTTTAGTGAATGTGACGAATCCGGTGTTCACTGGTTGAGCTGTAAGAAACACGTCTTGATAACCACGACATCTCATCACCACACCGCACCACAAGAAGTCAGGCACTGAACCAGATATGTACAGAATTACACCTTGAATAAACCACAAGATCTAAACCCTACTCCCCCCCACCGTCCCATCAATCCAGCACTGCATCCTATCCCTCCCCACCGCACACCCCCAGACCACCTTCGCAAAATCATCAATCTCCGCCGCCGCGCACCGCGAAATAAAACGCTCGGGACACAGCGACGAGGCTAGCAGCGGCGGTGCCTCCACCTCCATCCCCACCTCCACCGAGGAGGAGGAGGAGGAGGAGGAGGACAGCTCGAGCCACTTGACGGCCGACTGGGCCTCCCACAGGCCCGCGCGCGCCGTGAACATGACGGCTCCCGTGCACTCGGCCCAGCCGCGCACCATGCACTCGTAGACGTTGGCGATGGTCTCGACGATGATCAGCGAGCGCCGCACGCTCTCGGTCAGGAGCCAGAGCTGCCAGAGCTCCGTGGCCGCGGAGTAGTAGTAGTAGTCATCACCGCCGTGGCCGGGGTTGGGGGTGATAGTTGTTGTTGTTGGGTTGTTGTTGGCCCGCTGGGTGTGGTGCTCGGCTCGGTATTGCTGCATTGCGTCCCACAGCGCGGCTAGCCATCGCCGGAGGGTGGGGAGCTGGCCCTCGGCCGCGGCCCGCGCGCGCACCGAGCCGTCGAAGAGTCGGATGAAGATGTACGTGAACAGGGCATGGACGTGGGCGAGGTGATCTCGTACGACTGTTGCACCACCGCCGCTACCATCACTACCGGCGGCAACGCTGGGTAGGCTCTCGCGAGCCAGCGCAGACGAGTGGCCCTCGGCGATTTGCAAAATGGTCTCCTTCACCGCCGGGGTGCAGCTGGTGTAGGCGGCAAGCGTGGTGAAGGCGTCCTGGAGACAGGGAGCCATGGTCTTCCCATACAGCCGCTCATGGATGAAGCTGTTGTGGCCGGTGCGGACCCAGGCCTGCAGCATCCCCTCCACGGAGCGGATGAAGGGGTCTAGCTCGACACTGGCGGAACCGTGTGGTTCCTGGTGCTCCTTGACCCAGGACTCGTCTTGGAGGAACCAGGGGCTAGTTGCCGCGGTGCCGGAGAGCTCTCCGCCGAAAAGGGCGTTTGAGAGGGGAGTTGTTGTTGTCGAGATAAGACCATAGGGGGTAAGGGTATCGGGCTGAAGCGGGACATGATCGAACCCGGCTGCTCCGAGCCCGTTTGCGGGCCAGTCCCCGAAACTCACTGTCGGCACGCCGGGACCCGGGCTTTGCGGAGTGGGTAGCAGCGTTAGCAATTCAGCCCGAGGTAACAGTAGGACTGACGCGGCATCTCCCCGCCGCCGTTTTTTAGGTTGCGGATAGAGACAGTCGATGTCTTTGTCTAGACACCGCTGGCACTCGGGCAACTGCTGGTCGCACCGGCGCTTGGCCTCGGCGCAGGCGACGCACGCTTTCCGGTGAGGGTTTGGCATGGCACATCACATCGCGGTCATAGGCGGAATAGGTGGTGGAGTGTAATAATTCAGTTGTATCGTCTTCCAGTTCCCTTTCCTTCCAACCAACTAACTACACAGTAAGTAGCACATCCTGGAGATGCTTACAAATGCCAGAGATGCTCGGGTGAGCAACTTCACGTGTCACTAATGGAAGTTGTGCTAGTTATGAGTCGCGTTATGAGCGTGGCCATAATTATTCGGGCTAGTTATCCCAAAATCACATCGGATATTTCATTGGATATTTTGTGTTTTTCTGGGTGCAGATGACATAACGAACTACATTTGAGAATGCTTCTCTCAAGTGAAACATCCTCCTAACTAACCCTGACTCAAGCTGAACCTGGTTTAAACCACACACCAGTTGCCGCCAAGTTTATGACGTTGAACCCGCCGAACCGCCGAACCGCCGAACCCGCCGGCTTGGGGAGCAAGGGGAGGAGCAACAGTGGCAAGAGGATGCCCAGCGGCAAAAATGGCCTGGATCATCCCTTTCGAGAGGAGTTGCAAGGATGCTCATACCCCAGTACGGCCCCCAGCTTCGGGAAGTTTGGGGAAGAAGCAGCCAAGAGCTGATGCCCCTCACCACAAGAACGCTTTGCTTTAACAATCTGCTGAGATAGGCTTAGTGACCTACCATCTTGGCCTTTTTTTCTGCGCGAAGGAAGGAATCGAAGGACCTTTTGCTTTCAGTTGGACTAGCGTCATTTTTCCCTTTCATTTGGCGAGGGGCGAGGCCATCCGTCCCCAGTTTTGACAACTCGCCGGTCTTCCAACACATTTCGTGCAGATCTGTACAGCGCCTGTTCAACCAACAAACGTCAACAACAGGACTTGCCTCGGGGCATGATAATTGCGACTAACTACTTGGTATCGCTCCAAAACGGTGGGTTTTCCACATCCAGGGTTTCCGGACCCTTGCAGGATGTTCGGTTGCTCCCCCTGCCCTCATATTTGCCCCCGTATCCTCGCCCTCTCCTCGGCCTGCAGTCGACCAGTCTTATCCAAGAGCGACAAGATTCGGACCTGGGGCACGTCGCATTTGCGGCCGAGACTGCCTCACATGGCCTAGTCAGAACCATGCCGCCTAAATTCTCTGCTGCAAGGCTCGGGAGCTTCCAGAAACACAGGGAAGATGGTTGTTCTCACGCTGTCCAATTGCGCTGCTGTCCATCAATTCCACTGCATTGCACCTGTGACGTGCCAATGCTCCATTCTACGATGCACCGTCAGCGTCTGAGCCCCCAATCATCCCTCGGCCATTCATCACGGACGGACACCCCGAAAAGGGGTTGCGCTGCCAGAGTCTCGCGGCATGCTGGGGGCACGCTGGGGCACAGCAAGGCATGCTGTCATATCGGGTTTCACGGGAGGGACGAGAAGTTGAGACGGACCTGGGAACCCGGCAGTCAGTGAGAAGGTGAGATGGGATCAGTAAGGTCAGTAAGGTAGATGCTTCTTCTTCTCTCGCCACCGACGTGCTTTTGCTCAAGGAGTCCCGGAGGTTTTGACACCAGCTGGCTCCATACCAACCCAACCGCCCGGATACATAACGTTACATGCATACCCCCTCGTGGCCCAGCTTTTTTATTTTTCAGGGCCGAGACGAACGATATTCCCTTGGCCTTTCCCCAGATTCCAGACGCAGCATAGGATCGGAGATTTGGGCGATCGTGATCATAAGCGACACCTCCCCACCCCGTTTCCAAGACAGAGACCGGTCCCGAAGGCTCTGCCCTGTGCTTTGATTCTGGCCAGAAACCCGCAAGAATGATGGCAACGGGAGTCTGCTGAGCAGCTCTCGCACCTATGTGTCTTCGCCAACATGTCGCTCGACGGTTATTCCCCCCTGGATGAGGCGAGCGACGACCTCACCCCGCTCCCCTTAGTGCTTCGCCAAGGACTTACAGCCATCGCCGTGCTGTCTTGTTTCTCCTTCGTCCTGTCCTCGGTGGTACTAGTCTATCTCACCGTCAAGCTCGCACGATGGCAGCTCAGAAACTGGAGACAATCTCGCAACGCCGCTTCAGCGCCGGCTACTCCCCCGGTCGACCTGGCCTTGGGCCTCTCCGAGGGCCTTTACATGGGCGACGCCGCCAAACGGGGACGACCTCCCGCGCGGAGGAAGCCTCGCCTCAATCAGTTTCTGATTCTGTTATATAATCTCTTGCTGGCCGACATCCACCAAGCAGCCTCATTTATACTGAATGCCGTCTGGGTTGGCCGCGATGGGATCCAGGTCCGGACAGCCACCTGCTGGGCTCAGGCGTGGCTCATCCAGACGGGTGATTTGGCCTCAAGCTTCTTCATCACCGCCATCGCCGTTCACACATACCTCGCCGTGGTATGGAACTACACGCCGCCGCAGCCGGCCATCTACATCGCCGTCGTTTTTTTGTGGGCTTTTAACTATGTCTTAATAATAATCGGGATTGCCATGACCGATAATGGGAAGGAGGTCGGGGGGTTCTTCGTCCGGGCGACGGCATGGGTAAAGTTTATCTTGAAATCTCAACCTGGAGTATACGCTAACCATCCGTAGTGCTGGATCAACGTCCACTACGAAGGCCTTCGCCTCTACCTCCATTATCTCTGGATCTTTATCGCCCTCGCCATCACCACCATTCTCTACACTCTCATCTTCCTTTCTCTCCGCAAGAAACGCCTTTCCCACTCAACCAACAACCTAATGACTGGAGCAGCCTCCGACTCCAGGACCCACATCCACGACGGCAGCGCCGACATCAACACCAACGCCGCCGACAGCGCCACCGACAGCATCACCGGCAAACCCCTCCCCAACCTAACCTTCCACGTCCTCCAACCCGCCAACAACAACAACACCAACACCACCACCAACCCCTCCTTTAACCCCTCCTTCAACACCAACCACCACCACGCCCCGCACAGCAACGACCCCCCCAAACAAGCAAACTCGCCGCCGCCACAACCGGCCACGACAAAGCCTTCCTTCTCTACCCACTGATCTACATCCTGTGCACGGCGCCGCTCGCGCTGGGCCGCATCGCCACCATGGCGGGCGTCGACGTGCCCGTGTGGTACTTCTGCGCGGCCGGCGCCCTCATCACCAGCAACGGCTGGCTGGACGTGCTGCTGTGGGGCGTGACGCGCCACCGGCTGCTCTTTGGCGGGGATGTTGATGCTGAGGAGTCTGGGCTGGATACCTTTGCGTTTATGAGGACGCCGCATGGGCGGAGGTGGGGGAATATGGTCTGGGTGGAGGGGGGTGGGGGGAGTAATAATGGGGGTGGTGGTGGGAGTGGGAGTGGGGGTCAGGGTGGTGGGAAGGGGAGTGAAGGAGGGGGGGAGGCGGGGAAGTTGGGCGGGTTGGTGAAGCGGAGGATGGGGTGGCGGCCGTTGGGGTTTGGGGGTGGGAGTGGTGGTGGTGGGGGTGGGGGGCATGGGGAGGGTAGGGGGAGAGGGGATGGTGGTGGCCAGTCTGGCGGGGAGGATGGGTTGGCGATCCAGATGGATATGGTTACGACTGTTGTTGTTGAGCCTGCCGAAACGGTGGGTGATGACTGGGATAGGGGGAGGGGCCGGCACGCTCCGAGCGGTTCGACGGGGAGTAGGAGTGGGATGATATATGACACGGATTCGGCCGGCGAGGATGGGCTGGTTAAAAATATCGGTTAAAGAACGGCGTAGATAGAGGGGTAGACAAGATGTGGTTTGTCTAGCTTCTATTCCGTATGTGGTTGTTATGACGGCCTGGTGACCGACGCTCTACCAACGTTCATATTCACATGAAAACTATCTACCTTATCCTTGAGTCTACGCTGAAGGTGTGACCTGGTGTGCTGTTTGGTGTCTTGTGTGATGGTTGAGTAACCTACCTATGGCAACGCAAGGGCAAGGTTAACAACGTCTCGAACGGATATAGAAACCACAACGTGGCAATGGCATGGCGATGACCACGTCGCCCCCTCCCCTCTCCTCCTTTGGGGCAGTGATTTACCAGCCGCAGCGAGTCTACCTCATCTGCACCGACTACATCTCGAGGCTTCTAGCTACCCCGATCCCATCCCAAACCTCGGAGTTGTTTGGGGGTTATAATATCAGGGTCAACGCTGTAGCTGCTGGGAAGCCTTAGACTGCCAGAGTGGACGACGCTCACCGCCTGCCTTAGACTCATGTATCTAACAAGAAGCATTCTCCACTTGGCTTAGCTTTACCGGAGAGCGTGGTTGCCGAGATGAGTTTAGTAGACGTATAGCTTAGTCGTGCCAGGTATTTTAACCGTGTTGGCGAGGAGTGACAGAGGGGGTAGGGAGGGAAGGGTGTGGTTAGAGATGGCAGTGATCAATCTTGATGCTTGCCTGAGCAGCAGAAACGTGACGCTGAAGCTCTGCAAGAAGTACGAAGTAGACAGATGGATATACCCTAAGCCAGCAGGTCACTTATTGCTTCATATGCTTGCTGGAGGCCACGGACTGGCCCTCCTTAAGTAAGGTGTTGTCCATCTTATATCATCGCCTCATGAGTTAGCCTTCACATGTGGACGTCATTTTGATACCTAAAGGGATTGACGGCGTTATGTGTGTCCCATCCCCCTTAGCGACCACTACGGATGGTTCTCAGTAATGGCACAAAGTTCGATGTCCCTAATCGGGTAATGCCATGCGCTGGAACGACTGACTGCAGGCCAAGCCGTGACAATCCAACCTCTCACAACTTTGGCTCCCGGAAAACCATTTGGCGTCAACCCGGCCGGAGTCATTTCCGAGGTAACCGGGATTTTTTTGAGAATTGTAGGCGAAGCCTGCAGCTCGGCGTGCCATCCGCTTCGCTGGGCTTGCATAACATCAAGAACGCGTGGTGTTGTCCAAGGAATCGGATCCTTTCGCAATCTTAGACGACGTGTAAATCACACCCACCCCACAATCCTCTGGCCGTGTCGAGGCTCAATATTAAGCACGCTTATAACAGAACATAAAGCCGCACTGCCCACTGAGGATGCACCAGGCCAAGCTCTCGACCAGCGCGCGCCCTTGTCTATAGAGCTACGACGACCAACCCACCTGAAGCCGGCGCTCTTGCCATACAAGTACAACAAGTCCAGCCCAGCACAGCCCAGCGCCCTATCCCTCCCCACCCCTATCCCTACCCCCAACACAAACATGTCCCTCTCCGCCTTCGGCACCGTGCCCCCAGGCGCCTCGGCCACGCCAGTGCCATTCCAGCTCAGCTTCCCCACCGCCCAGCAGGAGAAGCTCGTCAAGCTGGTGCGGCAAGCCGAGATCGCGGTGCCGTCGTACTACAACACGCACACGGACGCGTCCAACACGTCGTCGCTCGGCCTCTCGCGCGACTGGCTGGTGGAAGCCCAGGAAGCCTGGACGTCGCCGGGCAGGTACAGCTGGTGCGCGGAGCAGAAGCGCCTCAACCGGTTCCCGCAGTTCCGCATCAACGTCACCACCACCACCACCACCACCCCCGTCACCTCCGACCCCAACAACACCAGCCACAGCAACGGCACCGAAACCGAGACCTTCGACCTGCACTTCGCCGCCCTCTTCTCGCGCAACGCGTCCGCGACGCCGCTCGTGCTGATGCACGGGTGGCCCGGGTCGTGGCTCGAGTTCGGGCCGCTGCTGGACCGGCTCGCGGCGCGGCACACGCCGGACACGCTGCCCTACCACGTGGTGGTGCCGTCGCTGCCCGACTACGGCCTGTCGACGCGGCGCGGGGAGCTGAGGCGGGCGCTGACGATGGAGGGGGCCGCGGCGGCGATTGATGGGCTTATGGGCGGGTTGGGGTTTGGTGGTGGTTACGTTGCGCAGGGGGGGGATGTTGGGGCGATTCTGGGCCAGGTGCTGTGTGCCAAGTTTGAGGCCTGCAAGGCGCTTCATTGTGAGTGTGGGCTTGGTTGCTTGTTTGGGTTGGATGGGCTCTTTAGACTGGAGGAGAGGTTGGGATGGGGAATGCTGACGAGGTGGTGATAGTGAACCTGTACTTCATGAGCGCGAACGACACAGCTGCTGTTGCCGGCTTGCCTGTAACGCCTGCCGAACAGGCCCAGCTGGCCAGGTCGGCGATATGGGGTTCGGTGGGCACGGCATACGTCAGCCAGCACGGAACGCGGCCATCGACTATTGCTCTGGCTCTCAGCACAAACCCGCTCGCGATGCTAAGTTGGTGAGTACATCGAGACACCTGTTCCCGAGGGCAAAAGACGCTGATGGCCGGCCAGGATGGGCGAGAAGTTCATCGAGTGGAGCGATAACCGTTTCCCCCTCCCGCTCAACACCATCCTGTCCCTGACGTCCTTTTACTGGTTCACCAATTCATTCGGGCGCGGTATGTGGGCCTACAGTTTCGCTGTCAACCGTATTCCCGTCCCGTTTTCCTTGACCAAGCCGTTTGGGTATTCGTCGTACCATAATGAGGTTGCGGCCTTCCCGCGGGCATGGGCCGAGCATCTGTATCCGAACCTGGTGCTCTACAAGGCTCACGACAAGGTAAGTCAGAGCCAGCGGGACGCCACGAGGAGTTCACATGGTCCTAACATGATCCTTCTAGGGTGGTCACTTTGCGGCGCTGGAGCAGCCTGACCTGTTTTTGCAGGATCTAGAGGAGTTCATGGGGATAGTTGGGCCCAATGTGACCAAATCCTGAGAAGAAGCGTTGTGTAGGACAATCACCGAGATACCGAGAGTCTCACGCCGGGCCCGGGGTTTGATGGTCGGTCTTTGAGGCTGCGGCACGACAAGCCGATCTCTAGATTATAGTCCGATTAGAACAACGTCGGGCGTCGATCCTTTTGGAGGTTATCTGTAATCGATACCGTCTAGTTACACAGTCAGTCACCGTGGGGCTGCAATGGAGGAATGACAGTTCTAGAAAACAGAAGCGGTGAAGAATGCGCCGCAGTGTTGCTTATAGAAAAAGGAATGGCGGTGGCTTCCTTCGCATGCGCTGGCTTCGTTCGGCGCCAAACAAGCATTATAGGCTGGCAAACTGCATGACTGCGCCGTGTGACTGCTCTTGCTCGGTTTATTCTCAGTCACGAGTAACGCGAGTAGGTTGTGGTTAGGTTGTTGTTGCACTGTTGCTCAAGAAGGCACGATAACTACCTATGTAGAAGGGTTAGGGCTCATGATCCCTTGAGCCCCCACTTTGCCTAGGCTGGATGTGGAGCTCGACGCAAGATCGATCTGCGAGTTCAGGCACGGTAGAATGTTCCTCACAGTTCCTGATCAGCCGGCAAAAGCTTCCATGGCTCGAGGGGTTCCGACGTTGATGGGATCTGCGAGGGAAGATATCCGACCGGACGGAGGAGGGTAGAGATGACTTTTACCCTACTCGTTGCCATTTGTTGCCATTTGTTGCCAAATCGCTGTGTAATCATCTGGTAAATGGCTTGTTCGTCGACAAGCTGCCCGGAGCTTCTTGGCCACACAAGCTTCGGCCCCATCGGTTGATCTTAAGCTAGTGACGGGTCGGCTGAGGTGAAACACAGGCTCGTCCCCTCCAATTTTCCAAAAATATGGCACGCATCTGGACCTGCACGCAATGATCCATCTGAAACGACGGCCGACGATGCCCGACTGCGACGCTACTTGGTACCGGGGAGTTGCGCTTCCAGTTCGGTTCAGTTCAATCCAGTTCAGTTCAGGTCAACTGATGAATGACAAAAACCAAGGTTTGCCAACACTTGGCCAACGCATCGAATCACGGCAGGCAGCCATCATGTCCAGTGCAACGGCTGCTGCTGGATCTGATGTTGTTTTCCGAGGCACGGCTGAAATGATCCAATTCCATATCGTGACTTGTGCGGCCCAGCCGTGTTTTCCATGCTGTGCCGCCACGGCGCTGGCCCCATGGCAGATGTTTGCATAAGCGGCTGAAAAGACCGTGTGCGGGCTGAACCAGGTCTCGATATCGTTGAGGCGGGAGTTGGATGGTGTGGGAGGGGGTTTTGGGTGTATGCATGCATTGGGGAAGCTGGCCTCTCTCATGCTCACCTGCTTCGGCGTATAGTTAGTTACTGCAATGCTTGGCTCGGTTGTCGATGGGGCCCGACGTTTGGAGTTGAGGCGGACTGTCTGGTGATTTTGAAGCTCGGTTGTTCTTGGCACGAACTAGGCCAGGATACTGGCCGCAGCGTGCGGCGAGGGCCAACGGATCTCATAGACTTCCATCATCGCGTCACACGCCTCCAAGGCGCGCCGGTGGCCAGCTAACACGACCGCCGCCGCCGCCGCCGCGACGCCATGACAAGGGCCAATGACTGGTGCATTCGCATCCAGAGTGAAAACAAAAGCGAAAACAACCAGTCCTCCGTCGGCCCGTCGCTTGACTTGCCGTTTTTGACCTCAGACGGTAACTAGTTCCCACGTGGAAAAGGCCGTTGAAAACGGCCGCAGTCCAATAATTCAAATCACCCGGATTGCATCTCGGGCAGGCGGTCAACCATAATAATAAACAAGACCCCATATCCGCGACAGGTTACCAGACTGCCGAGTTTAATGATAAGGAGCTGACGGCCCCCTTCCCACCATCTCGAGCTCACCTAATATCCCATACCTTGTTTCTCCCGGCCCAGCTCCCGGGAAAAACTACCCACCAACGACACGCTCTCCGAGTGCATGTGAAGACAGCGGGCTCATGCGCCCCTGACTCGGCCAGACCAGCTGCGACGATCTAACACGGGTCGCTTCCCACCTCGCTTCCGGACATCGATCCCCTATAATCTCGGAGCACATAACCGGGAACGGGAGGAGGGTCGAAATCAAAAGGTCCTCAGCGCCGGCAGACAAAGAAAAGCATCGGGGGATTTTTCTCGACGCAAAAGCGGTTGTCAGTCAGCACCATGTGGGACAGGCTCAGGAGCGTGCCCCAAAGTTCAGGGCGACAAACGGGTCACGGGCACCGGCTCGACGACGGTGGGATGAGCGTGGGCTTGGGCATCGGCTACGGCGGCCTGGGCAGTGCGCCGCCAAAGGGATACAGCTACTCCATCAAGGGTGGTCCGGCACCCCAAAGACCGCCTCGAGAGTTTTTCGAGTCGCAATAGTGAGTGGTCAATTTTTTGTTGTTTGCGCCGGGTGCCGTTCAGGAAGGAAGTTCCATCCAATCTTCACGCTTCGCTTCCCAGTCTGGGGGACTTTCGCGAGTTTGCTCCCGAGCACTGCCTGGCTGCGGGGGCGTTGGGGCCCCGGCGGGCGTTCTAGGCTGTGCCTCGGTGGGCTGCAGCTTGCCCGTTCAGGCAAGGCTTGGAACAGCTGCCAGCACCCTTTGATTCCAGCTTACAACCTGGAACGGGAACCCCTCCATTGCCTCCACTTGCCTGCGCCCAGGAACCTGAACTGCGACCTGCGACCTGCGACCTGGAGCATCCCAGCCAGACACATGCGTGGCTGCTGTGAGGTGTGTTTTGGTTTTGCACGTCGAGAGAAAAGTCCAACTTGTCATACCACCAATGCACGCACATGATAGCATATGGCAGGCAGCACAGCACAGCACAGCATCGAATCGCTTGAGTAATTACTGACATCGCCCGCCCTCCATCACAGCGAAACTGCGCCTGCTGTCAAGGAACCGCCTCGTCGCAACCCAAACCGCATCACGGTCCGCACTACGAATTTCCGCCCTCCATCTTCTGTTTACTCTGAAGACCTACCGCCCCTAGCCTCCCACTACACCGCAAACGTGGCGACCAAATACAGCTATCGGTACGGCGGGGCCGATGACATCTCGCCGCCCAGCTCCCCCGAGCCTGATGCTGGGCACGTCGATCGCTTTCTCCCCGGCGATGTCTCCCCGATAGACGAGGACGATGGACCGGCATATCGCCATACGGCTCTCCCGAATGCCGACATTCCGAGAAACGATCGAGGGGGCCGGCCATATGCTGCTGCGGAGCCGCGGCAGGGGACTCAGAGCCCTCCGCCAAACCGTGCGACAACTAGCATCCCCATGATGCGCAGGGAACGGAGGAGGCAGTCGGACGCTGCGACGCGCGACATGCATCCCAGCCAGCGCGGTCCGGCACCGCAGCAGTCCCGGAATTCACCCGCCCGGGACGCCCCCCGGTGGGACCCACTCACCGGAGAGCAGCAGACGAGCAGCTCTCGTAGCCGGCCGGCACCAACCAACTCGGCCGGCTTCAACCAAGACTTGGGAATCACAGGACAAGGGTGGGCGGAACCGCAGAATGGCTCGTCGGCGGCACAGTCTTTTGGTGATCGGGTGAGGAGGATAGCCAAGAAAGCCGCGGCTGCGAGGGAGGGTAACACGGACCCCGCCGCCGGCGCATTTACGTCAACGCGTCCCGGCTGGCGCGGGGCAAGCGGGCGGACTGCCATCGTCGAACCCGTGCATGATACGCGTGAAGTGGCTCCGTTGAGGATCCCCGAAAAGAGTAGCAGGAGGAACATTCCGCCTGTGGCTGCGTTGAGGTCCAACAACAACACCCCAGATGGCCCGGCCCGCCGTGGCCAGACCCCGCCTATCAGCCCTCCGCCATCTGAAACACCGACCAGGTCTGCCCCGCGAGAGGCTATGGGGAGAATTCTGACCTCGTCCCAACCCCCGGCTGCCACACAGACGCCGTCCCAAGCTGGTCAGAGGTACCCAAGCCCCCCTTTGTCCGGGAACCGTGTCAAGGCAGATGCCCCCGCTGTTGTCGCTGCGCGGGAACTCGTGCGGGATGGCCATTATGCCCAACCTAGTCCAGTCTTTCACTCGCCTGAGTCGACCAACCAACTTCGCCGGAAACCGCCGCCGGTGCACACCAACGCGCACCACCAACACCAGGTGTCGCTCTCCTCGGTCTACTCCCAGCAGACCGAACCACTACATCATTCACCACTGCCGATAGCAGATACACCGCAGCCAACAGAGGAACCCTACGTGCAGCCCCCCTCCCGCTTTAGCGTCACCACCTACGCGACCAGCAACACGGGGACCACGCGTGACGATCCCGACGATCACCTCGACGACGACCAGCCCCCCGTCCCCTCTCTTCCAGCCGACTACCAACAACACTACTACAGCGCCCGGCCCCCCTCGGATCACAGCCCGGTGACCTCCCCCATCGACCAATTCATGACCTCCCCCTTCTCCGCCCCACCTCCAGTCTCCCGTACCCCCTCCACCGACCCCGAACAACAACAACACCAACAACCATACCCCATGTCATCCGCCTTCAACCCCGCACTCGCCCGCGCGCTAGCCATCGACCGCCCGTCCTCGCGCGCCTCCGACATCAACAAAACCCTCCCGCCCGCCCCGCCCGAGCAGAGCGCCGACCAAGCGCAAGACCGCGTGGGCCTGCTCAACGCGCAGCTGCGGGCGCTCGCCAACCGGCGCATCAACATCAACCGGTCGATCCAGCAGATGACGGAGCTGATGCCGACCGACAAGCTGATGAATTCGGCCGAGGTGGTGCGCAAGCGCGAGTCCGAAAAGAAGAAGGTTGAGACCCTGCGCCAGGAGCTCGCCGACGTCCAGCGCGAGGAGTACGAGCTGGGGCTCAAGCTCCACCGCGCCTACAAGCGCCAGGACCGCGATGCTGATTGGGAGCCGACAACGCTCTGGGTGAGGCGCGTTACGGGGTAGGTAGGTAGGTGCGGGGTGTGTGTGTTTTGCTAGGTTGATCGTTGGTCGTTGACCGGAGGTGTTGTTTTGGGGTGGTGGGGTGGTGATTGGGGGGGGGAGGAGGTGGGGTGGGTTTGGAGGCCGGTTAGGGATGGGGATTGCTTGGTTTGGTTTGGCTCGGTCTGGTGGATGGTGGATATGGAATGACTTAGGAAAGGAGGAAGGAGGGTATGTTGGGTTATGTCTGACCGGATTTTCTTTTTGCTTCCCCGACATGTTTGGGCTTTGAGCGTGGGAGTTGTTGGCTTGGTTCTTTTTTTATCTACTACTTTTGATGCCCCCTCGAGATGGGGCATTTTTTGCGGAGGTTTCGTTCTTCTCTCGATTCATCCCATGTGTGCCGGCGAGGCCGGCCGTGGGTGGATGGCGGTCAGTAGGGTCCGGCATGGAGACGGTATGGTATCTATGTACAGACAGACAGAAAATGTACATTTGCTCTCGATGACTGGAGGTTGTTTTCTCGGCGCGCTGGATTGTGTCGGGGTGCGTCGGCTGTCGGGAGTTCGCGCTGTTGGCAGAAGGACCCATGATATGTACCTGAGTTAGCGACGCTTGAGTCGTCCCTATCGACATCACATACCCACAAGTGTCTTACCCTGTTTCACATACAAGTTATGTATCTTGGGGCAGCCTTCAGCTGTTGCGGCGGAAGAATGCAAACTGTGTAAGTGGGTATCGAGCTGTTCTCTTTTTATTTCCACCGAGCAATCCACCTTTCTGATATAAGCAAGCATCAATGGTAAACTCCAAATAACTCCAGCCAGTTCATACCGGCATACTGGGCCAGGGCGGGCTATATGATCCACAAACACCAGTATACCGCCCTCTAAGAAAGGGGCAAGCGCAAAAATGAGGGTATGAATCGAAGCGAGACCGAGAAACTTGAAGCCGGTTGAAGTCGGTCGTGTTATTACATAATGTAGATATAGACAGGGGTATCAAAGTGTAAGCTGTTCTAGAGGAGAGTCCTGAGAGTCGGCTCGGCTCGGCTCGCTAAGAGCGTCCCCACTAAGGAGTCTGCAAGAGCGAGGTGCTGCCCGACGCCAGGCTCTTGCGCACATGCGTTGGCAGCGTCGAGGGGATATCCTCGTCGCCGTCGTCGTCAGAGGAAGAGTCGTCGTCGATAACAACGGGCTCATTTCCGGCTGGGACGTGGAAGCCCCTGCTTGGACCGTGTCCGTTGGCGTCGGACTCTGAATCGTTCGGGGTGGTGGATTCGGACGCCGCGCTAGACGCGTCGGGCCCGCCCGAGGGGTTGCTGGCCTTGGATGGCTCGTGGTTCTCGACTCGCGCGCCGGCTTGCTCGTAGACTGTTGCCGGTCGAGAACGTTGTGGGGCAGTTGGGTCCTGAGGGGTAGCAATGGAAGACGGGCCTGCCGAGCCGCCCCCAAGCAGAGACGCCGATACAGTCTTACGTGTTGGCGTCTCGTTCGCTAGGGAGGTATATGGCGTCTGGTAGCCACCGTCCTCGTCCGTCCGCTGGCGTTTGGCCCCTGGCCCCTCCCAAGAGCTCGTCCGTGGGGTGTTCGCGGCGGTCCATCCGCTGCCGACTGTAGTGCGCGAGCCCAAGTCCGTGTTAACCAATGGGCTGGGGATTTGCGGTTGGGTGCCGGCCGGCCCCCTCGCCTTCTCCCTCTCCCTCTCCTTCTCGGCCTTCTTGAGGCCGAGACGTTCTCGCTCCGCGTAAATTTCGGCCTTCGTGCGCCTCTCCCGTAACCGGACGCCGTATTTCTTGCGGATCATCGATTGTTTGGTGCCAAAGCTGTTACGTAAACCCTCTACTCTGGCCCGCCGCGCGTTTTCGTCCGCGATTTGGTTGGCTTCTGCAAACCGGGGCTGGTACTTCTCCTCAGCCGCTTTCAACTCCTCATTCATGAGCTGCATCTGATGCTCGGTCAGATGGCTATACGGACCGACTGCACTCCCGGAGGCCGCCGAGCTGGGCGTCGCCACCGTGGGCCTGGTTATGCTGGGGTGCACCGGTGTTGATTGCGGGTGCGTTCGTGAGACACCGTTTGACACGGGTGTTTGTGAAGTGGCCGGGGTCATGGGTGGTGGGCTCAGGGGACCAGTCGGGGCTGTCCTCGGTTGTTGCCCCCCTCGACTAATTCTTTGCGGTTGGCCGAAGTTGCCGCATACCTTGTGATCGAGGTGCTAGATGCCCAGTCAGTCGTCAGTCGCGTAGTAGGTTTGGTGGTGTGATTTTACATACTCCTTGCACTTCGTCCGCATTAGTGAAGCCCTGACCACAGTGCGGGCACGAGTAGTTGAAGCCATTGGAAGTCGGCGGTATTTGGGTGCAGACCTTGTATCCCGTGTGCTAAGAAAGCGTTAACAGAGGGCGTATTATCTTCGCCCCAAACAATCCCTTGGCTTACATGATCGAATGCTGAGGTATGCATGAACGTCCGGAAGCATTGCATGCACTGAAGCTGGGTCCGACCTGCTTCCGGGTACGCAGGCGATGGTTGACTCGCGGGGGCTGGTCGGCCGTTTGCGGTGGGGGTTGCTCCCGGGTAGGCTTCTTGGGGGATGACGCGCTCGTGCTGCTCATCCTGAATTATATCGCCTGGCTCGTACCCTAGGCGCTCAGCAGCTGCGAGTGCATTGATGAGCGGTTTAGCCTCGATCGTCCTGAGACGTTTCGCGAGGCACTTGTCTAGAAAGCTATCGCTCGCTTTCTCAATGATGAGATCAGCAACCTCGTCTAGGCCTTCCGTCGTAAAATGCGCGATAATCTCATCCTTTGACTCGTTCACCATCTTGCCTCCGAAATCTCTTACGGCGCGTTGTGTGATAGACGGGAGCGCGTGGTGGATAGCAGCATTAAGCTGGCGCTCGGTTAGTGACAGTCCGGGACCCGGAGGGAAATATGGCGATTTTCGCATGTTGGTGGCGTGGTGCCGAACGACAGTCGGAATAAGTGAAACAGATTCTCAAATGTTGAATCAAAGGGGTTGTGTTTGTAAATATTAAGAATTCGCTTGGAAGGAGCTTGGAAGTGGCAGACCTTGCATGACGTATACACACTTCAAGACTAACAACTGAAACAGGGCGAAAAGAAGAAAGGGGAAAGAGAAGAAAACGAACGGCCTAAAGGGCATGGCATAAAACAGTACGGACTTACAACGAAAGCCTGATGAAACTCAGAGCCGAGCAGGCACTTTTCCCAGTGATCCCTAACAATGCGGCGGACGGCCTCAGGAATGCTTTGTTGAATAGCAAAATTCATGCGCGTGCAATCGTCGGAAAATTTTGACTTGATGAGCGAGTGGTCCTGAGTGGGCGATGGGAACCCCATGGTGCCGGCGCGCTGCTGGTCTTGCTTCCGCGTGCCGGGCGGGTCCATGATGATCGGCTTTGAGACAAACGCGCTATGATGGGACGCTTGCGACTTCAAGACGGGCTGGGGCTGGGACTGGGGTTGGGGTTGGGGTTGCGGCTGTGGTTGGGGCTGGCGATAAGAATGATACTGGGTCGCGTGCGGATGCTGTAGGGGTGGCAACGATGTCAAGGGTGTCGCCGGCGCAGATGAGGCTGGCGGCTGTTGATGATGATGGTGGTGTTGATGGTGTTGATGGTGTTGGTGTTGATGTGGTGGGTACTGATGAGGAATTTGCGCGTGCGGCGTTTGTGGGGCCGGGTGTTGCAAGTGCGGCGGCGGCGGCGGCGGCGGCGGATGCGGGTGAGCATGGGGGTTCGGCGGCGGATATTGGGGTGGAGGCGCACGCGGAAGCAGTTGTTGATGGTGCGGTTGCGATGGCGGCTGCTGCTGCGGCGGCTGCGGCTGGGGTTGCAAAGGTCCGTGGTGCGGATGAGCAACCGAAGGCGGCGGCGGCGGCAGCGTCGCGGACGTGGATGGGGAAATTGGCGTCAAGGTTGGTGCTGGCTGCGGTTGAAGATGGTGCTGCGGTTGTGGGTAAGGTTGCGGGTGCTGGTGGTATTGAGGCTGTTGCACCTGCTGCGGCCCTGGATGCTGCTGCTGTTGCTGGCTCGGCTGTTGTGGGGACTCGGCAGCTCTCTTTTCAGGGGATTCCAAATTTGCCGACTGGGTAGAGGGAGGTCCGTTCGCCTGAACCGTCATTGGGTCCTTCCACCGTAACGGCTTCTCGTTCATAGACTGGTTTTGTCTGACCGCCGACGAGTTTGCGCCCGGCATCGCCGGGGAGGGCGGCTGCCGGTTTGAGGCCGCATCCGCGGTTGTCTGATGGTGCAAAGGCGGGCTTGTCGCCTGTGCCGTTCCGGGGTTCGTTGATTGGATGCTAGTTCCCACAACACCATTCACAGTTGTGTTGATTGTCATATCTTCGCTTTCTGGAGTTATCGGTGTTGCTGCGGGCTGCATCATCTCTGATACCGCTACCGCGACCGCGATAGCTGACGCATCTGAAATTTGCTGCGGAGGAATCGTGGCTGGTGGCGCTGTTGTGGGAGCTGGAGCTGCTTGCTCCTTTGGCTCAGTTTCTGCAGTTCCGTCCATGGCAACTGAACAGTGCTTTTGGCCCGTGTTGCTTGTTGGGTAGCTCGTAATGCACAAAATCTCACGCCACGGTTTCCAGACTGATTCGAGTCTTCTTCGTCACCCGGACGAGGCAGCTTCGAGTATTACCTTTGCCCCTCTTGGCTTTGTGGCCCGACACCGAGCAAGGGAGCAGGTCCGAGGATCCTAGCAACGGCAGTGGTACCCGAGGACCCGAGAGCCGTTGAACAAGCAGAGAGCTGAGCAAAACTGCAATACAAAATGATGGCGGCAAGTATGAGATAATCAAGGCCTTAGATGGAGGAGACTGCCGGAATTGCGGCGCGAAACAGTTCAGGGCCCGAGGTGTAAGAGGCGCAAAGGAGAAAAAGGTCGGTAAGTTAGGTAGCGTCACTATTATCTTTTGTCCTTGCAAGCTTTTTCGGTTAAATGGGGGGCACCTGCTTGTTTAATAAAAAATTAACATGTTAATTAAACCCTGCCATCCAATCCAGCCAACTTCCGAGATATATATTTGCTAACGAATACTTTTCGTGAGCTTGATGGTGCCCGTGCTCCACAAGCCAGACTTTTTTTCCAGGGTCCACTTTCCATTTTCGCACTTACACTAACGAGCATCATCACTCAGCTCCCGGCCGGTATCATTTTCTTGGCGTTTTGAGGGCATGAAGCTTGCCTCTTCATCACCCGCCTCTGCAAACCAAAACCAAATCAAACCGAGTGTTGGAGAATGTTGAACTCACTCACTGTTGGAGGACGAAAAAAACTACGATACGATACCCGAGCACGCGGTTGTCTCGGCTGCTGAAACACCCATGCCATAAGATCTGTGCTATGTCCGTAATATCTGCAGCAGATCACGTCTGAAGTTGAGACTCTGTTGCTAATATCACAACGGGACTTGGTCTGGTTACACGGGAGCTTTCCAGTTAGCTTAATTGGCTTAATTGGATGCAGGATTGTTTGCCTGTGACGCCACCACACTGTGAAAAGCACGACTTAAAGCGGGGACGATACGGACATTGCTTGTCGTTGGCTGGTGGTTTATGCAGTTGGATCCGTTGATGCATCACGGCAGCACTTGTTCTTCCTTTACGTAAATGCCTCAGGGTAATAAGTGATATCCGCGCTGCATGAAGTACCACAAGGGGAAAAAAGCAAGAAAGATAAAATACTCGGATGAGAACATCGCCGTGAAATGTACCCGGCGGGCACATCCAAGATCGCCGGTCGGGAATGCGTAATCTTTCTCGAACTACCGCAGTCAATGAGCGGGTAAATGCACAAAAGTACAATCTCAGAATTGAGCAAGTCTTATCCTCCAAGTATCAGCTTTAGAAGGTATGCAACGCGAGCCAGGCCGGCTCGTCATTAGTCCGTGACGAAAGGCATAAGGGTGCTGGTATCATTACAGTGAGACGACTTCTCCATTCCGGGAGACCAGAGGGTATAACAGAAGGCAGGATCCACCAATAAAACACCCACTCTCCCCGTCTAAACACGTTCCCCGATGCATGCAAGCATCAGCCGCTCGTAGTCGCCGCTCGTCTCTCCCTTGATCCTGCTAGCCAGGTTGCGATGGTACCGCTTCTCGTACGCCCCGCGGACGTTGGCCATGTGGTTCCGGTCCCAGTCTAGGAGGGAGAAGTTGTCAGTAACGTTCTCGATGAGAAGAAAAGGGGTGGTGAACATACGGAAGCGAACAACACGGCTGACCAGGAGATAGTCCTTGGTGCCGGCGCCAGCCATCGCATCCTCGAGGAGCGTTGCCTGGTGCATGTACTTGTCGACACCGCTGCGTAGCTGGAATAGGAGAGCGTCCTCCATATGTCCCGAGAATTCCTGTTGGCCTCGTTAACCGGGAATCCTATCGTGCAAGAGTGCAACGCCTGTGACTTGGATAACTCACCTTCCGAATGACATCCTCCAAGTTTCGCGCAAACTTCTGCTGATACTCGTACGCAATGGCACGGAGCTGGCTGTCGTTTCTCGTTGTCAGGATGCTGCACACCTTCATTTCGTCGGTCCCAATCTTGGCCTCTGTCGCGTTGTACAGATCGTTGACGTCGCGGTCGATCTCAGCCTTCACAATAGGCGCCGCGTCCTCGGCCCGCTGGGCCTGCAGCACAATCATGAAATGCCTCTCCGTCTTCATGCTCAGGTCGCCCTTGACGTCATCCTCGAGTCGGCGGTGGAAGACGCGGTGGTACTCGCTCTTGATGGCGTTGATGTCGGCGTTGGACCGGCTCAGGAGGACATCATTGAGTGCCTTCTCCTTGGTCCCGAGTCCGGACATGGCCTCGCGGAGCAGGTGGACATCGTTCAAGAGCGGACCGCGGGCGAGAGCGACCAGCCCAGCTTCAAACCAGCTGCTTGTTTCGCTCTTGATGTCCGCCACGAGATCACGCCGGTGGAGGCGCGCGTAGGCGTCACGCACCGTGTTGGCCTGCAGCGGGTCCTTGTTCGCCAGTATCCGGATCAGCGCCTTCTCGTCCGTGCCGAAGCCCTTCATGGCAGATCTAAGGCCGCGCGCATCGTCGTCACCATTCCAAGCAATGATCTGGGGCGGGCCATAGCCGGCGGACGGGGGTGTCGGCGGATATTGTTGCCATTGCGGAGGCGGAGGCTGGCCATACGGTTGCTGTCCATACGGTTGCTGCCCGTAGGGTTGCTGGGGAGGGGGTTGCCCGTACCCTTGGGGCGCGCCATATGGTTGCTGAGGCGGCGGCGGCGGCGCGCCGTAACCCCCTTGCTGTGGCGGCGGGTAGTATTGGCCGGGTGGAGGTGCGGCCCCGTAGGGTTGAGGAGGCGGCGGGGCTCCGTAGGGCTGGGGAGATGGCGCACCGTAGGGTTGCGGGGGGGGTGGTTGCCCGTAGCCCTGGGGAGGTTGAGGAGGCTGCTGATAGTATTGGCCCTGGGCGGGAGGAGGAGCGCCGTACTGCTGCGGAGGCGGTTGCTGGTAATACCCCCCTTGCTGTTGGGGCGGCGGTTCTGATTTGGTCAGCCAATGTCAGGGCCGATGCGCCCGAGCATCCCCGGTGGTAATACTCACGACCATAAGGTGGGTACCCGGAGTAAGACATCTCGGGAAACGCGTTGTACGTCGCGCGACGTAAGATACTCGATTGACGGCTCTGGGAGGTGTTCGGGTGGTTGTTTTCGCGATGTCGTCCAGGCAAAGGCGGGGGAGGGGCAGCTCTTTAGTGCACGGATGGTTTGATGGTTAAAGCAACCAAATTCTCGGCCTTCGTGTGCACGAAGTGGGTAGACGGGTGATAAATAGGCACGTTTCTCTCGGAAGGACTAGCCACTGGGGCTGTGGCTTGCGAATCGATGATCCAATTGCACCTCCGTCTGACCACTGGCGGATGGTGGTGAACGTGAGGCAGCCGGGGCAGTGCTGTCATAGTGTGGCTCAGCTGCCCGAAAGTCTGGGCGGACACTCGACACTGACGTGCCCGACTGGGCTACCTTGGCTGCCAGGCTTTTTTGATCTTTGCAATGGGATCCCGAGGTTTGGCACAGGGAACAGGGAGAAAGACGGCCCTTCATTGTGGTGAATTGTCAAGTACTTGGACTTTAATCATGACCAACTGCTCAAATTTGAGACACCGGAATACATAGAAGGTGAGAAGTCATCTCCTGTCCCTTGGGAACGCCTGGACGCGACATCCATCATGTGGGGCATGGCGGGGTTGCACACACAGCCAGCAGCAACTTGCCCCGCATGCCACACTGACGTTCGTCCTTCACCTGTGCATCCCGGCCGGGCTTCGCGACCAGTCGGAACATGGACCATTTCCGGGGGTTTTGCATGTCTGTACATGTACCAGGGTTGGAGACATGGGAAAGAAGGGATCTTCTTAAAGGGGCTGCTTGGAGCCCAATTGTCCAGTTCGAGACCCATCAACCATGGTCAGGGAGTTCACTATCACGAACTGGGGTTGGGGGGCTGGGGAAATTCGGGAAGTGCCGGTCGACCTCAACCACCTAGATTTTGAACCCCCTCCCGGGCCGGCCGTCACACCACAGATCTCGGAATAACCCTGGCCATGCCTACTTGGTAAGTACCTGTAGCCAGCCACCTCAATTTATAGATCTTGTGAGATTTAATGCCTGCGGTGATCATTTTCTGGTTTCTCCTACGTCCTTACCATTCATCATCCGTCGACCACATCCCTGCTGCACGTCAAGACTTCCCTGGCTGGCTCTCCATTGTTGCATCGGGCACTTGCACCGAAGAAACGGGGTGGGCAAGATGCATCTCAACCGGGCAATTCCACTGTGCTCAGCCGTTGGTCTCCTCTTTTCATCTTGCATGGCCTTACCGGCTGAGTACAGACCCCCAAGGTACTCGGTCGTCCCCATCGATGGAGGCCCAGGGCCGAGTGGGTCCGCTGGTTCCGGCCCGGGTGCGGGCCCCGAAAAGCCGGCGACGGTTACTGTCGTGAAAACACTACGTCAAAAAACATCATTTCACACCGTATATGTCACCTCGCCCCCCACAACAGAACGCGTGATTGAGACGGTCATCGTCACCAAAACGATACAGGTTGTCCATATCAGCCAGGACGCCAAGACTACCAACACAAATTTGGAAGGGCCAGCATCGACGACCTTCCCTACCTCAACCACCATACCAAGTTTGGCTGCTTTGTCCACGACAAGGCCGGCAGGGATTCCTCTCCAAACGGGGTCTACAGACACGAGGAGCAGCACCTTGACAATCTCGACACAAGGTGATGGGGAGTGGCACCCATCCTCGTTCCCGTCGTGGAACGGGACCATGTCACGCCGGGGCTCTCGGAATTGGGCCCAACCCCGGCAACTTGCCTGATCGAGGTTGGCAGCTGAAGGCAGCAGAGAGGACCATTGTGGGACCTTTTTGTCGAATATCTAATACATGTACATACATACAACAGCGATACCGCTAAAAGCGGGAGGATCGGAGGGTAAGCAGGCTCTATGAGCCACCGTGGACCAAGAGCTGGGAAACGATGGCATTAGGGCGCTTCTTGGGAGTCTTGGGGCGATGGTGCTATCTACTCCCGTCGTTCTAATTTATTTGACGTTGCTTCTATCCTAATAAATAATATGTTATCCCGAGTCATCCCCCATCCCGCCCTCCTCGAGTCGGGTTTCAACAAATGACTCTTGCAGCGGTAGCCTACCGCTTCCGTTTGTTTGCCCAGACGGCCTTGATCCGCCCGAAGAACGGGGTGTCGCATTTTTTTTTGGGTCATTGTGCTTCCACCAACGCCCGTTAAGACCCACGATCCGGCAGTCTATCGGGTAGCTGCTCTGTGTTGACAGATTTGCCCGGGGCCAACCACATTGAAGAAAAGGTCAACAACCCCAATTAGCGGCATGGGTCAAGGGTCATTACAGGGTGTAGTTGCACACTTATACTGTACCTATAGACATACTGCGTGTGTAACATCTCAGGTTGATGAAGGGGAGCTGCAGACGGACTTAAGATACTACTGCAATCCGTTTGCTACCGTCCGGGGCTCACTCATTTGTAGACCACAGCCAAAGTATGTGTGTGCATTTTCATGACGAAACCCGGGTTCTTCAATACCTAAGTAGGAAGCAGATACTTGAGCAATGGAATCAACATAAGGTGTGGAGACTTCCAGTCAATTACCCCGGGCTTGGAAAGAGTGCCGCAATCCTGGTGCCCAAGGGTACAATGACATTAACACGAATGACAAATCATGCACAATACCTGGACCCAGCGATTAGTGTAACTGTTTACCTACCATGTGGCACTAGCAGCCAAGTGTCGTTTAAAACAAACAGGAAAGCGTGCAATCTACTTGCCTCGGAACAAAGAACATGGTCAGGTAAGGTACGTACCTACCCAAGATGCCCCTACCTGCCTGGTACCTCATATAAACACGGAGAGAGGCCAACTTCGAATTGGTTTTAGAAAGTCGAGGAGATCATTCACCCTTAGCAACCTTGAATCTCTGGAGTCTGAGCCACGACTTCATTGTTGGTCACCCTCAACCCAATTCCTACATCTGAATCTTTTTACGCCACCTTTTAACAACCCCCCTCCTTAAGAGTCAACCATGAGGATTCTTTCTCGAGGGATCCGGCCTTTGCGCCGGAGCATCGCAAAGCGCGTCTCCAACTTGAGCACCGCGGCGGCCCACGCCACCATTGACCCAAAGCCGACTAACCTCAACCCCACCAGCTCCATGCCCCCCGGCTTCAACGCCTCCGTCGCCAACCTCCCAATCTTCACCCTCCCACCATCGCGCATCACACCGTCCTCCCGCAGCGACGTCGCCCTCGGCAAAGCCCTGATCGACGCCTGGCGCCGCGACGGCATCATCCAGATTGCCATGGACGGCACGCAGCGGCAGCTCTGGGCGGACGCCCACGTGGCGAGCCGTGCCTTCTTCCGCCGGCCGCACCGCGAGAAGGCGGCGTGCGTCGACGACAAGAGCTATTCGGGGTATATTGCCTCTGGGGAGGAGATCACGGACGGGGTGGCGGATTATTCTGAGGTTTTTACCATTACGAAGGATCTCGGGCTGGAGGATTCGAGGGTGATGAACGGTTGGCCGTGTCATGGGCCGTGTCCGTGGCCGGAGGGTGGGATGAGGGAGGTGATGGCTGCTTTTAAGGAGAGGATGGGTGAGGAGGGGGAGAAGTTGTTGAGCTTGGCTGAGCTGGGGCTGGGTGTGCGTGAGGGGGCGTTGACGGGGCATACGAGGGATGGCTGGCATCATATGCGGGTACTTCGGTAAGTTGGTTAATATATGTTGAGTGGTGGAGGTGTGGCGTTGACTAACAATTGTTGCTTAGGTTTCCTGCGAGCACCGCAACTAACGGTAAGGGAAAGAAGGGTAGGGGCATTGGCGCCCATACTGACTACGGCTTACTCGTGATCTCGGCGCAAGACGAAGTTGGAGGTAAGTAGACCCATGACACGTGGCTGCAGAGTATGAAGCTAATACGGTACCAGGCCTCTTCATCCGCCGCCCCCACCCAGATGAAAAGTTTGCCAACTGGGAAAAGAGTGCGGCTGGGCTGAATGAAGATGATGATCGCTGGGTGTACGTGCCTCCAGTTGAGGGCGTACACACTGTAATTCTGGGTAAGTGATCACCAATTCCTGCGACGACTCCCATGTCGCACTTGCAACACTTGCCGTGCCTAAAAAGATTGATTACGGCCGCTAACATAGGCTCTAGGTGACATGATGCAATATCTTACCCATGGTCATCTTAAGGCAACTCCTCACAAGGTCGGCCTCAATACACGGGAGCGCTTCACAATCGCCTACTTCCACGAGCCCAGCTTTCAAGCTGTTATCAAGCCCCTCGAAGAAGGCTGCGGTGGTGTGGCACAACCGGATGTGAATGATGCCGAGGGCATCCACTACGGGACACACTTCACCAACATGTTCTTGCGGAGCTATCCCGACCGAATTACCACGCACCGAATTTTGGCTGAAGACAGGTGCGACCTGTTGAAGAGGTCAGAACTTCGCACGATGGGAGCTGTTCCTGCATGATAGGCCGGAATAATGCATCTCGGCCTTACCGGAGACTCGGTGGAGAGGCGCGGCTGTGACACATGCACGACAGGTTTTAGAGACTGATTCGGTTGGTTTCACGGCATAGCTCCGGTGCACAAAATGAAAAGGTTGTGCAGTCCCTGCGTGTAAGATTTGTTTTGCTAAATTAGAAGCAGCCCCATCTTGAGTCAAGACCAGGCACTAGACAAGAGTACTTACGCTATGTTAAGCGGTTTTCTTACGCCTTCGGGGTATTTAGGATGTAATTCGGTTGTGAGGAAGGGCTAACTAGTGTATATGAGGTTATCTGCGTCACCGGCTCGCCGCTGCCAGTGATATCCCAAAGGCGGACATCTGAATACGTATAAATCAGATAAACAAATGAAAGGGCCAACTTACCCTAAGGACCTACTCCCCGTGTCGACGAGCTTGCCTGTAGGAACTACGAACACCATACAATCCCCGGGACTATACTAATTACTCCACATCCTGGGCCACAGTCCAATACCGCAACATGTGTCCCGCTTCCACCGTAACCATATCGGGGTCTGAGCAGGGAGCTGTATTTACGGCTCGTGGTGCCAGGCGCATTATACTAAACGGCCCCGGTTGCGACTGTCTTTCAGAGGGCGGACTTTGACTATCCACACGGACGGCAATGACGGCCGATGCGATAATCACGCAAACACACTGCTTAGAATTGCTGATTTCACGACTTCGCGTAGGCGTGGTGTAATAATCAGCGAAATCGCAGCGACTAGTCAACCACGACATCGCCCACTGTTAATCCTAAGTCCCGAGTCCTCTCAGCCAGAAGCGTCCTATCCCGTAATTGTAAGTTCAAGCGCTACGATACTTGACTCGGACCAATAACACTTCGCTAACCGTCAAGAAATTTCGTCCAGTCTTGACTTTTTACGTATCGACCGAATACCACTCGTTCGGAACGGAAACACTCTCTTACTACCTATTAAGTCTCAACACGGTGACTCCACTAATACCACGGACATTGGTAGCGTAAACAGAAACTAGACATTATATATACTTTACGTATTATCCGGCCTTTTCTTTAACCGATATCCCCTCGGTTTCATCTTATGCTAGCACCTCCCACTAATCGTGCGGATGTTATAACTCGCCAGAGGGTTCGTGCCATGAATCCAATATTCTATGCGTTCCACGGCTACCTGCTGCCAGCGTTCCGAACAAATCAAATCAAATCAAATCTGAGCTTGATTTGATTTGATTTGAGAGGACAGGGGTAAAATTTGATTTGATTTGAGTTTGATTTGAGTATAGTCAAATCTATTCAAATTGTTAGAGAACAACTGGCGCCCTGCCATCGCAATTTCCAGTCAAGTAACCTCCCTGCTTCAAAACACCCGTTTTGACAGCCAATACTTCAAACAAACGAGCTGCTCAATTGTCTGGTCCATCAATCGATACCTTTAAGTCGATATCGCCAACTTCGATTAGCTAAATACCCTCTCAACCTCACAAGAAGTGGCCGGTATTGATAGGATATCGAACGCCATCCTTGCCAGCTTTGGCAACGAAGTTTGGTGCCGCCGCCACCATTCTAGGGGGTCCTCCACAGGTAACAACGGCAAAGAGAAGTATTTAGTAATCTCATCCTTTAGGAGGAGATCCTCAGGCTTATCGTAGAAGTCTTCGTCGATAAGGTAATTCGGTCGAGTCTGAACCGACTGTCGGGGGACTGGAGAACCCTACTTGTTGTACTCTTCGTTAAAGAACTTCGTAAAGCCTTGAATGATCCGCTAAGCGTGTTCTTCAGAGAGTTGCTTCTCAATCCATCGCTTCTTGAGACCAGGATGTAGGATCATCGCTACCCAATAAGTAGGAGAGTCCTCTAGAGTAGCGATGTATTTGTCAATCTTGTAGATAGCAACGACAAGACTAGCCCTTAACGTACGAAGGTTTTCTCGGTCGGAAAAGGTAGCTAACTCCTCAGTTCCCGCGATTTCCGCGTCGTTTGCGCCGTCTCTATATCTCGCAGGCTGGCGCCGCTGCCGTTGCGGTCGGTTAGAGAAGATCTCTGACTGGGTATTCGGCGGCGCGATCGGCTACAACGCCGGTAGCTGATGCCCAACGAAGATTGAGGTGCCAGCGAAGTCAGGGCCATTCATCGCAGGATTCGCGATATCGTCGATATAAATACTTCGCTGCTAGCGAAAGTGATCTAGTAGGTAGTGCAAAGATGCTGCTACCTCAGCGATTCGAGGCGCCCTATCCTCAAATCTTTTCGTAAGACGAAAGACCGGCTCAAGAACCTCAACGGCGATACCAAGGAAAGACCAGTCGTCGGCTCTAAGGAGATATTCCTTAGGAAGGTGCTTCTTTAAGTCCTTCTCGTTGAATATCCTCCTCTGGAAAATCTCAATCGGATCTTTCAGTTGCAACGCCCTCTTCGCGGACTCGAAAAACGAATTCCATCTAGTATCGTTCTCCTACTTTACTATTAAGCCGCTAAGCTTACGAGTGTCCTATAAGACTTGGCTAAATTCGAGGAGCTCTTCTTCCGTAAGCTTACCGCGTATAAGCTGGAGAAACTGCTCCCTTCGCTATGCGCCTCGTCTGATCCACCCCATTAGGTTGTGAAGCCTCTGAATAGGCCCCGATTGATGCTAGTTTTCGAGGAGATCGTTCTCTTCCTGAAGTAACTTGCGCTCTTCCGATAGAGGAGGAAGCTTCTTGATCGCTTCCTTAAACGTGCCGTCGAGGAAGCTGGTCGCGGTGAGGTTCAGCTCATGATTAATATAGCGAATTCGGCGTCGGCGCGCAAGGTTAGGGATGAAGTTATTATAAGGGTGAAGGGTCTGAAAGAACTCTCTTACTGCTGAATTACCTGAATCGGTATTATCGGCGGTTAAGTAACCGATAGTGAACAAGAGCTTGCGATGACCCTGTCTGCAAACTGCCAGACCAGCTGTCCAAACGCAACACCTCAGATCCGATGATCTGTGAGAACTGGGAAAAGGGTCGCCACGAGCTCTCAACGCATCGTATTGGAATGTCGACGGGCTTCGCCCTCTGTTCAGAGGAAACACCTCTGGCGCGTGCACTTCAATTGATCATATTCGTGAACGCGGTCGTGGTCGAAACTGGTGATACGCATGTCCTTGGATTCTTGTCTGTCTTCTCTCTCCCCCTCTCTGACTTTCCCCTGATTTTGGCCCTCGTGGCCCCCTTATATTGAACAGGAGTGTGCTGTGCTGTCTGCAAAACTGCCAGACCAGCCACCAAAACACAAACCTACAGATCCGTAGACCTGCTTGATATGGGGATAGAACACAGGCTCGGCTGCATCAATGGGTAAACCGACAAGTGTCTCCCTCTGGTCAGAGAGAGGCGTATGCGCACATGCGCTGCAGGTTCTCACAGATGCGCGGGCACCTTGCGCTCCAAAAGTCGTGATCAAAGTGTCTGATTGTCTGCCCTCTGACCAAAAGGTTGAGCCGCCTCGAGGGCCCTTATGTACAATGAGAACGCAACGCGGAAACGGAAAAACAAACACTCCCTACCCCTGAACAGGCCAAGAGGACCCAGTTCCACCTGCACTGGGGCACGCCCCAGTTCAATAGAGGTTGTATAGCTAGTACTCTCTAAGGCTCCTATTGTCCTTGTCGAGTTTAACGTATCTATCGCTATACCCATCTACCTTTGTCTACCTCTTTCGCTTCTTGTGTAGCTACTCTATCTTGATATATGGCTTTCCGTGCATCCAAATCTTCGGTAACTAACTGACTTCGGTAGGTAGGTTGGCTTCGTCGATAACCTTGAGTTGGTTCTTTACGCTTCGAGCTCGTCGTAGAGTGGAAAACGCGTTGCTGCCGGTGTGTGGTAAGTTCGTAAACGAGCTAACTATATAAAACTTTAGCTGGAATTCCCGAATTCTTGATTAGGGGTTATATGCTCTAACTATACCTAATATGGACAAGTGGGTCACCTTACTAATACTCAAATTTAGTTAAATCAAATTAAATCCGCTGGCTAGTAGATTTGATTTGAAAATACCTGTCACGGGTCGTGACAGTGTGAGGTTCATATGCGCAACTCCTGGTTCGACTAGACAGTTCGAACCACGGTCCCTCTTTTGAGGGTGTTACGCAGTGGTCAGTTGCGCCCGCCCGTAACAGTTGGTTCGAACTGACCTGAGAGCGTGCGTTCGATTCTCAGTGCTGACGGCAGGCCCAAGGACGAGGCTGGATGCGGGCAAGATGAGATCGAAGCGACGCTCGAGGGGAAAAGTCGGGGGAGGCTTTTCGGGGGGGAATATGACACACTTCGAGGTAGAGCTATAACCCGAGCGCGAAGCGCGACGCGTCTTGACCTGGCGGGGCAGGGCGGCGCCTGGAGGGGAAGTAGTGTCACGGGTCGTGACAGTGTGAGGTTCATATGCGCAACTCCTGGTTCGACTAGACAGTTCGAACCACGGTCCCTCTTTTGAGGGTGTTACGCAGTGGTCAGTTGCGCCCGCCCGTAACAATACCTTAGTTTGATTTGATTTGATTCGATTTGATTTTGTAACGGGCTGAGCCCTGCAGAGGCCTCGGTGACCCTCGGCCAACCCTAACCCCCGGTGGAAACCCCTGAACATCGCCGGGTCAACGACCCCATCAACGACCCCATCGACAGCCCTATCAACAACCCCATTACGCTTACCCCTTTTATACTTAGTGTCTCCATCTGGACAGAAGAAGGCCAACGCGACGCGCGAGCCATTTTCCCTTCTTTTCCTTTCCTTCTCTAAGCTCAGTTATACTCGTAGAGTCGTCATCAGATAGTTGCAAATACACTCCTGAGACCGTTACAGATTTGAATTTGATTTGAAAAGTTTGATTTGTTAGGAACGCTGCCTGCTGCTATAAATATAGGGAGTTTCCCCGAAGAGCCCGACGTCGAAAGCTTGTCTATACAATCCCCGTATATAATTGCCGTGATAAGGCACTCCACAATATAGCCTCCTTGACGCCGCTTTCGCTTGAAGCTGCCGCGTGGTTGTTGGTTGGTTGGTCGTCGATATTCGTCTCGGCGACTACGACTATCTCCCGGGCCTAGGGTGTAGTGACAAGGTTCCTCAGCTGATGAATTCTTGCCCGCTTGTATACACGTTCCTTATCCTCAATGTCGGCTTAGTTAGGGGAAATTATTTCCTCGAGCATGTCTAGTTCCTTTCGTTCCGCGGTAGCGAGCCTAGGGACCCTGATTGATGCGGGCATTCTCGCCTAGCCGTCCTTCACCCGTTGGGGTAATGGGCTCTCAATGATTTCAGCATCGCCGTCCGTACCGTCGTCGCTCTACCGCTGGTCGCCCGTTAGATCAATGTGGGTCGCCTTGAGTGCGGCGACAAGCATCGATGTAGTGGTTTTATTTGCGGCTGGACAGTCTACTCTCGGCTTCTTTTCGATATACACCTTCCGCAGTTCCGCGACCACCCAAGACTCGTCTAGTATTTCTTTTTCTACAAGGTAACCGGCTAGTCCGGCCTTCTCTATATGGTATTTCGTAGTGTTTCTCAACTATCATGCGGGCCTGCGGAGCACATGGACGAATCATTCACTAGGCAACTTCGACCACCTAGGTGCCACCCTAATTACCTAGGTATTGTTGAAATGGAATATCAAATGGCTCTTTATTTCTACCCTGGTGAACGAATACAACAAATTTTCTCATCGAGCCACCCAAACTGACCACATTTCCAAGTCTAATAATCCGATTTACATGAGCGATCCAGACACGCCAATTGCCAAATCGCTGGCCGAAATCAAGTCCCACGGCACACACCTGCGATGACTGCGGTTTTCAAAATTCCATACACCCTGCTTCGACATCCGAAGTAGTCCTACACCCCGCAGCCTGCCTCTTCCTCTGGCTGTCCAATCCCAAGTGCCACGCTGCCATACCCGACAACCGGCCAGCTGTCGTCGTGCGGGCCGAGTTCCAGCTCACCCAGCCGCATCGCCTCCGAGGATGGCGACGCGAGCAGCTCCGAGGCCGCACACAGGTAAGAGAGAATTTGGTCCGCCGCTTCCCCCGAGATGGCCCCCTCGCGATGCCGAAAGTCGATTTCAATATGATCGGAATACGAGTATGACGTGAAGTACAGATCCGTCACGTCATGTACGCCCTTGGGCAGTTCCCAACTCGTCTGGTAGATGCCGTCGCCAACGGTCAGATCCCACTGCGGCCGGTGGTCGATATGGTTGATGCGCGTAGTGAAATGGGGATCTTCGGGTGCCATCTTGCCACAATTCCCTAGGAGCTCGCGGGAACCGACCGTCTCGTGCGGAAGTCGCGCGACGTGCTGCGCCTGCGCAGCGTCGAGCAGCTCGCGGACCGAGGTGTCGGCGTGGATAACGATGCGAGCGGCCACGATGTTGACGCAACAGCCGGTCGCACCTATCGCCTTCGGCTCGCCGGCGCTGCGGCCCGAGACGACATCGCCGAAGGTTACGTCGGCCAGACCTGTGAACCGCGAGAGTGTGAGGCCCCAGGCGGCCCTCATGAGCGCCGCAGCCGTTGTCCGCTTCCCCGACTGCGAACTTGGGCCCGGTAGGGAGATATTACGTGTGGCGTGCTGTATGAGCTTTGACGGACGAAGGACCTGTGGCGACGCGATGCTTGGCATGGATGCACCTCGGAGAAAGCCGCGCCAGTACGATCGGCTTCGTCGTAGTTTTTCCGGGCTCCCCACAAGGGTGGAGATGTAGTCGCGTATGAAGCTGGAGGGTGCGACCGCGTTTGCCTTACCGGCGTGGATTGCACCTAGGTCTTCAAGATAACGAGTCATAGAGATGGGGTCGTACTCTGCGTGGCAGATGCGGAATATGATGCGATGCTGTGACGGGCTCGTGACAATGGCGAACTCGATGAACGGCCGGCCGAGGCGCAGAGGGCGGCTCATGCCCCGTTCGAGTAAGTCACTGGTGAAGCTGTCGATGGTGTCGTCATCCGTCTCAAAATGCGCAATGGTGGGGTGCCACGTTTGCAATACCACCTGGAACAATTGCTCCTTGACGAAGACATAGGCTGTTCTTAGTATTTCATGTCGTCTGAGGAGTTCCCAGCAGCTCGCCCTCCACTTTTCAACTTCACATGGCCCCTCACCGGCCAGCTTGATATTGAGGGTATAATCACGCGAGTCCCGCAACGACATCACAACAGAGAGGCCCTGCGAGTCGGTGACGGGGGCAGCGTCGACGGCATAGCCGCCATCGAGTAGGAGTGGCTGGATGAATTCCGCGACATATGGACCCGCATCTGTAACTCCGATCGTCGAGAAGGCTCGGTAGTTCGACTGTGCGAGGGCGTTCCCCGACTGCCTCGCATCGAGAATCTTTGCCAGGTTTTCTAGGACGGGATGCTGAAAGATGTCGGCTACCGCTAGCGGCATCCGAGTCGTTTCGCGCGCCTTGGCCACCAGTCGCATCGCCGAGATCGAGTCGCCGCCAGACAGGAAGAAGTCATCGTCGGCGCCTATTTCCTGTGGTGGTATTCTCAGCGCCGCCGCCCAGAGCTGCTGTAGCTGCCGCCCTGTGTCGCTGCTGGGTGCCACTTTCGTGCGATTGGTGACCACCGAATATTGCGAAGACCGATGAGACTGCTGGATTGTCGCCCATACCACGCGGCGGTCTAGCTTCCCCGAGTCCAACGTTGGGAGCTTGTTGACGGGGATGTATAAGTGTGGAACCATGTAAAAAGGAAGGACGTCCGAAAGGGAAGTTTGTAATCGCGCGAACAACTCCCGCTGGCTATCGGAGAGCGGGAGCAGGGAAAACGGGCCCTCCCCTTTTTGCTCCTGTTCTGGCTCTGTTCCCGACTCGGCGTTGTGGCCCATTTCCACTGCGACGGCTAGAACGGGTTCGCCTGCGGATCCGTCCTCTGTTTCCCGAGCCAAGAGGCCTGCCATAGCCGCACCTGCTTGGGCTCCGAGGACCTTCTTGACCCAGTGCTCGATTTCGCCACTCTCCAGCCTTTGCCCGTACAGCTTGACCTGCGTGTCCCGGCGGCCGAGGCACATGAGGGAGCCATTAGGGGCTTGCCGTACCAGATCGCCAGTCCGGTAAAAGCGCCGCCCTTGCCTGGGACCGAAGTCAAAGTAGCCCAGCCACGCCGGGTCGGTTACAAAGGCTGCAGCAGTCTTCTCGTCGTCACCTAGATAGCCACGCCCGACCAACGGCCCTTCAACGAGGAGCTCGCCTGGGATGCCGACTGGGACGAGACAGTGGTGATCAAATGGATCGACGACCCACAAGTTGCTACCAGCCACGGCAGTTCCAATATTCGTCGCCTCGCTCGCGTCTGAATGCCGGTGGCACGTGGAAATGATGCTGCACTCGGAAGGTCCATATCCGTTCCAAGTTTGCACGCCACTGCCCGCCCACTTTGCGATTATCTCGCGTTTGAGGGGTTCGCCTACGAATACTAGGCTTTTGAGAGAGGGGAGTGCTTCGGGCTGAAGAAAGCCAGCGACTGTCGGTGTCAGACAGGCAAGGTTGACGCGCATTGTCTCCATTACGGCGGCGAGGTTGCTGAGACGGTCCTCTTCCGAGGGCACACAAACACAGCCACCGCTGGTCAAGGGTACAAATGTTTCGCCGATGCTGCCGTCGAACGTGTACGAGGCAAACAGTAGGACCCGTGGCACCATGGGTCCCGCGAACAAATCCGCCTGTACCTTCATACTCCTCACCAACGTGTGGTGTTCCAGGATGACACCCTTCGGGATGCCGGTGCTCCCAGAGGTGAAGATGATGAATGCAGCGTTGGTTGCTTTTATACCCTCACAGGGTGGACCCTGCTGGCCAGACGGAAGCCTACTCATGAGCTGTTCATTCACGGCTAGGACGTGGGGAACCAGTCCACGGTGCAACTCATACTCCTTGGAGCTGAGGATGACCCTAGCTCCGGTGGCTTGTATAATGCCTTGGACGCGTTGAACTGGGTGCTTGTGGCCAACAGGCACGACGGTCCCTCCTGCCCTGAGAATGGCCAGATATGCGACGACGCCCCAGAGCGATTTCTCAAAGATCATCAACACTGGAGCTTCGGGGCAAACGCCGAGGCCGACAAGGTGGTGGGCAAGTTTGAGGGACAAACCGTCCAGCTCGGCGTATGTTAGCTGGCCGTCCCACGCGCACACGGCTTGGGCGTCTGGCTGGGCTAAGCTTTGCAGATGGACAAGGTCATGTATGCGCGGCGAGGGGTGTACCGGTGTCATGCTCAAGCCGCTGTCAGCAGCGTTGCGGGACGGAGACAACGTGCGCGCCGTGATCCGGAGTTCGGTCCTCAACCAGGATGGGCGCACGCAAGGTATCACCCTGCCCAGCGCGTCGGCGCAGCGCGAGGCCATCCTGAAGGCGTATCAACAGGCCCATCTCGAGCCTTTTGCTGATTATGTCGAGGCTCACGGCACAGGCACCAAGGTCGGGGATCCGATCGAAGTCAGTGCCATAGCATCTGTGCTGTCTCAGGGCCGGGCATCTCGACGGAAGCTACCCATCGGCTCCGTCAAGGGAAACATTGGTCACCTTGAGGGTGCCGCAGGCCTTGCCGGGTTGATCAAGTCTGTCCTCATGCTAGAGAACGGAGTTATCCCGCCCCAGGTGAACTTTGAAAAGGTGAACCCGGAGATCTTACTAGATGAGTGGAACCTGAGGGTAAGTTTCATGGTTTCAACCACTGCACTATCCTTGAGGGCTTTACTAACGGCGAATTTAGATACCGCTGCAAGCAGAACGGCGGGCCTTGCGCAGAATCTCGGTCAACAGCTTCGGCTATGGCGGAACCAACGCTCATGTGGTCTTAGACGCGGCTGCTGATCACCTACAAGCCGTCTCACCGTCGCTGCGTCGGGCCTTGTCCTGGGGGAACACGGCAAGATCCCCCCGGGTTTTCATTCTCAGCGCGGCCAGCCAGAGCTCATGCCAGAGGATGTGCAAGCGGATCGCCAAGTATCTCGTGGCGATTCAGGGCAACACACGGGCGGCCGAGCCGGACCGGTTGCTCTCCCGGTTGTCGTATACGCTGAGCAAACACACGATGCTCCCTCACCGCGTCGCTCTCGTTTCATCCGACATCGACGACCTCGTGTCGCAATTGCTAATGGCGTCCTCCGGCCCTGTGCCGCCGCGCGAGAAGAAGAACAGCAGCCGGATCGCCTTTATCTTCAGCGGCCAAGGTGCACAATACGCCGAGATGGGCCGGCAGCTTCTCCAAAGTCGTCCTGTCTTTTTCCGGACTCTGGAGCGTGCCCGCGCACACCTTTCTCGCATGGGCTGCAAATGGGACCTGGTGAGCGAGTTGTGCCGCCCGAAGGCTGAATCACGCATCAACGAACCCGCCTATGCGCAGCCTCTTTCAACGGCTGTGCAAATCGGCCTTGTGGAGTTGCTGGCGGAGCTCGACATCTTGCCGACGAGCGTTGTTGGCCACTCGAGTGGCGAAATCGCCGCTGCCTACGCCGCCGGGCTCCTGTCTTTCGAGGACGCCATGACGACTGCGTACTTCCGCGGAACGTTGACAGGGGAGTTGATTGTGAAAAACCAACGCGACAACACCGGGGCCGGCGCCATGATCGCTGTGGGGGCCTCGGCGGCGACGGTGGAGCAACACATCGGCAGGATCGGCGCGGAATATGGGCGGATGAGAGTTGCATGCGTCAACAGCCCGGCTAGCGTAACTGTGTCCGGAGACGCGGCCGCTATCGACCAGCTGGCCGCGGCGCTCGAGGCCGAGGGAACTTTCAACCGCAAGCTCATGACTAATGGTGCGGCGTACCACTCTCACCAGATGGAGCCTTTGGCGGGTGAGTATGCCAAACGCCTCGAGGGTCTCAGACCTAGCCCGGCAGGCGTGTCGTCGGTGCGCATGTTCAGCTCGGTGACTGGCCAGGAGGTTGGACGCGAGACGCTACTGGATGGGAATTACTGGGTGCAGAACCTGCTGAGTCCAGTTCTCTTCTCGCAAGCCGCCAAGCTCATGAACGAAGAGCGGTACGACGGCGAGCCCATAGACACCATCGTCGAAGTCGGTTCCCACTCGCAGATGGGTGGTCCGGTAAAGCAGATCCTCAAGAGTCGCTCCAAGAGCCTCGGGGATGTGGCTTACACGCACACCCTGAAGAGGGGCAGCGACGCCGAGGAGTCACTATTGCGATGCCTCGGATTCTTGTGCATCCAGGGGTCGCCGATACGCGTTGCGAGTCTGACCGACAACGCAAGCCAGCAATCCGAGACGCCGGCGCTCCTGGCCGATCTTCCTCCGTACCCGTTTGACCACAGCCGCAGATTCTGGCATGAGAGCCGGCTGTCAAAGGATTACCGAGCACGACCTCATTTGCCGCACGAGCTGCTCGGCACGCTTTCCATGGACGTGAACCGCGTTGAGCCCCGTTGGCGGCGGTTCCTCAGCCTCAAGGAGGCCCCGTGGCTGCGAAACCACGTAATCCAAGGGCAAGTTGTGTTTCCTGCAGCGGGATACCTGACCATGGCAGTGCAGGCAGCGCGGCAGCACTCCCTAGCAACTTCTCCCACGGCCCATGTTGATGCCATCTCGCTCCGTAACATCAACATTGGAAAGGCGCTTGTTTTGTCAGAAGACGAGGCGGACGTCGAGATTTCACTCTCGCTTCGGCCGCAGGCCCGGACTGCGCGCGAGTCGTCGGGCGTCTGGGACGAGTTCCGCATCTTTACCGTGGCGCGGACCGGAGAGTGGACGGAACACTGCCGGGGTTTGGTGCACGTCGAAACGAAGCAGGATCGGGAGCAGACCGAAGAGGAATGGCGTGCAGCGCAGGACCAGGTCGCGTCCATCGTGGGGCAGTGCGGGCATGAATCCTCAACGTCCCAGTTCTACGCCCATGCACGCGGCATTGGGCTTGACTGGCAAACGCCATTCGACAACGTCCATAGCGTACAACTTGGTGCTAACGCAAGTGTGGCAACTGCGCGCGCGCCGACCGGCCAGTTGGACCCAGGTGGCCTGGGAGACATTCTCCATCCTGCCGCATTGGACTCGGTCTTGTTCCACGGCCTCTACAATATCGCGATCGGAAGTAGCGGTGCAAGTTCCGCCCTTGTTCCGACCTTTATTAAACAGCTCCGGATTTGCGTTTCCCTGGTAAAGGCTGGCAGTGAGCTTTTGACTGCGTCAACCAGGGGCCAGGATGAGCTGGCATACGATGTCCTCGTCTGCCGAAAGGGCAATGGGGCCACTGAGAATAGCATGATCCTGCAGGCTCAAGGGATCCGCCTCACGACCTTGCCAGGCGGCATCAGTGCTGCTCAGGCAGCACGGGAGCTGAGCCATGAGACGGAATGGGTCACCTATTCCGAAGCCTGGACGCCGCAGCACCGGGATCGGATTTGTAAATCCGCGGTACCGGTAGCATCAGTTGCGGCTGAGAACGAGACCCTTGATGCCTTGACCTTCCACCATGTACAAAAGGTTCTCGGCGAGGTGTCGGCCGACGACATCGCCGAAGGCAGCTATTTCCGCCGATACTTTGAATGGATGCAGTCGATCGCTAACCGTGAATACGATGCGTCGCTCATCAAGGACGAGGATGGTAGCAATATGGGGGCGTTCGGCGAGGCCATTTCTCGCGTGGGATCCCGCATCCCCGAAATTCTGACCCAAAAGACGGAGCCACTGGCCTTGCTCACGCCTGGTAACCTCTTGACCCGGCTCTATGCCGACGAGCGTTGCCTACGCTGTAACTTACAGATGGCAGAGTGGTGTAGGGAGTTGGGTATGCAGAAGCCAGGTCTCCGCGTGCTCGAAATCGGTGCTGGCACCGCATCGACTACCCTCCCCATCCTGGGTGCATTACAGGGCCGTGTCGGCCGCTACGACTTTACCGACGTGTCCCCAGCCTTCTTCGATAATGCCCAGAAGAGATTGGGGACGCTAGCGGAATCCGTCGAGTTCAGGGTCCTGAACGTCGAGAAGGATGCGCGGCAGCAGGGTTTTGAGGAGGCCAGCTACGATCTCATCGTTGCTAGCAACGTCCTCCACGCGACGCAGCAAATTGACAAGACTCTTGAAAACGTCCGTAGGCTTCTCAAGCCCGGCGGCAGGTTGATGCTTATGGAAATCACCGGCTACCGGCCGTTTTATAACATCATTTTCGGCGTGTTCGAAGGTTGGTGGGCGGGTTACGACGAGGGCCGCCGGCAGTCGCCACTACTCGAGCCTGCCGAATGGATAAAGCGATTGAAGAATGTTGGGTTTGCGGAAGTTGAGCCGTCCTTCCAGGACCATTCGGGGGAAGAAGGCGGCACTTTGACGGTCTTCGTCGCGAGCACTCCGCTACCACCCCGGGCACAGGCACTTCCCCCAGTCCAGCTAGTCACCACCGAGGGAGGACAGCTAGCCGCAGAAGCTGCTTTGGAAAGTATGGCCTCGCTCTTGTCACAACACGAGGCCCAGCTTGGTCCGACGACCGTTTCGGTTGAGGAGCTCAGTGCACAGCCCCAAGGGGGGGGCATAGTCGTGGTCCTCCCAGAGATTGGTAGGCTGCTTCGCGACAACGTCGACGCCGATTCTTGGCGTGGGTTCCAGAATTGGGTGCTGAACTCAAAAGCGGTGTTACTAGTCAGCCATGACAGCAGCCCAGACGTGGTCGATCCAGGGGTTGCCGGGCTCTGGACCGGGTTTGCGCGTTGCCTCCGTCTGGAGCACCCCGAAATCCGTATCGTCACCCTACAGCTCCAGCACACGAACGACAGCGCGCCAGAGCAGCTTGCCGGGGTCCTCCCAGCCCTCTTAAAGAGCCCGACTTTCGATCTGAGCCGGGGTGATAGTGGTGAGATGGAGTGCGAGTTTGCCGCAAGAGACGGCCAACTCTTCGTTGCACGTCTTATTCCTCGGCCCGAGATAACGGACCACGTTTACCGGAGCGGTCAGTTGGCTGAGCCCGAGCAGGCCCCATTCCTGGACAACAGTCGCACCCTCACGGCAGAGTTGGGCATCCCGGGCTTGCTAGAAACCCTTCGTTGGAAGGACGACCAAGAGGCACCGGCTGTCGGCCCTGACGACGTCAAGATGGAGCTGCGGGCCGCGAGCGTCAATTTTAAAGACGTTCTCATTGCGGCCGGTCAGCTTGAAGGCATCACAGAGATGCGCAACGACTGCAGCGGCGTCGTGGTCGAAGTGGGAGCCAACATGCGCGAGAGATTTAAGCCAGGCGACCGCATCTGCGCTCTCTATTCACGGTCGTACACGAACTATCCAGTGGTGCACGGTGACTGCTGCCAGATCATCCCAGACGCCATGTCCTTTGAGGAGGGCGCTTCGATCCCCATTGTGTGGGCCACTGTGTACCACTCACTGGTGGAGATGGGCCGGCTGAAGCGCGCGGAGAAGGTCCTCATTCACTCCGCCGCGGGCGCCGTCGGGCAGGCCGCGATCATGCTAGCTCAGCACATTGGGGCCGAAGTTTTCGTGACGGTGGGCAATTCTGCCAAACGTGAGCTGTTGCAGGATACATACGGGATCCCCGCGGACCACATCTTCTCCAGTCGAACCACTGCCTTTCACGGGGCGATCAGGCGGCTCACCGGCGGCTACGGTGTGGATGTTGTTCTCAACTCGCTCAGCGGAGAAATGTTCCGCGAGTCGTGCAATTTGGTCGCTCCTTTTGGCCGTTTCGTTGAGATTGGGCGCAAGGACTTGATGGACGATGCGATGATGCCCATGGGCTTCCTGCTCAGGAACATCACCTTTGCCTACGTGGAGCTAACGTTGATCATGGAGAACAACAAGCCCCTCGCCAGGCACCTACTCCGGTCCGTTGCGGAGCTCGCGTCTGCCGGCCACATCCGGGCCGTGCCCTTGACGGTGATGCCCATTTCCGACATTGAATCAGCTTTCCGGCTCATCCAGGCTGGTAAACACACGGGCAAGATCATCCTCAAGGTGGAGGAAGGCCAGGAAGTCAAGGTAAGAAAGAGTGCCGAGGGTGAGATGAGCAAAATACTAACAAAGAGGACAGGCCGTACCGCCAGCACCCATCCCGGCCAAGCTGAAAGCCGACGCAACGTACGCTGTTGTGGGTGGTTTCGGTGGGCTTGGGCGTGCCGTTGTCTCGTGGCTGGCAGACCATGGGGCGCGAAACATCGTGGCACTATCCCGCTCCGGGGCCAAGGACCAGGAAAGTCAATCTTTCATCCAGGAGTTGAGTGCCGGAGGCATAAAACTTGTGGGGAAGGCCTGCGACATAGGAGCCGAGGAGCAGATCGCCGACCTCGCGCAAGAACTTGAGCGCGACGGGATGCCTCCGATCCGCGGAATTGTCCAGTCCGCCATGGTTCTCAAGGTATGCTGCTGCCCATCTCCTGATTTATTCATGGACCAGACAGCTGACAGTTTTAAAGGACGCACTCTTCCAGCACATGACGGCAGACGAATGGAACTTGGCTCTCGTGCCAAAGGTGCGGGGCACTGTGAACCTCGAGAAGGTGCTGGGCGATGACCTCGACTTCTTCATCATGCTATCCTCGACCGTCACAGTGTGGGGTAACATGGGTCAGTCCAATTACGCGGCGGGATGCGGCTTCCAGGACACGCTGGCGCGTCAACGCGTCGGGCGCGGCCGGCCAGCCTATTCGATTAACGTCTGTTACATCACTGATGCCGGTTATGTCAGCGAGAACCCCGAAGTGGCCGAGGCGCTGCGGCGGGCGGGACTGGGAGGGATGTCGGCAGCAGAGCTACTCACCGTGGTAGGCCGCTCGGTGGACCATCCGCTGGAAGGTGGTTGCATGGTCGGTGGTGTGCAACCGCACAACGGTCCAGGCGCGACCTGGATAAAGAAGCCGCTATTTGCTCACCTCGCGAAACGCGACGAGGGCCCGCAACGAGAGGAGAGCGAGACGGCCGACATCGCAACGCTACTCGGTGGGGCTGAAAAACTCGACGATGCCGTGGAGATGGTGTGCGAGGCGATTCTCCAACAGTTGGGCAAGTTGATGGCAACTCCCGCCGACACGCTCAGCGCATCTCGGAGTTTGGACAGCTATGGTGTCGACTCGCTTGTCACGGTCGAGCTACGGAACTGGATTGGCGCCTATCTCGGGGCCAACGTCCAGCTGATGACGCTGAGGGGTGCGAGCAGCATCAATGCGCTGGCTAAAATCGTGGCGAAAGAGTCGCGGTTGGTGTGTTTTGAGGTTGCAGCGTAGAAGATGAGGGGTTCTTTCGTAGGTTGTCTGCCGGTGTCCTCTCTGCAGTCACACGAGTGGGATTCGCTTTGGCATCACCAGGTTTTTTTTTTTGGCGTTGGCGACACAGAACAGTGTTAATTTTAAGATATTCATTCCAATTTCCACACGCCATCTTTTTTCGTGATAACTCGATTTTTGACCCAGTATTCGATACTCGAATAGACTCTCCGGCGTGGACAGGTTCCAAACTTCCAACTCTTCCTTCCCGTGTTCCCATGTTAAGGCTCTTCCAAGGTTGCAGCAACAACCGAGCACCCAGCCGATGGTTATGTTCCTACCTACAGTAAGAGTACCATGTCCCGCTGTGTTGCGGGTACGCCGTGTAGGGAAAGAGAAGCGACAACATACAACATATTTGTGTCTACAAAAGTCTGCCTAGTAATAATGGTATTCTAGTCTGGATCCTCGGCCTGCCACATGGGTTTTAAAGGTCTTGCCGTCTTGTAATTAATTACCAACCCGGGCACCCTTGCCATTTCACATTCACGCTGCAGCCATAGGGGCCAGAGCCCTTAGTTCCCTCTTGAGCACCTTGCCACTCGCGCTCTTGGGAAGTGCCTCCACAAACACGATGCGGTCGTGCAGCCAGTGAGTCTCGTCCAGCCGCTCTTGCACGTAATCGTCAAGCATGTCCATGAGATCATCTTCCTCGTGGTCATCCTTCCCTGATTGTGAGCGGACCACAAAGGCTTTGGCTCGCTCCCCAGCACTTTCATCACGGACTCCAATCACGGCCACATCAGCGACGGCCGGGTGCTCGCGCAACACGAGCTCGATCTCAATGGGAGCGACTTGAAGACCCTGTCGTTGCAACAACTGGCGTCAGCTCTGCATGACCAAGGAACCACCTCCTCAGAGACAACTCACCTTGACCTTGATCATTTCCTTGATCCGATCCAGGATGAAGAGGTGCTCAGCACCATTGGGACCCTTTTTAAACATGCCAACGTCACCAGTCCGCAGCCAGCCGCCCTCGTCGAAGGACTCTTTGGTAGCCTCTTCGTTGCCAAGGTATCCCGTGAAGAGATTAGGGGACGAGAGATAAATCTCTCCCGACTCGTTGAGCGACTCAACTTCTTTCCCGTCAGGGCCGACGAGCCGAGCTTTCGTCAGGGGCACGAGTGAGCCCGACGATCCAGCCCATGTGTCGTGCGCACCGGTCAACGTCGCGACGAAGATGCTCTCGGTCAATCCTATCGCATACAGCCGGTTAGCGTGGATGGGCAAGGGGTCGGGTCAGGAGCCAATACCATATACGGTTATGATCTTGCACTCGGGTAGTTGGGCGTGTAGGCTGTCAACCAGGCTTCGATCCAGCCCTGCGGCGCCGTTAAAGATGGTTTTCACCGAGGACAAGTCGAACGTCTCAAAAAAAAACGGGTTGGTTATCAACGCAACAATGATCGGCGGGGCCTGGGGTCCGTGACGTTAGCACCGCAACCGAGGCTGAGAAACGGGACGCGTACGTACAAGACAGAGCCTTTCAATTCGGTACCGCTGAACTGACTGCAGCATCAGCAGCATGTCGAACCGTGGCTGGACAACAAGGGTCTCTCCTCGCCAGGCTGTGAGGTGCGCGATCAAAACCCCGTAGCCATGGGTGAATGGAACCACGCCTGATACGACTTGAGGGTGCCAGGATCCCTTGTGGACGTTCTCATGCGCAGACATTTGCAAAATATTGACCATGATACCATAATGCGTGATCTTGGCGAGTTTTTGCCTCCCCGAAGTACCACTTGTCGCACACAAATACGCCACCTGTTCCTTGGCTCGGCCCTTCTCCCAAGCCAACGGCGGGGGCGGTCCCGCCTGGACACCCATGGCAACTAAATCCTCCAGGCTCTTGAAGTGGTCGATGGGCTCGGGGTTTCTGAGAAATCCATCCGGCAAAGAGAGAGTGAATATCTTTGTCTGGGGGATGGACAAGCAGGCCGCAGCCTCAACCGATGCAGACACAAGAGTTTGGCAGGTGAAGAGGGCGCCGCACTTGGCCGACCTCATGTGTGTCACTATCTCATTCACGGAGCTGGTCGGTTGAAGCAACAAGCAGATACCATTGAGACGGTGAATGGCCCAGCTGAGCGCGAAGAGGTCAATCTAGCCAAGTATCAGTATCAACCGGCGCTCGGGCGGCAAAAGGAATTCGTACCGTGTTGAGACTATAGATGGCCACCACCTTGTCCCAGGGTGAACCCTCGTTGGGGGACCACCCAAATTCTTTCGCCAGGCCTCCGGCCAGGTACTCAACTCTCTTATGCAGGTCCCCCCGGGAGTAGGACTTGCCCGACACGCAGTCGATCAGCAATAAATCAGCAGCACCCTTCTCAGAACCGTCGTTCAGCCCTGCTAGACTGAACTGGCCCAAAGGAATCGAGTCTGGGATCTCCCATGGAATGTCCGGCACCCACGCTGGGCTCGAGAACACCATTTTGACTAGCTAGCGCAACTGAAGAGTGATGGTCGGATCGTGCTCAGGAGCAGTCAGCGCTGTGTCAGTGTGTCGGCAAGGGCTGAGTGACTGGTAGGTTTGTGAGCGAGTCTTGGGTGAATTCACCCTACGAGACTCGGTACTTACGTATAAACTCAAACCAAAAGAATTTGCAATGGCTAGCCTCTTGGCTCTGATCCCATTATCCAAAAGCAAGACAGCGTCAATCACCACAAAGCAAGGGCCAGATGATCGCCGAATAGCCAAGCAATTGTGTCTCGCGTTCGCAGATTCACCGCAGCTTGACGGCTCGCTTGTCGTTCAGCTGTCATCATCAGAGACAACAGCGACCAAAACAGCAAGATCGACAAGCTGGACGCCAGCTCACTAACAGGCGGCTAGCGCGCATCGGTCTCCTCATCACTGACAATTGACACGAGACTCCAGTCCGCCACACGCAGGCCGCTTAGCGCACCTGGATCAACAAGTCTAGACCTGGCGTCAGAGCTAGGGGTCGGATATCACCCGGGCACCCCAAGGAAATTGGGCACAGTCAGGTTTCAAGACCGTCAGCCTCACCTCGCCTTAAAGCCCAATAGATGTCTCGCCTTTTCACAGGCTGGTGGGCCATCTCCTGTGGAACTATCAACAAGGGCGTCTCATCTCATTGGTAGTATTTCTTCGATTGTATGTCACGGCACAGTAGGTCTGTTGTGGCCAGTGATGGCCATATGATGCATGATGCTGCCACACGGTCGAACCATTGGATTTGAGTACTTTGCCCTATGGGGAGCAACATGGGAGATTTTGAGAGTGTTTTAGAATTTGATGCTTAGAGATCGGTTTGATAGGGATAATTTCCTTGCGTACTATCGCTACTAAGTAGATTTGGTTCATATCTTGGCCCAACGTGTGAAGGGAGAAACAGAATCAAATAGGTGGCGGGCGAGGTGCCTACGCCATCTGGCACGCCCGTATACCGCAACTAGCAAGAGAACTATGACAGAATTAGCAATACGCCAGTCCCAACATCAGGTGCGTGCATAAAGAAACTCACGACCGCTGGTCCGGGGACGACGTAGTTGGTGATAGCTCCATTGTAGATCTACCTCGGGTTAGTAAACAGAACATGGGCGAGGCACAATCCGCTTATGCCGCTGTTGTTTATTGAAAGTAAACTCACGTTGACATTTAATCCCGGATCGGTGCTTTTGATGGCCCCGGGGATCAGAGCAGTCGGGGATGGTGTCTTGCTGCCACCGTTGGTCACCTTGACTTGAGCACAGCTAATGTAAAACTATTCAACAGTCAGTGCCCTTTTCCTGGGTATTAGATGCCAACAACTGGGGTTAGAAATCAGCCCTACCTGTGGCGGAGCACCCGGGTTGTGAAGCCCAATCTGTTGGATGCGGAGAAGGTATTCGCCATCGGGGATACAGCTGGGGATATTCTGCGTGTACGAGTCTGAACCACCCAACCATGAATTAGCAGCTCACCACTTGACCACACTCTACAACACCCGACATGGGCAATGGCCCAGACTCACCCCTCAACGGCCAGTTCGAGCCGGACGGACCCCAATCGTAGATCTTGAACCACGATCCGCTCCCATCATAGGCAGCCGCCGCGCCGGGCGCCTTGGACATGTACAGCGACACGGGGCCGGCGTGGTAGACGGCAGTATCAAGCGTGAAGGTGAACTGGTCGCCGGCCTTCATGGTGACGGTCTCGGTGCCGTTGCTGACCTGGCCGCCGACGTTGCAGCGGAGGTCGGTCGACGACAGGTCCGTCACGGGGCCGTTCTGCAGCCAAGCCGGGTTAGAGTTGCGCCGCACGTACTTCCAGGCTGGGTACTTGGTGCCGCCCGCGGAAAATTGTTGGAAGATGTAGTGCCCAGCGACGCTGTTGACGGCAAAGGCCGCCGCGGCGGCGAGCTGGAGGATGGACTTCATTTTTGATAAGAAGAGCTAGATGTGGTGGAATGGGGTAGAGAAGGACGAGGAAGCTGGGTTTCCTTGACGGGACGGGACGGTAGTAGCTGCTTTATATCGACATCGGAACCGTTGGGGGCGCGCTTCTGGGGGGAGGGCAGGTCCGTTTGATTAGAGCCCAAATCTAGACCTAGGAAAAAGCACGTATGCCGACCCAGGCACTGCTTGCTGTAACCTCGCGGATCATATCCCCTACGTCCCGCTCTTTTAGCTTTGTGGGGTACAACTATTGCGATATTATTTTGCCTGGGCTTGGCTGACGGACTCATGCTTCCGAGAATCCAACGAATCAAATCATCCTAGCTTATTACTCGGCAGTTCCATGGCCAAATAAGGGAACGGAAACCTAAATCGGGCCATGGCGAGCGAAGCACGCCGACAAAGGGGACATGTTTGGTTGGCTGGTGATGGTACCAAAAGGTGTACCCCCTGTGACGGAGATGGGAATCCGGGTTGATGAATCCGGGATTTGCTTGGCAGCGAGGGTGACCGGGGAGATTACGTTGACATCCATGGCGATGTTGGCTAAAATAGAATGTGATAGAATGGTAAGATACGTTACGGGATGCTTGCCATGCTAGGGGGCGGTATTTAGAGAGAGGATGGAGGGGGGAGGGATGTGATTGATAAAGCTACCCACCTATCTATGTTGTAAGTGGTATTAGCGTAGTCACATACCATCACGAACTGAGTAAGGGGAAAAGGTTGCCGGTTTTTTAATAAAGGGGGCATTTTCGGATCGTAGCCGAGTGCCCGCGAACCGCATCATAAGAACTTCCCGAACATATCACCCCAACTCTCAGATACCCAGTTCCCATTCTCTTTATTCGATTAATATAGGTCCTTGAATCTATCGATCTAGAAAGCGCTTAATTACCTAATAGTATAGTTAATAAGATTAAGATTTCTTCTTCTTCTTTCTTTATTTGGTTATCCCTTTTCCCTTTTGTCTCTCTACTTTTCCTTAGGTTTTTTTTTATATAACGGTATAAGGGAAGATCTTGTGTGACACGGTCTATGAGGGCTAGGCTCTGAAATGCTCCCTCTTTAAATGAAAGGTATGTTTCTGCTTATATATGTACTATAGGCGGCTGGGTTAGTCTTGGTTTAGTTGGTTCCCTCTACAAAATGTCAGTCCTTGTGATGTTCTGAACGCCGACCTCCACTAGAAGCCGATTAGGTACCTTAGGTACAGTAGGTAGGTGGGCACGGTAAGGTAGTCGTACTCCGGGAATGCCTCTACTCCTAACAACTAAGCTATTCAGGTATCGGGCTCCTCGGGAGTCAACGAATTGGTAGCCTGGACACCGCCCTCTTAGGTATGCACCTATCCCAGGCAGTTTGTTGTTCGGCCCTTTTCCGGATTTTTCATCAAACTCGCATCAGACCGCTGCGTGATCCCACCGTTTCATGTTTCTTAGCCCTTTCCGATATTATGCGCCAATTGTTTGATTCTTGGTCGTTCTCCTCTTGAATCTTATGCACTTATGCAATTACAAAGGCCTGTTTTTGCCCAGATATATCAATAGTCTTAAAGCAGCCTAGGTAGTTAAGCACTCTGATTTTCATTCGTCTCCCTTGCGTTACACTTGAAATTAGTGCGAAAATTGAGACTTCTAAGGCCAAGGGTGTCACAAACCCGTTGCCCACCACAGTTTGACTTCAAAGACTTGCAGATTTCTTCTCAGATCGCTGATCATAAAAATTTGATCCCAAAGAGCCGTTGGTGTAACCATTTGCTGTTTGCTCACGTACCTATTAGGGAGTGCTTGAGCAACTGAGGTAAAACTACCTAACCCGATGTTTTGCAAGAAAGCAAACAAGTAATTACAAGGCGGAAGGAAGACAAGGGACAAGCTGAATTTTTTACTTTGTAGATGACATATCTAGACTCCCTATGGGTACTTGCTCTTTAAGATAGCTTCTCCGGTTGGCGCGTACTACTCCTTGCTGCGAGACCTTCCTTTACTTCAGCCAGACTCTTGCCCAAGCTCTGTTGCAATGGTCGCCTCCCCAACATCAGACACCGAGATTCTTCACGTGCTAAGCCAGTATACTTCACTCTCGACGCCTCCGGCTAAACACGGCATAAACCCACATGGGAGCCTAGTACAACCCCTTTGAGTTCCTCGCAGGCACCTTTGCGAGGTCCAAGTCGCAGCCGCCTATGGCACGCAGAGAGGGAACAACAAGGCTCTGCGAGCATATTGCGTCTCAAGTTTGATGATTTGCCGTTACAGTTGGCAGGTGAGAACAGAGCCGTCACCGGTGGAACAAGAGCTCAGTCATTCACCAGAGTGACTGTTCTAACTCCACAACAACACAGTCACCGCCTCGCCAGCCTTCGTCAGGCCAAACCTGGGATGAAAACACAACAGCGGCGGCGACCAACTGCCCCCAGCCGGTGGCCATGTGTTCCAGATGCTCCAGGTGCCGTGGGAAACACTATAAAGCGGTTGCCGACAGCCCAGCCCATCCAGCCGCGGGCCTTTCCCAGTACCACAACACCTTCCCAATCCCAACCATCTCGGTTCCTCTCCCGGCTCAAATTTAAGGAAATCTTTTCACGCTACAAGTTTGACTCTCAAGATGCCTTCTTCACTCTCTCCCTTTTCCGATCTACTTCGTCGCAGATTTCCATCGCATAACCTGGAAATCTCATCTCCTGCTTGGACCACACCAAACGACAGCACCCCGGTTTTCGGTCGCATGACGCGCAATGACAACTGTGTTAACGAGGTCAAATTTCGAGAACTCCAAGGCAGCGAAGAGTCGGGTAGTCGCAGTAAAACTGTCTACCAAGGCGGTGGCGGCTTCGTTTCCGTCACGGCGGAGGAGGCACAAGGTCCAGTACACCAGCAACAGCGGATCAACCACCTTTGGAGAGCTCCCGCCGCTGCTCCTCCATTCCCCCAGAACCCATGGAGACCAAGTCTCCCGCGAACTTCGGCAGCTCCATCATCGCCTCGCCCCTTCACAGCTAGCGGCAGGGCGCCCACCATGGTCGGCCCCTCCCGCACAACATTCTTTGGCCAGTCAACGCCGTCGCCCGACTTTGCCAAAATCTCAGCGGCGTTCCAAGCCAACGGGGAGCCAAACCCCGACACTGCCGCTCCGACAGCAACCGACGCGGCGATTGACAATACTAACTTCTACCATCCGATGCATTGTCGTGTGGGGAGCGTAGCGTCGACCGAGCAGGAGGTCCATGGCCTCCTTCTCCGGGGCTTTTCGCCCAACTACCGCGGGAACCCGGGTCTCGCTCGCAACCAGTCGGCCGCCATACCCGCCGAGGAGAATTGCAGCCTCTTTCTCGTCGGCCTCGCGCCCGACCTGACGACTCACGAGCTACTGTCGGGGATTCACAATGTTGGCCGGGTGTACGCCACCCACATCAACCCTCCAGATCTAGAGCGCGGGCATATGTACAGCGCCGCGAAGGTGGTCTTTTTCGAGCGAGAAGCAGCCGGTATGTACCCACAAATCCCACCCCCCCCCCCCCTCCAAAAAAAAAACACACACAAGACCTAATAACTAACCTTCTTGTTCACAGAGCGCTTCTACACCACGCACATCGCCCACGGCTTCGCCACCCCGCGGCACCCGCACCTCCGCGCCCGCGTATTCTGGAACCGCGTCCGCTCAGGCGAGGTCGACACAGGCGGCTCGCGGTCGCGCGTGCTGCTGGTGAGCGGGCCGCGCGCCATGATCGACGAGGCCTTCTTGCGCGCCTACCTCGACACTAAGTTGACTTACCAGATCGATGCGGTGCTGCACCGCGGGTTTAGTTCCGATGGTGAGCGCGCGCTGCTCGAGTTTCGGTTCGGGAGTTACAGGTGTCAGGCGGAGGCGGCGCGCATGGCGCTGATGAGGGAGTTTGGGGAGATGGGGGTTGTTTGTGTTTATGGTATGTTGTTCTTGTCTTTGTCTTGTCTACCGGTGAATTTGTGTGCTAACTTGAGTGTAGGACGTGATCCCTGCTGTGATCCGAAGCCGGAGGTTAGGGAGGAGTTCGGCCTGGCCTAATCAAGCAGGCATCAGTGAGTCCCCCAACCAGGTTATCAGGCCGGGGGTGGTGTTGGAGACCGGGGGACGGGAGTGAAGCGAACAGCAACAGGTTCAGACAGGAATCACAGCATACAGTGATGGAAGTGTTAACTAATTTTTTGGAAGAATAATGGATCTGGGCTAGGAACAATGTTTTAGTTTTATCCAAGCGTTAGACAGGTCTCAAGATAACCTCAGCGATGATTTGACCGCAGCGCCATGTTTCTTTCTGTTCCGTGGAGTGATGTATTATGTTCATGGGAAGTTGAGGGTTGAAATAAACCTTTAGTTATGGCCGTTGACCCACATCAAAAGCTTGCGCTGGGCCATTCCATGTGAATAAAAAAAAGTGTAATTGGAGAACAACCCTAACCCCCGTTTCCGAGTCCTCATGACGTCACACTCGATTCTGAAGGCCTTTTTTTCATGATGCCACTCCTTAACCTGCAGCGGCGATGATGTAGAACCGACAACCTAATGTGTGTTTCGCCGCCAAAGACCTGTAGGTATCCAATCCCAAAGAAGAAATGGTTTGCAACGACCCCCGGTTGCATCCTGATACAATCTTCAGCACAAACAGATGGATTACGTCATTAGGCCCGGAGCTTCCTTTCCACATGCTACCTGGCTACCAAACATGGACCACAGCTGCACAGCAGCTACAGGAGCTCCATGTACATCCGCAGCCAGTGGCCAACCCTGATGGCCGTTTTTGGTCTTTCGGTCCCAGTACCGCTGGGTTGAACCGGGAAGCAGTGACGTCCTTGACACGCCACTCCAAGCATACCTTTCCCGACCCCTACCTTCCCGCGCCCATCACAAAACCAACCCCTCTCGACGTTGTCCCTTACCATCATTGACAACGATAGTGCAACCTAAACACCAGAGCCTCTCATCAACACACATTAAAGGTTGATCTAGCGAACAAACGAAACTTACCATGAGGATTGCTAAAACGCTCCTCTCCTTGGCTCTCGTGGCCAACGCAGCTGTTGCCAGCTCGTGGTTCTCCAACGCCGGTATGTTGCGATATCTGCATCCCCAATACCTAGCAATTCACTGACTGTCAAATCAAAGCATACAACAAGTGGCATGAGACGGAGCTTGAGCGTTGGCTATCCGACCACGACGTCCCCTACCCGACCCCCGCCGACCGCAAGGACCTCGAGCAGCTCGTGCAGAAGAATTGGGATGCCAACGTGGTAGAGCCTTACAATAAGTGGGACACCGTGAAGCTTACCAACTACCTGAAGGTGAAGGGCGTCGAGACGAAGGAGTCGGCTGAGGACACCCGAGAGTCTCTCCTCGCCCGTGTCAAAAACTGTTGGTATGAATCAGAGGACAAGACCCAGGCCGCCTACGCCAATGTCAAGGACTGGATTCTAGATACCTGGACCGACAGCCAGCTCAAGGCTTTTTGCGACCGTCATGGCATTCCTGTGCCCCAGCCGCGCAAGCGGGATACCCTCCTCCAGAAGGTCCGCGAGAACTACGAGACCGTCGCCCAGAAGGCTGGAGAGGCTGCCGCGTACCCTGGAAACTGGCTGTACGAGACTTGGACAGGTGCGTGCATTGAGAACCTTTTGAGCAAGACATATTCGGCTGACCACTACTGTAGAATCCGAGTTGAAGGAATGGCTCGACACTCATGGCTTTCCTGCCCCCCAACCGACTACTGTATGTTCCCCCAGCCCAAATTTATCACATAGTTGCTAACCATACGACCAGCGTGACAAGCTCATCGCTTCCGTCCGGCGCAATTCCCGCCTTGCCTACCTGCAGATGCAGGAGCAGACCGAAAGCTCCAAGAAGTCCGCCCAGCAGGCTTACGCTGCTCTCACCGACAAGTTGATTGACTCGTGGAGCGAGTCTCAACTAAAAGAGTTCTGTGACAAGAACGGCATCAATGGTAGGTGTCTGCACTCCGTATATAAATAGCATCAGCGCTAACAAACGATAGTCCCCCAAGGTACCAAGCTCAACCAGCTGCGCGCTCTGGTCCGCAAGAACCGCGCCGAGATTCTTGGTGACACCGTTTCTGGTACCGCCGCTTCTGCATTCGGTGCCGCTACCTCCAACGTCGGCTCTGCCGCTACGAAGGCTACCGACACCGCGTCCCAGGCCGCCCAGGACGCTTTTGACAAGGCCGTCAACACCTGGTCCGATAGCCGTCTGAAGGCTTATCTGGACGCTCGCGGACTGGTACGCACCTTTATTGTGACTCTCATACACCTGGGATGCTAACACGCTTGTAGCCTGTCCCTCAAGGCTCCAAAACTGACGAGCTCCGTGCCTTGGTCCGCAAGAACGCTCACAAGGCCGCTTCAGGCTGGACTGCCTGGACCTGGGATGACCTGAGTCTGGACAACATCCGCAGCTACATCGCCTCAAGCGGTAACGCCGCGGCTAAGAAGGTCTCTGACAAGACGGGCGCAACGCGCGACGAGCTAGTCGACGCCGCACAATCGGCCTACCTCTCGGCATCCTCTGCCGGGGGCGGCTCCTACGCCTCGGCCACCAGCTTCCTCACCAAGGCCACCGACACGACCAAGGCCGGACTTTTTGACACGTGGAGCGAGAGCGAGCTGAAGTCCTACCTAGACAGCTACGGCATCCCGGTGCCGCAGGGGTCCGAGATCAACGAGCTGCGCGCCCTCGCCCGCCGCCAGTACACGTACTTCAAGTACGGCACCACCTCCCCGACCGAGACCCTCCTCGCCAAGGTCCGGGAGAGCGTCCAGAGCGGCTGGGACTGGGTCGCCGGTCAGCTGCGTCTGGGCTCGGATGCTGCTAAGCAGAAGGCTGAGGAGGTCGAGGTCGAGGGCAGGCGCAAGGCGGAGAAGCTGCATAAGGAGCTCTGATTTGCGAATCGGTAGCCTGCCTGCTGGCTGGACATGGGGGTGGCTATGACGCGAGACCTAAGGGGGTAGATGAGATGAGACACTAGTCTCATCTGGCCTGATATCGTCATGGAGTGGAGTGGAGTGGTTGTGTCTGTAAGAGAAAATAAAGCTGCGACGGCGGGTGGGAAGGCGGGTGGGAAGGCGGGGGGGAGAAAGCATTATTGGTGGGTTTTGTGGCGGGACCATGGAGCGGATGAGATTGGGTTTCTAAGAAGTTCTGGTGGATGCCTGCTCTCTCTTGGTTCTGCATTTGCTGTGCTTAGAGAAGTGGCGCTAGTTCGAGTTGGCTGGAGTTACGTTAATTCCGAGGTAGTCGTTGACTTTATCTGATTTTCACTTCGTTCATTTTGATGGTTCTCGATAATGTATATGCGGAATGTGTGGTAGGTTAATCGATAGGTATTATCAAGTTATCGAGACCGGTGAGTAACCAACGCTTCAAGGTTTTGAACTACTAAATACCGTAACAGATTCCCATGGCTATTTCCCGTGATGTAGTAAGTGACCAGACAAATAGTAGCCATATAGACTACGTTGCGCGAATAAACATTCAACAAATCCCACTGCAGACCGTTCCTGGTGTAGTGGTAGAAGTGTGTACCAACCTAATCAACCTCCCTTGCGAAGTACTGCGAGGCACCGCTGAGAAGGCACAATCCTTTTTGTTCGATTCCTGTTGTTACCAGGCAAACCTTTTTGGACTTTGATGCCGGCTCGCAATTCAAGCCTTGATCACTTACATATTATAAAATACACTCTAAACAAATGGAAATAGACGGGTATGAAGGAGAAAAGAATATCTAGTCTGGATTCCTGAAAAGAATAGAGAGATAGATGAGTTTAACGATACATAGGTAGCTAACAAAACTAACCCAAGGCACCTTAGAGAATAAAATATGACTTCTGGATATTGCAATTTCTCTTTCCACCTCCACCATCCCCTACCCTAACAAGCGCCCTTACACAGCTACTCGAATCAACTACGATCCTCAACCTCCTCATTGAACTCATACTCCCGATAGTCATCAACCCCGGCCTTTCACACGGGCACAAGACATGATCCGACATCAAAATTCAACGTTGTCAAAAAAAGTTTGCCATGCTATGCAGGGTCTTTTTGAAATTTGATAACTATAGATATGATATACATCACGTCGTGTCCACTTAGGACTAGTAATCACGATCTTTCCCGTTATATTTCACTTGATTGTATACGGTACTGAAATGATTTCAAGGCTTCCAGGTCTTACTGTGAATAGCCCAATTCCTAAGGTGGAGCGAGGCTGAGTAATATTAATATTGATGGAGACGTTGTTGTTACAGCGGTCGGTTTATCATTAACACGATTTACTATAACTAACTACTTTAGTTTTAGGAAGTGGTATTATGGCCGAGGTCTAACGGAACGCACAATTAGAATTCGGTAGCCTCTTGAGGTTTATCATATTCGTGATGAATCATTCATGCCCAAACTTTGTATTCGGCCTTGTGAAGCGGAAGGCAGATGTGATTGCTCGGCGTCGCTTGGGGGTTCATATGCTGACAATTATACCACCGAAACGAGGTTCGGCGGCAAGGCCAAGTAAGGCATTCTTGCGAGTGTTTCCAGCCTTCTCCTTTTTTCTATCGCCAAAGCATTGCGCATCAATTTCGAACCTGGTCTCGGAAGAAAATCAACCCCGGCTCATGGGCAGACCGCAGCATGGCCATGTCGCTTAGGACTACCATGTTAGTCGTTGTCGACCTTCCTAAACTGTAGTTCAAAGTACCGCGCGCCGCAAGACCCGGAAACCGTTTCATCCGGGGACTGGAGGATTGTATCCCCTGGCGCCTCCGGCATACCGAGTCTGAGTGAGCACTTGAGGGGTCCTTTGCTGCAATGCAATGTTGCACGGCGCGTATGGCGCTTATTCTGGTAGGGGCTATGTATGCAGAGAACAAGAAACGAAACGCCAAGGGGCTAGATCGAGCAAATGCTGGACACTTGGGATGGTCTTGAAACGGGGGGTTCGCGCGACACAGGTGTGGCACGAGAGTGACACTAACCGAGAGACGGGATCATTCTAGAATGCGAAGGCGGCGTTACCGCGTCACCCCCGTGCCGGCCGGGCTACCATGGCTCGCAAGATTACCACAGGATTGGGTCGGCTCGCTCAGTCGTGCCGCCCTCAGAAGGCTTGATCTGCCACTGATGCTGCAGTGGTGTACCACGGGCGTAGGAAGACGCAGCAGCCACATACGGCACATGGCACGGCAGCCATGCGGCGCATGCAGCCCCGACATGCTGCAGTATCACCCGGGCGGGAGTCGGGACCGACGGGATGGAATTCTCACGGGCGGTGTCGGCGTGCATGAAATGCCGTCTGCTGGGGACGTATGTAGGATCGAGTTTTAAGAAACTGACCTCCCGGCGGCCTCCCGGCGGCCTTCCCGGGTGGTGCTTATCCTGCATGCAGCGTGCGTCGCGCCGCGCATTCTGCGTCTGGGGAGCGAATCGCAACAAACTCCAGTCTGGAAACGTCTGTACCCCGGTTCCGAGCTCCTGGGACTGGGTGTGGAGGATGTGAAACTTTGTTTCGATCTCTGTTTCCATCCCAACTTGGTAATTCCATCCCATCTTGGTCATCAAGCTCAACCCAGAAGAGATAGGTTTGGTTATATCCGGTGGCAGGCTGCGTAAACCCCGACTCGATTGTTGATGACCCAGTTGATGTGATTTCTGTACCTACACACACGTATTCGTGCATGTACCTACCCAGAACGCACCGAAACTGACCACGAGTTTGCATTGCAAGCCCTCGAGGTTGAAACTCCCTGTAGTCACATGCAATCCGATGGGCGAACTCGCCGTTGTTGGTGGGCGGCCAAGGCACAACGAATGCGGTTAAATGTCTTGTTTGCGGGTTTTGGGTGAAGAAATGGAGTCGAAGTTCGAGGACGACGTGGTATTCTGGCCGTGCTGCCTGGGGCCTTCCAAATTCGTGCCAATATTTCCCCCACGACAGCACCTGACTGGATCGCTAATAGGCGGGCCCTGTGGTTGATCCGCTCGCTATTTCCGAACTGAGACAAGTCGGGTCCGCCTTGCCGATGAGAGAGAGGAACCAGAATTGACAACTCCGTCCCTTTTCAAACTCTCAACTCCTGCAGTCAACAAACCCCCAAATTCCTGCCACCCCGGCTTGTTGTATGTGCCTCTCTTACGACGCCGCACATTCCGGGGTGACCGTGGGCGCAGGCGCTTTATTTTCTTCTCTCTGTCATCAAACCGCTGCGGCTTTTCGGGGCTTAGTGGGTCACTGAACCGGCACCAGGCGGTCCCGACCGCGGGGCTCCGTCCCCATCTTTGCGAGCTGCGAAGTCGAGCGTCGAGTTGGAACGCTTTTCGAATGTGGGGCCGTGATGCCTGATCTGGAGATGAACGCCCCGCCAACGGTCGTGGGGAGCAGTTGCTCCGTCCGGTCCATGCCGGACTGTTTTTCAAGCCCCTTTCTCTTTCCCTTCTTTTTTTTCTCGGTTTCTTTTTCTCGTCGCGTCGGTATTCTCCGCGGGTACTGCGTCCTCGCTGCTCCTGAGGGCAAGGTGCCTCAGTGGGCTGCAGGGAACTTGTGCACCCCGCCAACACCAATGACGGTCGTGTTGAGAGCTAAACAAAGCTGGTTGTCCCACAACTTTGACAGCGCCTATTTCGCGAATCGGGAACTGGCAAGGGCAACCTGGAATAGGCAAGGGGGTCATGCTCACCCCACCACTTCCCCGTGAGGCTTCCCGGGGGGGCTTAATGTCGAGTCACTCTTTTCCCAGTCCAATTTGACCTCAGGCTTCGCGGCATTGGCAACGTCAAGTGTCACACCCTCGTCTTGTGGCCCCCATCTGCCTAGCCTCCCTCGCCGTGAAGGCAAGGCAGCGAACCCAATCTGGGTATACCACTCCCATGTGGCCGTGCCTGTTATGACCATCTCATCTCGAACATCTCACCAGCCATGGTAGAATATAAAATCCATCATGCCGCCCCCCTTTGCACCCCCGGGTCTTGCTACACCACAGCAGCAAGACATCTATCTACTACCTACCAGACATCATCATTAAGTGAATCCCAACACATAGCCACATCACAGACAAACCACACCGATCGAGTCATCAGAGTCCCGTCTACCATGGACGCATACTACGGTTATGGCCAGTCGGCCCAGCAGACGGTCCCGGCAGCATACAGGCCATCCAAGCCTGAGGACTGGGAGCCGTACCGCGACATCATCGCCCACCTCTACAACACCATGAACATGAAGCTGAAGGACGTCATGTCCGAGATGCAAGCGACTTACAACTTCAAAGCGACGTCAGGAGACCCACGAACCCCAGCGTATGATGCTTTGGCTGACAGCAATGAATCTAGTGAGAAGCAGTACAAGACGCAACTAAAAAAATGGAATCTTGACACCAAGTACATCAAGGCGTCCGAGTACATGTTCATGATCAAAACCATGAGGGAACGGCAGGCCGAAAATCCGCCCAAGGAGACACGCTTCATGCTCCGGGGAAGGGTGGTGGATCCCAAAGACATCGCCCGGTTTGAGAAAAGGGCCCAGAAGAAGGGCACCATGCGGGATGGGGATCCAATTGAGTGTGATGGTAAGACGAGCAAGCCATCATCTTTTGTTGTGACTAGTTGCTAAACCGGCGTTTTGATGTCAGAACCCGTTGAGGACTTGGTGTATGGCACACCACCTCCTGAAGACGCCTCCTACCACCAGGCAGCCTATGCAGAGGCCTATGCCTCCTACCAATGTGCGACAGCCCCGACCGTTTTAACTCCTAGGGCGACGACTGACTGACCTTTCGCCTGTTCCAGACGACCCCTCGGCAGACTACTCCTACTCCTACTGAGAATCCCGAGACCGCTCGGTCCCTGTTGGGCCAAGCGAACTTGCAAGCTCACGATGATCGATTTCAACATGACTCCATGACAGAATGGAGCGACAGCGAGGCGCACGTCGCTGTTAGTATCTGGCTTTCGAGATGTAACAACAATAACGACTGAATTTCGGACGACATGGCGCGGTAAGGATGGGAATCGATCATACACATAGACTTTTTTTTTGGGCGCCCTCGGGAGTTTCTTTGTTTTTTCGCCATTTCAACGATTATCTTTCATTGTTTCAAGCTCTCATGTATGATTTTAGACGGAGCACACGCTCGATATACCCTGTTGTTTCCTTGGATACAGCCAATTGCACCATATTCAGAGAAACACCGCGGTGCAACCCATTTCTTGCTTGAATCCTGTGCTATTATTTCCTTGTTCTACATTCTCATGAACATGGGCAGTACCCACAGTCTGAAACTCAGACGGTATCCCCTAACCCTGGTTGCCTAAGCGACCCTGTCGATTTTCGAATAGGAGAGTTGCATTATTGAGGTCATGGCCCCATAGCTGCCTGACACAGAAGGAGCCGGGCCGATAGAAACGAGGTGACTCGACCCGGAAAAGCCAGAGGAACTGTCCACATGACGTCGGCCGGGAAATTCAAGCTTTAGCGGAAAGACGTTGGCTTCGTGGGGGACCGGGGTGACGACACCACGCAAGGCTACATGAGGCAATTCTGCCTGCCGCCGCCAGGCATCGAGCCAAGCCAACCGAGGCTAGTTTCGTTTCTCCGGCGCCCAAACTTGGGATTTCGGGCCCGTTCGTCGCCGGCGCTTCCCGCGTCTGCTGCACTGTTATCGAACCCACAGCTTAGGCGCGCTCAGAAGCGCCAAAACATGACTCTCTCAGCTACAGCTGGTCCCCTGTCAGCAAAACTAATGCAAGCTTTGATGCTATTGAACGTTACTATTATGCGCGGGCCTTGTAGTTGTTCAATAACGGCGCATGATCTCCTCATCACGACCTTGGGAGACAAAATCACAACCATGAAGCTCTTATGCCCCTGCAGGAGAGGCTGTCGTAAGCGACTCAGCCACAAACTCAAGACAATTCAAATCTTGGTGTAACCTTTGCTGAGAGCCAAGACAACCCAAACCGAATTATCTCCATGGTGGTAAGTGTTGATCCTATTGATGTAACCGGCCCTCGCCGTCCCGTCCCGTCCTCAATTACGAGAATCCATGCTTGGCCGATGACGCCTTGCGAGGTAATTAAAACCAAAATGCAGCTTCGCAGGCTGGCATTGCGTCCTCAACCCTTAGAATGCGGATACGGCGGTGGCGCGGGTTTGTGAAACGTCGCACCGGATGAATGGTCACGTTTTTGACATAAAATTGAAGGTTAGGTGTGTGGAGGCAACGACATTGTTCTGCTTAGTACTCGATGCATATACTAGAACCTAGACCAAATAGCGTCCAACTAGTCATCAGAGAAGGAACAAGAAGGAAAAACTGGGAAATCAAACAACACCAAAGATCTCTGCACAGTGAAATGTTGAAGACGGCTCGGACTCCAGGCAGACACCAGCAGGGCCAGAACCGAAGAAAAATGACACCAACACGCGATACCGTTGGTAATCTCACATACAAAAATTAACAACCCAAGGGTTCAGAGGTGTCCGAACCGGCCAAGCCCATCCCTGCCTGCGCTTCTGTGACTGTCGGCCCCGTCACAGTCACATGCGAGAGCGAGCACTCGGTGACGTAGTTGTTGGCCCAGGTTCCATCAACAAATGGCTCCTCGGCCGGAGACGACCTTAGCAAACAGAACCAACACAGACACACACCCGACCCAACTGCTCGCCCCGCGCCGCCCCCAGGAAAGAGGCTACATCGCAACTATTGGCATTCGTGTGCCTGGGCCCTCACGATGAGCACATTCGGATGATACGTCGAGCCTACGAGGCCAGGGGAACCAATGACCCATCCCGACGACGGCTTGATATTCCTTCATCTCGCAATACGATTGCGCCTACCTTGGCCACCATCCATGATTTAGAGCTGCCACCCTGGGTTAGAGCGGGTGGTAAGGCTGCGGTCCTTGGCTACACCAGAGCGGGTGATAGGACTGTGGCTGTGCAGTCGGCTAGACACGAGACACAGCCTTGCTGAGGGTAGCATGCAAGATGTGATGGGAATGTCGGGTATTGTTGGCAACGTCATTTGTCTGGGGCTTCGCGGTTGTGGTGGGGGTTTAGGGTGTGCTTCGGAGAGCATGGGGTAACTCACGGAAGGGCCTCGACTGCTCGTGTTCATGAACAGAGCGGTGTTTGGACATGCAGGCCGGGTGGACATTAAGGCACAGAGACAGAACCATCGTGAGGGGTATGAAACAGACGGCAACCGCTAATGCCCTGCCATTATACACAAACGGGTACTCTATGAACCTAGCATACCGGCTTCACTAAGCCACCTCGAATGTGTCGCTGCCAAGTGCGGTGAACGCTTGATAGTAAGCATCAAGGAGCTTAAGCATAGAAGTTGACGGTCTGGACGGATAGTCAGTATTGTTAAATCATACTCTCGGTTGGCAAGAGGTCTACTCACATCCTTCTTCTTGGCCTGTACTTCGGCAATGGCATCGACGTAGTGCTCGTGCCCAATCTTGTTCTTGCCCAGGCGCAGGGCAATCATGCCAGCCTCCACGCACACAGCCTTGAGCATGGCACCACCAAACTCGTCTGTGCTGCGAGCCAACTCGTCCCAGTTGACCGCCTCGTCCACCTTCATTTTACGTGAATGAATCTTGAGAATTTGGGCACGAGCCTCCTCGTTGGGGAGCGGGAACTCGATTTTGCGGTCCAGACGCCCGGATCGGAGCAGGGCAGGGTCCAGCACGTCCACTCGGTTTGTCGCAGCGATGACCTTGATCCGGTCGTCTGAAGCGAAACCGTCCAGCTGGTTGAGTAACTCCAACATGGTCCGTTGCACCTCACGATCACCACTCTTTTCGCTATCGAACCGCTTGGTACCCACGGCGTCCAGCTCGTCGATGAAGATGATGGCCGGCGCCTTCTCCTTGGCAAGGGCGAAACAGTCCCGGACAAGCTTGGCGCCATCTCCAATGAACATCTGCACAAGCTGCGGCCCGGCAAGCTTGAGGAAAGTCGCATCGGTTTGCGCGGCGCAGGCCCTGGCAAGGAGCGTCTTTCCGGTACCGGGGGGGCCGTACATCAGAGCGCCTATACCACAAGTCAGCACGGAACATGTCAAACACCACAAATTCCGATTTCGTACCCTTTGGCGCCTTGATGCCAATCTTCTTGAACCGGTCCGCCTCCTTCATGGGCCATACGATGGCCTCAAGAAGCTCGTCGATCTGCTTGGTGAGACCACCAACGTCGGTGTACTTCTCCGTCGGCTTTTCGTCAACCTCCATAGCCTTAACTCTGCTGTCGTACTCGGCTGGCAGGGTGTCCAGAATAAGGTATGAATCTTTATTCACGCCGATGAGGTCACCGGGTGTGAGCTTGTTTGGGTCGACGAGGCCGATGAGCGGCAGGAAGATGGTTTGCCGAGTCGAGGTCTTAATGACGGCCGACTTGCCGACTCGGGTAGCATCCAAGTCGATGTTGGCACCCTCCTCGGACGACTCGGCGGTTGGATCGAGGTCGAGAAGCTCAACAACGTTACCGACGAGATATGGCAGTTGACTAGAGCAAAGTGTCAGCGGGCGCAGCGTAGGCGGCTCGGCCGCGGGGTAGCATACCGGTTGTTAGCAATTTTCTCCATGTTCTCCTTGATCTTCTCGGCCATGGTGGCTTTTTCGTGTGATAATCGCTGATACTCGCTCTTCATGATTCTGGCATCGTTCTCGAGTAAGCGCCGGCGAGTCTTAATGTCCTCTGTGCTTAGGCTCAGGATCTCTGGGTCCAAGGCATCTTCCTCCTCCTGCTCGACATCTTCCATTTCGGCGTCGCCATCACCGCCGCCTTGATTCCCCTTGTCGCCGTCCTTCTTATCCTTGTTGTCCTTTTCGTCACGCTCGCGGCGGTCGAGGTCGTCGAGCTCCTCGAGGGTGGACATGGTGAGTATCGGGGGTTGCGGGCCGGTTTATGGGAGGTTCTAAGCGGTGAGTTTAATGGTGGGAACCGAGAGGTATGAAAATATCGTTGCTGTCGCCTCTTTTTCTGGGCACCGGGAGTGACAAATGCACGGGTTGGGTGCAAAGACGTGGGATGCAGTTGGGGGTTGGTGGAGGCCGTGGGAGGATAGAGCTCAATCGAATCGGCTGAGTGTAGCGCCGCTGTAGGCAAACGCGCGACGTAACCAGGCGGCGGGACCCACAGGCCGGGGAAACCAACCAGCACGCCCTGGCAGTGCCTGCCCTGGCCAAGCTGACTAAGGTTACACAGGGAGGAAGAAGCCATTATCTATCCGAGGAATTTCAAAGGTGGATAACGGTTCAAGTTTGTTTACTACATGTACCCTCAGTAGACTCTTGGGGTGTGAGCGAACGATTGACTTCATGATTTAGAGGCAGTGGATGGAAAGATAAGTTTGAAGTATAATTTATGCGACACTCTCAACTCTCGATACGCCGCCAGCTTCGCGCTAGTTTGTGCAAGTAAAAGACACCTTCGCGCTCGCAACACGCCACCAACTCCAACATCCTCGAGTCCCCCGAGGATGGAGATATACACATTAGCGTAAGTGTCACAAAAACAAATAAATAAATAAACTGCCGCCGCCACGCTATTCGCCATGAAAGATCAAGGGTTCTCGCTCGCCGCCATTACTCGTCGTCCAAGATCCTGCTCGCTATCCGTCCAACAATAGGGACTTCATATCTGATACAACATTAGCCCCTACTGCAACCTAAAAGACTTCATGGTAAGACTAACCTGTCCAACGTATCGGCATCCCGATACGCATTAAACACCAACCACGCGATCAGCGGCAAATCTGCCAGGAAAATGACCCAGCTAAGAAAGGTCGACCACGAGAAAAGCAGATGTAGCACGAACAGCGCCGTAAACAACAGACTTGACTGCCACGCATGGAACCTGCCAACACCTCCACGATTAGTATCTACCTCACGACCCAGCGGTTAGAATGAGCAACCAAACATACCTGACGTAATCACTCTTCCGCTCCAGTATCAACAACAAGATCGCCCCCAGCGGCGGCGCCACCAAGTACGCCAAACACGCCTCATAGTCCAGCCTCAGCCCCAAGCTCGTATCAAACTCGCTCACCATCCCCTCCCTCGCGCCCAGCGACGAGAAGTAATCCCCCATCCCACCACCCCGACCTCCCCACGGGCTCCCACCACTCCCCGCATTCCCATCCCCGCCCGCACTCCCGTTCAAATCCGCCGCGGACGTCGCGTTCCCCGGCGCGGCCAGCGGGCTCTGGTAGCGCCCGACCCCTTCGCCCGACCACGCGCGCTGCGGCTGCGGGTGCTGGAGCGGCGGCGGCGAGATGGTCGCCTGCCGGTGCTGGTAGTGGTAGCCCGTGGCGGGGGAGTAGGCGCCGGCGCGGCGGTTGGTGTCGAGCGAGGTGCGCGGGGAGGCCGTGGTGCTGTGGGTCGGGGAGCGCGCGTGCTCCGGGGGGAGGACTGGTAGGGGGCGAAGTCCATTTTTGTTTTGTTGTAGGTACGTAGGTGGTTTGAGGGGGGGAGCAAGGGCTGGGTGGGGGAGGGCCTGCCTGCCGGCCGCCGATTGTTGGTCGTCTTGGGCCCGGGGTCGGTCGGTCCCGTCTGTGGGGGTGTTGTGCTCTGGCGTGGGTCTTTCCCGGCCGGTACGGGGGGCCGGAGTTCGGCTGTTTCGGTCGGTGTCCTGTTGAAGGATGCCCCTGGGGCGGCTGTGGTTGGTTCGGGGGGGGAGCTTTGGGAGCTTGCGAGGTTCGTGTGGGTCGGCCGGAGCTAAGGCTTATCGGTTGCGATAACGACGATTTCGTTCGGTCTGGTTGTCGCAGGTGTTGTCGCGTTGGCTTACGAGTGGTCAATTAGGGAGCAGTGTATCAACGCCACCGATTGTCGGACGGCGGACGTCGTGCGCTGTTTCGAGGATCTGTTTCGTTGGTGGTGGTGGTGCGGGAGGGTGGCTGCGCCGCGAGGTTGAGCATGACGAGATCCCGCTTTGCCGCTTACCGGGGTGGTGACCTGCAGGGACTCGCTTACGGGGCAACTCCTCGCCGAGGATTGCTCTCCGCTTATGACGGCGGCTTGGTTTCACATGGATCTGATAATAACGAGGGATGCATCTGAATGGGCCCTGGGTTGTATTTGATACAGTAAATTTTACAAGTCTAGATATCACATCTACTGCAATCCGGCGTTCGCCAAACCCCACGCTATGTGCGGCGTGTAGCGGTACACTTCTAACCAATTCAACATCTCTTGGCTCACGCTGCCTCCTCCTTCTTCTCCCCTTCCTTGGGCCCGTTCTGTTCCTCCTCCAACACACTCCGACGGCTCTCCATGGTAAGCCAGAGGCTCTTGCTTGCGCCTTCCAACGCGGTGGTGAGGCCGAGACCGGCGCTCTGGAGCATGTTGACAAGCTGCGCGCGTAACCCGTCTAGACCGCCGTCGATGCCACCAACCCACTTGACCCCTTCCAGATCGAAGACCTTATCCTCAATTCGCCCACCAACCAGCATGAGCTTTTGGAGCCCACTCTGGGCGATGGGGTCATGATACCCTGGGTTTTTCTTTTTGCTGGGCGGCGGGAACGCAGGCGGACTCGGGGAGAGGGTACGCAGCGCAGCGGCCAAATGCGCTGGCGATACTGCTGGCAGTGTGAAAAGCGCTAGCGGCCCGATGAGCAGCGGCGAAATCTGACCATAGGCGGACGACTCGGGTAATGGCTCGTTGCCCTTCGTGCTGTTCTTGGAGGCGTCGTAGGCCGCCTTCGAGAGGTCGTGGTTATACACCACTTGGACCTTCTTGCCGGAGAGCGAAGACACCATTGTAGGGGCAACCTTGGACGGGTCGTGAAACTCGACGATCTTGAGGGCAACGTCGAAGATGCGGGTTCGAATAACTTGCAATTGAGCCTTCGATGCGACGTCGGCAGATTCTGATCCTTCGGTAGAGACGCCGTCGAGGGCAATCCTCAGCTCTCGCCTAACCGCAGCCCATTCTACCGCAGTAAGGTTGTTGTGTTGAAAGATCAAGATGAGGGGTGTCGAACGGAGCAGAGAGGTGTAGGTACGGAGGAGCTGGGACTTTCGGGTGTCGGATGGCCGTGCCGTCGGGGGCTTGGTGGGAGGGACGTAGTCATCTGGTAGTCTGAAGCCGGAAACAGACGTTGCGGCAGCTGTGGCATACTGTCTTGTCGCTGTGGATGGTGTAGATGCCGAGGGAAGGCAGAGGACGATGGGTCGGTTCGAGATTCTCGACGGGTTAACGGCCGAACCCAGGCCACGAGGGATGGCGCATCGTATTCTCGGTGGCATTTTGTGAATTGGACCGCTGAGGTGTACCAAGCTGACCCCAACGACAGCTAATCCGCTCGATTCACTTCTACCCGTTCCCGCACTTCGAGATCCGAAATTTTGGCGTCGCCAATTGCAGCGCAGCGTGCAGGGCCCTGACCAAGCGGGAACCAAAATCTTACGCTAGTCTCACCGCCTTAGTTCTGCCGTATTACTGTGTACTTTGTATGGGGTATGGTACTGAAACCAACCGTGGATCCCTGCGACCCCCGCCAGACCTCCGGTCATCGCGGGGTGCTTTTTGAGAGCTGGAGCTGCAGGTTCAAAGAGCTTTTAGTCCTCTAGTTCAAAATGAGTCAACTTCCGTCCCAACCTCCCGCTCGCTATTCCTGGCGGCCGCAACGGCATAATTGGTATTCTGAGATCACATAAGGTGTCAGGACTATCCGTCGTTGTATGAAACCTCAACCCACACAGCCAGCAACCAAACCATTGTCCATCTCAGCTGCCATGGCACCCCCAACAGAAGACCGCCCTCTTATCAACCTCAAGCCATTGCTCGCGAGGCTCTGGCCTTTGGGGCATCCGGACCCGGTCTCGCCAGCGGAGATTGCCGAAGCTATTTCGCATTTCTTCACAAACCAAGTCTCCGAAGTTCAGGCCGGTGCCCTGCTGATGTGCTTGCACTTCACCGGCTTAGATCGCCAGGCTGAGGTATTAGCCAAGACAGCGGAGTGCATGCTCAAGTCTGCCGCGAAGATTGATCAACCACTCCTTCGGGGTGCCATTGACGCAAGGCGGAGGAAAGAAGGACAATATGAGGGCGGGCTGGTAGGCGATTCTCACCATGTTTCCACCGTTCCCTTCAGCTGACCCTTTACCAGGTCGACATCGTCGGTACGGGAGGCGACTCCCACAACACTTTCAACATCAGCACAACAGCCTCGATCATCGCCTCCAGCCTCCTCCTCATTGCCAAGCACGGCAACAGGGCATCAACCTCCAAATCCGGTTCCGCCGACCTCCTCAACAACATGCTGCCGCAGGCGCCCCAAATAGACCGCATCCGCCCAGACACCATCACCGAGCTTTATAGCAACACCAACTACGGCTTCTTGTTCGCGCCCGTCTTCCACCCGGGCATGCGGCACGTCGCGCCCATCCGCAAGCAGCTGCCGTGGCGCACCATCTTCAACCTCGTCGGCCCGCTGGCCAACCCGACCGACCTGCGCCGCGACGACGACACCCTCCTCGAGGCGCGCGTGATCGGCGTGGCGCGCAAGGACATCGGCCCCGTGTTTGCGCATGCGCTGTGTCTCGGCGGCGCGCGCAAGGCCATGGTGGTCTGCGGCGACGAGGAGCTGGACGAGGTCAGCTGCGCGGGCGACACGCTGTGCTGGCGGATCCGCCCGGCCGATGACGGAACCGAAACCGTCACGGAGCACTTCCGCCTGCACCCGCGCGACTTCGGCTTGCCGTCCCACCCGCTCTCGGAGGTGTCGCCGGGCAAGGAGCCGCACGAGAACGCGGGGATCCTGCGGCGGATCCTGGACGGTCAGGTGCCCGACGACGATCCCATCCTGCACTTTGTGCTGATCAACGCCGCCGCGCTGTTTGTGGTGTCGGGCATCTGCGAGGCCGACACCAGCGACCTCGGCCACGGGGACGACGGCGTCGTTATCACGGAGCGGGGCCCGGGAGGTGGCCGGTGGAAGGAGGGCGTGCGCCGTGCAAGGTGGGCCGTCAAGAGTGGCGAGGCCGCGAGGCAGTGGGCCAAGTTTGTTGAGGTCACGAACGGGTTCAGTGCTTGATTGTATCGGGCGGTGGATGGATGGGGTTAGCTAGGTGTGGTTTATTTTTCGATGGAGCCTATGTTGGAAATACGGAGGACATCACTCGCAGAGTACTAGTGGATACATTATAACTTCCCGAGATCATTCCTGATTTACCTACCCGAGATGTGGCCTTTTTTTCGCTATACCGTAGACATAGGAGTAGAGAGCTAAGATTGTTTTTATCTAAGCACCGAAATAGGGATGAACCATTTCCAGACGCCTCCGACATCAACCTGCCATCCATCACTCACGGCAGTGCGTCTTCTGATAACCTCTGCGCTTTCTTCCACTCTTTCACCCTCAATCGGCGGCGCCTCCGGAACTCCCGGGTTCTCTCCACCCTCGCCTGAGACTTCTTACTACACTTGACACCCGGCGGCGAAACGTGCACGCCTCCATCCTACTTGGACACCACGCCCCTAACAACACCCTTGACAAGCGGTTTCCCCTCCACCAGCACCTCGCGGATACCCGTATCCTCCCCGCTGCCCTTCTCCAACCACCTCAGCAACAGATCGTTGCTCTCCTTAGGCTTGACACTGTCGTCGCGGGTGCCGACGGTGATGTGAGCGACGCGGTTGACGCACTCCCACTTGGGCTGGGCGGGCAGGGCCGGGTTCTCGGCGTTGACGTTGTCATCCTCCGGGTCGGTGGGCACCAGGCGCACTACGATGGCCATGATGCGGTCGTCGAACACGACGCGCTCCAGCTCGACGCCGAGGTCGCCCAGGCGCCCGTCCGGGTGGATCGCGCCCTCCGACTCGTGCAGGGACGTGTACCGTTCCCAGAGCTCTGGGTACTGCTTGGCGCTAGCGCGGTGCATCAGCGTGACGTGGAACTTGGCCTGCACGCGGCGGGTGCCCTGGAGCTGTTTGAAGAAGCGGCTTTTGGCGGCTGGTAGAGTGGCCGGGAAGCTTTTCTCGAGAGCGGCGAGGACGTCCTTTGTGGGGAGGTCAACGGACATGTACTCGAGGGCTTTCTTTTTCTTAGGCTTCTCGGCGGCTTGCTGTTGCTGCCTGTTGGCCTTCTTGAAGTCGTTTCGCGAGCGGTCGGGAAGGTTGTGGCGAAGGTCGGGCTTGTAGCCCTCGAGTGCTCCCTGGATTGCCGAGTCCATGTCTTCGGCCGAGGGGATCTCCCTCACGAAGCTTGGGAACAGGCGGTGCAGCTCCTTGATGACGATCTCGAGGTTGGCTCTCGATTCAGCGGTGGGATCCAGGTCGATGACGGCGTCAAACTCGGAGTCAGGGTCCCTCTCCGCATTGCATGGCTCGAACCGCTGTATGAAATTTTCCATAATGCCAACGACCTTCTTCATGTCCGTGGCGGCCTGGATGGTTTGATGGTTGTCACCACGCGCCAGCACCCGTTCATGGGTGACCTGGCGGATGGCGTCGAGGTCATCGTGGACGAAGTTGAGGGCTACCAACTTCGCCGTTGTGTGCTGCATCTTAACGTCCGTGAGAAGCTGCTTACGTTCCTGCCTCATGGCATTATTCCGGTCTGCGAAGACAGCGTAGTGGTCCTCAAGCTCGTCGAGAAGTGCCTTTACAAATCGCGGAGGCCGCTTAGTCCCCGTGATGTTATCGTTTTGGATGTGACCCCAGCCGAATAAGCTGGTAAGCGCAACACCGATCGTCGTCTTGCCGCAACCGAGCGTCGCGATCGGAACAAGGACGACATCGCGGGTCACCGGTGGAGCTTGACCGAGGTCCTCGAGGTTGGCGGCATCAGAGCCCCTCAGGTTCTTGTGCGCTAAGAAGTCGTTGCGAAGCTTGATGATTCCATGGTTTTGAGCATAGGCCTTCCCCAAGAACCGGTCGGCTGCGAGGCGTTGCCGGGCGTATAGCAGGTACTCTTCGGTAATCTTGTGGTGCTTCCTCAAATTGAACTTTTTGCCGGAGATAAGCGCCTTGGTTGCCTCACGCCATTGCCGGAACATCAAATACGGCTCCTCGAACTTGTACTTGAAGAACCAGTCATGGTAAGGCGAAACCCCCGGGCTGGAGGTCATCTTGCACCGGATGACGAAACCTTCGACGTCACGGCCATCGTGAGCCCCCGTCTCGGCGACCTCCTCGAGGAAGGCCTTCACCTCGTTGATGTCGTCGATCACGATCAAGCCGGTCTTGATGAAGCCCCAGTCATCGGCGAACTTCTGGACGATCGGAGAGGGGTAAGTCATGAATTCCGGGATATTGATGTTGATACCGTGTAGGTATAAGCCGGACCTGTCCGGCCCGTAAGCCAAAATGTGCTCCTCGAAGCTGTCGTCGCACAGCTCCGCGACGGCTGTGGCATTTCGCTTCCTCAACTCCCGAGCCAAATCTTCTTTAGTCTTGCCAATCCGCGCCAACTGCTGCTCAACGTGTCGCTCTCCTACTTTGGCGTGGCTGGCGACGACATCAGACCGGTCCCCAGTGGAGTGCTTGCTGCAGACGAGCAGTGTGTCATCCTCCAGGCCGCTGATGAAGATGATGCAGCCGTTCTCCTTCAGGCTAAGCTCGTAGGGGCCCTTAGTTCGCTCTTTTATGTGCTCCCACCCGGTCTCGCGAACTTCATCAATGTTGAAGAACTTGTCGTAGCCACGAATCGCGATCTCAGGGACATTGTGCCGATTCCTGGTGGTGAACAAGCCGCGGGCGTAAGTCGGTAAGTCTCGGCGCTTATAGTCGAATTCTTGGAAGCGCCACGAATCGACTGTGATTCCATTCGGCGATGAATCTACTGCGTATTTCGTCTTCCTCGCACTGAACTTGTTGCGGCCCTTGCCCCTGCCGGAGGACTCCTCAAGGCCGCGGAGCATGGTAGCAATCTCCTGACCATTTTGCTTTACAAAAGGAACTTCCAACCCAGCGGCGTCCTTGGCATAGTCCGTCGAGGCTGTGTACTTCGACGCGAGCGTCGTATCCGGAGTTTCAACTGAGCCTTCCATGTTGCTCGTTTGTAGTGGTTTTGAGGTGGAGATTGGGCGGTTGTGCACAGCGGCGACTGGGTGAGGGGTGAACGAAGCGTGCCTTGTGTGGATACGGCGACCACGAACTTTGAATTGCGAAGCAATGCAAAAAAGCGTGGATGAAGAGCGGTGGGATGGTTGATATACCAAACCCTGAGTGAAAGAAAAACAATGATCTTTGTGGGTTAGTTTGGGTTGAGAACAGAATCTAAGGCGGTCCCAAAGGCTGGACCCCAGAGTTCTTTTAACATGCATTGGCGCACCTCCGTCCTCAAGCAACGAGAAAACTGACTCCCAGATGGAGGCAGCCGCATCCAGGTCCCAGGGCCTGGCCTTCCTAATGAGTCAACGGCCAACCTTATTCCATCCCAAACTACTGTGTACATGGATTGGATATGGCTGGTTTAACCAAACAATGCCGCAGTTGAAAGGAACGGTGAAACTGGGCGCGTACGGACGGCCTCCAAATGTGGTCGACTTCTCGCCGGGGAGTCATACTGTCCATTTTCCCATTTTCGAGCTCAGGCCGCCGCAGCACGGACAGTTACAAGGGATGGCCCCCAAATTGACAGGAACCGCCACGGGCATATTGGTACATGTACGGTGCCGAGAGAACACACTCCAAAGCTGACTTGTGCTACCAACAAGAGGCCTTGTTTCCAGAAACAAAATAACTAGTTCATCACCAAGTCCATTTATCAAATTTGGCACAACGAAGATGGGAGGTGGATCAAGGTATGTACATGCACGGAGGTACCTATGTATCTTGAGACCTCGATGACCTAAGCTCATTGCACAGTGCCTCCGAAGCCAATTCTACAGTGATGTACCCCGCCATGTCATGGAACCCCACCAGAATTTTATGCCTTTAGGGAAACCTCGACACAGCCAAACTGACAGGAAAAGCAGATCATTCTGTGGTTACCTACTCGCCCTACCTCCTTTTTACGAGACAGACCAACCCCCCCGAAACCCTTGAAACGCCCCCAAAATGGCGCCCAACCCATACCTCCTCGCGGCCGACAACCCGGTGGCGCTGCTCGCGCTCCTCCGCGAAGACCCCACCTTGGCGTCCGGTCAAGACGAGCACGGCTACTCCCTCATGCACGCCGCCGCCAGCTACAACCATCTCGACCTCCTCCGAGCCCTAGCCCGCGAGTTCAACGTCCCGGTAGATCTCAAAGACGAAGACGGCGAGACAGCATTGTTCGTGGTCGAATCTGTCGACGCCGCCCGCGTACTCGTAGAGGAGTTGGGGCTGGACGCCAAGATAAAAAATGACGAGGGACAAACGGCGGCGGAGAAGATTGAGGGTGAGGGCGATTGGCCTGCGGTAGCTGAGTATCTCCAGGGCCTGGATGGGAGTTCGTCGGTCACCAACGGAGTGCCCAATGGCACAGCATCGACCGGAGTGGAACTACCTCCCGTCCCAGAAGGGTTGCAAGTGACGATGGGCACGATGGACGAGGCGGCGGCAGAGGGACAGCAACCGGATCCCGAATTTCGCAGGAGGATAGAGGAGCTTGCCGCGAGGGAGGATTTCCAGACACCCGAAGGCCAGGCCGAATTGCGAAGGCTGGTCGAGGACGCTATCGGTGGTGGGGAAGGGCTTGGTGAGGAAAGGAGCGTCCGACCGAGGCAAGACTGAGGGCAGAAAATCTCGGCTCTTTTCTCATTCGTGGCCTTTAACCTCCCACATGAGGTATTCGCCCGATGAGTTGGGCGGGCGGAGAATGGTGCACTCGGCGTTGTCCCCGGCCAAGCCCTTGGAGAAGGTGGTCGTGCTGAAAGAAAACCACGCCTTGTGCGGCAGAGCGGTGACGATATCGATCAAGGCCTGCCGTGACCATGACGGTGTGAGGAAGCCTTGCCAGCTTATCTTGCAAAGTTTGCCTTCGCTTCCGCCATCAGGAACCTGGTACCTCGAGAGATAGGGGTCGATTTGGTCGCCGATCTGGATTCGAGGGCTTTGAAGCCGGACCAGGGACAGCCATTCATACAAGCTGGTTGCGAAGTCCTCGAAATCCTCTCTACCAGCGGAAGAGAGGAAACCGGCGTCGGGAGTGAGCTCTGGCACCACAGCATCGATGTTCTCCGAAATATTGGGGTTAGCGGTGCAGTTAGCAAAAGGGTGCCGCGCCAAAGGGTCGGGATCGGGAGCTACAATTCAAATTAGCGAAGCAAAGCTTTGTCGAACGGGAGGCCCTACTAGTGGAGGTATTGCAAAAGAGCCACGTAATGGGCTGGGCGAAGGCGTTTTTGCTCGCATATATCAACCGGTCAAACCCCTTCTTTCCCGGGACCATGGATGGCGCCGTGAGGTCGAATTCAACAACTGCGGAAGTTAGCAAGGCAACTGAACGAATTTGTCCCCGGTAGAACTTACTCCATCGTGGCTTCGTCCCCCGTTTTCCTTTAACCCCATGTGGCTTTCCCACCAACCCTGCCCGCTCATAAGCTTCCCTATCCAAGTACATGGTGAGAGTGCCATTCCTCAACGTAAAAACATTATCAATTCCTATCCTGCCCTCTGACAGCATCAAGAATTTTCCTGTTGCTGGTCAGCATTGCCATGTTTCCTGAACCGGCATCCGATCCTTACCATTCTTTATGTATTCAGTAAAGAAACCACCAGAGAGGATGTCATGCAGTGACAGGACCACTCTTTTAAAAGTAGGTATCGGCGTGCTTTTAAGCACCTTTTCTTGAAATACTTCAAGTAGCTCTTGTGGGATGATCAGATCTGCCTGTTATTGGACAGTTAGTACGCTCATTACACGCTTATTTTTCCCACCACGAGGGACTGAGGAGCATCAAATGTCAACCCCAGAGGAAGATGCACGCACCCTGTGCACAAAATCTTGGCTTGTAAATGTTGCCCAAGGCTTCGATTTTGAGGGGAGTTGTTTCGGGTCCAGATGACCCATTACCCCGTAAGTCACATAACACTTGGCAGCCTGGTAGACTGCAGGCTGGTTAAATGACAGCATGTTGTTGTTTTAGCTCTCGATTCGTGTGCCTTCCGACGTATTCTGAGGCCACTGCTTCGAGTTTGCTGGTGTTGGATGTTTTGTGGACCACGGTGCTGCCAAAATCTCAGGCAGCTTCTAGGCAGACATCAGGGGGTGCATTGATTGTCCATCCGAAGTTGATTGGTTTAAGCAGATTAGAGCCCCAGAATATCTCTCTATTTCCACCCCGCTGTGAAGCCCACAGGCACAAACCTCTCCGTTTCAAGCAAACTTAACACTGGCCCCGTGACTTAAGAAGACGGACGCATTTCCAAAATCAACAAAGTCGAACTCGATATTGACCAAGCAAATGGTTTCCAGTGAGGAAAAGATCTTAAACTCGGAATTTTAGAACGGATCACGGGCTATAAACGGGCACCCTGGGAGGTGAACAGTCACAATGATGGACTATCTCATTCGCTTCTCTCAGTCTCACGAGACTTTCCGTTTGCCTGAGATTCAGGCGTTGGCGCTGATCGAAGGTATTGACTTGAAAGTCATCTCGTACAGCCTCGATGTAAGTCAACACCACCAAGGAACCATCGTCAACATCCCCATTCCGTAACCCCTCCATTACCCCGCCCCCTGAACACCGTCAACAACACCCCTGCTGCACCTTACTGACCCGACACACCGCGGCAGTCCCCATTCTGCATAGTCAACCTCCCCTCAGAAGCGGCCGCCCGGCGTCTAATCCAACGCTCCATCCTGGCCATGTCGATCCACGAGCTCTGGGGCTCCGGAACCGACCTCGCAGCCGTGCACGCGGCGGTGCAGGCGTCAACAAAACACCTCTGGCCGCAATACCTAACCTGCTCCTTCAAGTTCACCCTCGACTCCTACCAGGGGTCGCGGGAGGCCGGCGAAAAGGTGCGCATCATCAACTCGTTCGCCTACCTGGGCTTCGAGGGCCCCATCGTGATGCGGCGGCCCGACGAGGAGTTCATCCTGTTCGAGGACTGGGAGTTCAACTCGACGCCGCTGGGGATTCCGGACCCCAAGCACTACTACTTCGGCCGCTACCTGGCCACGGGCGCCCGCGACCTGCCCAAGAAGCTCGACCTCAAGAGGCGTCGGTACATTAGTACCACGTCCATGGACGCCGAGTTGGCGCTGGTGACGGCTAATATTGCGTTGGCTGCGCCCGGGAAGATCATGTATGATCCATTTGTGGGGACGGGGAGTTTCCCGATTGCTTGCGCGGAGTTCGGGGCCGTGACGTTTGGGAGTGATATCGATGGCCGGAGTATCAGGGGAGATGGGAAGAAGCGGACGCTGAGGGGGAATTTCCAGCAGTATGGTCTGCTGGCTGGGTTGGGGGGGATGTTCACGGCAGATCTGACAAACTCGCCGATTCGGAAGGCCGGGTTGCGGTATGACGGGGATGGTGTCAAGGGGCGGTTGTTTGATGGGATTGTGTGCGACCCGCCGTATGGTGTGAGGGAGGGGTTGAGGGTGTTGGGGGTGCGCGATCCGGAGAAGTCCCCGTGGGTAATACCCAAGGGGAAGGAGATGTACAAGTGAGTTTGCTACGACGCGGGCGGAGTGGGAAGGACGGACTGACCTGATGCGTTGCAGGGACCCCGATTTCATCCCGCCAAGGAAACCGTACAGCTTTCTTGCCATGCTAGACGACATCCTTCACTTTTCAGCCCAAACACTCGTCGACAATGGGCGGCTATCATTCTGGATGCCTACTGCGAACGATGAGCAACAGGAGGTTCCAGTCCCAACACACCCTTATCTCGAAGTCGTCGCGGTCTGCACACAAGTTTTCAACAAATGTTTGTCCCCCGTCCGTTGTCTGTTTCTTCCGCTCCCCTAACCTGGATGTGAACAGGGTCCCGACGTCTCATAACATATCGACGAATTCCTGATATAGAAGTCGACCAAGAAGCGATGAAAGCGCGGGAAGAGTTGAAGCCAGTTGGAAAGACCGTAGACGACCTGAATCCGTTCCGCAAGGCATACTTCAACGGATTTGAACCGGTTAGTGGAACAGTTGAAGATGCGCCTTAGATACCCATCCATACCCGAGCATATACAATGAAAATTTCTGTGCCGGCCGCGAAGCGGCCGGCGCACGCCCTTCCACCTCCCCCCGTAGTTGCTCGTGTCATCCCATCCCAGTGACAAACCCTCCCTTGCCCAGTGCCGCCCGTATTTATACTCAGCTGTTAAGCAACAGACAATATGCAACGCTGTGTCCGCCCAAACCCAAAACAACGGGGGGTCCCTCTCCCCGAACGCGTGTATGCCCTGCAATCCAAAACCATCCGCCAGTACCCGACTGTTATATCTATCGAAACTCCACGGCGCCAAAACACCCCCTGTTCTCCACATATTTCAGCTCTAGCTGTTGAAAGCTACGAGGAGGTTAGGTCAGCCCTGACTTGGAGTTGGCGAACCGGGGCAGGGAACTCACTTCTCGCTTTTACGATGAAAGTAGATACCGCTTATCTCCCCTTTTGCTTGGTTGAAGCAGACGTAGTAGAAGCCCTCGAAGCTCGCGTTCCTGATAGTCCGGATCCGGTGGTCGGGAACGAGAAAGTGTTCCTTCCACCTCATGAATATGTTCTCCCGCTGGTCCACGTCCTTGATCAACGTCTGCGTGCCCTTGCGCATCTGTTTTTGGTACGGCCGAAACGCGGTGAACTTGCTCCAGTGGGAAAGGTCAATTTTCTCGCTGGCGCCCCACTCCTGGTGCTGGGTGACGAAGCCGTATTTGCTGCCAATGATCTCGCCTTCAAAGTAGGTAGTGAGGGTCGGGTGGTCGTCGGCCAGGCCTGGCGCGGGGTGGTCCATCAGCGGCTGCAACATGAGACAACGGGAAGGGGCAGAAACATACCTTGGATCGTCAGGTGCCCGCACATGAACGACTCGCGCATGTCCACGTGCTTGATCTCGACCTCCACCTCATACCGCTGCCGCTTCGACTGTTGTGTCCCTACGAACCGGCTACCGGGTTGGAGATACAACGACGGCGCTGCTGTAAGGACTCTCATGTGCGAATACTCCAGGCCCATGCCCATCAAGCCACTGTCCTCCACCCACCGCGGCCCCTTGTCGAGAGGGCCCCACACATCGGCCTCCTGTGTTTCCCCGGGGATTGGCGATAGCTGCTCCGCTCTGGGTTTTGTTTCGCCCGAGGGTTCGCAAACCGTTGTTCTTGTTCTCTCTTGGCTTCCACTAGCTACATTGCCACTCCCACCGACGGCGCCCCCATGTGAAACCTCGTCAGCCGCAGGGCGCATCTCTTCGTCTACATCAGTCGGTTTCTGCCTCTCTTCTGCTGCGCTATCTCGTGCAATGGTCGTCCTCTCTGGCGCGTGACCCATGTGAATGTCAGGGCTATCGCCGTCGGGCTGCGGGCCCGGCGACATGGTAACCGACCGTGAGTCACCGCTTGCGGCTGTATCCGGGGGCGTTTCGTGGTCGGTCGGATATACAGAGGGGGAACGGGGACGCCAGCTCGACGGTGATTGCGGGTCTGGAGAAGTCGGGCTGCTCTCGGAGGCGAGTTGCGAAGGCTGCTGCTCCTCCTCAGGGTCGGGGCATGACGAGAATGGATAGAAGCGCGGTGATGGCGGATCGGGCCTGTTCGAGGAGGGCGTTGGCATGACAGGCGGTATGAATGATTGGGTGACTTTTGATGCTCGATCGCCAAGCAGACGTGGGTCGAGTCAACGCGATGAACAGGCGTAAGTCAGATGCAGGCAAGGCGGGTGTGGCGAGGAATTGGACGCAGACGCGCTCTGCGCCGCAACCCAAAGAAAAGTATACAGGGACTGGCACGCCTGACGCGACGGGCACAAGCGATGATAGAGGACAACTACCCTCAAGGGTTGAAGTCCAAGGTGTTCTTTCTCGGAGGGCAGGAAGTGATGGTCTCGTGGATGATTCCGTCTCGGTGGAGCTTAGCCAAGAGCCATGGGGCGGCTCGCGGGGAAGAATGCGGGCGGTGTGTCTCCGAGGGCCGGTCGCGCAGTTGGTTCTAGTTTGGAAATGAAGGAGAAACGATCGCGGCAATCAGCCAGCAGATCCGAGTGCAAAGGAGCTGTTGGTTATCTGTAGGTGGAGGAAGAGAAGAAGGTCAAGAATTGAAGTTCAGTGACAATGATGTCGCCATTGGGTGATCGCCCCATACTAGGGAGTTAATGGAAGCCATGTGCTGTTCCCAGACCGTTCTGAGCCCAAGCTGCCCAGTGTCAATCTTGGCATCCATTGTTCCGGGCTTTCGGCGATCTCCAGCAGCCTCTTAGTGCTCGAAGTCCCCCACATACCCGTCAAGTAACTCCATTCTGTTTACTTCGTCTAGGATTCCATCGCTTCATGTTTCCTACTCGCTGTTTTAGTCAAACTTAGACAACCTTATTGTGTTCTCGTGATGTGTCTATTGTAAATCCGACTTAAGACAACCAATACACGCTGAGTACCCCAAGCCACACTCACAAGCATGCAATGCAGGTGGCACAGATGTCAACAAGCGATTGGCTTCAAGGGGCTGTATTCACCGCCAGCCGTTGAGCCAGCTGCGGCTTGAAAGAGAAGCGTGGTCTGCAGACAACCTCCGCATCTTTGTAATTCCCGGAACTCGGCGTCCATGGTGCAATGTCCCTAGGAGCCCGGGCTCCGATTGCTTCCACCGCGACAGCCCCATCCTTTAGCTTCAGCAACGCTGTGCGCACCACAACAAGAGCCGTGCCATAAAAGCCCTCGGCCACGGTTGGCTGGTATCTCTCCGTCCTCATAATCATTAATCGAGTAGGTTGGCCGTCTCAGGGTGGCCTAGTTAAAATTGTAAAGTGTCGAGGATGTTTCTTCGCGCCAACGTCACCGCATTGTCTGTCGAGTGTCTTTCATGGCCTCAGATAGGCTTGATCTTGAAGTGAAGCGCGATGAGGCTGAAAACGAGCGCCTTCAGGTCCTGTACAAGGTAGTAGAAGACACGGAGACCTTCCGGGTCCGCAGACTCCGTCACGTCGTTGATCGAGCCGATCTTAGCCGTCTGCTCAGAGTTAGCGACTAACCAGATGGAAAGGAGGGATATCATGACCACAAGGACTGACCTCGAAAGAAATGTGATCATTCCCAACTCGGATCTCCAGCTCTTGCCTCCCGTCCTTATTCTTAGTCGGCCATTTAGCGTCATCCTCCCTGTGGGCCATCATTAGCCATGCGCCTCCCAGTGTGTCCGACCTGCCAACCATACTTCAGAATCTCGCTTTCCTTCACAATCCTCTTGATCTCGTCAACAACCAAGGAGCTCACAAACACTGCGGTAAAGCTCAATGTCAGTCGGCTAGCGGTTCGGGGTTTGCGGGATGAATATGCTCCCCGTACTCTCTTTGCGGATAAGGCTGTCATTCCGGTAGTTGGAGTTGTTGGCGTAGCGCGCAGTGGCACTACGACCATCCCCGACAACTCGAAAGTCGAACTCTAGATAAAACAACGCGATTAGGCGGGTTCAAGGATTCGGGTGCCGGGGCGCGCTGGAACATACCGAGGAACTCGTGGCCGAAGCGACCTTGATGGCCCGAGCTGTTATTAAAGACCTGAATTAGCCTTCTACAACGGGACTATAGGGCAACCGTAATTCATACTAGTAGCGGATATAAAATGGCTCGTTCAAGTTTGACATGGCGGCGGCGAATGTGGGTTGCGATAAGGTGTAAATGGGAACCTTCGCGGCCGCGTCGATTTGAGACCAAGCTTCGCTCCAGCCCACGGCACCTTGCAGCGGGGCAGCAACCCCACCATACCCTTGCCGGCTTGGCATCAACACGTGACTTTGACGCTCCCACACAGCTGGCAATCGAGCCTGACAGCAGGCCAGTAATGCCACATCTCCCATGCACGCCTGGTTGTTCCTACGATATTGACGACCCTGAGCAACCGTATCGGGGTGGACTCCTTTTGGCTCTCACCACGAACACAGCAGGTGATGCTCCGCTCTCCCACGCTGCCAGCGGCTCACGAATCACTCCCTCCCGACCTGCCGACTGCGCATTCCAGGTTCTCACAGCCGCTCGCCTGAGCAGAACCGTGCTGCGACCTCTTGGAGAGCTCAGGAGCAGCCCCATCTGCCCATCCACCCCTCAGCCAATTCCCGGCTCGAGATCGAACATCGCCGCCGCACGCACAAACACCATCCCACGACCAATACTCTCTTCACCACAACCCACTATAACCACCACCGACTTGTCGCCATCTACCGCCCACCATGTCGTTTCTCGACAATGCGTACAGCTTGGTCAAGGACAGTGCCACCGAGGGCACGCCGACCCTGGCCGAGCTGCGGACACAACTCGAGAAGGGCACCGACGACACCAAGATCGAAACCATGAAGCGCATCTTGACCATCATGCTCAATGGAGACCCTATGCCTCAATTGCTCATGCACATCATTCGATTCGTCATGCCTTCCAAATCGAAACCCCTAAAGAAGCTTCTTTATTTCTACTACGAGATCTGCCCCAAACTTGATGCCCAGGGGAAGCTGAAGCAAGAGTATATTTTAGTATGGTATGGGCGCCTCTCTTGACGCAAATGCCGCCGCCTTGCGCTGACTAGGCCATGTAGTAACGGTATCCGGAACGATCTGCAACACCCGAACGAGTTCATTCGAGGCAACACGCTACGCTTCCTCTGCAAGCTCCGTGAGCCCGAACTGCTCGAACCCCTGCTCTCCTCCGCGCGGTCGTGCCTCGAGCACCGTCATGCCTATGTACGGAAGAATGCCGTGTTCGCCGTAGCCTCCATCCACCAGCACTCGCCATCGTTGATCCCCGACGCTCCTGAGCTCATTGCGACGTTCCTCGAAGGGGAGAGTGACCCCACATGCAAGCGGAACGGTTTCGCTGCGCTCTCCAGTATTAGCCACGACAAGGCTCTGGCATACCTCAGCACGGTGTTTGATGGGATCCCGAACGCAGAGGAGCTCCTGCAGCTGGTCGAACTAGAGTTTATCAGGAAAGATGCCGTCCAAAACTCGCAGAACAAAGCGCGGTACCTGCGTCTCATTTTCGACCTTCTCGAGGCCAACACATCCACAGTCGTCTATGAGGCGGCATCCTCCCTCACGGCCCTCACCAGCAACCCTGTAGCCGTCAAGGCGGCCGCGGCCAAGTTCATCGAGCTTGCGATCAAGGAGGCCGACAATAATGTCAAGCTTATCGTGCTCGACCGGGTTGACCAGCTCCGTCAAAAGAACGAAGGCATTCTAGATGATCTCATCATGGAGATCCTGCGCGTCCTCTCGAGCCCCGATATCGACGTGCGCAAAAAGGCCTTGGAGATTGCTCTGGAGATGGTTTCCAGCAAGAACGTCGAAGAGGTGGTGCTTCTGCTCAAGAAGGAATTGTCCAAGACGGTCGATCAAGAGTATGAGAAGAACAGCGAATACCGCCAGCTCCTCATCCACTCCATCCATCAATGTGCTGTCAAGTTCTCCGAGGTCGCTGCCAGCGTGGTGGAACTCCTCATGGATTTCATCGGTGACTTTAACAACACTTCTGCTGTCGATGTTATCAACTTCGTCAAGGAGGTGGTTGAGAAGTTCCCGGCGCTGCGGCCAGCAATCGCTCACAGACTCGTCGACACTCTGAGGGAGGTCCGTGCCGGAAAGGTCTACCGGGGTATCTTGTGGATTATCGGCGAGTACTCGCTTGATGAGAAGGATATCAGGGATGCGTGGAAGGGGATCAGGGCTAGCCTAGGCGAGATCCCTATCCTCGCGTCGGAGCAAAGGTTGCTGGACAACATGGATAACGACGAGGAAAACAAGGACGAGGGACAGGTCAACGGGCATCCTAAATCTACCACCGGTGGCTCCCGAAAGGTTCTCGCTGACGGGACCTACGCCACTGAGACCGCCCTCACTAGCCAGTCTGCGGCTGCTGCCAGGTTGGAGGCCGTAAAGGCATCTTCGAAGCCTCCTCTCCGACAACTCATCCTGGATGGCGATTATTATCTCGCGACCGTCCTCGCAGCGACTCTCACAAAGCTGGTCATCCGCCACTCTGAAATATCCTCAGAGGCTGGCCGCACGAACGCTCTCCGAGCAGAGGCCATGCTCGCCATGATCTCCATCATCCGGGTCGGCCAGTCGCAGTTCGTCAAGGCTCCTATCGACGAGGATTCCGTGGACCGAATTATGAGTTGTGTGCGGTCCCTGGCCGAGTTCAAGGAGCACAAGGAGCTGGAAACGGTGTATCTTGAGGACACCAGGAAGGCTTTCCGTGCCATGGTACAGGTGGAGGAGAAGAAGCGCGAGGCGAAGGCGGCCTCCGAGAGGGCCAAGACTGCCGTCCAGGTTGACGATGTCGTTTCGATCCGCCAACTCTCCAAGAAGAACGCGGTTGACGGTGCCGACGCGATCGAACTCGATTTGGAGCGGGCGGCGGGCGGCGATACCAGCGCCGATGATGACTTGTCAGGCAAGCTTAGCCGCGTGGTCCAGCTCACCGGCTTCTCAGATCCTGTGTATGCCGAAGCATACGTCAAGGTCCACCAGTTCGACATCATCCTCGACGTATTGCTGGTCAACCAGACCACCGATACGCTACAAAATCTCACCGTCGAGTTCGCCACGCTCGGTGACCTCAAGGTGGTGGAGCGGCCGACGAGCCAAAACTTGGGCCCACACGACTTCCACAATGTGCAATGCACCATCAAGGTGTCGTCGACCGACACGGGCGTCATCTTCGGCAACGTTGTGTACGAGGGCGCGCACTCTACCGACACCAACGTGGTCATTCTCAACGACCTGCACGTCGACATCATGGACTACATCCAACCAGCGACGTGCACCGAGACAGAGTTCCGCACCATGTGGACCGAGTTCGAGTGGGAGAACAAGGTCAACATCAACAGCAAGGCCAAGACGCTGCGCGAGTTCTTGGACCAGCTCATGGCGTGCACCAACATGAACTGCTTGACACCCGACGCGAGCTTGAAGGGCGACTGCCAGTTCTTGAGCGCGAATCTGTACGCGAGAAGCGTATTCGGTATGTTTAACGCCCTTTTTCCACAACCTGCAGTGGCGGGATAGCTAACAATGTCGACAGGCGAGGACGCCCTAGCCAATCTGAGCATCGAGAAGGAGGGTGACGACGGCCCGATCACTGGGTTCCTCAGGATACGCAGCAGGTCGCAGGGGCTGGCGCTGAGCCTGGGGTCGCTCAAGGGGCTGAACAAGATCGGCTCGGTTGCTGCTTGAAGAGGGCGCGCGAGCAAGTGTTTTGGCGGCAATGGCAACAACAACCTTGAAGTAGGTGGTAGTGTTCTTACGAAGCAAGCGTCAATGTGCCGTCCCCGGCGTCGTGATGATGTTCAGAAGCGCCTGGGTCGCAGACTTAGTTAACGTCGCCATGTCCCCGACGTACTCGGCGCGATACCGTGTTGTTGGGCTTGGCGGGGGGTAGGAGGTGTGTATGGAGTTCTGGTCGGAAGAGAAAGGAAGTTGGGGGCCCGAAAAAAGCAGGCTGCGAAAAGGGCGATTGGGGGGTGGGGGTTGGTGTTTAGACAACTACTATACAGCCTGTGAATTCACCGTTTGTGTTTGGACCAGGAACAGATACGAGGTTGTGACAACTGTCATGGAATGCAGCAGATAGCAAGGGGCTGGCGTTCGACAGAACTGACGTTGGTTATATCTAAGGCAAAACATCTACAAGCAGCTCCTGTCCGGCCCAGCTGGTTCAGCCTTCGGCCCTAGAATGGGATTCTGCTGCCATCCCACAAGAAAAACGCCCCATTATCCTTGGGCGTGATCTCTTTGAAGACCTTCATCAGGCCGGCGATGCACGTGTCCATGTCATCCTCGCCGTCCCAGCCCGTCAGCCGCGTCGAGAGGAAGCCGGGCTCCACGCAGACCGTGGTCACCTTGCGGCCCTCGGCCTCCCATTCGCGAGCCATGGTCACCACGCCCTGGTTGAGGGCCGCTTTGGCTGCACGGTAGGCAAGGAAGAGGCCGAATGTGTTTGCTGCGGGTAGGCGGGTGTGTTAGTGGATAATGGCTATTTCGGTCTCAGGAAATATTGAAAGACGCCGGCGGAGGAGGCAGGCGTTGGAGATTAACTGACTGGAAACAGAACCAAAAGCCGAAGAGACAGTCACGATTTTGGCGTCGGGGGCACGTTCCAGCTTTGGCAGGAAATGCTTCGTGGTTATAATCGGCCCTACGGTCATGACGCGGAACTTCTCGACCATGATGTCGGCCGTCTGCTCGTGCCAGTGTCTCGGCTTGGGCGGAAGACCGCCGAGGTTGACGAGCATGTCCAGAGCTCTGTCCCCGTAGGCAGCGGCCGCCTTCTCTATGGTAGCTTCATCGAGGTAGTCAAGCTCGAGGATCTTGGCACCTGTTTTCTCGAGCTTGGGGGGGAGGTTAATAGTGCATAAATGTGGAAAGTCCACCGCCAGAAGTATTAGTTTGGATGTCCAACCTACCTCGCCAACAGTTGGATCGTTGTCCGCTCGGGTCTGTGGGCGAACTGTGCCGGTTACCTCCCAGGATTCGGCGATGAAGGCCTTGACGAGGTTAAAGCCGATACCGCGGTTCGCTCCTAAAGGTGCAAGATTGATTAGGTAGGCAGGACCGTTTGGGGTTTGGGCCATCCGTCATACGCACCGATAATCAAGACACTTTTCGACGTCATTTTGACTACCTGGTATCTGTTGGCTTGCTGCAGAAACGTTCAGTTTGGTAGTGGTTAATAGCGAGAAGACCAACCTGATGTCCATAACTGATGCGTCGGAGCCAGCCCACAGCTTGAGTGGGCACCTTAACTGATTCCAGTAATTTACCTAATGAGGGGAAAATTGCCCGGAGCCTCGTGAAGTACCTGGTACATACCTGATAGACGAACAGGCTGCAGGTTCAAACCGGGCGGGTTTAGTGGCGCCATTGCTGCATATTTGTGGCGCCATCACCTCGTACCAATAGTACCGTATTCTTTACGCAGTACGTGGCAATCTTCCTTCGGCAGTTTACAGCTTTCAGCTTCACAAGTTTCGGAAACGCACACCTACACTAAGGTAGGTGGGTAGGTACCTAGGTACCTACGTACGTACCTTCCTTAGGTATGTATGTAAGGTACATGTACATACATACCTCCCAGCGCAGGCACGCTTCAGCTCCACACCCTTCGCGCCCGCCTCTTCTTGCCTTCCTTCTTCGCTTCCATGCTGCGTTGTGCGATTGGCGATCCTTTCAAAGTTCCATCCTCCCCATGCGATAACAACCAATGATTAGGTAGCTAGTTTCTGAGTGAAACATGGGGCTGTGGCATCAGCACACCAGGCGCCTAAATGGTTTCTTGCCCGACACTAGGTACGGAATGTATGTATGTACTCTGCAAGGTAGGCAGCCTTGGGCTTGAGGCTGTTGGAAAGCCAGGCCCGTTTTTCAGGGAGGATGGCCAGCTTCATTCTAGTATTAGCCTCAGCGTTACTTAAAGACAGGCCGGTATGTTGAGCGCTATTAATCTCAGGGATCTAATCGTCTGAGCTCCAGCCCATCGGATCTGGCCTCATACCGCCAGCAAAACAGTATATGCCCATACCCAAGCTGTCCCGGGTGGCCACTTGTTATCCGCCAAGACTTTGGGCATGATGGACCTTCTAAGCCAACCGCCAGGTCCAGGATCCATTCATTCAACAGACATCGGTAAGCTTAACATTATCAAATTTGTCCGAGCTCGGTTTATTCCACATCGGTGTGATGGAAAGGACTCGGGAGGAAACCACATACGATCCAAGAGGAGGGCCCAAGAGACAAAAAAGGTGCAGGAAGTGGAGGAGTTCCGATAAATTAAAAAGAGACAAAATAGACGACGCTGATATCGACACTAATTCCACGTGGCAGGACTGAGAAGACACGACACAAGTCACACAACGCGGCAACTGAAGTTCGCCGAACAAATCAAACAATTTGCCGAACGAAAGCCAGAAACACACCTCTTTTGTGGCCAGCACTTCAAGGCGCTCAGCGACTTCTTCGATAACACCGGTTCGAAGGCCGCCGAATCCTACGACCCCGGACAAGCACCACATTCTTCTTCTTCTACAGGCCTCGGAGGCGCATCGACGCCAGGACTAGAAACACCACCGGCGTACCTTATACCTAACAAGGAGCCATTGAGACGGAATGTCAGGTCTACCACCAGCGTCGCCGTCTCCAGCCTGGGAGAATATGGGGACGGCTCAAACCTGTCGGCACCAGCCGTACGCAGCGTCGCTGTCGCCGTCAACGCAAGCGATAACCTGGAAACCATGCTTAACCAACACATGCCGACAACACCAAATGCGAGTCTTCTGGTTTTTCTACGCGGATGGCAATCCCCTGTTTGGCTAAGAATTCTTGGTGCTCAGTGTGGGATTGACCCTGAAATGATCCGCCGCCACCTGAGCTTCCTCAACCCAGGCAATAAGTTTTTCGATCAACCCCCGCTACCATCTCAGCAGCTCAGCATCTGGCGAATCCGGACAGTTACAATCTCAGTCTACGAAGAAAGCCGAGACACTCTCAACCTGGAAGAAGTGGAAAGCCGCCGTCTGGCAGCCGGTCAGGATGTGCGGACATACTTGCAAAAGCTAGGGCGGCCCGGATCCCAATTTGGAAGCTCCATCATCCGCAAGTATTCCGTGATAGATGGGTCCACTTCGGTGATCGAGCAAGACATCTCGTTTTGCGCTACAGTGAAGAAGAACCGCGGCTGGATTGGTAAGACCCCCACGAGAGTTTACCTATGAAGGAGACTGAATTGCTCGCGAGTTCTCTGTCATGCGCTATCTGGGCTAAACGGACTGAGCAGGCGTCGTGTGGATGGACAGCGGCAATCCTTTCAAGTGCAGCCAGGTCCTAGAGTCGGAAATACCGTCCAAATTAGAAAGACCTTTCGGGTCAGGGGCACCAGCCGGCGGGTTCATAAGAGAAGGGGAAGAAAGAACCGAGAAGTATGTGCCTTTGGCATTGCACAGGCCTAAGATTGCCATCTCGCCCTCGGAGCCACCACCAACGATTCCTTTACCGCCCGCAACAACTTGCCCAAATCTCTTCAACTTGCCTAGTCAGTACGGATCAACCTTGGATCAAGACCTCGCCCGGGTCGATGCGTTCTACGCCTTCACCGAACTTATCGCCATCGCTGCGTCATCGGAGAACCAGCTTCTCAACCTACTAGTGGACCGAATCCACGTCGAGCTCGGCGCTTTTGACGGCGTCGAGAGCTGGTCGCTGGGGAACCTGCAGTATCTTACAACCATGCTGCAGGGCGTCATCGAGCGTGGTGAGGAACTGTTGTACCTCCTGAAGAACGAAGCATTTAGCACGTGGCCGACCGTAGGGCAAACTCTCATAACAGTAGCAGATCAAGACCGACCACCACCAACCCCAACAACACCAGCCCCAACCTCATCACAATACCAACAGCAACAACAGCAGCAGCAGCAGCAGCAGCAACGCGCCTCCCAAACCCGCGAGACGGCGCGCAAGCTGCTCCTCGACGACTACGAATTCATTGTCAAGCGCGCCAAGGCCGCGACCGAGGTGGTGCGCGAGGGGATCGCGGCCATCACGACCGAGGTCATGGCCAAGGACGCGAAGCGATCCGATGAGCAGTCGCATCGGATCGGCCGCATCACGCTGCTGGCCTTTGTGTTCTTGCCGCTCTCGCTCGTCACGTCCATCTACGGGATGAACTTTGTCAGTTTTGAGTCGCAGCCCATCGGGAAAGCCATCGGGGCGTTCCTCGCCACGCTGTTCCCCGTCTTCGGCGTGTCCATGGCGCTGTGCTTTTGGGATCGGTTGCCGTGGGCGGCGGCTAATAGGGGAAAGGGGGCGGCGAAAGCGTCGGTGAGTAGGTTTTAGGTGGTACTTGGCTTGATGTTGGATGTTGGAACTCGGTTGGGGCTAGGGGCTAGGTTGGGTAGGATGAGGCTCAGATTGTGACATCGTTGTCAGTGCGGATTTGACATCGATTACAGTACGACATGCTACAGGCCGGAGCTAGATGGACTCTGGCCGCGGTTTCAAATTATTCAAGGAGGAAAGTATTGTAATTAAATCATGCCACGTCCGTGAAAACTACGCCGCTAACTCAAGCTTGTTTCCGGTTTTCAACACCGCCTGCTCCCTAAACCCGGATGCATCTGCAGTGCAGTGCCTTTTGTTTCTATATCTTTCGCCCGCCCAAGAATTCAAACCGAAAGAAAAGTCAAGGCCGCAAGAGCCATTGCATCAGTCCCCGTCTTCAGCGTAAGATCAACCTCCGGCGCGAAAAACGGGGAGTGGTTTGTCGGCAGTGGCTCTTCCGCATCCAACGGAGTGCCGCCAAAGTTCCAATACGCATATGGTATGTTGTGGGCAGCACCAAAGACCGAAAAGTCCTCGGTAGAGCGGACGAAGGCCATGTCAGCCATGTTGGATGTAAAGTAATCCCGGAAAACGCGGTCAATTGGGTTGACGATGGACTCGTGGTTGCTCGTCAGCGGCGCGCGAACGCTCTGGTTGATCTCGGGGTCCCGAGGGACGCCAGCAGCGCGACACTGGTCGAGGAACTGCTTTGTGATGAGGTCAAGCACACGCTGACGTATGTCTGGCTTCACTGTTTTGATGTCGAGAAGGATGTCGGTGTAGGCGACATAGTCATTCCCGGGCACACCGGCGTGGAACCCCCAACAGGCCACGGTAGCGTCCTCGTCCGGCCCGACCTCGCTGGTCACGGCATCCTGAAGCCCAGACACGATGGGCATTGCGAGCAGGATCGGATCGATGCAAAACTGGGGGTTGACGCTCCCTTCGCAAGGCCCGCCGATAACCCTAATGCGCATTGTGTCGGCGGCGACGAGGATCGGGCCAGATCGTATCGCTACTGTGCCGGCGCGCGCGGCCACCACGTGTTGGCCGAGCATAATATCCGGCACGGGCACAAGGTCGTAGAAGCCGTCGTCCAGCATGGCCTTCGCGCCGGACAATTCTTCCTCCTCAGGCTCGAAAACCACTAGTAGAGTACCTTTCCATCGGTGGGCAGCAGCCTTTAGCAGATCAACAGCGGCTAACAAGGCGGCCATATTCATGTCGTGGCCACAGGCATGCATGGTAGGACGCTCGTTTCCGTACCGATCCACCATCCGCCGCTCACTCCGGTAGGGAACGCTTGTCTGCTCCAGGATCGGTAGCGCGTCGAGCTCGGCCCGCATCAGGATTGTCTTTCCCACGCCGTTCCGGAATACACCCACAACGCCGTGACCGCCGATACCAGAATGGACTGTGAAGCCAAGACGGGTCAGATGTGCGGCCACTTTTTCGGCTGTTTCCTTCTCCATTGCAGCCACTTCAGGATGCCGGTGTACGTCGCGATAGAAGTCGGCATATTGTGTGAGGTTCGGCCGGTGGCCCTCTATCACGTCCCGGAGAAAGGCGGCCTCCGGCAAGTTGGCCGTCATGTTGTCGGAAATACTGGGCAGAGGCATCTGCTCGCTGGGAAGGACTATGGTAGCTCAAGTTAGTTGGCCAAATCATTAACATCTCTTTCTAGTATGGCTAGCATGACCTACATTGCGTGCATGCGAGAGCGAAGATTGCAAAGGCGGACAGTGTCTTGAGTGCGAACCTCCGACCGCGGGAAATGGGTAAATATAAGCGCATCTCCACAACAGAACAGCGTGGGGTTGAGTGCTCGTGATATGAAGTAGTGCCCCCGCCGAGGTTGGAAATCTGGCTAGAATCCGGATGGAGTGTTGGTTAACTGGTCTCCTCGGCGCGGGATTATCGTGGGTGGGATCGCTACACAGTCTCTACTGGGATAGATTATGTAGTGTTAGCATTCCAGCATAGGGTGTGGGGGGGACTTGGGATAAGTCCGGCTTTCCCTGGAGGCTGGTGTTAAGGGGATAAGTAAAACTAAAAGTATGCACTGGATTCGACACTCTGACAACGCGCAAAACACGAAGTCACTTGACGTGTCTTAACCGTGGATTCGTCGTTTTGGGACTTGGGCCACTTAGAGAAGTTTGGGAGAAAAGAGCCCCGGACTGAGCTCGGAAAATTACATGCCGATTAACCTACCCTATCAAGTAGCAAGGGGGCGGGAAGCCCTGACAAAGTTGTGGCCTCGCAGCCAGGCAGTTGCGGTATCTGGGAATCAGGCACCTCCAAAACAAAACAGACACCTGGAGGTTGGGAGAGAGCGGGGACCCCTCGAGACCCCGAAAATGCAAAACTGCGGCTCAAAATGGTGCCAAGCGCACGAAATAATGCCCATGCCTCCCAATGCAAACCCCGCCAGAGCCTCGCGCAAAGTGTCACAAATGTGCACATCTCGTTGCAGTCACCGCATTTTCAGTGTTTGACAATGGCTGGTGATTGGTTCTGGCCTCACCGGGGCCTTTGTATGTACCGGTTACTCCTGCATGGCGTCCATAGACGATAGGTGGAGGTTTCACGCGAGACTAGCCGATGGCCATACTTCCTCGGAGTCTCAATCTCCCACAGTGTGATTTCAGGCCACACAAACACCAAGCAGTGAAGCTCCATGTGACGGCACATCGGCACCTCCTTCAGTCCTCGATAGGCAAGTTAGTGACACAAATCAAGACCAGGGAGGCGCCCTCGCGAGCCGGGGCGATGCAGATGGCAGTCTTCGAGCAAGTTATTTACCAGTTCGTCCCCCCTCGAGCACGCTCAGTTGGAGTCAGCTCCCATTCCCGCAGTGCTTGAACTACTACTTCTACCATCACCACCAAACTCTAGCCTAACGCAACTTCCAACCTCCAACATGGATACCCCATCTCCCCCTACCCAGCAACCCGCTTCAGTCGGTTCAACCGTTCCGTTGGATTATACGCTCGGAGCCCAGACGATCGGCACCGGGCCGATCGACAAGAAACAACCCTGGAGGGATATCGTTCAGCAGAAACCGACAGTGCAACCCGATATGTACTTCGCCCCCTCCTTCTTCAAGCCTACCCCATCTCCCGCCGGTGCAAGCAAGATCCGTCTGCTCGCTGAGGTGGACAACAAGGGCCGCTAGAGTTCTCCCGGCTCCCTGTCCCAACTCGCATGCTAAAGAGTAGGCTTGCCCCTTGTCAACTGTGTACCTACAGTTTGGGGAGCTGACGGAGCTGTTCTTTTGCCATCAGGTTGGTGAATCAGTTTGCATGATGACCGAGCCCACTGGGGTTGCGATTAGTCTTTTGCGGTGGGAACAATGCGGCCGATTTGCGAAGGTAGCGTTGGATAGCTTGGATAATCTGAGTCTTTTACACCCGCTGCCTGGGACACTTGTGACTTGGTATTGCGTCCCGATGGGAATTAAACCTCCATACTCCGTCCACCGCCACGTCACGACACTGCCATTTTGGCCAACCCTCCCTTTCCAGCTTCAAAAATCAACAGTAGTCGAACCTCGACGCTCTCCCGAGGGTCCGCCCAGTTGTCAGTCTGGGACGCGCCAGCGCCGTGTGGAGAGCAATCTAACGGGGTTGGCGGAATCCAAGCGTCAGAACCTATTGTGTCCTTTTTGAGGGTATCTTGGGGAGCGGACGTACTTGCAAAGTCGCCGCCAGGTTCCGTGGTCCAGGTCGGGAATACCACCACCTCGTCGTTCCTCTGACCTGACAATGAGTACCAACGGTGGTAGTCCCGATGGAATAGGAAGTACGACTTCTCCACCTTATCTGGCAGCACCTTGTCGACCTCAATTAGGTCGGTCTTGGGTACTGTTCGTCGGTCGCACAGGAGCAACGGCGTGTTTCGCACGACCTTGTTGAGTGGCCGCCAGACGCTGCGGAATCCGTGTAAGAAAAGGGGAATGGGGGTATATACCACGAGTGGGGGAGGAACGGTACTTCACAATTGTTGCTGTGCGGTTCTCTCTGACAAAGTCGTCGAGCTCGTGGGTAAGAAGCTGAATCTTGAGACGGTCGAACCCTCCATCGAACGAGTAGTCTGTTTTTTTCCCCGCGCAGGTGTCAGGCATGGCTAGCTGAATACACATGGTGTCCTGCGTCAACAACTCAGCCAACTTACCGCAATGAACCACGTCTCCGCTGGGAAGAGCAAAATTACGGATGTCCTTCAGATCGCGAGGCGGGATACCCGCGCTGGCTTTCAGGTCGCGCCTGCGGAACTGTCATACCCAGCAGCAACGGCGGGGACTGTGTTAACGACCTAGGCAGGGTGCGCGAGCGAGGGAGGCACCTTGACTCACCCGCCAGTCGAAGCAGACAATGTCGAGTGGCTTGAACATGTTCCTCACAAAGTCGATGGTCTCCTCAAGATACTGCGTCCGGACCGTGGGGTCGCCGCCGACCGTCTCGAAATGTTTGGCTTCGAGCTCGCAGCTCGACTTGAAGCGGAGAAAAGCAAAGCCGTGGTCGGGGATTGTCACAGGATGCTCTCGGACGTCGATGACCTCGACATCCTTGGCTTCGAATTCGCAGTTCTCACGCGCCAGTGGGTTCTGGTCGGGAAATCCATAAAGTTGGTAGGGCTGCTCTTCTTGGTAAAGAGGAAGCTCGCGCAGGAACTGGATGTTATCCTTCATGGCGGGGTCCAACGGAGTGACTTAACAAATATATAACTGGCCGGTTGACCGGTGCGATCTTGAATGGCGGCCGGGACGACGAGAAGAAGGCAAACGGAAGTTGTGTCGACCGCTTCGGCAGTCCGTACCCACGCATGTAATACTTGCGGTACTTCGTACGGGGGTCCCGCCCTTGATTTTGACCCTTCACCTCTTGACGAGGCTCGGAAGCTCCCGTCCTTGGGTATGTAGGTATCCTAGCGGCTGAGCCTTGCCGTGATTCCATTAGTGCACTAGTATGCATGTATGTATGTACATACATACTTACCCGACATAGAATATGACGCAAATTGGCATTTTGCCCTGCTCGCGGGTCATCTGATGTCCCTCGATCGCTGCATTCCGACGGAATGGGATGGCGATAACACCACTTGGCCTAAAATTGTCTGGTGGCATTGGCCGCTGTGTGTGACTGTGGGATGCAACGTGCAGGCGGCCTGTAGGCCACATCCATATTATCCTTTTGCTGCGGGTTTCCGCACAGTATGCAAAATCATGGTGCTTCATCCCGTGCCTTCCATGTTGCACAGTACTTCTGCCCGCTTCTACCCGCCACGCACCTGACTTATGTAAGGTATGTATGTAATGTACATAGTTACATAGTTACCTAACGCATGGCGTGGGATATCTAATTGCCATCTCGTGCATGCCTACCACCCCACGGAGTACAGCTCAGACCCCTCCGTCCGCTCCTAAAGCCCGATGTTCGCCAACCAAAGCTTTGCGATTGCTGGCTCGGGCGAAGAGCGGGACATTTTCAATAACATGCCAAGTTTTTAACTGCTTCAAGTTCACGATGCGTTGACAGCAAATTTGCCAACGGATATGATATTTATTCACCCAAGCTTCGCAAGTGGCACCCGTATTGGTCCACGTTCTTGACCGGACAGGCCTGCTTGGAAGTTGAGAGATTGATAGGCCGGCACACAATATTACCTACCGGTGGTTGGTCGGGTTGGTTGTGAGTCGGGTCATTATGCCCAAGTTTTCATTCCGCAGCAAACCTCACCCGACGTCTTTGCTACGCGATCTCCAACTTCCGAGGGGCGAGAGTAACCGAACGAGCCTGAGCTCTACCCCTGCTTCCATCTGGTATGTATTAGTTAATCACGTGTATTTGATGACCCCAAACCCGGCCATCCTAGGAATGAAGTTTCTTACAAGACAACTAACGGCGACAAGCATCCTCTTTGTCCCCGACCTGTGCGTCAAAGAGCCCGAGGCATTGCTCAAGTCCTCGTGGGCGCAACTGGCGCATTCGTTCCCCCCAGACACCACTTGCCATGTCCTGCAGGCTTTAGGCTTTGAGTACTGCCTGGAAATATCAGACGCCAAAAGTGTTTGGACGGCCATCATAAAGGAAGCCAAGGAGCTGGTCGAGCGCTTGATCAAGAAGGTTGAATCTCATCTGGTATGTACATGTACCATAAAGAACCATTCAACTCCAAGGGAGGTGGCCCCACGTCAGCTAGTACTTCGTACTGAATCAACTGGATTAGCTTCCTGGGTCATCACTTATATTCGTCTGCCACGGGCTTGGAGGGATTCTAGCTAAGGAGGTGACCACCCTCGCCTAACAACCCCCCCCGGGTCATATATACTCGGATGATGGGCCGACCATGGGCTGACTGGACGGTAGGCTCTTGCCGATATCTATGGTAAGGATCAAAGCGACAGTCGCAAAACCATACGGGACCTTCATCGGGGGACGGTATTGTTGGGCACGCCGCACCTTACAACCGATCGCAACGACAAGTGGGCTGCGCTGATCCCAATTCTTCGGCACACTTTAAGGCTGCCCAAACCCCAATACTGTCAAGCTGAACTGGAGAGACGTGTGGTGGCCAAAATCTCGGAGAATTTCCAGGAAAGAGTCGGGGGCGTACTTGTCATCTCAGTCTGCGAGACGCGGCCAACTACGGTACAGACGAGTTGGAAGCTCTTGCCATCGACAAAGGATGAACTCTTAGTAAGCCGTTCACTATCCCAAGATCAAATATATGCGACGATCAGCAGCTGACAGGAGCTGGCTGCAGCTAGTTGAAAAGACCATCGCCACTACAGGCGTACTGGATGAAACAGTAGTCGAGTTGGACACTGATCATTCCGGCCTCCTTGTGTGGCCCGATAACAGCGAGATGCTTGAAGCCATCAAAACCCTCTTCAAGAAGGCCTTGAAGTGGACCTCTGCCGGGGCGCTATCGCGCTCATCTCTCCCGTCATCCAGCAACGACGGCACTAACGAAAGTGTTAATGATATTATATCCGAAGACTCCTGGGAGCGTGCAGATCAGCCCAACGGTGAGTATAAACCCCGCAGCCAATTGTTTGACTTCACCTTCGTCCTCCGCGGCAGCCACAGTGTTGTATACTGACGGCACTATCCAGAAATATACCAACAATATTCGGACAGTGATGACTACATCAACCTCGTGAATCGGTCCAGGGCGGAAGTTGCAGCCCTGTCGGAACTAGCATCCGACCACAAGTCGTTAACCGTTCCATATTTCATGCTTAAACCCTCGGAGCGAAACCCCCAGTTCTCCGGGCGTCGAGACATGCTAGCTATCATGGAAGATGCGCTGCTCCCCAACAAGACTAAGCTGGCTACGAACCAGCCCTCGGACCGGGAGTTTGCCATTTTCGGGCTCGGCGGAGTTGGCAAGACAGAATTGGCCCGGGAGTTTGCGTTCTCACGACAAGACCGATATGATGCTGTGTTTTGGATAGAAGCGGCGCAGACTACCCAGATTTCCGAGGGATTCGCAGCCATCGCCGCCAAACTTGGATACACCGCCGGCTCTGACCAGGACAGAGTCGTGAGCCGGAATATTGCTCGGGATTGGCTAAGCAACCCGATCAAGAGACTCAACCCCAAGCGCCACCAAGACTGGGTTACCGGCGGGGATACCGATCTCACGGGAGAGGCCGCCGAAGAGGCGACATGGTTGCTAATATTCAATAACGCCGATGACCTCAGTCTGCTCGAAGAGTATTGGCCAACCGCCCACAAGGGTTCCATCGTTTTGACCAGCAGGGACCCCTTAGCCAGGAGCGGAAGAAAGGGGGCCGAACTGGAACCTCTGGGACAAGAAGATGCTGCGAAACTCCTCCGAGAGCTGGCATGTGCCGATTCCCCTGCGGACGTCAAGGCATCGCTGGGTATTGCAAAACGACTTGGAGGCTTGCCGCTGGCCATCACGCAGATTGCAGCATTTATTGACCGATACGAGATGACACTACCCGAGTTTCTGGTGTATTTTGACGAGCAAACATCCATTGAGAAGCTGGCCAAAGCCAGGCCTCTTCACCTACACTCTAGGGACCATTATAAACATTCGCTCTTCACCGTGTGGACTTTGGAGATGTTACCCCAGCATGGTCTGGCGCTTCTCGAGGCCCTCTCCTTCCTGAACCCGGATTCCATCAAGGAATCCCTGGTCAACACTTTCCCCGCCAACGGCTATCCACAGCCACTGCTGCCAGAGGGCTTCCCGACGACAAATGAAGAGTACCTCACCGCCCGGTTAGACCTGACCAAGGTTTCACTAATCAAAAGAAACAAACCCGAGGCCAGGTTAACCTTGCACCGTCTCGTCCAGGACGTTGTAAAATCACAAATGTCGAGCCACCGGGCGGCGCAAATGCTCGAGATGACGGCTCTGCTGACCCTCAACGCATGGCCGACCAAATTCCTGCAGTTTGATCACAACACGGCAACGTGGGAAGCCTCAGAAGAACTTTTGCCTCACATTCTCAGGTTACAGAGCGCTTTTGAAAAGTCGGCAACCATCGTATCAGCTCAAATGAGGCAGAACCTGAGCAGACTTCTGCTGTTTGCTGGCTGGTAAGTGACACTGCCCCACCCCTCCCCCCCCTAGACCGGCCTCCTAGCCAGCCACCCAAGGTATTGTATTATAATTAACCAATATATGCGGACGATCAGGTATCTACTCGAGCGCAGCGACTTTGATGCCGCAAAGCCACTTCTACTGCATGTTCTCCGTCTTTCGGACCACGAGGTCAAGCTAGACAACGAAAGCCCCGTGATGGACGAAATCCGCGCCGACGCGCTCTTCTCCCTCTCGGCGCTTTCTGCTCAGATCAATGAGAACATTGACAAGAACCTGCAGTACGCTCGCGACCACTTCGACCTACGGGTCACGCTGCGGGATGGAACCGCCTTTGGCGAGCTCCGCATGGCTATGGCCCACGGCGAGTTGGCGCACATTCAGATGCTCGCCGGCCAGTACGAGGATGCCATTCATCATGCACAGGTCGCCATTGACATGACCGAGGTGAGCGAAGACTTTAAGAACGGATCCGACTTCCCGACCTTCTCGAGCACCCATCAAGCCTTTGCGCTGGGTGCCATCGGTGAGTACGACAAGGCCATGGAACGGTTGCACCTCGCTCTGCGCTATTGGACCTCACGTTCCAGCGCTGGACATTCGTTTCAGTAAGTCACGCTCTGTTCTCCCCGCCAGACGTCATCCACTTACCCTAGCTCCGCGCGATGTCACAGGCTCGGCATCATCCAGAGATGTATCGGCTTTGTCAAACGGCAGCAAGGGCTCGCCGAGGATAGCTTCCACGCCTACCTCGAGGCAATGAAGCACTTCACGGACACGGTCGGGGACAACTCACACTACGTCGCTCAGATGTGCAGCAACCTAGGAGCTTATCACACCTCTAACGGCGAATACGAAACTGCCCAGTATGTGGATGTCTTACTATTATTGCTAAGCCAGCCAGCGCACGCTCGTCCACGCACGATTATACCTCTAACTGTAGCTTTCTTTTAGAATGCACCTCGAGAACGCGGCGCGAATATACCGCATACATGGCTGCTATCAAGCTCAGCTAGCGCTAGCCCTCTTCCGTACGGGCACCCTACGAGCGGCAATGGGAGATCACGAGGGAGCAGAAACACTGTTCGCTGAAGCAAAGAGGTTGTATTTAGAAGTCTCACGCAATAGCGGTGAGGCAGATTTCGAACTCACGGTGGAGCGGATGATGGCTATGGTGCCCCTGCCATCTCGATGAACCTAAACTGGGGACAGGGTAGTTTGAGATAGGTTGATTACGTAGTAAAGTCCGCAACATCGTGTGGTTGCGAGTGCGTTACAAACAATATACTGAATTCAAGCTAGCTTCCCTATTAAAGTATCCTAGAACTACCATATAATCAACCGCCAATTACCCACCCTACCTAAGGTAACCACCAACCTCGGTACAAGCACATTCCACCCATCACCTAACCCGGCATCTCCCACACCCTCCCTACCACCGGTCCCCGACCCTGCGAATCCAGCATCTGCGGCCCGTTCTCCCCATCAAGCTGGTACACCACCTTCGGCCCAGCAACAGCAGCAGAGGGCGTGTCACTTGGTAGCGCCGGACTCGTGTCGGAACCACCACCACCGGGACTGGACGGCTGTGCCCTTTGCCGGTGCCGCCGTCGGTAGACCAGGAAAGCGGCGAGGGCTAAGAGCGCGACGGCACCCGCTGACCCGAGGGCTACGCCTACTATTGTTGCGGTTTCCAGGCCGGCGCTGCCGGCGGTGCTGGCGGTTCGTGGGGGTGACGTGTCTTTTGGTTGGTCCCCGCTTGCGGTCGCGGGCAGTGTGGTTCGGGTGTCGGGGGAGGGCGCCGTCGTTGTCGTCGTGGTTCCAAGGTTTGTAGTGGGGATGCTGGTGGCGGAGTTGGTCGAAATGATGTGAGTGCTCGTTGAGGAAGCTGAAGCCACCTAAGAACAAACCGCACAAGGTCCCGTTAGTGTTTACCATATGTGGGAGGGCAGATGCCGGGACAGCGAGCTCACCCAAAGAAGCTTGATACCCCAAACTTCCAGACCCTCCTGCAGACTAGGCGTGTGTGTAAACGGCTCCTCGGTTGATTGTACAATGTTGGTTAGCACGCCGGTCCAGACCGCACCTGGCGTTGCTGTGCCGTGGCAGCCATACTCGTTGTTTCTGCACATGAACGAGAAGGCGTTGTTGGCAATACTGCGAATGTTAGACTTTTTAGACTCTGCTCGGCCGGGCAAGGCCCAGCGCCGTAGTGAGTCTGACTTGGTGGATGACGAACCTCGGGCAGCAAGTCACTGCACTGGCGGGTGTTCCGCTGAAGTCGGGTATGGTAGTGGCACAAGCGCGCGTGTAGCCGGCGGGGCAACCGCCGTCGGTCAGGTAAGGGACATTGGGGGTAGTTGACGGAGGCCAGCAGTCACCCGTTGGCCAGATTCCTGTCAACACAGGCGTGGGTGTTCCAAACATGTTGCTGAAATACATCACGGTCCCGCTCGGTATCAACACCTGGTAGAAGTTTGTCGACGCGAAACATGATGCCGGGGCCGTCCATTCTGTTGGAAAGCTTGCCGGCGAGTCGATATTAAAAAACGTATCCATGGCCGACCGGCGGGTGGTTGGATGGTGTATGTTTATATGACTACGAAATACAAGCACGGGGACGGTAGAAGAACATGCGCTGGTGGCAAAGGGGACATCTTCAACATCATTTTAAGACTGAGCCAAAAGCCTGCCTTCCGTTCAGCCTTTTCATATATGCACATTGCTTGCTGGGTCTTGAGCGGCATGCCAAGGGTGGTTGTATGGTAGAGGATAATTATGACTATGCAATGGCGCGGCGTGCCGACATTCGCTTGGGGGGCGAGAGCCTTTTATTCGTCAATACTTACTCTTGCACAACCCGAGGGTCAAAGGTGCGAGTGCCTATGTGATGGGGGCCATGTGGTGTCCTTGTGTCCGCATGCCCCTGTGTACAACCTGTATTCGATAATCCCCGACGGAGGTTGAAGATGGAAGCGGTTTCAACAGGCCAAGAGACACGTTTGTGAGCTTGTGGGGGATGAAGTGGGTTGCCAATCTTCATTCAGCAAAGCAAATCAACAATGAGCAACTAGAACTAAAAGGAGTTAGATCGTCAGACTGTGAGACAGTCAGTCAGCCCCCAGCACCACGCCAGAGACCCACCCCTTTATAGGCTGGCTCCTCGTTGGTCTGATGTTTTCCGGGGCCGCCAATCCGAGCCGTTTCCAGAACAAAGAGCAGGATCTCGTATTGATTGCAGCCCCCTGTTAGCGGGCCAGTCAGTGGATTTGCATTCAGCCGCCCCTCCAGGCTTCGTCACCTTTTCCAAAGCTTAATTTCAACACCTGGGACCCCTTTCTCCACCCAGCCAAGCAGCATCTCGATGTCAACCCACCGCGTCAACCTCGTCGTCGCGGATAGCTCATTTTCCCCTCCGTCATGGCCCAACAAAATGAGGTAGCCGCGAGCTCCTCTTGGCCGGCGCAGTTCCTGCACTATGTCTCGCGCCGCCGCCAGAGGTTCTACGGCATCATCGCCATCGCCGTGGTGATGCTCGCCGCCGCGACCTTCATCTACGGCGGGTTCGCGACCGGTATCGATTTCGGCTCCTATGTGCCGCGCCCCAAGGAGGCGCTGCCGCCGGCGCATAACAGCGGCGCAACGACGACCAGCGCGGACGGGGTGGCGCACGGTGGGAACGGCGCCAACGGTGGACCCCCCGTGCAGACCCAGATATCCACGGCGCCCGGGACGCAGACGACGCAGGCGGGCACGACTCAGACGGGCGACGACTCGGGTCACTCGACGCAGCAGACGCAAACGCCGCCGCCGCCGCCCCCGGTGCAGGCCCAACCGGGCATCCCCGCCAAGATCTGGCAGATCCTGCTGCCAAAGAGCGGGAGCAAGTCCAAGGAGAACTTCGTGGCGGATCCCAAGATCCTGGTCGAAACCCCCAGCTGGCTGGTCATGAATACCGACTACGTGTAGTAAGCATGCCCCTTGCCTCTTTCTTCCCCCCCCAGCCAACCTCGGGTTTCCTGGCGTGTCGCGTCATGCTCCCCCCACCACCATCACACTTGTCACGCGCAAACAAACAAACAAGGACGAACCTAACCGCCCACCTCTTTCTCCCCCCTTCACAGCACGCTAGTCGGCCAAAAAGGCGGCGACGAGTTCGTGCGCAAGCACTTCGGCACGGACCAGCGGATCGTGGATGCGTACACGCAGATGCCCAACGTGGGGATGAAGTCGGACTTGCTGCGGTACCTGATCCTGTCGGCGGAGGGCGGGGTGTACACGGACACGGACACGGTGGCGCTGCGGCCGATCGACGGGTGGGTGCCGGAGAAGATCCGCGACAAGGTGGCCGTGGTGGTGGGCATCGAGTTCGACCGGCGCGACGGGCCCGGGTGGACCGACATCTCGCACTGGGTGCAGTTCTGCCAGTGGACCATCGCGGCGAGTCCCGGGCACCCGGTGTTTGGGAAGATGGTGGAGCGGATTCTTGCGTCGCTGGACGATTTGTCGGCGGCGCACGGGGTGCCGATCGGCAAGCTGGGCAAGCTGGACAGTTTTGAGGTGATGAATTCGACGGGCCCGGCCGCGTTCACCGACGTGGTTTTTGCGCAGCTGCAGGAGTACGACCCGTCGCTCACCGACACCAAGGACCTGTCCTACATGGAAGAGCCGAAGTTGATCGGTGACATCCTCGTGCTGAGCATCGACGGCTTTGGTATGGGTCAGCAGCACTCTAAGAGCACTAGCGACGGGTCCATTCCCGAAGATGCCTTGGTGAGGCACCTGTTTAAGGGCGCATGGAGAGGAGACGGGAAGAAACGCAAAATATAACACATGTTTTGGGTGGGACAAGTTTAATGATAGAGGTGTATTATTGACATTTCATTTTGGAGCCATTGCTTGGGCAGTCGGGGCGCGGGGGCGTCGGGGTTCTTGGAAAGGGAAATGATGTATATAGGATGATGGGGGATGAGGCAGGGTGTTGCCGTTGATGAGTGACATTTCTTGGTTTGGTTGGGGCGGGGGAGTTTCTTTCTGGAAGCAGGAAAGCAAGTCAAGACTGAAAGCCGGGTTTTCCATTTATGTGGACGGCGTTGCAGATCGCCTCCGTTGCCTATCAGCCAGCAGTACTCGTCCATGTCCCCATCAAATCTTGGGGTATAAACTAGAAGGAGGCGCAAGGAAGGTGTAGTTCGAGGCAGGTAAGGCCCTGGCGATACCCGGGGTGTCAACTCTGCGTTGAGAACACGACTTCAACGCAAAGGGGGGTGAAATAAAAGGGTTGAACTAGTGCAAACACAATTACATGCCATCCATTGCAACGTCCTGTAAGCCAGATATAACGCCGGTAGAACGGGGTATGTTAAATAAGTGGAAGACAAGACGGGGTATATGTGAAGGGTGTAGGTATTTAGTGAAATTGTTTGTGCCCTTAGAGCTCAACCAAGCTTCAACAGGATAGCTAGGGGAAGCAAAAGATCCCTGATCGGTGAAGTGTTGATAGAGTGCTTGGTTGTGGAAACTCGGCGATGGCCGGATCTCGGTGCCCGTTAGCTCTCGACTCGAACCCTGTGGTGCGTGTTGTTTCTGAGCGGTGCTAGAATCGTTACATAACCATAGCTGCGAGTAGCCAGGCAACGCGGGCATTATACGCGACCGAATCATGGTCTTGATCGCCCGTTTGCTGTTCTGGAGCACCTGTCTGCTGCCGGTAGCCGTGATGTAGCCTGGAAGCACGGCGTGCTTTGATGGCGGTAACGAACCGCGAGAAATGGTTTGCTTTCGTCTCCTCTTGCGGGAGGGGTTCATGCGTATCCCCGTCAAGGATCTCATAGCGGAAGCCGGGGCCCGCGACAAGCCTAAGATTGCGCAGAGCCGAAGCCAGCCGGTCCCGTCTCCTGGTGCGGGGCTCGAATAAGAGGGGAGTGAATTCCGTTGAATTGGAGCAGGCTGAGCCGGTGACATGGATGGAGTTGGCCTCTTCGGCTGCAAAGAATGATTCGAGAGGTTGATCGTCCAGCAATGGTGACCACCGGTTCTAGCGGTTAAACACCAAGGCGTTGATGACATGACCTTGCTTCCAGCCCTGAGCCATGAGAGAAGGGCCATCCTGAAGAATCTTCCCCATGTAGGCGATGCGTATCTTTTTGTTGGAAGGGAGCTTGGGGTCGAATTGTTAGCACGTACACCTCTTTTAGCGGGCCGAATATGGGCCGTACCTTTGCTTTCTCTGCAATCGCCCTGGCAACACGCCGAGCGGAGTCTCCCTCGCTCACCACAACGCTGACATCTCGAGACCCATCACTGAGTCTTGCCCTGATGGTGATCTGATCCCTGATATCCACAACGGCCTTGCCTTTCTCCTCGCGGCGTCGCTCAATTTCGTCGTCGTCGTCGTCATCGCCATACTCCCGCTCTGTCTCCTCGCCGGCGGCCAAGTCGGTTTTAGCATCGCCCAGGCCCTCGGTCGGACTGGGGTTCCGTAGCAAGTTAGAGGGATCTGCCACAACCTGGTGTGACAGTTGGTAGTAGTTCCCAAACGCATCATATGCCCCGTTGTACAAGTCCCCGGTGGGAAGCGTAATGTCGGCCGCATCAATGATGCTTTGCGCGGTCGCCAGCGCTACGACGGGGTCCTCTTCGCTTGGGCCTCCATCCTCGCTCACCCGGTGGTGCTGGCTATTCCGCGCCGCATCGTCCGCAGCCCAGAGTACCTCCAGCGCCGCACGTAGAGTCTGCCAAATCTCCTCTCTGCCGGTAACCCGAGTGTCGAAGAACTCAATCCGTTCCCTTCGCAAAGCCGCTGGGGTCCATTGCCGATCGCGGCTGACCCATTCGTGCCGTCGCAGGGGTTTGTTAATATGCTGGTTCAGTGGTTGGTGGGATTGCCTCCGCCGGCGGTGGGAGCCCGACGGGAGGGATTCGTCGACCCCGGTCTGTGAGCTCGATGCGCCGGCTGTTTGGGTAGCCTCGTTGATTGCTCGACTGGAACCAGTGGCGGCGCCACCTGGGTAGGGCGAGTTAGGACCGCCGTCTCGGGAAAGACAGCAACCCTAAGCATAGTTAGTATGAGTAGGGCCGAGGGCCAACTGTGGTGTCGGTAGGCAGAGGCGAGGGGAGAGAAAGCAAGACCCGAACTGAAGAAGGAACGGTCGCCGTCGCGGTGGTGACACAAAATTTTAGGTCACGGCAAGCAAGCAGAAAAGATAGGAAAGGTATCATACCATGGTGTCCGATCTACCGAGATGCCGGTATCGTACTCGTCGATTTCGCACACGTTTCGCAGCTCGATCCAGCCGCTTGAATAACTAGTTCATGACGGCAACAGGTGGTCCGGGGATTTTTGGAGAAGCCGAGTATCGTAGCCTCTCTGGTCGGTTACTCAGGTTTGCGTTTTGCGTTACTCACGTCGCCGCTGGCCTGTGTTTTGAAACTTGAGTATCCCTCCAGCGCACCAATCTGCGCTGAGATTATCGTGATTTAGACGCAGCGTTACCTGCTCCAGCGATAAGAGCTGAGCGAGTGTGTGGGAGGAGGAATGATGTTTGTCACTCTTGAGCTGTGTTGCGCAGGAACCCCACTGGCGGGCCTGTGGTCAGTGGCCAGTGGGTTCATGGCCCGCTCGGTCTCCGCTCGGCCTGTCTTGGCCAGACCGCCCGGTCCCTTGTGGGTCGGATCCAATCCTGGCCGTTCGGCGGCGATGCCGGAATATCTTGGGTGAGCCGGACCAAAAAAAGAAACCCGGCTGACCACACGAGCCACGTTGAATATCGTTTATATTACCCTAACGGGAAACTGATAAAAGCACTGAATTTTCTGGCAAATATTTAGGCATTCATTGGATATCCCCGAGAGAGAATAGGAAGTTCGGGTACTGAACCGGGGCTGCCAAGACAGGCCAAAGATGGGGGCAATACCGCCAAGGAAGATTAGGAAATTATTTAAGCTTCCATTCACGAACAACGGCACAGCATGAGCTTACTGGCAGGATCCCTTCTTAACGACATATGTATTTTGTAGAGGGCTGTCACTTCCCGTAGATACGGACACCATTGGTCATTCCTCTCATGTACCTATGCATCCAGGACGTCCGCTTTCTGTCACGCCTTCCTGTTTTGTGTCAGTTGACTGAGTTGAGTAGTGACAGCCATCGCTGGTCACCAACCCATCATCCCCGCCAGCATTACCACAAGAACCCTCGACAGCGCTCGGTCCCGCACTTGCATTCCGTCATATCCTTAATTTTTGACGGATCGTGCGCGTCGGAATCCATATCCTCCAACCCATCGACGTAGTCGAAGGTCAACTCTTCCCCCTCGGGGATGTCTCGGATCGCGAACAGAGCGAGGTCATGGATATGTTTGTCCGAATGGTCGCCAACCCGCGCAAAGATGCGCATGTTAGGCTGGCAGCTGTGGTTGATGAACCGCGTTGGCCCACTCATCCACTCGCCGTCCACCTCGAGTGGCGCTGCCGCCAGTAGTGGATCCAGGGAGTCCGGGTCCGAGAACTTATCGAGGGCAAAAAGATAGACATCCTTCCGCCGGGAGATTGTCGAGTCGGCACGCCGTCTGTCGGCCTCCTCGCTCGGGATGATTTCGCCGAGGTACCGGTCGACAAATTGGCCTTCTCTGATATTGACGGGGCACTTAACACCCCAGCCTCGATCCTCAGTCCGGAAAATCTGGAGCGGCACCGTCCTGCCCCGCTCTACCACCCTGTTGGGACAGTTCGGCGAGCAGTTGCACCCCTCATGGCACTCGTAAATGGGCTCGCGGCTCATGAGGATCCTACTCCTCAATAAGCCCGCCTTGGGCCCACTCGAATGGTAGGCAAACCGCTGCCTTCGTGGCCGGGTGGCCGACTGGTCGTACTCATCCTCGTCGCTATCCGGGGCCATTTCATCCAGACACTGGCATGTGTCATACATGCAATCTTCGTCGTTAGCGCAGTTGCAGCCCGTCCGGAAGGAGTCTTCGGCCACGGGGACGTCATCAGCGATGACCGAGTGGTCGATGAACCGGAAGTTGGGGTTCAGGACCTCGTCGTCCTCCTCGTTGACGATTGTGATGGGGATCGTCTTGTGCGTGGCAAAGGCGCGAATTTGGCACCAATGACACTGTTTCTCCTCTTCTGGGTATGACTGCCGGGAGGTATGAGCGAGCTGTCCACGACTTTAAAAATATGACATGGACTCCTACTTACCAGCTCGGGCAGCCCGTGTGTATAAAAATGGAGGCGCATGTTGTCCTCCATCTTTGCGCGACTGAGGGGTTGGCTCTTGGTTGAATTAGTCGTCGAGGAATTGCAATCGAGAGTGAGTCAAGGTACATATGTAGGTCCTTGGATTGCTGTTCTAAGGGAGTCGACGGGGAAACGAAGTATGGCGAGTCGAACTCTGGAAGATGCGCTAACAAATGTGGGTTGCGGATCCTTAAGTACCGCTTTGTGGAAGTACCAGGAGGTCAAATGATTCGACCTTGGGCACCAGCAACGAGTGGGTTGGAATCGCTTGGTAGGGCGTGATAGAAGTTATCAGCCACCCAAAGCGATGCTGGGGTATAATAAACGAAAAGAAAACAAATCGATGGCCTTGCTTTGGAGGAAAGGAAAGAAGAACGAATCCGGTGAGGTCTTGGTAATCCTGCGAACATGGCCCGCCGTGTTTCTCTCCGCGTGGGCACGTGGGGGAACATGGGGTATGCTTGGCACGCTTGGCTGCACAATCGAATTGTGGGGCGAACCGCAGTTTGAAGATCGCCTTTCGCGCAGGCTCCTTCCATTCGCAACGGTCTCAGGTAACCGTAAAATAATACAATCGAGTGGGGGAGTCAAGTTGCCTTTTTGAACGTAAGGGAGGTTCTTGGTCTTTAGGCCCGAGAAGAAATTAAAATACATGCCGCCTATTGCGAAGCGTTCGCCCACACATTCACCACCGCCTTGATCGAAAGCTCGGATGTCGCAGGCTGTAATGCTTCACGGAAGACCTCCAACGCCTGCGCCCCCAATAATACCGGCACCTTGATCCGCCTAGCCTCGTCCACTGCCGTTTGGAGCTTCGCCGTGACTTCATTGAGACTCACTTCGCCCGCCGTGGCTGCCGAGAGCTTGGACTCGGCGCCCGCACGAAGCGCCTTGATGAACTCTGGGCCATACTGCTTCAACATGATGCTCGATCCCGCTGCGTTGACGCACAGGTCAAGCACCTGCTCGAGATCCAGGCCCACGAAGCTAGCAAATGCGAGTGACTCTCCAGCAGCGCCGAGGTTGATCGCCTTGAGGAGGTCAATGACCAACGCCAGCTTCTCCTCGTCCGTCTTGGCTGAGCTCTCCACCACCTCGTTTCTTTCCGCTCCGGTATACAACCGCAACAGGCTGCTGTCGTCATCCTGCCCGTATCCCTTGTCAACCGCCTGCTGGTAGCCCTCCTCGGCCTTCTTGGTTATCGGTACCCGGAACCCACCCCTCTGCGCCTCGGCGGTGATGATCTTGGTGTCCTTGACGATAATATTCACCGCGCTCGCTATGGGCTGGAACTGTGTCAGCATCCTCGGCGTGCGGTGCTCAAACATCCAGTTCCACGCATCCGAGCCCAGCACCGCCTGCTGTGCCTTGGCCAGGTCCAACCCCAGGCGCTCCGCAAAACCCATCGCCTCGCTCGCGGCCAGGATCTGGCACGCCGCCAGCACCTGGTGCACCATCTTCATGTTGCTCCCGGCGCCGACGCCGCCCTGCACAATGTACAGCTTCGCCGGGTCGGCCATCTCAGCCAGCAGCGGGCGGGCCTTCTCCAGCGCGGCGTCGGACATGCCCGCCATGATGGACAGCGTCCCGTCGGCCGCGCGCGCCGCGCCGCCCGACACGGGGCTGTCGACCAACAAGATGTCGCCGCGGCCGACGGCGCGCAGCTGCTCGCCGAGCGACTGGACATACTCGCAGGGCACGGTGGAGCAGAGGAGCAGCGCGGCGCCCTGGGGCAGGGCCGGCACGGCGGGCTCGGGCCCGTCGAGGAGCACGGCTTGCGCCTGCTGCGCCGTCGCGACCATGCACACGCAGAAGGCCTTGCCGGCGACGGCCGCGGCCGGGGTTGTCGCCGTGAGCCCGCCGGCGGCGGCGAAGCGCTCGAGGGTGGGGCCCCACACGTCGAAGCCCGTTACCGCGTAGCCCTGCTTGACGAGGTGGGTGGCCATGCCGAAGCCCATGGCGCCGAGGCCGATGAAGGCGATGGGGGTTTTCGAAGAGTCGGCCATGGTCGTGTCGTGTAAGTGTGCTTCTCGGGTCGTGGGGTGGTGACGAGTCGGCGTGATGGTAAGGTAAGAACGGTGAGATAAAACGTGAGCCCCTGAGAGTCTCTTCTTGATCAACGAACTTGTCTGTCAAGGTCCATCCAAAACGAAGACGGACCGAGCGAGTGCATGGCCAAGGTCAGCCGGCAGCGGGCCAGCCCACAGCAGAGGCTCACCTCGCCACAGTTAATGCCGAAGCCGGCGGCCGTCCCGGGTGAAGTCAAAAGCGGGCTCTCGATCCTTGAATGCCAAACCCCCCCGCTTCACAAATTCCATCGCGGCTCGAGCTGGCGATGCCCCTCTGCGGACGAGGGCCAATGATGACGTTACTTGAGCACCCCGCCGAACCCCTCTGTGCCACTCCCGTATTCCGGCTAAAGTCTCGCGCATGAGCATGCCGCCTCGCAGCTTGGCGCGCGATTTGGACGAACCCGGATTGGGCAACCCGAGGGCCATCTTTTGACCTCAGTGACATGACATATGCCGGCCTTTTAACGATGTCTGAATCTTTTGCATCTGAGGTATTAACTGAGAGTTGCAATCAGCGACGAATCGGAAAATCTTAGCCACGCGCTGTCATCTCTCATTGCGGTTGGTTGAGTTGTATGTACTACACCGTGGGCATTAACGAATGAACTCCGTTACTCACCATCACCATTCCCAGTCAAGACAACAGTTAGTTACTGTCACTCAGTCACAGACACCACCACGCATCACAATCTCCAACAAGTCAACCCCCACCACCACCGCCACAATGGTCCGCCCACCCTTCGCCCAGAACCGGACCATGTCCATCCTCAACGCCGCCAAGGAGGGCGGCTACGCGGTGCCCGCCATGTGCTGCTACAACATCGAGTCCATCATCGCCACGGTGCGGGCCGCCGAGGCCGCCAAGTCCCCGGCCATGGTCCTCCTCTTCCCCTGGGCGATCGAGTACGCGGGCGACGCGCTGGTGAAGGCCGCGGCGGAGGCGGCGCACTCGGCGTCGGTGCCCGTGTCGCTGCATCTGGACCACTGCCAGACGCCGGAGCTGGTGCGGCGCGCGGCCGATATCGAGGACGGCTTCGACAGCATCATGTGCGACATGAGCCACTACGAGAAGGAGGAGAACCTGAGGTTGACGGCCGAGCTGGTCAAGTACTGCCACGCGCGGGGCATCGCGGCGGAGGCGGAGCCCGGCCGGATCGAGGGTGGTGAGGATGGCGTGGCTGAGACGGCGGACTTGGAGGGTCTGTTGACGACGCCCGAGGAGGCCGAGGAGTTTGTCAACACGGGGATTGACATGCTCGCGCCGGCGTTTGGGAACGTGCACGGCGAGTACGGCCCGCGCGGGATCCAGCTTGAGTATGAACGGCTGCAGGCGATCAACGAGAAGGTTGGGGAGCGGGTGCGGCTGGTGCTGCACGGCGCGGACCCGTTTGATCAGGAGATCTTTCACAAGTGCATGGCCGGCGGCGTGACCAAGATCAACATCAACAAGGGCATGAACAACCACTATGCGCGGGTGCAGGACGAGATGAAGGGGAAGCCGTTGACCCGTGTCATTGAGGCGGGTACTGATGCTATGCAGAAGGCTATTGAGCAGTACGCTGTCTGGCTTGGGAGCGCTGGGAAGGCTTGAGGATGTATTAGTTATTATTCGTATCTTGCAGCTAAAGATTCAAAAATGCGTTGATTCAAACTGCTTCCGAGTTGGTCGAAAACAACCAAAAACGAAAAGAAAGCAAGGAAACTCTTAAGAGTACTAGAGTTGGTCTATGCTAAAACTAAGTACCTAATGGAAACACATATTAGCAGCAGCACATTTTCCCTTTTTCTTTTTCAAAGCAACGCAAATATCAACTCAACTCGGCCAAACGGGACATCTACGAGATCCAGACCTTTACACCAGCAGAACAGGTAAGTGACTTTGCAACTCGACGCTCCATTTAAAAATTATACGCGATTACCGGCTAAAATACAATACAGCAAACAAACACCTCAAACCCCTTCTTCCCAATCATACCTTACACCACCACCCACCATCCCATCTCCATCCCCTCACATCGCCTCCAACAACCCCCGAATCGCCACCATCGCCCCCCACGCGCCAGGATCGGGCGGCAGCTCCTTGCCCTCCGTCCCCGCACCCACGTACGTCGCCCGCCCCAGCCTGGGCTTCAGCGTCTTGGTCGCCTCGGCGCCCCTGACCGCCGCCGCCACCCCTTCCTCAAAGCTCTGCTTCGCCTGCATGGCCTCGGCAAACGGGATGATGGTGTCCATCACCGTGCGGTCGCCCACCTTGGCCGGCGTGTAGTGCGCCAGGTGGCCCACCGCCGCCGTCAGCGCCTGCGCCCACACCGCCACCGCCCCGCCGCCTTGTGTTTGTGTTTGTGTTTGTGCGAGCGCAATGTGTTCTTGCGCCGCCGTCCGCAGCGACACGAAGAAGATGCCCAGGATGCCACCGAGCGTCCCGCCCATCTTGCCCTCGAGGATGTCCTCCACCTCGGTGAGCACCTCGACCACGGAGCCGCGGGAAGCGACGTGCTTGGTGTCGAGGGCGTCGAGGAGCGCCTTGGCGCCCGTCTCGAGCGTCAGCCCGCAGTCGCCGTCGCCCATGACTGTGTCCCATTTGGTGAGGTCGGGCTCGGCGGCGATGAGCGCCGAGGCCGCGCCGCGGAGCATGCGTTCGAGGAGGGCAGGGTCGACCTTGAGGTCGCGTGAGTCGTCGATGGTTTTCTTTTCTTCCGGTGGCGGCGGGACGAGCTGCTCGGCGCGCGGGCGGCGTCGGGGGTCGTTTTGGGAGCCGGCTACGGCTTCCCAGGCGGTGTCGGTTTTGAGGTCGAAGAAGCCTTTGATTTGTTCGACGGAGTAGGGGGTGTTGGAGGCGACGCCGGAGAGGTTGATGACGGAGACGGAGAAGGCCGGCGCGTTGAGCGAGGTTTCCAGGCAGCCCGCGTACACCCGGACGGGTTGGATGTTCCAGTCTTTGAGTAATTGTTGGAGGAGCTCGTCGACTAGCCCGCCGAGCTCCAGGTTCGACATGCCGCCAAAGTTGCTGACGAGCAGCGCTGTCTCGTCGCCGGGCTTGAAGTTGACGTATCCCCGCTCGGGGTCCGTCTCGTCCAAGCAATACGTCAGGATCTCCTTCACCAGCCCTTCCGCGGTGGGAGCGGGCGAGAGCTTTCTGTACCCCGGCTCGTTGTGCGGCCCCGTCCCAATCTCCACCTCGTTCGCCTCCAGCGTGCCGTGCTCGGTCCGGCCCGGCACGTGGCAGTGGTCCAGCGTGGCAGCGATGCTGACAACCTGGCCGTTGATGGCAGTCCCAAGATCGTAGAGCTCGTCAAGTGACGCGCCCTGGGAAGCCGCCGCGCCGAGGACTTTGAGCACGCCGATCTGGCCGGCCAGGCCGCGGCGGCCGACCAATGACCCCCCCTTCTTGCCGATAGAGACGTCATCGCCGCAGATCAGCATGCGGCAGGCTTTACCCCGGGCCTTGGTCTTCTCGGCAGCCAGGCCAAAGTGCAGGCAGTCGCCCGTGTAGTTGGTGATGACGAGGAGGGTGCCCTGGTCCGAGGGTACGGCCTCGACGGCCGCCAGGATCTGCTTGGTGCTCGGCGACGCGAACACGTCGCCCGCCACGGATGCCGCGAGCATGTTGGTGCCCACGTAGCCCGACCATGCCGGTTCGTGGCCGGAGCCGCCGCCGCTGATGATGCTGACTTGGGTGGGGGGCGAGGCCGGGTCGAAGACGACGCGGTTGGTCTCGTCGAGGTTGAGCCGCGGGTTGCTGGCGACGATGCCGCGGAGGGCTTTGGGCACGAGCCCGTCGAGCGTGGAGAAGAGATGTCGGTTGGACATGCTTGGGGAAGGCACAGGTGTGTGGTGTGCGTGTGTGTGTGTGTGTTGATCTGGGATCGAGCCCGTGAATGGGGAGGAGGAGGGGAATGTTAAACGAGAGGATGATGTCGAGAGCGAGGATCACCGAGAAGGATCACAAGCAGGAAGGTCACGAGGCGGAAAGTTGGAACAGCTCCGAACGATGTCCGGCTGTGACACACGCTGGGTGAGGAACAAGATCGGCGTTGAGATTCTGGAACACCCCCCCGATCCGTGATGCGGTGGCATATATGCAACGATAAGTGCGCACACTTGCCGGGGCGGGCGGGGCCGGCTTTGCCAATGGTTGCACCGGGAGGGGCAGTGCATGATGGTCTCGATTCGTCTCTCACGAATATCCGGCTGCCACCCTGACGAGTCTTGGACTCGTCGGCATACCTGGAATGGAATGGCGCCTTGGATAAATGCCCAATCTCCCACGCATGCCATTTAAACTCGACCCATGGCATTTTGTTGTCTCCCATGTTCACGGCCAACCCCGTTTTGTCAGGGACATCACTTACACACCAACACCTTCAACAATGAGTTCACCCAAGTGGCGTATTGCCGTCGGCTGCGATGTGAGTTCCCGTTCTGCTGTTCAACCTCGCTTCCCAAGTCCCAACCACTGCTTCTTGCTAACCACACCCCGTTCTCCAGGACGCTGGCGTCGGCTACAAGAACAAGATCAAGGCGGACTTTGCCGCAGACGACCGCGTCGCCTCGGTGATTGATGTCGGTGCGGACGACAAGACGGCATACCCGCACATCGCCGCGAAGGCGGCTAAGCTGGTGGCTTCAGGGGAATGCGACAGGGCGCTCCTGATTTGCGGGACGGGGCTCGGCGTGGCCATCTCGGCCAACAAGATCAAGGGCATCCGGGCCGTCACAGCACATGACAGCTTTTCGGTGGAGCGGGCGGTGCTCAGCAACAACGCGCAGGTGCTGTGCATGGGGGAGCGGGTGGTGGGGCTGGAGCTGGCTCGGCGGCTGGCTAGAGAGTGGTTGGGGTACGTATTTGACGAGAGCAGCCCCAGCGCCGCCAAGGTCGCGGCCATCCATGAGTATGAGGAGGGGGAGGGGGGCTTGTCGGGGCATGAGGAGGTGAAGGGATGTTGAGGAAAAGCGGGAATCGGAAAGCGGAAAACAGCAAGCGGAAAACAGAAAGCGGTAAGCCTGAATGGGGGGAAAGTCTCGTGACGCCATTACAATCTTCACTTCCCGGTCCTGCTAGATTTCGGTTGTGTTGTGTAGATCTTTTACTTTCAAGAAAAGTTTCATCAAGTCACGGGCTTTTCTCTTGCAGTCTTTTTTGGCGCTGTGGTTTGCAGGCACTGGCAGGTAGGGTCAGGGCTGCTGACATGTTGCGTCCCAAAACGGCAACCCGAGCACGGAATGCAGTGGCAACCCGAATTCTCGGGCTCTGGGCTCCATTTCCCCCGGCTTGCTTTTTAAAAAGATGGTCGAGACCGCGAGAAAGATCCAATTATTTCTCCACTTGTTCTTTCGTGTGACCGTTCTCGACCGCCTGCTGTTTGTTAACCCCGCGAATTGGGGTTCATTGTGGAAAAGGAATTGGGGGCCGGTGGGCACTGTGGGTCCAGGAAAAAACGGGGTCTCAGGGACAGCAAACCTGGAACGTGCGCTAAGTGCTACGCCCACCCCCTTCAGGGTTACACTTGAACGTCACAAACAACGTCAGCTGTGGTCATTCATTTATGAAATGTACAACTTCGTACTTCGTACTTGTAAAATTCCATGAATTCCATTCCGGCTTCCACATCACCCCTCGCACGCGACCTCGTGACGTGACAGCGTACCCTAACCCCCTTTCCCCCTTTATTCCAATCCAACAACAGAAACTCAAACAAAACAACAACCAACCCCTATCCCAATCCCAACCCTACCTAGGTACCTACCTAAACCACCAACCAGCCCACCACAACAAAACCCAACCAACAACCATGCCCGACTCCCCGATCCGGCCCCTATCCGGCCACCGCCCCCTCCTGGGCGTTTCCACCAAGATGTATTTCACCCACGCCCGCACCACCTCCTTCACCCGCACCCTCCTCTCCCTGCTCACCAACGCGCCCCGAGCCGCCAAAGTCCTGTCCGCCATCGACGCCTTCCTCATCCCCGACTTCATCTCCCTCCCCGCCGTCCTCGCCGCCGTCACCGCCTCCCTGACCACCAAGGACGGACACCTGACCGTCGGCGCGCAGGACTGCGCGGCGGCGGATTTCGGCCCGTTTACCGGCGAGGTGTCGCCGGCCGTGCTGCGCGAGGTGGGGTGTGGGATGGTGGAGCTGGGGCATGCGGAGCGGAGGCGGCTGTTTGGGGAGACGGATGGCGAGGTGGCGGCGAAGGCGGAGGCGGTGGTGCGGAATGGGATGGTGCCGCTTGTTTGTGTGGGGGAGAAAGAAGTGGGCGGTGGGGATGTGAAGGGAGAGGATCATGGTGTGCGCGTCGCTGCGGAGGAGGTTGTGAGGCAGGTCGCGGCGGTGTTGGAGGGATTGGATTCTGAGGCTGAGGTTGTGTTGGCGTATGAGCCCGTCTGGGCTATCGGTGCGCCTGAACCGGCCTCCGCCGGGCATGTGAAGGGGGTGGTGAGGCGTCTGAGGGAGAGTGAAGCTGTCAAGGGAAGGAGGGGGTTGACGAGGATTGTGTATGGCGGTGCGGCCAAGCCGGGGTTATGGGGGCAGTTGGGAGGGGAGGTGGATGGGTTATTTTTGGGGCGGTTCGCGCATGAGCCGGAGCAGTTCGTGAAGATGCTTTACGAGGTTGTGGGTGTGCCTTATGAGGGTTCATCATGATATAACCAAAGTATGCCGTGTTGGGCTAGATCCCAGCGCGGAGCTGCGGAGATAGATCCTAGGATGGTAATATGATGACCCGACTTTTGTCGGAGCTAAGGGAGCTAAGGGTAGCACACCCTGTCACGAAACACGCGGCCGAAAGTTAGTCGTCGCCTTGTGTTAGCCGCCTTGCGCGCATTGGCCTTTTATCGTAGGCAGCGCTCAGCCGCACTCCCTTGGTCATCGGGGATATCCGATGCCTCACCGCTTCAATCTGTACGCACACTTTAAGACGGCCGAGGTATCATGAGCCCTTCCGAATACGAACGAGCTATTGCACTCAACATCTCATCAACCAAACGATAAAACATCACCACGAACAGCTGAAACCGTCCTCCCCGCCTTTCAACTTCGACTCATCTCCAGCTTGAGCATGGAACACATCCCTGTGCGAATGCCGGAAGCGATCAAGGTTGGCAAGTTACAGGTGGTGGAGGACGGTGGCATCCCATCTTCAGTGAATGCCGGAAGGTCGCGCTTTTTCAAACCCGTCAGCGGGTTCACATCACAACATCCGGCTGGGGTCTGGGGTGGCCGTGTCTCGTCGGCTTCAGCCTATCTGAATGAACTCTGTAATGCGCTCTTCATCCGGGCGCTCAGTATATACTCTTTTGCCCAGAGTCAGTTAAGGAAGCGGGCAGGCGCCGTTACCAAGCTTGCTGGCCTCGCTGGCTTTGCCATCGCCTGCGTTGCCCTGTGGTCGACACTCTCTTCCATGCATGATACCCGCCAGGCGTTGGCACTGGCCCAATGGACCGCTAGAAAAGATTTCCTGCAGTATTGCCATTCGGTACGAGAAACCAACTCATTCCATCCAGCTTTCCATAACATCTAACTAACCGCCTTTTATCAGGTCAACTACACCACGGTCGAGTGTGCAAAGAAGAAGAGGACAACCCTTAACCCGCCGCCAATGTTCATCGACAGTGACACGCCAGTAATAAAAATTCTGGGTTGTACTGGTATCTCCTTCGACCTCCCTGGACCGAATCCCTCTCAAATGCCTACCGCCAGCCTGTACGGCATCATCGAATTTGTCGACCTCTTGCCTCAACCGTTTCCAGTCGCCTAGTCGGCTTCTCCCCACATTTTCTGTATAATATGAGCGACGGATGATTTTGGGTAGATCGGGATATTGGCGGGGGCGTTAAGAGGTTTGCGGGTTGAACCGGTTGTTTGGGTGGACATGTTATTTTAATGGAATGACTCGGGAGTCGGCAGCATTGGGCGGCACAGGACAGGACAGGGTAGATAGGACAGGACCTCCTTTTCATGTACACTAACACATGCCTCTCGCGGGGCTTCTTTGGTAATTTCGACTTAATCCATGATTTTTCGGTCCTCGAAACTTGAGTCGCATAAGTGCCCTATGATAACTGTTTATGAACCCCCAACCTACCTTTCGCTCCCTAACTGCTCCGCAACTTCTTCTTCGGCCGCAGCTCGCCGGCATAGTTGCGGAAGAACTCGTCCGGCTCGGTCGGGTGCTGGCCCGTGACGTCGTGGAACGCCGTCGTCGAGATGTAGTTAGTCTTGCCCTCGCGCACCAGGCTGTAGTAGTCGAGGATGTACTCCTTCTCCGAGTCGTCGAGGTCGGTCTGCGACTTGAGTACTCTCTTGGCCTCGCGTCTGGGGAGGGGGTTAGCATGGAGGCAGGGAGGACGAGTAAAAATAAGGGCGGGCACACTCGGAAATGTTGTCAAACTCCATGGTCTGGCCTAGCGCCTTGCTGGCCGATTCGGCAAGCTCGTTGCCGGAACAGAGCATGGGGCCCGTGAGAACCATCATCTGGCCGCGGTGACGGTCGTCGAAGCCGTGCGGGCCCTTACCGCTGAGGACGTGGGCAGCCACAAGCGAAACGTCCTGGCGATGTCAGATCTAGAAAGAGAGAGTAATGACCGGGATGCAACTTACACCCAACGCCACCGGAGCAAACTTGTGGTTCTCGCCAATCGGAAGCGGCAGCAGGCCCTCATTGCGAGCCTGCTCTGAGTAAAGAAGGAGATTCTCGGCGTAGAAACCAGCCCTACAACACAATCATCAGCACCGCCACCAACCTCCCAACCCACACACACACACACACAACCTCACGTAGGTACGTTAGGTACTAACCGAATCACACAAGGTGAATGCCCCAACGCGCTTCCCGGATCCCCCTTCGCGCTCAAAACCAAGCTCTCCAGATCCACAAACTCCCTCAACCTCGGCTGCCTATCCCTCTCCGCATAATCACACCCCGCCGAGCTAATCAGCAACACATTTGCGACCCCAGCCTTCTTCGCCGCGTCAGTCAGCTCCAGCGCAATATCCAACTTGTCGGCGCGCGCGGGCGGCACCAGGCAGAGGGTGTCGCAGCCCGTCTTTTTAAGGGCGGCGACCACGTCGCGCTCGCGGCCGGGCTTGTGCGGGACGATGACGGCGCCGAGGGTTTGGAGTTCCTTGGCTTTGGGGGAGGAGGGGTCCAGGGTGAGGCCGGTGAGGCTGTCGATTTGGGACTTGAATTTGTCGTCCGTGAGGAGGAGCTCGGCGATGAGGAAGCCGGTTTGGCCTTCGATGGAGGTGATGCAGACGTTGCGGGCCATGTTGGGAGGGGCTGGTTACCTAGTGGTGGCGGTCGTGGTGATGGTGGTGCAAGTGAGGTTGGCAAGCTGGAGCGACGAGGAATGGCCGTGTTTTTATTTACAACTTTGAGTTACCCAGTTCCGTGAATGCCGGTGTAAACTTTTTATGAAGTCATCATTTTGACTTGTTAGTGATTTGGTACGACTCTTAATTACATCATGACTCTCGGGTGTTACAGGGAGCTCCTTCATGATGGGTCGTGGCTGGTTCCGCCAGAATTCTTAACCTAACCTAGTGCAGTATTTCCCGGGGGTCACTAGCACGTAAAGATTTAGATTATTTCTGGGCCAAGACCTTGTATAAGTCAACCGTTGCGGGTAGATCCGTTGGCAAAAGATGTCATCATTGATTAGCAACCTGTCTCATTGGACCTGACCTGTGAGCTACCTAGCCCTGAGACCCATAGTCCTGCCCGGGTAGTACTGAATGGAACTCGTAAAGAGTCTAAAGACAAAGAAAAAGGAAGACTAGAAGTTTGTAGTTCGTCAGAAGTCAGCTGCCCCAAAAGTCTAGACTCAAAAAATCGCCCGGATGTTCATCCCTCGAGCTCCTCTTTGACAACAATCAAGGCGGCATCAGTATCTGCGGCTTGCTCCTTCCTGATGGTGCATCTGTTTTCAACACAAGCTCGCGGCCCATGATCGCTCTCGTACACTTGTTGCTGCATTCCCGCTTGCTCCTCCTTGATGGCGCACCTATCTCCACCCCGAACTGGCGCCACTTGCTCGCTCTCGTGGATTTGTTGCTCCATTCCGTCTCCGTGAAGGAATTCCAAAAGGGGTCGTAAATTGCAAACGGTCTGGAGCTTGACCAAAACGCGGCCTGAACCGTAATTTGTGCCGTTGGCGTTTCCAGTTTTGAGAATGCCAGGAGAGATGGCTAGATCGACAACCGGAGCGACACCGTTCGTTTGAAGCAGTGGTACGTCTTTGGCCAATTCCATTGTCTCAGCATCAAACGGGAATCCGAAACTTGGGGGCGTGACCAGAGGCAACTTAATCCGGGTAATGAACACTTGGAAGTCTGCTTTTGAAGCCCGAAAGATGCCGGCGAGGTGGGCGGCGTTCTTAACGATGCCAAGTAAGTCATCTTGTATTAATTACTTCGGGCACAACATGGCTTTGCATGAAATGCGCCGATGAAAAGGCCAGATCGAGCAAACCGAGCATTTGCTGCACCAAGAGGACGGCCAATCTCGGTTCGTCGTCGTTTGCGACCATGGATATAACGTCGGCCGATCGCACTCGCCAGTCATGAAACTTCTCGGCAGCAGCATCACGGGAGGTTCGAGAATGGATCTTGGCAATCGTGTCTGGATATGAATTGTCATTAGCTCAGGACCACGAGTACGAATCCATGCTGTTACCTCGCAACTGGTCACACTGGATCCTAAATGTCTTGCCAACTTCACCAGCCCAGAATAGGGAATGGGAATCGAAGATCCGAAAGCACAGAAGGTGCCAAATCCAGGACTCCAGGGTGACTTGGTAAAGCATTGGAGCCTGCAAGGCCATGGCTAGTTCTGGTAGCCACATGAACTCTCGCCGCTGAGCAAGTAGGTATGCAGTCTGCCTATCTAGGGGTTCTGGAAAGTATTTCGAGACAAATTGGCGAATGGAGAAGCCGAGTGTCTTCCACTTGGCTTGTATCTCAGTGTCGGATAGTCTCGCGCCTTTGATAAAAGCCGTGCCCGTCAAGTGGTCCAGTTCCTGCGCAAACTCGGTTCTCTGTTTTTGAATCTGCTTTTCTTGCTCGGTGATCATTTGAGAAATCCTGTGGTTTTCTGTAGCCAGTTCCTGGCTTCGCTTCTTGTACTTGGTGATTTCAGCGCGTAACGCGCTCACCTCGGGGTCTCTAGACACCTGGTTGCTTCTTGTGCCGCGAAACACACCAAACCAATTTGAATCTTGGTCCGTGTTGAAAGGCTCCTGGCGACTATGCTTGTTCTTGTCTCCCAGACTGTGGCTCAATCCCGCCCTCATCTCCTCGGCCTCTCGCTGGAGAATGTCAAAGGCGTCACGCAGGCATGCCTCTGCTTTCATCAACCTATCGTTCTGCGCCCTGAGTTTGCTGTTTTCTTCCTCCATCTGCTTCATCTCGTCTTTCAAGATCTTAGTCTCGCGGATACCGTCGGCAATTCGAGTGAGGAGCTCTCCCGTATGCGGCGAATCTTCGTTCTCCCAAATATCGGGGATCGAGGGCAAACCGGATCCGGCCTCGTGCCTGAAAGTAGTCGTATGCTCCATTTCACTACGGCTGTCGTAAGGGCGTAAGTGTTGAGTGTTTTCTTGCACTTCAACATTGGCTCTTATCGTCTCGACCGAGGAGTGGCGCTTCTTCTGGCCATGGGGCGTTCTCGACCTGCTTCGGCGACGGCTGCGAGTCCTGGGAGTCCTGGGACTTTCCGTGAGTGGGTTGTTGGGAATCTTGGTTTTTGTTCTGTTGCCGTAATAATTGATTGCATTAGCTGCACGAAGGCGAGCGACCGGGCATGCAACTTGGTGGGAGAAAAGAGAAGACGGGTTGAAGAAATGGATGCTTGATGCGCGTACTCACTTTCAGTAATTGAGGCTGCCTCGTTCTATTGTGGAGTTGCTCGGGAGCTTTGACCCGTGCCTCTGTTACGCCTTGCTAAGAACCTGGCACGACCTTGAAAAAGCCGAACCTGGAAACGGGGTGCTGGAAGAGGCGCTTCGTCGAGTGGAATGAAATGCGAAGTCCTTGGGCTGTGTTTGCCGATGACGTGGGAAAGACTCAAGGAGCCCGGTGGCACGTCATAAGCACTCGCAAGGGGATGAATGATAGTTGATATGGAAGCCCCCAAACTCCCGTGAAAGACATGGATGAAAGGCGTGGTGGGATATCAAGAGTAAAAGAACACAGCGATAACTGTCCACGAAACTATCACCAGCCTAACCCAATGCCGGTCAGTAAGCCAACACCCAAATCCAGGGAAATTGGCAGGGAAGTCTTACCATGATATCGCAGCGCCCCTCCATGTCCGAAAGCGTAGCCAGGGCGGCAGCCTCAGGCTCGGAGATGAAGCTGAGAGTAGTTTCGCCTGCGACGCGCGCCGAGAGCATGCCTGCCTGCTCAGCAGCTTCCCTCATTCGGTTTCGGGCGTAATCAGGCCAAATAGCGGGGAGAGTGATGACGATGTGGAACTTGGAGTAGTTCACCAGGCTCCGGCTCACAGTCTCGGTGACTCGCTGGTTGCAATGGTTCCAGAGGAGGCGCAGAAAGCTGGCGATGACGGCGGCCGGGGTCTTGTTGTGCTTCTTGAGATACGTGCGCGCCTCTTTGATCTTGGTCGACTTTCGAACATCTTCAGGCAGGTCCTTGTCGTCGATAAGTAGCAGCTTGAACCACTTCCCGTAGTCCGCATCGAAGGGGATATTGTATCCCCAATTGACCTTCCCCTTCGACCCGAAGTGAATGGCAGTCGGAGTTTTCTCCTCGTCGGAACTAGAGTGCAGTTCAGAATCCCAACTCGAGATTACCTCCATCCGTTCGATTCTTTTTGACCAGGTGAACGCGACACCGGAGTAGGTGGTGCCAAAGTCAATCCCGACAATGATCGTGTTGTCGAGCTCAGTACCCTGAGACGCCATTTCCGCAATTAATATTAACTAGCGGGGAAAATTAAAACAGGTCCGAATAGGTACGGAAAAAGAAAATCAAGTGGTGGAATTGATTGTTCTCGGTGATGGCGACTTGATTAGTTGCTGGCAGGGAACGGCGAGGTGCAGTTCGGTCAGATGGAAGATTGAAAACGGAAGGATGGAAAGTGTGAGTTATGAAAGAGAGAAAAGAGTAGCAAACAAATTGCAAATTTTACCGGAGACTTTTTACAGGCGATCGCATGGACTACATAGTACGGCCATGAGCGAGACTGACATGCTTCCACGGTAAATAGGTGGCGGTCATTCAGATAATAGACCACAGTTTACTTCCATATGCGAAGACCTTGCACCTGCACTACCTAACCCGAAATCTAAGAAAACCCCTCCGGCTCCCGCTTTAAACAGCCATCCTCTCTTTCTTTGTCATCCAGCGCCAGACCTAACCACCATTCCGAGTCTAGTCGATCTGGGTGCTCCTCCGGCAGTACTCTCCTGCGAAGAATTACTACAATCTGGAGTAGTTCGATAGCCTTATCAACCTGGCCATCGTTATAGTACGCCACTGCGAGATTGTGCTGCGATCCTAGTCGATCACGGTACATCTCGGCTTGCGTTTTCTTGTAGATGGCTACTACCCGCTCCAGTAGGTCAATAGCCTTCTTCGTCTGTCCGTCTTCCATGTACGCCCTCGCGAGTGCTTGCTCCGATGATAGTCGATCCGGGTGTACCTCAGCCAGTGTTTTCTCGTGGATCGCTACGACCCAATCGAGTAGGTCGATAGCCTCTTTCGCCCGTCCGCCTATATAGTATGCTATGGCGAGATTCTGCTGCGATCCTAGGCGATCACGGTGCGTTTCGGGCAGCGTTTTCTTGCGCATCACTGCTACCCAATCTAGCAGGTCGATAGCCTCCTCCATCCGTCCACTTGTGTGGTATACCATAGCCAGTGTGCTCTGAGATTCTAGTAGACCAGGGTGTGTCTCGGCTTGCGTTTTCTTGCGGGTTGCTACTACCCTCTGAAGTATGCCGATAGCCTCCTCCATCCGTCCGCCCGCGTGGTATGCCCTTGCGAGATTGTGCTGCGATATTAGTAGTTGCTCCGGATGTGCTTCGGGCAGCGTTTCCTTGTGAATCGCTACTACCCGCTCCAATAGGTCAATGGCCTCCCTCATCTGTCCGTTGAATTGGTATGCTCTCCCGAGGTCGTGCTGCGATGCTAGTCGACGATCGTCTGTCTCAGCTAGTGTTGTGTCGCAGACGGCTACCACCTGCTCAAGCACCTCCACTGCCTCTCGATATCGACCCTCCCCCATCAAACATCTGCCAACCCAGAACCCAATCTGGCTTTCTTCTTCGCCCCAGTTGTTATCCTTCTTGTTGACCTCGATCGCCTTTAGCGCATGGGGTAGCAAGGGTCGCCACCTCTCACGCTCTTCCCGCTCGGACGTCGAGAAAATATTTCTAAGATGTAGTAATACTGCTCGCCTTTGCTGGTCCGCATCGCCTTGCCTAGCCACCCAAACCCGTGATGACAGGTGCACCAGCCGATGCATATCATAGGTCTCCCCATCCTCTCGTATGCTCAGAAAGGAGTAGCCGCGGAGAACTCCGACCGCTCGTGTCATCATCTGCTCCGACCCGACGGCCGGTAGCATCGACCGTGGTATTGCCTTGAACTCGACGTGTGCTATGAAGCTGAGCAACATGGCCGCCTCTTTGTTCTTCCGGATCTGGTCAAATGACACCGCCAACGTGCTGCCCACGGCATTCTGCACCTCTGGGTACCTCGTGTTGTCCGCAAACTCGGTCTCCAACAGCTCCGCCATGTCTCGTTCCGTGTTCTGCAAGAGCCAGATATACTCCGAGACCGATGCCATCGTTTCGTTCAAGTATGCTGCGGCCTGGACGATGGCCAGTGGCAGGTACGTTAGAATCTCGAGCAGCTCTGCAACGCCAGTTCTGTCTATCAGCAGTTCTCCATCGACCAGGGACTTTCTCAGCAACTCGTAGGCCTCGCTTCGGTTCATTTGCGAGAGGTAGGTCACGTCGCTTTGGGTCAGCCGGACCGCAATGCGTCGAACGCGGGTCGTGAACAGGATCCGTCCCCGGTCATTGCGAGGAAGAAAGTCGAGTATACCCTGCTCCTCACCACTCGCTATTTGTTCTTCGTCAATATTATCAATGATAAGAAGCCAGCGACCGGACTCGTCCGAGTCGAGGTAACGCTGCACCAGCTTTGTCGTCGTATTATCGTCCGCGCCGCTCAGGTCGAGCAACCGGGCTATATCCCTGTACGCCTGTTCGAAACTTGCCATGCTGATCGCCGGCACCCAGAAGACGGACCATTCCGGCCTGTTCTCCTTTACCCAGTAGGCCAGATACAGGGCCACCTGTGTTTTGCCGGTGCCACCGAGCCCGGCGAGTGAGATCTGACGAGGGCCCTCGCCATCGTTGGCGAACAGCTCCGCCTTCAGCTTGTCGATGACAGAGGCTCGCCCGACAAATCTTCGGTTCCTCTGGAACGGAATGAGGTGCAATGGACGTGATCGCGTGGGTTGTGGGCCGCCTGCTGAGGGTGAGTGTTGCTCTATTCATATGCCGAGCTCAGAGCTACTACGTACCATGCTCGTCCATGGCTTTGAGGGTAATAAACTCCTATGGACCATGAGCCAAAGCGAACAATAAGGTATCGTATTGACATACTTTCATAACCTGTTCGAAACCTTCTCCAGGCCTGCCTACAACTAAGGCATCAGCCACCGCAGCCCTCTAAGCAAACTCGACGGCGGACACACTCTGCTTTGCTTTCAAGTTCTGCACGCACTCCCGCACGCGTGACTCCTGCACCGTATCGGCCATGTACTGGTCCGTCGCCGTCTCGATCACCCCGCGCTTGTCGTATTCCTGAAGCCCGACATTCTGGAGCCCCTGCTCGACATTGAAACGGAAGAATCGTCCCTCATCATATTGGTGTCTCCATCTCTTAATAAAACGCGCGGCTGTTGCCTCCGTCTCGGTTGTGATATCAACCAGTGTCTTGAAGAACTTGTCGAGCCGATCGTCGATCGGCTTCTTGCCGGGGTTGCCCACCCCGATTGAGACGAAGCACTTGACAAGCGGCTTTAAATCGCCCGTCTCGCGACACCAGAGGTCAGATGCCTCGCCTTCCACTTGTTCAACGGGGTTGTTTGCTCCCAGCGCTCCGTCAACGTAGCGACGGGCACCTATCTGAACGGGGTCAAAGAATCCGCTCGCGGCCGAGGTCGCGAGCGCCGCCTCGCAGATAGTGCAAGGTAGGAATTTCTTCCAGGGGTAGCTATAAGCTCGGAGACGTTCGATCCCGTTGAGATCCTTCGAGGCCGCGCAAGCAAACCTAAAAGACGTTAACAAGCCGCCCGGGCCGTGAAGGAGGACGGTGTATTGACACTTTGCATCCACGGTCTTGGCCATCGTCGAACGGCGCATCCGGTGCCAGGTTGCAGCTGGCAATGACTTCCAGGATCGCCTCCTTCAGCCTTTTCGAATCGAATCGCGCTGCTACCCCGCCGCGAAAGCTGACAGGAATCCTGCGCTTTGGCTCTCTAAAGACGTCGGCGGATAGCTTGTTGTACGCTGCAATGCACTCGTCCACATCCATCTCCAGCCGCCCCAGCATAATGGCAATCAGTCTATCTAGGTAGTTAGTTTGTCGTGTTGCCGATGAAGTAGGCGCACCAACTTACCCTCCGGTGCTAGTGCCGCCGATCATATCAAAAACGTCACACGGCTTGACACGGTTAAGGCCGCTCTTCGTGCGCTCGTGATTGAGCTGGTCCATAATTCCCTTCAGGATATGCAGTGCCGACAGGCCCCGGACACCGCCTCCGTCTAGCGCCAGCAAGCAGAGGCCGGTCGTGTCGACGGGGTTGGTGTCGGCCCCGCCTGTTTGGAAACCAGGCTGCGCATGGTCCATGGTTGTCTACGAAGGTGGATGGATAGATGTGTCTGAACTGTTCGTTGAGATAGAAAAGATTTGCTGCGGAAACAGGTGATTTAGGCATAAACTTAAGGTAACCAGCCATGCTGCCCATGCAATTGCGGAGAGCCATGCTCGACCTCGCTTTGGTGTGTGGCGCAAGGAGCTGTGCACGCCAATGAAGGTCCGTCGGCAAAACTGCGCCATTTTCCTACATATATATGTATGTCCCAACCTGGGTACGTGTAGGCGCCCTTGGCAAGCTATTGTGCCGTGCAAACGGCTTGTCGCCTTGCATTCTTTGGACAATGAGGTCAAGAAGGGGAAAGTCTCGAGGCACAAAAACGATTATATCAACAGCGTGAGGGAATACGTATATCGCGCAACCACTTAGAGATCCGGCTTTGTAGAATCTAAATATACTCCCTGATTGATTGCGCGGATAATACGCGTTGAGATAGATGATGTTGGCTCTTTAAAAAGAGGTAAAAATTCTCCGGTCTTTGCCAATGTCTGCCAAGCACGGACCTATCTTCATGAGTTCGAAGAAAGAGACAAATCTATCAAAGCGCAATACGTCTTATCCGCGCGATAAATCGGGTAGTATACTCGTGGCCACTGTCCTTGCTTGACCAAGTTTCTTAGCTATTGGGTATATAATTGTTAGAATAAATATAACTAACCCGATCTTAGACGGTTCGGAAAGGGGCCATGTTTACTCTCTGGCAATTAAGCGGAGGCAGTCTGTTTAAGGCGGCGTCACATCACCAGGTGACCATCGATCAGGCACTTTACAACGGGCGCTGTACTACATCCGAGACTCAATTACGGACCTCCGGGCGGATAAGACAACTAGCCAAGACATTACCTGATCCTGAGCGGGCAGGAGGCAAGCACGGTTTCCAACAGACTTTCAGTTTCGCGTAGCCCGATATATAAACACAAGCCTGGCACCTCTTTTCAACCCACATCCATTTTCAACCAACCAACTACATTTTGCTTAGAACGTATCTACCATGCGTATCACTGCACTTTTTCTCACCTCCCTCCCCATTTGCCTTGGGGCAACTTCTACCTCCAATACCCAACCCGATGACTACGAAGCCATCCACCAGAGGGAGCCAATCCTCGCCGAGACCCTGGACACCAAGGACTGGGGTCGTCTCGGCGAGTCGATGACGCAAGACGTCGTCTACGACAGCAGGCCTCTGGGTCCGGACTACGGCGGCCACTCTGTTGGCCTCCAGCAAGTCATCGAAAACACCAAAGCCGCGTTCGGAGATGCCAAGGTTGCGCACCACGTCTCGAATGCCATTATCAAACTGAACCATGACGCGTCCAAGGCCAATGTCACCACCTAGTGCGTGAAGTCCTGTGCACTAAAGTCTTCCAGCTTGAAGCTAACTATAAACAGTATCGTCTGGTCTCGTTGGGAGCCGAATGCGCTTCACGATCCGAAGAAGACGTTCCGCATCTACGAGAGATGTGACGACGAGTTTGTGGTAGATGACGGGAAGTGGAAGTTGAAGTATAGCTTGGTCACCAACCTGGCCCCCAAGGTCGAGAATCCTTACTTCAACGACGGGAAGAACGCGTAGTACTCTGGCAGAGCCCCAACGTAGTTCTCCGCGGTACGACTACCGCATATATGAGTCCAGCGACGGCCCAGGGGCTTAAGAAACCGTGGTTCGGTCTGGCTAAATTCCCGATGTTAATTCTTCAAACCTTAAATTTTAATCATCGACGAGTAGCGTCTATTTTCGTAGCGAGTGTTGGGCTAAGGACTGTTAATTGTTAGTGAATTTGTAGCAGACGTTACCAAGGAAGCTGATGGATGCAGTGTCCTTCATTGCGAATGAGTGAGATGGATAACTATCATACGTAGGTTCCGGGATGCTCTTCCAGCACAACATTGAATATCCCCGATGGAAAAGTTGTGACTAGGGTCTAGATGGGTGGGATATTATGAGGTTGTTCTGAAAGACTGCCAGCAAAAGCGAGTTGATGAAGGTCAAGATTGAGAGGAAGGCTTGAAATAGGATTCCACATAAAACCCCGAAATGAAATTATGTCTTTGGTACAGAAATGCTTGGCCAAAAGTTGGTTCCGCTCAGACAACATCCAGCGGCATGCGGTATGCCGCGGGTCGGACTTAGTGCTGTTTTGTCGCGCGCGGCGTCGAAGTTCCTGCAGTCTAGGTCGTACACCACGGATTACACGAGGGCTAGATTCATTGGTATGGAGGATGATACGATGCTTAACGATGCGAAAAGGCGTTTCATAATGGGCCTACATTTTTTTCTTCTCCAGCTGATTCAGGGAAAGGAGCTAGAGCAGACACTCGTCCGGTACGCTCTCAAGGGTCAGGGCAGGATTTGGCTTCCAGGTTCCGGCACCGTTGGTTCTAGTTGAGCGACAGAGGTCCGAACTGGGGCAAAGGAAACGTAATTTTGGAAAAACATCTACCCAGAGAAGTAGGGGGTAGAAATAGCGTTCTGTCAATTACTCCAACTCGGTTTCGCCAAACCGAGCACAAGGAAAGGGGCAATGTTTACTTCTTGGCGGCTAAGTGGAACCAGCCCCTGAAAGCAGCAGCAGAATGCTCAAATACCTTACTACCTACCTACCTACCGAGGTAGGCAGACTTCCGGCTGAAACCGCCGTTGAGCAGGAAGCTGCGACTGTTATGCACGTCAATTTCCTCGCGGCCAGTGACCGTGCTCGGGGTATTTCTTCTCCTTACCACACCTCACCACAGAAACAGGCAAGACCTAATGCCCGACCACCTCCGCCACCTAAATACGACACAACAACACTACCATGGGCGAAGGGGTGCGTTTAAGCGAAGATGAGTTTCGCGAGATTTACCAAAAGAGCTACACCACGTGGCTCGTTCTATTCTCGATCGCAACCAGATACCCATCCCTCCCGACCCAGCACCTCTCGGCCGAACACGCGTTCTTTTTCCATCCCATCTTCCCGAGAGGCCTTCTACTCGGATCTGGCTTTTACACTTTCAACAATCGGCGGTACGCGATCTGTTTTGCCAACTGGGGGTTAACGAGCCCAAAATACAACCCCTGCCCTCATCAGGCGCCAATCTTCGATTTACCAACGGTATTTGCGATTGGTACGCGGAATCCCGTATCGGCTCGGCTGGCCATTTCCGAGGAGCCCGACTGTTCCCCGGACTAGAAGTCATGGTTCGTTGAAGGGGAACAGAACTATCTTTCGATCCTGATACTGGCCTGGGCGTACATCATGTCGGCACGGTGGGCTGAAATGATGCCTGGGAGGTGCGTGATTCGTTATTCGTCTTCAAAGGCCCAGGATGTCGAGGACATGGAACCAGGGGGGAAAGGGACGGCCCAGCCCAGCGTGGTTGTGGATATTGGTAAAGCTACTCCAGACGAAACCCGCTGGTGGGCCGCCGTGCTGGCACCAGGGCGGGGCTGGTTGGCGGCCACGACCCGGGGCAAGGAATCGTTTTGGTCTCCCTGGTGTACTCGGATCCAATCTGGACCGCAATTTGCTATATCACGATGGCCGAGATCAGGTAAACCACCTCCGACACGATTCAAGACGATTACGTCGTCCCGGGAGGCCCTCCGCTTCCTCAACAAGTTCTGCATCCGTCACGGCGTGGTAGCCCAGAGCCATGCCGCGCTCGCCGCCGTTCTTCTCTTGCCATCGGTTCCCGATAGCACCAAGTTACTGCGTTTGCCAGCTGTCGTAGTCAACCAAGAAACAACGTTAGTCAACAAGGAGCCGGCGTCTTACCTCCGCCACGATTGGTTATTTGAATCGCCGGCGATACTTGACAGACTGGTTACCCTAGGGTGCAATGTCCATAGTACCGAATCCATGCTTCTCAGCGCCTTTTACGAACCCGGCATCGAATGCAACGCGGTCACCCCCTGGCTCCAGGGTGCTCTGGACGTTATCGACTCGATCGTCGTGAACAAACCCTTGGTTTTTGGCCGCATGATAATGGAGCGGAGGCCCAGTGTGGCCTTTCTTTGGGTTGGCGCAATTATCCTAGGCTTGGACAAGGAACTGTTGGCATCCGTTCGGCTTGGGCGCTTGCCCTGCAACCTGAACGCCGCAGCATGGTCCGGCTCGGAGCAAACCTTTCTTCAACAGCCCGTCCGGGAACCGCTCGAGGTCAACGGAATGATAACTCGGGCAGATCAGTGTCGATTGCTAGCCATGTGGCAGGCAACGCGACCTTTTGTGGAACCGGAGTGCCCGTGGGCGCCGTCTGGATCAACATCGTTGGAGCATGTTGATCCTGATGTCCGGCTCCATTCTTCGTGCGGCGGGCATCAGCTGCAATTACTCGGGTTCGTGTGGCTCCCGGACCCGGCGGTCAAGCCAATAAACGCCCCTGGTATTACAGCTATCGAGGAGGGCTCCGACACCACCCCTCCGGAGCCGAGGCAGCTAGCTCTCGATGACTGGGAAATGTATTTCCGGACTCAGACCGCGTCGAATGATGCGACCCACAGAACGTTTGTGTACATGGCCGCCATTAACCCTTTTTCACACTATGACCAAAGACAATGGATGCTCGAGTGGTTGACCATGGACGACAGCCTGACTCTGACAGCTGGGCCATCCGACGACGAGGAAACTCTTAACGGGAAAACCCTTGTGGGTGGTGGGAGTTCAGAATCCGACCATAACGGCGGCCGTGAAGGCAAAAACCCATCGGAGCCAGACTCGGGATGATAGGAACTTTGGGTTGGTGATGAGTCGCCGTCGCCCACACTCATTGTTCCTTTCTGACCTCTACCTAGGTACAGTACCCAGCCAAGTCCTCAGCGCAGTTACAACCCCTTTCTCCCTACAGATTTACAGATTCTTTCCCCTCAGACTTTGCACCACCCACAAGAATTACCAATACCGCAGTAGCTCTAGTTGTTACCGGTTATGTAAAATGACAGAGCCGTGGGAGGCGCTAGCAAAGCACACAGAAATCCCACCATGCAGCGGAGCCCGCGGATCGTTGGTTATGAAGCCGCTAAAGAGCCGGAAGATAGCCGTCGGGAGGTTGATCGGCCCAAACTCTCCAAGCGGGGTTTGAGTGGAGTAGAAGACATAAATGTATTCGTCAAGATGATGATAACTTTGCCCGTGGTAGATTTGACACCTCGTTGAGGTGGCCGATGTGTAGTGCTCCCCGCGTGTTGATTTTCTCCGTGGGTTGCCTGGGCCAGTCCCGTTGTTTCTTGTTCCTCTGAAGTAATTGGTCTGTATCGTTCACCCTGGCTAACCAATATTGTCTTGAGGACCACGACTCAATATCAAACTTCCTTGGTGCTGTAGCAAGGCCTCAACGTAGTGGGTTCGTTTATCTAAAGCGGCAGATCCCCTGTTGGTATGTCTCTCTTCTTCACCTCGAGCTGAACAGAGGGATCAACAATCATGTAGAAACCGTATGGTATGCTCTTGGGCTCACAACCCTCGGCCAGTCGAATGTCGTACTTGAGGAGAATGTGAGCTAACGCGAGCTTCAACTCGTTGCTCGCAAAGAAGCGCCCGGGGCAGATGTGCCGGCCACCGCCAAACACGTTGTAGGTCGGGCTGGACTGGACGAATTGGCTAGCCTTGTCGCCCTCTTCACGCTTGCGTAAGAAACGGCGGGGGTCAAACTCGTCCGGGTTTGGGTAGACGGAGGGATTCCACAGGTCAGTGGAGTCGACCATGATGTGGGAGCCACGGGGTATCACTTTGCCGTCAGGGAGTGCTGTGTCTTTGAGAGCTGTGCGCTCGAGGACCACTAAAAGAGAAATGTTAGCACAGATAGGCACTCGCCAGAACTCCAGAGCGAAGAAATCAAGTACGTACCTGGGCCGCTGCACAGTCGTTGCGTCTCCTTCATGAAACTGTCCAGCAAAACCATGCCAGACAACGCCGCAACCGTTATTCCCTGCGCTTCAATCTGCTCCTCCACCTCACTCCGCAACTGCCCAACCAACTCGGGCCGCCGCGCAACCTCCACCAACAACTGCCGAAACAGCTCCGCCGTCGTAAACAGCGCCGCCATCGCCAACGACAGCTGCACATCCCCCGCCTTCGCCCTCCCGCCCGACGCCTCCTCCGCCCACTCAACCGCATCCTCATACACCGGCCCCTCCCTCCCCTCCCTCACCGCCCTCTTCCTCTCCTCCCTCCTCCCCTCCAACACCCCATCCATCACCGCCCGCGCCCGCGCCACATACCCCCGACACACAGCCACATTCGGCAGGAACCAATGCACCACGGGGCGCGCCCAGGCAGGGTAGCGATGCAGGTCGCTCACCCCGGCAAAGTAGGCGCCCACATAGCCCTGCACGATGGCCAGCCACTCCGGGTCGGCGGCCTTTTCCGGCCCCGCGAACACCGACGACGCGGCGCGCGCGATCACGCCGAGGGTGTCGGCGTGCCAGTTGAGGCGGCGCCAGGATTGGGCGTTGGTGCCGCCCCAGAGGGCGGGCAGGCCGTGAGAGAGCGCGGCGTGCATGGCGGCGACGGTGGCGTTGCTGGAGCCCATCTTGGTGTTGATCAGGTTGATGAGCATGCAGGACGGGTCGTGCAGCAGGGCCTGGGGCTCGAAGCCGGGGATGTCGGCGAAGAAGTCTTCGCGCACGAGTTGTTTGTGGTCGAGGTCTTTGTTGGATTTGACCCAGGCGGTGAGGGAGGAGGGGAGGATGATCTTTTGGTTGTGGGGGATGGCGATGGTGATGGGGCCGCCGTGGTGGGTGGCGAGGCCGGCGGTGATGAGGTGTTTGGCATTTTGGCGGGATTCGCGGTAGGCTTTGCGGCGCAAGAAGTCGTTGGGGTAATTGTTGACGATGGGGAAGGGTGATCGTCGTCGTCGCCGGAGGAGATAGTATATGCTCGCTAGAATCGTGAGAGCTGTCCATGTGCGGACGCTCAGAATGAATTCGACCAACATCTTCGTTTAGAAGTTGCAGATACCGGTGGGTGGCAGCGAGACGGAGGTAAATTATTAATTATCCATATTCAAGGTGCCTTGGCAGTTCTTATAGAAACTGAATAGGTTGTGATTGTGAAAAGCAAGTGAAATTTGTTTGTGGGGGGCCAAGAATGGTTCAGTATGAATCATCGCGACAGGGTCAGGATCTCCGATCTCAGGGAGATCGACAAGTCTAACATTGGAGGTTTCTCACGTAATTTTCAGTGTCAGACGCTGGCCAGAAACCTTTCTGAAGATATTTACCAATATATTGACTTCTAAATTGCCCTTGGTTTACGTGAAAAAGAATCATTCATTACACTGTGGGTATAATATTACCTGGGATTCCTTTCGAACCTGGTGGAAGTAGTGTTTCTTCCCCGGGGAGATTATACAATCTTAGCGGGCAGGTGATGTCTGGAAACAGCTCCAGTTCCCAGTTCATATACAAACATAAAACTAATTTTTGAGCGTAGTTATATGATATGATATAATTAGAGTAATGTGGTGTATAACTAAAGCAATGTTCCAAGCTACTATGAGGCTATCTCTTTGACATTCGTGTTACGCTCATTAAGCCACAGAAGTTTCAACTCCGAGCCGCAACATTCATAATGCCCAATCGGTAACGGTAAAAACTTCAATACTATGGCGCGTGGCTAAATCGTACGAGAGGCGGCGTGTGCGGGGAAGAACACGAGATTGTCATATGGTGGTCACCCCATGATTTGGAGAGGGACTACTCAACCCCTGACTTGGCCAAATCTATGGCGTCACTCGATCAGATCGTTCTCAACTGCCCAATATCCAACACACCCAAATTACAGTGGCAATACCCAACAATGCTGAGCATTTGATGCGTACCAGCTCGCATTGAGCCTGCCGTTTTCGTTGAAACCGACAGTCACAAACGCGGCAAAGACTGTCCCGATGAGCGGTTCAAAGCAGCTGGCTCTGAAGGCCCTCCCTGCCATGGTAATGGAAACCATCGGCGGGAGATCACGGCCGATCTACACTTCAGTCTCTCGTTCCGGGATCCTCACTCACCTGGCATCACGGTCATCCTCATCGAGAACCCCCCTCAGCGCCTACCATCGTCACTTACCTGCAACAGCCCAACACTCACACTTCACCACCTCATCCTACCGCGCCACCGAAGGCAGCAGCGAACCCCACGCGCCCAAATGGAAGCCGCCCACGGATGAAGGGCTCAAGCAGCGGCCCGTCCTCGTGGTCGGAGCCGGCAACATCGGCCGCCGGGTGGCCCTCGTTTGGGCCTCCAACACCCGGCCGGTCACCATCTACGACATCTCCCCCAGTGCGCTGCAGTCGGCCACCGAATATATTACGGACAACCTGGCGGCCTACTGCACGGCGCGCGGCACGCACCCGGGCCACGTGCGCACCACGAGCGACCTGCGCACAGCGACCACGACGTCGGGCTTCCCGGCGCGCGACGCGGCCGGCGCCATCACCGCCGAGGAGCACACCAAGGCCCCCTGGCTGGCCATCGAGTGCCTGCCCGAGTCGCTGCCCCTGAAGACGTCGGTGCTGGCGCTGCTGGAGCGCTCGCTGCCGGCCGATTGCGTGCTGGCGTCCAATAGCAGCAGTCTGACGACGGCCGAGATGGCGGCCGAGGGCCCGCTGGATCATCCGCATCGGCTGCTGAATACGCATTACTTCATCCCGCCGCGGAATAGGATGGTGGAGCTGATGTCGTCGGGGGCGACGGCGCCGCCCATCTTTTCTTTCCTGGCTGCGCAGATGCGCCGGGTGGGGTTTGCGCCAGTGATCGTGCCGCGGGATATTCAGTCGAGGGGGTTTGTGTTCAATCGGATTTGGGCGGCTTGTAAGCGGGAGACGTTGGCAGTGCTGGCTGAGGGGGTGGCGGAGCCGGCGGATGTGGATGCGTTATTTAGGGATTTCTTTCATGCTGAGAAGGGACCGTGTGAGAGGATGGATGAGGTCGGGCTGGATACTGTGGCCAGGGTGGAGCAGCATAACTTGGAGAGGAAGCCTGAGCTGGCTAGTGAGGGGCCGTTGAAATGGTTGAGGGAGAATTATGTTGAGCTGGGGAAGTTGGGAGAGAAGAGTGGTGATGGTTTGTTCACTGGTGAGGATAGGGATAAGCTGAGGGAGAAGCATTATTTGGAGAGGTATAAGGTTGTCGAGGAGACGTCCGGGGCTTAGATTGTCCGTCTTATGATAGGGATTTGAGTTGGGAGTTGAAGGGCGTGGGTCTGTTAACTTGTTTCATGGATAATACGGATGAAGAAAGGGCGTGCAATCAAAGAAAGCTGTTGAGAAAACGGGTCAGTTTTCACCACGCGTGCCTTCCTGTGACACCAAGTAATCCCAACCAAGGAGGCCGGCAGGTCTGTTACGGTGTCACCTCAGTAGTCAGCTACCTTAGTCACAAGCGTACATGTACCGACCTGTCTTCACGGAGATCATTCCGGAGATGTCAATCAAAGGCGCATCAGACGAACTCGAAGAGCAGGAAGGCGTCACGGTGACGATAAGGCATGCTTCTGCCAAACTGCCAATGTTAGGGGGCACAAACCAGAGGAGGAATGTGCCACCCAGTAGTCGGGTAGATAACGGCTTACATTTCAGCACTTCCTGTCAGTTTCACCAAGATTTGTGGGTTGACTTTTCAAGTTGTTTACCTGCCTCTTGCTGCTACCGATAATACTCGACTTCATACTCCAGACTTCTTCAACAGAATTCTTTCAAAGTTCTTCGAGCACAGGTGACAGGCTACCCAAGGAACACCACAACTCCAAACAACCCCATCACCATCACCATCGCCATTATGGCTGTCTCATTCCGCACCCCCTATTTCATCACGGGCGGCTGCCTCTGCAACAGCCTGCGCTATCGCGTCGACTTCCCCGAGAACCACGATTTCAAAGCCTCGGTCAGTCCTGTACTCCTCCCCACTCACGCCCTTCCGTGAGGGTGCCAAACCACAGAATCCCCGCTAACCAACGCACCTTGTGCGCCCCATGTGCAGTCCAACCACTGCCAGTGCACCCAATGCCGCAAGCAGGGCGGCGGTCTCTTCTTCAGCTGCCACTTAATCTCTCCGGCCAGCACCCACTTCAAGTTCACCTCCTCCACCGACACGCTCAAGGCTTATCGTGCCAGCTCCAGGGGCGAGCGCGTCATCTGCTCCAAATGCGGCTCGTGGATTTACTGGAGACCGACCGGCGAGGACGGAGGTGACTACCTCTCGTTTACCGTCGGCACTGTCGACCCGCTGTACCTGTTCGGCGAGGGCGCCGACGGCGTCCAGGTGCCCAAGGGCGGGTTCGGGTATGCCCTGGCGAATGGCATGGGTGGCAGCTGGTTCTCGGAGAACGAGATTGAGGGCATCACCGACTACATGGCGATTCTGGCGAATAAGAAGAAGTGATCGGGAAGGGATGGGGGCCAGCTTCGGAGGGGAATTCTGGGGGGGTGTGTGACAGTGATGGTCATCGATGGCGGTGGTTAATTTAGTGGCCACAATGGGCTGCGCCCTCAGCCGTTGCGCTCTCTTCAGCACCAAGCTCCGGCTAGGTAGCCCAAGAATTATAGGTTGTCTCCAATGATAGCTTTGGGCATCCCGTGAATCATCATCCTTCATCTCCCTCAGTGATACGGACTAGATGGTCGCACAGCATGGCTCGGGGGGCTCTGTGATCCCTGCGAGACTGGTCTGCCGATCTGGGCGGGCTCCGGTGGAGGGACATAGTTCTCGGGAAGATTGCTTTCCTCGCAATGCTTGGCTGCATTGTACTTCTTGAACGCCGTCTGCACTAGCAGACCAACCTCTTTCCGGTCTCTGCCAATAACGCCCACTGCCAACAGCGCCTCAGTTTGTTCGATCCTTGTATGACATTTCAGTCCCCACGCCCTAGGGAAAAGGAGAAAGGGGAGAACACAGTCATGGGCAAACTTACCAATCCTGGACTCGCCGAAACTCGGCACGATCGTGATACAAGCGGTCCGGCAAGCCCTGGCCCTTGATTAAGGCCAGCAGGCCCGCAATAACAGTGTTGATGGCACCAAGCAGCGTGATAGCAACCACGTAATTCCCCGCACCCGGGCCCCTGAACACAACACAAGCCACCGGTCAACACGCACACAGACACACATCAAGCCCGCACAACAGAGAGGGCAAAAAGGGAAAACACACGCACAACAGCAAAAGAAAGGGGACGCTCACAACGCCGTCAGCGAAGCACCAATAATAATCTGCGAGACGTGGCTCGCATTGATGACAAACGACAGCAGGTGGAACCGCAGCGCCTTGCGCCGCACCTCGCCCCGCGTCGCCGCGTAGATTCCCCCCTCCGCTGCCACCGCTGCCACCGCTGCCGTCGCTGCCGTTACCGTGCGCCGCCCAGCTTCCAGCGACGCTGGGTCCGTCGTCGTCGTTGCAGCCGGGTCTGTCGCCGTCGTTGTTGCACTGTTGAGGAGGTTGTTGTTGATGTTGCTGAGATCGAGGTTGAGGTGGCTGTTGATCCCCACCGCCTGCCGGAAGATGGCCAGGTTCTCGTCGTTGGGCCGCCGCATGTGCAGCCCCGCCGGCGCGCCCCATGGTGCTTCGGTGTCGGGTTTGGATGGGGTGGTGTTGAGTTGCAGGCCGAGTCCGATGGGGTTCTGGTGGTCTGTGGTGGCGCTGTTGACGTGGCCGATGATGGTAGATCCGGCGCCGACGCTTCCACGTGGCTCTGTGTCCGGGGCTGGGGAGGAGAATTCGGCGGCGTGGAGCTGGGTTGGGGATGTTGGGTTGGGGGTTGTGGTTTGTGGCGCTGTCATTGTTACTGCTGGATGGGTGAGGGGTGTTTGTGTTTGGTTTGTGGTTGTCAGTTGTAGTCTTGAGAGAATGTGTAAAGAGCGTTGAGTCGTTGCCGTTGTCGGGTCGAGTTGGTGAGCTCCGTGCGTCTGACATCATGAGATTCCACTGCCCCTCCGGTTCTCTGTCAGTGACAGGGAGACAGTGGTTAAGTAATTGATAGGGGTGGTCCTCATTGATGTCCATATAGACCATATCTCAACCAGGGCTTGCGTGAAATGCGCAAATACAAGTTCCAGAGGCATCCACTCTCGCGCACCCCCGAGAAATACCCTCTAGCTTATTGTCCGCAATGGAAAAGAAGTAACAGAGCCCTACGAACCATGAATAGGTTCAAGATTACCGACTACTAGGATATCCGAGGCGTACGCACAAGGACGTTGTATGGTGTAGTGATGACTGCTCCATAAGAACATTACAACCTTGCCATCCGCTTCTTCAAGTCAAGCTAATTAGATTCTCTATTTTCGAAACCAAGTATCGAGGACACCTGATGAAGCCAGATTAGAGCAGTGGCTGTTCAAAGTAGGGGCCTACCGCATCACAACGTCAAGGCTACCTACCTAGGCATATGGCGTCGGCAAGGACATGCGGCGGGGCGTAACAACTCAACACCACCACCACCCCACCCCTCTTCGCCCTCTCCCCGACCTCACACTTTCATCCCATTCTCCTCCACCTTCCGCCCCCGCTCATCGTACAAAATACTACTAAACGCCTCAAAATCCCCCTCATCCACCAACCGCACCTCATCCTCCGTATCCGGCGGCAGGCGCGTGTACAAGCCCCTCCCCGCCCTCGGCCACAGCGCCGCCAGCGGGTCATACTCCTCCTCCTCCTCACCGTCACCCTCCAGGCTGCCCTCCTTCTGACTCCCGCCCTTCCCGTTTTTCCCGCCACCACTAGCAGCAGCAACCTTCCTCACAAAATTAATCTGCCCCGTCGGGTGAGCATCCGCACGTGGGAACAGCCCTTCCGTGGTCGTGCCCGCAAAGATGGACCTCGTCCCCCCCGCCTGATAAGGCTGGTGTTGCTGTTGTTGCTGCTGCTGTTGTTCAACAGGGAAGATAGGCAGGTCCGGGTGGGTCTCCAAAGATGCCATCAGCAGCGCCACCAGCTCCTGCTGCGGCAGCGTCGAGAGGTAAGCTCGTTTCTGCTGGGCAGGCTTGCCCGCCCAGCTGCCTTTCTCCTTCTCCTTCTCCGCCCTGTTCCCACCACCCCTCCCCCCCGCCTGGTGCTGGTGATGGCCATGACCGCCGTGATGGTGGTGGTGGTGGTGCTGCTGCTCGCCGCCCTTCTGGCGCTTCGCGGCATGCCTCTCCTTCTTGGCCACGCAGGCGCCGCAGAACCAGACCTTGCCGCGGTCCTGCACGATGTCGTTGGCGATCCAGGGGTCGTGGCACAGCTGGTGCCAGCACTCGTCGCAGCCGTCGCAGAAGACGATCTGGTTGGCCGCGGGGCTGTGCATGCGGCTGCACTTGAGGCAGAGCGCCTGCTCGGCCGTGCGCTTGCCGTAGTGGTGGGCCGGTGCGCGGGGCCGCCGGCTGGCGGCGTCCATGGCCGCTGGGTCGTAGGCGGCGGGTTTGAGGACTTGTCGGCCGGACTTGGTCATGGTGAGGGGTGTTGGGGTGAGTGGGGTGGTTGACTCCGGTGGTGGTGCTGCGAAGGAGGGTTCCGGGGAGGAGAGGCTGGAGGTGCTGCTCGTGTCGTTGTCTCGGTCCTCGTCGGGTTGGGGTTTGGTGCGTTTGCGTTTGACGTGCGGGCCGCGGGGCCCGGTGACGGGCTTGGTTTTCTTGATCTTGCTCTCGGAAGAGAGGACTTTGGAGACTGCGGTCTTGATGGGAGCCGGTTTCGAGGCGTTTGTGAGGCCGGCGGTGACCTTTCTAATGGCGCTCATGCCCGCGGTGCTACCTGTGGGCTTCGAGGCTATCGGTCTGGGTGCGGGAAGTGTAACGGATGGTAATGGGCGGGCTGGGGGGATGGCGGGCATCTGCATGGTCATCTGAGTCGAGGTGTTCATTCCCATGACCAAGCGTCTCTTGACATCCTCGTAGGTTGCAGAGGGGATGTTGGCCGTAACAGCATGTGAGTGGGAGACATGTGACAAAGCGGCGCTTAGGCTACTCGGTTCGCCTTTCATCCTCTTCAGAATCATTTGTGTGGCGGCGGTGAATTGCGGGTTGTAGAGGGGCCGAGATGCCGAGAAGGAGGTTGTTGGCGTAGGGCTGGGTCTGGATACACTGGGTCTTGGTTCTATTCCAGGAGTAGGAGTTGGGACTGTTGGTGTTGGGCTGGGTTTGGGTAGGCTGGTTCCGGGTCCTGGTTCAGCGTTCGGAGCTGATCCGGCACTGAGAGCCAGGGCTGGGGCCGGATCAAGGGGCGACCCTCCCGTGGAGTTGTCGACCGCATCTTTCGAGGTTCCGTCATCTGCCATCTGAAAAGGAGTAATAATTAAAGAAAATAGTCAAGATATCTGTAACGACTAGCAGCTCGGTGGCTCTCCTCGTGCCTTAGACAGGTGACTAGTGGGGTATTATAAAGCAACACGATGTACACGATGTTGGGCTCGGTGTCGGGAGTTCGCCTCGGTTGTAAGTTTGTCAAGGGTACGTGATTCGCGTTCCCTGCGCGAAGGTTGCAAGTTTGACATTTTAACCCCAAATATCACGTGAGTTTCACGTGTACAGCCCTAACCCTTATGTTGATCCAATTCCCTTTGGTGGTCCTTAGGGGTCATCCACAAAGGTCTCTACGTGCTTGTTTCCTTTTGTGGTATTGACCGCAAGTTTTGACTGTAGTTACTGCTACCTAATAACGCCCCTCTCCCTCAAAACTTGCACCTGGGCCTCGTCCATCCCCAGATGATCCCGTAGAATCTCATCCGTGTGCTGTCCCAGGGTAGGGGGTGGACTACGGATCCCAGGCTTGCTCTCCGAGTATTTGACAGGCGTATTGAGCAGCTTTATTGACCCGCATTCCTTGTGGTCTACCTCCACGACCATGTTTCTTGCCTTGGTCTGAGCGTGTGTCAAAGCCCCCTGCACGTCATTGACAGCAGCATAGGGCATGCCCTTACCCTCGAAGGTATCCAGCCATTCCTGTGTCGTCTTGGTCACCGTGATGGCCTCGATTTCGGCCTCAAGTTCGTCACGGTGAGCGACTCGAGACGCATTGACTTGGAATTTGGCGTTGTTCTTCCACTCGGGCCGGCCCAGCCCATCGCAAAGAATACCGAACAGCTTGTCGTTACCTCCGCCAAAGAGGATGTCACCATCCTTGGTTTTGAAGGACTTGTACGGAACGATGGAGGCTAGACCTGTCAGTACGAACGCTTTAAGCGGGGGCGCGTGTATGAGTTACATACGATGAGCCGTCCCCCATCGGCCAGTATCCTTTTCCCCGCTGATTAGGCAGCTGCTAGCGATATTGGTTAGGGTCGCCGTCTGGCAGTCACTCAACGCGGCGTCAATGTGCTGGCCCTTGCCGGTCTTCGCACGTGCGAGCAGCGCGGCCATGATGCTGTTGCTCGTGTACAGCCCCGTGGTTAGGTCGGTGACGGCAACACCAACCTTGACCGGCGGCCCGTCTCGGCTGCCGGTGATGTGCATCAGGCCAAACTCGGCCTCGACCATCACATCATAGCCGGGGCGCTGTGAGTACGGTCCCGTCTGGCCATAACCAGTTATGGACGCGTAGATGAGGGCTGGGTTGATCTTATGGATGGTTTCGTAGTCCAGGCCGTACTTCTGGAGAGACCCGGGAATGTAGTTCTCAACCAAGATGTCGCACTCGGCGGCCAGCTTGTGGAGGATCTCAACGCCGGCGGGATCCTGGAAAGACAGGGCCAGCGACTTCTTGTTGCGGTTCACCTGGACAATTCAGCAGCCGTTCGGGCCAGCCTTCCTGGGTTGCTATTACTCACGCTAAGGAAGTAGGCAGACTCACCGGGGCCCTCATGTAAGGAACCGGCCTTGTAGGTAGCATACGGCGGCCCCCATGCTCGGGTGTCGTCGCCCCTGATCGGGTGTTCTATCTTGATCACCTCGGCGCTGGATCGGTATCAGCAACTGACACTATCCTTTTCCGGGCTCGAGCATGGTGCTTACCCGAGGTCTCCTAGAATCTGAGTGCAGTACGGCTGAAGGGGTGGTCAGTCACGGAATAAGGCTTGCTTGCGTTGTACGTGTGTTGTCTCACTCCGGCAAGGACTCTTGTCATATCCAACACCCGATACCCTTCAAGCGGGAGTGTCCCTTGTGCCGAGGCCGTAGCGGAGACGGAGAAGCGCCGACGGCCCGGCACATCTCGGACCGGGATTCGCCCGAATGATACGGGCCGAAACACACCAAGTTGGCAACCCAACGTCCGGCTCACCCGGCTCATGGTGGGATTCATCGAGCGTCCAGTCGGTCAGTAGAGAGAATGAAGAAAAGGAATGATGGGCCAGAAACAAGATTTCAGGTGTTTCTTGGATGCGGGTGTGATGCGCGCAGAAACGAGGAGCACACAACCAAAGTGGTATCCGGCTTTCGTCCGGTTTAGCGTAGTTACCCGGAGCCGAGGAAACAAGGATCGCCATTCACTGATTCCACAGAGCGGCCGGTTCCGGAAAGGGAGCGGGCGGGTAACTCGGGTTCAAGGCATTGTATTCGAGCATGAACTTTAGGGGCTCAATGTAGGGTTACAGAGTCATTTCTGGAGTCTCGATGAGAAGGAGCCCCTCATGGGCCTGTTTACCTAAGGTGTGTTTGTGCAGGGGGTGTACTTCGTACTTCGTATCCAATTGACAGTTCCGTACCAGGTCGGTAACTTTGTATGTACATACCTGTAAGTTACCCCTTCAAGCCAGGGAAACGACGCTCGGGCCACCGAGCCTTCGTAACCGCAACGGGAAACTTCCAGGCCTCGCCTTCCAGCACCCTCAGCCGCGCCAAAATATTCCATAACCGCGTTCAACTTCCCGACTCCCACACCCATCACCAACCACCACTCCAACCCACCCCAATAGCCACCAGCACCACCAATTGACCGTCCCGCACAAAATGGACTACCAAAACCGCGCCGGTTCCAAATTCGGCGGCGGCGGCGTGGCCTCGCACAGCGCCACCAACGCCGACCGCCGCGAGCGCCTGCGCAAGCTCGCCCTCGAGCAAATCGACCTCGACAAAGACCCGTACATCTTCAAGAACCACCTGGGCTCCTTCGAATGCCGCCTCTGCCTAACAGTACACCAAAACGACGGCTCCTACCTCTCGCACACCCAAGGCAAGAAGCACCAGACCAACCTCGCGCGGCGCGCCGCGCGCGAGCAAAAGGAAGGCAAGGGCGAGGTCGACCCCCACACAGGCCTGCCCGTCGGCGTAGTCGGCGCCGGGTTCGCGGCGCTGGGCCTGGGCGCCGGCGCCGGCGGCCCGCGCAAGAACGTGGTCAAGATCGGGCGCCCCGGGTACAAGATCACCAAGGTGCGCGACCCGATCACGCGGCAGCAGGGCTTGCTGTTCCAGCTGCAGTACCCGGACATTGGCACGGGCGTGGCGCCCAAGTGGCAGGTCATGAGCGCGTTTTCGCAGCGCGTCGAGGACCCGGACCGTAATTTCCAGTACCTGCTTGTTGCGGCCGAGCCGTACGAGACGTGTGGCTTTAAAATCCCCGCGCGCGAGCTGGATAAGCGGGAGGACCGCCAGTTTGAGTATTGGGATCCGGATGCTAAGGAGTATTGGGTGCAGATCATGTTTATGACGGAGCGCGAGGAGCGGTTCAATGCTGCGCCGGGGTTGACGGGGAGGCGGTGATGGGTAGGCGGGCAAACAAACCTACCTGGCTGAGAATTGTAGGGGAAACAAGCAGGGTGTAGCGAAAAGGAGCTGCAGCAAACTGGTGGGATGCCGTCGACATTTGGTCCCGACACATCACGGACGCAACCACGGGCTGGATCAACGACACAGGCCTCGAACCAACGGCGCGTTTTCAGGACGAGGTCGCTTTCGGGCCGAGACCCGTTCTATCATTGCAGAGCCAGAGAGGCGCATAGGCGCAGGACATCAATGTCAACACATGAGGAGTGTAACGGGACGCTGTAAGGCTACACGCAATTTGGCAAACCATCTCGGAGCTAACAGTCGGACAGCTAAACCATAGTTTGGAGCGCCCAAGATTGAATACACCGGGAAACCATCTATTGACGGTTCAGTGGGCACTATATAGATATTTCACAAAGAATAATCATGACAACACAATGTTCCACATACGCAAAATACGTTGCCCGCCTCCCAAAACACTCTACATTGCCATTCCTCTTTCTCCGCTAGACCTTGACTATACCTCAACTATGCCATGCTCACACCCCTCACCGGCCACCGCGACAAACTCTCGGAAGAAACCCAAGTAGATGGAAAACCCAGCCAAGCTACCACCGCTACAAAATGTCGGCCACAGGCAACAACTACCGTGCATGACACCGCTCAGTCTATCCATCAAAGCCAAAACCCGGGTTCGCAACAAAGTCCCTTTTTACCCCTCTTCGCTCAGCAGACAAATCACCGGAAGTTGTTATCGAACCGCTTGAACGTGTATCCGATAAACGGCAGGCTCATCTCGGGGCTCTCCTCCTGCTGGCCTGCGGGGGCGCCGCTGGCGGCGCTGCGGGCCTGGGCGGCCTTGAGCATGGTCGCGTTGTCCGTCTGGTCGATTTCGTCGGTCGGGAAGTAGGTCGTGTCGATGTTGGACGTCAGGCGCGGCTCGAACGGCGCGCGGATCCGGCGCAGGCTGTCGAACTCGACGCCCCGGAAGAAGGAGTGGCTCTTGATCTCGTGCGCGCCCCCGCGGCCGAGCCGGTTCTCCGAGTTGCAGATCAGGCTAGGTAGGGGTTTAGTAAAAGGGTTAGGTATGGAGTGAAGGCTGGTTGGTGTCTTACCTCCGTATCAGATTCTCCGCTTCCACGCCGAGCTGGATGTCGTCAGGGAAGTAGAGTGATTGCCTCCAGTTGACGATCTTGCGGTAGGTGTCGTGGCTGTCCTCGGCGCAGAATGGCGGCCAGCCAACTAGGCACTCGAACATGATGGTGCCGAGCGACCACCAATCGCAGTCGAAGGAGTACCCGTGCCCGGTGAAGATCTCGGGCGCGATGTAGTCGGGTGTACCAACCGTCGAGTACGCCATCAGTCGCCTCGACCGCCTCCAGTCGTTGATCTGGGACCGGTTGCTGACCGTCAAGTTAATCTGATCGATGGCGATCGAGTTCCGGTTATCACGCGGCTTGTTCGACTTGCCCTGGAGGAGCTGTTGGTAGTAGTTGTTGTCGTGGAGTTTGTGGAAGCCCGTCGAGAGACCGAAATCCGTCAGCTTGACGTGGCCACCCCGGTCGAGAAGGATGTTGTCTGGCTTGATATCTCTACGTCTCGTTAGCTCCGTGCCTAGTACCCCTTCTCGTGCTCCCAGCCTGCGCGCACCTGTGAATAAAGCCCAACTTGTGGACAGCGTCGATAGCCAAAACGATCTCGGCGATATAAAACCGGGTGATGTCCTCCGAAAAGATTTCGTATTTGATCAACATGGTCATCAGATCTCCACCGGGCAAGAATTCCATCAACATGTACAAGAAGTTGGTGTCCTGGAAGGTGGTGAAAAGCTTGACCACCCAAGGGCTGTCGGACTCGGCAAGAATATCACGCTCTGCGCGGACGTGGGCGAGCTGGTCCTTCTTGAACATCTCCGTCTTGATCAACGACTTCATGGCGTAGACCTTGCCGTCGGCCTTCTTCTGCACCAGCTTGACTTCACCGAAAGCGCCCTTGCCGATGATCTTGATGGTGTTGTAGTTCTCAGGCTTGTCCTTGGTTCGCAAGAAGCGCAGGTAGGAGCCTTCCCTGCGACCTCCCGTAGCCCAAATCGATTCCCGGCGGCGAGGGTCGGTGGTCTCGGCCAGCTTCTGCTCCATCTCGCTTTGCCTGCACCATCAATTGTCAATACAAAACTACCCAGCGAACAAGCGACAGCATCACCCACCTCTGGTTGCGCTCACGAGCCCTCTTGACACTGTCCTTAAAAAATCCGAGGCGAGCTGCGAGCACTTCTTTTGGTTGTTGTTGGCGTTCGGCCCGTACTTGTCCGGGTTCCGCTCGGGGGCGGGAGCGAAGTAATCGAGTTGGGGAGTCTGAGTCGGCATCGGCGGCGCATTTGCGTAACTCCCATAGCCAGGTTGCTGTCCCCGCGAGTCGGCTGTCCGAGGCCGCTGGCCGGAGGACGGGCCACGGGAGGAATAGGGGGATGCACGGCCGGCGCCCCCTAGGTTCTGGTGGGAAAACTGGTGGGCGAGCCCCGTGTTGGGATCATTGTTACCGCCAGGTGTCGTCGACCGAGCCTGGCCATAGCCCTGGCCAGCAGAGCTGTAGTCGGCAGCCTGGGCCTGAGCACCAAGCTGGGATGAGTACTGGGCGCCGTACTGGCTGTTGCTGCCGGGCTGCTGGAAATATCCAGCGGGCGCTTGGCCTCCCTGCTGGTAGGATTGAGGCTGCTGGGCGCCGCTCTGGGGTGCGGGCTGGCCGCCCTGGAAGACGGGCTGGGGGAAGGTGGAGGGCGTGGTGGGATATGTGCGGTCGGTGGCAGCCAGTCGCTCGTTATTACTCCCAAAGTTGAGGTACAGTCGGTTGCCCTGGTTGTCCATCTTGCCGGCGTGCTGCGGGTGTGGCCGTGGCGAACAATTGCTATTTGCTGCTAATCTGTGCTTTGCAAGCTTCAGGCTCGGTCGGACTGCAGGTGACAACGGTCGACGTCGAGCCGGTGTGGTGAAGAAAGGGGGACAACGAGAGTGACCCTTGCGTTTTAGGACCAGGGTCTAGCGAGATCGAGGGCCTGGTCGCGCGTCTGGCTGTCAACCCTTCGGCTTCGGATCACCGCCCCGCCTGTTTGGACTTGCTCGGGAGGTGGGGCAGGGGCAAGGGTAGGGGCAGTGACTGCAACACTGCAACACACGAGACCGACTCCTCAAAGGATCGAGCCAGTGGATGAGAATCTTGTTTCCTTATTCCACAGCGAAATGTTGGCGAGGCTTGCGTCTGTGTGCCCGAATGTCGAATGTCGGGTAGGCTGAAACAAGAGCCCAAATAGGGGTGGTTGTGTGCGTGCTTGTGCTTTTGTTGGTGCAGCCCAGCGCAGACCCAGTTCAGACCAGTGCAGAGTCGCTGAGGTGTCACCACAAGCACCAGACGCAACGAATCTCAAGATGCCAACAAGTGGAGAAAATGAAAGAGGGGTAGGGTAGCCGCTAGCAGAGTTGCCCAGTGGTTGCTCTGCTTAGCCGACACACTTCAAACTCGAGGTTCCAGGTAGGGATAAAAGCTGTTCAGACTCTTTACATGCAACCTGTATTCTGTAACTGAGAGAGAAATGTTTCTGGTGGGATATCCCCAAAAGGCGGGGTTGCAATGCCATTCAATGGGCGTTGACCGCACTTCCATTTCCAAACTTCTCTTTCGCCAAGCTCGCTTCCCACCTTCCTCTTTTCAGATCAACAGTCTGAGACTGCATAAACTCAGAGTTCTTGATAATCTCAAAGAAACGAAACGAAGCACTGTTGCCCACCAAATACCATGGAACCCATGGCTGTACCGAAACAGAACAGTTCAAAACCAATATCCAAGTTACAGGTCACACAGGTATGACTGAGATACGGTAACCGATACAGTCTCATAGCTCCGCATTAGCAAAATTCGAAGGGTCCCGTTATCATGAACCCGTTTGGTGTACAGATCTGTAAGGAAAAGCTGTGTAGTTCATATCGTTCGTCTATTCTGAGAGACAAGAAAGGAAATCTCGAAAGAGAGACTGTCCGTTTTGCACGTGCTATGAGGGATGCAAAAGGGTCCGTGCATTGTAGAGTCGCTTATCGCGATAACGTCGCCTGGAAATTTGAGCCGATCACGACTCCAACGCCGATGAAATTCAAAAAGCGATGAGATGACCGTAGATCGACATTGAAATACTGTCCGCACTTTCTGTTGTGAAAAGTGGCGAAGCCTATCGACCTTCCTCCCCGACCGAAAAGCCTCCCCAGAGGTCGGCGCAAGCCTAATGTGCTTGTAGTGCCGTTGAATCTCCCTCGAAGGACACTCGGAAACAAACTCAGAGCCACCATGGCCGATCCGACACCTACACCACCCCCGCCGCCGGCTTCCGATGCTGTATGATTTCCCGGAAACTATGCTCTACCTTGTATCTCTTTTCTAACAAACCCTCTTATGTAGGCGCCGAAAGCACCCCCTCGGAACCAAGCCCTACGCATGCTAGGCCTACCAGCCCTCCCGCGCAAACTTCCGTCTCGGAACTGGATGATATTCTGGACCATCTCGGGCGCAATAACAGCAGGGATAATCTACGACAAACGCGAGAAGAAGAGAGCCATCGCAAAATGGTCGCATGCAGTCGAGCATCTGGCCAGGGAACCGCTACCCGACAACAGCCTCGGCCTGGCGCAACCGCGCAAGCTGACCATCTACCTCTCAAGTCCGCCCGGCGACGGCCTGCGCGTTGCCCAGGACCACTACACGGAGTATGTGAAGCCGATTTTGGCTGCCAGCGGGTTGGACTGGGAGTTTGTGCAAGGCCGCCGGGAAGGTGATGTGCGCGCATACGTAGCGGAGCGTGTGCGTCGTCTCCGCAACAGCTGGGAAAACAATGGCGAGCTGGACCTTACAAAGGAGCCCACCAAGGAGGAGATTGTCGAGGCATTTCGCAAGTCCCGTGGTATTAAGGACTACGACGGCGTACGGGGCGATGTTGTCATTGGCAGGCATACATGGAAGGAGTACCTCAGAGGCTTACACGAGGGTTGGCTAGGCTCCCTTGCGCCGCCTCCAGACCCGCTACTAGCAGCTCCCACTCTGGAGTCGACGACGGAGGATAAGCTCACTGAAGACCAGGCGGCCGAAGACAAACCCGCCGAGGAGAAGCCTGCCGAAAAGAAGCCCGCGGAAGAGGCAAAGAAGCCCAAAAGGCCGCCTCAACCAAAACCCCACAACACCATAGCCGACTACCCCGAAGCATTCCTCCCTCCTCAGGCCCCTAACGAGTTCGATCCCTCCGCACCCATCCGCGAGCCTCATCTCCTCGGCTTCCTCAACACCCCGACCCGTCTCTACCGCTTCTTCAACCGCCGCAAGCTGGCCGACGAGATCGGGCGGGAAGTCGCCGCCGTCTGCTTGTGCACATACCGCGAATACCAACAGCTTGCCGCCGACTCCGACGCCGCCAGCCCGACAGGCTCCAGCGATCAGCCACAATACGAGCAACAAAAGGAGCTGGGGTGGGAAGAGAAGGACTGGGTCAAGACAGTCTGGAAGGAGGATGACCCCAAGCCTGCCGAGGCCACCGAGGTTACCGAGGTTACCGAGAAGATCCACGCGAAGCCCGTCGTCATGGATTCGCGCATCGCTGAGCGCATGCGCCGCTTCCAGCTGCAGCCCGAGGACGAGGAGCGGGTACGCAAGATTGTGGTGCCCGAGGAGGAGATCGAGGGCTGGACCAAGGGGAAGTTGCGCCAGCTGTATCGGTGGGGTACGAGGAAGGCTTTCGAGAAGAAGAAGGCCTCACCATTGGACGGCGAGGATCTAGACTAAAGAGAGGGATTTGAGTATTGTTGCATAAATGGTGTACTTGTATGACTGTTGGGTGTAAATGTTGGAGTATCACGGTGCATAGCTGTGGTCACGGCGGCCATTTGTAGGACTAAATGATAGATTTCGGCGGGTGGGACAACGGGTGTCCCGACCTGTGTCAGCATAACGAAACCCCTCTTGTTATTAGTTGCGGCTGTGCTAGGTCAGTGAGTCTGATAACAGGGCTCGAAGCAGGATGCTTGCAGGCAACCCCTCGTATTGCCGCGGAAGCTCCAGGCCATGCCTCAGTCATCCTCATCATCGTCGTCTGATCCATAATCCACCAACAACCCCCCAGGCTTTGCCGTACTTTTAGCCGTCACCTGTGTAGACGGTACGAGCGCTGCAGTCGTCGTTGGCGGTGGCACTATTCTCGGCACCACTTTCGACACCTCCCCATCATCACCCGCACTCAATTCCCTCCCTTTCTCAACAACCACCCCCCCTTTCCCATCACCCTTCCCCTCCGCATCCTTCCCTTCCGCTCCTCCCTCCCCAACGCCCTTTCCACTGGATCCCCTCCTCCCCCCACCCACTCCAACCCCCTTCAACCTCTTCCTCCCCTCCACTCCCTCCCCCTTCCTCCTCTTCCTCCCCACAACCCCGAACCCAAACCCTTCCTCCACCCCATCCAACAACCCATCTACCCCCTCCCCACCACCACCACCACCACCGCCCCCCTCCCCCTTCCTCTGCAGATCCCTAAACGCCCTCACCCCCCTCTCCACCTCCCTCCGCGCCCCGTCCTCCTCCTCCCTCTTCCGCCTCCTCACCTCCTCCAAAAAATCCACCTCGTCGTCGTCCAGCGCCCGGAACTGGTTGCGCAGGCGGTGCGCTTCCTCGAAGGCGGCCTGCTTGGCCGCCTTGTTGGCCTGCAGCACGTCGTACAGGGATTGCTGGCTCGCCGAGTTGGCCTGCTGGCGCGCCTCCTCGCGCCGCCGCCGGTCGGCTTCGAGTTGCGCGGTGGCGGCGGCCCAGGCGGCTTGTTTGGGGGTGGGGTTTGGGGGTGCGTTGGGTTGGGGGGTGGTGGTGGTGGTTGTGGTTGGTAGTGGTGGTGGTGATGATGTACTGGATAGGTTGGGGTTGGAAGGGGGGGGTGCTGCGGGTTCGCCTGTCGCGGCGTTGATGGCACCGGCGGAGACGAAGCGGGAGGACATGGTGTTGTTTTCTTTTTTTGTTGTTGTTCTTAATCTTGTGGCTTACTCCGCGGGGTATGGTTTGAAAGGGGATATCGCATATTAAATAAAGAGAATTGTGGGCCTCAATTCTATTGAGCTCTTGAGCAAGTTAGCCACTCCCAGATCGAGAAACTTGACTGCGTTGTTGATCGAACAACCGAGTTGATGGATCTGAAAGGAGGCGGCGTGCCCACCAGGGTTGGGGTTAACGACATGGTGGGGTCAATGCCATAGGCCCCCCCGTCCAAACCATAGAGTCACAAACTCCCTTCTCTTCGATTTATTGGTATCCAAAATAATGTATGAAATAAATATAGGAAGAGAGGTAAGGAGGTACTAACCCCAAGAAATTCGAACAGCTGATGACCAGATTCGCGACCCATTGCTGAGCAACTCGATCTCAGACTTAGAGCACCAGCCTCCCTCCCCCCAGATCCAACAGCAGTTCAGCACGTGTACTACCATGGAAGACGACATTAGCGAAAAAACTGCCAAGCTTCAGCTTGACAAAGAGACGGGGGAGATGGTCTCGAAGAATGAGCTCAAGAAACGCATGCAGAAGCGGGCCAAGAAGGCTGCCGCCGCGTCTCGTCAGGTCGACACAACAGCGCCACCGAAACAGACTCTTCGAAGTCAGGCGCCGGTCAAGACGTTGACCAGCAAGCCGGCCACGGTCGAGGAGCCTGTCGACCAGAATGCTATGTTTGAGCGGGGCTTCCTTGCTGAGGTCTACAAGCTGCGGCCTTCGAAAGATGTCATCACGCGATTCCCTCCGGAACCGAACGGGTACCTTCATGTAATACCTCCTCATTCGACCATTGGTTCGGAAACAGACTAACAATGAGGGTAGCTTGGGCACTCCAAGGCAATTGCCATCAATTTTGGGTTCGCAAGGTATCATGGTGGCAAAACGGTGAGGCTACCTCTAAGCCGGTGTATATCTCTTTAAGAGGAGCTGATCCCTTGTAGGTCCTCAGATTCGACGACACAAACCCCGATGCTGAGAAAGAAGAGTATTTTGTGGCCATCGAGGAGACAATCCGATGGCTTGGATTTTCCCCCTCCAGAATCACCTATGCATCCGATTCCTTCCAGTGCATGTATAACCTCGCCGAGGAACTCATCAAGAAGGAGAAGGCGTACGTGTGCCACTGCAACGAGACCGAGACGAAGCTGCAGCGCGGTGGCGAGGATGGTTCAACGCCACGATATCGATGCCAGCACGCAGAGCAAGACGTTGAGACCAACCTGGCCAAGTTTCGCGGTATGCGTGACGGTGAGTACATGCCCCAGACCGCTTGGCTCCGAATGAAGCAGGACATCGAGAACCCCAATCCCCAAATGTGGGATATTGCCGCCTACCGCATCCCCAAGAACCAAGAGCCGCACTTCCGGACGGGCACCAAGTGGCGGATATACCCGACCTACGACTTCGCTCACTGCCTGTGCGATAGCTTCGAAGGCATCACTCACAGCCTGTGTACGACTGAGTTCACCATGTCACGGGAGAGCTATGAATGGCTGAATCAGTATGTATCCACCCCCCCCCTCCCCGTACTAGCCACCTACTAACAGAACCAGGCTCTTGGTTGAGTTTCAGCCCATGCAACGCGAGTACGGCCGATTGAACCTGAAAGGGACCATTATGAGCAAGAGGGATCTCAGGAGCCTGATAGAAAGCGGGATCGTCCGCGGCTGGGATGATCCGCGCCTCTACACCCTCAAGGGTATCCGGCGGCGCGGCATACCCCCGGGCGCCCTCCTCGCCTTCATCGCCGAGCTCGGCGTGACCACCGCCAACACGTTCATCGAGATCAAGCGCTTCGAGCAGTCTGTCCGACGCTACCTCGAGAGGACTGTTCCCCGCCTGATGCTCGTTCTCGACCCCGTCCCTGTGATAATCGAAGACGCCGAGGAGCAGGACCTTGACGCACCCTTCTCGCCAAAGGACCCCAGCATGGGCTCCCACAGGATCAAGCTAACGAGAACGGTGTATATCGAACGTGCCGACTTCCGCGAGGTGGACAGCAAGGACTACTTTCGCCTCGCCCCGGGCAAAACCGTCGGTCTTCTGCAGATGCCGTACCCCATCAAAGCCGTGTCTTTCTCAAAAGACGCCGCCACGGGAGCGGTCACCGAGGTCAGGGCTGTTTTCGAGAAGGAGGGGAAGAAGCCCAAGACGTATATCCAATGGGTGCCCGCCGGGTCACCGGCAGCCGAGGTGCGCGTCCACACGGCCTTGTTCAAGTCGGACCAGCCGGGCGCGGCGCCCGGTGGGTTTGTGAACGACATCTGCCCAGACAGCGAGACGATCTGGCCGGATGCCATGGTCGAGGCTGGCTTCTACGAGGTCCGCCGCCGCGCGCCCTGGCCCGCGGCCGAGGGGGAAAAGGCGGGTGAGGTTGGGCCCGAGAGCGTTCGGTTCCAGGCGATGCGGGTAGGATACTTTGTGAGTGGCTCCCTCGCGTGCTGCATTTGCGTCGTCTATGCTGATCCCGTTTGTTTATGACAGGCTCTTGATTCTAACAGCACCGAGGAGAGGATTGTACTGAATCGTATTGTCCCGTTAAAGGAGGATTCTGGGAAGAGCGGCTAGTATTGGCTTGACGGAGGGTGGACAGCTCACTTTCTCTTGGAAAGGAAAGAAGGGTGTTCGTATTTTCCTGGTACTATTAGAGGAACACTGCAGACGCCCACTCAGATCCCCGAATCACACATCGCCAGCGCGGTCCCGAGAGGCACCTCATACAGCATGTAGGCTATTAACGTGCTCTCTGTACATGCCGTCTAAATGGACCGCACATTTGGCAGTTTTCCCCTAGAGAGGAGGCAAAACCAAGGTGAGGTCGCTGACAGCTGCCAGGGCAGGCAGACAAACTGGCCCCACCAAGCAACCATGTCTCAGTTCTTAATATCAAGTGAAGCTCTGGCCTCACTTTATTTCTACAGTGTCCCTTTACAATACCAAGCAGGGTCTGCAATGATCATAACATGCCACACCAGGTCTTCCACATCACAAAGTCACAAGGCGCCATCACTTCTCGCAGCATCGTAGCAGTGAATGAGATGTGTCAGTTTTTTATTGTTTTTGTATTGAGGTTGGTTCCATGACCGAGACCACACGCAACCCATGCGCCGGCCAACTGTCTCGACAACGAAACACGCCCAAGATACCCGACTCCCGAATCAAGTCCAGGCCCTGCAGCATATCCGCCGAAAGGGAAGCCATAGCCAACCCAACCACTTCCATTCCGCCCACTCTTCCCAAACCCCAGGCTTCATACACTCCTACCCTAACATCCCAATCTCAAGTCATCCATCTTCTTGTTCCTCGACCCCAAGCTCGTCAAGTCGTAATGCTAGGTAAAGTAAAAAGACAAAGGAAGCCCCTTCATGCCTCTCGGCGATGGCTCCAAAAAACTCCGAAACAGGGACATGAAAAAAGGGCTGTCCGCTGTTTCCCTTCTCTCGTCATCCCCGAATCCACCACCCGTACCATGAAAAGAGCCGCGAACCCACAAGAAGTCCCTCTAGCCACACCTCCGAATGAAGTAGAGGGGGGGGGGGGGGGGGGGCATCAGCTGTGTCAGCTTGAGGGCAACCTTGTAGTCTGCCTTGACCACGTGCTGTAATCACCAGCTCCCCAATGAAAACGAGATCGTTTGAACGAATCTCAGCCGGTATAGAAATCAGAAGGGAAATTAGACAGACAGACAAAGAAAACAACAAAAACATGATGCCCCCCAAAACCACACACAGCCGGGAAAACAAAACTGTGGAGAAGGGGATAGGGGTGATCGCAAGTCCAACTTTTCAACCTCGTGACCGAATCCCGCGCAAAAGCAATTAGTACCCGTGGAAATAGCACCTTATATGTACTTGTGAATCCAGCAAACTTTTGATCAAAGAAAAACACCGCAGCAAAACTGATCGCTTTTTTGAATCGCACCTAGCTGCACAACCATCTCAGTAACCCGTGGTGTGAGCAAAAGGTACCGCCGTCTTCCGCCGACATGTGGTCGCCATAAAGCATCGTCTTGTCTGAAAAGAGCCGGGTGGGAAAGGGAGCAGTCATTGGCCGAACAAGAGCCTTCGGGTTCGGAAACCCTGAAGTTCTTGGTTGCCCATCAACAGCCGTCGTCCTTGTTGTCAAAAGAGGCCCACTCGGCTCAAGCCCCAAAAATGGTGGAGCCGGCTGAAAAAAAAAATCTGAAAGTGCCTGGGAAAAAAAACCGTTTCGCCGAATCTATGATGAAAACCGGAAAGAAAAGCACGATGGTATTTAAACCCAAAAACGCCGATTTATGTAATGGAAGGGACCGGTATACCGAAAAGGGAATCTCATTAGTCGAGAATGACTAGGTCCGGACCCAGTGATCGAAATGAGGACGCAGCTGTCCATGGAACCGAACCTGCCACCTTGTGACAGACCTTTGGCGGAATCCTGTCATGCAGACAGGAATAAGGTGGGCCAACAGGCTCGGATGTTGAGGCCGGGAACCATGGCGCTCGACATGGACGAGTGGTCTCGCGTGTCCGGACGGTCGCTCGGGGTATCTGAATGCAAATGTATCGAATCTCCGATGTGCCCTGAATGAAACCTGGGTCCAGGTAGCGATGCGAGGGAAGAGCAGAACCGTGCCCTGTGGAAAGTCCCAATCAAAAGATGGCCGCAAGAACGCCGAAACGCGCCGATAGATTCATCACCCGAATGAGGTGGCCGCCGGGTTTTCCCATTAGCCAACAACGGCTTGTCCATAACCGTGGCCGCCAAAGTAGCCGGGGGCCTTGTTGTGTAGGCCACCGCAGCTGCCGCAGTTGCAGTCTGCAACGCCCGGGTGCTCCCAGATGTTGTGGCCGTAACCGTAGTAGTTACCATAACTGCCGGGGTTGCGAGAGGTATGGGTGCTGTGGCGGAAGCTGGCGTAGGGCGGGGATTGGTAGTGTCTCGAACCGCTGTTGCTGCCAACCAGTGCGCCATCGAACCATTCCGCGTAGTTCGAGTTGGCGATGGCGGTCGAGTTAGCGTACTCCGGAGTACCGTATCCCGAATCGGGGGGCGTAAGTGGAGCAGCCTGCGACCACGAGGCCAAAGAATACGCCCACGACGAGGGGTCGTGCCGGAACGAGTTTGTCGACGGCGCCGGGTTGCGCTTGGAGCTGGACAAGCGCTCGTACTCGGCCACTTGCTGCTGGTGCCAGGTCGAGTACAGCTGCTGAGCACGCGACCGCGACATCTCGGGCTCGACGGGCGACGCGATGGCGGCCAGGCGGTCACGGTCGCGGTTGGCTTGCTGCTGCCTCTTCTTCGACTCCTGCCACTCCTTCCAGTTCGACAGCCAGGCCTGGTAGTCCTTGCTCCCGTCCAGGTTGACGTAGAGGCACCACTGGATAGCGCCGAGCCACTCGTATTCCAGAGTGTTGAGCTCCTGGACCGGGATGCCACTCACTTCCGACCAAGACTTGTTCTGGAACGTGTTGTCGTCCAGAAACTTGCTCCCAAGAAGCAACGAGATGGTGAGCATGCGCCAGATCTGGCCCTCGGTGTGGTTTGCCTGGCCAGCGGCATGCATCATGTTGATGCGCTTGGCGAGGTAGTTCATGCCAAGAAGGATGGTGGTGCTCGGAAGGCGCGTCGAGGTCAAGATCTGCGATACGAACTTTCGGAAAGCTGGGTTGACTGGACGCTGGGGCATCACGATCCGGGTTGCCATCTCCGAGACATAGTCAGCCATGGGCTCGACCTCATAGTCGAGCACGGCACAAACGCCACCCGGCATTTTGATTGCTGATGAATCGGTTCGGGGGGTCGGGTAGACGGTGAGGTACGAACTGCTTCGAGCAGCTGGAGGGCAAGTGGGGCGGGGGGTATCCACGCCGTGCCGGTGCTTCCAGAGCCGAAGAGTCGGGAGATCTCGAATGGCGAGGGGAGTCGAGATCTAGTATGACAGCTGAGCCATAGAGTGTAGGGGTTTATCGTCTACACAGGGGAAAGGTTGCGACGGGGTGGAGCAATTCCAAGGACCTTTCTTCTTGAAATATCAAAACCACACACAAAGAGGAAATCAGTGGCTCTTTGTAGGTGGCCGTGAACAAGAACCTGTTGGTCCGGACAATGCTGGTGGGTTGAACGTATGTCGAAAATCGACGGAAAGTCGTGCGGGATTAGGAGATACGAAAAGGAACGTCTAAAGCACTATTGTGTCATGGTCAGCACATGTTCATCTGGTTAGCGATGCGACGCATGGCTTCCTGCCCGCCGAGACTGAGCGATTCAAACTGGGGCGGCGACTTCGTTGGGCGCAGGGCGTGTCGGCAAGTCGAGATTAAGCCGGTTAAAATGTTTCGATATTGGCAAGGCCAACGCGTAGGTGTGTAGTGTTGCTGGGAAAAGTCACGACTCGGCTCCGAGGAGTTAAATCGCGTCGGAGTGTTGTCCAAGTCAAAACATGGCGAACCGTCCCAGTCGCGACCCAGTTTGGAATCGTGCGAATCTCGGCCAGATCAAACGCAAAATTAAGAAAGGGAAGGGGTGAATACGAACCTCGCAGAAATCAACCGGAGACCATGCAATTCCTTGGGTATGGATTGGTGGGCGTCCTCCAGGTTGTGTCGATGGTGAAGAACCAAAGGCACAACAGCACCCAGATCGGAAATACCGCTCGCGTAGGCGCTGTTTCTGTCTCCGTTCGAGTCAACGAAGGGTGACAGGTATCCGAATCCTTTTAAGAACGACACAAAAATGAATTTGGCCGCTCGTCGGTCGCTCGATGCTCGGCGGATTCAGCGATGGTCGAGGGAGAGGAGGAGAGAGCACGTCGTGGAGGACGGGAGGTGGAAAGGGAAGAAGGGAAAAAGAACGGAATGCCTTTGCGGAGCAGTGATCCAAGTGGCCTGGCTCCCTGCGAAAGGTGGGTAACGGTAACGCGAGTGGATCAGTGCTGGATGGGGCGAGGAACCCAGGCGATTTCCGCTAGTGACAGTGACCAAGGGCCCACACATGGGTGGCCCGGCACAGGCGGGCACGGTCGCCGAGCAAGTCAACCCAGGTTGGAACAGGTTGGAAAAGGTTGTAAAGGATGGATAGTGAGACTAGGCCCTGGACTGTAAAAGTCAAGATGAAATCAGGAAAATGGAACAATCACTGTCACAAAGACTTCAAGCTCTGTACATGGGGCCAGTACGAGGTACGCAGCACGCGGGTCGACCTGGAGACGCGTATGGTTACGGTGAGGTAAACGCTGAGCTTCCAGGTTCTGCATGGCAATTTCAAAAACGGTGGCATCCTGTGTCGATGGAATTTGGGGGTGAACAAGGTGACAAGGTAACGGGACAAGATGACGGAAATGACGGGGGTCATCAGCGCTGTCGAGCCTTCCAAAAGTCTTGAGGGTGGCCAGTTTCCGCCAAGCGGTCAAAACGAGGGTGCCAAGGGGTTCCACACGAATGAACGGGTACCTAACCAAAACAGGGAGCAGGGGATGGAAGCGGGTCCAAACGGGCGTGGGTGAATGTCACCAGCCTTCTTCGCCCGCACCCCCACCGCCCCGGTCCGGTACCTGTGTTTTTCGTATTTTGAGGAACAACAGCCAGATCTCGGAGACACGAGACTAGACCAGCAGTGGAAACTCACAGTATTTGCACGTTTGCTGGACATTGAAAATACTGACTCGGCCAGCTGAAAACACGGGTTTTCGTGCGCTGACTCGGGAGTTGCTTCGAGCAAACTCTGCAGTTCGGTCTCCATTCCATGTTTCCAAGACCAGACTTGTTTTGAAAAACAGGCCAAACCCTGCACTGCCCTCATCTTCTCCATCCGAAAAGGGTTGGGGTTCAAGCAGAGAAATCTCGGAAGAAATTTGTTGACCATTACCCTGCGTCTGATTGACGTTTCGATCAAAGTATCCCATTCAATAAAAAGTGGGCAGTGTCGATGCTCTTCAATTATCAGCCCCGATTGACCGCAACGGCAACCAAAAAGGTGAAAGAGAGCCAGCCCCTTCAGTCCTCAAAAGCCCGCAGGGCGGTGATGTTACCCATTGGCCTCGGCCGCCAGCCCCTCAAGCCATAGCCATCTTGGACAACACAGCCAGATCCGAGTGACGATCCTTTGGTTCCCCGATGGACGTCACTCCGCAAGAGCGAAGAGGAGAAAAAGAAAGAGCGAAAAGTTTAAACAAAGTCGGATCCACCATAATCGTGACCTCGGGCTTGTTGTGTTGGTACACAGGCTGGGGCAGGAGATGGCCGCTACCCAGAGTTCCGCACTAACAAACCTCGCCAGGGTTACATTGTAACACTCTGAGATGGGATTGTTTCCACAATTGGAAGCGCAAATCAGCGGGCAGATCTGGCCGCAACCCACAAACCACGGAGCGCATCACAGCGCACGGTGTGAAGATTGAAACAGCCTGACCCAACCAATGCGAGTGCCGGCCATCCAAGATTCTTCAACTCGAGGCTCGAGTCAAGCCGGGGAGTGCCAAATCCAGGCCCCAGCTGTCCAGGTCAGCCCGTTGGCTGAAGGAAGGAGTGGTCAGGTCAGGTCATCTTGTGCTGATGTTGGGTCAGCCTATCGGAGAGGCAGGGCCGCTTTCGCTGCACATGACCAACCAGACGGGAGATACTCCGGGGTGACCTTAGCCACCCGAAGGAAGCGGTCAAGGCCAACTGGGACCATGGTGCCGGGAGATGCCCTAAGAACAAGAAGCACCCGCGCCGCCCCCCTCCCAACCGCAACCGCAACCGCTGAACGGCGGCCACCCGTTGACTCGGATCGCCTTTCGAGACAACCTGGAAGCAGGCAGATGCGAGTGCTTATTAGTCGCTCCAACACGCCCGAAGGCGCGGGCTGATCATTTGAGAACTGGCTGGGCTGTCTTTCGGTTCGGACGTCACGCAGGCTGGATTCGGGCATGAACCGCGCTGAGACTGTCCTCGGGGGGGTTCGGTTGATGGCCGGCAATAACAAGCAGCCCACATCATCTGAGGTGCAGGTGCTGCGGATTTCCAGTCCCTCCTGGATTTTTCCCAGCGGAGCAGAGGATCGAAAAGGCTTGGCGATGGACAACCTGAGGCACCGCCAAACGCGGTTTTCGAGCAAGCAGCAGCCAGCAGGCGCCGCCCAGATATTTTTTGTCAACGGTGTTGCGTAACGTTCATTCGCTTCCGCTTCACCCACTTTGTTGACAGTGGGATCCGCCCGCCAGTTTCCCGTCGCCGCTTCAATCGGCAAGCGGCAAGCGGCAAGTCAGCGCACACAAAGCCCGCATCCAATTTGAGCCCGCGATTCTGCCTCTCACATCCTCCGCTCGGCGCAGCCTTCGCGGCACGTCTCCGCTCTCGTGACCCTAGTCTGCCTGCGAGCCATTGAGCCTGCCAGTTTTTTTTTTTTGAGCCGGCCAGCTCAGCCTTTTCGAGGCTCCGCTCGAGACTTGGTTGGCCCGTCGGCCCTGAGAGGAGTCAGCCCAGGCGGCCAACCAGAGTCGGCGCGTTGGCCTGAGAAAGAGGGGTGGAAAGGTGGCATAACCCGGTCGCCAGTTGTTGTTCCAGACCGCCTTGCCTCGAAGCCGGCCGACCTCTTCGCCACGCGCGCGACGACTTCTTCGCCGGCTCCCGGCGCTGATTAATCGGGAGCCTCCAGATTGCATGGAAGAGCGAGTGTGTGCGTCCCGTTCCGAAAACAGGCAACCCGCCCCTCCGGCTGCGAAGCTGGCGGTGTGGTCGACAACCAGTGACAACCATGCAAAGGAGACGGTAACACCATTCTCGACATGGCTCCCGTTGGAAGGCGACCGCAGATGACTCCTCTCTCCGGCATGCTGCACTCCGGATCAGGGAACTATCTCTGAGGTGGCGTCCAACATCACTCTACTGCAGCTTGTGAGGAAGGCCAGCCTCGGGTTTTTTATTCGCCCCTAAACCCATCCAGTTCTCATCGAGAATGTGGAGGATCCTGCCCCCGCGGCCTTCCACCTGCAAGCCCCTCATGCAGTCATCATCCTCTCTGAGAGAGCGAAGGTAGGGACCCCAAGTAACACAGCAGCCGGGTTTGGAGTCTGTACGCCTCCGACTTCCGGCGACCATTGGCACCCCTTCGAGACTTGGGGACTCTCCATTATGATACTGATGCTGCCTGCCCCTTCACTCGACCGCACACGTCTTTTTCTCACCACTAGGCTGTGGGCAACTGCTTGCCTCCCTGGTCTCGTTACCAGCATGGAGACGCCGCAACCCCGAAGCATGAACGAACGTGTCAGGCTTCGCCAACCGTCTCGCAGGAGTTCCCTTCATCCAAGTCGATGGGCTCCCACGCGCGCCCCGCTGGGAAGGAGAGTGGTTACCCTACCATATCCACCAGCACTGAACGGCTGGGCCATCTAGAACCAATCAGGACTCGTCCCTCCTCTCTGCCCTCTGCGCGTCGAGATTTCTCGGCGGCTGGCCGGTGCTCTTAAGATCTGGCTAGAATCGGAGTTGGGCAGGGACACAGGCCATCCCCGCGCGGCCATCTGCAACCCGCGTTGCCATGGCGGGGTTCTCCATGTCCAAACCCTTCATCAATTTCAGGACTCGCTCAAACGTGGGAAGCGAAAATATACCGCAGTCGCATTCATCAACCGCCCGATCACCCCTGCCCCTCCAACGGCGATTGACCAGACACGGTTAAGAGGGCCAAGGAGAAGTCTTGGCCGCATGTGCTGAATGATTTTTCTTTCGCCCGCTTGGTCCGTCGAGGAGGGGCGCATCATCCCCCTCCAGGAGGACTTCCTTTCCAGTCCTCCTCTGGTCTGGCGATCGTCCGAAAGCGCTCAACTCCGCAGCAGCAGTGCAGGAGCTCCCCGATCGAAACCGGGATGGGAGTCAACAAGAGACAGAGGTACAGAAGGAGATGGGGGCTCAATAGCTTTGTTTGGGTCAGGTCGCATTGCATTGTTTTGACAAAGGCAAGCCCGGACCGGAGAGGAAGTGGGCGGAGACTCCATTTCCCTCTTCCTCCCTCCCCCCTTGGAGGCGCATCGAGGATCTCTACTGCACTAGCACCGAAGATTGAACCCCATATTCGGGTCGTATCGGCGCTTCGGTCGTTAACGATGCTAAATTTTCAGGGTCCTGTTGCAGAAGCCGCCTGGAAAAATGGGCTTCTTTTCTTTAGCTTGGCGCTCGGGGTTGATGTTGCCGGCATTCGCTGCGTGGCCCGGGTGGCCACCGTTTCAGCGGCCGTTTTGCAATCATCTCGCATGGTTGGGCGAGATCCAAAGAGAACACCACCTCATGATGGCAAACTTACCCCCACTGAATCTTTCAGTGCAAGGTGGAGCATCGTCACTTCGAGACCAGGCGCCGATCGAGCGGTGTTCGCCGCCCCGTCACCATCGCTTTCGTATGTCTTGTTCAAGGTGACGAGGCAGAGCAAGGGTCGAACCGGTTCTCTGTGAAACCATCAGAAACCCTTGTCGGCCCTGCCCTGTGCCATGCACGGGCATCAACCATCTCATGGCCCATCAAGCAAGTGGCTCGGTGGCGTCTACGATTGCAATGTTGGAAACAAACCCTGGTGATCACGGCCTTAACCAAGCAGGAGCCGTTCGTGACGCAGTCACGCAGTGCGCAAGCTTCCCGGTACGCCACAGAATGACACAGCCGGGCCTGTGACGGATTTTTGCCATCCAGTCAGTTCAAGCTGTGTCATCGATGCAGGCGAGGCAGGCTACAATCGGCTTGCATGGGCCACAAACCTGCCCATTGGTTGTCCTGGCGTTACCTGCTGCCTCGGCTTCTGCACGTCTGCGTCGTCCGATCTTTTTCCTCCGAGCCCGCCGTGGTGGTGTGAATGTACGTACGCTCGAGCCACGCTCATGCCCTCCGGCGCGCTGGGACGATGGCATGCCACGGCGCCGCCGGATGTGATGTGCCTGGAAACGGCCTGCGTCATTCTAGATGCCTATCGACCTCACCGGTGATGGGAAAGTTTGGTTTGACTCTAGCGAGTGCCGGCTTGGTGATGCCAAAGAGATGCCTATTACGCATTATGTTACGGGTCCCGTCCCCTTGAGTGACCTCCAGATGATAGAGACAGTGCCGCTTTGGGATTCACGCAGTTGCCTGCCTGCTGTCTCTCATTGTGTGTCACTTTGCCCGTGATATCCGACCCAGCACATTTCGATGTCTTGACACGTGCATCAAGACGCTTCTCGGAGAGGGTCTCTTGGAAACTGTTGACATATTGTCTCGGGATACCCAGAAGGGGCGTTACATCTGCACCCAAAAACCGATCTGAAAAGACGGCAGACGGGAACACCGAACCCCCACCGACCGACCCAACCTCCATCCCCCTCTTACACGTAGAACAGCTCAACTCCAACGAGATATCTATGTCGTACATAAAAAAAAAACGGGGAAGGGGAACCTTGCGCGCGCCCCCTATTTTTTCCCTGGCAGCACGCAGCACGCAGCACGCAGCGCGCAGCACGCTTGACGCGGTGCAGCTTGGGAGCTCTGCGAGTGTTTCCACCAGCGAAATAGAGAGAAATGGGGGGGGTCTGCTTTGGGTACGGACGCAGCTGAGTGCTGGTGACCAATGACACCCACACCACAACCACGAACCTCCCAGTGTGGACATACCCAGACCGTATCATCATCATCGATGGCCTCTGTCTGCCAAGCGAGGGGGGGCCAGCGAGGGGCTGCGCAGCGGGCGGGATTCTTCACTAAATGAACGCCGGCGCCATGGCAGGGCAATATGGGTGGGTGAGAGAGATATGCTGCGGTCCCGCTGTTGGCGGCGGCGGGGAGGGGAAGGCGTTTTCGTTGGGTCGCAGTGTGTGGATGAGGGCTGACTGACTGACTGACTGACTGACTGGCGGCGGTTTGTTTGACGAGTGCATGATGTACGGGTCTGTGTTTGGCGGGGTAAAAACGGCTTTCCTTGTTGAGTTGGCGGCTGTTATCAAACGCTCCGCTTGCTTGAGGTACGTCGTCCTATTGTTTCATCCTCGGCTGGGAAAAGTGCTGCAACACCATCCAGGAACGGATACCAGCGGCCAACGTAAGGCAACTTTGTTTGAGATGGGAGTGACACCACCGATATCGCACGTGTATACCTCTTTGTATGCTGCTCTTATGGAGCACTGTCAACTCTAAGATGACCCCCTTTTGACGAGGAGAGTTTAAACCCCAGGCAAGGTGTCTGTGAATCAACATGATATGGTATACACACACCTCTGAGTGGTTCTAAGTAGATTCTGTGGTAACTAAGGCGTGTTGTCTGCCTGTGTCCTGACGCTGAAAGAATGTCGTTGGGGTACATTCCGTTCCACGAGCCTGTTTTATGTCTACTCAACTTAGGGCTGTGGTAGGCAAAGTAAAGAGCTCGTAGCTCAGGGGAGTTTTACAAAACTTCGTCTACGATGGCACCGATGCTAAAATGCCAAACGATCAACAAGTGACACACATAGATACACACAAACCCCATCTTTGGTAAACCACCGTCCCGGTTTTCTCATCTGTGAGTTAAGAGGAAGGTCATGGGATACTAAAAACATTCGAAAGAGCCACGCCTGGAATTGAACCAGCGAGCTGAACAGTCTGTGAAAGACCTACAGAGTGTGATCATGCACGATGGTTTTTCGAATGTTGAGATCATGAACGTGAACTTCAACTGACGAAGCTACTTCCCCCGCCAGATCGCTTAACAAAGACCGCCTTAAAACAAGAATGGCCAAAACAACTCGATCTTTTAACCATGGAAATATCCAAGTGGATATAACTAACTTCCCAAAAGACAGAACTTAACTGTGGCGTAACTAAAGTACTTTTATATTGTATCTTGTCCTAATCATAGAGTTTGAACATTTGGCAGGAGTCCAACGGACCAGGTATCATCTGAGATCAATCTAGATGGAAATGCCAACATCGCCGTTGTACCATCACAACTAGTGTTTTCCCCGCCCGTCAAGAAGCCAGTTTTAACCTTCGTACTCCCAGGCACATGTTACGCGAAGACTTGCACTTTTTTCATGCACAGGAGGAACTTGGGTAAAAGGATGAACACCATACGAGCCATCTACCATTACAGAAAGTCATCTGTTATGCTGGGAACGGGCACACCATCCAAAAGGACGGCCATCCCATCCCAAGCCAACTCAAGAGTTAAGAATACTCCCGCTTCAGGCCCCGATGCCATCATCTCCAGCCTCTAGCACCACCCCACACACACACACCACAACCACACCACCGTTGGAACCAACTTATCGCTGCAAAACTCACAGGCTAGATTGTCCCAACACATAACTAACACGCCGCCAAGTCTCCCTCCATAAAACGCCACAGCACCAGTCTCCTAGACCCAAGGCCCCTCCCTTCCCATACCCACGCAACTCAACCTCAGCCAGAAAAACGCCATGGCTAGCAAAACCCGCCCGCTTTTCTCTCTCTGCCATCGTCGCTTGATATTATAATACCTACAAAGGTAGACAAAAGAAGATCCGCCCCATTCCCTAAAACAACACCCTCCCTCCCCTTTTCTTTTTCTCCCTTCCTCCCGTCTTGTCGAGTCCCTTTGCCAGTCGTCCTTATGGTGATACGGTGATACGGGTGGATATGTCGCGCTCCCTGCTCACTCGAGCCCTGGCAACTGTGCCACGACCAAATGCCTGCCTTGGGGGAGGCGGTGTTGTTGGTCGCCCTTCTCGCTCATCATCACAAGTCGCTCGTGATCCTCTTATACCGGACAGACGCAACGGCAAGCGTAGGCGAAGGCGGCGGGCCAGCAGCTCTCCCCGCTCTGCCAGCTCTTCTGCTGCTGCGAACAGAAACAGGGGTAGGTTTCTTGCCGCCGCCCTTGGCACTACGGGCCTTGTCTTGTTGGGTGTGAACCACCACGCTTGTATCTTCTTCCTTGTCCTTGCGCTCTTCTGAGGGAGGTGGATAGCGGCTCGGCCCAACGCCAGTATAATAAGTGTGGAACTCGAAAGCAGAACCTATGAAACCCAAAGGAAATAGGGGAAGCACGAGTCAGCAAAAAAGGACCGCCCCCCACCAAGTGAAATAATAATGTTTCAGGCAATCATCATCGAATAAGGCACGATGGCCTTATCCACGACTGGCTCACGTCTCGAAGTCATATCGGCCTCGTTGCCCCATCTGTCGAACCAGCCGTTCTCCTTTTCCTTGGCGCTGTCGAAAGCCTGGCGGCACTCCTCGGGAAGTAGGTCGCGGATGTCATCGGGCACGGAGCTCAGATCCTTGAAGGGCGCCAAAAAGTCGGCTGCCGCTGAAGACTCGTAGTCGGCCCGCGAGGTGCGGAAGGGTACGTCGTAGGCCGCTACCGAGACGCCCGCGGGCGGTGTCTCGAGGTGCATGTCCATGACGAGGAAGTTACGCGAGATAGAAGGCTTGATGGCGGGGAAGATGGTGGAGGAACCGGTAGACGGCTGATCCGGTTCGTCACCGTCCACGATCTGTTCAACCCGCGCGTGCGTCGGTTGCATGATAGCCGGGTAGTGCATCTGGTTGGTCTGGATGTCGTAAACGCCGTTCCGGTTAGCGCGGCGTACGGCGGAGAGCATGCTGTTGAATTGGCTATAGAACGCGGTTAGTAAGGACTTGATTGGGAGAAAACGGGACTCAAACTCACCTGGCCTCTCTGGCGTGCTCTAGCTGCCAGTTGACGTCGTTGACGGCGACACGCCGCTTTTTGGTGTCGACCTTGATGTTCTGCTGCGGCACTGAGGGCCCCCCCGAATGGTACACCGCACTGGCGCCATGCCACGCAACGTACTGATTCTTGTTGTACGGTTTGTCGGCGTCGTAGACATCCGTCGGGTCGGCTAGCTCGCCCTCGACTGCGCCCTCCTCGCGTGCCTTGGCAACCTCGTAGTCATCGATGATGCGGCGCCCGCCGACAATGATGAGGGCACCGAACTCGCGGAAGACGGAGCGGGCGGTGACGATGCCTATTGAGCGACCTTTGTAGCTGTGAGGGATGATATCACGCTCAATCATGTCGCGCTTCTCCTCGTCGTTGACGATGATCTTGTAGAGCTTTTTGTGCTTGGTGAAGAAGAGGTATGAGTCGCGGAAACCGACACAGCGGGCGGGCTCGGTGGAAAGCATGTAAAGCCGGTCGCCGCGGTTAGCCAGCGTGAAGGTTCGGCATCGGTACTCGCGCCCGTCTTCGAGGTTGCCCAGCTTGTCCACCTTCTTCTCGCCGTCGGGATCCTGGGGAAGGTCGACCTCGTCATTAACGATGTCCAATACCGTGCCATCCTTGTCGATCGATTGCTGTGTGGGTTGGTAGTGCTGCCCCTTGCGTCCACCGCGCCCGCGCCAGCCTCCGCGACCGCGGCGCCGCGGCGTGGCATCGGGGTTGGGAGGCTCGATCGGCAATGTGTCCCAATCCGGGGGCCGATTCTTTGGCGGCCTTCCTAGTCGCCGGCGACGAATGACGGGCTCGGGTGGCGGCGTCGGAGACTTGGCTTCCTCCTCCTCTTCCTCTTCCTCTGGGGCTTCTTCCTCAGCGGCAGAGCCGTCGTCCTTGTCGGCCTCCTCGTCTACTTCTTGCTCGGGGTCGGCATCCTCGGGCTCAGCCGCATCGGGCATGCGCTCGTCCTCATCGTCGATACCGTCGAAAGTCTTGGGTGTGCTCTCTGTAGATGAAAGCGCACGGTTAATCAATTTGATCCTGGGAAGACGGTGCGACGAGCGAGGTGCCATGGTTGTGGGATTATGCCGCTTTTAGGAAAGGGATGAAGTCCGTTCGCAGGGAAGAGAGTTGACCCCACTCGAAGCAGTGCGGTGTTTGAACCACAGTGGAGAGATCTAGGTGGTCAAGCGCAATTGCATGGTGCGAGATGCACAGCCGGCTGTGCGCAGTCTGTTGCAACTACCCGGTCCGCTGACTGCTCTGGCTCTTGCGCCGGCTGCAGCTGTGTTGATGCTTGTGGAACTGGTGGTGTCCAGGCGGCGTCCTGCTGCAGACACTTGGTTGCAACAACTCGGATGGGGGTAGTTGGTTGTAGGAGGGAAGAATTGTTTTGTTTGCAGGGTGCAGGCAGCCGACAATGGCCCGGGTGATGATGTGATGGATCGAGGGGCAGATGAACTGAAGATGGACTTACCGAGCGCTTGTTGGGCGCGCCTTGCAGCTGCACGGCTGGTTCGTCGAGCGGGCATCGTGGGCTGTTGCTTGTGATGGTGCGACAGCGCTTTGCTCGACTGGTCAAGGCGGTGTGTGAGTTGGCGCAAAACTCGATGATCGATGTCGCCGCGGCAAGTGGGTAGGCTCGGTCGGTGTCGGGAGACGCGATTGCCAGAGGGCGTGGATTTTGGCGGTTTGGCATGAGACGCTTGGACCAATCGCACCGCATCTAGACAGTGTGGAGGGAGCCTCAATTTGAACTTCACACGGCATGTATGCAGCTTTGCCTGTGTCAACCTGAGCTGGGACTGTTAAAGGGTGTTTGTGTTCAAGGGTGTTTGAGCAACGGAAACTACGAGAAAAAAAAAATTCGTCATTCATCTATTGCGCTACGTGTCTTCCCTAATTACACCAGCGATAGCCCTTCCATGGCGACATGAAGTGGTGTGGGCAGCAAAACAAATCTCCCAGCCGTGACCCAAAATTCAATTGTGCCTGGAACCCCCTGAATGAGGCCGCATCCGACCGACTTCCTACTCAGTCCCCGAAACCGACCCAAAGAGAATCAGCTTGCCCAAAATGAGCAAGAAACGGGGCCGCTGCCAATCTGTCGAGCCCTGCCGCCGTCGTTACGTTTTCCAGTAAGGACGCGCTGCCCGTCCCATCACAGATGTCCATCAGCTGTCACGCTGCATCATCTATATGCTATGGGAAACCAAGTGGGAACATGCAACTTCGTAGCGTGAGGTTGCCTCGTCCACATCCATGCTCTGTCGATGCCTGCCTGCTGGTCCGCGGGCTAGGCCGGCGCATTTATCGGCGCTTAGGGAGTTTGGGTGGTGAAATGGCGTATTTTCGGCGCAACACACGAGTGTCGATTCGGTGCCTAGTTGACCGGCACCTTGTCGAGGTTGGCCAAAACTTCGCCGAACATCTCCTCGGAGAAAACCTCCTTGGTCAAGATGGTATCTTTTGCGGCATACAGGTATCGGTATGCGGTCTTGACAGTCCCATCGCTGACGCTGGAAACGACCGAAATCTGCTTGGTGCTCCGTGGTTCCCCCACCAGGTGCGACGCCATGTAGATGCAGGCGGCGGCGACCGAGAGGGGGGAGCGGCCAGCGAGGTCCGAAACCTCGGACGATTTCTCCGCAAGGCGGCGAGCCACGCTCTCGACACGAACGGCGTTGCGGAATCCGAGGTTGCTACAGTAGCGGATGCACAGCTCGTCGGCCGTCGTGGAACCCTTGGCGGTGTACTGCTGGCTGTAGCCGGTGGCCTTGGCCACCTTGTCCTCGCCGCCCATCTTCTGCAGGAAGGACTCGAGTTGTTTGAAGACGCGCCCGATCTCCTTCTTGGACACCTTTGTCAGGCCATACACCTCACGGAAGGTCCGGGGCACGTTGGTCTGCCGACAGGCGATGAAAATGCAGCCAGCAACAATGGCCTCTTGTGATTTGCCTTTGAGCGCCTTGTTGTCGTCGACCATTTTGAAGATGTGCTTCGCCGTGTTGGCAACCTGGGTGCCCGCGTTGATGCTGTCGGTCAGCGCCTGGATATCTCTGTAGGCCTGAAGGAGAACCTTAGTTCCTTTGTCCTGGTTGATCTTGTTTTGGAGGTGGGCCAGGTTCTTGGCACCCTTGCCGTCGAACGCGATGGCCGTCTGCAGCTGGTCTCCGTCGATCATGAGATTGGGCGCATCGCCGACACGGGAGGGGTCGTCATTCCCGTTATCATCGCCGGAGAAAGTGCGCCATTCGGACCGGGTATCGATGATACGATCCAGCACGAGGCCGCACGTCTCGCAGACCATATCACCGGAGGAGTACTCCTCGACGAGACGAGGCGGGTCCTCCTTGCATTCCGGGCATATCAGGATCCGGTTGAGATCTTCGCGAAACTCGGCTTGCTTGCCGGCATCTTCAAACGGAGAGAAGGCAGTCGCCATCTTGGCTAGTACTGTGGAGCGACAGTGGCAACTGGCAACTGGCGATGAAAACGTGGAAAAAGGCGGTTGTTTTTCGGTCGGGCTTGGGGCTGCCAGCGGAGACTGCTATAAAACGCTGGGGCTTGAGGGAAACGGGCTCGGGCGGGCGAAAAAAAGACGTAGTCACGCGGTCGAGAATTGATGCTTGGTTATGCGATCAAGAAGTGCAAGCGGGGAATTGTGTGTGCCCAACGTGGGCGCCTCGAGCGACTGTTCTGGAGACCAGCAAAGGCGTCCGAGAGGGCTTCTCTCAGAACAAAGAACAGCACCGTCGGATAAGAATGGTGGTCGCGGATAGCCTTTGAAAGGGAAGGCTTTCGATTTACGGCAGGGTTTCGGATCGATCGTACAACACCCGAAAATGAATTTCTAGATGCTGTCGGTGGTTCCGAGGGAACGTAGCGAGCGGCGGCTGGAACGAAGGGACGAAGTCAGCCAGGAGGGGAGGAGGAGAGAGGAGACGAGGTCAAAGGAAACCTGGAAGCGACGGAGAGGAAAGAGGCGTTGCTATGTCAGCCAGACGCTGCCTTTGCCAGAGCGGCCTGTGGCCTGTGTGGGGCTGTTTCGTCTGGGCTGGAACAGATGACTCAGCCGAGGAGGCCTGGGCGGGCTCAGCCTTAATTTGGGGATGAGAGGGCCTGCTGGTTTCAGATGTTTTCCGATTTCTGAAAGTTACGAAGACTCATACAGAACATCCCCACAGAACATTCCCGTTTGCACTCCAAAGTAGATGTAGTCGATGTAATGCTTTCACCAAGATGACGAACAATATAACCTTTGATGGTACATTCCACACTTCGCTAGACTACTTTACTTCGCTAAACTACTTTTCGCACATCGCACGGTACTTCCATCAAAATTGTACATATAACGACAACCAAACACCGATTCTGCGTCGGACTCGTAGGTAACGTAGGCTTTCGGGCTTCAACTCTCCATCTGGCCAACCATGGGCCCCCAAACTCGACCATCCTGCGGTGCTTCCGCGTGGCGTCGAGACAGACGAATACCATCGACCTTCCGTTACCGAAGGCTTCCGATTCATGGACCATCGTGACCGAAACACTGCAGGTGCTCAATGCCCGCTGAGCGAGCACGGCTTCGTGGCCCCGGGTCTCTCGGACTCCGAGCTGCATTTTATCGTCCGTCCTCCGCATGGCCCCTCCGGCACCTGCCTGCCGGTTGTAGGCAGGCGGATAGGTCCTAACGCATGGCTTTCGGGATGATCAGGTCATTCTTTCTCGGCCTGGTGTGTTGGGCGGCGGTTTGAGTTGAGCCTCCTGAGACGCAGTCTTTCCTTTTTGAACATCCTCCTCGACTGGTTTGTTCAGGTTGGAGGGCGTTGGTCAGGGTGGCCGGCTGGCGGCGGCGGGCTCACGGACGGCGTCCAGCTGAGTGGCCGATGCTTCGCTATCATGGGGATGGTGAGAACGGGCGGTTCGCTGGGTTTACTGATTGCAGGGTGCCCGCGGCCGGACTCGGACCGTTCCTTTCGCACTTTGGCTTCCCACTTCTTCCAGTCATCCTTCAGCTTCGTCGCCTCTTGCCGTTCCATCTCTGCTAGTTCTCGGTCGATCTGGTTCGCCATCGCGGAGAACCCGCTCCCCGCGGAGTACGAGGACCGCGTCGCCAGCGACTTGTTGATCATGTGCTTCCTGTGCGACTCCAGTTCGAGGAACGGGTCGCTGTCCTCCATCTTCCGCCTCTTGATGATCTCTTCTCGTGTCAAGTACGGGTGGAGTTCCTGGTCTTTCCTGATCTGACGGTGTTTGGTGTATTTAATCAGGACGAAGGCGATTGTACCCCCGACGACGAGGAGTCCGCCCACAACGGCGGCCACGATCCATGCCACTGTGTCGGTTGACGTGCTGGGGGCCACATTATCCTTACTCGCGTCATGCTCTGCTGGGCTGGGGCTGGAGGTGATAGCGGGCATTGTGGCGAGCGCTGATGGCAACTCAGCAAAAAAAGACGGTTATGTGCACGCTGTGAAGGAAATGCTAAGAGCAAATGGGATGCATTCCTTCCAGGGGTAAGAGGCTCTGGTTTGAGGCGTCCGGGGAACCGCCAGCCTTATACCGCGGCCACACCCTCTCCCACTCGGAAACCAAAAGCCACGCAGGGCAGCAGCACCGCCGAGAATCACTATGGAACAACGGTAAGGGTGCGGCGCAGAGAGGCTTCTATAATTGGAGGGCTGGCGCGCTTCTGCCGGATGATCAGCGCGCCGACTACACTGCACTACTCGGAGCGCCGGAGTGGGGGAGGCGGGTGAGCAGCCCATCCCGTTCGTGTCCTTGCGCGCGTTGCGTTTGGCTGTCTCGTCCTACCTCAACATGGACCTTTCAGGTGCGGGTGAGGCGCAGCGCGGGACTGCAACATCGGCAAATCACCACCACTACGCACCTGGCAGTGCCTGGCCATCGGAAGAATCGACCCGTTTTATCCACCGTGTCTCAAAAATATGGCGTTATCCAGCTCGTGATTGAGGAAGGCGGATTGGGAACCGACCGGTCTATGCCCGCTTACTGTGTTGTGTACGTACGTACGAACTACATATGTATGTACATCCTTCTTTTCCGGCCGATCCATAGGTATCCGTAGCTTGTGTAAGTCAGCCACAGTTATCGGATCGGGAGTTACCCCCGTGCTCGTGTTACCGGACACTAGCCCTCACAAAAATAGGCAAGACAAACACATCACCTGCTAGCGCCACTAATCTGTTTGCCCGAATAGGAATGTAGATGTCGACTGCGAACCGCCATTCGACCATTTATGTCATGATTGCCCAACTGAACCGGTTTGCATCAACTCTGACCAGCCCGCCAAGCCGCAGCTTGAGGATTACGAGGATTACGAGCTGTTGATCCCGACGGCTTGCAGCTGAGAGCCATCGTGGCATCGAGCTGCAAGGGGAGGGTGGCAGCACCAAAGTAAGACGGGCCCAAGTTGAAGCACCTGAACCCGTTCAAGAAGCACTTCCCACTAGCGATTAGTATGTACGTAGCTCGGTGAGCTGAAGTGTTATACAGTGGCTGAGATGCATTGCGGTACTGTACATCAATATCATTACCATCTGCACCTATTTACCATGTCTACAAAAGTACATTACTACTACGAATAAAAGCCGTCTAGGGTATCCAAACGCAACCACCAAACCACAACCGCAAGCGCCACGCCGAATAACGCCGATGCCATGCAACGCCATGTCCCAAAAGCCACCCATCACCATGCACTCCCCACCATCCACCATCCACCGCCCATCGCCATCCACCACCCCCTCCCATCCCCCCTACACAGCACACAAACTCACAACCCACCCTCAAACAGCACGCCCCACCCCCTCCACCTTCTCATCCCCCCACCTCCCCCCACCTCCTCCATCTTCCCGCCCAAACTACTCGGCACGCGCTCACTGCCCGCCTCGCCCCGCGAAAGCGACAGCGACGACGGCCCGCGCCAGCCCATCCCCACCCCCATTCCGGCCTCCTCCTCACCAGGGGGCCGTTCACGCAGCGTGCGACCATCCACCGACGGCTCCTCACCCACTCCTCCTCCGCCCATAGCCATAGCCCCGCGCACAAAGAACCCGGCTGGCTCTGCACCGTCGCGGTGGCTTCCGCTGCATTGCGTGCTGCTGTTGCTGTTGCTGTTGCTGCTGCTGCTGCTGCGGGTGCGCAGCCATCGCCGCCAGGTCAGGCTGATGGAGGAGTGCTCCGTGTCGGCGGCGGAGAAGCGCGGGTTGAAGCTCGTGCGGTGGTGGCTGTTGGTGAGGGTTTGTGAGGGGCTTGAGGGTCGCGGCCGCCGTCGTGGTGGGGGTGTGGTGGTGGCTGCTGCTGCTGCTGATGATGATGGGGTTGTGGTGCGTTGTTGTCTGAAGAGGAGGAGGAGGAGGGTGCTGCCGAGTTGGTAGCGGGTGATAGGGACGTGGAGGATGTTCCAGAGTCTGTGGGGTGGTCGGCGAGGTTAGTTTGTGCATGGGATGGAATTAGGGGTAGGAGCTGGGCTCACCCTTCTACGCAGAGTAGGATGTAGACCACCAGCGCGGCGAAGCGGGTGGGTAGACCCCAATAAGTGTAGTCTCGGGGGAATGGGTCGCCCAGCCCGATGTAGATCAGGAATAGGGCGATGTAGGTAATGCCGCAGGTGAACCGTAGCCCTAGTCCCCAGGTTGCCCACGGTTTCTTCGCCCGGAAGATGGTAACGGCGTCAAGGGCAACGTCCGCGAAGAGGAAGCAGATGAGAATAACCGCTTCGATGCTGAGTAACACAGGTCCCAGTTAGCACCGCCATGGGACAGACCCATCCCGACCCAAGACCCTGAAACACCACTAACCTCATGCAACTCCCCATATCCTCTCTCAACACACGCATAGCATACGCAAATATCCCCAATAACACCAGGCATGGGATGGCGTGTAGAACTCCGTTCACCAACCGCAACCACATCCCCCAGTCTCGGCCCTTGATTTCCGTCGGAGGAATCTCCACATCTGGAGGCGGGAAGGGGTTGGTATTGTTGGTGATAGCATTGCTGTTGACGTCCTCTGCCGAGCGCCCATACCAGTAATAATCCATAGACCGTTCGGAGACGGAGGCCGCTGGTGTTCGCTCCGACATATCCTCGGTGAAACGGGACTGTCGTCGTGGTCCGAGCCGTGTGGGGGTTAGCGGTGACGAGGTGAAGGGAGTGGAAGGCGTCGGCAATGAGGTTGGCCGCGGCGTCATGGCTCTGATCGGTGTTTGGGCCATGGCGGGCGCTCTGTGTTGAACCGGTGAACAGATGGGAGCGGTTGTGTTGTCGCCTACCGGGGTTAATAGCAAGCAGAGATTCGATAACCGACGAGGTATTTGGATGCACAACACATCCCACACCGCTGGAAAGCGCGACCGAGCCTGGAGACGTTGAAGGTGTCGAGGCCGAAGGTCGGGCGGAGGAGAGCGGGATGGAGTCCCTCAAACCATGGGATGCTCCGCCCTGCTGGAACTCAGCAAGCCCAAGCCGAATGTAGGTTTAAAGATCCCCTGCGCAATAGGACAAGCTGGGATCCGTTCCCTTTTCCTCTTTTCAAGGGGGCATCAGACGCCAGCGTGGTGTTGGAAGGCTATGTGCGGCGCAAACAGGGGCACGGAGCTCGCTCGATATCATCCAACAGCGGCGCTGCAGAGAGGAGCCAACACACAACGCTTGGCCGAATAGGCAGCCCCACGAGCTCAATTCGGGAATCAAGAGCTTGCCATCGTCCCAATCTGGTGGTTGGAAGGATGGAAACGAGGGGCAGGCCCAAATCTGGACCTCGAACGGGGGCCAATCGGAAGATAACGAAGCCTTGCAGAAAAAATCGATCACCACGAGGCAAACGAATAATTAAAACGCCTGATAAGAATCTCATTGTTGCATTCGTTAGCTGGCAAAGCGGACTTGGCCTGGAACCGAGGCGTTCTAGCTCGCCTGGGTAAAGGGAAACCGGGCGTGAGCCGACCAACAGCTAACTTTGCTAACGGTTGCAGGGAAGGCTGGCCGATCCAGGGGTTTCAGGGGTCCCAGGTGGTTCTGCCGGGCCGCTGAAGGAACGGCCAGGGGAAGCGATCTGGGGAAACAAGGGCTGACCCATGACGAAACCCACATTTGCCCAACACTCCTTCATAACATCATTTCGATCTTTGGTCTTGTGACTTTTAAACTGACACTTGTCGGCCGGAAGATGGAATCGCGATAAAAGTGCAACTGGCTGACCAGAAGCTTTTAAGTCTCGCGAGAGACGCGCTCCGGGGATAACTCCCCAAGTAGTACTTAGATCTGAGACGAGGACAACGGCACGGATGGAACTTGCGGCGCGGTCAGGGGAAGGATCGAAAGGCTCGCTGGTGGGGAGCTAGTGCCACCAAAAAAAGATGTTAAGCGCGATGCGCCGCTCCCGGGTTCAGCGAGGCTTGACTCTAAACAAAACAGCCCCCACCGCCAGGTCCCGACACTGGCTCAGATTTGCCTTTTAACTTCATGGTCAAAAAGAACGACGCTGACCGGAGGCTAGCGCGCAAGGGCTTCCGAGGAAACCACAATGCGAGCTAGCCACCTGGTCTGCTATCGCGACCGTGACTCAGAAGTATCTGTAATGTATCATCACCGCCAGTGTCAAGTTGGGATCCCCGGGACCTCATGATATCAGCGTGGTGCCTTTGACTTTGCCACTTTCCATCTTGGCTGTCCTGGCGCCGAACTGGATCTGGGGGGTGTTAGCGTGGGCGGTGAGGAGGAGACAGACATGGACAACTCACGGCGCGCTTCTTTTCCTGGGCCGTGTTTACCATGCCTAGCTCCAGCGCCAGCAGGCGGAGTACCCTCTTGCCGGCTTCAACACCACTGACATCCTCACCATTCTCGAAATCGCACTTTTCCCAAGCTGGAGTCTCAATGGCCCACCTCACCAGGCGCTCGTCTAAAAACGGAAATCTCACCTCCTTACCCCAATTGGCCAATACTCGATCGTCCCGGCCTAAGTTGCGCTTGCCCAGCCGCCCGACGTCAAGCAGCAGCTCATCAATCAACCCGGGGTAACCCCGTTGTTGGAACGCGGAGGGATGGCGAGAATATCCGCCAAAGAGTTCGTCGGCGCCTAGGCCGGACAGGAGGACTCGGGCGGGGGACCGATGTGGAATTGGAGGAGACCCGGGGGTTTCGGTGGAGAAACCTTGGCCACGAGAAGCAAAGTAGAGTGCGTATGCAATGGAAAGATCCATCTCGGTATTGTGAGGGTGGATAAGGGAAATAACTTGCTGGCGGTGTGCCTGTGTTTCAGTGTAGGGAACGTTTACCTAGGTGGTTTTAGCAACGCGCCTCAGGGGAGTGCAACAGCAAAACTTACAGCCACAAAGTGGAAGGCTCGCCCAGGACAGACGTTCTGCAACTCTGCAAACGATCGCCTTCCGGTGATCCTATCCGGGCAAGCCTCGTAAAAGTCGGCGAGATCGCTACTTTCCTTCCGGAGCTGAGCAACCACCCGAGGGTTCTCGAAGGCGACATTGAGCAGGTCGATGATTTGATCCGCGTCGAGTATATCGTGACACAGCCTGGCCAACACGGTGCAGTCAAGACCGCCAGAGAACAAGACCGCGACTCGAGTCCTGCCATTGGCACTCGACGTCGGCGGTAGCGGTATGTTGAGGGCCCTCAGTCTCAGCGACTCGAGCAGTTGCTCCTTGAGGGCCACCACCGAAGGTGAGCTGGGCGTCAACTGAGAACAACCAGTGGGCAGCGCCGTATTGAACCTGCCAATGCCGGAAACCTGGAGAGAGTAAAGTAAGTCTGACAGGACGGCCGACCACGATCGAACGCATAAACCGCAGCCGACCAAGCAAGCGTACTCACGAAACCAGCGGCATCCTCGCCAACAACCCAGTCATATCGTTCCGGGCTTGTGTCTTCGCCCACCGCCACCACATAAACCCCATCAGCCTCGACCTCCCGCCACCCCTCCCCGGCCTCACCAGCGACGCTGCACAGCGCCAGCCCGCCTTGACTTGTCGGGGCCATCAAAAGCGACCGCCTCCCCAGCCGGTCCCGACCGAAGAACACCCTGCCGACGATCGCATCATAATAAACAAACGCAAACGGCCCCTCAATTCCGCGCAGGACATCCAACACCGCATCCACCCCACCGCCACCACCAGCGCCACCACCAGCAGCAACGAGCCGCGCAAAAACCACCTCCCCATCATTCCCCGCCACCCGCTCCCCACCAACCCTCCACGCCTCCCCATTCCAGCACAGCACCGACCCCTCCCCTCCCCTCCATCAGTCAGCGGCTGCAGCGCGACATGGTCTCCGCGCAGGGCCAGCACGGTGGACGTGAAGCGCAGCGACCAGGCGGCGGTCCCGCTGTCGCTGGCATCGCTGGCATCACCGCCGCTGTCGCCGCTGGGATCGACACACCGTACGCGGCGGTCGACCTGGCCGAAATGGTCCGGCCCTCGCGCGTGCAGGCAGCGGCGCAGGTCGGGGGGCAGGTCGGTGGGCGCGGGGGGGTGCGCGAGAGGGTGAAGTGGATGCCGCACATTTTTGGGGTTGGGTGGTTGGTTGAGGACGGGTGGTTTGTTGTTGGGCTGGGTCGGGGATGGAGGTAGGGAATGGAATAAAATGGGGTGTTTGCTGAGGGGTGGGTGGGCTGTGAAAATGATGGGAAATACTTCGTAGAGAATTTAGATGGGAGTGAAGACAATAAAAAGTGACGGGCCAAACTCGCGACGCGCGCGATGTGCAGATCTGAAAATGCTTGGCGATCGTTTCACACGCAGCCTGGACAAAAAAAGGCCGAACCCCAGGTCTGGTCATGTTAGATATCGGCCGAACCTCGATGATGGAAAGAAATAAGAAGTCATAATTTCCGCGGTATAATTCTTTTTACTTGGCTTTACGTTCTTATGTATTTTGTGCGATTTCCTTTCCTGGATTCTTTCTCCTTCATTCCCCTGCCTCCATGTCGTTTTTCATAATGTCCTTTTTTTGGGCGGAGGCCGACAATGGCTGGTGCAGGTGCTGACTCAGCGGGTCACCATGAAGACGCAAGACGAAGAAGGAAGTCGCTCCCAGTTGCTCCTCCCCCAACGGCAACGTAAATACAAAAATAGTCAGGGGTATGCCCCTATTGCCCCTGAATCAAAAAGAAGATGCATCAACACCACAGAATCAAAAGATTATGCTTCACAATAGCTTCTGCTCGTTTCGATCGAGCGACCTCCGGGTTATGAGCCCGGCGCGCTTCCGCTGCGCCAAGAAGCTTTTCTTGTGAATTGTTGAGAACTAGGATTAGACGTCAGGTCTAAGTACGGAGGCTTGCTCCAGAACGCAATGGCAGACCACATTCAAGGCCAGAAACATAACGACAGTGAAAGAACATAGCCTTTATTCGCTACTGCCATGGGTTTTATTACTAATCTGTGGTTCAAGTGGGTGAATGGGTGAATGGGTGTCTACTTCGGTGTCTGCTTGGCTGTCTGTTTCTTCCACAGCTGAGGGCCATGTCCCATCTTCACATTTCTTTAACTAAAGGCACCAATAACACCAAACATATGCAGCGAGGCTAGAGCAATCTGGAGCCCCTCTCCAGAGCAAGCATTGCAAATTACTGACACTACCCGGGCAATGCAGATACCAAAACATGCAGCCAGAGAACCTACCCCATTCCGTCCGATGCCGCTTACAAAAAACGAAGGAGGCAGACAAGACTAGCAGGAAGAGAAGAATTACGGTCATTAGAGCCCCAAAACGATTCCGCAGCCAACCCAACCCAGTCTTCCATTTCCCTTCCCCGCGGCGCTGAACTAACCCTTCCAACCTCCCCCACCGCATTAGACTAGAACCAGCACCAGCTCACGTCGACAGCGCGAGGCAAGCATCAACTGCCAATCCAACCCTGCCATTGTCAGTCAGTAAAAAAAGCACCCTACCACGCCAAGAAAACAAACAGACAGACAGACACATACCTCCCCTCCTTCTGATACACGACATCACTAATAACATCGCGATCCAGATCCGGGAACATGCCCGCCAGCGTCTCCACGACGTTCGCATGCTCCGCGCGATGCAGGCGCTGCGCCTCGGCCGTCTCGGCGCTCGCCTGCCTCGCAGCGGCCTCCTCGGCCGACAGGCGCTGGCGGGCGCGCAGGTCGCCGCCGTCGCCGCGCTCCGGCTGCGGGGTGCGCGCCGGGCTGGCGATGCTCGCGGGGGCGACGCCCGCCGTGGCGGAGGACGACGAGGAGGGCTCGTCCGAGAAGATCCGGCCGATGGTGCTGAGCGGTTTTTGGATGGAGCGGAGGAGCCCCGTGATGGCGGCTTTCTCGTCGCTGCCGCTGTACTCGCCGCTGTCGCGGGGCTCGTTGGACGAGGTGGAGCGGCGGGGGCTGGCGGGGCGGTCGACGTCGAGGGAGGGTCGGGTTGACGAGGGGCCGGATTCACCCAGGTGTGGTGGTCTTAGGGAGGTGGATTTCTCGGAATGGGAGGGTGGTGGCGGTGGGGATTCGGCGCGGTGTTTCTCTGCGATCGCTGAGACGGCGGCTTCGACGTTGTTCTCGAATTCTTCATCGGTGATGGTCAATGTTGTGCGGTCCATGTTCTCGATGAACTGGATGGCGCCCATCTGTGATGGTTAGTATGGCTCTGGAGCGGGGAGTGGGCAACGTACTAGTGACGAAAGATAGTAGCCAGCCTCCCCACCCAGCTTTTCCTGGTTCCGGAACCTCAGGATGTACTGAACGTTCGAGACGAGATGCTCCGGGTTCGCCTGCAAAACGACGTAGATCAACATCGGCATGAACGAATCGGCGGAGGAGTCCGACTTGGTGTGTTTGAGCAGGCCTAGGGATGTTAATGCCGGTGTCTCGCGGGCACCCAACTATCCAAGCATCTTTGAGCACCTACCAAAGATAACTTTGCAGCAATTTAGGACGCAGATGATCTTGTCTCGTGGTGCACGGTAAGACTTGATCTTGAGCAATTCTGTACGGTGTTAGCGTGACTCTGGGCGAGAGTCATGCCACTTACCCTGCTGCGCGAGCTTGAGGAACCGCTTCCCGCTCTCACTAACTGGCGGGATATCCAGATGTTCCTCCCGCACCCAGCTGTAAATATTAATCTTCTGCGCCAGGATCTCGTCCCGCTCCACGTCCTCCTGATGTTGCCCCCGCCGCCCCGGACCCATCACTCTATCTGCCCCCCGTTTCTTCTTCGCCCCGGGCACCGGCTGGGGCGCTGGAATGGCGGGAGAGAATGTCTGGGAATATAGACGATTCATGACGAGCTTCTCCATGCCCTCCCGGGCGTTGTCGAACTCGGTGTCCGGCACGTCCCTCCACACCTCGCACTGGGCCATCTTGTTCCCGATAAAGGCGAGAAAGTCGCTGATGATCTTGACTTGTTCGTGCACCATCCACTGTCGCTTCCCAAACTCAGAGAGAAACGACTTGAGATATCTTGCCACCGGATCGGCCTTCTTATTGCGCAGCTGTTCCAGGAACCGGTGGAAGTCGAACGGCAGCGTCGGCTCGGGTTCGGGTTCCGGGGGCGGTGGGCGGTGTAGCGAGGCGATAGGAGACATGGGTGAATCAACGCTATCCTCCCTGAACCGCCCCGAGTAGCCAGACTCGTCCTTGGGAGGGACTGGAGGGCCAAAGTCGTCGCCCTCTTGTTTCGATATTGTACTATCCAACGATGAGGTCGATACCTGAAGGCTAGGCAATTCTTGGAACTGATGCGCGGCGGTAGGAGCCAGGGGCTCTAAGCTTGACTTCCGGGGAGGGTGCTGGATCGGACCGCCCAATAGCGGCGAGGCTATCTCTAGCCTAGGACTCATAACCTCCTCGGCATCGGGGCCGCCGCCGAGCTCACTAAACTGCTCCATAATGCTCTGGATTTCAGACCTCGACCCATGCTCCTGTTCGTCCTCGCTAGTGTATCTCTTGTCGTCGTACGCGGCATCAGATCTCGTGGGGGACGGATCTTCGGATCTCGGCCGGGGGGCAGACGAAGGCGCCCGCGAAGGGGGTCGAGAACACGTCGGAGTGGGTGGGGTGGGATCAACGTAGGTTTTTGATTCGGCCGTGAGGTATTGCGTGGCCGCGGTAGTCGTGGGGAACGTGGTTGGTTTCAGGGTCGCGATAGAAGCGGACATTAGGTCGTTATCTTCGGGCAGGTTGTCTTGTCGCGTAAATCCACCGAGACCCTGCGATTCGGCCTCGGAGTTCTCGTCCGCTTGGTTTCCCTTCCCATTTCTAAGGTCCAGCAAGTCATCCTCCCCAGCAGTCCTTCCCTGTGCCGCATCGGCCATCGCATCCGGAGAAGTGTCTGGTGGCGCCTGTTTCGAAAGGGGCGACATCTCACCATCCTTTTTGGCTGTTACATTTTCGCCAATATCGGGTGAGTTCGAGGAAATAGCCTCCTGGTTGTGGGGAGACATGCAAGGGAGCTGCAAAGCACTGGCGCAAGGTGGGTTCGTTGGGGAGAACTTCGGGCTGAGCGTCTTGAGACGAGGTGTTGGTGCAGACGGAAGTCGTGCTCGGATACCGATGAGAGGTGTGCACGTATGTGGTGTATAATCCTAGGTGTTCGCAAGTACGCCCAGAGAATTAAGACGACGGCGCGGGTGTATTTCCGTTGTGTTGGTTGGCAAGGCTATTGTTGTGTTGAGCTGCGAGACTGCCAAGAAGCACTTGGCTTGGGCCGTTGACATCCCATGCCACCCCGCAATGCTAGCACAGCCCACTCAGGGATGGCGATGGTGGGGTAGGTCATGGTGCCCAGAGCATCCGCGCAGAACCTTAACCCCAACCCATGACCCCAATGACTTACATATATACGGGCATGTATGTACCTAACCAGGACACCGACTGCAAGATTCTGTCTCCATATCGCCATTATCATCTTCCTCCAACCAGTCAAGATAGCCTTACAGCCGTGTCGCAATGATTCGAGTGTTTGATAAGCTTTGGAGGAATCTTCGAATTCGGCAAATCGATCGGATGAAGTTCCTCTACGACATGCTCGCAAGGAATCCAGCTCGAAATGGCCGAGCCTGGGACCTTTGAGGGCGCTGAACGCACCCGGGCGGGCTTTTGAATGGTTCTTGCCCCAGCGAGCGTCAAGCGATGAGCTGGTTCACTTATCCACTACCAATAATCCAGCGCACCGGGCCGGGCTCCTAATTTTCGATGGGCAAGCCTGTTTTGTGATTACCCGTGGGGGAGACGTTTGGGTCCAGGGGTTATTGATACTTGAGACCATCGGGTTGTCTTGGCTCCCTCTCCATCACGCTGACAATCGTAAATCCAGGCCTCTCGTAAATCGGTGCGCCAAAATCGGCGGCCCGGGATTTGGTCACCGGCAGAGTGGGTCCGGGCGCGGGGACGCTTCGGGTCCGGGTCCGGTTCCGGTAGAATACAGAGCGGCGTTGGGGAACCTGAATAACAGCAGTTGTGCTTGTGACCTTGAACTTGAATCCCTGTGAGCCCAACACGAATGGGGCCGCCACTGAGCTTTTCTCGCCCGGGCGGGGAGCGGCATGAAAGCCCAGTCGGCATCCGCCCCAAGGCTCCCATGCAAGGCCCTTTTTCGGGCCTGGTGCTTTCCATCTCCGTGTCGTGCATTTACGGGCGTATTGAAAGAACAATGTCCTCAATTTGAGATGGCAAGGCTGCAGGTCTAGAGCATATATATGCGATTGACGCCCCCAAACCTGCTCTTCCCTGCTTTCTGGTTATTTCTGTTATCCTCTCACTCCCGAGACAGCCCTACCCCCCCACCCCCGCCCGAGAAGCTCAGGTTGAGCTGTTGCTTGACTCTCTTTTTCAATTCCCCGTTTTATCCCCTCTGAAAGCTATCAAACCAGCGAGAGGCTGCCTTAGACGACCATGAGCGATAACGACGGCGGAGCGGGCAGTAATGAGGCTGCCCGCCTGGCAGTCGCCATCGTGGCATTGGTGGTCGCTCTCGTGGCTCTGGTGGGCACAACAGCCCAAGTATTCCAGCAGTACCTGGCCACCGCGGTGGGCTACTCAAACTGCGGAAAGAGAGTTATGGGGCCTTGGGCCCGCCACACGAAACTGATTTTCCATCCTTGGGAGCTGCGCTTCGAAGTGGTATTCAGAAGTCCCAATATAACCATCGAATTTCTCCCCTCTGTTGCTTTTAGGGACGACGAGAGGAAGAGCTGGGACGTCGAGGTGCCCACGTTCTACCAAGAAATGGGAGGAAACAGAAAGAATGTCATCGTCAACTACTCGGCAACCTGGCTTGTTTTACTGTCCGCTTTTTTTAAAAAAAAATGCTACGTGACGGCGGGCCTTATCCCAGCACCCGCTTTGATGATATAATAACGGTGGAAGTGCAGGCCAGACTTCAAACGTTGGACCTTATGCCGGAGGGGGTGAAGAAGCCATACGCAACGAGTACGTTGAGCAGCATTGTGATTCTCGCAGGAATGCTGGGCCTCCACTGGAAACAGTTTGACCGGACCAGCGACCGATACGTCGCTGATGGCAACGGCCTGTTGTTCACCGGATTTGCGGTCCCGCACCTTGGAATCATGTTCGCCGTTACCCGCCACGACGTCTCGTGGTTTCCAGAGACTACTCGTGCCATCCCCACCGTCGGGCTTTTCGAGTATTGTTTTGGTCTGGTCCCTACAATTTTGCGGCGGCATGATGCCCCGCGGCCGACATACCTTACGGATGCCCCTCGAGATCTCAACACATTGCGACTCGGCAGCCCTCCTGAAATTTCGGCCACGCTGGCGTTGCTCCACTGCGACAAACGAATTATCGAAGTTGCCGGTTCTTATGAACATATATTTCCAGGCAGGTACCCCTTTAATAGGCATCCGCTCTTCTAGACAGTCTTCTTACTTGTCTGCTTTGGTAGTGGTATTCGAGCTTGTGGGGATGCTTGGACAACGGATGCATATTAAAGGTGTCGGCGGCCGCACGCTGCCGAATCCATTGCCGTACCGCTGGGACGTCGAAAACTTTTCTCCAAAGAGACTCTTAACCGCCTGTCTTAGAGAGATTCTGCACGGCGTGGGGAGCGGCACCGTGGGCGCGGGTGAGATGGCGGAGGTGGTCTCTTCACTAGAAGCTTCCTCTTCCGCCCCTAGCCCGCAGCATCAAATTCCACCAGGACCAGATATTGGGTTTCTGCACACATTACACGACGCCGTAAATTGGTGTGATAACTGGCTGGGGGTATTGGATTACGAGTCTCGGCAAGAAACCCTCATAGTCGTACGCACACACATTGAGACGTTTTGGGGGTCGCTGTTGAGGAGCCAGGAACCACTCCCAGACGAATCCCCCAGCTTCGTCAACCACTTCCACCCTTCTTTCCGTCACCTCGACAAACTTGATCTAGAAGACCGAGAAAGAGGGCTTGTCAAGATCTATTTCGACACTGTCTACAAGAGACCACCGGGGGTCACAGGCCCGGATGACAAACCATCTCCACAACCTTGGGATGCACTATTTGATCAGAAGCCGAGAACAGCACAAATATGGCTAGTGCTGATGTTGCGCATGGTGTGTTGGTTGAACCTACACACCTTCCACGCGGCGGATGTGCAGCTACCTAAGAGTGATATTATGGGATCGCGGCTGCCGGTATACATCAGCTAGGGGCAGCCACTCCGAGCGGCGATCGAGTCAAGAACTCAAAGACAGACAGACAGACAGACAGTCAGATGCCAAAAGCAGCGTCATAAAATCATGATTTACTTCTCGAGCACGGCTACCTAAAACAGGCCGCCAAACCCGTTCTTCTCGGCCGCCTTCCTCTCCTCCTCCTTGATGGGGAAGTCCTTGCCGGTGGCCTTCTTGTACTGCTCGCGGATCTGCTGGGCGATCAGGCGGTCCTTGGCCTGTTCGGCAGGGCTCTCGTTGGTCTGGGGGCCCTGCTTGAAGACCTTCTCCTGCAACCAATCGATGCCTTTTCGCAGCAGACTCGTCGTTAGCTTGATGTTCTAGACCGATGACGTCACACCCTAGAGAGGGAAACTCACCCTTGTCAAGAGCGTCTTCCTTCTTCTCGCTCTCCGGGCCGCCGCCGGCCAGGCCTTGGAGCTTGTCCATAAAGCCACCGCCGGAGCTGGACTCCTGGGGCTGCTGCTGCTGGGACTGTTGGCCTTGGGGCTTGTCACTCTGGACCTGGTCGGCGACCTTCTTGAGGAAATCCATGATGTGATGTTGGTGTAGGTGTAGGTTGAGTGGAAAAGATGAAGTTTACTTGGTGCCGATTGTGGGTTCGTTTGGAAACTGGGTTGGAGAGGTGTTATGGAAAAGCAGGTTCACGTTCTACAAGGAGCTCAAGGTCCCCGGAGATATATACTTGAGGGGTAAAAGAGCAGGTGGGGGGAGTTCAGCTGTGTTGGACAAAGACGCGTGAAACGACCTTCGAGGAACCATGACGCGGGCCAATGGCCAGGAGATGGCGTCCTTGGCGGAACGCGCGATGCAATTACCTTGGTCACCGGGGCAGTGCTTGTCCCTTCTTGGGAGATTCCTGCTGCGTGCGGTAAAGAGAGATGGAAAGGTGCGGGGCGGCGTCGATGACCTCAGCTCGTCAGGGAACCTCCCCGTTCAGCATTTCAGCTCATCTCTTATCAAGTAGGGGACCATTGCAGTAGTGTATGTCTGTACGGAATACATGTCCAGTATTTTGGTACAGTATTCTGGTGGCCTCATGGTAGAACGAAACCCGTACACCGGAACCGTACATAATTCAAGGTTCAGTTGCAGAGTGACTTCTTGTGATGAGATGGAGGGGTTGACCGATCGAGGCCGCCAATGCTGCCCTCTCCTGCGCTCTCCTGCCCGTGCCTGCCCAGAAGATACCATCGAATTCAGTCCCTGCATAAGTGGAGGAGCTTTTGTGTGGCCCGTGCTTCTCTAATCTGCCGCTTTCAGGGTCTGGCCAGCGAGTTCTTCGCCGTCCCCACTCCGCTCCGGAAGCTGTGGAGAGCGGATTGGAGTTCACCGACGAAGCCGAAGCCATCGCAGCTATCGCAGCTTTCTCCATCCCGATATTGGCCAGATTGGGCTGCCCATTCCGCAGGACACTGTAACAATTTGACACCACGTTCAGCTGCGCCACCTAGACCACAGTTTTACCAGGCCTCCCAGAAGCAGAAGGCAGAAAAAAAGAGATGGATTACGTGCAACAACGCATGGCGCAAGCTGCCGCCAACACCGACCCATCCTCGAGGTACGCATCCCCATTGAGGCGCCCCTCCGCAAACCCCTTCCCCAATCCCCCAAAGAAGACCAAGAAACCAAACTAACAACCACCCCCACCCACCCTCCAGCACCCTCCTCACCCCGCTCAACGGCCTGCTGCTCTCCCTCCTCCTCTACACGGCCTACACCTTCCTCCTGCGCCCGTCCCCGCCGCCGCAGCTGCCCAAGGAAGAGCCCGCCGTGGTCTTCCGCACCTTCACGCCGCCCGCGCTGCGGCCCTACAACGGCGAGAACGGCATGCCCGTGTACCTGGCCGTCCGGGGCCGCGTGTTCGACGTCTCGCGCGGCCGCAACTTCTACGGCCCGGGCGGCCCCTACGAGAACTTTGCTGGCCGCGACGCCTCGCGCGGCCTGGCCTGTGGCAGCTTTGATGAGGACATGTTGACCAAGGATCTGGAGGGGCCGCTGGATACGCTGGAGGGCCTGGGGCCGTCCGAGATGGAGGCGCTGCAGGGGTGGGAGGAGAGGTTTGAGGAGAAGTATTTGGTCGTGGGGAAGCTGGTGGCTGTTGGGGATGAGGAGAAGGCGAACTGAGTGAGGTTGGGGTTGTGATGAGTTGGTGGTGGTGGTGTGAGAGAGGGGATATTTTTGGGCGAGTTGAGAATGAATAGTGGAGGGCTGAATATTCAGTATGGCTGTTCCCGGCAACAGAAAGACATCGACATGGTTAAGTTAAACCCGGTACGTAACGACAATAGAACAATCTACCCAATTTCCCATTCCCCCATTCCCACAACACCCCATATCTATACCCATTCCCTTACAACCCCGCCCTAATCCCCGCCGCCGCCTTCTCCGCAATCCCATACACCGTCGCCATCGTATCCCCCCGCGTAATAAACGGCATCACGCTCGCATCCACCACCCTCACATTCCGCGTCCCATACACCCTCAACCCCGCATCCACCACGCCCCCCACCTCCCGCGGCATCATGCTACACGAACCCGCGTACAGCGTCGACGCCCCCGCCGTCTCCCTCAAAAACCGCCCCTCCTCTACAGCCCCCAGATCGCCAGAAAACCCCGCCGGCGTACGCCCCCCGCCCCGGGATCTCGGCGCAGCAGCCGGCCCGCCAAGGGCTCCGCGCTGGTCAGTGTCTGCTCGATGAAGCGGACGTGTCGGGCCAGCGTGGCGCGGTCGAGCGGGTGGGTGAGGTAGCGCGGGTCGATGGCGGGCTGGGTGGTGGGGGACGGGCTGGTGATGTGCGTGGAGCCGCGGGAGAGCGGGCGGGTGAGTAGGACCGCGATGGTTATGTATTTTGACGGGGAGGGGGGTGTCGTGGTGGTGGTGGTTGTGGTGGTGGTTGTGGAGGGGGAAGGGGAGTCGGAGGGCGGGGGGCCGCGGCAGGGCACGAAGACGTAGTAGCCTGATGCGGAGGTTGGGGTGGTGAGGGTGGCGCGGGTGAGGGCGGTCGCGGCGGCGGTGTAGGCGGGTGTGGCGGCGGCAGCGGCGGCGGTGGTGGTGGTGTCCTCTGGGGTAGTGGTGAGCGTGGAGAGGAGGGCCTCGGCGTCGCGCTTGCCGGCGTCGGTGGTGAGGCCCGGGAAGGGGAGGTGTGCCATGGTGTTGCAGTTGGTACGGGACAGTGGGCCGCGCCCAGCGGCGTAGGCCGCGGTGGCGGCGGCGATGGCGTCGGGGTCCTGCCGCGCGAGGGCGTCAATGGTGTCGAAGCCCGGTTCGCCGTCGTCGATGGTTTCGAAGGACAGCAGGCTGAGTGGGTGGTGCTGCAGGTTCTCGCCGACGTACGGGTTGTTGACGACCACGTCGATGCCGAGGGATTCGAGGAGCTTGGCGTCGCCGATGCCCGACAGCTCCAGAAGCTTGGGCGAGTGGAAGACGCCGGCCGAGAGGATGACTTCCTTGCGGGCGCCCACGGTTGACGTCTTGCCGTTCTTGGTGTACTGCACGCCAGTCGCCACCGCGTCGTCGGCCGCTTTTTCAAGGAGAATCTTGTCGACCGCGACGCCGGTCCAGACGGTTAGGTTGGGGCGATCTTGGGCCGGGGCAAGGTACGCATTGCTGGCGTAGCTCCTGGTCTTGGTCTCGGGGTGGACGGCGTCGGGGTACAGGACTGCGCCGTGGATGTCGCCCGAGACGGGATCATTGTAGGCGGGATACCCGAGCCCTGCCAAGGTATCACGCCAGACCTTGGGCCACTTGGTCTCCTCCTCGGGGATGTTGGTCTGAATGGCGCCGTCGTTGTCAGTCTTGGACCCGTCAGTCACGGTGTACGTCTTCTTGAGATGCTTCGAGAAGCTCTCCCAGTCCCAGCCTGGGTTGCCGAGTTGCGCCCAGGCGTCGAGGTCTTCCTTGGCGCCGACAACGAAGTTCATGGCGTTGAGGGCACTGGATCCTCCAAGGAGGCGGCCTTGGGCGATGGCAAGCTCCCGCCCGCCCAATGCATCCTGTGGGACACTCTTGAGCTGCCAGTCAGACTCGGTGCCTTGGAGCTGAGGCCACATGGCAGGGATATTGACCCGAGGGTCGGCGGAGAGATCTTCGCCTGCCTCGACGACGAGAACCTGCACATTGGCGTCTTCTGACAAGCGGGTGGCCAGCACTAGGCCGGCAGTACCGCCGCCCACAATGACGAAGTCGAATTCGGAGGCCATGGTGGCACGAGTGGTTCGGTACCTGTACGTAGATGATCGATAAAGCTAGAAGGCCGGTGAAGCAAGCTCTCGAAGATGCGAGAACTTGGGGATGGAGAGTGTTTGATTGATAATTTGATGGGCGGCGAATACGGGCATATTTAAAGCTACAAAGACCATCCTTTAGATCCCCCTCTCAACCATCCGCACGCCAATCGACTGAGATAGAACATTCCACAATCTGCGAGCATGATTCAACCGTCAGCATTCATCGACTATCTGGATGATTCTTGATGTTTCCAGCCACTTCGAAGCTGTGATCCTTTTATTTTTTTGTGGGGGTTGGTGGTGTGTCTCATGCGGGGATGTAAGATGACGGGTAAGGGGTAAGTGGTTGGACGACAAAGCGAAACCGAAAGATGCAGGCAGTGGTGGGCTCAGTGCGAGGTTAATATCCCGTAAATGAGATTCCGATGCTCGGGGTTACAGTCTATGCTAAGTTTCGCTCAAGTCTATCGAATTCGACAAGAGAATCCACCGTGGCTTACAAGTCCAGGTTACATGCGCGAGCCTCCTTGGGCAGTCACGCAATACCATGGCTCCGGTAGTGTCAATGGGTACAATCAATAAATGATAAAGCTTATTTACATGCAAATTCAAAACACAATCTCTTTTCCCAAACCAACAGCATACCCAATACCAGCTCGCCGGCCACTCGAACACTCTCCGGGGCTCACCCACAACGCCCAGTCCCGCGGGGTGGTAGTAGTTGACGCTGTCACTATGCCCATAGGCCACCGGCATCGATGGCACTGTCCCCTTTTCCGAGCACGGGCCCTAGTTCTCGCCGCTCATGCCGTTATAGGGGTTGTCGTCGTGGTATCCAGGCGCGGCCGGGGGTTGTTCGGCCATCCTCTTCTGTCTTCTGAATATCAGATAACTCGTAATGGCACCCAAAACGGCGGCGGCGGGGATGGCGACGCCAATTCTGATCTTGGCGCTGGAATCTAAGCCACCTGAACTTCCGGAGGAGGGAGCGTTGCTTGTCTCGGCGGGATTGGGGGTAGGGTCGGTGGTTGATGTGGATGTTAATGTTATCCTAGTAATTCTGGAGGCACTCGTGCTCCCTTCAAACGCCGCCGTCGGCCGTGCCTCACTATTTGTTGTGAGGTTGGAATAATGGCTGTTGGCGTCGGCATTGTCTTGCCCTTCTTTGAATATGCTTAGGAAGAACATGTTGGATACCGACAAGGTGGGTTGATGAACTCCATGTCGGCTAATACGCACGCCACAAGAGCCGCGAGAAACTGGAGAAGGCGCATGGTGAGAGGATGACAAGAAACGATTTGGATCAAGTCGAATGTCAGGAGAGCGAGAGTCAAAGCATGGGAATAATGTGATGTCGAAACTTGGTGGACTCCGCGAAGGCGGAAAACCCATCATCTAGTCCAAGGCTTCTGGTGCGCGGGCACCTCCTTTCAGACGTGTTATACATATTACATATTTCCAGCCGAGGGTGTTGGTTTCAGACTTTCAGCTACTGGAGGGAGCCCATTCAGCACTGTGTGAATCGCAGGGGCTTCCGTTGTTCGAGATCTAGCTGGCGCTTAACAACAGCCTTCGCTGCGAATCTTGGCCCACCGTCTCGACTTCGCTTAACATGGACTGCCAGCCATGCCCGAGTTAAGCGCGCATTCAAGGTTGGCTTGGAACGATCATTAGCAGTCCCAGTGTAGCTCTCTAAACTCTTCGTGTTAGCTTTTAGGATTAGCCCCCTAATGCCTCCATATCCTATGCCTTCTGTCTTGTTTGTAGGCAGATCGACTTGGAGATTATTTTCTCCAAGCGTTCAGCGTCCCATCTTTTGCGGCTAAATCATCCCCAAGCCTGCATGTGTCTGTCTACATAGCCGCGCGCCACTAACGTTGTTGCAATTGGTGTGCCATGGGGGAAATATGGGACTCAGGTCATCGCTTCAGGCCAACCCCAGCATTTCCAAACACGGCAGGCGACCATTGGACAAACGATTGGTATTGGTTACTGTAGTCGGGCATCTTTAAGAAGAAAGAGATAACTAATGCTATGTACTTTGGAGCTCAAGAGCTCAAGCGCATCACACTAGCGGCATGGCGCTTACTCAAGCAGATGCTTTCGCCAGTCGTTTAGATAAAACATTTCGACCCTGCAGCGCTAGCCGCTGCTTAGGTACCTACTGCTTCACGCAAGAAGAGCATAGGTGAACATGGCGCCCGCACGTCAGAGTGCACTCTCGTACAGCAACCTTGAGGTTGTTGACTTACGTCAGAGTGCACTCTCATACAGTAACCTTAAGTTGTCGACTCATCGAACTCAAGTCTGGGATCGAAGTATGGCCTCAGCAATGGCCTCAGCAATGGCCTCAACGAGAAGGAGGTTACTTTTCTTGAGCGCTTCTCATCTGTCCCGGCCCTCCTGCCGCCACCAATCGACAGCAAATGCTTTGACCCCCGCTACTCTCGAACACCACCCGAACTGGCTCTCGGGCATGGCGGGTGTCCTACCCAGGGACCAGGTACTCCCCGAATGCCAACCATCTGCGGACTTAGTCGGAAGCGCTTTCTCATTCTGGTCACGGGTATTGTCATCATCATTCTCGCTGCAGTTGGAGCTGGCGTTGGAGTGCACATGGCATCTCGAACGAGCTCAGGACGCGCTTCTCAAGAGTCGGAACCCACAAACTCCACCACAACACCTGTCATCCCCGCGGGGACCCCGGTTTCCAATCTGAGCATATCGTCTCTGCACTGGACCGACGATGATGGGACCGACCAGTACCGCCTTTACCATCCACCAGAGAACCAGACCAGCATCTTAGAATCGGCCTGGAATTCAAAGAGCCAGTCCTGGGCCGTGACAACCGTTGCCAACGGGAGCCTTCAAGTCATCAGGCCAAAAACGCCCCTTGCTGCGTCGGCGGGATACCCCAACACCGAAACCAAATTTGCAATTGTTCGTCTCCCCACATCGAATCCCCCTAATGTTAGATAACCACTCCGACCCACCTCGTTACAGGTAAACAACGTCTACTTCCTGCAGTCCACTGGTACCATGCAGGAATGGCAAAACCCTATCCACGGCCGCGCCGGCGTCTGGGGCAACGAAAACGCCAGCGGTCTCTTCACAGCCTCCTCCCTCTCCTCCCTCTTCGCCTACTGGCACCAAGACCTCACTGCCAAGAACCAAACCCTCGTCACCTTCTTCCTAGAAACCATATCCCCCAACTCGCTCACCATATCCTGGTGCTTCCAAGAGCGCGAATACCCCCAACCCTGGAATTCCACACGGCACACCCTCCCCATCACGCCCGGCTCCCCCATCTCCGCCGCTCCCGCCGGCGACGGCCGCGACCTCCGCCTATACGTCTCCGGCCCAGACAGCCTCCTCCACCAGCACCGATACAGTATCGAAACCGACGTACTCTCCTCTACCCCCGTCAGCACACCCTTCTCTGTCCCGCCAGGGACACCCCTCTGCGTAACCACCGAAGACAACCGGAACTTCTTCACCCAAAACACCAGGCCGGAATGCATCCGTCCCAAAGTAGCCAACGCTTTCCTAACTCATCTGATCCTCTTCGCAACACTAGACAGGGAGTCTCTCACCCTCCTCTCGTGGAACTGCTCGAGCGGGTTCCTCGTGCAGCAGGATCGGATCGGGCATTTGTTGAAAAGCGGGAGGAGGTACGTGGGTTTGACGGCTACATCGGGGAGTAATGGAGGGAATGGGACGTTTACAGGGCAGAGGGTTTATGTGGCGTATGAGGAAGAGGGTACGAAGGGTGCGAAGGTGGAGGAATGGGCTGTGCCTGGGAGTGGTGGACAAGGGGGAGGAGAGGATGGGGCTCAGGGAGGACCTTGGAGGTTGGTTGGTGGTGTTCCGTTGGAGGCACGGTAAGCTGTAAGTGATGGGTGAGTCTCGATAGGGGTTTGGGCATCGGGCCGTCTGTAATGTATTGTAATGAGGGAATGATACCCACTAATAATGCCCAATTCACGTTTGCCTTTCATGTGGGAGTTTTGAGCGTGACACTTGATGGGAGGACAATTGCACCATTTCAGACCATTTCAGGTTTTGTGTTGCTTTTTTGCTTGAACCAGGTACATAACGAAATTGGGCCGGAAAGCGTGATCAATCAATCCAAGTTTGAGGAATTGAAGTCGTCGAACCAGGCAGACCCTAACCCTCTTCACATACTTCTTCCCTTCACCTCGGTTGCTTTTTTAAGAGCTTCTTCAAGAGCAGCTTCAACCCCGCCCCATCTTTGAAACTACAACACCTCGTTATTCATTCCTACGATCGCAGATTTCCAGCGTCTAAACACTGCTGAGGAGTCGTCGGAAACCACAGGCGGTCATAAATATCTCGACTGTCTCCCAAAGCTTACTCGAGCCAAGAATCGTGGTTTTTTGACCCAGGCAGAGATGAGGTCATGAACCTGGCTCGATCCAATCCCGGAACAGCAAGCATCAACACACCAACCAAGGCACAGAGTGAGTTTCTGTTTCCGGCAATCCATATTCAACCCCATATACCCCAATCGAGCCAATCCAAGTCTCTCCCGACCTCACTCCAACCCCAGCTCGGTTCCGGTTCAAATGCTCCGCCGAAGAAACGTTACCAACACTCTCCAACTTTTGGGAAGATCAATGCCTCCGCGGTCATACTTCTCGGCGCCCTGTTTTCCGAGCGGCTCTCATTTGTTGCCAGTGCCTTGTATGTACAGTACGTTCGGCGATGATGTCTTTGCCTCTACAACGTCGCTTCCCCGGCTACCCGGGTGGCCATGGCATGCTGTGTTGCCTGCCGTCGTGCCCAACCTCGGTCCCCTGGACCTCCGTGCCTCCACACCTTTTATTGCGCTAGAAGGGCGATGAAGGGCCACTCGGCCTTCACCGACCGCCTTCCTAGAACCTGGGGCCCCCATCTTGATTATCCCCATGTGTGATTGTGGTGAGAAGATCGATCTGCTAGTATGGGTAGGCTTAGTAGATATTGTTCCCTGCTGTTCCGTCATCCCTCCTCTGTTCGTCCCTTAAAACCACATCATATTCACCTCTTGACTGAGACCTAGGAGGATTCCTTCCCGAACCCTCTGCCTCTTGTGACCTCCTCACGCTGCAGCTTCCGAGACACGGTTCGCTCCGTGCCGTGACCTCATTGCTTCCTTCCGGCCAGTTCCTACCACCCACCCTTCCATCTATGAGGTGGCAAACCATCACACACAAGCAGCCCTTGCACGCATGCAGCGATCATCGCCGGTGGCTTAGCAGGCCAAGCTTCGGTCACTACTGTCACCATGCCTTACGTCCAACTGCCAAAATCCTGTTCAGACCCTGAAATACCCCCAGGCCGCCCTGGCAGGCCCCAATTCCACCATAGATGCACCGAAGACCGACTCCGTGAAGGCCTAGGGAGACCCCCATCTTTCTCAATGTCGAATAAGATTGCAAAAGAACGGAAATCCATCTTCAAGGAGCTAGGCCTAGACACAGATCGGTCGAAAGAGTCCACTCCGAACGAGCAGTCCGGCGAACTCGACGAATTGGCATCAACCGCAAGTACTTGTGCCCCTGAATCGGCCCACCGAAATGTAGACGATCGCGGCCAAAACGAGACAGCAAGACGACCAACACGACAAGAAGGAGGGGGTCGAGTAGAGCCCCAGTCCGAGCCAACATCCCCAGAGCCGTCCCAGCGCCCATGGTACTCCAGATTACCCAGGGTTCGCCGGCCCAGGATCAAGAGCGTATCAAGCGCGCCGCCTAGCATGTCTACCATCACCAGACTCTCGTCGATTGCACTACTCATTGCCATTCTGTTGCCCGGCTTTAGTTATTACCAGAGCCGCGAGGAGGCTGCGCCAACTCTTGCGGAAGCCGGCGTGATCCAAACCACGGCCGCGGAATCCCGCCCTATTCTCGAGAGGGAAAACACGCCGACCGAGGTGTGCAAGCGATGGGCCCACCAGGGTGAGCGCAGAACACGCCATAAAGGGACCTAGATGGAGTTACTAACACGGACGCGCAAAGCCGCACAGCTGAACGGGACGTTATACATCTACGGTGGCCAGGCCACATACTCAAAGGAACAGAAAGAGGATACATGGAGTAACTCCCCCAAGTGGAACGATAAGATGATGTGCCGTGCTAAACCGTAACAGACAACAACTTCCTAGCCTTGGACCTCACAACGTCGTGGGACACCAGCTCACCAGCACTTCAAAGCCTCCCTCGACCATCAGGCCCGCCTGCCGTGTCCCTGGGTTATCTCTGGAACGACTACAACAACCTCTTTCTGTACGGTGGACAGTTTGCCGATAACCCCTTTGTCGAACCAGCCCCTATTTCCACCTGGAAGTACTCTATCAACAGCCAGACCTGGACAGAGTATTCGTCTCCGAAGACCTCAGCCGGCAAGAACGCCGCCCCTGGCGATCGACCAGTGCAAAGAGCCGCCGAAGGCGCCGGCATATCGGTACCCGAGCTTGGATTGAGTTGGTACTTTGGCGGACACCTCGACCAATCCACCACCCCTGGCTGGTCGAACCAGATCGCCCGGGTGTACCTCAAGAGCCTCCTCGAGTTTACCCACCCGGGATACACTAATGACGCCGTCTACTCGCTGGCTGACGGGACTGGGGCGGGTGAAGGTGGTGCCTACCGCAATATCACTGAGGGCGGTCTGCAGGCTAAGGACAGGTTCCCGAGAGAGCGGACGGTGTCTTGGTTTTCGTGCCTGGCTGGGGTGAAAAGGGGGTTCTCATTGGCCTGGCAGGCGGCAGCAACGACACATTCGTCGACGACCTTTCAACCCTTGACGTCTACGATATTGCACGGTCGGAGTGGTACCAGCAGAAAACAACCGGAGACGCGCCATCTGTGCGAGTCAACCCATGCGCTGTGACCGCGGCGGCGCCAGACGCATCTAGCTTCCAGATCTACCTCTACGGCGGCCAGAACTTACAACCTTACGTATGTCACCCTCCCCAACACCGGCCAACTACTACTACTACCACCGACCCCCACTAACTAACCCACCTCCCTAGGGCCAACAAACGCAATACTCCTCCATGCACATCCTCACCATCCCCTCCTTCACCTGGCTCTCCGTCCCCGACCCTCCTTCCTCCCCCCCCGCCCGCGCAGGGCACACCTGCACCCTCCACAACAGCCAAATCCTCATCATTGGCGGCTACACCCGCCCAACCACCCCCCACTGCGAAGCAGCACCCATCCACATCTTCAACGCCACCAGCCTCCTCTTCCAGCCCACTTACCACGCCCTCCCCAACCAGAACTCCCACCCCGAAGAAGAAAACTCCATCCTCTCCGCATCTTTTGGTTATCGCGTCCCCGCCCTCGTCGCGGACGTCATCGGCGGCGGTCCCGACGGCGGCGCCACGGCGTCCCACCCCGCGGCGGGGCCGGCGACGGCGGGGCCGTTTGCGACGGGCAAGGCGCCGGTTTTTACCGTCACTTCGCCGGCGACGGCGACGGTGACGCGGTGGGGTCCGGGTTCGGGTTCGGCGGCGGGAGGGGGTGGCGGTGGTGGTGGCGATGGTGGTGGTGGTGGTGGCGATGATGGGGGGTTGATTGCGGCCGGGGTGGCGGCTGGGTTGGCGGGGGTGGTGGCGGGGTATCTGGGGTATTGTGTGTGGTTGTATCGGCGGCAGGTTGCTGCGTACAGGAGGCATCTTGCGGTGGCGAACCGGTATAGTCCGGCGCCGGGGGCGGAGGTGGGCGGGTTGGCTGCCGGGGGTGACGGTGGTGGGACCGTGATTGGGGAGAAGTCCATGCCGGGGGCCGCTCCGCTTGCTGCGCCGGCGTTGAACCGGTTTTCGACCTCGACGGTGGGCTCGGCGTCGCTCGACTGGGTGGGGCCGCCTGCCGGGCCCCCGTTCTTGTCTGATGAGGGGCGGCGTAGCTTTGGGAGTGGGATGGGAAGCGGGAGCGGGAGTGGGAGCGGGTTTGGGAGTGGTGGCGGCAGTGACACGGTACGTGGGACTGGGGCTGGGGAGGCAAAGCTGGCGCGTCGAAGCGGGAGCGTCAGTGGCGGGAGCACGTCGTCGACCGAGAGGTTGTTGGATGGGCAGGAGCCTAGCTTCTTCAGTGTTGTGCTTGGCCCTCGGAGGGCCCTCAGGGTTGTCAACGGGCTGGAAGGGGACAGGGACAGGGACAGTGGCGGTGAGTAGGGTGACGGGCAAAATCTCTTTAGTTTTACAGAACGTATGTGCATTGTAAGTGGTGGTTTGAATACACAATTATCTCGTGTGCAAATAGCACAGCTACACATCTGTGTATGACAGGAGATAAGAGACTGGCGACGACTATATGACCTGCGTCGCGCTGGGCATTTCTGATCGGATGTCAAGACCTTAATTCTATCCCTTAGGCCAAGGGCATGGCCCAATCCAGAACCAGACATGTTTGCCAGTTTCGGGAAGTTTGGGATGTGAACCCGGTACATGATCGTCCGTTGATATCCTCTCGCAGACCAAACCCCCCGCCCCGCGGGGTAGTCGCCCAAATTGTCCGAGTCAGGCTGAGTTTGGGTGAATAGACAGCCGTCATTGCACTTCGTTGGTTATTGTAACCCTCCTGAAACAACGCCGCCTGAAAGAATAAACGAGGGAGCATCTGCGCTCAAGAGCTAACCCAACAAGTGAGACTAGGTCTCGAACCCGGGATCAGGCAGGTATTGGGCCCGTGGAGGAAGGAAGTCTTTTTGGTTTCGCATACAAGCGCATGTTCTTCCCCACGACGTCCAACAAACGCGATGCCTCCTCAGCGTCGCGGGCCTGTATCAGGTACCGGACTGTGTCGATCCCTAACCGATAGAGGTCTAGAATGTACGTGTAGGGAACGCCCTTTACTTTCCAGTTTCTGGGGCTTGAGAGTAGTTCGACAGCGAGGCTATGGGAAGGCTCGACGGGATGATGCAAGTTGACCCGTGCCATCTCCAGCGTGGTTGACTGGCGCCTGAACCTCCTTCCTACGGCGATGAACGGGTCGTAGAGCTGTGCAGGCAGTTTGGTGTGTTCGCTAGCCTGTGTTGTGGCCTCGTGAGCGAGCCAGCTCCACGCTTCCTCTAGGATAAGAGGGGGTAGCTTCATCTCCTTGGCCATGTTTTCTGCTTCCAGAACGGTCCCAAACGCAGGTTCCAGGCCACGGCCAGAACATCTCTCGGCCACGAAGTCCCGGAGTAGATGCCGAGCCAAGACATAATCCGGGCCGGTATCTTTCATAAGACGCTTGAGCCAGACCCAAACTACGTCATCAAGCCCCTCAGCGACAAGGAAGGGCAGGAGGGCGTTGACAAACTTCCGGTTGGCGAGGAACTCAAAGTCGCGCTCCTGGCCAGAGGAACGCAGCCATTGCAAAACAAGTAGACCGGCGCCGATGTTGGGCAATGTTCTCTTCGGCGGGGGGTTGGCCGTGAGGGGTGACGTCTGGGGCGGCACAGACGTGATGTGTATCAGAAAGCCATGCGCGGTCGTCACGTTCATAAGCCCCCGCGAAACGGCCTTCTTGAAAATGGCCTCGTGTGCCGCCAAGCTCTTTTTGGAACCCTTGGGCACTGTCAGCGCAGCATTGTTGAAGAGCGGGTTGTTGACGACGGCATGCACGTGCCGGTCGGTCGGTCGCGGGGATATCGTCTGGGTAGAGACGGCTTTGCGTTGGGCGGCAGTCGACTTCGTCAGTCGCGACACGGTGTTGGAGTCTGGTGGGACCCAGCCGTGTTCTCTATCCAGCTGTATGCGGAATGATGTCTTGATGTTTTCGAGGAGTCGCTGGGACTCGCGCTGGTTCATCGGTAGTGGTTGGTGGATGCGAGGGAAGATGTCCTTGAGGGACCCGAGCGGCCTCGTTTTGTGCATCTTGGCGGCGTTGCCGGGCAAGCCAGTCAGGCCAGTCAGGTCTGTCAATCAATTCGATTCGTTATTTGTTTGGGCGGTTCCTAAACCCAAGCCAAATCGAGGATGGCGATGCGACGGGCCACCTCAGTTTGGACTCAGTTTGGAGATGGCTGTTGAGTTGAGCAAGCAACCCGACGAGTGGGATGTTGGCTGTGGGGACTCGAATCGGTTTGAAGGTGGGCTGCCGCCTCGAGTTGCCCAATGCCGCCCCGAGGACGAAAGATAAAAGTGGGTCTCCCCAATAGAGCACCAAAGCGTGTACACAGCACAAAGTGATCACGTGCCGCATTCTGCCCCCAGTCCGATTTGCCCAAAGCTACGGGCCCGGCTGACGTTGTTGCGTGTGATTTGAGCGTCGCCGAGGGTTGAGAAGTGGAAAGTGAGCAGAGTGAGGTGGCAAGTCTTAATCCACCTTGCCCACGTAGAGGGCAAGACAGTCAATCCAAACACCAAGCCCAGCTCTAATCAGTCGGTTAGGCATTGATGATTTATTATAACAGTACTGCAAAGGCTAATACTGGAGTTGGCAAACGGCTCAGAGCATTCAGTTTGCTGCAGCCAACCGTAGCGAGTTTGCATACACAGTAATGGAACTATGCATTTTCCCAGCTCGAGGCGCGGGAGAGCACCTCAAGCCTTAGGTACACTAGCGATTGATTATTTAGAGGATAATGTTTCTTGACGAGTGTGCATCAAAACCATGGATCTCGGCAGCTGCCCTACGTTAGACAAAAAGCTACATATTGGATACCTTGGAGGTACAGGTCCATACATACCACCTGGTATTCGGTGTCTCCGAGGTGTAAAAGACTTGGGTACATCCCTAATCTGTAGTGCAGAGCCAGCTGATCGCTGGACAGCCCTGTGACGCACTGAATGGGGAGACCCACAATCAATCGGGCGAGGCTGGAGCGCCCTGTCACAGGCTCGCAGCTGCCAGCAGTGCACTGAAACCCGGGTGGCTTCGACTGCCCTTTTTTGCCTTTTTTGGGCGGGCCAATTCTGAATCGCTAGGCAAAAACTCAACGCCGCCTCCGCCTCGCTTTTCCGCTTGCACTTGCACTTCCATTTCCTTTTCCCCATTCCAACCACCACCCGGATCGATCCATCCAACGGATTGCACCACCATTCGATTCGCCCTGCGCGAGCCCCCATCTCCTTTTCGCAATCCGGCATCTTCTTCGATTCTCCTCCGTTTTATTCCACACCGCCATTGTTCTGTGGTCTGCCGTCGACAACGCGATCCGTTCGCCCAGTTTCTTCTGATCCACCGCATCCTAGATTCGCACAACGCACACACACATACACACACAACTCAGCAATGTCTGAGGTACAGTCCAGACCGTCTGCCCCCCGCGGCAGAGGCTCTGGCCGCGGTGGTCGAGGCGGCTTCGCCACTCGGGGAGGAGGTCGCACTGGTGCCCGGCCTTCTGCCACCAATGGTGATTCCAAGCATGACACAGATTCCTCCCTGCCGACACTGGAAGACGAAGGCGAGATCGGCCAGCTGAAGCAACAGTATGGCAGCAAGGTTGCAGTCATCAAAGAAATGTTCCCCGACTGGTCTTCGGTCGACATTCTGTTTGCTTTGCAAGAGACCGACGGCGACGAGAACCTAGCCGTCACCCGCATTGCTGAGGGTAAGCTGGAGCTTGGTTTTCTTTGTTTTCCCACCCCGGGTGCAGCCTTCGCACCGCTTCCTACCTTGATTATTGTCCGCTTGTCTGGGATCGCCCCGACACCGGTTTGAGTCACGCACTGTTGATACCTGGAGGAGCCCAATGCGCTAACCTGTTCGTTTCTGCATAGGAACCATTTCACAGTGGGGCGAAGTCTCCAAGCCCAAGAAGGAGCGTGCGCGTCCCAAGGGCAAGGCCGATACCTTCACCACCACCACCGGCGATTCAGTTCCCGCAGGCCTACCTCGGAATGCCCGAGGCGGTCGCGGTGCCGACAGCGGTCGTGGCCGTGGTAGAGCCACCGAGCGTGGTGGCCGCGGCGGTGCGCGCGGCAAGTCGACCCAAGGCACAACCAACGGTACTCAGGTCAAGAACACCGATCCTCTCTCGGTACCGACCGAGGAGGCGGCCGAATGGAACACGCAGCCCACCGAGGAGCCGACTGCTTGGAGCGAATCTGCCGCAGCAGAAGCCACTCCTGCTCCGACCGCCGTTGCCCCCAGCACCACGACTGCCGCTTCGAAACCCGCCGCGGCCCCCGGAGCCACAAAGACGACCTGGGCGAGCATGTTGAGACAGTCAACTGTCCCGAAGCCCGCCCCGAAGCCGAGGGACGTGCCCACCAAGGTCCCCGAGCCTACCTTGGACACTCTTCCCGCCCCTGAACCGACCGAACCTGAACCCGAGGCTCCCCCCCCTGTCGAGGAGCCCGCGCCCGAGCCTGAGAAGGAGGTTGTCGCGCCTCCTCCCGCTGAGCGCGTTACCCCTGCCGTCCCCGTAATTCCCGCCATTCCTGCCGTCCCCGCCGTTCCCTCCGTCGTCGTCCCCGAGGTTGCCTTGGTACCGTCGCAGGATCAACTGACGGAAACGAACCTTGACAAGATCAAGGATGATTCGCACCCGCCAGTGACCGAGACTGCCGCCAGCGAGGCTGCCGACTCCTGGGACCCGCGGGGTGGGCAAGCCAGTGCGGCTGGCACTCCTCTCTCGGCTTCGCAACAGCAGCACCGCGCAGCCACGGCCACAAAGACGTCGAGTCGCGCACCCGTCCACCATCCCCGCCGCATGCTTGATCAGCTTGAAGCCGTTCGCATGCCTGGCAACCGTGATCAAGTGGACCGTGCTGCGGTTCAGTTTGGTGCTTTCAGCTTGAACGGCCCGATCGATGACGATGTTGACGGTGACCGTGAAGAGCCTGAAACCCGCCCCCAGCCCCCCGAAGACTCCCCAGTCACCCACCCCCGGACCTCTCTTCCTCCCGCCCAACCGGCCCCGGTTCCCGATGCATTCCCGGCACAGAAGCCGGTGGCTTCTCAGATCCCGACAGGGCCTGCCGGTATGGACTTTCAGTTCCTACGTTATCTTAGCTTTCCACGACTGACTTGGTTTTAGCCGCCGCGCCTGTCGCGCCGCAGGGCAACACCCCCTCTATTTCTCAGGGTATGTTTGTTCCATTCCCTCCCTGCGACGTCATCTATGAGCCATGTCCTAATATCATCACCTACAGCCACCGTACAACCGCCTGCCACACAAAACAACCAGCAGTTTGGTCGCTTCGGCCCAACTGCTTCTCAGGACGCCTCGTCGTTTCCCGCTTCGAAGCCCTTCGAGCCGTTTGGCCAGCAGCCTGCCGTCGCCTCGGCCACACAGAACCAGTTTGAGGGCGGTTTCCAAGGACAAGGACAAGCGGCACAGCCGCCAAGCCAGCAGCAACCTGGCGCTCCCTTCAGCTCCGCCCCCAGCGAGTTCTCTTCTTACTACACGGCGGATGCGCAGAACCGGTTCGGCTACTATAACCAGAACTTCGGCCAACAGCAGGGTGCGCAGGGCCAGCAAGATGCCCTGCCGTCGCAACCCCAGCGTTCGTTCAGTGGGTATAACGCACCCCAGAGCGAGAGTCTCAGCCAGTACCCTCAAAGTGGTGCCCAGCACGCGCAGTCACGTTTCGGTGGTAGCACCACCGCCGACTCGCAGATCACCGGCACCCCCACGGCTACCCAAGCCACCACCCAGGCGCAAGCCGGCCCGAACGCCCAAGCCCAGTCACACGTTCAGCAGCCTCACGACTACCCATACAACAACAACCATCCCTACTACACGAACCCCTACTATTCTGCCTACATGGGCTACCAGGGAGCCTATAACCAGGGCGCTTATGGCGGCCCCTATGGCAAGGGCGGTCTTAACTACCAGCCCAGCCAGTATGGCATCACTCCCCAAGGTCCCCATGGGTTTTCGTCCCCCGCTGGTGCATTCGGTCAGTCTGCTCTCCACCGGGACAGCGCTGCGGGCGCGGGCTTAGGCGACTATGGGCAACGGGCCGGCTCCACCCCTTCAGGCCAACAGGCTCTCGGAAGCGGATTCGGTGGTGTCCACGACACGTTCAGTCGCGGTGGCTCCACTTACCCGTCCCAGGGTGGACAGTCGTTCAATGCGCCTGGCTCCCAGCCCGGCACAGGGCCCTCCGCCGCGGATGACTTGAAGCCGTTTGGCGATTCTAAGGCTGCCGGCGGCCCGAGCCCCTCGCTCGGCGCTGCCGCCCGCCCCGGCTCTGCGGCGAATAACGGCCCGTCGCAGGGCGGCCTCCCCCCTCCTCAGTCCAACCAGCAGTCCGGCCTCGGTGGCATGGGTGCCTACGGCTACCCAAGCCACATGCAGCAGCAGGGCCACGGCCTTCACGGCACCCAGTCCGGTGCCGGCGGCTACGGCATGAGCGCCAGCGGCGGCCAGAGCCACCAGAACAGCTACGGCGCCGGCGGCTATGGCGGACAGGGCTTCGCTGCGGGTGGCTACTATGGCAATCAGCCTCGCGGCTGGGGCAACAACTACCACTAGGAGGACAGTAGGAATGGACCCCGTGCTCTCGCTTACGAGCTAAACGAGCATAGCTGAGGGGACGACGTGACATATGATGGGTGGATTTTGACGGGAGGAGGATTGCTCCACCAGAATGGGGGCGACAATGCATCGGGATTTTTATTGATTGCCCCGCCGGAGTTCGCGCAATTCACGCGGTTTGCGGTTTTGCGGTCTTTGCCTTTTCGCGAAAACAGGGAAGCTTTTCCATAGGCGAAGAAATTCGGGTCGACGGGCCCTGGCTGAAACTCAGGGGCTCTCCGTCTCTCTCTCTGTCTCTCTCTCTTTTCCCTTTTTGCATCTGTGTACGATTCTTGGTGGTGGCGGCGGTGGTGGTCAATGACGGCGTCGGACACGATCGGGATTATTATTATGCTCTCTGTTTTGTGTGTGAAAGAAACAAATCGCGTTTAATGATCAATGGGTTGGCGAATGGCTCAAGGGGCGGCGGTCAAAGGGTGGGGTGGTTTGGGGGAGGGGTGGCACAGAATGGGCAAGAGACCGTATTCTTTTCTACACCAGCTCATCATCATCTGGGACATTGGGAATGGAAAAAAAGGGGTTCTCTGGTTTTAGTCTGGGTCGGCGTCGCTCTGTTCACACCCGCCTCGCTCGTTTTGCTATTGAAAAAGAACCGATTCGTCTTTAGCAATAATTGATCACTCGGGGGTATTGATGATATGATACACTCGTTCACACTGGATTCGGGAAGGAAGGATCCCAAAAGATGTCATCTAACGGATCATTGTGCTTTTTTATTCCACCGTCGCCAACTAAACTAGGCTACCTTGCTTTAGTAACCTCGCAAGCAAGAAACATATATTCCCATTACCCATCCCCATCCAATCCCCCCATCTCACCTCATCCCTCAAAGGTTAGCATACGCCTTAAACGCACCCAACAAGCCCCCAGTCGACCCGTCGTGGCCCTGCCCGGCGCCCGGCTCGTCAATCTCCTTGAGGATCTTCTTGGCGAGCACCTTGCCCAGCTCAACACCCCACTGATCAAAGCTGTTGATGTCCCAGACGGCGCCCTCGGTAAAGGTGAGGTGCTCGTAGTAGACGATCAGGGCGCCCAGCTCGGCGGGGCCGATCACGCCGCCGACGAGGATGCTGGTGGTGGGCCGGTTGCCGAGGAAGACCTTGTGGGGGACGAGGTGCTCGGGCACCCCCCCTTCGGCGCGCACCTCGTCGGCCGTCTTGCCGACCATGAGCGCCTCGGCCTGCGCGAGGTAGTTGGAGGCGAGCATCTTCTGGTGCAGGTTGCCCGACACCGGGTTGTGCGAGCGCGCAGCCAGGATGAAGTCGGTCGGGATCAGCTTGGTGCCCTGGTGCACGAGCTGGAAGAAGGAGTGCTGCGCGTTGGTGCACGGCTCGCCGAACAGGATCGGGCCCGTCGTGTACTTGGCTGGCGAGCCGTCGGATGTGACCGTCTTGCCGTTGGATTCCATCGAGAGTTGTTGGAGGTAGGCTGGGAAGCGGTGCAGGTACTGGTCGAAGGGGGCGACGAGGTGGGTCTGGGCGCTGAAGAAGTTGGAGTACCAGACCGAGAGCAGGCCGGCGAGGGCGGGGACGTTCTGGCGGAGAGGGGTCTGGCGGAAGTGGTTGTCCATGGCGTGGGCGCCGGCCAGGAACTTGTGGAAGTTGTCGTAGCCGATGTACAGGGCCACGCTCAGGCCGATGGCGCTCCAGACCGAGTACCGGCCGCCGACCCAGCTCTCGAAGCCGAACATGTTCTTTGCGTCGATGCCGAACTTGGTCACCTCGCCCTCGTTGGTGGAGAGCGCAACAAAGTGCTTGGCGATGTCGCCCTTGCCGCCCGTCTTCTCGAGGAACCAGGACTTGGCCGTGTTGGCGTTGGTGGTCGTCTCGGCGGTGGTGAAGGTCTTGGAGGCGATCAGGAAGAGGGTGGTCTCCGGGTCCGAATTGGCCAGCGCCTCAGCGATGTGGGTGCCGTCGATGTTGGACACGAAGTGAAGAGTCATGTCCTTCGCGCCGTAGTGCTTCAGGGCCTCAGTGACCATGACAGGGCCGCTATCATTGGCATGGCGAGTCAGCGGGGCGCTGTGTGGGGGAGGGGGACGGAACCAAACAGCAGCAAACAAAACAAGTCAACTCACAGGTCAGAGCCTCCGATACCGACGTTGATGATGGTGGTGAGCTTCTTGCCCGTGTATCCCTTCCACTCGCCGCTGCGGACCTGCTCGGAAAACTCGCGCATATGCTTGAGGACGTCGTTGACGCCGCCGGCGGTGTTCATGACGTCGACGCCGTCGACCTTCATCTCGGCGTTGCTGACGTTGCGCAGGGCGGCGTGGTAGACGGCGCGGTCCTCGGTGAAGTTGATCTTCTCGCCGGCGAACATGGCATCCCGCTTCTTCTCGACGCCGGCCTGCTCGGCGAGCTTGATGAGCAGGCTCAGGGTGTCCTCGTTGACGATGTTCTTGCTGAAGTCGAACAGGATCTCGGTGCCATTGGGCTCGGACGAGATGTCGGCGGGGAGGGTGAACTTGGTCGAGAAGTTCTCGAAGCGGCTCTGGTCGGCCTTGAAGGCATCCTTGAGAACGAAGGACTTGCCGACCTTGTTGTGGTGAGCTTCGAGCTCGGCCCAGGCGGGAAGGTTGTTTGCGGGGGCCATGGTGAAATCGTGTTTTCAGTCGAGTTAACTGTTGTTGGCCTGTTCGTTCTGGAGTTCAAAGCGAGAAAAAGGCTCAAGCCAAATTATGCCGCCTGCTGCAGTTCTATTCTGTCAGAGCTGTTAGAGTGCGCGGAATGTTGAGCTCGGAGAAGTATTCGGGGCAGGGAAGTGGGGTGATTGATATCTTGTGTTAAAGCTGCGAGCTCGAGTGCCCCGCATGCGGGACCAGAACGGCAACGCAACTGCGCGGCGCTGACTGACTGACGTATCGGCGCCACAGGAGAGAAGGCGTGGGAGGTAATGTTGGTTTCAGGAGGACACAGGAACCTAAGGAGGAGGCACGCACTTACCAGAAACACAGAAACACAGAAACACGCGGTAAAAACACACGGAAAAATGTGGTATTTGGCGAGGAATGGAAGGACGTTCGAGGTTTTTTTTTGTGTATTTTAAACTGCAAAGATCAAATAACAAGAAAAATACTGAAAATAAAAGAAATAAAACCATCAATGCAGACTACGACAAACAAGCAGATTTGGGGGACGTCACCATACATGTCTGGTCTGCCCCACCTCCGCGATAAATGCGTCAAACCCCTCGTCCGCTCCTCTCCACAGCGGCGGATTTAGCCATTTTGCCTGGCGCGCTGAATAAGAGCCTCAGATAACTAGCGCGGGGGTGGTTCTGGGCCGGAGATGGACAAGAGCAAGGGTAACTGGGGTGGCGTCACAACATCGATCCCCTGGGCAGGAGCAAAAAGGCACTTGAACTCCCCCGCGCTCGGCGGTCTCCCGCAAGCCGGCTTCGGATGAACCGAACTAGTATGCGAATGATGTGGATGCTGCTGCTTGTTGCTGCCAAATTCTGATATTCTTTTCTTTTCTTTTTTGCCTGGCTCAACCCCGTCGGAGTGAGGCTGAGCGCATTCTAACACTCTTCAGTCCCAAAACACATCGAAACAACAACCGAAAGAAGGAACAAAGTACCAGACAGAAAAATCCCGTTGACCATGCCCAACCGCCAAAATGTGAAAAATATGAAATGGTACTAGCCGCTTTCCGCTTGCAAGTCCCCAAACAAAGACTTGGCTACGCTAGTGATGTCCCAGACCTCTCTGCCAGATGTGCCCCCGCTTTGGCTTGCCCGACCTAGCGTGTTGAAGAGCCACCGTGAGCCGGAGACCATCCGTTCTCCCGACCCCCCCACTCCGCCCCCCAACCCCTTCCCCCAATGGCTGCAACGCCCTTCGCGTCGCTATGGCAACTCCAACGACGCAACTCCTCATCTCAGGCTGCCCTGGATGCTTCCTACAAACGATGGGTCCCTCACGCTGCCGCCGGCATCTCCGAGACCGGCGATCGGGCGGTTGTAGCTGAAACCGGTGAACTGGTTCTGCAGTGTCTCGGACAGGACCGGCCCTTCGACGTACGAATCCTGGGGCAACTCAGACGTGAATTCGGGGTCGAAGTTGGCGGTATCCAGCGCATCAACCTGGGAGTGTCTTGTTAGTTTCTTCTGCCTTCTATTATATTACGACGGGGAATACCGGACATACCACACTGGGCTTGAACGCAGGTTCATACTTGCGCTGCAACAGCTTCCGCCAGTCGATGGCGTGGAAGAAGGGGTGCGCCTTGATCTCGGCAGACCCGTTGGCGCCCAGGCGCTGCTGCGGGTCGCGGTTGAGTAGCTTCGTCAGGAGGTCCTTGGCCGCCGGTGGCACAACCTCGTGGCCGGGGAAGTGCAGCGGCTCGCTGAGAATCTTGCGGTACATCTCGTTGGTGTTCTCGTCGTAGAACGGCGGGAGACCCGTCAGCATCTCGTACAGCAGCACACCCAGCGTCCACCAATCGACAGTCTTGTTGTAGCCGTTGCCCATCAGCAGCTCGGGTGCCAGGTACTCGGGCGTTCCGCAGAAGGTGTTGGTCCGGTCCTCGTCCTTCATGTCGAGCTTGCAGAGGCCGAAATCGCAAAGGGCAATGTGGCCCTGGTAATCGAGAAGGATGTTCTCGGGCTTGAGGTCACGGTAGATGACGTTGAACCCGTGGAGACATTCGAGGGCACACAACAGCTCGGCGGTGTAGAAGCGACTGCGGTTAACGTCGAAGCGCTGTTCCTTTTGCAGGTGGTGGAACAACTCGCCGCCGTTGACGAAGGCCAGGACGAAGTAGAGCTTCTCCGGGCTCTGGAACGTAAACTTGAGCGGCACGATGAAGGGGTTGTTGATCTGGGCAAGCACCGAACGCTCCGCTAGCGTGTGGGCCACCTCGGATCTCGAGATGATATGAGCTTTACGGATCGTCTTGAGGGCGTAAATCCGGCTCGTGTCCTTCTTCCGCACCTGCATGACCTTGCCGAAACTCCCCTTTCCGACCACCTTGAGAAGCTCAAAGTCCTCGATCTTGAGCTTACCAGCCCGGTTCTCGACGTACTCGACGCCAATCTTGAGCTTGCCGGTGCCGTACTGCACGTCGACAAACTCGACGCCGCTGTGGCCCAGGGAGCGCTCACGGCTCGCGTGCTCGGTCGCGGCCTTCTCGCGGTCTTTCTTGCTCGCCTTGGGGTCCTCCACGTACGGCTGCTTCTCCTCGAACCTGGGGTTGATGCGGACCACGCCAAGGAAGATATCCTGGCTTCGGCCAGAGCCTGGTGGGGCGTTCGGGTTCCGGATGTAGAGATGTACTACAAGCTCCGTGACTCTCGACACATCGAACTTGTACTGTGTGTTGGATCCCGCCCACAGCGGGTTCTCGGGGTTGCCCTCGACCGAGTTGACGAAGACTTGCACCTTGTCAAAATCGATCAGGGCGTAGGGCATGTACTTTGTAGAGATGCGACCGTGGTTTGTAGGGATCCCACTAAATCCGCCCGACGTTTGGGGCCGGCCACCCGCGAAGGCCGTGGTCCGGGACGACGACTGGGGGCGCGGCGAGCCCACCATGCCTAGCGCATTGCCTGTAGACAGCGAACTGCCGCCGTGCGATGGGGTGAAGGCATTCCGGTGTTGTTCTGGGAGTGAAAACCCCTGACCTTCGTGGAGAGTAACGACTAGGATACCGGGTTTGGGTGTCTTCACGACGGGTGCTTGAGAGAGTGCTTCCGAGGCCGCTAGGAGACAACAAGTCAGAACACGCGGTGGGGGTTTTGGGGGGCTAAGTGCACACACCGATGGTGCTCTCGTTTGTGGGGGTCGCAGTTCCGGAGATGGCCGCCCCCTGGCTCTTATCTTCCTTTTCTGTGATGGTCGCCGTCGACGGGGATCGGGAGAAGGTGTTCGCTAGGGGACCCAGATGGGTCTCCTTCAGCTCTAAGGTCACGATGCTGTTAGCGACGCCACATTTTCACCCACAGGACCCGCAGCAGCGAAATCGCATCTGCGGTGACGGTAGAGGCTCTCGGATCGAGCGGGAGTGCAACGTACTCTTGGTCAGTTTCCACGACATGTTTGCGAAAGGGAACGGGAGGGATCCGCGGCCCGGCTGTCGATGTCGTCGGGCTGGAGAGGGTGTTTCAAAGGGGAAAGGACGGAACCCAAAAATGAGGATCGGGTTCTAGGAGGGCTAAATAATAGCAAAAGCGATGGTTGATGCCGCGGCAGGGGAATTGCCGCCTAAGTTGGTTCAGGTCGAGTCCCAAGTCAAGTTGAGGTGACGGATCGGGCGGCCTGAGCAGCAGGAGAGTGGTGCGGGCCAAGCTGGGGGACGCTAACTTCGAAACCGCCGCAGTGGACCTCAGCGTGACCGTCGCACCGCCGGGGGCAGCGTGGGGCGTCTCCCTACCTGAGCAACCAAAAAGCCCCGCAGATCCATTGCCTGGGCGGTAACTATTCTGTACAGAACGAACGACCACCTACCGACATACGTAAACAGCCAACGGTCCCTGTTGGCAAAGCGCAACAACCCCAGAACCTGAGACGCATGCCCTGGGTGAAGCAAAACATGCGACAGGCGCGCTACAGACGAGTCTCCCGGCGAGCCAAATTTAGTAGCGGCTGTGTCAAGGTTGGAGATGAAGACGAGAGATTGCTTTCTGAAGCAATCTCTCCATCCCAACAATGGGAGACTGGTGATAACCACATAACGACCCAGTTAGCGATACAGGGGTTGGATAACCGGATGTGCGCCCCCCAGAAAGGAGAACGCGCACCCTTCAAGAAGCAAAGAATGTACTTTTGGGGCCGCGTGGATCTCGGCATGCCCACTGCTGGGCTTGCGAGGCCTGTTGCTCCAGTGCCCTTCTGTCTGCTCGCTGCATCCTGGATCCCATGCGCAATGCACCCAACAGGGCGGTTGGCGATGCATCGAACATTCTTAACAGTCCCAAGTTAGTTACCTATTGCCTAGGGAACAACATGCACCACCCGCACCGTCCTGTCGTGCTCTCACCCCACTCCGTTTTCCGTGGTTAGAGCTAAGTCGCAGCGGGAGCGGGAGATCGTTCCTGAGTTGACAGCATCGACCACGAGGAAAAGTGAGCCACCCTCCAACCATTGAAGCACAGCCTCGAAGTGGCAAATTGCCCGAAGCTCCATGGCTCCCTTTTCATGGACGTCAAAATGGAGCCGGGGCAGAAAGGGGTTCCAGAAGGTCACCACACTCCCTGTTGGCGCTCGGGCCGTCACGCCAGACACCTCACCTCTTCACCCTGACTCCCTGACAATCAGGCAAATGATTGAGCAACCCCTTCCGCATTGCTTTTCATGATTTCGTGCTTCTTTTGATCCCCTTTCGCTTTCCCTCCGCATTCGATGGGAATGAGCTGGCGACGAAACCGAAGCCAGGGTTAAATACGACTACATAAGTGGGGTGGGGTGTGTGTCGAGCGCTGATCAAGCTGTTTGCTCCACGCCTTGCAAGCCCTCTTGCGGTTGGGAAAGGGGTTGTTGGCTGGCAGTAAAGGTGTCCGAGTTTGAGAGAAGAGCTGGAAGATTAGGTAGCCACATACGAATAGCTACCTACAACCTACCTAGTTTAAAATGGACGAATTCCACATCCCCTCAAGTTACCGACCACAGCTGTTCGCCTCAAGCTTCTCGAGGGTGGGCGCCACTGTCTGGTAACGCACAAGAGGCACCAGCCGTACGGACACTCCGAAGAAGACGGCCCCAGGCACTGCGCCCAGGATCGCGATGAGTATTGTCGGCTTGTTGAGAGCCTTAATAGACATGGCTAACACCTCCTTGTACCGACTCGCATGGTCCCATGGAATAGAGACGAGGCCGGGCAAGAAAACAATGTGGCAGGGCAAGTCAAGCTTGGAAAAGGCTGGTTTTCCTGCTAACTTCTCGCTTTCTCTTTGAGAAAGCTCAAGCCCAAAACTAACATTCACATCACGATCATTGAGGTTCAGAAATAGACAAAATGCATTCCAGAGACGAGACGGCAGTGTGCGCTACAGGGGGTATTGTGGGGCCCTCATCTTGTTTGTGTTTGCATCGATGTCATTGTCGCACCGAGGAGTCATCCGTCTTGGACAGACCTCGTCAGTCGAACGAGCCATTCCTGCCCACCGACCGCAACCAATATGTTCATACGTTAGGGAACAGCAAGTCACTTGTCTTACCTGCCTTTCTAGATGCGTATCCGTCCCTTCTCTACTGCAGACGGGAGCTCCGATCGATGGCAGCCCAAGGAACGATGGAGGGGAGAGACCGGGAGCCGCCGAGGAATGTACATACATGTACATGTATCTATAGCAGTACCCAAATTCAGGTAGTTTGCCTCTTGGTCACCGTTTGCCTTTTGCGTATGGATAAAGATGCTGATAGCTAACCACAGCAGCCCATTGTTACGATCTAGTTCGGCCCGCCTGAGCGGTTCTAGAGTCCCCCGTTTGCGGACTGGGAGCGAAGCAGAAACGAATGGCCACCGGTCTGGACCGAGCGATGATGTGTGAATAAAGACAGTCATTGGGCGGCAGTCAGCAATTGGTGCTGGATTCATCGATAGCGGCCCGAAGTCGAAAGAAGCCATCCCGCAAACGATCTCGCCTTTGCGGCCACACACGTAAGAGGGTACTGCCATGATACCGCCACGCGCCCAAACAACAATGAATCAAGCCTCCTCTTTCCGAAACTCGGCACATGGTAAGCAGTACTAAGTTCAACAAACCCCTCGGCCTCGATGCCGATGAGGCGAGGGATGCTTGGTTCTTCCGCCCTGAAAACTATAAAAGTCTCCCATACCTGCCAGGCTTCCCGTCCTCGGTCCTCTCTCTTGCAACGGTCCAAAACCATCCCGTTTGCTAATCGGCCACGAATCCAAACAACCCAACGGTATACCGCCAAGATGATGATGATGGAGCAGTTCTCAGACTCATTGGCCACCGCGCTAAACGCCGCCGGGATCCCTTGCGTTCTGTGGGGTCACTATCTTTGGCAAGTTCACGGTATTCCAACGTTTGTTCCGGTATGTTTTCTCCCGGTACTATTCTTATTGGGATAGGCGATGAACGTTTCGCTAACACTATAAAGTCGATCGACTTCGTTATCCCGGACGGAAGCGTGGAGGCCGTAAAAGAGGTTATGACGACTGGTCACTTCTCGGAACAGATCTCTATCTGCCCGGATGCAAAGAAATGTGTCGAGGGAAGCTCCTCAGACCGATTACACCCACATCCCTCATTTCACATGCACGTGCCTATACGCGGCCTCAGCGTGGGCATCTATGTGCAATCCGAGACGCTCTGGTTTCTGCCACCGCTTGACGCCACTCTCGCAAGCCCCAAGGCTAATCCACTTCCGCCGTACCTTACGTTCGCGTGCGATCCGACGGCTCTTCCACCTGATAATGCGGGTATGGGAAGGGGCGCCTTTAGCTTGGACCAAACCGTTGTCCTTGTCCCCAAAGTACACATCTTGACGGAAGCCTTGATGCGCATTATGGCCCGCGATGATGCCACAAAAGTTGGCTCGTATTCAGGAGCGCACCTTTGCTATATCGTCCGCTACGTCGAGAAACGCGGGATCTTGGATATTGGCCTGCTCCCCGAAGGTCTCGGTAATGTCTACCGGGAGTTCAGGGATGGCCCAGCGTCAGTCCCGCTCGTTGTTATCAAGCTAAAGCGACTGCTTGGAGTATCACTCCCGCTACGATTCTACGACTAGGTGCTGGAACGCTATTGTTGGTCTCGGTATGGTAGCCTAGCAGCTTGTGTGAAGCACCAACTGGAATTCTGCACTTGTTCCGTTACTTTTCTTTGGCTTCATGCTCTCTTTCAGCTCGGTCTTCTCTTCGGCCTGTCTTTCCGTTGGCTTCCATTGCCCCCAGCTTTGTATTTTACCAACAAGCAGTCCATTGCCTCTTCCCGGGCCACCTAATATGGGTACAGCTGTTTGTCTCTGGATGTCAGACCCGTTGTTGAACTGTTTTCATTGTGGGATTGCGCTGGTCACGGATTCCACTCCTTGATCTCCCCTTTCTCCTCAGCCTTGGTCTAATGCGAGACCTACTGACAGTGGACAGTCGAAAAAGACAGGTCCCATCTTTTGGTTGGCCGGTTGCGATAGAGGCTTGAGCTCGAAACAGGCGGCTGGGGCGGAGGGGGAGAGAGAACAAAGCCGGGCACATGGCTAGGTGATTTCTGGACAAAACAAGTGGGACCCCGAACGCCGGCGAAACGACTTTCTTTGTCTGTGTCGCTTTTGAGGCTGGTTTGGCGCTCAGCAATTGGATGGATGACATTGGGACCTTTCAGTTACCCACGGCAGACGCCATTTCGCCGTTGAGTTGGATGGATATTTTAGCATGGGCCCAGCCTAAAAGTTTGACGCGAACGATCCCCCAGGGATTGGAGTGGACGGAACAGGCGCGTTGACATCCCAAGTTGCAATCGTCAGATACTCTGCGAGGAAGTTTACATCATGAGCCAAGTCCTCCCTCATGGGACATTTGGTTGCCTGCGGTTTTGGAGATGTTCTGCACCGCCTTAGCATCGTTGTTGAACTAATTCGAATGGACGTGATTTGCAGTGCTGAGAGAGTCTGGCACCTGTTGGGAAGTTGGCGGCGGCAGTGGTGGGCGCGGGGTGCATTGGCACTGATTTATGTACAGACATACATACATAGGTACCTATATATGTACATACATCCATCCATACAAACTTTACACCACTAAAGTAAAGACTTGTAACGCGTTGAGTCTAGCGATTTGAATGTTGCTGTATTGATCGGAATTAGCATAACTTTGTAGTGTTGAGAGCCTCTTGAGTCGGAAGGCCAGCTGGAGTGTGCGCTCGCTGGCTGCGCGCTGGGCGCGAAACTCTTAAATCCAAGCATCACGCCCTACCCCGAGCCACCAACCGCACAGACGATGCGTGGATTGGTGACGGTGACGGCTTTGTGGTGGTATCGGCATTGGGGGGGCCTGTTTCTTTACACAGTCAGAGGTATTTGCAACGGCGATGCCACGAGATTCGCGCTCTCGGACTTAGACCTCGGACTTTGATATAAGGATAGCACAACGCTCATTTCCGCAGCAGCACCTTCAATGCGGCGGGTAAAGGATGCCTAAAATAATGCTGCGCCAGAAGTTGAGAGCGGAATTGATATAATTAAGCACCTATTTCCCAATGCAACAGGAAAACCCGTGCCATTTCCATACAAGACCTGTCCCCAAGTAGGTACCCAGCTCGCCCTTCCCCGGCAATCACCCAGCACAAACGGAACAATTAAGGCAGCCTCGAACACCAACCCAGCCTCTCCCTCCCGACACCACACCACACCACACCACACCACACCACGCAACCACCACCATCAACCATCATCATCACCAACTTCCAACATGCACTCCCCCACCTCCCTCCTCCCCCTCCTCTCCCTCGCCCTCACCCTCACCCTCACCACCACCACCGCCACAGCCCAAGACCAACACCAACACCCACCAATCCTCTGCCCGGCCTCCTCCCCCGCTCCCCCATCCGCCTGGCCCGGCTACGCCTTCACCCTCCAATACAGCCTCAACTACGCCTTCCTCTCGGCGCAGCCCGCGGCCGCCGCCCAGCTGTGCCAAGCGGGCGGGTCCGTGGTCGACTACGCCGTGGCCGCCACCGGGGCGACAGGTTCGTTCACGTGGGGCATCGAGGCGGTGGCGGACGAGGTGGCTGAGGCGCTGGGCTACGTGGCGGCGGCGCTAGTGGTGCGGGCGCCGGCGGGGTTGCTGGCGGAGTTGAACGACCAGGTGGGCAACGCGACGTCGCGGTTGTATGCGAATCCGGATGGGCTGGCGAGGCAGGTGGCGGCGCAGATTGATGATGCGTTTGAGGTTGTTTTGAGTGAGTTCGGCTTTCCTTCTCTTTGTCGCGTCTTGTTGGGTTGGTGGTGATGGCTGACGAGGTGACTTGGTAGAGGAGGACTTGTAGGCTGCTGGGGAGTGAGTATCAGAGAGGCTACATCACCAGCCAGTATATATTGTTGTTGGATGAGTTTCGTCAAACGGGTCGTCACTGCTGGGGTGAGGTGGGTGAGACAAAACCATGCAATTTGAGCCTTGCAAAACTGGAAAACCGTCTAAATTCCGAAAGCCAAACTCCTTCTGCCAAACCTTGATATACACAGACATCGACTCCGTAACCTGGTGGAGTCGAGCGATATGCCTGTTCTCCTCAAAGCAAATTTTCCCACATCTACCACTTCGTATATTACGTCTCGTGAACCCCATGATACGGACTTATGGTTGCCGGCGTCACAGCAGGCCGAGTTTAAACCGGGGCGTGGGTGAATAGGTACGAAACCGACTCGCCTGGAACAGGGTTAGTATCGATGCAAGCTACCAGCAGGGTTGGGTGGTAAGTACCATTGTGAGTGCGGCGGATGGCCTATTCCAGGTTAGCATTTAACACATCAGAACAGAAACAACACGGGAAACATACCTCTGCGATGGTGGGGCTGATGTCGATAACACGCAGCTTCGGGCACTGGTAAAGGTCAGCCAACGTCCGAGAATTGAATGTACCGGCGGTTCACTGACCCGGTCGACCTTGTCTCCAAGCGGCACAGTGTTTGTGACGACGAGGGCCGAAAGGACACTGCCATTCAGGGTCTCGATGGCGCTGCCGGACAGGATGCCGTGGGTGACGAGTGCGAGCACAGACTTGGCACCATTCTCCTTGAGCACTGCTGCCGCCTTGACGAGGGTGCCACAGGTATCCGCCATATCGTCTTGGAAGTGTTAACAATAGGTCCCCAAACAGAAACTGAAGCCCGGGAGATGACTTACCAACCAGGATGGCAACTTTGTCCTCAACATTTCCAACAAGGACCTGCATTGCCTCGTTAGCCACTACTTTCAGGGTTGACAGCATTCCATTCTTACCATGCGGCCAACAACGTTTGGCCGGGGGCGCTCCTTGTGGATCAGTGCGAACGCAGTGTTAAGGTGATCAGCAATGGATGTCGCACTGCAGATTGTTAGCAATAGTAGTCTCTTTGATTGGGCGTGGAAACTGACCGCTTCGCACCACCGGCATCGGGTGACACAATGACGCAGTCCTCCGCGTTGAAGTTTTCCCTGATATAGCGGAGGAATGAAGGTTCGGCGTACAAGTTGTCCACTGGTGAGCGTTAGCCGTGAGGTTATTAGGTGGCTGATGCTGGCACATACCTGGAACGCTGAAGAAACCTGCACCGAAGTTTGGGTTAGCGTCGCACCTTTATCCGGCCGTCGGAGCTGGAGAGGTTGTGAAGAGGAGACCAGTGCGGGTGTAATGTCATACCTTGAATCTATGGCAGTTGTCAGCGTAGGCTCATACAACAACTGCATCAACTCAACTTACCTGGGAAGCGTGGAGGTCCACGGTCACAATATCTGTATTGTCGGTTAACATCCAAATGGACCGGGGGCTGAGGCAGGAGGCATACGGTTGGCACCGGCCGTGGTCAGCATATTCGCGACCAACCTTGCGCTGATGGGAGCTCTCGACTGGGACCTAGGTTAGCCGCGGACATGCATCCATCGGTAATGGTATGCCGTACCTTGTCCTTCTTGTCCTGCCGAGCGTAAGGGAAGTTGGGGCTGCCAAAGTCAGCATCGGTTCCCCCGACTGGCGGCCGTCCATGGATCTGATGTCGCCCGAGGCTCGCGGGGGAGCTCACATAACAGCTGTTATCCTCCTGGCACTGCAAAGGCAATGTCAGCAACTGGTGCACCCAATCCCGGTGTGCGGCCTCCTACCTAGCAGTCCGGCAAGCCGAGATCATGATCAACAGCTCCATTAGTCCTTCGTTGACGTCGCCCGTGGCGGTGGACTGCACGATGAAGACATCCTCGTCGCGGACCGACTCGCCGACGGTGAAGGAGGTCTCCTGGTTCGAGTAGTTGAGGGAGATGGTTCGGGCGACTTCGATGCCGAGTCTGGAAGCGAGCGCATGTTAGCGAAACGGGGACGGCAGCGGGCCAGCGGGCGGTCGGGCGGTCTCAGAATTGAAGGGATCTCGACGATGCTCGTGAAGAAAGGGATCGGGCTCGGTCGTACCGCTTTGCGATCTTCTCGCTCAGCTGGGGGTGGCTGCGGCCGCTGATCAATTTGATCTCGTTTGCCATCTCGGCGGACATGGTGAGAAAGAATCAGAGCGGGCGGCTGCCGGACGACAGCAACCACTCGAAGTTTTCTTTGCTTCTTCCTGCAGCTGTTAGCGGGGAACGGATTGCGGGGCAGTGACAAGGGCTGTGGCACGTACAGGGGTTGACAGGTTCACAATGTGTTCTCGCTTCGGGCGGTAGCAGGACCGGAGTTCTGGGGAAGATGGGGGTGGTAGGAAGCCAATTCGAGGTTGGAGAACCACTGGCGGCGACTGGAGACACTGACTTGCCCATACCGGCAGAAAAAGTTGAAAGAAAGCCGGGTGGAGATGGTCCAGGCCGCGCTCCTCCAGGTACCTGGTCGGTGTACCCGCTAGCCGAGAATAACAGACACCCTGGTGGCCTCCATTCCTTATCGTTATCGGAACAGCTGGAGGCGTGCAGGCCTTTTCTCGGCGGCATGTGGATCTGTCAGCGGACCTCAGTTGAGTGTCGTCATGACACAGACTGACAGGCTCGGCTGTTCAGGTGCCCAGTTTTAATAATACCCGACATGTCGCTTGGCAGGGTGCTTCTCCGTATCACCCGCGTATCTATGTACCTACATATATACCCCTTGGGCAAGGTAAGCCAGGTTGCACAGTAGGCATGTAGTCACAAGCCAGAACTTCCATTACCCTCTGGGAGTTGATGGTAGATGTATGCCCGACTACGCAATAAGGTATGGTAGCTTGGTAGATCCACAGAATGGTATTTCCTTGCCAAATTCTTAGAGAATGGCGGGATCGCGGCCTCTAACCTCTGACTGACTACCCGATCCCTGACCATTCCCAGTCGCTGCCTCATCCACTGCGTCCAGCACATCCTCCCCCGTCGGGCCACTAACCTTGACACCCTCAATAGAGGCTTGATCATCCCCATCCTTCTCTCCCTTTACCACACTGCCGCCAGTCTCTCCAACCTCCTGGCTCTTGACGCTGCTCGCCTTGCTCACCGCCTGGCTCTCGGGATCCTCCACCCTCAAGCCAAGGTGCTTGTCAGCCGTTGGGTCTTCGTCATTCCCGCCCTTCCAGTCAGCCGCCTGCATCTGCGGCACGGGGCTGTCCTCCCCGGGTTCGTTGATTGCCACCCCCTGAGCAGCCTCCGCTCCCCCCTCCGCCCCGGCCTCACCGGCGCCTACCACACGCCAGACCACGGCCAACCTGTCCAGCGCCCTGGTCCCTCTCCGGCTAGAGCCCTTGATGCCGTCCATCTTGTCCCAGTCGATCTCGAAGACGCCGCTGTCATCTGCCTTCCCGTCTTGCTCCGGGCCGTTGCCTTCGAAGAATGCATTGAGCCACACGTGCGCAACGGCCGTGACCATGGTCAAGCCGACACTGGCGGGGGCGCGGTTTCGCCTCTCGACTGAGATGTTGATGTCGCTGTTCGGGACGTGAAGTGGGCCGGAGGGTTTGAAGATGACTGCTTGTCCGCCGGGTTCGGAGGAGTCAGAAAATGAGGGGCCGTTTTGCAGACTAGTCGCCGACTGGGAGTGCGGTCCAGCTTTTCCGGGCGGCGAAGTGCCGGCTGATGAGGTCTGCAGGGCGTCCGGCATGGCAATGGTCTTGCTCTTTGGGCCCATCTTGCCTAGCTTTTCGAGGTTTGGAGCTGAGCCGGGTTTGCGGGATAGCTTCCTCATCAAGCCTGCGGTCCGGGACCCTTTGAGCTTCTTCGAGGAGCTTCTGGAGGGCGTTTCCTCCTTGCCGTTGCCATTGCCGTTGTCTTTGTTGTCAGTGCCCTTTACAATCTCCCCGTAATCTGCATCCTCTTCCACCTCGCCCGTCTCGGTCGCGACGGCGTTGGCCCCATAGCCAGCCATATCCTGAACCATGTCCATCACGCCTCCGCCGCCTGGTGCACCCGGCTCAACCACGATCCGCTCTTCCCCCTTGAACGTATGGAAGACATGTATCTTCTTTCCATCCTCCACGAACCCCTCCACGGCAACTTTGACGCCGTTCCGCAGGCCCCAGACGTGAATCTCGACAATCTCGACCGGCCGGTCAAAATACTTCTTCCCGCCCTTCGTCCAGCGGTCCACGTAGCTCACCCACCGCAGCTGGCTGGGGATGGACACGCCGGCGCCGAAGCCGGGCCTCATGCGGCGCTCAGTGAACCTGGCCAGGGCGTCCTCGGGCTTCCACCCGCACTCGGCGATGAGGTAGCTGCAGGCCATGGTTCCGGAGCGGCCCTTTCCCGCCTTGCAGTGGACGACGATGACCCGGTCGGGTTTAGCGATCGTGGTACCGTTTCCTCTCCCGCCTTCGCCATCCATCCCGCCCTTCCCTTGCCCACCCCCTTGACCATCCTCTCCTTCCTTCCCCTTACCGCCCCCCTTACCAGCCTTTCCCTCCTCAACCCCCTTCTCAACCCCTTCACCATCCTCCTCCGCTTCACCACCCTCCCCCCCTTCCCCTTTTCTCCCCCTTCACCCCCTCCCCCTCCCCTTATCACCCCCCAAAACCCCATCCCCCTCCAACCCACCACCCCCCACCCACGACCTCATCCCGCCCACAATCCCGGGGACCAGCCCAAACGGCGGCGGGTGATGGTCGGGCCAGGGGAAATGGCGCACACGGCCATGGACGGCGTCGTCCGGGTAGCCGGTGCCTTCGGCGCGGAACTCCCAGACGGCCCAGGCGTCTTGGTGGCGGGCGTCGAGGAAGGCGACGAGGCGGTCGAGCGGGTTGCGGTAGGCGCGCTGCGGGTAGGTTTGGGAGGGGCCGGATCTGTTTGGTTGGGGGTTTTTATTTTGTTATAAGCTTGTATGTATGTATGGTGTTGTGGGTGGGAGTGAGTGTAGTGAGAGTGAGAGTGTGAGTGAGAGGGTGGTGAGCGGGTTAGAGAAAGTGAGTTGGTTTGTGTGTGGTTGGGCTTGAAGAGGGAAAGTAGGGGCTTGTTTTGTGTGTTCAAGAGGGTCGTGGAGAGGGGAGAACCAACGTTGCGATAATATTAGGGGTCACGTAGCACAGATCGAGACCAGTCTCTTGGTGTTTTGTGCGGGGACCGGCGACGATTTGACGAAGCAGAGAAGCCATGATGGCGTGAAGGGCGGTGTGGTGTGTGTATTGCGTAGTCAATGTTGTGCGGTGATGAGACTAATACTCAAAACTGGTGTGTATCGTCTTACAGAATACAACGAATGCTCAAATCGGGCAATGTTTAGTGAGTGTTCGATCTTTGGCTTAGTGAAGGTCAAGAACAGAAACCGACCGACTGGCTCAGGAACAGATGGTCTGTCAAGCCCATTGCGACGTCATCGTTGCAGAAAGGTGGGGTCTTGATAAGGCTTGGCCAACATCGTCTGGGGGCACGTGGAGGATTGGTTCCCTCCCAGCCGCGCCGTTACTGCCAAAGTGCAATCCAATGTGCTTGTCTTTGGCCTGGAGAATTGGCATTGCCGCCTCCAATCCCAGCCAAACATCGGTGGCTGGACGCGTACACCATCACCGAAAACAAGGTCGTCCATCGATACTGGTTAGATATTGTGATACAGTGATAATAAGACCGAAACCAGGATCCCATCCGCTTCTACCTCCAGGATTGCCCCAACTCCTCGGAAACCAGCACCAGGGCCAAGGAGAAGCTAGTAAAACAAAGAGCAAACACCGGTCCCTGCCGTGATGGAAAAGATCGCCAACTGCCGTCCCCCACCGATCCTTTTCCTCCGTCGCGAGACATCCGCTGCCCGCTTGCCCCTCCCATAAAATAACCAGAACGGTTCATCGTGCGCAAACGCCGCTCCCGGATCGGATTGTCAGGCTCAAGGCCGCACGAGCATGCATGCGGAACGCCTTCTTGTCGAGTGATTAGGCATCCCTCGTGGACGTGGCCGCTTAGGAAGTCTTCTTGGGCGCAGCAGCGCCATTGGCATACTTGTTGACGTCGGTGGCGCCGTGGAACTGTCTGGCAGTGCCCTTCACGCCGTCCCACACCTGGCGAGCCACGGGCGGGGTACCCTGGGCGCCGATGAGGTTGTCGATGCGGGCCTCGAGCTGCGAGAACGAGTTCTGCACGTGGCTGCTCTGGGCGAAACGGGCGCGAAGGAAAGCAGTGTAGAGGCCGATCAAAATCCACGACCGGCGCTGGAAGAAAACGGCGGCGAGCAGAAGGCGAATCCACAGCAGAATCTCGAGGCTGGAGACCACCGACATGGACGAGTCATAATATTGCTTGACGAACGACTTGATGGCTTCCGAAGCCGGGTGCTGGGCGTATTGCGGCTTAGTGCCCGGCGACGCTCCGGCCGGCGGCGTGACCTTGGCGGGAGGGATGAAGGTGGGCACAAGGGTCGAGCCGACGTATGTGGCGACGTGGAAGATGGAGTAGATCCCATATGGGAGGAGGGCAAGGGGGTACTGGGGCATGAAGAGCCAGACCAACGCCATCACTGAAACGAACTGGTCAGCAGAGTTCACGCGATGCAGGGCCTGCGAGGTGGAAGACACATACCAAGGTACTGGACGTTCTCGTCGGAGAGGTAGCCCAAAACACCCCCGGGCTGCTTAGCGCCGGTCTTTTGGCGGGCGCGCCACGTCTTGTAAACCACAATCCCGTACGTCCCAGCGGCCGAGAGGAAGGCGAAACGGTAGCAGAACTGGGCCATGCCTCCATAGTAGTTCATGCGTATCCATGAGAACGAGTATCGGAAAATGCAGAAGAGGAGAGCCGCGTGTCTGCGCAAACACAAGTCAGCCAACGAAACGACGTTATTCGGGTTGGCAACGTCGAGGAAGTAGCGTGGGTCCGCCCCAGCCAGCCCCTTGGCTTGCTGCGACGGGTCGCGGCTGTAGAGCCGGGAAGGAATCGACGTACCCGGAGAACCAAGCGACTGGCAAAACAAACTCGGTCAGTTATGCAATTCGCACCAAACGACAGCATTCCCCTGGCGGTTTCGGATGATGGAAGAGGTACGTACATTGCAAGGTCAAGGCCACCCGTTGCAGCCTCTCGGCGAGCGGCATGTCTGCTGGCGGCGGCGGAGCCATTATGCGCAGCTATATGCTCCGAATATTGGGATGCTGGTCGATTGATGTAATGCGATTACCGGGCGTGGAAGCGCTTTGATTGCGGTGTTTGGTCGTCGGAGAGCTGGCAAAGGATGCTCGGCCTGTGTTGTGGGGAACGGGAAAAGGTGGTGGTTTGAACAAAGGCCTGGATGGAAATTCGGCGATGGTCGGTGCGTCACTGCCAGCACTCAGGGAGCTGCAGGGGTGACGTCGCTTGTTTGGCGGTCAACACAGGCCTTCCAGCTTGGTTGTCGTTGGCGCTGGAGTTGTTCGCCAGCTGCTGGAACTGTTTTCGCAGTACAGTAAATGACAGCAAAGTTGTGGTGGTGATGGGAGATAATAAGAGGCGAGAAAACAATTAATAAAAGGCCGAAGTTGACAGCTTTCGCCATGAATAAAGAGCTGCCTTGGCTTGTCAGGTGCAAGCGTCACGGCTTGTCGTCATCAGCCGCCCAAGCTCCCTCCCCAGTTCCTCGTGAGCCCCACACGAGGTCATCTTGGCACTTTGGACACTGCACGCCGACACACGACAGTTCTCCCTTCGCTGTTTCCCAGCCAGTTACACTCCGGCTAGAAACTGCAGGGCTCGAAAGGGGAAGAAAAATGGATGGGTATCCATCTTAAGAAGAAAAAAAGACAAAGAAAAAGAAAGAAAAAAGGAAAAGAAAGGGGGAAAGAAACCGAGCTAAAAAAAAAAAGAAATGGAATAATAAAAGGAAAAGAACATAGAGCAAATATAGAAAATACAGAGTCTTTAGGCTTCTGGGTAAACTTTCGTTTTATTCCTATAGTTGAGGCTTGGTCAATATTTGGGGACACCTAGAGTCTAGTCTTTTTTTGCCTATTGGGTGCCATAAGATGGAAGCCGTCGTCGGTAGGCGTGCTGACCTCAGCTCCGAACTTACGCTTAGGTATACAAAGTATCTATTATCGGGAACGGCATCCTCATCAGTCATGTTTGGTTGACTCACTGACGAGAGAAACATCTGACGAGGTTATGGGATTGGGAGCTAATGCATCCGCACATGATACCGCTGTAACAATAGGTACGCAACCACATTATGGTAATGATGGTACATAGGTACCTATTGACAAAGGCGATGAACTCCGACATATTGTGGGACTGAAACTGGTAGCTAATGCCGGCGACCATCCTGGCTTAATCAATTCGGCGGTTTAAGTAGGTAGGGTTCCTGGATCTGGGAAGTAGGATACAAGAAGAGAAAAGACACTTTATAAAATTCAACCCATGGTGGGCTTGCCCCTACCGCATCATCCGATTGGATTCTCCGTATACACTTGTGATCCAGCCTTCTCTCCAGCCCAGAGGTCCGAAAAATTTACGTTGACCAGGTTGTATGTATGTACATACCTAGGATATGTCTGAGCTCCGAGTGGAACTCTAAGAGGGCCTCCAAAACCAGGTTATTGGCTCCAGCCTGCGACCAGAAGCAACGACGGATCTGTACTCCGGAGGCTCTCCACTCGTTCTCGGACCTACGGAATGCAGCCAGCGAGTTAGTATTGCGTTACCTGAAACCTTAGACACCCAACACCTTCGTCATACAACTAGGCTTGACAGCGAAGGTATGATCTCATCACCGGATCACACCCCAATTACCAAATACATCTCGTAATTACATGCGGCTAGAGGCCATGGAGAGCTCCTATGAGGAAGAGAACCGTCTATGCCTCGCCGTTCGCGAACGCGGGCGCGACAAGTCGGTATCTCGGGACTAACTCACGGTCGAAATAATGGAGCCCATGTCACCTCCCACCATGTCCGTGGTCCCAAAAGTTTCCTTCCACGACGCCTGCTCTGGGCGCCGAAGATTAGCGGTCCTCAAAATGTACAACCGCCGTTTCTCGCCCAGCCTTCGGCGGACCTACAGCCCAGAGTACAACGACGACACCGAGAGCGCGTGGCGCGAATACGTGCGCGACGGAAAGGCCCCTGCCCTCTTCGCCTTTCTGGATGAGAAGCGTCGTCTAGAAAACGAGGAAGAGGTGTTGGTTGATACCGGCAACGAGAACGATGATTCTAGTAGCAGCGGCAGCGGAGACGACCTTACACACAAAATGACCCAAACAGCGGCCGAGATACGCGAGAAGAAAGGAAAATGCAAGGGAATCATCCAGTGGAAAGCCCAGGATCTTGTAGGATGCGAAACACGTGCCTACACGAAGCTCTCCCATCTCCAGGGCCGATATATCCCCCGGCTTCTTGTACAGGTCCACATCACGATTGAAGCGCCGCCGGATTTGCGTGGCTGCTCCGCATACCGCAACAGCTAATTTGAGGTCGGCGGTATTCTCCTGGAATATGTCGACGGGTTCAACTTGGCCGATATTGGTACGACCTCGGTCCCGAAGGAAAAATGGTACGGCATCATTCAGCAGGCCGTGGACGCAGCCCGGTATATCAACGACGCGGGCGTCATCAACACAGACTGCCAACCACGTAACATCGTTGTGCAGCGGGAAAATTTAAGGCCTGTTCATATTGATTTTGGTCAGTGCCTCTTTGCTGAGGATATGGGCTGGCGAGTGTTTGGGGAGACCAAACTCCGGTTAGGCAATCAGGAGGCGATTGGGAGCGTCATGGTAGGGAAATTGCGACGAGGAGGCGTCGATGTTTCTGATGCCCGATATATGAACCGCGATTGGGGTCTGCTGGAGAGCATCTTGAGCCCTTCCTGCCTCGCTGTGACTCATTCTTGGGCGAGAATTGGGCATGGTGTTGGTGTTGTCGGCATGCTTGCCTTCGTCGTGATTTGTGGCTTTTCACCTATTTCCCGTGCCTAAAAAATCAAACATAACTTGAATCGGTACAGATATACTTACGACTGATCCCCATTAGCATTTTCTTCTTTGAAAAATGAAATAACTAATTTGAAAAGTGAGATAATTTGAAAAATAATGGAGGAAAACTTAATTATATAGCATGGAAAATAGGAAGACATCTATAATAGAGGAAAGAGATGAAAAATAAATGAAAAATGGACGCGGGGAGAAACATACCGGATTACAAACAAGACGTTGAATAATATATAAATGCCGTTGTAGGCATAGACCTCCTCAACTAAGCCATACCCGGGAGGACTTGAAATAATAATGACCTGTCAGTTACAAATTTAGGTAGTACTAATATTATAAATTTATAATTATCATTATCAAATGCAAGCCACCAAAAACATAACGCCTTAAACGCCATCACCCTCCATACAATCTGGCGCAGCCCTTTTTTCAAACACCAAACGCCCCGCTTCCCAACCTCGTCCATTCCCATGCCCTCCCAGTCCCAAGCCCGGCCGTCATATCCAGCCCTCGAGGCGGGCCAGGGCGTCTGCTCGTACCCGGGCGGTGGCCTCGGAGACCTCGGGGGCCGGGGCCTGGGCGGCAGCGGCAGACGTCTCGACGGCCGGGGCTCGGGACGCAAGGGGGATCCGGGAGGAAGCAACCGGGATCCGGGAAGCGACGGGAACCCGGGAGGCGACGGGGTCCCGGGCAGGGGCGGGGGCAGCGGCAGCAGCGGGGGCAGGGGCGGGGAGGTCGACGACCGCGACGAGGGGGCGGTCGACGGGGGCAAAGGCAACGGGGACAGAGGGCACAGGCCAGCCGACATCCTCGCGAACAGGCGGGGACCGCATGCGCTCCAGGGGGGTCGCAATGATGGCCGCATACACGCGGTCCCCGCTGTCCCGGAAGTGGGAGGATGCCGTCCGCCTGTGCGCCCTCTGCGCGTCCTGCGCCTCCCTTGCCTCGGGCGTGGCCGCCCACACCCGACCCGCGGAAGCTGGGGTCGGGGCCCCAGGCAAGCTCGATCCCCGGGGCGAGGAGGGGACTGCGGCGTCGGCGGGGGCCGGGGTTGGGCACCGGCGGGTTCGTTGGGGCGGTTGGGTGCCCAACCCTTCGCCGATGGCCCCCGTCATTTCCGGCTGGGCCGCCTCCCCGCCGGCGGCACCCTTTTCTGCCTCACCCTGCCCCCCCGCGTGCTGCTTCACCTTGCGGCGGTGAAGGACGAAGAGCCAATACCCGAGCAGCGACAGCAAACCGATGCCGGTTGCTGTGGCCGTAGTGGCAATGACGAAGGTTTGCCCCGCTGCGTTCGGGGCCATACCTTGGGCGTTGGTCTGTTTGTGTTAGTTTAGTTTGGACGCTTTGTTTAGGTTGGAGGCTTTAAAGATACGTGGGTAGCAACTTACCATAGAGATACCGGTAGCGAGTGTAGCACTCGCCGCTAAGAATTGAGCGGGTGCTATAGTGTTAATCTGGTTGTGTTAGTTTAGTGTGAAGGCTTTCAAATATATCAGTGAGCAGCAACTTACGTTGGAGACACCGTTTTGGTTTACGGTCGGCATAGCACTCGACACTGAGGCTTGAGCGGATGACATGGTATTAGAAGTGGTGATACTAATATCACGGGCTCGTCAAGTTGGTTTTGAAGTGTGAGTATGCGAAGGCCGAAGAATTAGGTACAAGGTGAAAGAATGCAGATTGCTGAGCACTACGTGCAGAATTTATACCCGTGGGCTTGGGTTGGCACATGGCTTGATGGCGGAACCTTAATAGAGGAGCCTCGACCGAAGGCAGAACCTTAATCGAAGGCTCGGGTGTTTTGATCACGTCGTGGCGAAGAACTAGGCACGTACATGTTGTCAAGGCCAAATACTCCTCAAACGCTTTGACGAAGGTTGCACGGAGCACTGCTCCGTCAGGAGAAGCTTCAAAACCTTGGCTATAAGTAACAGGGACCTTAACGAGCTACTATGTACTTGATCGAACCGTTCCGGACTCTTCATCCGGTAGCAAACCGTTCGCCCCCTGCGATATGGGGCCAAGGCAAGAAACCAACTTGACAAATGTGGAGATATATGGTGTTATTCGTAAGCCTATTGGTGATGTCTGGGAATGCCCTTCATTGAATACGTTAAAGCTCTAGGTTGGTTATCGTTAAATAGGAGCGGCGGCCCGAAGCCTGAGGCCAAGGAGGAGAATTTGAAAGGGTTTAGGTCCTGTGTTCGCGAGCTTCTAGACCTACGTACTAATACCCCCTACACCGAAGGCGCTTATTCCCACTTGGCCCACTAGTCACTTCACTGATCCCTCCTCGGACAACTACTCCGCTAGGTAGTCATCTCTACATCCCAGGTTCCCAGTAACCCATTCATCCCCAGGCCTTGTGAGATCAGACGAAGAAAGCCAAACTTAGTAAATGCGAAACCGGAGAAATGGTGTGGCTCCTGACGAATGCTGCCCGGAAATGTTATTATATTGAAGCGCAAGATTGAGTGAAACCCAAGTGAGGAAGAGAACAAGTTTACCGTTTAGGTTCAAAGCCTGGGAGCTTCTAAGTTTATGTTCCCCACACCGAGGGTGCCGCTTTTCACTTGGCCGCGCCCTTGTGACTATCGGGTATGAATCCTGAGTCGGCGGATAGCCAGGAATGATTCTACCTTGGTCATGACAAGAAGTCGCATTTCTCCCATATCTGTTCAAAAAAGTCTGTCAGCTGTCCCCGGCTGTTCAAGCCTAGCCGCCAGCTGGCAGATTGATAACCCGGCACAGCTTCAAAGCACGTTCGTTCCTATCACACCATCGAGGACCTCGACCAGCGTTGCCAGCTTTGCCCGTTCAACATTGCATATACCCAAGGTACCCGACACAAATGGCCACCATAGGCACCCTCCAACGCCTTTCGGCAGCCACGCTCTCGCAGACCCTCCTCGCCGCCCAGGCACGAGCCACATCAGGGGACCCCACCATAGCCATTATCGACGTGCGGGACGACGGTAGGGAACCACTCCTTCATTACACCGTACCCTAACTAACCACCCCTCTCTTCCTCACCACCCCGCAGACTACATCGGCGGGCACATCAAGGGCTCCCTGAACTTCCCCTCGCGCACCCTGGACGCAATGCTCCCGACCCTGGTGCGCCAGCTGCAGGACAAGGAGACGGTCGTCTTCCACTGCGCGTTGTCGCAGCAGCGCGGGCCGGCTGCCGCGCTGCGGTATATTCGGGAGAGGGAGCGGGCTTTGGCTGATGCCGCGGCGGCTGAGGCTAAGGACGGCGAGGTCGCTGCTGACCAGGGTGGTGGTGATGCTGGTGCGGCGGTAGCGGGGGAGGTGAAGAGGGAGCAGAAGGTGTTTGTTTTGGACAGGGGATTTGTCGGGTGGCAGGAGGTGTATGGGACCGATGAGCGGTTGACCGAGGGGTATCGGAAGGAGCTGTGGGAGGATGGGTATTGGGGGTGAGGTCCGGTCAGGGCTGGGTGGAAAGGTTGGGTTTGCTGCTAGACCGTTCGTCTAATACCTACGTTGAGAGACCATGCGGAAACACCCCAAAACATACCCACAAGAATCGGACATCTTGTGATTCGCCCAGCACGACCTTAGTTACACTATTAAGTGAACCTCTTCTGCGGCCAGTGACACAATCGAAATGACATGCTAATCACGCAAAGAGAATGAGGCCCAAGGATGGATAATGCTTCGGCGGCTCAAAAGCCGGGGTTGAATTAAAATTATCTGCGCCAGCCCCCCCCCCCCCCCCCATCATGAAGGCATGGCCATCTCCCAAAGCCTTATGTACACATCTTTTATGTATCTTTCCACTTCTCGGATACCCATCCCCCTTCTGCCTTATCCCCCACGTTTCGAGCTTAGAGGACGACGGCAACAACGCCAATAAAGGCAGCAGCGGCAACGGCAAGCCCAGCGACGCCAGTGTTGCGGTGGCCAGCGTTCTTGTCACTGCCGTTGCCGCTGTTGTTGTCCGAGCCGCCGGAGGTATTGTCGTTCGCCTGGCCGGAGCCGCTACCGCCAGTGTTGCCGCTGCTGCCGGCGTCGGTGCAGGTGGGCAGCTGCATGTCGCTGGTGAGGCTGGCCATGTCCGGGCACTTCTCCAGGGCAGAGCTGATCCTGGCGCTGTTGGCCGCGAACCACGACGACGCCGCGCTCTGCAGGCTCGAGTAGGTCGGCTGCAGCGACGCCGGGATCGTCATGCTGCAGAAGTCGGTCGCCGTCTGCGTCACGTAGAAGGACTGCAGCGCGGGGGGCGCCGTCGGCATCCCCTTGTAGGCCGACTGGACGGCGCTCGCGCACGCCGCGATGTCCTCCGCCTCCCCACGCGCCTGCAAGTTGGGCAGGGCGTTCACGGCGACGGCGCCGGCGACGGCGATAAGAAGGTTTTGGGAGAGCATTTTGGTTGTTGGTTGGGGGGTTGGTTTGGCTTGGTTTGAGATGAGCGAGGCCGGCGGTGTTGTAAAGGAGCGTAGGTATTGAAGATTGGAAGGACAAAGGAGTGACGGTGGTGTGATGATGGGGAAAAAGAGGCTTGATAAGTCGACGGGAGAGAAGCAAGACTTAAATACTTCCTTTTCCAGAACGAACTCTTCTCAGGGACCACCACAACGGCTTTCCTTTGGCCAGCCACACCCTACCTCATCTTAGTGCCGCCCAGATTTCCATCTTTGGATTGATGATTCGGCGCACACCGAGACGCGATCTGCCTCACAAGCCAGTGTGGGTCAGGGGTCCTTGCCCATCCTGCTCACAAACGCAACATTGATGACCCGAACGCTTTTCCAGATCCAGGTTGATGCTCGTCAATGATAGGCTGGAAGCTTCTTGACGTGGGTTGTGGTGCTGGGATGTCTTGATCAGCTCAAACCTTGCTCCTCAGCCCAGGTGGACTTCAGGGAAATGAGGCGCTTGGCGGCTCTCGCAGTCGTGCCTATTTCGAGCGATTGGGAACTGCGCCGCATCGCGATGCGATGTGAATGGAGTCCTCTCGTTCAGCTTTATTCTTGGCTTGAAACCATCTCTCCATGGCAGTGCATTCATCTTGGTGACAGTTTCACGGCCGGTCGATAGCTATTCGAACGGTTATCAGTTAACTTTCTCACAAAGACAGACTGTGATCCTTGATGAAGGCAGCGAGATCCCTTGTATCCACTGCCGGGGTAGATCGAGGTGGAAATAAGCTTCCTCAGGGGAATCCTGGATCCGCCCCTCCACACTGTCGATCAATGGCAGGCCCAGCTGTCAGATTCGGCCTATTTCACGCCGACTCCGGGAGCACGGTTCAGAAAATCTCAGCCTGTTCTTTCTCGAAACGTGACAAAAGAACATCGCAATCTCGATTCCTTCAAAGTGTTGGCCAATCAAATATTTGGACGGAGAAAAGAACCTTTGGGCGAGATTCTCGTCTCAGACTTTCTGGCCCGCTGGGACGAGCATTGAGTGCCGAGCAAGGCAGGATGAGGATGTCCCCCTGGGAATGGCAGGCGTCCGTTGTCCAACAACGCGCACCACGATGACCTCTTTTCGCTTCGATCTGCGACGTGACCTCAGCCCTCTTTCCTCGCCTCGGTGGTAGGAAGGTCGTGGGAGGGATCGAGAAAGGCGCTTTTGGAGATTCAGGAAGATGGTCGATGGCGAAAACGTCGGGAGTGGTTGGTGTTCATGATAGTTGCGTAAATAGTAGGGCAACGGCATGCCAAACGAACAACGTGGTGTTGTTCATCAGCAGTCATGTAGGTACCAAAGTACACAGACACGCTGCGTAGTTCTGCGGTTGGACAAGGTGACTACGTGGCCGGCTACATGTATCCCGCCATGCTTCAGAGACGGTCTACGCCGTGTTGAAGTCACATCCAGGGACCAGATATGTCGGCCTGTGAGGCCGTTTCAGATGGCAGTGTTATCAGTTGGTTGATTTTACAAATTCACACATTGTTGGGTGGTACTTACTAACCCGCGCAGTATTGTTGCGACGCACCATGATTGAAAGTTTTGTCTGAGGCTGAAAAAGAGAGCCACCGTGCCCCTTTCAAACGCAATATCCGGCCAGGAGTTGGGCTGCTGTGCCTTGACTGAGGTTGCGGTTCCAACAAGAAGAAGCAGGTGTTTCCCAAACTGTTCCCTAATCACTTGTTCATTGGTTCTGGTCTAGGTGTGTCTGTATCGCCATGTTGTTTGGTTGTTGGCGGCAGCCACCTGTCCGTGGCCACTGGTCACCCTTCCGCCACTACCATGCATCAACCCAAACCAACGCCCCTAACCCACCCCTGACGGCTGAATCTGTGCTTTTCTAAAGATGACTATTCAGGAGCGACAAAATTCGAGGGCCGCTGGTGACCTCGCTCTGTTTCAGCTCCTGCCCCAGACACCTCGGTTATTTCAGGTTTCTCGCTCACAGTTTTCGTTCATTGAGTGGTCGTTTGCCAAACGGTAGGATACTTGTTAGACAGTCACTAAGTGCTTTTTTTTTTTTTTAAAAAAAAAAAAAAAAAAAAAAAGTATTCGTTCAATGTTACGCAAACGGCTTTTGTCCCGTTTCAGTTTTAGATGCGCGGTGGTGAGAATTCTCGTGGATTCGAGGTACGGAGAGGGGAAATGGAGAGGTCAACTGGTTGACTAAGAAGAGATGCAATCAATCCAACAATTCCCCGGTGGCTAGCAAATGGTAGTCGCCCTTTAGCGTGCTCTGTTTTGGTCTCCGCCATTCGACCGTCTTTTCCCCCAGCGCCAGAGCACTGGACCGTTTCACAGGGGCCCAAGTCTTCAATTTTTTCACGGCACCAGCGCTGGTCGTATACTCCCCAGTTGGCATTTCTAGGACTGGCCAGTCAATGTGTTCAGGCGCGTCCGTATATAGGGCGACCTGCTTCCCTTCCGCCCGCGCCTTCAACCACGCGTTCAGGACCGCACGGTACTCAGAAACGGGGTGGTCGAGCGTGACGTCCGGATGCTGTACCCATTCCATATCTTGTATCAAGGACATATCAAGCTTTTCCCAGTCCTCCTCCCGGAAATGGAAGTCGCGCGTGATCATCTCGTAGATAGTGAAGGCAACGGCCCTCACGTCGTCCCGAATGGCCCTAACCTCAAGGTTAGCCGTGAATACGAGACCCGAGAAAGCGGAGGGGGCAGGTGGGCTTGACATACCAGTATGATAAGAAAATGGGGCCTCGGTAATGACCAATCTGGGCAGACCAGTCGAAATCAAAGAGCATGATATTATCCGTGGATTCATCGACCAGAAGGTTGCGTGGAACGATGTCTTGGTGGGCAATGCCGTATCTCAAGTTCAGGTCGTCGACCGCGGCCATGAGCTGCCTGCACCACTTGAGCTTGAAGGTGCGGGACACATTGTCTTCGAGGGTGCCGCCGGGGATGAAGAGGGTTGTGAACCCCACGACACCGCCATGCACCTCATCAAGCACGAGGCGATCAATGGAGACAATGTTGGGATGATGGGACAGGCGCAGCCAGAGATTCATCTCATCCCATATCTTCCCCACGTACTGGGTATGCCAGTAGTACTTGAAGACGGCCTTTTTGGTCACGGACAGCTCGCTGTCGTCAGTCTCGACCTGGTACGAGACCAGGTCTACGTTACCGATTAACCGGTCCAGCTCTCGCAGCTCGGAGCGAAGAACGGTTTGAACTCCTGCTGGTACCTGGATGAGGCTGAGCTGGGGGTAATAGACACAGTCGGTCGTGTCGTGGATAGGGTCGGTCGAAACGGCGAGAATGCAGCCATCGGGAGCCAGGTGAATCAGCGTCACATCGGGGCCGAGGCCATCGACGTGCTTTTTGAAATGCTCAAAAGCAACCTCTTCTGTGTCCTGTTCCTCATCCATTTTAACCGTGAACATACGTCGTTGATCAACGTCGCAAATCCACCACTCGCTGGGACCGCCGGGAGTGATACAGCCTCCCAGTGGTAAAAACCTGAAGTCCTCGTCAACTGGCATGGTCAAGGTGAACGCACAAAGTGTGCGTTGGGTAACCAAGAATTTAGAGGCACTTCGGCTATTGGGAACTGTTCGAAGTGGCCTTAAAACGCTGCCGGGCCAGCTTGATAGCTCGGGGAATTTGAATGCCAAAGGTTGACGCAGAACGTGCGGGGGGGGGGTGGGTATCGGATGGTTCAGCCGCGCGCAATTAGCCAGTGCTTGTTGGTTTCTTGAGGGGCGGCCATGCCTGGCAACGAAAATAGAACTGAAAAGGGGGGGTTCACTTCCAGTTTGGGGGGGCCGCTGCAGGTCTCGGGCGGTCAGGGCATGCAAGGAAGGGGGTTACGCCGTTATGGTTAACGTTGGGTGTGAGAACACCCAACATTGTTACATCCCGTCCGAGTTTCTGCATGGGGGTTGCGCCACACCAACAGCCGAATCAAAGCTTTTGCACAGTTTATGAATGATTTGTGGCGGGGGGTCAACGTACGTTAGGTATATACATGTACCTACCTAGGACACGTACCAAGCAATACTTATGGCTTGCTTTCAACTGATCCCTTGTTTTTCATAAACCGACCCCTCCAGACATTAGTCACATCACTCGAAACTGAATTCTATCATCATAATAAGACAGTCGCCTCCCGGCTGCCGACGGCCGACCCGACTGCGCAGGTCGTGGGCGCCACAACGGTCTCAGATCTGCTTCGGGTCTGTGAGGAAGAAGCCTTGCCGCCCTCAGCTCTTTAAACGGGCAGTTTCGTTGGTGCGGTAGCACAGAGTGCTTGAGCTGAAGGTTTAACACTTATGGGGCGCCCAGTGAGACTTGATCCGTGTATATAAGTCCATTGGTAGATCGCTTGAGCAACTTCAAGTCTGTGGATATTTGTTTCAATCCTTTCTCAAATCTCGAACCAGTGTAACTATCCATCTTCCTGAGCCTTTAATTTAGTTTTCATCCCACGTCTCCCGGACGAAGCCTTTACGCTTACCCTTGTTCGAGTATTCTGAGCACAAAATAACCGATCGAAAGCCGGTTAACATCGTCTATACCTTGTGTTTCATTAGCTCGTCCCGAATCTCTGGGCAGATCACGATGGAATTTGCTAAGCTCGATGATCTCCACATCCATATTGAGAGAAACCTCGTCCGTTGCCAATACAACCCTTCCAGTTGCGTTTGCGGTTGGTACTGCTTTACATACGCCAATTGCGGACACGTTGCTAGAAGGTTTGAAAGGAAATGCGGCAAGACACGCTCCAAAACCAGCAGGGTCGTTTTCTGCCGGACGCCACCACCAACTCACATTATCACCAGGGTGAAGGCCAGTCCAGAGCACGCCTGTCCGGACAAAGACTGCGTGACCACCGTCCTGGCTGCGGCCGCCGACCAGTTCGCCGCCGTCAATTTCGACTTTCCGGTTGTCCCGTAAGTTCCGCCTACTGCTCAATGAGCGTCGCACCGTGTGCTCGTGACGGCAATGAGGTTTTGCCAGCCTTACTCTAATCGGCGCACAGCTCCCCAAACCCTCCAAACCTTCCGAACCCTCAGATCCCTCAGATCCCTCAGGTCCCTCCCAGCCCCTTTGGCGGCGCCTCACGGCAGAGCAGCGTTGCCCGATCGTCTCCCGGCCCTGACCGCCAGCCCGCCACCGCTGCGGCACACTCTCTCGCGGGACCATCAGTTCCCAGGCCGAGCGCCCGAATCCAGGCTCACCCCCGGTCCCAGTCCCAGTCCCAGCCACGGAATCAGGCCCAGACCCAGCCCCAGAGGTCTCAACCCCAGAGATCCCAGCCCCAGGGGCTTCAGGCTCTGAGGCCCCAGACACCTCAACACCAGCCCCAGAGGCCTCAGATGCCCCAACCCCAGACCCAGCAGCCCCGGAGCCAGACCCAGACTCGGCCCCAGAAGGCCACGTTGGAGTTCGAGCATTACCAGCCCCATCAGTAGCAGGCCCAAGCCAGTCGACGCCGTAACTTGCGCGACAATCTACTTGGTTAGGTAGCGGTGAGGAGGGATGCGGCCGCCACGCCCCGGCGTTAAGGGCCGGCGGTCATTGTGAGCAGAGTGGGCGCGGGCTGGAGCTAGGTGTAGTGGGAAAGGATTGGTTTAATACTTAGACGAGGACATGATGCGAGCACCCGGATTTATAGATTTCAGGCACTATCAGGATCAATAATGCTATTTTTGCGGTTTCCTAATCTGAATACATCCCTTTTACATTCCATATGTGTCAATGCAGGGGCAATATCCCCCCGCCCCCCCCTCTCCCGCTCCCAACAAGTTCACTTAGGCAAGTAACACGATAACACCATCTCCTATCTTGAAAATCTAACATTCTATTTCCCCAGGTGATTCCATGGACCGGCGTTTGTGCTTTCATCCAACCATCGTTGGGTGGAACCTTCTCCGTCATGCGTTATCGGCTCAGGAGTACTTCCCGGGCTAATTTTCCTTCCAGGGTTGGGTTTGTTGTTGTTCTCGGTTACATCATTCGAGGTCCGCTTAACTTCGGGGATCTGGAGGGCCGTCACCCAACTGCCGACACCCTGCAAGTCGACGTGACTGTGAGAGTAGTTCCTGCAGGGTAGTAAGCCACACGTGTCACTCATAAGATGGGAATGTCGGATTGTTATTAACTGACATGTTGGTCTCGTCGGTGCTCCGTGAAGTTTGATACAAAGGGATGGGTAGAGGCCGGGTAGGGACGACAAGAACCGATGACTATCAACATGGAGGAAGTGGTTGTTGCCAGTTGGGTGTGAAAGAACCCGGAGCAGCGGCAAGAGGGCTTTTACCTTAGACACAAACCATGATGTGCAATGGGGGTGAGATGTCCATGCTCCCGGACCCTATTCTCCAACTCACACCAAGCCCAGCCCCTGAAAGTGGCCCACAGGTGGGAACTCAAGTGATGTGCCGAGATTTGCGGCGCATATGAGTGCAAATGCCATTTCTGAAGCATTTGGTTCGTTAGATGCCAACTATCTTAGTCGGGTAGACTGGCGGCTTTAGCTTCAGCCCCCGGTGGCACTCAGTGTTGATCCGAGCGGCCGGCCCCAATGTCGGCACGATTTCTCTGATACTCCCACTCTTATCACCGATACGGATGCATCGATCTCGGTACCTTGTTAAAGGGAGGGCGGTAAGTGGATTCTATTTTACCTGCAGTATCCCAACGGCCTTTCATTGGTGTACTGTGAGTTTGGGTCAAAGTGTTGCCGATGCCACGTTGACCACCCTCAATTCTGGTTCGGAACGGCCCTGATTGCACTTCAAGCTTCGTGATCATTGGCCCGGAACGTCCCGGTTGCGTTTGGTGTGCACGATGAAAAGGCGGAGAAGGGGGGCTGGAGGGCAAAGGCGCAGCTTGCTAGTTGCCCCTTTGGCCAGTTTGAGCCAGTGTGCCTTGCCCGACGTGTGTGTGCCTGGTCACCTTTGCCCGGTTGTCCTCCATTGGGTAGAACCGCGGTTTGCACTGGTGGTTGACATTGGCTGCCATCCATTGATTGGCCTGCTCGATGTTTTGCACTCAAGCCACCCTCCAGCAATGACCTGAACCTCCTGCTTCTCACGAAACGATCCGAAGCAACAGAGTCCAGACCTGGAGCTTATTACAAAAAGGACTACGTTTGAAAGGGAGACAACCTAAGTCCTCGAACATTTCTATCTTAGCCGGCACGCCCGTTTCTTTCATCACGACCTCGGGGCTCGGCAAGATGAGGCCCCTTCGTCAGATCGCTCCGAAAGCCGAGCCAACACGGTCCTCACCACACAGCGGCCGCATTATAAAGCGATGCCATTATCAGCATTCAAAATATGAATGGGAAGCCAAAAGAGACCTGATTTCCAGGTTGTATATTCAGGAGAGAAAGAGTGCCGAAGCCGTTGTTGAAACGCTCAAGGCCGATGCGAGCGGCCCCTTTGTGACCAGGTAATCCTGCCCTTACGCCATTGTGGCATCCATTAAACCGCGGTGATGTGATGCTAGCAGTCTTGCTAATGAGCATGAGAGCAGTCGGCGGCAGTTGTTCACAAAACTCAAAGAGTGGGATATCGCAAAGAATCCCAAGAACCGCCCGGGGACTCGAGATGGGCATGCCATTTCGCCCAATCCCGAAGACATTTCGTTCTCTTCGGATGTCTTCGAAACACCGTCTTATTTTCCGAGCCTCGTTTCTTCCGGCAAGTATCTGTAGCGTTTGGGCGGGACGATGCGCAGAGAGGCCCAGCTAACTCTTATTGCAGATCATGTTTCTCTTGCCAGATCGCCATCGGAGGCCTTTACCTCCCCGAACGAATCTCGGCTATCGCTTAGCGAGGATTCGGGTTATGAACCCGAAACGAATCTCCTGGGGGGCGATTCACATACAGCTTGGCCCGGTTCTCAGCAGCCCGACTGTCATGGCGATCGCCCCCCGGATGCGCAGAACGACCAGACCCCTGAGCGACAAGAGCTCAGTTATGCTATTGACACGTTCAATCAAGAATTCGTTGATATCGACGGTTTGGGTGATAACCTAAGTTCGGAGGCAAAGCTCCAGAAGGTTGGGGATGGGGGCTCGGCCCCAACGACCACGGCGAATGAACAGCCTGGGGATTTGCTGTCTCGGGTTTCCTCCGAGAGAAGGACATTCGAAAAAGGAGGTAATGGGATTACATGTGAAGGGGGCAAATCGGAGTGGGAGGAGCCGGAGGACCATGCAGAAGCTTACCGCAAACGTGCCTTGGACCTAAACGATGACGGCAGGCCTGAGGATGACAGTACAAACCTCGACAACGTGAAGAGTGGAGCTTGGATGCGAGAGCTGCAAGATCACATTGCTGAAATCAACTCGGCGTATATTGAAATTGATGGCTTGTACGAGGGCGATACCCAACTTCTACGCGGACTACCGAGCGACGATTTCGGTTTCGAGACGGCAACGCCCAACACCCACCACATGGCTTGCGACGGCTCCAATTTATTAGACCCAACGCCTTTCCACTCAGCCTTCGGCAATCAGGACCAACACAACTGCGTCGGGAGTAGCTCCACCTCACCACAACACCCCAGGTTTCTTCGGAGACGACGGCCCCTGCCGGTTGACTTTGTTATCCATAGACCTGTGTATGAAGATCTGTGGGTGTACTGGGGCTATGAGGAGGAGGAGCAATGTAGACTGACCAGGAAAACCTTGCGGGCGTTGGATAGATCGCTCGAGGAAGAGAGGCGGCACGACATCAAGCGCTTCCGCGAGAACTTTATGCATCAACATCGTCTCCTGGTCGATGCCGTTCGGGAACACCCCATATGGCTAAACCCATTGGCGAACCAGCTTCGGAGCCACAGGGATGCGTGGGATTCGGCGGTATCGACAATGCGGCGGCTCTCACGACTGGAAGCGCCCCTCAGCTTAGAGGACGCGCTATGCTTTCTCTGTGCCTCGCGAGCGGTGGTGGAGTCGTCGTCGTTGGATGACAAGCTCGCATACATGTCATCGTTTGTTCAAGACCTGGAGACCTGGCGACTAATGTTTCCCCAGGTTGAGCACTTTGCCAGGATTATGTGGGATCTCAAAATGGACCATGTCCCCCCGATGTTCTGCCCCACAGACGACCCATTATGGCATCATACCATTTTGAGCTTGCGAGAGCTGGCGGCCGCCTTGGTGGCGAGAACGAGGTTTTTGTTTGGACTTGAGGGGTACGGGTCGGTAACTGCGCCAGGTAAGCTTTTAGTATCCTCCTTGCTCTCATAAAAACAACCAGCCGGTGATTACTCACTCAACACAGACATTCCGGATGAGCCAGATTCTCAAGTCTGTCCCAACATCACCCGGTTACGACACATAGCATCAAAGACTCCAACCTGCGACCCAGAAGTCGTGGTGTTAGCAACTGGGTTCATATTCGCACTCGTGATTCAATTCGTGTTAGGTAAGGGCCTTTCCACTTAGTGTTGATGATGCCTCGCAGCACTAACCCCTATCTTTCACCTACTGTGCAGGATTTGTCCACATGCTCTCGGCTCAAACCGTAGGGTTACCAAATCCTTGTCAAAGCAGAGCCGGCTCAAAGCCCCCGGTAGAACTATGCAGTCCTTCGATGCTTTCGCGGCCTTCAACACCACTGGTGCAGTGGCGGCCTAATCTCGACCCCCCTTTTCCTAGCCCGGATCCCTGCGAGTTTTCTGATTATTTTTCACATTTCTTCTAACTAGCTGGAGGTCGCTGCGTGTGGGTTACTGGGGTTGGATCACGGATGGATCACGCATATAGGCCTCGAAAGTCTCAAGAGGGTTGGAAACATAGATCGGGTCATTGTGTGTTGGGTGCTGGCTCGATAAGACATGATATACTCGGGTACTTTGTCTCTGGAAGTGGTTGTCTTGGTGATGCATTCGAGCTCTGGTAGGGCTAGAACGCTCGGCCCGAGGAGCCTGTGCTAGGGACCTCGGGTCTTGGTTGAGGACCGGTTTGCACAGCTCGATGATCCCTAGAACTGTGTCGACGTATGGCTGCGCGTGCGGTTCACGGTATTGAGTATACTACATAACGCGCTCTGCGTGATCACAGGGCTCGGCAAGTCGCTGGTCTCTGTGCTGCAGCTTCCTTGCCCTCGCCTCCTGAGTTCTCGATTTGCCCTGGTTTGGTAACAGGAGGTGCGTCCGCAATGCCCTGAGTATTCCCGAGCTTCTCAATTCTGACGTGATTGGCTCTGTGGTTAGGCTCGGCCTTTTCTTACCCGTCTCTTGGGGTCCCAGCCGAAGGAGGAAGTGCGGCTTGGACTCGTCAACGCCTGAGTGGTTGTCCGAAATGACTTGTGCGCCCCCTGGTTTAGGGTCCTCGGCGATCATGTCCTCGAGCGGTATTGATCACAAGCCTGCACTCGACAACCCCTGCAAATCCCACCCTAGAATTCGTGAGCTGAAAGCCTTGGGGATCTTTGCAAACATCACCCCCTCGTGCCATCCTGCGCCATCCGCGGCAGGAGTTAAACCAAAGGGAATTCCCCAAATCCCTTTCATGTGTATTCCCTCATTACCCGACAACTAACCCAACGTCTTGCTGGTACTAGGCAAGGCCCACCGAGATACGAGGACAGATGGGAAGATGACCTCTCTCTCAATCAAGCCTTCACAGGCTGAGGCGACTGCCCCTCACGCGAAACCGCCCTTGTCAAGATGGTGGTCCATCGGCCTGTTCTGTGTCTGGCCCGTCCTCATTGCCGCCAGCATCCTGCTCATAGCCATAGGAGTTTCCCAGCCAAGCGACCTGTCTGGCCCGGCGTACGCCAACATACTCATGGGCGGATACGTTTGCCTAGGCTTTGGGCTGGCAGTGAAGAGCGCCTTTTGGGTTTTGATGATTGTGCGATACAGGCAGGTTCGGTGCCTCCCAGCGCCTCCGGTCGAGCGGCCCCTGTCTAGATGGTGGGCCATCGGCCTCTTCTGGCCGGCCTTTGGCCTCACGGTTGCCGGTGCGACCCTCTTCGGCCTGGGAATCAGCCTATTCGACTATTTTGATACCAGGGTGCCCAAGGAGCCGTACTATTCTGAGATGTGCGGCGGGCTCGCCTGTCTTGCAATTGGCCTGGTGCTCATGATGGCGTCTTGGGTGGCCGTGGTTATACGACACAGGGAATGGAAGCGTGCTCAGCATGCAGTGCCCCCGGTTGGGATGCCGGTAAATGGTGGTGTTTATGCCGCAACGCCAGCGTCAGGACAGCAGATAGCGAATATTCACCCTCCAGCTCATGCGCCTTTTGCAACGCAACAACACTCATCTCTGAATACGGCAGAGCTGTCCGGGCAAGGAGAGTCTCCCAGCACGGCAGAGTTATCCGCACAGCATCAACAAGAACCTACTCCGAACACGACGGGTCTATTCGGACCACAGCCTGGTCCAAGTGCGGCAGAGCTATCCGAGCAACGACAACCTTCCCCAAACACGGCAGAGCTATCCAGACAACAACCACCTACTCAAAACATCGCAGAGTTGTCCGAACAACGACAGCTACTCGCCCATACCACTGCAGAGCTATCCGGGCAACAGCTGCTAGAGCTAGCTTCCACATCGACGACGGCAACGATACAACCACCTCACGCCGTCGCAGAATTCCCGGCAGAATATATCCCGCACCAATATGCCACCATCGTACAGACGCCCCCAGGCCCCCCAACACCCAAAGCAGCAGAGCTACCCACGCTCGCCTCGCCGGCGGAGCTACCTGGACCGCAGCCCTTACCGGACCCTACCACATCATCATCGCCGTTTCACCCCTTTTCGCAGCATTTGTTCTCTGCTCAGAAAGAGGTGGCTCCTTCGACGGGAAGAAAAGAGCCTGTTGCGAAATTCTGCAGATATTGCGGTTCTGCCCTGGACGCGTCGACCAAACTCTGCGGGAGTTGTGGTTCTTGAAGTCGGCGAGTGGAGGGCCGTATGTAATCATCCAGCTAGTTGGAAACATTGTAATTTTAATCTTGATATTGAGGGCCGTTGGTGAATGGATGGATACCTATCCTGGTGGTGGCAGCCCAAGCAAGTACCTATTTTCGAGGCAAGCACAATAGTGGTCGAAAAACGACATGCACAGCAACGGCAGGCAGATTCCAAATCTTCTCGGAGCTTTCCCTCCGTCTCTAAGGGTAGTGACGGTACATTGACGAACGAAGGCAGACGGCCAGCGCCAGCGCCCCTCGCCCCTCCATGATGCGGCTCACCCATCGCCGATTGCGGGGGAAGTGATCCGTACCATCCCCAGCGGAGCCATCATGAACCCTTCAAGCCGAAGTGCAGACAAACTTGGGCAGTAATCTGCACGATGACCCCAACAAGTCCACTCCTGCCCGCCGGCCCGCCCCTAGCAAACAAAGTCCCCACGGTGCGGCTCGGTCGATATAGGGCAAGATCATCGTTATTTGAGCCTCATCTGGGGTGGATCGAGGTCAAGCTGGATCGGACTAGGTTGATTGGCCGTTTAACGACCTCCTCCTTGTCTACTGTGTAGTGTAACTTCATCACGACCGTCCACTCGGAAGGCGGCCCATGTTCCAAATCAAGACATTCCATGGCCCCGTAGCCAGTCGGAAAGTGTGGCATTATGTCCTCATCATCACTTTAGTCACAGCGCTCCTGGCGATTGGATCCTCCCCCACGGCCCTCCAGGCTGCCCTACGGCCGCCGTTCCCGGGAGTGGTCTTGTGTCATCTTCTTGTTACGCAATCCGCGCAGAGCCGCAAACATCCCGTCTCATTGTTTTTTTATGCAATGCGGTCCAATCCACGCCATGGGGTTGTATGAGACACTCCAGAGCCAATGGTGCTCCCGGTAGGTTGTCCGGGCAGGTCTCAGATTGGTCGGGCCCGGCTGCAAGGGAGACCAGATGACCGAGGTTTCCCCAATCAAATATACAGAACTTATCTGCACGTCTTTAGCCCCGTCATTTGCACTTTTCAATGGAACTCCGGTGCCTATGGGTCAAGATTGAGGCTCTGCGGCATTGCGTAGCGCCGGAGCCGATGGTGGCAGCTGTTCGGGGCCGACCTGGGGAAGATGAGGCTCTGCGAGGAAGGGATATTTAATCAGTGGTAATTCAGGGAGAGAGAGGTCGGGTCTTGGGAGTATGAGACTCGCCACACAGCGCCTTTCCCAATTCCTGTGCGAGCTTTCAAGAATTTAGTCTCAGTCCCTAGTTGGCAATCAACACTTACACAAAAATCATACCTTTAACCCTAACCCCTCCCCTCCTGAATCAACATCAATCATGGCCTCCGGTTTCTCCTCCGGCGAGCCTTCGGCGCTCTACACAGCCGAAGAAGCCGTGGATGAAGTCCCTAGGCCCGATATCGAATGGATCCCGTTGATGAAAACGTTTATAGACCGGGTTGAAGCCCTCCAGCACCGCTATCCCAACCGTCGCACCACCGTCCCCCCCGGATGGCCCGCCTACGTCAACACAGCCCGAGCCTGGGACGGCTCCGACTTCAGATCTGAGGACGACTATATCCTACACCTAGGGCCTGAGGATATAGTTGAGATCGAGTCGGCGCTTGCTCACTTCAAAAGTAAGTCCTTCGCATTTCGCTTTGCCCTGTAGACTGCAGCGCGAACATAGCTAATTCACAGCCAACAGGTTTAGACGGCCTCGGCCCAGATGACGTTGGACCCGAGACTTTTCCGCTCCCGAACCTGTGGAACCGGCTCTTCGAGGCCTCGGATATTATCCACGACGGTCGGGGGTTCGTCGTGCTCCGTGGTCTGGAGCCAGACAGGTACACCTCGTTTGACAACATCCTCCTCTACCTCGGCGTCACAAGCTACATTGCCGAGAAGCGTGGGATGCAGGACTTTGATGGGCGGATGATTCGTGCGTCTAAATATTCCCATCATGCTTTGGATGTTCACTAATACCTCCAGTTCACATCCAAGCCGTCGCCGAAGACGTCAGGAAGCATGGCGCCATGCCCAACTCGCCCTACGTCACTCGCGCGCAGGTATTTAGCCCTATTATAAGACATAAACCCAACTCACAACACTTGCTAATCTGGACCTGATACAGCCTTTCCACACCGACCTCTGCGACGTGCTCGCAATGTACGCGCTGAACGTCGCCGCCTACGGGGGCGAGTCCTACCTGGCCTCGTCGGCCAAGATATACAACGAGCTTGCCCGCAGTCGCCCGGACATTATCGAAGTTCTGGCCAAAGACGACTGGATCTTCGACGAGTGAGTCTCCCACCAACTTCCTTACCTCAACCCCTTTCCTTCACCCTTCCCATCCCTCCCCCATCCACACACCCCACATACTAACCCGTCACCCTCCCCCCCCAGATTCTGGCAAGGCCAATACCACACCCGCCCGCTGCTCTACAACTTCGAAAACCACGGCCCGGCCTTCCAATTCTCCCGCCGGCCCCTCACGGGCTCCCACTTCTCCCCGCACCACCCCGCGGTGCCCGCCATGACCGAGCTCCAAGCCGAGGCCCTCGACGCGGTCTACTTCCTGGCCAAAGAGCACGCGGTGGAGGTCTCCCTGCGGCCGGGCGACATGCTGGTGTTCAACAACTTTGCCATGCTGCACGCGCGCAGCGGGTTCGCGGACGATCCTGACGCGGGGCGGCAGAGGCATATGTTGCGGCTGTGGTTGCGGAATGAGGGGCGCATGTGGAAGACGCCGAGGGAGTTGGAGCGCATTAGCTGGGAGTGCTATGGGGATCATGAGTGGAGGAGGGAGTTGAGCGTGTGGGATATTGAGGCCAGTCCGCCGGAGTTGAGGGTCAAGCATCGCAGGGCGAGTTGTGCTTGATGGGGCGGGGGTGGTGGTCTCCCCTGTGGTGAGGGTGTAAGGTATCGGCTTTTCTTCCTCTTTGGTTTTTTTTGTGTATTTTCTCTTAGTCTGCTTGGCTGCGGCATATTTTTGGGAGATTGTTGAGTTGCTTGAACTTTGAGCCTATTTCCCCTCGCTAGGCTGCCCAGGTATCGTATCTTGGGTATGTATTTAGCATTACTAGGTTGGTAGGCTTCCTATCTACCACCTATGTGAGCCTGTTCTTGAATTATGTTTCACCTGCAATATACCTATTCAACAAAACCGCCACCAGCTATACTGGCGTACCTCGGAAATGATGAAGCCTTCCATTTGACCGCCACTGGCAGCCTTACTCTCCTTTCCCATCCGGTTGTACATGTATGTATATACATTGAAATGTTTGCGTGAACAAGGCCCTTGAGTCCCGCACGAGTACCCGGCATTCATGTGAACACAACCTAGAAGGACCTGCAATCCTGCCAGCAGCCGATAGCCCAACCCGTTTTTTCCTCCGCACACGCCTATCAAGGTTCTTCTCCACGGGCCACAACTCATTTGCCGAACCCTCAAGTTGTTAACAAATACATACTATCGCTTCATCCAAGTATTCAAAAAACCGAAGCAGGAAACCATGGCTACCATCTCGACTCAGCCCACGGCGGCAACTCACTTCTTCAACCTACCCGAGCTCGTCAAGTTTGTCGCCGAGTTTTCCTTCCGCCCGTACCAATACGGAATTATCCCGACCTTGGCCAGCCTCCGACTAGTGAATCGGACATGCAACCTTGCAGCGACGCCCTATGCCTTCCAAGAGCTGCGCATTCAGGAATCTATCGCCTACACTCGGTCGCGAGGGCGTCTCAACCCAAGACCTGATCTCGTCAGGCGCGCCTTTTTCAGCGTCTGTCAACTTGTCGGCGAGGAGAAAGTGAAGCAGCCCCTCGGGGAGGAGGAGAACCTCAGGGATATAATTTCCCAGATGCCCCGCTTAGAAAGCTTTGTGTGCGTTGGTTTCTGTACCTTAAAAGATACGAGCTTGTAATGGAGTTTACTGATGTCCGCTACAGTCTACAATTCAGATACAGCAGTTACGTGCCCACGACGTCCATCCGCCAAACCCTGAAAGTCTCATGCCCGAACCTCAAGGTTCTGCATGTGAAGTACCACGAGGAACTCAATTCAGATCCAAGCCGCAGGCTTGACTTTGATGGGTTCCGTGGCCTTCGGGAACTGGTACTCTACAACCTTCCCTTTCATTGGGATGGGTTTAGAGAGTTCGGTCTTTCCGATTGTGATTGGTGGATTACGTGCCTTGCCCGGCTTTTGATCGACTCCCCAGCACTCAAGAAACTGAGCTTGGGCTTTGAAGAACTTTCCCTCTTTCGCATGTCGGAGGAATGCACAAACATGTTCGACGAGCTCTGCCACCTCTACCAGACCGGCGGCGGCTCGCCCCTGCTGCTCGAATCGTTAGAACTCCTCGGTGGCCTCTTCCCGTTCGGCGTTAGCCCACTCAAGAACCTCGTCGACCTTGCCTCCCTCCAGGATGTTTACATATCCGACTATTCCCTCTCTTACTTTGGGTACCCCCCACCAAGAAAAATAGCATACGAGGCCTTCGCACCTCCGCACACGCCGAATTTACGCAACTTCCGCATCGACGAATACCACCGGAGCCTCCACGAACACTTCTGCGCCATCGCTATCGCCAACCCCTCCTTCACCCGCCGCCTCGCCATCGCCTACAAGGGCTTTCCTAGACGCACCGGCCTCGACGCATCCGCCTTGCTCCGATCAGACCCCCGGCATCCGTCTCTCCCGCTGCAGGCCCGTATGCTCGACCTAGATCTTAATCGCGATCATGTCTACGGCGAAGGAAACGACGTCAAAGTATCGGCAGATGAAGTGCTCGAGGACCTAGCTAGAACTAACGCCGACACGCTTGAGGGCCTCGCAGTCACCCTTCCAAACAGTGAGGACATAAAGACCGAGTACCAGCTGCAGTTGTTGGAGAACGCGCTGGGTCGGCTGCCGCGGCTGGAGCAGTTAAGTATTGGGGTGCCGTGGCGGCTTGACGTTGACATCATGGTTTCTATGGCGGAGAGGCTCGTGGCGGCGGCGGGGCCGAGGCTTCGGTACTTAAATATTGGGGATACTTTTATGCAGATTCGGCGCGGGAATGACGCCTGTGGGGGTGTTCCGGCGCTGGAGATTATTCCGATAGTGGAGGCGGACAGCGTCGAGTTGTGGAAATATAGCCTTATTAACCGTACGCTTCTTCGCAGGCTGCGGTGAGTAGTGGTCGGGGTCGATAATGAGGCAGATACACAAGAACGAGAGTTGCAGCCCAAGTTGTCCTCCGTTTGTTTACTTCCGCACCAGTCATCTTAACAGCGCGTGCCTACCTTCGCCAGATTATAATGCTTCTGCCTCCAGTGTTCGAAGTGACCACAGTGTTATTATCCCACGCGCCCTGGTGTAGCTTCCTTGGAATTTCCTGGCCCGTTATCCCTTAACTCCATCCGTTTAGCCTTTCGCCTCCGCCCCTTTTGACCCTGTCATCCCGAACGCAAAGATAGATTCCAACCGTGCAACATGATGGGATGGCTACCATACAGCAGCGAAATGACCGAACTCAGCCAACCTGAGCCGGCGACTTTCTGGACGGCCTAAAGTCCTACTCAAAGCCAAGGGTATCCCTCCTTAAAGCACATCATGAAATCACTTCCCAAGCTCCCCTGAAATCCCTCCTGATTTGATATCTCTCCGGCAACTGCCCGCGTTTGATCGCCGCGGCCTAGGGTCGGGATCGTAGCCTACCGCAGTCGGAAGTAGCAAGCTTCCAGAAGGCTCACCGTGTTCCATTTTATCCGCCGGCCCTCTGTGACGAGTGACAGCGTAGGCTGAACGGGAGAGTCACTGACGGCTGTTACTGGCGGCTGTGAAGAGCTGGAATCTCGGGCTGGGCGGACAGGATGTGAGCATATTAGATGGCTTGTCGGCCCAGATGGCTAGGATATGTGCGTTGAACCATGGAGAGTGCGGAAGAGAATGGCATTGGTATCATCATTTCATCTCCCTTCATTAACGAATGGACGAGCTCATATCCGGTCCCACCCCACAGACCGACCACATCAGTGGCCGCCCACCCCATCACCAAGCCATAACGCCTCCCAACCTAAGCTCATATCCAGTCCCATCCCACAGACCGACGACACCAGCCGGTGGCCACCCACCCCATCACCAACCCATAACGCCTCCCAACCCATCCTAGCACCCATCCTAAGCCACGCCCAAACCCACCGACCCACCCCATACACCCAACCCACGACATACACATCCCCTCAATCCAAATCAAAGAAACTCCCCCCCCTCCTCACCCCCTCCAACCCCCCCTCTCCCCTCCCCCCTCCCTTCCCCTGCTGCAGCCCCAAAACCCACCCATCCCCCCCCCTCACCACGCCCTCCCCCCACCGCCACCAAGCCCCCGCCAAAACCCCCCAACCACAACCTGCACCCCCCCGACCGCCACACAAAACCCTCTCACCCCCTCCCACCACCACACCGCGTTCGGCACGCCCACGACAAACACCCCCGCGGCCAGGCTCCGCCAGCAGGTCGCCGCGGCAGCCATGTCGGCGGTGGTGCGGGTGGCGGTGGGCAGGGTCGGGGCGGTGAAGGCGGTACTCTGGCGGATGAGGGGGAGGGAGGTGGCGGTGAGGAGGGCGGATGAGGCGGCGAGGAGGGCGAGGGCGAAGGAGAGGGCCGGGAGGGAGACGCGGGCGGGGAGGTAACCTGGGGCGAAAGGGGAGATTGGTGAGGTGGTGGGCGAGGGAGTGGATGTGGATGTTGGGGGGGTCATGGCGTCGTGGAGGTGCAGGCCGAAGGTGAGGAGGGCGGTGAAGGCGAGGGCGGTGCTGGCGGCCAGGGCGAGGAGGTGGGTTTTGCGGGTGAAGTGGGTTTGCCAGCGCGGGAGGAGGGCGGGGAGGGCGGTTGCGGCGGTGGAGAGGAGGAAGGGGCCGAGGAAGAGGGCGCCGATGGTTGCTGGGTTGAGGGTGAAGGGGAGAGGCGAGAAGAGGAGGGAGAGAGAGCCGGCGAGGCCCCAGAGGGAGGCGTGAGGGAGGAAAGAGATGATGGCGAGAAGGGCCACTGTGGGCGTGATCAAGGCCCGCGGAGCTTGGAGGAGAATGGTGAGGTTGGCAGGGCCGCGGTAGGCGTAGGGCTTGAGCTTGACGACATAGTCGGTGACGGTTTCTAGAGAGAGAAGGCGGAGTGGGGTGGGCGGTAGCAAGGGCTTGAACTGGCTCGTGGCTGTGGAGGGCGTCTCCGGGAATGCGAAGGTTCTGTCAAAGGCTGTTTCTGGGGCCCCGAGGGCAATGGCGGGTACTGCAACGACAAAAAATGCGCTGAGGATTGTGGGTTGCAGACTGAAGCCGACCGATCCCTGAGAGGCAACGCCACCGATCAACGGCGGACCCCAGGTTGTCGCTATGGCGACGATGGAGTGTATGGCGATGCGGAAGCCGCGTTCATGGTCCTGGAAAACATCAGCTAATGTCAAATCTGATAAGGAGTGACGTGCTCTTACGAAGTAAGTGTCCTGAATCGATCCCAGAACGAGGGTGTCAAATGCACCCCAGCCTAACCCCTGAAATATCCTAGCGGCCATGCACTGGCCGTAGCTGGTTGCAACATTGGTGCTCCAGACTGTCCCAATAAACATGAGCAGCATAGAACCCAGGTAAAGCGGCCTTTTTCCACATATCCTCGAAGCCACGAGGCAAGCCATGCCCGTGAAGGCGGAAAGAATTAATGGGACACCAGTCAAAGCGGCAACAGCCGTGTAAGAAACCTGGTATCCCTGAGTGAGCTGGGCATTAACTGTCATAAACATGGTCTTCGTCACGCCGGCCATGGCAACCATCATCAACAATGAGTAAAAGTTGAGCTCCTTTCTCCATCTTGACCAGTTCTTCCAGTTGTCAGCATCGTTGTGATAGGTCCTGGGACGGACTGGACATACCAGAGGATCTTCTGGATCACCGCTGGGCTGTGGTACCAACTCAACACGGCCGTACTTCCCCTGACCATACTTGGTAGGTCTCTTCGAGGCATCCGATATCCACGAGAGCCGTTTTGTCGACACGGGATATCTTCCGGATATTGTTGTTCTTGTGGCCTGGCTAGCCGCTGTCCCTGGCCGCGTTGGCGGGTTCATACCTAGAGGTGCTTGTGGCCTGAATGGTGGTGACCTTGACGGCTGCGGAACCTTGGGAGTTTGCGGCTTTGCCGTCGGCCTCGGTGGTAGCGGTCTAGTTGGTGGCTCGGATGGGCTGCCGAGAGGCGTCGAGGGGTTCAGCCTTGCCAGGGCTGGCGGCGGAGGCAAGTCCTTTGCTGGGGGCGTTGGTGGAACTGTCATGTTCGGTCCCCTTCTGATCTCCCCCATGCTAACATCATCCGCCAACCGAGGTATCCCGATTCTCAACTGTTTCTCGGGGTCCCCACCCATGCTCGTGAAGTCCATGATGGCGACCGGAAACACCTCGACTCACAGAGGAGATGTAATCTGGGAAACGAATGGCATCTGTCGTGCCCAGCAGACGAGACGAAGGTTGGTTGAAGGCTCGAAGAGGGAAGTCAGGGGCAGGGACGAGGGTATGTATCAACATAAAAAGAACGACTGCACGGCGGTTGTGGGGGGCATGGTAGGCATGGGGGGCAATCAGACAAGCAAGCATTGACCTCAGGACTCGGATACACAAGGGCTGTAGCGGTGGGACACCGCGTTGACCAACCAGCCCAGAGCGTATTCGTACGAGGAGAGAACCCCGCTGTCTACCAGAAAGAGAGCCATGGTCGATCATCTGCACGAGGCACGTCCTTGGCGGTGACGATGACTGCATGGTCGAAAAGAAACGTGATCGCTGACTTAGCCCGAAGCATAAAGCAGGGGAACAGGATCACTCTGGACCCGGAAGCCATCACAACGCTCCCTCATGCGTCCGGGGTGGATCTGAGGACAGGGAACGGTCGGGAATGGTACACCGGAAGCCAGATCTCGGGCCCGCCCTCTGCGACTGGCCACTCGGATTGCTCGAGGTTGACAACGGGGTCGCATCGACGGTCCACAGCTGGCCATGTCCCGGTTGGATGGTACGGTGATCAGGCCCGCTCTGACCCATACCGTTGATTTTTCACAACCCGGGCGACGCGGACTCGCAGAAGCGAGCGCAGGGGCCAGCAAGAGGCTGAAACTTGAGGTGACGCAGAGGGGTTGGTGCAGGTCCTGGGTTTTGCTGCGGTAGTTACATGTTGTCGTTTTTTTTTGGCTGTTACACTAGGTTCGGCAGAGCAGCCCACTGATCTTGCTCCGGATGAACTCTAAGTTGTACGAATGAGGTTGCGTCGGTGCAGTTCATTCTTTTGGTCTCGACCAAAGCTGCGATTAAAAACCGAAAAGATGTGTGCTCTGTGCTCTGTGGTAGGGCTGAGGAACCCCGCGAAGCAAGGGAAAGTGGGGGAGGGGCAGGGGCACCACTCAGTGGGATTAGTGGGATCAGTGGGGCCTCATGGCTTGCGGCTTCTTCCGGGTTAGCTCGAGGGTTCCATGCTGTTTGTTGTTTGATGATTTCTCCTGACAATTGCATTGCGTTCTGTTCGAGTCCACTTGCTCTTCGTATCCACTACAAAGTCAAAGTTTGTCATGTTTGTGACTGCGCTCGCTGCGCTTACGGCGCAAGCCCGCCAACAGGACGCGTCTTCACCGCCAGATACGTAGTTATCATGCAGATGTTCAACAATCACAATTCACCAATGCGTCCTCCAGTCGGCACGCGATCCTAACTCTTCTTCGGAGCTGAACCGAGACTCGCAGCACAGAGGGTTGAGGGCCTGCGTCGGAGCCAGCAATCCCTGTTTTGGACAGCCGTCCGATCTTGCGCGAGATGGGACGGTTGTGCAAAAAAGGAAGACAATATGCACAGACAGAGCGTCTATTCCGGATGCGTCAAACTCTGGTTACAGACTGCCGAAAAGAGTTTGCCTGTGACGTTCGAGGCGCAAGACGGCGCAACAGCTAGGGGTGGTGGAGGTCATGGCGCAACAAAGAGCTTGGCAGGGAACACGGCCACATTCAATTCTTATTCGAACGCAATTTCTAATAACCAAGTCGTAGCTCCGGCCAGTCCTTGTAACATCAGATGGGAACGCTCTTCTCTGTCTCGGTGGAAACGAAGGGAAGAAATGGCCGGTTCACCGACCGAGGCGGAAACCTGGTCACAGCTTGTTTCGACTTTCCACGTTTCTTCCCAGCCACCGGGGCAGTTCTACCCGACCTCCGACCTCTGACCTCTGCTAACCAGGTTTTGAGAATAAGCTCCGAATGAACGCATAATACTGGCCATGCCCGGTCCCAAAGCCGCGGGACGATCAGGCAGCGCTGCAGCCGGCAGCATCTCTCGCCGCATTAACCGCCGCCGGCCTTGAGCCCAAGATAGACACGCTGCCCGCCATCTTGATTCAAATGTTCCACCATAGCAACGAAACTGGAAACACGTCACACCTCGGCCGAACCCTGGCCTATCCACTAGGCACTCAACTATTTTCGTGGCCATCTTCAACGAGAACATCACGACCGCCCTTGCCGCCGTGGCCGACCGGGCGTGATGGCGTTGAGAAACAGGGCGAACAATGTCTGACAGGCCCTTCCAGCTCACATGGGTTTCTCCATAGCCCCGGCTGGGCAATAGTACGTAGGTAGTCGTACGTGGGAAGTGAATGCACCCTCATTGTCCCCACGATGTGATTCCGGGTTCCGACGGGCTCGCGGGTTTCTGTTTCTTGCAAACGTCCACCCCGTTCGATCAGCGGGCGAAACGGCAGGCGTTGTGAATATCTCGCATCTTCAAAGGGATCCACATGACGACAACATCTCAATGCCACACGGCCGTGGAAAAAGAACGCCGAAACGGCGTTTCTATGCCTTTAGCGAGTGAGATATGTCCCCACACCCATAATCGCCTCAACCTGAGGGTCCGCCGGGGGATCGTTCGACCGAGTTCCTCATGCCTAGTCGCGTTGTGGAGCGTGGGATGGTGTTGACCTCTCAAAACGACGCAAGGACGATAGCTTTACCTTCAGAAGCAAACTCTTGCACCTCCGACTTCTCCACCATGAGAAGGAGCGTGGTGGCCCTCACCAGTAGCTCCTCAAACTCAAGCCGGTACGCCACAGGCAGCTGCTCGTCGCTGGCGACTAGCACGGGGTGCTGTCCGCGGATGTCCTTCTCCGCCACCCGGAACCGCACCCCAACCTCGCGCGACACATCCGCCCAGAGCACACCATCGTCGCCCTTACCCTGATCCTTACCGGCCCCATCACCACCCTCACCCCCCTCCTCCTCCTCCACCTCACCCTCCCGCTCCATCTCCATCTCCATCTCCACCTCCCCCTTCCCCTCCCGCTCCTCACCCCCCCGCCGCACCCCCCCACCACCACCAGCAGCCTGCACAGCCAGCCAACCCCGCCACACCCGCAGCACCCCCTCGCTCACATTCACATGGCTGCGGAATAAGCCCGGCTTCGGGCCCAGCCGCACAAGGTTGGTCACGGCGCAGAGCTGGGCGAAGGACTCGTCGTCGTCCAGGTAGACGTCTGTTGACGGGCGTTGGTCTTCTTCGTTGCCGGTGATGGTGGTGGTGGGGGTCGGGGTGTAGTGCCGCCGGAAGCCGCGCGTGGTTCGGCGGGGGCGGTTCTCGTCCTGCTCGACGGGCCGGAAGTGTGCGTATATGCCTGCTAGACCGCCGCCGCCCCTGCCGCCGGCTTTGGGCTCTGCGCCGCTGAAGCTGTCGGTGCGCAGGTAGTTGCAGTAGAGGTAGGGCGTGTAGAGCTTCTCGCTCGGGTGGTAGCACTCGAGCATCAGCTTCTGGTCTGGTTGGGAGGTGGCGTGGTGTAAGCGCTGCTTGATGATGCGTAGTGCTATGGAGTAGATGCGGCGACTGGTTGTGATTAGGGGTAAGAGGGAGGAGGTGGGGAGTTGGGAGAGGATGGAGATGAGTAGCTGTGCGGGGCTGTCAGTCAAGTGGTTCCGGGTATGAAGAAAAGGGGCGCCGAACTGACGGACCTCGTTGGGTAGGGAATCAAGAGTTTGGGGATTATCCATAATGAGGTGGTCTTAACGGAGATAGATATTAATACGGGATATCGATATAAACTCAATATTCGGAGACTGGTTCCATATCCACTTCACCGTGTGCTGTTGAGGCGAAAGACGGCCGATGATGCCACAGAGGGGCAGGGCCCACTAAGCCCCACCCTTTCCGTCCGATCCCGCCGAGTCTGCGGGCGCTAAAAACGGCCGGGCCGGGGTCCGCTGCCGGTGCCTCCGAGATCCGAAGTCTCCAAGTTGAGATTCCGGCTCCACGGCCCACTATCTTGGAGGCATTATATCCGCCGCAGTATAGTGAACCGTAACTTGATTCCAGCCAGCCACTCACGGCCTTGTAAATTGAATCATCCGATGCTTCCGGTTGTGCCCATAAAAGTTCCAGGTCTGCTCGAAAGGGTTCAGAACTGGTAGCTATGAGGACAACAAACCGCACCCTTTGAGCAACAACAAAGACCAGAAGCTGCCGTTGTCGCTGGCAAAACTAAAACGCAAATCATTAAGTGGACTAGGTTGTTGACCCCTGAGACTAACCGAGGGGGACACTGGTCCAACACAATCAAGACGACTCAATTATTCAAACTTGGCCGTCTCTGCAAGCAAGTACGTACCCACCTCTATAGTTATAGCATCCAAGAGGGCTCGATGGGTTAGAACAATTCGGGCGTCTTGTGTATCAACCTGTTTGATTGAACGTAGTTCGGCCTTAGCGAGTAATACCTCTAGGGTCTTGCTCGAACGGTGTGCAGAGGCGGACTATGTCTCTTGAGCACTAACTCCCGGCTGGTGAGCCACTCCTTATTGAGGACGCTATCTTCAGAAGATATGTCCTTCGACTCGGCGTAACACCTTCTTGTGACGTCTCTGCCCGTTTAGCCGGCCGCTCCTTGGGATTCTGGTGTTACTTGAGGCGGCAAGGTGAGTGTCAGTACTTCACGTGTTGAAGGCGCGGTGTTGCTGAAAGCCGAGTCGAGTTAACGAGACTTGATGACGCCGTGCTAAGGCTCCTTTCCGGCCACCCCGGCCAGTCTGATCATTTACTAGAACAAGGATGGGTACTAACAAGGACTTTGGTTATATACAGGATTAAAAATCTAGCATATATTCATGCAACTGTGCAACCCTTTAAGAAATATCCCGGATTCCTTGCCTCATACTGGACAGGCGCCGTAGCCTCCTACTAGGTACGCACTAATTCCTTCGAACACCAAAACCAAGATCTCAGGAGTATTGAGAGAAGCTTTTGTGTTGTGGAGAGCGGCTTTGAGGGTTCATTTGTGCTCGTTCCGTCGACCAGCTCTCGGCAAATGATGAACTGTTAGGGGAATCTTGGAGCCAGAGAAGAAGCATATGTGAAGTTTCTGATTACCATTAGAGAGGATCTAGACAAAAGAATCATGAAGCATAGCGCTCCCGTACCTTTCTTTCCCGAGCCTTTCTTTCCTGAATTCTTCTTGTGAAGGTAGCTCCCAGCTTGTGTTGCTTGGGTAGACGGTGTCTTCTCGCGATCAGTCATCTTGTCGCCAATTCTAGTATGGAACATAATCTGAACAGCTACATCGCTACCGCTGGGTCGACACCGTCAGATTCGTAATATATTCATCCGGTTATTTGTCCTGTTGCCCCGAGAGCATGGACAATTGTCCCGTTTGGGGGCTATTTGGGACCGGCATGGTGGTGTTGTCCTGACAAGCTTCCATGTTGTCCTACGTAAATTCTCTCCACTTCCCTCGATAGACAGCACTGCTGCTACGCAGTTATGTGGAAGCGGAATTTGACATAATCTTACCGTCCTGTTGGGCACGCCTCCAAGTCTCAACTACCGCGTGGACATGTAAAGCCTCTCTCGACAAGTCACCTGTGCAGACACGATACACCTGCCATTATTGCTTGCCCCGCCGCGACAGGTCCAGCTGAAGACCCGGAGTCGGTACATGAACGTGGCACAGCAGTTACGTAATCCCGCAGGCGTCGAGCGCCCGAGGCAGTGCATGCAACCATTATCATCGAATATTCCGGAACCTTCTTTCGTCTTGGATTTGACGGGCCTCCGTCAAATTCGGATTCCACGGATTTCTAAAGTCCATGGGAGACCATGCAATCAGTGTCGACAGGACAAAGGCCTGGGTTAAACAACCGCGACCTGACAAGGTCTACAATTGTCCTGTCATGGATCAATTAATACAATTGAGCCGAATGTTTACAGGCCCCAATAGGTCTCCGGCATGGCACTAGCCACCACTTGAGTCGAGTAACTCTAGTTCCCAGTGCCTCCCTTGTGCCATTCCGCTCGACAAACACGGCAATGCAAAATTACGACGACATGTCCGCAGAACTGGACGACCCAATGTCTTTAATGATCGGCTCCGGTCCGGCCCAGTTGGAGAGAGCTCTGGCCGAAACCGATGGCCTGCTCGCCGGAATGCGAATTTTGGACAAAGCCGAGCCCCTGGACCAAGAGCGCGACACCGGCCAGCCAGACAACACCATCCTATATGACGAATCACGCCTCCTTGACCATTCAAGCGAGGTCCCCTGGGTGACAGCAACTCCCGACGATGATTCCTCCCCCTCTCAATTTCATGGACCAATCAACTCGATGGAACTACTACCACAGCTCATGACGGGCATACCCGCTGTTTCGGGGGTGGACAGTCGGCATCGAGGTGGCAGCATGAACACCTCGAATCCCGTGCGCGGGAAAAGTCCTATTAGGGTTCCAACATGCTACAACGGCGCACCCACCCATGGGGATGTACCGACGCGGTGGGCTGTGTTGCGACGTCTACGCCGAGCGATGGTCGGTCACCACCGGCGCGTCCAGGAGGTCATCGCCAGCTCCCCCTTACCGGCCGCATCGAAGCTCGCGCACGCCTACCCGAGTGCCAAGTCAATGCGCGAGAAGGGCATCCTCACCTTCCGCGACATCCTCAACGGGGTGCCGCCCACGGGTCTTACGGGGGTGTTCGCCTTTGCTAGCCTGTCCTACGCCATGTCGGTTTTACTCTTTGAGCGTGGCCGCCTCAAGAGGGAGCATATCCTTCTTGGGCTCGAGGTGTGGAGGGATTCGATTCCCGATCCCGAAGAGCGGGAGGCTTTTACCTGGCTAGCGCAGACGCTGTGGCCAGAGGCGGAGACCCAGTTGCAGCAACCCCCCAAAGGGCTGATCGAGGATTCCTCGACGGATCTGCGGTCACATTACCGCCTCCTCGAGGATGATATTTCGGGCTCCGATATCTGCCTAGGGGGCGGCGATCCGCTGGTATCCGGCTCAGATGTGCGGTCGACGTCCGGAGATGGTCTGGACGCCGGGTATGGGGCCGTTCCGACGGTAGCGGAGATGGTTCTGCAGCTTGCGGATCTCTCTTATGCCGAATTCCAGTTCTTCGAGCTGGGAGACCTTTCGGAACAGGAACAGACATTTGGCCGCACGTCAAGAGATGGAAAAACCACAGAGACGGTAGCACCGAGCAACAACAGGACGGTATTGGCCGCGCCGCAATCCCAGCGCTACCTACCGTCGTCGGAGGCTTCTCATAAGCCCACCAAGACAAACGGAGAGGCGGCGAAGCGCACGCAAGTCTTCCTTGCCGTCTTCAACTTCATCAAGGATGCGGGCGGCTTCCTATACGCCCTGTCTGGTAACGGCATAACCACCAAGACACGTCCATCCCGCGACGACGGCCTGTCCCGAACTGACGACCGATCGCGCTTTGAGCGGCACACGAGAAAGGAATTCTTCGATCGGCTTCCCCGCGAAGGGGCAGATCCCGTCTTTCTCGGCCTGCTATCGGCGGCCAAGAAGTTCGTAGCTCTGGGGTGCTTGCAGACCATGGAGGAGGTGCTGGAATTGTTGACTTGCGTCTCAAGAGTAAGTCGTGCGCGGCTTTCTCTCTATCGCAACTTTATATCGACCTTGTGGAGGACGATACTGACTGGACACTCGTAGAATGTCTTATCGGCCGGTGAGGCCTGGCGTATCTTCATGGAGTGGATATATGGCCGCTCCGCCGCGTTGAGGTCACAGTGTAGTACCTTCAGGCCGGAACGAGCGTGCTCTCGGTCCTCTTCGGAGAGCCGCAGCCGGGCGTCGAGTCCCCGGGATAGGATCTCCAAGTCAAAGTGAGTCGACTCCCGCTAGTTGTGAGCTCCCTCTATAAATATTCGGCATCCCTGACCTATGCTAGGAGAGTTTATACCTGCTCGCACCCCGGATGCGACCGTAGTTTCCAGACAGCGGCCGGCAGGAGCAAGCACAAGAACAGCAAACACGCCGAACATACGCGCTTCATTGACTGCCCGCTGCCTGGATGTGTGTACGGACACGAGCGGCGGGATCGCGTGCGGCAGCACTTTCTTATTGTCCACGGATCCGATCTCCCGTTGCTCCTGCAGGATAGGAGTCGGCGATCGTGATTTGGTAGGAAGGTGGTGCTTTGCCCAGCGGTGAACGGCGTGACTTGAGTATCGGTGTTCTGGTGTGGCCTTGCAATTCAACAATACCCAGGTGTATCTAGGCGTTAGAGGAATCGAATTTCAGAAGACGACGGCTGAAGGGCTACATGTAATATAAATGTTAGACTTCCTATGCCATCCTCTTAGCAGCCCGTTTTCTCCGGTGTCCAACTTATCCATTTCAGCTTCACTGCCGTCACCTCTGCTGTTTCCTGCCGCGGAGTGCTCCGGCTATCGTTCCGGTCGCCTCTCTGCTTAGGAAGGTTTCTTTTCAGCTCCCCTATCACGAGCACCGTTTCTGTTTGCTGCGAATTGTACTGAATACGTTGTGCTACCTCTTCGGGGATGGGCTTCGGTCACTACCGGGTACCAGTTCCAGACGGCGAGAACGATATTGGAGATTTCGGTGTGGAACTATAACTCTCAGTCGGCCTCACTCCGCAAGTGCCAAGTCCTTTGGTTCGGAGGTACTAGTAATAGATCCAACCTCCCGCTTGCGGAAACTTTGGTGGGGGGGGGATATTCTCCTTACTTTAACACCAAAGTGGATGGGGATTCATAAGGCACTTTTTTCTTTTGGCTCTCGTCTAACGTTATTCTGGTTTGTACCTTATCCCCGGCGGAGGTCTGCCTGCCGCCTCCTTAACCTACATCCCGCTTCCTGAGCTTGAAAAGGCGACTAGTCCCCTGCTCCTATTTCAGGTCGGTGCTGGGACTCAGAATAGGGCGAAACTTGTCTCTGTGATGAGTTGCCAGCTCGAACGAGTAGGCCGCGCTGATAACCAACCCGTCATCGAAGCGACGACCGATAAACATGATGCTTGTGCTAATTGCGTGTCAACGGGAGCGAATTCGAGGCAGGGGAAACGGCGTAGACGTACGGGATGTTAGGCCCCGTAGACACCAGTCCATATTTTCTTTTCACCGGAAGAGGCCGGTCGGTCGGATGGGCCGGCATAGGCACCGCGATTTGAGGGTTTCCTCCCAAAGACGTTGTAGCTTCGGTCCACATTGGAGCGACCAAGATGTCACATTCATGGTTGTCCAACAGCCGTGCAACCTCCATGCCTATGTGGATGCGGAGCGCGTTGGAAGCGGTAAAGCGGCTCGCGTCATGATCAGTTGCGACACCAGCATCTGCAGCGCTCTTGAGGGTATTGATATTCCACTTGTCGAGTTCTTCTTCAGACGTGTCCTCGGTATACCGAATCACATCTTTCAATGTGTGCAAGTTGTGGGGATTCTCTTGCATAACACGAAGAAATCTCTCAATGTCTGCAACCGCATCAGATTAGCAGGGCATCAAGATTTGCCCGCGAGGATCTTACTATTCCTAAGAGTGGCACGGAATGCAAAATCGAGTTCCTCTTTGTGCTCTTTCTCAAAGCCCAGTGTCCACTCTGGGAACTTGACGTCGTCTACGATGGTTGCCCCAAGAGACTCTAGAACCTTGACCGCTTCTTCAAACTGTTCAGCGATCCAAGTTTTTGGGTTCATAATGTGCCGAGGGACCTAAATGGTGTGTTAAGCACTTTTCCTCATTGGCGAAGCTGGAGGGGAGTAGTTAGCAACCTACCGCAACACGCATCCCTTTTAGGGCGGAAGCCTTGCAAAATGTCCGGAAGTCAGTACCGTCGGCCGGGCGAGGTTTCGCCAGGACGTCTCGGGGATCGGGTTGGGCCAGCGTGTCCTCAGGGTCGTTGCCTTGGAGTTTATGTTAATCGGGGCACTCTGAGAACATTGGGAAGAAGAGGGGAACATGGAACGAACCAGACATGGCAGTCAAGACGTGGGCGGCATCCATGACTGTTTTTGCAAGCACGCCCACACTATCTTGCCATTCATTTCCGACCAAGGCACCGGATCTTGATACAAGACCAGAGGTTGGTTTCAAGCCGACGACACCTGAGCTCCTAGCAGGATTCGCAATACTACCGTCAGTCTATCTCGCGTCAGCCAGGGGATGAGGCGGTTGGTCGACGGCAGTCCTTTGACGAACCTCTGTCCCCAGAACAACTGCTGCAAGCCCTAGCGCAGCAGCTAAGGCGCTGCCAGTGGATGATCCGCCTGGATCTTGCAGGTCGTGGAAGATGCCAGCAGCTCTGCCGCCAACAGGAGACCACCCGTTCGGGTATCCTCCAAATGATCGCAACCCAAGCCATTCCGTCAATGTTGTTTTCCCCATAATGATGGCACCGCTATCCCGGAGTTTGCGGATTGCTGTGCTTTCGATATTGGGGCGGGCTCCCACCAGGCCCGAAAAGCCAGCTACGTCCCAGTTTGAGGGTCAGGATCAGCTTTGTGGCAAACGAGAGGAGTCGCTTACCGGTCGTGTTCATTCCATCCGTTGTGCCAAAGACATTCTTCACCAAGATCGGGATACCGTGCAAGATTCCCCGAACCTTACCTCCGCCCCGCTCCCGGTCGCGCTCTGTGGCAATGTCCAAAGCATGTGGGTTGATTTCGCTGATTGCATGAACCTTGGAGTTGACCTCCTCAATTCTGGCAATGTACGTCTAACAATACGATATTTCTTAGCATGATTGGAATAGCGACAGGGGCGGAGGGCAGCGAAAGTGAAGAAAATCCCAATGCTAACCTCTACCAGCTCCTTGCTCGTGACCCGCCCAGTTTCTAGTTCCTCGAGAATCTGAGATATGGAAGCTTTGCTAATCTCGAGGCGCCGGGGAGCCTGAGCAATCGAGGATGCCATCTTGGGCCAAACCTGACCCCACGTCCTGAAGGTTGCGGCAGCGATGACGACAGATACGGCGACAAGATGAGCCGCGCGAGGGGCGACTGGTCGGTTGCGGCAATCTAGTTGCACAGGCTGCTAGTCATTAAACTTTGAGGGGATTTTTGAGACGCGCAGATGCCATGCAAGAGCCACGGCGGAGCGGAGGTGCGAAAAGCGGATTAGGAGGGTGGCCGAACCCCGAGAGAGGTGGCTACATCTGAATGGCTTTGCTAGGCATACAAGAAGTTAACAACTTATAACTATTCAAATTACAGTAATATGCTATGAAAGTGGAGTCTGGTGACTAAAGCCGAACAACTGTTCCTCAAAGTGCTCGAGATATCGGAGAAGGGAACGGGTCCTACGGGATAAAATCCACCACCATAGGTATAGTAGAAAACTACGGCAACAGGATACTGGACATTGGAGAAGGAACGTCTCGACAAGGCCCGAGTATTCCTAGGCCGCGCTATAAACCTTCCGAACCAAGAAACAACTAGTATCTATAACTATACGGTTTATTGCCTCGCCCGCCACGAATACCTAACCAGGACCACTATGAACTCTCCTAAAATCTATAAACGATGCTTGAAATAGAGGCTTAAGATTGAGGGTTGGGTGCATCTGCTGACGGGTGTGTCGCTCGGCAAGGTAGGTTCTATGCAGCTCGACCTCAGGAACCAGGCCGAGGGCATTGTCAACTTGACCGAAGGCGATGCACGCCTCCCGGCAGTCCAAGGGCGACCCGGGTCTGCTGCCCCGGACGCTGCTGAAGTTTGGTCGCGCTATCCGGTCAAGGGCATCCGCAGGTACGGTCGTGGGAGGATGATCAAGGGAAGTACCATGATCGATGAAGGGACGAAGCTGGCCAAGTGCTACAGAGGCCCGAACGGTTCTCCAGAGTCGGATGGCGACTTGAGCAATTTTGTAAAATCTACGTATCGGTAAGGCTTTCGGCGTCCGGCATCCCGGGTGTTTGGAATGGTAGGAGAATTAACAACGAAGAGATGGGATGTTTTAGCAGGACAGGATTTGATTTCTTTTTTTCTTTTCATCCCGAACACAATAATACTCGAAGAAAAATGTATCACGGTTGGTTGTGCTTGCTTCGGGTTTTCCATGTGTCATAAAATCATCACTTCTTGTATGAAGTTGAGTTGCCCCTTGCTTGTCTCCCACCAAGCATATCCCCCCGTACGCCGATAAAACCGTCAAACCCTGTGATGTCTAAATTACCACACAACAGCTGCCATCTACATCCTTTCTTGCTGTCGCTGTTCGCAACTTATTCGGCCGGTACATCATAGCGTGAAGCACCAACCGCTGGCTCTCCCCAGGAATCTGAATGTGAAACGTCCCGACGGTTTCAAACCCCAGCCATGTGTAGAGCTCGTTCCCCATCGGGCTGGCCATCACAGACATGTCATTGAGGGAATCCCTCATCACCAACTCCATCGCCCATTTGCAGAGCGAGGACCCATGGCCCCGACGCTGGAAGTCGGGAAGGGTAGCTAGGATTTGAAGGTGGATTTGCTCGGGGCCGATGGAGCCAAAGAATCTCTTGTATGCCCTGATTTGGCCCTTCCAGAACTCGTTGAAGTGCTCGTGGTTGGCATCCTTGCGGGTCTTGCCACCCCGTTCTTCTACTTCGGTCACGGCTGTTTGGGTGTTAGTCAGTGTCACAACTAGGAGCCAGCCAGTGCGGGCCATGGGCGGCTAAACTTGCGGTCCTGCGCCTTGTAGCCCGGGCCGTACCGCCGCTTGTTGACGTACGAGACGTCCCAAACACCGAACGCGACCACTTCGCTCGGGGCTTCTGGTTTGGGACTGTCTTCCATCACCATAACCACCCAGTCATCATATTCTGGGTCGAGGAAATACTCGAAGAGCATTCGAGTATACCTGTGATGATCTTCGGGGTACTCATGGCGGTACGGGAAGCGGTAGTCCCATTGCGGGTCAAGTGGCATCGTCTTGATGATGACGTTGGTGACCGCCTCAATATCGGCCGGAAGACCCAATCGGGGTTTCATTGCGAGGATTGGTCGAGCAAGGCTGACTGGCCGGGGTGTCTGGAGGGGTAGGGAAAGAGGGTGAGCTTCGCTGGCGTCCCGGGAAACGCAGGGCGGACCTGGGGTTCAGGGCGGGCGAGGGAGCCTTAACTACCTAGACTATTGGCACTCGGAGCCTCGCTGGCGCACTGTTGGCTTTGTGCTGCCCATGCATCGTGATGCATGCGATGGAAAAAAAGCTCGTGCGTGACGCGGTCATGGTGTGAAACGCAGCAACGCTTCGGGCTCGCCGCAATTCCACAGCCAAGGCCGTGGCAGGGACGGAAGAGGGATTTGACAAAGGTGCAGCTAACTCCCTACCGATCTGCCCAACCTGCTTGCATTGCAGCTTTGCGGCTTGCCCCTGAATTCTGAGCCTCGTCCGCGCAGCCAGCCGCGTCTTCATTGGGGGGCTGTGTCTGGCAGTCTGCAACTTTGCGTTGGGGTTTTGGGGGCCGGCAAGCGGCACTGCTGCAGTGGCACGAAGTACACATGTAGGTACATGTCCGGAATATGATGTATGGTCCATGGGTGTATCTCAGGTCACGGGAGAAGGAAAAGATGAAATCCGGGAAACTGACTTTCTGCTCGAAAGAGTCGAGACTTGAACAAGTCCACTTGACAACAGTGACAAGTCCACTATCCGCCCTGGCTTTCTTGGCTGCAGAGCATTGACTAACCCAAACTCGGAATTACGGTGAGGGAATATGGCAATGCGGTGCTCAGGAGGAAGGCGGCATGATTGGGCCAGCAACCGCGGCCTCCGACGCCCTCTTTCGGTGACCCAGGCGCTGCACCAGGCCGGCCCAGTCGTCGCACTTCCTTCCCGCATTGCGGCAAACTTCCCAGAGACATCCCACAAGACATATGACGGACTCTGGATGCACGCCCGGAAGCGGGATTACCGATGCGACTCTGGTCTCATTTGTTTGTCCTTCCTGACAGTCCGTGTCATCCATGAGCCAACAGTCTGAGACATGGAGTACCCCAGCCCAGATTCCGACAGCGCATTGCGTTATAGGGAAGGTGAGCCTGGAGAGGTTGTCACCGACGCTGCCATTTGGGACTTCGCATCGCTCTTCACCCCAGCGACTGGCTTGGTCCACCCTGGCCATCCCGTCGTCAATCCCAACTCCCACTCCGACCTGCCCGTCACTCCGCCGACCTGCCGATCGCAGGCCGCTCAAGGGGCCCCGCCGCCCCCGCGCGTCCGGCCCGGAATCGATTTGATCTCGAACCCGTTTCCCGGCACACACGCGCAATGGCCCGCTCAGGCCGCCGCCCGCCAGTATTATGCCCCTAACGTGCCATCCCGCTCCGCAGACCGCTCCCGGAGGCCGTCGTTGTTAACTCCGGTCTCGTCCGCACCGGACGGGTTTCACCCCGCCGGCCCCGCCGGGTCCGTGAGTGTCGCAGACTGGCCTTCCTTTCCCGCGAACTCGGCTTCCTTTGCCGCGAACACGGACGGCCCGGTTAATCTTGGATCGCTCCCGACCTTGGACATACCTCAATCCTCGTTCAACCCGATACTACCGCTCTCGACTGAATTCTTTGCTCAGTTTATGTCGCCTACCGCCTCCGCCTCGGGCTTGAGCCAGCTGTCCGACGGGAATTCTTCCTATTCCCTTTCACCTCCCATCCTTTCCAACACATTCAATACATTCAATGTCATCCCTCCCGGTGCGGTCTTTGGGCCCTTGAACGAGAGTCATACTGCCCCGTGGACCAACACCCTCGTCGACGGCACTGTCGATGGTCAGCACTACGGGCGATCCAGTTCGGCAGTGTCCACAGATTCCACAGCCCCGAATTTCAGCCCTTCGGTTCTCTCGTCGCCAGGGAAACGCCGGCCAACACGTCGAGCGAAAACACCGTCGACGCCGTTAGCAATTGTCCAGTATGAACCCCCAAGCGCCACCGAGGCAAAGTCGTTGAGGAAACGGCCAGCCCCGGAAGAGATTGCACCCCAGGGAATGGCTTCTCAAACTCTTCGCGAAGTATCGGTGCGCGATGATCTTGGAGAAGTCAAGGGAACCATGATGACGTTCGGGAATCGGTCCAAGACGAGGGCTGTTTTTACCGAGGAGAAGCGCCAGCAGACAGCGCTAGCCAGGCGAAAAGGGGTTTGCCCGCGATGCAAAAGATCCAAAAGACAGGTACTTGTCCCCCACTTCAGGCCTCGGACGACCAACATTGACCTATTCTTCAGTGCGATCTCGCCCAAAAGAAGAGCCCGTATGTTAGCTGTACCCTTTGTAAAGAGCATAGGGTCTACAAAAACGCCCCTCGACACCCCTGCTTTAGGATGACTTTGGCAGACATCCTCTTCTTCAGGTCCGGTGAGTTGTTTTCCCATGGCCCTACACTTTGACCACCCCCTGTCTAATGCCTCGATGCCTCCTGCGTCTTTCCTAACCCTTGTGCTGTGATGACTTCCATCGTGCTTCAAAGTACTAATAACTTCCAAGGCCCGGCACCAAACGAACCCTTCTTCACCAAGCGGCTTAGAGTTTTACACAATCTCGGAGACCTATCCAAGCCAGATGTCCCCGCGAGGATGCTGAAGCTCACACAACGCATTGGATCCCATCAGTTAACCGTTTACGCCTCTGAGTTTGTGCCATCCCCCGGGGATGTCGTCTCTTACAAGTGGACCGATCGCTCAGGGGAATTACACGAGCTGCAGATGCCGCTTTACTGCCTCACGAATGTAGACAAGATACATCGACATATCTGCCAGTACATTACCTCAGCCAAATGGGCGTATCTCGCATCCGTCAAGGATGACGACGAACTGGCGTGGATGACCATCTCCGCTGCTATGGACTATGCTCAACGAAACCCAGTAGGTACCATGGTATTGAACTCATGTTGCTCTACTGACATTTTCAAGAAATCTCTAGTTGCTGACTCCCTTGACCTCTGGGCTATCTCACGCATGATCGAGATTCCTTGGGAGATGTGCGGACCTGACACCCTTGGCGTCTCGCCGGTGACAGACCCTACAAGCCCTCACAAGGGAAGAATTCCGATCCCACCAATCATGGATACCCACCTAGACCAGATCGTCATCAAGGCTATCCTCACGCCCTTACGCGAGAGGCTTGTCGACAAATTTGAGAGCCTCATTTCCCCTGCCAAGCGCGAGTCTTGGTGGGAGATTTATCTCTCCGCCTTCATCTTGCTCAACCACATCGAACGGCTAGCGAGGCACTCTGTCGACCACGCCAAGACGCACACAATACCGGTGAGTGGAGGTAGTTACACTCTAAGGTCAGACCCAGCGCTAACTCAGTTTTCCCAGCGCAAATACTCCAACATCGAATTCCTTGAAGCAGCCTTCCACACAGCCAAATCCATTCTCGCCCGCTTCCACTTTCTATGTAACGGGTCCGCGCCGTTGAATATGGATTGGAAGTCGCCTAGCCTAGCGGCCATGGCCAAACTCGAACCGAGCCAGGTTGAGCTCATGCAAAAGACCCAGTCCATGATCAGGGCAAGAGGTATGGCCTCCCAGCCGCTACTCTAGCTTTCTTGTTTGCTTTCGGCTAGCCAACTAACTAACCTTCGACACAGAATCAGATGTCCTCCGCTTGAGAAACTCGCACAAATACGAAAAGACATTGTATTGGACCGGCCAATTGTATACCGAAACTTTTGATACCTCGCCCGTACACGTCGTGGAAGAACTCGATGATACCGAGACAGAAGCAGAGGAGGAAAGCCAGCAGGGGGTGAAGTCTGAGGAATAGATACCTATATATTGCGGCAACGCATCTTTGTTTATTGTTGGTCTGGCGGCGGTGTTTTAGGGAAGGATACCCTTGGCTTTGGGTACGTACGGAGTTTGGGACGTTGGGAAGGTCACAGGCGCAGGTTTGGCTAAGCTCGGATACTCCTCTGCTGTATGGTACCGTCTTATCATGTTGCATCGTTGAAATCCATCTTTGGATTGGGGATGGTAGGCTTCGATTTTGATGTGTCGAATTCATGTGGCCCTGGGTTGACGTATCCGATAGTGGGTATGTGAGGAAAATTCGGCGTAGGGGGGGGGGGGGGGGGGGGTACCAGATGGGAGTCATCTGGTGGTGATGATATACTGGGAGGAGCTTCCACATGGCTATCCGCGAGATGTGTGGTTAGCTGCTGAGGTTGAGGCTGTCGTTGACTTGAGACCTATCCAACTCTAGAGGAACCCATTCGGGCAACAACTCATGATTGCGAGCAGAGGCAAGGCACGGACGGGAATAGCAATGTTACTCAAATTTTAGTGCCATGGCAGACCATGTTGATGGGGACACCAGACTAGCCACCTAATTCACTATTCGACCCGATGTAACGCCTTAACCCATATGAGAGGGGGAGGGGCCAGCATATTTTCCTCGTCCAGTTCTCCCCGTTGGTATCTTCACAAACATGTCGCTCATGAGCTCCTTCCAAAGTCAAATTATCCACAATATTACCCATCGAACCTCGATCTGCGTAGAAAGCCACTCTTAGACCAACAAAAAAAAACCAGCCTTGGTCCCTAAAGTCGGAAACGCCTTAGGGCCGCTCGGTGACCGTCCATCGGCGCTTAGAGGCCGTGACATCCCGGAAGCGGTCCGCGTCGTCAGGCGGCCGTGGTGCCCCCCAGAGCCCACCGCTCCCGGCAGGCTTCGGCGAACGCTCACTAGACTGGCCTGGTCCGCCGCTTGCTGAAGAACCCACGACGCTGTTCCCATTAGTCCCCTGGGAGGTGGTGCTCGTTGTGAGTTTGGGTTCCGTCGCGGGAGTGGGAGCGGGCGGGGGAGCCACCGCCGCCGTCGCTTGCTTTTTGGGAGTCCCAAAGTTAAGGACGGGGCTGTCGTCCTCTTCGTCTTCGTCTGCAATGGGCGACCACAGACCGCTGCTCCCAATGCGTGTTAGATTTGACGGCCGTGTCGTTAAGAAGGACGTCACGCCGCTTCCAACAGTGATACCGCCAGTGCTGGCACCGAAAGAAAGCCGAGGAACGGGCGAGTCGTTTTTCGGACCCTGTCGAAAGCCCCCCAGGCCAGAGTTTGCAGGCGAGCTATTCCTCCCGGGTCCATCGTTCCATGAGAAGCCGCTGGTGGATGTGGAGAATGACGCGTGACGTCCTCGGATGCCGTTCAAGGCTCCTGCTATGGCAGAGGCCCTTGAGTTAGTCGGCGTGTCTGTAGGAGACCGTAAATGATCGGTATTGGCGAATAGCTTGAGATCGTAGAGCTCGTGGACAGGTGGCGTCGTCCCGGATTCTTTGGAGGCGCCCAAACTTTCTGTAACAGGCTTGCGGACCGCCATCGTGAGGGATGCCATGCCAACATCCATCAAGACAGGTTGGTGGGTGATGGCGCCGATCAGGGCATTGCAGCCGGCCCCATGGGAGACCATAATGACGATAGATTCGACTTCGACATCTTCATCGTTAGGATCAGTGTCGGGTTCGGACCTCACGCTTTTGGTCACCGGTCGGGTTGGCCTGTCTGCAGTCGAATACCAGTCCACGAGACTTTGGGCACCGGCACGGAATCGCTTGTGCATGGCTGCCCACTCTTCCGGGAAGGACCCGCCGTCGCCCCAATCCAGCAGACTGCGTGTAGAATGCCATTGGTAGTCAACCATCACGCAGGCATCCCGAGCATGTGAGACGTATCCCGCTGGGATGTTATTGTTGCTGCTGATAGCATAATGGGGAACAGGCGAGACATAGCCGGTGTCTTCGCCTCGCGGCTGATGCTCCCTCCGACCGCCGGCGCTTGAACCAGTCGCAGGAGAAGAAGACGGGTTTGTGATAGACCCAAACTCCTCTTTCTGGCCGCTGCCGAACGGAGAAGCCGAACTATCCCGGGCTGATGGGCTCCAGAGTTGTCCTTGGGAGTTGGAATGGTGGTGCGAAACGGAGTTCGGGTAATGGGTGTAATCTTCCCGGCGGAGAAGGTCGGCCTTGGCGCTGGCCAACATCATGACGGACTCCGGCGGGGGGGTGATGAACTCGAAGTAGCTCGGCGAGAGCCATTCCCCGAGGAACGCATCCAGCCGCAGCACGGACTTTCGGATATTGGTACCGGAGCGAATATTCGTAACGATGGTTGGTTTAGGCCGGCCGTCTGTGGTGGGAACCGAAGGAGGAGACGCAGTGTGGGAGGGATTCGGGGACTCAAATGGGCTCGAGTCTTGGGCGAGGCCTGCGCTGATGGCAATCGAGGTTTGGATGCAGCGGAGAAATGGCGAGCTGTGTAGAGCAACCTCGTATCTTTTGCGTTTCGGTTTCGCCGAGGCATCGGTATTCTGGCTTGCAGCACGCTCATCTTCTTGTACCCGCTCCCGTATTATCGATGCGATTCTGGCACCCAAGCTTTTTGCTTGCTGCCAGCCGCTGTAGGTCAGAGGCGGGTCGTAGGGCGTTGGCGAGGAGAGATGCCATTGTTTGTCTGCGGCATCGAGTCGATAACCGTGTCTACAGACTTGTTAGAATCTCTCGTTTGCGGCACGGCATCGGCCAACACAGGCGTTGGTTTTGGAGTCGTGGATCTGCTTACCTGACGACAAAAAGGTACGCTGGAGGGCGCCCCATTGCAGCTTTCTATCGTATGGAACAAGACAGGTGGTGGATTAGGAGGAAGAGGAGGGTAGAATAATGAGTTCTCGGCGTCAAGTGCGGACGGAAACGGCGCTATTAAGCTGGGTCGCGTCACACAAGGAAGAGATGGGCTGTTTGCGGTGATTGTCGGACTCCAGGTTGCTGCGAGGGCAGTTCTTTTGTGTTGAAGTGGAACCGGACGGTTGGGCCAACAATGATGGGAACCAAGGTACAACGTTTTAACGTTCTTAAATCGTGAGCAATGAATAGAATGCCAACGCAGTGTGATCAAGTCACGCGCGCCTCAAAGGTCGAAGCGTTCGCGGCCACTTGCGTTGGTTAACGGGCGCAGCGCGGGGGATGGCGGGGGAAGCTGCTGATGCGGCAGGGACTGTCACTCTGGTTAGCGTTAGCAGGGGTTCAAATGCGACCTGGGAATTGCCATGGGCCCACCTCCCATCTGTCTCAGGTATTATCGATGGATCCGAACTGTCGGCGCTCATTCTTCCTCACTCGGTACTTAGTTTTTTCCCTTGGGATTCGAGTTGGGTTGTCATCATTTGGCAATGGAAGTTAAGGTATGTAATCTGTAGTTGCTTTGGTAAGCTCCAACACATTTTAACTTTATACCCTGCACGACGATCACTCGAATCTTCAACTTGTTACCAATTAACGAACGTCACCAACCCACGCACCATGTATTCGTACATGTCTCAAGGTACGAATAGTATCGAGCCCATTCTGCTTCCCTGAAACACCTTACGACAACATAACAACATCAGCCCATCCAAAGGTACGAATATGAGGCGGTTCTGTAGATCGAATGTCACCATCTCACCACTTTTCCTTGTTTTGGTCTGGGCCGGCTGGCAGAAGAACACAACCAGCATTTCGTGACTTTCATGGCTGCAGGCTGTCACATGCTCGCTCCTCTGCCCGTGGCCTGCATGGATGCTTCTTCAGCGGGGAACGGGCCGGAAAGAGGAGCCGATGGGGGTCTGTGTCAGAAAGAGTTGCCGATCCACCTGGTTCCCGGGATCGCCCAGGGGCCGCTTATGTAACCGCCAAAGTGATTTGTCCCAGCGCAACGGCTGCGCCTGGCAGCCCCTGTGTCGATGACAAACCACACCAAGCCGCCAACTCACGAACCCACCGACCGGCGCAATCGATGGAGAGTAACGAACTGAGGTGACGCCTTCGACCCCCAGACCGAAAAGCCATTCCTTTTACCACTCCTGCGACGACCAAGATGAAGCTTTCGGGGCTCTTTGGCCTCCCGGCGTTGCTGGCCACTGCGCTCCTGGCTCCCGCGGCCCTCGTCGGAGCCGAACACACGAGTAATTGGGCCGTGCTAGTATGCACGTCGCGATTCTGGTTCAACTACCGGCATCTGGCGAATGTTCTGTCTATGTACCGCACCGTCAAGCGGCTCGGCATCCCCGACTCGCAAATCATCCTCATGCTCCCCGACGACATGGCCTGCAACCCACGCAACGCGTTTCCGGGGACAGTGTACTCGAACGCCGACCGCGCCGTCGACTTGTATGGAGACAACATCGAGGTGGATTACAGGGGATATGAAGTGACGGTGGAGAACTTCATCCGGTTGTTAACGGACCGTGTCGGGGAGGAAATGCCGCGCAGCAAGAGGCTGTTGACGGACGACCGAAGCAATATCCTGGTGTACATGACAGGCCACGGCGGGAACGAGTTTCTCAAGTTCCAAGATGCTGAGGAAATCGGTGCGTTTGATCTTGCCGACGCGTTCGAGCAGATGTGGGAGAAGAAGAGGTAAGTCGCAAGCCCTTCTTGTGCTTGAGGTCCTCGGCGGCTGACCATACTAGATACAACGAGATCCTCTTCATGATCGACACCTGCCAGGCCAACACCATGTACAGCAAACTCTACTCTCCCAACATCATTGCCACCGGCTCCTCTGAACTCGACCAATCGTCGTATTCGCATCACGCCGACAATGATATCGGCGTCGCCGTCATCGACCGTTACACATACTACAATTTGGAGTTCCTGGAGACCGAGGTGCGTGATACGAGCAGCAAGAAGACGGTGGGCGACCTGTTCGATAGCTACACGTACGAGAAGATCCACTCCCACGCGGGCGTCCGCTACGACTTGTTCCGCGGCGGCGCCGACGCAGCGCGGAAGCGGCTCGTGACGGACTTTTTCGGGAATGTACAAAACGTCGAAGTCGACGCGGCTAAGAATACAACGGCTTTGGACGAGGATATCCTCGCGCTCAGCAGGACCATCGCGGCGCTGCACCGCAAAGCCGAGGAAGAGGAGGCTGCGCTTAAGAATACCAGTGGAGTGGCCGAGACGGCATCGCCCAGGCAGAAGAAGGTGCAGTTTGCGAAGCCGCTGACCGACGAGAACTGGTGGACTAAGAAGATCCTCGGGGCGGCCGCGGTTGCCGGGTGCACGGCGCTCTGGGGGTTGAGTTCACTTCTCGAAGGGTCGGGGAGGTAAGGTTTAATAACGGATGGGTTGCATTTCAACGAATAATTACATACAAATATTACTAAGTTCACTACACAGTGAGACCCATATCATCCCTTCCCTCTGAACACATCCATTCCATAACAGGGGATGATATCGGAGCTTAGAACCTTGGGTATCTGTGGATGCCCGGTCACTCGTGCATATATTCAAGAGCCGCGTTCTTGGTCCTTTGTGTCGTGTAAGTCAAAACAATATTGTCACCTGTCACAGAAACAAGGAGCGAAACCGAGACATCAAATCGAATATCCATGGGCTTGAAGCAACATTGTATTATTGAGGTACTTATAAGGGTTAGGGTTATGTGCCTGCCATGCAATGATAGTGTTGATGTGGAACTAGACCTTTTCTTTCAACACCATTTCCTGCAACTGCGGCGAGCACCTCTATACCCTTGCACCGAAAATGCACCAAGTTCTGCTCCATCATCGCAGTTCACCGACATTACCCATACGCGGTAATACTTCCTCGAAATGAGCGCAGTAACTTCAAGACCCAATAAACAGAAAGTGAGTGATGGTTCCTTAGTCCATCCCACGCAGAATGCCGTTTTAGCAAAACCTTATATATCATTTTCGACGCCTGGATTGGTCATCTTGTATTGGAAATATCCCTTGATGGGTTTGTTTGATGGGATGGTTTATAGCCATCATCATCCTTTCGACAGTGCATCCAGCGTCATTGAGCATTGTACCAACACTGCCTCTACCTGTGCGATTCACTAACAATAAAAGTTCCTCCCACTTCGGGAAATTACCGTCAACTCACGGCCACTCGTCAAGAGGGCAATACAGTTCTCATGTGATGGTGACCTGGCCGTCACTGCTGACGACTCTGTCCATGTCTTTGTCCCAGAATTCCCCGACTTCTCCAGGCGCCGAGAAAGGCTAAAGGCCCGCATACATGGCCAGCAATATGCGGTCGACGACGACTCCTCGGATGAGGAAGAAGACGAAAATGGAGGCCCAAGGAAATACAACCACCAAGCCCTCCGCGCTCAGTACTCCGAGGGCAGCAAGCACATGCCTGTGTCCTTCCCGCCTTTAGACCCGCGCGTCAACCGGGAACTCTTCGTCGCCCAGGATATCCGGTTTCCTTACGAAGGCGCGGCCGATGGTGATGCCGCGGACGCCGACAGCAACGACGAGTCTGCGGGCTCTGACGGCGCCTACGATTCAGAGGACGAAGACGACCAGGGCACCGGGTTGGGTTCCAACCGGCCCTATGGCGCTGGTTATGGGCCCATCACCGGAGTCGGAAGCAGCATGAACCATGTCGTGGGAATCGGCTGGTCTCCGTCCGGCCTGGGCGTCAATCGCCGCCCTGTTCTGGCCGTTTTAACGGGTTCCGGGACGCTCACCATCTTCGGAGATGGCAGCGAGTTTGCTAACATCTTGCCTCGCGCCAACGAGGGGATGCTCCAACGGCGCGAACTCAACTCGTGGGTTGTTCTTTGGGGCGTTGGCGAGCGCCTGATCGTGCCGGGCCAGCAGACCGAAGTCAGCGAGTATCTGCGTGGCTTTGCATGGGCTCGTGAGGTTGCGCCCGGGCAAGCCCTGCTTGCGACCGTTAACGACTTGAACGAGGTGGCTATCATTAGTGTACAGTGTGTGTTCGTGACGGACGACACCAATTCCAGGGGGACTACTCATTCCAGACAGAACCTCGGGAGAATGTCATCTGGTTGGTGCGCGAGATCGCACGTTTCAAGGCGGAAGGGCCTCATAAAACAACCAACGTGAGCTGTCCGTTCCTAGCCACATGTTTCTTTCGTGTGTTAACACTTTGCGTCAGCCATTAGACCCAGACTTTGTCCCCTTCGGTACCTCATTTGGTCTGAGATGGGGCCCCTGGCTCCAAACAAAGAACTCTCGCACTTGCGCTCTCTCTTTTATTGACCGAGGGTACGTCGGCTTCCGGAGTATCACAATTAAGGAGCCCTGGGTCCGGGGAGAGCTTCCAAATCTAGAAGTCGGGAGCAGCGACATCCACGGCATGTGTGTGCACCTTTCGGTCGACGCGTTTGTCGAGTTCGAGGATGCGGTAAGCAAATATCAGCTTTGGTGACGGACATTCAACTTTTATGCTGACAACACAAACTGCCAGATATGGATGCAAGGCCCCGTCACGTCCTGCAGAGGACTGATTGCCACTGGTTTCGACCTCAAGCAATTCGAGGTAAACCTCCTGGGGGGGCGAGCCACCAGACGGAGAAACACAGCGTTTGGGATTGTCGCACCGTTTATCGCGAAGAGGACGAGCATGCGTCCCAAAATCCCATCGCCGGTATGGGCTGATTTCTGCGAGAGTCTTATGGTCTTTACTAATGCTTGCAGATCTTGTCATTCACCCCCCTAACCTTGCCGAGCCAACTTCGACTCCGCTTTACACCCTCATCCGCCTATCCGCCACGGCCACCACCCATGATTGGTATCAGACGAATCTCCCTCCTTCCAATGATCCCGACCCCCGGCCGCAATGGGTGCGTACCATTGCGCAAAAGCTTGAAGTCCGCGTCCCAGTGGACATGCACCTAACACGCAACTACGACGACAGCGGGTCAGAGGTTTCTGGGTCGGGATCTGAGGACGAAGACGATGAGCTGGATATGGATGGCGACCTTGAATCACTCGGGGATGACGAGGACGTAGTTGATAGTGCTCAAGCCACGGTCCTCGAGATCCCCGAGATCCACCCCCATCGCTACCGCCTCCACGGCCTGACCCTTTCCCCCGGGGGCGGTGTCGCCGCGGTCCTCGCCAGTAACCACAGCACCCAGCGACCCGAGCGCGGCGGCTGGCACACGGTAAGGTCCACGGTGATGTTTGGCCACAAGTCCAGGCGCCAGCGCCAAACCACGCAGGCAGCGCAGTCCGACTACGGCTACCCCATCGACCCGCAAGTGATGAACATGCAAACGAACAGCCACACCGCGGTGGCCAACCCGGACCACTACAACCACCTAACAACCGAAGCCAAACTCTTCGACAACCTCTACGGTGGCGGCCCCGAAGTGCCCGGCGTGCACTACCACCCCACCCACACCCCCATCACCACCACCACCACCACCACAACAACAACAACAACAACCTCATCCCCCTCCCCCTCCTCCCCCACCAACCCCACCGACCGCCTGCGCGCCCTCTTCGCCCCCGCCCTCGCAACCCAAACATGCGACCTCTGCGGGGCGGCCATGGACCGGCGGCGCGGGGGGCTCAGCGGGTGCCGGCACGGGCACTTTTTCGGGACGTGCGCGACGTCCGGGCTGGCGGTGCAGACGCCCGGCGCCACGCGCTCCTGCGGGGCCTGCGGCCTGCGGACGATGCGCGCGGAGGTTCTGGTGGCGAAGATGGAGATGCTGCCGGATCTGTTGGGGGCGGCGAGGCGGGAGGAGGTGAGGAAGCTGGTGGGGGAAGGGGTGTGTGGTGCGTGCGGGGGGAAGTTTTTGAGCTGATTTGATGGGTGGGTTGGGGGGTTGGCCCGCTGGCTGGCTTTATTTCTTGGGGGGGTTGGTAATGGATATCAGACGGCTGGCAGGGCCATCGATCTCGTTGTTGGATGGACAATCATAAAAGCCTTGCCGTTACCCCTGAATTGTATGTAGGTAGTCTATGTTACAGATCTAGCCCAACCTCTTGCCACGGTTTTATGCAATCTAGAACACAGAACTGCAAAGCAACGACAAGACAAAACAGACAAAAACAGAGTAAATGCCTCAAATCTAATGCTGAATAGGAACCCAAACTCCTCCCGCTCTCTTCGGCATGCGAAATCCTTTGCAGAACGAGGTATCCATAACAAAACAAGCCGCCGGCCGGCCCGCACCATCAGTAAAACCACGCACGCAGATCTATCTCCCAGCGCGCGCAACCCACCCCAACACCCAACACCCTCCCCTTCCCCTCAGTTAAAAGCCTTATTCATAGCCTGGTGCGCCAACTCGACCCCCAAAAACGTGGCCGCGTTCGCGGGCACCGCCCTCGCCAGCGCGGGCCCAAAGCCCGGGAAAAACGCCTTATACCCGCCCTTCGCGTACAAGCCTTTGACCACGCCGCCGATGGTCACGTTGCCCTCGGCGGTCTGCAGCCTGCTCTTGACGGTGTCGATGGGGAAGACGGGGATCCACATGGCGACGCCGGCGGCCGCGCCCGCGCACGTGATGGCCGGCAGGCTGAGCTTGCCGCTGGTCTCGCCCGTGACGGGGTCGCGCGGCGTGAGCATGCGCTTGATGTACTCGTACGCCGCGAAGTAGGCCGCCGACCCGGGCCCGTCGCGCGCGAGCGTGGCGGCGGACCCGCGGAACACCGAGCGGATGCCGCCCTCGCGGTAGAGCTGCCGGACTACGTCGACGCCGCCGGCGTATTTGGGTTTTTCGCCCGGGGCGAGCTTCTTTTGGCCTTGGACTTGCAGGATCACTTTAACGCGCTCGAAGGGGGCGGTGATGGCGGTCATGGGGATGGCGGAGAAGAAGCCGGCGGCGGAGATCTGGGCGATGGAGAGCGAGCCGTCGGGGGCAACGGTGCTGGTGGAGCGGACGATGCTCTTGCCGAGGTCGTAGCCCCAAAATGAGACGGCGACTGTGTGGAGGGAGAGGGGTTAGCGGGGGGAGCGTGGTTAAGGGGAGGGGATAAGGGGTTGGGTTAGACATACACATGGGTGTGACGCCAACTAGCGGGGCAGAGACACCGGCGTACAACCCGCGGCGAAGGCCGTCCTTGGCCACGCTCTTCCTGACGACGTCCATGGCGCTCGAGTAGACCCCCTTTTCGGCTGTCTGCAGGCGCACCTTGACCAGGTCGAAGGGGTGGCCGACCACGACGGCGCAGATACCGCCGAAACCACCGGCGACGAAGGACCGGAGTTGGGCGAGGCCGGCTGATGTTGCTGCCTTGGCCTCGGCCTTGATCTCGGCCTTGAGTTCCTCCTTGCTTTCCGGGATGTGGGGCAGCTTTTCAGAGACGGCGTTCGGGAGGGAGGACTGCAGCTTCTGGTTGACCGCCGCAGCGGCGGTCCCAGTTTGCGATGGTGACGAGGTCATTGCGCCGGTGTTGTGGTGATTGGTATGAGAGTTGAGGTATTCCAGAGGGCCGGTGTCAAGTCAGGATCCTGGCGGCGGGCTGTCTTCCCCTTCTTCCCCTTTGCGCCCTCTTGTTGTAGTCGTGTGTAGTTACCTAAGTTGCGTCTGTACTCAGGTCTGTCTTCGAGTGTTTGTTTGCACTATGCTGTTCCAAAGACAGTCGAGCCGGTATGGTGAGAAGGTAATCGTAGTTGCGCAAGACAAATCGACTTGGTTCGGGATTGTTTTGTCTCTTAGGAGTTGCCTCGGAGTTTGGGGCGCTGTCGGTGGGGTTTTGAGACAACTCTCGGCCCGTCGCAAATGTTCAGCCATAAATGTCACCCGCCCCGGAGTTGGAACCTCGGCAAAAAGGAAACCCAGCCCCGCCTTCGCTTGCGGGAGGAATTCTGACCCCGAACCAAGAACGACTTCTTTACCACCACACCATCCATGATCGTGAATAAATCGCGCTTCTTCTCTTTACGATAGACCGCTGGAGAGAAACCGCTTGCCTGTTCGTGCCTGTTCGATCGCGTGGCCAACAAAATGACTAGACGCTTGCCCCTCACCCCTCTCCCCGCTACCCCACACAGAACGGTAGCGGGGACCTCCTTGCCCCAAGCGTTGAATATTGAACAGCGATTCCTGCTTGGTATCATGAGCTTGGGTTTACTGTCTGACTGTGTAGACCGTTTGGGTAGTCCTGTTCCTTCGTGTGCACCCATTGGGGGTCGTCACATTCCATCCATCCATCCATCCAGCCGTCCCGGGCAAAAGCATCTGCATCGGACGGGCGGGTGACGAGGGTGTCTTAAGCCTGCTGAGAAATGATGGGTCCGCGCCAGCTAAAAGCGGCAGCCCAGACACCAACATGTGCCTCTGTAAAAATAAGGTATGGGCGCCAAGACTGTGCCTGGTTATTGGCATGTGAATGCGCCATTTTGGAGGGACGGCATTTGCCACAAAGAGCGAACTTCGTGATATGCCTGGTATATCCATCCCTAACCCTCTCCCAATTACGTGGTACGGTCCAAGTCTAACCATTCAGCGGGCAATGAGGAAGGGAATGACACGGAGAGCAAAAACACCAGGAATGGCTTGATTAAATAGATTTGTGTCGAGTAGCCAAAATATCCGGTATGGGATTTCACGTTTCAATAGACCGAGGCGGACAGTCTAACTATTGAGGATGTTACACTCACATTTTGGGGTGCTGTGTAAGAGCCAGTCTCGCCCAGTTGGCACAACCCCATGTTTCTGATGATGGCAGCGACTAGCATGCTGTTCGAGCGAACGAATAAAAAAAACACAAAAAGCTCACCGTCTAACCCTAGTTACCACGCAACTGAGGGGTAGGCGGCTACGAAAACCCCGTTGGGATTTTACATCCTGGGGAGACCACGTCTCGAACCCGTAGTGTCGACCTCCCAACTCCCCAAGTTGCAACCGCTGCGGCACCCGTAGCGGTACCTGGGAAGTGGGTGACATTTGAGCACCTGGAACTTCTATAGTGTGGAGTGGTCGGAGTTGGGATGGCGGGGGGGCAACACCGAGAAGTTCGGATGAGAGACGCTCATACGGAGCGAGAGAGTTAGGCGGCTTTGATATCAGCGACTACCTAAAATAACGGGCAACAGAACAGATGGCTTCGTATGCTCCAGAATTCAACCGACCCCTTAGTATGTATCAACAGCAGTTTAAATGCCCCAAGATCAGGTTACAACCCCCCTCTCCCTCCCGCCCAACCACCAAACAACAACATATGCGCTGCCAGCTGCCCAGACAACCAACCGATACTCCAACAATCGTACACCCCCCGTCCCTCAAAAAATACTAGTACTATGCGTCGACCGATGGGCCTGCGACAGCGGGCTGCGGCCAACACCACACCAACAACTCGAATCCCCCTCGCGCTCGACCTGCAGCGTGACATCGATATTGTGCTGCAGCAGATAACCCCTCACACGATCGCGCACATCATCCATATCCGCGCCGCGCGCCGCCACCACATGCACCACCCCCAACAACCTATTCGCCTCGCCACCCGCGTTGCGGTCATCCATCCAGAACTTGGGCGCCGCGTAGCCCACCACCCCCCTGAGACCCGTGATCCCGGACAGGGTGTCGCGCAGGGTGTACTCGATCTCGGGCGGGACGGTCAGGAGCAGCCGCCGGGCGGAGGATGTGACGAGGGGCAGGGCCGAGAGCAGGATCAGCACGGCGATGAGAAAGGAGGCGAGCGGGTCCCACCCGGACCAGGCCCAGAAGTGGGTCAGCACGGTCGACACGATGACGGCGGCGCTGCCGAGGGTGTCGGCCAGCACGTGCAGGTAGATGCCGTACATGTTTTCGTTGTCGTGCGAGTGGGCGTGGGAGTGGCCGCTGTGGGAATGTCCATGTTTCTTTTCGTCGTGCGAATGGTCGTGATCGTGGCCGTGATCGTGGCCGTGATCGTGGTCGTGGCCGTGGGAATGATCATGGCCGCCGTGGCCGCTGCAGCCACCATGTGAGTGGCCGTGGTCATGCCCATGCCCGTGGTGGTGGTGCCCAAACGCCATCATGCCCACCAGGTTCACCAACAGCCCGAGGGTGCTGACTACAAAAAGCTCCCCAAGCCTCTTAGTCTCCCTGCCCTCATATATCCGCTCGCACGCCTCTGTCATGATCTCCACGCTGATTAGTATTAGAAACACCCCATTACCGAACCCACTCAAGGTCTCAATCTTCCCGAATCCATATGGGAACCTCTCGCTCGGAGGCCACTTGCTGGCAACAGCCGCAAACAACCCGACGGCCAGAGCCACGCAGTCGAAAAACATGTGTACACTGTCGCTGAGCAGACCAAGCGAGTCCGTCACGTAGCCGTAAAACGCCTGCACCATCATAAATGCAAAATTCAAGCTGCAGTCCCAACGGTCAGCCACAGTTTCCTCCCAATTCGGACAACATAACCAGGCACAGGCACAAACCTCATAAAGTAGAATATCCTCCTCGAATCCTTATTCGTCACCACCGCATGCAACAACGGCCACCTCGGTGTGTACCGCAGCAGGAGCCGCGTAAATTTCGACCTCGGCGCCGAATGGTCATGGTGGTGGTCGTGCGAGTGCGCGTGCGAATGTGAATGTGAATTCGACCTCGAGCGTGCGGCAGTCGGCGGTTCGTAGACGCCGGCCGCATCAAAGCTAGCATCCGTCGGCGACAGCAACGACTTGCCCCCGGGTGTGGATTCCATCCGCCAGTGCCCGCCCGACCCTGATGGCGGGGGCACGTTGATCGGAATGGGGACGTTGGCGTTCGCTCGGAATTGGGTGTGGTTGCTGTCATGGTGGTGGTGGTGGTGGTGGTTTCGGGTATGAGAGTGCGCCCGGGAATCTTTGCGGCTGCGTGAGGGACTTAGCGAGGTTAGGGATGATGTGTGGGAGTGGGAGTGGGAGTGTGAGCCGGCGCCGTCCCCATGATGGTGTTGGTGAAGCGCCGAAGCGGGTAGAACATATGAGGAGGCCATTATGTCCCGTCGCAATGAAGCCCGGGGGTCGGGCTAGTTCCAAGGCGCGGGGCCTTGATTCGTGGGATGCAGGAGTGTCGGCACTCCTACTATGATCGGGTCACCTGTCGGTGGGCATCGGAGGGCTTGTTGGAGACGGTCGGGGTAGGTGATCGCGCCGTACGCTCGCTTGGATACGCGATCGATTCGGCGTGCTGCTCGACAACAACGCATTAGCAATGCCGGTTCAACTGCCGAACCCCGATAGAAGCGCAAGAGCGCAGTCGTACTTACTCAGGTAACCTGGAAGTCTCGAAATGGACAAATCAACACCAATTGACCAGTCCCGTGGATCTGGGTGTTCAATGTTTCTCCGGGGCGCAGTCGGGGAAGGGGGACGGCGTAGTCGTTTCGAGTTGGTGGTTCGGATTTGTTGATGTCAAGTCGTCAAGAAGCGATGCCAACACCGCCCGCTGTGGGCCAGGCTTTCGCAAGGTTGCTCGACTTGTCCCTCTTCCACTTTCTTTGATGCAGCCCCTGTCGCGGTCGCCGTCCGCCGCCTTTCCCTTTCTGACCGCTTACCCCCTGAAGCCAGTGGGGAGGACTGCGACATGCAGATGAATTAATAGGTTTTATTGGCTGTATGCACGAGATCTGGGCGGGCCCATGTCAACCCCGGAATCACCAAACACCAAGCCCAAGCATGCAACCCGATAAGCCGCTTTAATATGGGGCCGAGATTAGCTGGCCACCACCAGAAACACCACTCACCACAACTTCCATCAGAAGTTGGGACGAGGCTGATGGTGTGAACCCTCTCGACTACAAGGCTGAAATTGAAGGCACCGGGAATACCGTCGAGACCACTCATTCCGTGTTTTGTGTCCACCCCCGGCGGCCATTGAAGCGCTTTCTGATGCCACGTTGCTAAAATTCAAGCTCCAAATTCAAGATTAGCCGCGCAGACAAGTTGTGGGTTGTGGCGATGCGAAGATGATTGCTTTCCTAATTTCCTCTCTTCTTTTATGCGTATTTGGTCTAGGCGCACTTGCTGCGTACTTTCTGCTCGGCTTCACAAAGTATGCCGGACCTGAGGCTGGCTCGCCAAACAAGCCCGTCTCGGTCCATGTTCTTGTTCTGGGAGACATTGGCCGTAGTCCGCGCATGACATACCATGCCCTGAGCATAGCCAAGCATGGAGGCAAGGTGAACTTGATTGGGTATCTCGGTATGTACATCTAGGTAGCAAAGGGGAGATCCGGTTAACTAATGTGACACAGAGACCTCCCCTCATCCTGATGTTGTCAACAACCCCAACATCACCATCAGAGCACTCCCCGCCCCCCCACGCAGGCCACCGTCTATTCCCTTCATTCTTTTTGCGCCCTGGAAAGTCCTCTACCAAGTCTACCATCTCATCCACCTCCTCGGCCGTACCCTCCCGCCAGCGCAATGGATCCTCGTCCAGAACCCGCCCACCATCCCCACCCTCGCCATCGCCAGCCTGGTCTGCCGCCTACGCAACAGCAAGCTGATCATCGACTGGCACAACTACGGCTGGACCATCCTCTCCGGCACCCGAGGCGCCAACCACCCGCTCGTCGCCCTCTCCAAGCTCTACGAATGCTACTTCGGTCGACTGGGCCACCTCCACCTGACCGTAACGCACGCCATGGCGCGCCAGCTCCACGAGCCGCCCTACTCCATCACCGCGCCCATGCTAGCCGTCCACGACCGCCCCGCCGCCATCTTCCAACCCATCACCTCCACCGCCATCCGCGAACAAACCCTCACCCGCGTCCTCCCCCCCACAGAACGCGACCTCATCCCCACCATCCTCTCCGGCGCCACCCGCCTCCTCGTAAGCAGCACCAGCTGGACGCCCGACGAAGACTTCTCCCTCCTGCTCGACGCCCTCGTCGAATACGCCAACCCGCCACCCACCAGTCTCACCAACCGCCCCCCCCTCCTGGCCATCATAACCGGCCGCGGCCCCCAACAAGCACACTACCTCACCCTCATCCACCACCTCACACAAGCGGGCCGCCTTCCCAACATCCGCGTGGCCACGGCGTTCCTGCCCTTCGCCGACTACGCGGCGCTGCTGGCGTGTGCTGATTTGGGCGTATGCCTACACCGCAGCAGCTCGGGCGTGGACCTGCCGATGAAGGTGGTGGACATGTTTGGGGCGGGGCTGCCGGTGGCGGCGTACAGTGCGTACGAGAGCTTTGGGGAGTTGGTGAGGGAGGGGGTGAACGGGAGGGGGTTTGAGACGGGCGGGGAGTTGGCGGGGGTTTTGGTGGGGTTGTTGAGTGGGGGTGGTGGTGGTGGTGGTGAGAAGGGGAAGGGGGAGTTGGAGTGGTTGAGGGAGGGGGCTGTGAAGGAGGGGAGGAGACGGTGGGATGAGGAGTGGGATTCGAAGGTGGGGATGGTGATGGGGTTGGTGTCGTGAGATGGGAGATGGTTGTCAGTTGGGTGTATGTGTATAAATATCGGGGGTTCAGATTTTGTCGTGTTTTTCTTTTTTATGGTTTCCTCTAGGTATTTGACCATCAACGCCAAGGCATGGCCATGTCTGCCACGAGCCGCCGCCTTCAGGGAAAACCGATATCCGATATAGAGCCTCTCGTTGATCCTCAACCGCAATTATCCTTGCTGTCCAAATTTATCCTCCCTTCCCCTCGCCAACTCCCCTAATCCTCCCCCAAGCTCTCCCTCACGCATTTCCGACACCGCCTCCTAAAGTCCTTGTTCAACCCCTCCCGCTCATCGCGCAGCAGCCGCGCGGCCTCGACATTCGCGGGGCTCTCGTCGTTGGGGTCCTCGAACAGGCTGATGACGCTCAGCAGGATGGTCTCGGGGGTCTGCACGGGGCTCCACCGCTCGCTGGCCGCCTCGTAGCCGTACTTGTCCTCCTCGGGCGGGTGTAGGATGCTGATGCAGAGCTCGCCGTTGGTGTAGATGTTGGGGTGGAACGGTATCGGTGTTTGGAAGACCATCTTGGGCGGCATGAGCGGGTATGTCGGGGGGAAGGTCAGATGGGCGCGGAAGTTGCCTCCTAAGGGAGAGGATGGTGTTGTTAGTGGTAGGCCCGCGCAACATCGAGGTGGGGGGTGTAATAGGGGAAGCGCACCGCCGTAGTATTTGCAGTCATCGTTGATCATGAGCATGACTTCCCACTGGAAGATATTGTTGTCGTTCACCAGGCCGCACGAGATGCCGGGGAGGTCCTTGGCTGACTGCATTTGCTTCAGCTGCCGCTTCAAGAGGGCGCCGGCAGCCGCGGAGCTTGTTGATGAGCTGGCCATAGTTAATCGTAGATCTTGATATAATTATCCTTTTCCTATCCGGTATGGAGGCGTTCGTCTTGTGCCTCGGCGAGAAAGGTGGTTTTGGCTCGTTCGGTGTCGAGAGTAGAGACGGCGACAACGGCGAGAGCAGTCCGGCTTCCCAAGTCGTAGGCCTTGACGACGGAACCGCGTCCCGAGGGTTTAGGTTCCACGCGTCTACTGTGTAGGACAGTGAGTTGATCACGGTGATGTTTACAAGGTATGGAACCGATGCCCGAGGCGAGGTCGTGCGAGCAGACAAGCGGGGCGGGGCAAAGCGGCAACGGCAGCGGCAGCGGGGCACTGGCGGCGATCGGGGTCTCCGGAAAGCGGGGCCGATTACGTCGCACACGACGAGATCTGAATGGTGGGTTTGGTCAAGATAAGATCGAAAGAGATGTTCCAGCAGATACATAGGTACTTACACAGTAGGTAGGTACGTTAGGAAGCTATACTTCTAGCCCGAGCACAATATAAAAATCATACACATTTCTCGTCCCATCTACTACCATTGCAATACCATTTACTTTTTTCAGGAGATGCTGGTGTTATTCGACCCAGCACGACACGCATGAGCAGTGAGCAATGAGTCTCTTGAGTCCCTTCATTATTTCTGTTTTCTCTTTGCCGTTCTGTTGCGAAGGAAAAGGTATTTAAGCCCCTGCACTGCCGTTGTTGTCGTCTTGGACCGTTTAAGCAGCAAGCTGCTTGGGGTTTAGCGTACCAACGTCCCTTGATAGTCTAAGATAAACCCCCTAACATGTTTGACAGACGCCGAGGACCGAATTGATGATAGATGTCGTCTAGAAACTTGGCTGCCACTCGTTTTCTAAAAGAAATCATGTGTAGTCGTCCCCAATCTTGCACGTGATAATGTCAACTGACCAAGGTGCTATTCACCTACCTAGCACCGACTTACTTACCTAGGTACCCAAGGTCCGAAGATGAAAACCGAGAGGTGTTTTGCTCACCGGATGGCTAGACCGTGTCTTAGGCCCCGGGTCACAAAGGCTCCAGATTTCAAGTCTTGTACATCGCCTACCTAGGTACATAGGTAGGTATGTATGTATCTAACCAAAGCTCTCCTTATGGCCCTTTCTACATACCCCTCTCGGACGGAATATCCGTTACTAACTCCTCATCGAAACCTAACAAGAAGGGGTGTACGGCGGAACATTTATCCAATGTCAACTCTTTGTGATAGGGGCGGGTAGTGCTCGATTATCACTTTCGGGGAGTTATTCCGCCAACAAAACTTTTCGAACCATTTACCAGCTAGAAAGACATGCTTCCTATGATCGTGGCGGGCCACAATGAGGTTGAGTTGATATCTGGTTTTGGCCACACGGCCCGAGGGCATACCTGTCCTAAGGGAACGACAGCCTCCGTCAGACTTCCAAGTGACACTTTGCTCAAGCCGCGTTCCTCAAGACCCAACCCCCAGTTCTCCGGTTCCTTTTTCCAGGGGAAGTTCACCGTTGCCAACTTGCAAGGCCAAACGCCATCATCTGAGCTTTTTGCTTAGAACTCCCCGTTTAGTCTGATAGGCGCGCATCTACCACTGGCAGAACTTTCAATGGACCGAGCTCTCTTGATTTATGGGAGGGCCAAGAATTCAATAGTCATCAACCTTCCTGATCAGTTCTCAGTCGTGGCGGCCCAAGGCCACTGGTAGTGCCAAGAAGTGTTGTCGTCTCCAAGACGGATAGAGAAGCCTCCGCAATACGACACGGAGCCGGGAACTCGGACCGTCCTCTTGACTGTCTCGTGGGGAGGGCCGATTATTGCTAGCGCCTGGCTACGAGGCGATCTAGTTAGGATTGGTGGCTTCAGAAAGACAAGATATGCCAAGAGAGATGCACTATAAGCTTCCCCAGTTTGGCCCGGCTACTACACCTCGGCTCCGGTCTTTGAGGTTCGCTTAACGCGTTGTGCACCAAAATCCGGGGGGAAATGTTACATCGAGTTCAACTCCCGATCCTACCGCTCAGCTTTGCGTGCCGAGCCTGCCATAGTTTCAGGGGCGTGATTGTTGGGTCGACCGATCTCTCATGCGCGCCTATTGAGACGCAAGAAACCATCTGGTGATGGGACTCAGTTGAAAAGGAGAAATGTGAAGCCGCCTGTCAGTTGTTGACTTTGGACTAGATCAACTGCCGCGTCTCGATGCCGAAGATGAGATTGAGTTCTTGGAAGTTGTTGAAAATGGCAAGTGAGAAAGCCCATCTTCCGTATCCGGCGACGATGAGGCGGAAACGCCAAGGACAAGTCTTCGTGATGTCGCTGGCCTACTATATAACGACCAGATTCTGTCGAGGATAATGGGAGGATGAGCACGAGAGCGGCCAGGAAGAGGATTTGCCTTGCCTTTGCCCCTGAACCCTCGCATCTTCACCCCCCCCTTCACCAACCTCTCTACCTGTCAACATGCGTCTCGCCAGCGTCGCCCTCTGGGCGGTCACGGCCGTCCAGACGGTCCAGGCGCACTACCGCTTCAGCAAACTGATGGTCAACGACCACCTGACAGGCGACTGGGAGTACATCCGCGAGAACAGCAACGGTATCATGCCGACCAAGCAGTTCCTCCAGCCGAGCGACGACTTCCGGTGCAACTCGGGCTCGTTCGCCAACGCGGGCCGCACCAAGGTCTACAAGGTCAACCCAGGCGACAAGCTCGGCTTCCAGCTGTGGTACTACGCGACCATGCAGCACCCGGGCCCGCTCACGATCCACATGTCCAAGGCGCCCGGCGACGTGCGCCAGTACCGGGGCGACGGCGACTGGTTCAAGGTGCACCAGATGATCATCTGCAAGCCCCCCTCGGGCGGCTACCTGAGCGACCAGGACTGGTGCACCTGGGACCAGTCCACCGTCAGCTTCACCCTGCCGCGCGACACGCCCCCGGGCCAGTACCTGGTGCGCATCGAGCACATCGCCCTGCACGGCGCCTCGGACGGCCACACCGAGTTTTATTATGAGTGCGCCCAGATCGAGGTCGGTGGGAATGGCAACGGCCAGCCGGGGCCCATGGTCAAGATCCCGGGTCTGTACGACTCGGAAGACCCCGCGCTGAGGTTCTGGATCTATGGTGTGCCCTCGTACCCGTACACCAACATCGGGAAGCATTCCGTTTGGACGGGCGGGCAGTCCAACGGCGGCGGAAACTCGGGAGGTGGTGGAAACACGGGTGGTGGTGGTAACTCGGGCGGCGGCGGAAAGGCGCCGCTGTATGGGCAGTGCGGAGGGAAGGGCTGGACAGGACCGACGTCTTGTTCGGAGGGGACTTGCAAGGCTAGCAATGAGTGGTACTCGCAGTGTGTCAAATGAGTGGAGTATCCGGAACGGGAGGCGACTTGAGGCACGGTCGTGACGGGAAGGACGGTCGTGCCCTTCATAGCCGGAGATCCTGGTGTGTTGGGTATCTATGCAGCCAAACCCTTTGCGTGCTATTGTTAGCTCAGCGGCCACATAGTTCGGACGCGAAGAGTGACTCGCCTTGCCTTGTGAATATCCCAAGAACGGTGTATGACGCACGTCACAAACCAAAACCATTGCTAGTGGCTTAACAGCATGACCCGTTGCCCCCGCGTCGGTTCTTGAGCTTGACGTTTGTTCTCGGTCGTCTGACGGCAGGGATGCCAGATTAGAGCATTTTCTCGCCGAGGAACGACTGTTTCCGCACTTCCTTGTCTTATTTCGATTTCGACGACGTTCTGTCGCTAAGCATGAAACCATCAAACCTGAACTCCAAACGCCGCCCTATGTTGGTATCTTCGCCACATAAAACCAATGCGAGCTTTTATCCATGAAAGCAATAACCAAAAATTGCCCAACAGATCCTCCTACTTCTTCGTGGCCCCAAATCCAGTGAACCCCATAGCGGCCATCATGTCGTCCTCGTCATGTTCGCCCTCGATCCGGACATCCTCACCATATTCGGTCTTAACCTTCACCGCAGCCTCCTTCTCCAACCTCTTCCGCTCATCCGCCTCCTTCCGTTTCCGCCTCTTCTCCTCCCTCTCCTTCTCCTCCTCCTCCTTCCGCACCTCCAACCTCTCCGCCAGCGAAACAACCTGCTCCCTTTTGCGCTCCTGCTCCCGCTCCCACAACGCCTCGATCCGCGCGTGCACCTCCTCGGCGGTCGCCTTGCGCACCTCGCCCGTCGCGCCGATGCTCCGCTGGTGCTGCATGCTGTTGGTGTGCTCGATCCACTGCAGGTTGTCCTTGAAGGTCAGGTCGCAGGCCTCGCAGTAGAAGCCGGCGCCGCGCCCGCGCTTGCCGACGCCCGCGCCCGCGGGCACCAGCGTCGACGTCCCGACCAGCTTGCTGAAGTCCTGGGTGGCGTGGCGCGCCGTTGTGAGCGTCTCGCTCCCGTCCATCGGCTTGTAGTACTTCTTGCCCGCCATCTTGGCCTCCCACCGCGCCTTGCGCTCTTCCTTCTCGGCCGCCTCGCGGTCTTTGGCCTTGGCCGCATACTCGTCAAGGTCGTACTTTTTGCGGAAGTCGGTGTCGCCGGCCGCCTGGCCGTAGGCGGATTCTTTTTTGGACATGGTGGGCGGTTGGTTGGGATTGGTTTGGTTGGACTGGTGACGTTGTCGCGGTCTGAACAGCAAACGGCAAACGGCAAACAGCAAACGCGATGTCTCGGCACATGCTGCACCATGGCATGGCATGCCCCCTGTAACTAGCGGGAACCCCCGATAACGATAATGGAATCATCCCTGTCGGTTCACTGGAAATTTTGGCGGGGCAGTTTTGGCGGGGTAAAGTTCTCAGGAGCTGGGCCTTTCACCTCCAATCCAAAATCTTGCCATTCGACACGACAGGACGCCTTTTCCACAAGACAAAATGTTGTATCTGGTTGGCCTCGGCCTTTCCGACGAGACGGATATTACCGTCAAGGGCCTTGAAGTCGTGAAGAAGGCTTCCCGGGTGTACCTCGAGGCCTACACTAGCATCCTGCTTGTCGACCAGTCCGTTTTGGTACGCTGTTTTCCCCTTTTTTGTCTTCCCCCGCCACTCCCAGGCTCAGCTAACGCTAATGCACAGTAGGAATCCTACTATGGCCGCTCCATCGTAGTCGCCGACCGCGAGATGGTCGAGTCCAACAGCGACGAGATCCTGCGCGACGCGCAAAACGTCGACGTCGCCTTTCTGGTCGTCGGCGACCCCTTCGGCGCGACGACCCACACGGACATGGTCCTGCGCGCGCGCGAGCTCGGCATCCAAGTGCGGACCGTCCCCAACGCGTCCATCATGTCGGGCATCGGCGCGGCCGGGCTCCAGCTTTACAACTTCGGCCAGACCGTCAGCATGGTGTTCTTCACCGACAGCTGGCGCCCGGCTAGCTTCTACGATCGCATCAAGGAGAACCGCGACATTGGCCTGCACACCCTCGTGCTGCTGGACATCAAGGTCAAGGAGCAGAGCCTGGAGAACATGGCTCGCGGCAGGCGGATCTACGAGCCGCCGCGCTACATGTCAGTCGGCACCTGCGCACAGCAGATGCTGGAGATTGAGGAGGAGAAAGGGCTGGGCGCCTATGGGCCTGAGAGTCTGGCCATTGGTGCCGCTCGGGTGGGCGGAAAGACGGAGAAGTTCGTCGCCGGCACGCTGAAGGAGCTTTGCGATGCGGATGAAGAGCTTGGACCCCCGCTGCACAGCATGGTGCTCCTGGGAAGGAGGACACATGAGCTGGAGCATGATTTTGTTCGCGAGTTTGCCATTAACAAGGAGAACTGGGACAGGATATGGAAAGCCGAGTATGAGGGCAAACAGTAGTAAGTCAGTCAGTCAGTACGATTGATCCTATCCTACAAATTTGTTCAAGCAACAGCTGGCTCGACGCCAAAACAAAACAACGAGATATCCTGTCCAACCCCAGCTTCTTGTCCAATTTGGCCCCATCAACATCCACCTTAGTGAGACGATCTCCACTGGATGACCTCTTCGGCACTGATCTCGCGCAACTTGTTCACCGATGCCGGCTTCCCCGTCACGACCCCCTGGGCAACCTGCGCCATCTGCCCAAGTATGCTCTTGGAGGAGATGGCGTAGTGTGCCGTGGTCATCTGGACGCGGATGATGCCGATGCGAGGGTCGTTGACTCCGCCGTCGTGCACGCCGTCGCCCAGGTCTCCCAACCAAGCCTTCAGGTGCTGGCTGTAGTGTTTCTGGACAAGGGACCGGTCCGTGACCACGTTGGCGGTGCCGCTCACCGACGCCCAGTCGCCCGCGTAGTTGAGGAAGCTGATGTTGATGTGCGAGTCGCTGGCGATGTCGACCGTCTTGCCGGACTCGGTGTTGGTGTGGAAGAGGAGGTCGATGCCGCCGCTTTCCTGTGATGGTTGTTTGGTTTGGTTAGCGGGGGGGGGGCAATTGCTTTGCTGTTTGCGCGGTCGGGGACGGATACGTACTTGGGCGGCCAACGCCATACACCTCGACACTAGGTTCCCGGAGCCGGCGTCTCGCGTGGTCATCATCCCGAACTTGCAATGCGCCATGAAGGCGCTAAGGTCTCGGACCTTCTGCTCCAAGGACACGTCCTCCTCGGCGTTGGCCTCCTTGTAGGGGTCGGCGTGCTTCACTGAAGCCTCGGTCTGTTGTTCCGTCATGTTGGGGGCGTGTCTTTTTTTTTTGCTGTTATGTTGGAGTTATGTGTTGGTGTTGTGTGTTGCTGTTTAACTTGCTCCTGTCTCGACCATCAAAGGGGGTTCCATCTATGTAGTCGCAAGTTATAGCGGAGACACTGCAACCATCCGCGTCATGATGTAAACCTTTAACGCATCCTTGGGCATGCCATCACCACAACCTGGGTGACCAGCTACTGACGTCAGACCGCAGCCAGGAACATGGCTTTTCCGTGGTGGCGATTATTGGTCTGATGAGCCAAGGTATTTCGGAAGAAGTCAAATTAGACCTTTTTATATCTCCCAATCTCTGGTGTCTGGGCCCCTGATGGACTACATTTTCTTGGTATTTGTTATGTGTAGTTCAGATGTGAACGGAGGTACATGTACATGTACATAAGGTACCTACAGTACAGTATCTACCTGGTATCTTTGCTCCCTCCGAAACCTATATCACAGCGCAACAGATTAAAGAGCCGTTGGCACTGATGCCCAACATGAAAATTCCCTGTGTTATTCATTTTATTGTTTTGGTCCATCACGGATTACAACCAACCCTTTTGTTGGTGTTCACACTCATTTCCAATCCACCTCGACAAACCACCGGTCCATACGCTCGCTCCATACTGATTACGTTCACTTTGCGGTGGCAGAGTTTTTTAGTTTTTTTTTATCCTCGTCCCAAGCCTTGTAGCCTTTTTTTCCGTTTGTTTCTTTTATCTGCGAGGTAGTTATGCTGTTAGTGAATATTTGGATGCGCTCAACTCAGCTCGGAGTGGTGGCGCACCAGTCTCATATAGTGGCGTTTTATCGCTAAGAAGAGAAGGAGCCCCTGAGCGTCAGATATCGGAGCTTAACTCTCCCAACTTGTGCCCTTTCGTTGCCTAACTGGATTGTTCTTTCCACATCTAGAAACATTCGGCCAAAGGCACACCGATGCCTTCGGTTGGTTTTGTTTTTATTTCTCGCATTTAAAGACTCGGCTTTATCGGTTGTCGAGCGTGAGAGTTGGGGCTTCCATCCATTCATCCCACGCACATTCTTACTCAGTCAGCGGCACTCGCTCTTCCCCATCAGCCGATCACTCACTTTTCTGTGCAACCGACGACCCCCTCCAACAAACGGCAAACCACGCCTCATTATCCCGCGCGACACTCATTGTCCTTTTAGGTAGGTATATACATGTACCAACGAAACGTTTGTTGCAGCGACCCCGCCATTTAACACGTAAACCGCGACTTTTCGCTCAGAACAACCCCTTGCCCACTTTTCTCAATCGCCCCATTTTCCCCTCACCGACGAAGATGAGCTGGGACCCAGACACCGTGAGTTGACTGTGCCTTTCACACACCACTGGGAGCAATTATATCGGTCTTGATTGGGATGAAATGTATTAGACCTGTACTGATGGTCCATAGAGCATCATGCCGGGCGAGGAACGCGATCAGGAAGAGCAGGCCAAGGCTTGGTATGACGAACCCACCCGTGCTCACAATCGGTTACTCGAGGTCGAAAACTTGCGCCTCAAAAGACTCCTACGAGAGAACGGTATCTCCTGGGATCCTCGGCTGACTCTCGATCCGGACGATCGAACTAGAGGCTTCTGGTCTTCTCCTAAGCGGTCTCGGACTCGCAAATCCAGGCGCTCCGTGTCGTCACTCTCCTCAGAGAATTCACATCTGCCGATGCTTCCCGTGGAGATCCAGCTTTATGTCCTGGAGTATGCTCTGACAAGCAAAACCCCGATTATCGACCCTCTGTCCAAGTCAAACCGAGACACCCTCTCAACCACCGAAAGGACGGCTGGTAACCAGCTTGCGATTGGCTTCCTGGCGACCTGTAAAGCTTACCTGATCGAAGGCACTCGCTTTCTCTGGAACAATAATACGTTCGTCTTCACGAGCCATGTAGCTTTGCGCAACTTTGCCAACTTGAGCCTCGAACACCGCAAAGATATCAAGAATGCCACTTTCCGCATCATCGCACGCTATTACGATGACGAAGAGCGGAAACATCTCGCCCCCTACCCTTCCACTGTCGACACATACTTCAGAACGATCAATTTGAGGACCACTCTGCGAACCAAGGAGGACAATCTCGCCCGCAAGGGATTCCGCAGCTACACGTGGGAGCAAGTCGTCGACTTCCTCGATGCCATGCGGCCGCCCTTTGACCCCCACCACGTGAAAGCGCAACCGCGCCCTCGCCTTTTGCCTGGTCTGGAGACTTTGCGGATGGATTTCGTCAACTTTCCCGATAGTTTCCTCAGCCCAGGCTCAGGGTCCTTCCTCCACACCTTCGCCTCACACGATCTAGGTTGCACACTCAACGAACTGCAACTGACCGGCCTCCCAGCCTGCGATCTCGGCGAAGAGCTGGCGTCCGAGCTGTCAGGGATGATTAAGGATGAGGGCCTCCTTCTCAAATCAGATGCCACCTACGTCTACACTGGGAACCAACTCCGCGAGATAGCAATGCGCACAAACCACTCCAAATGGAGGCTGTTGTGGGACGCCAAGGTGGTTCGCTCGTGGAAGGTGCTTGCAGACGAGTATGCGCGCAGTAAGAACAAGTCGCCAGTTCCACAGCCTGCCCATCCCCACCATCGCCATAGCCACGGCGGGCACCACAGAATGCCGCCCGCACCGAAGGAGGAAGGCCACCCGGAATCCCCGTGGAAGGAACGCCGGACCCTGTTCAAGCGGATACCCATTAAACGGAACTCCGACGAGCGCGTTTGGGGCGAGTTTGACCGCCTTACCGGCCTTGAAATTGGCCCCGAGGAGTACGACGAAGAAGAGGACGAATACGACATATCCGACCTCGTCTGTCCCCATTGCGATGTCATGCACCCCCCATCAGGCGAACACTAATTTGATGGATGGAAACTGTAGGTAATTATCCCGTGATTTGATGAAGCGGTGAAGGGTTATCGAGGATGGATTGCTCCTGATATCGCGGCTGCTGTGTTGCAATAATAGCTTGGCCGCTGGCCTTGTTCATTAAATTATGTCTTGCTTTCTTACAATGTCTCGAACGGTTTAGGGCCCGGAAGGTTGGGAGGCATCATCATTTACACGGGGTATTGCGGCGGTTGAAAGTGTAATGAGTGGGAAACGGCGTCAAGTGGAAGAAAGGGTTAGCAAGGGTATCGGGTTGGAACTCCCAGTTAGATACCCGTATTACCTTCTGTGTTGCTTCTCAACGGATGGCTTCAATGCAGCGGCTTGTTAATGTCCGAAACTAGCGGCTTGACAACTTCCATAAATGGTAAACTGAGAAGTATTAAGAACGAGGCATATAGCGGGAAGTGCACTCCATCTCGACACATTCGCTATATCCATAACTCAAGCCCACTATAGCATTTGGTTCCCCATCCCACACACGGGCCCCTCACATTCCTTCCCTGCCTCATCATCTACCTACCCTCCAAACTGGCTCCCAGGCACCCCCCGCTTCCACCGACCCACCCCAGCCGTTCCCAGAGCCGACCCATTCCCCCCGGATCCAAACCCTTCATACTCTCCCAAACTCGGCGGCAAATCCTCCACCCTCGTCCCCCACGCGCTCTCATTCCGCCCCAGCGTCAGCACCAACTCCTTCCCCTCCGTAAAAAAACTATGATCGACCCAGCTCCTGGCATATGGCTTCCCATCCAGCGTCGCGCTCTGCACGTACAGCGCCTCATACCTTGGCCCATCAAACCCCACGCTCCGCACCGTCGCCGTCTTGCCGGTCAACGGATGCGTGATGTTCACGGCCTCGAAGAACGGCGGCGTGATCAGGTACACGTCCTGGCCCGGGTTGGGGAACAGGCCCATCATGGCGAAGGCCATGAAGGAGCCCATCGCTCCGCTGTCGTCGTTTCCTGGCAGGCCGTCGGGGGTCGGGGAGAAGAAGGCCGGGATGTAGGCGTGTGCGCGCAGGGAGGAGAGGGCGGGGCGCCCGGCGTAGTGGTATTGGAAGACGGTTAGGAAGGAGGGTTCGTTGCCGATGTAGGTTATTCCGCTGTCGTGCAGGTAGTTGAGGCGGGAGATGAAGGCGGACGGGCCGCCGTATAGCGTTATGAGGGATGCTTGGTCGTGCGGGACGAAGCTGCGTGGGGTGTGAGTGATTGGGTTGTGGGGTGGAGGTGGGAGGGGAGGGGAGAGAAGGAGAGGGCGGCGCTTACAATCCGTATTCCCAGATGCTGCTTTCGAAGGTCTCGCGGCCGGTGTTCTGCAGGGAGCAGACGCTGGAGGAGTCCAGGTTGCTGCAGTTCAGGGGGTCCTGGTAGCCCCAGGTTTGGTTGAGGTAACGAGGTTGGAAGAAGCCCGTGAAGCCCGTCTCGCTGCCGTTCCACCAGGCTGAGACCTGATCTACTTTGAAGAGGTTCTCCCAATTGCCGCTGGACTCGATGTACTTCGCTTTGTCGCTGTCCTTACCGAGACTGGCGGCCAGCTGGGCAATACAGAAGTCGTTGTAAGCGTACTCGAGCGTTCGCGAGACGCTTCGCGTCATGGTACCAAAGCCCTTGTAGTCGAAGTCCTGGACCGGGATGTAGCCGAGGGACTTCCAGCTGTCGAGGCCTCCTCGGCCTTCACAGCACCAGTCGTAAGGTTCAACCTCGGCGTTCTTTACGACGGCGGCATATCCATCGTCCCACTGTCTAGTATCAGGACTCGCTCACAGAAGCAACAACAAATAAACTCTTACGTCAATGCCTTCTCTCAGCCCCTTGACATAGGCGTCCGCCAGCACAACGTCGGCGTTGGATCCGCCCTAATAAGGTTAGTACTGGATTACTAAAAGCAAGAGACGACGGTGCTCTTCACTTGAGTGTAACCCTTGTTCAAAGTCATCCGACAGTCAGGCAGCCACCCCAAATGACGGTAGGTGTCGATGAGCGAGCGGACCATGTCGGTCAGGGCTACGGGATCGGTAATGGCAAGAAGAGGGAGCTGTGATCGGAACTGGTCCCATAAGCTAAGCGTTATTAGTCACAAAGGCGAGCATCTTCAAGCCTGTGTATCGTACCAATAAAAAGAGTCAAAGTACGGCTCGCTGCTGGACCACAACGGATTCTCACCCGTGTAATTCTGTGGGTTGATCATGGTTCGATAGATGCCGCTGTAAAAGTTTGTCAACGTTGAGCCGTCAACTTGGTTTGTCGACACCCTGATGGGGCTCATCTTCTCCCTCCAGGCCTCCGTGGCAGCCTCCGAGACGGCAGTGAAGTCAAAATCCGGGATCTCGCGCTCGCCATGTTCACAAGCCCGCTGAGCACTGATGAAGCTGGTGGCTGTCCGGACGAGTATAGGCTCGGCTCCCGAATTAAACCTCACGAAGGCACCCCCTGGAAGTGGGTAGCCGTTGATCGACCTCGAGATGGTCAGATCGTGGACCTCGGCGCTGGCCCGGCTGTCGACGAAGATGCCGCTGTCCACGATGTCGGTACCAGAGAAATCGGTGCAGAAATGCAAAACAAAATTCCCAGTGCCAAAACTTGGCAGGAAGCGGGCACTCCCAGTTATGCGGCCCGTCACAGGGTCCACGGTGACTGTGGCATTGTCCTGCCTGGAGTCAGCCAGGTCTGTGAGATCCTGCAGAATCAGGGGCTGAGCCGGTTCATTGTCCGCCCCGAGGCTGGGGAAGGAGAAGCGGAAAAGCGAGGCGTGATGGGTTGTGGTCATCTCGGCTCGAACGCCGCTGTCCAGTGTGATGCCGAAGGTCCCCGGCTTCGCGGATACGTTGCTGTTCTTGAAGCGCCCATGCGCAGCACGCGTCTTCTTGGGAAAGCTACACTGGTTGATGTCCCCTTTGGGGCAGTTCGTGTAGGCGAAGAGGGCAAAGTTCCCCAAGCTCGGGCTGCCTCCAGTGCCGCTGTCGTGCATGGTGCTGAAGCCTGTCACGGGGGATCCATCCATAGTGAAGCCGCCCTGCCTGCTCCCGCTGTTGGTGTCGGCAACGGCCTTGGCCATACCATACGGCATCGAGGCGCCGGGAAACACATTGCCGCCGTTGCTGGCTCCGATCAACGGGTCGACGTATGCGAGAGGATCGAAGGTGTCCCGAGCCAGTGACTTGCCCACTAGGGCCAGCCAGCCCCAGACGAGGAGCAAGGTCATGGCGATGAAAGCGTTATTGGTGAGGGGGTTGCTAAGTTGAGTACAAGGCCATTGCCAGCCAAAAGTTCGAATGTTCCAGGACCATCTGATGGTCGGCGGTCACTTTGTTATAAACGATTTCGGACGATGACAGACATGGTGGCCCGGCAACATGCCCGACCCCCTGAGCACCAACATTTGTACCTGCTTCAGAGGTGTGTTTACAGAAGGGTGATACAGATCCGGAAGGTACCCGCGCAGATCTAGACGTGACCGTCCGAAATTAAATTGCGTCTCGTGGTCTTGCACGACATGCCCAACCCAAGCAAAGTACCTGGAACTGACGCACGCCTGCGACCACCTTCCAGTTTGTGCCATGTCGACTGACCAATGCCATTCCTCTCGACCAAGTTACTGTGTAATAGACTAAAAGTCAACCATGGAGTGAACTGCGCGAGCCGCCCACGCTGCCCGTAACAACGACGGGGCGGTCGCGTTGCAAGATGCGTTGTTGGAATGCGGGCAAGAATGGGAGGACGATGCGTATCGCAATAACCTCAAACCCAAAACACAACTCGAGGATGGCCGGTTCATCGAGGAGTCGAAATTGCCTGATGAACCAAGCACCCAAGTGAGGTCACTGAGGTGCAAGGGAAACCGGGAGTGGGACGGGAACAGTGTCTTGGTGCATCCACTTGCCTGATCTGGCGCCTATCTTTCTGCTGCAGGGGGGATCAACAGGGCCCACCAGCCCACTCAGGCCCACTGCCGAGAGATCCCGGCGATCCCCCGCCCCCACTCCCACCGATCGAAAAAGTCCCGACGCCACACCGACCGACTACTCCATACTCCATACCCATTTCTAACGTCGTCCCAGCTTTCAAAAAAGTCGAGCAATCTACACAGTATCCACAGATGGCTACCGAATCAGAAACAGAATGCCCCAGACACCCAACTACCGCCAGGTTGAGCTCTCCGTTGCACCTTGCACCTTGCAGTCAGAGACAGTGCAACCACGACGACGACCACCACTACCACCCAAGCATGGCACCAAGCTATCCATGTGTCACTGCAGACGCAGATACCCGATCTCTAAGCTAGATCCCGACACAAGTACCATGAAACCATGGAACCATGGAGGATGAACATAATCTCAACGATAGCTTTCTCTGCATCTGCTTCAACCGTGGTATCTGATCACCATGGTGTTGCAGCTGTATCTTTGTATGCTATCGCTCTAGCTAGGTAGGGTTGGAAGCTGGCAAGGGATAGATTTGCCAGACAGCTGGTCAGCATTGTTCTCGGCGCCATACCCCACCGGCAAGACGGATACCAGCGACGTCCCAGTTCCGGTTCTCGTGTTTGCACCGGGATGCGCTGAGCCGACAAGATGGCTACCATGACGTCTCTGCAAACGAAGTCGCGGCACCGCGCATAATTGCGGCTTCCAACGCCGCCCGGATCGAGCTTCCGATTCTCCACTCGTACTTCAGACCGCGCCACCGACATCCAAGGAGGTCGGAGTCGGCCGTGGGATCCATATCACGAGTCATTGCGGCCCGGGGCACATCGCCAGAGCAGTATCTGGTTCAATCCGACAAACCTTCATAAGAGCGCCCTTCTTTTAAGTTCTCGGGTTCTTCAGATGTCAAAGCGAGTTGCAGCCGAACCCTAGCAGTCGTCGTCTGCTCTCTCGGGCCCTCTGCTGCGTATGGCGCAGGAAGAACCCAGACTTTGGGAACTTTTGCACGGCGATTCCCCTCTGACATCATGATGTCTATGAGGTCAAATACAGCCGACTCTTTGCCCACGTTGAGGGACGACCTCAACAGGGTCACCAGCAACAACGAGTCGAATCCGGTCATGGTGTTGCCCCAACGATACGATCGGCAATGGAGCAACCCTATCATGACGGCGTTGTCGCCGCCCCCGGGCTTCAAACCGGCCCAACCCCAGCGGAAAGGCTCCCACAATCGACTGAGAAGCGATTCGGGCCTAGCATTGAACACAAGCCAAGCTGCTTACCGTCAACACGCACACTCTAGCTCGACCGGGCGGGCGTCCAGGCGGCCCTCCCTCGCTAGAGCATTGAGCTTCGATAGCGGCAGTAGTGTGGAGGACTTCTCCTTGAGCCACAGCCTCAGCCCAGAGCTTGGCGGGTTCGTGTCCAACGGAAAGATCCTCCCCGACTTCTTCGAGCCAGCCGTGGTCAAGTTAGCATTTTCCAATAAAGGGACGGTTCGGCGGCTCTGTGCATTTGCAGAAACCAGACACGACGGGTCGGATATTGACTTCTTGCGCAAGGTCACTACCCCTCGTATTCCCAACCTCACAACCTCGGCAAGCTAATTCGACCGCAGGTGGAAGAGTATTCCCGCGCGCTTGGAAACCTAATCTCTTCTATGAGCTTCATATCCTCGAACTTCACCGGTACGACTGCAACCTCACCACTCGACCTCTCGTCGGAGGTGGCTAGTGCTCTCAAGTCAAACATCAAGTACTGTGCGAGGTCAGCACTACCAGCCCTTGACAAAGTTTATCAAGAGGCCAAGTCTACGGCCGAGGACCGCTTGTCTCGGAGCCTTTATCCAGAGTTTGTGAAATACCAGCTCTCTCGGCTCCTGACGGCTTCGTTGACGTCAAACCGTTGCTTGACCGGCGAGGTCAACACCCGTTACCCCGGTCTTGGCGAAGCCTTCTGTCTTACTGACCCCCATCAACCCGATAATCCAGTCATTTTCGCGTCGGACGGGTTATTAGCCATATCGGGATACTCGCGGCGACAGCTCGTTGGGCGGAATTGTCGCCTCCTTCAGGGGCTTGCTACCGATGGGGAGGCGGCATTTCGGCTCAGCCAAGCCGTAGGGGCTGGGAGGGAGGCTACCGAGTTGCTCATCAACTACCACCCCGACGGAACTCCCTATTGGAATCTCTTGTTCATATGCCCGCTGATGGAAAATGGAGGCGTGCGCTATTTCTTTGGCGCCCAGGTCAACGTCTCGGAGAATATGGGGTCGGATTACAAGGATATCTTGGGCGTCTTGAACTTTGGTCAACTTCCAGAGGAACAACACACGGTATCCTCCGAATCTCCAGCTCCCCCGATCTGGCCAGCACGGCAGAGTTCCGACAAGTTGGAAATCCCAGATGCAGATGACCAGCATAAAGAGAAGTCAGGCTCCCGCCGCCGGCGCCTTTTCCGCCGCCTCCACCGCAAGGCGCCCTCCTCGCGTGGCTCTTCCCCCTCACGCAACGGCACGGCCTCGGAGCCCGCAGATGACAGCCCACCACCCCTCCGATCCTCCAGGTACCATCCTCCTCTCAGCCCGGCCAGCGCACATATGGAGTTCCATCAGCGCCGCCCGTCCGAACAGCAGCTAGACGAGAACAGTACCCCGTACTCTCGCTTCCTAGTCATGCGCTACACCAGCTCCCATCCACCCTCAACCAGCCAAAACCGCCGGTCGCAGTCCGGAAGTAAACGGCTCGGCCGCGACGAAGGTGCCCGCGGTGGCGCCCCCCGGCTACCCGTGTCCTTCTGCTCCTCCCATGCCCTCTGCATGCTCGGTCTCAAGACGCAGTCGCAACCCCAATCCAACGAGCCGGACTCCTCCCTCCTCGGCCGTGACGTCTTCTCCGTCCTGTCGTCGCACCTCGGCTCGCCGACCGTCAGCCGCGTGTTCAAGGCCGAGGTGCTCGCCACCATCGCTCGCGGCGAGAGCGTCACCGCCGACCTGCTGGCGCGGTCGGGAAGCCCCGAGGGATCGGGCAACATGCTCGGGGCACGACCCGGGGTGGTGGGCGCACCCAAGACGGCGGCGCCCACCATCCGGATCAACGGCGCTGCTTCGAGCTCGGCGGCTTCCTCCGGGGAGGCCCTGTGCGGTGAGGTCAGGCCGAGAGTCAGCGGCACGCTGGACCGTGGGGCGGGGTTCTTGAGCCAGGTCCTATCGTCTGGCGGTAAGGGCTCTCTAAAGAGGGTGGTGAGTAGTTGGGTGCCGTTGAAGGATGCGGATGGGAAGGTGGAGTGGGTGGTGCTTGTTTTGACGCCGGCTGAGGGGGAGTGTTTTTGAGAAGGGCTGGGGGGCGTCGGATGTGATCTCGGGTACTGGGGGGAGAGCTAGCGATGGCGATGCACTTTTCGGGATTGGAAAGAAAATAGCACCCAGAATGCAAAGCCTTGTATCATGAGAAGCTTGGTTACGTGGGAATGCGTAAACATATGATGGTTCAGAGCTCACAAAACTGTTAAGAAAAGGCGGGTGGCCTGTCCGAATATCGGTCAAAACGCTGTATCCACTGCTCCATGGTATATGTAGAAGTTCTTTCCTGCAACTATTCAACGAGGACCATCGCCCAAACGGCAGTGGCTTAATTGGTATGTACATGGCTCCCGACTCCTTGGGCTAAACCCCTCAAAAGTCCCTTCAGAGATAAACGTACCCCTGTCACCACGACATATCCCCGGTGAACGAAACGATACTCAAAACACCAGCCCGGGACGCCGGCTTGCTAACCAACTAAGGAGGTGGAGGTGAACCACACCACAGTAGAATGCCCTCCGCCGTGCCGCCCCGGTGAATGGAACGGAATGGAATGGACCACGCCAAACCAAACTGTGGACCCACGGCTGCCCGCGGGTGGCCCGGGGTGGTGGCGACGCGGGACCGGCCGGCCGATCAGTGGGGCTCGCCTCCACTATTCCAGCGGGTGGCCTTGTGGGTTTATCGGCAAGGGGGTGGGGGTGGGGCGGTTCGGGGGCTCAGGGGTCTTCGCTTGGAGGTCTGAAGCGGTCGCTTGGGGGCTGAGGGTTTGGGGTTTGGGTTTTGGGTTTCCGCGGAGAGAGAGGGGGAGGGGGGAGGGTGTTTGTGTTTACTAAGTGCTGTGTTGGCTTGGGGGGTGGGCGGAGATAGGGGGACCTCCGGGCTTCGAGGGGGAGGGCTACAGAGCTAGAGCTGCTGTTTGTTCCGGTTCCTTGGTGGTGCGAGAGTGAGTTGCGGGCATGGTTTCATTCTGGGTGCAAAAAGAGAAGCAAGCGAGAGGAAGGGAAGTTGAAGGCTGATTACCATGAGGCTTGTGATTATGAGAGATAGGTATCGTGAGCAGAGTTACAAAATGCTAGGAACGTAGAAAAGAACCGGTTGTTCTTGATGCCTCCCCGTAGATTCACCGTCACCCAGAGGGCACTCCACGGGAGTGTCGCCCCGGTCAAAACTCGCGCGTCTCCCCCACAGCGCAGACATCAAACACGCCCGTCTCCGGCAGCCCGCTTGTCTTGAGGGCCTCCCTCAACAGCTTCGGGGGCTCCTCGACCTCCTCACACGTCAACACCCAAGTACCCCAATGAATCCCCATAGCCCGCTGACACCTCGTCTCCTTAAAGATCTCCACCGCATCATACGGGTTCGCATGCATCCAGCTAAACAACCACCTCGGCTTGTACGCACCGATGGGGATCAGGCCGAGGTCGAACGGCCCGCGCAGGTCGCCGATCTGGCGGAACTGCGGGCAGCGCGGCAGCGCGTCGTACTCGGGCCCGTAGTCATCCACGTCGGGCGCCGCCGTCTTGGGCACGCGCCGGTAGCCCGTGTCGCCGCCGAACCACACCGACTTGTCGCCCGACTTGACCGCCCACGACGCCCACAGCGTGTGGTCCTGGTCCCGGCCCGTCCGGCCCGACGAGTGCTGGCAGGGGAGGCAGCTGATGCGCGCCGAGATGGTGCCGGGCGCCGAGCTGTCGTTGTTTGCGCTGCCGGCCGTTGCGGCCGTTGCGGCCGAATCCTTGTCCTTCTTCTGCAGGACCAGCTCGGCGTCCTGCCACCAGTCCAGCTCGGTCACGTTGGGGATGCCGCTGGAGCGGAACCACTTCTCCAGGCCCAGGCCGACGAAGAACTGGACGTCTGGGTTCCGCTTCGCCAGCGTCTGCACGCTGGTGTGCGAGAGGTGGTCGTAGTGCGAGTGCGAGATGACGACGGCGTCGACGGGCGGCAGCTCCGCGAGCGAGCAGGCCGGCGGCGAATACCGCTTGGGCCCGAGCCACTGCACGGGCGTGCAGCGGTCCTCGAAGACCGGGTCGAACAGCACGCGCAGCCCGCTGGGGAACTCGACGAAGTAGCAGGCGTGGCCGAGCCAGGTGGCGCGGAGCGCGGTTGTTGACCCGGTCCGCGACGGCAGGAATTCGGGCTTGACGACGGGGATTTTGACCTTGGAGACGTCGGGCATGGGCATGCTGCCTGTGATGCGGGACCTGCGGGGTGGTCAGCAACCCCTGGTTATACGTTCGCCTTACGAAGGCACTAAGGTGGTGTGGTGTGTATGTATTTACCAGAGGATCTGGCCGCCGACTACAAACGGCGAGCCGGGCGGGGCGCCGCCGGACGGGTGCGGGTTCCGGAACTTGATGGTTTCCCCCTTACTCCCTTTGACATGGTGAGGAGTGAGGCGGGCATCCTCCGGGACATCGGCAGCCTCCAGCTTGGAGACGACACTCGAGTATGCGGCCATGGATGCAGCGGCGGTGGCAACAGTTGAGAAGGAAACGGATGCGCGCAAAGCAGCGGCAGCTGGTGGCTTGGATTTGAACGCAAGGGAGCGAGCGAGTCTTGTTGCAAGCCGTTCCATCGCAAAAAGCAAAAACCACTGGCACGCAGCTTGCTGCAAACGACGGCTCATTTATCAGATTCCCAGACAAGTCTCGGACTTTGACCACGCGCGGCTTTGTATCACAGGAAGTCCGCTTCTGGCCAATACGTTCGTCACTGCATCATGCAAGTTGCAACAACCCGGGCCTCTCAGCTGCGCCATTAGCATGCCACGCGTATGTATTTGCTGCCTTCGTTGACAGCATTTGCATGAGTCTCGGGCCGAGCGGGCCTAAAGCCCCCTATCTCCGGTTGCCAATGCCCGACCAGTTTTTTTTTTGTGTTTGGCGGCGGAGACGGACTGGGCCCGGAATGTACCCGGTGGTCAGGTGATCTGCGAAAGCCTCTACCTCTCTTGGTAAAGTCTGCCCGTGGCCGAGGCGCCACCTGTGGAACCCAGCCTGTTGCTTGGGATTTCGGAATGGGGCCATCCCCGATTCTGGTCATGCTGTGTTACTGGCTGAGACCGTTGGAAGCTTGGCCCCAGATGAGCCACTTTTTTTTCAAAAATAAAATAAAATAACTTTTATCTCTTTTTCCCTTTCTCTTCATTCAAAACTTTTGGGTAACCACTTCGATTACCTGCCTATAGTACCTAGGAGACGGGAGTTAGCTTCTCGGGAGGGGTAGCGGTGGTGGGTTGGCTTGTGATGAACTGCGACTTGAGGAGTATCCTCGTTGTAACGGTCTCAGGAGTGTATTTGCAACTATCTGATGACGACTCTACGAGTATAACTAAGCTTAGAGAAGGAAAGGAAAAGAAGGGAAAATGGCTCACGCGTCGCGTTGGCCTTCTTCTGTCCAGATGGAGACACTAAGTGTAAAAGGGGTAAGCGCAATGGGGTTGTTGATAGGACTGTCGATGGAGTCGTCGATGGGGTCGTTGACCCGGCGATGTTCAGGGGTTCCCACCGGGGGTTAGGGTTGGCCGAGGGTCACCGAGGCCTCTGCAGGGCCCAGCCCGTTACACTCGTTAGCTATCTATGTTGAACAGGAGAGTGCTGTGCTGTCTGCAAAACTGCCAGACCAGCCACCAAAACACAAACCTACAGATCCGTAGACCTGCTTGATATGGGGACAGAACACAGGCTCGGCTGCATCAATGGGTAAACCGACAAGTGTCTCCCTCTGGTCAGAGAGAGGCGCATGCGCATATGCGCTGCAGGCTCTCGCAGATGCGCGGGCACCTTGCGTTCCAAAAGTCGTGATCAAAGTGTCTTGCTTGTCTCTTTTCTGACCAAAAGATTGAGCTCCTTAGGGGCCCTTATGTACAATGAGAACGCAACGCGGAAACGGGAAAACAAACACTCCCTACCCCTGAATAGGCTAGGAGGACCCAGTTCCACCTGCACTGGGGCATGCCCCAGTTCAAACTTCCCTTTCGAACTTGCTACAGCTCCTGCGGCAAGTTCGCACACTGCAGCACGCTAGGAGAGAGAAAAGAAACGCAAGACCCCTCTGTCCAGATCACTCCCCTCTCCGTTCGTCCCTCCGAAGCCGGTCCATCCGTCCAGAGGGGAGTATATTAAAGAAATAGGAAAAACCAAATGAAACGGGGGTAGGAGGGGAAAGTTCACTATCCTTTAGGCTTCCCTCGTGGGATCTCGACCACCAACTCCTTCTTCCACTTCCTTTTCGAGCGGACCTTCTTAGCGTCCTCGCTATCCGCTCGACCCACGACCTCTTAAGGGACTTCCCTTTCTTCCAAGGTCCTAGCTTGGCCTCGTGTGACCATACGGCGGCCCTCCTCCTTTTTACGTCCTAGCTCTTCCGCCGTCTATCCAGGGGTCGACCTTCGTCTGTTCAGAGGGCGGTCCGGGTTCTTGTTCGGTGTCTGCGTTGAGATGCTTTCGTACGGCTGCCTTGGCCAGGCTGTCACAGGGTGGCAGTGAGGTGTGCCTTAGGGTCGATTCAAAAAGGCCCCCCCCTCTTCTTCGTCCAGAGCACGGCTCGCATCCTCCGCAGTCCACCCTTTTTCAATCATCGCTTCCATACACTTTTCCCAGATCGTGCCCTGTGCTATACTGTATTCTCCATCAGGGCTCAGGCCGAATATCGCTGGGACTGTCGTCGCCCCCCTCTATTCAGAGGAACTTGCGCCCTTCGCTATACTGAGGTTGGTCTTTAGGTGCAACGGTGCGCCGGGCTTATCGGCAGGCTTCTCATCCAGGGCATCACTGGCCGAAGTCGCAGAACCCTTCCAGTCAACAACCTTATAGCCACTCTGGATCTGCCGCACATACGCAACGAGGCACTCAGCGTAGATAGGCGAAACGCGGACCAAGTCCTTAAGCGTGAGGGCCGGCTTTACTCCCAGTGTCTTCCGGACGGCCTCGTTGATATGCGCCACCGTGCCTTTCTTAGCGGCTTCACCGTCTCGGGCCTGTAACTGCGCGGGGCCCTTGGCTACGCCGGGAGCCTTCTGATCAGAGGGCTGGGACGTCGGGTTCTTCAGGGTCTGAACTGGGGCACCATTTAGGAAGGTGGCCTCCGAACTCGCTTCTGCGGGCTTAAAGTCCCCTGAACGCGTCCGTTTGGTAGAGTGAGCTTCCAAGGCATTCGTCACTGCTTCTTGGATCATTTTCTCAATGTCCCTCTGTCCAGGGGTAGCTGGCTCAGGTCCCTGTACTAGTGCGGGAGCCTCTTGCTTAGCTATAGCCCTGACCGTGTAGGAGCCTGTCTGGTCGCTGAGTCGCGGTATTGGAGAGACTGGCGCTATGTCCGAGCGGGTCTCGCGATTGCCCTGGTAGCCTTGATAACCACCACGCGGTCGGTAGCCTCCTCCACCTCCTTGGGGATTGATAAACTGATTATTGCTCTGGACAGAGCCGAAATTAGTCTCTATAATCTGGCCGATAGAGGAGCCCGCTTAGAATTCTCGTAGGCGCTGCTCAAGCATCCGGTTAATCTGCTGCTATATGTTGACTTGAAGGCCCGAGAATATGTCCTCTAGACCATCGACCGTCGTCTAGGCTATCGTCTTGCTCTGACTAGGGGGTGTTAGCGGCCGGGAAAGCTTTTCCTCGCTCGTAGAATGGACCGACACTTCGTTAATACTAACCGACTTAGCTCTTCCGCTAACGGAAGTCTCGCGGGGAGTTAGAGACTTCTAGCTGCTCTTGAGGAATATAGGGCTAGTATTGAAGCCCTTGTAGAGGCTTCCCTGAATAAAGGTTTAGAACCTTTTAAAGTTTATCGCCTTTAGCTCGATGTCGTCGCGGATATAGGCGCGTAAACCCGCCTAGACCTTGTTAGGTAGGTACGTCCAGATCTTTCGTATAGCGGTCTTACGGGCCTCGACGATGTCCACCTTTAGGATACGGGCAATTAGTCCTTCAACTCTCTCTAGGTATAGGAAGATAGTGTCGGCATGGGCTAGGAGGGTCTGGTCGATAAGGTAGTCGAGCTCGCCGTCGTTAATAAACTACTCGAAGTCGCGGTCGTACTAGTGCTCCTTAAGGGTGCTGGAGAAGGCAACCCACGTAGCCCTCTCTTTATCGTCGAAGTGCTGGATAATACGGCGCTAGGCTAGGTCACACTAGCGAGCGAAACGAGAGACCTTGTCTTTATCCTTAGTGATACGGTAGTCTACGTATACCTCCTCGAAGTATTCCACGAACTCGCTAATATCGTCTCCCTTGAATAGACCAGGGAGATCGTACTTTCCCGGATCGGGAAAGGATACTCGTATAATAGACTCAACCTCGGCGTTAGTTATAATGATCTTGGTCTTAGGTCTTGGCGGCTGTAGTTCAACTGGTAAAGGCGTACGTTCCTCTAAAGGTGTGCGAAGCGACGTATCTGCGTCTGACTATCCAGAGGGAGACTAAAGTGCTGAGCCGAATTCCGGAAACGATGTGAGTCGAAAGGTGAAAGGTTAGGTAGCTAGTAGGCCGGGCGATAACTCTTCGGATAAGGACTGGTTTTATAGTACCTTAGGTGTCGGGCTAGTCGAGTTATCGAATAATCTTTTACAATATGCTAAATCTTAGTCGTTGGGATCGGGGTAGTCCTCTATAGACCGGTAAATCGAATTAAACTAATACTACTAGTAGGTCACAAATCTTATAGTCAACAAAAGAAGAACAAAGTTAATTCTCTAGGATAGTAGTCGGCTAGCTGCCCCTTTATGTTCGTTGGCAGCTAGACGACGACTGCCGTCAGTCGTCCGTCAGGCAGTCCACGACTGCCGTTTGTCGTTAGTCAGGTAACGACCGGCAGTCGTGACCTCCACGTATAGACAACCGTCGACTGTCGACTGTCGACGGTCGGTTGTCGAATGACAGCTGCCGGCTAGCTGCCGGCTGTCGATAGCCTATTAGCTGCCCGTCTTTTTCGATGGTCGACGTCCCGTCGACAATTGTCATTCGACGGCTGAGAATTGTCACTTGACAAAATCTTTACCCTGACATTTTATTTATATACATTTCCATATCCATCCTCGTCCGTCGTCCGTTATCTGCTCTTATCCTGTTCCTAGTTCCTTACTTCTGTTTCTGCTGCCGTAGGCCCTTGTGCGGGCGAGCCCGCTTTCCCTTCTTGCCCTTCCTAGCGATAGTGTCGCGCCCCGTCTTGTCGTGGGTGTCGCTATCGTTCTCCGACTTGTTGTCGGTATCATCTATATCGCCGGTGTCGCGTGTCTCGTCGCTTCCCCGACCGTCGTTAGTTTGCGCTTCCTGCCCTAGCTCCTTATCGAAGTCCTTAAATTCCATATCCCCGTGTTCGTCCTCGTCGGCCCCAGCTTGGCCCAGTGCTTCCTGTAGCATCGCGTTGAACTCTGGGCATGTTTCCGAGTATAGGTTGAAGAGGTCGATCATCTAGGTTTGTAGTCTCGTAAGTTCTGTTACGTCGTCCCTACGGACGACGTCTGTCGATAGTCTCTCGACTATCCGCTATAGAATGTTAATCCTGGTGATTAATACGGCCTTGTTGTCGCTTATCGTTCTCTCCGCGCGTATTTCATCGACGATTGCTTCGAGCTTGCGGAGTCGGTTAGTAGGTAGCCTTACTTTACCCGATATTAGCTCGCCCTCGCGCGACATTATGCTAATAGCTATTAGGGCTTATAGGATCTGGTTGTAATTGTTATTGAGTTGGTGGACGTCGGCCTAGACCTCTTTCAGCTTTGCGCTGATCTCGTCTTGGTTCTTTATAATACCTTATAGGTTGGCGTTGGTTTTGCTGTTGGAGAGTCGCTTATCGCATTCGTCGACAAGGGTCTCGACGTCTTCTACCCTGGACGTTAGCTTATCGATTTCCCTATCTACTACTTTATCCCGGCTATATAGGGTTTTAGCTATCTCCTATAGCGTCTTGATATACTCCTCGCTAAGGTTGTGTTCGGCCTTCCACATTATAATCTCCTCTACTATCCCGTCGACACGGGATTGAATGGCCTATAGGTCCTCTATAATACACCTCGCTTACAATTGTGCGACATGGTCGGTGACGGCTTTGAACTCCGTGTTAACGAGCTGGTCGAGTTTGATATTTGTATACTTTGTGTCGTCTAACACTTCTCTTAGCTTTTGCGATACGTACTTTAGGATCTATACTTATCCCTCTAGTAGTTTTATCGTTATACTGCCGCCCTAACGTAGGCCCTCGCCTAGGACCTTATAAAAGTTGTTAATAGCGGCGTGGCTATCGATGGCGAGAGCGGTTTTCAAAGAACCGCCTTGAAATTTCATATGGTCAACGCTTGAGGTCTGAGTCGGAGTTTCCTACCCAGCGACTGTCGGGTTTTGTCCGCCTTTTGCCTTGCCATTGTTAGGCGTCGCCGTAGCTTCTTTCAGCTAACGGATTCTTGCGCGCTTGTGTACGCGTTCCCGACTTCCCATCTTTCCCTAGTCGGGAGAGATTATACCGTCGAATATGTCTAGCTCCTTGCGCTCTATGTCGGTTAACCTAGGAGTTCTGGTCGGTGCCGGGGTTATGATTTGGCTTCTCTACGGTATTTGGGGCGATGGGCTGTCTATGGTTATGGCGTCGTTATCCGTTATATCGGTGAAGTCCTCACCGTCGTCTTCGTCCTAACTATCTGTGAGATCCACGTATATCGCCTTTAGAGCGTTAATTAGGGTCGCGACTATATCGCTATCTGTTGCGGGGTATTCCGTTCTGGGCTTCCTAGCCATATATACCTTTCGCTAGTCGTCATCGTTAAGCGCTGCCGTGGTCTAAAAGTCGTCTATTTGTTTATCGTCGACGAGGTAACCGGCTAATCTAGCCCTATCTACGTGTTCCCTAATCGTTGTCGGGATCCCTACTGTAACGGTCTCAGGAGTGTATATTGCAACTATCTGATGACGACTCTACGAGTATAACTAAGCTTAGAGAAGGAAAGGAAAAGAAGGGAAAATGGCTCACGCGTCGCGTTGGCCTTCTTCTGTCCAGATGGAGACACTAAGTGTAAAAGGGGTAAGCGTAATGGGGTTGTTGATAGGGCTGTCGATGGGGTCGTTGATGGGGTCGTTGACCCGGCGATGTTCAGGGGTTTCCATCGGGGGTTAGGGTTGGCCGAGGGTCACCGAGGCCTCTGTAGGGCTCAGCTCGTTACACCTACGTTGCCCTGCTTGTTGAGGAAAGTCACGCCTCGTATAACTCTCGTCGGATGAATCTAGGGCATTTTGCTCGCCGCTTCCGCTTCGATCCATATTTTGTATTTGCCCCTCTATATACTAACCTCCCTGAGTTGTATTACTACATCTCTCTAGAAATGGTACTCGATAGGTCTTTAACCGTTGGATCGATTCAGCTAGCTCTAGACGAGACGCAAGACCTCTACGTTAATCTCCTTTATACCGTACTACTTAGCGAACGTCTCTATAATGGTAACAACGTTTGGATAATGGCGCTTAAGGAGGGCGATATCCTCCTTTGCCTACTGCGCCTCCACGCTGGTATGCTTGCGTTTCAGGTCTTCTAGGTCGTTTTTTCCCTCGTTGGCGTCTGTCTTCTACCGTTTATCGATGTGGGTACCGGAGGGGCGACTGCTCGTGCTCGTCTGGTGATCGGTTAGCGTGGTTCTAGGCTTTGGGGTTGGCGTGTTGAACACGTAGTCATCGTCGTCGAAGTCGGTGTAGCGCTTCCTTACTCTAAGGTTATATTTGTTCTTCAACCCTTCGGGAATGTTGGATACCTCTCCGGCCTCTTTAAGGGCTTTCGATATTGTCTTCCTTATATCTTCGCTACCCGGGGCGTAAGAACGTGTAGATACCTTGTTACTTGTCGTCTTGGAGTTGCTGTTTGTATCGTATACGGCGTACTCCGCTGTGTAGCGGACGAGTAACTCTGCCCTTTCCGTCGGGGAGTATTGTGCTAATATATCCAGGACCTCTTTCGAGATCTTAGGTTTGGGCGTAGTCGGCATGCTGTTGTTCTTCGATACCATTATATTGATTGTTGTACGAGAAATTACTATTGTCGTGTGATGGTGGTATCGGGAAATGGAGGTACGTGGTGGAAATGAGATCGTTAGTGAAATAGAAATGCTTGTATACGTGGGTTATCGCCTAGTTTAAAGTAAATAAACAAGTACCCCTTCCAACGAAAGCTTAGGCACGTTGGCTATCGTCGGTCGACTGTTTTTCCATTATAGTGTTGCCTTAGGCTCTGTGGGCATTAGTGCTCTTCGTCTCGCTGGCAACCTAACCTCGATGTTCGTCTTTGGGATGAATTTCACCATTTATCCTAGGGGCTATTCGGTTGATGGCTCTCGTCTCTCTGTCTTACGCTTGTCCGCGTCTAGTGGGTGCTATGTCTCGTACTCGTAGACTATGTCCGATGCATTTTCCATGAGGTTTGCTCTCGGGTACTAGCTATTGTACTCATTTCCGTACCCTTTCCACTTTACTAGGTACTGTACCTTCGGCCTTCCTATAGTGAATGTTACGCGTCGCTGGACTATCCTTTCCAGCTCGTACTAGTGGTTATCGGTATCGGTTCCTACCTCTAGTACTCGGCTTGGCGGGATAGGTCTTCGTCCAAAGGGGTTACTGCCCTTTGGTGCGCGAGTGAGCTATGTAATCGATACTACTAGGTGTACTCGCTACGTTTGTGGTAGGTCGAGCTCGACTACCAGTTCGCTAACCTTCTTCCTAACCGTGAACGGTCCCGTTCGCTGCTGCGACCACTTGCGATGTGGCTTGCCCGAGAGGTTGTAGCCGTGATACAGGTTGAGATATACCCTGTCTCTAACCTGGAGTTATACCGGTGTTCGTCGTTCGTCGCCTAGTTGTTTGGCAGTTACCGCTACGTAGGCGATTGCCGTTTCTACCTCATACTGGTACATTAGTCTGAGTGCGTCGATATCTTGTTGCTCTTTATCTTGAAAGAGGAGGTCGGCTACGCTCCTGGGCTTAAATCCCGATATTACCTCCATTGGTGATCGTCCGATAGCCTCTATATAAGCTAGGTTGAGATTATATCCTAGGGCTGGAGCAATGTCCGTCTATAGGGTTTCCTGGTCTATCGCGATGTAGTATCGGATAGCAAGCTCGACGGTTTGATTCTTGCGCTCGGAGAGACCGTCTATCTATAGGTGATATAACATTGAGAATAGCAACTTAATACTAAGCGCCTCGAAGATTCCTTTCTATATCTTTAATACGAACTTCGGGTCGCGGTTAGAGATGATCTGGCTCGGTAGCCCCTAGTTAGACAACTATAGGTGTAATAATAGTCGCCTCCCCCATTGCTCTACCGTCTAGTCGCTTCGTCCTAGGATAATGATAGTCCTCTTATCGAACTTACCCGAGACGGATATAAAGATATCGAAGCCCCTAGGGGGCGTCGCCTATATCTTACTCTAGTCTACCACCGGAATCCCTATAACGAAGTTGATCGTAATTGTATATCCTAGAATAGGGGGTGTCTCGATCGGTTTCAGCTCGCCCAATGGTAGCTATCTGTTTATCGAGTTCTTTTGGCATTCCGGGCAGTACTTCACATACCGGGTAATTTGGTATATCGTACGTATAAAGGACAAGTTGCTCAGCTCTTTTGCCATTCTCTTTGGGCCGAAATGGTGCTTGTGGTCATGAGCTATCTCCAATATTTCTTTCACGTATAAATATGGGATACACAATCTGACCTTGCCGTACCTTGGCGTATGGTATAGCAGACCATCTCGTTCCTCGAATAGCAGTCCTCTAAGTGGTGGTATCACCCTTAGCAGCTTGATTGTCGGGTCTTCCTTTACGTTCTCCTTAGCGGCTTTCCTCCGCCGTTATTATCTATCGATCCTTGCTCGTCGCTCGGTGATTTACTCTAGAATCTTCCTATATTTACTGTCTGTTTGGTATCCATCTACGATCCGCTATCTGAACTCGGGATCTAGTTCAGCCTGGGTAACGGTAAGATACGTCTCCTGCCATATGTTATCCAGCTCGTTGGCGTCGGGAGTTGCGTCGGGCTAGTCGTTATCTTCGTTGGGTAGTCTGGATAGAGCGTCTGGGACCAAATTCAGTTGCCTAGGGATGTGTTGGACGTCTAGCCTATACTACGCCAAGTAAATGGATGCTAGGATATATCGCGGGTTGAGTTTGACGAGGTCTGTCGTCCTCAATGATAATTGGTTAACAATGCCCCTTATCGACTAATGGTCTGTTAGTACGATGGTAGGTTTCTCTAAGGATTGGAGCTATATCCTTAGCTTCTAATATACCTAGACTAATCCTGCGACCTCTAGCTTGGTTGACTAGTACTAGTACCTCTTAGAAGCGGTTAGTCGTCGACTTAGGTAGAGGATGGGCTGGATACGATCTAGTGGGATTCTAATGCCGTCCCAGTTATCCCCTTCTAAGTGGAATGCTATAATACTAATACCTTTCTTTGATGCGTTAATCTTAAGAAACGGTATACGAGTCCTGTCCTAGTGTATTAGGTATATGGTCTTGCTCAGCTATCTTTATAGGATGGCAAATGCTTGTCGTTCGCCGTCTATCGGTGTGAATTTCGCCTTCGACGTATAATGTTTCCTCACGACCTTGGACTTCCCGACTAGTATAGTTCCATCCGCTTTACCCTACTTTAGAGTGGTCGCCTTTCGATCCTCGAGCGGCTGCACTTTTCGCTGATACCATGAGATAAACTTGCGGAGAAATCCTGTTATCCCGATGTATTGTTCCAGTATATCCAAGGACTCAGGTATCTTCAGTTTTGCAATAGCTACTGTCCTATCGTCGGTCGTCGACAGACCTAGTCCATCGACTTTGAAGCCGAGTAGCCGGATAGATGGGAAGCTAAAGAAGGACTTCTTGGGGTTGATCCCCAAGTTGACTTTCTCGAATAGTTTGAGTATTACGGATACATATCGCACGTGTTCTTTAGCGGTCCTGCTAAAGATAATTACGTCGTCGATATACGCTCGACAGAAGTGACGGAATTCATGGAGCCGACGGTCTATAAATCTCTAGGCGTATGCTGGCGAGTTCTTGAAACCTATAAGTACGATATTGCTAACTTCCAATCCTCTTGGACTAACTAGAATCATCCGGTCTCGATGTTTTTCCTATACCGGGAGTTGGTGAAAGAAGGCTGACGCATCCAGTGCCGTGAAGTATCGGGTACCAACAAGCCTGTTAATGATCTCCTCCTGATTCGGTAAGGGGTATACGTCTGGAATAGTAGCCTTGTTCAGGGGACGAAGGTTAACCACCATTCTTCCTTTTCTCACACCATTAACCACGCGCTATACCACAAACACCGGGCAGCCAAATGTATAACGGGCTGAGCCCTACAGAGGCCTCGGTGACCCTCGGCCAACCCTAACCCCGATGGAAACCCCTAAACATCGCCGGGTCAACGACCCCATCAACGACCCCATCGACAGCCCTATCAACAACCCCATTACGCTTACCCCTTTTACACTTAGTGTCTCCATCTGGACAGAAGAAGGCCAACGCGACGCGTGAGCCATTTTCCCTTCTTTTCCTTTCCTTCTCTAAGCTTAGTTATACTCGTAGAATCGTCATCAGATAGTTGCAATATACACTCCTGAGACCGTTACAGCACCGAACCTAAGCATCCTCGCAAGATTACCTTCACTGAACCCTAATAGGATAGGATCCTAGAGAGGTTCGTTACAATCTTCCTAACTATGGGTATGCTATAGTTTAAGAAGAGAAATAGGGAATACATTATATAAACGTGAATATTTCTCAGGTAAAGTAAGGTGATAAGCTAGTGAACTAATATATTCTAAGATACGAAAAGGACTAATGAACTTTGGGGTAAACTTATAGGGTATTTTTAGTTTGAGATTCCTTGTAGATAAAAGGATAAGTTGTCCCTTCCGGAACTTGTGTTTCTAATGTTTAGCGTTATAGTATCGCTCTTGATTTGCGACTACTTCGGCCTAGTGTTGCTCTAACTGCTTTCGGATTTTATAAAGTTGAACGAGTCGTTCTTGGGTATTTGGGTGCTGTACCCTCTTTTATAGCGTTTCGCCCTCGAGACGCCGAGAAATGGTGGGGTTATAGCCCATTAATGCTTGAAATGATATGATCTATATTGTGGTACTCTTGGTGTTATTATAAACGAATTCCGCTTCGGGAAGAATAGTAGCCCAGATAGTTGGGTACTCTGAAGTATAACAACGAAGGTATTGAATAAGTGTCTAGTTCATCTATTCCGTTTGTCTGTCGGTTTGCGGGTGAAATGCTGTAGAAAGCTTGCGGTAAATCTTATTTAGATAATAAAGGTCACTCCAAAATTGGGAGGTGAAGATAGAACCTCGGTCACTAACATATTCGTTAGGAATGTCGTATTTGAGTTTAATCTCGCGATGAAGGAGTTTAGCGAGTTCTTGGCTTTTTATTATCGTATTTACGGCGAAAAAGCGAGATATTTTCGTATATCGGTCTACTATAACGAGAATTGCGTCTCGTTCTAGGCTATCGGGACTAATTACTACCGGAAAACCAATAATAAAGTCTATTATAATATCGCTCCATAGCCGGTAGGGAATTGGAAGTAATTCGAGGCTCCTATAAGCCCGATATCTTCTAGGCTTTTCTATCTAATAGATATAGCAGGTCTTATAGTACTCTCTAACGTTCGTAGCTATTCTTAGCTAGTAATATTTCCTTTATAGGAGCTCTAGAGTCTTTGCGGATCCAAAATGCCCCGCTAACGGATCGTTATAGTATCGCTAGAGAAGTTCTTGTTTAATAGCTTCTTCCTCTAGGACAAAGAGTTTCTCTTGATAAAGTAGCTCTCTAGCAAGCCCTAGGTGCCAAGTGACTATATCACGCGCGCTTCGTCTCTAATTCTTCAGGCGTTCTTTGATCTTTTATGTAAATGAGTCATCTTGCTGAAGATTCTTAACAACTTCTGTAAGAGGTTGTAAGGGGTCGGAAACAAAAGTTCCCTCTAGCCTTGCCGTAATTTCGGCGTCTCTGCGCATCACCGTTGGTTGTAGCAAGCCATTCTCAACGAGTGTAGCATCTTTAGGGTCTTCTAAGCGTACCGGAATAGGTAGCTCTAAGACTAATGGTAGTTCAGAGCCTATATCGACGGCGTCCCGCTAGCACTTCCTTATGGAATTATCCATTTTATTCTAGATAGTAGGTAACCAACATATCTAACTCGACAAATCTTTGTTATAATAATCTAGCCTTCTCGATAGCCCATTGGTAGGGTTTCGTTTACCAGGTTAGTATTTGATGGTGAAATCAAAGCCTGCCAAGTATATATACTATCTGGCTTATCTACCGTTAAGATAATTTTGCTTTATAAAGCCTTGTAGATTATTGTGATCCGAGAAGACGGTGATTGGGTAGCGACTTCTCTCTAAGTAATGACGCCAATGTTTGAAGGCTTCAACGATAGCCATTATCTCATGGTCTGGAGTTCTATAACCTCTGGCCGACCTAGAAAACTTGGCGGACCAGAACGTAACGGGGTGTTTTCGGTTGTCTTTCGCTGGTTGAAAGAGGACGGCTCCTATCGCGAAGTTTAAAGCATTCGTTTCAAGGATGATAGGTTGATCTGGATCGAAATGGCGTAATAAAGGGGTATATTGAAATTCGTCTTTAAGTCGCTGGAATGCCGTTCTCGTTCCGTTAGAGAGTCGGAGGTTTCCTAACTTTTTTCCTACCTGTATCCCCTTTATTAGGTTGGTTAAAGGTAGTATAATCTTTAAGTATCCCTAGATGAACTTGCGATAAAAATTATAGAATCCTAGGAATACTTATACGTCTTGGAAGGTTTAGGGTTCTGGCTATTCTTAAATGGTGCGAATCCTTTTCGGATCTATAGCGATTCCCTCTATATTCACAATGTACCTAAGGAATTCCATTCACAATGTACCTAAGGAATTCCATTCACAATGTACCTAAGGAATTCCATTCACAATGTACCTAAGAAATTCCACTTGGTTCTTGTAAAACGAATACTTGCTCGGCTTGTAGTATAGTTGCGCCTTCCGAAGGCGGGCGAGTACCTAGCGAATATGTTGCGTATGTGTTTCACGATCTAGGGAGAAAATTAAAATATTATCTAAATAAATAATACAGAACTCATCTAATAATCCTCCTAATACTTGATAAATGTAACTTTGAAAGGTTGTAGGGGTATTTGTTAGATTAAAAGGCATAACCAAATATTTAAATAAACCATAACGGGTACGGAAAGCCGTCTTCCATTCGTCTCCTTCTCGAATGCGAATACGGTAGTATACATCCTTGACATCCAATTTGGAAAAGAATTTTGCTCCTAAAGCGCGGTCAAGGATTTCAGAAATCAGGGGTAACGGATAGCGGTTTTTCACTATGATTTTGTTAAGTCCTCGATAGTCCACACACAAGCGTAGAGTACCATCTTTCTTTGGGACAAAGAGAACAGGGCTAGCCGCTTAGCTTTCGGAGAGTCTTATCCTCCCTTTCGCTAGGTTTTCCTCTAAGTAGTTATGTAAGATCAATAACTAATTTCGAGATAAAGGGTAAATAGGTCCAACAGGAGGTACAGTATCTGGGAGTAAATCAATCTTGTGGTCTGTAGGTTTAGAGGAAGGCAAGATGTTAGAGTTGGTGATGTCCATAACATCCTTAAACTCCTGAAGTTCAGGGGGAATTTCTTCAACGTTTCGGGACGTTTTTATCTCTTCTTCATCCGGAAATAAAGCAGTGGGTACATCGGGGTGAGCTAAAAGCGCATAAACACAAGCTTCCTATTTACATTGCTTAAGAAATTTCTTGGGGTTGGTGAGTTTGATGGTATCAGTCTCCTAAACAAACCACCAACTTTGTGCTTGTGGAAATAGTAGAATACCCAGCTTACTAAGCGCGGGCATCCCCAGAAGAATAGGCGAATCGCCTTCAACTAAATGTCGTTGAACAGCAGTGTAGGAAATAACAGAGGTACGAGTGCAACCATGTGAATCAGTAAAAGTTAGAGGAACTTGATAGATACCAAAAACTTTTGCAAAATGAGAGTCCATAAACCGGGCCCGAGGCGACTCGTTTCCGATCCATTGGAGTTTGTGTCGTCTCACGAAGTTAATATCAACAATGTCGAGTTCTACACAAGTGTCAAGGTCTACCGAGATGTGTGTGTTGATATGGGTGTTTAATATAGTAGTCGTGTACATTCGTTGTTGCATTGGATCCCCCGTCTAGGTGAGTTCCACGGTAGCGGGGTTTACCGTGGGTGTTGACCGTTTCCCCGGCGATTTCCTCGGGAGTACCTGAATCCTCGGCGTGGGTACCCAGAGGCTTGGTTCAGTGACTTTCCTTTTTCTAGGCAGTTGTTAGCAAGATATTAGTCACTGTTATAGATGTAACATCGAAGGACATTGTCATGTTCTTGTATGGTGGAATCGGGGGGATCTCGATGATGGTCTGGTCCTGACTCGTTATGATGTCGATGATCGGGGCCATTATGTTGATGCTGATGGTTGCCACGTCCATTGGCGGGGTTATGACGTCCTCGAATAGCGTTTCGGGATCAATAATTGCTCGAATATGGAGTGTGTGGCGAAGATTCCGTGTGTTGCCGATTCCGTCTATAGGGTCGTAGAGTCTCCCAAACTTGGGTGGCTAGTCTAACGATTCCTTCACGAGTCTCTAGTCTCTAAGGATGGTAGGTATCGATGTGCCGTAGAACCGGGTCCGAAAGCTTGGTATAGAAGTCAAGGGCACGGGTTTTATCGTCCTTGTGAGGAAATTGGTCCTCAAGAGATTCAAGGTAATAATGGAATTCTATAGGGGATTGGTTTTCGTATTGTTGGGCTTTGTTGAATTTCTTGGCTACGGTCGAAACAAGATTTGCCCAGTCGTTGATACAGGTTTGCGTCCAGTCCTCAAAATGTTTCCACGTCGTTTCGGCAGTGTGTCGCTCGCTATCCGAAAGGTTTCTACAATGACTGTACCAGCGGTTGCGAGGTTGTGCATCCATCTGGTCTAGAGCAAATAGAATCCGATTTGACTCGGTTTCATATCGCTTTGGGTTTCCTGAAAAGGCTCGCTAGAGGTCTTGGAACCACTCTTTCCGACGTTGAAACGTTATGTTTTCGGTGAATCGGAGAAGATTTTTCACCTTGATAGTGCGTCCATGACTATGGGAATCGTGGGATTCATTGGAGGAGTTGGAGTCTCGTCTCCGTTTCGGGGGTCGTTCGGACACGTTTAGTCCTAACTACGTCCTTAACATCTGCTCCTGGTCTTGGAGTACTCTAAGTCGTTCAAGCTCTTGAATGCGTTGTTGAGTTTGGTCTACTAGAAATTCAGTGGAGTGCGAAGATAGAAGAACTGGGTCAGACAGCGTTCTAGAAGGAGTTTGCTATCGGCTCGGTAATATTGCTCGAGGCTCGGTTAGCTGTCTTTCCGCTGCCTCTTCGCTGCTGAGACGGCTAGGTCCCGGAGCCATCTTGTCTAACAAATGGGTAGAAGGATCAGGACTTGTCAGGGACGGCTAACTAGGAGCTGAACCTCAAAGTATTGTTGTTAAACAAGAAAGTCGGGAACAGAATGATGAACACTGGGGAGCTGGTGTAGATTCACAGGCGATGCTTCGTTCAATTCCTAGCTATTCCCTTAGGTGCGCTGTAAGCAAAGGGTCCCGCGGGAAAGAGGAACTGATCCTTGGGGAACCCCCAAGGATCGAGTTCGAGTGAGCTCTTCTTTTAAAACGGTACATGAACGTCATTCCTTCGCCACCGGGTCGCCATCCTAGCAGATTAGACCTCCCATCTCTCTGGGTCGTGACAATAACGTCGCGCGGGTATGCCGACGTTCGGTACTGGATTTTTGCTTTCGCTTTCGTTTCTTTACGCCGTTAGCTATAATGAATGGATGAAGGAGGATGCAGGGAAATCACTCACCAAGGCGGATCGGGGACTATTAGCACTATTTTAGGGAGTTGGCTAGGGAATGTGGCCGACGAGACGTCAGCCCTAGAGGAGGGGCATCGTGTTACGGATATACTAATAGGTGGAACCCTAGGGCGCGAGACGCCTCGAGCTAGTCATTAGCGAGACTAATTAGATAGCTAGGAAGTGGTTAGGGTAATTAGTGAGCTCAGTTGCCAAGGGTATACCGAGCACACCGAGCACTAGGATAGGACCACTAATAAGGAGCTAGGATAGCTTAACACTAATTAGTGAGCTTAGTTAGCAAGGGTATACTAAGCACACTAAGCATCTAGGAATTAGCTAGTATATAGTTATTCGTTCTAGAGAGCTCTAGGAGTTCTCTAGTTAGCAATTACAGCTATAGTTCGCTATAAGCTCGTAAACCTACTATTGAGACAAGTTTATTATTATACACCCTTTAGCTACACCGAACCTAAGCATCCTTTACAAGATTACCTTTACTAAACCCTAATAGGATAGGATCCTAGAGAGGTTCGTTACACTACGACGTAGACCTCGTTAACCTAACTAGAGATAGAACCGAGTTACGTACTATCGGAAACTCCCTAGTAGCCTAGAGAGAAGCCTTTATCGCTAAGCTCAAGGAGGTAGTGGAGGTAGCACAAGCCGCGATAGCTAGCGCCCAAGAGATATAGGAAGAATACGCTAACCGGGCCCGATAGGTCGCTAAATAGTTCCGTATAGGAAATAAGGTATAGCTTCGACTATAGAATATTAGGACTAATAGGCCCTCAAGGAAGCTCGACTAGAGGAATGCTAAATATATCGTTACGAAACTAATCGGCTCTCACACCTATCGCCTAAACATACTACTAAGCATCTATAACGTATTCCACGTAATGTATCTAAAGAGGGCTAGCAACGATCCGCTACTATTACAAGTTTAGGATAATACCTAACCCCCTAGAATTGTACTAAAGGATAGCCTAAACGGCGAAGAGGAGTAGCAAGTTAAGGAGATCCTTAATTTAAGGAAAATAAGAGGAGTAACAAAGGTACTAGTTAAGTGGACTAGCTATGCGCGGCCTACGTAAGAGCTACTTAGCGCCTTCCTAGAGATAGAAGTACTAGATTAGTACGAAGCCGCCTATAGGAGGATTACGGAGGACGATACGTCGCCGAGGGGAGGAGGGGGATAATATAACGAGCTAAGCCCTATAGAGGCCTCGGTAACCCTCGGCTAACCCTAACCTCTAGTAGAAACCCCTAAACATCGCTGGGTCAACGACCCTATCAACGACCCCATCGACAGCCCTATCAACAACCCTATTACGCTTACCCCTTTTATACTTAGTATCTCTATCTGGATAGAAGAAGGCTAACGCGACGCGTAAGCTATTTTCCCTTCTTTTCCTTTCCTTCTCTAAGCTTAGTTATACTCGTAGAGTCGTTATTAGATAGTTGCAATATATACTTCTAAGACCGTTACATTATATACTTAGTATACTTAGTTCTTTCCAACCCTAATTATACTAATTACTCCTAACTAGTCGAGCCTCCTAATTAGTAACTATCTTTTAAGTACTTAGTATCCTTAACTTACTTAGTAACTAAGCTCAATAATTACTCCTTATATTCCCGATTAGTCTAACCTAAACGACTAGCTCGAGGCGTCCCGTACCCTAGTGTTACAAGCTCCACCGAGCAAGTAGTAGGAGCTCTAGATCCATTAACCAACGATGGATCACAGCACTAAGATATAACATATAGGCAAGTGTGCGTAGGATATAATTATAAAGTGGTTGCATCGAGGATCTTTTACCCTATAGTCTAGGTGGACACTACGCAGCATCTGACAATTCATACAACCACTTTATAGGTATACTAGAGGTCCTGCGTTCGAACGTAAGCTTAGGCACTTGCGACGAGCGTAGGGTAAAGGCGACCTCTTTCGTTGCGCTCATAGTGACGTATGACATAGTGGCGAGGTTTGCGTCATAGAAGGAGACAATGAGCCGTACGACGGCGTCATAGAAAATTATAGTACGGATCTCTTCTATATATGCAAGCAGTCGCTTCGCTAAAGCCCAAGTGGGTGTGTAGTAGAATAGTGGCAACCCTAGCTGGCAGGTATATGGCACCTGGCAGGTACGGGCAGATTGGCTCTCTACTCCACTGCGAGTCATGCGGTTCATTAGGGGTCTAACACTTGCTATAGAGCTTGAGGACAAGCTCAGAGAGAGAAGAGATAAATTGTTACAAGCTCCATCGAGCAAGTGGTGGGAGCTCTGGATCCATTAACGAACGGTGGATCACAGCACTAAGATATAACATATAGGCAAGTGGTGCGCAGGATGCAACTATAAAGTGGTTGCATCGGGGACCTTTTGCCTTGTAGCCTAGGTGGACACTACGTAGCACCTAACACTTATATAGAATAAAAAGCTGTTTAGGAACCTAAAGGGAGAATAAATAATAAGCTTTAACTTGAGGATAGAGTTAAACTATCTTACTAGATAAGCGTCGAGGAGACTATATACCTCGTTGAAACTAATTTCCTAAAGCTAGCGTATAACTTAAGTTAGCTACTCCTCCTATATCTTATACTTACTAAAGTACGCTAGGATCTTCTATAAAAGGATAGCGTGATTTTTCTTCGCAATAGCCAGAGCGGAAATAGGAGTAGGAATCTCTTTAGGTAATAGTAAGAGTAACTCTATAATCGCGATTATAGTTTTATAGTATAGTAGTAAGTAACTTAAATATTTATATAAGAGCTAGAGCATAGAAGAATTATTAGTAAGAAACCTACTAGAACAATCAAATATAATTAAATATAATCTAGCTTAATATATAAAAGTCGGGGCGATGCGACTTACCTAGCTTAGCGAATTGTTTGTGGTTATAGGAGAGAAGAATCGCTCAAAGCAAGTACGAGTGGATGTTTTTGTACGCGACGGCGGGGTGGCCCGAGTGCGATTTGGGTTTTGGCAGTGATTGAGATTTGACGCGCCGTAAATGCGCGTGATTCGGCTCGCGCCTTCAGCTTCGATTGGCGACCACACCGACCACCGACCGGCTTTACGCTACATGACGGAGTCATCTTAACTGCACTCATAGTTTCGTTCAAGTGACCTCACTCGACAGCCCCACAATCCGATTCGACACATGCCACCCACCATTTCCGTTTTCTGGGATTCGACCGGCGAGTGTCTGCCTATATCATGGCCGTTTGCTCGCCGTCCTGCCTTCTCCTGAACTCTTCCTCAACCCAGTCTTTCGAGGCATTGTTCCCGTCCTCCGTCATTGGGTATCCATCAAGCCACCCGACCACTAGTAGCACCCTCTGATGCCGTATGTTTCTTGCTACCGTCACCTCCACAAGGTGACGGCTATCCATAACCCGAAGTACCAACGCCATGGTACCAAATCCTACGTCTACCTGTTGAACCGGTTCGGGTTTCAACCCACGCAGCCTGGCCCCTACTTCCAGAAGACCAACCCCGGTGATACGGCGGCCGGAGGCAAGACAGCGCCGGGGGTCAAGCCGGGCCACGTCTGGGAAGGTCTCTACAAGAAGACCAAAGATCAGGTCGCAAAAGTGACTGCCGAAGACCAGCAGAACGATGCCGAGTACCTGTGCGAAGTCTCGATTGGCACCCCGCCTCAGAAAGTTACTTTGGACTTCGACACTGGGTCCGCTGACCTCTGGGTATAGCATTCGAGACCGTCTAGTGGAGCCCAGCACTAACAGAGACATTTGCAGGTGAAGTATAAGAGCTTTGCTCCAGGCGAGTCGTTCAAGCTCTCCCCTCACGAGGTTTGGAAGATCCAGTATGGTGACGGAAGCTCGGCTTCGGGCTTTGTCGGCACGGATGTTCTTATGGTTGGCGGCCTCACCATCAAGGGTCAGGCGATTGAAGTCGCAACGCACATGTCTGCACAATTCAGCCAAAGCTCCGTGGACGGTCTCCTCGGTCTGGCTTTCCGTAGTATCAACACCATCCAGAAGAACGGCAAGCCAGACCCCCAGCCCACCCCTGTCGAGAACATGATCTCGCAGGACGACATCCACGAGGATTCCGAGCTGTTCACGTCGGCCATGTATAGCACCAGAGATCCAGGGAAGGAGTCCTTCTACACCTTCGGCTGGATTGACCAGGATCTTGTCAAGGCGTCTGGCCAGGAGATCTCCTGGACTGACGTGGACAAATCGCAGGGCTTCTGGATGTTCCCGAGCGAGAGCGCCACAGTCAACGGCAAGAAAGTAACTATGTCCGGCAACAAGGCGATTGCCGACACCGGCACCACCTTGGCCCTCGTTTCGGACCAGGTCTGCAAGGCTCTTTACGGTCAAATCAAGGATGCCTCCTACTCGGAGCAGTACCAGGGCTACACCATCCCCAAGTCGATCACTGTTGATAAACTTCCCAACTTCAGTGTCGCTGTTGGTGACAAGGAGTTCGTCATTCGGAAGGAAGATCTTGTCTTCGCCTTAGCCGATGACAACTCCTGGTACGGCAGTGTGCAGTCCCGTGGAGAGAACCCCTTCGATATTCTGGGCGATGCCTTCCTCAAGTCGATCTATGCGGTAGGCCGACCACATTACTGTCGTATTTCTGGAGACAGCATCGCTGACCGAAAGTAGATTTGGGACCAGGGCAAGAACCGCTTTGGTGCCGTGCCCAAGATCGAGGAGACCCAGAACCTCAAGCCGGAGTAGAACAGCAAGCGGAAAGAAGGGGCTCCTCCGTCGGAGGCTGATTACATTCAAAAGGTCGAACTGGTTTATTGGGACATACCGACGGTGTTCGTCAATCATTAAACAGTCCAAATGATGGACGGCAGGGTTTATTTACTTGCCTTTGCTGAAGTCTAGAATGGTCAGGGAAGTTTTGAGGGGGTGACAGCGAGCAGTGATCATAGATTGTAATCTCCTCTTCTCTTTGATATTTCCTTCAGCAACAATCACTAAGAATGAACCTAATACGGACTTGCATTGTGCGCTTCCCGATACTCTCCCGAGGCCCTTGCTTGGTGTAGTGACTCTCGGTTGTTCCAACGTAGCAGGATATGTGCAGATGCCACTTTGAACCCCGAGTCGTTTTCAGAAGGTGCCATCGAAGCCAAGGACCCATGACAGCTTTTGCCATGCCAATAATTAGTTCCGTTTCGCAGAGGCAAAGAGTGCCCTCTCCTAACCCCGGTATTTCGGGAGCTTCTGACAGCGGCTTGCTGCTCCGGGTGTGAGAGGAGCAATACGATGCGAGGCAGAGGCGCTCTAAATACCACTAACCCCAACCCTGGTTGCGCTTCCGCCACGCAGGGTTAAAGAAGCGCCGAAAATCCGACAACTAAATAATTAGGCTTAACGTAGCGTTGTTAGTTTAATTCGGTCTTTTTTTTTTCCTTTTTTTTTTCCACAGCTACACCCCGGTACATAGCCAATGGGGAGGCACTGTGTGAAAGATCTCCAATCGTCAAAAGTGGTCTGCTTCAGGATCATCTCGACATGAAGATCTTGCACACTGGTTTTGGTCTTTACTGTATCTTCAACTGCCGAGGATAGGACGTTGAACACTTGGAGAATGACCTTCAAGCCGGCTTACCCCTGATACTACTAATCCACCAGTATCCGCAGAGAAGAGGGCAGAAATATAAGGAAATAAGCCAAGATGGCATGGGCTTTAGGAAACCAGGATCAATTTCAGGAAAATGACCAACAACCTAACCCCTAGTGATATGCCGAAACTGTTTACGCGGTCCTTGTCATTTTGACGCATTCCCAGTACTCGGGATAGAAACCACTCGACTCCCAGTCAATGATGGAAACGACGGTCCAAGAGCCTTCCTCGTGCTAGCGTACCATGATGTTTGCCGGTCGGATGTCTCCGTGGGTGAAGACAACTTTTGCCGGGGATGCAGGCATCAGAGATCGCAGGAATCGAGTGTACATGTGTGAGGCCGTTTTGGAGCCAGTGAAGATGAAATCTTCGAATTGGCTGACATCCAGGATCGGCTTGGAACTGATGCGTACACCCCGTCTTCCATCTTTGCAGCCCTGGCCGCCTACCCCACCAAGCGGTGTGTTTGGTGGAAATGGAAGGGATCGGAGGTCGATGAGGAGCTTGTCAAGCTGGGTGCTGATGGAACGTTTCTAGACGTCATCGAGTTGGGGCCACACTTTCTCCAAGTCGAGGCCCGAGACGAAGGAGGTGAACAGCAGACCATACCGCCCGATGCGGATCACGCCATGCAAGCGTGGCGCTGGAAAGCGCGGCAAGTGTTCCTACAGGTACGGCAGGGTCCGGTACTCGGTTGTAATGTGCTCCTCGAGGGTGACTTTCGCGACGATTTCGTCGCTGACACCATGCAAGAAGCCGCCCACGCGCTTTTGTAGAGTACTTCGCTTTCATCCAACAGCTTGATGACAGCCTCGGAGAGTTGTTCATAGTGTCCGAGAAGATCCTGGAGCTCACGAGACAACTCGCGCGCAATGGTTGCAGGATCGGTACGATGGAGCCTAGAGCGGATGTCATGGCTGGGGAGCGGTCGCAGGGTTTTGCTAGGCCGGGAATCATGCTGGGGCAGGGGGTGTGTACGGCGCGTCAAATCTCAATCACTGCCAAAACCCAAATCGCACTCGGGCTACCCCGCCGTCGCGTACAAAAACATCCACTCGTACTCGCTTTAAGCGATTCTTCTCTCCCACAACCACAAGCAATCCGCCAAGCTAGGTAAGTTGTATCGCTCCGACATTTATACATTAAGCTAGATTATATTCAATTATACTTGATTGTCCTAGCAAGTTTCTTACTAATAATTCTACACTCTAGCTCTCGTATAAATATTGAACTGGGGCGTGCCCCAGTGCAGGTGGAACTGGGTCCTCTTGGCCTGTTCAGGGGTAGGGAGTGTTTGTTTTTCCGTTTCCGCGTTGCGTTCTCATTGTACATAAGGGCCCCTGAGGCGGCTCAACCTTTTGGTCAGAAGGCAGACAATCAGACACTTTGATCACGACTTTTGGAACGCAAGGTGCCCGCGCATCTGCGAGAACCTGCAGCGCATGTGCGCATGCGCCTCTCTCTGACCAGAGGGAGACACTTGTTAGTTTACCCATTAATGCAGCCGAGCCTGTGTTCTGTCCCCATATCAAGCAGGTCTACGGATCTGTAGGTTTGTGTTTTGGTGACTGGTCTGGCAGTTTTGCAGACAGCACAGCACACTCCTATTCAATATTAAAGTCGCTTACCACTATAACGAGCGAGCGAGGAATAGAGGCATGAAGGCTCAAATAATCTCACTCAATTACGTGAATCTAAAGCTAAAGAAAAGAAAAGAATCAAGATATAGGATTCCCGCAACTATGAGAAAATACAAGTGGGAGGCGTATAGACCACTGTAACGAACCTCTCTAGGATCTTATCCTATTAGGGTTTAGTGAAAGTAATCTTATTAAGAATGCTTAGGTTCTGTAACGGTCTCAGGAGTGTATTTGCAACTATCTAATTGTTAGGGACGGCTAACTAGAAGCTAATGAACTAGGGCATGCTCTAGTATAGGTGGAACTAGGTCCTCTTAGCCTATTTAGGGGTAGGGAGCGTTTGTTTTTCCGTTTCCGCGTTGCGTTCTTACTGTACATAAGGGCCCCGGAGGAGCTCAATCTTTTGTGTAACGGTCTTAGGAGTGTATATTGCAACTATCTAATAACGACTCTACGAGTATAACTAAGCTTAGAGAAGGAAAGGAAAAGAAGAGAAAATGGCTCACGCGTCGCGTTGGCCTTCTTCTATCTAGATGGAGACACTAAGTGTAAAAGGGGTAAGCGTAATGGGGTTGTTGATAGGGCTATCGATGAGGTCGTTGATGGGGTCGTTGACCCGGCGATGTTCAGGGGTTTCTACTAGGGGTTAGGGTTGGCCGAGGGTTACCGAGGCCTCTATAGGGCTTAGCTCGTTACATTATCCCCCTCCTCCCCTCGGCAACGTATCGTCCTTCGTAATCCTCTCGTAGGCGGCTTCGTACCGATCTAGTGCTTCTATCTCTAGGAAGGCGTTGAGTGGCTCCTACGTAGGCCGCGCGTAGCTAGTCCACTTAACTAGTACCTTCGTCGCTCCTCTTATTTTCCTTAAATTAAGGATCTCCTTAACTTGCTACTCCTCTTCGCCGTCTAGGCTATCCTCTAGCACAATTCCGAGGGGTTAGGTATTATCCTAAACTTGTGATGGTAGCGGATCGTCGCTAGCCCTCTTTAGATACATTACGTGGAATACGTTGTAAATACCCGGTAGTATATCTAGGCGATAGGCGTAAGAGCCGATTAGTTCCGTAACGATATACTTAGCGTTCCTCTAGTCGAGCTTCCTTGAGGGCCTGTTAGTCCTAATATTCTATAGTCGAAGCTATACTGTTAGGGACGGCTAACTAGGAGCTGAACCTCAAAGTATTGTTGTTAAACAAGAAAGTCGGGAATAGAATAATAAACACTAGGGAGCTAGTGTAGATTCACAGGCGATGCTTCGTTCAATTCCTAGCTATTCCCTTAGGTACGCTATAAGCAAAAGGTCCCGTAGGAAAAGGGAACTAATCCTTGGGGAACCCCCAAGGATCGAGTTCGGGTGAGCTCTCCTTTTAAAATAGTACATGAACGTCATTCCCTCGCCACCGGGTCGCTATCCTAGCAGATTGGACCTCCCATCTCTCTAGGTCGTAACACATACCTTATCTCCTATACGGAACTATTCAACGACCTATCGGGCCCGGTTAGCGTATTCTTCCTATATCTCTTGGGCGCTAGCTATCGCGGCTTATACCACCTCCACTACCTCCTTAAGCTTAGCGATAAAGGCTTCTCCCCAGGCTACTAGGGAGTTTCCGGTAGTACGTAACTCAGTTCTATCTCTAGTTAAGTCAACGAGGTCTACGTTGTAGCTATACGTGAGGAAAAAGGGGCTAATTCCTATCGACGTTACGTTCTAGTTGTTAATAGTTAGCATTACTAGAGGTAATAGGCTAGCCTAGTCGTCCTATAGGTATATCGTATAATAGCGTAGGTAGTGTTCTACCACTTAGTTAGCTCGTTCTATTATACCGTCGGTTTCGGGGTAGTAGGCTATAGATAGCCTTCGTATAATCTTGAGTAGTTCGTAGATCCTCTTCTATACGTAGCCGACGAACTAGGGGCCTCTATCAGATATAATCGCTAAGGGGAGGCCGTGGTAGCGGATAAAACAGTTAAGTAGTCGTTTAGCTATAGCTTCGGCCGTTATAGTAAACTAGGGCATGCCCTAGTGTAGGTGGAACTAGGTCCTCCTAGCCTATTCAGGGGTAGGGAGTGTTTGTTTTTCCGTTTCCGCGTTGCGTTCTCATTGTACATAAGGGCCCCTAAGGAGCTCAATCTTTTGGTTAGAAAAGAGATAAGTAAGATACTTTAATTACGACTTTTGGAACGCAAGGTGCCCGCGCATCTGTAAGAGCCTACAGCGCATGTACGTATACGCCTCTCTCTAACTAAAGGGAGACACTTGTCGGTTTACCCATTGATATAGCCGAGCCTGTGTTCTGTCCCCATATTGAACAGGAGTGTGCTGTGCTGTCTGCAAAACTGCCAGACCAGCCACCAAAACACAAACCTATAGATCCGTAGACCTGCTTGATATGGGGACAGAACACAGGCTCGGCTGCATCAATGGGTAAACCGACAAGTGTCTCCCTCTGGTCAGAGAGAGGCGCATGCGCACATGCGCTGCAGGCTCTCACAGATGCGCGGGCACCTTGCGTTCCAAAAGTCGTGATCAAAGTGTCTGATTGTCTGCCTTCTGACCAAAAGGTTGAGCCGCCTCAGGGGCCCTTATGTACAATGAGAACGCAACGCGGAAACGGAAAAACAAACACTCCCTACCCCTGAACAGGCCAAGAGGACCCAGTTCCACCTACACTAGGGCACGCCCTAGTTCAATATTAAGCAGGTCTACGGATCTATAGGTTTGTGTTTTAGTAGCTGGTCTGGCAGTTTTGTAGACAGCACAGCATACTCCTATTTAAATGGGGGCTCAATCGGGGATAGAGCACAGCTCTAGGCTCAAACTAGGTCAAGAAGCCGAGAAGCAGATTTAGGAAACAGAGTATCCGACGACGACATACACGACACCGATATAAACGATAACGGTAAACCTAGGCCGGAAACGACAACGGTACGATAGCCGGCTCTCTAAATAGAGGAGAGGTATGGTATCGGTGCGAAAGAGCGGTGCTAGAGGGTACGCGCATATAATCAAGATTACGCTAAGGATAAATCCGACGTCCCCCGCAAGATTCGGCAGGGATCGTAGGGAGATCATTCCTTATTTAACGGCGGGCGAGGTCTTCAATAACCTGATTAGAGCATTGCTAGGGTTGCTGATGTTGACCGCCGCCTTCGTAGTAGGGTGTAGCATCCGAGCTAACCGCTAGTTACGAGTGCTAAGACGGTATACGGCCCCTATCGTAATATGATTGTCGATAACACACGTAATTGGAAATAAAGCTATTCGAGAGCTTGGCCGGCGGTCTATCTAGAGGGATAACGGGCTTTAGAGTACGATTCCTATACGTATTAGCGTAGAAAGTCCGATATATAGAAGTGGTTATTAGTTTTAGTTTCGGTTCTAGTAAATAAGATAGTAGTTAATAGGCTGTCGACAGCCGGCAGCTAGCCGGCAGCTGTCATTCGACAACTGACCGTCGATAGTCGATAGTCGACGGTTGTCTATACGTGGAGGTCACGACTACCGGTCGTTACCTAACTAACGACAAACGGTAGTCGTGGACTGCCTAACGGACGACTAACGGTAGTCGTCGTCTGGCTGCCAACGAATATAAAGGGGCAGCTAGCCGACTACTATCCTAGAGAATTAACTTTGTTCTTCTTTTGTTGACTATAAGATTTGTAACCTACTAGTTGGTAGCTTCTTCTCCACGCCGGCCCAACCGGGGCTCGGCGACATACTAACGAGCGCTTCATGGAATGACTCCCATCATTCCCGAAATTGGCTTAAACACGACCGTCGACCGTCAACGACAGACGAGCGTTGACTATCCGATAAACCGGTAGCATTCCCCGTGCTCGCCGACGTTACTTACCACTAGCACACGCCAGACATTCCCAATGTTTGCGCCGATATCTATCATCGCAACTCGAGCACGGCAAATTCAGCGGTTCGTAGAGACGAGTCACCTATTCGTCGCGAAGCTGGCCTAGGGAGACGTCGAATTCGCTCGACGTATTACCTAGGATACTCGCCCCCTTAAACCAAGCGAGGAGACCTACCTAAGAAATTGGATAGCGAAGACGAAATCCCTAACTAGCTTCCTGAATTGGTGGCGTGGAAAGGCCGCTAAATTCGCTACGAAGGGATCGATCTCAGACATCACGGTCACCCAACCCGAGCCGGGGTAGTGAGCAATAGACGAGGAATTGACGATAAGCGTAGTACGATAAGAGGACCTTCCGATATCGACCTACCTAGGCACCTTCCCCTAAAGCGTGTTCTAGGAAGCCGGACCGTCCACACCTACCTTGCCGTTGCTACGATAGGACATCTATTTCGGGAAAGCGCCGGAGGTACCTAGGCCTACCCGGACTTACCTTGGGTATACTCGTGCTTACTCGGATATATAGGTCGGGAAGGAGACACCCTAGCCGGTTACCCCCTTCAACTAGTACCGAGAACCGATAGTGGAACCACCGTCCTCTAGTCCTACTCCTCTAAGGGGATCATCGCATTACAGAGCATTACCCCCTCCTACACCTTCAAGGTTTCCATTACCTTAAAGAGTGTCGCCCTCTTATATATCGTCTCCGTTGGTACTATCACCCTAGGACATGACGCCCTCGACGTTGGCGTAGGAATACGTCCCGACCACCGACAACCCGTCAACAGTCAGAGGACACGCCGCACAGCAAGGCCAAACACCATTCTAGTACGCGGCTACAGGTGCGGGAACACGTTAACAGGGACTAGTGCCGCGGCTGCCTAACGACCGCTCGGGCAGACCGTCCCCAATGATGATTGAGGACGATAGCATTCCCCTAGAGACCCGTTCGTACACCACTACGGAAAAAGGGAAGGTATAAATGCAGGGTACCGACGGCGACTAGATGAGGCGCCTCCTAGAAAGTTTTGTAAATGCCCTAGATCGAGTTGCCTAACCGGCCGAGAGGTTCTTGAACGCCGGTATAACGGCGGTAGAGAGGTATAGCTACGCCCAATCGATATATGGATGGAAGATTTCCATGATTGGCTAGTTCGACCTAGAGGTCGATACTTAGGACGGTTAGGTATGTGTCGACAAGGTAGGGAATACCGTCTACAAAGACGTTGAGTTGTTCCTCGACGTAGTATCGGACTACTGCGACACACCGGCAAAGGCCGACATTGTTCGACGAGACCTTAAGACTCTGCTATAGGGGACGGCCTAATAGTGGTATATCGGCCAACTTTAGGAGGAGGATCGCGAATGGCTGAAACTTAGTGTTGATAACTAGAAGATGGCGCTGCGACGCTACTTCGGAATACCTCCTTTGTAAGTGGAGAGGCTGCTCCTTACCTATATCTTCACCGACGCGGACATTAAGTAGGGCAAGACAATGAGGAGTTACGCGATGGAGAAAATGCGCTACGCCAAGGTATTTGGCTCGACCCAGACCCTCTAGCTGCTGACCCATGTGTATAATGGGATTTACGCCCCGCTGCGGCAACTTCTACGCGAACCCAACGCGTCAGATAACGCCGCAACGTACATTGCATATATGGAGGACGCCGCTCGATTACACGCGGAGGTAGTTAAGGGTTCGTTAGCCTCTGGGCTGGTATAGTACTTTGAAAAACTTAATAGCAATAAACAAGTAGTAGATAACGGTCGATAAGATATCCTAGTTACCCTAGCGTATTATTACGACTAGGCCGATATAACTGATAGCTAAGATGCCTATTACGGAAACTAGAACCGTAGCAGCAACGGATAATACTATCGTAACGTCCGCGGAGGCGGACGATTTGGACGAGGCAACGGCGCTATATGCGGAAATTTCCGGAGAGGCGACGGACGACAAGCATCATCGTCCTATCGACTATATAACCGTAATGATTATATAGGTAGGAACTAGAATTATATACCTTTCCGTCGAAACGATCGTCGTTTTAGGGGTTACGTTAAGAGAGGTGGCCGCTCGTTCCGCCGATATACCCATAATAGTAGACGATTCTAGCGCTAGCGTAAGCCAAGCCGAGATGGAAGATCATACCTGATAGAGGAAATCGAGGTGGACGACCTCAATATGGAGAAGGTTGTGGAAGACTTAGCGGTCGAAGGATATGTTATGTTTGAAGAAGTGGAGGAGGAATCAGGCTCAGAGTATAAGTCTATCGACGGAAACGTCGATGGCTCCAATGACAATAATACCGTTTACTGGATTTCCCCTGATGTGACGAATGCCCAACCAAATCATAATGCCCTGAAACTACTAGCGATCGATAGATAGTCGGGCGGATAGCCGATAGTCGATGCCTAGTGGTTAGCCTCTATAATTGGACGCGTAGAGAAAAACTGGTTATGTACCCAATGTAAGACCTAGTTCGACTCATACCCTCGCACGCTAAATCACGCTACTGGTAAGACGTACTAACCTAACGTCGGAATTCCGAACGCCCTAGTCTCGTAGGTGGCTACGGCCAAGGATATAAAGACGAGTACCGTTATCTAGGCTAGGACAAAGCCGATTACCGGACCAGACCTGGTTAAGCGGAACACCTACTACAAGGTGGCCGTTAAGGTAAGTGTAAAGGGAGACCTTCTCGACGTATGCGCCGATATAGGCTGTTCAACCATTATAGTGGATAGGATATAGCTACGGAACAACTATCTAACCGTAGATATCTTCAAGTCCGAGGCGACGGAACTTAAAGGCGTTGGCGCGAGGCTAAAGCTCGACGAGTATCACGGGTGCAAGTAGCGTGGTACGTATACCCTAGTATATTGTGTGGTTATACGAGGAACCGAAAGTGGGAGGCGGGGCACGCCCAGGGAAAACCCTGCTCGTGCCTGCGCACAGGCCCGTCTGTGCAACCCTAACCCTAACTACGTGCAACAACCCTAACCCCACAAGGAACGGGCTGTGCCCGTGACACTACCCTCCCTTCAAAAACAGCCCCCGGCTGTCAAATCCGTCAAACCTATCAAAACCTCTCAATTCGTTCAAAAACGCGATCTTCGCGATTTCGTTTCAATTGAAACAAAGTCATGTGACCTTGGTTCTAACCCGCGGGTTTCGCCGCGGCTAGCCCTCTTCGTTCCGCCCCCTATAACCATCGCCGTAACCATCGCGATGCCTCTATCGGCCGCCTCGCCTTTCCTCGCCGTACCCCCTTTTCTTTACCCACGCCGGTGGCCCCGGGTGTTCCGGGTGCGCATCGTGGAACTTCCAGATAGCGTCGTCGCAACCGCGCAGATCGGTCGCCGGTTGCCACGTTGGCGCATCGTGGCCTTCCCATTTAACCAGATACTACCACCTCCCGTTGTCGGCTTTCCCGTAATCCAAGATATCCTCGAATTTCCACTCGACGATATCATCACCGTCGTCGGTCCTGGTAACCACCCGTCCCCGGTTGGCCGTAACGTCGTCATCGGCCTGTTCTTGGCCGGGAATGCCCGTTGCGCGGTATGGTCTCACCATCGAGACGTGGAAAGTATTGAAGATCTTCATGTTTGCCGGTAGCCGTAGCGTTACGGCGTGTGACGATGCCTTCGTCACTTGGAACGGGCCTTCCTACCGGGGCTCCAGTTTCTGTATCGGTCTGCCGGTCTTATAATTCTTCATGTTCAACATAACCCGGTCGCCGACGTTGTAGATAGGCGCATCAGATCGTCGCCTGTTCGCGCCCTCCTCGTAGCGATCCTGTGCTTGTCTCGATAGTGCCGTCGCCTTCTCGAGAATTGCCTTGAATCGTTCGGCGATTTCCGATACGCGGAAGAATTCGCGGCGTTACGCCTCTGTAACATTCGGGGGGCATGGTTGCACTGGCTCGACGCCTATACGAGGGTGGAAATCGTAGTTAGCGAAGAATAGCGATATGCCGGTCGTCTCTAACGTCGTGTTATTGCCGGCGAACTCTGCTAGAGGTAGCTAGTCTACCCAGTCATCCTGCGCCTAGTCGTAGAATAGCCGTAAATACTATTCCAATTCAGCGTTAATTCGTTTCGTCTACCCGTTCGTTTACGGGTGGAACGCTGATAACGGCTTGAGTGTGACGCCTAGCCGTGCCGATAGCGCTCTCTAGAAAGCCGAGACGAACTACGTACCTCTATTAGAGATGATAGTCTCCGGTACGCTATATAAGCTGTATATCCTCTTAATGAACCGGTTCGCCAATTCCTCTACCTCTAGTGTAGCCGTAGGAATGAAATGTCGTATCTTGGTTAGCCTGTTAACTACTACTACGACGTAGCGGAATTCCTGCCCTCTCCTTTCACACGGCGGTAGAGGTGTAATGTAGTCGACTGAAATGTCTCGCCACGGCGCTAGCGGCACCGGCAGTGGCTTTAAGAATCCTATCGGCAACGACCTCGGGGTCTTCGTTTTATCGCATAGGAGGTAGGCATTGTAATACGAGCGGACTACGACGCTCATTCCCGGCCACTAGTACTTACGATTCATTAGGTCTAATGTCTTGGTTCGTCTAGGGTAACCTCCCGAGCCAGAGGCGTGGGTTTAGTGGATTAGTTGAAGGTATATATCCGTATCCTCGGGGTCGATGATTAGTCTATCGCGAAAGTACGCCTTGCTAGCGACTGCGCGGTACTCGGCGTATAGTACGCGCAGCTGTTACTTTAACTACTTCGGCCACGCCCTCGCACCTAGGTCCATCAGCGCCTCCATCACAGCCCGAAGTGGGCGCGAATTTCTATACATCTCCGTTAGCAGGTCGTCGATGTACCGAGAGACGTCAAGCTATAAGATCCTCATTCTAAATAACGACTCCCGTTCGTTAAAAGTCAGCGGGTCGAACTTATCTAGGTCGATTAGCGGCCGCTTCCGGTTCCGTAGCCGGTCATCTACAACGCCCTACGACATATGTTCGGGCTTCCTACTCAGTGCGTCCGGTCTCGCGTTTGCTACGCCCGGGCGGTATATAATCCTAAAATTGAACTGCGAGAGGAATTCCGACCATCGCATGTGGCGCGGCGACAGCTATTTCGTGGTCGCGAAGGTCTGAAGGTTCTTGTGGTTCGTAATGATGTTAAACTACTAGCTCGCGCCCTCTAGTTCCGGCCGCCATTCCTCTAGCGGTTTGATAATAGCGAAGAGCTCCTTGTCGTAGATATCGTAATTATATTCTTGTATTGAGTGTTTCGCGCTGAAGTATGCTACCGGGTGTAGTTCGCCGTCATCGGCCTCCTATAGGAGGGTATCGCCCGTAGACTAGTTCGAGGCATTCGTTTTAACAATCGCCGGCTTCTCCTAGTCGTAAATCCGTAGGGCCGGCGCGGATGCGAAGCAGTGCTTTAGCCGCTCGAACGCTGCTTGGTAGCGGTTTATCCAATTCTAGTCTACTGTCTTCTTGGTTAGATCGTATAGTGATTTCGCTACGCCCGAGAAATCCTTGATAAACCGGCGATAGAAGTTCGCGAAACCTAGAAAACGTTGTAGCTACCTCCGGGTAGTTGGTGGTAGCTACGATTCGATAGCTGAGACCTTCTTAGGGTCTATCTCGATACTGCTCGACGTGATAATTAAGCCTAGGTATTTCGTCTTCGCGGTATGGAACTCGCATTTTTCGATGTCGATTTGTAGCCCCGCGTTGATTAGTCGCTTCAAGACTTCGCGAACCTGCTTAACGTGGTCCCCTTTACCTATCAAATAGATAAGGACGTCGTCTAGATATACCGTTACGTAGTCGTCGAGGAGGTCGTATAAAACGTCGTTAATATAGTGCTGGAACGTAGCGAGCGCGCCCTATAGGCCGAACGGCGTAACCAGTGATTCGTAAAGACCGAACCTCGTGATAAACGCGGTTAGCCATTCGTAGCCCTCCGCGATTCTAACTCTGTTGAACGCTGCGATAACGTCTAGTTTCGTAAAGATCCGCGCCTTACAGATCGAGTCCAGCGTCTCCTTGATTAGTGGGATCGAGTATCGGCTCTTCATTGAAATATTATTAACATCGCGGTAGTCGACGTAGATACGTACGCCACCTCCCGGTTTCTAGGCGAGTAATAGGGGGGACGTCGAGCTGGACTTTAATAGTCGAATAAAGCCCTTAACGAGGTTATCGTCGAGCCACCTCTTAACTACTCGGAGCTCCATTAGCGAGAGCGGCCTATTTCGCGAGAACGGGAGCTTGCTCCCCGGCACCAACTTAATCTTATAGTCGTACGAGCGGTGTGGTAGCAACGTATCCGCCTCCTATAGTAAGAACGCCTCGAATAGGTCTCGATACTCGGAGGGTAACCGCGCCTTGATTTCGTTAGCCGTTAGCAACGATTTGTTAGACTTATCGAAAAACTTGCGAGTATCTTCTTCCGTAATACGGCGCATTGTCGGCCTATCCTACTAGACTTCGTTAACAAATTCGTGGAAGTTAATAGGCAACTATACCTTATAATCGTCTACCTTCCCCCTATAGTGGAGGAGGTTCTTAAAAAAACTATCCGAGAGGTTAGGTAACTCTATCTCCGGCGTATCTCGTAACGCCTATTCTAGCTCGCTTAGGGTGGTCTTTATAACTGTAACGCCCTTCTAGCGGTAGAATAGGGCAAAGTTCGGCGCGTTTAGTAGTTTGATATCTTTGCTATCGATGCGTTTACGCCGCGGCGGCGCCGCGGGCACTCGTAGTAGCCTACTTTCTCGAGCTAGGGATACCCTCCTCCCCGCCGCCTTCTATACCTATTGTGGCGTGTAGGAGGGTTGGTTCGGTATCAACCTGGCGCGCGCGTATGGTGAACCGGGGTAGGGGCCTCTCGTTGACCAGAGGGGTGGAGTTTTCAGTTTTTCGTTCGTGCGTGGCGTTCTCGCGTGCGGGACCAGTATTTAGTCAGGGGCAGTTCCCCCTTAGGAGCGTGAAGGGGGGCAGACAATTCTCACTCTTTTCTTTCAACACTTGCAGAAGTGACATTTCTTTCGCGGCAGGTGTGACCGCGGCCCTCTGACCAGAGGGCCACGCGCGTAGGCGTATCGATACCGCGATCGTAGGATCCGCGGCATCACTTTGTTGTTTTTGAGCCATCTCCTCCCTCATATGACATTGACATCACACGCGTGAGGCACGTGACCCAGCGTTGGTGGTGTGTGTGGTTTTGAGGTGTATCACTGTAACGGTCTCAGGAGTGTATATTGCAACTATCTGATGACGACTCTACGAGTATAACTAAGCTTAGAGAAGGAAAGGAAAAGAAGGGAAAATGGCTCACGCGTCGCGTTGGCCTTCTTCTGTCCAGATGGAGACACTAAGTGTAAAAAGGGGTAAGCGTAATGGGGTTGTTGATAGGGCTGTCGATGGAGTCGTTGACCCGGCGATGTTCAGGGGTTTCTACCGGGGTTAGGGTTGGCTGAGGGTCACCGAGGCCTCTACAAGGCTCAGCCCGTTACATTATCCCCCTCCTCCCCCCCCTAACAACGTGTCGTCCTCCGTGATCCTCCCGTAGGCGGCTTCGTACCGATCCAGTGCTTCCGTCTCTAGGAAGGCGCTAAGTGGCTCCTATATAGGCCGCGCGTGGCCAGTCTATTTGACTAGTACCTTCGTCGCTCCTCTTGTCTTCCTTGAATCGAGGATCTCCTCAACTTGCTACTCTTCTTCGCCGTCTGGGCTATCCTCTAGTACAATTCCAGGGGGTTGGGTATTATCCTAAACTTGTAATGGTAGTGGATCGTCGCCAGCCCTCTTCAGATACATCACGTGAAATACGTTGTGGATGCCCGGCGGTATGTCTAGGCGGTAGGCGTGAGAGCCGATTAGCTCCGTAACGATATACTTGGCGTTCTTCTAGTCGAGCTTCCTTGAGGGCCTGTTGGTCCTAATATTCTATAGTCGAAGCCACACCTTGTCTCCTACACGGAACTGTTCAGCGACCTGTCGAGCTCGGTTGGCGTATTCTTCCTACATCTCTTGGGCGCTGGCTATCGCGGCTTGTACCACCTCCACTACTTCCTTGAGCTTAGCGATAAAAGCTTCTCCCCGGGCCACTAGGGAGTTTCCAGCGGTACGCAACTCGGTTCTATCTCTAGTTAGGTTAACGAGGTCTATGTCGTAGCTATGCGTGAGGAAAAAGGGGCTGATTCCTGTCGACGTTGCGTTCCGGTTGTTGATAGTTAGCATTGCTAGAGGTAGTAGGCTAGCCTAGTCGTCCTATAGGTATGTCGTATAGCAGCGTAGGTAGTGCTCTACCACTTGGTTGGCTCGTTCTGTTGTACCGTCGGTTTCGGGGTGGTAGGCTATAGACAGCCTCCGTGTAATCTTGAGTAGTTCGTAGATCCTCTTCTATACGTAGCTGACGAACTAGGGGCCTCTATCGGATATAATCGCTAAGGGGAGGCCATGGTGACGGATGAAATAGTTAAGTAGTCGTTTAGCTATAGCTTCGGCCGTTATAGACGCCATTGCTTCGAGGATTATACTCTTTAATAGCCTATTGGTAATAACTATAATTGTGTCCGCTTGTTCGATGCCGGATAAGGGTAGTCTAGTAATAAAGTCTATAGAAATCTCGCTCCAGATTCGCTCGGGGATAGGGAGGGGTTTCAATAGGCCGCGCCGCTTCTCCCTCTACACTATCGTTCTTCCACATATATCGCAGTTCTGGAGGAACTTCCGAACGTCCTGGCTAAGGCCGCGGTCCCTGCCTGGGTGTCCAGAAAGGGATGCGTCGTGCGTTTCTTGGATGACTCGGGTTCGGAGAGGTTCGAAGAGGGGAAGCTAGATCCGTCCCCTCTAGCGGAGTCGCTTTCCTTCGTCGATCGAGCATTCTACGATAGATATCGAGAGTCCCCATTATAGGGGTAACTACCTCTCGCTATCTTTAACTAGTTAGCGAATTAGCTAGTAACGGTTATTAGCCTCTAGTCCTTAGTCCTAAAGGTCTTTTAGGGGGCTACTAGTAAACGGGTTCTTAGGGGGATCTGATTTATCGGCCTGGTCGTCGCTATCCCTATCCTAGTCGCCGGCCTTTACGAACTTAGTATTGATCTTCGTTCTCAACTTGTTGGTGTCACGAAATGACCCAGAAGGCGGCCCGAGGCGGTCGCAGCCGAGGGCGCAGGACGCCGGCAGCCAATCGCTTAGGGAACCAATAAGACACCATTATCACTAGGCGCTAGTGATAATGGGTGATTATCACCCGTTGTTAGTGACAATCAAGGATTATCACTAGGAGGGTGGTAATAGTAGATAGTATATAGTCACTCGTTCTAGAGAGCTCCGGGAGTTCTCCAGTTAGCAATCACAACTACAGTTCGCTACAAGCTCGCAAGCCTACTATTGAGACAAGTTATTGTTGTGTACCCTTTGGCTGTACCGAACCTAAGCATCCTTGTAAGATACCTTCACACTGAACCCTAATAGGATAGGATCCTAGAGAGGTTCGTCACACGTTGCTAACTCCCTTTAACTCTGTTACAGTTCAGGATTGAAGGTACGGTACGCCCATGAGTGACGAAGAGTCTGAGCACGGCTCCGAATACGACTCCAACTCCGACGTCGAACTTAACGACGATCTCGACGTTATTATAGCCACCCCCGCTATGCCCAATCTCGCTCAGCAGCTGAGAAATGACCTTCAAGCCCTCACCGATCGGGTTACGGCATCCGAAGGGAAGCTCGCGACCACGGAGGCACAGCTCGCGGCCGCGTAGGCCAAGCTTAAGAAAGCCCAGGCTACGACCAGCAACACGGACCCTGCTAAAATGAAGGTTAAGCTGGAATAGCTAGACAAGTATAGAGGCGATAGGGACCTGCTGCTAGGATGGATTACTGCAATGCGCAACTATATCGACCACAACTCCCACCAATTCCCCACGGAGGAAACCAAGACTCGGTACGTAGCTACTCGGCTCAAGGACCAGGTACTCAAGTGGTTCTCCGGAGCGCTAGAGGATTTCCTCAAGGGAGTTGATCGACAACCTTTCACTAAGAAGGTCTTCGAAAACTACTCTGAGTTTGAAGAAGAAATCAAGAAGGTGTTCGGGAGTAAGGACGAGAAACGATATGCCTAGGAACGTCTTAGCAAGCTACGTTAGACCAAGTCAACTATAGCGTACGCTGCTCTGTTCCGACAAGACTCTATAAGAGTAGAAATCAACGAGGAAGGACTTAAGAAGATGTTCTATAATAGCCTAAAGGAGGATATCAAGGACGAGTTATACTAGAAGGATTAGCCCGATACGCTAGACGAGTATATCGCTATAGCTATCCGCATCGACGAGAGATAATATACTCGCCGACAATAAAAGAAGGGTGCCAAAACCTATCACGGCGATGGCCATAAAGCCAATAACAAGAAGAAACGTCAATAGCAGAGCACCTCTCACGAACACCACTTAGTGTAACGGGCTGAGCCCTACAGAGGCCTCGGTAACCCTCGGCCAACCCTAACCCCCGATGGAAACCCCTGAACATCGCCGGGTCAACGACCCCATCAACGACCCCATCGACAGCCCTATCAACAACCCCATTACGCTTACCCCTTTTACACTTAGTGTCTCCATCTGGACAGAAGAAGGCCAACGCGACGCGTGAGCCATTTTCCCTTCTTTTCCTTTCCTTCTCTAAGCTTAGTTATACTCGTAGAGTCGTCATCAGATAGTTGCAATATACACTCCTGAGACCGTTACATTATAACTAAGCTTCCTTCTTCTATCGTCATTGCATAGAAGCGAAATAGCGGAAGTCCTCCATCAGGCGAGGTATAGCGGAAGTCCTCCATTAGGCGAGGCATAGCGGAAGTCCTCTATCAAGCGAGGCATAGCGGAAGTCCTCCATCAGGCGAGGTATAGCGGAAGTCCTCTATCAAGCGAGGCACAGCGGAAGTCCTCCATTAGGCGAGGCATAGCGGAAGTCCTCCATCAGGCGAGGCACAGCGAAAAGCCCTCTACTAGACGAGGCATAGCAGAAATACATGAGAAGAAGCATCGCGATACCGACCAGCAACGACGAAAACGAGAACGGCCCCTAGCTAGCCCAACTAATACAGCTCCTCACCGCCCAGTTGGATACAATTCAGTCGGGGCAGGCAGCACAGGCCTAGCGGCTCGCCGAGATGGAGGTATACTAGGCCCGAGAGCGAGAAGCAAACTAGGCGTACATCAAAGCCCTTCAAGAGACTATCGCATCTCTACAAGCCACACCGGCAGCCACCCCTCGAAGCCCAACATCGCTAGTACCCCCTATAGTCGACATTATACCACCGTCCCCCCCTAGTTAGACGAAGAAGAAGATAACGCTTCCTAACCCCCCTCACTTTAACGGAAATCGGAAGAAGTACCGGAATTAGAGACTAGAGATGGAAGGTAAGCTACGTACCGACGGCTACCTCCTTAGCTCGCCCGTAGACCAGTTCACCTATATCTATTCCCAACTTGGAGATACCCCCTAGTCAATGATAGCTACGTTCTACGAGAGCGGTGGTTTAGGCGGTACCCGTAACCCTACTAGCTTCCTCCATTACCTAACAACTACCTACGAAGATCCCAATACCGCCTAGCACGCACTAAGCAACCTAGATAGTATAGCTTAGGGCAAGATAGAGTTGTTCGTAGCGTTTTACCCGAGGTTCGAGAAACAGCTAGCCGACGTAGGAGGCGCTACCTAGCACGATGTAGTCCAGATCAACTACCTCTAGAAGGCCCTCAATAACGAGATAAAAGACCTTCTTGTCTCTATAGTATACCTACCAAAGGACTACCCGGGGTTTGTCCGGGAACTCCACAGTCTAGGTGCTAACGTCGATGCCCGAAAGGCTGCCTAGAGGAGAATAGGTAGGAGAACCCCATTCTCCTTATCAACGAAGAACGCCTCCTCTAACTAGAAGGCCACAAAACACTACACCACCACTCCTCCCTCCGATATAATGGATTGGGAGCCTACTAAGGTTAGCCGAATAGTCCAACGAGATAATCCCAAGCTCGCGGGAAAGCGAGCTAAATGGATAGATAAGAGAGAAAAAGAGCGTCGAAGGAAGGAAGGCCGCTGTTTTAGGTGCGGGAGAACGGGATATACGGTAGCCGAGTGCCCGCTCCTCCCGGCTAAACTACCGCCCGTCCTAACGGGGATCAACTATACTCGAGTAAAGAGGTCGAAGCCTATTATTAAGGCCCTAGTCGAAGATACCGAGGATAAAGGAAGCACGCTATCTAACTAGACGGAGACTAATGAGGAGGAGTTAAAAGAGTAGCTCCTAGCTAAAGTCGTGGCTAGGAGTACCTGGAAGCTAAGCGAGAGTGGGAAGAATTTAGAGGCTAGATGGATGGCAACCCTTTTTACGTCAACTTTAGCATTAATGGAATTTATTACACTAAGGCCTTCGTTGATAGTAGTTACCTATATTTCGCTACTATTAGCCTCTCATTTGCTCGACGCTTACGCCTCCCACGTATTCCAATTACCCTACGCGACCTAGAGTAGGTCAACGTGACCGTTAAGGACGCTATTCGAGAAGTGACCTATATAGATACCGATATCGATAGCCACAAGCGGAACCGTATCTTCTTCTACATTATCCCCGATTAAGAAGACGATATTATCCTAGGACGGCTATAGATGAATGCCGAGGACGTGACAATTTCCCCATCTCGAAGGGAACTAACGATCGGAACATCGGGCCTAATAGTTAAGGAAAGGAGCTAGGAAGAGGGCCCAGCGTTCCCAGTCTCCCAATAGATATCTAGTATATTTAGGGTACTAGTCCGGAGGACCCGACGGTCCTACAACCCAACGAAGCCGGCACAGGTCTTTTCCGCAAGCCTAAGGGATATCGAGAAAGCACTTGCCCCGAAGAAACATACCGACCCTCGACTGAAACTACCCCAATACTACCACGAATTCCTCTCCCTTTTCGACCGGAACGTCGCCGACCAACTGCCACCTGCCCGACCAGGTATAGACTACGAGATTTCGCTCGAGAAAGACGAGACCGGGCGAGAAAAACCCCCACCTTGGGGCCCTCTATATAGGATATCCCGCGAGGAACTAATTATCCTACGAAGGACCCTCACGGAACTACTCGATAAGAACTTCATCAGAGCAAGCAATTCATTAGCCTCGGCTCCCGTCCTATTTATTAGGAAGCCTAGGGGCGGGCTACGCTTCTACGTCGACTACCGAGGTTTAAACGCTATTACCCACAAGGACCGGTACCCTCTTCCCCTAATCAACGAGACACTTAGGTCACTCTCTAAGACCAAGTAGTTTACCAAGTTAGATGTAATCGCTACGTTCCACAAGATCCGGATCAAGGAGGGAGACGAGTGGAAGACGGCATTCCGTACGAGATACGGCCTTTTTAAGTGGCTAGTCACCCCCTTCGGGCTAATAGGAGCCCCAGCTACCTTCCAACGATACATCAACCGCACGTTGCAAGAGTATCTTAACGAGTTCTGCTCGATATATATCGACAACGTTCTCATCTACTCTAGTAGCTCTCTCTCCGACTATAGGAAGAAAGTCCAGAAGGTCCTACAACGGCTCCAAGAGGTAGGATTATAGATCGACATCGATAAGTGTAACTTCGAAGTAAAGAGCGTTAAGTACCTCGGCTTCATCGTCGAGGTAGGAAAGGGAATCCGTATCGACCCCGAGAAGATTAGGGTAGTCGAGTAGTGGGAACGCCCAACAACCGTTAAAGGAGTTAGGGGTTTCGTAGGGTTTACCAACTATTATCGAGAGTTCGTCCCAAATTTCTCGGCTATAGCTATACCCTTAACGGCGCTCACTAAGAAGGATACCCCCTTCGTCTAGTTAAACCAGTACGAAGAGGTATTTAAACGATTAAAGACCCTACTCATCAGCGCCCTAGTCCTAGCTCAATAGGACCCCGATAAGAAGATAGTAGTCGAGACCGATTCTTCAGGGTACGTAGTTAGAGGAGCACTCTCTTAATATAACGACGATAGGACCTTACGGCCCGTAGCCTTCTTTTCAAGGAAGAACAACGTAGCAGAGTACAATTACCCGATCCACGATAAAGAACTATTCGCAGTCATCTCTTATCTCAAGTAGTAGGACGCTGAGCTCCGGAGCGTACCGTCGTTCGAGGTCTGGACGGATTACAAGAACCTCGAGTACTTCTATAAGAAGCAGTAGTTGAGCGAGCGATAGGTTCGCTAGGCCGAAGTCCTCGCCCGCTACAACTTCAAGATTACCTACCGGCCAGGCAAGGAAGCTATCATACCCGACACGCTCTCGCGGAGGGACCAAGACATACCAGCAAACGAATCCGACGAACGCCTCGCTAGGCGTTGCTTCCAGCTACTAAAGGTATAGAAGAGCCGTATCCTAGTACACCGAGCATAGGTCCGGGCGCTTAAGAGGGCGATCGTGACCGAGGAAGCAGAACCCGGGACTAACAAGTTGAGAACGAAGATCAATGCTAGGTTCGTAAAGGCCGGCGACCAGGATAGGGATAGCGACGACTAGGCCGATAAATCAGACCCCTCTAAGAACCCGTTTACTAGTAGCCCCCTAAAAGACCTTTAGGATCAAGGACTAGAGGCTAACAACCGTTACTAGCTAATTCGCCAACTGGTTAAAGATAGCGAGAGGTAGTTACCCCCACAATAGGGACTCCCGATATCTATCGTAGAATACTCGATCGACGAAGGAAAGCGACTCCACTAGAGGGGACGGATCTAGCTTCCCCTCTTCGAACCTCTCCGAACCCGGGTCATCCAAGAAACGCACAATATATCCCTTTCTAGACACCCAGACAGGGACCTTACAAAGTTGCTAGTTAGCCGGAGTTTTACATAGCCCGGCCTTAGCCAGGACGTTCGGAAGTTTATTCGGAACTACGATATATATAGAAGAACGATAGTATAGAGGGAGAAGCGGCGCGGCCTATTAAAACCCCTCCCTATCCCCGAGCGAATCTGGAGCGAGATTTCTATAGATTTTATTACTAGACTACCCCTATCTAGCATTAAACAAGCGGACACAATCATAGTCATTACCGACAGGCTATTAAAGAACATAATCCTCGAAGTAATGGCATCTATAACGGCCGAAGCTATGGCTAAACAACTACTTAACTATTTCATCCGCTACCACGGCCTCCCCTCAGCGATTGTGTCCGATAGAGGCCCCCAGTTCGTCGGCCACGTATAGAAGAGGATCTACGAACTACTCAAGATCACACGGAGACTATCTACAGCCTACTACCCCGAAACCGACGATGTAATAGAACGAGCCAACCAAGTAGTAGAGCACTACCTACGCTGCTATACGATATACCTATAGGACGACTAGGCTAGCCTATTACCCCTAGCAATGCTAACTATCAACAACCGGAACACAACGTCGATAGGAATCAGCTCCTTTTTCCTCACGCATAGCTATAACGTAGACCTCGTTAACCTAACCAGGGATAGAACCGAGTTACGTACCACCGGAAACTCCCCAGTAGCCCGGGGAGAAGCGTTTATCGCCAAGCTCAAGGAGGCAGTAGAGGTGGCACAAGCCGCGATAGCCAGCGCCCAAGAGATATAGGAAGAATACGCCAACCGGGCCCGACAGGTCGCTAAACAGTTCCGTATAGGAGACAAGGTATAGCTTCGGCTACAGAATATCAGGACCAACAGGCCCTCAAGGAAGCTCGACTAGAGGAACGCCAAGTACACCGTCACGGAGCTAATCGGCTCTCACGCCTACCGCCTAGACACACCGCCGGGCATCCACAACGTATTCCACGTGATACATCTGAAGAGGGCTGGCGACGATCCACTACCATCACAAGTTTAGGATAATACCCAACCCCCTAGAATCGTACCAGAGGATAGCCCAGACGGCGAAGAGGAGTGGCAAGTTGAGGAGATCCTCGATTCAAGGAAAACAAGAGGAGCGACGAAGGTACTAGTCAAGTGGACTAGCCACGCGCGGCCTACGTAGGAACCACTCAGCGCCTTCCTAGAGACAGAAGCGCTGGATCGATACGAAGCCGCCCACGAGAGGCTTACAGAGGACGACACGTCGCCGGGGGGAGGAGGGGGATAATGTAACGGGCTGAGCCCTACAGAGGCCTCGGTAACCCTCGGCCAACCCTAACCCCCGATGGAAACCCCTGAACATCGCCGGGTCAACGACCCCATCAACGACCCCATCGACAGCCCTATCAACAACCCCATTACGCTTACCCCTTTTACACTTAGTGTCTCCATCTAGACAGAAGAAGGCCAACGCGACGCGTGAGCCATTTTCCCTTCTTTTCCTTTCCTTCTCTAAGCTTAGTTATACTCGTAGAGTCGTCATCAGATAGTTGCAATATACACTCCTGAGACCGTTACACTTAGGACCAATGGACGTGGACGCCGCCCAAGCATAGTGGACAGGCAAGAAGACCACTCCTAGGGATAAAACCAACATTACCTGTTATAACTATAGCAAGAAGGGCCACTTCAAGCGGGACTGTAAAAGCAAGAAGGAATAGCGACCAGTCCCAGGCAAAGAAACCGCCACCATCGAGGAAGTCAGGAAGGCCGCACGAGTTAAAGAAATCGCGGCCGCTAGCTACACCCAAGACGACCTCGAGGATGACATGGACTAGGCCGACGCCTACGAGGCAGCATTGGCAGAATTAGACACGGATTCCGAAACACTAGCGGAATCCGAAACAAGCTCCGAAGACCCCGTGGTACTAGCAAACCGGCTAGATACTATACTCTCCGATTTAGATGAGGAATTCGCGTAGATACCCGTACCGAGGCTCCCACCGTTCGAAGGAATTAGCGGTAGGGTAGTGGAAAATGACGACGAAGGAGAAGTCGCACCTCCCTCCTTCATCGCCAAAGTCACGGACAGATGGGGGTTTAACCTGGTTTAGCAAGATAACGGGATATAGAGAACTAGGAGGAGCGAGGACGAAGGTAGGGGACCTAATATCTAGTACCTGCAAAACCAAGTACTAGAGAGACGAGACCGGGTCCGCTAGCTAGAGCAAGAAAAAGAGGAGCTCGAAGAAGCCCTCGTAGAAAGAATAACGTAGTACGACCAACTATACGCCGAATACGAATACAAAAAATCGGAATTCGAAGCAATACTCGCGATTAGAGACGCCAAGGATAGACGTCTCAACGAAGCAATCGACACACTACGTGAAGAAGTATAGCTGTCGGTTTAGGAATAGTAATAGGTAGGGATAACCCTCGATAGGGTATTCTAGGGAATATAGGACCTGTACGATGCGTAAACCGACGTTCTCCTATAGGACGAGCCTACGGATCCTACGAAATTCGACGTCGAAAGGGTTAGGCGCCCTAGGGATATCTACTACTAGGCGTAAGAAGAACGATAAGTAAAAGGGCGACGAACTTAGGAATGGAACGAGTACTAGGTACGGAATTAGTACCTTAGTTCGGGAAGGAACATAGAGGACCTCGAGGTTTACGACCTCTAGGGAACGATAGACGTATATAAACCAATAGAAGGGGACTACCCGTAGATAGCTCCCGGAGCACGATACTACGACAACATCCCATAGTTCTAGTGCATCGTACACGAATGCCGGTATTACTTCGTAAGCAAGTTCTACGTCGACTACTAGCCTATTCGAAACTACGACCAAGCCGGTTAACCACTACCCACGACATGGGTATATGAGTATAGGCACGTACCACTAGCGTTGCTATAGGATATAGGGTTAACTAGTAATAGAAGACTAAGGGTTAGACCCAAGAATACCTGGCTATACGCATGTAGAGGAGTACTTAGCGCAAAGAACTGCCTTACAACGGACTACGCGTTCTATATAACCTAGAAACTAGAGGAATACACTATATGGAAAAACCAGCTCCTTACGAGGAAGATAAGACGGAGGAGGCTATAGATAGCTAAACTACAAGAAGTCCAATAGCTTTAGGAACACCAAACAATCGACGCCGTAAGCCGAGGAGCGGATAGGGACGCCTTAATATACTACGAGAGTTTGGGAAACGACTCCGGGCTCTTCGCGGAGCCCGCACAGCTTTAACTCCGCAACAACGGAGATAGGCCGCGTAGTATAGGAAGAACTAGCGCAAACAAAAGCCGTATAACGACCTCCCGGCGAACGAGCGCGAAATCGCCGCTATGCGAAGCAATAAACTAGATAACAGACTCTAGATCATAGCGCGATGGGGAAAATACGAGGCCCTCGCGTTGGTAGACGGAGGAGCGTAGATGGACCTTATCTCGCCCACGTTTGTAAATCAACTTAGAATCCTATGGAGAATCAAAGAAAAAGAATATATCGTTAAAGGACCATTTCCGATACAATGGGCGCGACGAGAAACGAAGCCACTTAACATCGAGGTGGCGGGGAAAACTACACAAGTGGTATTCGACATTGTGGATATGGGGCTCGCGAAAGATATGATTCTAGGGCGCCCATAGTATAGGGACTATAACCTAGACATTAGTTGGAAGGGAGATAGCTATCTGCGACCGCGAACGCGGGAGTATCCGACTAATACGATAGAAGAACACGCAATATAGGAGCTACGATAGAGTAGAGGGTTAAGTTAGACCCCCTCTAAGGGCCCGCCATAGGAAGTAGCTAGTACGGAGGAACGTACCCTGAAATCCGGAAGAAGCGGTCTACGATATGATAAAGAGGTACGGACTATCGCCGTCGTCTTAGTCGATGAGCACGGGAAGCTCAAACATGAAACATGGGTTAGTAAGAAAGAAGCGGCAAGCATCGAATTGCTAGCGCAAGAAATCAAGGAACTCGAAGTATCATTCATCGAGTTCGGAAGCAAGTTCGCGTACTACGAAGGTATAGCGAAGAGCGCGGTAATGGGGTAAGTACCTAACGACTATAAGGGATACTCGGCGTTCACGGTAAAACACCTCACAGGGTTGCTAGACCACGGACTATAGGACTATAAGATTAAACTCAAGGACGGAGCCTAGTTAAAGTTCTTTAAGGTATACTATACCAACGAGAAGTAAGACGTAGAGTTGAGGAGCTATCTTGGGAAGAACCTCGAGATAGGATATATTAGACTATCGATATCTCTAGTAGGCTATCTAGTCCTTTTTATTCTAAAGAAGGATGGGAAGCTTAGGATGTGTGTGGACTATCGATAGTTGAATAACGAAACGGTGAAAAACCGCTATCCATTGCCACTGATTTCGCGTCTGCGAGACTAGTTGTTAGGAGTATAGTTCTTTACCCGTCTCGATCTTCCAACCGCGTACGCCCACATCCGTATCAAGGAAGGGGACGAATGGAAGATAGCTTTCAGAACACCCTACGGATACTACGAGTACCTCGTTATACTCTTCGGGTTAACCAACGTACTAGCGACATTTCAAGCCGCTATCGATCACGTAATCCGACATTGCCTCGATAAGTTTGCGGTCTATTACCTAGATGATATCCTCATCTACTCCAAAATACTCGAAGAATATAAGGAATATATACGACAAGTGCTAGACGCGCTATACGAGTATAAATTGTTAGTTAACAAAGAAAAAAGCGAGTTCCATGTTAAGAAGATAGTGTTTCTAGGTTACGAAATCTCCCTAGGATAGGTTAAAATCGAACCCGAGAAACTAGAAGCTATTAGGACGTGGCCTACACCAACAAACGCCATAGAGGTCAGAGGATTCATCGGATTCGCCAACTTTATTAGAATGTTCATTAAGAATTTTAACGATATCGCGAGACCTCTGTACGAACTTACAAAAAAGGACGCTACATTCCAGTGGAAATAGAAGCACGAGCAAGCTTTCCAACGGATCCGTGATACAATCATCGCCGACCCGGTGCTTATACTACCTGATCCTAGCACCTCTTATAAAGTTGAGGCCGACGCTTCGGACTTTGCAATCGGAGGACAACTCGGTTAAAGAGATAAGGACGGCAAACTTCACCCGGTTACGTTCTTCTCTAAAAAACTCGAAGGACCAAGGCTCAACTACCTAATTCACGACAAAGAGCTCCTCGCGATTATCATCGTATTTCAGGAATGGAGACCCTACCTTAGCGGCACTATATACGAAGTATAGGTATATACGAACTATAAGAATTTACGATATTTTACCACTACCAAGGTGCTAAACGGACGACAAACTCGATGGGCAGAATTTCTATCCGAATTCAACTTTACGATCCACTATAAGAAAGGCTCGGAGAACGTACGAGCGGATGCCTTGAGTAGAAGGGCGGATTACTACGACAATACATCTAAAGCCTCACCACCATTGCTATAACAATAGACAGACGGATCGCTACGGCACGCTTCCTAACCGACTAAAGACTACGAAATCGCAGCCCTTTAGCAATAGCCGGGAGACCCCGAAGCCAGGCCTCTACAACCGTTTATAGAATGCTACACGGCATTTAGGGAATTACGACTAGAACGGGACTATCAGTCCCACCTAGGCCACATACGCGATTAGGAAGCATAGAGACTAAACGAAGAAGCGTAGAAGGCCGGAGTTTATAAGCAAGACCATAGTCTATAGTACAAGGGCAAAGCCTATATCGAACCATATAACCAAAAAGAGCTCATCTAGAAGGTCCACGAGTTAAAACTTGGAGGATATATGGGAATCGGCAAAACAATCGCAAAAATCAGGTAAAACTACAACTTCCTAGGAATCAAGCAAGCGATAGAAGCAGTACTAGCAGAGTGCGACCTCTGCTATCGAAGCAAGCTAGGACGATACAAACCGTATAGTCTGCTACAACTACTACTAGTCGCGGAACAACTATGGAGCTCGGTGACGATGGATTTCATTACTAAGCTGCTAACGTCTAAGGACTTAATAACGGGGGTAGAATACGATAGTATCCTTACAATGGTGGATAGACTCACTAAGTGGAGCTACTTCTTTCCGTATAAGGAGTTATAGACAGCAGAACAACTCGCGGACGTAATCTATCGCAACGTTACTTTAGTCCACGGATAGCCGAAGGAATAGATTACGGACAGAGATACGAAGTTCGCATTAAAGTTTTGGCAGGCTCTGATAACGAAGCTGGGTGTGAAAAGCAAGCTTTCAATAGCTTACTACCCACAGACAGACGGGTAGACGGAACGACTCAATTAGGTTATCGAATAATACCTACAATTATATATTAACTTCCAGCAAGATAATTGGGCTAAGCTGCTGCTAGTAGCACAACTCACCTATAACACTACCGTTACGGAGATTACCAAGGTTACACCATTCTTCGCAAATTACGGTTACGAGGCGGATTTGCGATAAGGGCTAGACGTCTCGGTACCTAGGGCAGTAGTCAAAGCCGATAAAATGAGCTCGCTGCACGAGATGCTTAAAAAAGAACTCGAGTTCGTACGCACCAGAATGAAGAAATTCTACGACAAAAACAGGCTCGAGGGACCTCGCCTAGAAGAGGGGGGCAAAGTTTATCTCATTTCTCGAAATCTTCGTACAAAACGACCAAGTAGGAAGCTCGACTTCCGCAAGACCGGACCGTTTAGGATTAGTAAAAAGATTTTAGAAAACAATTACATACTCGCGTTACCAACAACAATGCGACTACGGACCAACGTTTTCCACATTTCGCTTCTAGAGCCGGCACCACCAAACGTACGACTCAATAAGGACACCAAAGCAGAAGACGAAGAGGAAGAATAGGAAGTCGAAGAGGTCCTAGATTCACGCATCACGGAAGGACAGTTAGAGTATTTAATTAAGTGGCTGGACTTCGGCCCAGAAGACAATTCATGGTAACCAGCTACAAATCTCAACTACCCCGAGAAGCTTCGGGAGTTCCACTAGCGGAACCCGGACCGACCAAAGGGGGCCCCACAGAAAGGCCAACCCCCACGAAGGGATCCCCCAAGGACTAGTCGAACCCTAAGGAAGGGTCGATCAAGGAATTAAGGACGCCCTCGCCCGAGGACGTCCCCGCCACAGCAAGAGATTCCTACCTCTCAATCTCCTCCAGCTTATCCAACGACGATAAACCACGGGCCACCATATCCGCACCACGGTCTACCAAGAACTTCTTCTGCTAACGAAGGCGCCGCAAGCGGGCCAGGTGCTCCGCAAGCGCACGCTAGTCCTCCTCCAGTTTCCGCTGAGTCGCCTCAAGAGACTCCTCAGTATCGCGCTCCTCACGCTCAATACGCCGTTGCTCCTGCATGATCCGGTCCACTAGTGATGGTCGGAATAAGTCCAGCAAGGCAAGAGGGGAACGCGACTCACACTGAGAAATCGGGACACCGGAACCATCACACGACCGACCACGACGAACGCAGGCTTCGCAACGCTTCACCTTTAGGAGCATGCGGCAGGTCAGGTTCTGGGAAGCACACCAAGAACAAGGCATAACGACGAAGCCGTTCTTCTCAATATTGTCGGCTAGAGAAGCACGATAGCGCGTAGAATTGGATTGACGCTTCTCCACAAGCATGATATTAGCATTTGGGCACGAAGAAGAAGGATGAAGCAGGGAAGTTACCGAGTGGGGAATACTACAGTTAAGAATCAACTAGGCGGCGTTGGGACTGAAGAACCAACATCTTTCGGGTCGAAAGATATGAAGGAGGGGCATCGTGTCACGAAATAACCCAGAAGGCGGCCCGGGGCGGTCGCAGCCGAGGGCGCAGGACGCCGGCAGCTAATCGCTTAGGGAACCAATAAGATACCATTATCACTGGGCGCCAGTGATAATGGGTGATTATCACCCGTTGTCAGTGACAATCAAGGATTATCACTAGGAGGGTAGTGATAGTAGATAGTATATAGTTACTCGTTCTGGAGAGCTCCGAGAGTTCTCTAGTTAGCAATCACAACTACAGTTCGCTACAAGCTCGCAAGCCTACTATTGAGACAAGTTATTGTTGTGCACCCTTTAGCTGCACCGAACCTAAGCATCCTTGCAAGATACCTTCACACTGAACCCTAACAGGATAGGATCCTAGAGAGGTTCGTCACAGTTGGTCCCGGGTTCTGCTTCCTCGGTCACGATCGCCCTCTTAAGCGCCCGGACCTATGCTCGGTGTACTAGGATACGGCTCTTCTATACCTTTAGTAGCTGGAAGCAACGCCTAGCGAGGCGTTCGTCGGATTCGTCTACTGGTATATCTTGGTCCCTCCGCGAGAGCGCGTCGGGTACGATAGCTTCCTTGCTCGGCCGGTAGGTAATCTTGAAGTTGTAGCGGGCGAGGACTTCGGCCTAGCGAACCTGTCGCTCGCTCAACTACTGCTTCTTATAGAAGTACTCGAGGTTCTTATAGTCTATCCAGACCTCGAACGATGGTATACTCCGGAGTTCAGCGTTCCACTACTTGAGATACGAGATGACTGCGAGTAGTTCCTTATCGTGGATCGGGTAGTTGTACTCTACTACGTTGTTTTTTCTTGAAAAGAAGGCTACGGGCTATAAGGTCCCGTCGTCGTTATATTGGGAGAGTACTCCTCCAACTACGTACCCTAAAGAATCGGTCTCGACTACTATTTTCTTATCGGGGTCCTATTATACTAGGACTAGGGCGCTGATAAGTAGGGTCTTTAATCGTTTAAATGCCTCTTCGTACTAGTTTAACTAGACGAAGGGGGTATCTTTCTTGGTGAGCGCCGTTAGGGGTATAGCTATAGCCGAAAAATTTGGGACGAACTCTCGGTAGTAGTTGGTAAACCCTACGAAACCCCTAACTCCCTTAACGGTCGTTGGGTGTTCCCACTATTCGACTACCCTAATCTTCTCGAGGTCGATACGGATTCCCTTTCCTACCTCGACGATGAAGCCGAGGTACTTAACGCTCTTTACTTCGAAGTCGCACTTATCGATGTCGATCTATAATCCTGCCTCTTGGAGTCGTTGTAGGACCTTCCGGACTTTCTTTCTGTGGTCGGAGAGAGATCTACTAGAGTAGATGAGAACGTCGTCGATATATACCGAGCAGAACTCGTCAAGGTACTCTTGCAACGTGCGGTTGATATATCGTTGGAAGGTAGCTAGGGCTTCTGTTAGCCCGAAGGGGGTGACTAGCTACTTAAAAAGGCCGTATCTCGTACGGAATGCCGTCTTCCACTCGTCTCCCTCCTTGATCCGGATCTTGTGGAACGTAGCGATTACATCTAACTTGGTAAACTACTTGGTCTTAGAGAGTGACCTAAGTGTCTCGTTGATTAGGGGAAGAGGGTACCGGTCCTTGCGGGTAATAGCGTTTAAACCTCGGTAGTCGACGTAGAAGCGTAGCCCGCCCCTAGGCTTCCTGATAAATAGGATAGGAGCCGAGGCTAATGAATTACTTGCTCTAATGAAGTTCTTATCGAGTAGTTTCGTAAGGGTCCTTCGTAGGATGATTAGTTCCTCGCGGGACATCCTATATAGGGGGCCCCAAGGTGGGGGTTTTTCTCGCCCGGTCTCGTCTTTCTCGAGCGAAATCTCGTGGTCTATACCTAGTCGGGTAGGTGGTAGTTGGTCGGCGGCGTTCTGGTCGAAAAGGGGGAGGAATTCGTAGTAGTGTTGGGGTAGTTTTAGTCGAGGGTCGGTATGTTTCTTCGGGGCGAGTGCTTTCTCGATATCCCTTAGGCTTGCGGAGAAGACCTGTGCCGGCTTCGTTGGGTTGTAGGACCGTCGGGTCCTTCGTACTAGTGCCCCAAATATACTAGATATCTGTTAGGAGACTAGGAACGCTAGGCCCTCTTCCTAGCTCCTTTCCTTAACTGTTAGGCCCGACGTTCCGATCGTTAGTTCCCCTCGAGATAGGGAAATTGTTACGTCCTTGGTATTCATCTACGGCCGTCCTAGGATAACATTATCTTCCTGATCGGGGATAATGTAGAAGAAGATACGGTTCCGCTTGTGGCTATCGATATCGGTATCTATATAGGTCACTTCTCGGATAGCGTCCTTAACGGTTACATTGACCTACTCTAGGTCGCGTAGGGTAATTGGAATACGTAGGAGGCGTAAGCGTCGAGTAAATGAGAGGCTAACGATAGCGAAATATAGGCAACTACTATCAACGAAGGCCTTGGTGTAATGAATTCCATTGATGCTAAAGTTGACGTAAAAAGGGTTGCTATCTATCTGGCCTCTAAATTCTTCCTACTCTCGCTTAGCTTCCAGGTGCTCCTAGCTACGACTTTGGCTAGGAGCTACTCTTTTAACTCCTTCTCGTTAGTCTTCGTCTAATCAGACGACGTGCTTCCTTCATCCTCGGTATCTTCGACTAGGGCCTTAATAATAGGCTTCGACCTCTTTACTCGAGTGTGGTTTATCCCTGTTAGGACGGGCGGTGGTTTGGCCGGGAAGAGCGGGTACTCGGCTACCGTATATCCCGTTCTCCCGTACCTAAAACAACGGCCTTCCTTCCTTCGACGCTCTTTTTCTCTCTCATCTATTGAACTGGGGCGTGCCCCAGTGCAGGTGGAACTGGGTCCTCTTGGCCTGTTCAGGGGTAGGGAGTGTTTGTTTTTCCGTTTCCGCGTTGCGTTCTCATTGTACATAAGGGCCCTGAGGAGCTCAATCTTTTGGTTAGAGATCAGACAATCAGATACTTTGATCACGACTTTTGGAACGCAAGGTGCCCGCGCATCTGCGAGAACCTGCAGCGCATGTGCGCATGCGCCTCTCTCTGACTAGAAGGAGACACTTATCGGTTTACCCATTGATGTAGCCGAGCCTGTGTTCTGTCCCCATATCAAGCAGGTCTACGGATCTATAGGTTTGTGTTTTGGTGGCTGGTCTGGCAGTTTTGCAGACAGCACAGCACACTCCTATTCACTATCCATTTAGCCCGCTTTCCCGCGAGCTTGGGATTATCCCGTTAGACTATTCGGCTAACCCTAGTAGGCTCTTAATCCATTATATCGTAGGGAGTGGTAGTGTAGTGTTTTGTAGCCTTCTAGTTAGGGGAGGTATTCTTCGTTAGTAAGGAGAATAGGGTTCTCCTACCTATTCTCCTCTAGGTAGCCTTTCGAGCGTCGACATTAGCACCTAGACTATAGAGTTCTCGGACGAACCCCGGGTAGTCTTTTAGTAGGTACACCATAGGGATAAAGAGGTCTTTCATCTCGTTATTAAGGGCCTTCTAAAGGTAGTTAATCTGGACTATATCGTGCTAGGCAGCGCCTCCTACGTCGGCTAGCTATTTCTCGAACCTCGGGTAAAACGCTACGAACGACTCTATCTTGCCCTAAGCTATGCTATCTAGGTTGCTTAGTGCGTGCTAGGCGGTATTGGGATCTTGTAACGAACCTCTCTAGGATCCTATCCTGTTAGGGTTTAGTGTGAAGGTAATCCGCAAGGATGCTTAGGTTCGGTGCAGCTAAAGGGTGCACAACAATAACTTGTCTCAATAGTAGGCTTGCGAGCTTGTAGCGAACTATAGCTGTAATTGCTAACTGGAGAACTCCTAGAGCTCTCTAGAACGAGTGACTATATACTAGCTAATTCCTGGGTGCTCAGTGTACTTAGTACTCTCTTAGAGACTGAGCTCACTAATTAGTATTGTACTATCCTAGCTCCTTATTGGTGGTCTCATCTTGGTACTCGGTGTGCTCAGTATATCCTTGGCAACTAAGTACCCTGATTACCCCGACCACCTTTCGGCCTTCCGATTAGTTCCTCTAATGACTGGCTCGGGGCGTCCCGCGCCCCGGGGTTCCACCTGTTGGCATATCCGTAACACGATACCCCTCCTCTAGGGCTAACGTCCCGTCGGCTACATTCCCCAGCCAACTTCCTAAAATAGTGTTAACAGTCCCTGATCTATCTTGGTAAGTGATTTCCCCGCATCCTTCCTTATCAATTCGTTATAGCTGACGGCGTAAAGAAACGAAAGCGAAAGCAAAAATCTAGCACCGAACGTCGGTATATACGCGCGACGTTATCCAATCTTGTTGGTACCGAAATGGTGAAGTATACTCGTTGCAAAGAAAAGAACCTTTTAGATTACAGAACTTCCGAGAATTCCGACGTCTACGGCAATTGTCTATCCGTAGGCAATCATTCGTACGACGCCTTTAGGTTTAGTGATTCCGCCGTACGTCGTATCGTCGACGAAGAGCGTGATTTGGACGAGTAGGAGCGTGCTGCGACGGATGCGATCTATACTGCGTAGCGCGAACTTCTGAATACAAATCGCGACCTTGTAACGGCTTTAGCGAAAGCTAACCGTCTACGTACCCAGCGTCTGGCGCTGAAGCGTAAGGTGCTAGCGATGTTCGATTAGAAGGGAAAGGTATTGGAGGAACAAGAGCGTCGCGAGGCCGCTCCTCCGGCGTCTGGTCCTTCCTAGGCCCAAGAGTGTGTCTCCCTCCTCCTAGCCCTTCCTTAATCCTTACTAATTGTTTTAGTTTTTCTTTAGACGACCCTTTCTTTGCCGGGGTCGACTTGTCTGGGGTTCCTTTGGTTGGTCTAGGTTCCTCTAGTAGAACTCCCGAAGTTTCTCGGGGTAGTTGAGATTTATAACTAGCTACCATGAATTATCTTCTAGGCCGAAGTCTAGCTACTTGATTAAGTATTCCAACTATCCTTCTATAATGCGTGAATCTAGGACCTCTTCGACTTCCCATTCTTCTTCTTCGTCTTCTGCCTCAGCGTCGTTGTTGAGTCGTACGTTCTTGGGCGCTGGTTCTAGGAGTGAAACGTAGAAGACGTTGGTCCGTAGCCGCATTGTTGTCGGTAACGCAAGTGCGTAATTGTTTTCTGAAATCTTTTTACTGATCCTAAACGGCCCTGTCTTGCGAAAGTCGAGCTTCCTATTTGGCCGTTTCGTGCGAAGATTCCGAGAAATGAGGTAAACTTTGCCCCCCTCTTCTAGGCGAGGTCCCTCGAGCCTGTTTTTGTCGTAGAACTTCTTTATCCTAGTTCGGACGAACTCAAGTTCTTCCTTGAGTATCGCGTATAGCGAGCTCATTTTGTCGGCTTTGACTACTGCTCTAGGCACCGAGACGTCGGGCCCTTATCGCAAATCCGCTTCGTAGCCGTAGTTTACGAAGAACGATGTGACCTTAGTAGTCTCTATAACGGTGGTATTATAGGTGAGTTGTACTACTGGCAATAGCTTAGCCCAATTATCCTATTAGAAGTTGATATATAACCGTAGGTACTATTCGACGACCTAGTTGAGCCGTTCCGTTTGTCCGTTCGTTTGTGGGTAGTAGGCTATTAAAAGCTTGCTTTTCACACCTAGTTTCGTTATCAGGGCTTGCCAAAACTTTGATACGAACTTTGTATCTCTATCCGTGATCCATTCCTTCGGCTATTCGTGGACCGAGGTGACGTTGCGATAGATCACGTCCGCGAGTTGTTCTGCTATCTATAATTCCTTGTACGGGAAGAAATAGCTCCATTTGGTGAGTCTGTCCACTATTGTGAGGATGCTGTCGTATTCTATTCCCGTTACTAAGTCTTTAGACGCGGGTAGTTTGGTGATAAAGTCTATCGTCACCGAACTCTATAGTTGTTCTGCGACTAGTAGTGGCTATAATAGTCCGTATAGCTTGTAACGTCCTAGCTTGCTTCGATAGCAAAGGTCGCACTCCGCTAATACTGCCTCTATCGTTTGCTTAATTCCTAGGAAGTTGTAATTTTGCTTGATCTTTGCGATTGTTTTACCGATTCCTATGTGTCCTCCGAGTTTCGACTCGTGGACCTTCTAGATGAGCTCTCTTTGGTCGTATGGTTCGACATAGGCTTTGCCCTTGTACCATAGACTATGGTCTTGCTTATAAACTCCGGCCTTCTACGCCTCTTCGTTTAGTCGCCATGCTTCCTAGTCGCGTATATGGCCTAGGTGGGACTAGTAGTCCCGTTCTAATCGTAATTCCCTAAATACCGCGTAGCATTCTACAAACGGTTGTAGAGGCCTAGCCTTAGGGTTTTTCGGCTATTGCTAAAGGGCTGCGATTTCGTAGTCTTTAGTCGGTTGGGAAGCGTGTCGTAGCGATCCGTCTATCTATTGTTATAGTAATGGTAGTGAGGCTTTAGATGTATTGTCGTAATGATCCGCCCTTCTACTCAAGGCATCTGCTCGTACGTTTTCCAAGCCTTTCTTATAGTGGATCGTAAAGTTGAATTCGGATAGAAATTCTACCCAACGAGTTTGTCGTCCATTTAACACCTTGGTAGTGGTAAAATATCGTAGATTCTTGTGGTTCGTGTACACCTATACTTCGTATATCGTGCCGCTGAGGTACGGTCTCCATTCCTAGAAGGCTTCGATAATCGCGAGGAGTTCTTTATCGTGAATTGGGTAGTTGAGCCTTGGTCCTTCGAGCTTCTTGGAGAAGAACGCAACTGGGTGTAGTTTACCGTTCTTGTCCCTCTAGCCAAGTTGTCCTCCGATCGCGAAGTCCGAAGCGTCAGCTTCGACTTCGAAAGGCGTGCTGGGATTAGGTAGTATAAGCACCGAGTCGGCGATGATTGCGTCGCGGATCCGCTGGAAGGCTTGCTCGTGCTCCTGTTTCCACTGGAATGTAGCGTCCTTTTTTGTGAGTTCGTGTAGAGGTCTTGCGATATCGCTAAAGTTCTTAATGAACATTCTAATAAAGTTGGCGAATCCGATGAATCCTCTAACCTCTGTGGCGTTTGTTGGTGTGGGCTACGTCCTAATAGCTTCTAGTTTCTCGGGTTCGATCTTGACCTATCCTGGGGAGATCTCGTACCTTAGAAACACTATCTTTCTAATATGAAACTCGCTTTTGTCTTTGTTGACCGATAACTTATGCTCGTATAGTGCGTCTAGTACCTATTGTACGTGTTTCTTATATTCTTCGAGTATCTTGGAGTAGATGAGGATATTATCTAGGTAATAGACCGTAAACTTATCGAGGCAATATCGGATTACGTGATCGATAGCGGCTTAAAATGTTACTAGTACGTTGGTTAACCCGAAGGGCATGACGAGGTACTTGTAGTGTTCGTAGGGTGTTCTGAAAGCCGTCTTCTATTCGTCTCCTTCCTTGATACGGATGTGGGCGTACGCGGTCGGAAGGTCGAGACGAGTAAAGAACTATACTCCTAATAACTAGTCTCGTAGACGCGAAATTAGTGGTAATGGATAGCGGTTTTTCACCGTTTCGTTATTCAACTATCGGTAGTCTACACACATCCTAAGCTTCCTATCTTTCTTTAGAACAAAAAGGGCTAGGTAGCCTACTAGAGATGTCGATGGTCTGATATACCCTATCTCGAGGTTCTTTTCGAGATAGCTCCTCAATTCTACGTCTTGTTTCTCGTTGGTGTGGTATACCTTAAAGAATTTCAACTAGGCTCCATCCTTGAGTTTGATCTTATAGTCCTATAGTCCGTGGTCTAGCAGCCCTGTAAGGTGTTTTGCCGTAAACGCCGGGTATCCCTTATACTCGTTAGGTACTTATCCCGTTGCCGTGCTCTTCGCTGTACCTTCGTAGTACGCGAACTTGCTTCCGGACTCGATGAATAATGCTTCGAGTTCCTTGATTTCTTGCGCTGGCAGCTCGATGCTTGCCGCTTCCTTCCTACTAACCTATATTTCGTGTTTGAGCGTTCCGTGCTCATTGACTAAGACGATGGCGATAGTTCGTATCTCCTTGTTATATCGTAGACCGCTTCTTCCGGACTTTAGTGTACGTGCTTCCGTACTAGCTGTTTCCTGTAGCGGGCCCTCGGAGGGGGTCTAATTTGACCCTCTACTCTATTGTGGCTCCTGTGTTACGCGTTCTTCTATTGTGTTGGTCGGATACTCCCGCGTTCGCGGTCGTAGATAGCTATCTCCCTTCCAACTAATGTCTAGGTCGTAGTCCCTATACTATAGGCGCCCTAGAATCATGTCTTTAGCGGGCCCTATATCTACAATGTCGAATACCACTTATATGGTTTTCCCTACTACCTCGATATCGAGTAGCTCCGTTTCTCGCCGTGCCCATTGTGTTGGAAATGGTCCTTTGACGATGTATTCTTTTTCTTTAATCCTCTATAGGATTCTAAGTTGATTTACAAACGTGGGCGAGATGAGGTCCATCTGCGCTCCTCCGTCTACCAACGCGAGGGCCTCGTATTTTCCCCATCGCGCTATGATTTAGAGTCTATTATCTGGTTTGTTGCTTCGTATAGCGGCGATTTCGCGCTCGTCCGCTGGGAGGTCGTTATATGGCTTCTGTTGGCGCTAGTTCTTCCTATACTGCGCGGCCTGTCTCCGTTGTTGCGGAGTTAGAGCTGTGTAGGCTCCGCGAGGAGCCCGGAGTCGTTTCCCAAACTCTCGTAGTATATCAAGGCGTCCCTATCCGCACCTCGGCTTGCGACGTCGATTGTTTGGTATTCCTAAAGCTATTGGACTTCTTGTGGTTTGGCTATCTATAGCCTTCTCCGTCTTATCTTCCTCGTAAGGAGCTGGTTTTTCCACATAGTGTATTCCTCTAGTTTCTAGGTTATATGGAACGCGTAGTCCGTTGTAAGGTAGTTCTTTACGTTGAGTACTCCTCTACATGCGTACGGCCAGGTATTCTTAGGTCTAATCCTTAGTCTTCTGTTGCTGGTCAACCCTATATCCTATAGCAACGCTGGTGGTACGTGCCTATGCTCATATACCTATATCGTAGGTAGTAGTTGACCGGCTTAGTCGTGGTTTCGGATAGGCTAGTGGTCGACGTGGAACTTGCTTGCGAAGTGATATCGGCATTCGTGTGCGATATACTGGAACTATGGGATATTATCGTGGTGTCGTGCTTCGGGAGCTACCTATGGGTGGTCCCCTTCCATTGGTTTGTATGCGTCTATCGCTCCTCGGAGGCCGTGGACCTCGAGGTCCTCCGTGTTCCTTCCCGAACTGAGGTACTAATTCCGTGCCTAGTACTCGTTCCATTCCTGAGTTCGTCGCCCTTTTACCTGTCGTTCTTCTTGCGCCTGGTAGTAGACGTCTCGAGGGCGCTTAACCCCTTCGACGTCGAATTCCGTGGGATCCGTAGGCTCGTCCTATAGAAGGACGTCGTTTTGCGCGTCGTGTAGGTCCTGTATTCCCTGGAATACCCTATCGAGGGTCGTCCCTACTTGCTGCTATTCCTGAACCGATAGCTATACTTCTTCACGTAGTGTGTCGATTACTTCGTTGAGACGTCTATACTTGGCGTCCCTGATTGCGAGTGTCGTCTCGAACTCCGATTTTTTGTGTTCGTATTCGGCGTATAGCTAGTCGTACTACGTCGTTCTTTCTATAAGGGCTTCTTCGAGCTCCTCTTTTTCTTGCTCTAGCTAGTGGACTCGGTCTCGTCTCTCTAGTACTTGGTTTTGTAGGTACTAGATGTTGGGTCCCCTGCCTTCGTCCTCGCTCCTCCTGGTTCTCTATATTCCGTTGTCTTGCTAGACTAGGTTGAAACCCCATCTGTTCGTAACTTCGGCGATAAAGGAGGGAGGTGCGACTTCTCCTTCGTCGTCGTTCTCCACTACCCTGCCGCTAATTCCTTCGAACGGTAGGAGTCTTGGCACGGGTACCTACGCGAATTCTTCGTCTAAATTGGAGAGTGTAGTATCTAGTCGATTCGCTAGTGCTACAAGGTCTTCGGAGCCTGCCTCGGATTCCGCTAGGGTTTCGGAATCCGTATCTAACTCTACCAATACAGCCTCGTGGGCGTCGGCCTGGTTTATGTCGTCCTCGAGGTTGTCCTGCGTGTAGCTGGCGGCGGCGATTTCCTTGATTCGCGTAGTCTTTTTAACTTCCTCGATAGTAGCGGTTTCTTTTCCAGGGACCGGTCGCCATTCTTTCTTACTACGGTATTCTTTCTTGAGGTGGCCTTTCTTACCATAGTTGTAGCAGGTGACGTTTGTCTTGTCCCTAACGCTGGTTTTCTTGCTCGTCCATTACGCTTGGGCGGCGTCGACGTCCATTAGTCCGGAGTAGTGTTCGCTAGCGGTACTCTACTACTAGCGCTTTTTCTTGTCGTTAGCTTTGTAGCCTTTACCGTGGTAGGTTTTGGCGCCTTTCTTCTACTACCTGCGAGCGTACTATCTTTCGTCGATGCGAATGGCTATGGCAATATACTTGTCCAGCGTATCGGGCTAGTCCTTCTAGTACAGCTCATCCTTAACGTCTTCCTTTAGACTATTATAGAACATCTTCTTAAGTCCTTCTTCGTTAATTTCTACCCTTATAGAGTCTTGTCGAAATAGAGCAGCGTACGCCATTACTAACTTGTTTTGTCGTAGCTTGCTAAGTCTCTCCTAGGTATATCGTTTCTCGTCCTTACTTCCGAATACCTTCTTAATTTCTTCTTTGAACTCTAAGTAGTTCCCGAAGACCTTTTTAGTAAAGGGTTGCCGATCGACCCCCTTAAGATAGTCTTCTAGTACCCCGGAGAACCATTTGAGCGCTTGGTCCTTGAGCCGGGTAGCCGCGTACCGTGTCTTGGATTCCTCTGTAGCGAACTGATGGGAGTTGTGGTCGATATAGTTACGCATCGCCGTAATCCATCCTAGCAGTAAATCCCTGTCGCCTCTATACTTGTCCGGCTGCTCCAGCTTGACCTTCGTCTTGGTAGGATCCGTGCTACTAGTCGTGGCCTGGGCTTTCTTGAGCTCAGCTTAGGCGGATGCGAGCTGTGCTTCCGTGGTCGCGAGCTTCCCTTCGAACGCCGTGACCCGGGCGGTGAGAGCTTGAAGATCGTTTCTTAGTTGCTGAGCGGGACTGGGTGCGGCGGGGGTGGCCATGATAACGTCGTAGTCGTCGTCAAACTCAACGTCGGAGTTGGAGTCGTGTTCGGAGTCGTGCTCGGAGTCGCGTTCGGACTCCGTATCGTTCATGGACGTATCGTACCTTCAATCCTGAACTATAATAGAGTTAAAGGGAGTTAGCAACGTGTAACGAACCTCTCTAGGATCCTATCCTATTAGGGTTCAGTATAAAGGTAATCCGCAAGGATGCTTAGGTTCGGTGCAGCCAAAGGGTGCACAACAATAACTTGTCTCAATAGTAGGCTTGCGAGCTTGTAGCGAACTATAGCTGTGATTGCTAACTGGAGAACTCCTAGAGCTCTCTAGAACGAGTAACTATATACTAGCTAATTCCTAGGTGCTCAGTGTGCTCAGTACTCTCTTAGAGACTGAGCTCACTGATTAGTGTTGCACCATCCTAGCTTCTTATTAGTGGTCTCATCTTGGTGCTCGGTGTGCTCAGTATGTCCTTGGCAACTGAGCACCCTAATCACCCCGACCACCTTTCGGCCTTCCGATTGGTTCCTCTAATGACTGGCTCGGGGCGTCCCGCGCCCCGGGGTTCCACCTATTGGCATATCCGTAACAGATCTTCGTAGGTGGTTGTTAGGTAATGGAGGAAGCTAGTAGGGTTACGGGTATCGCCTAGACCACCGCTCTCGTAGAACGTAGCTATCGTTGACTAGAGGGTATCTCCAAGTCGGGAATAGATATAGGTGAACTAGTCTACGGGCGAGCTAAGGAGGTAGCCGTCGGTGTGTAGCTTGCCTTCTATCTCTAGTCTCCAATTCCGGTATTTCTTCCGGTTTCCGTCAAAGCAAGGGGGGTTAGGAAGCATCATCTTCTTCTTCGTCTAACTAGGGGGAGACGGTGGTGTAATGTCGACTATGGGGGGTGCTGGCGATGTTGGGCTTCGAGGGGTGGCTACCGGTGTGGCTTACAGAGATGCGATAGTCTCTTAAAGGGCTTTAATATACGCCTAGTTTGCTTCTCGCTCTCGGGCCTGGTATACCTCCATCTCGGCGAGCCGCTGGGCCTGTACCGCCTGCCCCGACTGAATTGTGTCCAACTAGGCGGTGAGGAGCTATATTAGTTGGGCCAGCTAAGGGCCGTTCTCGTCTACATCGTTGCTGGTCGGCATCGCGATGCTTCTTCTCGTATATCTCTGCTATGCCTCGTCTGGTGGAGGACTTCCGCTATGCCTCGCCTGATGGAGGACTTCCACTATACCTCGCCTAATGGAGGGCTTCCACTGTACCTCGCCTAATGGAGGGCTTCCACTGTACCTCGCCTAATGGAGGGCTTCCGCCGTGCCTCGCCTGATGGAGGACTTCCGCTGTACCTCGCCTAGAGGACTTCCGCTGTGCCTCGCCTGATGGAGGACTTCCGCTGATTCGCTTCTCTGCAATGACGACAGAAGAAGGAAGCTTAGTTATAATGTAACGGTCTCAGGAGTGTATATTGCAACTATCTGATGACGACTCTACGAGTATAACTAAGCTTAGAGAAGGAAAGGAAAAGAAGGGAAAATGGCTCACGCGTCGCGTTGGCCTTCTTCTGTCCAGATGGAGACACTAAGTGTAAAAAGGGGTAAGCGTAATGGGGTTGTTGATAGGGCTGTCGATGGAGTCGTTGACCCGGCGATGTTCAGGGGTTTCTACCGGGGGTTAGGGTTGGCTGAGGGTCACCGAGGCCTCTACAGGGCTCAGCCCGTTACAATCACCACTTCAACATACAGGGCTCAGCCCGTTACACTTAGTATTTCCATCTAGATAGAAGAAGGCCAACGCGACGCGTGAGCCATTTTCCCTTCTTTTCCTTTCCTTCTCTAAGCTTAGTTATACTCGTAGAGTGTGACGAACCTCTCTAGGATCCTATCCTATTAGGGTTCAGTGAAGGTAATCTTACAAAGGATGCTTAGGTTCGGTGCAGCCAAAGGGTACACAACAATAACTTGCCTCAATAGTAGGCTTGCGAGCTTATAGCGAACTATAGCTGTAATTGCTAACTAGAGAACTCCCAGAGCTCTCCAGAACGAGTGACTATATACTATCTATCCTAGTATGCTCAGAGTACTCATTGCTCCAGCAACGAGCATACTGAGCACCTCATGCTCAGGGTGCTCGCTACTCCCTTAATGAGCGTCGTAAGCACTTGCTCATTCCCTTGGCATGGCCCTTCGTGAGCACCAGGGCTAACGTTCCATTGGCCATGCACCTACTCCTAATGATTGGCTCGGGGTATTGCCAGCATACCCCGCCGGCCGGCTACAGGCGGCCATAACCGTGACATAGAGTCGTTATCAGATAGTTGCAAATACACTCCTGAGACCGTTACAATAGGTGAAACCCCGGGGTATGGGACGCCCTAAGTTAATTGTTAAGAATACCAATTAAGGAGCTAGAAAGGTAATTAAGGTAATTAGTAAACTTGGTTGCTAAGCGTAAACTAAGCCTACTAGGTACTAGGATAAGGTTACCAATTAGAAGTAAGGATGGTTCAATAGTAATTAGTATACCTAGTTATTACGAACGGGCTGAATATACTAAGTACCTAGGAATTAGATAGGTATATAGTTACTCGTTCTAGAAAGTTCTAGGAATTCTCCAGTTAATAATTATAGCTATAGTTCGCTACAAGCTCGCAAGCCTACTATTGAGACAAGTCTTTGTTGTACATCCTTTGGCTGCACCGAACCTAAGTATCTTCGAGAGATTACCTTCACCGAAACTGGACCCTAACAGGATAGGATCCTACAGAGGTTCGTCACACCCCCAAATCCCCATTTACGGCCCATTCCCTAGAAGATACCTCGATAAAGTTTCGTCTTTTTCATAGGCGCGATACTACTATTCTAACCTAGGGTTTAGGTACACTTGAAGGATCGAAGACTATTACAAGTAGTTGAGTTACCTTTAGATAGCCGCTACCGGGTATTCGCTATTCAGACCGGAGGCGTCTTAAAGATGACAACTGTCGGGGCATCCGTTGTGTTAGAACCCCAGAGCGGGGTAGGCCAATTCTTTTGGTACCGGGGATCTTTTGTACTGTGCAGACCGTGTGGCATTGTCAAACGGATGTTCGAGCCGTGTCGCCAAATGCACGGTACTTCTTGGCCCACTCAACAAGCCAGTGCTCGTTGGCCAGGCCTAGGTCGGTAGGTATATAGGATCTTCTGTACTGTACAGGCCGTGTGTCATTGTCAAGCCCGGAAGCTTCATATCCACATAAGGATATCGAATGCTCGGTCCCGAGTTGTAATCCTCAGGCTGAAAAGCTATGTACATGTAGTCAACAGGTGCATAATTCGCTGCGACGCCCACAGTGAGGAGACAAGGTAAGCACTAGCACAACTCGATATTAGTGGCTGAGTCTGAAGACGGCTAATGAAACTCGGCAGGATGTGAGATATCAAAGAGAGAAAGTGGTACCAGATGGTTGGAGATGGCGTTGAAAGCGCGCAGAAGCAACCGAGCATGGCCAGTGGGCCACTCAGCCCGATGAAGAGCTAAGAAGCGGGAGGAAGGGCTGTTTGTGTCGAGAACGTCGGCGTATAAGAAGAGGACCCATCCCCGAACATTCAACAACAGACCTCAACAGCCACCAGAGTGACCAGACACATCTCGCATTGTCCCCCCTCAAACCTTCACTCTCCAGCGCTCACGGTGTCATCCCACTCAACACTATGCGTCCCGCCACCTACCTCGGCGCCCTCTTCGCCGCCCTAGCAGCAGGCTGGACCATCCCCGCCGACCAGCCCGATGGCGTTTACCGCGTCAGCTACGACGCCAACGGCACCGCAGCGCACACGCTGATCGCTCCACCCCTGACCCCCGAGGAAAAGCGCTCCCTCCTCCTGGCTCCCAAGCCCGCGCGCTCTCCACCGTCGCGCATCGCCGGCCGCCAGTCCGACGCCACCTACTGCGGCAGCACGTCCGATGCTGCCCTGCACCACCAGTCGACCGACAACGCCGTCCAGGCTCTCAAGAACCAGTGCAACCCCGGCGGCATCGCCTCCGGCTACGACTTCTACTCGATCGCCGGCTCAACGGTCGCCTACGTCTGTAACTTCGGCTCGACGTCGTGGACGTGCACCGTCAACGATCTCACCAACGACTACGCGCACATCACGAACATTTGCGGCTGGTACCAGTCTGGCTGGCGCATACGGTGGCCTGCGACCAATAGGGGTGCGCAGATTGGCTACGAACCTAGCTGGGAGAATTTCTGTGGTCGTGGAACTTCTGGTTGAAACGTACGACTGGCTCTGGGCTGAGTCTGGGTGCTGAGCAATGCCAGATATGACTATGGGGCGTGTCTGAAGGTCTAATAGCTTGTCGGCCAGTGGCTTTCTGTCATGTTTTCGCCCATTTCGTTTCTCTATCGGCCGCCTTATTTTGAATGTTTTCTCTTCGACTGGTCTCTCAGCGTCGCTCTCTACGGTCTCCCAAATCTCCTTTTCTTGTTGAGTACATATGAGTTTCGTTTCTCATTGGGTGGTGTTCTCAGTGCTGAGGGCATGCTACCAATCGATGCAGCCCAACGGGTACATACCTATACAAAAAAGACAATATTTTTGCGGCCAAACAATATGACATATGAACGTCGGCTCGGTGATTGTCGAGGCTTCCACAGCGGACGTTTGTTCCGAGTGCAATGCCAGGTCTTGAGACTTGGCGTCTTTGGCGTGTTTGGACGGCTGGCACATCCGCCACGTCACCATCATCAAGACCACATGAACCGAAGAAGTAAAGTAAAAGGCACTCCTTCTCAGGGCTAACTGCTAAGCTCTCCAAGGGATGTGAACACCAAGAGATAAATATCCGGCCCAGCTCTCCTGGAGCGCCTAGTTCCCGCCCAACCCTCCGATGTATCCATCCCCTGCATCGCTAAAAGAAAAAAGAAAAGAAATCAGAAACAGAAGAGGGAAGAAAAAGGCAATGAAGCCACGAGAAGCCCTAACACACCCCAAACACGCGCAATCAGCCCTCGTCCTATCCACGTTCTAGGAACAAAACAACCCTAAAAAAACACCACCACGTACCTCGGTGATCTGGAAACACCCAACCACTCAAGGCGCGAACCTAGTCGGCGGGAACACCATAGTAGTTCCGTATGATAGGGCAGTGGTATGAGTGTGAGAGTGACTGTGAGTGTGGGTATGAGTATGGGCCTGCGGCACAGCCACGCCGAAGTAGATGGGCGGCGGTGGAGGGGGAGCAGGGGTTCCGCCGATGTAGGTGATGGTGGTGGTCGGGATGACGACTGGGGAGACGAGCTGGGGACTGTTGGTGACGTGGTGTTAGCTTGCTAATAGTTTTGTTGGTTTATTATGGGTAGAGTGGTTGGAGGGAGTTGTAAGGTGGGAATGCATGCGCTTGTGATGTTTTGCGTACCCGCAGTAAGTCGTGAACATGGTCGGCGAGTCGACGAAGTATATCATTTCAAGGTATTGTTGGGTCGTTTGTCAGTCAGGTTGAGTTGATGGATATAGTGGCAATATGCCAGCGGTGATGTTAAAAAAACAACCGGTCGATCGGGTGATAACTCGGGGCTTAGTTAGTTGGCGTAAAGAATGGGTGCCAGAGCAAGGTGTTATAGGCACTTTGAATTTCTCTATGTAACCGTGCCAGCGTGGGCAACAGGGCACGAGTGGCCCAATGAACAAGTAGACTTGGCTCCCGTGACCTGGTTGTCTTCAGAAAGAACTCAAGTAGTCACCGAGTAGACCCCGTGGTCGATGAATAAGGTAAAGAAGGGATGAAAAACAAATCGAAAGGTTGTGGCCGTTTCTCAAAGCGGGGGCTCACGAGCTCCATATCGTGTATCATGGGGCTCGGGAACTTGGGGGTTGTGGCTAGGAGTCCTCTCAACCAAAAGAAAATGATTATCATTCAATGCGAATCAATGGCAACATGCTCGCAATGCCGAGTGAACTTCTTTTCCATTCGAGCCGCTCATCAATGACTTCATAACGGGATTGCGCCGGGCGTTATATCAATACACGATACGTTGTCCGGACTTCTCAGACAACGTGGACTGTAATCGTCTCGGCCAGATATTGGGGTTCAAGCCAGACTTCCTTTCCTTTCCCAACCACTCCACCAAGGGCTGAAGCCGGCGGTCTACTTTCATTTCGAGTGCTCCTTCACCATCTTGGCGGCAGCCGCAGCAAGGCCCTTTAGTGCATCACGGCGTTTGTACTTGGCATCTTCAATGACACCTGGAGGAAATTAGCTCCGGATCTCAGAACGGATAGGCACGCAGCCGCCTAGCACGGGGCTTACCGATGTCGGCATCGCTGGAGAACTTGGAAGTCCAGCGGACAAAAGTGGTGTCCTGGAACTCCCCAGAGGTGACAGCCCAGCAGCGGACGGTGCTCACGACACTCGAGTACGTCAGATTGGGCTCAGAGTTGATGACGCTGTACGTGATGAAGTGGTCCAGGTTCTGAGACTTGGTCAGCATTGTTGGTCACACACACATCACGGGGAAGCGAAGATGCTCACGCTGTGCTCGTCCTGCTTCACTTCGACCACACTGCCGTCCTTGAAGGTCCACCTAACCACGTCCGTCTCGTGGCTGGTTCCCTTGACGTGCTCGGCCTTCTCGATGGCGGGCCAGAAGTTATGGAAGTTGGGCAGCTTGATGAAATGCCAGACGTGCGAAAGCGGAGCCCGGATAACGGCACTCTCAATCACTTCGTTGGTGGTGGCGATACCCTTTCCACTAGAAGCCATGATTCATAGAGTATTGGCTTTTTCTTTTTTTTTTTAGTGTTGTGGGTAGGCTTTGATGGTTTGATGGTGTTGATCAGAGTTGGCAAAAATGGGAAGCGGTTGTAAAACAGTGAAACGTGAAACTTGTGAGGGTTGAAAAGCAACTGAAAGCCAAGGCATGAAGCCGAGTCCCAAAATTGTTTCTGGTTGCTTCCGCAAACGAAACCATACGATAATGTGCCTTCCTTCGCGAACTACGTCATTTGGCAGTCATGACAGACAAAGTCAGCAGGGTCCCTTCTTGCAAAGGAAGCATAATTGGCTGACACACAGCACGATGCGGCCTGATTGGCGCATCTCACCTGCCTGGCAGCTTGCTGCTGGAGCGAACAAGCCAAAGATCAACCAGCCCAGGGGGAGACAGCCATAGTTAGGCCCTGCCAGGAAGGGAGCCGTTTACCTGCAGAGCCTGCATGGATTTCCTCAGCGTTGAAAACAACATGCAAGTCAAGGCCATTCATCACCAACGATGGCGCCTTCAATTTTCAAGTCAGATTGGTCGGAGTTAAATTGAGACCCGCCACTCACCCCACAGCATCGCTGCCAAAAATAGACGGTGAGCTTGCACCACACTTCCAGCTCAGTTTTGGTGGCTTGCTCTCGCTCGCCACAGACGGGCTGGGCTGCAAGTCGGCCCGGGCTGAAGACAAACTCTCCGGCCCTGAGAGCACGATGCATGCAGCAGGACCAAACAGTTCGACCGCGGCTCGAGCGCGACAAACTGATGTGTCGTTGGTTGCTGGGCCTCAAGAACCTGACGAGTTCAGCCACAGCCACAGCATTTATTTCGGTGGAGGAAAAGGCGCGAATCCTGGCAAGGCACCGAGATATCGACCCCCTGCACAGCGCATGGTTGGCAGCGGAACTTTGGTGGTTGGTGGGACCTGGCCAGACTTTCAGAGACTTCGAGCTGCCCATCAGCCATCATCGCTGTCGGTTGTGTCGGTTGTGTTGGCTGTTGGGCTCGCCGACGAGATAAGATGGCAATGGCTTGCTGTTGCCATTCGGAAAGCAGAGATTCCGGCCATGTGTTCTCTTATTCTCCGTCCTTCCGGCATCGCCGTTGTGATTGGAGCAGGGAACGAGACGCCCCCGGAGGTTAACATTGTGGGGTGTTTTGCGTGACATGGCCCTGCCCGCCCGTCTGTCACCCCGTTGCCCGACAAGGTTCGACCCACACATCCCAGCTCAGCCTCAGGGCGGCGGCGCCTGGGGGGAGGGTCTGTCGCTGATCCAAATGCTTGATTGCTCTTTACCCGGGCCTGTCGCAAGGCTTCGCGTTGGGAATTCTCCCTGGTTTGTTTGTTTCTTTTGCTGTTACACATCCTCCTCGCTGCCACGTCGGTCCAGCGCAACTCGAAGGCAGCACCCGAGGCCAAGATCAGGTCGGCCATCGCATGTCGCAACCGAAGTAACCCGACGTTTGCTACCCGGCGGGCGCACGCAGGAACCGAAGTTCGATTCGCCAAGTCACAAAAGACCTCGAAGGTCTGGCCGCGCCATTGAATACCAGATCGATCAGCTGGGCGCTTCATTATACATACACACAATGGTCGGCTTTAGGCAAATACGGATTCTCCCGGCAGCGCTCGTAGCGTTAATCCTAGTCTCGTCGAGCGCTGCCGATGATGTGGTCGATTTCAGCTTCTACCCGGCCCCGGCGCGAGATTGTCTGTACAGCGCCGCCACCAGCTCCAAGTGCGAGTCGAAAACGGTCGCTGAGACCAACGCGTGCTTCTGCCGAAATGGCGGGGACTTCATCACAACAGCCGCCGCCTGTATCGGCCAAGCGTCCCAGGGCAGTCTCAGAACGGTGTACCGGACGATGCGAGATGCATGCGACACCTCGGATACACCCATTAACGTCACCGAGGGCGAGTTCATGCAGGCTGCCGAAGGTCCCTCCTCGACGACCTCGTCGACAACGTCAGCTTCCAGCACGACCAGCGCGACCTCCGCAACGAGCACAGACCAGACGGCCACCTCGACCACCGGCACTGGCACGGCCACCGCAACACCATCCTCAACCCCTCCGCCGGCTGAAGAACAACAAAGCGGATCCTTGTCTACCGGCGTAATGGCCGGAATTATCGTCGGCGTCATCGGGGGATTGGCGATGCTCGGTGGACTGGGATACTGGCTTTTCAGGAGGGGGAAGAAAGTGGGCGAAGAGTCGCACCCGATGCTGCCACAGCAAGGGCACGCGTCGATAGGGCCGTCTGGGCCAGACTCAACTGCATACTATGGCAGCCCGCCAGATACGGGGGCCTGGCCGAAAAAGGACTGGGGCGGTTCTCCTGACCCCAGGATCAGCGGGCACACCAGCGGTTTCAACTGGGAGTCGCCTTCGCATCTGGCATTCCCTAGCGCAGCGCTGGCGCCATCACCCCCGCTGCCGATTCAAGAGCTAGATGGCTCTCACCAGTTCCGACCGGGGTCGACAGAGGCGCCGGCCGAGATGGGGGGTACACCTGTCGTGACGACACCACCGCTAGCGAATAGCCAGTTCCCCCAGCCCTACAATTCCGGGCAACCGTACCCGGCGCATGGGTGGAACCAACCACAACCATAACTAGCGGCCATTGCTGCGGCCGGGATGCCAGCAGAGACCGGCGGTGAGGCGGATGCGATACCGGGACTTTCGAGGCGGGATATGGGGTTAAATCAAGGAAGGTAATCATGACGGTGGCGATATGGGACCTCATCTTTCTACACTAGCATGTGTGCATGTACATCCGGGTGGTTGGGCAGCCGGCATTGGGTTGGGACGAGGGGGGGGCGGTCAACCGACCCCACGGCACCCTGGCAGCGGTCGGCTTCTTTTTCGTGCAGCGTGGGGTTTTGGTTTTTGGTCACAAGGACAGCGTCTGGACGGCGCTTTTGGTCGGACCTGACTGGGCGGGGAGCGAAAGGGTGCGTGGAGCAAAGCATCTGGGAGTTTTGGAATTGAATACCCTGATTTGACCGTTCACAACTCACCAGCATATGCGGGCGCCCTGAGACCGGGGGTTTTTTTGCTCAATTGCAAAGCTGCAGCATGCCATCTGAAGGGCCATCCGACCAGACATGGAAGAAGACCATCTGCGATCTGCATCCCTTAGGCGGGCAATCTGTATCGGCCGGGCTGTATGTACGAAGTAATCTGCATGTACGGAAGCATCCCCGCCCCGAACACTTACAGGCAACATGGATAGCGGCATGGGTGGCAAGCAGAGTAATCCGTACCCATGGCCGCATGGATGGCATGTAGCATCGCTGAAAGGAGGAACACCTCATCGTGATCTGGACAGTTTGCAGCGCCCCTCACAGGCACATACACAGGCACACACCGGCACGCAGGGCAACGCAGGGCACCACACACCACCCAACTAAAAATAAGGTGTCCATCTCATCAGACGGCCCGGCCCACAATGAGGCAGGGCAAGCATCCACCTCTGCGGCGTCGGGGCAAAGTTAACCTTGGTGGATCTCACCCCTTCGCTCTCGGCAACCCCCCGTTGGTTCCATCTTCGTCTGTTCTGCATCCGCCGCAACAGGCCCGAGGCGCCGGGTATATCTCCCGAGACACCCGCATCTCTGCATCGCTGCATCTCAAAACCATCAATCGTTAAACCGCAGAGCCACACACGCACCACTTAAACAACGCAAGTCTGCCGGCTTCCGGATCAACCCCGCGCGGGCAACCCACTACTCGATCGACCTGCATCCGGCAGTCCTACCTTGATTTGCGTGGGTTGCACAGTATCCGCGCTTCCCTTCTGTGTATGGCCTCTTTTTGGGCCCTAAACTGTCGGTGAAGGGATAGCCCAGTGAAGAAACCCACGTCAAGGCTACTTGTACCTCCCGATCTCCGGGTCCTGCTTCCGGTCCTTGTCCTCCCATCCCATGCCATATTGCCTCTTATAACACGAACCCCCCCCTGTTGCCCCTTACAATGTTTTTTGGATAGACGCCTGTTCCTTTCTTAGTGTCCGACCGACAACTTCCCCATTGCCAATTGGCCTCCCCCCTACCCCCTGTCTGGTTTCGTTGGTCTTGAAAGAACGCCGTCGGCCCTCCCCCCGATTTCATGGCTGCCGCTCTGCTCGGTTCCGGCGGGTGGTGGGACAGTCTGTGGCCTTGTTACAGCTGCTGCCGGGAGATCTGGGTAGGTTCGGGTGACACCAGATCGCTTTCTGCAGCCCCTCCTCTTCATCCCACCACCGTAAGCTGACATGCATATCGTAGATACCCTCCTCTGGCCAGTTCAGCCCCCAATGCCTCGGCGTTGTCGCCCACATCCCGTTCTGGGTTGCCATCCTGACAGTGACCCTCCGCTACGGGGTTGGCCCGGCCTGGTCTGCTTACCGGCCCGTCTGGTTGCGCAGGTTCAACGCGGAGCAGGATGACCTCTCGTCTACCGTACCCGATCAGGAGTCTGGCGCGGGGTCGGCCGGCCGGAAGGCCTGGACGGCTTGGACTCTGTGTCTTTTGTTGCTGACCGTGGCCGCTGCCGCTGTGGGAGCCATCGGTGCGTTGGCTTGGCCAGAACATGCGCAGCTGTGCTTGACGCCTGTTATCCCCTGTGTAAGTGGCCTACCCACTCACCGCATCGTGCCGAGGAGCTCCCGGGATAGGTGCTGACGGGCTGGTTGAAGATCATTTCAGGTCTTGTTTTGTTGGTCGAACGCCCTCGGGTTGTCCCGGGGGCTGCGTTTGTCATCAACAGCGTCCTGCTCCTTGTGGTGGCGAGCATTCTCGCGTTGATGCCTGACGCGCTCTCTGGCGGGTTGCCTCGCGTCGCTACTTGGGTAGCCGGGGTCGCCCTGCCCCTAGCATCCATCGTCCTCATGCTCAACATGCCCATGAGAGACCCCTTGCTGGATCCCACCGGTATTGCGAAGCCGTTCGATGAACCAACCGCCGCCCTCCGTAGCCCCGAGGACATCATCACTCTCTGGCAATGGATGACGGTCTCTTGGATGGGACCGCTTATCAAAATCGGCTACAAGCGGCAGCTTGAAGACGAAGACGTCTGGTTTCTCCCCTACGAGTTTCACCACAGCAGAGTCCACGTCCTGTTTCGGGAGCTCTCTGGTACCGTATTCGTCAGGCTGCTGAAGGCCAATGGCGTTGATCTCCTCATCACCACGCTCCTCGGCATTCTTGAGACCTCGCTCGAGCTGGCAGACCCCGTCTTGCTCAAGCAGCTGCTCGCTGCGTTGACTTCCGAGGAGCCGGATGTCCGGGCCGCCATAGTGTACGCCGGCATTACCCTATTCGCGAGGCTGGTCAAAACCCAGTCGGGCGTGTTCTCCCTGTGGTACGCCCGTCGCAACTACGAACGGTCCCGAGGCGAGTTAATCACCATGGTCCACGACAAGACGCTCCGAAGGAAGGCTTTCACCATCCCAAGTGGCCATGACCTCCCCTCAGGGCAGCCCGAAGACCAACAACAAGAAGATTCCTCCCCTACGCCGGGCATCTCCACCTCAACCACCCTCACCGACGACGAGTCCAGCAGCAACCACGACTCCACCGACGCCGATTCCACCAGCTCCCAACCCACCAAGTTCCAAAAGCTCCGCTCCCTCGTCCACCGCGGCTACACCAGCCTCAACCCCCAAACCACCCCACCACCACCACCACCCCCCACCAAACAACCCGACAACCCCCCCACCAACCCAGCCTCCACAGGCAAGCTCCTCTCCCTCCTCCGCAACGACTCCTACGAAGTCGCCCAACGCTTCTGGGAAGCGCCCCAACTGACCACCAAACCGCTCAACTTCCTCCTATCGCTCGTCCTCCTCTGGCGCATCCTCGGCGCAGCCTCCCTCTTCGGCATCCTCATCCTCCTCGCCGGCATGGCCTTCAACGTGCTGCTCATGCGCCTGCTCCTCGCCATCGAGCGCGTGCGCCGCGAGGTGACCGACGCCAAGCTGCAGCGCACGACCCAGTTTGTTGAGGCGATTCGTCATTTAAGGTGGTATGCCTGGCAGGATGCGTGGCTGGACACGATTATGGAGAGTCGGAAGGTGGAGCTGCGCAAGAGGGTGCAGAGTAATGTGGTCGGGAAGGGGATTGCTGTGGTGAATATGACGACGGCGTATTTGTTTCCTGTGGCCGGGTTCTGGGCGTATACGGTGGTTAGTGGGCGGGAGTTGACGGTGGATGTGGCGTTTCCGGCGCTGGATTTGTTTGGCATGCTGCAGAATAGTTTGAGGGAGTTGCCGGATCTGGTGACGATTTTCTTGAACTCGAGGGTGGCGATGGGGAGGATTGAGGCGTTTATGCGGGAGCCAGAGAAGGAGGAGGATCTAGAGGGGGATCTGATCGGGCTTGGTGTGGGAGGAGGGCAGTTCGGCCCGCCCGGGGAGCTCGAGATCGTGCTGAATAATGCGACCTTCTCGTGGCCTGGGGCCGCGAAGAAGGTGTTGCGGGATGTGTCGATTACGTGCGGGCCGGGCTTGACGGTGGTCTGTGGCAAGGTTGGCATCGGCAAGACGGCGCTGCTGCAGGCGATTCTGGGCGAGCTGGACCAGCGGAGGGGCGACCGCATCGTGCCGGCCGAGATGATCGGGTACTGTGCCCAGACCCCCTGGCTCGAGAGCATGAGTATCCGCCAAAACATCCTCTTCTCGACCGTCTACGACAAGGCCCGCTTTGAGCAGGTCATCGATGCTTGTTGCCTGCGCGACGATCTCAACATGTTCCGGTGCAAGGATCTTACGTTGATTGGGGAGAATGGTGTTGGGCTGTCCGGCGGCCAGAGAGCTCGTGTCGCGCTGGCCAGGGCTGTCTACAGCCAGGCTCGCATCTTGCTGCTTGACGACCCTATTGCGGCCCTGGACCACCATACAGCTACCGCGATCCTGAAGAATCTCTTCGGCGCGAAGAACTCGCCCCTGATGGCCGGTCGGCTGGTCATCTTTGTTACGCATCGTGTGGACATCGTCACGCCCTATGCCTACCAAATCATCGAGGTCGACAAGGGAGGCCGCGTAGAGAGTTTCGACAAGAAGGAGCTGGAGAACAACGAGGAGGAACTCGAGCACCTGGCCGAGATTGCTGAGGCTGCCGCCTCCGAGGGTGAAACTACGGCTGCCGTGGAAGAGGATGAGCCGATCCCCGACAAGTTCATCGAGGACGAGCACCGTGTCCATGGAGGTGTTTTGGCCTCTGTGTATTGGCAATACGTTAAAGCTGGAAAGCTTCGTTGGTGGGCTACCATGGTTGGCTTCTTCGCCTTGTTCCGCGCCGTCAAGATCGGGTACTTCTGGTTCCTCAAGGAATGGGGCGAGCAGTACCGGGCAACACCGGAGGGCGTCCCTCCCGCGGGTTTAGGCAACGGGATGGAGTATTTGCCGCCCGTGGTGGCTTCACAGCACATCATTCAACGGAGCGTGGCGGATCCCGGCTGGTTCGACCTAGGAGGTTACCTACCTCCGCCCAGCGAGGACGTCCGCCCCTGGCTCCTCGGGTTCTTCATCCTGTCTATGGTCCAGGTGCTCACCCAGACCATGTCAGACGTGGCACTTGTGGTCATCATCTACAAGGCCGGCAAGAACCTCTTCGAGAGAGCCATGCACCGAGTAACCAACGCCACCTTCCGGTTCTACGACGTGACGCCGGTTGGTCGGCTCATGAACCGGCTGACGTCGGACATGGGCACCATCGACGGACAGATCGCCGGACAGCTGATGTCGGTGGCATGGTACTCGCTCGGCTGGCTCAGCTCCATGGCCGTCATCTCCACGACGACGCCTACGTTTTTGGTCATCAGTATCACCATGACGGCCCTCTTTATCTTCGTCTTTGACCGCTTCCTGCCAGCCTCGCAGTCTCTGCGCCGCCTCGAGACCGTGTCCTTGTCACCGCTGTTCTCCAACTTCGGCACTCTCGTCGAGGGACTAACCACTGTGCGCGCGTTCCGCTCCGAACCCCATTTCCAGAACCGCATCATCACCAGCTGCGACGCCTTCCAAAGGATGGACCACATGTACTGGTGCCTGCAGACCTGGCTGCAGTTCCGCTTCGACCTGCTCTCAGCCATCAGCACCTTCACCCTGACCCTGACCCCCATCCTCTCGGGCCTGTCCAGCGGCACCATCGGCTTCGTGCTGGCCTCGGCCTCCAACTTCGTCCAGTCCACCCACAGCCTCTGCCGGCGCTACGGCGAGATGCAGATGCAGTTCGTCAGCGTCGAGCGCGTCGTCGAGCTGCTCGACCTGGACCAAGAACCGCGCGGCACCGTGCACCCCCCCGCCTCCTGGCCGCTCTACGGCGACGACATCGTCTTCGACAACGTGACGCTGCGCTACGCCCCCACCCTCGACCCCGTCCTCAAAAACGTCACCTTCACCATCCCCGGCGGCGCCAACGTCGCCGTCACGGGCCGCACTGGCTCCGGCAAGAGCACGCTTGCGCTCAGCCTGCTGGGCACGCTGCACCCGGACGCCGCCAACACCACCACCACCATTCCGGGCGGCGGCGGCGGGGGGGGGCGCATCAGCATCGGCGGCGTCGACCTCGCCACCGTGGACAAGCACGCCCTGCGCCGCAACATCACCTTTGTCGCGCAGGACCCCGTCCTCTTCCCCGGAACGCTGCGCGACAACCTCGACCCGCTGGGCGAGCGCGACGAGAGCGAGCGCGCTGATGTGCTGGACCGCGTGCTCCGGGGTGGGGCGTCGTCGGCGGCGGCGGCGGGTGGTGAGGTGGGTGGGGAGGGTGAGGTGGGTGGGGAGGGTGAGGTGGGTGGGGAGGCGGGTGATGGGTCGGGCGAGGCGGGCGAGGGGTCCGGGGCGGCGGCCTTCACGCTGGATAGTCGCGTTGATGGCGGCGGGAAGAACCTGTCACAGGGCCAGAGGCAGTTGGTGGGGCTGGGGAGGGCGATTTTGAGGAGGAGCCCCGTGGTGATTTTGGATGAGGCCACGGCGTCGATTGATGCCGAGACGGCGGCGTATATCCAGCGGTTGTTGAGGGATGAGCTGAAGCATAGTACGGTGATTACTATTGCGCATAAGGCGGAGGCGGTGCAGGATTCGGATTTTGAGGTGGTTTTGGAGCAGGGGCGGGTGTTGAGGGCTGGGCCGAGGGGCGCGAGGTTGTTGCAGCAGCAGGTTGTGTGATGGGGTTAAGGGGGTGGTGGTGTTGATGGGGGGGGTAGGTGCCAAAATGCAATGATGTTTTTGGATGTTTTTCTTTTTCCTTTTTTGGGCTGCAGAGGTTGAGTAGACTTAAAAGCATGTTTAACTGGGGAAAAGTCTTGGGCGTTTGAGGGAGATGGTTTAGGTTACAGATTACAGGAAATTTACGGTTTGATCCATTTGTTTAAGGTGTTTTACCTGTTTACCTCATGATGATTTGGGTTTGGACGTGGCGAGCTGAAGAGGCCCTGGGTTGTCTTATCCAACGCCACCCCCTTTCCTCGTGCTGCACAATTCATCTCAGCTCATTTCATTTCTTTGGTTCCAGCTGAGACTGGCTTCGTAGGGTCAACCACCGACCGGGAAATTCGTTTGTGGTGAGGCGGTATATCGTGAAACCAGATAGCAAGACCCACAGCCCGTTGGTTACGTTCCCGCCCTTGGCCTCGTCGCCGTGTCTCGGTCCATGGGTACTACTCTTCAACCAGGTCAATAAGGCCGTGGACGAAGGTGTAGCGTTTTTCTGGTGCCGAGCGAGGCCTTCCGAGTTAGCGTTCCCATTCCTCGCGCTCGGTTTAATGACAGGACTCCCAGGGTTCCTTATTCAATCGAGTGTAAGGTCGAGGATTGGCAACTGTGTTGAAAGAAGAAAGAGCGCCAAAAACGAAAACCAGTCCTCGTGTTGCTTCCATGAATATGTCTCTTTGAACGTGACCGCCTGTATTACTTTCGTAAGCGGTTGCTAACTCCAAGCTAATTATAGCTTTTCAAAGAGTCGTACCCCTGCTCATAAACCTCCAAGCGGATGGCGAACGCTGGAATCAAAACTTCCTTGTTTGTTTATAAGAATGCAGGGGCACGTCCCACCCAACCGATACAAACCTCACGCTGACATATAATATATTTCGAAATGTGGATAGGCGTGTGATGGTCTCCCATACGTACAATCTACCCTCTGATTAGACAAGGACAGTTCCACTGGCCCAGGGCTTGAAAACAGGTCATCGAGTCGAATGACATCAACAAAGATGGTTCCATGATGTGGACAGTGAGGCGCATCGGCAGCCAAGGCCGAGGACCCGCAGTAGGCGGCGGCGGCGGCCCGGAAGAACGGCAGATTCCAAACAGCGAGTTGGGCTTTGTCGGTTTGTTTTGGCACCACCAGGTACGGACGCTCAGACGTGCTGTAAAAAGAATTCAAAGGAACCCATGCGGTTATGTAGCCATGGTACTAAACCCAACCAAACGGCGGCCGCGCGATTCTTTGTTCTGGTCCGGGCTGCGAGGCACGATACGGCCAAGAACTCGGGGAAGCCAAACTGTGCTGCCGCCTGCAGGTACATACATGCTTTATACAACAGAGACCGACATATCTCATGGTCGTTTCGGCCCGGTCGAGAATGGGATGTGTTTGAGCGGTACCCTCCGTAACCCTCCGTAACCCTCCGTAACCTTCCGTGACACGGTCAGCTTGAGGTTTCATGTAGGGGTTGGGCACGTCGGCGGCGGCGCATCAGGAGCGTGGCTTCTTGTGTCAGCAATATGCACGGTTCCGTTGAATGAGAATGCCATGCCAGGCCTGCGTGTTGCAACTTGCGCCGCATTGTGAGATGTCAATCTTCGTTTCCAAAGCTGAGCAGTGTTCCTATTTTTGCGCATCGCGCAGTTATGTAGAGAAACTCAAAGGTAACACGAGTTGCAATCCTTTAACTAGCTCGGTAAATGCACAGTACATTAGTTAGTAGAGTTACGAGAAAAAAGAAGAAAAGAGTGAAATGGCCCAATCCCGAGCAAAACCGAGATGTCGACGTCAAGCGGGCGGTGTCGTGTTCGAGCTGGACTTTTTCAATAGTGGCAAGCCCCACCCGATGACATGGGCGTATCGGCGGTATCGCATCTTGATGGTTTCCCGGTTTCCGTCACCACACCAGAGACCAGTCACCAGAGGGATCTTTTCCAGGGGTCGATGACGGGCGGCAGGGAGTGCAGTGGGCCAATCGAGGCTGGGCAAGCCACAACATGCGAGGTGGTTGGGTGCATGTGGTCTCACTTGACTGGCCACTGGCCTGCAGCTCCGCGGCCTTCTGCCTTCCTCATCTGGGCAAGGAGAAGAAACTTTGACAGGCCCACGCTTGCCCGCTTGCCCGCTTGCCCGCCAACCCGCCTTGAGAGTGCTGCGAGTGCAGGCTGCGAGTGCACTGGTGCAGGCTGCACGGTCGTGGAGCTGCGATGAGGGCAGAAGGCGCGGAAAAAGCAGAGCCACTCCTTCTCGTGATTCGGCAACGCCGTCCAACGTTAGGGAATCTGGAGGTTGGCGCTGCCGTTCAGGCCCCACCATTCATTCTTCCAGTTCTTTGTGCTTTTCTGGTCGGTTCTTGGCTTCCAGCTGCCTTCCAGTCGCCAGGTTCCTGTCATTCATTTTCTGCACTTACCCGCCCGCCGGGACTAGCAAGTCACTAGTTCGGATCAGACGGCTTGGGGCTTGGGGCTTGGGGCTTCTCGGGTTACACGGCTCGGTTGCCACTCTCCACCTCGCTGCGAGTGCGCTGTGTGCTCTCGGCGTGCCCTCAAGCGCGGCTTGCGTCCGACGTTGCGCCCACGTTACTCCCGCAATCTCCACGCTTCCATCGCGTCGATGCAAGGATTTCCTCGAGGCCCTTGACTGGATTGACTGGCTTCCTGGCCTCCATCGTGAACGGGTCCAAGCTCCCTTGCAGTTTAGCCTGCCATCCTGCCGTCACTGTGGAGCGCGCTGGATGCTGGATGGATGAGCTGTGGCTCATTGTGGGTGGGTGGTGGCGGCCCTAGTCGGTTGCCCAGCGCCCAACAACGCCGCATCGAGCTGTGAATCTCGTATTCATTCCCGCTGCTTTGGTTTGCCCTCTTTGGCTGGCCACAATTCCACATCGGCCCATCCCATCCATGGGGATGGGGGGGGGCCGCACGGTCTTGGCTGATCTGTGAATCATATAAACTCCAGGCCGCCTCGTGTGCCTCTTTTTGTTACCCCTTCTCCCTCTCACCACCACGCATCACGTGTATATATATACTTTAATACGCCTTCGGGTTCCGTAGTCTCTCGCTTAGGTTCGCTGCATTTTGCAAGTCCATTCGCTCAAGAAAACAAACCGCCAATATGCGCACCACCGTCCTCTCCCTCGGCGCTCTCGCCCTGGGCCTCGCCAGCGCCCACGAGTACCCCAACTGCGTTAGTCGAATCTGCTTGTCAACGTATACAGTACCATCAGACACACTAACCCCAGATACAGGAGTCGGACAACTGCTACCGCAACCTGATCGACCCTCGCTTCGCTGATGAGGCCGTCTCGTGGTGCCCGGAGTTCCTGGCTGCCACCACCACCGAAGCTTCAGCCATCCCCACCAACTTCAACAACTGCGACGGCAACGTCAAGGCTGTGAGCTCCGCATGCTCGTGCATCACCTACACCGCCACGCACACCACTGGGGAGCCTACCTCCACCGAGGCTCCTGAGTCCACCTCGACCGAGGCCCCCGAGACCACCACCACCGAGGCCCCGGAGACCACCACCACTGAAGCCCCCGAGCCCAGCTCCACCACCACCGACGACGACGACGAGTGCACTGCCACCACCGAGGAGCCCGAGGAGTCTACCACTACCGAAGCTCCCGAGCCCACCTCGACCACCACCGATGATGATGATGAGTGCACCGCTACCACGGAGGAGCCGGAGGAGTCTACCACCACTGAGGCCCCCGAGACCACCACCACCGAGGCCCCCGAGCCCAGCTCCACCACCACCGACGATGACGACGAGTGCACTGCCACCACCGAGGAGCCCGAGGAGTCTACCACCACCAAGGCCCCTGAGCCCACCTCTACCACCAGCGATGATGATGATGAGTGCACCGCTACCGAGACCGAGACCGAGGCCCCGGAGACCACCACCAAGGCCCCCGAGCCCACCACCACCAGCGACGATGATGATGAGTGCACCGCCACCGAGACCGAGACCGAGACCCCGGAGACCTCGACCACCAAGTGGACCACCAGCACCATCACCACCACCACCACCCGCACCATCACCTCGTGCTCCGCCTCCATCACCAACTGCCCCGGCGAAGGCACCACGACCGTCACCACCGAGACCATCGTGACCACCACCGTCTGCCCGATCACCGAGACTGAGGGGCCTGAGCCCACCGAGACCGAGGGACCCAAGCCGACCGAGACTGAGACTGAGGGACCCGAGCCGACTGAGACTGAGGGCCCTGAGCCGACTGAGACTGAGGGACCCGAGCCCACCGAGACCGAGGGACCTGAGCCCACCGAGACCGGCGACGAGCCCGAGGAGCCTGAGCCGACCGACACCCCCTCCTTCATCCCCAGCCCCGTCCCCACCCTCTCCACCGCCTTCACCTCGGACGAGGTCGCCCAGCCCACCTCCTCCGGCCCCGCCACCGCCGGTGCGGGCCGTGCTGTCCGTGGTGTCGAGGGCATTGCTGCCATTGCTGGTCTGTTCGCTGCTTTCCTGTAAGGGAAGCTACCTAAAGTAAATGGTTAAATGGTTGAGTGGTCCGTCTCTTGGAAACTGGAGGCGGCATTTAGATGGCACATGCCTGCTGGGTGTGACGAGGAAATGATCCAAGACTGCGTTGTGTTTTAATCGGGCGGGATGTATCACGACTCGGATATAATAAGGTATCGATCGATACAGACCCCTGCTTTCGATTCTTGTATATAGCTTTATCGATATTATAATGGAATACGGGTTGTCGTGCTTGCTTGTCCTGGGCGACTCCCGGAATCTCCACCTTTGTGATCTGTTGTCCGCCGTCCATTTCGTTCTACATGTGACCTTATCCTTGCCCGTAGACACGAACTGTCACAGTGATGAACACGGCCCTGACTTTACAAGTATGTCAGGCGACAAGCAATGCAGCGGATGATCTATCATCGATGAGCCAGCTGTGGTTTCGTTTCGGCTTGATTTTAGAGCTTGAGGGCCTCAGCCCTCTCCCTGCATGTCGGTGTGAAACGTTAAACGGTTAATCAGCGGTCGTTGGTTCGAGAACCGTTTCTTCCCAACAACCAACGGGAAACATATTTGGAGCTGTGACCAGCCTGAAAGTTGAAACGACGCACCGCCCCCTAAGCACCCCTCCCGCTCCGAAGAAATCGTTTTGGGTAGCATCCTGCGGTTTTCCGCCCTCCCCCCACCCCCCAGCATCCAGAGAGATGGAACTCGGCTGCGAAAAGGGGAGACTACACAAGTACCACAAGGGTGGCTTCTGCCCTATCGACCTCGGGGCCGTATTGCCAACCGCTTTATTGTCTTTTACAAGATTGGCTAGGTACAGTAGCTTTGAGAGACTACTAGGGGCCCAGGGGCCTACCCCTACTCAATTTCTTGGGACATCTTGAAGGCTAGTTACGAGGCTCTGTACGACAAGGATTCCAATCTTAAAGCTGCTTGAGCCGCTGAAGCTTCGGCAGATCTACCTCGTAATCAACCGACGAAGCTTTCGCTACTACAGTCGACGGGGCGGCTACGCTTCAACGAACGGCCTTGCCTTCTCATGCCCGCGACGAGTACGCCACGATGCCCATCAGCGACGGGCTGCTCAGACTTCAGGACAGAGGGAGGGCCAGTATTCGGGCCAGCGTCGACGATGCCTGGAATAAGCTTAACGAGTACTACACAAAGCTTGCGGATTGCCCCATATTTACTGCAGCTGTCATTCTAAATCCATACCTCGACCTTCGGTGGCTGAGGCGCCATTGGAGAGATCCTGAACAGCATGAGTGGCTCGTTGCTGCGAAAGATGGCCTCAAGGAATACTTTGACCACTAATATTACAACTCTGATGATCCCTAGCCTCAGGGTCAATCTGTCTGCCGAGATTTGGGCCGAGACGACGATGCTTACGAGGCCTTTGTCAACAACGGTGGCAGTTCCGATGATGATAGCGAGGACGAGATTGACCGGTACTACAACATAAACGGTTGGGGCAGCGTCGATCCGGTTGAATGGTGGATCAGTAATAGGGCTTAGTTCCCAAGGTTGTCTCAGATGGCCCTTGACATTCTCGCTATTCCAGCTATGGCAGCTGACTGCGAGAGGTCCTTTAGCATCATCACTAAGCTTACTCTGAGCTCCCAGAGGCATGTCATGAAGTGGGAGACTATCGGGATGCTTCAGATACCGAAGAACGGGCTTAAGAACGGCGATATCGTCATCGGGGGAGCCATGAAGGGTAGTATGCCGCGTTGGGGATTGATTAAGAGGCAGCAGGGTTGTGAATAACTGTATTTATATGTCAGATCAGATCAGATCAGATCGATCAGATAAAGGGTCGAGGGAGTCAGTCAGTTCAGATCAGGAGGGCCTGACTGGACTGACTGGTCTGCGAGAACCGCTGCCTACAACCCACTTGTCTTTGCCTTTGCCTTTGCCTGTTTTCGACGAACCATCTCTGCAACGACATTATCCTCCAACCGCTGAGCATCGCCCCGCGAGAATTCTGGTGGCGAACCCGCCTCGGTTGCGCATTTCCAGCCTACGTACGGATCCTTGTCTCGGCCCAATCCTAGCACCTCCCTAGACTTCTTTCGGATATGGGCGGGGATGTTGGTGCCTTCGGATAGCCTGCGCTGTTGCGACTCGAAGATAAGCTCTATGGCTCGTAGGAGGGTAACCTGCGACAGAGAGGGAGGAGTGATGTCCTTCATGCGTTCCTTGAGCAGCAGGTAGAAGGAGAGATGCCGATTGCTGCCGCTTAGATCCGTGTCTTGCAGGCTTAGCTGATATGACGCAGGGTAGAAGCCAGCAAGTTCCCAATAGATAATGGCGGTAAGCTTGTATCTCGTTACTCCAGCGGCGCTTCCGGTAGACTAGAGGATGAGATTGCGAGGCGTAAGGTCGTTGTGGCAGAATACTGCTTCTTTCGGCCACTGCTCCATGTCCGAGTCGCCTACCGTAGTCGAACCAATATCTTCAAAGTCGGACTTGATCACGAGTCCCTTAGACTCCGCGATAGGTTGAACCGTGTAGAAAGGTCGCTGCAACTTGAATCTCTGCTCAATAGAAGATAGCAAAGAGGGCCCATCGTTCAGGAACCCCGTAGAAGGCCCTCCAACGGTAGCCTTCTTGAGGATCTCTTCGCTTCCTTCACCAAGTGCTCGACCCAGAATCGTCTGGACCTTGGTATCAGACAGTCGCACGGAATACAACTTCGATAACGCCTCAGCGATGGCGGCGGTGACAGATTCCCGGCTCCTCGCTCGTCATCTGGCCCCATACGTCCTCCAGGGTAACTCCTTCGATAAACTCCATAATACAGAATTGGAATTCCCTCCCTTGGTCCTTGGCTGCGCTACCGACTTGCAGAGTCTCCGGGACAAGAAGGGGAATGCAGGTGGCAGCGATTTCCTGCATGGCAGCAACCACGGAAAAGTGGCTAGACTTGCCATTCCGAGCCTCCAACCGAACTACGCGTGAATGCCGCCCGTTTTTGAAGGCTTCCGGGAAGGCGGCGGTGAAGACGCATTTGTCCCAGTTCCGGAGAATGGTCGAGACTGAGGAAGGCTGGTTGCTGCCAAAGATCTGCCTGAGTATGCTCTCATCCAGGGCCACATCGCGATCGGCCATTGTGGGCCGAAGCTTGAGGGAGAGGGTTTCGCGGTGTTCGTGTGGATTAGGGCGAGGGAGTTTGCAGTTTGCAAAAGTGAAGGTGTTTGCAATGCCTGAGGTATTGCCCTGTATTTTGTGTGGTCGCACGAGGGGCCATTCTACTTCCGTTCCCGGCTCGGGGACGCGAACCAACTGCGTCCAACCTTCGAGCCTTGGCCCTTGGACCTTGGTGCTGGCCTGGCTCGGTTATACTGTTGTGGCCTCCCTCCTCTCCCCCCCTTTCCCTCTCCCCCCCAACCCCAGAGCTCCCTTCCTCTTCACCTTCTCGTCGTTCTTCCTACTCCTAACGCACTTTTCAACCCACTATGACGATAGAACAATAGTCGCGCTTCTCCGGGGCGGACCAGGAAAGTGTTAATGTACTCCTCTAGGCTTATACGGTCAGTACAATCGAGGAGGGTGGTAATGAGAAGCCCCTCGTTGCTCCGGATACGAAGGTGGAGCGCGATAGAATATAGGAAGCTTGGACCGAATATATCTTCTCCCCCTCTTGCCCTAGGATTCCCTAACTTAAACTAAATCTCGATATCAAGCTTGGGGCAATATGCTAATGTGTTACTAATTTCTATTACTTTTCTTAAGTTTTTATAGACTTACTAGAAAGAAAGAAGGTGTAATGGATAGGTACAGCGCTCCCCGGATATATATAGTTTACTATCGAGCCCTGAAACTGGTGCTAACTAAGTGAAGCTATGGTAACTAACTAGTGGTTTTGTACAGTAAAATGGAGGGCCCAGGGTTAGGGTTTGGACCCCCTGGGTGGGCACGTGGGTGCCCCGCATTTAGATTAGATAAGGAGCATCGCGTGCAGTCTGCAGTGGAATTACTTCCACGGCAGCCATCGCGATGCTTCCTTTCCGAAATACATCGCCTTTTCCACCACTTTTCGTTGTTCTTAATTGCGGTCACCCTTATTTCAGATACTTTTCGTATCAATAACCAAACGATAGTAGTTGGTAAAATGCCTAGGTAGCTTGGATGATCGCCTTGGTGGGATCATCCTATATATAAACCCAACCGGTAAACTAGGCCGAAGGTTCGGTACAGAAGAGGGTCGTTTTACTTGGTTATTGTGAGATTGGCGAAGCAAAGGTATAGGGAATAAAATGGGCTATATAGAATGAAGAGAGGAAGCTAAGATGGTATTTAACTAGCTACCTTAGGTAGACAAGCAAAGAGGTCAGACTCACACCAGCCCTAGGCAACTTGATTGTACAATGATGTTGGTCACGCAGTTCAGATGTGTTCGGGATGTAAACGGTGGGTGGACGAAACAAAAGCGCGACAGGTGGAACAGCAGGGTGAGTCAACCCGTGAACGCGCGCCACAAGCATAAGGTAAGCGAAACAACAACATAGCTCGCTATGAAGTGGGAGAATGGCCGATTTCAAACATCACAGCGTTCGGTTCATTCGAAAGATTGGGTGAGAAATACAAGGTTTCTTTCCTACTGTATGCAGTACTACGAATGTGTTGACCAGAAAAACTATCGGGTGTCATCATCCTAGATATTATTCTTCTCTTCGTAAGATAACGCTAGCTTCCAAGCTTCTCCATTAAGCTCTTCAACCTCTTGGCCGACCTAGCAATAGCAGCATCTTCGTCCGTTTCAAGCGGTATCTTGATCGTTCTCATGATGCCCTGCCTTCCGATGACCACAGGCAAACTAAAAGAGCAGCCGAACTCGGGTTGGAAGTGGCTGATGGGCTGGACATCCCCCCGGTCCAAGCTGATAGACGCACATATGCTTGCCACGACAGAGCCGACCCCAAACGGTGTAGCCCCTTTGGCGTAGAAGATACTCTCTGCCCTCTCTTTGCACTCTGCGGCCAGTTGGCCGTGTTCGAAACTGTCGGGCGGGACCACCTTGTGGAGCGGGATGCCGTTGATAGTTGCCGACGACCATGCGACGACCTGGGAATCGCCGTGCACGCCCAACACAGACAGTTGGATTGAATTGACCGCCACCTAGGTAAATACGACGATAATTAGTCCAAATACTGTAACTGAAGTTGGTGAAGTTGGTTGGTGCAATGGGTACTAGTAGTAGTACGTACTCCGGTTTTGTCTGCTAGTAGACCACGAAGCCGCACCGACTCGAGGAACGTTCCCGAGCCAAAGACCTGGAACTTGGGGAGCCCGCTAAGTTCTTGAGCGATCGAAGTGAGAATATCGACCGGGTTGGACACGACAAGAACGATTGTGTCGGGTCGGAACGGCGTCATTGCCGTCACCACGTTCCGGATCACCGAGACGTTGCGATGCATATGCTGGATGCTGGTTTCGCCTATGAAATAATATTAGTTAACGCCAATGGAAAGGTAAGCAATAGCAAAAGGCCAAGGTCTCTGCCTCCATCCCCCCTTCTGGATCCTGGCTTACCCAAGCTGTACCTAGACCCTGCAGTAATCACCACGATGTCGCATTGGCCTGCCTCATGGTGCGTGGCCCCACGCACACGCACGCGGCCGCCAGAGGCATAGGCAACATCAGAAAGATCGCGGATCTGAGCGTTTCGCAAGTTAAGCTTGACATCAACCAGGAGTAGCTCGCACTTGGTGGACCCGAGGATAAGCGCATACGCAACGGCGCCGCCCACCTGGCCGACGCCGACAATGGCGATCCGCAAGGTTGATTTGGTGTCTTGGGGAGCCATTTTGATGAATCAACGCTCGGCTGATCCCCCACGCTACTAGGGAGATAACGACGAGTACAAGATCATAACGCGGACTCATGGGTTGGGGCGGGGTGAATAAAATACGGGTGGCTCTGGTGCGGCGTGACGTAACGTGACGCCAAAGTCCCTGGTTCTTTTAAGGTCTCATTTCCTTGTCAAAGCCTGTCATAATGAGGTCAGTATCGTGTTCACCATCATTCCTCAATAACAGGCAGCCCATTAGACAACGTGACCCACCAACCGGACAACCTACAGGCCGATTGTGATGACATAAACACACCACTTTCCACGCCGACTTTCTCACTCAGTTCTTATAGTCTGTTCAAATCTTAATCATGACGAATATCAGAGAGCAGTGTATCCAATCAGCGCCTCAGGACATTCAGAATGGCGCTTCCCTACGCGCAGCCTCGAGGCAATGGGAGGCGGCGCTGTCCGACCGTGGACTTGTGGTTGTTTGGCTTTTCCCAACAACTTCAGCTGTGAGGCTGCCCCGGTTTATAAGGGCCAACAAGATGGCGTACCCCCGATTAGGTTCACCGACGACCACAAAAGGATGCAGATTGCAACCTTTGCAGGGCAACACGGCAACAAGGCGAGAAGGAGAATATTAATTGAAGCCGCTTATTCCGCTAGACAATAGCTACGTACCAGAACAGAGAAACGGCAGAGAGGTGTGCTACGATCCGAGCTCGGAAATGCCAGGGTCTCGCCAGGGGACCACGTCCTCTACGTCATCAGTTTCAGCAGCTTGAGGATAGCCTCTCCCATGTCTTTGTCAAGCACGTTCTTGAGCTCGATAAAGTTATTTATTGATTCATTGTTCCTACACCGATATGCCCGTGGCTCGATAAAGTTGCCGCACGCCGGTTTCCGAAACAGATACAGCCCGTCCCAGCTCTACGCCCTTGATAGCTATACGTATAGGCTTATAAGCAGGGTCGAATCGCCGTACCGCTGGAGTGGCAGAGTGGATACCTTTAAGGTTAATAACCTAGTATGTCCGAGAACTGCTTTCCCTGGCTCTTCTAATCCGTTATAGTAAAGGCTGGTATATAGAGAGGCCCAGTTCTATAGATAACCTACCGAAAACCTAGCTTACCCTATTATCTAGCTTCCTTACTCTATATTTGGCTCGGGATAGTAACCGCCTTGCTCTTAATTAATCAAGATGGTACGGTTGGGGAGCCTTGGGATAGTAAGGCCCGCGCTATCCTGAGTATCCTCCGACTCGAGGAGCACGGCTACGGGGGGTCTAAGATAGAGAGTTACATCGCTAGCGAGTAGTACTACAAGTGAGATCGGGGAAGATATCGGTGGCCTTAAAAGGTACCCCGTTAACTACCTTCAGCCCGACAAACTAGTTACGAGTTACCACGACCGGTATACCTTGGGTGTGGAAGAACAGGCCGGGGTCGGCAGCTGTGAGTCGTCTCTATAGGGGAGCACGTGGTATAGCTCCCCTACACTCAATCACTTCCCCGACTTACTATCGTGCTGGGCCACAAAGATGGAGATGCGTTTACCGTGGGCACGAGCCCACTGGAGAACGGCCGATATATTCAGGTCCCACCGGCCTTGGTTTAGAGGTGTGATGGCTCTCAAACCATCTACGAAGGAGGACTTGCACGACGGTGTATAAAGGCGGTGGTATAGCCGCTGGAAGTACAGATCGGTCTGCTCGTCTTTGCGTAGGAGCTGAAGAAAGCCCCGCAGCCTTGGATAACCGGCCGCGTGGACCTGTTCGCGGAGGATGACGACGGCCGTGAACTGGAGGAACACCTTATGTCATGCCCCGGCAGCTCGGTGGTCCTGACGAGACAGATCCCTGGCCAAGAACTTCGGTACATGTATCCTTTGCCGGCCCTATCGACCTGGATACCTTCCACATCAAGGAGGGAGTCCGAGAACTGCTTGCCTTGGCCCTTCTGATCCGTCATGGAAAAGGCCGGCGTGCTTTTGGAAGACCAACAGCCACTGACCCAAGTTGTCACACACACACGAATAGGAATTCACAAGGCTGAACTTGGGATTCTAGGAGGCTCTCCCGAGGTCAATCTCAATTGTCTCTCGTTTCTCCCCCTCTTCTCTCTGTAGGGGGCTCCAAACTCCGTGATATGTCTCTACGAGTGGCGATGGTGGCACCGCATGCAACCGCACCTGGCCTAAGCCGAGTGATCTCTCGGGCCTAGGTCGACCGATCTCTAGCCACCAAGCTCTAGGCCTTGACCCATTGACCCTCCTGTGCTCAGACCTCCTGATCTACCTTCCGACAAATGTCCGATCTCACCTACCTTAGGTTCTCAAGGTGTTCATCATGCAGGCCTCAAGATCGCTTTAAATTGAATAAAAGCATTTCATTCTTTTTTTATTTACCCTCAACTCTTCTCGTAACTCAGATACAATTCAGAATACGGGGAACCCACAATTCCCGCATAAGCCCGATTCCGGCGTATCCTCCATAACACTAATTCACCGACGGCACAACTCGTTTTTCTCAGTGCATACATTCATGGCGGAAGTCTACAAGATGAACTCCGTCGACAGTGCCGGTACTATGATCCGTGGTTTCGAACATCTGACGCGCAGTGATGTCGCCTTAGTCGGCGGCAAGAATTCCTCCCTCGGCGAGATGATCGGTGCCCTTGGAACTAAGAGAATCCCCGTGCCACCTGGTTTTGCAACGACTTCAGACGTGTATTGGCAGTACATTGACGCGAACGGTATTCGGGAGAAGATAGCTACGCTGGTCGCGGAATGGCAATCGGGCAAAGCGAGTCTTGTCGAGACCGGCCATGCGGTGCGACGTCTGTTCCTCCGCGGTACCTGGCCAGAAGATGCGGCAACCGCAATCAGGACCGCCTATCGGCAGCTTTCGGCAAAAGCGGGAATTGAGAACCTGAGTGTTGCCGTTCGATCCAGTGCGACAGCCGAGGACCTGCCTGACGCAAGCTTCGCCGGCCAGCTAGAGTCTTATCTGAACATCACGGGCGAAGATGCACTCCTAGATGCGTGTCGCCGCTGCTATTCTTCGCTTTTCACCGACCGAGCCATCAGCTATCGTCAGACCAAAGAATTCGATCACATGAAAATCGCGCTGTCGGTTGGGGTGCAGCGTATGGTTCGCTCCGATGCCAGTGGCTCCGGCGTCATGTTTTCTATCGACACCGAAAGCGGCTTCAAAAAGATTGTGCTTATCAACGCGGCCTGGGGACTCGGAGAGAATATTGTACAGGGGACGGTTAATCCCGACGAATATCAAGTCTTCAAGCCGCTTTTGGGAGACGCCAGCCTGGTCCCGATCATTGGGAAGAAGCGTGGCGACAAGGCGGTCAAGATGATCTACGGCAGCGGACAAATGCGAACCCGCAACGTGCCCACCTCTAAAGCAGAGCGAGCCGCGTTTGTGCTTAGCGACAACGAAATCCTTCAGCTGGGCCGCTGGGCATGTACGATTGAAAAGCACTATGGGTGCCCGATGGACATGGAATGGGCCAAGGACGGCATCACGGGCCAACTGTTCATCGTCCAAGCTCGGCCGGAAACCGTACACTCTCGCCATGACTCTGCCATATTCAAAACTTACGACGTCGGCAAGAGGGGCCGTGTTCTTTCCACCGGCGTTTCGGTTGGCAATGCGGCTGTCGCAGGCCGCGTCTGCCTCATCGAAGCCGCCAAAGATATCGACAAGTTTATCGACGGCTCGGTTTTGGTGACGGGCGCCACTGACCCAGATTGGGTGCCTATCATGAAGCGGGCCGCGGCCATAGTCACCGACCATGGCGGCCGTACATCTCACGCCGCGATCGTCAGCCGCGAATTGGGCCTCCCGGCGGTCGTAGGTACAACTCATGCCACCTACGTGCTGCACACTGGCCAGGATGTTACCGTCTCCTGCGCCGAGAGCGACATCGGCTTCGTCTACGAGGGTATCTCCGACATTAATACCAAGACGGTGGATCTGACCGGGCTGCCGGCGGTGCGGACGAACATCATGATCAATCTTGGTAATCCTGCGGCGGCCTATCGCTGGTGGCGACTTCCAGCTGACGGGATTGGCCTTGCCCGCATGGAGTTTGTCGTCACCAACGCTATTCAGATTCATCCCATGGCCCTTGTGCACTTTGACCGGCTGAAGGACGCAGAGGCCAAGAGGGATATCGTCCGCCTAACGGCCGGATACGATTACAAGCCAGACTACTTCGTCGACAAGCTGTCACACGGCTTCGCGGCTCTTTGCGCCGCTGTCCATCCCAAGCCGGCCATCCTCCGCATGAGCGACTTCAAAACGAACGAATACGCCGGCCTCATCGGCGGCACTGAGTTCGAGCCAAAGGAGGACAATCCAATGCTCGGCTTCCGCGGCGCGTCGCGCTACTACTCGCCGCACTACAAAGAGGGTTTCGCGCTCGAGTGCCGCGCTATCAAGCATCTACGCGAAGTGATGGGTTTCACCAACGCCATCGTGATGATACCTTTCTGCCGGACGGTCGGCGAGGCGAAGAAGGTGCTGGAAGTTATGGCCGAGAACGGACTTAAGCGTGGCGACAACGGCCTTGAAGTCTACGTCATGTGCGAGATCCCCTCCAACGTCATTCTGGCTGCCGAGTTCGCCGAGCACTTTGACGGTTTCTCTATCGGCTCCAACGACCTGACGCAGCTGACCCTTGGCGTCGACCGCGACTCTGGCGAGCTGGCCGATTTGTTCAACGAACAGGACGAAGCGGTTAAGTGGATGATTGCACGGGTGATCTCGGCTGCCCGCAAGGCGGGCCGCAAAATTGGCATCTGCGGACAAGCGCCAAGCGACCATCCGGCCTTCGCAAAGTTCCTGGTTGAGGCTGGTATCAATTCTATTTCTGTCAGCCCCGACAGCTTTCTTGCAGTGAAGCAACACGTGGTTGATAGCGAGCGGACATGATTTTCAGTGTATTTATCTTAGGTTTGGCCCAACGTTATATATAAGGTAGTGCCCGAGAGGTCTACGTAAAGTGCATACGCAGTGCCATAGCCTACGGGGCCTCCAGCTTCCACCAACCGACAAACCCAGGGGCCACAGAGCCGAGGGGGCCTGCACAAGTCCTATCAAAGGCCCAGAACAGGAGCCTCCGAATAGTAGTAGGGGCCTACCGGTCAACCCCTATCCGATGCCTAGAAACAGAGGCTTGGGTGCCGCCACTAGACCTATACCTCAACAAACGGCTAGCCGACTTCGAGAGCCGGCTACAGAAACAGGTCCTACAGTCAGGGGCTGGGCCGGGGGCGGAACGAACTTCTACAGGCCACCTAATATCCGAAGCCTGTAACAAAGTCTATAAGAGGTTTAAGAAGAGGAGGAGAGCTCGAGGCCCGAGGCCTCGACAGGGCCCACAAAGCCCTACAACCACTGAAGCAGCCGCCGCAACAGTAGCCCAGTGGGCCACCCAGAGGTGGAAGATTGGGGGTGACAACAAAAGAGGGTCAAACACAAAAGAGGTGGTGGAACTAGCCTGGCAGGCCCGGTGGGAACGGAACCGGCAGGGCCAACAGGGCCCAGCCGACAGGATAGCCGACAAGGACCCCCCAGCTCTCCTTTTTACCAACAGGGCCCTAGAGAGGCACGAGGGCCTAACAAAGGCCCAGAGTTCCCTACTCTCCCAGGCACGCATAGGGGACATAGGCCTTCGGGACTACCTTTTCAGGGTTAAGGTGCCAGAGGTCTATACCCCCTTTTGCGCATGCGGGGAGGGGAGGGAAACAGTAGAGCACCTAGTGGTTTGGTGCCCCAACCCACCGTTACAGAGGCCGTGGGACTACCGGGAGGTTCGGTCACGACGGGACCTACAGACCGTTTTACGAGGGGTAGGGGCTCGAAGTGTCAGGCTTGTTAGGAGGATCCTTAGCTGGCTAATGGACTCTAGCCGGCTACCGGAGTATAGTCTAGCTAGGCGGTTAGAACTAGAAACGGTGGATGGAGAGGGCTAGAGGGCCCGGAGGCCAGTAAAGGGCCTCCTTTCTTTTGTAGTATGGTGGATTCAGAAGCTGTAGGCTGTGAGTGGTAGGCAGAGGTTTTCATCCGGCCTATACGGTACGGTTTCCTTTGTATAATAGCAGTAGAGGGACCGGCGCGCCCAAGGGCATATCGGTGTAGGAAATAATAATAATAATATTATATATAAGGTAGTATACAGTGCTCTCGTAATTACCTACCTACTTTGGGAAGCGGCAACATGGGTCAACGACTGGTTGGCTCTGATTTTCTTCTTCTCCGAGGGGGTTCTGCAGCGCCCGACAAGAGCCAAACCAGTGCTTGCCGCTTGAAGTCTAAGCGCAGCGTCGTATGACGCGTCCGATCGCCCATGGGCCGAGAGATGGAAGAACTCAAAGGAGCCACCCATCCAGGGCATTCACCCTCGGCAGCGGGAAGAAAATGAGGGCATCCTCCTTGAGACAAGTGACTCTCTCTCCCTTATGGATATTGGGGGGAAAAGATGTTAGATTCAAGGTGGTGCTGACTACCTGCCTTGGTGATGTTTGGACGGAAGAAATTGTTTATAGCTGAGGGCAAATCACTTTCAGGAATCTTCAAGTGTGCCAATCAGCCTGGCCAATCCACGCTCTATACGATTGCAGGGTAGGCGAACTCCTCTCGATGTTGGAGTCTCTTCATGTTGCCTCGCAGTAGCTGAAAAAGTACGCCGATTCTTCATCGCTAGCCGGAAAGATGGTTGTCGTTCGTATCTTTAACGATAATCAGTGCAATCTAGGATTTATACAAGAGACTGGAGTATTCGATCTCGACCTCCTCACGATGACGGCCCCAGTGCTGAGATCGATCCTCCAGCAATGAAAGATGATCCACAACCATGGCGTCGACGTTCGTCTGGAGCTCCAGTGAATACCCGGGCATAACCATCTGATCAAACCACACGCCCTGGCGGACAACCTAGCCGCGGCAGCGCGGCGATCGCAGCGGGCGCTTACCACGAACTCCCGCGATACTGGGTCGACCGGGAGGAGGGACCCATGACCCAGTCTCTCAAGGCAGAATTGCACCGCGCAGCCTAGGAGGCTTCGTGATACATGCCTAAGATACGACACCGGTTCCCTCGTTGGCCTCGTCGCAACCCGGTCTTCCCGGAGATCGGGCCCCCGGGCTCCATCTCGACAGCGGTAACGCATAACCGCGTCTTGGTTGCGTACGCTAACACAACGCGAGCGCAATGCATGGAAACCTGCTCCAGGTTACGATACGAAACCCTGAATTAAAGCCAAGGGTTTCTAGAGCCGGGCGATGGAGTGTTGGAACTCGCGATGACGTGGGTGTTGGGGTGGGGTGGGGTGGAGGGATGGGTGCTTGTGGGATTGGGGACAAATGTCGATACGTGTAGGGTTTCCCGGCGGCAGAGTCGCTACAAGAGTTGTTGGGTCGGATTGCTAAGGCTTATTGTGTATGGTCACGTAGCTCGATTGTCTTCGATGTCTATCGTCTATTTTTAAGATCAATTGCAGCTAATCTTCTATTCATGAACTCCAAAAAATCTTGACCGAGATTACAATTAAGTTATAAGTTTTACAACTGCACTGATGAGGGCGGCACGTGTTACAAGGGCTAGAATTCCAGGGCTTGAACAAGTGGTTGCCGGGAGAACCAGCAAAGCCAAGTGTAATTGATAAGAATAATCTTCAATGGCCTCAAGAAGTCTATGAAAAGAGAAAGAAAGGAATACGAGCTATCTAACATTCTGGTCCCTCTTATAGTGGGAGGTTATTAATGAAAATAGGAGAGGGTGTCTAACATGGATACCAATCAAATAGTGAGGCTAACCGGTGAGGAAATGAATGGTTATTAACTTCTAGAAACCCCGTACGCTAAGAAGTCTTGCTACCTGATACGGGAAGTCCCGATAATGGTCGGTGATAGTTGTATCCACGTAATAACTCGTATAATACTATCTCCCCCTTTCTCAAGCTCGTCCCCGAGCGATATCTGCTAATACTTTGGAATCTACTAGCTTGTTAAGGTGTGAGAAGTAGTATACTATCAACTTACCTGTCACAGGTGTGAACGCCGTAGTTGGTATCGTTTTGTATATTATGTGGTTGCACGAGGAGCTAAGTGTGGGAGGCACGACGCCCCCAGGGAAATGCCCTGCTGTGTGCCGCGCACGGGCCCAATTCTACAACCCTAACCCTCACATGGAACGGGCTGTGCCCGGGACAGAGGCTCTGCCCACTCTGGTATAATCCATTAAGGAAAAGCTTCGGAGTAGCGCCCGAGGATACGCCGTCTATATAGCTATTAGAGGATTAACCCTAATGGAGGAGTCTATATGACTATTAAAGAAATAGGAATAGGATGATTAGTAACCCCGGTATCTAATTAAAGTATTAACTAGAATTGCCGTAATAAATCCCGACAAAACGGTTTGACCCTCGCGTGTCTGCCGCTGACTGTAAAGAGAAAAACGGATAATTCGCGCTTCCGTATAAAACGGGCTCGCACTTTCACTTTCAGTGGCTAACTCTAGCGACAAAACCCTAGATATTGCTTCCTTGAAGTGCGCAGTTTTCACTCCTCGATCCGGATTGTACATGTATCTCCTACCTGCAGAGTAGTTGCCGAGTCAGTCTATGCGCTGGGGACTCGGGAACATGATTCCGGCTTCCCTACATTCTCTTATTCGTCTCCCCACCAATATAGTGTAGTACCTACTGCACCTTTTCCCAGCTTCCACAGCTGTGGATTCCCCCGTGGGAAAACAAGCGAATGCCCCCCGGTCGATCCCCTCGTGGCCGGACGACTCGACGTCCTCTCCCACTTGCGGCTAGGGTGGTGGTAGTTGCCGCTGCGCGTGTAATCGGCCCTGTTCTCCTCAGCGAGAACAAGAGGTTGCGATTGCGGGGAATTCCAGGTTCCTCGGACTCTTCTTATTCGGGACGGTATTGGCTCGACTGACGCGACCAATAGGGAGAATATCTGTGTTATGCTTGCTAAGCTGCTATGGCAGTTCAAGTTAGGGATGATATTCCGTGTAAGCAAGTGCCGGGTGGGGAGAGTTTGTTGGTGCTCAGTCTTTCTATAGCCCCTGTGCCCTATATTGCCGATGCCGGGATTTACCCTAGCTTTCCCCTTCGTAAATATGGGTTAGGTAGTCTTCTGTACGTAGTATGTGAGACGAGTGTACGTTATAGCAGGCCGCACCTATATAGTGAACTTCGATATCGTTCTGTTCTAGATGAAGAAATTTCGTGCGAAGACTGACAACCCTAGAAAATATAACCGAGAAAAGGCTAGAGCCTCTAGAACCAGGCAATACTGACGATTTGGGAGGAGAACGTGATACTCGACAATCCATGCCTGCAGACTTGGTCGTGGTAGGTGAATGCCGTCTTGCCATGGGCTACCAATGTGCAAAGTCGGCATCTGCAGCAGTGTACACCTGAGGTAGGCTGCTTCCTTATTCCCTTTATGCGAGCCTGAGTCCGAGCTGGCGTTTGCCGCATACAGCGTATGATTTGGCGCACAAGCCGCCAAATCCTTCGTACTGCATCGCTACCAATCTCGTCCCCTAAGTGGTCTGAGCAATCACAGCCACACGAAAGAACGGAACGTTATGCCTGGCATAATCGTACACCGCCCCAACGTCAGCAACCCCAAACGCTGAAGGAAGCCAGCAATCAAGGTAAGGCGGAGTCTAACCATGCCCCGGAGATTCCGGATTCGTTAATAGTCTCCTGGCTCTCGCAGTCTCCTTCACCTCGACCCTCTTCCACCATCACCCGGCTTTGCTCTATCTAGAACACCTTCTGTAGTTATTTGCTTCCTTGCTTGCAGGTGCTTACCATGGCCTCTGAGTATGATTTCATCATCGTGGGAGGCGGCACGGCTGGTTTGGTGCTGGCTGCCCGTCTCTCTGAGAACCCCGATGTCCGGGTTCTAGTTGTTGAAGCTGGCGAGGACTTAACAGCCGATCCACGGGTCAATGTGCCCGCCATGTGGCCACAACTTCAGGCTAGCGATGCGGATTGGCAACTCAAGACTGTTCCCCAGGTTGGTCTCCTCACCTTACCTACATTATACTTTATACATCTCTTTGATTCCCTTTGGCCTCCTCTTCTTCTACGCTTGCTGACAGAGGCACTGGTATGCAGAAAGCTTTGGGAAACCGTGAGCTTGTGGTGCCACAGGGCCGACTTCTGGGTGGATCCGGCGCCCTAAACGGCATGAACTTCGTTCCTCCCGCTCAGGAGGAGCTTAACGCCTGGGCAGGCCTTGGCAACCCTGGCTGGGACTGGGAGGGCGTTAGCAAGTACCTCAACAAGAGCTATACTCTTACCAGCGGTGCAAAGACGGAGAACGATGGGGTACTGCAGGTCAACGTCCCGGAGGAGGACACGAAATGTAAGAGACAAACCATCCATGACACTGGAAGCAGGAATTTAGCTGACATGCTGATAGGGCCTCAGCTCTGGAGAGACACCTTTGCCGGGCTCAGCTTCCCAGCCAAGAATACCCCCTCCTCGGGCCATATTTATGGCGTCGTGAGCTATGCCGATGCCATCCACCCCGATACAAAGACCAGGAGCTACTCTGCGAATGCTTATTTTGCCCCCGCACGGTCCCGCGCAAACCTGACATTGTGGACTGGAGTTTCAGTGGATAAGGTTCTTTTCGAGAAGACCCCTGACGGCGCGGTCGCTATTGGTATTCAGTATACCAAGGACGGCAAGGTGCAGACGGTCTCTTCCGGTAAGGAGGTAATCCTATCCGCCGGCACCTTTCACTCACCCAAGATTCTTGAGCTCTCGGGCATCGGCGATGCAGAGCGGCTTCAGAAGCTTGGCATCGATGTTTTGGTCGCCAACCCGTATGTGGGCGAGAACCTGCAGAACCACCCCATGTGCACGCTCACATTCAAGCTCAGTGGTGACGACGACAAGGAAGAGGGTTTTGAGACCATCGACGCTCTCGCACGTCAGGATCCTGCTGCGCTCGGTGCGGCGATGGAGGCTTATACGGCGAAGCAACGCGGCCCCTTTTCGCAGACCAACTCCAACGTGACGGCACACATCCCGTTCCCCGGAATCACCACCGATGACGGAAAGCGGGACCTAGCCCAGATCCTAGAGAGGCACATCAGTGGCGCTACTACAGCGGACGTCCCCGGCTCCAAGGCCACTCCAGAATACACCCAAGCGCACCACTCCCTTATCCGCTCTGTCCTCACCTCCCCAACCACCGCATCGGGCTACTATATCTCCTTTGCCGGCTGGGCCGCCTACGGCCCGACCGGTGCGATGGTGCCCATCCCCACGGATAGCGTCAGCCCCTCCCAGAAATACTTCACCATCGGCGTCGTTCTCACCCACCCCCTCTCGCGGGGGTCCTCCCACGTTACAACCACCCGAACCGCCGACCCCCCGGCCATCGACCCCAACTACCTCGCCCACCCGCTCGACACCGAAATACTCGCGCGTCACGTGCGCTTTCTGGAGTCAACCCTAGCCGCGGCGCCGCCGCTCGCCAGCCGGCTTAAGAAGAGCACAGTTGATGTCGCCGCCCCGGCGGGCTGGCCGCGCGGGTTTTCAACCGACCTGGACCAGGCGCGCCGGTTCGTGCGCGAGGTGGCCGTCGGCGCATCGCACTACGCGGGCACGTGCTCAATGATGCCGCGCGGCAAGGGCGGCGTGGTGGATGACCGGCTGCGGGTGTACGGGACCAAGGGGCTGAGGGTGGTGGACGCGAGCGTGATGCCTTTTGTCACGCGCGCGAATCCCATGGCGGCGGTGTATGCGGTTGCGGAGAAGGCGGCGGATGTGATTAGGGAAGATTACGGCTGGTAGGCGAGGAAGCCACGGACAGCTTGACGAGAGAGAGGAGTTTGGGGGGCAGGGGGGAGGGGGAATGGCTCGCTCGGTGGCACGAATTGGAAGTCTTAGATGTCCTGCCAGCGTCGGTCGACGGCATCTTTCTCACGACGTTGTCGTTCTTCATCGTCAAAGGGAACGGCTGATCTACAAAGATGGAGAAGAACTTGTTTCATCGCGCATGGCAGACGTGGCCTTCTTACTCGCATTGCCCTAAGCTTCTCTGCAATTCTCGGGTCTAAGCCTTATTGCAAGTCACTTCAGCTTATATAGTCTTGCGCGGTAACTTCAACGGCTTCCTGTGTCATGCTAATAGCTTCCTCGAGATCGGTCATCGCTCCAGTACGAAAGTATTTGTTTGGGGGTTCGAAGCAGCTCTGTAGGAGTCTTCTGGTGCGGATTTGCATAATGTATGGCGAAAGGCGTGTGTGTATGCTATGTTGTCATTGCCATTGCTAGGCGAGATTTGGTTATGGCTGGCCCGCGATGAAGAAGGGCGTCATGGGCGATACGTTGCTTTGAAAGTTGTCTCGGCGTCGTCGTCCGACGAGTACGAGTCCCCCGCTGTTATTGAGCAGTTACGTGGCTATGAACGTGATAAGGTCTACCCGGGGCTCTTTCTCTTGGAACTCGACCGCGTGTTCCATACCAGCAGAAACGGCCGGCACCTTTGTCAGGTCTTCCCCGTGCTGGGCCCGACACTGTCGAGTCTCTCGTAAAGCCTTTTGTCTCCCAGCTTGCCACTGCACTTGATGCGATGCACTCCCTGGGCGTTTGTCATGGAGGTGAGCCACCTCAGCCACCCCCGTCACACCCCCATCTTGCTGACCGATCTCGCCCAACGCTTCAGATTTCACCATGAATAACGTGGCCGTTCGTCTCGATAAATTCTCGACACCCTGACCGAGGAACAACTTGGCGATATCTTCCCCAAGGTGCGAAGGCAATCCCTGGATGCATGGTTCCGAGATTCGCCGTCTCCCGGCTACCAGCCGAATATATGTCAACCAGGCTCTGTATTTTGGACTTCGACCAGTCATTTATGGCACACAGCCCGCCCCAAGGTCTCTCCCACGCTCCGCCGGCCTATCTTGCTCCGGAATCTATCTTCTCTCTCACCAACGGCCCAGAGGCTGACATATGGGTGTTGGGATCCATCTTGTTCAGGTTGCCGACCCCAAACACTCAATTGTTCTGGGACTTTTTGACCTCGGGTCCACTGGCGACTGCCATAAGGATGCACGAGGTCCTGGGCGGCCCTATGCCCGAGAAATGGTACATGCTACCCTTCGTCAATAATTATCCCGTTCATGGAACACTACCGCCAGACGCCGAGTGCCATATGCTCAAAGATATGCGCCTGGTCGACCTTACCCTAGAGCAGCTTGTAAACCAAATCGTCGATCCCTATCGACCAGCGAAAAGCATGGCCCCAAGGATAGGGGCTGAGAACTTTTGCATCAAGGTTCCACATTTGGATATCCTCGATGAGGAAGGGGAAGAAGAGCTCAAGGCGAAGCACACGACACTGATTAGAGCCCAGGATGCGGAGGACTTTACTGACCTTCTCCGCCGGATCTTTACCTATGACCACCGCAAACGCATTACTGCAAAGGAGATTTTGGAGCACCCGTGGCTAGTAATGCCTCGACCGCGACCAGCCATCAGTGAAGTCGTAGAGGTGGCTTGGGAGAAGGATGCCGTTGCCCTTTTGGGGGAACAGATGTTGGACACGCACATCGCAGGGGAATCATTATCCCAGAGAGAAAACCAAAACGAGTGACGACCTGAACCGCGTCGGGAAAGGGGTCAAATGGGTTATTTATTAAGATACATGTACGTATTAGATAACTGGAATGAACTATCGATTGGTGGCAGATCCACGCCCTGAACTGTGACTGCAAATAGATCTCAGTTTCTGTCACCAACAGCGGCAAGTGGTGCCCTGGGGTAGACAAATATATGATTGCGGCCTATCTATCAAAGCATGCGAAAAGTCAAACAAAACGTCAGGGTTAAATGCCGTGTATGAGGACCGAGAGCCCCCGTGTCCAGCACACGGCGCTATCTCCCCACGGCACTTCTCCCTGTCTATATCTGGGTGTGGCTAATCAATGTTTCGCATGCCCATCCTCTGGAATTGATTAACCGTTCCGTCGATCTTCCAAAAGCGGAGCAGTCGCAAGGACTCCAAAGCAAGAGGAAAACAGCCGGGTAATTAACCTGCGTATGCCATATGTGAGGCCTCGTCATGGGCACGGAGGAACCCGGGTAGCGACGGCCAGTATGTTATTGAGGGCGGCCGCTGGTTATGTGCGCCTCTCCATTACAAGCTCTAAACTTCGCCATCTTAGAGTATAGCCGCTTGAGCTTATATCTATATCTCGATGGCCCAAGGTTGAGAATGGCCTTCTTAGCCTTGATCCTACTTTTATCGAGCACCATCCTTCCCGCCCCCTCCTCCGCCGCCCCTTACAACGCCCCTCCCAACAAAACAGCCCAGCAGCTTCTCCACGAAGCCGACGCGGCATTCGACACCGCCGCCCGGTCCTACTACATCCCCCTCCCACCCAGCCTCGATCCATGGTACCGCCCTCCCCTCACCTACGACTGGACCCAAACCGAGCCAGGGCAAGTCCTCAAAATCCGCCGCGCGCCCCTCCTCAACCTCACCGTCCGCAACGCCCTGCGCGCCTACCAACTCCTCTACCGCTCCACCGACAGCAACTACAACGCCGCCTGGGACGTGACCACGCTGCTCATCCCGCGCCAACAAGCCCGCTGCCCCACCACCACCACACCAACCCCCCTAGCCCCCTGGTGCGCCCACGCCCTCCTCTCCTACCAGCTCCCCTACGACACCTGCAACCCGGACGCCAGCCCCTCCTACGGCCTGCACCTTGGTAGCGGCGGCGGGATCGGCGGCGGGATCGGCGACCCCTACAGCGACCCCTACAGCGAGATCGGCGACGCTCTCTCGCTCGGCTGGTTTGTCGCCGTGCCGGACTACGAAGGGCCCTTAGCCAGCTACGCGGCGGGGGTGCAGGCCGGGCACGCGACGCTGGACGGGGTGCGCGCGGTGCTGCAGGTGGCTGGGTACTTTGGGTTAAGGGTGGAGGTGGCGAGGGTCGGGTTGTGGGGGTATAGCGGCGGTGCGCTGGCGAGCGAGTGGGCGGCCGAGCTGGCGGTGCAGTACGCGCCGAGGTTGCGGGTGGATGGGGTGGTGCTAGGGGGGTTGACGCCGAATGTGACGAGCGTGATGGGGTTTTGAATGGGCGGGAGGGGGCTGGGTTGATTCCGCAGGGGTTGTTGGGCATTTCGTCGCAGCATCCGGAGGCGAGGAGGTGGATTGTGGGGAGGCTGAAGCCGGCGGTGAGGGAGGTCTTCTTGGGGGTGAGGAGGATGACGGCGGCGCAGGCGGTAAGGGCGTTTCGGTATCAGGATATCTATGGGTACTTCGTGGGCGGGTATGAGGACTTGCATGCGCGGGTCATGCAGATGATGTATAATGTGGACGGGTATATGGGGTACCATGGGGTGCCGAGGATGCCCGTGTTCATCTACAACGCCATCAACGATGAGCTGAGTGATATCAGGGATGTGGACGCGCTGGTGGACAGGTTCTGTGGCGTCGGAGCCAATATCTTGTACCATCGGAACACGGTCGGCACTCACATGCAGGAGCTCGTCAACGGCAGGCAGAGGGCGTTTGCCTGGTTACGGAGTGTGTTAGATGGGAGTTATGGTGACCTGTACTCCACATTGGGGTGTACCATATACAATGTCACGTACAACATAGCGCCGTGGGTTGGGTGGGGGTAAATGGTTAGATGGAGGGTTTTCCCCGTACTTGTGGTCATCAGAACTACCTTCCTAGATCTAGGGGGGATTGAAGCAAGCCTTAAGATTTACCAAAACAAAACAAGGCAGAAGGAATAGGCCCTGCGACCAACTCAGAGTCCCAGACCTAAGCTCGGTTTGGTGTCCATGTTGTTTAGCGAGTCAGCACGAATACCCCTACATGGTGCGCCACAGGATCACCCTAAAGTCCAAGCGTCGGTTCCTAGGTATATGTATTTGTTGGCTGGCGTGCCTTGATTAGGCAGGTGGAAGAAGATAGTGGCCATGAAAGTGGCTAGTCTCGCAACAGGACTTCAGCTCTCCTTCATTCATTCGCCAGGGCTTCATTTATGATCGGCCGCTTTATCCTCCGGTATGACCCATCCATGATGAACTAGCCGTGCGTCCATCGAGAGTACTTGCTTCTCCGGCCAATGACATGAAGCAAGTTTTCAGCTCGAGTAAAAATAAAGATCGGGATAGGTCACCCAAGGGTGGCAAACCAGACCTTATATCATGGCCCCAGGCCATTCGAACGCCGGCTTCTTGACCCGTTCCCCAACAACCACCACTCTTGCCACTTACAAATAGTTAAACCCCTACGCTTGGTATCTAACCATGAAGCTTGCCAGCATCACTGCTACTTTCGCCGCCCTCTCCCTGCCAGCACCCATCCTCGCCGCCGTGGGTGGGCACTGCTCCCGCATATGGAACGACGGAGCGTGCATCTGCCTCGATCACAACGTCTGCGCCAACAACTATGGCGGCACACCGGCCCAGGGCCAGGCTATACCTAACGGCTTCCCTTGCCCCGACGATCCGCGCAATGTTTGGGGGTGCTATATCAACCGCAACTGCCCCGGCCACGGAGTCGACACTGCCTGTCGGTGGCGGGGGAGCTGTCCAGGTACCGGTATTGTCAGGTAAGATTGTTTCCTTGGGTTTTGATCACTTAAAATGCCTAACCTGAGTTGTGTAACAAGACCCCGTTTGTCCTGGCGGTAGTGATTTCGTCTGCTGCCAAGGGGGGGTATGATCGGGCGACTGCGAGTGCTGGCTCATAAGCGGCCAAAAAGCACAACCATCATCACGACCCCAATATAGTCTAGTCAGGTGCCCGTCGATGTACATAGAAACTGCCGACGGGCTGTATAACTGATGCTAAGCTAATGACGTCGATGAGGATTGGGTTCTGTCTCTAGGTAGAGAGCGTAGTGGTCGGTCATGTTTACGAGCCGCTTGACAATAAGAAACAGTCCGTAGTATCCAAGTCGTCGGCCTTTATGTTGATAAGGTGATTGTCCGTATTATAGTTGGTATAGAGTGTTGCTCGGGTAGTTGTTCTGGTTAGAAAAGCGTGTAGTAGAGGGAATCGAAAACCGAAGACCTAAACGGTGTGCCGGCTTAGGTATCCAATTCAACGATAGTTACCAACGAGAGAGCTAGTTAGAGAGCATAATAAAGCCAGAGAGGAGCAATTTACAGTCTGTAGACAACGTAAAGGGGTATAGAAACTGAAATAAACCACTCTATTTTCGTTCTTTTCTTTCCGAGACAACAGAGAAGCGGTTATTAGATCCCCTACCATCCTTTTTGAATAGGTACCCGTTTCTTTAAGCCTTCAGAACCTCCTCGCTGCAGCTATACATGTTTCCTTGTTGCTTCAGCCAGGGAGATAGTGCGCCATCACCCCGGACAAAAACACGATCTACAGAAACTGGCGCCGCTGTTTGGTTTCTTAATGGCCGGAGAGTAACAACGTCACCCACATTTATGCGAGCGCACTAGCCTACATATATGAGGGGGAAGGTAGCATGTATAAGTAAATAACTCCTTGCTCATGAACTTGGTTTCCACCACGCAAAAGTCCTCCTTACTCCAACACCTCAAACTCCCCCGGCAGCTCCCTACCTTCCACCCAAGCCCTCACCCCCTCGGCAAACACCTCGGGCATCTGCAAATTCCAAGCATGCACCGCCCCCTTCACCACCACCGCCATACACCCTTCCCTCCCCAGCTCTCTCCAAATCCTCCCCATCCGCCTCGTCGCCTCCACATCATCCTGCTCCCCCCCAGCCACACTCAAAACCCTCAACCCCCCTCCCAACCCAACCTTCCCAACCCCCTCCCACCCCCCACCCCCTCCTCCAAAATACTCCCATAAACCCCCTCCATCACCTCTCCCGGCCCCCATTCACCTTCATCTCCCCCCTCAACGCCCTATGCTCCCTCATACCCTGCCTTGCCGCCAACCACTCATACATCCCCTCCGGAATCCCGCCCACGACCCCCATCAACCCGGCCAGCACCCACCCCGGCCGCGCCGCAACCCACCCCTTCCAGCCCGCCAACGGCGCCGCGCCCGTCACCCACGCGCTGCGGCACAGATCGGGGTGTCGCCTTGCCAGCTCCAGCGCCACAAACCCGCCCATCGACAGGCCCACGACGTGGGCCCGCCCGCCCTTGGCGTGCGCGCGGATGAGCGGGGCGAGCGCGTCGGCGAACGAGGGGAGGTTGTAGCTGGAGGGGAGCGGCGGCGTGCTGGCGGAGAAGGAGCGCGAGTGGCCTGGCATGTCGACTAGCAGGAGGTGGTAGTCCGGAAGGAGGGGCGTGACGTGGGCGTATTCGAGGTGGGAGGAGAGGAGGCCGTGGAGGAGGATGATGGTTGTGGGCTGGTGGGGGTTGAGGGAGAGGTGGTAGGGGGGTGGGTGGTGGAAGGGGGTTTCTGCTTCCTCTTCTTCTGGGGTTTGTTGTTGTGTTGGCTGTGGTGGTGGTGATGAGGGAGGAGGGGCTAGGGTGGCGGTTGGGTTGAGCCCGGTTGCTGAGAGGGCTGCGTCGGCCATACTGGAGGGAGGGATGAATTGAGATTCCGCGGAGATGCGTTGCTTAGTGTTTGGTCTGGTTGTTGTGAGGATCCAAAAAGCAATGCGGTGGCGATGGATGTGAACTACTAATAGTGTTGTCAGCTGTCGCGGCGCTTGCGTGGCTTGGGAGTTAGGGGGGCAACTTTGCGCCGTGCTGACCTCAGCGCCAAGGGTATTCTGGTCTAGCAAACATGAGAGTCGTCCTCCGCTTCCCCAAAGTGAAGGTGGCCCCTGAAAGTAACGGTGTCATTACTTCACCCTGAACGGATCTTTTGGTGGTAGATTATTCTGTGCAACGTTCAACCAGTTTATTCCTGCCTTAAACGGCCGTTTTGTGAGAAGAAATTAAATAGGTATCTATTTTAAAACGCTAAAGGCCGTAATCATGCTCTCCATTAATCAAAGAGTTGTTGTACATTTGTCAAAGAACCTCCCCCAACCTTCTCCTGCCAACTCCAAAGCCTAACGTTGATGACCAAACGAGTGTTTGGACCAAGAGCAAAAAAAGCTCGGCCCGCTGCCATACTTAGTGCCCACCTCGGGCATTCATCTGCGTCGGCCTCCAGCTCGGGAGGCTGACCTGCTGTCGCACGCCTTCAACCTGGTATCATCTCATCGCGCTGATAGACTCCTCCGCTCCACCCTCCACTCGACATCCGTCCGCTGCCGTATCCCACTCCTCGGAAACCCATCAGCATCATCATCATCACTAGGCGGCGTCGGCGTCCTGGCGCCCCCACCCGCACCACCAGCATTCCTCTCCAAATCCTCCTCATCACTCCCCCTCCTCCTCCCCGGCCCCGGCATCGCCGCCGCAGGCACCGGACTAGCATGCACCGTGACCTTGACCCGCCCCGCCGCCGCCTTGGGCACCAACTCCAAATCATCACGAGAATGAGCCGGCTCGCTGTCGGGCCCGCTCTCGCCGATGCGGTCCCAGTGCGAGCCCAGGCCGCTGCGCGGGCCGCTGTTCTTGTTTTTGCGCCCGCCCGTCCCGCCGATGGTCACGATGGCGGAGGAGCCCTTGCCGTACGAGGGGCCGCCGCTCTTGGAACCGCCGGTGCTGGAGGGCCAGGCGGATTTCCAGAGGTCGCGGACGAGGGGGCCCTGTTGCAAAAAGGGGTGGGGGTTAGAGACGGGTTGTGTTTGGTGTGGAAAGGGGTAGTTGAAGGGCGGGAGGAAATGCTTACCAGAGTGGGCAGACATGCTGACACGATACCACTGCTGATCTCGATGATATTCCAGGCGCAGGGGTCGGCCAGCGACCACGGCACGTCGTCAGTCGTGTAGGTCAAGTACACGCGGAAGCGGTAGATGCTCGTGAAGACGACATAACTTCCGAGGGAGAAGACAAACACGAGCAGCGCCCGTTGGAAGAGATTAGTCTTGAGCCGCAGGACGTGGGGGAGAGGGAGGCAGAGGATGGCGATGTCACAGAGGATGCTCGGGACTGAGATGCAGAGCTGCGTGAGGAACAGGTCGATGCATGTCCCCTCGAGCCATGGCTCCCACAACCTCTGGCGAGGCGTGCATTGCCAGGTGGCCGCCAGGATGCAGGCAATGTTCCAAGCCGTCGAGACCCCGCCGCAGATGTAACCGCCGAGCCGCACGGAACGGATGGGGAAGACGCGAAAGTAGAAGAAAAGCAGCGAGATCTTGTACAGGTTGACGCCCGTGACATAGATGATCTCGGCGCCGACGAGGGTCTACGAGACGGTTAGGCGACAGTCAGTAAGAGATGGTACTGCGTGTGCATACCTCGTTCAACTTTTGCAACTGTGGAAGGGTCAAGGCCCCTGAATGCAGTCCCAACCCCATCCGAATGAGCTCCAAGTTCATGATCATGTTCCCGATCAGCACCACGAAGGCAGCCACCATCATCCAGTCGTCAATCAGGATGCGGGCAGACTGTCGATAGCGGGCGAGGAAACGTAACCCCACGAAGATGCCCGCAAAGACGGTGAAGGCTATTGTGACATCTCGAACGTAGCCCCTCGAGTCCTCTGTCAGGTCCTGTTTGGCGGCAAACTCTGTCAATTTCTGCAGATACTGACGCTCGGCTTCGGACCGGGAGGTGTCGTTGACTGGATACACCACCGGCGTCGGTTTTGGCGGCAAGCCCATGGCGGGTGGTCTTATTGGGGCTGCCCTTGGGTTTGTGAGTGCGTCCGGCTTGTGTCCTTCTAGGTCACTCCGAAGTGGCAGAACAATATCAAAGCAAGACTGCGGGATTCCCTACCCATGCTTACCAGGGCGACATCTGCCGTTATTAAGTCTGGACTCTGCAGCAACCCGGCAGACTGGAACCCAGAGCCTCGGATCGATCGTCGTTTGAGGGGGCGCGATATGCCCTTGTCTTGGGGATCTTAGCTCCTTGGCCAAGTGGCCAAAGTCTCCAGATAGGCAGCTGGTTTGCGAGTTCGCAACATGTCGTGCACCACCAGCATTGCTTTTTGCGAGTTCTTGCGGGCTCTCGAAGGAGAATTTTCTCCTCGTGTCCCCCTAGCACCACGTTGGCTCTGGCGCGAAGGGTTTTGGATTCCTGCACTGCCGATCCCTCTCGGCTCTTCCCCGCGCAGCACATTTACCGTTCTGGGGTATGTCATCCGGGCTTCGTCAGTGGACGGAAAGCCGCTTGGCTGAGCTGTCCCACTCCACCGCCTTTCCTTTCCCACATGGGACAAGAGTGGACGGGGGTGACGGGGCCATGAACGGTGTCGTGGGTCAACTCCACACCTTTCCCACCATGTTACTTCAACCACCAATTGCACATGGTCGCGCAGGAGCTACCAGGGCACACCGAAACTAGCGTCGAGCTTGACCTGTCTCGCCCATGCTCGCACCCAGCTCGGATCCAGCTTGCCCCATTCAACAAATTACCGCGGACCCCGGAAAAGGAGCTTTGCATGAAGCTAAAATAGCACCGACTCCACAGATTTCAATAGTATCCCCATCAACGACGAGATGGCGATAAGCCATAGTGCCCACTCGAGGGGACCTTGGCGGGAGGAGTTCGTGAGGAGAGTCCCGCTCGAAGGGGGCGCTTGTCGCCGATAGTTAAAGGTCAAGAAACACGCTGCAGGAACAGCTCGCTCATCTCATTCCCGTGGTGTCTTGGAGCCCTCACATCCTTTCCAAATCTTTGTTAGTTATCTGCAGTGTAACGCCGAGCGCAGCAGTGGGTCCCAAGTGCCTGAATCGTATAATAGGGGTTGAAGTCGTTGACTGAAAAAAAGCCCAACATGCAGCAACCCAGCCGAGGAATCCTCGCCCCTCTCTTCCATATCCTCGTCTTGGCTGTCTTAGTCGCCACATCAGCCATGGCCGCCGCCACCAAGCCCACGATCGTCATCGTCCCCGGCGCTTGGCAGCTGCCGAACGCCTGGGACGAGTTCCGGGCCGTACTCGCCCGCGCCAACCACCAGTCGTACCATGTTGCCTTGCCCAGCGTGGGCGGCACTGAGCTCCCCCTAACCGGCCTCGCTGAGGACGTTGCCGCCGTCCAGCACGTCGTTGGCGGGCTGGCTGACCATGGCGACGAGATCATCCTGCTCTGCCACTCGTCCGGCGGTGTCGTCGGCAGCAACGCCGTCGAGGGCTACGACCGTGCCACGCGCCAGGCTGCCGGCAAGGTCGGTGGCGTCATCCGCGTCGTCTATCTGTCTGCCTTCATGCTCCCCGTCGGCCAGAGCTTGATGGACATGTTGGGCGGCCAGCCTCTGCCGTGGATGATTGTTGATGTGAGTCCACTGTCTACTGCAAACCAGCCTTCAAATATTACAAGTTCCTCTTGCTAACAAAGAAGCAGAACGACCGCGTCACTGGCGACCCCGAGCAGATGCCCGAGATCGGCTTCAACGACCTACCGGCCGACGAGAAGGCGTACTGGGCCACGCAAGTGACCTGGACCTCGGCGGCCCTGTTCGCTTCCCCGTCCCAGTTCGCTCCCTGGAACAACGGGATCCCGTGCTCCTACATTTTCCAGACCATCGACAACGCCCTCCCGCTCAACCTTCAGCAGGCCATGGCCCAGCAGATCCAGGCCGGGCCCAACCCGCGCGAGGCCAGCATTGATGCCGGCCACTGCGGCTTCCTCAGCATGCCCGGGGCGCTTCTGGGTGCTCTGAAGGATGTCATTGGAGGAAACTAAGTGGTGGGTGTGAGAAATGGCGTCTTAATGGAGGATGTGGTGATACCCCAGTTAGACAGATGAGCACGCAACCTGTGTTGCCATATTATAAGATCACAAGTTACGTTGCCTAATGATGTTGTGTGCGGCCATACCTGTACTTGTAATGGCATTTTCTGTGGTGTGGGGATAAACAGTCTCGCTAAGTCCGTTAAACCGAACGCCGAATACTACGCTACGTAACTATTTGTAGATGGGTCGTATATTTGAGTCCTGTTCGGCAGTTACGGAACCCAAGGGGTGGGCTCCCTCGCCATTCGACAGGCACCAGCGGGATGTGACACCGGCAAGGAACCAGTGGGGGCCAATGAGAGCGGTGACACGGTTATTATATTTGAAAAGACGGGATAAACGTCATCGAAACCCGCTCCGGAGTCCGAGGACTGATATGTAATCGCGCTCGACGGAGGCGTGTTTGTTATACATCACGAAATCAATACTTGGATACGACGAAGTATAACGGTGTGGGTGGTTCAGGGGGAGGAGGATGCGTTGGTGATGAAGGGGGCGGCGGACGAGTTGGTGGAGGTGCCGAGGCGGGAGGGGCCGAGGGCAGAGGTGAAACACACTGTGAGAGAGGGGGATCATGGGTTTGATGCGGTAAGTTCGCTGCAGGGTGGGTCGGTGACTGAGGGCGTCGAGTTTATCAAGGGGCACTGGCTTAAGTAGAGGTTGTGGTGGAGGAGGGATCAGTGTTTTGGTGAGCGGCGAAAAGCCCTCTGGTGCCCAATATCAAGTCGCCTTTTAGGCCAGCACATGGAACCATATATGCTTGAAAGCTGGTCAATTCAAATTCAGATTCTAAATTCTGCACAACGGCCTTTCTGCGAGACTTTATAGGGTACATTTCAGCAACGGGGGTTATGAGGTCGGGGCGTGGTGCAAGCGAAGATAGCAAAACAAATCATATCCGGCATTCTACGCCATATAGTGGCCGCCCTGCTATGCCTAGGAGAGAGTCTCTAATTCTCATTGGCTTGCCGTGTCGACCTTTCGCCCCTGAATCCTTGCCACATCACATGCTCGAGTCATACCAACCATGCCCGGTTCCCAGGCTTGTCGTGATGAAAGCAAGGCTATACCTTCGATTTTGTGGCACCATGTCGCTGGGGCATGCTCATCGTGATGCCTGACCAGGTTCATGGCCGTCAGCTGGCGGTGAACCTCGAGTTTGTAAAATGGGTTTGGATTGGAATCGGCGAGGGGAATCGTCGAGGCGAAGTTAGTAAGCTAGGTCGCTGAGATCATTTGGAGGGAACCCCAACTAATTAATTCTTTTCTAGTATTTTGTATCTCCTCCAGAGTTCAAGATCCGAGTTCGAGAGGCGGCGTGTGAAGAGCCATATCCAACTAGGAGTTTCGTCAGAGAACTCGACCAGCAAATCTACGTATGTGTATGGTTTATAACGTGATAACCCTCTGCCCCCAACTGAGCCACCAGCAATCCAACCGAAAGACAATATCGAATATCCCCTCGTGACAAGGCAGCCAATTCGTCTCCCTCACTACCGTCACGTCAAGCGCAAACACGACGGCCACGCCGATGATGACGATGGCTAGGCGTCCATGGGGCTACACACTGTCTCAACCTTGCCGTAGGTGGTCTGGGTAAGCAGACCCGAAGTCGGGAAAGAAGAGGTTACGCCGTCCGCCATGACTGTCTGGATGCCGGACCACCGGAGGTTAACGCGACCCTCCCAAACCATAGCAACGCAAGAGACAGCGGGATTATCGGCGCTCATGGGAACGGTGGTGCTCCAAGTCAACTGCGCCGAACGGCCAGATTGTTGGTCGTAGTTTTCCGTGGTGCCCTGACCCCAAGTGGCGCCAACACCCGTGTCGACAACTCTGGGGAGCGAGGCCGTGAAGGTCGAAGATGCCGATAAGGAGCCGCTGGTTCCGGCCGAGAAGGTTGTCGAGATGTCACGAGTATCGCTGCCTGAAAAGCTCCAGGTGTAGTCGGTGCCGTTCCAGAGCGCGCTGCCCTCTCGGAGAGTCGTCAATCGGAGACCTTCGGGGTCGGGAGTCTGTTCGAAAACGATATCTTCGACGACCGAATTGGACAGCGGCTTGAGGAAGATAGGGGCGATCTGGTCCATTGCGTCGCCCGCCCTCCCCTGAAACCCGACCAAAAGACCAGAACCGACGTTCACGGCCTTGCTAGAGAGCCCAGCGGTGTTGCCAATCCCGTAACCCCATGAGCGCTGGTTGGTGGTGATGTCGATTCGGCCGACCCGTGCGGTGTGGGCGTCATCGGCGTTCCTCCAAAAGGAAAAGAAAGACCCCACGGAGGAGTAGTGAGCCCACAGAGTCATCCCGGTGACGAGCTCGTCGTTGGCTAAGGTCAACTCGGAGAACTGATCCTTGCGAACACCAGCTTGCATCTCGGTGCCGTCAGAAAAGACGACGACAATCCCACGGAGGTATCCGACCCTTCCGATGTTGCGGTACAACCGCATCGTCCGCACCGACGAGCCAGGCCGACCAAGGATGGTGAAGGGAGCACCCCCATCGATAGACCCTACACTCGTGGGGCTAACACAGAGCTCGGGGTCCCATGACTCTTCGGAGGAGTGACCGAAGGCAGAGGCGCAGAATCGGAGAACCATCATCGCAAGGGGTGAATATCGAAGGGAGCGGGCGAACATCAGCGAAAGCAGCGAGGACCCAATGCGGGATACAACGGGGGACCAAAAGCGGTGCGAACTGCGAAGGATGGCCGGTGTCATAGTAAGGGCCACATAAAGAGTGACGGCGACAGCTATGGATGTCTGAACAATCAGAACAGCCCAGAGTGCCGACGTGAGAAAAGGCTTGACAAAAGCAGGGCCGAGTATAACTGTGATAGCGGCCAGGAAAGCCGGAGTAAGGACGGAGGAATACATTATTAGTGCTTGGCCGAAGGTTCTCCTTCCCCTCCTCATTAGTCAAAACAAAACGACTGGAGTGGGCGAAAAGTCGGGGTAAAGATGGGTTCTCTTGAAAATAGCCCAGATAAGTGCTGTGATGGTGATGATAAACTCCTGCTTTGATTTAGCAAGTGGGAGAAAAGGTTGGGCGGAAGGTGGACAGGGCCCGGTGTCCTTCTACCCTTTCGAAGGCTGCTCGGACTCACACAGCGAGTCACGTTAGTAGAACCTGCGTGGGCAATGAATGGCTACTTTCCTGAGCCTACCACTTAAGGTTGTGTGTGACGCAAGGGCGCCTGCTTCAACTTGGGTCATATGAGCATTTCTCCATAAACTGCCCTGCCCATGCACAATGGATCCCTCATCCGCGCCTACCGTACTACAGTGATATAATACTACGACTGATGCGTACTGTACCTTCTGTAATTATTCTGCGCCTACTCATCAGATGTCACGGGTATAGTGAAGCTCTCCTGACGGGTACCGAACCCGGTTGATGATGGAGTTCGCAACGGTTACGGCTAAGTACTCGGTGTATCACAAGGGGCCCTTGCCTAATTATAACCCACCAAAAAAGGATCCAGAATTGACTGTAGATCCATCATCCGGAACTGCTGGGAACAACAGATAACCGGCGTGCGATCAGAACTGCACAGTCCGCGCTCCCATCATCCCTCCCAACCTTCGTGGAAATATAGAGCCGATACGAATGCAAGACAAGGCCATGTTAGTTGAACCGTTTCCTATTAACACTGCGGGGGCAAGGCACGGCGAGCGATGAAATTATAATTATGTTCATTCGAGATTTCGAGCCAGGGCTACGCAGACCTCTGCGTCCGTTTTCATCGACGGCGCCACACACTGCCCACCCCCTTCCATTTTCTGGGGACCACTCTCCCGTGTTACTCTCCTGCCCGGGGCAACCCCCCCTCAACTCATCCAGTTTTGCAGCCTTAATCCCTCTATCCTTATAACCACACCCCATCTCGCATCACCCCCTTAAACAAACAACCCAACCCGCCCTCTCCCCAAACATTAATATCAACAACCCCACGACCTATGACCGGTCAACGCTCCACTGCTCCGTCACCTGAATGCTCTGCTTCTTCAAGCCATGCCGCTGGCCCTGCCCCCTCCCCGACTCGACATCACTCACCCCCGTCTTCCCCCTGGAATCCGCCCCGAGGATCTCCTCCTCGCTGCCGTTCCACTCCAGCCCGCCCACCACGGTGGCCTCATGGAACGGCGCGTCCGCGCCCAGGTTGCCCCTCCCCGACGACGGGCTCCTCTTGTGGCCCTGGTCCGAGGACGACGCCACGGCGCCCGCCCCGACGCCCCCGCCCACGCGGTCCTTGCTGTCGGTGTCCGAGACGATGTCGCTCGAGCTGTCGGCGCCCGCCGCGTTGGCCTCGGTGGCGGCGGCGGCGCTGCGGTGGGCGCGCCCCGGCATGGTGCCGCCGCCGAAGGTGCGCAGGCCGTACCCGCGCCGCGAGTGGTCCTCGCCGCTGTGGCCCTGGCCGTTTTGCTTTTGGTACCCGCCCGACCCGATGCCGGAGCCGTAGCTGAGCATGCGGTCGAGCCACTGCTTGTAGAGCGGCCGGCAGATGGGGATGCCGATGCAGATCATGGTGACGGCGATCTCGGCGGCTGACCAGACAATGAGGCCGACTGTGTCGTCTGTTTTGGTGGGATGGGGTTAGAAAGATTGTTGAACCTGCAACGGTAGGGGGAGGTAAGGGGGGTTGCTTACAAGGATAGTCGGCGCTTGAGAGACTAGGGACTTCGATGGTGCGCTTGATACCGCATGCCCCGGCGCTATAGGTGTCGCTAGATTAGCACGAGGATAGCAATGGTTGAATACTGGGGAAAACATACAACAGGCCCAGGCTCAGACTTATCGCGATGACCATCTTTTCGCGTTGGTTCATCTGTAGCTGCCACAGGAAAAGCCAGGGGAACAATGCGAAAAAGAAGTCTGCCAAGACGCAGAGGACTAGAAGTTGATTGGAGTCAGCAGTTCGGCCTTCTGAAAGCAAGGGTCAGAGGGTAAGGGGACCACCTACTGCACAAAGTAAATGAGACAGGGGTAGTGTTGATATGGCAGTAACCCCCTGGAATGCGCCGGTCATATAGGTAGGCTGGTGGCGTGCATTGCAGCCAGAAGACGAAGCAGACCGAGATGGAAGCCGCCATCAGACTGGCCATTGTGATCCAAATGGCTATCTTGTGCCATGCCTGCGTGACAAGACGCAACAAGAAGAGACCCAGCGACCACTTTGCCACGGCCATGCCGACGACAGCAAATGTTTGCCCAATAGCTTCAAAGAGGATGGCATTGATGAGGTCCTCTACGTCCTTTATGTCGGCGACCTTTTGCCCGAATCCATAGTGAGCCGCGACTGTCGTTGCCGCGGTGTAACACACGAGAAGAATCTGAAAAGGAGGAGAGTCAAAAGCTGCCTCTGCGATAGATCTGGAGCCCGGGACTTACGAATGCAAAGTTGTAAACGTGGTCGTCGACGCCGTAACTTTGTACTACTTTTATCCGTGTGTAGGCGCGGAGGAGAACAAAGACGAGGGCCACGACCGTCACGATCCACATGACCGCGACGGCCCAAGGGCCGTGACCTCCCATAGTCATCTTGGCGGCTGTTGTTGACGACGGGGACTGGGACGGGAACAGGTACGGCAACGAGAACGGCGGGCGTTGAAACGAGCGAGTGCCGATGCTCCGAGGTGGGCGACCGAGGTGGGCTACCGAGTTGGAAGAATGTAGTCTCGAAACGGAGGGTGTCGCTTGGCCTGGAGTTCCCGACTCCTTATACCACAAGCTGGTCTATCCGATGGACTTGCAGAGAAGTATCCCGGTACTCCTAGCTACCATGTTCGTTGAGCGATATGCGCGCCTAGTTCAGAGTCGAACGAAGAAGCACAAGCTGCGGGCTTTGCAACTGGCTTCCATCTTGGACCAGCTGCATCCTTTAATCGGGAACCGAGACAGAGGCGGCGCCTCATCCAGGTTGCCGGGCCCTCGTCAAGCTCAACTCAAGGTGACACACACGACGCCTCCAGCCCAGGGGCTTGTGTTTTTGGGGAGACGCGCCCATTCTACCCCATGGATGCTCCAGCCACAAAAAGCAAGAGATGGTGGCGATCCAGCGATGAAGAGAGACGCGCTGCTTTCCCAATGCTGGCAGTTGCCGCCGCGCCCCATGCCGAAGCGGGTCCAGAACTCTTGACTTTCATCCCAGCGCACCGCCGGCCTGGCTTCCGGAAACCGTTGCCGGCTCCGCCTTGGACCAGACCAGCATGGTTGATTCGGCAAACAGGGGTGAAGTGCCGGATAGTTATGCAACTAACCGGACAACCCATGGATAGTGCGACATGGGGTTGCGTGAAGGCGCTCGGGCGTCCAGTAAATGACTGCACAAAGTGTTGCAAGGCTCCCTTTCTGGAAGGTCTTGGTGTTGAATTTGTGGATCCATCGCAGCATTTGAGACCCCAATGTGTCGAGCTTTTCGAAAAGCAATGTCGACTCGTCGAGGGTCAAGGGAGTCGGGGCTTGTGGGAGGAAGTCGTTGTCCATGCGGCGCTGGACATTGGCAGGACGGGTCGGTGGCGGCCAGGTTTTACTTTTCATCCTCGAGGAGACGAAAAGTCACGAGACACATAAGTTGTGATTTGTGAACATTTGGAACTTGGGTTTTCCGCGCGTATCTCGGGAGAGAAAAGCCTCAAGCAAGATAAGGAGGAGAGAAGACCAATGAAAAACAGAAGCAGGAAAAAACGGCCAGATCGAAGACCATGCAACAATGCCGCCATTGGCAGGCGACGACCCCGCCCCCGCTCCCTTCCAGCTCCAGAGCGACGTTGAACCACGATAGTTCCTGTTTGTTGTAACACTGCGACTCGGTTGCAGGAAGTTCCGGTGGGGCAGTTTTCCGGGAATTGTTCCGCGGTCCCGTCTGCTGCAGACTGTGGCCCTGTGGCACTGTTGAAAAGAACTCGGCAGCTGCTGGAGGAAACGTGGCGAGCTGCGTGTTTAATGATTCCCAGCGGTCCAGCGGTATCTCTGGCCACTGCTGGCCCTTAGGCGGCCTGCGAACGCGGGTGTGCTCTCCCGTCCCGTTCCCTCCCAAACTCGCACTCGCAGCGGTCGGGAGAGAACCTGGCATTGCATAAGGTATGTATTTGTCTGTCAGTGGTCTCTTTGGTTTGGTTTCGCAGCTTTCGCTAAGAAAAATAATAACCGGCGGCCCGGCTAAAAATAACACGCTCTGGCCTTTTTCTCCTCTTTTTTTCCCTCTCTTTTCTTCAAGCTTCGACTTGACTAACTTGACAGTCGCAACAATGTGTGTTGATCTGGTGTCAGGCCGGGTTGCCTCTTTGCTCCACTCCATCACTATCGTGGATTCGTGCTGACGGCCTGCCGCCTGACCCCCAAACTGGCTGCTGTGCTTTACAGTTCAGCCAAGCCCTCGTCGCGGGAGCATTACACCATTGCAACTCGAGGAACGACTCGGAACGGGTCCTGTGCCCCTCGTATGTACAACCCGACCTGTTGCAACAGACCTGCAGCAGCCGCGATCGGCAGCCAGAGAACGACGAAACCCTCCGTCTCCCAAAGTCCACTCCACCCTTCCCCCGCGCCCCTGCTCTGCCATGGAAATACCCGTCGCTCCATCAGTTGGCACGCGCCAGGAACGTCCTTAGTTAGTGCTCGTTCGATATCATATGACAACCACACCGCTGTCAGATCCCAGCGACCCCCGGCCAGCATGGCTGCTCCAAGGCCACAACCACGACCACAACCGCCACTAATACCGCAACTAAGCTTGAGATCGGAGGAGGGATGTTTCGCTACCAGCACCGACAGGAAGTATTACCGTCGCGGTAACGCCTTCATCAAGCGCTGTCTACGTCCCCGCGAGTTTCTGCATGGCCCCCAAGGGCTCCACATCCCCCGGTTGCGGAAGGAGTCGATCAAGAACGAGGCCGACACGCTACGTTTCATCAACCGGCACACCGAGATCCCTGTCCCCCTCCTGTTCTGCGACTTCGAGGACGACGATGCCTATTACCTCATCACCGAGTACATCGAGGGCGTCAGCATGGCCGACTTGCCGGAGCACCAGAAGGACGTGGTCGTCGTCGAGCTGAGAAACCACCTCGCCCGGCTCAAGACGCTCAAGTCGAACCGCATGGGCGGGCCAACTGGCATCGTGATACCGCCCTACCGGGTCCTGTGCGAGACGGAGAGGGACGACTGGAGCCAACTCCGCCCGTCTGATCATGCCGAGTACGTGTTTTGCCACAACGACTGCTCACAGCACAACATCATCGTCAACCCGACCACGCTCAAGATTGCCGCCATCGTCGACTGGGAATACGCCGGCTTCTACCCGGAATACTTTGAGTTCCCCTTCTACTTGCGAACGGGGCCGTCGGTAGCGCTAGGTGAGGAGGAGGATAATACGTACACGATGCTGCAATTCCTCAACTCGCAGTTGTTGTCGTGGGAGGTATGAACCCTCACCGGTGACCATGCGCGGTTTCGATCGTCACTGACGCGTTTGCACTCTCCAGGATCAGGGGCAGCACACTCCAATCTCCCCACCATATCAGTGATATCCGCCGAGTCACCCACCATCCTCCCACATGCCGGCCAGACCTCTCAACCACGTAACTAGGTATTCAACGAGCTTGGGGAAGAATTTACGCTGAGCCAGATTTATGCAGTCTCTCCCAGAACTTTTGACAATGAAATCAACGTTGACCCGCCTGCCCTTGACAGCATAAATCCCGCCGTATAATTGTGCCATTCCGCACCATGCAACAAAACCGTATCATGCAATATACGGGGAACTCTCGCGGAACCAGGGGGTGACGCCCCGAGCCGGCAGGATGCGTTAGTTTCTTGGCAGTTTGGTGTTTCTTGGGAACTTCCATTTTCATGATTGGGGCCGGCCCCAGCACATCCAACACCCGAATTTCCTCCATCGATCCTCTTGCATACCGAGATCGTTGTTGCCGCAAGGTCTCAGCCATCGCCACACCCGTGACTTGAATTCCTTTCCCAACAATGTCTGCCCCCTCCCCTCCCTTCGGCAATGTCTACCTCCTCCTATTTACCTATTATTTACACGAAACCGCCCCCTCTCAGCCTCTCGTGATCAAGCGAGACATGATGAGTTGTATGTGGGGTCCAGCCGCAACGTCACTGCCAATTTAGACCCTGAAAATCCTTCCACCGTTACTCCCCAGACATGGGTTTATGCGTGATTGTCCCGTTCGAGAACAGAATGAAGTGATCTGCGGGGCAAGCACCGGCTCCGCGATGGACAGCCCAATGATTCCCCGACCTCGCGATGCTACCGTTGATGAACACGACAATAGCGTCGCTAGCTCGGGCGGTAGTTGTTGCTTGTCGCATCACGGCCGTCTTCCGCGGGCCGGGGAGAGATGGACACGTCCCGAAACACCAGCGGAGCGACTCGGGGGTAATGGCGGGGTCAGTTTAAGCTAACCCGAAACTCTCTCCTCGCCTCACATCCTCTTTTGTTGCGCACTGCCGCATTGCTTTTCCCGCCAGCTTGGGTTCTGGACCCGGCTGGCTGTGAGAAGTGGCGTCAACGCGCCCCGTCGACCTCTCCACAACAGAAATGACCACAAGGGGCAACGAGCGCGGGCGTGGCAAATAGTTAACATCCAGCTCGTCTGCTCCATCTCTCCGGGAGTAACTAGCTGATATTGCTCCTGTCGATTCTCATCACCATGAGCTTCGATAGCATCAACGCGGGGAAGATGGTACGAGCCGAGATCATCTGGATGCCTCCCTTGTGGCGAAATGGGTTAGCTAGGTGGACATGTTGGAACGATCCCGTCCCCAAACTGCAACGGCTGCATTAGCGCATCCCTGGCTGGACCCAACTGCGAAGGTAGGATAGACGTCTTAGTGTTAGGGGGGGTTCTTGGGAGAGGAGTTGTGAAGGCATTAAACACGCCGGCACTCCCCCGGTGAAGGCTCACGGTGGCGCCCAGGGGATCTCTATCTGGCGTGCTTCTTTGCCCGCCACTGGACTCTCACCTTCTTGTCGTTGTGAACAACATGTCGTCCTCCGTTGAGGAAACTCTTCTGCTGCGGCAGGGGTTGCTGTTGCAAGCCGCCCCCACGGTTTCGTGGCTTTCTGCGGCCCTTGTCCTTCCTCTCACGCTCGTTGCGTGGTACACCATCTCGTGGGCATCGTCGCCTCTCCGGAAATACCCTGGGCCATTTCTTGCAGGTATGGATGGCTCTACTTTCATCCATGGCGTCAACATGCTGACGACCCGGCCCCCAAACCAGGGTTTACCAATTTCTGGCGCCTCGCCCAGGTGTATTCCGGCAGCTACCACGATAGGATCAAGAAGCTCCATGAGAAACACGGCCCCATCGTCCGTATTGGGCCCAACTTGCTCGACCTCGACTATCCCGAGCTCATCAAGACGATCTACAGCACAGATGGCAAATGGCTCAAGGTAGGAACGCCAAACCTATCCGACCGAGACGCTCGTTAACCAGTCTCGACGTGACAGACCCGGTACTATGAAAACAACTCGGCCATGGTCAACGGCAAGCAGACCTTCCACATCTTCAGCACCCTTGACCAAGCCGAGCATGCCCGCATGAAGCGACCCGTCTCCAAGTATTTCTCTCTCGGCCATGTCCTCGCCCTCGAGGGGCACATGGACACGGTCATCACCGACCTGTTGAAGCACATCGATACCCGCTTCATCGAGACCAAGAAGCCGTGTGACCTCGGTGAATGGATCGCCTTCTGTAAGCTCTCCCCGTCGCCCCCTCCTCTCACCACCGCCCACCCCCTAACACCCAACAAACAGACGCCTGGGACATGATCAGCTCAGCCACCTTCTCCCGGCGCTTCGGCTACATGGACGCCGGGCACGACTTCGACAAGACCATCACCATCGCCGATAAAGCCGCCGACTACTTCAGCATGGTCGGCCAGATCCCGTGGGCGGACTATCTCCTCGACAAGAACCCCGTCATGCGCATCGGCCCGCCCAACCTCAGCAACGTGACGCGCATCTCGCTCGAATCCCTCATCGCCCGCCTGCAGGGCAAAGACCCGCACTTCAACCCCTCCACGCCCGACTACCTGCAGCACTTCATCGAGTCTAAGACCGCCCACCCGGACCTCGTCGACGACGGCGTGATCATGGGCTACCTGCTGGTCAACCTGCTCGCGGGCGCCGACACGACCGCCATCACGATCCGCGCCATCTTCTACTTCTGCCTCAAGCACCCGGCCACGCTGGCGCGCCTAGCCGCCGAGGTGCGCGCGGGGGGGTTCGCGACCGACAAACCCGTCCCCTACGCCGCGGCGCGCCAGATGCCCTACCTCGAGGCGGTGGTGCGCGAGGCCATGCGCCTGCACCCGGCGGTCGGCATGCCGCTGGAGCGGTGCGTGCCGGCTGGGGGGCTGGCGCTGCCGGATGGGGGGTTTGTGCCGGCTGGCGCGGCGGTCGGGATGAATGCGTATATTTTGGGGAGGAATCAAGGGGTGTGGGGGCAGGATGCGGAGGAGTTTAGGCCGGAGCGGTGGTTGAGGCGGGAGGGGGAGTCGGATGAGGGGTGGAAGGGGAGGTTGCAGAGGATGAATGCGGCGGATTTGACGTTTGGGGGGGGGTCGAGGATCTGTACGGGGAGGAATCTGGCGCTGGTCGAGGTGTATAAGGTTGTGGCGACGCTGGTGAACAGGTATGAGATCGAGTTGGAGGACCCGAAGGCGGAGTGGGAGGTGTTGTGCAGGTGGTTTTTCAGGCAGACGGGGCTGGTTACGAAGATGAGCATAAGGGCTTGAAGGATGAGATGGAGGAGTTCGTGTAGGTAGTCTGTCGTCTGTGTGGTCTGTTTCGTTTAGTTTGTAGGGGGTGGGTACATGTACGGAATATGTGGAGAGGAGAGGTTCAGATTGGTAACACAAGTTGGCGGGGGTAGTTGAGAGGCTGCAGTTAATGGTGTGAAACACAAAGGTCGATCGTGCTGCTGTGCAACATGGGCGTAACCGAACCTTGAAAGTTGGGAGTTGGAGTGATTTGAATTAACGTCATTGGCCCTGAGGGTTTACGGGTTTCATTACCCTTCCCTCTGCTCACCACATGGAGGTCCATATAAATAGTTTCTTTCCGATCTTCCAATTCTTCTCCATCGCAAACAAATCCAACCTTCACTTCGTTCTAACCACTACCCCACCACTTCAAGTTTCACCTTAAAAAGTCAGGATAGCACCGGCCTCGCCCGGCACCTTGCCGGCAACTGCTCCCGAGCCGAGGAGCGAGTACTTGTATCCGACAGCATCCGGGGCGAAGTTGCCCTTGGGCGCATCGTTCAGGCCACCACCGAGGTCGGTGTCGATAACCGTCGCATATCTGGAGCTATGTCAGTCATCGGTTCCTGGTGCCACTCCACAAGGGAAATAAACAGCCAACTTACCCGACCTCCTTCGAGTCGCGGCTGGTAACAGGAGCAGTCACGTTCTTGAAGGCGTTGCTCTGGACCAGCGCCTGGGCGCCCATGCGGGTGTTGATGGCCGTGCTCATGCTAAGTGGACAATCTGTCAGCTTGAATGTCTCATTTCAGTTGATGCCAACGCCGACGACTCACTTCTCAAAGTACGAGTTGTAGATGTGCCCCGTGCCGAACCGAAGAAGCGGGCCGCGCGAGTTGATGTTCTTCCAGTGGTTGTTGGCGTACGTGATGTGGAGCTTGCCCGTATCCTCGGCAGCGTTGCTGTCGCTGTGCCCGGCGAGCGAAGCCTTCCAGTGGTCGTGGAAGTAGGTGCTGACAGATATCAGTTTTAGGCCGTATGGTGAGGGGACAAGACGGTTAAGCTTACTGGGAAATGGTGATGAAGTCGGCGCCGTGCGAGGAGTCTACCAACCCATCGTAAAAATCCTTGTCGGCAACGAGAGCCGAGTAGAACTCGCAGTGGTCAACCCAAATGTTGGTGCTTTCCTAAAACAGTCACAGCGTTAGGTACCGGGCAACCAGCTAAGGGCAAGGTTGAGTATGTACCTCGATCTTAAGCGCATCGCCTTGCTCAGCCTCAACAAACGAAGAGACAATGTTGCGCACGATGAGGTTGCTCTGACCCTTGAAGTGGAGGCCAATACCCTTGAAGCCTGAACAATCGTAAACTTGTGTCCGTCATCGCCTCCAACGCTCCGGGATGGCTCAGCTTACCTGACCCAGGCAGACCAATGATGCTCTTGTTGCTGCCAATCCGCACCTTCGCGCTGCCGCTGATGACGCCCTTGACAAAAACGACAACCGGCTCGCTGTTCTTCTCCTTGACGGCCTCGGTGAACTGAGGCAACGTTGACACCGTTGTTACGGTACCACCCGCACCTCCCTTCGTTCTATCCAACAAGAACACATTAGAAAATGTGTTGATGCGTCTCATACAGAAACAACTCACCCTCCGTTAAGCGTCGCATATCCCAAGGTGGCCGCCTCTGAGACGTCCGCCCTCTTTGCCATCCGAGGCGTTCCAGCCTGGGGCTGAGTAGGAGTCGGCGAGGCCGTGGCCAGTGCCAAAAGCGAGGCGGCGGCGAGAAGCTTCATGTTGAGAGAATGAATATGAAGACAGTCAAAGGGAGATTTCAACCAAGTGAATGACGTTGGGACCGAGACTGAAGTGATGGGGTCTGGCGAGTTGGGCTGCTGGCTAGGTACAGAGCAAACATCCACGATGAAGCCGGGCATCCGAGGTTTTAAGGACAAAGAAATCTCGCCATGATGTTGTCAACCATTCCACTCCCTCGGCGTCGGGGCGGATGTAATCCCACGCGAAGCTGCATCATTCAGCTTTCCTCCGACGGAGAATCTCCAGATTCAGTCACATTCGGCAGCCTCCCTCCGCCCTCCCCCTGGAGGGTCAGGTGGTAAACGGTTTTGAGAAACACGACCAAGACTGCCGTAACCCCTGTACGGTTATGATGATCGCCCTCTAATCTGCGATGGTGGTATTCCAACGATGTGACACGCCAAGGCCACGTAGTTTGTTTCATGGTCTTCCCCACATTCTTCCTATGCAGGTTATACTACCGATGTCCCGAGACCATGGCCGCAGTCATCCCCGTAAACGGTCCACATCGGTCTCGGCGGTTGGAGAAACCAGGAAACCTCTTGCGTCCTCGGTGCCAAAGATTCAATTCCCCACCAATCCGACGTTTCTCCGTTTCCACACCACATACATGCTCAGGGGACCACGTGGATATCGTATTGAGACCGAAGTCTCTACAATCAGAGCCGCACGGTTGAAGAATACACGGGATAATTACTAGACATGGCCCTCATTCGACAACCTTTAAGCCGGGACACACGACCGGGTTGGCGGGATTCGGGTGTGATTCCTGTCCTAAACCTACCTTTTAGGTCCGGAGGACACGAGAGGGGAAAATGCAACCTGCTCTCACCCGCGTCTGCAAGAGGCAACGTCGGGGTTGAGATGACGAGGACCTGCGCAATATGGCGTTGTCGCGGTAGAGTGGACCAGATAGGCCCGGACCTAACCTCCAGTTTCGGGGGAAAAGGGGGGATCACAAATCATCGATTCCAGCTTGAGCACCTTGTTGCTCGCAAATCCATTGGGAGTTTGGGACATACCAGGTACGCAGACTGTCGGGCTCCTCACCTCATCCTTCTGCAATCCCTTTCAAGCGCTCAAGCAGGAACAGTTTACTTGGTATTCGTTTATGATTGCTAATTATGAGCCCAAGATTCATTGCAACACGAGCTCGACCTGAGATAAACGAGATCCAGCTTCTTACTCCTGGCTTACGCTTCTGTGCTCCTGGCTTCCCCTCCTGCTCCCAGCAGGACCTTTGGACACAACCTCCTCCGTTCCCTGCGGTTTCTTCCTTAGTCTTCTGACTTCACTCCAAACAGCGACACCCATCCACAACGCCCACATGATACCGGCCACAATGCCGTACACTCTCTTGTGGTAGGCCGAGGCACCCGACAGATACAGCCCCAGACCGCCGTTGATGATGCCCAAGCTGATGCCGACACGCCCAAGGGTCAAATGCAGATACGACCACACCTGCCGCCTCTGCACCTTCTTGTACACCCTGTGGTGAACGAAGCCAACAACCGGCTGGACAATCAACAGGACTAGCAAGACCACGCCGATGATGGGGTGATACCTCGTCTCCGGGTTCTCGAACTAACAAGCAGCCAGTCAGCACACACCGCCAGTCCACAACCAACCCAACCCAACCCCAACCCCCCGAAAACAAAACAAAAAGAAAAAAAGAAAGAAACAGAAAAAAGAGGGACAAAACTTACAAACCCTCCCCCAGGCAACGCATCCCCCACCAAATTCACCAAATAGATGCCCACCCCCACCGCCGCCACGTACACCGCCCACGCAAGCATCTGGAACCCCGCATGCACCCAGACGGCCCACCTCCCGGGGACAACACGCACGATCACCGACCCGACGGGGAACAGCACGACCATGGCCGTGGCGGCCAGGATGCCGTGGATGCGCCGGTAGTCGACCATGCGCGCGATGTCGAAGCCGGGGGCGAAGCTGCCCTCGCCGTTGGGGTTGTTGGAGTTGGGATTGTTGGGGTTGTAGGGGTTGTAGGGGTTGCGGTAGGGGTTGTAGGCGGTGCCTGAGTTGGAGGAGGAGTCGGCGTTGGCGTCCGGGTCCGGGTCCGTGTTGGTGGTGCCGGAGTCGTCCCAGGTGCTTGAGCCCGAGCTGCCGCTGCCGCTGCCGCTGCCGACGCGGGCGGATACGCTGAGGACTGCGGGGGGGTTAGTGGTGGTGGTTCAATCCCTCGTTACACAGGCTGGATAAGGTAAGTGGGTGGGGAAGGCGAGTCGACGTACTCAGCCATGAGAAGGCTAGCAGGAGCATGGCCTGGTGGTATGTGCGACGTTGAAGCATCCTGGTGATGTTGGGGACTCGGTCTCGAGGTGGAGTTTCTTTGTGTTCAAGTTCCCGGGTGGAACGGAGTATGGAGATACTGGGGGAGATCGTGGGACGATGGCGGGGGGACTAGGGGAATTTATGAAACAACCTGGGGAAACGGCACGCTACATTCGGAGCCAATCCTCGAAATGAGGGTAGTTACAAAGAACCCTTAGACATCTGCCATCCCGGCGGCCTCACATTGCTTACCCGGTAGGTCTGAGGCACCGCGAAACATATCATTATGTTGTGCTGCACGCCACAACCAAAGTCCGTCGTTGACGAGCCAATCCGGTAGTTAGAACCGCGCGTCCTGTGTGGCAGGGTAATAAGTTTGTCTGGCTTTGTCCATTCACGATGTAGAGTCACACGGGTCGGGACCGACTTGGACTTGGCTCCAACCACGACCCGCGTTGGTGGGAGCGAGATTCGGTTGATGGCATGCAGCCAAGATCTATGTTATGCAGCGGCGGGATCACAAAGGCACCCACACAGGGCTGAGCCGCCGGGGATTTCATAGATCTTCGAGTACTTCGTAAGTGGGTGTACTAGGTTTAGTAGGCTGTGAGTCTCGTATCGTTTTTTCGCTCTCATCTGTTGAAGTATCATAACTGAGGTGCCCATGTTTTTGTTAAATTCCGGTTGAACAGGCTTTGTCCCTGATGTGCCACCACCATGAGCGAGAGCTTCTATTTCCCGGTAATTAGCTCGGATGACCCGCATCTGACAGCGGCGTTGTATGTTGCTACTGTGAGTCTCTTGCATGTCATCTTAGTCATGCTAACCAGAATAACCTCTCCGAGGCCATGCCTGCTCTGAATTGATCCAATAAACATGTCCCTTACCGTTCGCCATCCGCCAGTGCCAAATATGCCAACGCATCCTCGACCACGCTGTACGAACCCCTCACCAAACCGCGTGGCAATCCCAACTAGCGAGAAGAAGTACGACGTGTTGTTACCCGTGCGCAGTTCGAATGAAATAAAACCAGAGAAAAAGTTGCAGAGCGTCAAGCGGTGAGTGGTAATCCCCAGGGAGGTCGGCAATTTACGTAGGTGAGGAGGGATGTATTCAGGGCTGAAATATGATGGGTGGAGTCAAAACCTTAAGCCAACAACATGTATTAACCAAGACGCAACGCAAGTAGATTTACACTGACGAAATCCCCTCAGTACGAATGCAAAAAATCAAACTTCCATTGTGTAATGCCCAAGAAACCTAAGCGCTGCCGCCACTGGCCTAGACTGTAGGTATATTAAATGTAAAAATAGTCCAAGCCACCACCCCGTATCCAACCGCCCCGGTTTTCATTTCCAAATCTACAAAGCGATGGCACCGACGAGGGTGATGAGGAGGACGGCGCCGAGGCTGGGGATGGTGCCACGCATGGCGGCGTTCTCCGAGCTGTCGGAGCCGCCGTTGTTGCCGCCGTCGGTCGAACCGCCGGTGCTCTGACCACCCTCGCTGGTCGAGGCCTGATCAACGGCCCACTGCGAACCGGGGCCGTTGAGGCCGGGGCCCTTGCCAGCACCTTCCTCGAAGAACTGTTGTTGTTAGTTGGTGGGTTGTCCAAAAAAGAGGTTGGGGGCGCGCGGGGGCGGCGGGTACGAACCTTGAGAGCACCCTCGGGGACGTCAGGGAGAGTGGCAGAGCCGACAGCCCAGTGGGCGTCCTCGGACGGGCACTCGGAGGCCTTGGTGGTCTTGGTGTAGCCGGCATCGCCAGTAGGGGCGGGGTACTTCTTCATGGCGTTGGCGAAAGCGGCGAACTCGTCCAGCTCCTTGCGCTCGCCGGTCTGGTCCTTGCCACCGTCCTCCTGGCCGCCCTTGATCTCGACGATACCGAAGTCGTTGCGCTCCATGGTGTACTCGTACATAAGACCACCGGAGTAGACAGAGGTCATGTTCTTGTGCATGAGCGACTCGAGCTCCCGGAAGTTGCGCACGTTCGCGTTGCAGCCATACTCAGACAGGAAGAGGGGGAGGCCGTAATCACGGAAGGCCTCGACCTTCTTGTCCCAGCCGGAGGTAATGAAGTCGCTGGTGCACCACGAGTAATCGTTCTGCGTCGGGTCAGTACCTGGCTTCCCACATGGCATGCGTGGTGGAACCTACGAAAGCGAAGAAGTCGCTGCGCTCCTCGTCCGAACCGCAGTTGAAGTACTGGGCAGTCTGCATGCGGTTGTCGGTGACATCGGCAGCCGAGTATCCAACGAGAATCTTGCGGTAGTTGCGGGCCTTGATGTAGCGGCGCATGTCACGGTCGGTGGCCTTTACGTACTTGGCCGAGAGGGTTGTGTTCTTGAAGTCGTGGACGACCTCGTTGCCGGAGAAGAAGGCCATGGTGTTGCTATACTTGGCGAAGGCATCGATGGTCGCGAACACGCTCTGCAGGTAGGGGGTGTTGTATGAGCCGTGGGGCTCGTAGCGGTGGATCGAGTACTGCGGGTTGTTGGCGTCAAGCACAACGTAGATGCCGGCATCCGCGAGGGCGTTCATGCACTCATCGTGGTCCTTCGAGTTGTCGGTCGAGTAGACACGGATGACGTTGATGCCGAGCTTCTTGAACTTCTCGATATCCGGCATGCAGACCTTGGTGTCGGCCAGGGGATCGATGTTCGCCGCGGCACCGCCGGGCTGGTAGTCGACACCACGAACGTAGAACCGCTCGTTGCCCTTGAAGAAGGCGTTGCCGGTCACGGTGATGGGCTCGAGTTCGGTAGCGCGGGGCTTGGACCTCAGGGTCGCCGTCGGGCCAGCGTTCACGGCGGCCGCGGCCGCCACGGCGGACAACAGAGCTGCAGTCTTCATCTTGTCGTGTGGTCGGATCCGGTTTGTGGCGTGTGTGGGTTCGAATACGAAAAAGCCGGATATCACGGGTTGGGATAGACGAAAATTAAAGCTTAATTCAAAAAGGCCATCAAACGAGCGATTTGGCCAAAAGGTTGAAGGACAGAAATAATCTGGGAGAGCGATTGACTGGAAAGAGGAAGCGACGTTGTGGTCTTGAAAAGTGCAAGAAAAGCTGTTGGATCGTGCTGCCGGGGGCGCGCGCGACATTTAAAACACGACCACCCGGCCGGCCCGAAAAGGGGTTTCTTGGGTTCTTGCAGCATAGCCACTTTCCAAGAAGTCTTGGACGGTCTTGGAAGTCTCGGAATGGCAACTCAGCATCGGCATTGCGTCTGCCAAGAGGGGGCAACATCCCCTGAATCGGGGCGCCCAGGCTTGCCAGGACCAATGGTCGAGACATCTCTCGTTTTCTCCCGTTCCACGAAAGAATTGACTACCCTCCCATTCGTGCGATTGTGGAACGAAAACAGGATACTCGTACAAACATGCCACGAGCATAAACTTGTTGATGGGGTACTATCGCGTTGCCAAGCGGGGGAAGCAGACAACGCAGGGCGGCACATGAGGAGTTCTTGCTCTTTTCCCACAGTGCCCTGCCAAAGTGAAATAAAATTGCAAGCGTTGAAGGTAACTGGAGCCGGCATGGGATTGGCCAAGGTTGGATCCGAAATAAATACCAAGAAGAGCCAAGACGGGGTTCCCCACAAACAGCCAGACATGTCCTGTCGCCATCGATCAAGCCTTCAAAAAAAGTCCCGGATCAACACGAGCCAATGGTGGTGGGACGTTCAAGTCAGCCAGATTCACGTGCCATTCAGCCATTGTAATCTCAGAATGGCGAGAATGGCACCTCATCACCCCTAACCCATTGTTCCGGCCAATCTCTAATTAACTGGAGTCGACATGGTTGTGCTCTGCCAAGCAGTCGGGTCGAATGGAAAATGGATGTGCGCTCTCGGTTGATCTCACCCTCGCGTCGGGGATGTGAAACCAACCGTCCAGTTTGGATCTGCACCAATGGCTGGCCGCGAGGAAACCACCTGCCATGAGCCAACAGTCCGATTTTCACTTCGCAGCTGTCACACAAGGATCTTCCAGGCACAAAGGAACAGATCTGTACCGAGGTTTTATCGTCCAACACTACCCACAAATCACGACTGCACTTGCTCCATCTTCGCATCGCAGATCGCCTCTCGTGCATACATACATACATTGGTGATGGAGATGCATCTTAGGCGCCAGGCCCACATCCTCTATTCGCGCGGCTATTTGGGCTGGCGTCGAGGATGTGAATCGATCAACCATGTCCAATCCTCAAGGCTTGGCGCGATCAAAGTCGTCGGGATAAGACACCAGTATAAGTTTCGTTGATGGTCTATCGTTGTCTCTTCCACCGCAAGACCCCTGTTTACTTAACGGCCAGTCGGGTCAGTCGAGCACCACCAAAAAAGACCCGACCTGAGCCGCGTGCTCGTACCACGAGACGGAACGGATTCAGAACAAGCAACAAACGATGGTGTCAACCGGCTCATACCGGCGGCGTTAACAAGCATCTCGAGCGGGCCCTCCCCAAAGCGCTTGCAGCGCCCACGATTGTTTGCCCGTCGGAAAGGTCGATCTCGAGGGTATCGAGTGCCATGGCTTTGATCTAGAGTCGAGTCCCGCTTCGGTGTTAACGATCACCCATGCGGTAGACTACCTACCTAGGGATAAGGTTGGGCTTCAGACTTCTCAGACTGACGGATCGTTCATCGTCTGGGTTTGGGGCCGCACCGATGTCATGATGTTCCAATTCTGAGCAGCCAACGCCCGTGCCAAGTTGAGCCCAATGCCACGGTTGACGCCTTGGGGGGGGAAACAAGGAGGTGTCAACTTGGGTGTCGGCGTGCGGGAGAATGTTCCGGGCGGGCGTAGTTGCTGACAATCAGGGCTGTTCAAGGCGTTGTGAAAGGAAGGGATAGCAAAGTTGATGTGGCGGGGTTGCTCGGGCATTGCATGCGCAAAAAACGCCGGGCTTCAAGTATTATAAAGAATCTCAGGTTGTAGGGACAACAATACTAGGTAGATGTAGGTAGTTGTCAAGAAACGCCTAACCTTTCTTTTACTCAATTTACCTTTCTTATAACTACTCGGTGACTATTTTCTTACCCCCTTTTCTCTGTCTCTTCTTCGTTACTGTGCTGTATTAAGAAATAACCGAACGCGGTCTACGGATAAGTGCAACATCTTCGCCCCATACAGGAGGTCCTGAAGCCCATTGCCGTAATCCTGGCAAATTTCCAACGCGAGATCAAACATCGGAGCTGCCTGTGCAAACTGCGATCTTCCCTGCGCAAACTGCGATTCTCGCATTAAGTAGCTTCCAACATGCATTAGCGGAAATTTACTCGAGCGGGGAGATTGTCACTTCTTGTGACCTCAGCCTTACCAGCCTGTTTCGTGTAGTAGCCTAACCAGTTGCCGTGCCTTCTTGAGCGGTAGCCCCGACTCCGGAACAGCCGAGTCATAGGTTTTGACCATGATATGCATATGAGGCAAAACCAGGTTGCCTCCCCTTGGGAGGACGCCCCCCTGGTCGAGGCTGGTCCTGGTGGACTCCCAGGATTGATAAAGCAAATCGATGGCGACCTGGTAATGCATGTGCCGCTCCTCGGGCGTCATCTTGTCCCGTACGACCTCTTGGGCTAACCTGTGCCATCGAAGTGTTTTGGTCTCCGTGTTCCTACTCACGAGTGACGTATGTAAGAGCTCGGCCAGGATGTCGACGTACGAGTCTGCGGAACCGTGATAATACCACAAGTATCGCATCGTGTCTAGCAAGGGTAGTCCGGTCATGACCACATCCTGCTGTATAATGCTTTCGGCCACGGCATCAGGATGCATGAACGCCATCACACGCATGAGGCAAAGCGCCTGCGGGGAGAACTCCTCGAACCTCCAGGCCGTAGAGACGGTGAAGCGGTATTGCTCACTGGGCGGGAGGGCCTCGACTTTGTTGAGTTCGCCGAGCTGCGAACCTGTTGCGTGTTTGTTAAGATACCTGCCTATGGTCTTATGCCTCCTTCTAATTTGGGCGGCGATCTGGGAGACGGCTAGCGGGAGGTAGCCAAGGTTTTCGAGCAGACTTAGAGCCTGCGGGAATGTTCCAAGGTCAAACCTTTCGTCCACCAGATTGTCGAGGAGTACCAAGCATTCGCCACCAGTCATAAGCGGAACGTCAATCCCTTTTGTGGCGAGATCAGTCTTGGCCAGGGGGTCGCGGGACGTCACGAGGATGGAACCGTGGGTTGTGGGCGGCCGAAACTCGCGGATGGTTTCGATATTGTCGGCGTTATCGAAGACGATCAGCCACTTGGCAAATTCGGAAACGGCTGGGGTGGTATAGGCGGGCGGCGAACGCTGCTGCTTGCGTGGGTCACAAAGCCACCGGAGTACCCTGTCGCGGGTGGCGACCATATCTCCCCCGTCACTCTCATCTGTGAGCCCCAACGCTTCAGCGATGTCGCAAAAGCCCTTGTAGAGTTTGCCAATGTCACTGGCCTGGACCCAGAAGATGGCGTCAAACACGTCCATCCTCTCGAGTGCGTAGAAGGCTGCGGTCTGAGTCTTACCGAGTCCTCCAAAACCGCAAAGCGCAAAGGAGCGGGAACGAGAAGGAGTATGGCTGGAACTCTCGGGGAGCAGCTCTGTGTCAATTTGCTCAATAATCCCATGTCTGGCCACAATGTTGGGGTTTCGGCTGATACCAGCCCAGACGTAGATCGGCATCCTGGGTGCCAGGGGTCTTCCCTCAGCCATGATGATTCCAGAGTTCGAAGAGGACAGATCAGATCCTGAGGGAGTCAACGGTGTTCTCGGTCTCTAAGGCGATAGCAGCTTTAGCAGGCAGAGTCCGGCTGAGAAGGCAGCGTTGTACCTAGACTTGCCACGGATGGTTGGATTACCTAGGTAGGTAGGCACTTACCAGATTACCAGATTATCTCCGTCTTTTGAGAAAAAGACCATCTGATGACTCAAGTGGCGATGGCACCAATGGTGATCGACTGCTCGAACTTTCTTGGGAAGGTCAGCAAAATGAGGGACGATGACTTTCGTTGGATTGGGTGCCCTGGGTGTCCTTGAAATACCATGGCTTGTTGAGCAGGGTTTTCTTGATGATTCATGACAAAATGCACAGAAGGCACGGTCATTAGCTTTTTTGGACCAGAACCCCGCTGAAGTATGTCCATTCGTAGGTATATGATGAATGAACGGACGACCGTTAGCGTGGAATGAGGAGTGAGCACTCCGATTCGTCTTCGTCTGATCCGTACGTTCCGGATATGACGCCTATGAAAAGCATCCTAAGGAAACTTAGTTCTCGAGGGGTTCTAGATATTTTGAGGGGAACTCACCTTTACGAACCGGAAACAACAATTGACCGGATACGGGTGGTGATGGCTGAGACGGGGAGGTTCTAAGAGATGTGATATGTTGGTATACAACTTGCAGTTACAACCTTACAAGCCCACAATACTAGTAGTACATCCCTAGCACTATCTGGCCAAGAAAAGACAAAGAACAAAATGCGAGAAATGAATAAAAAAGAGATAAATGGAGTAATACATTTCCTTTCGGTTTCTGGACGGTGTTCGTTTAGTTTTCACCCTCGAGGTTTGCTTAACCTGCTACAAACAAGATGCTTCTTAACTGAGCACTAGCCCTAAACAACCTAAGTTCTTGGAGCGACCTAGCTTCCTATATATCCAATTCCGCAACTACGTAGCTTGGATTGACTTGGTTTAGGAAGGGGCGGATTAACTCGATAGCAATACCCGCCTCCAGGAACCATTTTGCTGTCCACCGAACTTGGAGTCATCCAGCCGTCCAGATTTATCCATCCAGAGCCGAAAGTTGTCCATAACCCACAAATATACTCAAGATGGTCGACGCCCTCAAATCCTGACGAGAGTAGAAGTCGGGTCATCTCGGTGCAACTGAATATCCCTTCTGACGGCTCGTCATTGAACTTATGGCTGAGGTACCGCTTAGAGATCGCATGCGCGAGAACTGGTTTACATTCGCGATATGAACAGCGGCCATTACGGGCCTTGGCCACCTCGAAATCAGGGTGCTTCTGGACAAAGTTCAACGCCCCAGCTTCGACAGCCAACATGAAGATAGCCAAAGGGTGTCCAGGACCGTCCGCGGGAATGATGGTGGCATGCAGTTGTTTAAGCCTCTGCATATTTGCCACCCACAACTTCCTCCCCGGCTGGCTGAGAGCGTCGAGAAAAGGCCCGAGGTGAAAGAAGCGATTCCGAGGGTCCCCAGGCCTCTCACGACCAGTCACAACTCCCCACCAAAGCCCCATCTCGAGATGATCCATGGCCTGGACATCATTTGTCTCGGACAGCGTTTGTACGGCCATGTGGATGCCATTGAGGGACAATGCGGTGGCAGCATCGAAGGCAGCATCCCGAATCTCTAAGCAGTCCAACTTCCAGACGTCCACGTTGTTGAGAAATTCAAATACCGTGCGGTGCATGAACGATACCCTTGGGCCAATTCCGGTTTGGCTTAAGGCGGATGTAGGAGTTTTCATCTCTAGCAACCCCCCACAGCGGCTTCTCAGTCGGCCTTCAAGCTCCTCACAAATTTCATGGTTGTCTTCGACGGCCACAGCTTTGATCGATATCGGAACCGTGTGATAATCGTCAACTAATGCGAGGCCAAAGGCAAATAAATCCGTGCGCAAGAATGGGGAGTTTGTCCTCTGGTAAATATGACATATCTTGAACAGCTGCGCGCCCTGCTGTGAGGGTTCTCAAGATAAAGCTCGAATTTACCGACCGTAAACCAATTGATCGGATTCAGGGGCCAACAGCCGGGACAGGGGAGGTCTCTAGAGGTAGAATCTGCCCGGCTAGTCGAATCTAATAACTAAGTTGGGTGGAACTTGCGGTTCAAGCTACAAGCCGCGATAATACCCGTATTCAGGTAGAATACTGTCATGAATGAGAAGTACAATCAGGACATAGAACGCCAAAAGACCCAGTGAGTGCCTATTTACTAACCTATGCTGGGTAGTAGTCAGTCTACCACTGCATTCCGGCTTGCAAATATGACAAGGCGTTAACATGATAAATTGTAAGGTTAGTATGAATTCGAAAAGAATTGATCATTTTATTCCATATTGCTAAATCATCGAGACTACGCCGTAAATAGCTTCTAGCTAGCTCCCCCCCAGGTCGTTTCTTCATCGAAGTTGTTCAACTACCCACGAACAACGTACTTAGCTATTATAATTGATACCCAGGTAGTCAATAAATATTGTAACATCCGAGGTCTCTTGGCTTTCAATGTATCCTGCGTCTTCGTCATGCCTCGTAAACGCCTGTTGGGTCCTCGACCCCTTCAAGGTAAAATCTTGACATCCAGAAAACTAGAAGTCCGTCGCCCCGGCTCACCCGGCCTCCCCGAGTTCGCCAGGCGACAGCCACTCTTCAAGGTACATGTAGTCCTCCTCTACCGATCACAGGGATCGCGCCCATACCGAACTTCCAACCCAGCCCGTCCCTGCAGCAGTCGATAAGCAGTCTGCGCCTGGCAGCGGAAGCTCCCAAACCGAAACTCAACCACCGCAAACCTCTGAGTCCCCGTGACCGTAACCCGATTCTCTGTCTCTCTGACAATCTCATCCATCTCAAACACAAAGTTGGCCCGAAACTCGGCCAACAACGCATCCACATCCACCACCCCCTCCACGCCAGCCACACACACCACGCGGCTACACTCGCGCGGCAGCGCCGAGTCCGCCACCCTCGTGCGATTGCGCTCGACCACCACAGTCTGCCCGCCCACCACAAACGCCACCGCCGGCATAGCCCCATCACCACCACGGCCATACCGCTCCCAAAACCTCCTCGCCGCGACCTCCTCAAAAAACACCACCTTCGCGGCCGCTGTGCGCCAGCCGTGCGCGCGGTCCGGCGGCACCACCACCGTGCAGTAGACGCGCCCGATCCCGCGCACCGCCGCCAGTAAGGTGGCCACCGTGGTGTCGCCCGGCAGGCCGCGCAGCCAGAAGCTGCAGCTGCGCTCCTCGGGGATGGGCGCGGACAGGTTGCGCGGGTTGCTGATGTCGCCGCGGTAGTTGCCCGACACGCCCGCCTCGCGGAGGTCGCGCCGCGGGGCGCGCGGGGCGTGGAGTAGGTCCGCGTCCGTGACTTGTTGCATGCGCGAGGGGACTAGCGGGGTGGTGGGGGTTGGGGGTGGGGTGCTGCCGTTGGTGGCGTTGGCGAGGTTGGCTGTGCGGATGGGAGCCCGGGTGGGAGCCCGGGTGGTGGCTGGGATGAGAGCCGGAATAGTGGCTGGGATAGTGGTTGGGATGGTGGCTGGGATGGTGGCTGGGACGATAGCCGGGTAGTTCGTGCCCGGGTAGCTCGTGACCCGATGGCAGTTCGTGGCTGGGTGGTAGTTGGTGGCGTGGTAGTTGTTGACCGCCGGGCGACAGGTAGTAGCCGGGTTGGCTTGCCGTGTGAGTGTTGGAGCCATGGCCGGCTCGTGACCTCGGCGGAAGTTGGTGGTTGGACTGCTAATCCCATTGTCTGTGTTATGGAATCGGTTAACGTTCCATCCTTGGATTAAATTAGTAGTTAATTTCTGGCACCTACCACTACCACTGGCCTCCCGGGTTGCCGTCGACGGACTTCCTGCCGGACCAAAGACGCCATTTGGGCCGAACCACCGACTGCCCCTCGCTTGCTGTTCGGCCGCGTAGAAGGAGATGCTGCGAAGGGCAATTTGGTTACCGGACAAGTCGCCGCCAGGAAGATTTCGGTAATTGCCATTGACTTCCCATTGCGCCGGCCGGATGGGATTCTGGTTCAAGTTGCTGCCTGACATTGAATCCTTGTCGCTTCGATGACTTTCAAGATACTCTACGAAAGAGCGATTGTCCTGAGGCGATTGAAGCCAGAGCATGACAAAAGAAAAGATAAAAGAATGGAATATGCACCTCGAAACCAGGCAGTGGATGGAGCGAAGGCCACTGAGAAAGCGAAGGGGGCTAAAATAATGGTGTGTTCTTCGTACCAATGAATGACGAAGTGTGGAAACAGAGTCTGAGAGGTGGAAGGCCTTGCTGTTTTATTTACAACCCGAGAGCGCGTTAGGGCTAGCACAAGGTTGGGATAGAAGAACATACAAATTTCGGAACATGACCTATGCTTTCTCACTGTTCATCATTCAGTGGCTAGCGGACTTTTCCCCCTCGGTTTAGGTAAGGAGCATAAGGAACATGAAAGAGATGTGGATTCACAGATCTGTTTGATCATCCTCGTGATGTTTTCAATTAAAGTTTAAATTCAAACTTCACTTGCTATGTTATAACAAGAGGCGGAAAAAGTAATGTTGTCGCACCGTTTACAAAGACCCATGCCGGGTGTCGTGATTCCGAGATTACCTACATCTTTCCGGCTCTAATGAAGAGCTGTGGGCTTTAAATTGTATTCTGATAAATATTGATTTGTCTTGGATGTCTTGGGTATTGTTTACGTTGCGGTGGTTGAGTGTAGGTGGTATCAAGTACCTAGAGAAGGTGAGTTGCGGCCTCGGAGACTTCCATAATTTTGCGTAACTAAGGAGTACTTAAAGTCCAAGCATTGTCAAAAGGCGTGGGAGAGACCGACCCCAAAAATGGACTTGTGCTTGAACATGGTGCGTTCCTGTGTTTTATTAACAAAGAGTTGACTACCTCGGGACCTAACTTTGAGTTTAAAGATTGCTTTTCTAACAACTAACTATAGTTTTAGTTTCGAGACCCATGGGGAGGTTTGAGGTTCCGGCGGCACCTAAGCACCCGCCACCATATAATAGTTTTAAATACTGCCAGCATCAACTTGTTTTGAAGTTTGGCCTCTCGTTTGTTGGTTGAGTGAAGGACCACTTGGGACTCAGGGTTATCGGTGACGGGGTAGTTACCTAGGTAGTCATATGTTTTGTAATTATTTTGTCTGGGTTGGGAAAGAAGTGTCAAGCCCCCGGAGCAGGCAGAGGGGCAAAAGGCTTCTAGTCAAAAACACAAAGGATTATTCTCCTGCTGATTTGGGGGAATCATGTTAGAAATTAGAAGTGTCGTCAATGAACAAACAAGGGGGGATTGTTAAGCCCGTACACCCACCTCCCGATCAGGCCACCAACCGATCAAATTTCCCCATCTGCCTCCCCCTTTCCAGTATCTATAGGAGGGTCGAAAATTGACCATTCCAGGCACATATCTTCAAATACATATCCATCCACCTTTTCTAAGGGTTCTAGCTACTTCGCAAGTGCCTTTTTAGCCTGCTGTCAGGGACGGCTAACTAGGAGCTGAACCTCAAAGTATTGTTGTTAAACAAGAAAGTCGGGAACAGAACGATGAACACTGGGGAGCTGGTGTAGATTCACAGGCGATGCTTCGTTCAATTCCTAGCTATTCCCTTAGGTGCGCTGTAAGCAAAAGGTCCCGTGGGAAAGAGGAACTGATCCTTGGGGCACCCCCAAGGATCGAGTTCGGGTGAGCTCTTCTTTTAAAACGGTACATGAACGTCATTCCCTCGCCACCGGGTCGCCATCCTAGCAGATTGGACCTCCCATCTCTCTGGGTCGTGACACCTGCATAATCTATTCAATCTAGGCAAACCGGGTGTTGGGATCCATCCTAACTTTCTTCCTTTTTCTCGGCCTTAGTCTATCTACCTCAGCTTCCAGTGCCCGGATCTTCTGTTCTTAACGGCTTATTAGGGGCTTATCCAGGTTAACTAGCCACAACCCTGATGCCTTCCAGCCACTTCGGATATTTCTTTCCGTAATAGCATCCTTCCTAGCTTGCGTATAACACCGTAAGAAGAGCCTCTTGCCAATGGGGGCACAGTCTGTTATCACAGTGAGGTCGTTGATACCACGGCGGTAAGTGGTCTTCAGGGGAGAGAAAACCGACAGGTCGAGAGGCTGTAGAACGTGGGAGGCATGTCCTAGTAAGAAGAGGAGGTAGATATTGTTGGAAAAACAGGTCCACATAAAGTCGTCGGTCTCGTAGCTACCGTAGCCATCAACAATAAGGAGCCTCTTCTTCGATGTCGCCGTCGTCGGACAAAAGATCTTTGTCAGCCACTCAAGGGCAATATCATTAGATGTCCAGCCATTCTAGCTCGTCGAGAACCGCCAGTTGCGTAATAGATCAAGGTCTTTATCGTCATCAGGGAACCACTACTATTGGATATCTTTCCCCTTAAAGATAAATAACGGTAGGAGAGCTTTTCCGGTTGCTGAGATACACTCTATAATGGTTGTCCAGATCCGGGATTCGGGGTGTTTCGACAACGCTTCCTTCGTCTCCGATGATCCAACGCATAAGCCGTTGATTCCTAGACCTTCCATTATCCCTGTTTCATCTATATTCCAACGGTCTTGCGAGTCAATTTTCTGGATGACTGGGATCGCGAGGAGATGGAACTAGGCCTTGATAATATTAGTACTAGCTCCATCCAACCGTTTGATATCCATACGTCTATCTTTCTTCGTCTTCAGAACTGGATATCTTCTGATGAACTTCTGAAGCCAGTGTTTACCGACAGTCTGGTCAGATCCAGAGGCACGGAGGATACGGTTAGCAAAGACCTCGATTTGTCGATGCTTTACCGGAAGCCCTAGAGCTTCCTGGGCAAGAACCCAGTCGGCCAAGTGTTTTTCTTGATCAGGGCTGAGCTTCTGCATCACCTGGGCTTCGTACTGTCCCTTCGGTTGGGCGTTGGCGACGACTCGGTCCCGGAGGGTAGAAAAGGGGACTCCCCATGCCTCGCTAGCTTTGCGAATGGATTGGCCACCCCTGACGGCTTGGATTGCCCGCTGGATGTTATCTTCTGGAGCCATGGAAGAGACAATTCGAATAAGGGTAATGGAGCTGAATTTGAGCTTGTTTTGGTGGAACTGGGTGGTTTGGAATAGAGAAGGTGCCGAATCAGGGGTAGGGAAAAATTTGATCGGTTGGTGGCCTGGTCGGGAGGTGGGTGCACGGACTTACAGCATCTATCTGACCCTAACCCTCCCCTAACAGCCCCGATCGGTGGGTTACCCGATCGCCCCACCTGCACCCCAGCGCAGCATTGTTTACACTGCAAGGCTGAACCTTGATTACTGGCTCTTGGGGGGAGGCAGGTTGTCGCAGACCGCAGGTCCACGTCCACGTGTGCAGCCACAAAAGGTCGCGCCTGACCGACTGGCCGACTGGCCGACTGACCGCCTGAAGTTTGCGCACAGTGGTCAATTGCAGCTGTCCAACTCTGTTCCAACAACAGCAACCTGGGTACCTACCTACCTGCCTAGTCGACAATGCCGTGATGGCGCAACTCAACGGAACCTCGGCCCTCAGCCGCGCGAGGTCGAACCGGGCTTCGTCAGCTGTCACAAGTAGCAAACCGGCCCCGAATACGAATACAGGTAGCTCTCGAGGGAATGCGCCGGCGATAACCTCGGCGGCCACCGCTTCCCACCCGACCGTCTCCCCAACCGCCCCGTCACACCTTTCCCTCTTCTTGGGTAACCTCCGACTCCTCGATTTCGACCTCCATCCCGAATGGCCCGAGATCAATACGCACACCTTCAGCACGAGAGATGCCGCAGGGGGGCAGAAGAAGCGTGTGCAATCCGTCGAGTGGGCCCTGTACCACCTCTTCAAGCTTTGGGATCCCGAGGAGGCCCGCAACAAACTGCAGCCCTTCTTTCCGCCTCTCGATCAGGTCCAGTCGCTCAATCTCCGTGCCGCGCTGCTTCGGGGGCTGGAACAAGCAAAGAAGAATGGCATTCTCGGTCGGGATGCCGTCGTGCGCAAAACCATGCTCGACGAGTGCAGGGGAGAGAGACTGGAGGAGGTCCTGGCCGTTTTCTCCTCGGCTGTCCTCAAGAAGGTGGTAGCCGAACGTCAGCTAAATGGAGGAGAATATCCTGCTCTGGCCCAGATTCTTGCTCTGGAGAACCGAGGATACTCTGGCGAGCGAACAGAGCTAACAGCACTGGTGTTGGCACATAGAGTGTCGTTGCGCCGGATGCTCTCTGAGAAGAATGCTTCGCGGGAACGGTTCAGAGAGTTTTCGGATTTGTTGTCAGCGAAAGAGAAGGCCATCAGAAAGAAGCGCGAGGCGGCTGAGGCCGCGAAACGAAGTGACCAAGGGAAGGTCATCAGTGACGACCAGAAGCGCAAAGTCTTCAGCGCCGTGCGGAACAACTGGACCGGCGACGAGCGCTGGATGGAGGCGCTTCTCTACGGCGACAGCAAATCGAACAAGGACGGGTTGCTCAATGCCCCGTATGATAGGGTCTGGAGGCGGGTTCAATCCGGCCGGCTTGCGGAACTCGAGGAGGCGTCCGCCGGGCTTCTGAGTCAGTTGGACAGCAGAGTCAGGGGCCAGCAAGAGAGGCTGCAAAAGTGGCAGGGATTTCGCCAGAGGATGTTCGGCAAGACTGGCTCTCAACCGACAACGGAGGAGCAAGGACAGGATACCAAACAAAGAGGCATCGATCTCGGATTTAAGGCTCACGAGGCTTTACACTTCGACCGTATGAGCCCGAAGAAGCTACCTTGCGCCATGCCCAACCAACTCGACAGCCACTACGAGGCGCTTATCACGGGCCTGAAGTCGGATCTATCCAAGATCAGCCCAGCTGTTCCAGCCATTCCTTCGTTCTTCCACCGACCGCAAGTGGAGAGGCCAACATACAGAATGGAGGATGTGGAGTCAGGTTCCGAAGTGATATCCGACATTAGTGGCCACGAGCAGGCGCAGGTCCTCCCACGTCCATCACCCTCTCGTCGAGAACCGGTCAAAGTGTCAGAAGAGCCCGCATTCGAACCTGTCTTACGGAAGGCGAAGACCTTCAACGAGGAACATGCATTCCTCGACGAGGCACCACCCACCCCATCGCGTCTCCAACGGTCAACAACAATGCACCACTCCTCTTCCACCAAAAGGCGCCAGCCCACAGACTCCCCAACCCGAAAACCAGAACGAAGACTCAGCATAACCCCGCGACGGCGGCCGCGCCCACCATCACCCACTCGCTCCCCCCCGCCGCGCCTGGCCGCGGCCCCCTCCCCCGAACCCCCGCCCTCGCCCGAGCGGCCCATCTCCCCAACGCAAGACCTTGCAGACCAGATCCTCGCCTCGGTGAGCGCCGCGTCGCCGTCCCCCGTCAAGAAACCCCGCCACCGCCTCTCCCTCGCTGACCGCACCCGCCTGACCATGGCCCGCCGCACCTCCCACGCCAACCTCCGTGTCCCGGCCGACGAGGACGAAGAGGAAGAGGATGAATCCTCTTCCTCTTCTGAGGACGCAGAGGTGGAGGAGGAGGAGGAGGAGCCGCCCGCCCGCGCGCCCATCACCATCCCCATCCCTGTCGTGAGCGAGCCGTTGCCGATGGATGAAGACGACGCCGCCGGCGGAGAAGAGCGGCGGTACGAGGACCTGGCGGCGCGCACGCGGCGGAGTATGGTTGGGTATGAGGCGGCGCGGCAGAAGGCGCAGCTGGAGCGGCGGCGGTCGCTGAGGAAGGCGAATCAGCTGCCGTCGACGCCGGTGGCCGGGAGGGGTGGTGGTGGGTATTTCCCTGCCGTGGATGAGGAGGAAGGTGCGGGGGATACGACGCTGTTGCTGGCGGAGGAGTTGCTGAGTGGTGGACAGGCGGGGGATTATGAGGCGGTGTTTATGAGTAGGCCGAAGTTGAAGAACAGTCCGGTGGGGACGCCGACGAGGGAGTTTTGGGATTGATTTTGAGGTTTATGAGGGGGTGTATGGCCCCGGGGGGGGTTACTTATGAAGGGTATGATGCGGAGTAAACGTGGCTTAGGTTAGTATGGTAATGGCAGGATGATGGATGGTTGATGTTTCACGCGAGTGGCAACGATTATGATAAGAGTTCGTATATTGGATGCCATGAGCAAACTATAAATACAGATTACCATGTGAACCAAGATCTAAGTAACCATGGTAAAAGGTAAAATTCTTTTTACACATCTTGCTTTGACCTTGCTCTATGTCATCCACCCAACCCAGCCAGCCCAGCCACCAGCCACCAGTCTAGATGCACAACACCCCCCCACCCACTACCATTTTCGCCCCTCCCCCTTTCCCTTCACCACCCCTGCCCCTTCAACTCCATCGCCCGCCAAATCGCCGCCTTGAACCCCTCCTTGAAGCGCACCTGCCAGCGCTCGCGCTTCTGGCGCTTGCGCTTCAGCGCGGGCCGCTCGTAGAACCGGGCCAGGCGCACGTCCGTCTTGACGCGGTTCTGGCCCACGGCCCGCTGCAGCAGCCGGAACCCGCGCGCCAGGTCCACGCTGCCCTTGATGTCCACCGTGCGGCCCGTCGACGGCCGCAGCCGCAGCTCGGGCTCCGACACGTCGTAGTTCCGCGCCAGGAAGGCCTCCTCGTTCCACGTGCTCATCATCCCTGTCCCCGTGGCCGTGTTGTTGTTGGTGTTGGGGGTGGTGCCCAGGGACTGTTCCATGTCTGAGGTGATTTGGTTGGGCAGGTTGTACAGTCCCCCGCCGGGGCCGGAGCTGCTGCTGCTGCTGGTGGGGGCTCGCCCGGTGAGCATGGTGGTGCGGATGAGGGGGCTGCGGCCGCCGGTGTTGGTGGCGTTTTGCGGGATAGCCCAGACCGGGGGCGGCCGCTTTTGGATGTCGAGCATGTCGCTCTCGCGGAACGGTGGCCTGGGGGGGGCGGGGTTGGTGCGTTGTTGCGCGAGCTTGTTCTGCAGCAGGGCGCTCCGTTCGTAGTGGGAGATCGGGGTTTGTGGCTCAGCCACGGCTGCCGCGGCTTCGGACTGTTGCTTCTTGTTGGTGGTGAAGTGACGCTGTGAGAGGAGGATGCTCGACGGGGAGGGCCGTGTGCTGGTGAGGGATGGCCTCGTTGCTGCCGCTGCCGAACGGCAGACTGAGACGACCTGGCGGAAGTCCATGATTCTGGAAATTGATTAGGGTCAGGAATCGAGCAGAGGGCGATGTCAGTACGCGGGGTTCGGTTCCAGACGTACTCAATTGGTCATGGATGTGCGGCTTTCCACTTGATGGACACCCGTGAGGTCCTTGACGACTGCTCAACTCTCGATTTTCTGAAGTCGCGCTCCTCCAGCAGCGCCAAGTCTAAAATCGCAGGGGGCCACTTCTGCAGCTTGGCAGATCAGGATTGGTCGGTGAATCGTGGGTCCGCTCCGATTTTGCCCGTTTCCAAGTTTCCCATTGAACGGGTCTCAATGGGCACTGCTTGCAGCAAGTGGACCGTGCACCCCGGTTATCCAATCCTGGCGAACTTTTGCTCGTCGCGATCGCGGCATTCGACAATTCGACATCGCCTTCACCATCTGTCCCAATACCCCAATCCCACAGCAAACCGACCGGCCTGATACAACCGCGCATCCCTCCATTAAACATCGACATACCTATTCAGACGCCCGTGTTTACCGTTACCTTCTCGCCGCCATGGCGTACAATCCTTATGGAGGTTGGTGTCGCCTTGCGCGTTGCTTGCCTCTTCTCTTCAGCAGCCTCGTTAAGGTCTTTGGTTGCGCTGACACACTGTTCTAGTTCCTCCCTATGGAGCGCCGCCCACTTATACAGCCTACCCTGGCGCGTCGCATGCTCCGGGAATGGCACCGCCCCCTGGCTTAGGTATGCCAGAGCCCACGATCCCCCACGTCGTCCTCGCCTGCTAACTCGGCTGTCTAGGTCCTCCACCAGGCATGTCCTCCGCCCCTGGAATGGCGCCACCTCCTGGTGTCCAGCAGCCCAATAACGCGACGCAAGCTAATCGACCAAGCGGCCTTCCTGCGTCCTTCCAAGCGCCGCCGAACCTGCCCAACATCAACTTCAACGCCCCCGTGATCCGTCTCGGTGCCAGCATGCCACCGGCGAAGCCCGGCTCCTCACTCTCGAATGACCGCAAGGACTCATATACCCCTACCTCTGGCCGACCGGGACTGGGCTCGGAGCGTGGCATGGACCAGTCCCGTGCCCAGATGAGGGAGAACATGCAGTCCCTAGTGCCGCCTACGACAGAAGAGCGACTACGAACAATATTCGTGCACAAGATCTCGGACGGTGTTGGCGGCGAGGCCGGCATACAGAGGCTGCTGAACACGGTGGGCAGGCTGCGGCGGTGGGATTCAGGCCAATCACATCTGTCGGAGCACAAGGGGGCTCTGTTTGGGTTCGCACAGTACGAAGACCCCGAATCGCTAGCTGCTGCAGTCGAGTTGCTTAAAGACATCGAGGTGCCTCTGAAGAAACAATCCCCGATCGATAGCCCGCCCGCCGACGAAGACGACAAGTTTGACGGTATCGAAAAGGCAACGTTGAAGGTTGAGGTCGATCCGAGCACGACCAAGTACCTGGAATCGTGGAAGGAGAGCAGGGCAGACGACTCGGCGGTCGATGCGCGACTAAGCGAGGCGAGGACTGCGCTAAGGCAGTTGGTTCGGGACCTGTTCTACCCCCGTGTGGCCGGCGGCCGCGATGCGGATGGTGACACGGCTATGGCTAATGGGTCGAACGGCATGGGCGACGTCGAGGTGATTAACATTCCCTTGGCCCCCGAAGACGAGCTAGCCGATATCCCCGCCGAAATGAGGGCGACAGTGGCTGCCGAAATCGCAGCGTTCAGGGACCGGAGCAATCAGCGAGATCTCGAGCGTCTCCGTAAGGAGGAGGAGTTCGAGGAGATGGAGCGGCAACGGAACGGCGCGCCTCGCAAGTCAAGGCTAGATCAATCACCCCCGCCGAATAACTCCAATATGGTCCCGCTCGGGCCTCGGGGTGTGCCCAACGCGCCATCTGGCCCCCGAGGGCAAAACCGGGGAGTGGACTTTGTCAACGGCGGCACCACAAACGGCCAACAGTTCCACGACGACGACACAGACGCGGACGACGACGAACTCTACGGCAGGGAACTTTCAAAACAACGCGCAGAAGATGACAAGGTCTACTTGGAGGCGGAGCGCAAGTGGGTGAACCGGGAACGCCAGCGCGCAGCGGCCCTAGATAGAGAGCAGGAGCGCGAAAAATCAGAGACGGAGGGCTTCGGCCGGCGGAAAGACGAGCAGCTCGAGAGGGACAAGAACTGGGACGACGACCGCGAGGCATCGCGCAAGGGCCACCTCTACTACCGCGACCACGGCCAATGGATCCGCGAGCGGACGGCGTTCCGGGCGGCGGAAGCCGCACGCGACGAGATGGACCGACGCGCCGAGGAGGACGAGCACCGCCGTGCGCAGGCCGAGATGGAGCATGCTAAGGACATGGCCGACTCGTTCCTGGACCGGCAGGCGGAGGAGATGGAGCGGCAACCGGCGGCGGCGGCAGCGGCACCCGCGGCCCCGCAGCGCGTCACCATCTCGTTCGGCGCGGCGGCGCAGAAGGCAGCACAGCGCACGGCGGGGGCGCGGCGCACGGTGGCCGAGGTGGAGGGCCTGCTGGACGACGAGGAGCACGACCAGACGGCCAAGCGGCAGCTCGTGCCCATCACGTTCGAGCCCATCACCGACACCAAGACCATGTCGGAGGAGGACATCCAGAACGCGGTGCGCGCGCTGGCCCACGAGATCCCCGTCGACCGCGACGGCCTGTGGGGCTGGGACGTGAAATGGGACTACCTCGAGGAGTCGGCCATCCGCGAGAAGCTGCGGCCCTTCGTTGAGAAGAAGGTCGTCGAGTACCTGGGCGTGCAGGAGCAGTTCCTCGTCGACGTCGTCGAGGAGCACCTGCGCAAGCACCAAAAGCCGGCCGAGCTGGTGGAGACGCTCAGCGAGGCGCTGGATGAGGATGCCGAGGACCTGGTCAAGAAGCTGTGGCGCATGGTCATCTTCTTTACTGAGAGTGAGAAGCGTGGCCTGCCTGCTTGAGTGGTTGGGTTGAGGGGGGATGGGGTGGGGTGGTTGTGGTTTGGCTAGGATTAATCCAACCTGTATATTGTTTAATGGAGGCATCCGTGGCGTATCTCTTGGCTGTACCAAAATTTGACGTGGTTCGAGGTTGTATGTACTGAACTTTTAGCTTGCGTATCTCGTTGATACCTCATCATGGCTAAGCTACAGGGTTGCATCCTGACATGTTTTGTTGAAGTTGGCTGCCGAGTTGGAGATCCGGGGAGCCTCGGCCCCGCCAACAATCCCTGCCCTTCGCATCCATTACCCCAACAAATGCAACAAATGACGATGAGGGCCGAACTGAGGGCCGCGGCAACACAATGACTTCCCCCTCATTGTGTTGCCCTTTTGGGTAGGGTCGTACCTGGGGTAGCCGAAGGAGCGACGGTTGAGTTACATTGATGGACTCGGATTGGGTATTTGACTTTCGAGGATGGAGCATCTCCTTTCTTCAACTTTCATCTTTCGTGACACCCGAACCACAACGATTGACAATTGACGGCTAATGATTGACGATTCATCTGCGCTCACTACACATCGGCATCCCATCGCCAATAACCACAAGAACTGCAGCCAATACACCTTTTAGCCACTCAACCAACACCAGGACCGTCCACCTTCATCTCCGCCAATCCCTCCACCGCACACCACACCGTCAACAAACCCAAGACACCAACCCAACCCAACCACCCACACTCACATCCACCCATCCACACCCAACAAGACAAAATGACCAATACCAACACCACCACCCTCCTTCCCTCCCCAACCCTGACACCACCCCCCCAAGTCCCTAACATCCACCTCTCCCACCCGCGCCCCCACATCCTGCTCGTCACCCTCGCCCGCCCCAAAGCCCTCAACGCCATCCCCGCCGCCCAGCACGCCGCCATGGCCGCCCTGTGGGCCTGGTACGACGCCCAGCCCTCCCTGCGCTGCGCTGTGATCACTGGCGGGGAGGGACGGGCTTTTTGCGCGGGGGCGGATTTGAGGGAGTGGGATCGGGATCATAATGATGGTGTTGAGGCTGGGAGGAGGGGTGGTGGTGGTGCTGGTGGGGAGGGTGCGGGGATGGCGGCGCGGAATCGGGAGCGGTGGACGCAGGAGGGGTTTGGCGGGCTGTCGAACCGGGCGGGAAAGAAGCCTGTGGTGGCGGCGGTGAATGGGCTTTGTTTTGGGGGCGGGATGGAGATGGTGATCAACTGTGATCTGGTGGTGGCGGATGGGAAGAGGGCACGGTTTGGCCTGCCGGAGGTGGGCAAGGGGGTCATTGCCGTGGCGGGCGCGCTGCCTAGGCTGGTGCGCACGGTGGGGAGGCAGCGGGCGGCGGAGATGGCGCTTCTTGGGAGGACGGGGTACACGGCCGAGCAGATGAGGGAGTGGGGGCTGGTGAACTTTGTGGTGGGCGAGGGGAAGGCGCTGGAGGAGGCGCTGAGGGTGGCGGAGGAGATCGCGGGGAACTCGCCGGATGCGGTGATCACGTCGAGGGAGGGGTTGAGGTTGGGGTGGGAGGCGTTGGGGCCGCAGATGGGCACGGAGGTGCTGGAGAGGGGGATGTATGGGAGGATGGATGGTGGTGAGAATATGAAGGAAGGCGTGAGGAGCTTTGTGGAGAAGAGGAAGCCTGTTTGGAAGGACAGCAAGCTGTAGTGCGTTATAGGGTATCAAGGTTGTAGCTTTCTCTGTTTGTTAACCCTATTGTCTCTCCCTTGTCATGCTTTGTCGGAAGATCTCCGCCGCGAAGGTGTGCATCACAGCTTCCCAGGACCGGAAGACACGAACAAAATCATTGTCAAGGTAACCGGGGTCAGATAATGGAGAACGGATGGATATTGTGGGACAGAACCCAGGTACTCGGGTGGACTGCCCCAATAAGTACATACTACAGTGTTCACCCCTTGTTACTGATCTATTTACACGCCTCGTCTCCCTTAACAGCCCAGGGAGATACACCCTATATCCGTTCGACTGATGGATTTCCTTCATCCACTGGGCGTGCCTGCAAGCCCAGGATACACCCGTGGCCCTTCAAAGGGGAGCCATGGTCGTATGAGGGACCGGGGCAAAGTGCTGCTCCGTTACGGCGGGCCGCATCCAGTCGGCGCGGCAGTATGCGTTGCACGTATGCTGGTGGAAGAAGTTGCAAATACCATTCGGGCCTAAATCCGTAACACCATACTCTCGGGCCTGAGAGAGGATTACGGGGTTGGATAGGACGACTTGATCCGTGTAGACGCCGCCCTGGAGGTCGCAGAGAACGTACTCCCTTTCGGTGATGTGGTAGCTGAAATCTAGTACAATATGTTAGTGATACGTGCAGACGGAAAGGGGCAGGGGTGTACTTACGACTCAGTGCTTGCATAACTGATGACCACAAATTGGTACCATCACCCCAGTAATTGTTTCTCCAGCCCGTGTTGCTGTTGTACTTTTCATAGTTTTGGATGAAGGGCTCGCATAGCGCCTTCCGGCCGCCCCAGTCGGTAATAGCGTCGTCGAACTTCCACGCCGCGGGGACATTGACCTTGATCGGTTTATCCACTATGGCCAGTTTGTTGAATTCAGAGAGAATAGTGATGGCTTGTTCGACAGCCGCCCTGTCGATAGCGAAGTAGTCATTTTCAAAAGCGGTAGCCGTGGACTTGAACCACTTCACAACACAAGCTTTGCCCTTATGCACCCCGCTGGTGTAGTTCCCCTTGGCAAGCCAGCGATATTGGCCGGAAGCGAAAGGGTGCCCCAATTGGCGGTAGCTAACCGATCCACCGCTGGCGTGGTTGAAGCCAGAGGCTTCGGGTGGTGGAGGCGTAGCTAGAAAGGGGGGGCCATATATGTTGACACACAGAGCGCATCGCGAGTTGCCCTCCCCGGCAGACCACTGGCTAACCGAGTAGGAAGATTGGTGGCGGAGCCGGTTACAACTGTTGCAGCGACGGGCCATGGCGTGAGATTGAAAAGAATATTATCTAAAAGGGGCTGTCGCAATTAATTCCAAAAGCTTTCTTCTTGGTCAAGAGTTGGGAGCGGAGTAGAACAATGACTCGTCGATAAGAGGTTTCCGTATTTATAGAGACGATGGGTTTTTAACACTGGCTTGATGAGTGTTACTGTGCTGGAAAGTGCCCGGCCCTTTGTGGGCTCTTGTTATTGAACGACTACCCAGGTAGTTACACAGGGAGTGTTCCGATATTGAACAGAGCTGTCCCGTGGCTTCACTGATTTAATCTCAACAGGCTCACTAAATTAACTTTTCTCAAGTCAACGGGATATTACAAATCCAACAAACATGAATCCATCAACCCTAATCGACCAAACTACCTACCGGGTACCCGTGGTTGCTCACAAACCATTAGGTACTTTACTTATTCATTCCAAACTCCAACCCCCGAACGCCCTCCCTTTTACCTGTTCCGCAACAGGCCGAGTAAAAAACCACCAACCACTGCATCCACCGCCATCACCACCACAACACAACAGCAACAGACTCAAACCCTCCCCCTCGCCAACTCCTGCCTCCTCACCTCCTCCCGAAACACATTCCCCATATCCCCATCACCACCCCCAACCCCAACCCCATAACCAATATTATCACCACCCATCATCCGCCTCGCATTCCCCCTCAACCCCTCCAAATCCGTCTTCACCACCCTAATCTCCACCGCCCGCCCCTTCAACTTCACCCTCCTCCCCCCACCAGCACCACCACCACCACGACCTTGCTCCCCATACCCATACCCATACCCATACCCCCCCACCGCCGCTGCTCCTCCCGCTCCCACCCCTACCGCCCCCCGTCCGCCCCCATTCCCATTTCCATCCCTCCCCCTCCTCCACCACCCCCACCCCCCAAAACAAGAACCCAACCCCAAACCCAACCCCGAACCAAACCAGCCCGCGCGGCGCGACAAGACCCCCGGGCGGTGGCGCTTCAGCACGGCGTACAGCGCCATAGCAAGGGCGGTGAGCAGGCCGAGGGCGATGGGGAGGGCGATGGCGAGGGGGTTGGGGGCGGTTTCTGGGGTTGGTTGTTGCGGGGTGGGGGTGGTGAGCGGGGCGTTGGTGTTATTTGTGGTTGTAAGCCCCGTGGTGGCGGTGTTGGTGTTGCTGTTGGTGTTGCGCAGGAGGTGGACGCGCGGGCCGGGGAAGCGCATGGTGGCGGCGCCGATGCGGACGAAGGTGCCGGTGCCGGGGCTGGTGCCGGTGCCGGTGCTGTTGGTGGTGGGGGCGTGGGAGAGGGGGGCGGCGAGCGAGAGGGTGGCGGTGGTGGTGTTGCTGGCGGGCGGGAGGTAGCTGGCGAGGATGGTCCAGGGGAAGGTGCCTGCGTTGGGGTCGAGCGGGGCTGAGGTGAAGCCGGCGGTCTCGGGTGGGCCGTTGGTGGTGAGGGCGAAGTCGGCTTGGATGAAGATTTGCTGGGGTGGGTCGGAGTCGGGGTTGGAGGTGCTGAAGAAGTTGGGGTTCCAGGTGACTGGGCTGGGTGAGTATAGCGGTTCATGGGCGGAATACGGGATGTGACAGCTTACTCTCTGTGGTCTCTCCTACTTGAAGTTGAGTCCCATCCTGTGGAGAACAAAAGGGAGTGTCCGGGGCGTTATCGCACATACTGAGGGTAGAGAGCGAGATCGCGGTCACAGTCGGATTTGGAGGAGTCAGGGGCGAGGTGTGTACAACGGCGGCAATAAAATATAAAATAGTAGTAGTTTCTAGAATGATACTTGAAGAGAAGAAACAAAGCAGGGAAGAAATCCTTGTCGGGCGGAAAGTGGTTGATTGATATACCTGCATGGCTGGCCGCCCTCACACCGTCAACGGCTCTTCCCCTTCCCACCCGCAGTGCTCCAAAATGGACTGATGCATGAGCTACAGAGTGACTTATGCATTCTTACAATTCTGGCTATGTTCTCAGCATCCGAGTCAACGTGGTGGGTGTCACGGACCCCTTTCTGAGCGATTGAAACCTGGCCTGGCGATCCGGCCGTTGAGCCCCTGAATCCAGGGGCTGGACTGGTGGTTGTCACTTTTAAGTTCTTTTCCCCGGATTTTCGCATCCTCCCACGTTTCTCAGTACATCGAAGGAATTCAGTGCACTGTCCTCGTGGCATTTCCGTCAACTCGTGGAACCTAGCTAGTGTTTTAGCAAAGGAGGGTGCCATTCTGTGTCACCGTATCATCAAATATCATCCTATTTGCCCCGCCACAGTCCGCATTTGAAGAAGCTACAGTCTATACTATGAGTTTCTTGGTCAAAATTGCCGTCTCCAAAAGTCGTGTAGCTTGCTGTGATTTTTGGCCGCCGAGGAGATAAGATCGACAACACAAATGTTGATGCAACACCAAGGCCTGCACACAAAAGCCGGAAAACGTCATGTTTACGGACCGGTAGTACAAGACACACTATCACATGCCATTGTCAATTTGGCTCCGGCCTGTACGACTCGGCATAATCACGTGCGGTATCCGCGACCGACAAGCTCATTTGTCCTCGGTGTACGTACTTCGTACCACGTAGGGCTGACGGTGTGCTGGTACTGTACGCCAAGATGCCCAACGGCTCCTTCGGAGCTACCCGAACTAACCAGATCCCTGGGTCTTATGTACAACGACGTAGGCAGGCGTGGCATGAGACTGGGTGGTCAGCGGTAGGATTAAGCCGTCGGTTCAGGTAACCTCGGAGTCCGCCTTGTGTGCTCCACGTGGAATCCTGCGGCCGTTGGGGCTGCGCCGCGATTCCGCATCCTGTCAAAGGCGAGAAGCTGGAGCTTGATCCTACTGGCGAGTCCAGCAGCTCGATGTGGAGAATGACTCAGCAGGTAACGCAGATATTCGATGTTGGATATTGTGTTGTGAAAAGGTGTTGATATGCAATGAGTGTGTATAGCGCGGTAATGCCGTGAAGCAACGCTATCCTATCTAAATCTATGCAGCTCTAAGGCTGTGGTGAAAATGCAACGCCCAAGTATGCCCTGGTTGCCCCCGTCAACCATACCCGTTTTGTGTGCTCCGTCCGTCATAAATCAACATCGCGGATGCGTGATATCTTGTGTAAAAGACCGATCCCCCGACGCCACCAGCACCTTGAAAAAAAAGAGAAACCCAATGCCATCATTGCCGTGAGGATGAGATGAACATCCGGCAGCCGGAAGTCAGATATTTAGCGCTTAGCGCCCCCAGAGCTCTGCAGTGACGGTTAGCAACCCGGTATTCCAACGAGGTGGAGAGATGAAAATGGGAAACGTACACCGCCGGACGGGTATGAGGTGCCGCCAGAAGAACCGCCCGAGTTAGACCCTGAGCCGCCCGAGGTGGAGCTGCCGCCGTAGGGAGGGAAGGCAACATCAGGCTTGAGGATGCCGAGGGCTGAGCCGTGCTTGAGCACGTCGTCCCAGTTGCGAGTCGAGTTTCCCGAGGTGCCAGACATTGTCGGTGGGTTTTGGGGAGGGGATAAGGGGTTGAGATTGTTCAGATGGTAGGGACGTCTCGGGGAGGATAGAGACTGTAGGTGTTGGATGAGAGTGTTTGTTGTAGAGGTGAGGTCAATGTGATTGTTCTTGTTGTTGCTGCTGCTGATGGCGATGCTGTTGCTGCGATGTGCTGGTGAGCATTGTGGTGATGCAGATCTGGTGTCCATGGCTTATATATCTCGGCAGACGACAAAGATGTCTGTGAGAATATGCCTGATGATGCTTGTTGATGGTTCTCGTAAGGCGGACACGGGGAAGTCCTAGGCCGACAATGGCGAGTCCTCGGCCCGCGAAAGCTACAGGTAGTTGCCTGGTGGAGGTGTTCCACGTTCGGATCGGATTTGGTTGTTTTCTTACTATAGCATATAGGCACAACAAATGACTTGGTTCAAGCAAGGGGTTAAGAATCTCAGATCGTGAGCTGGCTGTGCTAGGGAGAGAGGTTGGGACCGTCGGGGAAACGAGTGGTTTGGCATTGATTGGTGGGAGTCCGTGGGTCACCGAGAGTGCGTGTGCCACCGTCTGGTGTGGGAAGTATCATGTTAGGGTCTTTGGGGGGGTTTTTCGGATTGTGGCCACATTAGATAATCGGCGGAAATTGGTAAATTGGTTACCTACACAGTTACCTGGAACAGGATTGCGGCGGATAGTGGAAATTTCAAAGCACGGCCACTGAGAGACGTTGCTGGCTGCGCAGGTTAGTACCGAAACTGCATTTCACCGTTTCACGCGAACTGAAAGCTGGGATTTTGGGGGGAAGTGCGAGCACAAGAGCACAGAGTCCGAGCAAGTGGGTCACTCATCGTAGATTTCCGCCGGGCGGAGGCTCGCTAGCGGAGCGGCGCCGGGGCACGAACAGCCCGGACCTCCCTAATAGGTAGGAAACCGGACCCACTGCATATGCGCAGCAGTCGCATTGAAACCAACAATTTAAGCGCCTAACGGCCCTAGCCGAGGGCTGGAACACAAGCAACCTGAACTTGCATGCGCGGAAAGTTGCGATGAATCTGATGATAGGGTTCCGCGCCTCACCTGTGCTTCCCGGCGCGGGACAACCTGGAATGACGTCCGCGGGGTTTGCTGTCGACGGGAATACCGTACATTCGGGAGGATCGGGAATCTGACCATTGAAATTCAAGATTGAAATGCGAGTATGCGACAAGCTGGGAGTCTGGGGCCGGGAAGCCCAACCCAGTCACCGACCCGTCCGACCGACTGCACTGCGGCAGGCCCCGAACACGCGGTCCGCCGCGTCGGCTTGCCGTCCGATACGCTTTGCAAGTTCTAACTTCCATGCGGTCGCCGGTATCGTGAGAATTATAGCTACTAAAATACTGTCTAAACTGCACCTGTACCAGTCCCCGGTCCCAGCACGCCATTGTGAAATGCCCATTGCTTTGTCATTGCGCAATGTGGCAATACCAACCCGCTGCTAACTTATTGCCTTCAACATGTGTGACCTCGCGCGGAGATCGGACTCGGTCGATGATCCGAATGCCGGCCCGCGCCACCTCCCAACCAGGTACCGGCAGTTTCCACAGTTGTTCGATCGCGAAGGTCATGGTCAAAGCCGTCGTGGCGTGGTTGGGCCCGCCCGGAGATCCGAAATGCTTCAATGCGAGCGTGAGACTGCCAGTGGCGGAGAAGGTGGCTTGAATCGAACGAAACCATCCCCCCCGGGGTCGCCGGGGATCAGTTGTTGTCCATGAGGCTCAGCAGTCCTAGAACTTTTGCTCGTGGCTTTGCGAGGTTCCGATTCGCCAGTGCGCCTAAGGATTTTATGTACAAGCTTGTGTCCCTCGAGCTTTGTGTCTCATCGAGATCTGCACAGAGTCTGGACTCAGAAGCAACTTAGGCATCGCCTCTCCGGCGATTACATGTTCCCAATCCTTTGCGAACCCAGACATAGTTGCCTGATATTCTTAAGCTGCTTAGACTTTTTAACTTTCTAAAAGCAGCTTCTTTGCCAGAAACTTGATTCCTAAACTGGCAAGCGCTCACGGGTTCGGTAGCCGCTTGCTAGCTTCCGGTAGTCACAGTCTTACCTGTCACAATCGGGACAATGTCGATTGCCATGTACGGTGTGGGCGGTGCCCTCGGTCCTGGTGTAGTTATAATTATCCTGACTGACTTCGTAAACCGAGGTGGTGGGTGAAATCAGTTGTCTCGCAGGGTATTCTGCCTTGGGGGGCCGCAAACGTCGTTCTTTTCCAGCATGTTTCTGAGCTTCACCAAGGCGCAGGTCGAGCCTCGAGAATTTACAAATCAGAATGCGAGCTTGACAGTATTCAAAGCGAAATGCGGCAGGAGAGAAAAGAGAAAGTTTTGGGTCATACACTGAGCCGGGGTTGCAGAGAGGCGGTTGAGGGAGGGTCCTTTCCCTTCCAGTTGCGCGCACAATGCATAGCGGGTTGTAAGCCCCAAAGAGACAGGCACGACATCCAATCATGGATCCGTGACTGCCGGTTTCGTTCGCGCATGGAGGGCCACAGAACCGGGCCGAAGCTGCAGAAAGGTCGGCTGCCCGTTGTGTTTGACCCCAAAACACCCAATCAATGGGCACCTCTCCAGTTACCTTTCCTGTACTTGGAGAAGTCGCATCGCGTGCATTGGCAATTGAGTCTCGGCCAGGTACCGACGTGAGGGGCTGCCCAAGGCTTTAAATCCCAATTCCCAGATTGCCGCCTCGTTGACTTTCGTCGTCCTTCTCTCTTTCCTTCATCCTTCAACCCACCTTAACGACTTGGAATACTCGGGAAGAGGACAGCCGTGCCCGGAATCAGCGCTCCATGTCATCAAGTCTTGACTGACATGCATGTATGGAGCGCTGGTTCCGGGCATTGCTGACTCTGGGGATTACTACAATCGGTTTCCTTTTTACATTCTTTTACTTTTCTTTTACTTTCTTCAGTCGAGGAACTCCCTTCTGCGTCTCGGGCAAACTGTGAGATTCAAGACCTTCCGTCATGCATGAATTGACACCCGTGACGATATCTGACAATCGATTAAGGCCTCATCAAATCGACCTCGCACGACCTTGGCCCGATCCGTCGCAACATTGTCAATGTTCCCAATAAATTGATTGTATTGAGCAACACGCCAAGGGGCCAGCCAGTTTAGCAGACCCCCGAGGCACAAATAAAAAAGATTTGTGCCTTGGGGGTTTGCTAAACCTCCTCGGGCCTACCAAATCGGCAAATCGGCAAATCGAAAACGCGCCAGGGGGACTACTCGGGGACGTTGTCGATGTGCCGATTTGGTAGGCCCGACGAGTAGATTCCGTGTTGATTAGACATTGACAATGTTGCGACGGGTGAGCAAAACCTGGAAGGTCCTGGTTGTGAAGATGATGATAGAAGGAGGCCGGTGTCGGATGATTCGCCCGTGTGTATCATGAGCAACGTATGCTTTCCAAGTTGCCGCGGCTGCAGTCATATCCTCCATCGCACTGACATGTTTTATCACCTACAGCAGACTGCAAGGGACCTAGATAAGTCCCTACAAAAAGGTCTCGCACGATTCGTACCTCCGGATCACAACACGCACCCATCAGCTCGCAAACTATTCGCTGCTTTCCCAAGCAAAAAGCTCAAACAACACAACAAGCCCCCTAAAGCCCGGGCACGGAGCCATGAGCATTCACCCGTCAACAATGATGGAGGCAGAACAATATGACCAGCTTGCCACTGGAGAATGGCCCTCCTGGAATGACGACAGTTTTAATGAAGTCCAATGGAACGACAATCCTAACACGTTCGAATACAGCTACATAGCCGCTGGTTGTTTTCCCCTAACGCCAGAGTTTCTAGACCCACCGCAGGTCCTACTAACTCCTAACGCACAAACGGACGGCTCGTCTTTGAGCTCTGCGTCGAAATCCACAGATTGCACCCTACAGCTAGACCCCCCTTGGTCTCAGCCTACGGCGATGATGAATATAATTTCCCCGGTCAGTTCAGATGGTACGACCTGGACTTCACCATCACTGGAATTCGACTTCAATAGCCCCGTCATGGACACCACATGGTCACAGTCTGGGGTTGCTCAACTAGACAGCTTGTCAGGGGTGAGAGAAGACTCAAATTTTAATGCAACTGCCATCGCCCCAATGGACACCGTCCGACAGCCACCGCTACTGCCTGCCACAGAAATTAGCCCCTGGGACGGAGCCCAACAAGTGCCACAGCCGCCTGCCACCGACCGAAAACTGGCCACAATGGACGACCGCCCCCCCGGTATTTCATCGTACGTGTCCTTCTTAGCTGGTCAATCACTTGACCGACCAGAACTAACAAAACATGCCTAGACGCAAATGGCGTATGGAGATTAGGCCAGAAAAATGCCCTGTCTGCCAAATGGGCCACTCGTATCTGTCCGAGCTCAAGAAGCACATACTCGCCCACCATGCCGAGCTCGCTGCAGGGTATAGGATTTCAACAGAACCATACCTTTGCAAGTGGTGCGGTAGGTCATATACGAGAGGTGACCGTCTGACGCGCCATTTGACACAGAAACACGGGCGGGAAAAAAAACGCAAAGAGAAGACGCAAGGGGGATGGAAGGGATGGGACTTGATCATGGAGTTGATGAACATCAAGGGTGCGTTAATGAGCCGAGATTTTGGATTTCTTATGTCCGTCTGGTTTTACTTGAAGCGGCTTTTGGAATTGGTACACATGGGTGGAGTCTCCGAGTTGAAGTTTCTCTTCACTCGGGGACTGGGATTTCTCACTCACTACTCTTTGAGACACAGGCTACGTTTCACAGCTTTCATGACTTGATGACTTCAATTTAGTATTTTCTATTTTCACCAGTACGCCCGCTCCGCAATGCGGAATTTAATACGAAGTAGAACCGGTGAATTTCCGCCTTGGAGGATCCAGCCCAGGCTAACCTAGCTGTTTTTGACGGGGAACACCGATCCTCTCTCCCGACCGCAGAACTCAGGCAACAAGATTATGCGGGCGTTGAGACTTGGCGTCCCGCTTGGAAAGAGGCGCCACCGGGACTTTATGAGTTTTTTTTTATGGCTTGATATGGGAATAACAAACAAACAGAGGTCCGATCCTGCAGGAGGCGGCTGGGGCTGGGGTTGCTGGGCCGCAGGATCACAGGCAGTCGCTCCCAAACCCCAAACGAACCAGGCCACCGGTATTTTGCGGTGAAGCCACCCTAATGATCCTTCGGTATGGCATTTTACAGCATTCACAGTTTACCATGTTTGCACGCTCGCTGCCTGTTTCATTCTGCGGCGGGTGCTTACTTGAGATATCGGACATCAATCCCGGTCCCGCGGCTCCGATGGCCCCACTTTCGGCAGACCCTCCGGCCTGCGGCGGCGGAGATAACGAGGCCCCGCTAAGCCCGCTCCCCCGATGTGGGGCACGGTCGATTGATTGTATGCCGGATGGGAGCACTGGGAAGTAATTTACGCCATGCGCAGGCCGGCCACGTATGTACTTGGTAATGCAAAACAGTAAGCCATGGGCTCGCGAAACGTCGTGTAGACCTCGGGTAGTAGGCAGTTATGGCATACTACAGTTATTTCATGTTGGCACCGCATATTGCACAATTCAGCGTTTTCCCATTTCGGGGACTTTTCTTCGAGTTGACCGTCTGCCGCAGTTGATGTAATGGCGAAGTTATGTACCGTATATACATGTATCTAAGGTACCTAATTATAGACAGTCTGGTGCTGGCGATTCTGGACTGAATGCGCAATGGCTTTTAGTCCTCGGGGTTTCCCACGTTACTTTTATTGTGTTCTTGGTGCTCAGTCAGGGGCCCAGCGACACGACTTGGCGCGTTCAGCCCTGTAAAACGCCAAGCCGCCAGCGACACGCGACGTCAGGGCCAATTCAGAACCCGCATCGTGCCCCGCGTTTAACTTTCAAAGTTAGCATCAACACCCGACAAAGTCCAAGAAGCTGGAGTGCTCAACATTCCGTGTGACAAACCACCCATAATAACCAATGGACATGACGAGGTGACATCCCTTTAAGTGCACCAACCACCAGCAACAAAATGGCGCTCCCTCTCCCTGCAGGCCTAACCCACGCCGAGGCGGCCTTCCTCGCCGAAATGGAGCTCGTCACAGTCGTCCCGCGCCAGCGACTAGAAAGTCTCGACTTGCTCAGCGTAAGCCCTATCCTCTATCCTACCCACAACTTCTCCCCCCTTCCAGCAATACAATGAACCGAACCCCCAAACTAACCCTTCCCCTTCCCCCCTCCCCAGGGCAAAACCCCACCGCTCCGTCCCCCCCACCGAACCGACCTCCCCCTCTGGCTCGCCCTCCTCCTCAAAAAACAGCGCCGCGCCAACATCCTCCCCCCGGCCTGGCTACACCCCAACGCCCTCTCCGAAATCATCCTGCACGAAACCAAAACCGACCCCACCGCCTTCTCCCCACCACCCCCGCCGCCCTCGCGCGCCCACCCTTCTCACCCAGGCCAAGCCCACCGCCACGGCCAGCACGGCCAACGAGGGGGACGCCAAACAGAAAACAAACAAGAAAACGACGGCCCCCTCCTCTCGGCCCCCTTCCTCCCCGCCTGCACCGCCTCCGCCCCGCCCAACTTCCTGCCCTACCACTGGCAGGAAGTCGCCGAGGCCCTGCTCGCCCACGCCGCCGACGACGTCGCCTCGGCCACCACCACCATCACCGGGGGAAGCAGCGGCGGGGGCGCGGGCGAGGTCCGCCGCCTGCTGCGCGACCTGGTGGAGGTGCGGGCTGCGAAGTTGAGGAGTAGCACGGCGGAGTTGGAGGGGTTTGGCGGGGGGTTGATGGGGTTGAGGGGGGTGGGGGCCGTGGAGTTGGCGGAGAGTAGGGGGTTTGTGTTGGGGGTGGTGGATGGGGTGAGGAGGATTGGGGCGAGTGTGGAGGTGGGGAGGAGGGAGGAGGAGGAGGAGGGGATGGAGGGGGCGGAGGGGGGGGAGGGGAGTGATGAGGAGATGGGGTTTTAGGTCTTGGGTTTGGGAGTTTTTTTTGGGGGGGGGATGGGTTGTTTATACGGGTGGGGGTTGGGGGGTGAGAGGTGGTGGTGGTGGCAGGCACGGTATGGGCGGAAAGCATCTACGCGCAGCACGGTGGGAATGTTGCCAGGCCATACAAGGTGGAAGGCCGGCAATTATATTATATTACATCAAGGCTAAGGCAACAGCCGACGGAAGGGATGCGCTTCCGTGTTGAGCACAAACTCGTCGAGGTTGACCAGCTCCGGATCGCTGAAAATGAGATAAAAGTATTTCAGCGTCTCGGCCATCCAGAACGACTCCATCGAGTCCTTCACCACAGGCTTATCCGTCGCTGGGATGGTGATGTCACGCACCGCCGAGTTGGCCAGCTCGGTGCTCGTCGCCTTGTCGATGGCCGTAAACATGTCCCACGCCGCGTCCAAGAGACCCGCGTCTCCGGTAACGCGGTATAGCACGAAGACGCTCTCGATGGCTTCCGGGCGTAGGACGTACGACCGGTCGTAAACCGCCGTGAAACCCTTGGGAAACCGTTGCTTCTTGATGATGGCCTCGGCTTCGGCGTCGCTCTCCGGGCCGTCGGTGGCCTTGTCGGCCTTGCGGAGAACCTCCTTCTTCCAGACAGCCTCGTCCCACTCGCAAGCGCCGTCCGCTGGGCATGCGGCCATAACGAACGACTCGGGCATGATGCCGTGAGGGAAGGCCTTGTACGTCCACACGCAACCATCGGTCAGCTTCCTCCCCGCAATCACGTCCTTCTCGCGGCCGAAGAGCCTCCCGCCCAACGCCATCAGACCCCCCAAGAAGCAGGTAAGATGCTGGCCCCGCGCTTCAAACTCCAAGCCATCCTCCCTGGCGTGGACATCCCCCGCGATCAGGATGTCCTCGTTCGTCGGCGTCATGGGACGGAACAGGTTGTACTTCACTGCCGCGTCCATGGCCTTCTCGTACATTGTCTGATACATGGGCAGCTGGCCCCCCATCATGGCCGACATCTTGGGCAGGTACTCGTACGCCGAGTCGGCCATAGCGCCCAGCGTGAAGTCCGGGCCCGAGTTGAAAATCCGCTTCTTCCATTGACCTTCAGGGGCCACAGGCCGGGGACGGCGGTCGAGTCCTGCTGGTCGGCCATGTCGTCGCTGATGCGCTGCACCAGGCTGAACCACTTGGGGTCGCCCGTCAACACGGACAAGCGCGTAAACTCCATGGACAGGGTGCCCACTTCGGCGATGAGCCCCTCGCTGGCGACCTGCGTGGTGCCCTTGATGGCGGCGCGCATGTCCCACCGTGTGACGGGCATGTGGCTGGGGGTGTCAAAGGCCTTGTACAGCATCTCACCGACCTCGGTGGCCTTGCCGAGCAGCCGCTTGTCGCCGCTCAGGTCGAAGGCCGAGAGGAAGCCGCCGAGGTAGCGGATGTTGGTCTCGAACACGTTGACCCGGTCCACGGCCGTGTGCGTGAAGTTGATGCCGTCGGCCGCCGCCACCGCGTCGTCGAACTCGCCCTTCATGTCCATGATCCACAGCGTGTCGAGCGAGTCCACCAAGGTGGCCGCCCACCCGCCAAACGGATCCTTGCGCCCGCCCGACACGGGCGTCAGCTCGTCGGCGCCCCATGCGAACTTGCGGTACGACGACCAGCACTTGGCGAAGACGTCTCGGACGGCCTTCTGATGCTGCGCTCGCCGGTCGCGGGCATCCTGGTCCGCCTCTGCGGGGAAGGTGGTGGTCTGGATGGGGGGGTATTGGACGGGCAGGCCGGTGGGTAGCGGCTGGATCGAGGCGGGCGGATAATGGATGGGGACCTTGCTCCAGAAGGAATCTTCCCGTCCGGCACCGGGCCGCCCTCCACCGTCTAGCCTCGGGAGTGTCGCTACATCCGGGCGGAGATAAAAGACCAGGAACAGCAGGATCGCCGCGGCGGGAAACAATGTTAAGAAGCCTTTTCTCCTGACGACGAGCATTCTGAAACTTGGAGGCCAGTTGCTGACTTGCAGCATCCAGGGGAACAACTGCGAGTAAACACACGGTTACTGTTTAAATGTCTGCTATCTTCACCACGAAGAGGAAAAACTGGCTGGCCCCTGAGACGTCATTGCCGAGAGCCGCTAACCACGCCGCGCCTCCGCTTCCCGCCCAGCCCTTGTGGGAGAAGAATAGCGTGGATTGGCCGGCGAGGAGATGCTAATTTACCCACCATGAGGGGACAGGGATGGTTGGTGCCGTGGTGCCGGCTTCACGCGACAAGCATTCTCATCAGAGCAAGGTTCTTCCTCGCTCATTGCTTGTTCAGTCGCGCCAGTGCGCGAAGGGACCAGGTGGGAACGCAAAGGTGTTAGTTCTCGACAAAGACGAGTATCAGTTCGACATACTCGAGTCTACAGACTCTAGACCTGCGGATCATGCAGCCTTGCCCCTCCCGAACAGACTTGATGTTTCATCATGGTTGCGGTTACCGCCCTGTGCCGCACCGACGCGGAGCCTCGCTGAGCATGGTAAATGAAAATTGTCACGTCTGCGGGGATCAGGGGAGGGGCTGACTGTACGGAGTATTCATACTGCCAGTCAATGCAAGATATTTATCCCCGGCCAGCCCGTGACGGCTTCGCCGTGCCCTCTTTGATCTTTCCGTGATCTACCCTCAAGTGTACATCTCAGACGTTTGCTCCAAGCATGGCACCCGCCGTCGGCGCCTGGATCCTGACCCTTTCCCTCGCGACCTGCTGGTTCTGGCCTGGGGCCGAGGCTGCATGTTACTACCCAAGCGGGCGGCTCTCGCCCAACGACACGCCCTGCCGGGACGACACGCCGCACGCGACATGTTGCGGCCAGGGCTACGCGTGCATCTCGAACGGTATGTGCCAGGCCACCGGCGAGGAGCTGGCGAAGGCCGGCGCCAGCGAGTTTGTCCGGGGCGCCTGCACCGACAAGACGTGGCGGAGCTCCAGCTGCCCGCTGTTCTGCATCGAGGAGGACGTCGACTTTTTAGATGGCGGCAACGGCGTCGCCAAGTGTGAGAACACGTCTCAGGATCTGTACTTTTGCATCAACTCCCGCTCGGCCGAGGAAGCGAGCTGCGAAGAGAACAGAAAGCTGCTATTCTTTCCCGGTATGTGTAAGATGGAACCCTGTCTTGCGTCTCAAAACCTGACGGGTCTTTAGGAACCCCGTCCGCCATCACAACCATTGGCGTTGCACCCACCTCGACGAAATCTTCATCCACCTCCAGCATTGCCGAATCATCATCCACAACCTCTAACCCATCATCCTCCACGACCTCCGACCCCAAGTCGTCCACATCCCAGGACAGCTCGACGTCAACTACACCCGGGCAAAGCGAAAGCGGGAGCGCGTCCGAGACACCGAGCGCAGATGACAACACGTCTTCGGGATCTACCAATGTCGGCGCCATTGTCGGTGGCGTGATCGGGGGGGCTGTGGTTGTGGTTCTCGCTGCGTTGGGTGGGTGGCTGCTGGCTCGGAAGCGGTGGGCTACCAGTGCCAACGGTCCCAGCGGCCCCAGTCAAGGCGGAAGCGGTAACAGCTACGGCAACACCAACGATCACGGCTACGAACACAGCTACGGCAACGCCACGAGCGTGATAGCTCCCAGCAGCTATCAACCGCCGGGGGAACAGAAACTGGCGTTTACCGAGCCCCAAGTTTACCAAGATGTTTACCGGGACGAAGCGTATCAACAACCACATGTAGCACATGTACCGCCGGCCGGATGGAGCCCCGAGGCGCCGAGTGGTCCTTATGAGTTGGGTTTGCAAGAGGCTCGGCCGCGCCCGCGTGGACATGTGACGGAGTTGTCCGTGGACCGACCCCTGGAGCTGCCGGCGGGACATAGATGACGGACGCTTGGGGGTTTATAAGGGGGAAGATCACGATATACCATAATAATACACAGGCTACCTACGCAGCTCTAACTTTACCACACATACTGACCCTCCGTTGCTCCCTTCTGTCATGACACCTTGGTAACCGCGTCACCCACCTCCGCATTATTCAACCCCACAAACACCACCAACACGGCCGCGTACGCCGCCGTGCCCGACAGCACCTCCATCGGCCGCTCCAGCAACCACGCCATGACCAGGCCAAACAGCACCACGCACACCGTCGTCGCCACCAGGCACGTATACAACGTCCTGTGCAACATCATCAGCCACATAGGTCCGACCAGAAACACCCCGCCCAGCAACGCCATCACCACCCGGTCGCGCAGCTGCGCCAGCTCGGACTTGGCCCGGTTCTCGGAGCGCGTGCCGCCGATGGGGATGCTGGCGCTCTCCCAGGGGCCGGGCACGGGGATGGGCCGCGCGGCTCGGAGCTTGTCGTCTTTTGCGGCGTCTTTGTCCAGCAGGCTGTGCAGCACGTAGCCGTCGATGAAGCGCTCGCCCGTGACCAGGAAGTCGTCGCGTAGGCGTACGCTGTGCAGGAACATGTAGTCGTAGTCTTGGAGTGCTTTGGCTGTGGGGTGGGGGTTGGTTGGTTAGTAATGGGTTTTGGTAGGGGGGGGGGGTTGGAGGAGGGGGCGAATAGGGGCTTCTTACTGTATGCTTGCAGGTCAGCCTCCCAGCCGTCCGGCTCCTCGTTCCGGAACCGCATGTCCGCGACGTGCTTGACAAGCTTGCACTGCAGCTTGCGGAGGTGCATCCGCTGCAGCTCGGCAAAGCTGATGCGGTAGCTCTGGTGCGGTCCGTCGCTCGAACCTCCGGCTTCTTGTCGCGTCCACGCATCGTCTTCCGCTGTGGATGGGGTGCCCCTCGACGACTTGAACCGGTTCCTGAGACCGGTGCGGCCTAACAGGGGCGTTGATTCTTCCACTTTTTCGACTAGGTTGTCCTTGTGGTGTGAGATGGCGAAGGTGTTGAATGTTTTGGCGTCGTTAAGGTCAACTCCGCGAAAGCTCGAAGGCCGCGTGCCGCCTCTTTCACTCTCGGGGGGGAGAAGCCATGGGTTCTCGCTTCCCGCATGTCCTGGGGACCTGGGTGGTTGCAAATGGGCCATGGCCGGACTGTGTCGATGTCCATTTTCATTCTCAGAAAACGCAATAGATGGTCGCCCCGGCCGCTCGCTTCTTAATGACCCGGCGTCAGACCCAGGGCCCAGAGTCCACGGCTTTTCTCTGTCTTCTGGCGGTGATAGCAAACCAGGTCTTTGGCTTTGAATAGTTTCCTTCGTCTCACTCATCTCCGTCCCGGCCACCGACTGTTTCGTAGATCGTACCGGACTGTGTTCAGCCGCGGATAATGAGGGATTGCGAATGCTCGTGGCATTTGCCGAGTCACTGGTCCTTTCAACATTCGTCTCCATGATTACGGTATGTGAATCATCCAGCCCCCGAGAATTTGTGCGGATTTGCACCAGCCCCTGGCCTAGAATATTATTATTAGCCAGAAAGATCTCCAAATTTGAGGGAAAGAGGTCGAGGCCTCTGGATTAGACGGCAATGTATGTGCATACATAACTACTTGAATCTTAGCTGCATCCATGGATCTCCAACGCTTGGCTGCAGCCCCCGCAGCTGAACGGGGGTCCTCGAGACGGGGCCTATAGGAATACTCCGCGTACAGATATTTGGCGCCCGCTTTGCATAATCTGTGACATTCCCTTCGTACAGCCCCGGACGCTGCACCCTTTCTATGAAGGCTGTGCCCTCCTTGACCACATTGGAGGCCCGACCTTCCGTCGATAAGTCTCCAGCCCTTTCCGGCACGATTCCACCCCCAGATCACATCACATGAATCAAACTTTTGGTTTATCTACGCAGGTAGAACTGCTTCACCCCTAGTTAGCTAATAATCTTAATTTAACGACGCCATGTTGAACACCGCCGAAGACAGCGCGATCCTGGGGTTTTATATCTCTTTCGATCCGAGGAGGGTGTATATCGAGTTCCGCACCGAGACACAAGCGGTGGAATATCTGAAACAGATTCAGCAGCGGTCTGTTTACAAGTCCAGCTCATTGCAAGGCGAGCAAAACGGCAAAATCTGCTCCGTGCGGCTTCCCTCGAGAATCACCAGTGCCAACGTTTGGGGCTCCGAGATCTACCTCACCTTCAGCGACAAGACCTTCGCCGGTGAATGGGTAAACGGGCTATTGGTCTGGGTGTTTCGGAAGAACCAGGACGGGACACAAAGCGAGACCGACGTTTCCCTCTACAGCGCCGCCACCAATAAGCAGCTAAACAAGGCGTTGGGAATCCGTGAGAACCAAGGAGCTGGGGGATTTGGCGTCTCACAACAACCAACAACTACCGACAGACGTCCGCCCCAGAAGTTGCCTCGAGTTGCTACGACATCGGCTACTAGTAAAATGAAGTAGAGCGTGGTTGGTTGGTCTGGTTACTGGAATCAGTCCGAACTGAGCAGCGAAGTGTCACGGGCAACGACCGTCATGGGTTCGAGGAGGGAGAAAAGGGAGGATCACAGCCGTCTTCGACCCAATATTCTTTATATAAATAGTAACTATGCTTCCACCAGTTTCTAACCGCATTGATGCAAACCTCCGTAACCTGATCCGCCCGGTAATCATTGTAACGCCACAAAAACGCCTTCTACCTCGCCGTTAAACCAATTACCCAACATCATGGACATCAACCAAAAAGACTCCCCACATCATCTTCGCTATCATCACCATCATCCTCCCGATCCCCATTATACTCAATCTCCCCATCCCGCTCCTCCACCTCGTCCTCCGCCATCACCTGATCCAGCAGTGCCAGCACCTCCAGCGCCTCAATCTCCGCCTCCGCCTCCTCCTCCTCCACCTTCACCTTCACCTCATCCAACAACGCATCCATCTGCGCCTCCTCCAGGCCGCGGTAGTCCACCGCCATGTCCCCCTCCCCGGCCCCGGTGGCGCTGGTGTTGTCGCTGTCCGGGTAATCGACGATCGGTTCGCTTCCGGAGCTGTGCGACTCGGACTTGATGTCGTCGTCGCCGCTGTGGCCGTGGCGGGGGTCGGTGAGCGGGCTGACCCCTGGGTCGAGCGAGTCGGTGGGGCTGGTGCTGCACGAGCTGGATAAGCTGGGCGCCCCGTAGTCTGGGGATTGGAAGCCGCTGGGTTGGGGGGTGTTGTTGTTGGGGCTGTTGTTGGGGCTTCTGTTGTAGCTGCTGTTGGGGCTGAAGTCCGGGCTTCCACGCCCGTAGTTGGAGTGCCGGGGGCTGCCGTTGTCGGGGCTGTTGCCTTGTGCGTTTTCGACGGATGGCAGTGCCTCCTGGGAGTGGCTGGTGTAGTAGCTTGCATAGCGCCAACTGTTGTGAGGATCAACACTATCGCGTGGCCGCTGAGAGCTGGATCCTGTGCTGTCGTTGCGAGGGTTCTCATTCGATTCCGGTTCCGCTCCAGGAGCCACGCCAGACAGAGCTTAAGCTGCTGGACCCGACACTGTTGCGTTGTTGCCCGCTGTTCTCCAGCGACTGGCTCGACGAGCTGGGGAGTTCCTCATCGCTGCTACTCCCGCTGTCAATGTTGATGAGAGTTGGCGACTGGGAACCGAACCTGCTCCCTAAAGCAGTTGACGACCCGGAACTGGGACTGTTCCATGGCCCGGAATTGGAACCACTCCCTGGCCCAGGACTAGGACTGCTTCCTGACCAAGCACTGGGATTGCTTCCTGACCAAGCACTGGGACTGCTCCCTGACCAAGCACTGGGACTGCTCCCTGACCCAGCACTGGGACTGCTCCCTGACCAAGCACTGGGATTGCTTCCTGACCAAGCACTGGGACTGCTCCCTGACCCAGCACTGGGACTGCTCCCTGACCAAGCACTGGGATTGCTTCCTGACCAAGCACTGGGACTGCTCCCTGACCCAGCACTGGGATTGCTCCCTGACCCGGAACTGGAACTGCTGGGGGAATCGTCCGAATAATGCATGCAGCCGTAGGTACCGCCACAAGTCGGTTTGCATCTGCTGCAGGGCTTTGGGTCGTTTGGTCGGGGCTTGCGGTCCTCTGGGCTCGGGGCACCCGACCTTCTACGCCGCTCCTCACCCTCCTCCCCATCCTCGTCATCCTCGATCAAGTCTTGGATGTCGGACTCAGGCGAGGGGTCCGGGGCATAAACAACAGGGGCAGGAGCTGGACGCGGTGTCTGCGGGGGGGCTAACCTAGGCACGCTTCTGTCGTCGAGGAACATCAGCGGTTGCCCGCCACCCAATGCTGCCTGAGCCCGGGTTTGTCGTCGTGGATAGTTAGCATCGGCCCTCCCGCGGCCGCAGTATGATCTCGAGTTTGCTGACAGACGGCGGCGCTTATTGGGCATCTGTTTGGCGGGGCCGGCGTCATTCTTCCGCTTTGGCGCCATTGCAACAGTCGTCTTCGGGTGGAAAAAAAGGGGGGGAAAGGATGGGCGAGAACAATGGTGTTATTTGGAATTGGAACGAAGATACGAGTTGGTTCAAGACAAAATTCTCTTAGAAAGGAGAAAGGTTAGGCTTCTAGCTGTTGTGATCGAGTCTGTTGGCCAAGTAATGATCGGTATACATAATTCAGGGGTGAGCGCTGTCGAAGGTTATATCTTGGATCGCCAGACAATGACATTCTGCTAATGCCATAATTCCCTAGCTAGCCCGCCACTAACATGGAGAGCTTCTTCTTACCGGGAGCGAACAATGGGTTTTGAAAGCGAACTAAAGGGCCTTTGTCAGACAACAATAGGCCAACCAACCCTACCTACTAAAGCTAGTTTTTAATAGACCACTGGCTAGCCGGATTGCCACCTTTATACTAGAGATAGAAGACAAAGAAGTGTTCAGTCTTTTAGCGATATCCCATTCTATTTCTTTCATCTACTGGAATCATCATTCACACTCCCATAAACGCGCCCCCGCCTCACCACTTATAGAACTTGGAGCAAACCAAGATATTCCATCTCAAAATATTCACCGATCTTGGACGTTCCTAAACTTCAAGACGACAGGTTAGCATCACAAGAAAAGCAGATCAATTTATTTCCCGCAAAAAAAGAACACACCACACCCAACGTAACGATATGGATAGATATTACGAAAACCACAAAAGCTTCGAGTACGACAAAGACGGCTGGCTTGCTGAGCCCGCTTCCAACTGGGCCTGGGAGTCCGATTGCCGCAAGTCCTACGAGAAACGGACCGGGATGAAGTACGAGAACGCCCCCTACGATGAGTGCAATCTCGGCAACATCTACGCAGCCCAAGCAGCTAGAAGGGCGAACGAAGCCGCAGGCACAGCCGGCCGAACTTCCGGCAGGCTCTTCCGCCAGCTCAAAAACGACCAAGGCATTGACTTCGACACGTTCCAGCCTTCCACCACCCAGTCCAGCCCTTCCGAACCCACCATCAGATCCTCCAAACACCCCTCCCACTCCTCCTCCAGAGCCACCTTCACCCCAACCCCCCCAGACGGCGGCGGGATGCCCCCCCTACTTTCCCCCAGCATTCACATCCTCGCCCTCCTCACCGCCACCACCATCACCCTCATCAGGCACCGCGAACTAGCCCGATTCGCCCTCTACTGGCTCGCGCGGGCCGCGGGAATCGACCTCGCCGCGTGGCCGAGCGCCGTCCACCTCCTCCCCGCCGCACTCCGCGACACCATCCCCGCAACCGCCCCTGACACCAGGACCACCAGCAACACCACCAAGCCCACCACCCCCGAGCCCAACACCAGAAGGAGGGGCGCCGCCAGCTGGGACGGCACCAGAAGGCGGGGCGCCACCACCTGGGACACCACCAACCTCTTCACCGGCACTCGCACCCGCTCCTATCCCGATTCCTATCCCTCTTCCTACCGCCCCTATTCCAATCCCTCTTCCTACCGCCCCTATCCCTCTTCCTATCCCTCTTCCTACCCCCCCAACCTCCCCTACCCCCCTTCCCCACCTCCCCCGCCTCCCCAACCACCACCACCACCACCACCACCCCAACCCGCACCCCAACCCGCACCCCCCCTCCCGCTACTGGGCAACCCTCCACGCGCTCCGCTGGCAAGAAGGCCTCGCCGAGCCCATGCTCAGCAGCCTGCAAGCCTGGTACATCGCCAGCCTGCTGGTGCTAGTCTCCACCTGCGGGTCGGGGACCGGCGAGGCGATCCTGTCCGCGGTGTGGACCGCGCTGCTGTGGCCGGTGCTGCAGGTGTATCTGCTTGCGGTGGTGGTGACGAGCGGGGTAAGGTGGGCGCCCGAGCTGCTTTGGTTCGGGCGGGAGGTGGTGTGGTTTGTGGTGCTGGCGGTCGGGGCGGCGGTGGTGCAGGTGGTTGGGGTGTGGGTGGGGTGGTGAGGGCGAATTGGGTGGTGTTGTTTGCGGCGTGGGCCGGGTGGGTGACGTGGGGGCTCGTGACGAGGGTGGATCATGGGGAGGTGGCGGAGGGGACGGTGGGGTGGGTTTTGTATCGGAGTGCTGGGTTGTTGTATTGGGCGGGGGATGTGGTGAGGGACGTGGCGAGGGGGGTTATGTCGACGGCTTGAAGAGTTGGAAGTGTGGTGTTGGTTGGTTATTAGACTTGTATTGAGCTTAAATAATAGGGGCTGGTTACCCAGTATTCCTGTCTTGTTTCTTCCAAGATGGGGTCAACTGCCAAAGTGTAATCTGTAAGCCCAGGGTATGTTGAAAACAATGCTATGCTTTCCCAGCCGTCTTGATCCCGTTCGCTCCCGTCTCGATTACCGTGTACCCATCCGCATTCCCTTCTCCCACCGCGGCCCTTGCGTAAGCCTCGTCGCTTCTGTCGCACAACACATCCAGGTCCCCATCGCTCAGCACCTCCTGGTCCCCTGAGAAGTTGTACACCTGCCCGTCTTTCAGCAGCAGCGCCTGGAGCGTCTCCTTGTCTAGGTCCTCGCGCATATCAATCTTCTGCCCCATCGTCCGGAACCCGCCCTTCTTGATGACCAGCTTTTCCAGCCGGCGCTTCGCATCCGCACTCATGAGCAGCCCTTCCTCCACGGTCCCCTTCGTCGCGAGCCGGTACACGACTACCGGCCGCGTCTGGCCGATGCGGTGGGCCCGGTCCTGAGCCTGCAGGTCCTGCTGCGGGTTCCAGTCGCTGTCGAACAGGATGACGGTGTCGGCGCTGGCGAGGTTGATGCCCTGCCCGCCTGCGCGGGTGGACAGCAGGAAGATCTTGAGCTTCGGGTCCGTGTTGAACTGGTGGATCTCAGTGCGCCGGTCTTCCTGGGCGACGCCGCCGTCGATGCGGCAGACGGGCCACTTGCGGAGTTCGGAGCAGTAGTCCTCGAGGATGTCGAGTTGGGTCTTGAATTGCGAGAAGATGAGGACTTTGTGGCCACGCTTGAAGAGAGTTGGGAGCAGGCGGTCGAGCAAGAGCATCTTTCCTGAGGCTGTTACGATGCTCTCGTCGATGGGCAGGTCGGTGCCGCTTGCCCAAGGGTTGTAGAAGTTATGCGGACTGTTGCAAACGAGTCGGAGCTGGAGGAGCGGGTTGCCGAGCTTCTTGTTTGCAATTTCTCGTTCTGTGGATGGTTAGTAAAATGTAGACTTCAACGCGCCATACTGATACGTACTTGCAACCTCAAGGGTCTGGGCACGCTCGAATTCCTCTTCGTCCAGAGCCCCTTCCACCACTTCGGGCTCATCCTCGCCCATCTGCTCAGCAAGTTTGGCTTCGAACTCGTCGTCATCCAGTAAATCGTCATCCGAGTCGGACTCCTTGTATGATTGCCTTCCTCTTTGTGGCCGGCCGCGGGTACCGGCCGGGGTGGACTGCCTGCTGGATTTGGTGCTCTTGGTGACTGGCGACTCAGACACGGGTGGGCTCTTCCTCTTGACTTCTTTCTTTACTGATTTAGGAGGAGGGAGTTCGGCAGCCACTTGCTCGACAACTGGAGCCTTCGGCGGCCGGCCTCGTGGACGTGGCTTGCCCATCATGAGACTAAAGGCGTTCTTCACCGGTCGCTCGGCATCGTTGGGCTTCGCGGGGGCAGACTTGCCTCGTGTTGGCGCTGGCTTACTCTCTGAGACTGGTTCTTTCTTGACACTACTCGATCTGGAAGAGCGTGTGCTGTGGCTGGGCGACGATGCTTTGCTGTTAGTGGCCTCAGTGAGACGCTCAATGACCTTGTTTTCTAGATAGGCGCGCGTATCAATGTTCTTGTCGTTGATGACGTTGTACAAGTCCGTTTGCTCCTTCGTCATGGGCGCATACAAGACGTACTCGCGCTTCTTGGGGAGATATTTCGCGACATCCGCCTTTATTCTCCGGAGAAGCAGGGGCTGCAGCACAACGTGCATCTTCTTGACCAGCTCCTGCTTGGTCTTATCGGCGATAAACTCCTCGGTACCCTCTTCGTCCTCCAGATCGCTGAAATCGAACCAGCTCTCAAACGCTTCCCAGTCCCGGAAGATCTTGGGCAGCAAAAAGTTGAGCAGGGACCACAGCTCCTTCAAGTTGTTCTGCAGCGGGGTGCCGGTAATGAGGAGACGGGTGGCCGAGGTGAAGGATTTGAGCTCCCGGAAGAGCTTCGAGTCGAAGTTCTTCATGCGGTGACCCTCATCAATGATGATGAATTCCCAGTTTATCTTGGACAAGGCAGCGCGGTCCTTGAGGACCATCTCGTAACTGGTGCATACCACGGGGAATTTGTCGGTCGGCCTTCCTCCGTGGAGATGGCGCATGATCTTAGACTTAAAGATCTCGTTGCGCTGCTGCGGCGTACCGTGGTACATGACGACCGGTATTGAAGGAACCCATTGGTGGAATTCGTCTAGCCAGTTGGACAAGGTGCTCAGGGGGGCAACGATGAGGTGTGGGCCGAGGTAGTTCTCCTGCTCACGAAGCAGCGCGATCAGGGATATTGTTTGCACGGTTTTACCTGGCACACGTCAGTTCTGAGGTCCTCACGGCAAGGCGACTTGAACATACCCAACCCCATCTCGTCGGCCAGGATGCCGCTCATACCCTGGATACAGATCTCGTACATCCAGGTCAGACCCTCCAGCTGGTAATCTCGCATGGTGCCGCCGACTAGGCACTTCGGCTGCTTCGCCATGGTCAAGTCATGTTCGCCAATGGTCTTGCCGTCTAGACTTGTGCCCACACGGCCTAGAACCTTTGTCTTGTTTGTAAGAATGCTGCTGAATGCTGCGCTTTGGGCTAGCAGCTGATCCAGATCCTTTGCCTTGGATTCGCGCTCCCTCTTGCTCAGATCCCGCTTCTTCCACTTCTTCCTACGCTTGTCCTCTGCCTTGTCATTTTCTTCCCGCGCCTTCTCCTCCTCTGCGGCGAGGATTTGCTCCTCTCGCAGCTTAGTGTAGCTCATCTTCGACTTGTCCATGGGTGGGCTCGCAGGAGAGGCTGGGGGGGGTGACGAGGGAGCGCTGGTGGGAAGTCGTGAGAGAGAGCCAGCGGAATCGCTATCGGCCGGGGACGAAGAAGCGTGAGGCATTGTCGGGACAGATGGTCAAACGGAGAAAGATGGTAGAAACGGCGATTGGCCGATGGCCTGTGATTACAAAGGAGCCACCGCGAGATTGACGTTTGGGAATTGCGAGTGGGAGCTAGTTTTTGGAAAAGTACAGAGTCATTGAATTCTAAAGAGACTGCATGGAGGCAATCCTGACAAATATTGGAAAATTGAGAGCAAAGTCGACAGACGGAGTTTAGGAGACACCGAGACAGGAGCTGAGGCAAGGGCGGGAGTGGGTCTGTCAATCAAGGGCGCGCGATTCACGCGACAGCCAAACGCCACTGCAATCGAAACGCGTCAGAGGCCTGCACGCTGTCACGGGCCAGGGGGGAGTAACATGGTCAGCCCATTAAAACGGTAGCCCCACCAAAAGCAGCCCTCCCTGTCTCTGCCTTTCTGCCCCTCGTCTTGACTCAACCAATTGCCCCGCATTTCCAGTCAGATCAAAATTATCCATTTCACCCCACCATCGCTGGACCGACGAGCAGCTCAACACACCAAAACCGTCCAACACAGACTACACAGCACAGTCACCAATTTTTAATTCCTACTGCTTCGAGCACCCCGCCAATCCGCCAAACTGTTCTCCCTCCGAATCGCCGCGCGCACTGCAGCCGCCCTGCGCAGCGTACCCCCGCTCCGCCAAGTCCCATTCCGGCCCCTCAACACCATCTCGCTGTCCAACCCGCGCATCATGGCAGCCCTCGACGCCCAAAAGTATACTCCCGCCGAGGAGGCCGAGATCCAAACCTGGCTCGACAAGGCTACCTCGCTCAAGGTGGCCGCTTCCGATGCCCTCCTCGACACCCTCAACGCCGACCTCGCGACCCGCACCACCGCCATTGGCACCAAGCCTAGCAAAGCCGACGTCGCCCTGTACGAATCACTCGCCCCCCTCGTCAAGGCCTGGACCCCTGAGCAGCGCACAGGCCAGCAGGGCCGCCCCAACATCGTACGCCTTGTCGACTTCGTGCAGAACAGCCCGCTCTTCGGCCTCAACGTCGCCGATGCCGACAAGGTCCAGGTCGACGCCGAGGAGATCCTCTACGTTAAGCCGCCCGTCGATGCCAAGGCCGAGAAGGAGCGCCTAAAGAAGGAGAAGGCCGCCGCTGCTGCTGCGGCTGCCGGCGGAGACAAGACTCTCGTGGACCGGACAAAGGAGGCGGCCAGTGCCGTGGTAGAGAAGGCGGTCGAGGCGAAGGACAAGGTCGTCGAGGCCGTCGCCGGCGAGGGCGGTGCCAAGAAGCAGAAGAAGGAGAAGAAGGAGCGCGCTCCCAGGCAGCCCGCGCCTCCCCCGGCGCCGACCGTCATGTCGCCCTGCCTGATCGACCTGCGCGTGGGCCACATCCTCAAGGCGATCAAGCACCCGGAGGCCGACTCGCTCTACGTCTCGACCATCGCCATGGGCGACGCCCCCGGCACCGACGACACGACCGAGGTCGACGGGCAGGTGGTGCGCACCGTGTGCTCGGGCCTGAACGGTCTCGTCCCGCTCGAGGAGATGCAGGGCCGCAAGGTGGTGGTGGTGTGCAACCTCAAGCCCGTCAAGATGCGCGGCATCAAGTCGTCCGCCATGGTGCTCGCCGCGTCGCCCAAGATCAAGGAGGGCGAGGTCGACGACCACAAGGGCCCCGTCGAGCTGGTCAACCCGCCCGCCGACGCCAAGGCCGGCGAGAGGGTCTACTTTGAGGGGTGGCAGGGCGAGCCCGAGAAGGTGCTTAACCCCAAGAAGAAGATCTGGGAGGCCTTCCAGCCCGGCTTCACCACTACGGACGCGCTGGAGGTGGCGTTTGATGCGGGCGTCGTCGAGGCGTTGGAGGGCAAGACTGGGCTGGGCAAGCTGGTGACGGCGAGCGGCGGTGTGTGCAAGGTCGCCTCGCTGCAGGGCGCCCAGGTGCGGTAAGAAGGAATGACTCCAGGGGTAGGGAGATACCAGCAGTGCATCATCATCACCAGATATGGACAGATAGATGGATGTCAAGGGGCAAACAAAACAAAACAAATAGAACAATTTCTCTAAGCGCTGGCCAAAACCAACCACCCCAGTGAAGCGAAGCGACTTTTCCCGTCCCCCCCTTTCCACTCACCCCCGCTTTCCACCCTCTACCTCTCCCAACCTCCAACCTCCCACCTCCTAGCCTAGGTATGTACCTAGATACAGTACTCCCTAACCCACAGTAAGGATCGCCGTCGGCCGCACGATTCCCGTCGTCTTGCACCCGGTCGTGACCGTGAGCGTCTCGGTCGGCACCACACAGCCGGTCGTGCAGCCGGGGCACTTGCCCTTCTCCGTCACGGTGGCTGTCGGCGTGTGCGGGCAGCAGTCCGTGCTGGTGTATGGGGTAAGTTGGGTTAGCTATTTGACGTGGCACATGCTATACTATATCATACCATATCATATGATGGTACCATATGATATACGATATGATACCGTCCGTGGGGAGGGAGGAATGGGGATGGAGACAATGGGGGGGGGGGGGCTGTTGGTGGGGGCGGGGATCTGCTGTCTTTACATACCTGCACGGCACGGCGACGGTGGTCACCTTGATGATCATGGGGCACATGATGGGGTCGGTGGGCGGGACGCATTTGAGCAGGGGGCAGATCGCTGGGGTGAGCACACACACGGGCAAGTTAGTGAGGTGTGTTATTACGCAGCCCTCCCTCTATCCCTCTACGAGGGGAGGGTAGGGACAGGGGACGAAACGGGGAAGCTTAGGGCCGGCGTACTGGGGACGACCGTCTTGGTGGTGGTCGCCGTGTAGCAGGCCGACGGCTTGGTGCCGAAGCCGATGCAGGTCGGCGGGAGCGCGGTCGGGAGGGTGACTGGGTCGATGCCCTGGCCGGCGGGCGCTGCTGAGCTGGGACGGGGAGATGGTGCGTTAGTATGTAGTGTCTATTATGGAAATGGGGACATGTGTATGGAAATCAGAGGTGGGTGTTACGGTGCTGCTCTTACCTGATGCTCAGCAGCCCAAGGAAGACGAGAGTGTTAGAGAGTGAGAGCTGCATGTTGAGTCTCGTTTGTAGCCGTATAAGACGTTATGTTATGCCAAGTCTGAAAAGTATCAAGTATTGCAACTTAGACGACTCTGTCTTACACTCCAATAAGCAGAAATTGAGGCTCATAACTGGAACCTCTCGGGGGGAGACAAGCCCTTCAAGTACCCTCTGGTTTCCCAACACCGCACCCCCCGTCAAGTTACGTGGCCCGGCTTCCCAAGCGGCTCCTCGACCTTGACAACTATCCAACGCCACCTTTCGGGATACGACAGACACTCGCCTGAGAATACTTGACCAGGACAATCAGGAGCCAGTGTGGGTTGCAGCGCCAGGCCAAGCAAGTCTGGCGGCCAGTCAAAGGCCCTTGGCCCAAGCCGGCGTCTGCAAGGTGAAGGAGTGTTAGCTTCCGGGAGACAAGAGTACTCCCTCCGGATGCCTTCTCGGTAAGTGGCGTCGACCTTTAACAATTTCTCACACCAGACGGCAGCTGGGGAGTCCCCGGTCTCGGTCCCCGTGCTCGCCCGAGAGCGTGCGGCCGTTGAGCAATATCTTTCCGAGAACAAAAATAGTATCAACCGACCAGGAACCCGGTAAAGGAGCAGAGCCGGTCTTTTTATCCCGAGTCTCAACATCTGATTACCCTTGGCCGCCATGGACTTTGGCTCGCCGATGTCGCATTGGGTACTATATCCTGATTAGCGTCATTACCAGAATGGCTGAATCCGAACTGCCAAGTTACCCGCTTCCGTGCCTTGCAGAAGATGTGAAGACTCGGCATGCATGAAGGTCAACCGGCTCGCCAGCGGTGTGGTAATCGCGGAGGAATCGAGGTCCCCTAGGGAACAAAGTTGCTCGACGCCGCTTGGGAGGGTCAAAGAGATTAAACAGAGATCTCTGATTAAGTTTCGAATACATTGCTTGCCCCCCCTCATACTATACAACAACACCCTCGAGAAGTAGCAGATACCCGTATCTCAGCATCACCGCCTCCCTTGGTAGACGTTAACGTACATACATGCATCTCAAACGACCCCCTCTTATCGCAAACGCCGCGCCAGCCATGCCATCCCCTCGTAAAAAAAAAAAAAAAAACCTCTTCAGAAAACGCCACAAAAGCAACCCGACACAATGCACTTTTGATGGTACAACAGAAAATGCCCCACTCCACCGTTGACCCGTCACCGCCCCCGTCTTGACAGCCCGCCTAAGAGAAGAAGTACTTGCTCCCCTTGAGCTGCGTAACATCGAAGTCGCCCTTCTGCGGAATCTCGGGGAACGTGAGCGGCAACCAGATCGAGATCTGGGAGTTTTTCGGCGGCGCCCTCGCCTTTGCCTCCTTCGCCCTCTTCGGCTTGTCCATCTCCATCTCAAAGTAATTGGTGCCGTGGAGTTCCTTCAGGTGTGTCGCGAAGCTCTGCACCCCCTTCATGGACTTGTCCTCACCCGGGGCTTCCTCCGCCCGGTGCCCGTCCACGTCCTCATCCGCATCCTCGAGCAGCTCGTGGGGGTCAACTTCATTCTCCAGCATATCGGGCGTCGCCATGGACTCGAAGATGCTGGCGGGCGTGACCATCTCCTGACCCTCCCTCACCTCCTCCGGGTCCATGGAGCGCAGGAGGAGCTGGCGCCGCCTCTCCTCCAAGAGCTCATCCTTGGCGTTCATGCGGTGACTCTTTCGGAAGTAGATGATCTGCTTGCCCACTTCGGACTTGGAGTCGATCTTGGCCCGGTAGAGGGAACCGCGGTATCTCGCCTCGAATTCGGCCTTGAGACGGCCAATGACGTCCTCTTGATGAATACGGATGAAGGAATCGCGGATGACGGCGTTCATGTTATCCACATCGGCGGCGTGTGTCCAGAACGAGTCGTGCACGGCGGCAAAGGTAAGCCCGATGGCATTGCACTCGAGGGCCGACAACATCATGTGGCTGGCGTCGAGTGAGTGGATGAAATTGGGGGGGAATGCTTGAAGCTGCTTCCGCCGGTTTACCGGGTCGTCGCGCTCCAGGTTGGTCAGGACCAGGTCTTGGAGGCACGTCGAGATCATCCGAGTTCCGCTCTTCCTATACGGCTGAACCACGGGCATCCGCAAAGGTGTGGTCCAGACGAGTGTGTTGCGGAACTGGGCGTTCATCTCGTCGTCTACGTCGGTCTTGGACTTGGCTGTCTTCTTGGATTTGGCTGTTTCCGTCGGCGTCCCCGCAACCCGGTCGAGCTGCTCCGGTGTCAGGGCACGGCACACGCGGCCGCCGATTTCACCTAGCCAACTTTGGATGTCGTGGGCGCCGCGGAACATGGTCGATAGGGCCATAAAGACCTTGGCGGCGAGGTACGACGCGAGGACGCTGGTACTCACGCCTGTCTCCTTCTCGATGTCCGGATAGAGCGAGTCAAGCTGCTTCTGCACCTGCTTCTTGGCTCCAACAAACGTGACACCATAGACGTTCGTCATGACGGTCTGCTTGACCACCTTTCTCGTGATTTTGCCGTCTACGGCCTTGGCAAATTCGTTGTCCCTCGCAAGATCCTTCTTGACCTCCTCCTGCACCAACTGGGCAACAGCCATGTAGACATCGGCAGGGCGGTCTCCCGGCAGGAGATTAACCTGCTGCGCGCCCCAGGTATCACCACCAAGCGCGGCATAGTGCTGAAGGCCATTGCAGGTACCATCCTGGTGGACGGGCAGGTGCGAAACAAAAGCTTTGGGGTCTGGGGACGATAAAGCTGCCTTCAATTCGAAGCATGCGCCGAGACATTGCCAGGGGTCTTCGGCTTCAAGCCACCACCGCTTCCCCGTAAGCGGGTTATCGGCTGAGTCGAAAATGTTTTCCAGGTTCTTGTTGGCGAACTCTTCGCGCTCCTGCAAGCTGGCCTTGTCGAATCCGTACACGTTGGAAAGCTGAACTTTGAGCCAAGCCAGCCCCCTCTCACCCAATGGTCTGCCCTTGGCGAAGAGCAACATGCCACGCATGTGGTCGGCACCCATGTGGTTCAAATAGGTCGGCATCGGGTATGCGCGCCCGCGGAAGTCGATGTTGTGAGGGAAATAGAAGGTCTGGTCCCGGAAGGCCCTGGCGATCTCCAACTGGAAGTTCATAAAACACCGGACAGAGTGTAGACCCGACTTTTCGTTCTCGGCGGCCTTGACCGACCTCAGCCACACGCGCTTCTTCATCGGGTCATCGGTCGAGTCCGGTTCGGGGGGGATGGCAATTTCGGGATCCAGGGCGGGCAGGTTCGCAAACTCCTCGCCGGTGTTCCATGCCTCTAGCATCACGTCGAAGACGGGGCGGTTGATTTTCCAAGCAGTTTTCCCGAGCACATCCAAACCCTTCATCATCTGCTCCATGTCTCCCCGCTCGATGGCCGCCTCGGCGTATATGCGCTGGTCTTTCTCATGGTTCTTTAGTCGGACGAGAGGGTTTGGCGATGCGATGAAACCGCCTTTGTCGAACTTGGACCATGGCACGGGCTCAACAACCATAGGCAGGTGGCGGGCTAATGCTTCGCCCCGAGGCTCCCGCTTCATGAGCTCGATCAGCTCACGGTTGGGCTGGATGACACCTATTTTCCGACCCTTCTTGAGCTGTACGGCGTGGGTGAAGGCTGGCTGGGCTTGTCTCAACTTCTCCTTTGTCTCTGGGTGCTGCCGTTCGACGATGACTTTCGCTGTGTCCATCAGAGCGGCGAGAAGAACGGCACCCAACTTTGCCTTGATCAGCATCGGCCAGCGCGCCTCCAAGGATTCCTCTTCCCGAGCAAGGGAGGCCGGCGGCGTGATCACAGGTGCGGCCTCAGGCGCGGCCTCAGGTGCGGCGTCTGGCGTGGTCGCAGGCGCAGCGGCGTCGGGCGTGGTCGCAGGCGCGCCCGAGGCGTCGTACAGCCGCATCAACTGCCGGGCGCTCTGTTGCCGGCGTGTTCTCGATGTGGCGCTGGGGGCGCGTCTGGCCCGGTTCTGGGCCCGGATGTCCTCCTCGGCGATTTTGGCAAGTTGCTGTACCATGTTGGAGACTGGCATGCCCTTGTCCGCACCGTGCATGGCCAGACTGCTGAGTGCGCCCAGAATGGTGACGGCGGCGAGGCGTGTGGGGGGCGATTGTAACAAATGGGGCCCGTAGATGCAGCGATCCATATCCTCCTTTGATTTCCTGACGGTTGACTCGGACAGCTCAACCTTGGCTTGCTCCTCGGCCAGCCTGGCCTCTAGAGCTTGATGCCAGTCGTACAACTTGGAGTTGAGGGAGGGCGTCGAGAGCTGCGTGTTCAGGCCCATGCTCAGGAGTGCCTCATTTTCGTCTCGCCATCTAGTAACGGCAGCATCCACGCAATCTTTCTCGAGTCTGGCTTGGACTTCGCGGCGCTGCGCGATGGGAAGGGAAGCAATGTCTAGCCCTTCTGGAAGCTCGGACAGCATGGAAAGCGCCGTCTTCAGGGATTTGAGCCCCATACCCTTTTGTGGTGTGCCCAGGACTTCGGGTGCGCCGGTCGAAGTCGTTTTCGACGTGTCCGACATGCCCGGGCCCACGGACGCACTCCCTTCGTCTTCCTCGAGAGCCTCGACATCTGCGCCGGCAGAAAGGTCCTCGGGGACGTAGTAGGAAGGGCATATTTCGGCGATGGTGGCCAAGTCTTCGTCACTGAGAACGTTCCCCAGGTCGAGTGGCTCCCCGGCGTTCTGCTCGGGCATCATGCTCATGTAGCGGTCGATCCGAGCCGCCTGAGTACCGTCTGCGGGTGTAAGGAGGGTCGTTTTGAGCATGTATGCGATAGTGATGGGGGTGAAGGGCAGGCGGGCCCGGATGTGGAGCTCGAACCACTTGTGAACTTCGTCGGCCTTGTCCGCGTGTGGTTCCGCCATGAGCTGGGCAACGCGACCCTGCAGGTACAGGTTGTGCAGCTCAATGGCCTGTTGAGGTTCCAGAGTATTCATCCTTTCAAATCGCTTTAGGACTAGAGAAGCACGGTCTAGTCTGCCGACTTGCACACAGGCGTCGAATACCGAGAGCATCTCGTCGAGGTCGCCAGGAATGCCATGGGGGTTGAGTCTTTGTCTGGGTGGGTATGGTTTCTGCTCGCCGAGGATCAAGGTGGAACCGACGGCGTACGGCTTCAGTAGATAAGGTGCTACTTGTGGCTTTCGCGGCTGGTATTGGGTGCCTAGGTTGGGTGGAAGACCTTCGAACGGGACATCGTCACCAAAGCGATGCTCGTCGAGGGCGGTGGCTAAGTTGCGCTCGAAGCCGACCAGGGCACGATACGACTTCTTCTTCCAAGGCCGCGAGTCGGGCTCGGTTGTGAGCAAGCGCCGGTTCCCGAGCAGAGACGGGAGAGGGTTGGAGACTGGGCATCTCGAACCGTTTCGGAGCGGGGCGGGAGACGAGAGGAGACGGCGTATAGGGAGGGGTTGTCGTGCTGCGCCCGAGCGGACGAGCATCTTGAAGCAACAAAGAGAGCCTGCGCAGCAGCTGGGTCGTTCCGCCGCCTTGCTGTTCTCGGAGAAGGGCTGTGGTGGTGAGGGAGAGGGGTGGGCGTCAACAGAAGGAAAATATCTGTTGGTAGCTCGTGGATAACTAATGCATTAAACTGAATAACTGTGGCAATAAAAGGAAAAAAGGAGAGTCGGTGACCCTGTCACAAAGACAAAAAGAAGGCTGCTGTCAACTCGCTGGAGGAGGGAGGACAGGGCATTTGATTCCAGATTCACTTCACGAGATGGAGAGAATGGATGGCTCGGGAAGTTCAAAAATTGGCCTCCAGCCCACATGGAAATCTTATCGGGGACGCTCGCGTGGCTGCTTGCGAGAAAAAAATCCTGTAAGAAGCGCGGTTGATTGGCCGATGCAATCAATATCCACAACTTTGGTGGGGTGTGCACGGGCCATCTCGACCGCTGAAGAGCACCAATCGACAACTGAAGCACCTCTCCGGCTTCAAGTCTAGGTTAGATCAATGGAAGTTTGCGAAGGCGTTAAAAATTATAATCCATCTGTGGCCGCAGATATTTCGTCTCGCTTCTCAATCTCACTAACACCCAACACCCATCCACCGCACGCTATGTCAACAACAGCAATGGCACCCGCCGCCATCCTGCGGGCTGCCCGCTGTCCGGCCTGCCGTATGTCGGTCCTGCGTCCGTTTATCAGCGACTTTGCACCATCCTATGCCCGGGCCCCGATGTTAGTGGCGTCATCGAGGAGCCAATTCTTTGCCCCAACAGCTGCCGCGGCCTTCTCAATCTTCCGACCTACACCACGTCGTTTGGGCAGCCCCTCCATCACCGAGCAAAGAGTAGAGGAAGAGCATGGCAAGGACGGGCAGAAACCAAACGCCGAAGCATCTTCAGAGTCAGGTGGTTCCGATGAGCCGTGGTATTTGCAAGTCGAGCCCCCGAGACACCCGACGCTCGTCCACGAACCGTCGCCGTTGCCCGACATCCCCGACGGCTCGCCCAAACTTATGGAACCGCTGCTCAAGTTCGTGGCCGACGAGCTAGGTTTGGACGACTTGACCCTGCTCGACCTGCGGGAGATGGACCCTCCTCCGGCGTTGGGGCCAAACCTGATGATGCTCTTTGGAACGTCCCGCAGCGAGCGCCATCTTCACGTCTCGGCAGATCGCACGGTCCGGTGGTTGCGTGGGCGCGGCGTCGTGGCCAAGGCCGATGGCCTCCTTGGGCGGAACGAGCTGAAGATCAAGCTGAGACGTCTTGCGCGCAAGGCGAAGCTGCTTGGAAACTCCGGGGTCATGCGCGGTGGCGATGATGGTATCAGCACGGGGTGGGTCTGCGTCAACTTGGGCGTTGTGGGGGGCTCGACCCAGGAGGTGGAGATGTTCGACGCGGAGGGCCGGTCGACGGGTTTCGGTGTGCCACAGACGGGCACTAGCATCGTCATCCAGATGCTCACCGAGTCGAGGAGGAAAGACTTGGATCTGGAGGGGTTATGGGGCGGCATGCTGCAGCGGAGCCTGGAGAAGGCGCAGGGATTGCCGGCCCTGGGTGCTCGCAGAACGACCCCGTTGAGGTCGGCAGCCTAGATGGAAGAGGGTCGGCTCAGGCTCATACGGGGTGCCGTGTGCCCCCGATCTTAACCACCCTGCCATCGGATCCCTTCATGGCTAAGTAATGGCAGTGGGTCTGACGGCAGATGCAACTCGTGCCATCACAACAACCATTGGGGTGGCGGCGCTCTCGCAAGTCACTGAATCACGATTGCCATAGCCAGCGGGGGTTGTCGATCCGGCCAAGGTTCCGGCATATGGTGTGAGGGGTTCACCACGGCAAGTTGTCAAAGACGGCCCACCAACCACCAACACCCTCCGCTTTGAATCACACACGTACACCTGCCAAGCAGGAAAATTGGGAAAATGTGCGAATTCAGCTTCCTGAAGTGCGCCGATGTGCTGGGGGCGGCGTGGTTGGTAACGCTGCAGGCACGGCTTGTATCCAGGCACGGCTTGTATCCCAACCCAATGCGCCGGTTTAGGGGGGGAGAGGACACCGCTTCAGCGGAAATGTAACACCCATGTAAAATAATGTATTCTATACAGAGCCGTTTTTTCTATGGCGTTTTAGATGTCCGAAAGCAATAAAAATACCCGACCATCTTGAACAACGCTACCCAACCCCCTATTCCAACCGCCCAACACGCCCCTAGCTCACACCGGCGTAAGCTCACACCATCATAAACCAACACCACCCCACCCATCTCACAACTTCGCCACCTCCCTCATCACCTCCCTCAACATAGGCGCCACCTGCTTCCGACTAAACTCGACCCCCCTCTGCCGCCAACAAACCCGCCACCCTTCCCCCTCCCCCTCCCCACCCTCATCCAACTCCCCCCCTCCCACACCTCCAACCCCAACCTCCCCGCAAACCTCTCCCCAAACCCCCTCACCACCCTCACCCCTTCCCCCCCCAGCCCCCATACCAACAACTCCCTCTGAAACCCCCCACCAGCAGGAGTCGACACCGTCATAACAGCAAGCACATCCACCGCCTGCTCGCGCGCCCACGCCCGGAGGGCATGCACGAAGGCCCCGCGCTCGCCAGACCCGGCCTGCGCGATCGTGTGTTGGAAGCTCTGCGTGACGGTGGACATGCCGAGCGCCAGGCGGCCTTCGGCGAAGCGCTTGTAGTCTTTGCGGAGCACGTCGCGGTAGGGGAGGTGGGCGAGGTGGGATTTGAGGTGGTGCAGGTGGGCGTGGTAGGTTTGGCGGTTGTAGGGGGTGGGGGGGTTTAAGGGTTGGGGGTGGGCTTGGGTTTGGAAGGGGGAGGAGGAAGGGGATTGGGACTGGGACTGGGACTGGGACGAAGACTCGGAGTGGGACTGGGATGAAAAGGGGGCGAGCTTGGACTCGGCTAGCTCGACGGCGCGCACGTCCTGGTCGGTGGTCTTGTCCTTGGAGGTGAGGTTGGTGGTGTCGATGAGGATGGGCGCCAGGGCGACGCGGGCGAGCTGGGCGTCGCATTCTGCCGCTGACGTGCCGTCTTCGCAGGCCGAGGTGGCGAGGCTGTCCCAGGTGGGCTTGCAGTGGTCGAGGATCAGGCTCATGCAGCTACCACATGGGGTGATGATCCGCGGCTGGTTCTCGGGGACGTCTTGTGGGATGATGCCTTCGTCGGCGTGGTGGTCGATGCAACCGACTACTTGGCTGGAGAAGGATGTGGCGAGGTCCCCGGTGAGGGCGTTGTGGTCGACGAGAAGCCACCGGGTGTCCTGAGCGTTGAGGCCATCGCGCGGGAGGTCACAGAGGGTGATGAGGTCATCTGGCTTGAGTCCTGCTGGGTGGAGGACGGCTTGGAGTTCCGGGCGGAGAGCGAGGTCTGCTCGGGGGAGGTTGGAGAGCGGGATGTGCAGGTTGTGAGCGGGTGTGTGGGTGCGGAAGTAGGCGAAGAGGAGAGCCGAGCAGAGCGAGTCGAGGTCTAGATTCCAGTTAGGTACTCAGCTGACTGCATTAACTAAAAGTCAAGGCTTCCTTACCTGCCGACTCGTTGCCGACGACAAAGGTCAATGGTTTGGGTCGTTGCGCAGGAGGGGCTAGCAGTGCCTTCTTGGCAGTTGCTAGGAAGCCCTTGAGTGAGGCCCGTGTTGGTGACATGACTGGAGTTGGCGGTGCACCCCGAACAGCACGAATCGTAAAAAGCCCAAGGAACCTGCCGTTTCTGAATTCTTAACTGGGTAAAATCGGATGGTGCCTAGGCTGTCTCAAATCTCAAATTTTTACTTCTTACGAAGAGAAAGTACCTTGGTTGTGAGTCTTCTTTCTGTGGCCTCCGAATTTGGCAAGCAATACCAAGGAGGTCATGCCCTAGACGTCACTCTCTCCGTCTTGGAAACCTGAAATTCGGCCTTCACTCACAGGTTGGTGGGTTGGTTGGTGTAACGAACCGAAGGCAACGGGTCTTGGCACAGTGCGGACCGGAGCCGATGCTGAATGCTGACCGTTGGCTCCGTCACATGCCGAGTGGAGACAGTGGGCCGGTCTTCTCGGATCCGATTCTCGGACGTGGCACCCGAGACAGGTGTGAGTTGGTTCAGGTTGGGTTGGGCCCTTTCAAAGTTGCATCTCATCTCAACTTTTAGTGGCAACTCGCTGGACTGAAACAGGGGAATTCAACATCAGAACCCAACCGATACATCGGATCAGCCTTATCAGAAACCACCTAACTCAGTCACACTTTCTCACCGACTCTTGTATTTACCCCCCTCCCAACAGCCAGCCAGCCGTCAACATGCCCCTCCGCCTCGCCATCCTCGAAGCCGACACCCCCGTCCCGGCCGCCAACAAGCGCTACGGGGGGTATCTTGGCGTATTCAAGCACCTGTTCACCCGCGCCGTAGCCCCGGCCCCGCTCGAGTCCGAGCTCATCCTCACCGGCCACGACGTGGTCCGCAACCCGGCGACGGCCTACCCGAGCCTGGACGACGTCGACGCGATCCTGGTCTCCGGCTCCAAGCACAACGCCTTCGAGGACGACGAGTGGATCCTGGCCCTGGTCGAGTTCGTGCGCAAGGCCCTACTCCATGACCGGGTGAAGGTCGTGGGCATCTGTTTCGGCCATCAGATTGTTGCGCGCGCGCTGGGCGCGCTGGTTGCGCGGAGCGATCAGGGGTGGGAGCTCAGCGTGGTTGAGACGCGGTTGACCGAGAAGGGGAAGGAGGTGTTTGGGAGGGAGAGAGAGACGCTGGTAAGTTGTTGTTGCCCAGCGGTGATGGTGACATCGCGGCATCTCCCTACCATGTAGGGTTATGAGACCGGGCTAATTTGCTCGCGCAGAACATCCAGCAAATGCACCGCGACCAGGTGTTCGGCGTCCCCCCCGGCGCAGAAGTGCTTGCGTCGACAGACAAGTGCCCGAATCACGGCTTTCTCCTCCCCGGCCGTGCCATCACCGTGCAGGGGCATCCGGAGTTTACCGCAGACATCATGGAAGAGCTCCTCGAGCTGCGGCACGAGTCAGGCCTGTTTGCCGACGACTTGTACCAAAGCGGCAAGGAGCGGAACGGGGACCACCATGACGGCATCTTCATGGCGCAGGCCTTCCTCAAATTCCTGCAGGAGCAATAATAAATACGACACTAATCTGTACTTTGTCACTAGTCATGGCAGTCCCCGACCCGCACAATGTGACAGGCCGACGATGCCAAGGCCGTGATCGCCGGACAATCACCCGCGATGATCGCTCACACGAGTCCCCGGACTGTTGAGTTTGTAAGGGTCTTGCGAGCTGTGAAGGGGGATCGCCGGGTCTGCATCTCGCGCACAATTTGTCCTGAAGAGGAATCGTGCCATTGAACTAAGATGTGTATGTATGTATGTACTGCGTAACAATGCAGAATGTCATTTTGAATGCTCCCCCCATGTCTTAACGCCGAGGATTGCCCCTTGCCATCCCTCATGCAACCTTAATCAGCCACAACCCGCCCAAAATGCAGACCAAACCAGGGTATAGTGTGTAAGCCTCACCCGACTCCGAAACCAATGATGAAAAAAAGACAGCCGCAATGTATATGCCCGCATGCAAGCCCGTGAAGCAAAACAACCACCCCAAAAGACCATACCATGCATGATCAAGCCACCTCCAACCGACCCCGCCCCCGCCCTCTCCCCCCTTCCCGCCCTACCCCATCATCATCATCAACAACATCAACATCATCATCATCACCCCTCTCTACCCTCTCCAGCCACCCATCCCACCACTCCCTCCCCGCCGCCGCGGTCTCCCGCCCAGCAGCAACCGCCCCAACCGCCGCCCTCCTCTCCCTCTCGACCCGCACCTCCCCCTCCCTCCTCTCCCTCGCCAGCCGCCCATAAACCCGCATCTCCTCCCTTGTCCTGCCCACCCCATCCCCGCCACTCTGGCCCCCACCACCACCACCACCGCCATAACCGCCCATCCACCAGCGCCGCCCGGCCCTCCACGCCCAGCGGTTCCCCAGCGCCGCCCAGAACCCGCGCCCGCGTGCATAGCGCCAGGGCGTCTCGCGGGACAGGAACAGCACGCAGTCGACTAGCCCCTGCACGCAGAGGCTGATGATGGAGATGACGAGGAGCCAGTGCGGGGGCTCGTGGTCGTGGATGAAGGGGTCGGTTTCGTCGTGGTGGTTAGGGGAGGCCGAGGAGTCGTCGTAGCCGAGGACGTGCGAGACGAAGGGGAAAAGCCACAGGATGATGTAGACTAGCGGGTAGGCGAAGAGGGAGCGCAGCTGGCGGAGGGTTTTTTTTTGTTGCCGGGTCTGCGCGCAGTCGGCGTCGGCGTCGTTGGCGTTGTTGTCGTCCAAGGGGGAGGTGATGGTTATGAAGGGGGAGGGGACACCACTGCCGCTGCGGCCGGTGGGGCTGAGGATGGGGGATGAGTCCGGGGCGTCTTCGTCGTCGTCGTCGTCGTCTGCGCTGGATTCTGGGGTTGGTGTTTGTCGTCGGGGGCCGTGGAAGGATACGCGGCCGGTGTGGTTACGGTCGTTGGTGTCCGTGTGGATTTCGGCCGAGCGCATTAGGCTTGGCCGGGGTGTGTGCGCCGCTGCCGGAGGGGTGAGGAAGGTCGGCGATGTGGGAGAGGTCGGGTCGCTGGTGTCGTCCCCTGAGGGCCCGCTGCCTTCGGGCGAGGGAGTGTGTGTAAACGCAGGCCAGTTCCACTTGACGGAGCTATGCGGTTTCTGCACGTCTACACTCGTCCTCGCACTCGCGGGCCAGGCCGGGCTGATGGATGATGGCGGCCGGAGCGGGTCTTTAACCGTCGAGATAGTATCAGTCGCCGAGCTCCGTCGCGAGCATGGCGTGGAAGGGAGGAGTCCGTTGTAGCGGAGACGCGGTGTCGAAGCCGTCGATGGCCTGGGTGCCTGTGCCTGTATGGCTTCCGAGCGTCGCCTTCCATAATCTCCCATCCTCCTCCGGATATAAAAGTAGATGGATACGTAAATGATGACGATGCTGACGCAAATGACGTACCGCGGGACCCAGCTAAGCAATAGCCGCGCCCAGCTCCTGTCGGTTCGCAGATAGCAGTAAGGGCCCATGTTCTCATACCCATTTCCACCGATGAATGCCAGGCACGCAGCCAGAAGTGGGTACAGATAAAAACCCAAGTAGGCACGTCGGCGGTACGGGTAGAGCCCTGCCCTTGGTCGGAAGATATACATGGCGGAGTGGAGGGCGATGAGCAAGACGGCAATGTCGGACGACTCGATGCCGACAGCGAGGACGAACCCACTGGCCTGGCAAAAGGCCGAGTCGGAAGGGATGCCACCTCCAACAAAGCTCACGATAGCGAATATGACCAAGACCAAGGCCTTTGCAAAATCACTCTGGATTAAGAGCAAGATCAACCTGCCCATGGTTAGCGAGGGCCGGTCGGCCTCTCCCAGGATAGATTGGTACTTGCTCGTGCCGGAAACTCCGTCTCATCTTCACGAACCAGTACAGGGCGGATAGTGTTGACATGACACTGATCGAGGCGAAAGTGACTGATAGGATCAACAAGATGTGGGTTATGCGGTCGTCGCTGTCGACGGCGGAAGGATGCCGGGCCGCAATGGGCGACATCTCAGAAGCGGCAGCTCCATCTAGGAGGTGGTTGAGAGGGGCCCCCGGAATCATCCATCTCGGCACCGTCATGACGTCCTCTATTGTTTCTTCTCCAGGAATGGCAAGACTACCAGCCTAGCCTATCGTTCCAGGGATTATCCGCAAGACGCCCGAGCATGACGACGACGGCAGTGTCACAGTTGTCCGTCGAGCCTCGAGGGGAAAGACGCCCCATAAGAACAGGGCGAGAGTGACGAGGTCCCAAAAGGACAGCCGGTGGTTTTCCTGTCGATCGTAGAAAAGAGAACAAGGAGCGTCTATCAAAGTGGTCTTTCGGCGGATTAAGAGCGACCGTATACCCTGGATCGTCGAGGTGCAGGACAGAAACGGACAGTCAAAGAGAGCAAGCAAAAGACAGTGGAATGGATGGCAGAACCAACAAACCAGCAAGGGCGAGAACACGGGAATACATAAAAAAAGAAATCAGGGCTGTGGTGTAATCCAAGACCCTCGGCAGGCGAGCCGGAAGGTTAGGCCGCCCTGGGGAGGATCGGCATGATCAGGCGAGGTGCCCCGGATGTGCAGCAAGCCAAGTCGGGCGCCTGAGCAGCAGCAAACGCAGCATAGTTTGCATTTTTGCATTTTGCATTCTTGTATTTTACCCACTCCGACCAGTTGCAAAACCGCACAGGGACACACGGAGGGCGCTGTCGTCCACGTCACAACCCCGGTTGGCGGTGATTGTCCAGGAAAAGGCACCAATGGAGTGAAAAAGCACACCTCGGGCCAAGCGAGATGCTGTGAAAGCGGAACGGGAGATTGCGGCTGTGAGGTATTCCGTCCGCAGGATCAAGACCGAGGTAGACCGCCACATGCAGGCGACTTGTGAGGCAGTTGTTGCGAACCGTCAGCCTGCGCACAAATAAAAGCAGTAAGCCCCTCCAGTTGCGTGTTCTGTCACCGACTTGGCTACGAGGGTTGGCCGCATCCACTGGCATTGGATTAGACAGCATTTGTGACCCGCTCCGTTGTCAGCTGTGGTGTGTGTTGTGAGAGGACCAGACAAGCCAGGGTAATTCGAGCAGGCACCCCAGGTGACTGACTGCATCTCCAAATCAACAAGTCGATCACCCGCAGCGGCCAGCGCTTCGCTCTCCAAGTGGGGACAAGTCGATTCGATCTTGTGCGCGCACCTTGTGCATCAGCTGTCCCGATCCCGGGCATCCGGGTGCGCTGTCTCGCTGTCTCGCTGGGTTTCGGGTATCGGTTTGGCGCACAGAGGGAGGCGTCGGGCCTAAGTCTGTGACGACATGGCTATTGGCTAGACGCCAACCGTGCATCACCATCACCGCTGAGTCGTGGATGAAAATGCGGGATGTTGCGCGCCTGCCGATGGGGGCAGGGAGAAAGCGGCTCGTGTCCTCTGATTGCTTGCAGCAATTGGGACTGCTAGCGGCAATGGGACGCGGTGGGCCAGCGATGGTGGTGGGGTTATTTACCCGATCGGGTTAAACGACTCGATCTGCTCCAACCTTGAGCTTGTGGGTGCTCAGATTGGGATTTTCCGATATTATGGAGGGGGTCGAGGATGGGTGGAGACTGGCCCGAGGATCGCTCGAGGATGGCTCGAGGATGGCTCCGGATGGCAGGATGGGTCCCTCAACTCCCAACCGCCAACCGCCAACCGGGCTGAAATTGTCGAGTCGCCTTTGACCGTTGCAAACGGCTCGTCACAATACCTAAGCGAGCCGTCCTCGAGTCATCAATGCGGTCGCTTCTTGACGTTGGGATTTCTCGGTTAACCAGCCACCCGAAGAACCCTGCAGTTTCTGATGTGATAAATGTATTTTTGTGACAAAACGCATCAAGGGCTGTGGGAAAGCAAGCGGCAAGAAGACGAAAATAAAACCGAAGAGGGGTTGCCAAAGGCAAAGGGGAAGCTCCACCCCCACAGGAGGAAGGCGCGGTAAGGTCATAGGTTTGTATTTTTTTTTATATAAGTCTTACCAGAAACAGCATACCCGAAACCATAATTGCCTGTCTGCCGTTGCGCCGTTGCGCCGAACCCAAAACTCCACCCTTGCAGGGAGGGGTGCACCGGAAAATGCAACCAAGCCGTATGCACCTTTAATCCGTCTTCCTACCCAAGCAAGTTTATGTACGGCTCGGGCCAGCGTCCCCACACCATCGGTCTGTTTCCTAAGCGGCCGCTGACCGGAGAAAGGACCTTGAGTCGCCGTCTGTCCTCGTCCACATCGGCGATGGCCACGAATCCCATGACTGGCGCTTGACGGATTACCTCGGGTGGGTCGTTTACGGAAGCGTTCATGACAGCGAGGGTCCAGTGGGACATCTCTGCTGAGACTTCGGCACGCTCGAGGGCTGGCTTGCTATCGTAGAATCCTGAAGCTGGGTCACTGTCAGTTGAAGGCCATGGTTGGATGGAGAAGACAACGCTACCATCGGGTGTCCTAAACACGGCCACATCGTCGAAGCTGACGGACTGCGTAAACGGGCTCAGCGTCCTCTTGGCGTCGCCGAAAAAATACTCCTTAATAGCGGCTTCGCGAGTAAACTTCATGAAGTCTTTATCCCGTTCTGCTACCCCATCGGACTTGTCGAGCAAGATCAGTGTGATGGTTTCCCCGTGTATCGTCCGCTCGTTCTCGAAGCGGCGCTGCAGTTCAGCGTGTAGGTCAACCGAGCCGATGACAACCACAATATTGACTGTCACGGTTAGCTCATGTACCGTAACACGCCCGGATTCTGGCAACTCACCTGCAAATTCATTGACCGCATGCGTCAAGACCTCCAAATCCCCCTTCGCCACGCTCGCCGCCGGCGTATCCAGCAACAACCCCGCCTCCCTAACCACCTCATCCGCCGCAAACTTAGCCCCTACCGAACTCCCCAACTTGCCCACCAAGTCCCTCCACAGCGGCACATCCTCATCCACCCGCTCCCTCCCCACGTAGTACACCATCGGCAGCTTCACCGGCACAGCACTAGGCCCACTACTCGGGGTCCCACTGACGCCAAACCCAGCAGCCGGGTCCTCGACATCCATAACCGTGCCAAACACCGCGGCGCTAACCGTGCCGGGCAGGGCCAGCATCCCCTCGCGCGGGTCGACGCTCCCGACCAGCGGCTGCCCGCCGGCGCGCGTCGCCAGCGCCGCCAGCGTCCGCGTGACTGTCGTCTTGCCGCTGTCCTTCTCCCCGCAGATCATCACCCTCGGCCCCGGGACCGCCGCCGCACCACCGCCACCATTATTATTATTATTATGCCCCCCCAAACCACCACCACCACCACCCGCCGCCGCCGCGCGCAGCTCCTGCAACGCAAAATGCAGATTCAGCAGCATCAGCTGGGGCGAGGCCTCGGGCGCGGCATACTGCGCGACAGTATCCACCAACGCGCCCGACACTTCGAGCGTGGCGCCCGTGTAGGTGAGCAGCTTGGACTGGGTGTTGCGCGGGAAGGCGTAGGTGCGGTTGAGGGCGAGCTCGGTGCCGTCGCGCTCGGCGGCGCCGCTGGTGAGGCGGACCGTCGCGCCGCCGCCGGTGAGGCCGGTGCCGGTGCCGGTGCCGGTGGTGGTGGTGGTGGTGGTGTTGATGGTGGTGTTGCTGGTGGTGGTTGTTGAGATGCTGCTGCTGCTGCTGCGGGGGACTTCGAAGCGCCACTCCCAGAAGGGGCGGAGGGTGATGGTGCGGGTTGTGGAGGTTGTGGGTTGCTGTTTTGTGGAGGGGGTGGTTAGGTTAGTTGTTGTTGGTGATGATGGGTGAGAGGATGGGAAATGGATAGGGGGGATGGGGCATACCTGCGGAGCAATCTGACCCAGGCCGGGGATTGACATGGTCGCTACTTCATCTGCAGTGCTGTGTGTATTCGTAGGTGTGGCAGGAATTGGAAGCTCGAGCTTGAACAGCTTTGAGCTTTCGCGATTGATGATGGGGTTTGCGGCAGGCAAGGGTGGGGCCGCCAAGAGAGTACAACAATAGGGAAATTGAAGATCAATCCCTGGCATGTGAGCATGCACCTCATGGGCAAGAAAAAAGGCGGACTCCAAGTGAAGAAGCTCGAGTTGTAGAAACGAAATACAAGTTATCTGAAAGTATAAAGAAGCTCTTTTACTCTGTTTACATTTTTCTTATCATTTTCCTCCATCTCTTCTTCTTTTGTTGTTTTTTTCTACTTTTTCTTTACGCCGACTTATCTTCTTCTAGTGTTCGGCTTTTTTTGGCCAGAGGGTATGGGTGGCATGTGGGCGGTTCAACATTAAAGGTATGGAAAACTTCAGTCTACCAAAACCATATTTTATCTGACCCAGCTCCAGGCGCTCTAACTACTGAAGACTTATTATTATACAGGCACTTACGCGCGTTCTAAACACACTCAGGGCGGCAGTTTAAACATGAGTAAATTGAGACAGAAACTCAGTGCAGAGACTAGGGTATTCAGGAAAAACCAATGCCACCATGCCACCCACCATGCCACCTCTAAAGTCCTGTCGCTTTCGTCATAACGGGCATAAAACTCATAACCCATGTATCCTCCTTTTCACGACGCCATGCTGAATGCCATTGCAAACCCCCGTCTATCCCTCCCTTATTGAGCCAGCTCTTCGAAAACCTTGATGAGACTCCGAACCCCAACCAGACTGTTCTCATCGGGGCCCTGTCCAGGAACCCAGCTGGCATGCGCAAAGTCGATAAGCTTCAAGGAGAAGATCCGTGAGTGACTGTACAACTCCTCGTCATCATCGTCTTCCTCCTCGCCGTCGGTTAAGACATCTCCCATCAGCTCAACCACTTTGAGGTCCCCTTCAATAGCGCCGGAAATCGCTTGCACATCAGCTGCGGCGATAGTTTCCTGAACGAAGGTTATCCCGTTGGATTGCCGATCCTCGCTTTGCTCGAGACTTTTCACGAGGGTGCTGTGCCCCACCACGGCGGCGCTCTCTTTCTCGGTTGCCTCAGAGAAAGATTTCTTTCCCTCGGCGCAGAGTTTCGCTTGCTTGACAGCGTTGACCTTCTCGACCAGCGCGTTGTTCTCTTCAATGGCGGCTCGGAGCGCTTCGCCATCCCCCTCGAACGTGAACAGCAAGCTCGCCGAGTACATACGGGTTTCCGAGCTGGCCAGGATCTCCTCCACCTGCTTTAGCTCCTCTAGAAAGGCCTGGGCGACCGCTCTCCCCAGATCTTTGTCAATCCCTGCCCGCTCGTTGAAGATAAAGTTGGCAAACGGCTCGACAACGTTGTCCTTGCTGACGCCGAACTTGCCATAATCCTTGCTGTAGTTTTGGAAACCGTCCGCGTCCAACTCATCGGGGTTGTCGGTCCCTTTGTACACCCGCATACCTGCGATGCGGAACCCGTGTGACCCGGTTGTCGTCAGCCTGGTGACCTCGTCGAACCTCCTCCGCTTCTCGATGGGCGCGTCGTCAGCCCATAGGCGCTGGCCGAGCTTAGCGTCAAGGATGTTGGGCTTCTTGAAGCCGTGCGCGCTGTTTTGGAGCACGACAGACTTGTTGGTCGGGATCCTGCGATTTTTGTTCGGCCTCCACGCAATATCGATCGTTCCTTCGGCTTGTTCGGCTGCTGCCTCGGCCGCTGCTTCGGCCGCTGCTTCGGCCGCTGCTTCGGCCGCAGCCGCCTGAGCCATTGAGACGACCTCTTCCTTTAGCTCCCGGCTCATATGGTCGGAAACGACAGGGAGTTGCTCATTTAGGGATTCGATATCGGTCGCATCATTAAGCGAGAGAGTCCCGAAGTAGAGCGGCATCAGCGAAGCGAACTCGAGGTGGTCCTGGAAGGTCTTTTCGTAGAAATCTATCTCCTGCTGAACGCAGGGCTTGATGAAAAGCTCGCCGTCAACGTCGGAAAGCGTTCCATCACTATAAAGCACATGGTTAGAAGCCAGAGACCACTGGGGGGCAACCGTCTGCGCACTTACTGCCCTGCAACCGCATGGTTGTAAGGCTGAAGATCAGCGTGTTTCGGGAGTTCTCTGCTGGTCGCCATAATGTTTTATCGACGCCGCGACACTATCACCGACCTAGCGAGAAAAAGTGTCTTGGAAGGGGTGCAGATCCTGCCAGTTCCGTGATCGTTCGGTACTTATGGCGGGGGAGGGGGAGGGATCTGGCTACAGCGAGAGGCGACGGTTGCATCTGCATGGGCACATAGAAATCGGTGAGTTGGCTCGTGATGGGGTATCATGGGGTGAAACGTAAGATGAAGGTACACTGTGTTTGCGGGTCAGGAAACCAGATCATTTTGTCTTGTTTTCTGAGGAAGACATGGGGGTACCGAAGGAGTGTTGGCTGGGGATTCGCGGGGCGCGACAAACACAGCGGGGCGAAGCGCGCTTTGCTGTACAGGTGGATGCCAGGTGGTGGGGGGGTCGAAGCTTCCATGGATGGGTCTGCTCGCACCCAACTGCTTGGGAGCCACTGTGTTAGTCCATGGGCAGCCAATCAGACCGCTCAACAAAGCCTGAAGTGCCGGGCAAACCCGCAGGGTATCAGGGGACAAGCCCCGAGCCGTCGTCACCAACTGTACATGCACCTAAGCGCTTCATCCCATCAGGCTGAGCAATGATGACCTGCATTGAATTGCTCGGATTCCCGACCCCGCGCCTAGCTGAAAATCGCGAGGCGGATTCCAGGGCTATTATCCTTTGATTACCAGTCGCAAAACACCGTCAGCGAATGTCGTATATCCCACAGCCACCAAAGCCCCTCCCACATGCGTCGCCATTCGATTCCTGAGCGTTTCACATCTGCGCCCTGCCTTCGGCGCCGCCGATATGCTGTGCTTCCTATCGCTAACCCCGAGTTGGCCATCCGGCTTTTGGGCGTCGCCCTCGGAACGACGCAACCCTCGAGGTCTAGCTGTACACGCCTTCGCCAGCCTTCATTCGCCCAATCGAAGTCGAGGAGGCCAGACATGAACCGGACTAGGTACTACGGTTAGGCAGCTATTCGTGCAACTGAAAATGTTCCCTAACTTGTGGCTTTCTTTTCTCTTTTCTGGGCTGTATTCGAGAACCTTTCTTTTGTGTCTCGTGTATCGTGGTGCCTAATTCAATCTCACTTCTCGCGCGAAACTTGGCCCCTGACTTTCCGTCTCCCAATAGGTATCAATGGTCCATGACTGCCCTTCTTTTATTCTTTTTTTGTAGACCACAGTTCGCTCATCCGAATATGGAGCCCCCATGTGGGCAATCTTATTCAGAAGCAGCTTCCACTAGGTCAACCCTAATATGATTTGAGTCAATGAACGGAAACACATCGCCATTATCCGTAAACAATACTTAATTCTCGGACCTTGGTGGGCAAGGCAGCAAAAGGTTCGTATTTCATATGATAGTGGCCTCCAGAAATCTTATAAGGTCTCGTAGCAGTCGGGTCAAGTGAACAAGTGCCTCGCCTTTCGATCCCCGTATTGAATGTGCTATTCTTTGAGGATGCTATCGAGTAAGGCAGGTCTGCTGAAACAGTTCCTTCCTCCGAACCTACTTCCCGCCGCCCACTACTCGTTCTGTTTGCTTTCAAAGCTAGGAATCTATTATTCACCCGAGAATAAATTTCAAATTCGGCGCAAGCCTCTTTCCATACCATCTGCGTTTTTGAATCTCAACCGATTTCCACCTCTTCTCCCCGTTCCTCTTCCCTTTCCCTCATTTCACAGCTCGCGGTTCATTTCGCCCAACCATCACAGTTGCGCAGCAATCTCCGCCTAGCGCTCATAATCTCTACATCAATCCACAGACCGTACGAGATGTCTTCCACTCCCGACACCAGCTCAGTCCCAGTGGAGGATACACAGAAGGGTACGCCAGTTGAGGGCGAGTCACAGACCATCGCGGCGCAAAACCTGAAATTGCAGGACGCCAAACTCAAAGATAGCAAGAAGAAAACGAAGAAACGCAGTGCCGGGGCAAAGAAACGGGGAACAGGATTTGAGGGTGAGTTATGTGGAGGATTATGAGCCCGCTGTTTGTAGCCGCTTACAGATTCTAGAATTCTACTGCGACCCACCCTTGACGCCGGCCGAACACAGCGAAGAGAAGGATGTCATCTACCCACCGCATCGCCCCTTCGTTGACCGTATCGAGGAATGCATTCAGCGGTTCCGTGCCCGCCGCCGCATGAGTCAGGAGCGCGAAACTCTGTTCTCGAGATACCTCGTCCTCGGCGGCATCGATGCTACCGTGAGACAATTTCAAGGCACGCGGAACATTGGTGATGATGTTCTGGCAGACTCGACCAAAAGTGCTGTCCGAGAGATGACGGCCGACGACGTGATTCAGCGCGGCGCAGATGGTAACCGCAGCATCCGATTCTATAACCCGAACTACCCCGACCATTGGAACGTCGACTTTACCGGCGTTGCCGCGGGGTTCGTGTAAGTCCTACGCCAACCACGCGCCATATGCCCAAAGCCAGCTACTAACATACACAGCTCTGAGCATCTCCCCCAGTTGGTGGGCGCTAAGACCGACCAATTCACCATGGGCGTTGATGTGGTCCTCAACTTTCTCAAGTACGTTGATCGCCACGACGTATGTCCCGAGTATGCGGACGACGTCAGGGCGGCCCAGAAGGTTTGCCGGAAGGCTCTGGAAGAGCTGCCAGCTGCCACTGAGCTGCTACGGCGGCTTCCGGGTCACTTCAACACCTCCATTAGGGTGCTGCATATGAAGCAGCAAGACGACGACTCCTCGAGCTTCAGCATTGCTTCAGACCAGGTGCTGCCTGACACCAAGTACGCCAAAGCTAGCCAGGCCGCCACTCTCTCAATCCTGATGGGATCAAGCCGCTTCCCAACCGATTCCGAGTGGTCTGTCACCGACAAAGCCGAGCAAACCTTCGAAATTCTCGAAATCGACCTCCCGAACGACGCCACTCGCGCGAAGTACAAGGCCATCAACGAACATCTCACCCGCTTCCCCGACATCGAGCCCTGCGGCACCATCACCGTCCGGCCATTCATCATCCGCGACGGCTGGGACAACGCGGCGGCCAGCATGCCGCCGGAGACGACGGGCAAGAAGTGCCAGCTCGTGCTGGAGGAGGGCGCCCTCCGTCTCCTGGAGGTGGGCATGAAGCTGACCATGGGCGTCTGCACGCTGAACATCGGCCTCAAGTTCATCCAGTACATCAGGGGCATCCGGCCGAGCTTCTACCTGTTCCTGCCGCAGGAGCTGATGTTCCATTACAAGGAGCCCGTTCCGAACGACCGTCCTGCGCGGAGCGTCCACGACTGTGAGGACGAGGGGGATGCCATGGCGGGGAACACAGGCGATCTTGATGACTGAAGGGGTGGGTGGTGGTTGGCGTTTATCTTCTGGAGTTCGGGGGGCGGTGGTTAATGGAGTGGCACAGTTGAGAACAGGACTGATTTGGGAAACATAACGGGAGGTCCCCCGGAGATAGCTAGAGAGCTAAAGAAATAACTCATCTGCCAACTCTGGTCTCGGCTAATGCGTAGTGAGTTCTGCGCTTCGCACGCGTTAGAAAATGATCCGTCTTTACTCGATACTCTTAGCAGGTAGACATGTCGCGCTAGTGCACTGATGCATTGACATGGAGGCATCAACGCTGATATAATACTTATTCTGACAACAACGAGCTAGAAGATTCGTCAACACCAAAGCAGGTGTCTCGCCCGTACATCTGGCCAAGATCCGAAAACGCACAGTATCCTACCCGCCAGCCCAACGCCCATTAATTCCCACGCGCAAACACCCAACACATATTCCTGCCCGGCTCAAAGCATACAAATCACCATGTGACAGCGAGAACCCATCTACGTGGAGAGCAGAGTTGACCCCTTCCACCGTACGCCTCCCTACCCATAACGGCCCCACCTCCCTCACTCAATCATGGTTCTGCACCTTATGATCCCCCGCAACAACCTGCGCATAGCTCGGGGGCGGCGCGCCGCCATCGCTCGGCCCGGCCTCTGCGGTCGTGCCCTGCTCCTGCGGCTGGTGCTGGTGCTGCTGGGGCGCCGGAGCATTGCTGGTGCCGTAGTTCATGTGGCCCTGGGGCTTGGGTGGCTGCGCGTGGGCGCCCTGCTGCGGCTGGTAGCCCTGCGCCTGCTGCTGCTGCTGGCCCCCGCGGCGGCCGCCGCCGCTGCCGCCGTGCGTGCCGTTGACAAAGACGTAGATGCGCCCGTGCTCGGCGTCCTGCGGCACGCTCTCGTAGTCGTAGTCGTAGGGCGCTTCGGGGTACTTGGCGATGATGTACCAGGCGTGGAGGAGGCCGGGGATCTGGGGAAGGGGGGTGGGTTTGTTAGTGGTGGTGATGGTGGGGGGGGAGGTGATGGCTGGGTGAGAAGGAGGGGATGACGTACGTAGCCGAGGACGAGGAGCAGGATGTTGATGATGGAGTCGGCAGAGCACAGGCCGCGCTTGACCCAGACTGTTTCAGGGGACTTATTAGCTTGTGATTCTTGACCTGAACACCCATCACAAGGCAGTCGCATGTTTGCGTGCTGCCTGCTGGAGGACGTTGAGGGGTGCGGGGTGACGAACCGGCCAGTGGTGGGAAGAGTACGGCTAGGAGGCCGAGAAAGATATCGTGTGAGCACATGGCGATTGAGTTACTGGTATAAACCGACCGATAACGAGTGGTGATTGTAGACTTGGAGGTGGAAGAGTGTCGTTTGGGGAATTGGCTGATGGGTGTTCAAGAGGGTCATGGAGCAATGATGCAAGATGATGGGCGTGACTCCATCGGACCCCTTCGGATTGGGTGGCGGTGCCTGGGGCTTGCGTAATGTGGAAAACGCTTTTCCCCTCTGGTTCTGGTGCCTTGGCGAGGCCCGGCCATACCCCGCAATGGGTTTCGGGTTAGGGTTAGATAAGGCGACGTCGAAAGGCGGTCGGAGCAACAGCGGCAGAATTTGTTGACCTCGCGCATGCTGCAGCTGCAACACGGTCTGGGTGCTTGGACGTATGCTTGTCATCAACAAATGATCAATTCGGCCCTTTGGCCGCTTTCCTTCCCACCTTCCACCTTCCATCTTCATTCTTTAACCACCTCACCGACATTATGGATGATTTAGAGTCTCTTGAACTCCTTTCCCTGGTGTCGAAAGTCACCTCGGAATTACAAAACCATCTTGGTATTAACGAGAAGACACTTGCGGAGTTCGTCATCGCCCAACGCCTAGAATGCGCATCTTTCGGAGAGTTCAAGGCGAAGCTCGCCGCGGCCGGCGCCGAGTTCCCGCCGAGTTTAATAGAGAGCATCGACCGCCTCGTCCAGGCCATGCATCCGAATTTCAAGGGGAAACAGAATGGCTCGAAGTACGATATCGATGAAAAGCCGGCGCGGTCGGCGGAGCAGCAGACCAAGATGTTCAAAGGCCTCGCCATTCCCGACAAAGACGTGGAAGCTATCGATGATACATTGGCATTATTGGAGAGCTTGGAACCGAAGAGAGCCGACAAGGAACGTCCACGAAAACGAAGCCGCACCCCTGACGACTCCCGGGGCGATCTGAGACGGAAACGCAAGGATAGGTATCGGTCGAGGTCAAGGTCGAGGACAAGATCGCCGGGACGGGGTCGTCGAAGGAATGGCCGCTATGAGGATGACGACGACTTTCGCCGACCGCCTCGCCAAGAGCTGGACGAGACACCACAACTGAACAAGATTTATGATGGCCATGTCACAGGCATCAAGGACTTTGGCGCCTTTGTAAATCTTCACGGCGTGGTAGGGAAAATGGATGGGCTGGTCCACATCTCGGCATTTGGGCAACGAGTTGACCACCCGTCAGACGTTGTTTCTCGAGGACAGGATGTCAAAGTCAAGGTCCTCAAGATCGAGGGCAACAGGATAGGGCTTTCGATGAAGGACGTTGATCAACAAACGGGGATGGACCTCGCGCCAGAAATGAGGCTGGGTTCTGGCGCTAACATGGAGGCTCTAGGTGGCCGTGGCAGAGCACCCGCCGACACGGGCAACGGAGCGAACGGTTCATTTCAGGCATCTGCAGTGGCCAGAGGCCAGAAGAAGAGAATGACTTCCCCGGAGAGGTGGGAAATCCGACAGATGATTGCCGCTGGAATCGTCAAGGCCTCGGACTACCCCGACTTGGAGGAGGATTACAACGCAACGCTCCGGGGAGATGGGCAGTTGGAATTGGAGGAGGATATTGATATCGAGATCCGAGACGAAGAACCTCCGTTTTTGGCTGGACAGACGAAGCAGTCACTCGAGCTGTCACCCATTCGGGTAGTCAAGGCGCCGGACGGGTCGCTGAACCGTGCCGCCATGGCGGGAGCCAACCTAGCGAAGGAGAGAAAGGAACTGCGGCAACAGGAAAACGAGTCGCAGGAAGAGAAAGCCAAGGTCGACTTATCATCACAGTGGCAAGACCCAATGGCCAACCCCGAAACCCGGCAATTCGCTAGCGACCTCAGGAAACGACCCCAGGCGGCACAATCAACATCGGATGCCGTACCAGAGTGGAGAAAGACCATTGCGAAGGATCAGGCACTGGGGAAGCGAACGAGCATGACGATCAAGGAGCAGCGAGAGTCCCTGCCCGTTTATGCTTTCAGACAGCAACTTATTCAAGCTGTTAGGGAGAACCAGATCATGATCGTGGTCGGCGAAACTGGTTCCGGCAAGACCACGCAGCTCACACAGTACCTTGCGGAAGCCGGGTTCACGAACAATGGCATGATCGGATGCACACAACCTCGTCGTGTGGCCGCCGTCTCGGTTGCGAAGCGTGTTTCTGAAGAGGTTGGGTGCCAGCTCGGCCAGGAGGTCGGTTACACGATCAGATTCGAAGATGTCACCAGTCCGGCGACCAAGATCAAGTACATGACGGATGGAATGTAAGTGGCATCCCTTCCGACGCTACTAGTCACGTCTCTAACCCGGCTCAGGTTGCAACGTGAAATTCTCATGGACCCCGACCTCAAGAGGTATTCGGTCATTATGCTTGACGAAGCCCACGAACGGACAATCGCAACGGATGTCCTCTTCGCGTTGTTGAAGAAGACCATCAAGAAACGAGATGACCTGAAAATTATCGTCACAAGTGCTACGCTGGATGCTGATAAGTTCAGCGAGTACTTTAACTCGTGCCCCATTTTCACCATCCCCGGACGAACGTTCCCGGTCGAAATCCTCTACTCACGCGAGCCGTAAGTTCAGCCCGCCGGCACCCCTACCATGATATCGGCGTACAAATGACTAACAAACAACTACAGGGAGTCGGACTATCTCGATGCCGCATTGACGACGGTGATGCAGATCCACTTGAGCGAACCGATGGGCGACATCCTACTGTTCTTGACTGGGCAGGAAGAAATCGACACGGCCTGCGAAATTCTATACGAGAGAATGAAGGCGCTGGGAGCAGGTGTTCCAGAGCTCATCATTCTCCCGGTTTACTCGGCGCTTCCTAGTGAGATGCAGAGTAAGATCTTCGAGCCAGCGCCGCCCGGCAGCCGCAAAGTCGTCATCGCGACCAACATTGCCGAAACGTCGATTACCATTGACTTCATCTATTACGTTATCGACCCCGGCTTCGTGAAGCAGAATGCCTACGACCCGAAACTGGGCATGGATTCCCTGGTGGTTACCCCTGTTTCCCAGGCGCAGGCGAACCAGCGAGCGGGCAGAGCCGGCCGGACAGGCCCCGGCAAGTGCTTCCGCTTGTATACTGAGGCCGCATACCAGTCGGAAATGCTGCCCACGACCATTCCCGAGATCCAGAGGCAGAACCTGTCGACAACGATCCTCATGTTGAAGGCCATGGGCATCAACGACCTCCTCCGCTTCGACTTTATGGATGTAAGTCGCCTTGGCCGCCAATTTCAGCTTCCCGTTACTGATTGCATCTTAGCCACCGCCTGTCAACACTATGCTTACGGCACTCGAGGAGTTGTATGCCTTGGGGGCCTTGGATGACGAAGGGCTACTAACCCGCCAGGGGAGAAAGATGGCGGATTTCCCCATGGAGCCGACGCTATCCAAGGTTCTGATTGCTTCGGTTGACAAGGGCTGTTCTGACGAGATGGTTACCATCGTTTCGATGCTCAACTTGCTCCAAGTCTTCTACCGGCCAAAGGAGAAGCAGGCCCAGGCGGACCAGAAGAAGGCAAAGTTCCACGACCCGTCGGGCGACCATCTCACCCTTCTGAACGTCTACACCTCCTGGAAGAACAACGGTTTCGCCAATGCATGGTGCTTCGAAAACTTTATCCAAGCTCGCTCGATGCGCCGCGCCAAGGACGTCCGTGACCAAATCGTCAAGATTATGGAACGCCATAGGCATCCTATCATCAGCTGCGGACGCGACACAGACAAAATCCGCCGGTCTCTCTGCTCGGGCTTTTTCCGCAACACGGCCCGCAAGGACCCGCAAGAGGGCTACAAGACACTCATTGAGGGCACACCGGTCTACCTCCACCCAAGCTCGGCGCTGTTTGGTAAGCAGGCCGAGTGGGTTGTCTACCATACCCTCGTGCTCACGACGCGCGAGTACATGCACTTCACGACCACTATTGAGCCTAAGTGGCTGTCGGATGAGGCGCCCACCTTCTTCAAGATTGCGCCGACGGACCGGTTGAGCAAGAGGAAGCAGGCCGAGAGGATCCAGCCGTTGTATAACAAGTATGCCACCGAGGACGACTGGCGGCTGAGCGCTCAACGCCGGGCAGGGCGTTCTGGCGGTGGTGGTGGGACATGGGGTTAGGTCCTGCGCTGTATCGATTGGTATATTTTCAGCGTTAAGCTGGCAACTTGTGTATTTCTTGAGCGAAGTGGATGCTTAGGTCGGGAAGAAAACAATAGATTTGTGATACCCTTTCTCCGAACGGCTCCCAAGGGGTGTTGTTGCGGCAGCGAGGGAGAGACACCCGCTCTCATTGGGCCGGATAAGCGTTGCCCGATGTTCCGCCAAGCTTCGCTAACCACATGAACGGTTCCCGAGACGTTGACGTACTGTCGTACACGGTCATTCACCCGACATACATGAACCAACTCATGCTTCTGCTCCAGATACGGCCCCGCCAAGAAACCTTTGCATTATTGATCTACTCTTTCTCCCATTTCGAGTTGTTGAAAGACAGTAAAGGCCCCTTACGGCGCGGCTCACCATCTTATAGATGATGGACCCCGACCGCGAGGAAGTCCAGCACATCCTCTCGCTCATTGAGGATCTCGACCTGCCACACCCAACAGGCTCCTTACTCTCATTCTTCGTCACGGAGGCCATCCACCCTGTTCAGGCCGCGCGTTATGTAAAACATAGACTGTCAACGGGCAAGGCTCGTGCTGTGGTGACTGACTGGATCTACATTGTTGAATCCGGTGAGCATCTCTCACCCCCGTGCTGCCAGTTCTTTGGCTGATGGTTTCTAGTGATTAGGTATGGGCGTCCCCGGCCTTCACCCGACGCCAAAACGCAGCAGGAGATCAGAAAACGTGATGGGAACAGGTGTTGTATCACCGGCAAGGCCGGTACTTTGTGGGATCCTTTGGTTGTTGTGGCTGTTCTTCCTATCCCCCACCGTTGGGCTGTAAACAAGGTGTGTGAATGTCCTTTGATTATGCCACTATCCGAGAGATATGCTGATCATCCATACCACAAAGCCTCGGATCTTCGATATGCTTGGGGCATTCTTTACTCCCCAGTATCGGGATTGGTGGCTCTCGCAGGTCGAAGATCCTGAACTACTGCCGCACTGTCTCAGCCACTGGCTGGTTCGAAAATCTGCTGCTGAAGCGTTTACACGGGGTATTGTTGTCTTGAATAGGCGGCTGCCATCCATGATCGAGGTGAGCCGAGAGATGGCACGGGCCCTACCGTCTTCAACTTAACCCCCAGACTGACGATTGACACCGGCAACCAAAGTATGAAGTCCAGCCAATCCTCATCGGGCCTGAGAAACCATTCGAGGTTGACGGCCCCTACGCACTCCTGGGTGATTACTCGCGCTCTGGCATCATGACGGTAGATCCCCACTTCATCGGCACTCAAGCTCAGCTGGCAAGGAGTATCCGATATATCGAACTTGCCCAAACCATCGCGCCTCACATCTTTTCCCCTCCTCACCCCACCTCTCCCACCACCTCTCCCACCACAAACACCATCCAAATTACCAAGCAACAACACTCCACCCCAAGAATGCCCCCCCTCCCCCTCCGCCTCCTCACCCCCCTCCTGCACTTCTCCGCGCGCGCCTTCTTCTCCGCCTTCCGCGCCCTCCCCGCACGCTTCCGCATGCGCACCTACGACCTGCTGCGCAAGCTCGGCGACCTGCTCTACGGGGTGCCCGACCCGACCTACTACGTCCGCCGCCTCCCCTTCGGCCTCTACCTCAAATACCGCAGCGAGGCCGACCTCGCGCGCAACGAGTTCCACGCGCTCGCGCGCATCCGCCGCGAGACCTCCATCCCGGCGCCCGTTCCCCTGGATTTGATCGCCGACGAGGAGGAGGATAATGCCTACTTGCTGATGACCCGTTTGCCGGGCCACCCGCTGGGGCGGTGCGAGGAGCTGTTCTCGGATAAGGATTGCGAGGGGATTGTGGGGGAGTTGAGGGAGTGCGTGGCGCAGCTGAGGGCGCTGCCCCGTGTCGGGACGGAGAATCCGCATATGGTTATTTGTAATACTCTGGGGGGCGCCTGCAGGGAGCATCGGATCCGGGAGGCGGCGCCCGTGGGGCCGTTCGCGGACGAGGCGGCGTTTAGTCGGTTGTTGCGGTTTGGGGAGGACCCGGCGAGGAGGGGGCATCGGGTGGTGTTTACGCATGCGGATTTGAGCGCGCGGAATATTTTGGTGGAGAGGGTTGTTGGGAGGGGGGATGGGGAAGGGGGGTGGCGGGTGTCGGGGATTGTGGATTGGGAGACGGCGGGGTATTATCCAGAGTATTGGGACTATACGAAGGCGTTGTTTGGGGCGGGAAGGTGGAGGAGGAGGTATGTTGGGATGGTGCATAGGGTGTTTGCGGCGTTTGGGGATTATTCGAGGGAGTTGGAGGTGGAGAGGAGGAGTTGGGAGTTGGGGGATGGTGTATGAGCAGGTATGTACATGTATGTACAGCGCAGTGGGAAAACACGGGCGTGAAAGTTGAGATTTCAATGTTTTTATTGGGCGGTATCGAGGTTTGCCTTTGTTGCCCCGGACTTTACCGTTTGGATACCAATAGGATTGGATAATATTATATATTATATAGGTAGGTACATGTACGTACATACAATAGTGATTAGTACTTAAGATGACGAAGACTTTCGAGCATTGAGTTCAGCACTAGAAGCGCCGGGACGTTCGGGACATAGGTATGTATCTAACATGCGTCAAGGTCCTGTCCCAGATACAGTGGAGGCAAAAACTTACGACACCCTTCGCATTCCCCGCATTCGGCGTCGTCGAGTGCAAAGCCGGGCGGCCGTTAACTCCGTAATCCTCGGGATCGGGAACTCGGAAACAATGACCAGTCCGGCCGGTTGGAATACATTACATAAAACCCGTAATTTCTTGACGTCGGACGCAACATTGGATATCTCGCTATACCTACATACCTACCTATCCAAGCTTCCTAGAGTAAACCCCTAAACCGTTTCTTTCTCGCCGCACCAGTCTGTTCATTGACAATCATTGCCGGACACCAAAATGCCCAGTGCAACAGCCATCACGTTGTACATGTTTGGCGCCAGCGCCATCTACCAGGGCGCCAGCATCCTTCTCGCCCCTCGAAGAGCGTTGGCCGCCAAGCAACTGCCCGAGTCGGCCGTTCCCAGCCTCAACGCCTTCTCAGTGGCCATCGCGGGCCTTGGTTTCCACTACGTCTTCGCCGCGTACCAGGAGAACCGAACCTTGTTCTATTTCAGCCTGCTACGACTCCCCGCGGCCGCCATCTTTGCGTCCCAGGGTCCCGGATGGCGCCCGATGGCGGCGTGGGAAGCATTTTCGACATGCTTGACAGCCGTGGCCTTGGTTTGGGATGCGAGGGGTTAAAGGGCGACACCGCGACAGCAGCCAGGTGTCACTGCAGCACAACGGGGGGCATGGACTTGAAGCTGTCAGAAAGCTCACTGCAGATTGTGAACTGCAAGAAAAGTGACGGATAGCAGCAGTGGCCAGTGGGCAAATGGGGAGAAGGTGGGGAGCGCTCACCGCTAAAACTGCGTGCAGCCGCATCATCACGAGGGAAACAGTAATCACCAGGCTATAATCTGAGCAGAAGAAATGTATTGCGAGGGACGCGCTGAGCAACTGAGAGCAATGCCGCGCCGAAATCTCATCGCCATCTTCAACGAGTTACCCAAGGAACTGTTTCGGGTGAACAATGGCGCTTCCGTCAATCTCTGCATCTGGCAGCCATACCGGCAAATCTACGACATCGTCCTTCACGGCACGTTCGTCCTGCCAAAGACTCTAAAGCCAAACACTTACCAAGTTCAGCGTGTTCTTGCAAAGGAGAGAACCATCGCGAGCTGACGGCAATTTCGCCCCGGCCCCAAACGGCGCATCCCAAATCCTTTTGAACCTCTCCGTGATCTCGTTGCGAAACTTCTCTGGATCTCTCTGGATCTCTGGGTCTTGCCATTGAAACAAATCACACGACGCCCTCGTCGACTGCACGACCTCCGACGTGCGTTGATATTATAGCCCGCTCTACGTTGGGACTAAAGCCAATACCCGCTCTAATCTCACGTAAGCCCCTAGGGCGCTTATAGATGGTACGTATACGAGTCGTTGCGGGCTTGGAGAACCAACAATACAATAAAATAATAACTTCAAACTTGAGTGCCCATCCGCCTTTTTCCCCAACTCCTCAAACAAAAAAAGAACCAACCTCATCTCCCAACAAAACTCCCACCATGGAAACCCCCACCGCCCCAACAACCCCCACCGACTTCCCCACCCTCACCATCCCCCCCACCGCCACCCAGCACACCCACACGGTAATCTTCCTGCACGGCCGCGGCGACAACACCCGCTCCTTCACGCGCGCCCTACATAACTGGCACTCCTCGCACGGCACCACGCTCTTCCACGAATTCCCCACCGTCCGCTGGGTCTTCCCGCAGGCGCCCCTCCGCCCCGTCGCCAGCACGGCCGACCAGTTCCGCCCGCACGTCTGCCCGCAGTGGTTCGACGTGTGGACGCCGCGCGACTTTGCCCTGCGCGAGGAGGTGCAGCTTGAGGGGCTGCGCGAGAGCGTGCCGTTGCTGAGGGCACTGATCAAGCGCGAGGCGGAGGAGGAGGGGTTGGGCGGGAGATGGGATAGGGTCGTGTTGGCGGGGATTAGTATGGGTGCGGCGGTCGGGGCGCATACGTTGTTTAATTTGGAGGTGCCGGCTGGGGGTGGGGGGAGGTTGGCGGCGTTTATGGGGTTTTGTGCGCGCTGTCCGTTTGCGGGCAGGGATTTGGCGGGGATGAGGGAGGTGTTGGCTGTGGGCGGGGGGCCGGTGGGTGGGGAGAATGCGGTGCTGAGGGCGACGCCGGTGTTGTTGGAGCATAGCCAGGGGGATCCGTTGGTGTTGGTGGAGAGGGGGAGTGGGTTGAGGGATACGCTGAGAGGGTTTGGGGCGCAGGTTGAGTGGAGGGAGTATGAGGGGGGTGCGCACTGGTTTCATGAGCCGGAGGGGCTTGATGATGTTATTGTGTTTCTGAAGAAGGTGGTTCTTGGGGATGGGGAGGTGGAGGGAGGAGCGGGTGGCAGTGACCTGGCCGAGGTACGTGCCGAGTCTGGGGCCATGGATTTATCCTGAGAATGGAGTGGAATGGATTTTAGGGGTTATTGCGTGCCTAAACGGGTACATCCAAAGAATGATAGGAACTAAGCAGAAGAGTAACTCGTCGTTTCTGTGTCCCTTCCCTCTCTATTGTAGTAGGTCCCAGAGGGACTGGGTTATGGACTGCTGTTTGGACTTCTGAGGGTAGCCTTTTCCGAGGACATCGGTCTAGCCAAAGTGAGTGTGGGGGAAGTGAGAAATGACACGCCACCCTACAGAAATAAGGTTCAATGAGGGCTATATACCTGATACAGTGTAGGAGGGAAAAACGCTTACGAACACTCCATCCCATAGGTACCGCCATTTCTAGAAGAATTACTACCCGGCGTTGAGTGGTTTACAACTACACGACATACTATCCCCGGGTTCATCGGTATCAGGATACTCAGGCGTCGATATCCCTTCCCACGGCACGGCGTCTGCCCCAGAACCAAAGCCTCTCCGGTTTGGTGATGAAGTATGCAACTAGCAGAGCCGAGAGAATGACCACGACGCTTATCGGTGCTAGAGAGGATTGTGTAAAATTCAAGCATCAGCGCCATCACGCCCATTGCTGGGTGGGTAAGCTTGCGATGCAGGAGTGGAAGACGTACCTCCATACTTCCACAGGTCTTGGCTCGTTGGGTTCTTATCGTCGCCGGATATTTCCGAGACGTTTTGACCAAAGTATGAGGTGAAGAAGGATAGGGGTAGCTACATGGGGAAGTGCAGTTAGCCCCGAGTATCAATATGAATGATACGAGCTCGGGACTTACAAAGATGATTGTGACAATGGTAAACAGCATGATGACCCGCCCTTGCTGGCTCGTTGATCGGGCTTCAGCTAGCGCGGCGGCCTTTTGTTTGAGATCGAGTAGATCCATCAGCTAATGTGCCCCTGTATGTTAGCGTTTCCCTCCTTTTTATTGGGTGTGTGCGGGGAGTGAAACATGCCATTTTATGCGAGTATTCAGCGTCTTTCCTCATGGCGCTCAGCTCTGCGAGAAGCAAGTCCAGCGTCTCGTCGGCTGAGATAATCGTCTTGCTTGCCGCGCCTTTGACACCTTCGGCGATGTTTCGGGTCACCTCTGTTTCTATGCTTGTGCCCCCATGGTTCAGGTTTACCACGGTGTTTTGGCGTCCCTCTCCCGTACAGGCGAAGGTGTTGCCATGAAAGAAAATACCTCCGTGACTGGTTGGGGACTCGTCTGCGGGGTGAAGCTCCCGGAGCGCCGTGGCTAGGGCCTTGATAACTCCCCGCTGTTTCTCGGCAAGATGGCGAATCATGTTGAGCTCGTCCATAATGTCGGCAAAGTCTAGGACGAGCCGAAGCTCTCGTCGATCATCAAGCGCCGTCGAGTCTGATAAGTCTCCCGCTGAGTGGCTCTGACTGTATTCCTCAAAATAACTCGTTTGGGATGCGGCCTTGGTGCCGATAGCCCACCTGTACGTCTCCACCAAATCTGTGAACCGCTTGTTATCCTGGCGGAAGATGAAAGAAGCTGCCTCCTTTACCAGCAGCGCATGGAGATCCCACACTGACTCGCACAGCGCCCAACTTTCCAAGACGCTTTCATAGAGCGCGGTAAAACCCGCATGCTTGTACTGAAGGTCTCCGGATGGGAAGAAGGACAAAACAGTTTCTATGGTATTGAAATTAGTGTTGCCCTTTGCGTACCTCGAGTCACGAATGACGCTTACTCTCATCCAGGACCCAACACCATAGCTGGTCAACCATAATAAGGCGGCTACTGCCATGGGCACTTTGCCTGCCGCCTAGTTCCACCCCAACCCCGGTCCATTTGGAAATGGTCTGATCGCTGTCCCTAGTGCTCGTATTTCGAAGTGAGGAATAATAGAACTGGTCCAACGTTCTCCGAGGATGAAGCGGCTTCAGCCCATCAATATACTCACGAGCTAGCACCCGTTCCATCTTTGCACGTTCGATATTCGGGTTCTGGATGTCCGAGAGCAAGCGCGTTGGTCCATAGTACGTATAAGATAGGTGGCTGTGGTCAAGAACCGAATCCCAGTTCATGAAGGGGAGCTAGTCAAAATGGCGTGTTTAAAGGTCTGATTAGTCAAATATCACTGCAGAGTGGGCAATGGAAGTTTCTGAATTAATGTAGCCGGGTTCGGCACACTTACGTATAATGCAAGCAGAGGCTGCTGCCGAACATCAGCATTACTGACTTGGGGTCGGTGGCCGCTAGAGGGCACAAGCTCTTGGCCGGGTTCATCTTTTTCGCCAGGTTCATCTTCTTGGTTCGAATCCTTTTGGTCAGAATCATTGTCTTGGTCGGATCCATCTCCCTCCTGGTTTGATTCGACATGCGAATTCGAGTCCGAAGGCGTCCCAGGCGCTGGCGGGCCCAACGCATCGTCCGCCGTATCCATTGTTCCGGGGATTCGGGTGTTCCGAGATTGTATCGGATCATCCTCGCCCGCAGTGCAAGAGGGTTCCATGTGACGGGCGTGAAGTGGTGTGATGATGTCGGAGAGAGCAGGCCTCATTTTCAGGGCCCAGGACTTGTCGTCCAACCCAGAAAACTCCGGGTACCATGTTTTCATGCAGCTCTGTAGATGATGGTAGGGTGTTAGTGCCAGGCAAGTAGTACCTGGGCAGCTCGAACCACAGACACAGACAGCATCCTCACCTCGACCCATCGCATGTTATTAACGGGAACATGTAGCCAGCGCAAGGAATGAGAGCCAGCATATGGCAGTTCTGCCCGGTCAAATTTATTGACTGGGTAGACATCGATATGCACAAGACCATCGACCAGTGTGTGGATAATGATGGGGAAATCTCTTGGATACTCTGGGGCGTTACTGTCACCCTCCAAGTGGGACCTCACAGTGGCCGGCGCCATGTTTGTGCTGAGATTTTACGAAAAGGAGATGGGAGAAAGCTTCCATCTTTTTGTCTTGTATTATTCCTGGGAGATCATGGCAAGCAGATTGAAAGGCCTCGACGCACCCGGCCCCTCAAACGTGGTTGTGTGTGATAGGCTTGCAGCTGCATCCCCGCCTAGCCAAGTGTGGGTGCAAGGGAGGGAGGTTCTCCTCATCATGCTCATGACTGTGACACTGATAATGGAAGCTGAAATGCAATCATGCAAGCCCCTTTGAGCTCGTCCACATAAGACGTCCCGCACGGCAGCGATATCCGATTGGTAGCACACCTACTTCGTACCTCCCATAAAAACTTGAGATATCAATAAACATGCTGGCACTTGGCCGAGGAGGCGTGAGGCAGCAGATACCTGCACAATATTTCAGCCGTGCCGGCCGCGGGCAAAGGACCAGTTCATGCTGAGGCAGCTTCCAGTGGCGCAGCGAGTGAGGAGGAGCCTGTAGCCTGTAGCCTGTGATTGGCCATGTTCGATTCCTTTAGCAGCACCGAAGGCGAACTGGCAAGGCAAGGTTCTTAGCAGAGGCCGCCATCTGAGGGGTTTTCGGTTTTGGGGTAGAGATAGCCTGGAATTGGGCCCCGGCATTTCCATTTTTACCCCTGGAAGGCTGAAATCCAAGCCCCGAGTTAAACCGCCATCTGGGTTCGGCGCTAGGTTAGGTACTGGAAACACCATTGCCAATCTACAGTCGTTACGCAGGTAACGCTGTTTTCTAACATGCTGGACACTCATTCAAAAGAGTCAGATGCATTATGCGACATTTGCGGCCACCTCAGTCGTGAACCGCCTTTCCCGAGAGTTGATATCGCCAGGGCAACCTACCCTGACTTTGCGGATAGAGCGACGCATGGATGCATATTCTGTGTCCTGATCTGCAACATCATCGCCACTCATTCGAGCCCTTGGGGCCATATCGAGAGAAACAAGTTGTTCGTCGAGGTTAACGCAGATGACGATAGACTTACGGTCGCGCTATACCAACTCTTCAGAGCCTACCCGCCGGATCAAGCTACATGGGCTGGGAACTCTCGGAAGTTATTAAGTACAGCCTTGTACTCCCCATTGGGTAAGAGAACGAGAAACCGCCATATTTTTCCTATGACTTGATGACTAACACGTCGCCTGCTGGGAGAATCCCCTTGCCCCATCGAGCGTATACCGACACTCTCACACATTGATTCGGACCCATTGTCAGATGTTTCACGCGAGTTGGTACGTGGCTGGTTGGAGTCCTGTGGCAGCCATGAAGACTGCCGCTCCAACAACAGTATTAAGATGCTTCCAAAGAGGCTTGTTGACGTAGGCGACGGAGATGATGCCACGATAAAACTCACTTCCGCTACCGAGAACCATCGTTACCTAGCTCTCAGCCACTGCTGGGGTCGCGGTAAGAAGCCCATCAGCACCACAAAGGCCAACGAAGCGTCGATGAGGGTATCAATGGCGTGGGCAGCGCTACCGCAATCCTTTCGAGACGCCATCCGGGTCGCGAGGTGGCTGGGCGCTCGCTACATATGGATCGACTCGCTATGCATCGTACAGGATGATGATCGGGACTGGGAAGAGGAGTCAGCAAAGATGGCGGGCATCTTCAGCGGATGCGATCTCGCCATCGCGGCCAGCCGCGCCACTGACTGTGATGAGGGATTCCTGCAGAGCCGGGCAGAGGGCCGGCTGGTCATGTCCGGAGCGCACCGGGGAACACCGCTGGTGGTGTTTACGAGGGACCGCACTGCCCACACATCGTTTCAAGGGGCCGTTCCGTCGCCCTTCCATGATCTCCCGCTCTTCCAGCGGGGATGGTGCTTTCAAGAGCGTCTCATGGCGCCCCGAACCCTTCACTTCGCAGAGGATGAGTTGTTTTTTCAGTGCCGGACCGAGGATCGGTGTGAGTGCTCTGGACGCGGCGCGTGGTCATCCTGGGAGCGGTACTGCTATGCTTATTATGACGAGGTGGTGTCTTGGGAGAACCGCCAGATCCGTGCCTATGACGGGCAAGAACGGCAACTCCTTAAACCAAACCCGGACAGCAATGACGAACCAGGCACGACCGGAAGCCTTTTGAAGAACGATCATACGACCGCTTTTGTCCAAAGGCTCTACGACGTTGCCGCCAGCGTAACCGAGGACCGAGAAGTACCCATCAACTTTGGTGAGCTCTGGGGCAAGGTCGTATCCGACTATACCTCTCTCGAGCTCACGTTCCAACAAGACGTGCTGCCAGCGCTATCGGGAATTGCCAACCTGATGTTAGCATACAACCCCGGCCGTTACTTTGCCGGCCTCTGGGAGCTCGATATCCACTACCTACTCGGCTGGAGCTCTGTTCCAACCGAGGGCTGCTGCTACCGTCCACAAAGACCTACCGCGCCGTCCTTCTCGTGGGCATCTCGGTTTGGGCCGGTCGACTTTCCCTTTGAATGTATTATGGCGAGCGTCTGCACTGTTCTCGATATTAAATGCGAAGTGAAGGGAGCAGACCCGTACGGACAGGTCCTTCAAGATGGGTATATAGTCTTGCAGGGCAAGCTCCTATCGGCCACTGTCGAACAGCGCGCAGATGGGGCTGGGTATTCCAAGGATTACGTCGCAGTTCGGGATGCTACAGGGGAGGAACACTCGACATTGATAGTATTTGACACCGAGGAGGATCAGGCAGATGTTGGACAAGACACGAAGCGAAAGCTCTACTGTTTCGACCTGTTCCGCCGAAGGAAGTGGGAAGAGGCTGACGAGGATGCCGGCGGGCATTTTATACACAGTATTATTTTAGTGGAGGGAGATGAAGCTGGTGCATTCATACGTGTTGGGGTGGCAGAGGGTTTTCCGGTGGGTGTGTTTGATGGTGTACCGGATGTGGTGGTTAAAATTCTCTGATGAGGCGGTTCATAGACTTGTTGGCAAATTTTCTTTCTAGCATTCGTGGAATGGCATTTGCATTTGGTCTAACAAACTTCCATTTCGGACGGGGACGTTCCGTACATACCTAAGGTCCCGATTGTTGTAAATTCGATTCATCTCGAGTAACTAACAGTTTCCCGCCAACCTTGTTAATTACTGATCCCCCCCCCCCCCCTTCCAAAAAAAAAAAAAAATAACACTGTTTCGTCTGTCGGCAAAATGAAGGGATGGCGGGGCAGCCCCTTGCGTTGCGTAGGAAAAGCCCGTGTACATCATGCCCGAAATGTGTCCAGCCACGAGTAGGGTCAAATTGTTGCCACCCCGATCCAACTTGGATCTGTCGGAGGGTACTCCCAGATTACCGCTCCTCCGGCGTCTGGCACCGCGCGGTGGTCAGAGGCACTTCGGGAAAACACTCGGGCCAGCTGACAGGAGGCGCTCAGACCACTCATTAATCCTATCATAAACAGGCAAGCATGGCTTCGAACTCTTCCTCTTGCCTGCAACGTGAATCACGGTGAATGCCAGAGAGCTCTGCGATGGCTTCCCGAACGACACCCAACTGCCGGGGGCCGGCCGCCTCCCTCAATGGAGAAAGCCGTGCCGAGGAGCTGGTACTTCTGTGTTCCTTTTCACATGAATAATGACGACTGCTAACTTCCCAGCTTTCACCCAGCATTTCAACGATTGAGGACGTCACCCACGCCATCAGTAGCTTCCGCCAACGGGGGACAGAACTGAGCCTCAAATTCCATGGGAAGGCAAGCAAGGTTGAGGACCTTTCTGAAAAGCTGAATGCCAAGCTGGTCGAACTGGACCAACCGAAGGTCCGACGCTTTGAATACGATTACGAAACCGAGACGGTGCATCTCGACATTATGGGCGAATCTGTCGTGCATTTCGAGGCTCGCAATGGGCTCGGGCGGTATCTCGAAAAGTGCCTTGCAGATTCGTGGTCCCTATGAACGAAGACAAATATTCCGGGCAATACAGTCCGTGAAGCACCGAGGTACGGCCAACATCAAACAGGAAGCCAAACTTTGGAAGCAGGCCGACGGTTCATTTGGCGTCGTCAATACCCTACCATCGCTGGTTTGTGAGGTTTCCTAGAGCGAGACCCAACAGCACGTGGAGAGCAAGGCGCGCGATTACATCAACTTGACGGACGGCAAGATCCAGGCCGTGCTCATCCTCAACCTTGAGTACCCCCGCTTGACGGAGGCGTGGGTCAGCCTCTGGGCCGCGAACGGCCCGCCAGATCACTTGATCCAAGATCACGTACTTTATTTTGACGACAGTCTCGACGCCCAGCAACCTGTTGGGCAGGTCGGTCTTTTCTTGTCCGACTTTGTTGGTTTAGCTGGTTTACCAGCAGCTTATTGCCGCCCCTCAGCCGCTGAGCTGGATGCTGGGATCACAAGGTTTGACGATTTCCTCTTCAGGAATTGCAACAAGTCTAACTCATCCTTTGATAGAAATCCTACGGTCATATTGACATATGATAAACTAAGGTCCATTTTTCGTTGGGCTCGCTATGCACACGATCCGGCAAAATTTAGCATTGAGGGTGGCGACGAACCCCAAAACTCATACCTGAAGTCCTGAACGCACGCCGGGATGTTGCTGAAAAGCTTAGCGAGCTGGAACAGAAGGATAGCGAGTTGGAATGGCAGCGCATTGAGCTGGAGCGGAAGGGCCACGAGTTGGAACAGCTGCGCGCTGAGCTGAAACGGCCTCCGGCCGAACAGCGCATGGTGATGGAACGGCGTAGAGCCGAAAGACGCCCGGAGGACGAGTAAGATGGGAGTACAGTGCTCCCCTGGGGCGAAACAACCTGTGGGAATAGAATATGTGAGGCAATTTCTCGAGCGAATAATGAAGGGCGTATTGTGGTTATGGAGTTGGAAGCTCTGGATGTGTGTGCAAGGCAGTAGCGGCAACCATACAGTTACGCAAAGCCGAAAGAATGCCGGGGAGGGACTGGAGGTAGCAGGTAAGGTAAAACTGAAACTTGCTCTCAGATGCCACGATGCTACTTAATTTGCCCTCCACACCAGCCGTATTCCAAACAGAATTGTCTTGGCTTTCGGGGCTGTGGAGGGAGTGTGTGTTGGTTTCGATTCTGGCAGCTGACGTCAATGAAGCGTCGCGACGAGCTGAGTCGAGCTTCGCGACTTTGGGGATCGACTTTGATGTTCCCGATGCTACGTCGTGGTCACAGACAGGGTAAATCACATGCGTATGAGAAATAGCGCCGTTCGTTGACCATGGTGTAAAAACAAGATGCCTCGAGAAATCAATCCGGGCTGCCGAGGCTGATGCCATTTCTTCGACGGCGGTAATTACCTGGGCACTAACTACATGGGCAAACAAGCCGGACTCCAAGTGTAGAAAGAAGCTCGAAGCTGCAGAAACGAAAGTAAAGGAACTCTGGAGAAGCGCTTTTTGCTTTAGTTATTCACATTTTTATGTTTTCTTTTTATCTTTTTCCTCCATCTCTTCTTCCTTTGTTGTTTTTTGCCCCATTTGACTCATTTGCTCTTGGACTTCACCTTTTTTTATAACTACAGTACCTACCTATACCTCGAGGGCGAACACAAAAGGTCTTTAGGCACCATGACCGATGTACTCTATTTTCTACGACGGCACATGGAAGAGGGCCACTTGCTCCGGAAGTCGATTCTGGCCTCTTCGCGGGCTCCCGTCCCGAGGTGTGTCGGTGAACCGGGTAGAGGTGGGTCATCATGTGAAGCGCGTTGCGGTTAAATCAATGTCGAAATGACGTCGGGATAGGCGGTCAGCTGGCTGGTCAAGGCTGCTTCCGGCTGAAATGCCCTGGAAGGGCGTGCTGCGCCCCCCCTGTGGCCCGATCGGCCTTGGCGCCGCAGCCGAGCCACAAAACAGCAGTGGCAAACTGAAACGAACACACTTTTGGGCCGGCCTGGTCGAGCCTGGGAGCCTGGGAGCCTGGTCGCTGGGCCTACGGGATTCGTATCAAAAAGATGTCCTTGCTATGTTTAGAACGGCCAGCATCGGGCGGCCAGCGGTGAGCTGGGAAGAGAGGACCGGGCCGCGGCTGAGAGATTGACATTGAGTTTCTGAACGTGGCATTCGTGTTGTTGAGATCAGACGGCGGTGACCTGCAAAGAGGTTTCAGACGCGTGCAGAAAGCAACTGGGGATTCGAGGGATTTGTTGAATTCTGCACCAGGGGTCTGGTCCAGGTGCCTTTCCGGTGCACCATGCATGTACCTCCGTACCGAGCGTACGAAGTACTTGTTCTGAGTCTGTCTCTGTGTGGCGGGTGCGAGGTCATGTCTGGCAGCTGGCGGTGTGCTTTTGTGCGCATCAGCGCCCTTACGCAAGTTCGGCATGTTGGCCAACCAGAGCCGGCCGATAAACATCCATGGGCACCGATCTGGGCCGTGGCGATCGCGGTAGTGGGGTGTCGGGGGCTATCGGAGGGGCCGGCGGGCCGGAAGACGTCGCTAATAGTCGCTAATAATAAAAGTGACAAAACTCGAAAACCCCTCATTGGGCTGCAAGTGTCTCGCCCATCGCGGGTCGTATGGTGAAGACATTCCCGGAGAGGCGCGATTGGCGAAGGGGACAAGGGACGAATTGGGCACGTCGCGTGTGTTTAGGCCGTCTCGTCAGGGCCGCCAGGGACCCGGCAAGGCCTAGTGGCAGCAATAAAGGCCTCGATGTTTGGGAATGTGCCCCACGGCCCCGCCACACACCCCCATGCGGGGCCCCTCCGAGCCGTCGCCGATAAAATTCCCTCGGTCCCTGCATTGAAATGTGACTCTTTTCGCAACTGCCCAAGTCCTCTGCCGTCACTTATTTGATTTCCTTGTTTTTTGTTGCTTGCATTCAGAAACAACAAAATCATATCTCACGGATTCGTCCCCCTTTCCATACTAGATACCCCAGTTCCCCAAACACAACAACAGTAACACCGCAATCATGGTACGGTGCCCCCGAATCTCGGCTTCTGTGGCCCCACTTGCTAACAAACTTCTGTGCGCAGGCGACATCAGAAACATCAATTTCCCGGTCAGAGATCGTAAGCACCAACATGACGCACCAACAGTGGCTCTGAGTGCGGTTACTGACGTGCTATCGTGCTTAGGTCAACAACTACACCTCTCTCGACCAGAAGGGCATCGTCATCGCCGAATACGTCTGGATCGATGCCGAGGGCAACAACCGGTCCAAGACTCGCGTATGCACCCCCGAACCGCTCAGAACTCGAAGTAAACCATACGGATAGCTGACTCAGCTTGCAGACCCTCGAGCCTCGCGACGATGGCAAGCAGTGGGACGTTGACACATTACCCATCTGGAACTTCGACGGGAGTTCCACCGCGCAGGCGCCTGGCGAGAACTCGGACGTCTACCTCCGCCCCTGTGCCGTCTACCCCGACCCCTTCAGGAAGGGCAACAACATCCTGTACGTTTTCGACGGCGAGAAAAAGTTGGTGGACTGTGCTAACACGCCGCCAGTGTCCTGACAGAATGCTGGAACCATGACGGAACCCCTAACAAGTACAACTTCCGCCACGAGTGCGCCAAGCTCATGCAGGCACATGCCGAGACAGTACCCTGGTTCGGTCTGGAGCAGGAGTACACTCTTCTTGATCTGAACGACAAGCCGTACGGCTGGCCCCAGAACGTATGTTGCTGTCTGCTTGAAACCTCGAGGCTCGAAAGACTAACTCCCCTTTTTGTAGGGTTTCCCCGCTCCCCAAGGCCCCTATTACTGCGGCGTCGGCGCTGGCCGTGTTGTTCAGCGCGATATTGTCGAGAGCCACCTGCGCGCTTGCATCTACGCTGGCGTCAAGATCTCGGGCACCAACGCTGAGGTCAGCAAGTCACAATGGGAGTTCCAAGTCGGCCCTTGCGTTGGCATCAGCAGTAAGTTTGCATTGGGTGTCGCACCCTCGAGAATAGCTACTGACTTGAAACTCAGTGGGTGACGATCTCTGGATCGCCCGTTACATCCTCTCCCGCGTCGCTGAGGACTTTGGCGTCAAGGTCTCGCTGCACCCCAAGCTCATCCCTGGCGACTGGAACGGCGCCGGCATGCACAGCAACTTCTCGACCCAGGAGATGCGCGAGGAGGGTGGCATGAAGGCTATCGAGGCCGCCATCAAGAAGCTGGAGGGCCGCCATATGGAGCACATCGCCGTCTACGGCGAGGATAACGAGAAGCGCCTCACCGGCCGCCATGAGACTGGTGCCATTGACTCATTCACCTAGTATGTTAACCCCCTCATGCCTGCGCCAGGCGACAGCTTAAACTAACTGAACTCAAGTGGCGTTGCCAACCGCGGTGCATCCATCCGCATTCCTCGGGAAGTCGCTGCCAAGGGCTGCGGTTACTTCGAGGACCGCAGGCCCGCCAGCAACGCCGACCCGTACCGTGTCACCGGCATCCTCATGGAGACGTATGTACCCCCGCCAAATACCAGTCATGGTGCTTTAGCTAACCTCGGCGTAGGATTTATGGAGCCGTCTAAGGGTTGGTTGGTGTCAGTTTGGATTCGTCGCTTTGAGAGCATCTTAGTGGCCTGGCCCGGGGACGCGCGCTGGGTTTTGATGGGGGGCACTCCGCCGGTTTTCATACATTGGTTATATTTTCGGGACCTACCCTTGCTTAGATCTGCCCACGGGGTTAGTCAAAAGGGATTAGGATAGTTAGAGGCATACTGCCTGCCTGCCTGCCTGCTTTGCCAGCTCTATATGAAGGCTAATGCATGGCTCGGAAGGGTGCGAGCATTTGGGTTATGACGCTGCGTGTTAACATAGAGCATTATCGTAGGGCGCCATGGGTCTTTGGGAAAGGGTACACCGTACGAAGTACGGGATAATATCAATAGAGAGGATGAAGCGGCAGAGCTATCATCCATCGCCTTTCGGCATTCTACGTCGACGTCCCACGTCCCCATGTTGTCCAAATTTCCCGCTTACACATCGAGACTTTTGCTCCGTCGTTGATTCCAATGCGCATGGTTGTTTCTGGACGTTGACTCGGGAGAAGTTGCCGGCTGTATATTCCACGTGAGTGCCCTGATCTTTCTTAGTGCCTTAGTTTTCTCCCGGCCATCCGAAAAGCCAACGTTGACCAAGGAAGGGGTGCTCACATCATTGCTCTTGGGTTGTTACTTGTTACTATTCAGGCACGCATGCCTTCCTGGGCAGGGCCACATGACGACTACCTGGCCGCGAAGGAATCCTCGGCCGCTGTCACACCGTGAGCATGTACTGTGTGGATGCGCTGAGCAAGTGCCATGTACAAGCTCTTGCTCCCCAGAAAACGACCCGAGCCCCGACAACCTTCTGGCAAGGTTGGCCTTGCCCACAGCGCTGGAAGTTGCAAACTCCAACTTCCATCCTTGAAAGGAGTCATCCCACAGTACCTACCTGAAATATGGTACATACCTGCCTAGGCAGTTGCTTTCCGGGCACGCCATCTAGCATCAAGTTCCCCAACCAGGCGTTCAAAGAGAGGCTAAGCGTGCGGTTCGACATGGTTGCGCCCAACCGGGAGACCTCATCGAAGGTGCCTACTTACATACCTACCCTTAACTTCCTGCACGCGCTCGGGCAATCTAGAAGAACATCTCCGCTTGATAAAGGAGTAGCACAGGGTAGTGATGCAGACTAATAGTCTGTTCTCAGTCCGGGGTGCCCAAAACAACTCCCACGTTGGACTACTTACTCCTTTCTCCGAGTAAGGAGACAATCGTTCTTGCGTCTACGAACCGTCATCCTGCAACGCAATGGGAGGAGCACCGCATCGGATACTTAGGGTCGTCTTTTGGTCATTTCTTGCGCGTGAACCGAACAAAAACAACTTGAAGCTGCACTTAAAGAGTTCCAGTCGTTTACCTCTCATCTTGTTACTACTATATATTACTAGTTTTCCTTCCAACGATGCCGTCCGGCAAGGACCGACTCTATGTCGCGCTCTATGCGATACCGCAACCGCTTGCCGCCCAACAAGCGAACAACGCTCCCCAGCTAACGTATGCCAACCCCACGAGCGAGGGAAACTGAAAGCGGATAGAAGCAAGCTGACAGACATATTCTCTCCAGGTACCGCTGGGGCTTTTGCACCGGCCCCAAACACGAAGACCCAGGAGGAACAATCGCCGGCACGTGCTATCGCGTGGTGAGGAAAAACGGCGAAAACGGGCATTGGGACTGGGAGAAGCTAGATCTCGCTAGTGTGCATAGCACTCACCTCGGCGCCACTCGCTTGCTTGCGCGCGTCCTAATCGCCAAGGTTCTGGACAGCGACAACCTGGACATGATCATGAGCACCGCAACGCGCGGGCAGGATACTGATGTTGCATGGAACCACCGGGCGTGGATGGCTGACGTCATGTCAAAGTTGAAAGCCAGCGTTGATCCCTCTGCCTTTCCGTTGGCCAACCAGGTAATTGCCGTGACAGGCTTGGCAACGGCGGATTGGCCCCATATCAGGGCCGTCGCTCGCCACTACGTGCGCTCGAAGATAGCGCATGGGAGGTACAATGGGCCTTTCAATCCCAAGGAGCCGATACCAACTCTTTGTATGCGGGAGTACCGGGAGCTTATGCCCTAGGCTCTCTCATGGATTGGCCCTGCCCCCTCGCGCTTGTGTCGACAACAGCGGCGTTTTCATTATCCGGGTTTCAGGGAATCAGGGACGCAGAGTACGGATTGAGAAGGTTCAATGTTGTCGACAACAACTCGCCACCATAGGCCTCCAAGCCCACGGCTAGGCCGGTGTCTGGTCTCAGGATGGGAGATATCACTTGGGGGGGTTGGTGGATGAAGGCGCAGTGCGGACGAGAGATGGGCAGAGAGGTTCGGGTTGTCAGTGATAAACTTCGATAGTGCGGGATAGAATACATAGAGCGGATCCGGGGCTATTCGAACATGGAACAGCGTCTCGTCCTTTCTTTACTTGGCACAACACCATCTGAACTGCACGGTGTAGGTGTTCGACGGAAACTCGTCCATGTGTGTGGCCTGTGGCTGTCATGACCTCAACCCAGGTCTCGGAAAGGAAAGCCCTACATACATAGAAATTCTTGGTCCCACCAAATGTGCTATCATACTACCCAAACATTTGGAGGCATTGTTTCTGACCTGTGAGCCTGCGCCCCTGGTTCATTGGCGAGCTTTTTCAGGCACCGGCCAGCTCAGCCAGTTAAAACGCTTACTCTGTATGTGCTATGTATGTATGGACAAGGAAATGAGGCCAAATCCTTCATGCAGGCTCCGCGAGGATCGATCGTCGTAGGATTCGTGGTTGCATGACCTACCACTGCTTCTTTAACTAGACCCAATGGTTCCCAGAAATCTCATCATTTTCCGATGACTTCTTAATCTATTCAACGTGATACATGGTGATCGTCGCAATGCGGGTAAAAGCCCCCCTATTACTGTTTGCCGGCGTTGGCTGGGCGTTGGCGGCGCTGCATGTTGACTTTGACTCGACAAGTGAGGCCTTATCATGAACTATTGAATTCTTCGGGACGAGAAATTGAAGAGCTGACTCGCCCAGGCTCAGTCCAGGCTCGGTCCAGGCTGCCGCTAAAGATGTGGCGTTTGACCTCATGTCCTATTACAAGGGCAACCAGAGTGGCCAAATCCCGGGGCTCCTCACACACGGTATATCTTATTCTACCTGGTGGACGAATGCCCTTGTCTGGGCCACTATGGTCGACTATTAGCATTATACAGACGACGGAACGTACAACAACGTAACAGTGGAGGGCTTGATATTCCAGAGCGGTCCGAGTCTCCAACAACCTTTCCTCCTGGCGAACTACTCCGTAAGCATAGGGAACGATGAACAGGGCTTTTGGGGTATGGCGGCAATGCAGGCCGCCGAGGTGGACTTTCCGAGCCCTCCGCAGGGCGAGCCGAGCTAGATCGAGCTGGCGACAGCCGTGTTCGACACGCAAGCAGCGCGCTACTCGGCCGAGGAGACGTGCAGCGGGGGTCTGCGCTGGGCCATCTCGCCCGCATCCGCCATCTGGGACATCAAGAGCACCGTGGCCACCGCCGTCTTCCTCAACCTGGGCGCACGCCTATACCGCTTCACCGGCAACGAGACCTACGCCGAGTGGGCCGAGCGGAGCTGGAACTGGCTCACCGACATCGGGCTCGTTGACGACGAGTTCAACGTCTGGGACTCTGCCGTGAGTGCCGAGATGAACTGTTCCGACATCATCCGATACCGCACGTCCAACAACGCAGCCGTGCTGCTCCAGGCGGCCGCCTACATGACCTCCCAGGTACGCCAGTAACAGATCCAACATGCCCAGCCACCACAATAACCCCCTACCTACCTACCTCCCTACATCATGCACCCACCCCCCTCAACTAACCCCCCCCCCCTCTCCAGACCCCGAACACCACCACCGTCCACCGCACCTGGCAAACCCGCCTCACCGCCCTCACCAACAGCACACTCACCCACTTCTTCCCGTCCACCCCCACCACCAACAACACCCCCATCGAACCAGCCTGCGAGCGCCTCGGCACCTCCTCCTCCTCCGACGACGACGAAGAGAACAAGAAACCCAACAGCAGCAGCAGCAGCAACAACAACAGCAACAGACCCACGTCCTGCGACGGCGACGACCCCGAGCGCTTCTACAAGGGCATCATGCTGCGCGCGCTGGCCGGCGCCGCGGGGCTGGTGCCGGAGTTCCGCGCGCCGGGGCATGCGGTTGCGAGGGCGCTGCGCGCGACGGCGGAGGCGGCGGTGAGGAGTTGTGATGGTGGTGGTGGTAGTGGTGGTGGTGGGGGAGATGATGATGATGGTGATGATGGGGGTGAGGGGGGGAGGGAGAGGATGGGGGTGGCAATGGTGGTGGAAATGGTGGTGTGGAGGGGGCTGGGGGTGGTGATGGTAATGGGAATGGGGGTGGTGGTGGTGCCTCGACGAGGTCTACGATGGGGTTGGTGCTGGCTGGGTTGGTGGCTGCGCTGATTTAGGGAAGGGAAAGGGGAAGACCCAAGCATGGACGGTGGCATACGGCGTCTTTGCAACCCGTCTTCAGCTGGTTTGAACTACTTAATAATCCTACTCTGCAATGTCCTTGGTGTAAATAACTCTCCCTTCCCAGCAGAAAGAAGCTTTCCAACGTGGACGGTGGGAGTCTAGGTGGGACAGGGAGGAGGGAAAATCGAGCGCAACCGTCTCAAAGGCATGAAATCACTGGAATGTTTAAATTACGGCGGGGTATTAGAGCTGTCTACTCCTCAATCTGTACGACACAACTTCACAAGACGTGTCTACAAGTGTGTAAGTGTGCTGCCGGGACTTGTCGAGGTCCGGTCCCTTTTCGACACTTGAGCCGTCATTGTCCTCCACGGTAATCGTAGTGATAGGTGGCACCGGTATTTTTCGCATTAGCATCGCTCCGCGGCTCCTGCCTCGTGAGCGCTTGGAGAATCAAAAGCGATTGCCCCCAGCGCCCGTCGACGTTGCAAAACCCCGAAACCGCCAAACTCATTTTACGGATATTATCGATTTCGCGCAAGGGAGAAAAATAATAACCGCGACTATCTTCTCCTACACCCGTTCCAAGTGCCTGCTACCATGAACCCCACCGACTTGTCGTCGATCACGATGTCGAACTTGCAGACCTACACCATCAACACGGAAACTGGACTCAAAGGCCTTTACATGGAAGACCCCGTCTTATTTCAGGTGTTGAGCACCGAAATCAGGCATTTTTCCGTCGAGTTTATGGCGCCTATGGGCGACCATGGTGATCCCCATGCCGCATTTCGGTTCAACTTCGATATCCCAGTCGGCACAGATCCAGACACTTAGGTTGCGTCATGCCTGATATCCATGGATCCAACGGATATCGAGTGGCCCAGCTTCGTCGGCCGGGGTTTTTATGGTCGCCCGGGGGTTTGTACGCTCACACTCCTCCACTACATCACCCGCTCGCCGGCAGCTACCGCGAGCTTTAAATTCCCACTCATGCGCGGGATGACAATGGGCGTTATCCTGGATCTTATGATGGGTATACACTCCTCCTTGTCATTCTTCGAGAACCCCATGATGCAATCCAATTTGCTCAAGTTCTATTTTGTCGGTTATCCCGAACCTGGCTCCGAAGGCATACTTTTCTGGAATGGCTGGCGGGACTGGATGTAAGTCTCATCTAAAACTAACCATTTTTTTTTTGCTGCAATGGACAACTAACCGCTTGGGATCCAGCGCCCAAGTCTTCGTCCGCCTGCAGGCTGTCGGTATAATACAATGGAAGGTTTCTGGAATCGGCGGTCACGAGCACCCAACAAGGCATATTGACGAGCAGACGACTGAGCGACTAATTCCTGCGCACGGCTGCCCACCGATAAACTGGCTGACCGCTGGGTTCGGCGATGTCATCGGAAAGCGCTATGACTGGATCCTTGGTACGGTGCGGTATAGCTGGATGGACGTGAGATGCGGCATCTTTGACGATGGGTTTATTTCCTTTGAACGGCCGTTCCCGCGGGATATGAACGTGCTACCAGATACCTCACCGTATTACTGGTAGTAACCATGGACAGCTGCTGGATTCCCGGCTTCTGTGTGCTTACGTGCATGGACACAGGTTTAAACTTGAATAGATAGGTAGGTAGGTAGCTAACGTGTTTCTGAGAATCCCCCGAAGGGCTCAACTACGGCGCAAACGGAGCGGCGAATAGCCGTGGGGGAGTTCTACCCTGGAACCTGCCTTTAAGCGGAAATGGGGTTTACCCCTTCAAGCGTGGCCGGGCATATCAGATTACCCAGCCGGACGATGTCATTAGTTAGTGGTCAGGGGACCGCAATATCCGCAACCCTATTTTAGTCGAGGAATCATCTGCCGATCTCCGAACACACGGCTCTTCGCTCATTCATAACTGCAAAGGGTTGGATTAGAATAAGTAGCCCCGTTCGCCGCCCCAGCTTCCCACCTATCGGTGATTCTAGAAGCGCCATTGTTTAATTAAATAGCTTCGGGTCTGTAAATTAAGAGGGGAACAAGACGCTGGGTCACGTATGCTTGCCTACCTACATATATGCACACCAGCCCCGACTACCTTGGCCGAAGCTTGTTCGTAGACCATCCACTTTGGTCTGCTGCAATACGATCATAATCACGATGCTCGGCGCCTGTGTTATCCTGTTTGCCCTTGCTGCGGTCGGCCTCGCCCAGGTCCCCGAAGGCTACCGCACCGTGTACATCACCTCGAATGTAGACCCCAAGTTTGTCATTGTCGCGAAAGCCCGGACAGCCGGCAGCACCACCATTGTGTATGTATCGCCCTCACTCCCGAAGCACTTTTAAGGATAGAAATCCTCTAACCCAAGCGTTCCACCAATACAGTCAAACCCGCAAAAGCACGCCCGAGCAGCAGTGGTACCTCCAAAACAACGCGACCAAGATTCAGCTAGCTGGCACCACGCTCTGCATGGACGGGGGCGCCAAGGGTAAGTTCGAGAAGGGGGAAATAGCAGCAAAAGTCTCGTTTGAAACCTAGAATGGGAGAATCAAAAGAGCTGACACTCTGGTGCCAAACACAGCCAACTGGAAGGACATGGGCAACATCTACATCAACGAGTGCGCCGACACCGAGTCTCAGAAGTGGGTCGTCATGGCCGACGGCCGCATTGCGCTGGAGCCCTCGGGTCAGAGTAAGTTGTTCGGAGCCGTTCATTGCCCCTGAGCCCCTGAGCCTCTCCTCGACTTCTGAGACCACAGAGATGTATTTTCGGACCGTGAAGCGCAAGTCCGCCAGCTACAAGACGTAAACTAACAACAAAACAGAGCAGTGTGTCGATCTAGTCTACATGAGGGCGGTGGAGAACAACGCGGTCGGGCTGTACAGCTGCGCCGGGCTGGGCAACACGGGGGCGGCCGACAAGGGAATCAACTGGCCGTTGGTCAACGCCACCGCGGCCTAAGGCGAGCATGCAATATTATCAGGCCGGAACCCTTAAAATGTAAATTGGCTTGGCTTAGCCTAAGAGGCTGAAGGAGCATGGATATATATGTGTTGCTATCTACTAGCACAGCATCTAGCGAAGCAATAAGGGGCGCTACCCATCAACCCCGTCCCCCTTTCCCATAGCCCAAATACAAACAAACACACAACACTCCAACCCCCCCCCCTCTCTTTCACTTCCACGCCTCAATAATCAAATCCGCCGCCCTCTCCCCCAGAGCGTACGCCGTCGCCATCAAATGCGTGCCCGGCACCAGCGGCAGCACACTGATATCCACCACCCTCAACCGGCCCCCGGCACCATGCACCCTCAGATCCGTCCCCACCACGCCCCCCTTCTCCTCGGGCAGCATCGCCGCCGTACAGCACGGGTGATTAAACGACAGCGACGCCGCCTCGCGCACCCACGCCCGCAACCCCTCCTCATCCGCATCATCCACCCCCTCCCCCGGCGCCACCTCCACCGCACCGTACCCCCTCAGCGTATCGGTGCGCCCCGCCCGGCGCAGGAAGCGCACGTGCGCCAGGTGCAGCGCGAAGTCGAGCGGGTTGGAACCGGCGCGAGAGTCGAGGAGGGGCTGGGCGAGGTGGTTGGCCGGGTCGAGGCGCACGGTGCCGCGGCTGAGCGGGTGCAGGAGGATGGCGGAGGCGGAGGCGGCAGCGGTCCAGAAGGGGGATTCGAGGCTGGGGGACTGCGGGTTGGCGAGGAGGGCGGCGAGGGCGGTCAGCTGCGCTTGGTAGCCGGCGATCATGGGCGGGGAGGTGCGGTGGTCGGGCGGGAGGTACGAGGCAGCGAGGGTGCTGTTGGAGGCGATGGCGAGGATTTGGGCGGTGATGGAGGCGTGGGTGGTGGGAGCCAGGTGCGGGAGCGAGACGTAGGCGGCGCTGTTGGCGAGCGCGAGCGTGTAGGGGCCGCGCGAGGGCGTTTCGTTGAAGCCTGCTGCTGCGTTGGCGGCGAATGTGGCGTCGTTCATGGCGCTGGGGACGGGGTGGAAGTCGCCGGGTGTGGTGACTGGATGGTTGGTCGTGTCAGCAGAAGCGCAGTGGTTAGGTCAGTGAGTGGTCATGGGCTGAGTACGTACGGTTCCATGAGACGGACGGCCCAGTGTGGTCTTGGAAGTTGGAGCCGACGCCGGGAAGATCGAGCACGAGCGGGATACCGGCGGCCTCGAGCACTGATACCGGGCCGATGCCGCTCCTCATCAAGACAGTAGGCGTGTGGAGAGCGCCGGCTGAGATAATGACCTCGGCCTTGGCTGTCACATTGAACAAGGTGTCATCGAGCAGAGATCGGACCTCAACCACCGGCGGACCGGGGTTTCGTCTGGCTGTTTTGGGATACACAACCCTGACTCCCTGGTGCTTCACGAGAAGGTCGTAGTTAGGCCTGGTGTCGATGACAGCAGCGTAGTGACCAAGGCCGGAATGGGAGCGAAGCGCCGTCACGGGATGTTGCGTGGTAGGAACCCAGCAGAGTCCCTCCTTGTCGCCGTTGGCACATTCTTTTGGCTCTTGGACTCCTAGCTCTTTGTACGTATTCCACATAACGTGCTGGTCGGCCCACTGGAAAGGGGGATATGTGGCGTAAACGGGCGTAGAGCCGCCGTAGGCCGAAACATCCCAGGTATAGCCATACTCCTCAACCAACTCGGTCGATGGCTCTGTGAGCGTCACGCTCTGCCGAGGTGTGAGCCGATGGCCATGGACGAACGAACGGAGAGGGTGTTCGAAATCAAAAAAGCGGGCTTTGGAGCACAAAATCTGTTCTTACCTTTTTGAAATACGGGAACAAAGTCTCCCAGCTCCAGTTGATGCCGGTTGATCCCTGGCCATTGAGCTCTTGCCATGAGTCGTAATCAAAGCGCGACCCACGGTCGAGGAACTGGCCGTTGACGACGGTGCTTCCGCCAACCACCTGACCGAGGCTGACGAGGGCAGTCTTGTTGTTTACCTCGGGGTTTGGCAGCGACGTGACTTTCCACTGGCTTGCGGGGGTGGTTGGCGGCGGATCAAAGTTTCCAGGCCCATATTCGATCTCACCATACTCAACGACAAGTACCGTTTCTAGATACGCGAGTTAGGTAAACCGGGTTGAGAAACATGGGGCACAGCTCCGGACTCACTCTTGGGAAAGGCCGCGGTAAGACGGTCCGCTACAGTGAGGCCACTGGTTCCGCCGCCAATTATGACGAAGTCGTAACTCCCACGTAGTTGTGATGCTTGACGCTTGACCGTGGAACCAGGGTGGGCGCTCGCCAAAGCGGCGAGCGAAACAGTGACGGAACCCGAGAGACGCATTTTAATGACGGCTTCGGCCAAGAACACACGCCCCTTCCTCAAGGGCCAGAGGTGATTGTCCACACATATTTATACTGTCCCCTGGCCCTGGTTAACACCGCAAGCAATGGGGAGTGTAAGCGGCAGGCATAATATGCAACTTATGATCCGGCCTGCATTAGGTAGGTAGTAGTGACGCCGTCGGTAACCCTGCAAAACGTGGGCAGCTAACGATTTCAGCTAGTTCCTGAGAACAGAATCGTTCTTCTACCCCTGAGGCTTCGGGCCGGGAAGCCCGAGCGAGGCTTCTCTTTGGTGTGACCGGCCCGAGCAGGGGTCAGGAAGGAGTCATCACTTGGCATCCTGGAATCTAGTGGCTGACAACGAGGAAGAAAGGCCGGGGAAGTCGGAGACTCGTGGTCTGGTGCACCCGAAGGAACACCTTTTGTCGATATTCTTCTCGTAATCCAGGTTCCGTGTTTGCCGTTGGGATTTCGATGGATTTTTCAGAAGCGGCATCATGTGTACCTCCAATGAGCACCCCGCGGGAGGTCACTTCTGAGTTCCGACCCTTAGGGCTCAAGCACGTAGGTATGTACCTATGTACGAATTACATCTCGAGTTTTTATAATAAGGTTTTGTAACAGCGCAGGTGGAGCATCGGCGAAGTCTGCGCTCTGCGGGTTGGTGTGATTACCGAGTAAGTGGTGGGTGCATCGCAGCATTGCACTCGGCCGCTGCCGTCTTGCATCGCGCCATTCCGTGCTTGTTTTTGCTGGTGACGGAATCAATTGACGCGCCGGGGCCGTGGATTTGGGTTCTTCCAAGGTGACTTGTTGATAGCAGCCTGATTGGCGGATTGGTGAACACCACCTTGATTGGAATGGCGGTGAAGTGGCCTCACTTTCGGCCGTTCCTTGGATGTAATGAATGGTTCAAGCATTTGTGATGGAAACTTCAGATTCCTACGTGCCGCTCGTTAAGGTACCTAGGTGCGACGGGAGGAGTCAGACCACTCGGTGGGCCCATTCATCATCTTTGTTGACTCGGTTGATCTGACATTCTCTGCTTAGCCAACGAAGACTCACATCTTTTCGAATATCAAGCCACCATTCCACCAAACTTGAGTACGAGCGACAAAGCCTAGATGATAAGACCAATAGCTCTCACGTTTGAGTTTATCTAGCAAGGGGAATGGTAAGTGTCAATAATTAGAACACCATCGGTCACCCAGTGGGCCGCTAACTGGGCCTATGTTGCTAATTGCTGAGTGATTGCTGACAGGAGCGCATCAAAACATGTAAGTGCGAGAAGGCTTGCGGCGAATTCCACGTGGTGTTTCACTTAGTGAGACCCACAATCCAACAGCAAGTTCTCTCACCGGCTTTTGGGGCCTGCTAGAATCATGAGTGCATTTTATGACTCCTTATTTTCTTCTCATCAGCTCTGGCAGCCGGCAAGGACTCAAGCCAAGGACCCTGCCCTCCTACTCCCACAACAACGTGGCTTAGAACACCTTGTCGGGACACAAATGGTACATACATAAGGCTTTCTTTGTCAGTATCAACATCCTTCGGGACGGAGCAGCCGGGTAACCCGGAGGAGTTACCAAGGTCACAAGATTGAGGTCAGTGATGGTGAAACCCGCCATGCCCGAGTGTCATGTGAGAGCAGAATAGTTGACGGCTGGCCCAGAACAAGCACTGCCTGCCGCCGGCTGTCCCCCAAAATGACTCTGTATGAACCGCCTAAGCCGCCAGTTGAGGAGCCGAAGCACTACGGTCAGGATTACGGGTCGACCGAGCGTGCGAGGATGATGTCGGGTGAACCAAAGAAGAACGTGGTTGACCCGGAGATAAGGGACCCGCCCAAGCCACCGGTGGTGCAAAAGTAGATTTGGGGCATGGGGGAGGGAGTGTATGTACTTGGGCGCACCAGAAATTAGGGGCTGCGGGTCTGAAAAGATTGGGTGTTAGAGTGTCACTGCTGAGGCATGGTATCTACCGTTGGGCCGTACCTCTCTTTGTCAATGTATACCCCGCTAAGTTAGTTGCATCATGAGATGATATTGTGTTAGCCCCTTCATCTGGTACTTCTAAGTCCCCATGTCACGTTGAAGGTTACACGTCATGCGTGGTTGGCCACCGTCAAAGGTTACACTGAGCAGTATCCATCTCGGTGTCAAGAAGCCATTACAGAGGTCCACAACCCTATAAAAAGGCGATATCCTCCTTACCGGTTGCTCTAATGGCTTCAACAAACGACACAGAGCAATAATTAATTACATCCTCAACGCTCAACATCCCCTTCTATCACTTTACCAGTTTCACTATAAGTCTTAGCAACGTACCATGGATCCCAAGCAAGACAAGGCCAAGCCCATCAGAAAGGGTTCCCAATACCCCGCCGACAACGAGCCTAAAACAGAAGGCAAGAAAGCCGGATATTCTAGCAAATGGTGCTGCGATGACGACGATCCATCCAACCCTATTATTTACGAGATTCACAAACCGGCAACAGTGGAATAACTTGGCCTGGGATCGGAATCTTTTCCATGATGATTAAAACGCATCATATTTTTGCCGTCGTCTCTGATACCCCTTTAAGTGATGAAGACTGCTAGATGCACGGTTGGTTTCGGACTTTGATAATACTCGTTTCATAACTACCTAGGTAGGGAAAATCATAACTCCAAACACACGCAGTGGCCTTGGATCGTTGGCAGCTTTCAGGTATGGGGGTTTAACAGCGCATCCGTCTCCTTCTCCCCCTCCGAAGGCGAGTTGTCGTAGTCGAATGCAATCTGAGCCAAAATATGCCGGGCCGCAATTACTCTTCCGCCCCCTGATGCCTTGCATAGATCAGCCAGTTCCTTCGCCTTCTGCGCATAGGCCAACGACTTCTCCCCGGCGACGACCTCCGTTAGTACGGCCCCGAGCTCCTTCTCTTCGCAGAGCTTGCGAGCAAGCCGGTTGCCCCATCGCCCAATGCCGAGCAGCTCCGTCCTCCGAGCAAAGTCGAACGTGTCCATCCACACAGGGAGGACCACCTGCGGAACCCCAGCACTGCAACACCGTCAGCAACCTAAACCTCATCTTACCACCACACTACACCATATCAAACTTACCAAACCGCCTCCAGGAACGAATTCGCCCCTCCATGATGCACCGCACACACCACGACCCCCGACTCCAACACCGCCATCGGCTCGGCCTCCAACCAATCCACCACCCTCACAACCCCAGCCTTAACCTCCTCCCCCAACACCCTCTCCACCACGCCCCCCGCCCCAAACACCCACTCCTTCCCCTTCCCGCCCTCCACCTCCAACTCCCTCCCCCGCTGCGGAATCTTCCACAACACCCTGACCCCTTTGCCCCCCTCCCCCACTTCACTCGATAACAACAACCGTTTCACCGCCCCCGCCATCTCCCCCGCCCGCTCTGCATCATAAAACACGTGCGTCCCCAAATTGACGTACACCACCGCGGGCGCCGCCGCCAGCCAGGCCGCCAGGCCCGGGTCGACCTCCGCGACGGGCCGTGCCGGCCGCAGCATCGGCCCGCAGGGGATGATGTGCGGGGGCAGGACGCGGAGGGGGAATTCCAGCTGCGGGAGGTTGGCGACCAGGAAGATCGGGGGTGTGGTGCTGTTGGTGTTGCCGGGGGGGTTGATGGCGGAGGGCTTGAGGGAGAGGGTGGCGAGGGTGGTCAGGCGGGTGGTGGGGTGGTAGTGGGTGGTTAGGTAGCGGGTGAGGGCGCGGCGGGTGGGGTCGAAGATGGTTACGATCAGGGAGAGGATGATGAGTAGGGTGTTGTGGGGGATGGCGCGGGCGGGGAGGGGGTACGGGTAGTAGGTTCCGAGGCTGTGGGGAGGAGAAGGGAAAGGTGGTATTAGTGAAGGCGGGGGGGATGATGGTGGTTGGGGGATGCGGTGGGGTGGGCGTACCTGGGGTATTTCCAGAGCGCTTCGGCGTTGGGCTGGACAGGGATGGCAAAGTCTTTGATTGTGTTGGGCGAGAGGATGATGAACTTGGCTCGGATGTGGCGGAGGACGGTGAGCGCTGGAGAGAAGCACGGGTCGACGGCGATGATGTCAGGTTCCACGTCTTGGACGATGCTGGAAATGGAGCGCATAATCTGCACAAACTCTGGCCCTGTCCAGGGGAGAGTGACTTTGAGGAGCACCAAGGTCCGTCTGATGACGTGGAGGAGCGGGATCATGCTGCGGTTCTTCAAGGCTTCCTGCTCTGCCGTGATTTCGGGACGCGTCCATGCCGACACCATATCTACGCCGTCGATGGTGCGGAATACGATGGGCCGGGCCCCAGGCTTTTCCTGTTGAGCATGGTCCGAGGTGGCCAAGACGAAGGACTTTATCGGGTCAAACGAGGCGAAGTGGACCTCCACGTCCTCGTCTTCGAGCGTGAGCAGAGCGTAGCTGGTTGCAAGGAAGACATTGGCTTGGCCATGCTCCGAATTGGTCAGAAGCAGCACACGCTTTGATGCGGCTGTAGGTTTCATTTTCCTGTGCGGCGAGGAAGTCGACACTTGGACGAGGTTAACCTTCGGTCAGCACAGCAAGGAATGGTAAGGATTGCATAAGCTTTATGTTCTCGAGTCTCGCTTCCACCAAGGAACGGAAGCAGTCCTCCCACCCGTGGCCACGCGGCCCCAGTATCAGATGTCTCCCATTGCGAGCCAGGCCGGATGGGCCTTCTTCCCTTGCTTCCGGTGATCGTCAATCAGGCGGAGGTTCGCGGGGAGAGAACCTCCCCTGTGACCAAGTAAGCGAGATCATGTTCGGGAACAGGGGGGCTTTGTGCTTCAATATGATGAACTGCATCCGAGCAACTCAAGTCGATCTGTTGATCTCCCTCGGGGAGAATTAGACCCTGGGATGGCCCTAGCTTGCGCCGAGAATGACGCGGATGGAAAGGGCGCCTCCATTTGGGGCACACAGCACGGAACGTTCCATGTTTTGCCAAGATCAGAGGTACCAAGCAGAGGACCATTGTATCAGCGTAGACCTTCGAGAACATGGTATCAATGCGGCTTGGGTATGCCAAGGCAGCCGCATAGCTGGGTTACAAGCGCCGGGTCGGGATGTGGAAGACGGCCGGGAAACAAGCTCAAAGCCCGTCGATCCGGTAAGTTCCTGGCCGGAGTGATATGGACAATAAGCGCTGGGAATGTCATTGGATACCCGTTTCCGTGTTTAGACATGCGGGCGCATATGAACGCTTTGTGTCATATACATGGCGGGAATTCTGGCTAAAATGCGTTCCACGCAATTGTTTATTAGATCGTGACGAAAGGCTTCTCAAAGTGGTAGATCTTTCCTTACGGAAATGGCGCATTGGGAGCCTTGGATCACGCCAATAGCTCTGATACGGCTGGCCTCAGTGTTGTCCATGGCGGGATAATGATCCGTCCGGGCAGCCGGCGGCCCAGGTCGGCCGGGCCTATATTACAACCTAACTTCGGTGGCGCCCTGTTCGTGCCAACTGGTGTTGGGTAACCAAGAACCCGGTATCGACTCAAGTGGTCGGGCGGCTTACTGCCTCGAGGTTGGCCTCCCCCGATAAATCACGATACAGCCCACCGGACAGTCGAATACCTCGAAACATGTTCTGCCTCTTAGTGGAGTCTGCCGACTAAGAAAAACGAAAGAAGCTTTCCTCTGGCGATGAATTCGGGGAGAATATACTCGGCGCGGAAGTCGTGAAGCCATAGGTGCTCGAGATAATACGAGATAGGCTGTCCAAGCCAGGCGCAGATTGGTTGTCAGAGAGATCTCGTTCATCTCCGATTCCCTGAAAGGTGGCTTGAGTGCGTAAACCGCACGGATTCTAGGCCTTGAACAAAGTTAAAAACGCTTGAAGACGCGTATTAGTGGACTTACGTGGCGGCCATTGGGAAAGGGGAGGGCGTAGAGCCAAAGCATAGCACATACAGGTACTTCCAAGCGATCCCTATTCAGATGCACGTGGAGATCTGACATCGCATCTTCTCTTCGACAACCACCGTAGCCCGAGGTCTGTGGGCAAGAGGGCACCGCTGGTGAAGTGGCCTTAAGGACGGTTAACCGAAACTGGACAAAGTTGAAGAGCTCGCAGAAGATCCCACATGCCGCCCCTAGTAAGAATCAAGCTGAAGGCGTGCACTTTAATGTAAAGACCATAGCGAGAGCGAAAATGTTGAGCAATTGGATTATAAATTATAAATTACGTTAACTACCGAGACTATGAAGGCGGTTTCCGTTTGGAAACAACAAACTTAAGAAAAGCCTCCTAGACTCGTCACGCTGGATTAGCCCTGGCTCCCTCCTGCCTTTTAACCCTTGACGACTCTCCGATCAAGCGGCGAACAGTAGTTTCCTTCCTGAACAGAACACCCACCAAACGATATCGCAAGATTAATACTACCCTACCGTTATACCGAAATCCATTGCCTTTTTCCATCTTCCAACTCCATATCCCTTTCCAAAACTTGCATCCGCCAAAGCATGCTCGACTCAAACACTAATTACCCGTTTAACGTCCTTTAGCCAACCCCTCATACATAAAATTCAAAGTAGCCAACCAATGTTCCAAAACTGGCACTGCTTCACGAGCAGCACTCCTCTCTGTATCTCCCGACCGTCCAGCCGAACCATACCCGTCCGCCTCGGCCGCTGACTGCCATAAATGCGACAACAACATCTCTCGCCTACAACTCTCCAACACTCCCTTGTACGCTTCGATCATCAACAGCAACTGCATCTGCGTGAGGCTGGACTGGAAGTCAGAGCCAAGCTGCTCGACTTTCTTCCCGTCGTCGTTGCTAAGCCCAAAGTTCACGCCCTGCCGCTGCACGGCCAACGCCTCGGTCAGCTGCTCGACCAGTTTCTCGGTGCACACGTGCAGCACGATGGAGCCGCGCTGGCTGAGGAGATATCGGTGGCGGCGTTGAGCCTGGGGCTCGGATAACGCCCTGGCTCTGGCAGCGGATATTGTGAATTCCGGAGCGACGTCCCGTGGCGGGGGTTCGGACGAACAGTCCGGGGTTGACAGGGCAATGCCGATTGGCCATGGGTTGCTGCAGCTTCGTGGCCGTGGAATGGTGCCGTTTTCGTTTTCGTTTTCGTTTGCGTGGACGGCGTGGTGGGTCGGGGCGTCAACGAAGTCGTTGCTTTCCATCACCGTCAAGGACGTAATCGAGGAGTCGGATTGTGCCTGATCGAGTGACGGCACGAGATGAGTTGCTAGTGCCCTTGCCTCCCTTTTCTCTGACTTCTCTTTGAAAGGGGGTGGCAGCCTAGTATCGGTATCGATGGTGTCTGGTTGACATTGGGCCGATCGCTGCTTTTCCCTTTGTTTTTCGGCTGTGTTATCGTCATCTCCCTCAAACATGGCGTCGAAGTCTGGCATGACAGACTGGTAAAGCTTTGCCAGTTCAGCCGACCGGTCATAAACAGGTAGCTTGCTTGGTGTTGGGGCTAAGCTATCCCGAGCCGACCTGGCTCTGAGATCGGCAACGCTGGCGACACGACGGAGTCTCTGGCCTCCGTTCGGTTCGACATCACGTTTGTTGTGTCCAGAATACCCAAAGTCTTTTGTCGAAGTAAAGCTTTCATATATCGGCAGTAATGGACGCTCCGGCGCATTGGTGGTCAAGTCGTAGGATGGCCGTAGGGGTGCGGGCGTATCTTCAAGGGAAGTAGTCTCGCTTTCTACCAACCTGCCCAACTCCGGCCGAGAAAAGTGGTTCCATCTCTTTCCCCCAGTTTCTTGTGTGTGGTCGATAAAAGGCTCTGACCGTTTACCGCGGCGGTCGCGAAGAAAGGAAGAGATGGAAGACATCGTGAATTCGTTAGGGATCTAGGTGAAAATTGTTGCAGGATCGCAAGGTGTGAGTTTGTTGGCCTTGTTTTAGAAGTGGCGGGTGTCCTTCTTCTAGCACAGGCCATTATAGAAGCTTGATCAATGTGCCTCGGACATCTGTTTGCCTGATATAAGGTTCTGGTTATCTACACCGAATTGCCAAGTGCCTGGCCCTGACAGACCAACTAACGCTTATTCTCACTCTTTCCATATACACGGTACATATAGTACATTGCGTATCTTTCAACCACGTATTCAGGGGTATCCTGTCGGGCTTCGATCTCATGATTACATCATTAGGTCTCCTTGTTGTCTTGAAGCTGTTGGACGGCCAATATTTACCACTCGGCGGGCGAGCCATCGTCCCATGACCACATGCGGAGCCTGTGTCCGTGGCAACAAGCTCACCCTGCACCCCAGTAAGTTCAATATCTTTCACTTAGCGCTGGCTTTCCGACGTTCTCAATCTAACACATTTCGACTGGCCCTGGACTTCGAAACTCCTTGAAATACAAGACCTTTTAGTACAAGGGAATTGTTTCCCTTTATTGTGAAGGACACACTGTCTAAAGAACAATCCCTTTCCTTTCCTTCTTTGTTCCCAAAAAGCTATCGAAGGTCGAATCACCACTCCCGAACAACCCCTTTGTCCGAGCGTTGAGATATTAGAGCGTTACAATCCCCATCAATGGGATTGTTGGAATCATGTCGAACTGATTCCAAATCTAGATCCCTTATTGAACCATCCGCACGCCGATCAACAGCTTCAAACACCGAACAAGATCAACTTTCACACAGTCCAGAGAAATAAACACGACGGCAAATATGCCCGCTAATGTACAGACCCGCTCGGCTAGTTTGAGTGTCCAACAAAATCGCCCGCCCCAGAAGCCATGGCGAGAACGTATCAAGCCCGAGTGGCCCGCCCCCCAAGTCCAAAACGTCGTGGCAACAGTCAACTTGGGATGTCGGCTCAACCTGCCGATCATCGCCCAGCACGCCCGCAATGTCGAATATAACCGCAAGAAGTTCCACGCCCTCGTCATGCGCATCCGTGATCCCCGCACCACCACCCTCGTCTTCGCCTCGGGCAAAATGGTCATCACGGGGGCCAAGTCGGAAGCCCTCGCCAACTTCGCCGCCCGCAGGCACGCGCGCGCCATACAAAAGTGCGGCTTCATGACCACCTTCAGCGAGTTCAAGGTGCAGAACTTTGTCGGGTCCGCCACGTGCGACTTCCTGATCCGCCTCGAGCGCATCGCCCACATGTACCGCGAGTCAGCCATGTACGAGCCCGAGCTGTTCCCGGGCCTCGTCTACACCATGATCCGCCCCAAGCTCAAGTGCCTCATCTTCAGCACGGGCAAGATCGTCTTGACGGGCGCAAAGGGCGATGAGGATATTCAGGAGGCCTTCGCGAATCTGTATCCGCTGCTTCTGGAGGCTAAGGTGGCCGGTAGCAAGGCGCCGCCGCCGAGGTTCCGGCACCGGCTTAGTGCGGAGGAGAAGGCTTCGAGGAAACAGTTGAGACGGGAGCAGCGGCTACAGGCAAAACCCAAGGAAGAGGAGGGCGGCCAGTTGAATTATTATTAATAGATGAGTGAGTATTAGAAGAGCGTAAATAATTCAAGGTGGAAGTGTACATAATCAAAAGCAGTTGACTAACCGGGACTGAAAACACCCAGGAACGATTACAGAACTCCCGGCGGCGACGCATTAATTCTGGAATTTACCTTCTCCCATCTTTGGATTCCAGGAATGGGCTGAGATACTAAATTTCTAGACAATATTGGAAGGTGAGTCTACACAAAGAAGCCGTGGATTTCAAGGGTGAAGTATTAATCTTCTTTGTTATTGTAGTGGCGGCCCTTGAGCCACACCCGCTTCGCCAATCACCCCGTTGCGGTACCACATCATTATACATGTGCCAATGTATGTACCACAACCGTTTCCAATAATCGTTTTCAAACTCGTTCCTCATTCTTAGCCGTCCCCACCTCCGACGACCGCCCCGGGACGGTATCCAGCTCGACCTGAAGCACCTTATCCACGTTCTGCTGCACCTTGTCCTGCATGGCCTTGCCCTCGAACATGAAGCTGAGCTCCTCCAGCGTGCGGTTGTGCGTCTCGGGGAACAGCAGGTACACCGTCGCGATCTCGACCAGGATCCACACGCAGTAGACGATGTAGTACTTCCAGCCGATGGAGTCGAGCGCGATCGGGTTGACGTAGGTGTTGAAGAAGACGGCGAAGCGGACGGTTAGCTGCTCCACGGCGATGCCCTGGGATCGTTGCTGGAAGGGGAAGATCTCGACCATGTACGTGTATGCCAGCGCGTTCCAGCCGATGTTGTAGAATCTGTGCGCAACCATGTTAGCGGCGGGAGAGATAAATGGAGAGGAGTGTCTGGAACTTACGGCGAGTACACGAAAATAAACACCAACACGGGGATGGCCGCGGCCGCCGAGTTCTCGATAGCGGATCTCGCGCTCGCTACGGTCCACACCGTGTAAACCACCGCCGTACCGATGGTGCAAATCAGGAACATGATCCGTCTCGGATACCGCGGTGCAATTAGCGCAATGGGCACGGCGTTGATGAACCCCCAGCAGGTGTTGCTAAGAATGATCTTCTGCACCGTCCTGTCATCCGTAATGTTGACCAGCGCCAGGATCTTCTTCATGTAGAAGCTCAGCAAACCGTTGCCACTCCACTGAGTAAAGAAGCCCACAATGCCAGCAATCATGAACCGCCTGCGCATGGGCGGGTCGCGAAAGACGTCGGCCCAGACAAACTTGGACTTCAGCTCCTTCTCCTGCGCGATGGTCGACTGAATCTGCGCAAACTCGAGGCGCACAAACTCATCCCCGTCTTGGCCCTCGCTGTGGTACTTCTGCAAGATGGCAAACGCCTCGTCCCCGCGATCCTGCGAGATCAGCCAGCGCGGCGACTCCGGGCACCAGTACATGAAGCCGATCTGAAAGAAGCTGGGCACGAGCTGCAGGAGGCTGGGCAGGCGCCACGCCCACGTCGAGGCCATCTGGAAGGTGCCGTAGGTCGTCCCCGCGGCGATGATGGCGCCGACGAACCACGACGCGTTGAACAGCGAGGTCATGACGGGCCGCTCGTTGGCGTAGGACAGCTCGCCGATGAGCGCCGACGCGTTGACGATGGCGAAGGGGATGCCGAAGCCCAGCACCCAGCGCGAGGCCAGGAACATGTCCGAGTTGCGCGACCCGGCTTGCAGGCCCGCGCCCATGCACATGATGGCCGAGGCGAAGAGGATGGTCCGCCGCCGCCCGAGGTACTGGCTGACGGTCGGGATGAAGGGGATCGCCATCAAGGCACCGAGTGAGTACATGGCGTTCAGGAGACCGAGGCGGTCTGAGGTCGGGTTGTCGAAATCTGGAGTGGGTGTCGGTTAGGGACTGGCTCGCTGCAACGGGGGACAGGGAAGGGGGAAATGACAATCAACCCATGATTTGACAGCTTGTAAACTGTTCATCATAGACGAATCAAAGCCTGACGTCCACTCGACACCTAGAGCCGTGGGGACGAGGATGAGATACAGAAACCGGAGGTTCGGTTTCTGGTACCATGGTTTAGTGTCGGCCTGCGCAATGCGGGTGAGCCGCGGGTCGACATGTTGTTCTTTCGCGCCGATGATAGCCATTGTCTCGGTGTGCGCGTAGCATCGTGGGACAAGACTTCAAGATTCCACAACCGAGTGATCCGGGAGACCTTTAATAATAACAAAGATAGTTGAGCCGTCAGCCCCAGTCGCCCGTAACACCTGCCATATCCAGAACCCCACGCCGATCGAATCCCTTTCTGTGATCACGAGCAGACGGGAAGGAATCTGTTAGAGGATCGAGACGCTGTTCGGCGTCAAGCCCGCAGCAAGGACTTCGCACCAGGATCGAGACCAGCTGGTTCAACGAATAGGAGACCGTGGTACACAAGACCCGCTGGGTTTCTTCGAGCTTGCAGCTATGCCAAGCTCTCTTTGGGGTTGCTTCCTCCGACGTCTGCGGGGTCTTGACGGACAATAAATGCGGGGAGAACCTGGTTGCCGGGATTTGAAGCAGCGTGGGAGCGACGCCCGGGTGAAAGACGCCCGAAGTATGTTTTTGGCGGCTCTGAGCAGGGGGCCAAGAGGTTGGGTTCATAAGCAGCCCGGCATCTTGTGATTTATCCTTGCAACCCGCAGCGGGAAACGGCAGTTCACAAACCCACGCGCTGGGGTGGAGAGAACGGTTGGGTTAATATCGCTGCGTTGCCTTGCATCGGCGGAACCTTGGGCGGGAAGAAACACCCAAGCAGAGCCGCACGTGAGAGCATCGATCGTTGATCAAAATACCTTGCCCATAAAAACAGTCTATCTCAAAAATACGAAGCCAAGCAAATCTAAGCGCTCGCTCCGGGTTCCGCAAAGACGAACTCCTCAAGCTCCTTGTACGCCTTCTCCAAATCCTGCGCGACGTCAGCACCTCGAACAATCCCGTCGAGCCAATACGGGAAGGACTAACATCATTCACGATGATCTTGTCGTGAATCCCCGGGACCTTGGAGTACTCCAGCTCCACCTTGGCCTGCTTCAGGCGCTTCTGGATGGATTCCTCCTTCTCCGTCCCACGGCCGCGCAGCCGCTGTTCCAGCTCCTCCTCGGATGGAGGGGCAATAAACACGTAGCGCGCCGGGAAGCCCGAGGCCCGGATCTGCTTCACGCCCTCCACCTCGATGTCCAGGACGACGGTCTTGCCCTTGGCGGTCTGCTCCTCGATCGTGGCTTTCGACGTGCCGTAAAAGTTGTCACCGAACTGCGCGCTGTTGTAGCGAATGTCTGTCAGCGGGCGGCGTCTGGCGAAAGTTGAGGGGTTGCCATGTCAGGTGCGTACTTCTCCAGGAACCCGTTATTTTCCTTCAGCTCCAGGAACGCCTCCTTTGTCACGTAGTGGTAGTCGACGCCATGTTGTTCGCCGGGTCGGGGGCCACGGGTGGTGTGCGATACAGAGAGGGTGAAGGTTTCAGGGTGTCTCTATCCAGTCTGTCAGGAACTACGATGGCAAGCGAACAACGGTGAGCGTACTTGGAACAACAGTTTGTAGAGAGTGCCCTTGCCGACGCCTGACGGGCCCGAAATAACGACTGGGCGGGGATCGCGAACTGCGCTAGAGTTAGGCTTGTCCCGGCAACGATATCTTGAACAAGGGGAGGGGGTGGGCAAAAGAACGTACCGGGAGCCATGGCGTGGAAGTAGCACGAGCGAAAGACGTTGACGAAAGAAGCGAGTGGACGCCGCATCTCTAGCGACAGGAAACTTTTGGAAATCTGCGCCCGTCGCGATGAGACGAGACAGCGGGGTGTGGGCCGTGCGGGGTGTTGTGGGGCAACTTAATTGCCGAAAGGGGCATCGGAGAAAACGGGACGAACTCGGTTAAGGGGCATGCTTTGGTTAAGGGTTAGGGTATAAGCAGCGCTTTTATGCTCTCTGTTCCAATCCTCCACTCCTTTCTTTATTGGTCTATGGAAGAGCTTCCAAGAGGGCCCGAGACAAGCAAGAAGTTGATTCTCGTATGGTATCATAATTATTAACTGTCCAAAAGAAGTAACCGATCTATTTGCCTCAGCATAGCCAAAAAAAACCACTCAAGTCTATCCACCAAACCACAGCACCCGAGAACGGCATCGCAACCCCTGAACATCCCCACGAACAATAATATCCGTGTAAGCCAGCAAGCTTATGATCCCTGCTTCAAGCAGCTTTTCCAATCGCAAACGTCGAACTCGACCGCCTCCGCTTTCCGACGCTTGGCTTCCTCACCAATATCTCGGCCTCTCTTTGCGATTGCTGCGACTGCATGACGAGATAATAGTCCCCAACATTTTGCCCGCTCGCATCATCCCCAAATTTCTGCGTCTCGATCACCTCTATCGACGTCTGTTTCACAATCACGCCGGCCCTAACACGCGTGGCCTGAGCTGATTCGAGATCGGTATCGTAAGAGGCCGTTCCGCCGCCGTCGTCGTTGCGTGTGTAGATATTCTCCTCGCTGTCGTTCACCGAAAAATTGGGAATGGGGTTGACGCTCCGGGGCCCCATCCCACGCCGTGGGTTCTTGTCGTCGATGATGAAGCCTCGAAGCTTTACGTCTCCGTTCTGGGACGGTCCCGGTGCTCTATCCGCGGAAGAATAGAGAGATCGGAGACCGCCGATGATCGGACGGAAACAACGGGCAATGAGGGGCGAGAGTATGGGCAGGTTGGATGTGACCACGGCGACGAACGTTTCTCGGACGGCCCACGACCCTGCCTTCTGGGCACCATTGACTGGATCCTGCAATGGCACATGCGCATTAGCAACAATTTCGATATTAGGGTCGGGGTGGGCGCACAAACAGTGATGATGAGAATGCAGCGCAAAATGCCTGCTGCAGTTACGAAGACGCCGCCAGAAAAAAGAAGAATGACGCCAGCCTTCTTAAGGGGCTTTAGCGACGAAGCCCAAAGCATGGGGATTGGAATGCTCATAAGGTAAAGATCAGTCACTACATTCAAGACCACCGTGACAAAGATATCAATCCTTGAGATAGCGGGTTGGCAAGAGTCTGTTCTCGGTCAGCGGATGCCAACCGCAAAAAGAGCGATAAGACTTACTTCCAGGGTCAGGGTATATTTGCCAGTTGTTCTCGAAAGGATGGCACCCGAAGAGGATCGACAGCAAAACAGCGACCCATGTCGTCCCGATGAGAATAAACCCGGCATATATGCGATTCTCAAAGCCGAGGCCGTCCTATAATTGCGATAAGTTGCGGGTTGAATGTTTGGAAGCGCGAGAATTCATACGGTAAGACGAAGATAGAGGTTGCACATGGCTGCCTTGATGACCCAGAGCAGGAGCGTGTAAGTGGACCAGCCAGCAACTTGTGTCTTGGAACCATTGACCCTTGTAGCCTGTCAGCTTCACTGTGAATTTTGATTAGGACGTTCTCTTACCGCCAGCGGTACTCCTCGCTATTTGGATCGAGCAGCCGCCGTTGGTCGTCGGTCATGGCATTATTTGCAAGCCCTTTCCAGAATGCCCCGACAGAGTAAGCAAGGTACGTCTCAACGGAATAGACCACCTGTGTGCCGAGTTAGCAAATCTCAAATACGTTAATTCAGGGGTACTTGCCGCGGCCACAATCATCAAGTAGTCATCTGCATGGAGATGTTTGATTCCGGATGAAGATATCCTAACGTAGAAGCGGAGACCAATCACAAATAAGCCAACTCCAAGCAATGTGAAGGCTTCTTGAAAAAAGGCATCCATGGTCGCCAATGAGGTGACCACACGAGGCCCCTAAATGCTGATAGTCCCCGAGACAGTCTGAAACAGCGTAAAATTGTATGACGTCGGGAAGTCAAGTCCACGGTTAGAACACGTGGGAAATTTAGAAGGGCCCGTCTTGCTCATCCGCCTCAAGCTGTCATGGTAAACTCATGGCTGGGAAGTTGAGCGGAATCCAGGCTTAATAGCCAAAGGGAACACAAACACAAGCTTGTTTGGTTTGAACACATCAGTCTGGGTCTCCTCCTGTCGAGAAGGGTGAGCCAGTGACCGAAAGGCCCCCGACTCGGGGAACCCTGAACCGCATCTCATCGATCGGCGGGTAACAGTCGCACGAAATCACAGAACGCGGTGCACCGCCGCCCCGGGTCCGGTGATGCCATTCGGCCAACTGCCGATACAGTGCGGGTGTTATCGCGTGGTTGGCGCTGGTCCCTCGCACCGCAGATTCATTGGCGGAAACAGGCATCCAGGCTCGCAATGCAATAGAGGAGATGAAGCTTTGTTCGGAAGTCGAGCCGGAAAGATGCAGATTTTCTCGGAAGTTAGGTAGATGTTTGTGCTACACATGTTGCATTGTCAGTGCTGGGGATCCTGGGCTTGACTAAGACAAAACGCCGTTTTGCATTCAGTTGCGCAATATATTTGAGCATAATTTAATGCAACGAGTTGTCAGATTCTTGAGATGTATGGATGATGTCTGAGGTATTTCCAGTCTCTATCAAGGTTCAAGCTGCAAGGGATGGAACCATCAACGGAAGGAGCGTATGGTTTTCGTGTTACCTCCCGAACCCAACCGAGAAAAAGGCGGCAAGAATACCAGTTCCGACCCTCACCATCCGTTCCCGAACACCGGGAATCCAGTCATTTATGATAATCAATGATGCAGTTTGTGTATCATCTCCGAACTCTCTATTCCCAGACTCTGCTCCGGCACTTATCGGAACAATCCGTCGTCGACCAGGCCTAACAATGGGGCCGTCGCCGTCTTGCGCAATAATCGAATGCTCGGTTCAGGTCCATGGCCCCGAAGAACACTCAAACCAGAGTTGATGGAGAATATTGAGAGGTTGGAGACACGTCGAGTCTCGTCAAGTGCTTAACAAACTAAACAATGAGCCCCGCAGCCCCTGCTTTCGCTTGGAGGGTGGGTTCCTGCCGCGCTTTCTTGGTGTGTGTTACGACCGCAAGACAACCACCCGCATGGGCCTCCCGGTGATGGTCCGATCGACAACCCACTGTCAAACTACATGACGATCTAGGGTTAATGGTTTTTGGGCTCCAACACATGTACCCTCCCAACGGCTCCCGTGATGGTGGGGAAAGTGAGAGCCTAGGAGATCCCTCCAAGACGCAATCGGTTGGTTGGGTAGGGCCACTCGTTGCCAGTCGTTGGCCGGGTTGATGATGGCCACTTCGTCCACGACAGACAAGGAGATCATCACGCAAACTCTTCATGGTCTCCTCAAGCGACCTACATAACTAGAGGGTTGCATTGGTCCACCAAGCATGATGGAGAACCGGCTGAGTGGGAGAGTGACTATTCTTCCCCACATGGCTGACAGGGGGGTAGAGTCAAATCTGCGGGCTCGTGAGCTCCTTTCCCGAACGGGGACCGTCTCCGTCCCGCGCGTGCGAGCGATGTGACGCTCGGCAGAACCACACAGCACGGTTTCCTCCTCATTTATGATTTGATCTATCATCTCTCATTCTGACATCCCTCGGCGAATCTTGAGAACAACGCCAGAGCTAGGCGCAGAAACGAAACACCACGGCACTCTCCCCCTGACCTCCTAATCATCACCACAAAATGGAAACGTTTGATTGTGTTGTTGTCGGAACAGGCAGGTGATTACATTTTTTCGGGATGTGATGCGGCCTGGCTGTTAACATGTATGATAGGCATCTTCGGCCTTGCCGCGGCCAAAACGTTCCATCAACTGGAACCAGAAAAGAGCCTGGCCATTCTGGACTCCGGAACTACCGTGGGGGGGGTCTGGGCTGAAGAGCGGCTGTACCCAGGTCTCAAGACCAACAATATGCTGGGGACCTTCGAGTATCCGGACTTTCCAATGCGCACTGACACTTTTGGCGTCGAGCCCGGAGAACACATGCCGGGAGAGGTCATGTTCAAATACCTTACCCAGTATGCTGAAAAGTTTGACATCCTCGACAAGATCCGCTTCCAATCAGCAGTCACCACTGCTGAGCACCAAGACACTGCCGAAGGAGGTTGGATCTTGACGGTCCAAAACGGTGGCGCTCAGCACCAGGTCTTTGCACGAAAGCTTATTATGGCCGGGGGACTCACTTCCGAGCCGTTTCTGCCGCACATCGAGGGCCAAGAGAAGTTCGGGGTGCCCGTTTTCCATAGTAGAGACTTCGTCAAGTACGCCGGGACGTTGGATTCTGCCAAGAATGTGACCATATTCGGAGGAACGAAGTCGGCTTGGGATGTCGTGTACGCTTATGCTTCAAAGGGTGTCAAGGTGAACTGGGTGATACGAGGTGGGTCGTCTTCCCGACCTGTGGTACTTGTTTCAAACTTACATGATGGCTTTCTGCAGCAAGCGGCCATGGGCCTATTTGGATATCGCCTCCCTATGTTACCCCACTGAAGAAATGGCTTGAGAAGCTGGTCCGTAAGTACCATCGTGGCGACATTCGGGATGGCTTGTTTTGACAACTTGCTGACTGTGCGGTACAGACACACGCTTACTTACGTGGTTTAGTCCCTGCATATGGGGCGGCGTCGGCGGTTACGGTTGGATCCGGCGGTTCTACCATGGATCCGCGATCGGTCGCGCCATCACGAACACCTTCTGGTCCATACTCGGCAATGACGTCCTGACCTTGAACAAGTACGACTCGCATCCAGAGACCAAGAAGCTCAAGCCGTGGAGCCAGCCGATGTTTACGGCTTCCTCCTTCTCCATCCTGAACTACCCGACCGACATTTTCGACTTTGTGCGGGATGGGACCGTCAAAGTTCACATCGCCGACCTCACAGAACTTTCTGAAAGGACTGTGCATCTATCCGATGGCACACAGCTAGACACCGACGCGCTTTGTTGTGTCACCGGATGGAAACACGTGCCGCCCGTCAAATTCCTGCCCGAGGGTATCGACAAGGAGCTGGGACTGCCTCGCAAGGCCTCAGACGACGATTTCTTCAGCCCCGAGCAGGTGCACCTAGCCGACAACACAATCCTCTCCCGCTTCCCACGATTACGCGACCAGCCCGTGCAAAACGAACACCTGACGCCGCTCCTCGCCACCAAAGGGATCACGACCACGGACGCGATCAACCCCTCCACGCCGCTCACCCCCTGGACGCTGTACCGCTTCATGGTGCCCCCCTCGGAGCGCCTCCTCCAGACGCGCGACATCGCCTTCGCCGGCATGCTGCTCAACTTCTCCACCACCCTCATCGCGCACGCCCAGGGCATCTGGATCACCGCTTTCTTCGCCGACCGGCTGCCCGCGGCGGTCCTGCCACCGCTAGCGCCCCGCCCCAACAACAACACGGTCACCGACGACAAGGAGATTACAACTGCTAAGACGATGGCCGACGTGCGCCGCGAGACGCGCCTGCACGCGCGCTTCGGCCGGTGGCGGTACCCGGCCGGGCACGGCACGCAGTTCCCGGACTTTGTCTTTGACGCGCTGCCGTATGTGGATCTGCTGGTGAACGACCTGGGCTTGAAGGTGCATCGTAAGAAGGGGTGGTTTGCCGAGGCGACGGAGCCGTATGGTCCGGAGGACTATCGTGATTTGGTGGGGGAGTGGGCGCAGGCTGTGGAGGGGAGGGACTCGAGGGAGGGAAGGGGGGTGTAGTTGTTGTTGGTTGGGGCTGGGGCCGGGCTTCTTGGGTTGTGGATGGGATTGTATGTGTGTAAGAGGGGCGAGGGGGGTTTGGGCTTGATATGAAAGGGCGAGTGGATCTTGTGCTATGGAGATGAGGAGTGTGTTGTTGAAGAATCTCATTGGGTAGTCTTTTGGTGCGTGTGGTCGGGGGTGGGGAGACGAGGTGGTTTTTGGGGAGGGTTTTTGGAGAACTACCAAGTACTGTGTGCAAAATTTGAATTTTGTTTTGAATGACTACAGTATCTCATGATCCAATATCCCAGTTTGGCCATCGGACCGCTCACGGTAAAGCATGTGGCGTGGTCAGGTCCATGATGGCCAGAACCGGGAACGGTGGGGCAGGCCGCCCACACACAAAGCTTGATTTGTGGAGATGCGGGTTGCCAAGGCCGACACCACAACGACATGTGCCACCGCGTCAGTCAAAAATGGAATGGGCATGGCGATGGCGGAATCAATGAGGAGCAATAAATGGTAGTTACAAAAAGGTAGGCCTGCGGTCACCCACTCCCTCCACTTCTCCGACACCTGACAATTAGATGCAGGTGCCTCTACCTATCCAATGCTCGAAAACATCGTCATGGACCATTGCCCACTAGTTCTAAGTAATGGAACCCTTGGTACCTTGTGAGGAGATACTCTAGTCTGTTAGGTCAAAATCCCGCCCGCTTGACCAAACATGCTTCTATATGAGCTGTTGATTCTCGGGTGCGGTATGCATGTTGTGGAAGGGCGCCTTCCCTGTGGCAGTTTTGGTTACCACATTATGAGAATGCTTGGGTCGGAAAAGTTCTATACCCCTCATGAATCTCTATGGGCATAGTTGCCTATTGTTCAAGGTCATGTAAATTTCTTACATCACAAAGTGTGGCAAGTGGCTATCTATGGGAAATAGTCAGTAAGGCGTTGCGGTCTAGAATAACGGGAATCAATCATCTTCAAATCCGAATCTACAAAGGGAGTTGATTTTCTCGCGTCAGTAGACAACTAAGGTGGATGGAGTGCGGCGTTATTGTTCTAAGCTGAGTGAACAATAAGACCGTGCTAAAAGCGGTATGTGAACTGGGTTTCGTTTCTTGCCGCTTACCTACTTTAAAACCCTACCTACTGGGCTTTTCCATTCGACTAAATCTACGCTCTTGTTCCTTTTCCTACACCCCAAAGCTCAGCTTCGCTTCTTGTCGCCCGTGTTTCTTTTTATATCACACAAAAGTCATCTCAAAGTCCTTCCCCATACGGGCCACTGGGACTTACTTCGAAGTAAACGAAAAGCGAAAGAAAATGTCCCACCCCACGAACGTTCGGGCCTCGAGGCCCGCACCAGCCCTCAAGTCTTACGTACCTTGGAACGGCATGGATTGGTAAGTTTATCCCTCGAACGAAAAGACTCCCGTCATGGTTAACTAGGGACATCCGATGCTATAGGGGCGAAAAAAGATACAATATTACCCGTCGCGGCCCCATCGACGTCGCCGTAGTCACAGCTCTCCAATCGCTCAAGGTCCCGATCCAAAAGCGACAAGTCCAGATTGAGCTCACCAACCTGGTGAAGGAAGCCACCGCTTTTGCTCGAAACGTGGTCTCTATCCCGGGTCGGGACATCGACCGATCAGACTTCTTGGCCGACTTCCGGCAGAAAACTCGCCTCGGTAAATATCTGTTGGAAGTCCAACAGCCACATATCCACAGTATCACAGGTAGAAGCGCTTACAATTTGAGCATGTGGAAGCTGTAGTGCAGGCAATCGGTCAATTGAGTTGATATTCGGTTAAACTCATGAAAAAACTGAGACGCGCCTCGCGCGAACCCTGATATTCCTGTCTGCTGGTCACGTGACCATTGAACCGACCCTGATAACCGCCTGCAAATCCAACAATATCTCTCGGCTAGTCAATTTGAACAACTTTTTACCGCGATTGTGCTGGCCAGGTACCGATATCATGAGGAAGGGTATCTAAAGGATTTGGTAAGTTTTGATCCAGTGTTCCTTCACCCATCGCGCCTCGTATCTCCACGTTTTCCACTCTTCTAGCGCACACTGCCAACTCTTCGTCGTCGCAGCCGGTGGAAAGTCCGGATACCCACTGTCAGCTCGCCCGCGCTGTCGACGCCTTCGAGACGACTGCGTGGTTTTGGTCATCGGTCGAGGCGTTCCTCGAGGACGACCATGAACGGGCGGAGGACATCGAAAGAAATACCACTCTCGCGTCAGATTCCGATGAAGGGAATAACCAGGGCCTCGCAACCACCTCGTCGGCTGCCACCACCATCGCCTCCGCCGCTGCCACTGCGGGTGGTGTTGGCTCGGAGATGTAGGTCAAGCATAAAGTCACCTTTTCCCTCCAATTTTCTGGAACTCCCAGACTGTAGAACCCACTGAGTCGTTGATGTGTCTGCCCTCAGGGATACATCGGAAATATATTTGATGTTGGGCAATGTGCAAGCTGCCGGGATGTGACTTAAGCATTCCCAATCCCTCTTCGTAAGAGAGAATGCGAGACAGAGCAATCACTTAAATGTTAATAGACAATTGTACACCATGCTTGGATTCACCTAGTACTGTAGTATAGCGTGACAGGAGAGACTAGGGGTGTAGAACGTAAGAACCCCTGATCCAGTATCTATCCGTATCCATGCCATCAACGCCACGAAGCCACTTTTCCACCCTGCTCGGCATGCCTTCTTGCGCTCTCCTTGCTCTCCTGCGACATGGAAAGAGCCAATCATCCCATCCCATACGTCTCCTCCACACCCCTTCACCAGCCCTTCCCCCCCTTCGCCCCTGCTACTGATAGTTGCAGATTGGAGAGCAGTGATAAGCTACTTGGAGCTAGCGACAAGGCGTGGTGGTGAAACATGGCGAGCAGCGCGTGGCGGACGTCAGTGGGTTCCTGCTTGCCGACACGGTCTTCGGCCAAGTTCTTGATGAGAGCTCGAAGCATATTGGCTGTTGCGGCGTTGCCTCGCGATGGGCCGAACCCCCAGTCTGGCCTTCAGCAGGACCACTCTCAGCCGCAAATGTGGCTGTCATGGCTTCAATGCTAACATCGGCCTGCCGGTCAGAGTTCGTGACCGATCCCAAAATGCTGCCGATTACTGCAAAGCAATCTGTCCGCTCTCGGGCTCGAATAGCCTACCGGCGCGACCAGATGAAGCGATGTATCTTGCTGAATTGTGTCAGCTTCCAACAAATCAGCTTGGGACTCCATTTCCATGACGATGCATTGAAGCGGGTGTAGCAGCAATGCGGTGGATGGTGTTGGTGATTGTGGGACTCGGGATTCCCGAGTCGGGAATGTAGTGTTTTGAGGTGCTCACCGAGCAGCATGTCTTCTGATAGACAGATCCAATCACCCAATGATTGTGAAGTCACGTGGCTGCGTGAGTTTCAGCGTATTCCATGCGTCAATGAACATCGCACACGGCAACCTAACCAACCTCTCCGAGAAGCAGCCCACGATTTAGGACAGTCCCGCCTGCCTTACAGCTTCATCAGTTTGATCAGTTTCATCCGCAACGCAACTACCTAATTGTTCACGCAAGTCTCGCCTCGGGCACTCTCGAGTTGTCAGTCGCATCTTCTATCCCCAATAAATTACGTCATGGCCTCCTCACAACAGGCATGGTCCCTCACCGGCCACCTTCTGGCAACCCAGGAACGGCTTTACAAGTCCGCGACTCAGCACCCCTTCCTGCTTGCCGGTGCCGAGGGACGGCTGCCCAAGGACATCCTGAGCCGCTGGCTTGCCAACGACCGGTTGTACATTCACTCGTACATCCGCGCCGCGGGCCAATTCCTTGCGTCAATCGACCTTCCGAAGAAAGTGTCCGGATCGCAAGAAGCCGTCGAGACTAGATTGGTAGATTGGGTGACCGAAGCTCTAGTCGCCATCCGGAAGGAGGAACGCTTCTTCATCGATGTTGCCGATCGCTATAACTTGGGCATCGATATCACCATTCCATCCCCCCTTGACTCGGCCGCCGCACAGGATACCCAATCCAAGGCTTCCACGCAGGGCGGAAAATTGCCGGGTTTTGTCCAACTAGAATCCATCTTCTCATCTGTCGGCGGCGCTCACCCGAGCACGCCCAATTCTCCCAGCACGGACCCCGGCGGATCTCTTGTGCGCTCTCTCTTTACCGGCACCGCCGCCGCCACAACCCCGCCGACCCTCCTTCCGTGGTTGGAGGGGGCCCTCACCTTCTGGGGAACCGAGCGCTGCTATCTGGACGCCTGGTCTTGGGCCCGCGACAAGGCCGAGGAGCGCCGCTCTTCGGGCGAGCACGCTGGGAAGGAGGATGCCGACGGCGGCGCGCTGCGCAAGGAATTCATCCCCAACTGGAGCAGCCCGGAGTTCTCACGGTTTGTGGAAGAGTTGGGGAAATTGATCGACGATGCCGTGGCGGAGGTGGTGCAAGGGAAGGAAGGGGAGGAGCAGGAGAAGGTGAAGCAGGCGATTCTGGGGAGGGTGGAGGGAAAATGGAAGACGCTTTTGGAGGCCGAGAAGGAGTGCTGGCCTGATGTTTGAATTTCTTCCACCACTTGCGGTCATTTGGCCTCCAGCGCGCTTGCCGGGATCCGTTTGGATGAAGATGACCCTGTTGTGACAGGCCTCATTTAGCATCATACCCCGGGCGCTTTGTGATTGGTTGCTTAGACAAACGCTTGCATGGCTTCTCGTGGGGGCCGTTTTCTGGGGCGGCATTGTAGCGCTGACAGCGCGCCCGGGCACCAGGAGCTTAAATCCACCACGCTGCACGCGTCCTCCACCGCACAAAATCTTTGACGTGACCACCGTGACGACGTGACTACTCACGCCTCCGGTTGCAGGCAACATGGCGGCTTCCGATGAAACTGCGGCTTCCAAACTCATCGAAGTGCTCAGTAGAATCGACACCACGCTTGGGACCTTGGACAGGCGCCTACAAGCCCTTGAGCGGTCATGGCCGCCTGCTCAAGCTGGTGCTATTGTCCCCGTAGCGGCCGCGGACGCAAACCCTCTGCGGACAACTGACCACGGGTGTTTCGTTGCGGAATACAAACCCGACGCGGACGGATTAAGCCTCCTACATCAGATCATTGTGGTAGACAACGATCTTCTTGCATTGCTGCGACGCACCTCGAGCCCCTGTCTCGATCGCCATCAAACCCGACAAGCCACCGACAAAGGATACAGAACTTTCACATACCCATTCACAGAGCTACTTTCTTACCGGGATATCCTCAAGTTTCTCCTTTACGAGTCGAAGGAACCCGACACTGAACTTCGATCCCTGTATTCCGACCACACGACCAATGATGTTTCGACCTGGAGAACCGAGACTTTAGTGTTACTGGCCTGCTGCGATGAACAGTGTAAGGCACTCATCGGGGGTAGAGATGATAACATAGCTCGCGGCGTCGTCTTCTTCGACGATCTACCCACGCTTTTCTCCCCGGGAATGCTGCTCGTTGGGCCAGGGGGAGAAGGTCTTGAACAAGTGGTCGAAGTCTCCTCGTGCGACATGGCAACCGGGATGGCAGGCACAGAGGCTTGCGTGGTACAGGTTTGGCATTTCAGGTGGGACGGCAAAGGCTTTTCGAGGACCAGCAACCACTTTGAGCTGGGTCGCTACAGCGGAGCGCGGCCGATCAAAGCGTTTCCATACCACCCCATCATCGGGTTAGATGCGGAGCAGTCTGTCATTCGGTTGAGGGAACTCATCGCTAGGAATACGGCGAATCTTGCATCCCTCCAGGAAATCTCCAAGGTCGATGTTGGGGATTACCCTCTCTGCATTTGGGAGTCCAAGTTTTCGGACGGCTTTAGACATGGTTCAAAGGTAAGATGCTGCTCGATTGGAGTAGCGCTATATTTACCCTGGAATATTGAGTACTGATGGAATGAAATAGGTTGCTCAAGCCATCCTGGACCCCGCAGCTTTCTCCTTGTACAACGAGGAACCGCCGAAAACAGCTACTTTTGGTTGTTATTGTTCTGGATGCACAAGTTCCGTTTCATCTGAAACCGTTCTTCAAAATGCTAGATATCTTTTACTAGCGCCGACGAGGGTTGAAGGGTTTCTACTCCAAGCGAAGAAGTGGACAACACTCCCTATTCGTGATCTCCACCCCGACGAACCGTACTGGTGGGATGCCGAGACCTTGGAAACCGTCGCCCTAAGTGAGAGTACCGTTGAATTTCTCAAAGAAAAGATCACGGAACACTTTGCGTGGCGTAAAGTGATTCTGGAGGGGACAAATCGAGGCCCTCTGGAGGTTGAGGACGACATCTCGCGCAAAGCGTTTGTTGTCCAGTTTCACGGCAAGTACGGCAACATTACGGGAGGATAGGGCATACCTAATACTAAAACTGCGACCACAGGTCCCGAGGGTGTCGGCAAAGCATTGACGGCATCCGCCCTGGCGGATTATAGCCATCGTCCCTCCCTTTGTCTCAGCCCTGGCGACATGGGTGTGGAGCTGGAAATCTTTGCGAACAGATTGTCGTTATACTCCGAACTCAGCTTTCGTTGGGGTGCGGTCCTTATCCTGTTTGTGCTTTCTGCGCCTGTTTGAGAGCCGCTTCGCTGACGGCTGAGTAGTTCTGAGACAGACAACGTGCTCCAGGGCAGACACCTGGATGGCCCGGCCAGCAGTGCGTTTGGAGAAGGTGGGCACGAATCCCGCCTGCATTGGTATGGGTAATCACTGGCTTACCGGTTACAGCACTCGCGGGAGCACTCGAGCGCTTCGGGGGAGCCATGATACTCCTGTCCCGTGATCTACCCACCTTGAACACCCACCTCGTGCGATACATCCGCCCGATTGCCTTCCCTCCCCCGTCCCCCCAGGATGTCGGGAAGATGTTCTCCTCCTACCTGACCCAGCTGGACGCCGCTGATTTTGTCGAATCCGCCGATGATATGGTGGACTGGGTAATGGCCACTGCTGCAATGTTGCCGTTGTCAGTTCGCGAGTTCCGCGACATCTTCGAGCGTGCTGCTTCTCATGCAAGCAGAGGCAATCAGAAGTTTAATTTGAGCGGCCTCATCAGGGCATACACGACAACGACCGGACGACCGGACGAGTGGAAACTCGTCGATGATATATCGTTGTATGCAAGCGACCGAACCGTGGAGGGGACCATTACGCCGGCAGTCACCGAAGTCTTACGCAATGTCTTTGGCCCCTGGAGTGAACTCCCTGACGACGGGCGGTTACCACTTACAGTTTTTGAGACATTTTATTCTGGCGCACCGCCGGATTCGGCGCTTAAAGCGGCAAACGCTTTGAGCAAAGCGACGGAAGAGCTGCAGAAGGTTGGCGGCATGTGGATTGTGGATTGGGGGTGGCCAAGTGGAATATGGTACCCGATGGAAGGTTGCGCGTATACGCCTAATGGGCTGTACAGATGGGTAGCGCCTGAGGTGAAACACCCTCAAGAAGAATGGGCGCAAGCGGGATTCACGATTGGATTGGCAGACGTCATCAGCAGCCATGAGCACCGTAGGTCCGAATCTGGCGGCCCTTGGAGGAGGCTAGTGTAAGTCTCTTTAACTCTTTATAAGCCCGGTTTAGGGGACACTGACAACGAATTAGCCTTTTAGAAGGACTCTCGACCATATCTCTAAAGATTCTAGAAGACACAAGCCAAGCCCTGAAGGAAATTCATGAGGGTGATCCCATGGTATCAAGTTACTTGCCGTGGGTTGGAGCGTGCGATTACGGCCGACCGTCGCTGTTGTCCTTAGAATACAGACTCCCTTCTTTGGATCGTATCGTTCTGGCTCACGTCGAGGCGACAACACTGGAGTCGTTCCGTCCCGTCGCATCCATTGCTCGGCTGGGCCCGTTGGATCAGGATCTTGAAAACCCGGTTGAATCCGATTTGGAGTTTCATATCGTGTTTTTTCACATGATGGAAATCAGGGAGGGGGCTGGGAATGTTGGAGGCCTGCGAAACACGTCTCAGTTTTTCAATGCCCCTACGATTGGTATAAGGAAGGGGTGTTTTACCGTAATTACACCTGACATCCCTAACCAGTCGGAACTTCGACCACTGAGGCTGACAACGGACTTTTCCGTATTACAGATCTTTCCTGTGCCTTCCGCGGACGACTCTCCGACGTTAACCGGCCCCATCCATTGGACGCTCATCTGTCTTACCCCTGAAGACTTCTGGCCACAAGCCACATATGCAACGTGCGCAGCGCCAACGCTGAGAGCGCAGACAATGTACTATGTGGCCGAGGCACTTAGAGCAGTGGTAACCCACTGGCGGGAGATCCTTCAGGCGATCGAGAACCTTGTAGATAGTGACAGCGTTCTGCGGCAGCCGGACCAGCTCCAAGATATCCTGTTTGATGACGACGCTTTTTCGACCTCGAAGCGCTATTTCTGGGCTATCAACTTTATCCACGAGGCAGTCAAGCTGTTGGATGATTCCATCCAGCAGTGGGTCAACTTTCGCAAACGGTCGGTGACGCCGTGGATCACCATGGGATCATATACCGACCGAGAGTACTACTGGTACGAGAAGTCACAGAAGGTGCTCTACACGGCGGACCAGGCGGCGGAGGAGTCGTGCGAGGATCTGAAGCGGTTGAGGCAGGAGTTTCAGGAGAAGCTGGAACGCATCACCATCATGAGAGACGGCGTGAGTTGCTCGCCCCATCGCATCTTCTGGACACAGCGTTGTGTGGTAATACCTACGTTTTGGCCGCCCTGCTGACACGACATTCCTAGCTCTTCAACGCCAGTGCCGTGATGGAATCCCGCGCCTCGACACAGCTTGGCGAGAATGTCAAACTCCTCACCTTCGTTAGCATCTTCTTTCTTCCTCTCGGTCTCTGCATGGTAAATAACTACCCCGCCCCTTTTCCGTACCACTACTCCCTTGTTGCACAAAATTTCATTCTGACTCCCCCTTTCCCCCCGCTAGGCAATCTGGAGCATCAACGAGTCCTACAGCAGCACCAACCTAGCAATAGTGACGGTCGTCGTCGCGGTAGCAACATACGCCCTCACGTTCAACCTCAACAACGTGGTGCACGGCCTGGGGAAGGTGTACACGCCCAAGCGCAAGACGCTGATCGAGCAGATGGAGCGGGATAGCAGCATGACGTGGCGGTGGTTCGGCGGCCGCTTCAAGGTGTTTGAGCGGACGGAGCGCGGGCAGCAGAAGCCGTCCGAGTGGATCATCTGGGCGTATCTCTTTCGGCGCATGTGGCGCGCGCTGCTGGGGAAGAGGGATCCCCGGCCAGACGAGATGGGGTCGGGCTGGAGTCTTTGATAATGGGCGCGGTATGATGTGGGGATGGGATGTTGCTGTGATGCTATCGTGTAAGTACGAAGGTAGAAAGCATTCTTGCTTTAGAGGAAGAAGAAGAAAAGTATGTAACTAACAGTAAAATAAACAACAAAAGACAGCCGCTGAGAGCTGGTGGAGATTGTGGTGGGTCGACTGTGAACTGTGAGGATGGGATGGATTGGATTGCGCAAGCCAAGATGCTGGGAACATTGGCAGTCGTAAGCCCCTTTTCCACGCTTTGAGGGATATGAGCATGAGCATATTTGATGTTTCGCTGAGGGAGAAAGAAAGAAAAAGCCCCAGGTCTAGCACAACCGGTTAGGAAGCTCCCACAAACTGTGCAAAGCTGAAACACACAGCTTAGGTTGTTTTATCATTTCAGCGGCCCCAAGTAACGCGTTTCGTGTTCGAGTCTGGGGAATAATTAAAATGTTCGGGAAGAGCGGCGATTGAGTAAGCTGGCCCCGCCTGTTGGGGATCTGGCATGGGCGCCAAGAACCCCTGCAACCGACTGAACAAGGGGGCAACTCGGTCTCCTGTCGTGTGCTTTGGATCGGCAATTTCGACTTCATTCAACAACACCAGACACCACCACCTGGGCATCAATGTTAGCTCCTAGAGCAGCTGGCCTGATGAGCGCTACTTTGCTTTCTTTTTTAGCAATTTGCTGATTATTTCGTCGTTTCCACCACACTCCTTTGTGACTTCTGGCAATAATTAACATTACACAACCGCATTGGTTTCAGCGTCGTCGTTTCCCGAGACACTCTTAAAATCGACCCCTTCTAAAACCATCCGCGACAACCGACGACCAGAAACAACCATCCTTTTCCCTCCCCACAAGCCGACGGCAACAAAACCCGCCCACCATGGCGCCCAACCAAGACCAACGGTACGATCCCGTGCCGCCAATACCGACCTACGACGAGGCCGTCGCGGGCGGCAGCGCCTGGCACCACGATGTCGCAAACTCCCCCGTCGACCCGGACCACGACCACCACCACCACCGACCCACGACCGAAGCCGAAGCCGAGAGCCAATCCCTCCTAGCCAGCAACTCCCGCCACGCCTTCGAATCCTCCTCCGCCATCCCGACGAACCACCGCCAGCTGCCCGGCGCCGCGGCGCCGCCGCCGCAAGGCCGACGACCCCGCGGCTACCGCCCGCCCACCGTCGAGACGGACGACGAGAGCAATCTGTTCTCGTCCGACGACTCGGACTCGGACTCAGACGCCGAGGCCGAACACGTGCGCCGCGAGATGCAGGAGCTAGAGATCGACGACTCGGATGTCCATGGTCGGGGCCGCTCGTCGTGGGGCAAGCGCATTGGTTTTCTTGCGCTGCCGCAGTGGAGATGGCGGTGGAGGTGGCGGATTCCGAACCTGCGGCGGCCGGCTGGTGGTGCTGGGGGGAGTGGGAGTGCCGGGGATGGTGCGGCGGCACCGGCGCCGGCGGAGGAGGGGGCGTCGCGGTCGTCGTCGCGGTTTGCGCGCGTGCTGTCGTCGTTTCCGAAGTTTGGGAGCCCGGCGCTGTTGCTGCTCGTTGCGAGGACGGCGGCGGTGTTTGTGGTTTTGGGGGTCCTGTACCTGGTGTTTTCGAGCGATCTGTTCAACAACATGGCTCGTAGGATGGGCAGCCAGATGTACGACCCCGAGAGCGTGCGCAACCATGTCCAGGGTAGCATCGACGCGAGGAGGATACGCGACCACCTGAGGCACTTTACAAACTACGCGCATGTTGCGGGGACGGCCGGGGACTTTGCGCTGATGGAGGATACCGAGATGCTGTTTCGGAAGTACGGTTTGGAAGATGTCAGGCGGGACATGTACCATGTCTACCTGAATTACCCCAAGGTCGGGGGCAGGGCGGTCGAGGTTTTGGGCAAGGATGGCAAGGCGACTTGGGCCGCCAAGTGGGAAGAGGAGCAGGTTGGAGGCAGGAATACTCGGCGCCACACATCTCCTTTCCACGGGCATTCGAAATCAGGCGATGTGAAAGGGCGGCTGGTATACGCGCACTACGGGTCGAGGGAAGACTTTCAGCTGCTAAAGGACCGTGGCGTTAACTTGAATGGGGCTATCGCGCTAGTGAGGCATTACGGTCCGCAACATGACATCGCGTTGAAAGTCAAGGCGGCTGAGGAGGCTGGGGCCGTGGGGTGCATTACATACAGCGATCCCGCGGACGACAGCTTCCAGAAGGGGACGACCGATGGCGTGCAGAATGGCACCGTGAGCTTGCTGAGCTGGGTTGTCGGAGACGTTCTGACCCCCGGTTGGGGTAGCAAGGATAACATGCCGCGCATGAAATTGGACCAGACCAAGGGCCTCGTCAAAATACCCAGCCTCCCCCTGGCATGGCGCGATGCTCAGGGCCTGCTCCAGCGACTCAAGGGATCTGGCGAGCTGGTTCCCGAGCAATGGGTAGGGGGTATTCCTGATGTCGGCGAGTGGTGGACCGGGAACGGCTCCTCGCCCATTGTGCGGCTGAAGAACGAGCAAGACGACGTCGAGAAGCAGCCGATCTGGAATGTGTACGGCAGCATCACGGGTATTGAGCAGGGCGAGAAGAAGGTGATTATCGGCAACCACCGCGACTCCTTGGCGTTTGGTGCGGTAGGCCCCCACTCGGGAACCGCCATCATGCTGGAAATCGCTCGCATCCTGGGTGATCTCATGGCCCGTGGCTGGCGCCCCCTTCGCACCATCGAATTTGCGTCATGGGATGCCGAAGAGTACAACTTGATAGGGTCAACAGAGTACGTCGAGCAGAACGACGAAGCGCTGCGCCGAGATGCTCTGGCCTACATCAACCTCGACAAGGCCGTGTCCGGCGACACCTTCCACGCCGCCGGGTCGCCCGTCTTCCGCAAGCTCCTCCTCCAAATCCTGAATCGCGTAGCCGACCCACACTTCAACAGCACCCTGCGCGAACGTTGGGACCGCCGCAAGGGCGAAATTGAAGGTCTCAGCACCGATTCTGACTACGTTCCTTTCCAAAACATCGCTGGCACTTCCTCTCTCGATATTCACTTCGGTGGCGAGAAATCCCCCCAGAGCTCGAGCTACGAGAACTTCGACTGGATGGACAACGTCGGTGACCCCGGATTCATCTACCACGACCTCCTCGCCCAGGTCCTGGGCCTCCTGATCCTCGAGCTGTCCAACCGCCCTATCCTGCCCTTCGACATTCCCGCGTATGCTAACAACCTAGTCCGCTGGGTCCAAGAGCTCGAGTCCTGGGCTAACCTCCGAGAGGGCGAAACCCCGTCTTTCGAAAACCTCAAACTCGCAGTCAAACAGGTGATATCGTCGGTTCGCGAGTTCATCAAGTGGGAGGCCAACTGGGAGAACAGCCTGCTCGCGTCCAGCGGCTGGGAGCCATCAGGGCTGGGGAGCCGGCGATGCGACTACAACGCGCGCATGGGCAAGTTTGAGACGGATCTATTAGATCTCGCAGGGGTAAGTCAAATCATCCCCCCACCAACGCCCAAAGGTGCTAACAGACTGGCAAACAGATACCCGGCCGCACGCAGTTCAAGCATGTCGTGTTCGGCCCGCAGGCCTGGTCCCGTGACCCCGAAGCCTTCTTCCCCTCTATCCGAGACGCAATCATCTCGGGCAACACGACAGACGCGCAACTGGCCGTGGACAACGTCGCCCAGGTCCTGACGCGGGCGGCTGTTAATCTGGGGAAATGAGCCCAATTACGGACCACCTGCGCACACTCGTTCAGAAACGTATCTCCTTGTCGGTTTTTCTTTTTTTCTCAAATCATCTGTTAGACAGCTCCGGAACAAGGAGCTCGGGAGGGAGGACAAACCAGGAGAGGGGAGGATTTCTTGCCATCTTACTTTTTGCATCGCATCGGCGCATTGGGTTGCTTTTGTCGTCAAGCTTGCACTTTACCTGCCTGCTTGTCTTTCAGGTCCTTGCCGGCCATCATCACCATATTTCCTTTTTGGGGGTTGTTGGAGAGGGCGTCGACGACCTCGTCGCATTTCTGGACTGTATTCTACCTGCCTGTCGCTGTCTGTCTATGTACAGTCTAGAGTGGGCTAATTCGGCAGAGGGAAATCAGGGTCTCCGAATATGGGGACCTCCTTTTGTCGGCATCTATGAACTGAGGATGTGCCTACTCGGTGGCGGCCGTTTAATACTGCTGTGTACGCGTTCATCTTGATGTATGTATCAACTTCTCCAGACATGCCCTGGAATCAGCATAACCAACCAACCTACGCTTAACTCTCCGTGAAAGCCTAGAGGCGAAAGGGGACCATCGTGGAAAGTAACAAGCGATAAATGGGCTTTTGGCTCAGGCCATAAAAACTATCTGATCAAACTCCGATAAAACACAGAAGCATAAGGGACAGGTGTACATATATACAATAAAATGTACATGCAGGAAAGTCCTCCAAGCGGTGTAGCGGGAGCTGTCTCTTTCTCCTATCTTCTCTGCCTGTGTGCCCCCAGTCCGCGAGGACCAACCTTGAGGCCCGCCCGCCTTCACTCCATTACAGGCATATGAATTACCACCAAACCAAAAAAAGCCAACTATTTCGGTGTGAGAACAATGCCTTCGTACTCCTTACTCCGGATCATGTCAAGTGTCTGCATAAAGTGCTTCCTGCTGGCGTCAACAGACGGCGAGTCTTGCTGGTTGCCGGCCAGATTGGAGTGGATGAGCTCGATGAGACCGTTGAGATATTTGGTGGTGACCTGCGAAAAGCACGTTAGCGCAACAGAATGAGGGTCTTTGTTGGTTGGGGTCACGCACCGATTCGTTCTTCTGGTCAAAATAGTAGACATATCTGTCGAGGATCTCGACAAAAAGCTCGATCGAGGTGGCCGTCTCCATACACGAGTCTGCCACGCGGAGAGCGCGCTGGAGGCACTCGAGGACGCGCTTACCGTCACGGTAGAGCTAGTGTTCTACGTTAGCATTCTTGAATCGTGGAAGCATGAAGGGCTGGGAGGGGCTCACCTCTGTCTCCTCCGTCTCCCCGTTCGCGGCGATCGGCGTCGCCCACCACAGGTGGCTAGCCAGGTAAACGGCACGGCACTGGTCCGGCTTGCGGAGCAATTTGCTCGCATGCTGGGCGCACTTCGTAATGAGCGTGTCGTAGTTCTCCTTGCCGAAGTTCCTCGTCCGGTGTAAGGCGCTGGAAATCACGCAGACGGCTTGGAATTGGGCCTTGGAGTCACTGATGGCCTCCTCGTACACCGTGAACGCCTGCGCGAAGAACTCGTACGCGACCTCCTCGAAGCCGGCCATGTCGGCTACCTGCCCGCAAGAGCAGAACAGCCGGAGGGACAGCTCCGCCGCGCCCGAACCATTAACGCGGGTGTACAGAGTCGATACGGCGGAATGTAGGAATTTGAAGAGCGCCGAAGATTGTGATGACCAGTTGTCGTCATAGTGTTCGCGGGTTTTGAAACGGCGGGCGAGCTTCAAGCCGGCAGTAACTAGCGGCGGCGTTGTGGTGCGGATCCGTTCGTTGCCTTCTCCATACGCCTTCCTCGTCAATTGTAGGAGGCGGAACTGGGTATCGTTGTCGTCGGAATGTATCAAGTGGACAAGACGAGCCAGCCAACCTTGTTCCTCCATAGTCTCGTCGGTTTCGAGGGGGCGAGCCCGGGGCTGTACGACGCCGGGATAGCCGGCTGGTGGTTGTGATCCCTCTCTGATAAGAACCTTGAGAACTTCGAGGACATTCTCGAGATGGGTTGGAGTAGAAATGAAGGTTTGGTTCTTGAGAAGTGTCCTAGCGACCGACCCCGCGACCGCTCTTCGCGTGGGATAGGTCTGGGATTGGAGTAAGGGGACGTAAGTGGGAAGAGACAAGGCCGTGAATATCGACAAGTAACGCCGTAGGGGGCTCTGGAGAAGCGCCAAAAGACTTTGCTGTGCTGGTTGGGAGTGCAGATCTGCGCTGTTGGCGTGCTCCTGGACCTTGCTATGAGCGTAGCCCAAAATCTGATCGACATAGTCCAACCTCTCAGGGTAGATATTGAGCGCCAGGTTCGTCAGCGAGACACACAAAGCAATGGTGTCTTGTATTGGGAGGTGCTGCGCCTGAACGAGGTTCTTCACCTGCCCAAAGAAAACTTCGTAAAGCGGCACATTCTCCGGGATCCCCCTTCGCTTCGTGGTTGGCTGTGGCTCATCTCCATTGACCGCTGTCGCCTCGGTTTCTGCTATGGACGGGGTCGTCTCATCGTCCGCCTTGGGCGTTTCTGCGGTCGACCCGGCGTCGCTTTCGGGTTTGTCTCCGTTCTCGGGCGCTGGAGCCGTTTCCTCTGGGGGAGCGCTCGAGGCCTGAGCGGCGCTTTCCGCACCCAGCTTAACCTTCTCGAGAAGATTCGCCAAAGCCTCCTCTTCCAACTTTTCCCTGTCTTCCTCTGACTCGTTCTGGGATTCGCGCTCGGCGTAGTCGGAGAGGCGATCCATGAGACCTATGACGATACCCTTGACATCCACGTGGGGATTTAACCGCGAGACGGCGCCGAGGAATTGGTCGAGAGTGTGGAGGTGGAATTCGTCTGGAAAAACCTGGGTGATGACCTCGAGCAGGTACTCCTGGGCTAGAACGTCGCGGCACTGGACCACCTGTTCGAGTAATGGCGCTAGAATGCCATTCTTGTATGCCTGCAGATCAACAAGCTGGCTGAGCCGTACAACGTTGCTCCCCACTAGCAACTGGAGCTCTTTCCTCTCCTGTGTCCTCTGATCCCTCTCCCTCGAGTGCCCCTGATGTTGCAGACGAACCCAGAGCTTATTCATCTCGACAAAGTTGGTGAGCACGAAATTGATCGAGTCTTGGAGGTTTCCTTCTGGCCCGTCCGAGTCGCCGGCCGGGAGACAATCCCTAGCCTGGCCCGAGAGGTAGTACCGCAAGAAGAGACCGCGAATCGGGTGTTGTACGCCGCGGCTCATGTCCATCATGTCCTTCATCAGTTCCTTAACTGGTGCGCCCTCAATAGCCATGTATGCGGTGCCGACGGTGATCATGAGGTAGAGGCGGGGGACAATGTTGCCGGCATATTGGACAAGCTCGTATAGGTCGGCGAGGTGGTTGACGGGGTGGTTCTCGCGCAGGTGGACTGAAAGGTAGCGCAAGGCGTCAAAGACGGCCATGTACAGCTCGTAGTATTGCTTGGGCCCCAGACTGCTTGTTCGGAGCTCGGAGACTAAGGTAGAACTGGGAGATGGCGTCAGCAACGTCCGCGTTTGGCGTGGGTTGTGAATGCGCTGCTCAGCCCGCCCAAGCCATTCCAAAACCAATGTTAGAAAGGGGGGATGGGAAGTTGAACACACCAGCATTTGAGCGCATCCATCAACTTCCCTGGGGTATCCAAACACTTGCGCATCAACGTTGTCTGTTGGCGCACAGCAATGAGGGCATCCTCGAGGAGCCGGGATTGGTCCTCTGGGGGCGCGGGGGTCGTCATGGTATCGTTGGCGTTGTTACCACCTTGGTTTCAATGTCGCCGGCGATGTGCTGAAACAATGAGGGCTGGATGGTAGGTTACGGCTCGAGGGCTATGCGCAAAGGGAAGTGCCGATGTGGGATCAAGAAACTATTGTCTGTCCATAGCTGCTTTGCGAGGGAATGACGACGCCAGCAACGGCACAGCTCCGCAATGCAGCAAGTCAGGGACCAGCCAGAAGCCAAGAGTGGCTGGAGCGCAAGGCACCACCAAGTATTGGGTTACATAACTGGCTTTCTGGATGCCCCACCATAGCACGTGAGTGCGCAGCAGAACGCGTCGCGCCATAAGTTCATAACTAACTGATTCTTAACTAACTAACTAGTGTGGAACATGGAGGGAAACATGAACATCGGTTTGCTTCAGCTTCAGCTTGGGAGCATCCTAGTGCCGTCATTTTAGTCGCAACTAGCCGGGATTCACAACACTTCAATGGAATCTTGATACAACATGTTGCCTGCCAAAGGAAACAATGGCTCAACCCTGTTTAATTACTTTGGTTTTCTAGAAACCAAGCGGCGACGGCGACAAGCGCTGCCAACCGGTTTAAGAAAGGGGCTCAACTAGTCCAATTTTTCAATAACTATACCATTGCCGGCGTCAGCGTTTGGCGGCCTGCTGTCGGTCCGGCAGATCACACAGGGTGACAAATCCAACCGTTGTTCGTATAGCATTTGAGGCTGGGCACCAACGTCGCTGAGTGAGCAACTGCCATATTGGGAAAACGAGGTTAGATCTACGCGAATTAGAACGCCCAATCCGGGTTCGGACACTACGAATGTTCTCGATCGTGCAGTTCCCATGCAACGCTTCTCAAGAAGCGAAAGGAAAAAGAGCGTCACAAGCCCCGCCTTACAAATACAACCAGTGCTCAGAGTCCCCGGGCTCGGTGAGTTGGCTTGTTTTGTTCAATATGATTCCATCACGGGCAACGATGCGGCGGAAGTCTGTCCGACTAACGCCGATAGCATCATAGGAGAAGGGAAACTCTCCGGGAACGTAGAGACAAGGCACGTAAGGACATGGCGGCTTCAAGAGTATAAAACTCCCACAATGTCCGCCCATTGTATGTACCAAGTTTCTATCATCATCTCAACACTTATATCAACCTTCCCATCATCTAGCAAACCAATCCCCTTTTAACAACCTATCCAATGGCGGCCACTACTCTCTCCCTCGCCGGTAAGACAGCTATCGTGACTGGCTCTGGTCGCGAGAACGGCATTGGTGCGGCCATCGCCCTGGCACTCGCCAGGAACGGCGCCCGCGTCGTCATCAACTACGTCTCGGACAGCTCTGCCGCCCGAGCAGCCAAAGTGGGAGCAAACGTTGAAGCCGTCGGCGGAAAGTCCATTATCGTCCAAGCCGACGTATCGACTCCCGAGGGCGCGGCCAAGCTCGTTAAGGACACCCTATCCGGGTTCAAGACGGACAAGATTGACATTCTGAGTTTGTCCCCTATCCTTTATCTCACTGGCCACCCCTTTACTAACGTTTTTGTAACCAAAAGTCAACAATGCTGGCGCAGGGACCGGCCAGGGCAAGCTGCTGATCGACCTGACACCCGAGGAGGTACAGAAGGCGTTTGCTCTGAACACCTTTAGCACGCTGTATGCCGCGCAGGCTGCGGCACCGTACATCCCGTCCGGAGGCCGCATCGTCAACATCGGGAGTGTCGTCTCGCGGATCAACAACGTCCCCGGTCTCGGGGTGTATGGCGCGAGCAAGGCCGCACAGGAGCACCTAACTGCCGCGCTAGCCGCCGAGGTGAGTCGACCCGTGTCTAAGAAGCCTGGGATAATGATGCTGACGGTATGGGGGGTGTAGCTCGGTCCTCGCCAGGGGATTACTGTCAACACCGTTGCCCCTGGCCCCACCAAGACGGATGCGGCAACCTGGTTCCCTGCGGGCGAGCTCAGGGATGAAGTCAACACAAAGCTCTCTGCTGGGGCAAGGTTGGGTAGGGTTGCTGGGGACCCAGAGGAAGTAGCGGATGCTGTGTTGCTGGTGGTCTCGGATGCTGCGAGGTGGATTACGGGCCAGTATATTGCCGCCAGCGGCGGCATTACTGCCTGATTTGGTGCCAGGTATCCAGGTTATTGAACTTTGTTGTTCATAAATCAAGAATTGTAGGATCATAATCACGACGTGTGCCTGAGGTATGCTTAAACCACCGAATGGCCGCCTTCAATTCCCTTTCGCACCTTCCTGATACCGATTTCCAGCCCGTCCACCATCTTTCAAGTGCTTTCATCCCATTCAATTTCCAGGGTCGTGGAACTCAGTTGATTTTACACGTACCATGCCACCCTGTTCTCCTCTTTTCAACTTTCCGGGCCACCGACTGCCGCCACCCGCAAAGCAAACGGAAGCGACTGCAGCAAACGGCAGCCGTAAACACTGCCCATTTTTCTCCCCTTCACATTTCCTGCCATTCCCTCCACAAACTCTCAACAATTACAGAGTCGCCAGCGACTACACCACAATCATGGCCGCAACAAACACCGCACCGAATGGCGTGTCGAAGGGCCCATCGAACGCCGCATCGAACAGCGTCTCGAACGTCCCATCGAATACCGCATCGAACGTTGCGGTGAGCGGCGCTGCAAAGGGCGATGTGAAAAGCCCTGCGCGCGACAAGGAGAACCTCCTACAATCTAAAGACCACCGCGACCTCCTCGATGTCATTGATCGGCTGCGGTCCCAAGGGCTGAGCCGATACGTCGACCTACCCCAGATCATAGTTTGCGGAGACCAGTCATCTGGCAAGAGCTCGGCCCTCGAAGCCATCTCGGGTATGTCGTTTCCCACCAAAGACAACCTTTGCACCCGGTTTGCGACCGAGCTCATTCTTCGGCGAACGCCGACCACCGGTATCGATATCAGCATCCGCCCGGGCTCGGAACGGACCGAAGAAGAGAAGAAAACACTGATGGGGTGTAAATACACTGGCACACTCGAGGAGCTGGACCTTGGTCAGGTTGTTGAACAGGCCAAGGACGTCATGGGATTGAACGGGATTAACAAGGTTTTCAGTACCGACATTCTTCGGGTGGAAGTGTCAGGGCCATCGCAACCACACCTCACCATGGTCGACCTTCCCGGTTTGTTCCTCGCTGGCAACAAGGACCAGTCTGAGCAAGACGCAGCGCTTGTTAAGAGTCTTGTATTGTCGTACATGGAGAACCCTCGTACCATTATTCTCGCCGTGGTCTCGGCAAAAAACGACTTCGCTCTCCAACAAGTCACACGGCACGCCAGGGTCCAGGATCCCGATGGAACCCGTACCCTTGGCCTCATCACCAAACCGGACACTCTAGACAAAGGGTCCGACAGCGAGCGCTTCTACGTCGAGCTTGCCCAAAACAAGGACGTCAAGTTTCGCCTGGGCTGGCATGTGCTGCGGAACAGAAATTTCGCAGAACGCAATGAATCCACTATTGCTCGTGACGCCGCTGAAAATGACTTCTTCTCCAAGGGAGTTTGGAAGTGCCTCGAGCCATCACAACTCGGGGTTGCCACTCTCCGTGTGCGTCTGAGTCACGTCTTGCGGGATCAGATCCTCTGGCAGCTCCCCAAGGTCCTCGAGGATGTCACGGCCGGAATTGACGAGTGCAAGCACACATTGGACAAGCTAGGGGCTTCGAGGGCGACGGTTGCAGAACAGCGCCGTTACCTCCTGAAAATCAGCGCTAGGTTCTCTGAGCTTGTGAAAGAAGCCGTAGATGGCGTGTATACCGATGTTTTCTTCAAATCGTCAAAGGACAGGCGCCTTCGCGCCGCCATTCAGAACACCTTGTCAGACTTTGCCCGGGACATGCGTCTCAAGGGTCACGCTACTACGATTGTCGACGGGCCCATCGGGAGGGACCCTGATGATGGACGCCAGTCACGTTCCATTTCTCGGTCAGCTTACGTTGCCCAGGTCAAGGAGTTGATGATGGAGAGCCGGGGCCGCGAGCTCCCTGGCACCTATAACCCTCTCATCGTTGCCGAGCTCTTCAGCAACCAGTGCAAACCGTGGCAGGGCATGGTGCGGCATCTTCTTGAGCGCACCTTCCAGTCGGCCGCTAGGATGATTGAGTGCGCACTTCATCATGTTGCCGACGGTGATACTACCGAGTCACTGCTCCGTGCTGTTGTCAACCCGTCTATGGAGAGCATCAAGAGGGGATTGAAGAACAAGGCGGATGAGATTTTGGAGCCGCACCTTTCGGGCCACCCGATCACCTACAATCATTATCTGACCGACAATGTGCAGAAAGCGCAAGCCGAGCGCAGACGCCACCAAATGGAGAACCGCCTGAAGTCGTTCTTCAACTCCGACCAGATCCCCACTGGCGTCGCAAACCACAAGTTCGATATGCATTCTTTGCTCAACGACTTGGCTACCAACACGGAACCTGACATGGATACGTATTCCTGCACGATGGCAGTGGATACGATGGAGGCGTATTACAAGGTGAGATCTCTCCCACGTGCTCCCCGATTGATAAACACTTTCGCTAACACAAGCTTAATCCCTGGTCAGGTCGCCCTCAAAACGCTTGTTGATGCAATCAGCACACTAGCTGTCGAGCGATGCCTGCTCCAGAAGCTCTCCGCCATCCTCTCGCCTGAAATTGTGTGCGAACTGACCGATGACGCCGTTCAGCGCATCGCGGGAGAGAGCCCGGAGTCTGTGGCTGAGAGGACACAGGCTGCCGAGAAGCTGGCCGTGTTGGAGGACGCCATGTTCGAGCTGAGGCGGCTGGGGATGTATGCTACGCAGGGGGATGGTGATACTTTTGTGGCTTGATGTGCCAATGGATCTGAGTAACGGTATGCAGTGTGTGAAATTGCTGAAGGGCAGATGTTGCTAGATGAGTTTAGTGTGTATGTAGACTCACAGCTTAGTTGTCAAGATACAGTCAGATAATCTCGTCATCCCAGCACAAGTATGTGTCCCCATGATTGCATGCAGACTGTGATCACAGTGTTATAACAGGTTGTGACATTGCAAACCAAGTTCACTAGACAAAACTGGGGAATTGTTGCGGAAACACTGAGTGATTTCCATTTTGCTAGAGTTGGTTCAAACTCAAAACATATCTTTTTACTTCCGTATCACCTAGAATCGAAACTTCCCACCATATCCCCTTTGCCTTGCTCCCTCATCTGTCCCTAGTTCCAATCCCGCTAGATCGAACCCGCCCCTCAACCCAGGATTTAGATAACCTTGCTTTACAAACAGTTAGCAACGATCCTAGCCAAGAGCTTTTCAACACGAAACAAATGGACTCACAAGCTTCCGATAGCACAACCGGGGAAGGGCACGAAGCAGTGCGTGCCGCTCTGCAGCGTCGAGCCGCTGCCCTGGCAGTTGACATTGCAGAAGGTGATGACCGAGTTGGGCGGGTTGTCGATTTCCACGCGCTGCCAGTTCACGCCGATCGGCGCGCTGTAGCAGTTGCCGGCGCTGCCGGTGGACCTGTGCGTTGAGGGGGGAGCTTGTCAGTATAATGATACCTGGTATGTACCTACATATCCTTGTGTACCTGTAGCTAGGCACCTGGGTGTCTGTGCAAACTCGGAGTCTGGATGGGATGCCGGGCGGAAGAAACAGCCAACTGTTGGAAGGGATCGTGAACTTACGGGTCTTGGTCATTGCGGGGAGAGGTGTTGCCAGCCGGGTTGTTGTGGTCGCAGTTGCTGGGCGCGTCTAAGTCAAGTTAGGAGGAATGACAATTTCCCACAAGGACAGGACCGGCTCACAGAATCGGAACCTGAAGGCATCCGCCTGGCCAGCGGCCAGAGCGGCGGTGATGATGGTGAGGAGGGTGAACTTGGCCATTACGGTGGTATCGAGCTATTGAGCTGTTGAGCTGTTGAATGGGGAGGCAAAGTGATGCTTTTGAGTTCGACTGATGGTTGATGTCTGGTATGTCAAGTCATCTTCTCGGGGCATCAACCCCCTTATTTATACGGCGACGCACCGGCTATGGTAAGAAACGCCTAACGAACTTCATTCTTCCAGGCCATGTCGCGACATATGCAAGAGTCGTACCATCTCTTGTCTGGTGACGGTCGCCTCGCGTATGGAGTCGATCCTCCATAGCGACGTTGTCAAGCGAAGACCTCCAGTACCTTACACAAGAGATGGAAAGGAACTATGATTGTTCAGTCTTGGGTTGCACAACCGCCGGCCGCAGCCATTATTGCTTACCGACGCACGTCAGCGTGGCTATCACCCGCTTTTCGCAGAGTGCACCTCGAGTAGGGGGTTGCATTAGCTCTTCCCGGCTACAGGTCAGTCAAATGAACTTCCCGAGAGAAAGGCTTGTTTCTTTTAAGCACCTAGGTATCCACTCCTACAACAAGGGTCTTCTACTCTGTATTGGCCGGCCCAGCCCTCTCATGCGAGATGATTATACGAGAATCTCAAGTTACACACGACCGTAGGCCGCGGTTATTATCGATCCTCCAGCCGCCTTAGCGTGGCCCCAATGTCTGCCTGCGTAGGGTTTCCCTCCGGCAGGATTCCCCGAGGTCGGTAGTTTGTATTCCCCGCTTAGGCGAGAGAATGTGTTCGCCTTGTTGGGGTGACGGATTGGAGTGACTGGGTGCTTTGACCCTTCAACACCCTAAATGCCTATACGGAAACTTGCTCACTGGGTATGCAAGACCCCATGGCCCTCTTGGTACCGAGGATGTGTTTGATGAACCGCACCTTCGTGATGTAAGGTTACCTACCTAGGTAGGTAGGTAAGTGGTGAGGTCACAATACCGGTGTGCGCCCGCCTCTTTGGCTTCACAGTTTGATCAGGCCACCAAAACGCCCAATGTTATCCAAACCAGAGCCCAACATGTAGCTTCGTAATGCAACCATTATACAAACTGCGCCACCTTTCCTGAAGGATCATGATGTTAGAAATTCAAGTTTGACATTCGAGATTTCGAATTAGTTTATGCCCTAGTTATACAGTTGAGAATTTACGCATCAGCGACTCTCACGGTACGTTGGGGGCCATAACCTGAAAGTTGATGATACCTAGGTACATAACTTGTTGACCGTATGGAAGACTTGGCCCTGGATTCCTGGAAGAATGGCCATCCCGTGCAGCTGTGGTTCCCGGCCGAGGTGAGGGCGTCGAAACCCTCGAAGATAATACATGTACCATAAGCCTAGAATATGTGACTAGAGGTACATTAAAGACGTGCATATACGATTTCGTGCATGCATAGTGTCAGCCTCAAGTCTTAGCCCGTTCCCAAAAAAATAAAGGGGCATAGATGGCGATGAGCCGGCATCTTCTCTTTAGTAGCCAATCCCTTCCTTGCCCGTACGTTGCCCAATCAGCACCGCAAAACCAAAGGACTTGGTTAACCGGTACACATTTCATTTATGACTTTCCGGAGACCTCCAACTCCCCAACCAGCGTACCAATCTAATAGGCGTTTAAAGAGCCCTAAAGGATCTATCTTCAATTTGTTATCACTAACTGATTCAACCCCCCACCTTTAAACCAACACGCCCATCACACATCGACCGGACAAGTGACACAGGCCGAATTTCACACAGCTGTAGGACGGGGAAGAGAGGCTCAACACGCCCTCCCCGAGTCTAACAGACATAAGTATGTCTCAACCTTCCGGCGAAGTATAAGGAAACAGACTGTTATGCCCCTCTAGACAGAGCTCATCAAAAGTGCATGTAAACCTACATGGCACAACATGCAAGTGTTAGAAAAGAACCTCGACTGTTTTATGGTTAGTTCTTGAGCCCTAATAGATGGATGGATGGATGGATGGATGGATGGATGAAAGGATGTATGGGATTTCGTCAGAGCCACTGCACTAGGCCTATGATTACCTGGTAGGGTTCTCGTGCCACCCTACAATCCAACTAAACCTAGACACTTTGCCTCGTGTCGGTGTTCCGAACGTGTAAGTCTCAGACACTCTTTGTAAGTTACATCGTCTGACATGCACGCGGAGAACTTTGGCATACTGAATCCCCTGTCAATGCGACGGTGACAATCCCTGTTCATGAGCATGGTCTGGGCCGCGGCAAAAAAACGCAATGCCGCTCGCTTGGTAGTTCCTACCCCAGTTCATCACTTGCTTGTCTCTGAAAGTTTTCGGAGAGTTTTATCATCAAGTAAGCCTCGTAACCTGTCCCTGTCCTTCGTAGTCTTACAGATTTACTAGGTAGTTTCCGCCAGGCAAATTAGGCAATGGATAGGGGGCAGAGCATTGATACGAAGGCACTCCACGGGGCTTGGCCGACTATTTGTGATCAAGCTCGGAATTCCTTCCGGCTATTGGCACCCATCTCCTCAGATGTAAAAGAGGGCGAATACAGATGCACGAGAACTAGCTTAGTAGTGCTGCCTGAGCGTATTGAATCAGTTCCGACATTTCCTGCTCACGTCAGATTCTAGATTCCATGAATAGGGGTTGATTGGCCGGAAATCACGTTTCCAAACGGCACGCTGGATATTTGTATATTTGGGGGCTAGCCGCCCAGCAGAATACGAACCACACCAAGGAGCCCGACAGCTTCCACCTCCCCTCAACCCCTCAAGTCAAATGGACGGCCGCCTGGAAGTAACTACGGCTTGTGGGCGGAATTCGTGTGTTGAGGCTCCCTTCCGTTAAGTCGAACTTGCCCGGACTTTTCTCTGTTGTTTCTAAGCCACAAGTTAGCTCCTAGTCTAGATCCTTTTGCTTCCCGTTACCGGGTAGGTAGGTATGTAAGTATTAATCACCTACCAAAGGATGTCGGCGTAGCTCCAACGCTGGCTTGCACAAAATGCTCCTCCACCAGGGGTCTTCCTCCAGTTCGTATTGCCCCGCTCAGATTACCTAGGTAGATGATGAATATCTCAAGTTACACTCAACCACCAACCGCAATCATTCTTGACTCAGCTACCATACCCCGCCAACGCAACTCAAACGCCCGCTTATGCAAGGTATTACTCTAGCAGCGGTTCCCTAGTTTGTTTTCTTTGCCCAGGCGAGAAAATGTGTTCGATTTGTCAGAGTCGGAGTGGGTCTTTTGACCTTCCGTCGCCCTGGGCGTAGAGACGAAAGCTTGCTCACTATACAAAACCTACCCATTAACATTTCTCATATACTAGGGTGTGTATCCCATAAAAATCAGTTCCGGGACGTAAAGATGAGTCAGCTAGACTACAGTAACGGCCCGTGCCCTTTTCGGCTTCACAGTTTGATGATTTGATCCGCCCACTGGGAATGTTGCACTAGTCAAGACCCAGCATGTATGTAAAGTGGTATTTTGGGGCCCAACATGGAATTAGATTGGTATTTCGGGGGCCGTATATGATTCACGGTTGTGTAAACACATGGTGTCGAGTTTTAGCCCAGCTCAAACCATCGAAAAGAGGCCATGGATGCCCGCCAGCGGGCATTCCGAAGCAATTAGCATCGTGTAACGGCAATTGCTGGTTAACTGATGCTGCAATGTTGACAAGGTTGGGTAAAAGAAGAGGGTTCCCACGGGCACTGCGCGAGGGTAGAACATGCTGGACCAAATTGTTGCTAGATAGGTACCTAACTACGCTCAAATCTTCACCCTACCCAGAGTACCTTTCCTCCTCCGCCGATCCGCCGATCAGGTGTGCGAGACTTTAAACCAAAGACACCCATCTTAGTGGGCAGGCTCTATGGCCAGGCGCAGGTGCTGGAGGCGCTCAGTCATATGCGACACCATGTTGTCGTCAGTTGCCTTGGTCAAGGCCTGGATTTCACCCATGGACTGGTGGCACCAGCGGGTGAACTCGTCTCTTTTGGCAGGCCACTCGTCGCTCTTGGCCCCAGCGAGGTCCCCCATTTGGTTGATGGCCGGGGTAATGTAGCGGTCCGAAACCAGAACGTAGACTTCCGTGATGTCCTTGATGGCACAGAAGCTGCCCTGGATCTTGATGGCACTATTATGCACTCTCTAGATGAACGCCAGTTGTGTCAGCTCCTTTGATGCCCGTGGTGGATACTATTAGTCAACCTAAGATGCGCATGCCCTACGTACCTGCTTGGCTCGGTCGCTCAACCTTTTTATACCATTGCACTCTCCGTTTTTGTTGTATGTGAGCTTGTTCTCAATCGGCCGAATCAGTTCCTTCTGGACCTCCAACTGCACTGTAACTTCGACCTCGTTCAGGATATCTCCGAAGAAGGTGACGAGATCCTGGACTTGCTTTCTCAACTCCCCGAGCTGGCGGCCCGACTCGTCCAGAATTTCTAAGATATCGCCCTGTGTATGTTGATGATTAGTACATCATGGTAATAACTCAACGCCAGCAGATGAAGAAGTAAATAAAACCTACAAGTTGAAGCCCCTCCTCGCTCAAGCGCTGAAACTGGGCTTCGGCGCGGGTGAGGTTAGCCGTGGCCGACGCCAACATATCCCTGTTCTTGCCAACGTCGGCAATTAGCTTCGTGAGCTGGTTGTTAAGTGATTTCTCGTGGGAGCGTGCTGCCGTCAAGGCCCTCTCTGCCTCCTTCTTCTCTGACTCCCTCTGCTCCCTTTTCTGGTTGATGAGCTCGGCCCGCCGCTTCTCGACGTCGCGCTGGTGTTCCATGCGAGCCCGATACTCCTCATTGCTTTCACCGGCCAACTTCTCCTTTAGTTTACCAAAGAACCCCTTCCCTGTCGGCCACGTCATCATCAGCAACCTTGATGTATCGTATCATATCTCGTTTTGCGGGGCCATAATTACTTTTTTCCTCCAGGGGAATTGCCTTCTCCGCAAGGAGCTGCTCTTCTTCTGGGTTAAGGCCTTCGATGACTGGCAACGCGCCCTCTAGCTTCTTTACGAGGGCAGAAGCCTCCGAGACCCTCTCCTTGGCACCTTCGAGCTTCAGCTGCAGTTCAGCGATGTTGCCAGCCCTAGACTCGCCATTCCCAGCGAGCTTTTCCTTTTCGGCCGCTTTGTTCTCCTTTGCCTGGACGTTCTGGTTGGCTTTATCCAGCGTCTCTCCTGCAAGTGGTTCTAGTTAGTGTTCAGGACCCCGGAATTGCGTTGCTGTCCTTGGCCGTGCGTACCTTGACAACCGACAACGTTCTCTTTGAGGCATTCGATTACCTGGTGCCAGTACTGGAAAGACCCTGTGAGGTTTTTGACCTTGTCCAGAGAGGCTAACGTGTCATCCTTGACATCCTTGATGTCGTCAGCTAGGGCCACATAAGCGTCATCTTCATCATCATCATCTTCCCCCTCGATGGTGCTGAGGATGTTTTCAAGCTTGCCCTGGTCCTCGATCATCTTCACTGCAATCTTGTTGATGTAGTGCATGGTGCGGCGCGCTTCGTTAAAGGCATCTCGGCCGAGGTTGGAGCAATGTTCAAGGTTTGCCCGGAGAAGATCATGGCTAGACGGGCAGCGTAAGACGTCTGGCATTGTAGGATACTGGTCATACTGAAAAAGGCTATGCTTACGGTAATTCTCTGTCCTTGCCCGTGTGGTCCCTCACAATTCGTGACTTAACTTTCACACCAGCAGCCACGGGGGAGGATGATGTTTTGAGGAGAATGGCCATCGTGCAGACTGCCGAAGGCGCGGTGGCAAGGGGGTTAGCCCACGTCGCACTGTTAACTATGCTGGACGCCCGAATGTCCTCAGCAAGCTTCTTGGACTTCTGCTGAACCACCAGGGCGTACTCAGAGCGGTCGTCGTTGCTGCCAGCACCATTTTGCAGTCGTATAGTGGTTGTGGTAGACACCATGTTGGATATTGAATAGACTTTCGGTCCTTGGTTGCAAGAGGATTTGATGATAATGTGAGTCTAGAACGGGATAGATGTACTGGACGAATGTGTGAAGGATACATGCGGCGCCGAAAGGGCAGAGGTTCCTGCCACCCTTAAGACAAATTGGAATAGCACCTATTTTGGCCCTTGTTTCTACGTACATACCTATGTATCGAAGGGACACGACTCAATACTTGACTTGAGCCTCATCCAGTTCTTGCTCTTCCAATAAACGACAAACACATCTCCTGAACCATGGATGGATCCCCCCTCGTTTGCCTCATTTTCTCCCTCACCTCCTTGTGCACCAATCTCAACGACACCACGATAAGCCCAACCAGAAAGTGGGAACAAGGTTTGGGATATTGGGCGTCCTGAGCAGCCAGGATCGACACTCGATGGGCAAGCGAAGCCAAAACTCTCGTCCATTTGGACTGCAGGAAGCTGGCCCAATGATGAATTACCCCGACCGGCGGCAGAAGGGGCAGCCATTTCTCACAGCTTTGATGACACCTTTTTGGTGCCCAATACACGGGAGGCTAGGAGGTTAGAGCGCGCACATATGGAATTGGACATTGCCGATAGGACGCCACCTGGAAACAATAACTCGTCGACTAACTGGTGGGATTAGCCTGCATAAAACACTGCAGAACTGGGGCGGCTGTGCTTTCAATAGCCAATGGCAATGTTTTGGAGTGCATCTTCAGCTGGTGTGTGGGAGGTATTTGCAGAGTCGATGCTGGCATTTGGCAGCCTAGAACCTTTGAGTTGCCGCGCTGGCCGCCGGACCAGATGATCATCATGTCTGGCAGCTCCTCTGATCCGAGGTTGTGCGGATTGAGTGGATCAGAATTCACCGTGACGTCCGCCTCGTTTTCCTCGTTTTCCTCGCCCGTCACTGCATATGTCGTTAGACAGTGGATATCGAGGGGTTGCTGGTGGGTGCCCAATATCCTTACAAGATGAGGCTGAGGCTCAAAAACCGCTTTGAGCCAGATGTCAGCATCCCCATGTCCACAAACGCGCTTCCTTGACCGGCATAATCCCCTTCACGATCTCGTTTTCTGTTCAATGCCGCGAGGCGCAAAAGCTAGTTGTCAGAGAGCGAAGTACAATCTTGTTTGTGGACGTCGATAATCTCGGTGAAAACCATGTCTGACCCAAGCGACTACACCGTCGGCTGGATTTGTGCGATTAGCACCGAATATACAGCTGCCCAGTGCTTCCTTGACGAGAAACACGATCAGCCCGCTTTCGTCGCCAACAAAGATGGCAACGACTACACCCTCGGACGGATGGGCAGGCATAATGTTGTCATTGCCGTCCTGCCGGATGGCGAATACGGCACCACCTCTGCAGCCGCCGTAGCAAAAGACATGGTTCACAGCTTCCCCAACGTCAGGATTGGTCTGATGGTGGGCATTGGCGGCGGCGCGCCGTCGGACAAGGTATGGGACCACGGCGCCAGATAGACGGCCTAGCTTGGTAACTTGGCTGACGTTGGCTTGGGTACCCGCAGAACGATATTCGCCTAGGAGACGTCGTCGTCAGCTCTCCAGCCAACGGCAAAGGCGGCGTGTTCCCATACGACATGGGAAAGGTAATTCAGGGCCAAGGCTTCCAGCAAAATGGGTTCCTAAATAAGCCCCCGACATTTCTCTCAACGGCTGTGAGCGGCCTCAAGTCACAGTACGCCGCCGACGGCCATCAGATTGTCGAAACCATCGAGCAGATTCTCGCGCAAAAGAAAAGGCTCAAAAAGACCCATAAGAGACCCGATCCGAGTACTGATAAGCTCTACATCAGCACCAAGGTCCACAGTGACCAAAAGAAAGGCTGTGAGGCCATCTGCGGTGACGGAGAGTGCGACCTCATCCAGCGGCCCGAGCGCGATGTGGAGGAGGGTGACGACAATCCGGCCATTTTCTACGGCCTCATCGCTTCGGCCGACAAGGTGATGAAGAATGCCTCCATTAGAGACCTCCTAGCGAAGGAGGAAGATGTGCTGTGTTTCGAAATGGAAGCGGCGGGCTTGATGAACCACTTTCCCTGCCTTGTGGTACGCGGTATGTCTTACCCCTCCCTGCCTCTCTTGACAATAGTCGCGCCTTTGACACACTTCGCTGATTATTCAACCACGCCACTAGGCATCTGCGATTATAGCGACTCGCACAAGAACAAGGCCTGGCAAGGCTACGCGGCCATGACAGCCGCCGCGTATACCAAGGACCTCCTGAAACGAATCCCGCCCAACAAGATTGAGGCCGAGAAGAAGATTAGCGAAGTTCTGTCCAGCGGTTAGTAGTGCTCATCTTGCCATAGTTACTAGGTCAAATATTAGGCCTCGTTTGGCTGATGCAGACCCTAACACCCGTTGTTCAAGTCAATCAAAACGTAATTCAACTGAGCCAAGATGTCAAGGCAATCGGATTTAAGATGGACAAAAAAGAAGACCAAGCTATCCTTGACTGGGTTGCCCCTGATGACCATGGCAGCCAGCATAGCCACCAGCTGAGAAGACGACACCCAGGAACCGGGCAGTGGCTTTTAGAGACGGAAGCATTCAAATTGTGGTTGGATGGTAAGAATGGCTCCCTATTTTGCCGCGGCATGCCCGGAGCAGGCAAGACCATCCTCACTGCTGTTGTGGTCAATGACCTCCTGGCGCGAAGGGGTGCCGACAATAACGACTCTACCATCGGTGTCGCATTCCTCTACTTAAGCTCCTCACAGAAGGAAGAGACGACACCCGAGGGTTTGCTTCTGAGTGTGTTGAGGCATCTCAGTCAGGGACTACCATCGTTGCCCGAGAGCGTCAGAACACTCCACCAAACTCACCAAGCCGCCAGGACCCGGCCGCTTCTTCGTGATATTGTCAGCTGTTTGAAGTCCATTGTCGACCAATACAATAGAACCTTCATCATCGTTGACGCCATCGACGAATGCCCCAACGATTGCTGGCCGAAGCTCTTGGAGACACTATTTCACCTACGAGATGCCCACGGAGCCAACCTTCTTGCAACCTCAAGACCCGATCACAAAATAGAGACCCGCTTCTCCAAAGACTCAGTTCTGGAAATCAACGCCAGTCCCGCTGACGTCAACCATTATCTGGAAGCACATATGTCGGACCTTCCTGGGTTCGTCAGCAGTCAGAATGACCTCCAACAAATGATCAAACAAGTCATAGTGAAAGCTGTTGGTGGCATGTTTCTTTTAGCGCAGCTCTACCTCAGGTATGTCCAGACCTCAGCCTTGGATACAACATTGATGTTCCTTTATTGCTGACACTTTCTTGTTTCACACACACAGTTCGCTAGTGAATAAGCAATCGCGACGAGAGATCGAGAGGGCCTTGGCGGATAAAAGCAAAACGTATGAAAAACTATATCGCGGCACCATAGACCGCATCGAGCGCTCCGACCAAGCTGAATTCGCCAAAAAGGCTTTGTCCTGGGTCGTGTGTGCCAGACGCCCCCTGACAAGACCGGAGCTCCTTCACGCCCTCGCCGTGGAACCGGGGGACACAAGTCTAGATGAGCACAATGTTCCTTACATTGATGGGGTTATGTCGGCTTGCGCCGGACTGTTGAGCTTTGACGAGGGAAGCGATGTCGTCCGCCTAATTCACCACACCGCCCAAGAGTACCTCGGGAATGGCACCGGAAACGCGACCGGCACCGGAAAGACGACACCTCTCCCAGGTGCTGAAGCGTACATCGCTAGCATATGTACTACATATCTTTGCTTCGACGAATTCGAGACGGGTTTCTGCGCCACAGACGCTGATCTCGAGGGTCGACTGTCGAAACACCCCCTCTACGGTTACGCAGCGCGGAACTGGGGGTATCACGCTCATAATGCCAGAATCTCGCCAAGTAACAATACGAGCCTTCACCGGCTCTTGATAAGTGCACCCAAGACCGAGGCCGCAGGACAGGCCATGATGGCCATCAAGGAGCAGAGTCCCTGGGCCGGTTACAGCCAGGAGGTTCCGAGAAAGACAACAGTCCTTCATCTCGCAGCACGATTCGGCGCGACAGACATCGCCACTGACCTCCTCGCCAACCATAGAATTCAAGGCTGCGATGTGAGAAACAGCCACGACCAAAGCCCGCTCATGTGGGCGGTAGTCTTCGGCAACCTAGACATAGCTCAGATGCTGCTCGACGCAGGTGCAGATCCCAACTCCAAAGACAAGGATGGCCGCACGCCGCTGTCCCTGGCCGCCGAGAACGGCTTCACGGCTATCATCGAAGCGTTGCTAAAGAACAACCGGCTGGACATGGGTGGTGATGCTCAGAAAGACACAGTGGGTCGCCTACCACTCTCCTGGGCAGCGCGCAATGGACACGTCGACGCTGTGAGGAAGTTGTTGGCACGTTCGGACCTCGAGGGAGGGCAGGCGGATAATCCTCTCTTATGGGCTATCCTGCAGGACAGCGAGGCCGTCGTGGAGGTCATCGTGGAGGCCGCCCTTGGCAACCAGGGCGCCGGGCCGGGCTGGCGCACGAGAATAGCCCCTAAGGCACTGTGTTGGGCGGCAGGGATCGGTCGGGTCCCGACATTCACCTACCTCCTGTCTACTCTCGGAGGTGACGTCAACTGCCGCGGCGATGAAGAAATGACTCCGCTCATGAAGGCAGTGTTCTACGGCCATGAGGAGATGGCCACGGTGTTGACCCTCCGTCTTGGCGCCGATCCTAGCCTGAGTGACCGGAGAGGCCGGACGGCCTTTTCCCTAGCGGCCGGATACGGTCACGGCTCCTTGGTTGGCCTATTCCTGCTTCACGCCGCCACCAAGATTGATCTCAATGGCGCAGAAAAGGATGGCCGGACCCCGCTGTCGCTGGCCGCGGGTAATGGCCACGTGACAATTGTTCAAACCCTGCTGGAGCTCGAGGGCGGCGTGGTGGACGTCGATGCGCGAGACAACGCGGACCAGACACCGCTGTTCTGGGCTGCCAGAAATGGACACAGCTCTATTGTGAGACGACTGGTGGAGACGGGTAAGGTGGACATTGACTTGGCCACCGTGTACCGCCAAACGGCGCTCTCAGAGGCCGTCAAGGGGTACCACGTCGCTACAGTCAAGGTGCTGACGGACTATGGCGCGGCCGATCTGGGAACCGAGCCAGCTTCTCCGGAGAGTGGCCGAAGCTACTTAACCCTCTCCACCGAAGGCCCTCTGGCTGGGGAGGGTGAGAGCGATGGTGACTCGGAAGAGGAAGCTTCTGAGACTGACTGGGGATACCAGTCGGATGAATATGAGTAAACGAAGTTACGAACCGTCATGTTGGCCTCCAGGTAAAAGCACCGTTAAGTTGATTCTTGTTCCCTCAAGGCATACATGCAACGCAATGGACCCAGGCGTATGAAAACTCAAGGGCGGTGGTTTGACGTCAGTCGGATTCAACACACCTTTGGCAGCTAGTAAATACGGAGGGCCTTGCCAAACCAACAGGGAAGCAAGTTTGAGGTTCGGCCACGAAATTACCAAGACTCAGTTAGTTACTCACGTGTAATTCCCGGACCTCCGGGCTTAAAATCACATCACTCATTCTTGTTGCCTTGGCTGGCCAATGAATGCACAAGAGCTCATCACGGTTCGTCTCCACTGGACATTGGCATTGCATTGGCATGCACGAAAGAGATGCAGGAACGAAACCTGATTTTCCCTCTTTCAACATCGCGTCGAGTCACACTATCAAAGTAAACATACCTATCCATGCCTTGCTCACTCCCACTCGCCGGCCAACGTTTTTGATCCCAAACGGTCTTCGTTTAAATACAGTTATTTTTATCACTCGCTTGAGTGCCATGTCGCTTACTCATTGGTTCGGGACAATCGGGACTGCGGATGCCAACCAATTCTTATACGAATACTCTTCATTAGTACTCGTTTGGTAGGCGCAGAAACGGCCGGTGGGGGCATTGATTCTGTTGGACAATGCTTAGTTTGTTAAGTCATTATGGACGGCCGTGACGGTGATGGCGTCGGGACCGGGGAAGCTGGGAATAGGGGCATCCATGTCAACAAAATCTCAACTTCCACTTCTCTTCCCTCCAGAAAGTCCACAGCGCCAAAGGCGGCCAAACTCGCCAATGCAGCCCGCCAGTGGTACCACCGAATCGCCATCGACCTCATCCTCCGCCGTAAGTCCCTTCCCCCGTCGAAGGACGGGCGGCGCATACCCCTGCGGCCAGACCGCGGTGAGCTGCTCATCGACGAAAGACGGGGGTATCCATACATCTCCAACTCCATCCGCACCTCACGCTACACCCTCTATGACTTTTTCCCGAAGCAGCTCTTCTTCCAATTTACGCGCTTGGCCAACTTTTACTTCCTCTGCGTCGGCATCCCGCAGACCATCCCCGGAGTTAGCACCACGGGCAATTTCACCACCATACTACCGCTGTTGTTTTTCGTCCTTCTCACCATTGCCAAGGAGGGCTACGATGACTGGCGGAGGCACCGCCTTGACAAAGTCGAGAATGCCAAGTTAACGACCATCTTGAGAGGTGGAAGGGTTGGTAGAAGCAGCAAGGGGTGGCGCTCGCTATTCGGCACCACACCAACAGACGAGCTCGGGGCCATTGAGCGGTGTGAAACGGTATCGTCTTTTGATTTAGGATTACAGTGGCGGGCGATCAAGTGGCAGGATCTTCAGGTTGGAGACGTCGTCAAGTTGGCGAGAGACGACGACGTCCCCGCCGACATTGTGCTCCTACATGCCGACGGCGAGGAGGGCCTGGCCTATGTCGAAACCATGGCCCTTGACGGCGAAACAAATCTCAAGAGCAAGCAGGTGTCGGTAACCTTAAAGGGGTGTAATTCCGTTGAGGGCCTCTGCAGTTGTGGAGCCGAGTTTGTCATCGAAGACCCCAACCCAGATTTGTATCGCTTCGACGGCCGAGTCACGGTAAACGGGGAAACGATGCCTCTGACTCTGAACGAGGTCGTGTACCGCGGCTGCACCATCCGCAACACTGCGAGCGTCATCGGCATGGTCATCAACACCGGAGAGGAAACCAAAATCCGACGGAACGCAAACCGCCATCCGAGCGCCAAAAAGCCTGCCCTCGAGCGAATGGCCAACATGATTGTCATCGCTCTCGTCCTCTATCTCATTGCTCTCGTTGCTGGTCTGTCAGGGGGCTACGTCCTCTGGCAACGGGCCTACGAGCGAGGTGCTTGGTACTTGACTGACATTCCGGTCCCTCTAGCGCACATCATCGTGGGCTATGCCATCCAGTTCAACAATGTCATCCCCCTGGCTCTGTACGTGAGTCTGGAGATTGTCAAGATTTGCCAAATGCTGCTGCTCAACTCGGACATCGAAATGTATGACGAGGTGTCGGATACCCCCGCACGATGCAACACCAACACCATTCTCGAGAATCTCGGCCAGGTCGGCTACTTGTTTTCGGATAAGACGGGGACGTTGACCGAAAATGTGATGAAGTTTCGCAAGTTGAGCGTGGCGGGCACTGCTTGGCTACACGAGATGGATCTTACTAAAAGTCAAGACTCGTTGGATATCAGCGGGGGCCAAGACGGTGATCCCGATCCGGAGGACCTGGAGTCGAAACCCGAGCTGGCTGATCCCCCCTCCAGCTGTTCCAGGCTTTCAGGATTCTTATCTCCCCCAACGCCGAACCGCCCTCTTACGAGCCACCGGTCCTCGTCTCAGTGGCGGTCAACCGGCCGACCTGACCATGTACAACCAGATCTCACCACATCGGATCTTCTCAAGTACATTCAGCTACGCCCCAATTCTGTCTTTTCGAGGCGTGCCACCCAATACATCTTAGCCATGGCACTCTGCCATACCTGCCTACCAGAAACAAAGGACGGAAAGGTCGACTTCCAGGCGGCGTCCCCTGATGAGCTGGCGCTTGTGAGAGCGGCTCGGGACCTCGGCTTTTTGGTAATTCAGCGGACCACGCAAGCCGTAACTCTCCGAATAACTACTGGTGATAGTGATACAAACCGCACCTACCAAATCCTCGATGTGCTCGAGTTCAGCAGCAAACGCAAGCGCATGTCGATCATCGTACGCTGCCCAGACGGAAGGATATGGCTCCTGGTGAAGGGCGCCGACTCGGCTATTCTTCCACGCCTGAGAATGGCCGACTTGGCGACGCAAAAGGCCAAGGAACTACGCGAAAGCATCGACTTTGAACACCAGATGTTGCGCAAAAGCGAGGCTCAGGAGCCACGCAACAGCTTTGGTGGGCGGCCCAGCCTCACCATCAAACGTAGCCTCGCCCTCGGCCGGCAGGGGTCCTTGGCCGTCCCTGGAAGCACGTCACTAGATATTAGCAGAAGCAAGTCGTTCGAGGTTGCTCATCTCGATCCTCTTGCCCGTCTCCGCTCTCGTCCTTCACTCAACGCTCGCACAACATCGCTTGATGCTCGCCGGACCCCGAGCAAGATGTCATCGACAGAGGCGGAGGCAGTGCCGAGCAAGTTTGCGTTTCTCGAGGACCCATCCCTCTCGGATGATGCCGCCATCTTCACCCGCTGCTTCAGGCAGATCGACGACTTTGCTACTGAAGGACTCCGAACGCTTTTATTTGCCCACAGGTTCCTCAGTGAACAAGAGTACAACAGCTGGAAGAAGTTGTACCGCGACGCCGAGACCAGCTTAGTGGATCGTCAAGACCGAATTGAAGCCACCGGAGATATGATTGAGCAGTCTCTGGACCTCATTGGCGCATCCGGCATCGAGGATCAACTTCAGCCCGGCGTTGCCGACACCATAGATCGGCTCCGGCGTGCAAACATCAAGATCTGGATGCTTACCGGGGACAAGCGGGAAACGGCCATCAACATCGCCCACTCGGCGCGCATCTGCTTGCCGGGGTCTGACCTATTCGTGTTGGATGCTGCCAAGGGTGGACTGGAAGGCCAGATCCTGACCATCATGGAAGACCTCCAGATCCAAACCGAAACGAACGCCTCCGGCACCCCAGGCCACACAGTGATCGTCATTGACGGCCACACCCTTGCCGCGCTCGAAGAACCGACCTCCACCACCGCCAAAACCGCCTTCTACCGCCTCATCCTCAGCATCGACTCCGTAATCTGCTGCCGCGCCTCTCCCGCTCAAAAGGCCCTCCTCGTCCACGCCGTCCGCAACGCCTCCACCAGTACTTCCACCACCACCGCCACCACGACAACCCCAACAACCACCAACCCCCCCCTCCTCCACCGCCTCCTCCCCCCCTGGCCCTCCCCCACCCGCCCCACAACCCCCCTAACCCTCGCCATCGGCGACGGCGCCAACGACCTAGCCATGCTGTCGGCGGCGCACGTCGGGGTGGGCATCTCGGGCCGCGAGGGCCTGCAGGCGGCGCGGGTGGCGGACTACGCGGTCGCGCAGTTCCGCTTCCTCGCGCGCCTGCTGCTGGTGCACGGCCGCTGGAACTACGCGCGCACCGCCCGCTTCGTGCTCGCCACCTTCTGGAAGGAGATGCTGTTCTACCTGCCGACCGCGCTGTTTCAGCGCTGGGTCGGGTATACGGGGACTAGTTTGTATGAGATGTGGAGTTTGACGGCGTTGAATACGCTGTTTACGAGTCTGTGTGTTATTGTGCCGGCTGTGTGGGAGCAGCAGTTGAAGGCGGAGACGTTGTTGGCCGTGCCGGAGTTGTATGTGTTTGGGCAGAGGAATGGCGGGTTGGATGTGGGTATGTATCTGTGGTGGATGGGGGCGGCCGCGGCGGAGGGGGTGTTGGTGTGGTTTTTGTGCTGGGCTGTGTATGGTGGGATGGGGCCGGTGAGGGATGGCGGGTTGTTTGCGCTGGGGGATTTGGTGTTTTCGGTCATGATTGTGTGGACCAACTTGAAGCTGCTGTGAGCATTACCCCTTTCCCAACCCCCCCTACTAAGTGGTGGGATGCCTAAACTAGCGAAAACGGCTAACTGATCGGTGCAGCATCCTGGACACGCACTACAAAAACGACATTGTTGTCTACTCGTTCATCATCACTGTCGCCGGCTGGTGGGTGTGGCAGGTATTTCTAGCCGGCGCGTACGCCCCAGGCGTGTGGCCGTACGCGGTCAAAAACGGTTTCTTCTCGTCGTTTGGGCCGGACCCGGCGTGGTGGGTGGCGCTGTTCGGTGCGCTTGGTGTTCTTGCTTGCATGGAACTGGCTTATAAGTCGGTCAAGCGCAATCTTGTCGTGGCGGGGTTTTGGAAGCTTGGCTGGAAGTGGCTGAGGTGGTCGACATGGAGGGCAGCTTTCTGGTCGTCGTCACCTGCTGGCGCTGGCGCCGGGTGGTCGGAGGAGGGGACAAAAGGGAGTGTGGAGGAGTGGGATGTAGAGTTGTGGCAGGTAATGGAGCAGGATCCGGCTATTAGGGGCACGCTGTGTAGGATGAGCAAGTTTGGATACGGAGAAGAAGACAAAGCGGAAGAGGATAGATCTAGGGAGGATACTAGCTAATATGTCGCAGTGTATAGTCTTTTTTTTGGTTTTCGCAGAACAACGGTAGCTCAGATAATACCCCTAAGGAAGAATGCTTTGCAAGATGCTCTTTGGTCCACGTTGGTTTGATCACGCCGTTCCTGTTGCCCCAGTCAACCGTCCCGACGTACCTTTTGTGAGGTTGACTCGTCAGCGTCGCCGTGCTGAGAAAGTTCCTGAGAATGTTACCCTAATTAAGCAGGGTGTCGGGTAGAACTTATTTGGCGGGTGAATATTAACCCCAGTCGTATAATCCTACATGATTAGTGAACAGCGGCGTCTTACCTCATCATCCCTTGAGTCTTTTCGAGCTTTGCAATCAATTTCCGGTTTTGCATCACAACATACGTAGGCAATAATTATAAAAGTCACAACGCACCACATAACTAGGTTCGGGTTTCGTTGAAGAGAACAAACACACACAAAATACAGAAACGTTTGGGCCATAAGGTCCTTTCCACCAATTTGAGTGCTTCCGAACGGCACGTATTATTTCGAACAAAGTTTATCAAACCATTCATCCCATCACACCGTTCACTCGAAGGAACAAGCCATGGCAACCTCAGACGACAAGTTTCCCGTTGCCGGCCTCGCCCGTGACGGCTGGTCAACAGAGGATGAAGCCACAGCAACTTGCTTCTGCGGAGCAGTCCAACTGGTCTTCGTAAGTAATGATCATCGGCTTTCCCGGACCGCCAAACAAAACCTCCGTCGCTATTAACACTAGCCCACCTAGCCCATCCAAGCCCCCGGCCTCCTCAACCGACACGTCTGCCACTGCAGCGACTGCCGCAAGATTAGCAGCGGCCTGTACATGTCTAACATCGTCGTGTCGGACGCGCACCTCCGACACGTGCGGGGGCGCGACGAGCTCAAGACCTTTGCGCAGTCGACGACGATCCGGTCGGGGGGGCTCATGACCAACTATTTCTGTGGGCAGTGCGGCACGCTCATGTACCGCGTCGGGGAGAAGTTCCCGGGTGTGTCGATCTTGCGTACCGGGACGGTTGATGATTTCTCGTTGGCGGAGACGAAGCTGCGGCCGCAGGTGGAACAGTTTATCGAGAACCGGGCGGCGTGGCAGAGGCCGATAGAGGGGGTGCCACAGGTGGTGGGGATGTTTTCGGCTAAAGATCTCAAGGGTGCCGCACTGTGAGTGTAAGAGTGTTTGGGGAAGGAGGACGAACACGGTATCTATTTGGGCGTGGTGAGGAATAGGAAGTGAAGCCTTGAGGGCTCAAGGCGGCGTCGGGACCACCAGTGGCTTCCAGAGCGGGTTGTATTATCAATAACTGCAGGTATACGGAAATTTTTATCGTGCAGGCGAACAAAATATCTGCACAGATTGTTCAGTGCCGTCGTTGAAGATACGTTGTGTAGGCGCGCTCGCACCGTCGAAAGCCTCCCTCCTTCCTCCTCTCCCCAACTTTAGAATTCCTTCCATGTCCCATCCAGGTGCCGTTGTTTAGGTTCTACTTCCTCCTGACGCACCCTTAGCGCTAGCTCACTATAACAGCATTGTGGGAGGAAGGCCCGAAGGCGTGTTTGGTGTGTCTTAGCTCGCTTATTCCTCCAATAAAATCCGGGCCTTGTCCGTGCCGTCACCTCCGTTCTCTTGACCACCGCGCTTTTCGAGACTTCGACCCATCCATATTCACAGTTTAACAGGATACGGCATCTACTTAACTGGCAGAATGGCACAAGGCCTGACCCTCCACTTTGGCAATCTGGGACCCGAATTGCTCGACAAGATCTTTTTAAAACTTGATACGATCCGCGACCTCGCCAGCTTCGTTCTCACTGCGCGCTTCGTGTACCACCGCTTCGACGTACAGCAGCGAACCATTCTCTTCCGCGTCCTGCAAAATGAGTTGGGTCCTGCATTGACCGATGCCAGGTTCCTGTTTGTGTTTCCCTATTCGAACCCAGAAGACAAGGTGCGATACTACGACTGGATCCGTATTATGGCCGGCGTGTACCGGGAGATGCTAGATGGTGATACCGATCCTGGACTCCCTCCTCTAAAGGAGCTGACGGCGCTCTGCCGGACACTGCGCTACATCAACTTCATCACCAACATATACGAGACAGTACAGCTAGGGTGGTTCGACTTTTGCGGCGGCGGAAGCACTCCAGCTACAGCGCGCCTCTCGCACCAAGAGCGGCGCCGTGTAATTCGAGCCTTCTACCTCCGCCAAATTGTCAGCAATGCTTGGGCCTCGACAAGACGTCTGCCGCTATGGAGCGACCGGGACTCGGACGCCTTTGGCAATCCGAGGAGGGAGCAAGACGAGACTCTGGGCTTGTATTCCGCCTTTAAGCCCTGGGACCTGCAGTACGTCGACCATGCCAACATTTTCATTATGCGCCTATGCCGGGCGTTGGTGTGCCGCGCTCCCGAAGTAGTAGGGGAGGGAGCGCGCGAGATATCGCCCCGGCAGTTCGGCGACCTCCATGCGCACCTCGATCACCTCGTGCGGTACCTACAAGCATACCCGGGCGTCGCCAATGCAGTTGTCAGTGATATGCAATCGGGGATAGTGCACCCACGCGATGAGAGCTTACACAAGGAGTTTAAACGCCGGTATGAGCTGCTTCCTCTAACGTACCTCTGGCAAGAAAGTCGGGCAGAATCATTCCTGGACCCTATCGTTCGTAAGCAGGAGCAGGAGCAGCAACGCGATAGTTTAGAGATGGACTGCTATGTCAAGGCCGACCCCGGCCAACCCCCATTTGGCTGGTCGGATGCGTTACGGGGGCGCTATGTGGCCCAGTATGGATCAGGACTCTGTAGTATTCCCTGGCTTCCTCCATGGGAGGCTAGGGAAAAGGAGTGGGCCCATACCTCTCTCGTCGGCCGCTGGAGGCACTGTGGCTTTGCGCTCTGGGACCAGGAACGGGTCGAGGCGCTGAAGAGGCTGAAAAGATTCGAGGTTTTACAGACGGGATTTCTTCTAGACCGGTTATAATAGAGGGGCGATTGCCCCTGTCTCAAGATAGCCATCAGACCAATCGTTAGATATCGTCCACTGGTGCCCACACCCCTACAATGTATGATGCATTTCTGGGAAGGTTATCAGGGATCCGAGGCACGCGAACTCGGGACCCGCGCCGCCTAACAGATTACTACATACATCTTGTCGAGGACACACTAGGCCATGGGCATTATAACCGCTCACGTCATCTCTCCACTAAAGACGGGGGAAAAGAGGCGACGAAAACCATATTTCCGAGCACATCGGGTCGCACTACACAAGTCAGCAAACAAACGTAATCCTATTCGCTTCACGCTCTCGAGTGCGATGGGATTGTCTCTTGAGACTGCAAGCAAGTACCCTACCTAGGTCACCCTAAATTTAAAAACCCCCAAACCGACCGACCACCTTTCCGGCCAACTGATAATCAACCCAAAGTCCGCGGCCGGCTGGTCGGTATGTGTCGCATTTTGCTGAGGACCCGCAATCCAAAGAAAGGCAAACTTGACCGACGCAACGAACATGGGCTGGGCCGATGCATCTCGAACCCTCGACTCCACCCCCGATCGCCCCAAGCCAGCTCTGATGTCCCCGTACCTCGCCTCACCATAACTTTCTAAGCCTCTGCTATCAGTCTAAAATTAGTCAGTCTCATACCCTTTGTCTTATCTCTTTGCGCAGCACAAACAGAGGAAGACGGCGGAGACGGCGCCAGGCTGTGTAGTTTTAGTACGTTTTCGACCGAGACACGTAATCTCTCTCGCCAGCAAAATACTCATGATGTTTGCGACTTCAGGCGTGGGTGGTGGTGGGTTGATAGGATGCGATTCTGAAATCCCAACCAACAATTGGTCGGAACCACACTCGACTCCATCGGGTATGGTGTAGCGGTAACATCGTTGACTCTCACTGCTAAGCAGTGACTGCTCTCTCAACAGCCCCGGGTTCGACTCCCGGTATCCGAGTCTCAACTTTCTTTTTTCATTTTTGCTCATATGTACGTACGTACATACACACAACCCATGTCCAATGCTGCACAAACAAACGACGGATTTGGGAGTGTCCATGCCAGGCATGCCAGGCGCCCACTGTCAGGAAGGGCGTTCAAAAAGGCAAACTCCAGCCGAGCAATGCCCGCAACAATTTAAAGACGATGATCCAATGACGACGCATGGCTTGTTTCCTCGCAGCCCACGTCTCACAAGAGCATGGCCAAGCAAAAGCCAAGTCGAGGGCGAGCGTGGCCAAGCAAGCCTAGCGGACGGCAGGCGCAGCGTCACGTCAATCCGCCCCCATGTTCGTGCCCGTCATCCATGGATGTTCTGGCCCATGCATGCAAGGGCCAAATCGATGTCAAGTGGGGATCTGCGCTAATAAGCTTCCCTGAAGCAGCCCACTTTTAAGGCCAGGCCTGTGCAGGCCCGTCGGATGGGGACCGCCGAGGAGAAAGTCAGAAGTCAGAAGTCAGAAGACCAACCAACACCTAAGGGAGCCACAACAGCACAAGCTCACCCGCATGGACATTCCATTCCTTTCGACCCCAACAACCACCTACCCACCTACCTTAAGCACCTACCTACAGATTTACAGATTACATACCTTAACCACCTACCACTTGCAGACCAATTTATAATTTAGGGTCACGCACTAGTTAAAATCATTTCCACTCCTCCGCCATGTTGTGCCACTGCCCGCTGACCCCATGCGTCGAGCCCCCAAAAGCCACGGATTCGGATCCAGATTCAGGAGCATGTCCGGCAAGTTGGCCCCCACAATCCATTCTTATTCTGCTCGGGCACAGAATCACGGATCCATCCGGGCCTGGCCGGGTCTGCGGAGGTTGCGGCGCAGCAAACTGTCAATCCTCCAGCTGGTCGGGTCAAGCGGCGCCCCAGTCGTTGCAGTCTTGCAGATCACCTGCAGTGATCCCATCTGCCGGTGCCATCTCGTTCGACCCCTTCCCAACGCCCACCGCACCCCTGCTTGCGGCATGGCGCGTCCCTCGCTGTGGCTGGCTGCGTGCAAGTTGCATCCTCCATGCCTGGTCCCCGTGCAGCGCCGCTCTCAGGTTCCCTTTCCCACAACGGTAATCTGAGTGACCACCACCGCGCTAGATTGGACACAATGTCTCGGCCAGGTGTGCACGTTGGCCCGCCCGTGCCGCCAAACCAAGCAGGTCCGGGAATACTGGCTGAAATTGAACAATACCGGCCTGACCCTTCCCGAGCCGCATACCACATCACACCGCTGCGGGTGAGAAAACACAGCCATGCCAGTACTAGTAGCTCATATATACATCGTCACAGACTCTCGTAGCTCGTGCCGTAGGGCCCCCTTCCTCTCACCCTCCGCAACCAGACAAAACCTCACCAACCTCGCCGCCCACCATGGTTTCCGCTCCCCTTAGCACGCTTCTTCTAGGTACCTAACCTCCATAACCCCCCTTTCCATTCACATCCCTCCCTCCCGCTCCCCAACCCGTGACCATATATGCTCAACCAAACCAAACCAAATCAAACCAACTAACCCCGCAACCCCCCCCCCCTCCTTCCAGCAGCGCTCGCCGCCCCGCTCGCCATCCACGGGGCCCCAACCCCCACCCCGCTCACCACCTCCACCAACAACGACCTCACCGTCGACACCAACACCACGCTCGCCATCTCCCTCACCGTCACCCAACCCATCACCACCACCACCGCACTGGGCGGCGGCGTGCCCCTCCGCATCATGCCTCTCGGCGCCTCCATCACCTACGGCACCGCCTCCTCCGACGGCAACGGCTACCGCGCCGCCCTGCGCACCCGCATCGTCTCGGGGCCGGGCAACAAAGTCAACATGGTTGGCACGCGGCAAGCGGGCCAGATGCGCGACAGCGACGTGGAAGGGTGGCCCGGGTACCGCATCGAGGAGGTGCGCATGAAGGCCATGGCGGTGGGGTGCGTGCCAAGGTACAGGCCGAATGTGGTGCTGGTGAATGCGGGGACGAATGATGCCACGCAGAATTTTGATGTGGCCGGGGCCGGGGGCAGGATGGAGAGGTTGCTGAAGGAGCTGTGGGGGGCGTCGCCACGGGCGGTGGTCGTGCTGAGTACGTTGCTGGTGAATGGGAATGAGAGTGCGGAGAGGAATGTGAAGGCGATTAATGCGCAGTATGTGGAGGTGGCGAGGCGGTTGAGGGAGCAGGAGAAGAGGAGGCTGGTGTTAGTGGATATGCACGGCGCTGATGGGCCGACGGCCGGGGATCTGGTGGATGGGACGCACCCGAATGATGGGGGGTATAGGAAGATGGCGGATATTTGGTTCAAGGGGTTGGTGGCGGCGAGTGATGCCGGGTGGTTGCAGGCGCCGGAGCCGGTGGCGGGGGTGCCGGACGACGGGGAGGCGTAGCAGTGGGGGATCATGGGGGCTGCATTGTTAGGCGTTGTGTTGATGGGGGCAGCGATCTTGGATACGTATTTATTACGTTTGAATTAGACGTAGCGAAATTAGTTATTAATGTGGTTATGGAATCACTAGGTAGGTAGTTAGAAGCAGCACCATGGATATCTCGAAGCTCATGAAGGCAATAATAGAGGGAACCTGCCCGTTCCACGTGTCTTCAAAACAGCAACGGGTACGATAACTGGGAGATGGGTAAACATTGAACGATGACATACGAATGGACAGGAGTAGGCAAGTGCTCAGGGGTGAGGATGAGCATGAGGGTCCCTCCAATTTCGTCATCTCATGGCGCCGCCACATCAACGAGCACGTGGGCAGCCACTTGGCGAGGCCGTCAGATGCAGTCTCAACAGAGAGACGGAGTGAAGGAACAAAAGGGACAGAAAGAAATTGACTAGCAAATGAGCATTTCATCAGCTTACATCGGTAAGGCCGCAAAAGAAGTATTGTTACGCAACTTAGTTGGTGTTGTACCAAACAAACGTATGAGAATATTCATTTCATTCTCGGCTTTGATAACCCCGATCAAATTCATGTGATTTCCCCAACTCCAATCCGTACCCAAGTGACCCATCTCCATCATCCAGTCGTAAGGAGTGCCGGGTATCCGAATGCAACCTGTCCCAACCATGCCACGACCCCAACCCATCCCAACCCAATAGACAGCCGCACATTGAAATTTCTCGTTCATCTCTCCCTCATCCACTCCTCAAACCTCAAAAGCCATCCACCGCCTTCACCTCCCCACCAACCCACCACCCATCCCCCCCCGCCCTGCGCACCCGCCACCGCGCCTCCTCGGCCATGCGCGGCACCCCCAAATCCGCCACAGCCGGATCATCCCGCCAAAACAGATACAGCTCCCCAAGCTGGTCATACACCGCCTGCAGCGCCGGCCGTCGACAAACACACCGGATCACCCCCTCTCCCTCTCCACCACCACCAGCCCCTTCCCCAACCCTCCTCTCCTCCTCCTCCCCCTCATAACCATCCTCCTCCCCAAACCACCCATCCGAACTCGCATCAGAACCAGCTCTGCTCCTGGCAGGAGTGCTGCCGCCGCCGGTGGCCATGAGCGCGGGCACGCTGTGCAGGGTCCCGCACGTGCCGCAGCGCCAGGTGGTGGGCAGGCGCAGGGAGGATGGTGGGGGCGAGGGGAGGGGGGTGCCGTGGGGGAGGTGGGCGAGGAGGGCGGAGAGGGGTGGGGGCGGGATCGAGGCGGGCGGGAAGAGTAGCGGGGTGCGTTTGGTGGTGGTGGTGGTGGTGCCTGTGGTTGCGGTTGGGTTTAGGCTTGGGTTTGGGTTGGCGGTTGGGCTGGCTAGGGGGGGTGGTGGGTAGAGTGTTGTTGTGGTTGGCACGGTGGCTGTGGTTGTGATGGTGGTGATGGTTGTCATGTTGGATGTTGGATGTTGGATGTGGTCATACGGACAGGGAGGCGGCGAGGCAGGTGGTGTAACCTGGTTTTGGGGGCCGTCTGGGGCCGGTTTGGAGGCGGTGTTTTGGGGGCCGGATGAAATCAAATCAGTGGGAATTGCCGGTAGATGAGTGTAGGGAGAAGGAGACAGGAACGATCATCGGGTGAAAAGATTGTTCTATCAGTGCTCGGGGTACCGCGGGACGGTGGGACTTACATAGATCGGCATTATGTGGGGATGCCCTGATAAGGAAGGCAAAGCTCGGCGGCTGCTGAAAGCTGTCGGACTCCGAACCGGTGTGATCCAACTTCAACTCCGAAACTCGGCTATGATTGGAGGGAGCCTGTGGGTGTCCCCCGTTGAGCCTAAAAGAGTATATCTTCTGATAAGGCTATCATGATACTGCCCGATATTGAATGACGATGGCAGTTTAACCCGGGGATGATCATATTGTTACTGGCCTGCCTGAACTATTTCAGTGCTATACCCCCTACTATGTGAATGCTCATGAGAGTTCCGAGCATTAGGGACTGATTTTGGGTGCCGGTGCGGATCTTCCCCAGTTCCCCCGAAGGGTGTCATCCCTTGGGTGTTATCCCTTGCATGCAGACGCTCATTGGTCACGGCCGGTGATATTCCAACCTACGGCATCGCATCTCGGGCGTCGAGGGGGAGCAGGTAAGTGTCTTGCGCTACAAGCTCCTAACCTTTGTTCCTTCTAGGCTCACCGGACTCAATAAAGGGAGGACGTCTTGTGGAGAAGACCAAATCGGGAGTGAGGTGGCAGCCGGCCCCGCTGACCAGGTCGGCAAGTGGATCCGGCTTTCGGGCCATTCGGAGGTTTTCGGGAATGGGGAAGAGGAGAGTCTATTTTAACTCTCGACATCGTCGCAGTTTCTTGATAATTCGCTACTCTCCAAAAATGGGCAAAACGGGCAAAATGTGTATGACTACCATGCACCAAACACATTGGAAATAAAACCCATTGAGAGCGAGTGCCCATTGTCCGGCCGGAATTTCCGGACCGATGTGGACCGGTCGGTCCGGACAGGCCGATGCCGGGCCGGAGCCACCGAACTCCGTCGGCAACCAGACATTTAATCCCGCTCCACCCGCCATACCCAGACCAACTACTACATTTTCTCGCGCCGACCAGCTGTATCCATTCCGCTAATCAAACAATAAAGAAAATAGAAAATAACAATAACATTCTGCCCCGGACCATCAAGAGTTTGTTGTCCCAGTGACGCCCTGAACTCCATCTGTGACCGGCCGAGGAGGTCAAAGTGACGCCATAAACCCAATGGAATGGTTGCGAAACCCAACCAGCAGCTCTGAAGCACAGTCAGGGCGGATTACTCCAAACGTGGTCCAAGAACCTTCGCCGACCCCGGAGTCGGCAGCGAAGCAGTCTACTCTGCACCGTCAGCACTCACTCACCACTCCAGAGGGGATGGGGGGTAATCAGGTAATCAGACAATCAAGTAATGCAGGGTAAGCAAGCAACAGGAACCCCCCCCCCCCCCCCCCCCCAAAAAAAAAAAAAAACATACCGGATCATTCAGAATCGGAGTCGGCCGCCCCTCACCATCCCCTCCCACATCCACCACATCCACCCCAACCACCGAAGCCGCCGCAGTCTGAGCCTGAGCCGTAGCAGCTTGCACCCCAGCTCCACCAGCTCCCGCCCCGGCACCACCCGCTCCCTGAAGCGCGCTCACCACCTGGTTCACCCCGTTCGCCGCCGCCGCCCCGGCCGCCTCGCCACCGCCCTCAGCGCCACCCTCAGCACCCTCAGCCCCCTCAAAGGAGATGGCGCCATCACCGACGACCAGGGCGGGCGAGTAGGCGCCGAGGTTGATGTTGAGCGGGAGGGGGAGGGCGAGGGTTATGGTGAGGAGGAGGGTGAGTGTTAGGGCGAGGGGGGCTTTGGTGCGTGCGTGGGGGCGCATTTTGGTGGTGGGGTGATGGCTGGTCGGTAGTGGGTATTGGTGGTGTAGGTATTGGTGGTGGGTGAAGTGGTTTGAGAATTGGGGGGGGGGGGTATTAAAGAGGGGGTGTGTGTGGTAAACGTGGATGGGTGCCAGACCCGGGGGTAGAATGGAAAGAGAGAGGGCTGCTTTAGGGCGAGTCCAGCTCGGGAAGGCGGTAGGGCCTTCGGTGTGAGAAAATCGAACGATGGAGGAGGTGAGTTGGGAGTGAGGGCACGGATCGAACGGCATCGTACGACTGATGGAGGACTGTTTAGATATGAGAGATGGATAGGGAACGGTCTTCCTTTCGCCTACGGGTCCTGGGGCTCCTGAGACGAACCCCTTCAGAGCCCCTTGGGTACGCCATTCCAGAACAAGCACAAATCCATGCCGATACTAGCGTGAGCTTAAAACGACGAGGGTAAAGTTGCATCGCGGTTAGACTTGACATTAACTGTCGACTCCACGGCCTGGCCTAGACAACGACAGGTGATACACGCTTCTGCCATCCAAGACATCTTGGCAAGACAGACAAGCCTCTTGACCGCTGGCGAAGGAGGATACGCCAAGAGGGAAGGTCGTATTTATAGAGACATCTCGCCGATCGTGCCTGCGTTCAGGCGCATGGTGAGCCCAGAATCCCGGGGATGCGACATTTGTGATGCACCTCTAAAACGAGGATTCAGGTCTGTGCTGCCGGTTGCAAATGCCATTCAACCTGTATCTGCTACCTTAGTGGGAGATCTCGGCTGCAACTGCCCTTGGCAGCTGATGCTCAACTTGTGTTTCAGATGTGCATCGGGGTCCATGCAGCCCCCTGAGATAGCCAAAGTGCGTCGCAAATAACGAACAACAAGTAATTCTTACATCAGTTACCCTCTCTCCCGCCTCGGCGACGTGTCAAGCCGGCGAGGACGGGGATCCCATTTCTGTTGTGGTCGCCCACGCCTGACTATAACTAACACGGTCTTATACGTGTTGGGTATCGGAAAGAAAACGCAAACCGCCCGGAACCCTAATGCCACACACAAACACTGACTGCTCGTACATAACTTAACACATGCACCCGTCTAGCCAAGCTGAGCTCCTCATTCCTCGAACTCATCGCCACCGTTGTTGTCGCCGAACGGGTCAAACTCCTCCTCCTCATATGTGTCCTCCTGAAAGCCTTCCTCGCCGCCGAATTCGTTGTCGTCTTCCTGCTCCTCTTCCTCTTCCTCAGGAGGAGCAAGCGCCTTGGCGACCCTCTCTTGGGGAGTTTCCGTGGTGGCAGCCGGTGTCGGAGCCTGAACACCGTTGTCCCCCGGGCCGTCCTCGTCGTCGCTGCCGGTGTCGCTGCCGGCATCGCTCCCAGCGCTACTGGGAAGCGCGCTGCGGCTGCCCACCGAGCTGGCGCCGCCGTATGTGCTGCCAGGGCCCGTCTTGGAAAACTCAAAGAGGTTGCCCATGCGCGAGTAGTCGAGTTTCGTGCTGATAGCCCGTGTGCGCAGCATGTTCTGAGCGGCCTCGGTGGCGGAACCGGCGGGGGTCACCTGACCCTCACCGATGCGCGGCTTCCGAGCACGGCTCCGCTTTGCCTTTGGCGGGTTGTTTTGCAGCACCTTGGCTTCGAAGATCTTTTGCTGCACCTTGCGCATGTAGTCCTTGTTGTGGTTGGCCCAGATCATCTCCTTGAGTAGCACATCCCTCTCCGAGAGCTTGCAAAACATGACTTCCGGGTCATCCTTGAACTCGTCTTCGTGCACAATGGGATCGTCCGAAACAGTAGACTGTGGGGGAAGCCCGAGGACGGCTCCGTTAGTGGTGGGTTGAGTAACCGGTTCGGTGCTGTTTTCGGCGGGGGCGCCGCCGGCATTTGCCTCGGGCAGAGCAGGAGCCGGCGACGGCTGCGGCTGCGCGTGAACCGTGGTTTCTCGTTCTCTTCGCTGCTCGATGTCTCTCGTGACAAGGGCAGAAGCGCCAATCATGACAGGGTCGTTGAGATGGCCCTGCATCTCCTGTTCGAGGTTGTTCTCGTCGAGCTCCCATTCCTCGTCGATCCGTAAAGTCGGCTTCTCTGTCTTTTGGCTGCTCGCCTCGTCACCATTAACGGGGGCTTGGTTGCCGTTCTCCGGGACAGGCGCGGGCTCCCTCTGCTTGATCTTCATGTTCTCCATACCGGGTATCTGGATGCCTTGTGCTGCGGCCATGGCCATTTCACTGCTTGGGTCTACTTCCTCGGGCTCCTCGTCTTCCGAGTCGCCGAATTCATCTGCCAGGTCCTCGAGTTGGCCGTCAACCTCTGCTGTCGCGGCGTTGGCGATGGTCAGATCTTCCTGGGTAGGTTTGCGATAAGGGACGGCAAAGCCATCCTTGTCGACGCCTGGAGCAGGCATGTTTCCCGCCTGAGGTGCCGGCGGAGCGGACGGGGCCGAGGTCTGGGAGATCTCGGCGGACGCATCCCCCTCTTCAAGTGCTGGGTCGATAGGAATAGAAGGCACTTCGGGTTCGGTTGTTGTTGTTTTCTGCCGCTTTGCAGAGCCTTGCGGCCCCGATTCGTCCCCGGGTTGGCTGTCATCCTTGCTAGCCGGTGCCTTCCGCTTCCGAACTTTCTTGCCGTGCTTTTCCTGCCACTCTTTTGACTGCTTGTAGACAAACGGAGGATCATGTGACGCCTCCGGTAACGCTTTGGCCTCGTGGAAGTCACGGATTGTCATCTGCGCCGACGGCACGTTGGCAAATTCTTCCATACGCTCCTGCAGGGTGGTCATGGTGACCTTGGCGATGTAGACCACCTCCCTGACCGTGCGGCGGTAGTTGTGAGCCCGGGCAGCCATGATCAAGGCGGCACCGCAGATGCCAGCAGGCCGGCGGCCATGTGTGATGTTGTCGTGACGCATACGTTGGGCAATGCGGATGGCCGAGAGCGCTACTTTGTTGGTGTCATGTAGGAATTCCAGCTTGGTGGCAAAGCGGAAGATGAGATCCTCGATGATGATGGGTTTGGTGCCGTCTTTCATGTCGGGGAGGGCGGCGAGCAAGTCTTTGTAACTCCGGCCGAGCAAGAAGACATCGGTCTTGATGATGTCGGCCAAGTCGATCAACATGACCTTGTTGTTGTCCTCCTTTCGACAAACTGCGTAAACGCAGACGGCGGCCACCGTGTTCTTGCGGCGGCCCTGGATGAAGTTGCTGTTGGACGCAAACTTGTAGACCTGGAAGGCCTTCTCGGCCACAAGAGGGGCAATCTGGAGCTGGTGGGCGAACTGGTTCATGAGCTGCTTAGCCTCCCTGAGACTCCGCTCGCGAGCCTCGCTCGCACCAGCGCCAGCCACACGCCGGAAAGCAAGTCCGCCGGCTGTGGGGCGGATGCCGCCTTGGTCTGCAGCTAGGTAGCTCCCGTGGACAACGGCAGCGCCGTTTGAACTCTCGCCGAACGTGACTTCGGCCACGATGTTGCTCTCCCATACGACGCGGCCGCAGTTCTGGCAGGCTCCGTCACGGACGTCCGATTTGTCACACTGGGGGTTCTTGCACACTGAGCGCGCGGGTGTTGCTGCGGTAGGGGTGGTTGTGGATGGGGACGAGGCTACAGACTTTTCTCGGACGCGCTGCTCCTGGTCCATGATACGACGGATGGCGTTCGGTTTTCGCTTGGATTTGGCCTTGCCGGAGCCCCCGCCGGCCCTGATCATGGGTGCGGATGACATGGTAAGTGGTAGCGTTATGGATAGGCGGACAGGGTGTGATTGGTGTCCGTCATGTAAGTTGTGATGAAGCACTGAAAATAGTGTCAAGCAGTGGCAGTGGGCCTGTTGTCCCCCACCGCTGTCTTGGACGGTGCTCTGCTAATGACTCGATCGAGGCTGCTATCAATTTATTCGCAATCTCCAACAATGAAAGCTTCCCCAGAAAGTGATTCCCTTGATGGAAAAAGGGGTGTTATGCGATTGGTGAGAATGAGCCAAGGATTAAGATACTGACAACAGGCAAGATTCTCGATACCGGCCGATGGTGGGGTGTCGGAATTGTTGAAAGAAGAACTCGCGATTAGCCAAGCGGGGTGCGTCGGAACTACGAAAAAAGCCTTGACTTGGTAGATGAGTCAGCATGCAAGGGTCAGAGGGCACAGGTTCGACTCGATTGTCGTGCCCAACTTTTATGAAATCCGCAATTACCCCACGTGCTACGACGTCCTACCCCACGTGCCCACATCACGAACCACCCCGCATCACATTAAAGCCAAGCAAGAACCCGCTGTGTCCGTGTGCATTCCATCCATTTCCGTCGGTGACAGTCTACAACCTAAGTTAGGTAGTGTATGTTGAATAATTAATTCGAGCGGAAGTGGCCGGCAAAACTACGGCAGAGGACGGGTTTGCGGCCCGTATGCTGATACCAATGACACCTCACAAGGCCCCTCATGCTCAGCAAGTGCACTCCGCTTCAACATGAGCCTGGGCTGGCGGAGTTGCCGTAAATGGTCGTAGGATTGTGGAAACGGGATGGAGGTGGTCGGATGCCACATAGCTTTTGCCTAACACTATCCAACGCCATACGAGGTGGTATGAGGGGCGGTTCTCAATATAAAAAGCGCCGCCCCTCACTCGTTCCTCAACCATCTTCGCTGTGTCCCTTAAGCCTTCCAGAGATCTGAACTGCCTCTCCTCAAACAACAACTCCAACCAACATGGCTCCCACAGATACATTCACCATCACTGCCGGTCCGGGCACCGACATCTGGCGCAAGCCCCCAACAACCGATGTCTTCAACGGTAACACCTTCCAAGCCTCAGTTTCCAACTCCTACACTCCCACCATGACTCCCAACTCCACGCCCCCCTCTCCCTCTTTCAACACCCAACCCCAAAATCCCCCACCACCACAACCCAACAAACACAACCCCCTACTAACATCCATCCCCCTCCCTCACCTCAGCACCCACCGCCCTCCCGCCCGCAACAACCCCCCATCCGCAGCGCACCTCCGGCCCGCTCAGCGCCTTCCTCTCGGCGCGCCTCACCCTCAACTTCACGCCGCAGGAGCAATACGACCAGGGCGGCATCCTGCTCAGCCTGCGGCGGCGCGCAGACACCACCGACGCCAGCAACGCACCCCCAGCCAAATGGATCAAGGCCGGCATCGAGCTGTACAACGGCGCGGCGCGCGTGTCGACGGTGGCGTGCGATCGGTGGGCGGACTGGTCTGTGGCCGACCTGCCCCCGCCGGCCTCTTCTTCCAGCTCGGGTAAGGAGGAAGCGGGGGAGACCGGGTGGACGACGATCGTGGTGGAGAAGGACAAGGACGGGAACGGGACCGGGGTGTGGGTGTACCGGCTGGCCGAGGGCAGCGGGGAGAAGGTGCCGCTGCGGGAGATCTGCTGGGTGTTTGGGGAGGAGCCCGAGGCGTGGGAGGTCGAGGTGCACGCGATGGCGGCGAGGCCCGAGAAGGAGGCGCAGGGAGGGTTGACGGTGGAATTTAAGGGGTTGGAGGTCAAGTGGGCTTCTTAGGTAGTGGAGGTGCTTGGTTGGGTGGGGGAGGTTGGTTCACACATGTCACAGAGGGGAAAAGGGGACTTTTCTTTGAGGCGGCCGAATGTGTTTTCTTTTTTTTCGTCCCATTACCTAGCCCCTCAAACGGGCGGCGTAGAGCCTAGCGGGAACCGGCAGGTGGCTATCTAGCGTGCTGCTCACCCTCTAGGGGTGGCAGAAAGATATCCATCTCATACCCGTCCCAATGATAAAGCCCGAATTGTTCGTCAAGAAGTCAAAGTCGTCATCATCATCAGTCGTTACAAACGAGTGACCGCCCTGCTCTGCGCGGCGGAATATTGCAGGCAACCATGCAGTCCTTTTTTTTGACCGGGGGTATTGCAAAGCCCCCTTTTGTTTCCCTCTTTCAACCATGATCATCCGAATTGTCTTGTGTGTTTTTTTTTTGACAAAAAAAAGTGGGTGCGGCCGAGCGCGTTGGAGTGGTGTTGATGCGTGGCAGCGAGGGTTTGATTGAGTCCTCGCTACCATCTTGTTCAGTCTGAGTGGTGTGTGGTTCCGACTCCAGCCTTGCATGTTTCCAAAAACGCCAGGGAAAGACAGAAAAGCTGACAAGTCATCACCCGTTCGCGTCCCAAGAGAAGCCCAGCTTAAATAAGCAGACAGAGCAAGAAAAAGAACACAATTCATGGTTGTTGGAGGGAAATATGTCGAAGTGTGGTGGGTTAAAACGACGTGTTTGTGTCTTGTCGGTTATTAGACGTCGTCGAGTTTGGCGAGAAGCCCATATCCTCCTGGTCTGCGACCTCCTTTCCCCTCATGTCTTTGTATTTGGCGGCCCATTCCATGAGCGACGATGCCAATCAATCTGATGTAATTCAGAATACCAAAACGCCAGGGTTCCGTAAAATCCCAACCAGCCCAGTGTTCCCAGCAAAACAGAGAACTAAGAAGAACTGAGACACTAGAGGGGCAGCGAGCTGCGCGTGTCTTCCTTGCACATACTCACATCGTGTATCGGCATTAAGCCCCTCTCGCTCCGCAGATCTTGAAGCCAAAATTGGTCGGCCAACCTCATGAGAAGTGAAGATATTTCAGGTGGATGAAAGATCTTCCAAATGGTGTTCCAATCTGACGGAAGATGCGAGGAGTTTCGATGAGAAAAGACCCAAACGCCGGATGTTGAGAAGCCAACAAAGACACAACCCCTGATGAACCTGTTCCTCTATCCGATAAGAGTTCCCCCGTTTGCGCCCGAAGTGGAAAAAAAAAAACACTGGAAACCTGTTCGTTACGCGTTACGTGCAAGGAGCCCAGCCTCTCAGATGGTCTTCGGCGTCCGCACGTTGCTCGCGTCGATGACGTCGTCGAGGTGGTTGCACATGGCAACGAATAGGTCGAAAAAGAGCTTCCCGCTGCCCTCGCCGTACACGTCGCTGCCGGACTTCTCCATCTCGGCCTGCATGGTGCCGCTGCGCTTGAAGGTCTTGCGGCACCGGATAATGAGCGCCAGGTAATGAGCGCGCAGGCGGCTGTCCGAGTCGGGGGTGTTGGCGTAGCAGTATTGCGCGCTGCGGAGGATCGTGCCGACGTCGATGCCCGACTGCAATCCTTGCTTCCGCAGCGCCAGTTTCTTGAGCTCCTCCAGCCCATAGCGCTCCGCGGCGCAGTAGATTACCGTGTCGCGGAGCAGGTGCTGGCCGACGCTCGAGATGTACACGGTCGCCTCGACAGCCGAAGGGGTCTGGGGTGTTTGCCCTGCGCGACCACCTCCGATTTTCGGTGATTCGTGGATCGTCGGGGATGTTTGTGGTGTGGCCCGACGGGGGAGCGAATCCTCGAGTTCCCAAGAGTTGCGCTGCTTGTTGTGCTGCAGACGCGGGTAGTAGTCGCCTTTGTAGAGGTACTCGAGGATCGCGCTAAAGACCTCCGGCTCCTCGTCTGGGAGTGAGATCTTCCTATTCTGCGCATCGACGTAGTTGCTGCGCAAGACCTTGTCGAAAAAAGGTGCCTGACGCAGCACGTCTTCGTGCGCTGCAAACAGCCGCGCCTCCCTGCCCACCACGAGGGTGACGATGGGCGAGGGGGCGAGGGACTTGTCGGTGGGCCTCGCCTGCTCAGACTGCATGCGCGAGGTGTCCTCGCCTTTGAGCGACCGTTTTAGTTTCGACACTTTCTGCGGATCCCGCGTGGCACCCTTCCTCGTCAACCTCGCAGACTTGTCCACCCGGTGTTGCGAATCCATCGCCGCCGAGGCAGCCTCCCGTTGGGAGGTGCTGGCGTCGCGGCTTCGAAACGAGCGCTTGAACATGGTGGCGGTCTGCGGTTCGTGGGTGATGAGATATTCGTATCGGGGGATGACGAGGTTATTTCGTACGGGTGTTGAGTGCTGAGAGAACGCGGGATGGTGAAAATGGCGGCGGAAGGAGAGACTGTCGCCGCTATTTCCAGGGTGATAAGAGAGTGACGAAAAGAAGGAAGAAGCGGAGGAAAAAGGAGGGAAAAGAGTGATGCACAAAAAAAAGATTGACGGGTCCGGGCGGTGTTATCCCAACGAGAAACTCATGAGATAACTCCAGCTACAGCTTTGCGACCCTGTGGTTGTGTGATGGGGGGGGAGGGAGAAAAGAGAGAAAAGGCAAAGGAGTGGGGGGGTCGTTGATCTATTTAACTAACCCGGCATTTCGGCCGTGGTGGGGGGAGCTCAAGGGTCTGTGTGCCTGGCAAACACCCCAGATTGACAAGAAACAAGCAGGGCTCGGGAGGCGGGTTGCCTTAAACCCTGGCACCTGTTCATTGGACCACCCAGCTTGCGAGTGCTTCCAACCAGGGGAAGAGTTGACGTTTGCTTCAATTGCGATTGCCGGCGTCAGCGCCTCGTTTGCTCGGCCATTCACTTGGTCATGAACAGGTGTGCAAGCCAACTGTCGGGTAGCGCCCTGTTGAAAGCTTCGAGAACGAAGGCAAGGGCCCCATGCCAGATCCTCCCGCTTCGGTGTAATCGAAGGTCAAAAGTTGGGCGAGCCTCGGATGAAGTTCCGGTGAGGCCTCTGGCGGTCTGCCAGCATTTGGGCCGCATTTTGGTTCTCGAAAGGGGGATTGGTCAACATGGTTGCCAACGCAACGAATTAAGGTTGAGGTCGTCTTCCGACTTTCGGTTGGGCGGCGCTTCGAAGCAGCGTTTGCAGCAGCGTTTTGCCTCGAGCGGGGGGGCACGTGAACAATGGCCACCCATTGACAACAGTGCAAATGGCCTTCTTGCAGAGCACAGCCTCAGTTGACTCTTAGCCATTGGATACGCAGTGATGCGGACAGAAGGCAAGGAACATTCGGCCCTCGTCAATCGTAGATTGTTGCTCCATCTCAGTCAGGCGCCAAAAAGAGACATGGGGAATCGGGGATAAAGTCACCCCACAGGGCCAAAGTATGGGGCCGAGACAGGCCCCCCTTGCAGCGCTTGGAGATCGGGATCGCTTCACGTCAGGCACAAGCCACCACGTCACACCTCTTGCCCTACACTCTCCCGCCCTCGCCTGCTTATCTTCATCTCCAATTGTATCACCTGTCAGCGTCTGTCGTAGGTGATGATGAATACAGCTGATGAATGATGACTCAAAGGCTTAAACAAGAACAAAACTTTGACAAATAACGACAGCGTACATCCCCATCCTGGGTCTTTGCACAACCCCGATTTAGCGCCGATGAAAATAGCAACGTCGACGCGAAGACTTCAACATACGCACGCAAGGCCCCGTCATCTTTCCCGTTCAGCCACTTCCCACCTACATTCGCCAACCTTCTTCCCAGCTTAGTTTTCACACAGATGGGCAGCCAGCTAATGACGGACCCGCTAGCTCCCCCTTGCCGTCCGAATCGTGTATTCGGATGTATCTCTCCTCTTGGTCGACGTATCCCGTCAGTTTTTCTCTTAACGTAGTGAGGCCGTATAAAACGGCGAGCACTATGGGGCGGCGACCATTAGCCCTATTCCTCTTGCCATCCAGCAAACGATGTGTTGGACAAACGGTGACTCACTTGTTAATCCCATGGCCACAAATCCAACCTTAGACGACGCTGCGAGGTTGGTGTTCCCCATTTGCTTGAGATCCATCCAGAAAAAAGGGCAGTGTCCCGTTAAGGTATCGCCAATGTCAGCCAAGCCGAAATGGCCAAACAAAGTAAAAGGAGCGGCATGGCCTCCTTAGCGGGCGTTGTTAAGGCGGCAATGTCAAGTAACAGGTGTGTCCAACAAGCGAATCTCGGATGGTTGTCTAGCAGGAGAGGCAAGGTAGGCAACGAAGACTTCAAAGGCGGGGAAGAAAGGGACTCGATGGCTCAAGTGATGAACCCGTGGGAACGAGGGACTAGGTGAGGAAACTTGCGCTTTCGTGTGCCGCCAAAACGACTCGTAGCAGCAGCAGGAGGAATGCTGTGCGCCGGGACGGACTGCTTTTTATTGGGACGAGTAAATATATACCGGAACCGACCGTATACAATAAACATTGACCGGGAGCTCCCGTAATGAACCAGTGAGTCAAAATATTGCCCCCGGTTTCTCAGCGTCCCATCGCCCCAGCGGCGGTTTGGGCCACACGATGGCGTCGTTCGATCGAACCTTTGAGTGAGGTCAGGAACACTGATTTCCCAACGAAAGGATACAGGAAAGCATGTCCATCCCTGCTTTTGCAAAGCAAGAAGTATCCCTTAAGCCCAGTTTCTCGCGCTGCACCCCTTTGGCTAAAATCACGCTTGGTTATTTGGAGTCAACGCAAACTGATTGGGAGTTGCACTTTCTGGAAACCTGGAAGCGCAAAAGTAGGTATCTTCGTGGGGAAGTTGTTCCCCTGTGTTACCTTGGTACTGTAGTTGTCTTGGCTCAGTTTCCTGCATGGTCGCATCTAGGGAGCTTTCAGGTCCGATGCCCCACATTAACTCAAACACGTCCCAATCACCACTCGCCAATTCAACACCGTGGCCCATTGAGCGCCGCGCAGCACAACACCGTCACCTTCAGTCGACAGCTCCCAGGAGCCGCAACAACTTCGCACAGCAACCTCACGCGAAGTCTCCGACGGCTACCACGCCCCACAGTCCCAATATGCTATCCAGCCTTCAAAATCCGCGGCAAGCCGCCGCGCAGCTCATGAACTTTGGGCTGATTCTCTCCACAGCTTTTATGGTGTGTTCCTACTCTTGTCTCTAGCATCGCGCATCACGAGCGCCGGTCCTTCCGACTCTATGTATGCTGACTTTGTGGGATAGATGTGGAAAGGTCTTTCGGTCATCACAGACTCGCCCTCTCCGATCGTCGTCGTCCTCTCCGGTAGCATGGAACCCGCATTTCAACGCGGCGACTTGCTCCTCCTCTGGAACCGCAACCTCATGTCCGAAACCAACGTTGGCGAAATTGTCGTGTACAATGTGAAGGGGAAAGACATTCCAATTGTCCATCGGATAGTACGGAAATTTGGCGTTGGGTTAGTCGCTGTTGCGGGAGAGTTGCCACGCTCGTCGGGCATAGGCTAACACCACCTTCTAGGCCAGACGCAAAACTTCTCACCAAGGGCGACAACAACGCGGCCGACGACACCGAACTCTACGCCCGTGGCCAAGATTATCTAGACAGGAAAGATATTGTCGGGTAAGGCGATACTCCCGAACCCGCGACGACATACCGAAGCTAACACTGGGAAATAGGAGCGTTGTCGGGTACATGCCATTCGTGGGGTATGTGACTATCATGCTCTCGGAGCATCCGTGGATGAAGACGGCCATGCTAGGTATCATGGGGTTAGTCGTTGTTTTGCAGCGGGAGTAGTACCGACAGTCTGCCAACCACAGATGCCCGAGCTCACACTGCATTCCACCACACACGAAAAATCACCTGGGGCGCGTGGTTTCATGACCTCAGGGCCCCCTTCGTTGCCATCACCCATCATGACATCCCTCCCGCAAGATGTCCTTCGGTTCGTACCGGGGGTTGTCATTTCTTGTTTGTGACTCGCCTCTGCAAGGAACTTGTGTGTGGGACGGTTGCCTTCCCGTTCAAAGCCCCTTTCGCCGAACGTCCCCCGCCCTGCCCATTCTCGCCGAGAGGCCACTTCTATTCTTCAAGAACGGACCTTCCAATATTGGTCTTTGATTCTCCATCCTCTCTTTGACCATGGCGAGTCTCGCATCTCGGCAGTGGGCACATCGCATCGTCGTATTTGCCTTCAAATGAACACCAAGCAACAGGGGTTCGTGATGTCTTGGCAATCGGCCTTCCCGCTTTCGCTTTTCCCCGTCCAATGCCAAGACCGGCTAAGGAGGCAGCGATGGCCGTTGGGGTCTATTTTTGAGGGTCAAGGATCTAGAGCAATCTTAAAAACAACACCATCGCCACCATCCACTGCTTGTCGCGTTTCTCCATCACTTTCGTTCTTTTGCCGTTGTCACTCGTTTGGACTTTGGTTTCGCAATCGCACTCGTTTTTTTGACATTTTCCCCGACGTTTCGGACCGCTCGTTTTACATGTGATCTAAGGATACCCACCTATTATCGACTTTTCCAGGACGTTTAAGTGAGGACAGGGCGAAAATGGCGGGCGACGACAGCTCGGCCACCGAGCCGAAGGCCGGAGAGTCGAGTAGGGTTCCGGAGGATGCTCAAACTGAGGACGGGGGGGATCAACGGCAATCCGAACGTGGCGCCCAGCAACAGACCGAAACGCAACCATCGCCCCCGTTACCGCCGAGGCCTTTGCCCGCCGCGCACCAGGAACTATTGAAACACCAACCAGTTCTTCCTCCACCTCATAGCGCTCATTTTGCCCATTTACCGCCGGTTGAACAGCCCTCTGACTCTGTCAGACCTGAGCGCCCCTTCTATCCCCGCTGGCACAAGACAAAATTGGCATTGCTTGTTCTCTCCTTACTGGTTTCCGCCGTCATATTTGGCGTTGGCATAGCCCTCGGCGTCCACAACGCCCCGTATTATCGGCCCGGCTATGACACGGCCCCAGTGGACTACGAGCTGGGAATCTCCGGCACGGCGGTATGTTGGATCTATCTTTTCTGTTCGCCGCATGCGAGGCTAACCAACAACACAGGCCGGTCTTGCGGTTGTGGTTACCGTCGTCGAGTTCCTGAAAACCATGTTTTCTCCCCTACGGCAGGGCATGCATCCGGGCGCACTCGTCGCTTTCCACCTCATCATCTGGTTGATGGCCGTCGTGGCCGTCGTCATGACCGCGCTGTTCGGAGCGTATTCCTACGCCGACGACTGGTACAGCTACTCAGGCTCCGACAGCTCGACTCTGTGGGCTCAGACCCAAGTCTACGAGCAAGTGCTGCTGGGGTTCGATTGCGCACTCCTGTTTATTCACTTCATCCTGTTCATTGGCGCCTGTGTCGAGACAAACCGGGTTGAGAGGGCGAACAAGAAGGTGGTCGTGGTGAGGGTGCCGGTCCCCGTCGGTGCGCAGTACCCGGGAGGCGGAGGTCAATATACCGTCTACGGACCGCCAGGCGCCTACCCAGCGCCGTTCCCGGCCGCGCAGATGGCGCAAGTACCACCGCAGGCGAGTGGTGGGACTGGCCCTGTCCTTCCTCAACCGGCCGCCTTGTATGTGGGATACTATGCGCCTACGCCCCAGAACGGGCCGCCCCAGCGGCAGAGCAACCACGGACCGATCCAAGGATACTATACACCGGCCCCGGGCCCCGCAGGAGCCCTCCCTCAACAACAGCCCAGGGTCGCGGCGCCCCCGGCACCAGGGCCAAGTTCCAGTTAAGCAGGAGTCTTTGTTCCTTTCGTCACGGACGGGTAAAGGCTGCCGGACCTAACTTGGAACCTGGCCTGATTTTGGGGCGGACTTCGATTTGCAAAGTTAGCCAGAATATAAATCTCGAGACGACTGTACGGGGCGACGGGCATGATGGCGTTGTTATAGACCAGGGCATATGTTGCGTCTTATGTAAACTCTAATGTAATTACGACAACGTTGAAGCGGCGAGCAATTTTGGGTCGTCAATATCAGACTACGATGTCGTTCGTGTCCAACAACAAGAGAGCCCAAAACCGGGGACTTCTGAATCGAGGCGGGCTGTCGATCGAGGTGACAGTTAAGCAGTCAAAAGCCAGTGTAAAGCCTCATGAAGGCTTGGTCGTGAGTGAGTGCCTCAACCGGCCAACCTCTAAATTAAAAGTCAACCACCAATCTCACAAAAGCGGCTTTCGCGGTTTTCTTACGGCAGCTCTTTCACATGCGCAACCTTTCCCTTTCTCTTCAAAATCGCCGAGGAACAGACAGGGTTGCATTTCCCCAGGTCTTGACATGGGATCTTCCCCAACCCAGACCTCCAATCCCGCGAATCAAGCAACGGTGCCTGCTGGCCCGCCCATCCACCCAGGCCGATCCCTTCGCCAGGTCCACTCACCTCAACACCATCTTCAAGATCGGGTACATTCAGCCAGGGCCACTCCAGCCCACCATCCCGAGTAGACCTTCCCCATCGGGAAACAATCCAAGTAGATCCCATCACCGGCATGAATTCGGCTGGGAAAGGCTCACAACGCGTCGTCAATTTCACCCGGAGGGCATGGAGCTTACACTCGGACCTGGCTGGGAGGTTGTATCCTCCTGCATGTGCGGGGATGAGGGATCGTACAGCGTGCTGAGCTCCCATGCTTGGCTACCTCGGCGAAGGGAGATTTGAGAGGGAGTATGCATAATGCTTGTGAAAGACGGCGGTGGTCGGATCCTCTATAAGAGAGGATGAAGATCACTTCCTCTCAGTCTCAGGGGCTTCATCACTCAACACTCTCAACACCCTCAGCACGAATCCGACCAAACACCCGACCACCACCACCCCAACAACCTAACAACAACAACAACAACAACAACAACAACAACAACAACAACAACAACAACAACAACAACAACAACAACAACAACAACAACAACAACAACAACAACAACAACAACAACAACAACAACAACAACAACAACAACCCCTTCCCCAAAGCAAACCCGCCAAAACCAAAACGACAACATGAAACTCACCACCCTCCTCCCCACCCTCACCATCCTCCTCCACCCCACCCTCGCCGCCACCACCACCTCCACCCCCCCATCCATCGTCGACGCCCTCACCACCGTCAACCACACCACCACCAAACTCGGCAGCGCCGTCACCTCCTGGCACGGCACGCTCCTGGGCACGGTCCCCATCCTAGCCGAGAGCACGGCGCTGCTGGTGCAAGTCAAGCAGGGCGCGGACGCGGCCGAAGCCAGCGCGCCGCTGGACGTGCCTGGCGCGCTGGCGGTGGCGACGGCGGCGGGCGCGCTGGTCAAGTCGGTGAACGCCACGCTGGCGGCGATCGTGGATGCGAAGCCGAGGTTTGAGAGGTTGTTGCTGGCGCCGCTGATTGCGGTGGACTTGGGCTTGCAGAGGAGGGCGACGGCCGAGATGAGTGAGAAGGTGATTGCGAAGGTGCCGGAAGCGTTGAGGGAGCTGGCGAGGGGGTTGGTCAAGCCGATTGATGAGAGCTTTGGGGTGGCGGTCGAGGCTTATCGGTTGTTGTGAGGGGGGTGGTTGTAGTGGGAGGTGGTGGGTTGGGTGTGGCTGGTGTTGGTTGTTGACTTGCGTGTGTTGTTGGGGCTGGGATGCTTTCACATTCATGTCGATGCAACACCTCCCTTGTCGATCGATACAAGACGGTCATGCTCATTCTCAAGGCTAGGATATACGCCAGCGCCCCTCTTCACTGGTCTTAGACACTCGGTCTTCACTGTTGGCAGTTGTCATTTTCCCTCTCGATCACGTTTATCCCGAAGTAAGATTGAAGGCGGAGAGTACAATCACACTTCAAGCCAAATGATATGCGTCAGAGTGCCTGCTCATTGCTAGATGCTATCCTGTCTATAAAAGTCCCTCCTCCTCAACCAAATCTCTCCCTCGCGTTAAAAAAAGGAATGGTACTGAACTCCGGCGCGCTCGAAGACAGTTTTAGAAAAAAGAAACACCTCTCAACCGCCCACCATAGCGGCCATCACCACCTCCCCCCAACCGCCGGCCTAAAACGACCGCTCTACGAGCAGCGGTAAGAGTTGTACTTGCCCTTGTCGGTGCAGCGGCCGTCAGTGGAGAGCGGGTCCTCAATGCCGTTGCAGTCCTTGCCGGTGAAGACTAAAAAACACCCACACGGTCAGCCTCTGCACATCCGGTCTCAAGAAAGTTGCGAGCGGGGCCATATCACGTACCTCTGGGGTTCAGCATGCCGCCGGTGTTCCAGAAGAAGGCGGCGGTGGCGTCGTCGAGGTTGTAGCACCGGCCCGAGACGGGGGCGGCGTGGAAGAGGATGTTCTTGTCGGTTTGGCTGCGCGCACAGAAGCTTGTTAGAAGGTGTCTCTGTTTCCATGAAGTGCGAAAGAGTAGGGGCTGGAAGTAGGGCTTACCAGTCCTCCAGAGAGGGGTACTGGTTCAGCTTGGGCTTGTCGGCGAGCGAGAAGGGCACAAGAGCGGCGGCAACGACGAGGAGGATCTGGGACTTCATCTTGAATGTGTTGTTTGGTTGTTGTTGTTGTTGTTTGTGTGGTTGTTTATGGTGTTGATTTGGAGTGGAAGGCTGATGATGAGCTGTTGAAATGATGGAATGTGATGTTGAACTGTCGAGATAGACTGGATAGGGAGGAAGAAGAGGGTTCTTTTATACAGCCGTGGCCCATCTCAAGGATGAACATAACTTTTTCCAACGCCTATCATCACGTAGAGAGGCGCCATCGCCGCATCTCGCATTTCCCTCTCCAACATCGTCTTACACTAGTATCCAGGGCTACGGGTTCCCAGCCTCATGGCCATTTAGTCAGACTCTCCGGCGGGAGGAAGTGATACTCCCCACCACGACGACTCGGTTAGCTTCGTAGGTGTAGGTTTGGTGGTGTTGTTGGCGGCCTTGCTCGGGTTGGCTACTGGTATGCCTAGTTCATCATAGGCACTCATGCGGCCCGGCGGCCGGACTCGAGGCGGCCGGCCTTTTAGAGTGTGGGCGGCGCCGAGGCGAGAAGTGCGAAATAAGGTTAGTGGTAGCCTTCGGCGTTTTTTTGCAAGTTCCCGCCATTGATGAGACTGATGCCTCCATCACGAAACATGGCGCATTGGTAAGATTTGCTACTCGCTTAACCGCCTAACTAACTAGCTCCCGACGGCAACTTGTTCTGGGAGTCCGAGTCATCGTTTCGTTATTTGTTGCGCGCGCAAAACACAGCGGGTGACCCTTCGGTCGTCGAAGCTGACAAGCCCGCGGTTAGCTGCCAGCGCGGCCGGCGTCTTGATGAACAAGAAGACAATGCCTCGATCTAGATGTCTTTGACTATCTGTCGCCATGTTTCAACGCAGGCCAGAGCCAAAGGCTCGGACTTCGTGTAGGGCCATCGCACACCGACAGATGGGTGCCTAGTTTAGCGAATATCAACACCAATTCCCAATCAGTGAAGGCAGGTCTGGTGACCATTGCAGGAGCGAATAAAGGGTCGAGTTTGTGATGCGCGCTGGTCAAAGTGGGCTGTTGGGCACCAGGAACATGACATTTTGGGTTGGCATGGGAGGGGGAAGAAAGGTGGGGGTAAAGGCACTTGGGTCAAATGATAATAAAGAGGTACCCAGGGCAACCTTTGAGATTGCAGTGGCCCTTTTCAGGGCGTTGGTCTTTTGGAATTTACGTGCAGCCTTTTTGGGGACATGGCCGACGTGAGCATCGTCAAGTCATCAAACCCGGCTCCACGCCCGAAGAGAACGGGCGATCTCCGTCCGGGCCCGGCGATACGTGTGGCCGGCGACTCGGGCTAAGGCGCGCCCGGTGGGGAGAAAAAGGACTTGGGCCAGCAACAAAGGACCGGGAGGAAGACTTCAATACTGCAAAGGAACGTGGTCTTTTATTGTTTTGTTAAAACCTCCAAAAACGTCAACCTAACTTCTAACTCAAATCACCCGCAGGAAAGATTCACACAAGATTGTCGTCTCCTCAGCGCATAAGCACACGCACCAGAGAACACGCATCGTTTTGGTGTTGAAAAGGGCAAGACAAAATGTCGGCTCAGCCCGTGGGCGCAGAGATTCACGGGCGGGAGACGGGGGTGGGCAGGGGGGATTTTCACTGGGGCGGATGAGATGCGACGCCGCCTAGTCCTCCTCGTCGCTGCCGGCAGCAACGGCTTTTGAATCGGCCTTGCCGACGGCAGGAGCCGCGACCTTACCGACGCCCTTTGTAGGCACCTCCTCTTCCTCGACGTCATCTTCCTCCTCGTCGTCCTCTTCGCCTTCAGCTTCCTCATCTTCTTCGTCTTCCTCATCAAACTCTTGGTCTTCCTCGCCCTCGGCCACTTTGCCCTCTCCGTGGCCGTTCGCGGCGGTGCCGTTCTTGTGAGCCGCTTCGACGACCGGGGCCGTCTTTAGCTTCTTCTTAGGCGGAGCTTGCTCTTGGACAAGTGTTAGCCAGGCATGCACGGTTTTGAGGACGGCGCATCGGGGAGGAGGTGTTCGGATGGGATTGATGAATCCGACGGACTCGGCCGGCTTCTTTCTTGAGGGTAGGCGGCGGGGGGCGGGGTGAGGGTCAAGCTAACCAAAAAGCTTACCTGGGACAGCATTCTCCTCGTTCTCCTCGTTGCCCTCGGCACCTTCGCCTTCCTCGCTATACTCTTCTTCTTCCTCGTCTTCCTCGTCGTCGAGCTCATCTTCATCTTCATCCTCTACATACCTGGGTACTCGTTAGCGATTTGTGCTCGGCTGTGTGTGACGGGTTCAAGCGAGATGCTTGCCAGGCGCGCAGAGCACGCCATCCCAACATTGCCGATAGAGCCGGCGGGAACAAGTTGAGCGCACAGCTTGCGCCGCGAGGCGCCAGCAAGCTAGCGGATTCCCAAATGCCCCGGTTGTTGTCGCAATCATCCATATAGGGGACACAGAGACACCGCGTGTGTTTTGGGGAAGCTAGGGGATGGCTTACTCTTCCTCCTCCTCGTCGCCGCTGGGGAGCGAGACGAGCTCTTCCTCCTCTTCTTGCTTTCTCTTGCGGCCCGTCATTATCGGAAATCGGCTCAAACGACGTCAATTGCTAAGAGAATGGGTGTTTGATGACGCAGAACGGCAGGGTTGGATGGGGAGATGGGCGGGATCGCGCTGGGATGGGAGGAGGGAGAAGAAGAGGAAGGCTACGAGGAAGGCGGTTTTCCGGGGGCGTGGGACGGGCAAAGGCTGGGAGCTCTGGCGAAGCGGTACGTACCCGGGCACCGCTTCGCCCAAACCGCATTGCGCGCCGCAGAGCTGCTGCGGGGAACGGGGGACGGGGAGCGGGGAGCCAGCGACCTGAGCTGAGCATGGATGGCTCGAGCGTGGGAGCTGTTGGTTGCGACAGGGCCGCAGGGGCGAGGGGTATGGAAACCTCGCGCCTCAGGCAGAAATCCACCGTCCACTCCGAAGGAAGCGACAGAGCGCAGTGCGAAGTCGGCGACACACCCTGGTTACTGTGCAGCCACCGCAGTTATTCACGACTCTCACGAGTATCTCTTCGCACCTTGGCAAAATTCAGAGAAAGGAGCGCTTGGGATCCGTACCCTCGCGTTCTTTGAACTGCATTGCATGATGGTGGGTTCTCAGTTCAGTTCTGGTTGGATTGTTGTGGCCTGAGGTTTAACTAATTCGCCATCTGTCATTGGAAATGACCAAGGCAGCTCGGTGGGTCACTTCTTATCAATCGCATCACATCCAGCAAGTGCGTTCCGCCGTGTGTGTGGTTGTTTTCATTGCACATTCTACATTCTTAGCAGCCCAATCTTCCCTTCTTTTGGTCTCATACCGTTTTCTGCCGTGCTTTGCGGATTCGGCTCAAATTAGCCATCCTCGAGTTTGGCGGGAAGGGGTAGTCAAACTCGGCGTCGGCCTCCCACGGCTCCAGAGGAAGACCACCCAAGCCGACCCGGTCTATCCATCCCGGGAGCACCACGCTCTCGAGCGCCTCGATTGCCTTACCCATGTACCATGTCCCAGCATTCGGCTTTGCCCATGCTTCTATTCGCTGCATCGCGACGCGTAGTTCCCTGACGGTGTCCTGGACCGGCGGGAAGGTGACGAAGGTCAAGTTTGAGGTTTCCCACGCATCATCCCACTCAAGATACCACCAAGCGGATTGGGCGTCATCGAGGGAGCGGACATGCTCCTGCAATTCCTTCTGGAGCGCGCAGGCGCGTAGCATCTTTGAGGCCATGTTGGCCAGCATCCAAGACTGCGGCCTCAGCCCTAGACGGAGAGAGTGGAAGACATGGAGCGCATGATCGAACGTCTCCATGCGGCGCTCGATGCCGTCCTTGGAGAAGTAGCTGGCTATGCGCTCACGCAGCGACATCCCCCCGCGTTCCGCGACGGCTGCTTCGACCCGGTCCCTCACCCCCTCGGCTAGAGCCTGCACGTACGACAAGAACGACTCCACATCACACAGAGCGTCCCAGGTGCCCGCCACGGAGCTGTAATCGGTCGCGTCCTCGTCACCAGTCATATAGTGGCGAATTTTGGTTGTGTGGTTGCCGCTGCACCGTCCCTCCACGATGGCACGCAGCATGTCGTCCGCATCGTCGTGTCGGCACAGCCCGTGAGGCCCCCGGCCCCAGCCCCTGCCTTTCATACCGAGCGCCACGCTATGCTTCAACAGCGTACCGTGGATTGGCCTCAGCTGCGACAGCGCATCAGGCGACAGTGGGAGGCTCGAGAGGAGCTTGGGAAGGGCCTGCTGCCGGCCCCCGTCGTAGTCGAGTAGTTCTTGAAAGGTTGGGACCCGAGACCCAATCGTCAACGTGGAAGAGCTATCGGCGCTCTCGTTTTGGGCCGCGGCTTTGGCTGCCATCACTTTGGCAACACCCTCAAACCACGCCATCATTCTCGTATGCTGGGTTTCGAGTGGCCAGGAGGTGGACCGTGAATGCACACTGCCCCACGAACGCCTAGCAATAACCAGGAACTTGCGCCCATTCCAATTGCGGAGGGCAAACAAGGGAGCCCTCAAGGACGGGTACTCTGGGTACCCTCGGCCTAGCCCAACGGCTAGTAGATCTGTGGCCGCGTGAAGCAGTACCGGCCACAGAGAATCCAACATCTGCAACGTGATGGTCACGTTCAGAGAGTCAACCAGGAAGGGCGCGCTTTCCGCCGACAAGCGTGTGCCGTTCTCGCCGCCCTCTCGATAAAACGTAGTTTGTGAGAGCCAGGAAGCGACGTTGATCTGAACGAGGCCAGGTGCGTCGAGCGCGGGGGTTACGTTGAGGTCGCGGTGGGGAATGTTGATGGCGTCGGACGCGTTGGCGTACAGTTCGGAAACCAGCGCCAGGTCGGCGAGCGGAAACGGCTTCGCCCGGATGCTGATGTTCTCTGGGCGCAGCCTCGAGACGGCATCGGGCGGGAGAGTGGGCAGAAAAGTGGCATAAAGGGCAGCCAGGAAGCCGGCGGCAAAAACCCCAACAACAATAACAAACTATCGACCTGCACACTCCCTGATGGCATCCCGATATATGCCCCGGGCTTGGCCTCGCTCTCGGAGCTCGGGCTGGCTACCGAGCCCGTCTGCGGTTGCGGGGGGGTTGCTGGGCCCGGTGTTATTAGAACCAGGGCTGGGGGGCCGGATGGGAACGTGGTCATGGCGGCTGGATGGGTGGTTAGTTGCTATGCTTGCTGTCTCGGCGGTGGGGTTATGGCTGTGACTGCTGCGGTTGCGATGGCGACGGCGATAGAGCTGGTCTGGGGTGGCGGAATACATAGCAGAGCCAGGAAGGGTTTTTGAGTGCTGGTACGGGTCAGGAAGGGCGGGCTGTTGTCGTCATATGGAGGCAGAGAATGGTTTAGCAGCATGTCTTGCTTCCGGCCAAGCAGAAGAAGGGATGTGTGAATGGGAGTGAAAAGCTAGACAGACCTTCGAAATTGCTGAGGCGTCCCCTCATGAGAAAAGTGGATATGAGGCAAGCACATGGACAAAGACATACGTCGTCAATCAGTAAATCGGCTCGCCCTAGTACCCGGATCCGGCAACAAACATGTCACACTTGGCAGCATGCCGCATGGCTCGCGGCGGCCGATGCATACCTAATATGGGATACATCATAGTTGTAGGAAGACACATTACTTACAAGCCGGTTACTTAAGTGGAAGAGAATTTATTACAGCTCAGAAAATGAGAAAAGAACGCTCTCTAGCTCTACGATGACATTCCGTACTCGCTCCGTCCCCGTCCTTGACCCCGACCTCCCGCTCCCGGCTTCCGCCAGCTCAACTCCGGTATTTTACATGTTCCTGCTCAAGGAAACCTTCGATCATCCGAGTCCCATTCCTTAGCCAATGTCGCCACCTCCTCTAAAGCAGACAGGAGTCCGGCCTTGTCAACCTTCCCCTTTAAGCGGCGGTTAATATCGCCGAGCGTGTGCCCTGTAGGTTTGCCCATGCTTCCTGTGTCTTCATGAACTCCGTCAAATCCTCAAAACCCTTTTTTTTGGTTCACTAACGATAGATGAATCAAGCTTTCCGTCGCACGGGCCGTGTGTAGTTTTGCGATGAAGGATGCCACCTCAGGGTGGTCCAGGGAGATCGGCCTCGCCTGCTCCTCCTGCGCCTCGCTACTCGCCGGCATTAATCTGGCAGCGTCGGCGTCGAGGCGCATGTGGAGGTTCCTGACGGCTTTCTCAAAGTAAAGTTCAGAGCGTCGATGTCTAAAAGCTCAATGCGAACTTTGTCGATATTTTCCCTAGACCGAGAGTAGGCCGATGGGATATTCTCAAGGAATACGAGAAGTGACGTATCGTGCGCTGAAGTATCCCTCTTGCTTGTGCTAGGTCGAATTTCTCTTCGGGTCCTGACCCTTCGTTCTTCGTGGGGTTACTCCCCTGACTGCCGAGCCCACCGACGACAGTGTTGGTAATACTCAAAACGTAATCAAATCGACCGCGCATGTGACTGAGCTCTCCGGACAACCTTCCCGTGACATCCCGCCTCGTTTTTCTGGCCTCTGCTAAAACACGACCTCATTTCTTCTGGGAATAGGGGCTGCCATCTACACCGTCGGGGCCTAAGTTGGAAAATACAACACTCGCAACCGGGGCGGCGCCGGGTGCGGACGCAGCAGACGACAATTCGGCAACAGCTGACCACAATTGAGCGACGGCTGGACACACTGAGGGCGCCTTTTCCCATATCGCGGCGGTGGGCGTCGATGGTGTGGACGTGGAGAAGTGGAGGGAATGGCCGATGGAAATGCAGAGAACGGCGCACAGTACGGCCTGCCAGGGAGATAGCCTAGAGACTTGGTGGCGAAGCCAGCGAAAAGCAGCCGTGAAGGCTGTGGCCATCGCTCGAAGCATCGTTGCGGCTGTGTGAATGTTGTACATACTGCGAGGCGTTGAGTCGCCTATGGGGTGGGTAGGGTAGATCGAAAGCGATTGTAACAGTGCTCGATCTTGCCGCATTGCCCGAGGTCTATGGCAGATTGAATAAAAAGAATGAAAATACGTTCCGAAATCGTATATATAGGAAAATCATGAATGGCATCAAGTCGGCGGGAGGGCATGTCCTTTGTTGACGGAGGGCTTCCAACAAAGCGAGTATACTGGCCACCCAAGCACCAGGACAATGGCAAGTTAACGTCCTAGACCCTGTTACAAATCATCATAGAGTTCCCTAGATTATAGCCCCGGGGGACACGGCAAACAGAAGCTGAATCGTGAAGCCGCAGGGGAAAGCGTTCGTTCCGACTTAGGAAGGACAGGTTAGGCGACCTGATAGCTGAAGGACTTAGCATATTTCGCGAACACTGGCGTATTTGGTTCCCAGCTCGCGAAACTGCCCTGCTGCTGTTAGAGATTCCTGCAGTCCAGATCTGGGAGGTTCTTTGCACTGTTGATGTTCGCTTTTTGGTGTTTATTACTTGCTGCCACTTCTATTTTGATAAGACAGTATGTGTATCAGATAACTAGCCCGCTGAGAAGAAGATGGCCTAGAACTTTATCGACTATGTGGATTGGCTGTATGTTTGTGGGTGTAGTGGTGTGTCAGTAGTCTAGCTCGTTCACTTAGAGAACGTTTGTGCTTTGCTCGTTTAACTCAAATTTGATCTGCCAATAACTATGTACTACCTTGCCTTAATTGAATGATTTTGCCGCCTTTGACGGAGACTTGGGATCAGCTGCGGGTGCTGGCCAAGAAAAAAACGCAACAGAATACACGGACAGGCATTGTTGCTGCAGTCGGTGCTGGCTGACAAAGCGGGTGGTGTTTGTTGGAGGAACCTAACCTTGAAGATGGAGCTTGCGGGAGCTGAGCCGCGGAAGCAGAGCCGCGGAAGCAAGGGGATGGTGGCCGGGCTGCAACGCTGCAACGCTGTAACGCTGCAACGCTTGCCAAGGCTCAAGTGCTTGCAAACCGAAATGCTCCATTTCAATTCTGGAAAATTTCATCGAATCTTCCCCAACAGGAGGACTGGGGGGAGCAAGGGGCACCTTGGGGTCGCTAGAGCCTGTTGCCTAAACGAGACTAGCTGAACCCGGGTGCCATGGAAGTGATCCGGAAGCTTCGCTGACAAGCTGGAGCCGTCGGTCAGTCATTCGATCTGACGAAGAGTCAAAGACCGTAATTACGAAATACCTACAGGAGAGGCAAGTAGGTATGGATGTATGTACATACAGACCTACGTTAGGCATGCGAGGCACCTTGGTCGCCAGGTCAGCTGCGAGGTTTTCTGGCTTTTGGCAATTCCGGAGGGGAAGAAAGATCCCTCCCGCCAATCGCTGTGCGATGCTCTTGTTTTTGCCCCTGAAGCTGGCAGATTTCCGGGTCCAAGCTGCGTCTGGGCAACTCCGGTCGTTTGGGTTGTTGCTTTTGATCCGCAAAATTGTGCTTCTAGCCAATGGTGCGTTGTGTCATTGTTCACGAGAATTGCTTCAATTCGTTCAAGTCACAGCCGTCAGAGAGAGAAGCAATCAGAGGCAGGTGCAACTGACACAGGTGGGATGTGACTTGGTTCCCGAGTTTGCCTGCTCCAACCTTTAAAGGAATTTGAAGTGCAAACACACCATCGGCTGGGTTTTTAGAATCTCCCTCACTCCCTCAACACTCGCATCACCGCAGAGCAACGGCCAAGAACAACCCGGCCCTCCCAAGTCGCTGAAGCCAAGCACCTCCTCATCCGAGAAGGCAACCCCCGCAACTCGACGATTCCGTTCCCCTGAGGCCTGTCCCCGTGCTGCGTGAAGTGTGCTGACAGCCAACAAGCGGCAGTTCGCCCGCACCGCTGCATCGGCACAGACACGGTCGCCCGCGTCCCGGTGCAACCAACCAGGAGGCCTGTGTCGGGCGTGCAGCAATTTATCTTGCTGCAAGGGCATCCGATTGCTCCAGCATCCGATGCAAATGCCCACTGAGCTTGGACGCTGAGAAAAGAAAAGTCATCCGGGCGGGATACCGACAATGGCGACGCCGAATTTCTCGGCAATCATTATTTGAGACGAGCAGTTTCGTCCCGTTTCCCGTGAATTATCGTCCTGTTGTTTGGTGCTGGATCCCGAATTCCCGACTTCCCTTTCTCTGGTATGCTACCCGAAATCACGTTCGCGGGCTGCGACTAGGATCCCAGGTCAACCCCGGCACTAAATCCCAACGCTCCATCGCTGCGCTGGGACCTGCATCCGGGCCTGGCTGGACTCATTTGGGCGATCGGACCTCGCGACGGAGAAAAACAATAATAAAATCAGGCGCCGCCCGATGATATTTTCACCGGTCCTCCGCCCGTTCCGTTGGCCCGTCTCCTCTCGCAACGGCCCCGGCAATGTTGGACCATCACGACCCGACCGACGACGCTGCTGGCGGCGGAGTGGGCTATCCCGCCGAGCAGTATCAACCGCCAAACCCAAGACGCGGCGGACCGGGGCCGTATGCACCACCGCCGCCTAGGTTGCAGTCAAGGCCGCAGTGGCCGACCGCCGGACCCTGGCCGAAACACGATGACGCTCATGCCGCAGATGCGTTCGAGTATCCTCCCCAGCACCGACCTTTCCGCCTGCAAAACCCCCCTCCCGGCCCAATGCGTCCTCCAGGCTCGCGCAGGCCGACCCTCGAGTTGAAATCCAACGTACATGTGCCTCCAGACCTCGCCTCCGCTCGCAGCGATTCGTTCTTCTACAGCTATAGGCCGGCGAGACCTTGCCCGAGTCCGACCCCGACCATCTCGCATTACCAACCCGTCCACAGAACGAGGGCCGAGTCGACACCCATGCAACGACCGCCCCGAAGCGCGTTCCCGGGCTTGTCGTCTAATCCGTACATCCCAGAGTCGCCCGAGGTAGAGACCTCGCCCACCGAAATGCGGAAGTTTCCACTTCTTCCCCGTCAGAATGAGCAAATAGCCCGCCAGCCTCCAGCCCCGAATCTTGAGTCGCCCGTCGAGAGCCGGCAGACGACGCCAATCGAACCTAATATGGTGGTGGAAAATTTCTCTCGACCGCGGAAAACCAGCGTCAGATCGCAGCAATCAGACGGCGCCTTGTCGCGGCGCATGGTGGCACACCGGTTCCATGCCGAGCCGTCACTGTTGGATCAGCCGCAGCCGCAGCCGCAGCCGCCAACCAGCAACCCACAAGGACCAACGAGTTTCAGTTCGGCCGCAAACCCGTGGCCGAGAACCCGTCGGCTTTCTGGCTCTTCGTCCCAGTCATCGAGCACCTTCTCCTCGATCCCGCCCCGTCCCAGTAACGACGGCCTCAACAGTGCACCGAGGAACGATTACTCAAGGCACCCGAATGCAGGTATCATCGCCCCGACACCCGTTTTCCCGAGGCCACCACAGGCCCACCACAACCCCGGCAGCCCTTTTCAGACACACCTCCGCGAGATCCCCCCATGGCTAGCGGCCGGTGACGAGCTTCGATCCAGTTTTCGGTCGCAGTTCACTTCTTCTACGGCACAGGGCACCCTTTTTACCGCAAATGGGACCGAGAGGAACAGCGTTTTAACCAAGGCGAGCAGCGTCACGGAGCAATCCATTATTAACGGATATGCACGGAGGAGTTGGCGAGCGAATTCTGTGGATGACGGCCCGAGCTTGGAGGACGTGATGGGCATGTACGAAAGAGGCTTCAACGACTCGGATATCGAGAGCCTCCGTCGCAGCATGAGGTTTACCGAAGACGACGACATCCCCGAGACCGATCCCAACTTTGAGGTGCCGGCAATAGAAAGTTCGCGGCCGGTCAGCCGCCATTCTGACGCGAGCGGGTTGCGGGCGAAGATGCTGGAAGCGATGAGCGACAGTCTGCCAGCTTCCGAACCACTTTCGATACCCGAATCGGGCACCTCAACGGCGAGGCAGTCGAGGACCCGACGATCGCTGTTGCCGAGCTCGTTACCGAACGAGATCGGCCTAGGCCTTGCGAGCGAACAGGCCCAGAAACGGGACAAGGCGGAGTCGGATGGTACCGTAGAGAAACACGACTCTGCCAAGTTGTTAGATGGCAACGAAGATTCGGTAATCCCTCAGGAAGTGATTACCAAGCCGCGCACACCAACTTCGCCAGTATCGCCAGCGCAGACACACTCCCCGAACGACGACTTGCCTTCACCCCACACCAGCACGCCAGCAGCCATCTCTCACCTTCCGCGGGAACCACCAGAAGAGCCGGGCAGCCGTGATCGGTACGGGTTTCGAAAAGCCAGTGCTAATGTTAGTCGTCAGGAATATGATGCCTGGGACAGCACATATAGCGAGTACCTAGCTCGGAGACGCAAGAAGTGGATTGCATTCCTCAAAGACAACTCTCTGATGACGGACCGGCCAAACCGATTCCCTACGCATAGTGCAAAGACGAAGCGCTTCATCCGGAAAGGAATCCCGCCTGATTGGAGGGGCGCGGCTTGGTTCTACTACGCTGGAGGGCCCGCTATTTTGAGTAAGCACCGTGGGGTTTATGACCAGCTGGTGCAGCGAGCGGGCCTGAACCCGAGCGGCCCAGGTGCGATGCCTGGCCAAACCGGCGAGGTGAAATCTTTGATTGTCGAGGATATCGAGAAGGATCTTTACCGGACATTTCCTGATAACGTGCGGTTCAAACCGCCACCACCACCGGTTGGGGAGGATACCCCTCAACCGACCACGTCCACGTCACCGCCGGCCATTGAGCCCGAGATTATCGGCTCGCTTCGGCGCGTCTTACATGCCTTTGCGCTTTACAACCCGCGCATCGGATACTGCCAGTCCCTGAACTTTCTCGCAGGGCTGCTGCTCCTGTTTGTCGAGACTGAGGAACAGGCCTTCTGGTTGTTGAACATCATAACCCGAGTCTATCTGCCAGGGACGCACGAAATGAGTCTCGAGGGGTCCAAAGTTGACTTGGGCGTCCTAATGGTTGCGTTGAAAGATTCCATGCCAGGTGTGTGGAAGCAGATCGGTGGCGACGAGCTCGAGGCGGGCAAAAAGAACAGAGGACGGCGGGGCAACAAGTCAGGGCATGGCGGCAACCCCGGCAGCATCAGCGACCCCAACCGCCTCCCCGCCATAACGCTCTGCATGACGGCTTGGTTCATGTCCTGCTTCATCGGCACCCTCCCCATCGAAGCCGTGCTCCGCGTCTGGGATGTGTTCTTCTACGAAGGCTCGCGCACACTGTTCCGTATCGCCCTGACCATTTTCAAGCTCGGCGAGCGCGAGATCAAGGCGGTGCAGGACCCGATGGAGATGTTCGGCGTCGTGCAGACCTTCCCGCGCCGCCTGGTCGACTGCAACCTGCTCATGGAGACGTGCTACAAGCGGCGCAACGGCATCGGCCACCTCAGCCAGGAGTCGGTCGAAGAGAAGCGGCAGGAGCGCCGAGAAGGCATCCGCCGGTGGAAGACGGAACAGGAGGCCGCCGCCAGCGACAGCAACAGCCCGCGGCCGTCGACGAGGCACCGGTTCGGCGCGGCGGCGCTGGGGCTGGACCTGGCGGCCGATCTCGACGAGGTGCGCCGCAAGGCCACGCTGTTCGGGCGGCGGAAGGATCGCGAGCAGGACCGCGCTGCCGAGGTGGCTTAGCGTGCGCCGAGGCCTCTGTCCACCGTGCCCCGGGATCGTTGACGCGCCTCGACTCACACTCATCTACCTATTTCTTTTTGCTCTTCTTTCCCCTTTGTTACAAGGCTCGCGTCGGGGACGCTTTCACTTCTTTTCGCTGTCACCAGACCCTCGTCCTTGGCCCCGCTCCTTTTACTGGACAACGACATGTAAGATTGCCCGGGCTGCGGCGATTGGGAGGGGCTGGTGAATGCTTCGTGTAATTTTTTAATGTGTTTTATTATTCCCGGAATGGGTCCCCTGTCTAGCGAGCTTCTCATCATCTGGTAGCGTTCTTATGGGCATTGGCATGGCATGGCATGGCATTGGGAGATAGGCACTGGTCTTCTTGCCGGAGGAGAGGGGAAAAGAAAAGGCTACTACTTACTTGAAAGATTTTCTATGTGTGGAAAGGGGGGGCTGTAACTGGATACAAGATATCGGGGGTCGAAAATGGGTGACATCGCAGCACCGTAGATGACGGCGACAGGTCATGGTAGATGAGCAATCAAACAAGCTATACCCTTTGCCAGGATTGTCTCATAGTTATGCCCTTTTCTGGTGTTGTTTTATGCCTCTCTGCCTGTGTATGTGCTGCGGACACTCTGCATGGCATTTTGTGAATGAATATGGCGGATGGGAAAAACAAGGAGCAGCGATTGTGTGGTCGTGAAAACAGCAAAAGACATTATTCAATTCCATGTTAAATATCCGCTGCACTGTCAATAAACTCATCGACTTGCTATGCCCTGAGTCTAGTGGCATGGTTGGCAAGGCAGAGTCGGCAGTTTCCTCCCTCCGCCACTTTCACCAATTACATAGCTACGCTGGCTACCCACAGCAACAGGAACCACTTTCCTCCTTAGCTTCAACGCATGCCCCGTGTCCGAGGGGGTGGAAGACTCCTGGTACGCTTTCTGGTCGGCCTTGCTCTCCGTGTATCCCCCGCCACCCCGCACTTCTCCGCAAGGTCCGCAGGCCCAAAGGGAGCATCATAGACAAGATAACCACCCGAATTATCAGCTGCCACACCAACGCAACCAACTGGACGAAGCCGAGCACCACCACGCAATATGCAGCACCAAAGCCTCTCTACGGCCCCACACTCCCACTCCCACTGCCCCCCGACCCAGCAGCACCAGCAGCAGCAGCAGCAGCAGCAGCACCGGCAGCCCCCTTCTTATCATCCCCCCCTTCCGCCCCAGCCGCCGCCGCCGCCGCATCAAACCTCACGGGCCCCTTCGCATAGCGCAGGACATACGCGCGGGCATTCTTATCAAACTCCTTCCTGTCGCTCCGAAACTCGTCCGCGATCCTCGCCTCGAGGGGATCATCCGGCAGGGGCTCGACCAGCAGGGCGCGCACAGCCTCCAGCACGCCGGCGAGGCGCGTCGAGGGCTTCCAGTTCTCGGCCTTGAGCGGGCCCAGGCAGATGCTGCCGAGGTTGTCGTTGGTGACGTTAGGGTGGTAGATGCGGGTGGCGAAGGTGACGGTGGGCGCGCGGAAGGGGTAGTCCAGCGGCAGGGCCACGACCAGCCCGAACTTGCCGCCCGCGTACACGGTGCCCTCGGGCCCGTCCAGCGTCACGTGCCATTTGTGCAGGTCGCCGTCGTCGGGAAGGGCAATGCTGATGCCTGCTGGCGGGGTGGTGGTGCATTCGGCGAGCTCCTGTGTGTTGGGGGGGTGGGGGGTTAGTGGCTTAGTTGCGGTGATGGGGCTTTGGACGGAGGAGGGAGGAGAGGTGAATAGATGTGCGTACCTTGGCAATGCGTTTGTTTTGGGACGCCATCTTGGGACTTGTATTCCTCGCTGAGGGGGGTCGGTTGTTGTTAACTAAGATATTATGGAAAGCGAAGTTGAAGTTGTTGGTTGTGGAGGTGAAGAATGGAGGTCAGTCGGTGGGTGTGCCAGAATGGAATGCGAGAAGCCGAGAATTAGGGGAATGGCCGGGTTAAAAAGGAATGTTTCGGGAAAAGGTTGAAGTCGGGCTTGGGTGAGAGTTGGGATGAAATAACCAGTAATCGGTGTTGACACAGGGCGTTTGATGCAAGGCAGTCAAGTCAGTTAAGTCAGTCAGTCATCATGTGGCGCTAAGCAAGCAAGGCTACCTTAGGTACAGTGGGGGTTCAAAAGTCTGCGGCACCCCGCATTTTGATCCCCAGCCACACACTTTTCCAACACCACAACCATTGGACATATCTCAACATAACTCACCACCACCAAAAGTTTTAGTAAAAAAGATACATACAGTTAGAAGCCCAGGTTCCAGCCATCAATATTTTGTATACCAACCCTTGGCTTTCTTGACTGCAGCCAATCGTCTGGGCATCGAATCGATCAGCTGGTCAATCTGAGCCTGGTCGATTGACCACCAACATGCACGAAGACATCTGGTAAATTCAGCAACATCCAGCTGGTTTTTCTTCAGTAACCAGATGTCTGGATATTGCTGCTTCATCCTCCGTTTCAATAGAGCCCACATATGCTCAATTGGATTAAGATCTGGGCTGTGAGCTGGCCAATCTTCAAGCACCTCAATTGTGTGGTTCAGGAGCCACTCGGTCGAGGATGCAGATGTATGTACTCGGGCATTGTCTTGCTGGAAGTGCCTTGTACCATCGTAAATTGGAAGAAGGCCCTTTTCCAATGCTTGTTGATAGCTCCATGAGCTATAACCTCCTTTCTGGGGAGGTTGATGGTCACGTTCCATCACAATAAGGTCGGTCCTCCCTCCCTTCCAGATACCAGCCCAGATCATGATCGAAATATTGCCTTTTCCATGATTCTGTAAATTGACGAAGTTCTTATCCCATTTCTGAGAGGGAAACCGAAAGACCCAAGCCGTTGGGCTACTCGAATTGTTTTGGCATGACGATTCGTCGGTAAAGATAGACTGGAGGTTGGTTAGCAAAATCAGGGGCCAGCTTCAGAGTCACTTACTTGGATCAACACTTCGATATTCTCCAACCAAAAGCAAGCAAACTTATATCTAGCTACTGCCACGTCCTTCGTCAACGGGATTCTCTTCTGTGCACGCCATTTCCGCATACGATGATGGCGAAGAACTCGGCGGATCGTTGATCGGGAGATCCGAGTATCAACTGTATTAGTGAGCATTTGCGTTGATAGGCGAGGGTTCCGCTTTGCCAACTGAATGATGTACCGTTTCTCCCGACGTGTAAGAATCTCTGGCCGACCAGTTCTAGGTCGGGATTCAACAGTGGTTGAAGATTCGAATCGTTGAAGTGTGAGTTGGACTGCCGCCCGGCTGATGCCAAACGCGCGCGCAACGGCCGACTGGCTTGCCTCAGCTGCAACGGCACCTATAATAGCTGCACGTGCAAAAGGCAATAGTTCCTGGCCAGGTTGGCGACTGGCCGTCAATTTGGCCCCGATTTCGTCTAAATTGACCATGGTAGGCAGGAGTTCTGTTAGTTGGAAGATTGAAGATGGTGAGCAACGTGTCGCGTCGCGCGTTTAATTGATGTGGGGTGCCGCAGACTTTTGAACCCCCACTGTACATATGTACATAGCAAGCTCATCTATGGAGGGAGCAGCTTGGAAGGTGGGGTTGAGCTTGGAATGACGCGGGGTGGGCTGTGGCCATGCGGGGCGGCGCCAGCGAAGCTCCAGGCCGAATCGATTGGCTTGCGGCATTCAGCTGGCCTCTACCCCGCCCTCGCATTCTCGCGGTTTGTCCTTCTGCTTCGGAGACGACGATCAGCAGCTGCCTCGTCAGGTACCAGCGTGATGATCTACGCACCAGCGAGGGCTTGCCCTTCTAGTTGATTTGATAGCGCGCTCGAGACGATGGGGTTTTTCCGATGGCGGAAAGAGAAGCGCGGGGTTACGTCCCGGCCGCCGCAAGACATGAGCCGCGACCGAACTCCTGGTCCGCAATCACGCGCCGACACAGACTCCGGTCCGTCCGAGAGGCCCTCCAACGCGCGCGTCACTGAGGCTCAGGTGACCGTATCGGAGGATGCGTCTCTGACAGCTGACACCGCCCGTGCCGGTCCACCATTTCGCATTCCAACCGGTCCTGCAACCGTCCCGCGACCGCGTTGGCGTGAAGACTTCGAGATCGCGGTGTTCTGTGCACTGCCGCTCGAGTACGATGCTGTCTCCCTCATGCTCGATGAGATGTGGGATGAACATGGAAGCAATAACCTCTATAAGACTGGTCGCATCGGCAAGCACAATGTTGTGGTGGCTCTACTCTCAGGCATGGGCAAGGCCAGCGCCGCAAGCACAGCGGCCAGCATCCGTTCGAGTTATCGCCGCGTACGGTTGGCCCTTCTTGTCGGAATCTGTGGCGGCGTACCTCAAACCGGCGGCATGGAGCTCGTCCTGGGTGATGTGGTCATCAGCAAGGCGATCGTGCAATACGACTTCGGCAGACAATATCCCGACAGGTTTGAGCGCAAGGATGGCTCCGAAGATAACATAGCGAGGCCGGACAAAGAGTTCCGCACTCTGCTGAGCACGTTCGAGACTGCCGATGGCCGACAGCAGCTGCAGAAACGCACTGCTGACTTCCTGGGACAGCTCCAGGCTAGGGCCGCTCGGAAGAATTGCGGAGCGAAATATGATTACCCTGGGGTCGCTGAAGACAAGCTTTTCGAACCGGCTTATCGCCATAAGCACCACGCATCCCCAACGTGCATCTGCAGAATGTGCGAGAGCGGGTCCGACCCGGTGTGTGATGACGCTGCCAAGTCCTCCTGCGATACTCTACGATGCGACGAGCAACATCTCGTGCCGAGGAAGCGGCTCAAAATGAAGCGAGGAATCGAGGACGAGAAAGCACAAGAGCCAGCTGTCTATATTGGGCCGGTTGGGTCAGGCGACACAGTGATCAAGTCCGGCGAGCATCGTGACCAGATTGCCAGAGCTAAGGGCATTATCGCTTTCGAGATGGAGGGTGCCGGCGTCGCGGAAGAGATCCCCTGCGTCGTAATCAAAGGGGTGTGTGACTATGCGGACTGTCACAAGAACAAGAAATGGCAGAATTTTGCGGCGGCTACCGCGGCTTCCGTGCTGAAGGCTGTTCTGGAACGGTACATGCCAGTAGCCGAAAGCCGAGAGCGTCTCGTCGAAGCAGCATCGCGGCAGCCTTGCTTTTTGGTCCCGTTTGGACGTAATAAGGACTTTGTAGGACGCGAATCGACTCTAGCGCAGCTTCTTGAGAGAATCCCTCCTAGGACCGACAAGGACGACTGCCAGCGGACTGCTATCGAGGGCCTCGGCGGCGTTGGAAAGACTCAAATAGCGCTTGAGGCTGCCTTTCGGGTCCGGGACGAGCACCCGGACTGCCATGTCTTCTGGGTCCCCGCTGTCGATGCCGCTACGTTCGAGAACTCCTACCGTGAGATTGGCCGGCAGCTCCAGATCGCGAGGATTGACGACGTTAAGGCGGATGTCAAGCTACTCGTCAAGACAGCTCTGAGCCAGAGTGCTGATAACTGGCTGTTGATTGTCGATAACGCCGACGACGTCGAGCTACTCTTCGGTGCCGCCGGGGCTACGCCGTTGTGCGACTATCTCCCTTTTAGTTATAGGGGCTCCATCCTATTTACAACTCGGAATCACGAGGCTATTGTCAAGCTCGACATCCCGCAGAGGGGCATCGTGAACCTGGCAGAGATGAGCAGGCCCGAAGCGGTCGATCTGTTGCAGAGAAATGTTGCAGTACACCAGCTAAGCGACACGCAAAGCACAACGAGCCTACTTAACTTCCTGGCCAACCTACCGCTTGCTGTTAAACAGGCATCTGCCTATATGGCAAAAACAGGTATAACAACAGCGCAGTACCTCAACCATTGCCAGTCGGGTAACGAGCGCTTGATCGAGCTGCTGAGCAAGGACTTTGAGGATCGAACCCGCTACAAGAGTACCCGAAATCCAGTTGCTGCGACATGGCTGATTTCATTTCGCCACATCTCTCGTGATAACCTGCTCGCCGCCGAGTACTTGAGATTCATGTCCTTCTTTACCGAGAAGGAGATTCCGAAAAGTCTCCTTCCGCCAGGGAAGAGCGACCTAGAACCAGACGAAGCAATCGGCACATTGAAAGCGTACGCATTTATTATCGAGCGACCCGGCCAAGAGTCGTACGACATGCACAGGCTTGTCCGACTAGCAATGCGAAATTGGTTGGCAAAGGAAGGGGAGCTTAAGGCATGTGCTACGACTCTAATACAGCACCTTAATAAAGTGTTTCCCTTCCCAAAGCATGAGAACAGGGCTGTCTTGGTAATGTATCTGCCGCATACCCTAACTGCCTTGAGGTTCCAAGACCATTCAACCGACGACGTAGCCAAGTCAAGTCTTCTCTTGAACGTTGCGGGGAGTACTTCTATGCTTGGGAAGTACAAAGAGGCCGAGGCGCTCTACCAGCAGACGCTTAAGCTACAGACGCAAGTACTCGGCGCCGAGCATCCCGATACGCTCTACAGCATGAACAACCTTGCAAACACGCTTTATAGGCAGGGGAAGTACGAAGAGGCCGAGGCGCTCTACCAGCAGACGCTTAAGCTACAGACGCAAGTACTCGGCGCCGAGCATCCCGATACGCTCTACAGCATGAACAACCTTGCAAACACGCTTTATGGGCAGGGGAAGTACGAAGAGGCCGAGGCGCTCTGCCAGCAGACGCTTAAGCTACAGACGCAAGTACTCGGCGCCGAGCATCCCGATACGCTCACCAGCATGAACAACCTTGCAAACACGCTTTATGGGCAGGGGAAGTACGAAGAGGCCGAGGCGCTCTGCCAGCAGACGCTTAAGCTACAGACGCAAGTACTCGGCGCCGAGCATCCCGATACGCTCACCGTCATGAACAACCTTGCAAACACGCTTTATGGGCAGGGGAAGTACGAAGAGTCCGAGGCGCTCTACCAGCAGACGCTTAAGCTACAGACGCGAGTGCTCGGCGCCGAGCATCCCGATACGCTCACCAGCATGAACAACCTTGCAAACACGCTTTATGGGCAGGGGAAGTACGAAGAGTCCGAGGCGCTCTACCAGCAGACGCTTAAGCTACAGACGCAAGTACTCGGCGCCGAGCATCCCGATACGCTCCGCAGCATGAACAACCTTGTAAAAACGCTTCATAGCCGGGGGAAGTACGAGGAGGCTGAGGCGATATTCTCATATCACTATTAAGTAATGTGTGGTATTTTCCGTATATTGGAGCGTGATGGATTAACTATTTAACATTTTATTTTTCTCCCCCTAAGATGAGGGGCTTGGAGGAAGCGCTTGCTTTATAGAAGTTAAATTTGCCACTGAGGTTGCCACTCTTTCTTGAATTTCCGTCTTGCCACCGCTCCTAGGCTAGACTATCAGTAGCCCGGCTTGCTAAGTTCAACTACGTTTCTCCCTTTCCCATGATTGTCGCGGAACTTTGTCCGTACTACACTCATGGGGCCTTTGTCAGGTAGCATTGCCGTCCTTGTGGACCCTGCTCTAGACCCGCGCATCTATATAGTGGGAGCCCGTGAAGCAGCACTGTGCTGGATTGTGCGGGACATTTGACGGTGGGAACAGGCACGGTGTAAGGGCCAAGAGGCCCCAAAACGGGCCCCCTGACAATTGAAGAGAGAGTAAAAAGCGGAAGGCGATTTCGCGAGCGACTGTACTTATCCCTCTTCCTCCTCCTCCTCTTCTACCTCTTCATCCTCTTCCTCGGTGGCATCAACATCTCCTGCCACCAACCCTGGTAGCGCAGACACATCACCCTCTTCCAGTCCCTCCGCGCCCTCCTCATTTTCTTCTTCCGTCTCCTCATCCTCCCCAATCTCTTCATCTTCGCCATGCTCTTCGCCAGCTCCACCTTCTTCTTCCACCTGCCCGGCCTCTTGTTCGCCTTCAATTTCACCCTCACCCTCACCCTCGCCTTCATGCTCATCCCCATCCCCATCCTCCGCCTCACCTTCACTCTCCTCCTCCGTACTCTCCCCATCCGCCGGCCCCTTCACCGTCCCCGCATCCACACTCCGCCTCAAGTTCGGAAACAACAGCGACGGCGGGATATCATCCTCATAATCCGCCGGCACATCACTGAGATCACTCTCATCATCCGCCGAGTCATGCACGCTGCCCGGCGGACTCGAGATATCGCTACCACCCTCATCCACCCCGTCCCCACCCCCACCACCCCCACCACCACGCGTCGCCGCAGTAGCCCTCCGCGCCGCCGCAGCTCCTGCCACACCACCACCAGCGCCCCCATCAGCATCATCACCCGCATCCTTCATCTCCACATCCCCCTCCTCCTCCCCATCCTCCCCACTCTCATCATCACCACTCCCATCCCCAGCCGCGCCCCGCGCCCCCGCCCTTGCACTCGAGACACTGCCCACTCTGGACCTCGTGGTCTTACCCCCGCCCGCGGCGCCGTTCGTCGCGCCGGCGCCACCCGCCGACCGCGGCGGCACCTCGGCAGCGCGCAGGACGGCCTGGACGGCCTGTTCGGCCTTGCGCAGGATGTTGGGCCGGCGGATGCCGCCGCCCGCGCGAGCCGACGCGGTGGCGCGCGGCGGGGCGTCGCCGGCGAGCGAGTGCCGCTCTGACTTGTCCGCGCGGTCGGGCTGCTCCGAGGTGGCGCGCAGGGAGCTGAGGGCGGAGGGGGTCGTGTCCTTGTCTTTGTCGCGGGTGATGAGGGCGTGGAGGAGGAGGCTGGTGGATTTGGTGTTGTTGTTGATGGTGTTGTTGTTGATGGTGTTGTTGTTGTCAGGGTTGGATTCTAGGTCGGCTGGGGGGTGGTGGGGTAGTTTCTGTTGTTGGTCGGGGCCGAGGAGGTCGGGTTTGACGTGTAGGTAGATGGCGGAATAACAGTCCGTGATGAGATCGTCGATGGGACCGGCCTTCATGAGGTTGGAGTTGAGCTTCTTGATTTCGACGGCCTCTTTCATGGCCGTGAGGGCGGTGTTGTCCTCTGCCGCGGCGGTGGTGGACCAGCTGGTTATCTTTTCGCCCACCGCGTCAAACTCTTCCTGGCTGAGAGTTTTGAAGGCGTCCTCTTCCGTGAGAGGCACCTCAAAGGTCCGACGGAGGAGCTTGACATAGGTCAGAACGCCAAACTGCCACAGTTCGTTAAAATGGTAGAAATCGGCACCCTTTTTGCGGATGCGGCGAAGTACGGCCTCGAGGCTGACACGATCCCTCATAACGTCGAGTACCCGGACCATATACCGGATGTACTGTTCCGTGTAGACGTGGTGGCGGCCCGGCCGCTCCGCGTCGCATTTCCACACGTTCATTACCATGGTCTTGGTGAACATGCTTTCCCGCAGGACGTTGAAAGCGGCCTTAGCAGCAGCGGAACTTTCGTTATCGCTGGGGTCGGTATCTTCGTCGAACAAGATGCGCGCGTGGCGCATGATAATGCGATGTTGCCAGTTGGACTTGTCCTTATCGCGCAAGTACTTCAAGCACCGCACCACGTACGCCTCCCAGTCCTCGGCATTGTCAACGGGGATCTCCTGCCCACGGTCTGGTGCGTATGGTTGGCGTTGTAGAATGTTTGCGGCTGCCTGGATCTCCATGTCGCCCCGCAAAACCAGCTTGTGAACAACTGACACGATTTTGTAGTGTGGTTCTAAGATCGGATCCTGACCGTGCCGGGGCTTGGGGAGGGACGAGACTACTTCGATCGTTTTCTCTAGTGCGTCGATGACGACCTGCACGGTCGGACGGCGCAGCCGGTTCTTCTCGTCGAGTTCCTCAGGCGGCTTCTGGTACATCTTCCAGAGACACTTGGCAACCATGTACGGGTTCTTCCAATCTTTGGGTTTCCCAGGCATCGCCTTTCGGAAGAGGTGAGCTGCAAACTTCCAAACTTGGTAGTCCGTCATCTCGTTGTGCTGGATCCTCTTGTACGTGCCCGCCCCCTCCGCCTCGATGAAAAACCTGTTCTGGTCGGCGTGTTGAAAGGGTTCCATGGCAAACGGGCTGCGGCTTGACGAGTACATGCGCATCCCGAATTCATGGAACATGTCGTATAGCGCTTCTTCGTCGTCTTCTAACGAGGTAAGCACCGCAGGGTCTGATGCCCACGCGTATGAATGGGATAGAGCCATGATGTAGCTGTGGATGGCATTCCGCTGGAACTTCACAAGCTCGGCGCGCTCCTTGTTCATCTTGTCAGCAGTCCACAAGACTGACTCATCCAATTCGTAGTCAAAACACTCGGCCAGGCGAAACCAGGCATCCCAGCGGTCCGGCGTGTACTGCAACTGCAGCCGTAGGAACGTGGCGCCGATGCGCAGGTCGTCAGTAGCCCCCGGTGTCTGTCGGCGATTCAAGTCAACGCCCTTGAACTTGGTGAGGGCAATCATCCCGAGAAGGAAGAACCAGCCCTGTTTGGCCGGCGCACTCTCGGGGGTATTGATGGTGACAGCGTCCAAATCTACGCTGCCGGTCAAGGCCTGGTAGAGATGCAACGGGTGGATCGGCGCTTTGAGATACTCGGAATAGTTGCGCAGGTTGTGGGCCATTTGAGGGCTCGACTTGGCAGATCCGATGGCTTGCTGCATCCGCTCGATGGTTGTTTTGAGGTCAGATTTGAGCAAGTCCTTCATCGACATCCTGTTTGCCAACATGGTGACCTTGCCGACTAATTGTAGTGCCTGGCGTTTCTCCAAGTTTTCGGGTTCGCAGCCGTGGTCTTGCACCTCCCAGATTCCTACCCCGAGCTTCAGACCGTGCAGATCGTAGAGCACCTGACCAAGGTAGTCTTCCCAGTTATCAATGTTCTTCTGCTTCAGGAGCTCCACGCGCATCATTTTCAGGAAGATCTTGTTGGATGACTTGCAGCACTTGCGAAGACCCAACACTTGGTGCACCGCAGCCAAGTAATCGGCAAGGTCGTTTTCGGGTTTGGGGAATAGCTCCGGATGTTGGTTGAGCCCGACCTTTAGCATGGTATACTGGAGCGACCAGGTCCGCACCTGCATCTCCTGGAGTTTGTTCAGGAATGATCTCAGGTCCGAGGTGCTCCCTGGGGCAGGTTTCATGCCAATCCGCGTCTCATCCTCGAACATGGCGGCTACATGTAACATGCAGCTGACCTTGGCAAGAGCAGACATGCTCGATCTCAAGTGGTCATCATCCATGATGTCGAACGCGCTGTTGTCGTTCAAAGCGAGATGTAGTGACTGGATGATGAGGTCGTCGAGCGCTTTGAGTAGACTCATGAACTGGTTTCTCCTCGGTTCATCGGGGGAGTGAATGTAATCATCGCTCTCAAGGTCCGATATGACAGTCTCGATGCTTCGAAGAAAACACGAAAATTGCTTCGTGGTATACTGAATCTTCCCGTAAGCCTCGCCTAGTCTCGACCACAGTAGCAGTCGTAGCTCCGTGTTGCTGCTTCTGAGAAACTTCCACAGGTCTGACAGCTCCTGGCTGGCGCACTCCGCGATGGGCAGCTTGCCCTGTTTGTCACTAGGGGTATCATCGCCAGTCTCGGCTTGTTGGAGCGAGGCGGGTATTGTGATGTAAACGCCTTCTGGGTTAAGGACGGGCTCCAGACTTTCCACGACGGCTACTGGGTTGCCATTATCTTCCTGGAACAACCCCAGAAAGAAATCCATGGTTGTCAGCTTGGATATTTCGCGCTCGGCGGCGGCAGTTGATATTTCCGGCATGGTAGTGTTGTTGGTGAGGTTGACTTCCGTCGCAGCAGACCCTGCAAGGAAGTCGCGCAGGCTATGCCAGCAGTTAAGGATATGGTCTCTCGGCGTGCCTTTGGCCATCGTGGTTGAGGCTACGGATGCCCAGAGAAAGCGGAGCGCAATGGGATCATTCGGCTCCGGGTTTCGAAGTCTAGTGATCTCGCCAGCCATGTCCATCCACCTGTCCACTCGACATTTCGCTTCCAACTTTGCCTCTTGATCCGCAGCGCTGTTAGGATCCAATACGTGATCGTAGACATCAAGGTGAAGCTCAAAGAGCGTCTGGGCAAGACCTGCGAGCCCACTGATGGCTTCTCCTTGTGCGTCTTTTGGAGATGATTCGAGTTGATAGGCGAAGGTGTCATAGATACTCCCCTCTAGACGGCTGGTGACGTCTATTACGGCCGTCCTCAACTGGTCTGACCATTTGTACTCGGTGTAGGTCCTGACCAAGGCTTTCACATATTTGTAGGTGACATCGTGTATGGTATTCCAGCCCTGATTGACGTCTTCCACAAAGCGCCTTAGGCCCCGGGAATCGTCGAACGCAGGCACGTCCTGAACCCGCTGCGACCCCGTCTTCGCATGCTCCAGGAAGGCAGACAGGCTGAGCTGAGGCAGCTCCCTCTTGCTCAACAACACAGCGCCTGTATCTTCGTCAAAATTCGTTATCGAATCACAAAGATCAACCGTGGCCTGGTTTTGGATCTTGCCCGTCCGGTCATCGGCCGCACACGAGTCGAGCACCTCGGCGATTCTCCCGAGAGTTACCTGGTCTGTTACACCAAGGTTCTCCAAAAGATTTTTGGTGGTCTGGAACAGGTTTTGGTCGGCAGCTTGCAGCGGTTGGAGCTGGCTTGCGAGAAATGTGGCAGAGTCCATAACTTCTTCCACAGCTGTGTCTCGGCGTCTGGTTCGCTTACTCCTCTTCACATCCGCAGCGTCGTCTTCAAGGACATCGGGAATTCCAGCCGCCGATTGAGAGCGTTTCCTTGTCGCCACGGAAGAATTCGGGTCCTTGGATGCCTGCTCGTCCGTTGGGTCGGATTCGGGTGCTGGGGCAGATGCTGCTTCTTCCACCATGGCTTCCTCGTTCGGCTGCTCTGCACTCACTTCTTCCGCCTCCACCGCTTCGTCTGGTGCATCTGAACGCGGGGAAGGTTCCTCTGGCTGCAGTTGCATGTCAACTTCCATCTGTACATCTTCTTGCTCGTCCGTATCAGGTAGCTGTATTTGGACCGCCTGACCCGCAAGCCCTTCCTCTGCGACGAAGCGTACAATGGCAGCGCCGAGTTCGGACCAGGATGGCGTCAAGATCGGGAGGACAAGGCGGAGAGTCTCGATTTCTGTATCGCGTGATTCTTTGACAGCTAGCCTTTTGGTAGGGTTCGGTAAGAACGGCATAGGATCCATGAACCGGGCCAAGTACGGAGGCATCTCCCGACGTACGAAGGGCTTCATGATCGGGTGAGTCAACGCCATGTTGTCGCCCAGGACCTGGAGCTGTTGTTTGAGCTGCTCCCCGGCAAACCCCTCGGCCAGCGATGGAGGGTCGACTTCCTCCACAGCCGGGTCATCCTCCAACTCGATAGCGGCTTCCAGGCTGTAGCGATTGATCCGGGCGCTCTTCAGAAATGCGGCGACCCGAGCGGCTTTCCGCCACAGTTCAGCGTCCGAGGGGTCGCGATCAAGGGCTACGCAAAAGTCGTCCAACGCCCTCTGAGCGTCCTTTTGCACTTCGGCGTCTTTGAGAGGTGGTTCCTTTTTCCTGGATTTTCGGATCGTGTGTTTGATACGGTCGATAACGAATTGGCCGTGGTTCTTGTGAGACAAGTAGAGTGCCTGGGGAAGACTGCTGCCGATACCGTCGACATCTGCGCCGACAGGGGGGAGGCCTTGGGCGAAAGCAGGCTCAATAGCAAGGGCACCATCTTGTCCCGCTTCAAAACGTTCGTAATCGGTCTTGCTTTCTGGGTATTTGAAGATCTCGGATTCGAAGAGTGCATCGTAGGCGTCGGCGGCCTGGTCGAAGGACTGGGGCCCTTGCGCATGGAGTTTGAGGGCGTTCTGGAAGAGTTTGAGGGCATCGTCGACCTTGGAAACGCATTAGAGCCAACCAAAACAACCATATCAACACAGGCGTATCATACCTGGAGGTCCTTTGTTGTGTCGACCTCCTCGTCGATGTTCTCTTCCGGTTCGACGTTGATGGCCGAGAAGGCGGCCTATCGGTCGAATCAATTAGCGGCAATGAAGAAAGGACGGTGAGTTGAATCTATAATTACCATCTTGTCGCGAGCCGTCAAAGTATCATATAGTAGTGTTGTTGTTGAAGAATGCGAGTCGCAACATTGGAGTGGTCAGTGCCACAACTTCTCTAAGTTCTCCAGGCTCATTCAATTCAACCCGCATCCATCAAGAACGGGCGCGGGAGACGCGACTGCCAAGCCAAAGCCAAGTCTTGTCGTTTGAGAAGTTGACGTTAATTATGTGGCCCGAGCTCCTTCTAGACCCTCTTTTCTGAAATGCCATTGCCCTGTGCCCGCCGTGCCCGCCAAGCACAACCATGCGTGGTCGCAACAACCTGGAACTTAGCTGCGAAGCTGCCCAGACCCCCCCCAGACAAGCAAGCAAGCCAAAACCGCCCCGAGACATTGAAAGGGCAGGGGACTTGGACAACACCACGACGGGAACGGCCCGGACATATTCAACCCGCAGCAGCGGCGTCAGGCTTTGCCCTCTCATATTCCGTCTTCGGGATCTATTCGAATTGAGTTTAAACTATCGAGCTTTCCGCCAACGCATCGCCGTGTAACACCACGGTCGCTGTTTTGTCGCCATGGTTGCGCCAGCTGTTCCCGAGTCCGTGCCCCCCACGATCGCCCTCACAAGGTGGACTTAAACTGATGTGTCTTCGCCTAGGTTGACGGAGGAGGTGCTCCACGAAGCAATTGACGCCCGTACCGACTCGCTGGTCTCCCTGCGCGAGCTTGGCCCTCCCGATCTTGTGCACCTGATCAAGCAGCCCCTGAGGAGTGGAGGGAAACACGTCAGTCTCCGGCGCACTCCAATTGCCCGTCCTACCACTAACTTTGAGCATTTAGACAGGCGTATATCACCATGTTACTGGCGTAGATGCCTCTTCGTCCGCGAGTCTCGCCGCATACATCAACACACTGGCCTACAAGGAGTTCGGCCCCTCTGCCACCACCAAGACACTTGAAGGCACATACTGGTAATTGGGTTTGCCTTGTTTGCGTCTGCCTAACCGCTAACTTTGTTTCAGCTGCTACAATGCCTTCTCGCGCGTCGACATGCGTGTGCACGCACCATTCCCTGGATCTGTGGAGAGCTTCTGCATCGACGAACGCGGCGAGAAGCGCAAGGCGACCGACGAGCTCTGGCTTGAGACATACCTGTGCAGCGTGCTGCGCGCATACTCCTACGCCGATGATGGAACGGGCGACACCATTCGAAAAATCATGGGCGTGAGGCGGTTCAACCCCGTAACCAATACCGAGACCGAGCATCGCTTCCTGAGTGCGGCCGAGCATTTGTTTTTTCGGGGTAAGATATACGTGACCGGCCTTTTGCCGCCCACGGATCGGCTAACAACACGCGTGCAGGATGGCAGCTCGGATCCGACTCGATCGTGCAGGTTCCGAACGTGGTCTCGAACCACCTCACGGCGGGTCTGCTTAGATACTTCCACACCACCGGCAGATATACCTCAGGGATCAACCTCTTTGAGAAACTGAGGACAGAAAACATTGAGGTGGCATCATTGCTGTCTAAGGTCTTGTTTATGGGCAATGAAGAGGTTCAGGGGATACGCATCCTTCACGACGCTCTGAAGCAGTCGCCTATGGATTATGTTATGCTGGACACCCAAGCTGAGTTCTTGCTCAAAAAGGCCAAAACTGCCGCAACCCCCGAGCAAAGAGACGAGAGACTCCGGATGTCCCTTGGTTGTGCAGACCGAAGCACCATTGCCGCCCCCAGCGAGTTTGGGACATGGGCCAGGTTAGCCGAGGTGTATGTGACCATGGAGGACTGGGAGAACGCCCTTACGACGCTCAACTCATGCCCCATGTTTACCTATCAAGACAAGGACGCGCCCGTCATGCCCGAACCAAGAGACATTCACCTGCCTACGCTTCAAGAAACCAGGTTGGATGAAATCGACAGCGAGCCCGAGTCCCGCTACTCAGAGCAGGTGGACCCGAGCCTGCTGAATCTCCGCGCAGCCGCTTACCGTGGGACATTCAAGCATGCATACAGCATTCTGACAGAAATGACGGCCAAGATTGGCTGGGACCAGCTGCTGAAGATCCGGAGCAACGTCTTTGTGATGGAAGACGAGTACCGCGAGAAGCAGGAGTCGACTAGCTACCCTAAGAACCGCAATGCCAGCACCGATGCTCTCCGCGGGACCCCGGATCCTACCATTAATGGCGCAGCTTCCGAGGCTGGAGGCGACGAAGAGAAGGCGGGTGCAGAGGGAGCAGACAAGGCGGAGGAGACGGAAAAGACCGAAGGAGAGGGGGAGGAAGAGGGGCGGAAAGCAGACAGCGAGTCTGCTGCCGGGACGCTCGCCCCTGGCGGCAGGCCTGAGGATATTGAGAGGCCTTCGAGCGCCGTTGACCCAGACGAGGTCAAGAAGGGTGACGACAGCGTAAGCCACGGTTGTGTTCTTAATAGCCATGCTCACATCACTAACAATTCTTCTAGGGCTCCAAAGAAGACCACTTCTCGCGCCTCAACAACAAGCGCCTTTGCGAACGCTGGCTTGACAGCCTGTTTATGGTGCTCTACGAAGACTTGCGCGTTTATACCATTTGGCGCACGCAGATGGCTCAGTACCGCGCGCAGAGCATGCAGTACAAAAAGTCAGCCGAGGAGTGGGAGATCCTGGGGTCGCTGGCCGAGCGCTTGCAGCACGTCGACGAGGCCGTCGAGGCCTACCGCGCCTGCCTCGCCCAGCGTTTCAGCCCCAAGGCGCTGGCGGGCATCCTCAAGGTGTTTGAGAAAACCAAGGGGAGCACGCGCGACACCGTGGCCGCCACCATAAGGCTGGTGACATGGCAGTACAGGTGGTACAGCGAGTTCTCGCCTGAGCTGCTGCACACGGTGCGCATGCTGATCGAGGACGAGGGCGCCGTCAAGATCAGGAGCATCATCCAGGCTACGAATCTGCCGCAGAATGTGCTCGACTTGACTCATCACTATGCGGCGCTCTGCGCCACATTTAGGAGCAGTGGGACTGACGGTTAATGGCCGGAGTTAACTGGCAAAAGGGAGAGGTGGAGAAGGATAACCGGAGTTAGCTGGTAAAGGGAGAGGTGGAGAAGGAGGAGGTGGGATGTGAACGGGAGGTTTGCGTCTGTCATTCGTGGGGGCAAAGCTGGCTGGGATAGGAGTGCTGTGCGGTGGTCTTGTGATTGCTAGTCGGCAGCTTAATCAGACGTGGGCATGACAATGATTCCGTGTTGACATGATGGCATATCGTTTGAATCCCTTTGATCAACTCGACACTTCGGGGTGGCATTGCAACGAGTGACCGATGTCGTATAAACGGCCTTTCAGGGGTACTAAGAAGTGATGGCTTACCATTTGAGCGGGGAAGCTAAGGTACAGCCAGCGGAGACAAGATCTCTTTCCCGAGTCACCGAGATAGGCGACCGCGGCAGCGTGGTGGCCCACACCTGTGGGAATTCCAGCCCTCCAAGCGCCCCAACCGCATCACCCGCATGACGGCCGGACCGTGACGCCGGATTTTCGGGTCGGGATCGCGCATCTTCGGGCGAATAGCCTGGCACGGTGTCAAGGTTGCCCACCACTGCCCACACACCAACACCCAGCAACACCCCGCTTGACACCGAAACAAAGTGGACTTTTTATCCCACAAGAGGCGAGGCAGGGCGCGGGGGGGCGGACACATAACGTCATTAGAAGTTGATGGCCGAAGCACTTCGAATGTCGGGTCAAGTTTTACCCCGCGTTTCTGTTGGTTGAGCTTGTGAATAAAGCCGCGTCCTGTCTTCGGACCCCTCTAGTAGTTTGCATTTGAGTAGCAGCACATTCCTCGTGTCGTACATACATACATCCAAAGACATCACAATGGCCGAGACTAAGAACACGTCGTAAGCAGCTCCTCAGCTCTCGGCCCTTACCATCCCACCTCATCCCACTTATACATCCTAACAACCCCCTCCAGCAAGACCTTCACGCTCAACACGGGCAAGACCATCCCCGCCATCGGCCTGGGGACATGGCAGTCCCAGCCCGGCGAGGTGGGCAAGGCGGTTGAGGCCGCTCTCCGGTCCGGTTACCGGCACATCGACACGGCCTTCGCGTACGGTAACGAGAAGGAGGTCGGCGAGGGCATCCGGGCGTCGGGCGTGCCGCGCGAGGAGATCTTCCTGACCACCAAGCTCGACAACCCGTGGCACAAGCGGGCGCCCGAGGCGCTCCGGCGCTCGCTCGAGAACCTCGGCGTGGACTACCTCGACCTGTACCTCATGCACTGGCCGTCGAGCTCCACCCCCGAGGACCTCAAGAAGCACTACGACGACTGGGACTTTGTCGACACGTGGCGTGAGATGCAGAAGTTGCTGGACACGGGCAAGATCCGCAACTTGGGTGTTAGCAACTTTGGCATCAAGAACCTTGAGCGGTTGTTGAACGACCCGAGCTGCAAGGTATGTGGTGTCGCCCCGGGGCTCTGCTTCGTTACGCAGGATGCATGCTGACTCGCCGTAGACCGTTCCCGCCGTCAACCAGATCGAGCTCCACCCCGGCAACCCGTCACCCAAGCTGATCGCCTACTGCGCCGAGAAGGGCATCCACTGCTCCGGGTACTCGCCCCTCGGCAGCAGCGACTCGCCGCTGTACAAGAACGAGACGATTGCCGAGATCGCAAAGGCGAAGAAGCGCAGCGTGCAGCAGGTCATGCTGATGTGGGGTATTAAGAAGGGCTGGAGTGTGCTGCCCAAGAGCGTCAACCCGGACCGCGTCAAGGCCAACTTCGACTTGGACGGGTGGGATCTGACGGACGAGGAGGTGGCCAAGATTGACGGCATTCCGGACCGGTTCAAGGTGTGCGGTGACGCGTGGCTACCGGTCAAGGTGTTCTTTGGTGATGACGAGTAATGGGACTGGAGGGAGTCCTGGAGAAGTTAGACAGCCCAAAAGAAAAGCCACCAAAATATAACCCAACCAAACTCAAACTCACCACAGGCGTTGTGACACCCGACACATCACGGGCGGCCCAATATCCACTGGCCATACAGATCTCCCGACTGTTTACGCACACGTAACACAACGTTCAAACCCATCTCCCCAAACAAACAACACCCTTCCCCCCCCCGCCAACCCTACAACTTCGCCCCGCCCTCCCCATCCCCATCATCCCCACACACAATCTCCGCCACCGCCCTCCTCACCCGCTCCGCCAACTCGACCGCCTCCTCCTCATCCAGCTCATCCCGCTGCCCCCTCCCAAACATAGTCGCCGTAAACCGCTCACTCCTCTGATCCCTCAGCTCCGGCCTCGGAATCACATGAAAATGCATATGCGGCACGACCTGCGCGGCCGCGGCGCCATTATTCTGCACCACGTTCCAGTCGGCGACCCCCGTCGCGCGCACGACGGCGGCCGACAGGATGCGCAGGTAGCGGCCCAGCTCGGCGGACTCGGCGGGGGAGACGTCGGTGAGCTTGGGGCGGTGGGGGCGCGGACACAGCAGCACGTGCCCGACCGAGAGCGGCATGATGTCGAGGAAGGCGACGAGGTGCGGGGTGGAGAGCACGACGAAGGCGGCGGCTTGCGGCGAGGTCAGTTCCGGGCTGAGGAGCGCTGAGGTTGGTGGTGGTGGGTGGGCCGGGTTGTAGGGGGGGAAGACGGCTGAGATGTGGCAGAAGGGGCAGTCGGCTGAGGTGTGGTGGTTGTTGTTGTGTGGGTGTTGTGGATGGCCGGGGTCGAAGTTAGAGGATGGGATGGGAGGGAGGGAGGCGTTGTAGCTTTTGGGTGCCATGGTGGTGTTTCCGTATTGCCGATATTATGTATTAATTGTATTAAAATTGTAGATGTCGTGTAGCCCGAGTCCTAAGCTCTGAGCCTTGAGGGAGTGCTGCGGTGTGTTTGTCGGTGTCTGCAGAGGGTCGTCTTGAAACTCAGGGCGCTTAAGCTTCCCTCCTGGGCCAGCGATTGGTTTTGCCTGCCGGGACAGACCTCGGCCCACGCCCCCGGGCACGACCACACGTGACGCAATCCCTGTGCGGCCCACCCCGAGCCATTCTGCCGCCCTCCGCCGCCATTTTTTCTGCCGCCTTGCTTTGTCTAACCGCCCCTCATAACCAGAAGCGGTCGTCCAGGCATTTATCAGCATCAACCCCCCCCAGTCACCCGCCATCAAACCACCTCCCACCACCACACCCCCTATCGAACACGCGTGCATCCCACAAAGCGATCCAACCACCCCTTCCCAAACCAAACCGAACCACCCCACCAAACCACAATGTCTCGCGAGGAGTACCAAGTCCCCACCGGCTCCGGCTCGCCGACGGTCGGCGGCGGCGGCGGCGGCGGTTCCTCCTTCAACGCTCCCGCGGCGCGCGACTACGCGGCCGAGGGCGGGGGCGCGATGCACTACATGTGCGGGGACTGCTCGGCGCGGGTGCCGCTGGACAAGAGCAACGGGATCCGCTGCCAAAAGTGCGGCGCGCGCGTGTTGTACAAGGAGAGGACGAAGCGGTAAGGGCTAGCGGACGCCATGCATGGGCATGGATGGACCCTTGGGGAGGCATTATTTGCTGACAGTTGCTGTAGGATGGTTCAGTTTGAAGCGCGATGATGGGATGGAATTGTAATGGGAGCGGGGAGATGGTTTTCGTTGGGAGACTCGGATCGTGCGTTTTCGTGGCCCTTTGCCCTCGACTCGTCGGTTGGGACGCAGGTTCTGGATAGGGCGACCACCAAAGCAGGGCAAGGACACCGCATCCCGGGTATGGCGTTTTGGTAATAATATGCTACATGGTAGACATACGTGATGGAAACTACAATTCCTTATCCTTTTTCGTCCTAAACAGGACCCTGTCTACCTAATGCTGGTATCACCCAAACGCCGTAATGCCGATGCCCTGAACACCTTTGATTTTATCCCAACCCGAACAAACAAAATCCTTTAAGCCCAACTGCCATAGTTAGCTTTGCTGCGAGTGTAGATACTTCGCAAAGCTTGCATCCGCGCTGACGGAGTCTTCCTGGTGCAACATCGAAGCCTCGTATCTCGCCTGGAGGCCCTCTCGATCCTGCTCGTCGTCAAGCTCGTCTTCGCTCTCCTCATCTGCACTGAGCGGCTCTACGTCCTTCTCGTCCACTTCCATGTCGCCGAAAGTGTTACTTCCCGCCGCACTTGTCGACACCGTGCCGCCCATCGCCATGCCCGCCATCATCTTGTTCAGCTCTTTTTCTCTCTGCTTCTTCTTATCGGACTCCCTAGCTTCCCGTCTCCGGTCCAGTTCGGGCTGGTAGTCTCGCCTAAACTCGTCCGCCTTGTCCTTTACGGACTCGAAAAAGTCGTCGATTCCGGTGCCTTCAAGAGCGCTAACGCTGACCACGCTGAGGTGGCAGTAGAATTCCTCCAACATGAGGCTCATGCTGTTCATGAGGCTACCCATGTATCCGCTTCCCGCGCCATCCTGTCCACCGAAAGCGTTGTTGCTCTGCTCCTTTTCAAGGGCCTCCTGAAACGCGTTGAAGTCGGTCATCCACTCTGTCGCAAATGACGAGTCCTGCACGTCGGTCTTGTTGAACACGATGATCATTGGCAGCTTCGTCTTGTAGAGGATGCTGCAGGCGTAGAGCATGTTGCTCATAAACGTCGACGTAGAATTCGCACGCGGGGTGTCGATGACATATGCGATGACCGTTGGGAACGATGAAGCGAGAGAATCGAGAAAGATAGTCCCCGACGCTGACCACACGAAGGCTTCGATCTGCCCTGGCGTGTCGACCAGAACATGCTTGACGGGTTTCCGACTCGGGTTTTCCGGGTCCGGCGCTGCCCTCTTCTCGAGAAGGCCGAGCACTTGATCTACTTTGGTCGCAAAGAGGTTGAGTGACGTCATGATGCCTCCGTTTGGCCCCAGGTTGTACTCCTCCATGACCTTCTTGTAGTTGACCGAGTCGCGAATATCGATGTTGCTCTGATACGGGGAATAGGTGACGGCCGGGTCGAGGTTGACGATATAAGGAGGCTCTTTCTTCGCAAACTGATGGGCACTAATCCGCTGCATGAATGTTGTCTTGCCCGCTCCTAAAGGACGGCGTGAGTGGGAGAGATGGGGACGAAAAATAGGTTGCCAACATACCGGCCATCCCGATACAGACAACCACAGTGGGTTGCTCTGTTTGCCCATCCGGGCCGGTCGTTGGAGCCGAAGCCGAAGCTGGAGTTGAAGTTGAATCCATTTTGATAGGTAGTATTCACAAGATTTGTCTCACTCGTGAGCGACCCCCAGTAATTATTGGTTGATGGCTGCTAGGTGGTGGAGGATGCAGATCAAGTTTGTTGAATGCAGATAAATTCCAGGATGGCGGGGTTAGTGGGGGAGCTTTTCAGTCGGCCGGCTCCTGGTACCCAGTCCGTGTCAACTAAGGCAGAATTCGCACGTGGCTCGCCGAGATCTAGGCTGTGGGGCCGCGAAGAAGGTCGGGCTGTCCCTCCTTCTCAGGCCTTGCCCAGCTTGGAGTTCCATCCTTCCCGTGGTGTGCTTGCATGCATTTGCGCCCTCATAGATCCGAGTCAACGGCATCAATTATCATGGTGGAATAAGGGATTACTTCGTATCTCGTCTCATTGTCGATGATTATTTGAGTTTACATTGGCTGACTGGAGACCAAATCGAATCCTCGAGGTTGCTTCCGTCTCACGTCATCGATACCCCAGGCAAAGGCTGATGTGGACGGTGCTTCATTGTTCTTGTCCTTGGCGACTCAGCCCTTGTTGCGCTGCGCGGCTGGTGACGGTTCCGAAGCAACGACCAACAAGCGGCGGCTTGGAGAGGGCCACCAAGGCCCAGCCAGCCATGCCGACCATTTTACCCCAGCTGCGCCCCCAATAAAGATCTCAGTCTTGCCCTGTTCCTCGCTCCCGATTTCTTTCAGATCATTGTTAGCCCTGCATTTGCTGTAACATCCATCCGACAGATTGTGATTAATCCTCCAACATCTTTCGTCCATCAACTATCATCAATATCACCTAGCTATCAGCAACGCGTGTCATCTGGCTCCGTATTATTTCACCGAGGCAGGTCCCCGCTCGCGCCCCCAGCGCCAACTATTACATTCGCCATGTTGCGGAAAAAAGACACGTTCACCGTGATCACGCCCATCCCGGGCTTCATCCCTCGCCAGCTGGCCATCGACATCCTCCACTCGCACTCCGAGGTCATCACGCTAAACCCGCTCGTCATCGGACACAAGCCCATTTCCGCGCCACAGAATGCCGAAACGGACGAGTACTACTCTACCTGGTATGAAATCACGGAGCGCATCCAGGTCGTGCCCGGAATTGGGAAGATGGGGTCCTCGACTATCCAGTTCAATGGCTGCTTCCATGATATGCCGTGGGGCCTCCAGACTCATATCTACGCACCCATGGGTGTTGACCTTCGAAACAAGTATCGCATTGCTGGCAACCAGCCTGGTGTTGAGGCACCCGAAGTCTCGGAGATTGGGCTGGAAAAGCTCGGCGTGCCATCGGACGGCTTGTATCTGAGGGAGGACATCGAAATCAAGTGCAACGTCACAGTGCTCAGCTTTGTTAAGTCGCAGTTGAAGAAGGCCGGCGGCGAGATGGTCAAGCGCATCATCAAGAAGGCGGAGCTGCTGGATGCCGGAGTGCTTCAGGCAATGATCGAGGATGGAAAGCTCAGGACGATCAACCCAGCCGACCGAAGCAGCCATCTCAAATCACCACCCATGTCTCCCACAAGCCTCCGGTATTCGCCATCCGTCAGCGGTTCGCCCCCCTTGGGGTCACCACCCATCCCATACCAGGTTCCCCGGGTGCAGTCGTCATACGCAGGATACCAGCGGCCCAGTACCTCTGGCTCACAGGGCGCGTACGGGATGCAAGAGGGTGCCCAAGAGCTCCCAGCAGGGCAAGCGGGGCAAGGAAGCCCACCATCACAAGCCCCCATCGAAATGCCCGGCGACTTCTATTATACGTCTCCTGGTCTTCATTCAGACCGGCAATCACCGCCTCAAGCGTTCCGACCATCCCCCCCTCACAGTAACCGAGAATCTTTTGTCGATCCAGCCCAATCGGCCAACACAAGCCCGAACCCATCACTTGGCGGGCAGTGGACGACGCCGGGCTCACGACCCATCTCGGGATCCTCAGGAGCCCCATCACCCGGCCTGGGCGGCGGGGGCTTCCCGGCGCCGCTTGCCCCGCATAGAGAGACTGCCGAGGAGCACCAGGGTGAAAGGAAGGCCCCACCCGGACCTCGCAGCCGCCTCAATACGTGCCGTACAATCCGGCCGACTACGCTAAAAAGCCGCCGGGGCAACCGCAATACGGGCATGGACAGTCCGATCAGAGATACAGTTATACGTGATAAATGGTTGGCAATTTGTACAGGAAGGACGTAGAAGTGCATGGCGGCGTATACCCAAGGGTTTCATTCAGTGCTTTGGTTTGTAGGCGTTGGGAGTCAAAAAGTGATATGCTACAAATAGCAGATCTCAGACGGTAATCTTCAATGGCAATAACTTGATCCACGCCATTTTCTAGCGTGTAGACATATTGCTTGTCTTTAATTACTATCCATTCTCTCGCAAAAGCCACCTACCTACCTTGACTTGAAGCCTCCGTGATCTCTCCGAAAGCCATGGGACAGCGGCCAGCGGCCAGCGGCCAGCGGCACAGCGGCCTCCCAAGGCTCACATCTTCGTCCGACCTTGGTTCCCGGCAGTTGAGTTCCCGGGGTTACAGGCCCAGTCATGGCCCTACAACCAACAACCCCAATGGGCCTCACCAACCGGCGGCTGTGGCTGCGGGAAGACGCGCACCCCTACAAGGATCTAACTGTACGCTCGGGGTCGCCTGCCAACAAGGAACATCAAACTCACAAAGAGGTGGCCCTCGGTGGGGATTCTGCTTCTAAATCTAGCGCAGTTAACATGCTTTGTTGGCCTACTCGACACCACGTGCTCTATTCTTTTTCTTTAAGCTTCAGTCTGGCAATGTCCGACAACGTCTAGCCTCGAGTAAAAAAATGGCTGTTGACGAGAACACCGGCCTGGGGCCTGGGCCTGTTCGAGTGGCGATCCCATAGTGATTCAGCGGCAGACATGCAGGCTCGCGAACCAGAGTCCCACCCAACCAATACCGGGAGGACAATTGTCGGCGGCTCAGCCCCATATTGCCTCGATAGCGTCGGGATAGGGGATAAAGGGGGGGGTGACGTACTCGGGATCGATCCGATGTTGTGTGACGTTGTCGTTGAGGCCGAGAACTGATATGTTTCTCTCCGAGTCCAGACAAAAATAGGAACCTCGACAAGGCACAAGCCGGGAGACAAAGCCCAGTCTGTGAGTGAGTGGCGGTTTGGGGATTGGCGGGCCTGTCGAGACACACAGTGAGCGGGTACTGTGTTGAAGTGTGGGTGGAGTTGGATCCTGGGGAATCTGAGCTGGGGATGAATCTCTTGGCGGTACATGTGGGAGTCAACCCCTTTTCAGAAAAAAGGTTTTAAAAAAGAAGAACGAGACAAGAAGTAATTGAAGCAGGATAACCATTTCGATTGAGATAGAAATCGTCAAAGCTTGATAAAATGAAGAGCGAAAGCTCATAAGTGGACCTTTCAAGCTCTCTGGATGTGGAACTCAATGACACCCAGCGCACGTCCCACATCTAGCTTCCTTGCAGCGACGTCACTTTAGCATTTCCATCAACGGCTGGTCTTGGCGTTCAATTGACCTGAAGCACATATCGGCCCACCGAACCGACATCGCGATAATGGACAGTCTAGAAGCCTTCGAAAAGGCTCTTGCTGCCGAAAAGGCCGAGGAAGAACGCGCCGCTCGCGAAAAAGAAGAACGGCGCGAGCGGAAACACCGGCACCACCATCGTCGCGATCGTTCTTCAGAACGCGATCGAACGAGCGACAGATATAGGCACCGCGATTCGGAGAGGGACAGAGACGACCGCAGTGGTCGCAGCGGAGACAAAGATAGGCGCAGTCATCACCGATCCCGCGATGACGACCCGGACGAGGACAAGCACCGCCACAAACGTTCACGGCACTCCCGCGACGACCCAGAAGAATCCAGGCATCGGCATAGGCACCGGCACAGATCAAGAGAGCGTTCCAGGGACCGAGAGGAGAAAGGGCGCGAGAGACGGGGGACAAAAGATATCAAGGACCTCAAACTGTCAGACCCCAAGGAGGATCTTCCTATCCCTGACGAAGAAAAGACCCCAGACAACGCTACGCCCCTTCTTCGAGACTCGTGGATGGCGGCGCCGTCCGCATTGGATATCGACTACGTTCAAAGAGGAGGGAAGCGGAAGAGTCCATCACCTGTGAGGGAAGAACCAACAAGGGTGCTGCACAAACGGGAGCTCAACCGAGGTCTGGGCGAGGTGCAGACTCGCGAGGAAACCGAAGAATCCGGGACGAGGGAAGTGAACTACCAGTTTGGCGATGAAGGGTCGCAATGGCGGATGACGAAGCTCAAGGCGGTGTACACCATTGCGGAACAAACAAACCGCCCACTTGATGAGGTTGCCGAGGAGAGATTCGGTAGCCTACGGGACTTTGACGAGGCTAGGGAGGAGAAGGTGGAGATGGACAGGCGCGGCGTGTATGGCGAAGGCTACGTCGGCAAAGAAAAGCCGACTGGTGAGCTGTATGCGGAACGACTGGCCACAGCCCGGCGGAAACCAGCTCGCTCTCCAACTCCGGAGCCCGAGCAGGGCGTGGTTATAGAGGATATGATGCAGCCGGCACCCCCAATGGACCAGTCCGCCCTCAACCGCATGCGCGCCCAGCTTATGAAGGCGAAACTTCGGAACGCTCCCGATGCCTCCAAGCTCGAAGCAGAGTACAACGCCGCCATGGCCGCCTTCAGCACTGGCGCCGCCTCCAATAACGCCGTCGTGCTCGACGCTTCCCACAACCGCATGCTCGCCGGCGCCCGCGGCGAAGTCAAAGCAGTCACCACCAAACGGGGCGTCGAACGCGGCCAGGTCGAAGCTAATGAAGACATGTCCATCGAGGACATGCTTCGCGAAGAGCGCCGCACACGGGGCCAAGCCGGGGGCGAAGGCCTCCGGCTCGCCGAGCGCATCGCCAAAGACGCCCGCTTCGACAACGACCTCGAGTACCTGGACGAAAACGCGGCCAAGCTCGCCAAGCGCGTCCACAAGACCGACTCCTCCCTCAAAAACATCGCCGTGACCGAATACAAAAAGCTCAACCGCATCCTCGACACCTGCCCGCTCTGCTTCCACGACGAGCGCGCCCCGCCGCAGAACCTCCCCCTCGCCCCCGTCCTCGCCCTCGCCACACGCACCTACCTCACCCTGCCCACCGCACCGGAACTCACGGGCGCCGAAGGCGGCGCGGTGATCGCGCCGCTCAGCCACCGCACCAACCTGCTCGAGTGCGACGACGACGAGTGGGAGGAGCTGCGCAACTTCATGAAGAGCCTGACGCGCGCGTACCACGAGCAAGGGCGCGAGGTGCTCTTCTACGAGAACGCGGCGGCGCCGCACCGCCGCCAGCACGCGGCGCTGGTGGCCGTCCCCGTGCCGTACGACCTGGGCGCGACGGCGCCGGCCTTCTTCCGCGAGGCGATGCTCGCGGCCGACGAGGAGTGGGCGCAGCACCGCAAGATCATTGATACGGGGAAGCGGGCGCGGGAAGGGTTGGGGAAGCTGGCGTTTCGGCGGACGCTGGCGCGCGAGATGCCGTATTTTCATGTGTGGTTTGATTTGGACGGGGGGTTGGGCCATGTGGTGGAGGATGCGGAGCGGTGGCCGAAGGGGGATTTGTTTGCAAGGGAGATCATTGGGGGTATGTTGGACTGCGAGCCGGATGTGATTAAGCGGCAGGGAAGGTGGTCGAGGAACGATGACCGGGTGGAGGGGTTTAAGAAGAGGTGGCGGAAGTTTGACTGGACGAGGGTGCTCACTGACGCTGAGTAGTCGGTGATGGGAGGGCGGGTCGTAAAAAGGTATAGCGTTCAAGCATGGGTTTTTGCGAACTTCCTACACTAAATAATCGGTACATGACCCCTGAGACGCCATATCACTGCCAAACTCCGTGAACCGTAACCGCAATTAGCACTTTTCCCACTCCAGCACATCGTCCCCAGTTAACCCTCCTCGGCATCCATATGGTCCCGGTTAGACCCAGGCGGTCCCCTCTTCCGCCCCTTTCCGCCCTTCAACACCGAGCCCTTCTTCCCGCGATCATCCATCAGCGCCTTGATCTCAGTCTTAGCTATCCGTTGCGCCTCTTCTACCCGTGGCTTGAACACCATGACGTCATCCTTTTCCAGGGGATATTCCTTGAGCTTCATGCCCAATGCCGCCTCGATGCGCAGCCAAAGTTCGAGATCACTTATGAGGGTCAGCATCGGTTGAAAGGCCAGGCCAGCCCCAGAAAGTCGTGCAAACTTACTACTGCGTCACAAAGCTGATTGCGTGTCCAGATCGGCCGGCACGCGCCGTACGGCCCACACGATGCACGTACGTCTTGGAGTCCCCGGGCAGGTCTAGGTTGAGGACGCAGTCGACGTTGGGGATATCGAGACCACGGGCGGCAACGTCGGTGGCCACCAGGATTTCACGGGATCCAGCGCGGAACTTGTTCAGGGCGCCGAGACGGGCCGACTGCGAGAGGCCACCGTGCAGCGGGATGGCACCCATGCCAAGCGTGCGAAGCAGGATGGCGACCCGCTGTGTTTCGATCACGGTGCGGGTAAAGATGATGATGGTCTGACCCGCGAACTCGTTGCACAGGTAGATCAAGTAGGCGTCCTTGTGCGTGTGCGGGATGAATACGTAGTTTTGGACGAGGGTCGAGACGGTCTGGTACTTGGATGACGAAATGCTGACTTTCAAGGGGTCGCGCAAACTGGCGCGCTGCAGGCTCTCGACTTTGCTCGACATGGTAGCGGAGAAGAGGAATGTCCTGCGTTCTCTGGGGAGGAACTTGAGAATCTTTTCTAGGATAGGGCCGAAGTCCATGTCAAGAAGACTGCGTTTGTGAGCATAGGTATGAAGGTGCGGCGAGCGGGAGATGCTTACCGATCGGCTTCGTCCATGACCAGGTAACGGAGGTTGCGGCTAAGCATGCAGTCAGCGATACTGCCCCCAGATCTTGAGAGCCGTAAGTTTCACAGCAGACTCACAGACTGAACCCTTTTGTCTTTTCCAGGTGGTCCAACAACCGACCAGGCGTCGCAACCACCACATGCGGCTTCTTTCCCAGCGCAATAGCTTGTTGTACCATGTCCAAGCCACCCAAAATCAGTGCACATCGGAGCGAGATCGAAGTACCCAGTGCCTCGAAGGATTGGGCAATCTGGGCTGCTAGTTCTCTTGTTGGGGCGAGGACGAGGGCGAACAGAGGTTGAGGCTTGTCGAGAAGGGCTTGGAGAATCGGGAGCGCAAATGCAGCCGTTTTACCGCTACCGGTCTCCGCAAGGCCGATGATGTCGCGGTCTTGCAAGGCAAGCGGAATCGATTCCGCCTGGATCGGGGTCGGCTTTTTGTATCCAAGGTCATCGCAGGCTTCGCAGAGGGCGTCAACGATGCCCTAGGCTTGCTGTCAGTCATTATGCTCGAAAGTCGAGTGATCTAGGTTGCGCACCAAATCCCGGAATGACTTTGAGGCAGGTTCCTCGTTCCCTTCCCCAGACGCATTGTCGATAGTCTCTGATTCGGCTTCGGAATTGGCTGCCGGTGCGGGTTCGATCGGTGTTGTTGCAGGCTGGGGTTTTGTTTTAGGCTTTTGTATCTGAATTGAGGCTTCTTTTATAGCCCCATTGCTGGAAGAGATCTTCCTGCGTTTGGTCGACATGGTGGGCTCCTGCCTTCGAATAACCGTCAACCCGTGATGCGAAATCTTCTTTTTGGTGCTTCAACTTTTTGAAGACGGCCATGATCGAGGGACCGATGCTCCCAAAATTGCGGGCTTATCGCCGGTGGGGCATGCACGATAAGCTCGGCCCCACCGAAATTTTTGCCCGCCTGCAACTGTTCGACAGCAGTCAATTGGACTTCTTGGAGCTGCATCCAGTTCAGCGGAACAACAACATCAGCCCCATTATCAGACATCACCATGGCCAAGAGACGCTCAAAAAAGAGAACCCACGCGGGCGCCAACAACCCTGTCACGCCGACAGCTATTAATGGCCATGCGAACTCGAGAGATCCGAAGAGCATGGTTATTCGCATCGGCGCCGGCGAAGTTGGAACCAGCATCAGCCAGTTGGCCACAGATGTTCGACGTGTGATGGAACCGGGGACAGCGACACGCCTGAAGGAGCGGAAGGGTAACAGGTTACGGGATTATGTTACCATGTGCGGCCCTCTCGGGGTCACTCATCTCCTCCTTTTCTCGAGGTCCGAGTCCGGGAACACCAATCTGCGACTGGCCATTGCGCCGCGCGGTCCTACATTCCACTTCAGAGTTGAAAAGTATTCCCTGACCAAGGATGTGAAGAGGGCGCAAAGACACCCCAAGGGCGGTGGAAAAGAGTACATTACGCCTCCATTGGTAAGAATCCCGGCACCGAACCGTCTAGACCCCCTCGCTAACCACACCACCCCTTAGCTCGTCATGAACAACTTCAGCAACCCCTCCGCCGACGCAAACTCCAAGGTGCCTCGGCACCTCGAGTCTCTCACGACGACCGCCTTTCAGTCCCTCTTCCCCCCGATCAACCCCCAAACAACACCCCTGAAATCGATTAGGAGAGTATTGCTCCTGAACCGCGAACAATCGGAAGACGGGACGTTCATTGTGAACTTTCGGCATTACGCCATCACAACAAAATCAGTTGGCCTCTCGAGGCCATTAAGACGGTTGAACGCCGCCGAGAAGATGCTGAAGTCTAAGAAGGGAAAGAAAGGCGGCCTCCCAAACCTTGGGAAGCTGAAGGACATCTCAGAGTTCATGATTGGTGGCGAAGACGGCGAGGGATACATGACGGACGGCACCAGCGGAAGCGAAGCCGACACGGACGCCGAGGTCGAGATTCTGGAGACCGCTGCGAAGAGGGTCCACAGCGGCAAAACCAGGGCTACCGAGCAGGACAGCGACGATGATGAGGAGGGCGCTAACGACAACGTGGAGCGGCGAGCTGTGAAGCTGGTTGAGCTGGGGCCTCGGATGCGGCTGCGTATGACCAAGGTTGAGGAGGGCATCTGCTCGGGCAAGGTGATGTGGCACGAGTATGTCCACAAGTCGAAGGAGGAGATCAAGGAGCTGGAAAAAAGGTGGGACCAGCGCAAGAGAGAGAAAGAGGCCCGTAAAAAGCAGCAGAAGGAGAATGTCGAGAAGAAGCGCAAGGAAAAGGCCGGGAACAAAAAGGCTGGAGGGGACAAGGATGATGATGAAATGGATGTGGATGAGTACGACAGCGACATGTACAACGACGACGATTTTGACAGCGAGGGGCTAGAGGGCGACGCTGAAGGGCAGGTCAACGCCGCGATGGAGGCAAAGGGCGAGTGGGAGGATGAGGAGGAAGAAATTGCCCAAGGGAGGAGCTCAAAAAGGAAATCCCTCAAGCGATGAAATAGTTGCAGCTAAATTGCCGTCCTTTCCTTGCCAGCCGGCCTCTTACAGCTAATGGTGTTCCCATCCACTGTGAAAAACGTTTGAAAAAGAAAGAAAAGGAGCGCAAATGCTCTTTTGGTTGGCATCCTGTGACAAAGTGCTTCTGTGGCTATTTGGATATTTCACTCATCATATCGAAAATAATTCGATCGAAAGAGTAACAAGAAAGCTTCCGCTCCTCTACCGCGCTGGCTTCCTGCTGTACCAAATGATCGGCCCGGACGAAGACGATTCTTCAGTGAAGCCGTTTATGGCTAACGAAAGGAAGGGGATTGAGGTTTCAATGGCCGGTTGCCAATATGAATCTTGTATATTTGGGACACCGATTATTTCGTCCATCATCATAACGATTTTCTGCAAGCTTAATTGGATATGATGCATGAAATGCCTCCCACTGCGTTCGCCGAAAGGTGTTGTTTACTCTACCCCCGTCTCGATTAGGTGTTGACTTTCGACTCGCCGTTGTTCTAGTCATTCGAATCCAAAATCCACTAGTTACCAAAAGCCAGTCAGAATAGAAGTGGGATAGTATTTGCAGTGCAGGACTGAAGTAAGCGGCGACATAACGTGCTAACCCGACGACGAGGCGGTCTCGTGCCATACAAGACCCATTTTGCCAATGCTAACCCCGAAAATGACTTCACCGTTCCACAATCACATGCAAACAGGTTCTCGGGCCCCATCCCAGACCCATCCAACCCCATGCATCACTCCGTGCCATCCCGAACCTAGATGCCGCGACCCGACACCATAACCGAACGCCCGCCAAAAAAGAATGCCCATGATATCACCCACCCCAAAACGCCATGAACGATGCCAAGCCATCAAAACCCAAACCGCCCCAAAAAACCCACCATACCAAGGTAACTACCCCCTCCGCTGCGCCTCATAAACCGCCAGCGCGCGCTCCAGCTCCGCCAAGCTCCCGCGGTCGCCATACGCGTCCTCCATGGCCGCCTCCTGCCGCCGGCGCCGCGCCGCCTCGGCCTGCTCCGCAGCGGGCGAGGAGGCCCTGCCAGCGGTGGGGGTGGGGGACGATGGGGTAAAGGAGGCCTGCTGCTGGGTGTCGCGGTAGTGGGAGACGGCGAGGCCCGCGGTTACGGCGGCTGCGAGGGGGCGGAGCCTTCGTCGGGGGTTTGTTAGTTAGGTTTTTTTTGGGGGGGGGGTAAGTAAGTACCATTTCAGGCTCTTTCCTCGGTTGGAGGCGTTGTGTAGGTAGGGGAGGTAGGGCGGGTGCACGCGGGCGGAGGTGGTGAGGAGTCTGGAGGGGGGTTGGCGGTTCATTTTGGTGGTGGTGATGTTGGTGTTTTTGAAACAGGTGAGATGGGTTTTGTCTATTTGGGTTGAAAGGACAGTTGGAACTAGATCCTTGGCTCGTAGAAGGAGTGGATAGATGGCAGCGTCGAGCGAGTCTAAAAAGAAACGAAGACGGGACTTGGAGGAGGACTGGAGGATGGGGGTGCCAAAGGTGTTCCTTTTAATGAGAGACAGGAACTGCCGGTTCAGGTCTCAAAAAGAATCAGGCCACAGGTTTGGGGGTGTCTCGCTGCATAAAAGCATGCGGCAGCGGCCGGTCGGTCGGCATCTAGTGTGACAGAAGGCCCACAGTGGTGTGTTTTGAGTGCGCGGGAGCGGTGCAATGATGCGCATCTCGAGCCATCAGTTGTGGGGGGATTAACCGAGGGATGAGGATGGTGGGGTTCCCCAGTCCTCCAGCCCGCGGCCCTCCGCTTCCCCGGATATTTTGCGGGGAGCTGAATGGCTGCTTCGGTGCGGGATGGTCGTTGAGGGTCGTTTCCAGCGGCGGCCACGTCAGGGACCCTGGTTACATCACGTTGATCGGGCACATTTCATACGGCGAGCGGGCCAAACAAGCGGGATGCGAGATGCGGGATGCATGCAGAACATTCGAAATGGTGGTCAGGAAGCCAGAGCTAGTGCCCGGTTTTTATTGCACATGTACAATATTGTGTTGTACTGTACGGAGTAATATTATGTATGTTTGTAGTACTCCCTTTCAGACTGAATTGGCCTCGCTGACATGAACCGTCTGCGGGATCTAGAAGAGGTAGGTGTCATGCAATCTTCTTGACTCCCGGTTGCGTGTTAATAATCCAGACACTCGTTCTTCTTCAGCATGGAACGGAAGCAGTCATGCATCAGTCTCACATCGCGCAATCGACTCATGCAACTATCGGCCAATGATCAATGTCTATAATTGACGCACTAGTTTGTGTTGCACCGCGAGGTTGCTGCCATGTTGAAAGAAGGAAAAAATGTAAAGTCAGAGCGTGAGGTAACGGTTGGCATTCCTGCGCGTCCCATTGGCCCCCCCGTCGGATGCAACCTTCAGCAACCTGCAGCTGCAGACGTTACCTTCGGTGCTAGCGTTGAACTAATCCGGTTTTCAGCTCGGCTCCAGCGTTCTCCGAGCTTCGCAGCCAAGGAGGGCGCCACACCCTCGGCGTTAAGGATCAAGAAATGAAATAAGTATTACGCCCAAGACAACAATTGGTCCGAGAGAGAAGTTGGGCGTTGGACACAGCATGACTGTGCTGCCATCCAACGAGGTTAGTGTTACAGCTTAACCTTTTAGGTTCTAGTAGCTTTGAAGGCCCTCCTAGGAAGCAGACGTTGTGTTAAGGCACTAATAGGTTACAAGCTATACACTAAGTACATTACACTGCTCCCTGTTTCATAACTAAGAAGCTGATAGGCTAACGTGGACACGTAGAGTGTGCAAGTCTGAGCTGTTGTATTTGCTAACAGGATTGACGACGATATAGTAAAACCGGACAGGTTGAAAATGGGCACCCGATGAAAAAGAAGCCCTTTTGTTCCCAGGCCCAACCACACATAACGCATCGCGAGAGATACAATCCGTAACCAGCTCAAACTCTCACCCTCCACCTATAGAACAAAAGGGGCACCGCGGCCAAGGTACCGAAGGAGAGTCAAGAACAAGAAGTATGTAACAAGAACCAAAGGGAAAGTGTTGAACGAGTCAAGCCAGCGAGACCCGACTGAGCCTTGTGAACCTTCGCCGCTTCCAAATATACAAGAAACACACCATCAACTCCTTCTCGAGTCTTCTCAACAAGCCTTGCCAACAAATTGCGTGTTGGCCGTTCTTGTTCATCAAGCTACCCGCCCTCCAGATCGTATTCGACTTCTAGGTGCGCAGCAGGCGAGCCAGGTACTTGATGAACGACTCGTCGTCGGCAGGCGGCTCCGGCGCGCCCGTCGGCTTGGGCGGCTCACCGGTCGGCTTGGGTGGCTCACCGGTCGGCTTGGGCGGCTCGCCGGTTGGGTGGGGAGGCTTGCCGGTCGGGTGAGGAGGCCCGCCGGTCGGGTGAGGGGGGCCGCCAGTCGGGTGGGGGTGCACCGGGTGCCAGCCGGTGGGGTGGGGCCCGCCCGGGCCGTCGCCCGGGCCGTCATCGCGCCTCCAGCGCTTGTGGTTCTCGAACGGCCCGCCGGTCGGCCATGGGGGCAGAGGTCCCGGGCCGCCGGTGCCGGTGGGCCAGGGAGGGAAAGGCGGGGCGGAGCCGGTGGGCCAAGGGGGGAAGGCCGGCGCGGAACCCGAGGGCTGCGGGGGGAAGGGCAGGCCGGAGCCAGTCGGGGCCTCGCCGCCCTGGGCGATGGGGGCGGCGGCGACTTGTTGCAGAGCGGCGGCCGTGGCCAGCACGCTGATGAGGATGCGAGTCATCTTGGTAATGAATGTGAGACGTGTGGCGGGGATGGGACTGTGCCGGTGTGGTCGGGACTCAGGCTTGAGCTCTCGGTGCGATGGTGAAGCTGAAGAGGCCTGCCGAACCAGCGACAATCGGATGGATCATGGTTACTTATATAACCGTGGGGCTCCTTATAACGCAGAGACTCATGCGTCGTCAACCTTCCGCCATACTTCGTCGCGAAGCGGTGATGCGATCGGCGGCTCCAGGGTGATACTCGACTGGATAAGGTGGCCCTGGATCTTGATACTACCTTGTAAACTACGGACCAACCTCGGTGCCGGCTTCAATCACATCATTGCCGCCTCTGGGTCCCAATGCACTCCGAGGCGCTGGCGATGTCGATGCTTATCGCAAGCATCATCGACCGGGCAGGTTCACAAGTAGCGTTTTAATCTAATTGGGACGGGAGAGAAGCACGGCGTACAGCGAATAAATTATCAGGACGATGATCAACGGAGTAACTGAACAATGAACTACCCGGTTCCGGGGGACCACATCAACTTTTCCACCACACAAAACATGGCTAATTGGGTAAGGCCCTGGAGAAAATCTGGAGGCTTATTGTCAGTGTGTTCTGCGCCGCGCTCACATTGCCCTTTTTTTCTTTCCTTTGCTTGCCGGCATACGTACGAAGCAGACAGTCGTGTTTCGCTTGGCCTCTGTGCCTCTCCCTAACCGCTGGCGGCTGCGGGTCGCGAGGAAGGCACCGAAGGCAGCACACAAGCTTCGGTGACTGGCTAGGTCCTTGGCGCCTGCATCCAATTTATGACCCCTTACCCCTTTTTTTCTCGATATCGGTATTTGGTCTGGCGATCGCTGGATCGTCGCGGTCCCTGGTTCCTGGTCTTGCATGCTTGGCATGCCTGGCAGTCACTTTAGCCTAGCCAACTACCGGAGGTCGCGTCGAAATCGGGAGGACGATCCCCGCTGGCCGTTGAGGACTTGATATGCGCTGCATCGAACCTTGGAGCCGCCCTCGAAATTCTTGACGATGGAATCGGCGTCAACTGTCCCGAGCCAGATGGACATGGGGGGTCGTGGGGGCATGGGTTAGGGGTGACAAGGGAATCGTCAATAACCCCTTGATTCAGCATCGTCCTCACTCAGCCGCCATCGTCCCGAATTAAACTGCACGAATGCGCGGTCTCCCTGATAAGATTGCTCGCGAGAAATCATGGTTGCGCCTCAGTTATTGAAAACCCATGTAAGATACCTACATAGATACCAACGATTGACCAAGGGGTGGCCCTGTGCTCAAGGTTGGCGACCGCTGAACGACATAGTTAGTGCAACACAAGGGCGGCTGGAGGAAAGGGTTAGTATAGGCAAAATCTCAACCCTGACATAATATTGGCTGGTCGAACCGATTATCTCGAAGATCTCATGTCATTCCATTCCCTGATGTCGACAACGGAGTTCGAGGCGTTTGCGGTGCTAACGGAAACATTGTCCTTGCTCGTCCGCCCGTGATTGCTTCCACGCAGATCTTGCGACACTGGCAAGCGAAGTCGGTGGAGAGCGGTCATTGGCGCGGAAGCAATCTCCATCAGACTATCAGACCAGACTGGGGCTCAAAGCTCAGGCACGCAACCAATGCATTGTATGAGTCCAGAAACAGGGGTTATCCGCCCGGATCTACTCTGGGGAAAGACGTGTGATTCGCAGCCTTTGTTTGGCCCGGGAGACGAACCAAGGAGAAATTTCTCAAACTTGCTACGTTCGCCTCCAAAGCACAGGACTCCGGTTGTAATTCATTGCCGGGATAATGGAAATCGGCGATGGCTCAAGTTAACATTGAGGGAGTTTCGTGGTCTCTTGGGCCCGAAATTCGAACAATTCGGGTGATACGTGATGATGCGACTGGTACGCAATCAAACAAAACGGCGGAACATAATAAGTACCTAGCTAGGGACGCACAGAATCTGAAGTATAGGTAGGCTGGATAACAGGGAGCCGGACTATAGATCAAGTCACTACTTCTCTCTCTTTCGGTGTAGCCAGCGTATATCTAATCTAATAGTAAATGCAGCACAGTATTTTGACTATCGCTCCCAAATGGGGTCGTATGTTATGGAGGTTGGCCGGTTATGATAGGAGAAGCCTCTCATGGCAACCGCTTGATGGCACTTGTTGGCGCCAGTGCTATAGCCGGCCCTCGTGCTTAGGCTGTATTTATCATGGCGTGCTGATCCCGTTATCCTCTGGCTCGCTCCTCCGGCGAAGAAATCAAGGGTAAAGAAGGCGCTGATCTACCAACTGTTATTCCACCAACAGGGAGCTAGTCGTTATTGGGAGAGGCAAGGCTGCTGGTCGAGGTCACGCTTGCAGCAAGCTCGCAGCCGTATGATCACCGGGCGTCATTCCGCAATGATAGCTTGGATGTTCAGCTGCTACTGATTTAAGCCGTCGTCGATAATCCGCATTCTAATCCATGATGCTGAGTCTTACGTATGCTAATTATTTTAAGTAGCGAATACGTTTGCCTGGTTGTGGTGGTCATTTTTGGTGCCGGTTGCAAGAGCCCTTTCATCCCATGTTCAACCTATACCCGGTTGGCCGCGCTCCTTCCTGCCACCCTTTCTGCCACCCTTTCTGCACTAGATATAGGGGTTCCGCATGCTCAACTGTCACCCACCCCCCAGGTACCGCTACGGGTGCCGCAGCGGTTACGACTTGGGGAGTTGTGAGGTTCACATCACGGGTTCGAGACGTGGTCTCCCCACGAAGACAACCCCCCCCGGGGTTTTCGTAGCCGCCTACCCCTTAGTTGCGTGGTAACTAGGGTTAGACGGTGAGCTTTTTGCATTCTTATTCCTTTCATGGTCGTCGCAAAGCCTGGGCAATAGCGACCTCCAACCTGCCATCACAACATCATGGGCGGTTCGGCTACTATTGATTTGCCATCGTGGATATTTCGCATTTTAGCGGTAAGTCTGATAGAAATCTTACACCGGGGTGAGAACCCACTTCACCAATAGAGAGATTACATAATGGCCATGCGTCCAGCCCGAGAAAAACAGTAACGGGGTTAAACAAATCATAGACTAGAATGTTGTTGAATTCCAGTATTGGTTTAGAACCTTTGTCACTGCTGCCAAAGTCTTTACTCATGATGACGATAGTTGAGCAAAGACGAAAAGCCCACGCCGTGCGGCCGTAACAAAACCTCGTAACTCTCTACGTCTAGACTCATTCGTCAATGGGTCACAAATATAGCAATATATCCCTTGATCTTAAGATATAAGTAAGCCTATCGTGGTTAATATATCGCATTAGTCTAAATTCAGCTCCCGTAATTTTAACGTCTACACTGGGGAGTTCCCTAACATTTGGGGTCGGCATTACCCATTTTGAACATAGCCCCATTGCTTTACCTGCCGCATAGTGCAGATATGGGCGGCTACGAGTGTTCTTCAAAAATCCCATCCAATGCCAACCGAAGACGGGGATGTAGCTCCCGTGGAATACAGCAGATGCTTGACTCGCCGGTGATGTGGGCCGGCCCAGCGTCGGGTAGATAGCCACACTCGAGCCACGTCTCTCAACTTTGCCTGGGATATCTGAACTCGCCAGACGCCGAGCACCTTCTGGCCATGCGGCACAGTTCGCCGCCCGTTCGCCCCTGAACCCGAAGCATCTTCACCGTGGGTAGTTGTCTGCTCACAAATCAGCGCCACCAGGATTCTGTAAATCGGGAATATCGCACTCTTGTGCGCATGGCTCACTCTCACCCGCCGGGTGAGCAGCGGTGAGCACTCGCCGCTTTGGTTTACCTTACCCCGCCGCCTGAGCAGGTGTTGGCACGATGGCTGTTGGCACGATGGCTCTTCTCACGGAAACTACCTATGTACCGTCTAGCGCCCCATCCACCTCCCGAACCGCCAGCGTGATCCTTATCGTGATCCGAGGCCGTGGGGCCGAGATATTCTGTGAGGGTTTGAGATACGCCCTTTTATATGAGCCGTTCCTCCCGTCACAACAGGTGCTCCCTGGCCATCTGTGGGTGGGTGTGGTGTAGTTGGATGCTTCGCACCGGTTCTCCAGTTTGGGACAAGATCGTAGACGCCAAGCGCTGTCATGCACGTTAATGCAAGGAGCTGGAAAGCAATACCTATAAGGTAGAAGTGCTGTGCAACCCCATAGTGCAGTGGTAACAGTGGGTGGTGCACAATGCTCTCCGTTGTTCGCGTTTACGTACTCCGGCCTTCCATTCCCCCGGAGGGACGACAACCTAGGTAGTGGACGAAATCTCGGGACCTTACACAAGTTTTGCTCGTCATGGCAAGATTGCGTTTGTGGGTCCAGCCCAGCGGTTCGGTGGCGCGGTGGCTTGAAGGGGGCCCGCGGGTTGGATGACGGGACGGCGATGAAATTATCGCTGGCCCGAGTCGCGAGCGCCACACCCCCTGAACTCTCCGGGCGCACGTGCGGGCTGGTTTAATTGGGCGATCAAAAGTAGTGGCAATGTGAGTTGCAAAAAAAGAAAGGACGCGCAGAATCTTTGCGTTCGTGATTTCGAAACTCTTGACCCAAATTCTCGGAGCCATCCCACGATATATCCTCCTCGCCATACTGCGCTAATAAAGAATCCACCCGGGTATAGCGATCCGTCCCGATGTCCCTTGGCTCGAAGCTCGCGCCAAGCCCTGATGCCCTGGATTGACATCGCCGTGTCTTATAACGAAGGCCAAACCCAGAACGTGGATCAGCATGGACCGCAACATGCGCAGCAACATCCCACGAGACACCCAAGAACATGCCGTAGGGAGCCTAGTTGCGTACGCTATTCTCTGCTCGGTTGTAGTCATAGTTGTCACCTCTCTACGGCTTTACGTCCGATTCCGACTCCTTCGCAAGTTCGGGACCGATGACATTGCCTTGACCGTAACACTGGTTCGAGCCCCTACTGCCCTTCCTCGAGTAAAGTACGCAAAGAAGGGCAGGCTAACACACAGTTATTAGTTTTCCACAATCGCAGGTGTCATTGTAACTACCTATGGTATATGCCTAATTAACTCCTAATCTCGAACCTCTTGATTACTGGTCTCTACTAACCCCTTTCAAGCAACAAAGCTAGGGCTTGGCCGTCACTTCGACACGCTTTCTATGGAGCAGAGGTCAGCGTTTTCAAAGGTAAGTACAACTAGTTAATATCTCCAAATCTAGGTCTTGATCTTTGACGAAAATCCAGATACGGGCTAACATTATATGTAGGTGATCTTCGTCTCAGCCTTCGGATATCACGCCTGCATTATACTTCTCAAATCCACTTTCCTGCTCCAGTTTCGGCGTGTCTTCCCGCTACCTACCTTCCAACGGCTCTGTGATATCTTCTTGGCGTTCCTCGCTGTTTGGGCTATTGCCGGCCTCATCGGAGTCGCTACCATCTGCCTTCCAATCTCTAGAAACTGGGATCCTCGAAATCCCATTTCGACGTGCGAGCAGCGCTTCTGGTATTGGCTCGGCTACGGTATCATACACGTTATTACCGACCTCCTCATCTTCATAATGCCAATGCCAATGTTGAAGATGCTACCTCTACCTCCACTACATAAAGTTATCCTAATGGGAGTATTTGGCCTAGGGTTCTTGTTTGTACTCCCATCTTCCTAACTCACCTTGGCCAAGGGTGGTATCTAATGCAAGTTTCTCGCAGGACGTGTATATTGTCAGCACTCCGTCTCACTTCGCTCCACGCATCTCTTCGAGACCCAGATGCCAGCTGGACAGCGGCGACGACCGTATACTGGACCTTTGGGGAAGTGGCATGCTCGATAGTGTGCCTCTGCATACCGACACTCCGGCCACTTTTAGGAAGCTGCTGCTCCCCTCGTCGATCGGGACAAGAAAATATAGTAGAGCGCGGGACGAGGCGGTTCGGGTTTTATGGCCTCAGTCTTCCGAGCACAGTTCGCCCGTCAAGTCCATCAGCATTGCAGACAGACAGAAATACCTATTGGCGACCTAGACCATAGCACTGCAAACTTTTAGTACATCTATTTGTGTGGGCATGGGTGTGTCAACCTGATAGCAAATTTGAATCCAGCTCCCGAGCCCCTTCAAGGCGCGAGGCCCTTGAGGAGCTTGAAGACTTGGGCAGGGGCCCGGGGCCGACTGGGATGTAGTCCTCATCCATTTTCTTGTCGTGGGAGCCGGGGTCTTACTCTCCGCTAAGGTCTTCTTCTTGGGCCCGTCTCAGCATTGAAGCTCACCGGAGTTATCGAGCGCCCCAACTGGGAGTCGGGTCACCGCCTAGGCATCTTGTCGTTGAATTGCCAACCGTCGTACCCAAAATCTGTCCCGGCGGCAGCGAACATAGCATCTAGATAGCACCCGTCGAGTTTTCCTTTCGTGATGCAACTGACGCTTTTGAGATTGCGGAACTGCGCTGGAGAGACGGCTTGGGCAAAACTTCGGCTTACTGTACGGAGCGCAAGTGCTTACATCCCGATAATATTGAACATTATAGGGTAAAGAGACAGTGAGACAATATCATCGCTGCAAACACAACGTTGCAATTGACGGCCGGCTTCTCTGGGGTTGTGGGGGATGCGGGAAAGTCGACGGAGCCACTCGCCACGATTTGCATCAGTGTGCGGAGACAGATGCTAACCCCCGACATATCGCAGCGGGATGGATCATAATGATGCCGAATCCTTGCTCCGCATGTATAACACGATTAGTTTGCGGCCCAGTACAAAATATAAGATACTAAACAAACTACCTAGCCTTACACTTCCCCTCTCTTCTGTGCATCCTCTCTTGACGCCGATATGTCTTCCACCGAGACCTCAACCCCTGACGTCCTATCCAACCTCCCTCCCATCCCTGAAGATGAATTCTGCGTTTTCGGCTGCGTAGTTCCCCCGTTCCTCCATTAACCCCCCATTCTAATCTAGTCCCCACAGGTCTACGCTCACCCCGCCCACGCCAACGCCCTAGAACAAGTCTATGCCCTAACCACCCATTTGGCTGCCTCAGAGCCGGGGATTCTGCACTATTGTATCGCCAGAGACGAGGTGGATAAAAACATGTTTCATTTCTTTGAGAGGTACACGGGGCGGAAGGCGTTTGAGGAGCACAACAAGCAGCCGGTGATTGTGAAGTTGTTGAATGAGGATGGGTATATTAAGAGTGTGGAGGCAAAGTTTGTGAAGGCTATCAAGGGAAAAGGGAATTAGTGGGTACCTAGGCGGTCATCAAGCGAGGAAGCGGTAACCCATGGTCTGATGGGTTGTGTCAGATGAGGGATTCAAGCGGATAAATGCATCTTGGGCAATCTTCCATGAATGTGTTCGACCCCGTTACCAAATCCTCGGGAACGCAAACCTCCCCAATTAGGTGAAAAATGATTGGTTGCACAACAGAAGTCTAGGGGTAGTAGTATAGCGTCATATTGACGGTGAGCTCCTCGACGAGAACGATGGCGGGACGGGGCCGCGGGAGCGGCTCCAAGACATCCTGGAGACTATCGTGGGCAAGTCGGAGCATGTCTTCCTGTGGGCCAAGCTGGTCGCCGACAAGGATTGCCCCGGACTCGAGAAGGGCCAGCTTGAGTAAAGTTGAAGACTTTCTCGAGGGGCTGGATCCGGGCATCTCGAGTCTCTATCAGAAGCTGCTCCATCGGTTGGAGGGTGCCCAATGGGGACAGGGAGCCAGAGAGGCCACGGGCGGGGGATGTGCAGGAAGCGGAGAGAGAGACACTTTGGGCGTTTAGGTCAACGATATACCACTGTTGGGTTTCCGAGCGACAGCCTTTCCCATGCCCCCTCTCAACTCTTGTCGTCGCCCTCGTGGTCGTCGTAGTGGCCGCCTTGGGCTTTTACCGTTCAGTAGATTATAGAGTGTAGACTCGGGGAAGAGGGCCAGAGATATGGGTTGGGGTTAGGGTTTTGAGCTTCGCCGACACGCCGAGTCAGGTGCCCCACCTCTCTCAACGTCACTCGATGCTCCGCGCGCTGGATAGAGCGATACACTGATAATCTTCCATTACTACATCTCTATCATCCTAGCATCGCCAGGGTTCCGACATGGACAATGCACAAGATTCGGAATCCAAGGGGCATACCCGGACAAGATCGGGCGTGAAAGGCAAGTAGAAGCGGCCAAACTGCAAGAGGGGAGTCAAGGACCAGGAATCCAGGATCGTGATCACCTGGCTCCTGCAAATCCAAGCGTTTGACGATGCGGCAATCGACCGAAAATAGTTGCACTTTTGAAAGCTGTTTATGATACTCTTCAATTCAAGATACAAACCCGCTAATTTTGTTCCTTTTTGCAGCAACACGGCCCCGCTCATCCACCAAAGGCCCTCTCGATGACGAGTGAGTGTCGCGCGACTCGCGTCTTCCTTCCCCAACCCCGGGCTGTAACGTGACACCTAACCCTGACCGTGGCCTCCCGGAAAGCGGCCCTTTAGCATCACCTCTTTCTGCAGACCAAGTTCAGCGAACACTCTCGCTTAGGAACCATCCCAGAAGTCCCGGTCTCGGATCCCCCATGATGCCGCGCTCCCCGGCCCATTCTCCCGCGCCAACCGGGAAACGGCTCCCCGTCGGCGGCGCACCCCCCTCGAAACAAGGCCCGAAGGACTTCTCGTACCTTTTGCGTCCGGAAATCTACCACCCACTCACCCCGCTTAACATCCCGCCGCCGTTCCGCAACCCGCCTAACCCACCGGCCCCGGACACCCCCATTACAGACCTCCTCGCACAGGGCTACTTCCGCGCTGCCGCCATCGCCGCCACGCAAACCCTAACCGGCGGTACCGTCGACCCGACGGACCATACCCGCATCTTCGACCTGCTCTACACCCGCCTTGCATGCCTCACTCTGATCGACGCCACCACTCTTGCCGCACAGGAAGTCAAAGCCCTCGGCGACCTACACTCTGCCTTTTACTACACCACCCCCGCCACACCACACCAACAACAGCAACAACAACAACAACAACCCCCACAAAGCCCACAAACTCCCGGACCACAAACCCCCGGCCTCCAACCCCAAGACACCACCACCACCACCACCACCCAAACCCAAACCACCACCACTCAAACCACCACCACACCAACGCACGTCGTCCCCTGGCCCCTGCGCCTCCTCGCCGTGCGGCTGCAGGCCCTCGGCTTCGGCGACCCGCGCCGCGCCGTCATGAGCTACTACGAGCTGGCGCGCGAGGCCCGCGCCCGCGTGGCCGCCGCCCGCGCCGCGCACGACCATTCCGCCGCCGAGGCCTGGAAGGAGCGCCTGGCCGATCTCGGGGTCCGGGTCGCTGGGGCGCTGGTGGAGATGGATGATTTGGCGGGGGCGGCGGTGCATTTGGGGACGTTGGGTGGTGGTGGTGGTGGGAATGGTGCTGGGGGGATGGTGAGGGTTAGGAGGGCGTTGTTGTGGTTGCATCTGGGAGATGTGGATGCTGCGAGGGCGTGTGTTGTCGGAGAGGAAGATGGAGGGGTTGAGGAGCGGGTGGTGACGGCGTTGTGTGATATGGCGGATGGGGAGTATGACGCTGCTTTGGCGAAGTGGACCGAGTTGAAGGAGCTAGTGGATGATGAGATGGTTGGCGTCAACATGGCAGTTTGTTTGTTGTACGTGGGGAGGATGCATGAGGTAAGTGGGATGTTTTGCTGTTCCGTTTCGAGCATAGTAGATGCTATCATGATGGTTGCTGACGTCAAAACAGGGCCGTGCGTTGCTGGAACAGCTCGTGGACGCCGGAAGAGCCTCGCATACGCTGCTCTTCAACCTATCCACCATGTATGAGCTCTGCACGGATAGGTCACGGGCGCTCAAGGTGGGGTTGTCGGAGAAGGTGGCCGCCATGGGAGATCGGACGGAAGGCTGGGAGAAAAACAATGCCGATTTCAAACTGTGATATGAGGGTCATTAGGATCCGAGTAGATGAGATGATACAGGTGAATAGAGCTTCTAGTGCGCCGTCCCGTTGTATTTAACCAACAATATCTCATTCTCTCTCCCATTCTCTCTTTTCTTTGTACTCATGATCAGTTCTTTCCCACTCACCGTTTGCGTTTTGTGCATTCACTCACACAATAGCAAGCAAAGCCAAGACCCATCGCTATCCCTTGTAGGCACACTTCCGGAGTTTGTCAAGCTCCCTAACATATCTTGATTGCCTACAGTTCCCTTCTCTCCACCAGAAATTAGCGTACACACAACGCGACAGAACGCAAACTTACATTCTCTAACAAAGGTATATATCCCCTCATCCGCTGCATACACTTTCTCTTAATATAATCACCACCTCCCAACTTCTTCCTTGTTCCCCATCCCAAGTCTATATATATCCCAAAAACACCATTTCTCACCTATCACACCACTACCCATCGCCATGTCACTAACCAGATCGACCAGATGGCCTCCCCGTCGCAACATCTCGACCAACAACCCCCAGCCAAGCCGCCTCCGCCATCCCGCCCCCCCTGTGGCAGGCACCGCACCCTTCCTAGCCCTGCCGCGCACCATCCGGGACCAGATCTACCGCTCCCTCCTGCACGACAGCGCGCCGCCGTCGCCCGACCCGGACTTCGACCTGACCACGCCCCCGCACGTCCCCCTCGCCGACCTCGGCGTATTGCGCGCGTCCCGCCAGCTGCACGACGAGGCCGCCGCCGTGCTCTACGGCACCGTCCACCTGGGCTCGGACGCTCGCGCCGCGCTGAGGTACTTGGAGTTTATGGGCGAGCCGCGCCGCCGGCGGATCCGGCACCTGACCGTGTTTTATAAGTGTCACGGGGGTGAGGATTGGCGGGTTGAGCACGACTGGATCCCGGTGTTTGATCTGCTGTGGGAGTCGTGGGCGTGCGTGCTGCAGGTGGATGTCGACTTTGCGAGTTTTGGAGGGTGTCCGGAGCGGGACGGGGCGGTGGTGGCGAAGAGGACGTGCCGGTTTGAGTGGGACGAGGAGACCGACTGCTTTTGGCGCGGGTTGGTGATGTTTACGACGGCTCGCGAGATCCGGTTCTTGAACCCTGTTCCCGAGTACTTTGTCCGCAAGCAAGCGAGGGAGCTTGGGTGGCGAGCGGAGGGCCACGCGATTGAGGATGCCCCAGGGTTTCCCCTTAGTCCGTTTGTCGGAAAGCTGGTGAACCCGACCTATCCCGACCAGGCGAACTGGGTTTGCGAGAGGAATGGACTGCCTGCGCAAGGGCTCAGCCTTACCGATAAGCCCACAGGCAGCGAACAGGACGAGAGCCAGACCGTTGGGCCTTCTCACAACGACACCGGCCCGAGAACACATTTTCTCGATCTCCCGTTGGAGATCCGTACCATGATTTACGAGGCGTGCTGCGAGTGGGAGTTTAAGGCGTACTGGCCGGCCCAGCCGGCGCGTTGGAACCTGGGGCTCGGCCTTCTCCTCATGTGTAGGCAGATATGGGAGGAGGCTTCGACATACATCGCCAAGAGGGTTCGCATCTTCGGGGGGTCACCCCTTCGCGACATCGAGAGGGTGGGTCCCAGAATTGCCTCGACGAGGGCTGTGGACCTACACTTCTCATGCTTCTGCCCCTCTGACCCCAGACACCTCCGCCTTAACAATGAAACTATCTTCGCGCGAGAGGACCCCGTCTGGCGGTATGCTCCGGGTCCACTTACCCAGGTTTATCCAAATGATGACCTCGCACGGAGCTACAAAGACGAGTGGGCCAAGGTTATGGAGCAGATCCGATCGCACCCCAACATCCGGGAGGTGGAGGTGACATTTACCTCATGTTGCCGCCAGCCAGCTACCTACGATACCTGGATGCCACACCGGACACCGGGATATGCCGACAGTTTGCGATCGTTCTGCCTGACCTTCGAGGGCCAATTTATCTCCCTCCTCCTCGCAGCCAGCCACGGGGTCGATATGGTCACCCTTCGCGGACACGTCCCTCCCAGCCTAGCTGTACGACTCGAGCAGCCAGGCACAGGCTCAGGTCTCTCACTGCAGGTCATCAGCAAACAGATGGCCGTTTTTATTAAGGGTGTCGAGAAAGAGGCCGCGGAGAGGGACGTTAATGGCTTGGATACCTTCGACCCGACCTGGGCTAAGCAGACGCCGTACCCTCTACTACGTTACCACCCGGCAAAGAACCCTCCCCCGCACTTTGTGCTGGAAAGGACCCGCCCAGGAACGCCAACCTGGTCATGGTTGGAGGAGAGAAACAAAGGAACCGGGGTGGCGACGGGGATGGAACTTGTCTCTCGGCCACTGTTTGCTGGATCATGGGAAGCGGTTTCGCAGGTCTTTGATTTTGATAACGTCGTTGCTAAGGAGGATGACCTGTAGCGGCCATATGCCAGTATTTAATAATAAAAACTAATATCACACGCATATTCACCCGTTGCGGCTGGCCTCTCCCCGTAGCCCCCTTGCCAGCACCATGGCCAGTGTCCCCGCGAGTGCCTCGGTTTTGGAAGTGACCGGAAAGGAAAGATTTCGATAATGGTTTGGGGTAGTATCTGGAAAGGTGGCCGGAGTGACCTTATTGTGATGGAACGGGATCACAAGCCACCACAGAAAGGTGGCTATAGTTCCTGGAGCTATCAGGAAGCATTGGAACGGTGCCTTCTTCCGGTTTACAACGGTACACGGTATTTCCAACAGGATAACGCGAAGGTCCGCGCCTCGGCATCTTCAACCGCTGCCCCGCCCCTTCTATGAAGGTCTCTGCCCCCCGTCTCCCTCGCCGCGACACCCGTTGCAGCTGCGAGTGGCTCCTCAACCACGCGATCAAGGTCCTTCCGGAATGGCCAGCCCATAGCCTGGATCTCAACCCCATCGAGCATATGTGGGCTCTTTTGAAACGGAAAAATGCAGGAGGACCACCCAGATATCTGGTCCTTGAGAAAGAATCAGCCGGATATAGCTGAATTTACCAGATGTTTGCGGGCCTGCTGGTGGTCAATCGACCAGAGCCAAACCGACCACCTGCCCGATTCAGTGCGGAGGAGGTTGCGTGCGGTTCAGAAAGCCCAGGGTTGGTATACAAAATATTGATGTCCAAAAGCAGGGCTATCAACTGGATGTAATTAATCTATTGTCCGGGGACGGAACGAACTTCCATAGGCCACCTAATAACCGAAGCCTGCAACAAAGTCTATAAGAGGTTTAAGAAAAGGAGGAGAGCTCGAGGCCCGAGGCCCCGACAGGGCCCACAAAGCCCTACAACCACAGAAGCAGCCGCCACAACAGTAGCCCAGTGGGCCACCCAGAGGTGGAAGATTGGGAGTGATGACAAAAGAGGGTCAAACACAAAAGAGGTGGTGGAACTAGCCTGGCAGGCCCGGTGGGAACGGAACCGGCAGGGCCAACAGGGCCCAGTCGACAGGATAGCCGACAAGGACCCCCCAGCTCTCCTTTTTACCAACAGGGCCCTAGAGAAGCACGAGGGCCTAACAAAGGCCCAGAGTTCCCTACTCTCCCAGGCACGCATAGGGGACATAGGCCTTCGGGACTACCTCTTCAGGGTCAAGGTGCCAGAGGTCTATACCCCCTTTTGCGTATGCGGGGAGGGGAGGGAAACAGTGGAGCACCTAGTGGTTTGGTGCCCCAACCCACCGTTGCAGAGGCCGTGGGACCACCAGGAGGTTCGGTCACAGCGGGACCTACAGACCGTTTTACGGGGGGTAGGGGCCCGAAGTGTTAGGCTTGTTAGGAGGATCCTTGGCTGGCTGATGGACTCTGGCCGGCTACCGGAGTATAGTCTAGCTAGGCGGTTAGAACTAGAAACGGTGGATGGGGAGGGCTAGAGAGCCCGGAGGCCGGCAAAGGGCCTCCTTTCTTTTGTAGTATGATGGATTCAGAAGCTGTAGGCTGTAAGGGGTAGGCAGAGGTTTTCATCCGGCCTACACGGTACGGTTTCCTTTGTATAATAGCAATAGAAGGGCCGGCGCGCCTAAGGGCATATCGGTGTAGGAAATAATAAATAATAAATAATTAATCTATTGTACCTATTTGAGGCGGGGGGGGGGATCTATAGATTTGTTTGTGGGTGCTGGGAGAGTTTTGGCACTCCACTGTAGGTACTGAGTTCGCCAATCCTCCTGGTGTGCTCAGCATTATTGCCCGCCCCCAAGGCCATTGATGCTGGGGAGTGATCCCTCCTATGCGCTCCTTTATGGTATGTCCTGCAAGCAATACGGATGGTAGGCTGCAACTCGTTGGTTAACTTTATATAGGTACCGCTGCGAATTCCACCATTACCTTGGCTGAAAACGACGGACTGAAGTATGACTGACCGGCTTTTTCAATGATAATGTGTCCTTTATTGTCCCACGCCGATCTGACCGGACCCGGTTGTTTCATGATATTATTGCGTCCAGATGGTAGACAGTTAGACTCCCCAACGTCTTATTTTTCTATACCTTGTCGCGTCATATCCCTCCTTTGCCACCTGCCCATCCCAGGTAACCGATCCGACCTTTTGTTGAGAAGCAGCCTCGCTTTTATTTACGATTTCGCCGAGCAGGCTGTTGAACAACCTCCGACTCGAGCCTACTGTTATGTACCTAGGAAGATGCCTACGCATCAGAACGCACCAAGCCAACCTCCCTCGCACTCAAACCACCTCCCACTCAGCCCCTAACCACAACCACCGCCTGACACACATCCTCTATTTATTCACAACCCCTCCCCCACCCCTTTCAACCCCTCCACCGCCTCCCCAACCACCTCCACCCCCCCAAACACAACACCCCCCTTTTCCCCACAATCCGCCACCACCCTCCCCAGCACCCTCTCCCCGCCAACCGGATCCAGCACCGCGCCCCCCGCACACTCCACCACCAACGCCAACGGACACAGCTCGTACAGCCTCCTCAGCTTGGGCCCGTCGCGCGCCGTCACGGGGCTGACGTACAGCCCCTCGCCGCGCACCAGCATGTGCACCACGTCCGGCACCAGGCCGCCGGCGTAACGCAGGGTGTAACGCTCGGTGATGTACTTGGTGATGAGGGACATGTAGGCCGGGGTGTAGGCGGCGGCGCGCAGGTTGGCGGGCGAGAAGTAGCGGGAGGTCGGGGAGAGGGTGATGGTGGGGCGGGTTAGGTGCCAGGTTGGTTGTTCGGTTTGGGAGAGGGCGAGTTCGAAGCAAGTTGGGGGGTTGTTGGGGGTGCGGAGGGCGACGATGGCGGTTGTGCGCGGACCGAAGACGCCTAGGATGGCGGCCACTTGGCGCGTGGTCGGGTCTTGGTTGAGCGCGGTCGCGCCGTCCCAGAGGGAGTAGATGGCGCCGACGGTCCAGTTCGCCGAAATGATGGAGCTACCGTCGAGGGGGTCGAAGGCGAGGGTGTACTGTTCTTGGGTGGAGGAGGTGGAGGAGGGAACGGTGTGCTGGACGGGGCGCTCGATGGGGTCTTCTTCGCTGCTGGCGGTGACGATGGATGGGCACTGGGCAATGGCCTCCCGGATGACGTTCTCGGCTGCGACGTCGACGTTGAGTTCTATTGGGGTTAGTTCTCCTGCTAATGTTATTAATGGCCATGAGAAGGGGAGACACACGATCATCGCCAAACGTGTTGGCGGTGCCCACGGCAGCAACGTTGTGAGAGCCTCGCAAGGTCTGGGCTACCCCGGCTACACTCTGGAGCAGCTTGGGAATGACTGAGGTAATGAGGACCTCGCGGGATCCGTCTTGGGGGAGTACGGATCGTAAATGTTCGATGAGAGAGGAAGAGGCATTGCTAGAGTCGGATGTGTTCCCCATTTGTGAAGTGGTGATTGTGAACTGAATCTATCGCCACGAGGGACAATATCCTTTTTGTATTCCAAGATCTGTTTATTGTTGTTGGTTGTGAGTGGCACCGCGTATCAAACGCAATTCCTAATGTTTCACAGTGAATGGATGATGCGTTGTTTGATTACAAGTCCACACCATGAGTAAGGTATCCGATATGCCTACAAAATACAATTCCCATGACCCCGCAACGGCCGAAACCGCAATCGCAAAAGTTGAGTGAGCAACAGTTACAGCAGGGCTCCACCCCAGGGTTAGGGTCCAAGCAAGGTATCTGTAGTGTGCCCCTGAATCAGGGGGTAAACAACAAACCACCTTCAGCTCCCTCACCTCATAGGTGGGGTAAGGTATGAAGAAGCTTCAAGGAGAAGGCAAAAAGAGTACATACATCACAAGAATTATTCCTCAAAGGCCCATTCAACTGGTTTAAACTAAAGTGGGCCCTGGTGAGCACCAACAATGGCCAGGCAAAGATTCAAGTTCTGTGAATTCTCAGGTATCAGTTGAAGAGACGGAACTCGATATGGTTATCGAATCCTCATAGCTTCGGACGGCAAACTACCAGTTTAAGCCACGATACTCTATGGCCACTGTCTTTAAATGCCACCTGCCTGGTGCGCTTCGTTCTGTTCTTTCGTGCCCTCAAAAATATTTCGCGTTGGTTAAAAACCTCCTCCTACCGATCCCATTTTGTTTCCACATCCAACACTTCACTTCACGCGTTTAACATCTGGTTTCACTCCTTACATTCAACGCTTCACTTCCCACGTTCAAGGTCTCACTTCTTGCATTTAAAATTTCGCCTATAATCATGATGGACATGAACCCGACCGACTACGACAGTGAGCTGGCAACCAGCCGTGGCTCCCAAAGCAGCTCCGGTATCGTCACCCATTCTCTCGTTCCAACCTTTCTGTGGCATGGATCATTTGCTGGTCGCGCGTTTGGATACTCAATTTTCCATCGCTAACATTATCGATACATGTAGAGGGTACAGTTAAAAGTATAACGCCTCCTCTGACCAACGGCCACAAGCGCTCCCATTCCGCTTCAGAATCCGAGTCTGCGCCCGAAGCCACTACTGTCAACCAAGACAGGCCATTGCCGCCTCGCATGGTTCTCTTGCATCTGAGTGCCCTTTTGTCTTGCGAAGAGTCCATCACCTCTGTGTCGAGGACCCTCGCGGCCGCGGTCTTCCCCGAGGAAGACCTGCCCAAGTTCACAACGGAGGCAATCATCAGCGCCTACTCCAAGTCCCCGTTGGCCTGGGACATCCTGGGGGCCATCATCGGCCGCGAGCTCACCTACGAGGAAGCCGCGCGCGCCAAAGAATGCTATGCGCGCATTCACAACGAGGTCGGTGGGCCGCTTCTCGGGGCGGCGCCTCACGCCAAAGAGTTTCTCGAAACGCTGAGACGCCACCGCGACGAGATCAAGTTCGCGGTGATCTCCCAGAACCCCCCGGCCGCCGCTGCCACACTGGCACAGATCGGCCTCGGCCACCTCGTCGAAGTTGTAAGTACAATCTCAGCCAAACCCCACCAACCAACCCTTCCATCCCCCATCACCATCCATCCCATTATACCCCCGCATCACCGTCCATCCCACCCCCCCTCCCCCCCCTTCCCCTCCCTTCAACAAACTCCAACCATCCCATCTCTAACCCCCCCCTCATCATCAGATCATCCCGCGCATCCACATCCAAGCACACTCCGCCCCCCCGGCCGCGGCCGCCACCTTTCTGCAGGAGCACTGGGCACGCATGGTGTTGCCCACCTTTACGGCGCTCTGCCACGGCAGCCCCGCGGCAGCCGCCAGCGTCACCGCGGAGGCCGCCGCCGCCCTCGCGCCTCTCCACCCGCCCCAGGTGCTGGTCGTGTCGTGCGGCCTGTACGACCTGGCCATTGCGCAGCCCAGCGGCATCCAGACGTGCTGGGTGCGGCGGATCATGGATGGCGGGGAGGCGGATGCCGCGGCGAGGGAGGCGTCCGCGGTGGGGTTTGATATGGTGGTGGAGGGGTTGGATGAGGTTTGTGGGAGGCTTTTTGGGGAGGGGGAGCGCGGTGCGGAGGGGGGCCGGGGTGGGCGGGCTGAACAGGGCACGGGGGGTGGTGTGGTGGTTGTGGCTGCTGCTGTTGCTGCTGATGGAGGCGTGGAGGAGGCCGCGGAGGGTTCTTCAAGCGAGGACTCTGAGGTGGAGGTTGTCAGGGTGGTGAGGGTAGCTGCTGCTGTCGAGGAGATCTGATGGGCTGTTACTTTTGGGCCATTGAGGGGTGTTGGTGGGCTCACAGGAGGCGTTTGGAGGCGAGGACTTGCTGCTTTACGGAATGCGACCTGCTTCTACTCTGCTTTTCCCAATGTGTTTTACGTTTACCTTGCCGTTTTGCTTTGCCTTTGTGTGCTGTCTTTCTTTGGTTATCGGGAGGCGTGATCTCTTTCCAGGCTGCAAAGCCCGGGTTTCTCTTCCATTCATTATCAGCTAAAGAACCGGCAATCCCAAAAGCAATGGTCGGTTGAGAAATAACTGAAGCGAATCACAGGCAAGAGCCCGGCTAAGTTATACAGACGAAGCTTTCCAGCTTCAACGTCCTTTGCTAAGATCATCATATCATATTTTAGGTACGTAGTTATAAGTTCGGATCAACTGCCCGCTCGGTCACGCCCCTGGTGGGATGTCATCACAGCCACATGGTACATATCAATCTGTTGGCTCCACCATCTTCTGTTTACACCTTCGCGCCACCAACCCGCCGAATTACTCTTGTGCTGGTGGGTTGTTTTGAAACTTCCGCTGGTCAAAGGCAGCGAATTGACACTACTTGCACTTGCTCAAAGATTGCTCACATGCCATAAACCTTCCAAGTGAGCTCTCCACCCCCATTCACCAATTCCACACTGCGTTTCATGTCTAATCCTTACAAAGAACAGGTTATCACCTCTCCCAGGCCAGACAAGGACCTCTGACGGTGGGGCGTGAGAGGTCATTGTGTGTTAATCTTTGTCGATGACTTGGATTGCTTGGCTACAAAGGGTTAGGCACTAGCTTCTGGGCCCTGATTTATGTTTCCGCTCTTGTCGAATTCACATTAGCGGCGAGGTACATACAAGGCCGCTTATCCCATTGTTCTTCTAGCGAGTAATTTCACCAAGACCCTGTTTCCCCATATGCCTTTGCCCGAGCACAACATCAAGAAGAATTCTAGATCATTTTTGAAATGCTGCGGCATGGATGGACCGTCGAAATATCCACCCTATTCAAGCTTAATGTTGGCGGCGAGGTACTCATCCAGACCCGTCAGGGGATACGGCAGCAGAGCAGTCGTCTCCTCAACCAACTTCTCCGTCTCCGGGCCAAAATACCCGCTGTCCGCAATGAACCTGAACATGCTCGCTGCCGGCTCCTTCGCCCCCTCCGGCAAGAACGTCTTGAACACATCCTCCGACACGCTCACGTACTTGACCACCTTGCCCGTGACCTTCGAAATCTTCTCCACCACCTGATCAAACGAAAACAGCCCACCCGCCACACACAGCTGCTTCCCCTCGAACCGCTCCGGCTCGGCCAGCACCGCCCCAACAACCTTCCCCGTATCCGCCACCACATCAATCCACGGCAGGACCGCATCGCCAGGAAGCATGTTCGTGATCGCATACCCGCCATCCCCCGTCGGCCGCGGCGCCATCATGCCCCCCAGATTCTGCATAAACGACCCCGGCGCATAAAACGCGCTGCGCACCGGCAGCGAGCGGATATACGTCTCGACCTCGCCGCGCGAGTCGAACGACGGCACACGATGCTGCCCACCCGTCACCACCTCCGGATGCACCTCACTACTATACACCAGATACCGGGCCCCGGCGGCAACCGCGGCATCAGCGGCCGCTTTTCCGTGGCGCACCTCGATGTCCTTGGTCTGGTCGCCCGCGTAGACGGTGGTGGTGGTGATGAAGACGGTGCTGTCGGCCCCGCCGCCGTCCAGGGCGCGGCGCAGCGACTCGGCGTCGTCGAAGTCGGCCTGGACGACCTCGGCGCCGCGGGCGCGGAGGGCGAGGGCGGCGGGCTGGGTGGGGTCGCGGGTCACGCCGCGCACGCGGTAGCGTGCGGCGAGGGCTGGGTCGGAGAGCACGAAGTCGGCCACGGAACCGCCTTGCTGGCCGGTCGCGCCGAAGATGATGAGGAGTTGGTTGCTCATGGTGGTGATGAGGGTTGGGGTTGTGGAGGGTGCTGGAGTGGTTGGTGTTTGTGGTTGATGTATCGGTGAGTGTTGCAGATTGTGGGAATGCTTGAGAGTGTGAGCTGCTTGAAGTCCTGGCGGTCCGCCTTTCTTATAAGCCGTTCATCGTTGATGGCCAGGTCAACATGTCATTATTATTCTGGTTTCTGTTCCCCATGCTTTTCCGTGCCCCGAAGCAACGACCCTGGGTATATCCGCAACGACCGTTGAAACGGACGGCGCTATGGCCAACGAAGCTTTCATGGTAACAATCGAAAACACGGAATGCAACATAGGGTTTACGGGGACCGGAGATGGTAACCTCCAACCGGAGATATCGCAGCCAGGCCGGTTTGTGAACAGCTAAGCCCGCAACTGCGACGTTGGGGAAGTATATGGGATGACAGTGGACCCGGATGCTTCACTGCAGAGTTACAGTCGAGGGTTAGGTGAGTTAATTGTGGCGATAAGATCCTAAGACCGACTTGGCTGGGTTGCTCCCGCCTGGACCTTGCGGACTCGTCGGTCTTAAGATCTTTATCCCCATACGTCTTGGCACCACGACATTCCCATGGCGCTTCCTGGTGGGAGTGATTTGTTCGGTCTTCTGCCAGCAAACGCCCGAACGGCACAGACGAAAATTTGGGGGGCGATTGTGTTACTTACTGGAAAGCCCCAAGACCGGTCAAGGAATCACAAATGTGAGCAGTCGATAATTGTTGGAGGACCGGCCACTCAGGAGGGCTGCCTTAGTTCATCGCATGTTGGTTAACCGACGCCCCAACAAGCTGGGTCGCGATGGCAAGCGACCCCGAAAATGCCCGAGACAACGAACGATGCAAGCAAGCGAACGCGTATTGCAATGAGGGGTGACCAGATCTTGGTGCTGAAAGAACCATCCCGATCCCGGGTGGGTGCCAGATAGTTTGGCCATATGGATGTTGGGTATCATAACGTGCTAAAACTCTCATAAGCTCCTGTCCGGCAGCCCCAGTCTCCCGCGCTCCTCAATAGCCATGCCCACGTCGGCTTCTGTGCCGATCACCCGGATGCCCATGCCTGCTACTCCGATGGTGACCCGGCCACCCGTAATCTGCTTGATTGTGGCTGTGGCCGCGATGTGAATGGTTGCTTCGGCCTGGATGGCGTGGCTCTGACTCCCGAATCGTCTCTTCGACCTCGACTTCCTGTTCCTCGTATTCGTCGTTGAAGTGGCGACTGACAAGGTCCTTCTCCTTACGCGCTTCGTCGGCATCGAAAACAAACCGCTGCGTCCCTTCGCTCGGCGCCCTCTTGCGCTTGGTTGACCCACTCCCCGGCAGCGAAGGGTTTGTCGCCGGCGACGTGGCCGAGCCGGGCGTGACGGATCGGGTATCTACCACGTCCGGTGCGCATCGGTCACACCATCCATGATAGCGGCGATGCTTCTCCTTGGCCATGATATTGTTGATGTCAATCTTGACATCCATCACTTTCTGGACGGCAAGCTGAGGCCCAACCTTGGTGGACTTTGGGAACTGCGTGTACAGATCCAGCAAATCCAACATAGTCTCGAGCACGCACGCTCTTTGGGTGTGCCAGGCGGCGGGGCTCTTGAATTCTTTCATCTTTTCCGGGTTGGTGTCCAGGAGAAGGGTCGTCAGCTCGAGGATGGCGAGTACCAGTGTGAAGGTGGCTTGTTTGATGGGCGCAAAGGTCTTGTAAAGGTCGATCGACATGTTGTAAGCAATGCGGAGAAACTTCTCGCCTTCCTCCCGGGCTGCGCTGCTCTCACGCGGAAACATCTTCCTGACCATCTTTATAAGGAGCTTCTGGGGATACTGGACCCGGAAGTCGAACCCAATCGTTTCCAAAATGTGCCGCTCCAGCCCGACAGTGAAGCGAGACGGGTTCTCGAATATCTTTGGACAGAATCAGCATCAGCAGCGAGATTCAACCGCGCCCGGGGCTACCTGTTGCATACCTTGTCATCTGGCGTTTTGTGGTCGTGAGGTTGCCTAAGATTGTGCGCCGCGCAGAGAATCTCCTTCGACTTCTTTATGGTGTCTTCAGCCTTGCAAGCGACAAACAATGCCGCGAGAGCAACATCCTCGTAGTTGTATTCGTTACTAGGAAACCGTACGCGGAACTTGTGGTAGTATATCGCCGCCGTGTCGAACGTCTTAACCGGCCTGTCGCGTGTAGGTGTCAGTCATGCCAGCTCACCATCATTCAGAAAAAAGGGGGAGACAGCACGCACAATTGCAAGCCTTGCCGAACGCCGTCGATCAGTTGAATGCCCTTCAACCGGTAGCCATCTTCCCGCGCCTCGTCGTAGGCTATCTGCTTCATGCTTTGCCGGAGTCCCTGCTCGGAGTTGTACTGCGAAGGTATCGCCGAAAGACCCGATGGAGGGCCGACCGGAAGGTCATCGGTAGGGGCGGCTGGCTCCCGACTAGCAGGTGCCGAAGGTTTAGATTGCTGTGGCGCCATTGAGTTCCGGGGTTGGTGAAAAAGAGGACTTTGGCGATCCTGGATGGTTGGGGAAGCTGTGCGTAGAGGAGGAGTCTCGACGTGCGGGCAGCAGACTCGGAGGTCGCTATGGTGGGACGAACCGGGAAAGTTGCATATGATCGTCGTTTGCAAAGACTACCCCATCAATTCGAATTTCAAGCGATTAATAAAACCGGGTTTCTTTAAACGTAATGCATGCTGCGAACTTGATGGTGTCGCGGCAGCAGCCAGTGACGAAACGAAGTCTGGCCAGCATCGCGTGCATCGAGTGGGTCGACAGATTCGAAGAGTCCCATGCCTAGGCTGCTTGAGCCAATCGGGAGGTTCTATGAACGACCCCAGCTTTCGCAATCTGTGGTTGGTGCGCGGCCGTCAGCCAGTTACCGATGCACGGAACCTTAACTTAGGTTTCCTGGAACGAAACATGTTCGAGAAGCAAGTCTCTGCCAGGTCTGGCATCATGTGGTAGGGTTTGTAGAGGATCTGAGCGGTGGCGGACTAAAATCGTGAGTCACCTCAACGCTAGGATTTTTAAAAATTGAACGTAAAAGCAGCGGGTGCACTTTGCCTTCCTTGATCCACCACCATCGTCCTTCTTCCTTGGCCCACTTTTTCATCACTCTCTTCTTTTCTTGACAACACGACTCGACTAGCAACCCTTCACATTGTTCACCTTGGCATTCACCATTTATCATCGACAATGGCAACGACAATGGCGACGATGGCAGCGACTCGTACGGGCGAGGTTGCTGAGCAGCAGCACACAAAAGTGCTAAAGGCGCCAAAGCTGCCACTGCACTAAACATATCACTGCTTCCGTACCGATATAGAGTCATCTCACCGCCAAAGGATTCTTAAGCAGAGCGGGATGTGGTATCTGCCTCCCTGCCTATCCCTCGACAGCATCCCGAAGGATATGGGGATCGGAAATATTCAGAGTTGCTGCAACAAGTCGGCGCCCATTTACATCCTACAGGACACCGACTTTGGTTGGGAAATCTGGGACCTGCTCTGCGCGCTGCTGCATAACTATATTTATCGGACATGGTATGTTGAAACCCCTCCCGCCAGGTGCAACTGCTCGCTCTGTTCCTGGCCGCCATGCCCTACTCTGCCGCTCTCGGACATCGCATTCCTTTTTTGAATTGCTGCACTTCAGCTAGTAAGAACAGCTTACTGACGTCTTGTGTGATGGTTGCTGGGTTCCGGCCGTACCGGAGCGAGATTGACAACGGGCAGTTCCTCGTCCAACCCATAGCCGTTCATTCGTTTCCTGCAGGTCTAACAGCCGCCACATCCACCCGGCTTTCCGAGACTGCCCATTTCGCTGCGTCGCTGGGTCGAGAGATTTGCGCCCATGTCGAGACCGTGCAGCAGAAGATCGGTAGTCGTACGCACGGTATGGGTCTAGGCACGTATGTCTTCAAGAAACGCGAGTTGCGTGCCCTTCTGAAGGCCATCGGCCCGAGTGCTCGCGATTCGGAGGACATAGAGGACCAACGACTCCTAAAGGTGCAACCATTGTTTCGCGCCGTGGCCATCGTTTTGCGGGGCAGCGATTTTGATGTTTTCACCGAAGACATCTCCCAAATCCCCGTTCTACTCGTCCTAACGGGAATCGAAGAAGGCCTGAGTACGCCAATCACGTTCGATCGCATTGCAGACCGGGTTGTCGTACGCCGCGACCAGTCGACGGATTCTGTGCAGTCCGCAGAAACTACGCTTTCTACCGCCGTCGGTTTTCTCATTGACCTAGAGCAGCGGGAGCTGGCTGCGATTAGGTCAAAGCCAGACCTTTGCAATGAGCCCACGCATACCCTTTTTGTGTCCGACCAGACGCTTGCGTTGAATCGTCGACGTTACGGGTGGGAAGCAGCCGATGTGCCCAAAGGCTCAAGCGCAAACTGGGTCGATACTGACATATACCAAGAGTGGACGGGAGAAGGGGCGGATTATGGCGAAGGAACGGCACAGGACTGGGAAAAGAGAGCTCGCAAGTTTGCTTATGCAGCTGCACAAGGTGAAGACCTCTGGAAATGGACGTTATAGGAGAGTCGGAGTGTGTTGTATGATATTTTATGTGGAGGGAGAGGGAGGCCAACCTTGGAATGTCGTTAGGATTTGGGCTCACACAAGAACATGGTATCTTCTCCGTCGACGATGCAGACAGTTTTGGAGTTAGGTGTATTAGGTAGTCTCCTATGGTTAGTTATTTCAAACAAGTGATTCTTGAAGGGGAATGTGAACAACGTGAAAATCACCGTCAATATATCAGTGCTCACCTTTTTTAGAGTTTGTATAGGAAAGTGTATGAGGAGCTGAATGTCAACTTGAAGCCAATGTAGTAAGCTCTCCAGCCTCTCCTACCCAGTCATGTACTAAATCATTCGGGATAATACTCCCGAGCCCGGAATTGGTATGGATATTATTAGGTTCGATCTTTAATGTATTAAGGCTCGGTTAGACTCGTTCCATTCTTCAAGTCTGGCCTCAACGTGAGGAACAAAATTCACCCGCCAGTGCCGTAGGTAGTTTGAATATGGCCTGAGTTGGTGACCCAATTTGTTGACGCCGTACCGCTACACATGCAGAGGTCCCGTCCTGGCCATCATGACCCATGGAGACTTGGTGCCGCGCAATATTCTTCTTTAGAACGTCCAGGTTGTACATTACGGACTGGGCTGGGTTCTAATACCTGCCGTCGAAACAAACCAAAAAGGATTTTATCGTTGAATCCTGCCAACGTGGGCCCAACGACCTAATGTAAACACTTTTCACGAAGCAAGGGTCAACGGATCTTAAAAGCAATCGCGAGGAAGCTCAATGATGAAGACTTGGAAAGTGGTCACGACGAGAAAAGGGGAGGGTTGATGATGCAACAGTGAACAACTGAGGGGCCGCCTGACGCTGAGAGCCTGGACTTCGAAGGCAGAAGGCTCAACGGAGAAAGGCGGAGCAAACCACCCGTGAACGCCCTGCCCAATCCATGATATTATCTTTTACCTGTGATGGCACTGGCACTATAGGCTGCAAGTACACAGCAGGCACCCGTAGCTAGACTCTTCCTAATGGTCATGAGTCAGGTACTTGGTGTGATGAACGGTGGGTCCATCAATTCGCCAAGCACATAGTACCTGACATGGAAAGTAACCTGGATGAGGGATGGCGTCTCAGGGGAGAAAGTCCCGTCCTTTCTCCGAGGCGTTTGACCCATGGGTGTGTCTTCCTTACCGAGTGCGGCCCCTCCCTTACCCAATCTGAAAGCATAAATTCCCAGTCGGCGCCGCGCTGCAAGTGCTCTCTCCAATATCCAAGAATATCTGTCGGCTTCTATAGGGAAAGTACTGCCACCCATAGCAAAAGTTTTACTGCCATGGGGAAAGGTTCTACTACCTATAGCGGAATGTTGCCTAGTGCAGGTGGATTCAGGGGCTTCTTGGTTTGTTCGGGGGTGGGGGTCATTTGTTTTTCAGTTTACGCATTGCGCTTTTCGCTGTATATAAGGTGTCCCTGAGATGGCCCGAGCCTGGGCCCCAAGATAGGAACCAGGCATCTTGATCACCACTTTTTTGGACCATGTGCCCACGCAGCTTTGAGAACCTGCAGTGCATGTTGCACGTGCCTCTATCTGACAAGAGGGAGACACTTGTCGGTTTTCCAATTGATGCCGTAGAGCATGTGTTCCGTCCCCATATCTAACACGTCTTCGGATCTGTAGGTTTGTGTCTTGGTGGCCTGTCTGGCAGTTTACAGGCAGCACCGCACACTCCTGTTTAATGTCTACTGCCATGGAGTTTCCAGGAATATCAACTGAAGAAAAGGGGTAGAAAATGGCTAAGTCGCCTTGAATACAAAAGGTATGTACATACGAGAAAACGCCGTTGGTTTCCAGCGGGGCAATAGCATTCCTTTTTGATAGTTCTTTGCTACTTGAGCTATGTCCAAGGTTGCCGGGTCTTTCTATCTCCTGCTTACAGAGAAGGTACCTGCTGCCGTGGAGTTTCCAAGAATGGCCACAGCCAGCCATGGGGAAGATACTGCCACTCATGGCTAAATGCCTGCTGCTATGGAGTTTCTAAAGGTACCTGCTACTACGGGGAAGGTACTGCCACCCATAGCGGAATAGGCGGTTCATAAATCATCATTCAAGGCCGAAAGCCTTCACGAACCGCCACCCCGTGTTAAATTGCCAACTCTTGTCGAGATCACGTCCGAACCAAATTCTCTGTTGGTTAGACGATAATCATACTATCGTCTGCCCAAAATCGGACCCTCGACGTTTCGGCAACCCAAAGGCCGTTCGGAGATCATTATTCAAAACCGAAAACCTCCACAAACCGCCAACCTGTGTCAAATTGCCAACTTTTGTCGAGATCACCGTTTGGGGCGAAGTGGTAGCAGCATGTGCAGAGTCCGAACACAAGGACAATGGGCGGAACCCTCAGACACCAACCAATCTTTTGACGGGTTTTCCGCCGAGCCTCCACCCGGAACCATCAAGGCTCATACAATCCCATTTCTTGATCCGACGATGTCCGTCCCAGCATTAACGCTGAGAGACAAAGCGAATGTAAGCCTACCTGAACCAGATCATCGGGCCCTTTCCTCGGCAGCTAACCGATTCCAGGTTTGAGCCAAGACTCGAATGGCTCCCAGCTGACAACCATGGCCCCGCCGACCCCTGCTTGTGCGAGGAGAGGGGAACCACCTGCGATACGATACGGTCCCGCCCTTTTATCGTTTCACCACAGGCATCGCACTCCACTGCCGTCCAACCGGGAGAATCCTCAACCATGACGGCTTCAGACGGAAGTAGTGCAGCAAATGTGGCCATCATCGGCGCCGGCCTGACGGGCTTGCTCACGGCGCATGGGCTCAGAAAGGCGGGTCCCTCTGACTAATGCTGCCCGGTCGGTTTTGCGTTATCTGACAATGGAAGCAGAATGGCTTTAACGTTGCCGTGTTCGAGAGGGCTCAGCACATCGCTGACCGGCCCCGCGACTGGACAATCCTCATCCATTGGGCCATGCCCCTCTTCAAGAAACTGCTCCCAGAGCACCTCATCGAGAAGTTGCCGCAAGCGCTGTGTAACCCAAACCTCAAATTCGACGAGGAATCCGAGAGCTTGCCGGTGTTCAACGGTGAAACAGGCGAGCTACTCTTCAAAAACAAGGTGCCGGGGGCACGACGAGTGTCTCGGCAAAGGCTTCGTGGTCTGCTGGCTCACGATTTGGACGAGGCGGGGATCATCCGGTGGGGAAAGGGGTTGGCTGGGTTTAGGCGGGAGGAGGGGTCGGCGGCTGGTCCTGTGCAACTGCAATTCGAGGATGGCACGACATATGACGCAGACTATATCCTCGGCGCCGATGGCTCATCGTCCAAGTTACGCCAGCTACTATTCGATGGGGATGAAGCTGCGGGTGTGCAGCTGTCGGGGTTCATGTTTGCCACGGCCATTGTGCAGTACAGCGATGCGGCCAAGGTCGAAGCGGTCTTGAAGACACACCCGGTCGTGGCGATCACTATGTCTACAAACTCGGTCGGGGGTTGCGGCGGTAAGTATTTCCCTTCGAGGCATCCCAAAAGCGGTGCGCAGCTGACTGCTCTTCTTTTCTCGCAGTCATGTATGCGGGCGCCTCGGACGACCTCAGCAAGTGGACGACGATGTGGGTCAAGATCTGGCGGAAGAGCATTACACCCGTTCCCGAGGGGGTAGCTGCGGGTCAGCAGGCCCTCGACTACCTAAAAGCGACCACAAAGGACCAGGCCGAGCCGTTTCAATCCTTCATCGACTGGACACCGGACGGCAGCGAGTGCTACATCGACGAGATGAAATATTGGGTGTCGCAGCCGTTTGACAATCGTGGCGGGCGCATCACGCTGGCCGGCGACGCAGCGCACCCGATGCTGGTTTATCGCGGTCAGGGCTTCCAGCACGCCATCTTAGACGCGAGCCAGTATCTCGATGCGCTCATTAAGGTCCGCGAGGGTGTGGAGGCCCCAGAGTCGGCAATTTCGGGTTACGATGCCGATATGATTGAAAGAGGCGCTAAGGCGGTGCAGCAATCGGTTCAGGAAGCCGAATTCTCCATGGACCCCAAAACTGTCAGCCAGATGCTGATGGCCAGACAAGGGCATGGCAGGTTGGTTTGACCTTTGTCTCTCGAATTGGGCAATGTACACATTTCGTAGGCCGCAGGGCAGCCCGGCGCAATTGGTAGCACAGAACGATGGCGGCAGTGGGCGGGGATCTTTCGTACACCTATCAATCCGTTCTTTCGGCGTGTGGTGTGGTGTGTGATGTGGTCAGTTCCAGGGGGGAGTTGGGGGTCGTTTTCAAATTGATCCCACGTGGCGTCTGAAGTCCCCAACCTCACTGGACGAACCGAACCGAACCACTGGGACCACTGGGACCCGACCCCGTGGGACCCCTGCTTCCATGGCCCAAAACACCATCACCAAACAAGCACCACTCACCGCTCAACACACTCATCTCACGGATCTTGCTTCGTTGGCCGTCGCGATCTCTGTGCGGCACTGTTAAGAATGCCCGACAGCGACGATTTGCTGTCCAATCCCGGCAAGGCAACACAAGCCGACAACGCCGCCACAGCCGTAGCCGACACAACCGTTGACAAATTCCCCGCAACTGTCCCACAGAGCAATCCCAGCCCCGCTTCGACCACCCAATCCACGATGCAAGCAAGCCCCACACGAAGTCCCGCCGCCAGCCCACATGCTGTCCCCCCTGAGGAAAACGATCGCCAGCTGCATCAGCAGCAGGATGAGGAGCAACAACCTAGCATTATTCCTGCGGCGCCTGATGAAGTCCACGATGAAGACGAGTTCGCCCTGACCGATGGCTACGAGACCGCATCTACCGGCTCCACCAGTGTCACGTCCTCGGTCTACGCCCACACCTACGAGAACGGCCGTCGTTACCAGCACTTCAAGAATGGGCGCTATCCCATTCCCAACGATGATGAGGAGCTCAATCGCGAGGATATGAAACATGCCATGCTCATGGAGTTGTGTGACGGCGAGCTTTTCTACGCCCCTATTGGCGATAAAGTGCAAAATATCCTCGACATTGGAACTGGGACTGGTGAGTGGGACAATCAGTCCAATAACTCATCTCATTGCAAGACGGCAGGCCTTTGACCAACAATCATGCGCCATAACAGGGGTTTGGGCGATTGAAGCCGGGGATCGGTTCCCGAGCGCGCGGGTCCGCGGCATCGACCTTTCCCCGACGCAGCCCGCGTGGGTGCCGCCCAACGTCGACTTCCTAGTGGACGACTGCGAACAGGGCGAATGGCTCGACCGTGATGTCGACTTTGTCCATCTTAGGTTCATGACCGTCGTGCTTAAAGATGTGGCGGGGGTGTTAAGCCGGGCCTACGAGTAAGTCCGATGTTCATTGATAACCTTGAGCTGCTAGTAACCCATCGTAATCAGGAGCCTGAAACCCGGCGGCTGGATCGAGCTTCAAGAACTCTGCGCCGAAATTCTCTGCGACGACGGCAGCATGCCAGACAACGACCCAGTCAAATACATGTACGAGCTCAGCCACCGCGCCTTCTCCAAGTTCGGCATGGACGTGACGCTACCAAAACGCCTGGAGCCCATGCTGCGTGACGCCGGTTTTGAAAACATCCAGTGCGTCGTCAAGAAGGTGCCTATCGGTCCCTGGCCGCGCGACAAGACGATGCGCGTCATCGGCATGTACCAGAAAATGGCAGTACAGGCCATCATGCCTATCCTCCCCGGCCGGCCTTTTACCGCTCTGGGCATGTCGCAGACGGAAAGCCAGGTGACGATCGCTTATGCAAGGGAGGGGTTAGCCGATACCCGCGTGCACCGATACTTTCACTACTATTTTTGGTTCGCCCAGAAAGCCCCGTGATGTACTGGATTCGGGTGTATGTGGAAGGATGTATTGAGGGAAGATGGTGTCTAATGAATGAGATGGATTGGAGAAGTGGTGTCGCATGAATGAGATGCATTTGAAAGATGGGATTGAATGGATGAGATGGGCTAGAGGAGAAGGTCATTGAATGACTGAGAGGGATTGGGAGAAATTGGCATTGAATAAATGAGAGTGATCCAATGAGATGGATTGGGAGGAATTGGGGTTGGATGAATGAGGGGGTTGGAGGGAAATGGGGTTGAATGAATGGGAGGGACTGAATGGGATGGATTGGGACAAGTTGGCGTTTAATGAGTGGGAGGGATTGAGTGAGAATGGTGTCGAATGACTGAGAGGGATTGGGAAGATGGGGTTGAGTGGATGAGGGGGGGTTGGGAGGAGTTGGTGTTGGGAGGAGTTGGTGTTGGATGAGTGAGATGGATTGGATGAGAATGGTGTCGAATGACTGAGAGGGATTGGGAGAAGATGGCGGCGATGCCTTGAAAGGGAGGGATTCGGAGAGGATGGGGTCGAATGAAGGACGGGTGGTCGAAGTCAGCGGGTGGTAAGTCACCCATCGCAGGTTGACGTTGCAGATGGGAGAGTTTGAACTAATATCCTGAAGTATATACAATTGAAGGTCCGTGTCCTTCCATGGTCCCGGTCGTCATGTTTCTACTTGTCCTGTACGTAGAAAGCAGGTCAACTTCCATCCCCTTTTCGGCAAGTTTTCCGGTGAGTCCACGCATGTTCCGCGGCTTCTACCGCGACACCCTCCCCGCCACCCTCCTCCCAGTCACTACCCTCCCCGCCACCACGCCCACAACCCTCTTCCCCCAAATCCACACCACCCTCATGGACCTCCAATCCCGCCGCCACACCTTGGCCCGCCTTCACCCCTGGTACCTCGACGCCCACCGCCGCTGGCAACAAACCCCTTACTCCAACACCGCGGCCGGCGCCGCCCTCGCCTGCTTCACCGCCGCCGCAGCTCGCCCCGAGAAGCGCCTCGCGCCTGCTGCGGCACTCCGCTCCGAACGCGAGGCTCATGCCGCTGGCGCGGGGATGTATTACTGGCTGCACGTGTACGCGCCGGGCGCGGATGAGCCTGCCCCGCTGCTCCCGCGGCCGGATTGGCTGTTTACCGTGCTGGCGCTGATGATGCAGGCTGTTCTGGCGGTACGGGATGCGGTTGGGTATGAGCGTGAGTCGCGTGAGGTTGAGAATATGTGGGTGCCGAGTCGGGCTGCGGCGGGTGGTGCTGGGGATGGGGGGTAGAGGTTTGAGGCGAGGAGGAGGGCGTGGAAGGAGTTGGGAAGCGTGTCTGAGCTGTCGGCGAGGCATAGGGATGGGGTGAGGGTGGGGAATCGGATGTGGTTATTGGAGAGGGCGCGAGAGTTGAAGCAGGAGTGGGAGAGGTTCGAGCCGTTGCTATTGCCGCTAGCGGTGGAGGTGGAGAGGCAGTTGGTGGTGCTGTTGCGGCAGGCGGGGCTTGAGAAGGTGGATGATGAGTGGCTGGATTGGGATTTTGAGTTTCCCGAGTATAGTGGTGAGTTGGTGTGTCGGGATGCGCAGGGAGGGTATGTCCCGTGGACTGGGTTTCCGCCGGTTCAGGAGGCGTCGGCAGGTACGCCAGGAAGCGGCCAGGGCAAGGCACAGGTGATGGCTGCGCAGGTTTCGCGTGGTGGTGGTGACGGCTTTCAAAGTCTTACTTCAGCCTTGGCTGGGCAAGGAGATCCGGGATCCCGAGCTTGCTAACGAGCTACGAACGAGACATGAGAGTTTTGTGATCGGCGAGCTTCGTCTAGCGGAAATTAAAGCTGGTCAGGTGTCTGATAAGTATTGATCCCGTTATCATATAATGCTTACTCAAGTACTGACTGGTTGAATTATTGTGCAGCTCGGCAGGCGCAGGTATTGCGTGGCAGAAACCAGGACGGAAGGCAGAAACTTGCTGGGTCGAAGAGGCGTGCGGGTGCCCTCGATGATGATTTGGGAATCATGGGGAGGAGGTCAAAGCGAGTTGGGGCTTGGAGGTGAATCTGGACGTTGAGGGTACAGGTTAGAGTATTTTGTCTGTTTTTCTTTCTTTGCTCTTTCTCTCCGGCGTGCATGTATTTTAAGGAGGCGGTCCGATGCTTTGACAACAATCTAGAAACCATGGTGAACAGATTGAAGGAATCTGAGGGTCCAAGATGAATATGCAACTCAACAGGCGCGGGCCGAGACGATTCCATTTGTCTTGTATGTTTTCAAAGTGACTGGCCGCCTGATATGAATCAGTCAATAACTCGGTTGATCGTCGATGAATTTCATTATCGCGTCCTGTCGTTTCACATGCATTCGCGCAGTGATAGTGAAACCACCATCTCACCCCCCCTCCTCCCCGGCCCACCCTCTTTTTTCAACAGCCTTTTCCGATTATACAAATCGGTATTCAACACATTCGTAAACCCCCTCCCTCTCAACTCCTCCTGGATCTTACTGACCAACCACCCGTCCCTCAACCACCGATCCACCTCCGCCGACATATACCCCGGCAGCTTCCTCGCGCGGGGATCACTCGTCGTATCCGACGGGCCATGATTATGCACCTTGTGCTCCTCATTCGGATAATGCAGCACCCACACATCGCTGTCTTTGACCGTCTCGATGACCTCGAACTTGAACAGGCAGCCGCACTTCTTGCTGGCGCGGTCGGTCGTCGGCTTGCGCCGACCTTCGGCCTTCGCCTGCCGCACCACCGCCTCGTCCACCGGCGCCCGGTGGTGCCGCGCCTCGCCGCCCCGGAAGCATACCCACCGCACCTTGCGCTTGCCCGTCACCTTGGCACCCGCGATCCGCATGCTGTACCCGCGCGGGAGCGTCCATTGGTCCAGCTCGTCTTGCATGGCGGCGCGGGAGGAGATGGTGTAGCCTTGGGGGGTGGTTCCAGGGGGGTGAAGGTGGGGTTGGTTTGGTTGGCGGTGGTGGTGTTGGTGTTGGTGGTTGTGGTTGTGGTGGTTAGGGGGTTGGATAGGTGGGGTGTAGGTAGGTTGGGATTGGAGGACGGGTTGGGGGAGGGGTTGTTGTTGGCGTGGTTGTTGAGAATTATTACGGCGGGGTGTTGTTGACCATGGTGTTGGTGTTGGTGTTGGTGTTGGTGATGCCCGTGCCGAGTGGTCAATGCTGGTGGTGGTGGTGGTTGTGGTGGGGCGGGCGCGATATGCCCCGCCGGAGCTGTGGTGGCGGGGTTGGCGGGGGAGGGAGACGCGAGAGGGACAGGGACAGAGACAGCGGGGTTCGCGTTGTTGAAACTGGATATTTGCAAGGTTGCTTCAATGCGCCCGAGACGGCGATCGATGGAAGCGAGCGCATTCAGTATGGTTGTGAGCTGGTTGTGCGGGAGCCCCAGGTCCGCCATCGCTCCGCGCTGCTCTCGACTCGAGGCGAGATTCCGTCCGACTCCTCGAGGGACGGGACGGGCTGTTTGGCCCCGAAGTGCTTGGTTTGTTTGGGTTTGGTGGGTGTGCGCACTGTGTTTGTCAAATCGTCGCGGTTTCGCAATCTCGGTGCGGTCGATCCGCGTTTTTTTCTGCCCCGAGGAAGGTCGATGGCGCAAATTGCGTGGTAAGTGCAGCAGAGATAGGGACAAAAGTGAGAATGGCCTGGAACTGTCACAATCTGACTTCCCAGCGCGACTGTCCGAGGGGCTGAAGAAAGATGCGAATCCCGTCACGTGGTCTGCACGAATGAAGAGGGGAGCTGCGGGAAAAGAATGTGGTGTGCCCAATGCGGGGTTGCAGCCCGAATCTCTCGAATCTCACTGCTCAGAAATTCAGAATTTGTTGCACTTTTTGCTTTTCAGCAGTTTCCGGTAGTTCCTGTATTGTACATTATGTAACTAACTGCCTAACTCCCACCCAAGTAACCTAACCCACAAAACAATATTGCCAATGGAATCGCTAACCCCTCAACTCCGCCCACCGGATGGCACCCGGGCAGTCGCGATAACAGCAACCCAGCTGAGATCCCACCCATCGTTCCCATATTTCTTCCCGAGATACTCCTTCATTAGTTTCTGCACCTCTTCCTTTGGGTGCTCCTTCCGCAACTCCTCAGACCAAGAGGTCTTCATGATGAAATCCAACATCATGGAAAAGTTTGGCATGAAGAAGTCGACGCCATCGGTGTGACTGAGGAATGCTGACACATCCACGTTCACGTCCTCCAGTCCCTTTCTCTCGAGGGTTTTGCGGATCCAGTTTACATCAGACCAGCTACCCCAGCTAGTCGTTTGCATCGGCATCTCCAACGGCGCTTCGAAGGGAAAGCTCTTGAAGGCCTCTCTCATCTCAGTGATCCAACCGACTTCCACGTGCCAAGTGGTGAAGCCGAGGACGCCACCGGGTTGCAGGACGCGGATTGCCTCTGTGACCGTCAGCCTTCGTCCATACCTAGGTAGATCGCTTCTGCTTTACCGTTTAGGGCGGCCTCAGAATCGGGGACGACGTGGAATCCGATGTTTGTTGCCACGTGAGTGAAGGCACCGTCTTCAAGGCCATTTTTCTGTAACTGGTTAGCGCTTTGTGTCCAAAATTATGGAAATCGAAACCGCATACCTGGGCATCAATCCGTCTCGCCTCGGTATTCTCCCAACCCTGCCCCTCGATCATCTTCTTCGCCAGCTCAATCACCTGCTCCGAGAAGTCCCCGCATAGGATGCTGCTCTGCTTCAACACCTCAGGCCTGATAGTGTGGTGCAGGATAGGCGCAACGACGCCCACGCCACAAGCGTTCTCGAAGACCTTGAAGGGGGTCTCAGTGGCTTTTGTCAACCCCATCTGGTTCAGCATCCTCGTGGCAAGAGGCGTGCTGACCCGGCGGGCGTTCTCGAGCAATATCTCCTCAAAGGCGCTACCCCCGAGTGCCTTGAAATTGTTGAAGAAGTTGTGCATTTCGGCTGCGCGGGCGGCGGCAGACATGATGGGCGAGCTTGAAGCTTTGCAAGTTGAAAATGAGAGTGGTCTGAGTGCTGGACGGGATTTTGATCAGGTTTAGAAGCGTAGAAAGATGGTGTCACAAAGGTTAAATTCCTATGAAGCGCTTCTATGGCCGTTTAAGAGGCAATGTCCATGATCTACATCAGGCTGACAGGATCTCTCACCTCGACAGTAATGTGCCCGAGAAGTTTCCGTATGTATGTATATACCACCTCAGCTTAGAAGTTCGACCAAGAATCTTGGCAATGATGACCGCCTGAACCCAGCGAAAGAATGAATGGGCCTTCTTTTTCTCTCCAAAGTATCCGATTCGTCCTGCGAGCAAAGTAAAAACCCTCCGGCTCAGAACCGGGATAGTTACCTCCAGCCTACAAGTGGCAGGCTCCATAGGTCGCGTTCTAAGTCTCGGACTTATCGCATCCAGCGGACAATAATAGCACCAATCATATTGGCCCTCAACTCTGAAGTCTAACTACCTCAAATGCGCTCACACCGCTCGAGTCCTCGCTCTCCCTTCCATCACGTCTTGGTAAGCTTTAGGAAAGACTGACGGAGGAGCCGCCCACCAACTGCAACACCCGCCACAGCAGCGCCAGCCACCGAAGCAGCCCCATTGACTGCAGCAAGACCCGCCCCGCCAGCGCCGGCGCTCTGCAAAGCGGCAAACGCGGTGCCGCCTCCTACATTTCCGATGATGCTATGCACGGCAGCGGCAGCCGTATCTGTTTTGTGGAGAGTTGCTTGTTAGCTTTGGTTGCGAGTGCTAGGAGTCAAGCGGGCAGAAAAAGAACGAAGAATGAGACTTACTGGCACCAATCCCGCCTGCACCGAATCCAGCAACAGCAAGAAAGGGTGCCGTCACCACAGCGGGGGCGCAAGCGATGGTTGCACCCGCTCCGACGGCTGTGGCTACGTAGGGATGGGCCGAGGCGTACTTCACGACCTGTTGTTTGATTCCAATAACAGTCAGTACTGCATTGCGCTTTTCTCGCGGCCAGACACCATCGAACCGTACGTACATGTTGGGCGCCAGATTTGGCCGTGTTGATTGCTCCAGTCATGGCAGCCGCCGCTCCCGGATGGCTCTCCACGACTTTCGATGCAGCCTGAGCGACCTTCTTTGCCTTGTCCATTTCTTTCGGGTTGGGAGGCACCGGTTCGATGACAGCTGTATTGCAAACAGGTGCGATCAACTGGTGGCGTGATGGTAAATGCGATACCTTGGTTAGATTAGGAAAGAAAGAAAAAAAATTGATGACGGAAAAGTTGGGAAGGCTCGAGGCAACACTGCTTGGGCGCCTTCGTTGCGCACGAGTTTCAATTGGTGGCGACGACTTTGTAGGCCTCACAGCAGTTGGCCATGTGTTTCATTGCCCGCCATTGGCCGACTTGCACGCTGTACACGTTGGCACGCAAAGATGACCACATAAGAAAAGTAGAGCTCAAAAGACAATGCAGGCTCAAAAGTTGTTTCGACCTTACCACTATCGAGCCGAGAAGCTCGGTATGTACATACCTAGTAGCCGAAGGTCTAGAAGCCCTCTTTGTGTCTATCCACATTTTCTTTACTCTGTTTCCATTCTTCTTATTTATTTTTTCCTCCGTCTCTTCTTCTTTTGTTGTTTTCTTACTTTGTTTTACGGACTTATTTTCTGCAGCACTTTGGAAACTTCGGCGTGTATGGCCCTTCTATTAATGAGATAAAAGAGCTGCCTGGGAGTATTCTATACGGGTACATGCAAGACCACACCCTGTTCTTTTTTTTCACGGTTGTTAGGCCGTTGAGGTACTCTTTGCTTCGCTCACGACGCAGGCCACCTTCTAACTGGTTTGTATACAGCTCTGTGCTTTTTGTCTCGGCTTTTTTGAAGACACACACAGTGAACAGGACTAGACAATATGGTAAAATGTGTTTGTATTAAGCATGTACCTATTAAGGGCGCATCAGCGTTTGATCCAGTCACCGAGGTGGACTAGCCACGGGATGACTCCGGGCCCTATATCTCGGCCAGGAAGCAAGGAAAGTGCTAGCGGCTCAGAAGTCGGGCTCGGGTCTAACGAAGGGACGGGCCGTAATAGCAGCGGCTGTCTCCCATACTTGTCGGCTCGCCGTCAGCCATGACAGCCTGAGAGTTTCACCACTTGAACCATGGGTACCTATCTTACAGGCCCTTACTACTTCTCGACTCGGTTCATTATCGTACAGTTTTAAGTAGGCCGGATGTTTGTTTTTTCTTCGTGATTTCGTCGGGCGGCGTCGTCCGCACATTGCGCTCGTGGTGGGGTACACTGAATGTCGGGGATTCCGAATACATACATATATGATGCAAGGCTAGCATTCTCGGTCTGGGCCGTCTGCGTGTGGACCTCGAGGGGGAGGAGTCCCCATCTAGGCGCCTCGGCGCCAAGGGAAACAAGAGGCAATCTTGACGCCATCCCCAAAGAGGCAAACGCTCAACTCCAATCACATCGTGACAGACTCAGCTAGGCCGCCCAGCTAGCGTAGAAATAAGCGCGAGCTGAGTCTGAGCTCCGAAGCCCGACCGAGCCTCAATGGACACGGGATGAACAACCGCCATGGTCATTGATTTCCTCTCTCCCGACAGTCTCTGGTTCCGTTCGCGGTTAAACCTCACCACCAACAACTTCTCGTCTTCCCGTGAGAATCGGACTTTAGAATCAGACTGTTCAGACGCCGTTTCGACCTTTGTGCCTCGACAGAACTTCGGAAGTTTAGAACTCGCCCTTCTTTCTACCCACCTCTCCTGAGTCTCCTCTCATACTCATCTCCACCAAACCGCTTTTCGAGCAATTCCGATCTCCATCATGAGCATCTTTGTAAATTACGACGGCCCGAAGCTGGACAATGAACAAAAACGTGTTGTCAGGTCACGGGCCATGGTAGTGGTACGCGGCCGACGCAAGCAAGCTAAATGTCAGGTCAAGTTGTGTGGGAGAATGCTCGATGAAGAAAGGAAAGGTGTTGATGAATCTCAACGGACAACGTCTAACAATGTAGCATTGCAGGCACGTACGATGGCATTGGCCCAAAACCGGAGGCTTGTCTGTAAGTGCCGGTATTAATTATGCCCGTCAAAGTATATGTACCACAAGCGTGTTTCTCGATGTCTCCATTGGACCTTGCAGTTTCGTGGGCTCGGGTCGAATGCAGCATTGCCCTATTTAGGAAACTCCTCGTTAATCCATGCCGACTCATTTGTACCTCGCAGCTTAGCTCCGGCCCGAAATGACAGCAGCGGCAACGGCGGCCACTCAGATTCATCCGAGGACGACCTCCGGCAGATGTTGGCCGGAAACGAGCCAGACACCAACGCCCGGCCCGTAGCGAACACCAGCCGCAAGCGCGACAAGACATGGATGACCGTTACACGGCAGCGCCGGCCCAATCTGAACCCGTACGACCTCCGCGGCGCGCCACCGCAGTCCACCCACATGACGGGCGTCGACGCCCGTACCTTTCAAGATTACATCAGCCGGTGTGGCTCCTACTCATCTTATCTCGACGAGGCCTTTGTGCTCGTTGGATTCCAGCAGCCCAGTTATTTCCGCCCCGATTTGTCCAAGGCAGCCTGTATTTACATCGGCTGGCTCTTGACGGCGGGCGTCCTAGATGCCTTCCGCGGGACTCAGGATATTACGTACCCGTATTATGAGTACCAAGCTGTGCGGGAGTTGCAGAAATTCGTTGACGATGCCGATGCAAAGCAGCTGCACGAGGTGGTGTATCCGGTGGTTATCTTGGGCATGTTCGAGGTAGGCCCCGGCATGAAAAGGGGTGGGAAGGGGTTAGTTATGACTTATGAACGAGACTGACGATCCCTGTACACAGATGGTCCGTTTCAGCCCCCGCACAATCACCCACCTAGCCGCTGTAGAGGGATTCATCAAGTCCCGTGGCGGACTCCACCTGATGCCCGATGTCATGCAGCACATCGTCCTAATGTAAGGTGCCCCCCATCCTTGCCCCTAACTCACCAACCCACCCTCCCCCCCTCCCCTCCTCTACCTGCCCAACATCTAACCCCCCACCCCTAACGTAGGGCCGACACACTCGAATGCATCTGCCTCTCCACGCCCCTAGCCTTCAGCACGCTTGGCCCCGCCCCAACCACGCACCTCACCACCTCACCCACCTTCCCCGCCGGCGACCAGCTCCGCTCCTGTCCGCTGTTGCTCTGCGACAGCGAGGACCTATCGTTTGCGGCGCGGTACGTCGACCCTTCGATCCGCGCGGGGCTGACGGCTACATTGCGGGAGGCGAATAACACGTTCCACAACTTCTTTGGCGGCCCGGCCTTGGGCTGCTTCCCTGGCCGCGGGGGCTCGCCCGCCTCGGACTCGGACTCGGGCTCGGCCTGGAGCAGCAACGGCAGCACTGCTGTGGGCGAGGTGCTCCTCCTCTCCGATCTAGACACCCTCGCCCACGGTGGGTCTGTGCCGCCGCCGGCCACCGTCCCGGCCCCGGCCCCGGCTCCGGCTCCGATGCTGAGTAGCGTGCCGGCTCGCCTGCTGGAGACGTGCATCTTGGCGGCGCGCATCATGCGCAACACGCTGACGGACGCGTTGGATGGGTTGGATGACCCCCGGAATGGGCTTGATGTGCTGGTCATGTATGAGAATGTGCGGTTTGTGGGGTTGAAGGCGTGGACGGGGCTGCCGTATGTTTATGTTTGGGTGTAGGTTGCCTCCTCCTTTTTCTCTTTATTTTGCTCCATCCCGAGGCGATTGTATGCACATCACAGCTGACACCTCGGATTAGGAACCTCATCGGCTTCGCTGCCTCGAGAGACATGCGCATGAAGTCGTACTTCATTGCCGAGGTTGTCCGGTGCGCCTTTAGCTACGGCTGTTACCAGATGGAGGTCTTTCAGGGTATGTTTCCTTCCCTTGTGCGATGTGTGTGAGTTGTACCTACCAAATGGGCAGCTGACTCGGATTGCAATACGCACTAGCTGTGCTAAGGAACTTTCTTCATCTCCGCAACGCCATCGCCGGCCGCAAGATGACCCTGGCGGGTTACACCACGGGAAAAGTCCTGGGGATGTTGTAAAGCGGTCCTATTCCAGTTGTCAACTTAAACTACTGATCAGCAGGCCGAGCAGGGAAACTGCGGTGACGATCATGCGCTCGGAACTTCTCGATCTTTCATAGATTCCTAAAAATAGCACCCATTTCTATTTTCGTATGATCTTGAAGTCGAAATCTAAATCAGAGGAAAAAAGAGAACTCTCAACTCATTGCTCTCGAAGAGATACACTTCCTACAACCCCTCCTCCCTGGCCACAAATGACACCCACTCCAGTTTGTTTTCCCTTTCACGTCAGCAGGGAAGCCAGTGTTTCCTTTTCAAATGAGATTCAGCTTTGAATTGTTGCTTGCGTAACCATCTCGCTTTTCCTTTGAGGGAGCACGCCAAGATCTTAGCCCATGGCTATTACCATCCAGGCAGGCTGCCGGCTATTCTAAAAGGATTGGAGTTCGACAAGCCGTTTTACGCGCCCGTTCCTCTATCTTCTATTACCTCTTTGCGTGCCGACCCAATACCCGAGATGCGCTGAGATGGCGATGAATAGGGGGTTGAGACCGCCGATAGATTTTCCGTCCACAGCGAAACGCGCAAGTCTGTGGTGTCGTATTTGAAGCCGGATAAGGGAACAAAGCTCGGTGCTGTCGGCCTTGGGTCCGCCATGGTAACATCAGCCGCGCTACGATGCATCTCGCAGGCCAAGCGCCCCAATCCTGATCATCGCGGCTAACTGTTCTTGTCTGCGTCATTGCGCCTCACCGAACGAAAAGTCTCAGCCGGTTTCATGGTGCTGCGGCGGAGGGATTTCCAACCCTCTCGTATCGGCTTCCGGGTATCACCGCCAAGGTCGCCCAGCTTCCACCGGTACAAGGACTTCTTGTTTACCTTTGAGTTCGTCCTCTAAAGGACTCGGAGTCTCGCTGCCGGTAGGGAGGTCTAGCTAGCCCAGAGAAGACTTGGCATTGGCCTGTGGGATTGTCTTTTGTGCAAAAAGATACTTCGTAACTGTTTTGATGTAAGAGTGCCTTGTCTGACCAACGAAGGTATGAGAATCGGCTTGGGAAAATAGGGAGACAATAAGGGGGCCCTTGAAGGTTGTATAGCCTGAGCCAATCAAGCTAAGTTGATAGGCAAGAATTAAAAGCGTTGAAGAAGACGAAAGTATAGTCTTTGCGCTTGGATCACGATGGTTGCAGTTTCAACCAGGCCCAGTTCAAAGCCCAACGGCTCTGCCCTCGCTAGATGGCCAAGGTCGGGGTGCCGGAACCTGGAAGCTCCAGACCGTGGTTCTGGAGCCCTTATTTCAACTTCTCAGTTCCCGGGGTCGTCCCATTGGAGCGCTTCACCGCGGTAGAATGCGCATGCAGGGTAGCATTGCAGAATTGCCGCATGATCACCGCCGGCATTGCCGTCTGGTGCGCTTCCCCGGATTATTTCTCTCTTCGGCGGAGGCGCCAAGCGGAAGACGGCCGCTCCGGCTACCCGGTTTGGCCGTAGTCATTGCCGGGATACCGTTGTAAACGGCAGCTCGCTTGCTCAGGGATGCCCGCTCGGGCCTGCCAAGCACCGGAAGAATGTCAACAAGCCTCCGTCTCGCTTCCCACGCTGTAACGGTGAAACTGAGAGACCCTTCGCCGTGTCGACCACTTACTTGACCCTGATGTTCCCCAAAGTCACTTTCCGTCGAGATGACCTTTTAGAGTTATCTTGAATACTGCCGTAGTGCCGGTGGGTTTTGCATCGGCAGTTGCAAAGGGGCGGAAACACGAACCCCTGATTGATGGAGTAACAGGGAGCCAGGGACGATGCCAGCGTCACACTGCGGTCGGTCCCTCCGCGGTAAGCGAGCCCCAAAAGCTCAGCTTGCGGAGCACGGGAGTGAGGTCCGTACCCAGTACGGTTGGTACCCAAACACCAACCTCGGCATCGTCTTGGCTTAAGGTGAGGGGAGTCAGGGGGTCAGCAAACTATATATACATTCGGCCAAAGTGTAGACTAGTACTTGCTCCGATGGGTTGTTCTCCAGTCATCCAGGCCTTCTTACCCCCTGACCCGCACTCCCTGTGACTGTCAAGACTCAAGCCCAGCACGCCGCCATGAAGCTCACCAAGTCCGACCTCAGCGCGGCCCTGCTCGCCTCGGCCCTGCCCGTGGCCCAGGCCGCGTGCAGTCTCCCGTCCAGCTACAAGTGGACTTCGAGTGGTGCTTTGGCTCAGCCAAAGTCGGGCTGGGCCAACCTCAAGGACTTCACTCATGCCACCTACAACGGCAAGCATCTCGTGTATGCTAGCTACTACGGAGGGAGCTATGGGTCCATGAACTTCGGCCTCTTCTCGGACTGGTCGAGTATGGGCTCGGCTAGCCAGAATGGTATGAACTCGGCCACCGTCGCTCCTACGCTCTTCTACTTCGCCCCCAAGAGCATCTGGGTCCTGGCCTACCAGTGGGGTGCCACCCCCTTCTCGTACCGCACCTCCACCGACCCTTCCAACCCGAACGGGTGGTCCTCGGCGCAGCCGCTCTTCTCCGGGAGCATCTCCGGGTCCGACACCGGGCCGATCGACCAGACCCTGATCAGCGACGGTACCAACATGTACCTCTTCTTCGCCGGCGACAACGGCAAGATTTACCGCTCGAGCATGCCCGTCGGCAACTTCCCGGGCAACTTCGGCTCAAGCTCGACCGTCATCATGAGCGGTGCTAAGAACGACCTCTTCGAGGCCGTGCAGGTCTACACGGTGGCGGGCCAGAGCCAGAAGACCTACCTGATGATCATCGAGTCGATCGGGTCGCGGGGGCGATACTTCCGGTCGTACACGGCCAACAACCTCGGCGGGTCATGGACGCCGCAGGCGACGAGCGAGAGCGCGCCCTTTGCCGGCAAGGCCAACAGCGGCGCGTCGTGGACCAACGACATCAGCCACGGCGACCTGCTGCGCACCAGCGCCGACGAGACCATGACCATCGACCCCTGCAACCTGCAGCTGCTGTACCAGGGCCGCTCCGGCGACAGCAGCGACTACAACTCGCTTCCTTACCGCCCCGGTCTTCTCACCCTCCAGGGCGCCACTGGCGGCAGCCCGAACCCCGAGCCCACGGGCACTAACCCCGGCAACGGTGGCGGTACCGGCGGCACGGTCCCGCAGTACGGCCAGTGCGGTGGCAAGACGTACACCGGCCCGACTACTTGCGCCAGCCCGTTCAAGTGTACTTTCTCTAACGAATGTGAGTTTACCGCCCCTCGTTGTGCTTCACCATCTCTTTCTAGTTTCCAGTAGCCCTATGGTATCTGGCGTTTTACTAACGATGATCTGCTACAGGGTACTCTCAATGCATTTAACGGGTGATGGACATTGGTGGGAACAAGAAGCGGAGACTATCACGAAATCGACGGATGGGTACTCTACAATGACTCGTAGGAACCTTGGAGGAGCAGAGCCTGGTTTGGCTACTTTCACTGTGTATAGTGGCATATCTCGTACATACAATTTAACGTACTTCCTGGCCTTGAAATGTATTATGAAATTAATTAGCTGTGACCCTTTCTTAAAGTTGTCCAAAGGTCTACATAGTGCATCGTTGGCTTAACCTGGTTGGCTATGGGAGCCACCATATCCTTTCATGGCACCTGTGATCAAATCTAAGAGGGTATTTCTGGTGCAAAACGGTGTTGATTTAACTGAGTGGCTGGGAAACAAGTGTTAGTTGCAGACAACCAATTCAAGGTATTAGGTGTACCTAGGTACCGAATCACGGTGACTTCGTAACCCTTGAAGAGCACGTAATGTATGTACCAGCTTCAGGAACCGGTTCAATTACTTAGGCAACCAAGTCTATGCATCTTCATAGGTTGGAATCAGTGATCGGGGATATGCCGGTATTACTCGATCACTTCAACAGCACTGCCGGCACTGACTGCCTCAGAAGATTCAATTTGCGGTTCGGGTAAATACCAAGGTCCGGCGCTCTTACATACAATCACATACATAAAGCTTTGACAAAGGATCTTCATCGGATAATCAAAGTTGCGCGATTTGACGGCCCCAGGGTGACATAAAGGGCAACCAACCTTTCCCAGAGTCCTTCCGACCTCTACGGCGAGGGGTCATAGGGTAACGCGAAATTTGAAACCAAGCCGCCAACTTCGGGACTCCAAAGCTGCCCCCTTCATGGTACCCTCATTGGTGCGGTAATGAATGTATAGAGTGCGTGATGTAGTACTTGAGGCGAAATATTAAAACGCAGGGGTTGAGAGATTGCCGGCGTGCCTGAGAACTTGAATGTAGGGAACAGGGGGCGGGTTACATTTCACATTGAGAGCCCTATGGCCATGGGCATATGCCGTGCATGTAATAATTAATATCGTCACATCAATATATCATGTTCTCTCAACCAGCGCACGATGCTCGATACCAACTGGCCATTCTTCGTGTAACACCAATGCCAAGGTAGAGCTACACCACTAGTAACTGCCCCTGATTCAGGGGCAATGGTTGGCATGGTAACTGGTGCTCTCTCACAATCCCACCAAGAACGACATGCAAAGCACCTCACAACTTAATTGAAATTTTGCACGGCCGGCCAAAAAACGCTCCATTCTACTCTATCGATCTACCCGTCTACCTCTCTCCAACTCATGACGGTATAATCTCGGTGATGTTGCTTTTCCCCAGCTTGTCCGTCTCATCCAACACCTCCACCAGCCGGTTCCTTACGGCCGCGTTCTTGGGGTCTCCCGGCTCAGCCTTGCCCATGTGCTCCATGGTAGCGCAAATGACGGCTTCCATCAGACGGAGGGCCATAGGGCCAGCGACACCGTGCTGGTAAAACGCCGGCGCCTCATTGACCTCAAGCAGCCAGGCGTTCCCCGCCGCATCCACAAGAAAGTCCAACGCAAACAACTCAAAGCACTTATCCAGCGTCGTGAACTTATCCGCCATCGTATGAGCCGCCGCGCGGAACAGCTCCGCGGTAATGCCACAAATCTGATAGAAAACATGCGTCTTCCAGTCCGGCCGGTCCGGAAACATGCCGGTCCCGTCCGCGGCCCAGAAATCGCGCATCGACTCGCGCGCCACGAACTCCTCCTCGTCCTGCAGCGCCGTGTTGGTCAGCGACGACTTGAGGCTCGGGTTCTCCCACGGCGGCTGGTAGGCCTCGACGGCCAGCAGCGCCAGCATCTCGCGCGCCACGTGCACCTTGAGCCGGCCCATCGACAGCGCGTACGAGCGGACGTGCCACTTGCGCCCGTCGAGGGGCGGGATCGCGACGATGTAGCGCTGGGCCACGAAGGCGCGCATTTGCGCGGATGGGATGCGCCCGCCGGCTTTGAAGACGTATTGCGGCTTCTTGGCGCGGATCGGCTTTTGGGCGGAGGGCTTTCCGGGGTTGTTGAGAGAGAGGGCGCTGGTGGTCGTGACGAGGACGTCGAGACCCTCCAGGCCGGGGGTGGTCAGCGTGGGGGAGAAGCTGGGGCCGTTGTCTTTTTCGCTCTCGACGGAGGTCTCGGTCACTGCTCCGCCCTCCTCGCTCCCCTCACTCTCCTCTTCCTCGCCGTCGTCGTCGTCTGTCTCGTTCTCGGCGAGTTCGAGGTTGCTTGCGAGCTCTTCGATGGTGCTGAAGAGCCGGATCCCGGCGCCGCAGTCGACGAGCGCGGGCTTGAGAATCCACCACTCACGGTCCTGCGCATCCTTGGCCTCGTTCTGCTCCAGCGAGTACAGCAGCGAGAGGTCGTCGGCTGCCATCAGGGCGTCGTCGACATACTCGGCGTAGTCGAGAGTCAGCCGCACGGTGAGCGGGACATGCTTCCGGAGGATGCTGTCCGGCCGCTTGGCGGCCCAGTACTCGACGACCGCGGCGAGGAAGTCCTTCCGCGCGAGGGCGTCACTGTTGGGATACGCGTTGATGAGTGCGGTCTTGGCCACGTTGACGGCGGCAAAATTCTGCGTCAGAGCCCAGCCGTCGCAGTACTGGAAGACGGTATCCGCACCAATGGGGAACTTGGTGAAGTCGTCGATGAAGACGGCCTCCGGGACATGTTGCCGGATGAACGATTTGATGTGCTCGTTCAGCCAGGGGGCAGACGAGTTGATGAAAGCGTGCATGGTTTCAGGTTTTCTCCTTACACCGACTTCTTCAGCGGGAGTCATCTCCTTCTTCCAGGGCAAGATGGGCTTGACGAGGGATCTCGAAACAGTGGATTCTCTTTAAATCCATCAAGTTGTTGGCGGGCAACAAAGAGGACACAGGGTAAGTGGTCTTTGTGTCAGTAGCGATACCGGAAACGGCAAGACGACAGTTGATGGTAGAATCTGAAAGCAATAGACTGTAGGAGGAGGGTGAGTTGCTCGTCTTATACGTCTGTCTTGGCGGGCCGGCTATCGGGGTCCCCTCTGTTGTGTTGCAACGGCAAAAGGGGTGAAAAAAACAACCGCCAAGAGAGGCGCCAAGGTAGGACTGCGGATCCCACTTACATAAAAATCGACTGCTTCTCACAGGACTTTTTGATTTCTTGACTTTTCTATTGGAACTTGCCCGTTTCCAAACGTAATCCAGGCCGATCAACCTCATGCCGCGTTCTTGGCTTGCACCGCACCCTCCGTAGTCACCCCGGCCCACGTGTCGTCGAAGAATTTGCTGCTGGCCACTTGTCTCGCTGGGATGCCTTTGGGGCAAGAGGGAAAGGGCCAAAGGCCGAACGCCCGAGGTCCCCGGGTTGCGTAACTTGATCATCGCAGACGGCTGATGCTTTCTGTGAATTACTGAAATGGAAACGGCAAGACCATGGAGATGGAGGCCTATGGAGGCCTGCAGTGTAGGCATGGTTGAAGCGTTGACGACCTGTTCTTAAGACTTGTCAGATGCAAAAGATTTGAACCGTAAAAGAAGCGTGAGGAATTCTAGAAGTAACAGGTTGCCCTTTGCCGTATCCTCAAAGTCTTGACGTCCGACTAGCTGCATCGATCACCACAACCTTAAATCAAATAAGCTCATCAGCCCTCACACGGTAGCATCTGGGCTCGCTGTTTCCATTTGTCATTGTGTCGCGAGTTCCCTGTTCTCGCAAACCAGGCTTCCCAAGCTGGCGGTTCAAGTGGAGAGGGGGGTGTGATGTCTCAAAGCCGCCCCTGGTACAGTTAAGCAGGTATTCATGGTATACAAACTGTGCTCTTAGAAGAATCAAACCGTATGTACATGTACCTCGCCACGGCCGTTCAACGCTGGGTCTCGGCGCAAGGCCCTTGCCCGGCGACTTGGGTACATACCCCCGGGATATAAGACGCAACACAAAGCTGAGGCTGGCCTTACGGGCCGCATCATTGGCCTCCATCCTGGTGGCTCGGCATGATGCACACGTAGCTCGCCCCTGGACCTATTGTCCCAGCTTCGGGTAGAGGTCCAACCCGGGGATATAAGCGGAACACCGATCTCAACCGCGCCTTCGTGACCATGCCGGCTTTTTAGCTTCTCGTTCCATTTTGAGAAACGCCGAGTTATGGAACACTTGCACACCAAAACAATCCTGAATGTCTCCATATTCCGCTGAAAAAAGGAAGCCCGGACTTGGACGGGCACACCCGAGTCGACATATATTCAGAAAATGAGAATGGAATTGACAGTTAAACAGAAGACGAAAAAGACTCTCTGGCGTTGATTGTTGATCTCGTGGGGAGAAAAGGAAAAGTATAGGAAAAACCCTGAAAAGAAAAAGGGAAAAAGGGAAAAAAAAAAGTTCAAAATCCAAAATCCAAAATGTAGCATGGCGCGTGTGCGATGTTCAGAATGAGGCACCGACGTAAACAGTAAACTTTGGAATGGTGGTTACGCATCGACGGTTCATGACGACGAGCCCCGGAATTGGAGTGAACGATGGCTGCTCGGGTGCTGCCATGGCTGAACGTCCAAATGTGGCCTTGGCGGCCCCCCCCCACCGCCTTTTGGCAGAATTTCGGCCCCACCAAAAATTTCTCGAACGCTTCCCAATTGCGCCCATGAGAAGATCGGATTTGTGCATCTTCGTTTCAACATCCCAGACAAGCAAATATGCCGAAAACCAAGCCAACAAAGCGCGAAGGCGCCTCAGCCGAGCGGATAGCGGATTCCCGCTTTGCAAGCTTCGAAACAGATCCACGATACCAATTACCGTCCAAGAAAAACCTAAAGACTAAGCTCGACAAGCGCTTCTCGCGCGTGCTCAAGGATGCTGACTTCGTCGCCACCGCGAAGGTCGACCGCTACGGCCGGAAGTTGAAGACGGACACAAAAAAGAAGGCTTTGGAGCGGCTTTACGAAGACGAGGAGGAGGAGGAGGAGAAAGATGGAGACGCCGAGGTCGAGGACGACGACATCGTCCGTCGCGAACTAGAGAAGGCAGACACAGCATACGACCCGGCCCGCGGCGGCGGTTTCTCTTCGTCCGAGTCGGACTCGGAGTCGGACGGGGAATCCGATTCTGAGGAAGCGCCCGAGGTGGAAGACGGAGTGGAGGAGTCGCGGCCCGGTATTCGTCTACGCCGGGATAAGCAGGAGGTGGAAGTGGGGGAGGTCACGAACCGCTTTGCCGTCGTCAACATTGACTGGGACCACATCAAATCTATCGACCTCTTGGCCCTGTTCTCGAGTTTTGTACCGGTCGGTGGGCGCATAGAGAAGGTGTCGATTTACCCCAGCGAGTTCGGCAAGGAGAGAATGCAACGCGAGGAATTGGAAGGCCCCCCAAAAGAGATCTTCAACAAAAAGGACAATGACTCGGATGATGAGGATTTGGATGACGAAGCGGACTCTGCGTCCGAGAGCGAGGACGATGATGAAGCCGCGGAGGACTCGGACGAGGAGGTTAGGAAGGAGCTGCTCCAGGGGGGCAACGACCAAGATTTCGACAGCGATGCGCTCCGGACGTATCAACTCGACAGGTTACGGTACTATTACGCGGTAGTGGTTTGTTCCGACCATAACACGGCGCACAAGATATACGATGCGACGGACGGCAGCGAATACTTGTCATCGTCCAACTTCCTCGACCTACGCTTTATCCCCGATGATGTCACATTTGACGACGAGCCCAGGGATGAGTGCGACAGCGTTCCCTCCGGTTACAAGCCCGTCGAGTTTGTGACGGACGCACTGCAGCATTCCAAGGTGAAGCTGACCTGGGACATGCATCCCGAGGAAGTTTCTAGGAAGGAGTCCATCAACAAAGCCTTCACAGGAAGTCGGTCAGACATTGCAGAGAACGATCTACGGGCGTACCTAGCGAGTGGCAGCGAGAGTGAGGGAGAGGATGCGGATGATGCCCCTCTAGAAGACGAAAACGCGGAGGAGGCGCCACTCAGCAAGAAGGAGCTTGCAAGGCGCAAGATGCGCGCAGCGCTCGGTCTCGGCGATGAGCCAGCGCCAAAGGCGTCAAAATCCGGGCCGGTTGGGGAGATGCAGATCACATTTGCCCCAGCCCTATCTGGAAAGCCCGAAAAGGAGGCGACGGAAGAAACGACCATTGAGAAATACAAGCGCAAGGAGAAGGAACGCAAGGAGAAGAAGAAGGCCATGGCCCTTGCCAAGAGGGAAGGCGTCGAGCCTGAAACGGTTCATGAGGAGCAGGTCGAAGGGGGTGGTGACGATCTCGGTTTCAACGATCCGTTCTTCACTTCGGAGGCCGCTCAGCCCTCCAAGACGTCGATGCGCAAGGAGGAACGGCTCAAGAAGCGCGCCGCCAAGGAACAGGAGGAGGCCGAGAACGCTGCGCAGAAAGCGCAACTTGAGCTTCTTATGGCGGATGAGAATGGTGGCGGCGCCCACCTGGACCACTTCGACATGAAGGACATCACGCGAGCGGAGAAGCAAAAGAAGAAGGGCAAAAAGAAGGGCAAGAAGGGGGTTGAGGACCAGGGTGGTCTACAAGAGGACTTCGACATGAACGTCGAGGATGCGCGGTTCAAGGCCGTGTTCGAGAACCACGAGTTCGCCATCGACCCGTCGAATCCGAAGTTCAAGGCGACGCAGGGAATGAAGAAGCTGTTGGAAGAAGGTAGAAAGAAGCGCAAGGCCGGGCCAAACGAGTCACCCAGCGACAAAAAGGAACAAAGGAGCGCCAAGAAAGCGAAGGGGGACGGTGACCTCGAACTGAGCAGTCTGGCGGCTGCCGTGAAAAGGAAAGCCAAGAAGTAGGAGGTGACAAGGAGAATTCCGCCTAGCTGATACCTGAATGAAATATACCACATTACCGCACCACTCCCACCCTGTTATTCTTATCCCTATTGTTCCCCAGCGCCAACCACAAGCCGACAAAACCGTGGCCGGGCCTCCGTACACGGCCCCCACTCACCACGCACCCCATCGGCATCCCCCATCGCGCCCGCATCATCAACAAACTTCCCACCACCGCCCTCAACCACCCACTGCAAGACAACCAACACCCCTACCACCACCATCCACGCCACAACCACCACAGCAACCCGCCGACTAGCCGCTCTCCACACCCGCTTCTCCTCCTCCTCCCCTCCCTCCCCCATCCCCAACCTCCCCGCCCCAACACGACCATCAACCCCAGACGACGACGGCGACGACGATAAAAAACCCCACGTCACAAGAACATCGCGGCGGCCACGAGGCCGGTAGGCGTCGTCCTCGGCGCTGCCCTTCTCGTTGTCCGCCGCAACAGAGCGGGCGGGTGGTGGGAGTAGGGGTGAGGACGGGCGAGGGCGGTGGTGTTGGTGGTGCTGGTGGTGGGGCTGGTAGTCGGAGAAGTCGAGGGTTTCGAAGTAGCAGGGATCGTCGGGGTTGGGGGCGTTGGTGGTGCTGGCGCTGGGGTTGGTGGTAGGGGTGGTGGTACTGGGGGCGGGGAAGGTACAGTAGCCGTGCTGGCTGGTGCTGGTGGGCGGCAGTGGGAAGAGTACTGCTTCGGTGAAGCCGTCGGTGCCGTCGTCTTCGTCGCTGGCTTCAGGGGTGGGCCGCGGTTGGGGTTGGACGGTGAATGGCGGGACGTAGGCGTAGCCGCTGGGGGGCGGCGAGGGGGGTGCGCATCTGGAGAGGCCGCGCGCGTGTTGGGACTGTTGGGGCTGGAGTGTGTCTGGGTCGCTGATGTCGATGTATTCCCAGGTAGCATTTTTGGGTGTGTGGTAGGGCATAGTGTCGGGGCTGGAGATGTCGTGCCCTCGCACTTGGCACAGGCCGTCGTCGCAGTGTTGTCGCTGCATCTCAACGGCGTATGGGCGGGAGTATCAAGGATATAGGGAGAGTTGACTGGGGTTGACAGACCAAGCCGTGTCATCCGTATTCTGCGAGGAAGGTGGAATGAGATGGGTAGTAGATATACACCAGCCAGTGGCAATTATCAGGAGTGTTGACATTGCCATCTGAGCGCAGCGCAGGCCGCGGGGCGAGGCCGTGGGCGAGGCGCATCGAGGCCGCAAATCATTTAAGCAGCACTACCTATCAAATTATGGGATATCGCCAAATACCGGGTCCTTCAAGTCGGTCGCCACGGGCCAGCCAGACGCTGACCAGCCTTATGCCGGCAATTCTCATCCCCCGAGCCTGCAAACGGGGGATCAAAGTTCTGGTGAATGCAAGGCAGCAGAAATGGCGGGGTTGCCTCAACCGCAGCGGAAACACGCCGAACACCAACCTCACCCATTCTCCCAAGCATCCCCCCTCCCCCCAACGCAACCCTCCCCCCCCCCCCCCCCCCTTTTTTTTTTTTTTCTTTTTTTTTTTTCCCCACACAAAGTGGAACTGAACACAATCACCCACTAAGCAACTCGATATCACCTTGCACACCCAGGGCAACCAATGCAGGCTTGCATTTTCACGCCGCCGTTGACACGCCGCCGTTCCGACGCACCCAGGCATCCCAAGGGTCTCGCCCTACGGACTAGAGGGCTAAAGCAGCAAGTGTTGTGCCGTCAATAGTCGCCATTAAGGTACTCCGCAGTTTACAAAAGGCTCACATATTCTCGAGAGGTGTTCTGCGCTACGTGCGCTCCCAAGATCAGACCCCATTTCTGTTATCTACCTGTTGATACAACAATATTACATTCCACCGAAGCTTCCCCGACCTCTTCCTTCATTATCATCTTTGCCATGGGCGAGCAAGCAAAAGGCAGGGTGGACACTCCTTCTCTAACTCTACTATTCTCATCCCCCCGCCGAACCGCGACAGCCCGATTCGCTTTACCATGCTACTCAGACGCAAACACTCAAATAAGACGCCCGCACACTTACGCGAGCAACGAACAAACAATACATAGATTTCCTCCCCGCTTAACCGCGCACCCCCCCTTCTTGTTGCCGCGCTCAGGCCGTTCTTGTAGTAACGCTGTCCGGCGGGCTGCAATCTGAGCGTGGATACGGAGCAGCGGCGGCGACGGTGGTTGTGGTTATGGCGGTTCCGGTGGTGGTGGTGGCTTCACTGCCTTTACTTTGCTTTGGGCTTGGCCTTGGCTTTGGCTGGCTGTCGACGCGATGGCGCCGGCTTGCTACCCTTACTCATGTCGTAATCCAGGTCGACCACCGGTCCTGGACTCTCGGGTCTTCTCCGAGGTCAAATATTTTGGTGAAACCGTGCTTGACAAACCGACGATTCACGGCCTCGACATATCCGGCAAACCCAGCCCCACTGGAAACCTCCTTTTCGCGCTCTCGGCGCTACTTCCGATCCTGTAGCCAATATTTCCGTTGCGACTCGAGGGAAGGCGGGTTTTCCCAATTGTCGGTAGGGTGCCAAAGTTTGTAACACTGCTGCACTTCCGCGATGTAAGCCGCAAGCTCGGCCTCCTCCTCATCGATCCCTCTATTGTCTCTTTGCCACCTGCGAAACTCCGTCCATCTATCGAATTGAACGTTAAAAAAATGCCATTGGTCTGCGGCAAGATTCAACATCGACAGGATGTCACTATGCTTTCTAGGATTCTCCGTAAGGTCGTCGAGGAGCTCCAACGGATATCCCGGGCGGCCGCCATCGTTGATCGGCTTCTCATAAAAGCGCCGCTCTTCTGCCCTGAATTCGTCAAGAGTCGGTGGAGGATCCGGGCTTAGAGTTCTCTCGCTGCTCCGGGACGATGCTGGTAATGATGGGAATTTCAGTCGCGGGAATCTTGGGGACGCGTTCTCTTTAGACCACATCTCCAAACGCGTGGAGACTTGGTCTAGGTTGATGTGATGTTGGTGTATTACTGAATCCACCCGACTATTCCGACCGTTAGAGAAGCGATACCCAGATGATTTCTGGGGACGGGACGGGATCACCTCAATTTTTGAGCCAACTGGTTTTGCTCCTCGGCCGACAGCTCACCAAAAAAACCCCGAGAATAGCATCCCTCTGAGGTCCGGCTAGATACCGGGAAAATTATCCATCGCTCATGGCAAGCACGTCTGGGGCGAAATACTCAACCGCATTAGGCTCGAAATCGTTGATGTCGGAAGAACCGCGCCTAGGAGAATGGGGGCTAGGAGTCCTTAGTTCAGGCGAACTAGAAGACGAGTGTTCGGTAGTGGCCATGCTGCTCGGTGCTTGATCAACTAGTTGCGCGCCGCACAGTTTGTTGATAGTTGGTGAGCTTGCGGTTGGCGTGCTTCGAGGGGCGGCATGGAACGGTGTTCTGGTGGCCTGGGTGCGACGAATATCCGGTATGCACAACGGGATGCAAGGCATTAAAGAGGAAGATGATAAAAGAAGTATCCAGGCAGTCTCCGGTCAAACGTTCCTTTGGGTTTCGGGAAAGTCAGTTTGCGCTCTTCGAACACACAAAGGCTGGTGGATAGGCCGAGGGATATGGTGAACAGATTCCATAGTGACTGTTTAGCGATACCCCTGAATGCTTATCCACCGTTGGTCATTGTTCACTCTCACTTCCCACCTGTTCACTACCCACTGCCCATTATTCACACACCTACTACCTTGAACTGGGCAAATAAGCAAAAACAAAATTTGTCTCCTCAACCACGCCCGACGTGGCCTATTCCTATCCCCCTAATTCTTATTTATGCATGCTTTCCCTCCATCGACATTTCCAAACTGCAAAACCTACCGGACAAATCATCACACTTCGATTACTAGTAGACCGGAAATGGTAGAATCACAACACCAAGAGGGAAATGATGATCTCATCGCTATCCTGTCAGCGAGCGATAGTTCGGGATCTAGGAAAGCACTGGAAGTTATCCGAGACAACATCAATCGCCTGCGGGGCCCAGCGTCAGGCGAAGGGGCGCAGACTGATGGCGGTGAGAGGCTTGAGTTAAGGTTCAGTCATGGTTCACGCCTGGGCGACGCCGGCGGTTTCGTGTTCGGAACGGAAAAGACATGCGACATCGTCCTTCCCGAGATTGAGGGCATCTCGAAGAAGCACTGCGCCCTAACATTCGAGAAGACCGACCCACGCTCTAGGGAGTATCGGCTCGTTTTTCGCAACTTATCGGATTGTGAGCCGGCTTATGTGACCTACAATAATCTCGGAAAGATAACGGGCAAGGGTGCCAACTGGACTCTTAATTCGCAGGGTTCCCCAAATCCGTTCGTGCGCATAGAGCTCGTTATTCTCGATGACTTGCGCTTTGTCATCGCCGCGGAGGAGCGCGAGATGGACAGTAGCTCATATATTGCGCGTATTGAGCACTTTCTACAAGCGACTTAGAGTATCCAGGATGGCCTCGGGGTGATTTGAAGGCCTGAGACAGGTGAAAAGGGGCAGGAGCCGGCAGCCCCATTACCAATAATGACACGGGCAACACGTTACACGACTACAGTCGAGAACCGAAGCCTCGCCCCAGTCCCCGAAGTGAGCGTCGCGAGGTATCTCTGCTCACATCTTACCCTACCAATCACTATATGTTAGTAGAGAGGTTGCACATAATTAAGAGCAGTCCCTACAGCATCTCCCCCTTATATAACCCACTCGTGATATTGTGTAACTGTTAGGAGATAAGCGCTTGTACGGTGACTCTAGTAATAACTAGCGTAGTGTCTGAAGTTAAAATGGCCAGCCAGTCCGTTCTTCGACAGGTACAGTTAGCTTCCGATAGCAAATATCACTAGACCTCTTACCAGGCCCTCAAGTGTCGGTTGTTTGGTGCGATAAATGTGACCAAGGCCCGGATCGATTGTAATGTCTTGTGATGTAGCCAAGAATGGCGGAGTATAAAACTCAAAGGCAAAAGCCATCGAGTAATTACTCTCTCCTTTGTTTCTTCTTCTCGTCTTCCCGAAACAGCTTGCTTCCACCACCGCGGAAATCTTGCCGTCACCCCACTATGGTCAGCGATGTTTGCGGATGTGACGCAATCGATCGTGGAGCGTTTCAAAAGGAACAAAGACAAAATTATAGAAAATAGGCGTGTGGAGGGCCGTCCAGCTTCCCTCGACAACCTTCCGAAGTTGCTCAACAAGACTAAATCTGCGGCCCTAAGCTTAGCAACCTAATATCAAATACTGCAGACATCAGAGCATTCAACAAGAATGCAACCCACGACCGTACTTCTGACCGCCGTCGGCCTCGCCGCAGCCACCACCATCCCGGTGTCAGTCGGCAAGAATGGCCTGACCTTCGAACCCAACGTCATCCACGCCCAGGAGGGCGACGTGATCGAGTTCCGCTTCTGGCCGCGCAACCACAGCGTGGTAGCCGGCAACTTCAACGAAGCCTGCCGGCCGGCCAGCGAGAACGGCTTCTTCTCGGGCTTCTTCCCGACCCAGGCGGGCACCGTCAACGTACGTACCCTTTCTCCTCAACCCTCCGCAACCCATTTTACCTCCCTCCCCCAAGCCCACAAAAAGAACACACACAACCCTCAAAAATGAACACACCCACTAACCCGCCCAACCCCCCGCCCAACCACACAGGCCGAAGTCTTCCGCGTCACCATAAGCCACACCAACCCGATGCCGGTCTACTGCTCGCAGAACACGGGCCAACACTGCCGCAACGGCATGGTGGCCGTCATCAACCCGGCCGGCGTGGGCCGCCTGACGCTCGACGCCTACGCCGGGCTGGCGCGCGCCGCGGGCAACGCCACCTCGCCGCCCGGCGGCGTGTTTGGCGGGGTGGTGGCGCCGAATCAGGGCGGCGGTGGTAGTGCTACTAGTGGTGGTGGGAGTGCTACTACTGGGAGTGCTACTGCTACTGGGAGTGCTACGAGTGGTGGTGGTGGTGGGAGTGGGAGCGGTGCTTCGTCGACGGCCGCAAGCTCCGAAGCGGAGACGCAGACTCGGGCGGAGAGCACGGCGGAGAGTGGGAGCACGGCGGAAAGTGAGAGCACCGCTAGGGCGACAACTGCTGAGGCTACTGCTACTAAGGGTGGTGACGGGGGGGCGACGGTGACGAGTGCGACGGGCGCGGCCACGGGTACGGAAACGGGGAATGTGGCGGCGGGGGCGGCGGTGCCGGTTGCGGGCTTGGTGGCTGTTGCGATGGCGGCGTTCTTTGTTTGAGGCGGGACCGGCTGTTCGCGGAAGGGTGGGTTTCGTTTTCGTCGGGGCTGGTCATCGAGGGAGTGGTTTCTTTGTTTGACTGAATAGGGGTAATGTGGGGAATGTTTTTTTTGGTCGAGTTGCTGAGGTAACATAAGTCCTTAATCTGATTGACCTGTGCGGTGCTATCTTTTTAAGTGAGCAAGACGACGCCGTTTAAGTGACAAGATGTACAAGTGCGGGACTAAATTGACATTCTTTTTGTTTCAGATAGCCAAGATAAAAAGTAAGAAAATAAAACCAGAAGAAAAGTATCCAACACGGAACGGCAAGACCTCAAAACCCGCCCGTTCCCCTTACCCTCTCCACCGCGCCCTTCACCCCCCTAGCCCACCCCCTCACCCTGCCCGCTCTGACCCCCATCGCCCCCTCGACCTCCCTCCCCCCCTCATCCCGCCACACCCCATCCTCCCGCCCAACCCTCCCAAACACCCCCGTATTCTGGTTCCTCTCCAGCCCCTCCAACCACGCCCGACACAACGCGGGACTGTCCACCAACAAATTCGCCTCCTGGCTGTGGAACCAGCTCTGCGTGTCCTGGTTGCCGTTGCCCTGCACGGCGACGGCGCCGTCCGCGACCAGCAGCTTGATGTGGCTGCTGCGCTGGCGCGCCGCCTGCGTGATGGGGCGCGTTTGGTCCTTGGCTACGTACCAGTGGTAGTGCAGGTGGCTGCGTGCGGGCGGGGTGAGGGCGTGGTGTAGGTGGGCGGCGACGCCTTCGTTGTGGCCGCCTTGGCGGGGGAGGAGTTCGCCCTGTTTTGTTTGAGGGGGGCTGGTTAGTGGGGGGGGTGGTGAGGGGTTGTTGGTGTGGAGGGGTTGGAAGAATAGGGGAAAGGATGTGAAAGAGGGGGGGCTTACGGCATCGTTGTAGCTGAGGCAGATGTAGCAGTGCACGTCGACTCCGCGCTCGCAGGCTTCGATGATGGCTGGGATTAGGGGAGATGCGTTGAGGGTTGGCGACACGATGTAAACGCTCTTCTGGGCGTTGCGCAGGGCAGAGAGCCAGGCGGCGTTTTGGGGGTTCGACACCGATTTGTGAGTTGGCGGGCCATAGGGGGCGCGGTTGACGAGGGCCATCGGGTAAGGGGTGTGAGTTTGGTGGGGGAGGTAAGGAGTCATGAATTCCCCGGGTGGGCAGTCTGGCGCTCTAGGGTCGCCTGGCAGGCCTTCGTTGAGGGTGTGATTTAGCAGCCGAGTGACGGCCTGAAGGTGTGTCTCCCCGGGTTTGGGCGCGAGTGATGCTTGGGCGCGGGCCACTTCACCGGCGATGTCCTCGTCGTAGTGTGGATCATCTGCTGTGTGTTCTAGGAGGAACCCTGGTTCTTGCCCTGGGCTCTGGTTGGGGAGAACCGTAGCTGCCCCGTTGCTTTGATTCTCTCCCTTCGGTTTGGGGGCTAATACTGACTTCTTATCACCCCTGATAGGTCCCACCCTACCCCTTTCTGAGCTCGAATCCCGCATAGCACCGCCATTGGTTCCGTTGGTTCTGTCCGACTTAGTGGCTTGCCCTCCACCACCAGCAGAAGCCGCAGTCTGACTGGGCAATGGCGGATCCAACCTCTTGTGCCACGAAATCAAAGCCATGTCGTACACAGAGTCAACAATCGGGCCCTCCACGTGGACCATCATCTCCAGGTTGTCGTTATCCTGAATATTGTTGCTCTGTAAGAGGGCGATCTTCCGGTCGACCACGACATACTTTGCGTGAAACGTTCCCATTAGTGGGGTGTGATAATTCATAACCTCCAGGTCAATATTCGGGACTTCGTTGGCAGACGGTAGGTTGACGTCCTTGCCAGTAGAGACTTTCTCGGAAACAATATAATGAGGCTGGTAGAGCTGTCTGGGGCTCCCACGGTCATAGAGGATTTTGACTACGACCCTAGCTCCCCTTTTGCCAGCTCGTCGGTCCAGCTCCCGGATGGCTTCAGTGATGTACTTGGAGGCTACGCTGTTCTGCCAGTAGTTGGTTGCCAAGAACACCTCTTCTTTTGCGCGGACAATGACGTTCGACATGTGGCGTACAATGTCTGGGAGGCTTTGCTACCGTTAGCAACTTAAAAATCAAAAACGGGGCCAGGCGACGTACACAGAGATTATGGTCAAGGGGACTGTCCCATAGCTGCCCATGAGCGAAGGGCTGACCACGGCTTGGCGAGGGTCTTGATCAAGAGTGCACAACGCATCGTGATATATCTGTAGGCCAATCAGTAACCTTTGATGACCCCAAAAGCATAGGCTATGAGAGTATGATCACCTTCAGAAATAAGTCACTCGGTTTTGTCGGACCCCAGTTTCCGCACTTTGCCGCCCGTTCCAAGTCCGCCTGGATACACTCACGACCGTTTTCCGTCTGCTGATGGGGTTCACTTTGTGTAGCATTCTCACCCTCTCGCGCGGCATGACCGTAGAGTTTCTCCCAGGCGTCACTAGGTCGTAGGTTGGGATCACGGGCAAGAAGTGAGGAGACACTTTCAGCCGATGTACACAGGCGAATGGTCTGATCGCTGATGTGCGTGCTTGGTTGGCGGTGTTTGGTCATTGTAACGGAGAACCAACAAGATATTGTCTAAAGCTACATGATGGACATAGGCAGTAAAAATGGAAATAAAGGATAAAAGCCAAAACGTCGTCATTTTCCTACTAAAACTACCGTCTTCTAGAAATCCGTTGAAGTACATGTACCAGCATTCTCTCTCGTTTCTTTCATGGAAGTTCAAGGCATGGATGACGTCAAACGCACTGTGTAAACCCGTTATCGGTCATTAAACATACTGTGCAGCTTACCACAGCAGTTCATTGGTTAGATATGGTGACAGCGGCTCGAGCTCGCAGTACTCGTCACGTGCTCGTTTTCAATCGAATCTGCACTTGTGCATACAAAGTAAGCGGGTACTCTCGACTGCCATTTCATCTCTGAATATCTGCTAAGACTTGCGACGAAAAGTTACTTCCCAGTGCAGCGTATTCACGACCTTGGACTTGCCTTCTCTAGCAAGTCTGGCTCGTCTGGGACCTGAGCCTGTGGGTCTGTTTTGCCCCAGGTCCGCTTTATCTGCAAGGATCGACTTCCGGTGGGTGCGTGCTAGGGTACCTGAGCAAGGGTACTCCCCCCTGTGCCGCGTGCGACGGCTTGGCGTCCGCCTCACTCCGCCGTCTGCCTGTCCTCCGTTCCGAAACAACAACCTCAGACCTCAACATCAACAACAACAATCAACAACAAACCAATCCCTAACATTCCAAGACCAGAAATCTCGCTTCCATCTTCTTCCAAATCCACTACTGTCTATCCACCATGAAGGTGACAAACGCCTCTCTCCTTGCCCTACTGCTGCCAGCAGTCAGCGGCCGTTTCGTCGAGTCTGGCGAGTCGGACCGCTCAATCCTCTACCCTGACGGTCTTCCTAAGCCTGCCGAGACCGGCGAGAAATACCACATCGAGCTGTCACCGGGAGAGACAAGATGGGTTACGGAAGATGAGAAGTGGGAGCTGCGCCGGGTACGTCCATCATTGCTCCCTCTTGCCGTTGCTCCGCTGGCCCTCGTACTGATCATCTCCACGCTAGAGCGGTAAGCGCTTCTTCGACATCACAGACCATCCCGAACTCGGCGCTCTTCGTGCCAGGACCGCCTCCAAGAAGAAGAGCGTCTTCCCCGAGAAGCCCAAGTACCAGAAGGAGCTAAAGCCATTCCTTGCCGAGTTGTCCAAAAAGGAGATGGAGGACCACCTGACCACCTTCACGTCATTCCACACCCGCTACTACAAGGTATGTGCTAGTCGCCCAAAATACTGTGACCTACGCTGACAGGGGCACGATGGTAGTCCGACTACGGTCGCCAATCAAGCGAGTGGCTCCTCGCGCAGGTCCGCGACACCATCGAAAAGGCCGGTGCCGATAAACACGTGCGCGCCGACCACTTCAAGCACTCCTGGGGCCAGAACAGCATCATCGCCACCATCCCCGGCAAGACCAACTCAACCGTCGTCATCGGCGCCCACCAGGACTCTATCAACCTGTGGCTGCCAAGCGTGCTAGCCGCCCCCGGCGCCGACGACGACGGCAGCGGCACCGTGACCATCCTCGAGGCCTTCCGCGTCATCCTTCAGTCCGAAGACATCATCAAGGGCAACCACGAGAACACACTCGAGTTCCACTGGTATAGCGCCGAGGAGGGCGGCCTGCTGGGCAGCCAGGCCATCTTCTCGTCGTACGAGAAGGAGGGCCGCGACGTCAAGGCCATGCTGCAGCAGGACATGACCGGCTTCGTCACCCGCACCCTGGATGCGGGCAAGCCCGAGAGCGTGGGCGTCATCGTGGACTTTGTGGACCCCAACCTGACCCAGTTCATCAAGGTCGTGATTGACGAGGTATGCTATGCTTACCCAGCTCATCCATTCGCTCCGAGACACCACTAACATGCTTTGCTCGACAGTACTGCTCCATTCCCTACGTCGAGACCAAGTGCGGTTATGCCTGCTCTGACCACGCCTCGGCCTCCAAGGCCGGGTACCCCTCGGCCTTCGTCATCGAGTCAGCCTTCGAGTACTCGGACAACCACATCCACTCGACCGAGGACCTGATCAAGTACCTGTCGTTCGACCACATGCTCCAGCACGCCCGCATGACCCTAGCTTTCGGTTATGAGCTGGCCTTTACCGACTTTGCCGCTCTTGAGAAGCCGGATCACTCGGATGCGTTGTAAGGTGGTTCTCGGTCTAGGCGAAGCAGCAGGTAGCCACGTTGGATATGGCCGTCATATTCTGTGTGCTTCGATAATCGTTCAGAAGCGTTCACGCCGAGAAGAGATACCCCTTCGCGTCAGCCATCCCGAGTTGTGTTCGTTGTCATAATATATCTGAATTCGAATGTCTGTGCGCTGTAACATGCCTATCCGTAATCTCTATATGCGATACATTTCACCAGCACGGCTCTTTATACCGTGCACAAAAAGGCCCGTGATTCGAAAAGGGGTATCATGCTCCCCCGCCATTCATTCCTCTCTCCTCACTCACATGCTATCCTCCATCTGCCGACTGCGCGTCTTCGTCCAGCTGTCATGCTCCGGCTTCCCGCCCTGGCTCTCCAGCCCCATACCCCGCTCCACCCACTCCTTGCTGCCCATGTGGCTCAGCCGGGACAGCGCGCGCGCAAACGCAAACGCCTCCTCGTCGCCGCTGAACAGGTTCGACTTGGCCAGCTGCCCCGCGCTGTGCTCCAGGTCGTCCATCATCTGGTCCGTGGCATCGTCCACCTCCGCCGCGGCGACGTCCCCATCATGGCCCTCCACCGCCGCCCCGCCCTTCCCTTGCTGCTCCCGCCGCCGCCTCGCCATCACCGACTCCCGCATCTCCTCCCGCGACACAAACAGCTCGGGCAGCGGCACGGCCGTGGTCAGCACCAGCTTGGCGTGCGACTCGTACACGGCGTCGACGAACGTGATGAAGCGGCGCGCCAGGTCGCGCTGCCGGAACGTCATCCCGGGAACCTCGGTCACCACAAACGCGTCGTACGACCGCATCAGCTCCAGGTAGTCGGCGGCGCCGGCCGCGCGCCCGATCAGCTCGGCGAAGGTGAACCACGCGCAGCGGCCGCTGACCCGCGGCACCACGATTTCGCGGCCCCACACGCGCTGGATTTCTGGGTGGGGCGTGGGGCTGTCCGGGTCGCCGAGGAAGCGGAACCATTTCTCGGCGTGGGACGCCGCGTGCGCGTCGAGGGGCGTGTGGTAGACGCCGGAGGGGGGGCGCGGGATCTTGCGGTAGTCCGTGGTGGAGTCGAGGTTGATGACGTGCAGGCGGGTTTTGAGCAGGTGGATTGCGGGGAGGAAGGACTCGCGCTGGATGCCGTTTTTGTAGAGCTCGTCGGGGTGGCGGTTGGAGGTGGTGACGAGCACGACGCCGTGCGACATGAGGGATTCGAGGAGCCGCCGCAGGATCATGGCGTCGGCCACGTCGGTGCACTGGAACTCGTCGAAGCAGAGCACGTTGCCCTGCTCGGCGATCTCGGCGGCTACGAAGGGCACGCAGTCTACGTCTCCGCCGTGCTGCAGCTTCATTTTGTGGAGGCGTTGATGCACGCTCTGCATGAAGTTGTGGAAGTGTATCCGCGTCTTGGACCGCACGCTTGATGGCAGCGTGTCGTAGAAGAGGTCCATCAGCATCGTCTTGCCGCACCCTACGTCACCATACAGGTAGAGCCCTCGGGGCAGATTTCCGGGGATCGCCCGGATGGGCGTCTTGCTGCCGAACCACGAGAAAAGGGATTTGCTAGGCTTCAAGGACTCGATTGTCGGCTGCACTACGGGGGGCGCATGGTAGTGCCGCAACTCTTCGTGCAGGTGCTGCAGGCTTTGGATTATCCCTGGCGTGGGGTGAGTAATTTTGGTCTTCGCCTCATCCATTCAGCCGGCGGGGACCCCTCACCTCTCTGATGTTCGTCGTTTCGGAGCAGGCCATTCGCAACCCGCCGGTCGTACTCTTGTATCGGCCCAATGTCCTCGGTATTCGCTGTGTCTGCGTCAGTTTTGCCCTCAACCATCCCAACCCCGCCACTGTACGCACTGTTCTCAACCGCTTCCGCCGCCACAACGGACGCCCGCCTCCTCTGCCCCGCGACGAACGTAGCGGGATACACGACGTGTGATGCCGCGCGGAAGCGGCACTCGGGGCCTGGCAACGCACGGGTCCTCCTCCCCGCGCTTGTAGAGTAGGCGCATGTCGTAGTACGGAATGCGCGCGGGCGGGAACAGCTCGGCGTCGTTCGGAGGGCTCGGGACACCGCGCTGAGGGCGGTCCTCGGCGGGAGGCGGCGCAAGCGCGAGGGCATGGTTCTTCTCGGTGTCGACGGTGTTCAACACAAAAGGGCAAAGTCCAGCGTTATTGCGCAGGATGCATCGCAAGGTGGGGGGGACCAGGTCTGTGTGTGTCGGTCTTCGACTGCAGCGAAGGCGGTTTAAGGGAGAAGCCGAGCGAAGGGAATAGCCGAGAGTGTCGAATTGGGCCGCGAATTGGTAAATAACCAAAAAAGGGGCCAGTTACTTTTGAAAATATCACTCAACCCTCGAATATCAAAGTTTAAGATTTGTATGTGTCCTCCAAGAGTGACGGCGGCGTCGTTTCGTTGGTTTGTCAGGTGGTTCGGCGTTGCGGCGTTCGGGGAAAATGCCAAGGTCGTCCAAGGGTCAAGTGCCGCGGCACTGCCCTGCATTCGAAGAACCTGGAACCTGCGGGGTCCCATACCCGTGGACACGTGCACCCTGTAGAAGCTCTTTTTATTCTTACATTTATTTTACTCTCTTCCTATTTTTCTTGTCTTTTTTCTCCATCTCTTCCTATTTTGCTATTTCTCTACTTTTTTACACGGGCTTGTTTTTTTTAGAGTTCGCTTTTTTTTTGGCCATAAGGTGACGTGCTATGGGGTTCTTGAATGCCGATGGAACCCCTTGTCCCTGGTCGGACGAACTCCATATATAATACTAGGTAGTGATGATCTTAGATACAACGAGCCTGAGTTCCCACACCATCAATTTCCATTTCCCATTTTCAACCAAATGCGGTGACTTCTCGTGGTTTGATTTTATTTTGGCGGCCATAGGTGATTACAAGAGTAGTGTGGTATCCCTTGAACAGTTATACTTTCGGTTGCCGTACCAACGGTCTGTGAGTCGATTGATTGCTTCCATACTTGTAAATACCTAAGTTGCTGGGTTCGTTTTTCAACCACTAACTATGATACGACAACCTCTCAATTTGAGTTCCAGATAAGGAGGGAAGAAATGGCGCAAAGTGTTCACTGAACTTGCCGGCTTCGGATGATCACCGGTCATCGGTGACGAGATCAAGAAGCACCGGTGCAACAAGGCTTGTTCAAAAACAGACAATTGGAAGTTAAAGTTACAGCCGGGCCGCTCGAGACTCTGTGGTTTGTTGCGCTGTGCGTACTGTGCGGATCTGTATCCTCCCTTTTCCCTCCATTACCGCACCTGCCATCCAAGATTCCAATCCAAATCCTTACCTTTATGCTTTTCCTTGTCCCAGGCTCCAGCCGCCGTCATCCATAATTTGACTTCCAATAATTACATTCAACGAACACCCCTATGGCATCTTTAGCACCATCACCTTCACACATCCTAAACCCCGAGCATCCGTTCAAGTTTGGCCCTTCGGTTTGCCTCCCACTCAAATGGCGCACAATCAGCAGAAGCCGTTTACGTTTTCGAACGTGTTGGCTTTGTCCAGGTTCAGAAGCGTCAGCTTGGCGCAGGTTGACAACACCCATCTCCTCCGTGGACATAGACGAGCCCTATGTGCTGGGTGCCAAACCGTCGTCAACCCTCGGGACCCGTTGAATAGGCCTGGGCACATCGGGGAGCGCTGCCGCCATTGCCAAATCCCCCTATGGTGCTCCCATCACTGCGCACAATTCCACGGCCATTCGATTCGGCTTGACAGCTCGGGACCGTCCGAGATCCTGATCCCAAGCTCTCGGGAAATACATGAGAAAATCTGCCTTCGTGGTGTTATCAGACATCCATTCGGGGAGAGGACACTTACCTGCCACCACCAAGCATTTCTCTTCCCAACAGGGGAAGATACCGGTCGGCTCATCTGGGTTTATTATGACCAGAAAACGGCCACCCTCACCGTCGAGGACCCGTCCTTCCACACATTCGGTATACAGGCCTACTGTGAACCCACCCGCCGCGTCCTTCTGAGGGATGACCCCGAGATGAAAGGCTGGACCTTCGAGTTTGACCTCTTATTAATATCCTATCCTCAGCTCTCCATGCTAGTACCGCATCAGATGACCAACCAGTCCATTGCCGCCCTCGCCAAACCACTACAGCTAAAGACATGGTCTGGGCCGATGGTTGTAGTCGCTGTGTCCCGCAACCGTAACGGAGAACACTGCCTCGTCCACAGTGTCAACCCCCGCGACGTCTCAGCCGCCGTTATCTACCATCTACGCCACTTGGACAATCTCTGCCGGCCCCTTGTTTCTTCATGGGAGGACAGCGTTTATCCGGTCCTAAAAATGACGGACTCCGAGAACAAATACATCAGTTCGGCATATGGCCCCCAACCAGCCTGGGCCCCCGTCCTCGTTGGTTCTTGGAGAGATCGCATTTGGAAGCCCTGTATGGCCGCCCACCGGCTCGGCCTCCGTTGGTACATCAGCTCGGGCAACTGTCGCTCCTGGCAAAATCTGGACCGCGGAGCGAACCGGAACGCCCGGTGGCTCAAGTATGTCCCCGACGACGACTAGGAATGGGAAGACTGGTGCGGGCCGGCCACTTCCAAGGATCAGGCCCTCGTCCCCAAACTAAAGGTCTTTCCCGTCCACGGATCCATTCTCCTCAGACATGCCGACCGTATTCAGATTCAGTACGAGCATGTTCTGCTATTCAACAACTACCTGGAAAGTGTTTTTGCGGCAAAGAGAATGCCCGTCAGGGATGAATTTGCAATGTACTGCGTTGAAGTCCACAAGCGGTACCCCGATATCTCCCTACCAATAATTGATTCAACTCCTGAGAGTGGCATAGAGGGAGGCACCTTTCAGGATATCACATATTGTCTTGAATTCAGATCAAAGACAGCACCGCTCGGGACTCGGTTACGGGACGTGGTCTCTTGGCGCAAGCTAATGTTCGCCGTCGAGACCGAACGCACCGCTCCAAACCCCCTTCCTGTTACCCGCATGATGGACCTGGAGGAATCGCTCTTGATTGCCGCCATGGTGGTTGAGCGTCACGAATTCGAGTCTGATTCGTATAAGCCCACCGAGAAGACCATCCTACGTTGCTCCAACGACCCAACAGTTCTCTCCGACAACGACCTGCCATCCGTAAGCGCAGGTCGATTCCACAAGGTCGCTGTTTGGACGGGTCATGGGCTTCTTTGCATTCGGCGCGGCCCCCGAGGCTTCTATTTCGAACTTATCCCCGCCACCCCATCCGAGGCTGAAGAATACCCGCCCCATCGGGGCAACTTACCGGGACGGCCGAGGAGACATTCTCTGTGTGGCTATTTGGGCGCGAAATGCCGGGACAAAATGATACAAGATAGGAGGCTCGCTAGATGGCAGGAAATGGGTGATCAGCTAGATGTGTTCGGACAGGAGCTGGACTATGGCAGTACTGATATTGACTTGCCCGATTATTAGAAGCGAAGCTGACGGGTATTCTACTGAGAGATGTTTGCGGTGTGGCGCATGAGGTATTAGCGAATATATCGGACCGCATCACAGCGCAGTCGCACCCGTAGCCAGTATAGTATTTCCATATTTTGGATTCCAATTTGCATTGGGATGTCCTTGTTCTTCATCCACAGTTTGAGCGTCTTTAGACTAGGAAATGAAGCAAACACGCCCTTTGACATCGTTATTATTAATATCGTCGTGGTGATCTCCAAAGATTAGGGGGAGGGTATGGATCTGGTTTGTAGCTTGCGGTGACAGGACTTGAATGCAGGATTGAATACAGGTGCCCATTCCGGTTCGCAGTCTGATACATTCCCAAACAGTAGTTCATACTTCTATCTCCTCTTCCCTCACCGCGCTCAGCACCAGGCGTACTTCTCATTAGCAACCCAATCCACCTCAGCAGTTGGCTCCTCGCCATACCATCTCAGACTGGCAATGCTGTCCTTGTCTCGCTTGACAAACTCGGACTCAATCCCGCACTTCTCGACCAAGCCCCTGAGCTTCGGATCCGGGTTCCAGATCTGGATATCCTGCGTTTTCCACTCAGCCGCTTCATGCTGTGCGATCTGCACGATCGACCGGAATCCGGCCACCAGCTCCTCGTCGGGCTGGTTGGGGTCCTCGACCACCACCCGCAGAACATGCAGAACGTTCCCTTCCAACTTCTTCAGCCCGCCGTAGTACCCCCTCATCCAAACCGCCCAGACCCTCTTCCCGGGCTCACCAGCCACGGCACCCCTGACCGTCGGCGTCTTTCCAAAGATCGCCTTGGTCATGTAGTCCTCACGCATGAGATGCCACAACAAGGCATCCAGCTCCGGCAAGATGGCCACATGCGGCTTGCCATCCCCACGGCGCTCCAGATCCGCCCTCAACAACTTCTCATCGACCGCGCACAGCTCCGCCAGCTCATGATACCCAAGCGCCTTCGCAACCTGCCCCTTCCCCCCAACCACGGCCCCCTCCACCGGCTGAAACGAAACATGCGAGCTCTCAAACGGCGCCCACCCATGCTTCGCATAAAACGTCTTCCCAATATCACTATACAGCACCGAAAACAGCGACCGCTCCTTCTCCACCGCCGCCTCCTCCCCCGCCAGCGCAACCGCCGGCGCCGCCACCGCCGCACCCGCCTGCCACCTCCTCAACCTCTCCCCCACCTCCTTCATCATCCGACTTGCATACCCCTCCCACGAAACCCCGGCTCCGTAAAAACGCTCCCAATCCCATGCGCCACGCCCTCCACCAGCCGCACCGACCCCTCTTCCCCTCCACCCAGCTCCCCTCCCTTCTCCCCCTTCCCATTCGCAGCCGCCGCCGCCGCCGCCGAAGAAGCAACAACCGCCCTCTTCCGCAGACTCTCACAGCTCGACAAGATCGGCCTTCCATCCCCCGGCAGACCCGCCACCGTCAGGATCCAGTGGGTGATGCCGCCGTCGCGCGCCAGCGGCACCGTCGTCAGGTAGGCCTCGCGCGCCAGGTAGTCGGCCTCGGCCAGCGCGAAGCCCCACGTCGGGTAGGTCTGCCGCGCGGTGCGTTCGCGTTCCGACGGGGTTGGGTGGGTGAGGATCAGGTGCGGGGAGGTGGAGGGCGGGAGGGTGGAGGGGTCGATTGCGGTGGCGGTTAGGGGGGTTGTGGTGCTGGTGGGGGTGGGGATGGGGGTGGTTTGGGAGGGGGGCGAGTTTGTGGAACCCATTTTTTTGGTGGTTTTGGTGGTTTTTTTTTGGTGAGGATTGGGATTGGGGTGGGAGTTGATGGATGGTTGTTGTTGTTGGTCAAGTTGGGTTTAGTTACTTGTAGATTGTAGACGGGGTTGGTAATCGATCGGTGCTGGTTGTTGGTGTGAAGTGTAAGCCGGATATAAGAGGGGGGAAGATACAGATTCCGGCCGCCTGGAGAAAGGCAGGAGAAATCTGGGGTGGAACAAAGCAGGGAGAGATCCGGCTCAGATCCGGACCTTAAAGCCCGGCTAAGAGCGACTACAAGGGAGTGGAAACTTCAAAACACACACCAACTGAGGGGGATGTGGATTCCGCTTCTTGTCTGAACCTGCAAGGGGGCTGACTTTTGACGTAAATAGCACGTTTGTGCAGCACCGTACATGCATGTACATGTGTAGCTCGGACTCTTCTCCTTGGCTAAAAGGAGACGGCTATCAACTTGAACAAAGATACAGTATGGCGTGGGCTTGCTTCAGCGCCCCCGAAAGCCACCAAACTACATCAAACTGCCTCCTCAAAGAGGAAGCCGATGATGCGGAGCAACGGGGCCACCACGCCTGTTGTGCAATTGGCTAGTCGCCCCGGACAGGCAGGTCAGATGCCCACTGTGACCCCGAACAACGGCAAGGATAAGGAGGCGCGGGGCCGCTCAAAGACCGCGATTTTACGTCACCAGGGTGATGTCTGCGTCGGCTCCCGGCGGAACGGTCGGCGAACAGGCTGCTTGCCGTACTGGCTTGGTCGGCGCCGGACACCGCTCCAGCTATGGAACGACGGAGAACAGCGGCAAAAGCGGGTTAAGCCGACGGTAGGCGGAGCCGAACGTTGCTCCTCGCGCGGAACTGGGTCACAGGATGTGAGATGCATCAGGGATGTCAAAACAGATCAGCAAAGCATTCGCAGTCAGTATGCAGGCATGCGGACACGTTGAGCGAGGGACACAGCGCCCAGAACCCCAAGGCGGCCGGGTCCGGGCTGCCGAGGAGGAACGGTGATGGTTGGTTGTTCCAAAAGTTTGGTATTCCGGTATCTCTTGACCGTCATCCGAACTCTTCATTCCTTTCATTATAGTGGCATATCCGTTTAATGGTCGTGGCCGTCATCCTCCGCCTGCGGCTCAGGGTCCAGCTTGATCAGGGTATCAATACGCATGATGCTGATGCACGCTTCCACCGCGCTCTTCAGCTGCCGGATCTTGCTGATGCTGGGTTCTACCACGCCGGCCTTGATCTCGTCCACCACCTTGCCCTTCATCAGGTCCAGACCGTAGTTCTTGTACGCCTTCTTGCGTGCCACCGTCTTCTCGTCCTCGTTCGCCTCCCCCTCTTGGATGCGCTGCGAGAGCGCGTGCCTTGACCGGAGCTGCGCAACCAGCTCCGAGGCATCCTTGGCGGCGTTGACCGCCAGCGTCTTGGGGATCACGAGTAATGACTGCGCAAACTCGCCGATGGCGAGCTGCTCCCGCGAACCGACTGTGCCCGCAAATTCCTCCAGGTAAATGTGCAGAGCCGTCTCGACCGCGCCACCGCCCGGGACAATGCTGCCGCTCTCGAGCGTCCTCTTGACGGCGCACAAGCTGTCGTGCACTGATCGCTCCATCTCGTCGAGCTGGTAGTCGTTGGGGCCGCGGAGGATGATGGAAGCCGACGAGTGAGCCTTGGTACCCTTGACCATGATGCACTCGTCATCCGAGATACGTTCCTGTGCCACCTCTTCGGCATAGCCAAGGTATGACGGCTCGAACTTCTCGTCGCCGTTCAGGTCGGAGAGCGTGCTCAGCAGGGTGGCGCCGGTAGCCTTGGCGATGCGGCGGAGGTCCTCCTTCTTGCACCGACGCACTGCCATGGCGCCCCTCTCGACGAACAGCTTCAGGCAGAGATCATCGATGCCCTTGGTCGTCAGAATAACATTCGCCCCGGCCTTGAGGATCATTTCTATCCGCTCAATAACCATGCCTGCCTCCCGTTGCCGGATCTGCTCAAGCTGGTCCGGGTCATCTATCGTGATCTGAACGCCCAGCTTCATCCGCTCCTTCTGGAAGTTTATGTCCAAACAGGCAATCTTGGCATCCTGCACCCGCGTGGTCATCGCCTGCGAGGCCACGGTGCAGTTGAGCGCGTAACCCTTGACGAGGACGGACTCGAGTGAGCCCTTGCCGTGGGCCTTGAGGATGTTGACCGCCTTCACGGGATACTTGGATTCGTTCTTGTTGTTTGTTGTCTTCACAGCCTGCATGGCATCGACAACCATGTTCGCAAAGAAATCCGAGTCGGAGCCGATGATCTTGCTCGACATGGACGTCTTGGCGATGTTCAGCAACGACTCGCGACCCAGGTTTTCTACCTTGATGCTGACGTGCTCATTCATGTACTTGACCGCCTCCCGGAGGGCCAGGCGGTAGCCCGTGATGATGGTTGTTGGGTGTATCCGGTTCTTCATCAGCTCGTTTCCCCTCCTCAGCAGCTCCGCCGCGATCAGGACCACCGATGTCGTGCCATCGCCAACCTCCTTATCCTGTTGATGCGCAAGGTCAACTAGAATCTTGCCAGCGGGGTGTTCGACGTCGAGGAGGCTGAGAATGGTGGCGCCGTCGTTTGTGACAGTAACATCCTGTTTCTTCATGTTAGGTCGCTGCTTGGCGGGGTAAGGAGGAAAAGGCGGGACGCACGCCAATATCGTCGACCATCATCTTGTCCAGGCCGCTAGGGCCAAAAGAGCTCTTGACTACATTTGCAATCATCTGGGTAGCGATGACTGTGTGTTGGGTTAGCAGAGTCCATCCAGCACCAACCTCGGAGCTGCATCAGCTCCCAGGGTCAACTTCTTGAACTGGGCAACAACCGACCATTTTGATCCCGAATATCTGCACCCGAGATCTTTTGTCCGCCGAGGAACAAGAGGCCGTTGCCCGGCTGCTCAAACATGGAGGCCATCTCGAGAGTATTCGGCTTGTATGTTGACTAGTGGCCGATGTGGGATGGTTGGAGGGGGGAGGGGAAATCGATCCAAAAGTCGGGTATGTCGACAGGCTCCAGCAATTTCGAAGCTTCGCTGCTTGCTGCAAGGCGGGCAGCTTCAGGGACTTTTTCCCGGAGGGGAGATAATCCCATGCCGGCTGTCAACCGAAATCTGGCACTCTTATTGGTTGGTGACCCACAATCCCCCCTGGCAATCGGTCGCGGCCCAGCCCACGGTGCCCCTCGTTTTGGAGCTGATAGCAAGACGACCGAGTGCGGGGCATCAAAAAAGCAGCCCGCGTCTCCCCCTCCGGAATTTTGACTCACTTCCCGGCGTGTGTCACAGTTGGGCATTGATAAAAATTGTCAATTCCAGGACATCCCCGTTGACTCGCGCCCATCCCTCGATCCCACAATTTTACGGACCACCGCAACCATGGAAGACGGAAAGGAGCAGTCCAAGAGCGCGCTGAAGAAGGCCGAGAAGCAGGCCAAGATGGCGGCTGCGAAGGCTGAGAAGGCCGCAAAGCAGGCGTCGCTCCCTGTTGTTGGTGGAAAGAAGACCGACGACATTATCGGCATCACCGTCTCCAAGACGGAGAACTTTTCACAATGGTACCAAGAGGTCGTCCTCAAGGCCGAGATGATCGAGTACTACACCGAAATCTCGGGTTTCTTCATCATGCGCCCGGCCACCATGTACGTCTGGAACACGATCAGGAAGTGGTTTCAGGAGCGGATCGAGGAAATGGGTGTCGAGGAGACCAGCTTCCCCATGTTTCTGTCGCAAAAGTCGTTGGAGAAGGAGAAGGATCACGTCGAGGGCTTCGCTCCTGAGCTCGCGTGGGTAACAAAGGCGTAAGTCCAACGACCCAATCAACGTTCGCAAGCGTGATACTAACCTTCAATAGTGGTGACAAGGACCTTGAGGTCCCTGTTGCCGTTCGCCCGACTTCTGAAGCGGTCATGTACCCCTGTGAGTGACCCTCGCTCACATCAAAGCCATCCCCCTCTGACCGAACAGACTACTCCAAATGGATCCGCAGCCATCGCGACCTCCCCTTCCGCCTGAACCAGTGGAACTCAGTCGTGCGCTGGGAAGCCAAGCAGACAACCCCCTTCCTGCGAGCCAGAGAGTTTCTTTGGCAAGAAGGCCACACCGCCCACCTCACTGAGCAGCTCGCCGGCGAGGAGGTCCTCCAAATCCTCGAGCTGTACGCCGGTATCTACGAGCAACTGCTCGCTGTCCCGGTTGTGCGGGGAAGAAAGACTGAGGCTGAAAAGTTCGCTGGTGGCTACTACACAACGACGGTCGAGGGATACATTCCCTCGAACGGGCGGGGCATCCAGGGCGCCACATCCCATTGCCTGGGGCAGAACTTCTCCAAGATGTTTGACATTATCGTGGAGGACCCGAACGAGAAGGGCAAGCACATCAACGTCTGGCAGAACTCATGGGGTCTGTCTACGCGTGTCATCGGTGTCATGGTCATGATCCACGGTGACGACAAGGGCCTCGTCCTACCCCCGCGCATTGCCAAGATCCAATCCATCATCATCCCGGTCGGCCTCACCGCGAAGATGACCGCGGAAGACAAGGAGAAGCACCTCAAGCACCTCGACGAGATCTTCTTCACCATCAAGAAGGCTGGCATCCGCGCCGAGGTCGACTCGCGCGAGGGCTATACCCCGGCGTGGAAGTTCAACGACTGGGAGCTGAAGGGCGTGCCCCTCCGTCTCGAATTCGGTCCCAAGGACGCGGCCAAGGAAGTCGTCAGCTACGCGCGCCGCGACACGGGCGAGAAGGGCACGATCCCGATCCCCGAGCTGACCACCAAGATCCCCGAGCTGCTCGAGACGATCCAGCAGGACATGTACAACAAGGCCGAGGCCGCGTACCGGGCGCACCGCCTGCAGATCACCAAGTGGGACGACGTGGTCCCCGCCCTCGATGCCAAGAACGTCGTCATCATCCCGCACTGCCTGGTCCCCGCCTGCGAAGACAAGATCAAGGAGCTGACGGCCGGCCGCGCCGACGACGCCGCCGAGAACACCCCCGAGGGCCAGAAGGCCCCCTCCATGGGCATGAAGTCGCTGTGCATTCCGTTCGAGCAGCCTGAGGGCCTGGTCAAGGGCGAGACCAAGTGCCTGAGCCCCGAGTGCACCCGACTGGCGGAGCAGTGGTGCATGTTCGGGCGGAGCTACTAGGCATCTAGTGGAGAGAAACTCAATTTACCATTTTTAATCATTTGTCGTTTGCAATGGGTGGTGGTGCTATTAGCGAGCGGGCTAGGGGTGTAGTGCTTCTCTCATGACGGCTCGGTCTTTTTCCCATAGGCAGAGCCTTGATACCTTTTATTTCCCACATTCAAAACCGCGCTGTGACCACTGTTCGTTCGTGTTGGGAATGTCGCCCAGGGCATCGGTAAGATCCGCAGATTGGGTTACGCATCGCCGGTGTCCAATTCCATTTACAATATCCAGTAGTTATAGTAGTTATGTGACGGGTATCTAACTACCTATCCACGCAGAGAACATGAAAAGCCATCTTCCCTCTTCGACATTCCGGTACCTTGCATTCGCAAATGAACCTGGACTATCATCAAATTTGAGCTGTTGCCGCTTCACCCCCTACGCATATACGCCCCCGGCCGCGGTAGACTTTCTCGGCCTCCCCCTCCCCCTCTTGACTCTCTCCCTATCCTCAACCTCCACCTCTGCCTCCGCGTCAGCATCCATCTGCCTCTCCCTCTCCTTATCAACCTTCCTCGGTGTCCCCCTCCGCTTAGCACCACCCGCCTTCGACGGCCCCCCACCGCCACCAGCATCCTCAACATCCCCACCCACCGCTGCTGCCGCTGCCGCCTCAGTCTCCACCCCAACCTCCACTCCCACCCTCGCCCCTGACACCCCCACCTCCCCACCGCCCTCAACCTCCTTCCCCTTCGCGGCGCGCGCGCTCTTCCTACTCTGCGCGCGCCGCAGCGCCTCGCGGTCCATGCCCGCGCGCCACTCGCACACGTCGCGGAACTCGCACGAGCGGCACTTGAAGCCGGCCTCGTCGGGGGCGACGCCGCGCGGCGGGCGCTCGCCGCGCCACCAGCGCATCGTCTCCGAGAGGTACATGTCCAGCGTCTCGGGCTCGACGAAGAAGGTGTGCGTGCAGATGACGGAGCCGCGCTTTAGTTCGGCGGTTTCGGGTTCGGGTTCGGGTTCGGGTTCGGGTTCCGCGGCGGCGTCTGGTTCGTCTTCGTCGTCAGGGTCAAGGCCGTTCGGGTTGGTGGTGGTGGTTATGTCTGGGACGGTTGTGCTGGTGGTGGAGGGGACGGCGATGGGGCTGGGAGGCGGGGAGTCCCGCCCGCGGTAGCGGTACTCGACAGCTACTATCTTGCCGAGGTCTGACGCGCCGCGGGGGAAGGTGAGTGCCAACTCGAACTTGAGGAGGCCGACAAGGGTGCGGAGAGAGCTGTATTTCAGTTTCGGTTCGGGGCCATCAGCGAAGGAGACCTGCGAAGGGCTGGAAGGGGCCGAGACATAATCGGCATCGGAGTCGGCATCGGCGGCTTCGTGATCGCTAAGCGTATATGCGCTCTCGGTGTCGGCTTCGGTGAAAACTTCGTCGTGGACCGCACCGATCTGCGCTATGAAAGCGTCGGAGAATGGCTCGTCGGGGTTGAGGCCGTAGCGTTCAAACACGCGCATGTAGTCCAGCCTGTCGGACGCCATATCGGACATGAAGCGATGGTATAGAAAGAGCTGGATGAGCGAGACCCGAACCTGTAGTTGCGGCGGTGGAGAGGCGCTGCTCCGGGTCTTGACATCGGAAATGAATATTTCATAATCACCCGGGGTGCTCAGCTCGTAGGGCTGTGAATTTGTGATGGTTTGGCTGCTCCCACGAGTGCTCAAGACGTCCTCCTGCAGCTCCGCATCCGGGTTTTCCGAACTCATTCTGTCGATGACGCCGCAGACCAGGTTGCCCTCGACCATGCCCCATACTTCGAACTCGCGAGTGAAGCCCTGTTCTCGCAGTGTGCGCAGACCTTGGATCATATTCCAGATCTTCAGGCCGAAGTTGTCTTCCTTCTTGTTGATCGCCACCTCGACGGGGGTAAAGAGCTCGCGCTCCAACTTCTTGTGGATTTTGGTGCCGCGTTTCATCGCTGCCGTAGGCGTCCTCTTGCCGCCCGGGAGTCTGGTCAGTGTGTAAAAATACTGAAGCTCGCACCACGACCCGGCCGTCAAGTCCGACACGGAGAATGGCTTCATCGGGAACGTGCGAAAGCGCAACAGCGGGGACCGGCTGTCGTTGTGTGCGCCGTTAGTTTTGGCATTTTCAAAGTGCGCGGCGCCTTGAGCGTCGGATAGCGCACGACTCACTAATCGCTCCAGGTCAGTTAGACGATTTGCGCAAGGAGGCGGCCGGAGACAACTCACAGTCCGGGTAGCTAACGTCCGGGCCTGGAAGCAAGGTGGGCATGGACCTAGGCTTTGCCGTAGCGACGAATGAAGCAAGCCCGACATCGTCCCCTGCAACTGAAGGCGCGAGCCTTCTATCATAACTGCTCGGCGTGCTGTTGCATGTGGCAGACTGCTGCACATATGCAGCGCCCTGACCCTGGCCATAGGCGTCATCGTTGTCCTCCTGGAGCTCCGTAACATCAAAGCTCAGGTCATCGTCCGTGATGGCAGCAACGACTTCCTCGACAAGACTGGCATCGGGGTCGAAGTCGGGGTTGATATCGGGGTCGGACGGGCTTGATGCGACTGTGTTTCTTGCAGGAGCCGAAGAATTCGTTCGGGGCGTTGGGGACTCGGGAACTGCCGGAGCGGGCCGGTTTTGTGGCGACGCTGGGGCGAGTTCGTCGATAACCGTCCATATCTGTTCCTCATCCGAAGTTGTTAAATCGTAGCCATAGTCGCTCTCGCTGTCCGACGTAAAATCCGCCATTCTAGCAAACTTAATCCATGGTAGCAAGTCGAATTGCTAAGCGCAAGCGCGATCGGGGTTGCAAGATATTGCGAACGAAGGTCGAGAGAGCCTTGCGCCAGGTTGCCCGCCTCAGGTTGCCCCTCATTTGTCCAAGAATGAGGCCCACCACTTAACGAACCCGCAGCCCAGCACCCCCCCCAGATCCCTTTTGGTTGCCACGCTCGCGTGCTCACGTGGGGGAAAGGGACCTCTAAAAAGTGCCAAGCTTTGAATGAGCTTGGCATGCTTGGTTCATGTTTCAGTGGAAATCCAGTTGATTCGCGACTGCCCGCCTTTGTGCGCCTCTGCGTACATATTGGTGAGCTCTGCATGTTAGCTACCCCTGAGCCTTGCAGATTCCAAGTTGTCTTTCTGCGAAACCCGCCGGGCATGTCTCCCTCCCCCTCCGTAATGGGGCTACATACTCCAACTCTCAGGGAGCCTGTCGACGAAGACGCCAAACGCTGGGCCGTTGTGTTGCTCAGAAGAACGCACCGACCAACAGGGCCAAAAAAAGCACCAGAGCAAGCCAGGGTCGCGGCTCCGTCTCAGAGGCGTGACAGTTCCGAGGTCTGACTGGTGACAGTCGTAACTACTGTGTAAGCTCCCCCTCTCGGGCGACGTTATCAACCGCGTGCTGCAGGTCGTCGATCCAGATCTTGTGACTCGACAAGAAAGCCGCCGTGTCCTCAACACTTCGTATTGGCATGTTCTTGCTGCAGCCTGCAACATCGAGTCACTCAAGATGACGCAGCTGCCCACAGTCAAGACTCCCTATTAGGTTTAGCCAGGCACCGGCTCGTGCCTAACAGGGGTAAAAAGAGCCTGACCTGACCGCTAGCCGGGGCATCCATCTCCCGAATCTGGGATCGCCTATCGCCAGGGCTGACCGACCGGCCTGGCGGCCAAAAGGCCACATGGAACGCGGCTGTGTTTCGAGACGTTGGCCCCCGAAATAGCAGGAATGAACAAAACAAAACTTAATAACTACCCCAAGGCCCCCATTCACCTCTCCTCCCCGCCGCTGAGGCACCGCGCCTCGCCGCACCGCACAACAGCACCGCACAAAAAGCCCTGTCCGAGTCTCGCCCGGGCCTTCCATCCCCGCCGTCTCAGCTGAAACCCACCCAACTCCCGAATCCTGCCCCGCAATCCACCAGCTGAGCCAACAACGGCGACCAACATGACGTCCCTCGTCCGCCGCGTCCGGCAGCCGGGCCCGGCTGGACTGGAGAGACCGTCCACCGAATCTCAAAATTGCAAAATCACACCCGATGATGATGATTTTTCCACACTATTGCCGAGTCCGCGAGCGGCTCCAGTTCGGAAACAACGTCGCCGCCGAACCCTCGCAAGCCTCCCTCCCGAGATCCACCTACTCATCGCGGAACATCTCATCTACCCCGATGCGTTGTCACTCAAGCATACCAGCCGCTACTTCTACCACGTCGTCGACACAGGCGTTGAACTAAAGGTGGAATGGCTCATGGAACGACGGCTATTACACCTGGAATGCCCCAGTGATTCGCGCTGTGATCTAGGGAGCGACTTGAGGTTTTGCCGGGGCAGTGTCAAGTAAGTTTTCTTGTTTTCATTTCATTCCCTCGTTTTCTGCTCACCCCACTTGGCTCCTTCCTTCTCGTTATCGGCCCCTCTCACACGGCGGTTGAGCGTGACATCGGCTAATACCGGAAACAGGCTGTTGATGCAACGAAGGAGAGAGCATATCGAGTGCGAATCGCGGCCTGGGCTGGGTTGCCTAATCTATGGCACCAGTACGTGCCCGCACTCCAGGATGCTCAAGACGAGGGTCAAGAAGTGGATGCGACTATTACGTGCTGTGGATCGGACACGATGGGCATTGTTCTTGGCGTGGTTGATACCAGTGTTGGTCGGGTGGGCATGGATAGTTGGGGTGACGATGTTCTGATGGAACCCAAGCGGTCCGAGAGAGTGCTCAGGAAGGCCGGGTCCTTCCACTTTTACGAGCGCGGCCCTCTCGCAGCGGCCACAGTTGGCAATTAGCGTGCCTCTTAATATCCCCTACTGGCTGGTTCCGGGAAGGGAAAATATCATGACGCTGGCCTGGGTTTCAAAGACTAGCAACGACTTCTAATACTCTTAATGCGAGAAAGATACCTAGGTACCTAGTTTTCGCGGCGGTCCAAACCTCTGATGTGTTGCCTGGTGCTGTCCCGATGTATTGCCAGGTGCTGTCCAGACTGGGGCGCTGGGTCCCTTCTGCTCGTGCACTGATCTTCCGCCACACCGAATCGTGGGCGAGGAAGGAGGGACTGCTTGCAATGTGCAGTGAATTGTTCTGACTACACTACCTAGAGTGGCGCTGAACCGACAGTCCGCGAGATGCCCCATCACCTCCTCACATGGCCACACCATGAGTGCATTTCCGTCCGCTCAAACGAAGACCCGGATAGGCACAACAGGTCCTACTGTTTAAGGTACCTACTTCCCTATTTCAAACCCCGGGTACTCTCCAGCAAACTGAACCGGCCGTGGGGCTCTGCTTGACTATCGGCGTCACGATTTTTTCAAACACAAACAAACCGTGGCAGTGGCGGGCTTTCACACACAGTGCTAACCGTAAAGCTTTCCACATACCAAACCTTCTAATCCACTTGCCCTCTCGCCCTCCACTGTTTTCCTGGTGAGCAACAGCCGGCCCGTTACCTCATCGTTAACCCAAGCTTTTCGGTTGACACGATCCATCAACGAACTGCTTCATCAACAGCACTTCCATCACCAACACTCGTTCCCTCTAACAACCGCGACTCTGCAACAACCATGAACCGCTGTACGAACCTGATGAGCCTGCCCACTGAGATTCTTTGTATGATCGCCCAGTGGTCGGTAACGCCGTTCGACGAGAGCACGCCGCTTGACCAATACAACAACTCGGGCGTCAAGGCTCTGTCCCTCGTAAACAAGAAATTCCGGGCCATTTGCCTGATCTTCCTATGTCGCGTCCGGATGTGGACAGACGAGGATAACTTGTTTGACCACATCCAGAGCATCCTTACCGAAGGGCGAGGGCCAGAAGGCATCCTCAACCAGCTAACGTAAGTCATTGCTTGTTCCCATCCCTCTATTTAAGCTAATACCGCCAGGTCCCTCTCGATCAGAGGGATCGGCCCCAAACGGAACCTCATGATCGGCCGCAGGATGGATACTCAGTTACGAGCGAAGCTCTTCATAAACCTGGGCCATTTACTGTCCGGACTGCCAAAACTTACGGACTTGCGGCTCGTCGCAGATAACGGCAGGCACGGCCTAGAGCCGGCCTTGCGGTCGTTCTTCAACCCAGCGATCCGGTCATATCCCACCGTCAAATCACTTTATGTGCGGACGGCCAGCCAGATGAGCAAGATTTTCCTGTGCTTCCCCAACCTCGAGGCCGTCAACTTTAATATTCACGGAGATACCGGGAAAGGGATGCCTGCCAAGCTGTCTCAGGAAATCAAGGTGCTAACGGAGAAATTTCTGCGTCTCCGGTCGTTGTCCATCTTCAAAACAACGGTCCAGGGATGGACTGTCGCAGACATCAAAGGTGCTTTCCCCGTCTTGAGAAGAGAATAACAGAATGGCATCAGCCTAACCACATTAAACAGCTATTGTTAGGCAATTCCCCGGGATCGAGCGGCTTTTCCTCGAAGGCTGTCTTGGAGTAGACGTCGCCCACATGAACGTCAACGTAAGTAAACCATGTTGCTCCTCGCCGCCATCCGCAATCGTGTTTTCTTATGAGCTGCCCAACCGCGTCCCAACAACCTCCAGTTACCTCGCGCTCTGATAACTAACATCACATACGTAAAAGTCACACGACATCGCAACGCTCTTCGCGCCCCTCCGAAACCTGCGCCACCTCGCCCTGACGGACGAGCTCTTCTGTCCGATTACCAAAAACTACACGCGTGCGGCCAAGCTGACCCCCCCCGACCCGACCGACCGTTGGCACCGGATGGCCGCGCCTCTCTTCGCGACCATACCCGGCCTGCAGGAGCTCTGTATCGGGAGACAAGTCGACTTCAAGGCCCTCGTCTTCCGCCGCCCTCTTCCCGCGAACCCAGCCCAAGCGGAACAAGCAGCCTCAAAAGCCGCCGCCGCCGGGCTCTGCGTCATCCGCTCGTACCGCGACAAACCCGACAAGATAAGGTTCAACTACCCGCCCGCGACATGGAACGGGGACAAGCGGATCTGGTGGCCATCCTTTGGACCGGTGCCAGGCAAGGAGAATATGGGTACGCCGGACGAGGAGCCGGATGTGGTTCGCTTCCTCGAGGTCACTGATGATGTTCCGCCGGTGAAGTCGCTGAAGTATCAGGAGATGCTACTGGATCTTTGCGAAGTGGTATGTCTGATCCCATTCTAGTTTCTCCACCCGCCCCTTGACCGTGTTTATTCACCCACTTCCCTTCTTAAATTCGAGGGAAAACAAGTTGCTAACTTGCTGGATAGTCGTTTTGGGATGCCGAGTGGTTGAGGGTTGTTAGATAGTCTGGAGGGACGAACGCTGAGGAGGGAGAAGCGCTGCGTTGATATTTGCCGGTTCATGGGCTTGGATCTAATTGCTAGGGACGTATGGTCGGAGCTCGGTTCATGATATGGCGGAGGAATAGGGCTCACTTGCTAAACACATGTAGCTACCTGTACGGAAAAGAAAACACTCCCATAAATCTGGCAACAGACGCAAGACAACCATGTTCCTCTCATATGTGCTAGCTCCCGCTAAATTTATCGACTACTGTACCTAACCAAAACACCACAAACATCTATCTACCCATTTTCCGCCACACTACATTCAAGCCAGTCAGTCATTAATCATCCCGCCCCTACTTCTTCTGCTTCAACAAGCAATGCTTTCCCCACCTCCTCCTAAACCGCTCCGGCACCACCTCCCAGTCCGGCACCCACAGCGCCCTCGCCAAGAAATGCGTCCTCTCAGCATCCAAAAACGGCAGACACAGCACCTCCTCCCACCTCTCCACATCCTTCGAATAATCCGGCTCATTTGGCGGTAGCCCCCGCCCTCCCTCCTCCTCCTCACCACCACCACCACCACTCCTCCTCTCAGGAAAATGACTATCCACCAAAAACACACAGCCCCTCAAATCCGTATACTTCCCGACATCCTCCTCATTCCGCCCGTTCATCCCCGTCGTCGGCAGCCACGTGCCGCTCCAGAAGCCGAACCCAGTGCGCGCCTCGGAGAACTCGCCCGGCAGCAGGCCGCGGAACTCGGAGCGCACGAACTTGGCGCGCATCCCGCGCGGCAGGAAGAAGGACGTCGGGAACCGGTACCAGTCCTTGCCCAGGCAGACCGTGTCCCCGGGGCCGGCGATGGTGGGGTCCGCGAGCGGGGTGTAGACGGAGAGGGGCGCGTGGTAGCCTGCGTGTAAGCCCCAGATGCGGGCGGCGCCGATGGTTGCGGAGGCGGCGAGGGTGAGGGTCACGAGGGCGAGTTTGAGCTTGGCGGGGATGCGGGCGATGATGGGGGATCGTTTGAGGTCGGTGCTGCCGAAGAGGGTGAGGAGGGTGTGCAGGGCGAGCGCGGCGTTGAGGGCGAGGAAGGGGTAGGCCGGGTACATGAAGCGTTCTTCTTTGTGGGGTTGGAGAGTGAAGATGGCGAGCCACATGTAGAAGGGGGAGAGGAAGACGATGGTGCGCAGGCCGGATTGGAAGGACTCGCCGGTGCTGCGGCGGGAGAAGAGTTTTTGGAGGAGGAAGAGCGGGAGCGAGAGGAGAGCGAGGATGAACCAGATGTTGAAGTTGAGGAGGAGGTTCTTGGAGTAGAAGGTCCAGGGTTCGGTGCCATAGAGGTCGGGCCCGCCGGTGTTGGAGAAGATGTTGTACTTGATGATGTTCCACGAGACGAATTCGAGCTTTCGGTAGAAGAAAGCGTTGATGGCGGCGTCGACGGACTAAATGTGGTTTTAGTAGATGGAAGCATAGAAAACGGGGTGGAGGCACACGTACGACTAGCACCAGGGTGGCTACAACACCACGCACAAGCCGAATACACGCCTCGAAGAAGCGTTCCTTGTCGCTTAGCATGGCAAAGAAGACCTCCTCGAAGACGAAGGGCGCGCACAGGGCAATGGCAAAGGGCCAGCCGAGAACACCGCCCAGCGCAAACCAGAACATGCCCTGCGATGTCTTCAACCCTCCGCGCCAGTTCATGAAGCACGAAGCGCCCACCATGGCCATGTACATGGCAAAGCTGGACGGCAGGTAGGCGGTGCTAGAGTGGAAATTGCCCGGGCTGAGGACCAGCGCCAGGATGAAGATGATGCCGACACGCGGGTTCAGCGCCAGGCAGACAGTCTTCCACATGAGCGTCTGGCAGAGAGCGCAGACAAAGGCGAGCACGTAGCGAAGGAAGTAGAACTCAGCCACCTTGGTCGAGTGTGGTAGCAGGCGGCGGAAGTTGGCGCCGATGGCGTGGATGGCAATGTACAGCCAGCTGCGGATGGCATAGTCGGGGGAGTACTCCCATGTCTGCAGGCCGTAGCCATGGCTGAGGTAGTGGGTGGGTTCCCAGTAGTTGAAGGTCTCGTCACAGTCCTGAATCGGGGCGAAGAGGGCGGCTATGGCGTTGGCGCCTAGGAAGATGTAGAAAGCCGAGATGGGCTCGATCGCAAAGGCGGTCTTGATGGCACTGAGAAGGGATGCTCTGTCAGTCGTAGTTCCCAATAGCTACAATCGAGCGAGTGCAGCAGAGTGACATGTGATGGATGTGACCCTACGCTTTACGAGCATGTTTGGCTGACGGATGCACGAATGTCTTCTTGTCTTCGTTTGACGCCGTCTTGGGCCCAGGCTTGGGCGCAGCCTTGGAAGCCATTGTTGTGCTTGGTGGTCCGGTCCCTTCTTCGTGGGTTGTCAGTTCCGTGCAGGTTGCACCAGCACCGGCAATGACCTCAACATTCAGCAGGAAAATGTTGGAGCTGGAATCGGGAACTTGTTGAGAGCTGCATCCACTGAGCTGGAAGCTTGAGACGCCCAGACGCGCTAGGCTATAACAGGGATAGCGCTCCCGCTATGGCCCGTGCATTTCTGCCGTCGATCCCACCTTGTGTGGGAGCCGTGAACTTTTTCAGACTCGCGATCCATAATTTATTCGGATTCGAAATCTTCACTCGCGGTCCCTTGAGTTCATCGTTCCCAATTGGCCTTATTTTGACAGGTCTTTTTGATATCTTGTGGTATCATTTTTGCAATTGCCCCATTTATTCCCCTGTTTTCTTGTACTTGGATTACAAGACTTGGTGATTATTGCAACTCGTTGGCGGACTACCACTTATCGATTCTCTCGGGCTACCCGCTCCCGTGAGGAGGCGCTTCACGAGTCACTGCCCGTGAAACTGGTTCCTGAGAATCTCATTTGAGAAATACTGTTGTCACGACCTGCAGTTGGTCGACGAATCCGGCAAAGAGACCTGCTCACCGTCCAGCCGACAAAATGGCGGGGGCACCTTTCCAGATTCCCGGCCTAGGCGAGGCGAAGCCGAACGAGCAATTGCCTGCCGAAAACTTCGCGCCCGATCTTATCGCCGCCGCCGCAAGTATAATGGGGGAGGATATGGTAGCTCAGGGCACTAACGGGGATGCGCAGTGGGAGAAAAAGGAGCAAGAAAAGAAACAAGAAAAGGTGGCGACAGAAACTAGCACAGCGACTGACAAGGTGGTTGACATGGAGCTCGACACAAGCGATACGAACGTGGTGTCCGCGCACACAGAGCTGAAGGAAGATATTAAGATGCACGACCAAGAGCCCAAGGCGGTAGAAGGACAACTTCCTGATGTCGACATGAAGACAGGCGACGATGCGCCTAGCCCGGATGTTACGCATGCCCTCGAGGCCGCCCTTGACGGCATGATGTCGAACATCGCCGAGCCCGCTCAACCGGCCCAAAATGAGGACGGAAGCAATACGACACAGCAACAGGACGCGCCAGATGCGCAGCAAGAGGGGGAGCAGGCGGAATGGGAGGCCGATTCATCGCCATACGAGTCGTCTTCGGAGTCTTCCAGCTCGGACAGCGATTCGGATGATTCCGAAGACGGCGGCGACTACCCGCTCCTCGGCATTGAAGAGACGGCCCGTCTCCTGATGGCTGAAGATGGCGATGGAGACGGCGACGGTAACGGCAAATCCAAGGGTGCCAGTGCAGCGCTCCGGACGAAAAACGAGGTAGCCGAGGCAGTTATCCCCAAGCCCGACGTCAACATCACACCGGAGATGAAGATCGAGCGCCTGGGCAATATCGAGTTCATCGTCGAGACTACCGCTGTCATCAAGTCGCAAACACCGGGCGAGGTGCAGGTGCTGGATTCGGGATCCGTGCTCTGCAAAGAAGACCGAACAGTCATTGGCGCTCTGGCCGAAGTCTTGGGCAATGTCCGGAGTCCCATGTATACGGTTGGGTTTTCCACCGAGGACGAGATCAAGAACCTCGAGCTGGTCGCCGGGATGCCCATTTACTACTCGGTCCAGCACGCAAATTACGTCTTCACGCAGCCGTTGAAGGAAGCCAAGGGCACCGATGCCAGCAACCTCCATGACGAGGAGCTGCCTGCCGAGGAAATGGAGTTCTCTGACGACGAGAAGGAAGCCGAGTACAAGCGAGCGCAGAAACAAAAGAGGCGAGGAGGCAAGGCGGGCCGTGGCGGGCGGGAGCACAACAATGCGGCTAACCATGCCCTGGTTCCTCACCCAACAGCTAGCTCCGGTCTCAATTACGACGAAGACGAGGATGGGCCGTACAAGCCCCTAACCCGACCCGCTGGGTATGGTCAAGGCGGGCTACCGTCCCTTCCCCCCTTGCCCCCCAAGCCCGAGGGTGGGTTCAGCCCGCCCCGGGGCGGCCGTGGCCATGGGCACCGCGGAGCCCATCGCGGAGGACGGGGTGATTTCCGCGGGCGCAATCAACGCGGCGGTGGCCATCGGGGTGGTGACCGGAGACACAGCTCACGGGGCAGTGGAAGCGGTTCGTATCAACAGTTTGGCCGCGACGGCGCCTCCTCGCCCCAGACGGCCTTCCCTAGCGCCCCACCGCCTGCTCCCCCAAACCCTCATTTACCCCCTCCCCCTTTCGGCGCGAAGCCTCCAGCGCCCGCAGGGCAATGGCCGGCGCCTCACGTTCCCTATGTGCCCCCTCCCGTCGCGGCGTACTCGCCGCCTGCCCAACCACAAATCCCCGTCCCACACCATCAACCCCCCGCGGGCAACTTCAATTTCAACTATCAGGCCTGGAACCAGAACCAGGGACAACAGTACCAGTACCCTCAAACGACTCCTCACCATCAGTCACCCCCTCCCCAACAGCCCGCACATGCAACTGGTTATGCGCAGCCTTTTGTTCCCCCCCAAACTCCGGCTTGGCCGGTACCTGGCGCTGCGCCGCAGGCACCTCCCGCGGCGGGCGCATACAACGCAGCATTCTTTGGCGGGTATCAGCAGCCGCAACCAGGGCAGCAAGGGCAGCAAGGGCAGCAGTACTGGCCTCAGCAGCCGCACGGTGCCTATGGCCAGGGGCCGAGCCAGTAATGGCCAGAAGAGACGTCCCCCAACGCACAGTGTGCTTGTTGGAGATTGGCTCGCGGACCTGAAAGTTCCTTCAGGTTGCTGGGCCATGTTAAAGCACCCCCAAGCGGCGAAGCAGGCGGCTCAGCGGGCGACGTCGCCTCAGTGTACCACACGACAGAGATTACAGGGCCGGCCCAACCGGGTCTTGGGTCTTCTCACGGATCGAGTGTGACGTCGAGGGATGACGCCAGAGCCAATGCATGCATGTACGTACATTGATGTACGGATGTATATGGACTCGATGCAACGGATACAAATGCCGCCGTCATGAACATGACTTTTCTCCCGGAAGTAGAGGGATATCCATGTATGGTTTATGGAAGCATCACAAAATCGGAGTAGGGCTAGGATGGCACAGCGAGTCGGGGGTAGATTGGGCAAGGAGTCATGAGCATCGTTGGAGCATCGTTGCTTCGCTTCTTCTGAACCACGTGTAGTTTATTCATAATGTGTTCGGAACAGAGGCAGAGCAAAGGCCATCAACTGTCAATTCATCCTGATGAAGAATGGGTGCAACGGTGACTGCGAAGCCTCGGTTTCTGGGAATGATCGGCGGCGCCAACTGCCACAACGGGAAGTGATTGTCGAGCTGTCACTGTGCCTCCTTCCGTTTGTCGTCTTTTCAAGGTTGGGGCGAATTTGTCTTGAAGCGCCGACGGGATCGACACAGGAACAGCCGGCACTTGAACGGCGCGTTTGAGCTTTCCCTTCCCATTTAACTAACTCGTTATTCGTAAAGGTAAAACCCGGGGCTCGATCAACATCGCGTCAAGAGACACCGGAAGGCTGAGCGAGATGTCATCTCTCCACTCACGCGACCGTGGCGGGGTAGCACACTAGCTAAAGCGAATCCACAATGTCTCTCTTTCCCGCGCGCCGTTGCAAGCCACGGCTGTTTCAAATCGACGGTAGTGCCGCCTTGAATTCTTGTGTTACTGACGGATGCTGGGTTTGTTTACCACCGGTGATCGCTCGTTTGGAGTTGAACGGGATCTGGTTCGGGATCGGTACCACAGCAATTTCTTCGTGGTTTGGCATTTGGTTTGCTGTCTTGGGGGAAATCCTTTGGCCCCCCGCAACTTGGATCCGTTGCGGGTTTTCTGTTATGTGTCTCTCAGGAGGCACCAACCAAATGGTGGCGCTGAGAATAGCAACTGCAACTGTCTGCGCTGCAGCTGAGCTGCATCTGACCCTCCCTCAGCTTTGACTCAGCCACGGATTCCCCCTCAGCACTTCAGGGTAAAAGTCGAGAAGTGTGAAGCTCGACCCTATGAAACCGCGATCTGATCTTGCTCGGGCAAAGCCGACAACTTTTAGGTCATCCAGTAGTCACTAGCCGTCCCCACCTGATCCAGCGCATTGAAGACTTGGCCGGTTCTGGAAAGGCATGTCGCAATTCGCATCGTCCATGCTGAACCCCGGGCCTGACCGAGTTGCGAAGACGAACGGACTGCCAAATTTACACTGGCGGGGGTCTGCAGATCCACCTCCCACCGTCCAATGGCGTTGTTGCCGGCAATTTCGCTTCCCACGGTTCGGCCAATCAAGACAAACTGGTCCCTGAAATGACGCTCAAAATGGGTCCCGTTCAAGGAACACGGGCGGGAATTCAGTTCGGACGAGCAAGTGGTCGGTGTCGGTGGCTTTGGTTTCGAAACATCGATCCATGGACACAAGGTGTTGTTGCCATGCGGAAACCTGCTCCCGACTGGCCACGGACGGGAATCAATAATTTATCTGTTGGTTCTGATGTCGACACGAAGCAGCCAGCCAGAAAGGAACCGAACCAACAAAATCCTGGTTAGTGAGTTTTCCTGTAAACGGCAGCTTCGCCAGCTTCGCCAGCGGCGCAGCATTCGTTCGTTGAGCGGCGAGCCAGCCGGTTAGTGTCGCTCTCACTAGCTGCCTGCAAGAACAGGGCTCGCAAGGCCACACAGTTTCCCATCTTGGAGACGACCCGTCAGCGAAGGATGAAGCAGCGCCCAACTCACATCTCGCACGCTGATCCCTGGCGACCCCCCCTGGTGACCCCGGTTTGCTGAGTGCAACCAAACCTCCACCTCTTTCTGCAGCCCACTCCCACACTCCCACGCTTTTGCTCGTCATTCACACAGGGGACCAGGGCACCCAGGTTCTTTGTTAGCGCCAACAACCCCATCTACCCAGCAGTGAGCAGCACCCGTCTCCCACATCACGTCGGCGCCTGCTCTTACCATCGGCGACCATCTTCCCCCAGCCCTTCGGTGGTTTTTTCTCTTGTGATATGATGCTTGGCTGAGACTTGAGACCTTGTCGTCGCCTTCTTTTTTGCGATCACCAACTATACATTCCTTCTTTTTCCTCGAAACTCCGATCGAATCGCTTGATCCGCGCGCAAACCCCGCCGCCGCAATCCATTCTTTGTCCTCGTTCCCCTTTTTTTTCGTATCCATCTTGGCAAATAACGTGACACCCGAGTTTCGCCCTCGGCTGGATGCTTTGTGGACGCAGGCGATTATTATTTTTACGAGTGGGGATTTGACGGGCAGTTCTAAGTCGATCGGCAACAACACCAGGACGATACGGCGATAGAGAGTGCGGTTCGACGCACCGCACACCGAGAACCATGGCAGCGCGAGAATTGTGGGACGTGGTGAAGCACGAGGTTAGGGACATGCTTGTCCCGGGTCAAGCAGAGAGGAGGGGCGCCGCATCTCCAGACAGCCCAGCGAGGATAAATCGGAGGCAGGATGGCACCCCTACATCGCTTCCCTCGGCGATATTGCCAACCGTCATCACTAAGCCAGCAGTTGATGATGACGCTCTTACCTCTCTTGCGATTGCGCCAATAGCGCCGACGACGACCCCGGCCACTACCAGCTTGGTTGTGGCAGAGACGACGAGCACGCCGAGCTCATCGGCAGAGGCAAGCGAGAGCGACTCCGGCGACATCAGCGGAGCGGCCAAGGCAGGTATTGTCATCGGCGCGCTGGCGGGTATTCTGGCCATCTTTATCTTCGTGTACCTGGTCTTCAACTCGCGGAGGAAGAAGCTCGCGAGGCGGAGGCAGCAGATCGAAGACGACGAGAAGATCAACGGGCCTTTTGCCGACAGCGCCGAAATCCGGCCGGTACCCCCGACCAAGGCTCCGCGTCTTAGCCTGCGCCCAGTCACGCAGTTCCTCCCGAACTTTAACGCCCAGCATGGCGAGAGGCGCCAGAGCCGGGGCATCGCCCTGACTCTCAACCCGGTCTCCAACTCGGCATTGAGCCGCCCAACAGGCGGCAGCGCGTGGGAGCGGCCAACGACGCGGTCGGCCGATCCCAGCCGGCCCGACACAGGCGCGAGCCTGCACCCGAACCCCTTCCACGACAACAACCGACTCCCCGACGAGCCCGTCAGCCCCATCAGCTCGATGGGCTCCTTCGACCACCGCGTCGGTGTCGCAAGGACGCCCGACTCCATCCCGGAACCCGTCTCGCCCATCCTCGGCGACGACGACGACGACAACGACGGCGACGATAGCCACCGCCAGCAGCTCGGCGTGGCCTCCAACCTCACGCGCAAGACCTCGATCCGCAAGGACCTGCCCAAGCCCCTGGATCTGACCAAACCCCCTTCGCCGCTGTACGCCGTGCCGCCGAGCCCGTCGGGGACCGAGTTCTCGATGCACTCGGTGGCGCCGGGCCAGTCCCCGGGCCCCTCGGCGAGCGCGGCAGCCATCGCGGCGGCCGGCGGCCCTTCGCAGTCGACCGTCCACCGCGTGCAGCTCGACTTCAAGCCGACGCTGCAGGACGAGATGGGCCTGTATGCGGGGCAGCTGGTCCGCTTGCTCCACGAATATGACGACGGCTGGGTATGTTTTTTTTTTCCCTTGCCCCTTTTTACCAAATCTCCTGAATCTACTGTTTACTAACCCCTCCCAAAAGGCCCTCTGCATCCGCCTCGACCGCTCCCAGCAAGGCGTCGTCCCGCGCACCTGCCTCTCCACCCGCCCCGTCAAGCCCCGCCCCCAGCAGCAGCCCGGCATGCCCCACCCCAACGGCGACGGCCGCACCGGCGGCAACCAGCGCGGCGGGCCCCCCGTCAACCCCTCGTTCCACTACGGCCCTGGCCACGGCAACGGCAACTTGGGGGCCAGCAGCAGCAGCAGGCCGCGGTCGCCTGCCGGTGGCGGTGGTGGTAATGGGGGTGGGGCGCGGCGCGCGCCGAGTCCGCGCCTCCAGCACCAGTACCCGCAACACCAGCAGCAGCAGCAGCAGGGGGGGTGGAGGGCGGATGGGTATGATCATGGCGAGGGCGATGTGAGTCCTGCGCCGGGGCAGGCTTACTGAGTGGGTTTGTTTGTTCTGTTCTTGCTCGCTACTGTGATATGATGTTGGTGGTGGTGGCGGTGGTGGTGGCGGTGGTGGCTTGTTTGATGGGTTGGTGCCGGAAAATAGTGACGACGAGCGCCAGTTCGGGCAACGACCTGGGCTTGCCGTGTGTTTGGGTTGCGTTGGTTGGCGTTACGGGTCAGGGGTGCCCCGGTGTCATGCATGGGTTTGAGGCTGGATGATACTGACACTGATACTGTGGGTGTTGGGATGCGATGATTTGGGCGGGCTTCAATGGGACTCTTTTTGCTTTTGGTTTTGGGTACATCCGGGACGGGCTGCTGGATGGGTGGGCATATTTTTGAAACCTTTCTTGTCACTCGCTTGGTCGACCGGCTGTACATGTTTTTCTTTTTCTCTTCCTCTTATACATACACCTCTGGCGTGGTGGAATCGCTTCTTGGGGGGCATGATACGGCGCTGGAACTGGCCTGTCTGTCCGGGATTTTGTTTTTAGCTTATTGTGGTGGAACAATTTACTCGGTTGTTTGCAATCTGCGGATGGTCGGTGGGTGGTACTAGTCCGTTGTTGATCACGTCGAGAAGAGTGTGTGTTTTGGGCTCAGTTCAGTTGGTGGAAGTTGCATGTACATGCAGTACTTGAGTAGATATGCCTGGAGATATTCGCATTTTACAGTCCGCTTTCTATGCCCTACATGAATGATATAATCGATCTGACATGCTCCTCCCACATCATCATCACCACCACCATCACTCCTACCCCCTCCATCTACACCTGCGCCGCCGCCCCCGCCACAGCACCCACACTAACAATATTCCTGAGATGCACTCTCCAATTATTCGGTCTCGGCCCCCTGACCACACAAAACGGCGCCGCCTCCAACCTCTCCCCCTCCAAATACTGCTCCCCCAACACATGGGTATCCGGGCCGCGCCTTTCCGGCAGCTCAGGCAGGCCCAGCACAAAGCGCTCCCTCGCCAGCCCCCGCACGTCAAACAACCGCCCCAGAAACCGCGTCTCGCTCACCCGCTTGTGCCACGGCCGCAGGTCGCTCGAGTCCAGCCAGATGCGCAGCGCGTGCAGGTGCGGCGGCGGCAGCGCCACCAGCGCGTCGCAGAGTTGTTGCCACGGGTTGTGCGCCATGGAGAGGGTCGGGCGGGACCGCCCTGCGAAGGTCGCCGGCGGGCCGTCGTCACCGCCGCCGCGGTTGCTGCTGTGGGGGTGGGCGTTGTGGGCGTTGCTGGCGGGGGGGTAGTAGATCTCCGTGATGAGGTTGGTGAGGCGGATGCACAGCTCGATGGAGCGGAGGGGGTACCGGGAGGGGGGATCAGGGTTGGTGTTGCTGCTGCTGCTGTTGGTGTCGTTGTAGCGGGTGAGGAAGTCGGCGGCGGTGCGGGTGTCGGTGAAGATGAAGGTTGTGTTGGCGTACAGGGAGGGGAGGGCCTCGAGGTATCTGTAGGGGCGGTTAGCATGTGATCGTTGGCGGGCAGTTTGATGGTTAGGTACTCACATCCGCTTACACGTGGTGAGCAAACTCAGGAACCCATCCCCTTTGGTTGAGGCGCTACCCTGGCCAAGCCCCTTTTCCATTCGCGAGCGTGGTAGGTTGCCAGAGATTTTGTTGTTGAGTGCAATCCCCAGCCCAGGCGGGATCTCGTAGTAACTTGGTGATTTGGACCCCTTGCCGGCACCCTTGTTGCTCCCTCCCGGCCGCTTCACCTTGTTGAGGGCTATCCAGCCCGTGGACTTGGCGGCATCTCCGGCCTGCTCCTCGCAGGCCCAGTGAAGACACCACTCGCTCTTGAGGCGCTTGCCCCAGACCTGCCTCTCCTCGGACGCAGGCTCACTGGCGGCGAACTCGGGCCACCGCTGGTCCGGGGCGCATGGGTCCGTGATGCAGGGCACATGTGACCACTGCTCGGTGAAGCCTTGGGGGTGGTCGTCGTCGGGGACTTCGTGTTTCACAATGTGCTGGCTGGGAGACCTAAGTTTCCAGAACTCGATGTAGATGAGGTTGCGGATCTCGGCAGGGAGGGTGAAGAAGCGCGACGAGAGTTGACAGTCGGCAGAGCGACCGAAGGAGGCCGTCTTGATGGTGGGGTTGGGCATGTTTGTTGGGTTGTTGGGTACTGTGCTAGACTGACAATGGGGGGAAATTGTAGGTTGACTTTTGGTGTTGTGTTGTTGTGTTGTTGTGTATTGTGTATTGTGTGTTGTGTGTGGTCAAGGCGCGATAGGTCAAAGTTATAAGTATCGCATCTCATGCCCTTTTCCTCCCTCTCATTCACTCACTCCTCCCGACTGCCTGTCCTGCATATGGCATGGCACGCATGGTGTTGTCCCGTTCCCCGCTCAGCTGGATGGAGCCATCCTGGTGCCTGGGTCGAAGAGTGCCTTGCCTGGAAAGCCACGCAATTGGTTGTGCGACCTGCAGCAAAGCCAACTGTTTTGAGTTGAGGGGGAAACAAGACACTGTGCAAGGCAACTGCTTTCCTGAATTCAGCATTTCGATAACTGATGCGATACCATATAATTAGTGTACGTCAGCTGTGAAACTGAGCCCCGGCTGCCAAGGCGACAGTATCCATTACACAGCAAGAACCGATAGTTAACCCCGGGTCGTCTGAAATCATCTTGCCGGGTTGACGCAGGACCCGATCCGATAACTATGGCGGGCTTCTCCCTGAGTGAATGCCCAACATGCTACAGATCACATCGGATGCAGCAAGGAAGGGCTCTCTCTCTGTTATCCGCTCAAAATATGGGTAAAAATAAAATACACACAAGGAATCGACCTCCGCTGTCACTTCTCCTTTTCAATAGATTTAGCGCAGAATGCTACAGGTCACTAATATCTAATATTTAATATTGCGGTTTTGGTTGTGACCGGAGAGTTGAGTTCGGCTTCTGGAATCTTCCCGGTCTTGACAAATCGGAGCCGCAGTTAGACCCCACTCCCCGCCCGGAGAGCTGTTCGCGGGGTGATTCCAGCCGCGAATGGGTGCAACGGGGGCAATGGGCCCCACCAGAGCTGCGACCTGCCATCAGCTTGCCCCGAACACCGCCAGCCAACCTTTATCAGGGGGCGTGTCCCGACACAGAATATCTCTGCTTTCTTGACACGGAGTACTCTTCAAAGAAACCTCATTTTAACCCCGTAACAATCCCCACCGAACCCCGATCAGCGACCGCCCAACCCACAAGCGGCGCATCCAGCCCTAAAGCCCAACACTAGTGTAGACACCGTCAGGTTTACACTCCACCAACAGCCCGGGCCGAGCCGAGCATCCCGACGCAGAAGCAACAACCGTTGTTTCAGCGCCCCAACCTACACTAAAAACATCCCATCCCAGCAGGCCATGCAGTGACGACCCATCCAACCAACATGGCGAAACCAGCCCAGCTCAAAGAAGAGGGCAACCGCCGCTTCCAAGCAGGCGACTACGTGATGGCCGAAGCCCTCTACTCCCAGGCGTACGCCACCCTCCCCCCCCCTTCCCTTTCCCCCTTCCCCCCTCCCTCCAACCCACCAACCCCAAGTAAACAAACCACCCCTCTAACTCCCCCCCCTCTTGGCGGCCAACGACAAACAGCCTCATCTCCGACCCGCACAACCCGGCCCTGTACACCAACCGCGCCATGGCGCGCCTGCGCCTCTCGCAATGGGACTCGGCGGTAGCCGACGGCGTGGCCTGCCTGGCGCTGGCGCCGGACAGCATGAAGGCGCACTACTCGCTGTCGCAAGCGCACCTCGCGCTCAAGGCGCACGACGACGCGCTGCGGCACGCGCTGCGCGCGCACGCCCTCTGCGTGGCGGGCGGCGCCGCCGAGCACAAGAGCCTGGGGCCGATCACGACGCATGTGCTGCGGTGTAAGAAGGAGAGGTGGGAGGAGAGGGAGAGGAGGCGGGTGAGGGGGTTGAGCGGGCTGGAGGCGGAGGTGTTGGGGCTGTTGGAGAAGGGGAGGGAGGAGGCGGTTAGGGAGGCGGAGAGGGAGGTTGGGGGGGATGATGGGGCGGGGGGGTTGGGGGAGGAGGAGAGGCGGGAGATTGAGACGGAGTGGGAGGCCAAGATGGAGGCGATGAGGGGGGTTTTTGAGGCGGCGAGGCCGAAGGAGGAGAGGAGGAGGGAGGTGCCGGATTGGGCGGTGGATGATATTAGTTTTTGTGTTATGGTGGATCCGGTCATTGTGAGTATTTTTTTCCCTGCTCTAAGGGGGTGTTGTTGTCCCCGGTTGGCAGCGGATACTGACCCGGCTGATTCACAGACCAAAACCGGCAAGTCCTACGAGCGCGCGTCCATCGTCGAGCATCTGCGCCGCCAGCCCCAAGATCCCCTGACCAGGGAGCCGCTGTACGCGTCGGAGCTGAGGCCGAACCTCGACCTCAAGGAGGCCTGTGAGGAGTTTCTGCAGGAGAACGGCTGGGCGGCAGACTGGTAGGAGCCGTTCTGCTAGTTTACTTCTCACCTGCTCGTCGGTTAGGTTCTGGTTGCATAGCATGGCGTTTTCATTTTATTTTAGTCCGGCATTCCGGTCTCGTTGGGGTTGCATGGGCATGTTGTGAAGTGGCTGGGTAGAGAGACTGGTAGTAGGAACGACCGCATGATTCGGACGTGTTGCCGGCTGGGAGGCGCGGACCGACTGGTTATTTATCACCAACAGGGCCTCGACAACTACACGTTGGCGGTTCGAGAGAGTGGTGGCGCGTTGCGTTTTGGAGAACGGGGCTAAGCCGGCCGTGTTGAGGCAATATCCGAGGATCACGTCACCTACCGTCGACTCAAGAGAGGGGCCTCTTCCCGGCCCGGAAGTGTTCAGTGGTGGTTCAGCCCGGGGAGGTGTCTCCCATCCGAGCGGAGACAAGATTGTGCGTATAGGGGGGCGAGGTATCAAGGCATGTCAGTGAGATGATGCTCATTCTTTGGGGGAGGCGGGGATTCCGTGGCGGATAATCATGATATTGAATCTGAGCGAGCGAGCGAGCGAGCAAGCGGGTGTCTTACTAAGTCTTGGGAAGGACAGTGATGGTGCCCTATTTGGTGTTTTGTGGCCATTCTAACGTCGAGTTTGTCTTGAGCGAAGCTTCCGGGCTGGCAAGAAGTTGTTTGGAGATAGGGAAGTCTGTGTCAGCGTGGCGACTGGGCAGTTTGTTGCGTTGGTAAGGTAATGACGCATTTGGCGAGGAAGAATCCCAACCTCGTGGAGTGTGGCAGTGTGGCAGAAGAGACGATCAGAAATCATTCCACCCAAAAAAAACCATTGATAGCATCCGCATGCATGCTACCAAGTATTATACAATGCGATATCATGTAGAGTATGTACAAGTCATGCATATGCCGCCATCTATCCCGTATCCAACCCTCACGCCGCCATCCTCTTGCCCCTAATATGACAACAATGCCCATACCGCAACAACAACCACACAAAAACACCCAAAACAGAATCCTAAACGGATGACCAAAAAGGAGAACATAGCCGCCTCGTCATACCTCATACCATCATAAGCTCATCCACGTCTCTCCACAGACATGTTTCCAACAACAACAGAACGAACCCCCCCCGAATCGACTCTAAATAAACCCACCCGTCCTCGACCGATACGTCCCCCCATGCGGCGGCGGCGGCGGCGGTCTATCCATACCCTCCTCTCCCCCACCCCCATTCCCATTCCCATTCCCATTCCCATCCCCATACCCACCACCCAGATTCTGATTCCCACTCGCCCGCCTCTGCTCCGCAAACCGCCGCCTCATCTGCTCATACTCCTCGGCACCAGCCCGATCATCCCGCTCCCTCTCCCTCTCCCCTCCTCCACCACCCCCCAACCCACCCCCAAACCCACCAGCCTTCTCCCCATCATCATCAACCACCCCCCCCGTCTCATCCCCCCTCCGCCACGACCGTGACCTAGGCGGACTCCCCCCCGGCGCCGCTCCATACCCCCTCGTAATACTATGCCCATACATCCCACCCCTAGCATCCCTACCATCCCTATCATCCGCATCACGATACGCCTTCTCCTTAGTCAGCCCCTTCCCCTCCCACCCATCCACATCATCATCATCATCCTCCTCGTCATCGCTGACCTCACTGACATCCTCGTGCCGCGGCAGCGGCGCAGCGGCAGAGCGCACCCCACCAGAGCCAACACCGCCGTCCGGCGAAGACGAGGAATTCGAGTCGCCCTTCACCAAGCCCAGCGTTTCCTCCTCGGTGGCGCCGCGCCGGTGTCCGCGGCCCCCCTGGCGGGACGAGGTAGGGCGGGCGGAAGAGCTGGGGCGGCGGAAGTGGCCGTGGTGGTGGCGGTCGGCGGTGTTGTTGTTGTCGGTGCTGCCGGTGCGGCTGTGGGACTGCTGGTTGTTGCTGCGTTTGAACATGCTCTGGAAGGAGAACTGGCGGCGGGCGGTGGCGTGGGGGGGCGGGGTCGGCGGCAGGGCAGAGATGAAGGAGTCGCCGCTGGCGTCGGAGGGGTGGCGGGCGGGTTGGTTGAATTGGACGTGGCGGGCGGAGGTGGGGAAGTCGTCGTCCGAGGCAGGCTTGGAGCCGGCGACGGCGACGGAAGTGAGTTGGACGGGGTGCATGGGCGATTGTACCTTGGAGGCGTCGGGGGTCTTAGCGCGGAAATCGGGGTGGCCCGGGAGGACGCTGCGGGCGCGGGTGCGGATGGTGCCGACGATGCTGGAGAGGCCCGGCGAGACGGGCCTGTTTGCTTCGGCGAGCTCCTCTTCGGTGGGGAAATGCGACCACCCCAGCGGCAGGTGTGGTGTCGGGGGCGCGAGATGGGTAGGCGCCGGGGTGCCCCCCGACCTGTGCGTGCTGATTGTCCCGGTCCTCCGTCGTCTGATACCATCCCACTCGTACTGCGGAGCTCCGTCCTCGCTGACTGGCGCGAGGCTCTCCTGAAGCTTCTCCTCGCGCATCCGCTTCAGCTCGTCAAGCTCCATCTTCTGCCGTGCCGAAGACAATCTCCTCACAATGGCAGCGGCACCTCGGATGGCATCGGCCTTGGGCTCCGTCTCGGGCTGAGCCTGCTCGGCAATTGTGTGGATCTGGTCCAGATCGCCGGTGAAAACGGCGGTATCCGGGACGTCCTTAGCGGACTTGGACAGCTGGAGAAGGACGACGCCCGCGCAGATGGTCAAGAAACCATTAACCACGGTGATGATGGACGTCGGGGTCCCCTTGAAGCCACGGAACAAAATAGCCGAACTGATGATGGTTGTGCTGGTGAAGTAAACGTAATACGTGGGCGTGACCAGCGCAGCATTGAACAGGTTAAGCGCTTTCTGTGGTCTGGTCAGCAAGAACATATGTGGAGTGCCTGTGAATTCCTTACATTCAAATAAATAATCTCAGTCAGGAGTGTCCCGATGACAAAAACCAACAGAACGTAGAGGAACCACTGGTTAAACTGCGGCGTCCCCCCGGCCTGCGCGATGATGGCGGCGCCCAACCCCTGGGTCGCCACGACGCTCAGGCCGCCAACCCAGCTGCAGATGGAGATGTAAACCAACATGTTCTTGTTTCCGTACTTTGGCCCCAGCCAGAAGGCCACGACAACCGAGCCCACAATGACAACGCCGGCGTATGTCAGGAAGGCCGGGTGGATGACGAACCCCTGCATCTCCTGGATGTTGTTGACCGAGGACGTATGAGGCGCATTCATGACGATAACCACTGAACCAACGATACACAGAAAACAGGCGACCTTGCCCACCATGCTGAGGCGCTCCTTGAGGAAGATTGCCGACAGAACGGTGGTGATGACGACGGAGAGAGCGCCCAGCGGGGTGACCAGGATGGCGTCGGTGAAGGCATAGGCGGCGAAATTGAGGCCCTCCCCAACGATCATGAGTATCATGCCGGCCCACCAGTAGAAGTTCTTGAGATATCCGTAGCCCTCGCCGGCCACCTCGTTGTATTTTTCGTTGGCCCTGAGCAACCCGACCTTCTTGAGGACGAACGAGGTCCCGATGAAAGCGCCTGACCCAACAGCCAGCCCTATACCAATTGCTTTGAAGGCCGGCGGCCTTTCTGTGGCAGGTGGAGCGCCCCCGGCGCGGTTTACTAGCTCGGCGCCATGGTGAAGCATGGATAGCGCGGCGTTCTCCATGGCGGCGCCTGGGAGCCGAAAGACGGCTGGGTCGTCACTGGGCCGGTGTTGTCGAGTTATGCCGTAGAGGAGGGGTAATTGATTCCGGGGATATGTCCTGGAAGAGGTTCTGTCGAAGGTTCGTTGTTGCTGCGAGTGGCAGAGGAGACGGCATGGACTGTGGTGGCCGGACTAGGTGCGGCTGAGGAAAGGATTGCGAGGTCCTGCAGGAAAGAGGAGCCAAGGTGGTAGCTTAGAGTGTGGTAGTCTAGACTGCAATAGGTGGTGAGGGTTGGCTTCTTCACGCAAGGCGCAAGCAAGTGGTCGGAGCAAAGAACGAGCCAAGACGATGCCCGAGACAATTGACGGGAAGATCTCGAGGACGGGGAACGAGCAACGGTGTCGGTTAGAAGCCCTCAGTTGGTGTGGTTCGTGGTTCGTATTAAAATCGAAGTGTCAGCCGTTCGAGAGGGTGCCAAGTTGTGTTTGTCCGTCCACCGGTTGCAAGCAGAGAGGCGAGTCCCTGCGTCCTGCTGGTGCTGGTGCTGCTCCTCTGGTTCGGTTGCTGCGCAATGACGAGCTAAGGCAAGGAAACGACCCCACCAAAACAAATGACGATGGGAGAACAGGGTAATCTGTGTAAGTCGGAAATCGCAACACAAAAGAGGAGGAATTCGAGAGGACACTCATGCGGGTCCCATGCCAACAGCACAAACCAATATCAGATCAAGACAATGATGAAAGAAACGCTTCCAAACCAGAAGAAAAAAAAAAAAGTCGGTTGGGGTGAGCTGCACGCACTGTCGCACTGTCGCACTGTCTCCTCGTATGCAGATGGGAGGCCATCTGACAGGGGCTGGACCCCCAAGTTGTGGGGCTATTGGAGGGCAAGGCTCGAGCAAGCTTCTGGCCCAGTAACGGAACAGGGATGCGGGGACCCCTGCTGCTTCCAGAGTGGACCATCCGTCGCTGCTGGCGCCGCCCTGAAACATGAACCGGGACAATTCCTGTCCCACAACCTCTGTACAGATTACATCCATCACCTCCAGCCGTCGCCTGTACTCTGACTTCCGAAGAAATACAGATTACCTCTCGTTAGATGCCCACCAGGCTCCATGAGCGAAACAACGAGATCAGTCGATCCATCATCGGAGTCTTTGCGTTATCTAGGGCCCAGCTGCCGTGTGCCGGTCTCTGTTTCAAGCAGAACCCGTCTTTGGTCTTTCCGCATCGAGCTTGGGTCTACTTCTAGGTTCACAAACCAAGATGGGCCTGGATTTGAAGCCTGCGTGCCTGCTCCGGCAGATGTCGTACGCAACTTGAGCGTCAAAGATCACTCAAAGCGGCAGATGATGTCAGCGCTGATGTTGAACCGCGCAGATCGCTTCCTTTGATAGGTGCCCTCAACTTATTCTTGGGACGGGGCCAAGAGAAACGGGAGCCAAGAATTCGGGCCCAAACCAAACCCGCCCTTTGATCAGATCGACGGCTAGCAATCAGACCTGTGAGACATGCCGTGGCTGCGTGGATCAGGGGCAAAGCGCCAACTTCTCAAACAGCAGAGGCACGGCCCACGGATGTGCGTACATTAGTTAGTTATGGAGGTATGAAGTTGGCTGCGTAGGGAACCTCAAAGATTACTACGTACCTGCACTCCGCACGTTCGTTGCTGGATGCAGCTCCCTGACGGTGCATGTGGCATCTTCAAACCCCGGTTTTAGCATCGGCGCTAGGACCGCCGTCCCCAGAGGCCCGGATCGACCGCACGCGCCCGGTTAAACCTGTGAACTTGTAATTCGTGCCACGCCTCATAGCTGCTTGCCTGCGAGCGGCCAGAATGCCCAGATCGGAGCGTGTCGCAAGTGGCGCCAGGGGTATGATCTTCTTACTTTTGACAGCGACATGGTAAGCCGAAGGCAGATTTGTGATTCAGTAGACCGCTCAAAGGCGTTCAACTACTCGCCTTGGTCGGGCAGTGTTTCGTTACCCCCATGCCGCGTCATCTGCCTTTTGAGACCTTGAAAGCGGTAGATCTTACTGTGGCGTTCTAAGAGGGAGATCATAACTCGCCCCTTAAAGGCCCGACATGATATGCCCTTGAATGTACATACGACGCCCGCGGCTTCGCAACCGTCAGTGGCTCCCAAGATGTCCAATGCTGGCCGGGATCGCCTAGATGTGGCCCAAGGTGAATGTCGGCACACCAATGCCACCCCCAAAATAAATAACTGTCACGACGAGCCTAGCAATAAGGTGACAGAGATGAAAAAAGCGTCCGTTGGCAGATGCCATTAGATACACTAGTACGGCATTCTCTTCTCCATCTAGTTCAGAGCTATTCCTGCCCAACATACCAAGCAGCCTATTTCCAGTAACTATCCCCAAGGTGTTCTCGTCCGTCTTGCCGCGATCCCGATCTACCTTCGCGAGACAGCCCCTCGCTTGTCTACCAGGGCAGAACTTTCCCATTGTAGGATAGAAACTGGCCCGACTTCTCAGGCGTCCAGTTATCAATCTGGCGAGCAAGAATATGGTTAGCCAGAGAAACAAGTCCGAGAAGAAAGGCTTTATACCTGTTCAACAACGCCCTTGGCGCTCTGCTCCACCGTCGTCGGCGGCTCCTTGAACCCGATCGCATCAGCCAGCGACTGACCCAGCGGTGTCTGCACCCATCTACAACCCTCGACGTTAGCCAACCCATCCCCAACCCCCCAAGAAGAAATACTCACCCCGGATGCAAAACCCCCACCACCACCTGCCCCTTCAGCTCCACCCCAACCTTCTTGACAAACCAATTCCCCGCCGCCTTACTCATGCCATACGCCACCCCAGGCAGACTCTCCCCGTCCAAAATCCCGATACTCCCCAGGGTACTCGACACGTACACAAACCTGCCCAACCCCCTCCCCTCTCTCCCCTCCTTCAACAGCGACCAAACCCCCTGAAACAACCTCACCACGCCCAGCGTATTCACCCCAAAATCCCTTTCCATTTCCTCCGGCGTCGTATCCAGCACGCCGCCCATGGCCGTCGACCCGCCCGCGTTCGCCAGCACGACGTCCAGCGCGGTGATACCATGCTCGTCGCGCAGGCGCGCGGCGAGCGTGCGCGACGAGGCGGCGGCGGAATCTGCGCCCGCGCCGTCGTCCAGCAGCACGGGGATCAGCCGGCTGGTTGGGTGGATGGTCGCGCCGGCGGCGGTAAGGGCGGCGGGGTCGAGGGAGGGGAGGGCGGGCTGGCGGGCGGTGGCGAGGACGGTGGTGTGAGGGCGCGTGAGGAGGAGGATGGTTACGGCGAGGCCGATTCCTGGAGGGGGGGCAGGGTGTTAGTGAGGGGTTGTTGGATGGTGATGGTGATGGTGATGGTGATGGTGATGGTGATGGTGATGGTGATGGTGATGGTGGTGGTGGTGGTGATGGTAGTGGTGGTGGTGGTGTTGAGACGAGGAGGGAGAGAGAGAAAAGGAGGGGGTTGTGGGATGGGATTGTGGGAGGGGATTGATCTGTGGGAAAGGAAAACGGGAGGAGAAGCCCGAAAGACGGGGCGGAGGAGAAAAGATAGGGGGGGATGGCCAAAGAAGCGCAGGTGAGTGAAAAGGGAGGAAAAGAGGAGGGAAATTGAATGGAAGACGTGGAGGTATCCGAGAATACTCAACGGCTGCGAGAGAAAATGTGCTTACCCCTATTCGCACCTGTGATGAGGTAGACGGTGTTGTCCGACATGGTTTCGGCGAGACAGGACGATGATGGAATGGTAGCGCGATTGGAAAAAGGGGGAGGCCAAGCGCAAGTGTCGGATTCGATCGCAAGTGATTGCAGGAAGGGCACAGGTCTTGGAACTTCAAACCTAGGCTGCTCGAGAAGAAAGTAGGAGTAAAAACCGAGAGACGGAGAGAAAATAGGACGCCCCTTAAATACCCCAGCGAGACAGAGGGCACACCATTTACACGCAGATGGCCAATGAGCACCGACCATCGGGGTGGGTGGCCGAGCATGAGTTGGCAGTTTCCGTGGGCTTGGGGGAAACGAGGGGCTCATCCTTCGGTTGCCCGGCTGTGGTGTTGACTTAGCCCCTGAATTTTCCAAACAGAACGAAACGGAAGCACCATCGGCAACGTCGATTCGCACAAAATTTGCAAAACTGCCATTCCGGCTATATAATCATGAATCATAAGGATGTCGCTCCCGACCCGTCAGGGTATTCCGTCCTTTGAACCAAAACGCCATCGCCAAGTGGCCGTCGCTGCCACAAATAATCAAGCCTTAACCACCCAGCCGGCATTGACCATAAAGTCAAAAATCCTTCCGCCCTTTTGGGAATCCAAGCGGCATATCTCCTTAGCTTGCTTCTTCTTCAAACTCCCATTGCCCTTTAGCGCTTCTTTGAGAATCTGCTCCTTGATCATCAGGTACGGTTTCGGCTGGAGGCGGATGGTTTCGCAGAGCTTCGCTTCCTCTGAAGTGAGAAGATGAAGGTCCGGCGCGTTGTCCTGGCTGAGCGAAGTGGGCTGCACCCCGGGGATCGGTTGCGGGATGTACTTTTGCTTCGCAGAAGAAGTGCCGTTAGCGACAACCACGCTGGTGCCATTGACGTGGCCGTTGACCTCTGCTGCTTTCGTATCGTTTGCTCCTTCGCTATTCGGTATCCCGGCCGTTGCTGCTGAGCGGATTGGTAGCTCGGGTGCAACTAAGAGGGCGGCGCCACTGGGAGGCTCTGGTGGCGGCTGTTGCTTGTTACGCTGGTTCGTTGCTAGCCTCTCGCGGTCCATGGATCCCAAGGGTATTGACTTCTGGATGCGCAACGCCTTTTCCTGCTCGTACTTCTCGCCGCTTCGGAGGTCGCCGATCCTTAGGCCACGCCATTCCTGCAACTGCGCGATGGCCTGTCGAAGGTTCAATTCGTCGATAAGCCCCTGGCAAAATTGTTCGAAGTCGACCTGATTCATCATCCGCGCGAAAGGCTTTGCCTTGTTAAGCAAATCCTTCTCTTCCTTCGTCCTCTTCTTCTCCAACTTGCTGTTTTCCCTGTAATCCAACAAGTTGTGCTCAAAGATGACCTTTTTGCGCTCGGCACGCTGCGTCAGCCTGCAGTTGTAAATCTCCATCACCGTAAGCTTGAGCTCCATCTCAGGCTCCAACTCGCCCGTCCGTGGGTTGATGCCGTCCCCAGGATCGAACTGCATGTGCTGTACTGCCTCCTCCGCCTCGTTGGCGTACTCGGTCTCGAACTCCAAGCGGCCAGGCATGTAGCCCTGAATCTCGTGACAGGCTGGTACACTGGCAGTTGGCTTTGTCTTCGGTTGCAGCGCGGGCGCATTCTTGGCCGCTTCTCTCCGTTCCTCGATCCTGCGCTTCTTCCGGGCCTGAAACTCTTCTCTTGAAATCTCATTCGCTAGTTCCATATCGTGTGGGCTACATCGCTTTGGTAGGGGGAATTTCGGCGAGTCGACGTAGACCTTTAGGTAATGATCACGGACCTCGTCCTTGTGTCGGTACCCGCCGATGTGGTCAGCGATGTCCGACCACGATCCTAGGCCGTAGATCTCGGCGCCCTCGAGGAGCAAGAGTTCCTCGTCGGCACCCCATTCTCGGTCGAATATGGGGAATGAGTTCTGTTCGATCACTCGATATGGGTGTGTTGCGGGTTGATGCGCGTTGCTCGCGGAGCCATTGGAAAAGCATTTTACGCAGAGGTCGTATTCGTTACAGGCGCTGTGGGCACATCGAATGCGTACCTTTTGGAAAACATATCAGCATTACGGCGTACCACTCGGGTTGTTGCTCTATCATCCATGACGTGTGCTTGGGGCAGCACTGGGCTTGGATATGCAACGCCAAGAGCAAGATATTCACGTACCGTTGATGTGATATCCGAGGAGCAGACGTCGCAAACATATTTCACACCACCTTCGCCACCCCTAGCAGCAATCTTCTTTCTAATGACGCCCATCGTGGAGGTTGCGTCTGACGCGGGTGGGTGGAGAGGTCAGGATAACAGGGGTGGGCTCAGGAAGCGCCGAACGAGCTTGCGGTCGCGCTTAGGCGGTGCGAAGGATGACTCGGGAAAAGCCCATAGAGGGCAATTTGAAACCGAGTTCGGGCCGCTGGAAATGATGCGACGCGTGTTTTGATGATTTTGATGATGGATGTCGTGAAACTCGATGGAATCCGGGTGGTTGATGCGGGTGCCGAGTGTTGTGGTGAAGCGCCAATCCCGGCAACCGCGATGCCACTTCCACGGCTTTGCGACGACGAATGCGCCCATGCGGGGATTCTGGAAGCCAAGGCCCCGAAAGGTGGGTCCTACAGGCATTGTGACTGACCCTAACCCTATTTCTACAGTTCGATGGACAAGATTCTAAAGGCAGAATCACCCAGAACAAACCAAACAGGATGGAAAGAGTTTCTGGACCCGGGATTCAATAATATTGAGGCTTTTCCGGAAGATGTCCTTGGAGTAAGTGGATATACCAAAATACTTCTCTACAATGTTACGGAAGTGCCTGTTCACTTGGAGGAAGCCCCTATGTGTATGTGTGGTGGACACTCAGCACTCCTTTCTTCCCATCATCTGGGTACGAGATGCTGGAGAGGAGAAGCGTTATATGTTTGTTCCAGCTTGCATAACGTAACCCGAACAGTCGGTAAGGCTAAGAGCGGGGGATTTACCGCGAACAGGTCCTTGCCGGCATGTTGGTTTTGTCTCTCACTTCTTCCTCCACCAGCACTGGCAATTCCGCCGGGGCAACGCCGACCGAGTCGGCCAACCCCGCCCCCTCCTATTCACCAACTTTTAGCTACAAGTGCAACATCAACTTGCACGTGGGCCTAGGAACTCGCCCTCATTATAACCAATTATTTCGCTTTTTTCTGCGGCATTTCATGTCGCATCTTCTTTGGAATAATTCTGTTCTAGACTCTAGACTTTCCGTTGGTCAAGATGCCCGACCAAGTTCTTGATGATATTTCGCATCGCCGATACAACCCGTTGACCGGGTCTTGGCTCTTGGTGTCGCCTCACCGCACCAAGCGCCCTTGGCAGTAAGTTCAACTTCACGAGTGCTCCATGTTACCATGTCTCTGGATACTAAAACATCAACAGGGGCCAGCAAGAGGCACCATCCAAGAATGTACTTCCCGAGTACGACCCTAAGGTATGAGGTCTTATTCGCTCATTCTGGTCTGGGGCATCACTAACATCGACCACAGTGTTACCTATGCCCGGGCAATCAGCGTGCCCAAGGAGACAGCAACCCACAATACAAGAACACCTTCACCTTTGTCAACGACTACAGCGCAGTGAAGGAGCAGCAACAAGAGTACAACCCTGAGACCAACAAGGATGATGTTGCCTCGCTTCTCCTGAGAGCTCAACCCGTCACCGGCCGGTGTTATGTCCTGACATTCTCCCCCAAACATGACATCACGCTTGCCGACATGGCGGCTACCGATATCCTGCCCGTCATCCAGACCTGGACCCGCATCTACGCGAGCCACCTATCGGCCACCAACCCGCTCAAGGCCCAGGCGGACAAGATCCTCGCCACCATCCCAGCCAACCCGGACGGCGAGGTCGACCCGCCCAAGAACCAGCTGCGCTACATGCAAATCTTCGAGAACAAGGGCGCCGCCATGGGATGCTCCAACCCACACCCCCACTGCCAGGTCTGGACGACCAGCACGCTGCCGGAGGAACCCGGCAAGGAGCTCGCGCAGATGAGCAAGTACCGGACAGAGAACGGGCGGCACCTGCTAGAGGACTATGCCAAGCTCGAGATGGAGAAGGAGGAGCGCGTGGTCTGGCAGAACGCGGGCTTCCTCATCGTGTGCCCGTGGTGGGCCGTCTGGCCGTTCGAGGTCATTATCATTGCGAAGCGCCATGTGCGTGCGCTGGTTGATCTCTCCGACGAAGAGCGGCTGCAGTTTGCCGAGGCCGTGCAGGAGGTTACTAGGCGCTATGATAACCTATTTGAGACGAACTTCCCTTACAGTGAGTACCCACTTCGGTTTGGGCGGGGCCGAGATCCTGTACTGACAAGCTACAGGCTCTGGCATTCATCAGGCGCCGCTTGACTGCACCGAGGAAGAAGCCGAAAACAGCTGGTTTCACATGCACTTCTACCCGCCTCTCCTCCGCTCCGCCACCGTCCGCAAGTTCCTCGTCGGATACGAGCTGATGGCCGAGCCTCAGCGGGACATCACCCCCGAGCAGGCCGCTGCGCGGCTGAGGGGCTGTGGTGGGGAGCTGTACCGCAAGTCACTTAACTGATGCGGGAGTTCTCACGCGTTTTCTGTTGTTTGTAACAAGTATTAACATTAGTTGCCTTAGACATAAGAATTAGCTAGAAATGGCCAGGCAGGAACACGGATATCGTCCCTGACACCCCTTTCCAACACAAAAAAAGACCGCCTATTGCACGTAGTGGTTGTATTGCAACGCCATCCAGATGGCGCCACCGTATCCCGCGAGGAACGGGAACACCTGCGGCCCGCTGAAGCGGATCGTCTTGAACACGAGCATCTCGGTCGTGAAGTGGATCGAGGCGATGACGTGGGTCCACATGGCCAGCTGGTACATGCTCGGGTTCTCGAGCTGGTAGCAGGCGTAGAAGCGGATGATTCCCGCCACGAATGTGTAGGTGCCAAAAACGCGGGCAGCCAGAGGCGAGACCTGGTCCTTGGCCTTCTCCGAGTCCTTGCCCGTCGACGAAGCCGGCTTGACGATGCGCGTGCTGTCCTCCGGGTTGTAGCGGCCGGTGGCGGGCGGCAGGGAGTGGTTCGCGACGAAGCGGCCGTTGTAGATGCGCCGTGTGTAGTGCAAGGTGGCGTAGTTTTGGAGCGCATTGCCCATGGCCACGACAGAGATCTAAACGGCGGGAAGAGGAAGTTAGGCAACGGAATTAGGGTATTTGCTAGTATAGGAACTTACCACAAATAGGTAGTAGGGCAGGTAACCCTTCTCCCCTGAAGGGAGGAATTCCTGGAGTTTTTCCATCTTCTTTTACTTGCGTCGAGGTAGATGTTTTGGTTATCGCGGCACTGGATGAGAGACGGCGCGCCTGCAGCTTCGCGACTTGTGTGTTCGATCGAGAATCTTTTTGGCTGTCAAAAGCTCGCCCAGCCGTAAAATGCCAAGCCTACTAGCGCCAGATTAACTATGGGTCCTTCCCAACCTCGGCCGGCTTGGTCAAAGCTCCAACCGCGCTCCACAACAGACGGGCCCCTTAAAATCTTCCCGATGCAAGGGTCCCAACATTTTTGGGACGAGCGCGTGCTGACTTGGAACAACGACACGGCCTCGCCCGGTTTAAAAGCCAACCTTCACCCCCGCGACGTATCGCCGGACTTGGCTATTCACAACCATTGCGACATCATGGCGTTCAACTTTGACGTCCAAGAGACCCTGGACAGGGCTCTCGACCTCTGGAACTCTATTCCTCAGGCTGGCCAGTGGGCTTTGGCCGGCCTTGGGGCTCTCTACATTGCGAAGCCGGTGCTGTCGTTTATCCAGCTGTTCCTAAACTGCTTCATCCTTAGCGGGACCAACGTATGCTCTTGCGCTCTTCACCCAACATCTAGTCATCGCTAATAATGATTTTATCTGCAGCTCCGCAAGTATGGCAAGAAGGGAACATGGGCCGTCGTTACCGGCGCATCGGATGGACTCGGCAAGGAGTTTGCTGCGCAATTGGCCGCCAAGGGCTTCAACCTCGTCCTCGTTTCTCGCACCCAGTCCAAACTCGACACCCTTGCGCGCCAATTGAAGCTGAGATGGTCCGGACTGGAGACCAAGACACTTTCGATGGACTACTCCCAGGACGACGATGCCGACTACGAGCGCCTGGCCGAGCTGATCTCGGGTTTGGATATCGGCATCCTGGTCAACAACGTCGGACGGTCGCACAGCATCCCCGTGCCGTTCCTCGAGACCGCCCGCGAAGAGCTCCAGGACATCATCACCATCAACTGCCTCGGCACCCTCAAGACCACACAGGTTGTTGCGCCCATTCTGGCGAAGCGCAAGAAGGGTCTCATTCTTACCATGGGCTCGTTCGCCGGCGTCATGCCCACCCCCTACCTCGCCACCTACAGCGGCAGCAAGGCTTTCCTGCAACACTGGAGCAGCTCGCTGGCTTCGGAGCTCAAGCCCCACGGTGTCGACGTCCAGTTGGTTGTTAGTTACCTGGTCACGACCGCCATGAGTAAGATCCGCCGCACCAGCCTTCTCATCCCGAACCCCACGCAGTTTGTCAGCTCGGCGCTGAGCAAGGTCGGTTTGACTGGAAACGAGATGTTCCCCAACACCTACACGCCCTGGTGGAGCCACGCTGCCTTCAAGTGGGTGATTGAGAGCACTGTGGGAGCAACCAGCGGCGTGACTATCTGGTTTAACCGGAAGATGCACGTTGATATCCGCACTCGGGCGCTGCGGAAGGCCGAAAGGGAGGCTAAGAAGCAGTGAGGTTGTTTGATATGATAATGAGGATTTCACCCTGGGCGCTAGGCCCCAATTCTTCAGAGTGCGGTCATCAGATGCACGGTTCCATGATTACAACCACTCTAGCATTAGAAGTGTCGATGTGTAAATAATTATAATGAGAATAGTGGCCAAAGCAAATGTGCTGGATGCACAGATGACTGAATAACCACAGCAGTCTGCCTGTATTTCGTACATATTCGTTAGCTATACATCTGTACAGATTAGTTGTCCCCGAAATCGAGCTTCTGTCTGAGGTGCCAGGCACGCCAGGGTTGAGCTGCCCAAAAAGCGGTGGCAGAATAAGCGGTAATGATTCTCGATGTGGCCTAGCGCATCGCCAATTCGACCCCAGCGCGTTCGCGCGTCAGAGCCAGCCTCTCGCCAATGATCCCAGTGCTCCAAAAATTGTTTACGGCCAACTCTTTTGAGCCCAGTTTCCTTGGCCATTGCTGTACAAAGCATCCCACGTTTCCGACGACTTCACTTCCGACAGCGTTGCAGGTCCCGATCGCGAGCTTACGAGCTTTATTTTAGCGTTGCTTTGATGGTGCAATTGCCATAGCAATCGAGCTGCAACAGGTCAGCTCTGGATCAAAATATCGGCGGGGAGCTCCCCTTCCCAACCTCCCGTCTCGACGGCTGCGACAACATCTGACGGACATCTTCGTTGATCGCGCCGCCGCCTCAACAAACGCCTCATCTCTGCCGCCATGAACCCCGTCACTCCCGTGCGCCAGATTCCTGGCGCATTCATCAACACTCCTGCCCCGGGGCCGAATACCGCCCGCAGGCGGCTCAACTTCAACGAGACCGCAGGGGCGGGCACAAATGGCACAGCACTGGGAAACACACCGGGGCCGATTACGAGTACGATGGGTTCTGGGCAGCAGGAGATTGCTACCGGCATGCTGCCACCACCGCACCTGCGCGAGGACCTGCCCCCGGTCGCAAAGGCCGCGCAGGTCGTCAACCAGACCCTACAGCTCGATGAGAGCTATCCCGACATCGATTCTTATTGCAGGCGTATGTTTCTTCCCGTCCCCTACTTTTTTCATCTGCTCTGTCGGTTGCACTCTGGACGAAGACTAACCATTCCGCGTGGAAAAGCTGGCGCGTCCTCCGACTATGACATGCAGTATCCCGATTCATCGTGGGCGCCGTTCCACAAGGTGTCGACATATCCAATCCCGGATCAAGTGTTCTCGCGCCTAAACAAGGGCTCAGTTTCCACAAAGATTGGCTTGTTTGCGAGCATTAACTACGCTTGGGCTTCGATCGACGACTCCCTTTTCTTGTGGGATTACACGCACCCCGACCCAGAGCTTATCGGCTACGAGGATGCCGCACACACGATCACTGCCGTTGCTCTAGTTCCCCCAAAGCCGGGGGTGTTCGTCGAGAGCATCACGCACATCCTGGTCGTCGCCACGGCCACCGAGATCATCCTGCTTGGCGTGTCGGCTGTGCCCTCGCCTTCAGGGTCCAACTCGGTTACGCTGTATCAGACAAAGATGTCGGTTCATCGAGGGAGCAGCGATGTCAGCCATATTGTGGGCACGGCCACGGGCCGCATCTTCCTTGGCGGTGAAACCGATACGGACATCCATGAGCTGTTTTACCAACAGGAGGAGAGGTGGTTTTCCAGCAGGTGCGGCAAAATCAACCACTCATACCAAGGGTGGTCGGCGGCCGTTCTCCCCTTTAGCCAGCGGCCACAAGAGGGTCTAATCGCCCTAGTTGTCGACGACACGCGGAACCTCATCTATTCGCTCTCCAACCGCTCGACCATCCGCACCTACCACCTAGAAACTCCTGAAAAGCTCATAAGAGTCATCGAGAAAGATAAGACGAGCTGTCTGCGTGACTTTGCGCACATGGTAGACAGCTCCCCTCTCTTCACCAACCGGACGAACATCGTCTCCATCAGTCCTATCCCCGCCACCGAAGCCTCGAAACTGCACCTCATGGCTCTCACCGATACCGGCTGCCGCCTCTTTCTTAGCGCCACTAGCTCGGCGTCGTATACCATGGGAGGGTCAACCAGTCTCGCTCCGCAAAGCATGCAGCTTCAGTTCGTCAAGTTCCCGCCAAAGGAGGCCAGCGTTCGTGTTCGGACAATGCCAGGCCCATCGCCCGAGGGGCAGGTAGATAAGACTTCGCGAGCTCTCGACCCCAGCGGTCTAGGCGTCCGGTTTGCGCCTGGCTACTTTTTCGATGTTGTCCGTAAACAGCCCAACTCGGATGTTCTTTTCGTCTCCGCCCCCGACACAGGGAAGATCAAAGCCACCACCCCCGCCTCCGCACTTAAGTATTACGAGCAAGGGACCTGGGTGGATCTTGAGCCCGGGAGCCGGATCCTCGAGATTGGTTCGACAACAGCCCCCTTTTCCGCCTCGAAGCAACCCCTTGGTTTTGGCAACGAACTTGCCGTTCAGTTCGACAACACCCCGGGCGAGTTCGCCGTGCTCACCAACACCGGAGTACACATCGTTCGCCGGAGGAGGCTGGTCGACATCTTCGCCAACGCCATTAGGACTGCCGCTGGCGAGGAAGGGCTCGAGAGAGAGGTGCGCAACTTCCTCGCCCAGTACGGCCGCGTTGAGACGATATCGGCGGCGCTGGCTGTCGCATGCGGACAGGGTAGCGACCTGCGAACCACCACAGGCAGGGCAACTGATTCGAAGACTGAAAACATTGCCCGTATGGCGTTCGTCGAGTACGGTGGTCAGCCAAGACTCGCCGAATCGGACGGGAAGCAGTTGGTTTCCGAGTTCGTCAGGCTCTCGTCCCGCCATGATGCCTTGGCTCTGTACGTTACCCGTCTCGTACGGACCTTGTGGAAATCCAAGGTTATCACGACAAAGGTGGAGGCGAAGGGCTCCCTGACTGTCTCCTCGACCGCTCCGGCAACGAAACTTGTCATGATACAGGAGAACATCGAACGGCTGCGGAATTTCTTGGAGGCGAACAAGAGCACAATCCAGGGGCTTGCTGGGCCGTCCGATCGTCTCTTCAACAGGCAGGAAGAGATCGCCAACCAGAAAGAGCACCAAGCTTTGCACGGCCTGCGAAAACTAATGGAGAGCGTTTCGGAGGGTATCTCCTTCGTCCTGATGCTCTTCGACGAACGGGTTTCAGACATCTACGCCCGCCTCGACCCTGCGTCTCAACAGCAACTTCGGGATTTGACGTATGAGCACCTGTTCTCCCAAGCCCCTGGCAAAGAACTCGCCAAGGTGCTGGTCAAGGCCATTGTCAATCGCAACATTGCCAGCGGTGCCAACGTCGAGACTGTTGCCGACGCGCTTAGGAGACGATGCGGCAGCTTCTGCTCGCCCGATGACGTGGTCACCTTCAAGGCCCAGGAGCAATTACAACGCGCCAGCGAGCAAGCCCACAACCCCAATGTGCTTCGAACTCTCCTGGCCGAGAGCTTGAGGCTGTTTGAGCAGGTCGCGGGCAGCATCACTCTGCCTAACCTTCGGAGCGCTGTCGAGCAATACATGCAGCTCAACTATTACGCCGGCGCCGTCCAGCTGTCCTTGGCTGTAGCCCAGCAAAAAGACCGCGGGAACACGGCGCTGACGTGGGTCAACGATGGCAAGCCGCCCAACGACTCCCGTAAGAAAATGTTCGACGAGCGGAAGCTATGCTACGCCCTGATTCACGAAGTTCTCGACAAGCTCGAGGTTGCTTTTGCCGGCGAGCCCGAAATAGTCGATGGGCGGCCTACGCTCGCAGCTACGAAACGGATGGAGGCGTACACGGTTGTCAACGACTCGACCGATGAAGTCTTCCACTTCGACCTCTATGAGTGGTACATCGAGAAGAACTGGACCGACCGGCTCTTGTCCATTGACTCCCCGCATGTCATCACATATCTTCAGCGGCTGGCGGAGACGGATTACCAGCACGCTGAGCTCCTATGCCGGTTCTACACACACCGCAGCCGCTTCTTCGAGGCGGCCCAAGTGCAGGCAACTCTCGCGAAGTCGGATTTGGACATTGGCGTCAAGGACCGCATCACGTTGCTCAGTCGTGCCAAGGGCAATGCCAGTGTTAACACCATTGGCGTCAGCCGGCAGCAGCAGCAATTGCTTAACCATGAGGTCACCGAGCTCCTTGAGATTGCGCACATTCAAGATGATCTGCTTGAGCGGCTACAGGCGGATTCGCGGGTTTCACAGGATAAGCTCCCCGATATCCTAGAGGCGCTCGACGGTCCCATCAAGAGCGTAACCGAGGTAAGCATCATTTTACACGACACCCAACATTTGCAGCGCAAACTAACCCCCCCCCCCCAACAGCTATACAACGAATACGCCGACCAAGCAGCCTACTTCGACCTCTGCCTGCTCATCTACCACGCCGCCGACTATCACAACCCCCGCGTCATCATGGACACATGGCTCCGCCTGATCGAGCAAACCGCCTACGAAACCGAAGAGCGCCAAGAATACTGGCGGCTCGCGCAAGCCGGTCGTCCCCTCCCCGAAGGCGCCCCCCCGCTCACAGGCGAACCCCCGCTCCCTTACGAATCCGTCTCCCAGCAGATCCAGCTCATCGCGCACCGCACTTCGCTCGACAGCCTGGTCTTCCCCGTGGACGCGCTGCTGCCCGAGGTGTGCAAGTTCGCCGTCACGCACGCGCAGGACGCCTCCATCGGCGCCGACCCCTGCTGGCCCGTCCTGCTGTTCCTCAACCTCGGCGTGCCGCACGCCCTCGTCGTGCAGGTGCTCGAGAACCTGTTCGACGCCCAGGAGAGCCCCTTCACCGGCCGCCGCCGTAAGGCTGTCGTGCAGTGGATCGCCGTGTCGGTCGAGGCGTGGGTCCGCGAGGTCGAGAGGCGCGCTGCGGGCGCCCTGGGCGCGAACGCGAATGGTGGCGGCGGCGACGGGGTCATGGGCGCGTGGGTTGCTGAGCTGCTCGTGAGGGCTGACGAGTGTCTGGCGCAGATTGCGCCGTCGACGGCGGCTGCGGGCGGTGCTGGTGGGAACGGGAGGAACGCGGCTGGGGCTGCGGAGGCGGAGGAGGTGTTGGAGCTGAGGAGGGTGGTGAAGGGGTTGAAGAGGAGCGTGGATGGGATTGTGGGCGGGGAGGGCCTGCTTGGCGGGAGTTTGTTTCGGTGAGATGGGAGTGGAGTGCGGTGGGGGACGGACTCAATGAATGACTATGTAGTGGCGAGAGCGCGCAAGCAAACGAGACGTGAAGGGAATCATGGGGAGGGGCCGCGCAGGTTTGGGTAAGGGTGAGGGGGAGATGTTTTCTCGGCTCGCCCCATGCCGTCCGTTTTGGTGGGTGGGATGGGCTACGGTCAGAATAACTAGATCAACCTCTTTTGGAGTGCTGTGGGTTTGGTTCTGTCGGTAAGGTATAATACTATTGTACATACTATTTCCGGGTATCAGGCCTTCTTTTGCCTGCTTTTCGTTGGCGAGGCGGGAATGGCGTTATTTGACTACTTGCGGTAATTCGATGGTATCATGATAATGTTCGGGCGCTGTTGACTCCATGCTGGCTGGGTGTTAGATGTGAGAAAACCCTACAAAATGGTCGGCTCCCCCATCATCAGCAACCCATGGTCCGAGTCTAAGAACCTCTGTCATCCTGTAGGTTTTAGCTTGGCACAGGCTTGATTACGACCAAGCCGCCCGTCCTTCATTGCACTTGACCGACATTCTCCCTCTTCCCATGGATCTCCAACAGATATCTTTCTTCTTCGACCTATCTCTTCTCGGAAAATTTGACCCGGACGAGGTCAAGAAAGAGCCTGAATACTGCAGTGTGCGACTATAGTTCACAGAGTTCCGTCTTGACCTCAAGCCGGATGATATCGGCCTGCTTTCCGCAGCGTGGTGGGTCAGGGGGGGAAGCCATACAACGAGCCGCATCGCCATAAACCAGCGGGTAAACAACGATGGCAAGGCGCAGCTCCAATTCAACATCATCAAAAAGATTCATTCAACAACTACTTCTGCGTGTGAAAGAGATTTTTGACGTACGACATGCGAGTGGCACTCAGACTGGTGGGCCGGGAGCCCAGGCATTCCCGAAACCACCATCAGTATGCCTGACGCTAGAGCAGCTCAATACGACCACGACGGTTAGGGAGGCCACCGACCACGATGAGTCCGATCTCGACATTTGCTCCGGCTCTACGTCGCACTCGAATTAGAAAGAAAAATAAAAGGAAGAACCAAAGAAAAGAGAGAGAGAATAAGGGAGAGAAAAAAGGGGAGGGGGGGGGGGGGGTGAAAGGGAAAAGAAATGACTCGAATCTGTAGTGACATGACCATTCCCTGTTACTTCTCCCTCGGGTAGGGATGACGGAGATGTAAGCTCGACCATCCGAGAGAGCAGGTATTTCCGGTCTGGATATTGATTTCCGAGCTCGTGTGATGGAGGCGTTCTGGATAGGCATCGGCCGTTTGGGACGCTAACGGGGATATAAAAGGTGCTTAGAGTGCGAGTTTTTAGAGCAGATGAATTCTTTGATTTGATACTAATCATAGATATGTAGGTACATAGTTACCTATGTATGCAGTTGCAGCCTACTAGCCAGTATGTCACGTCAGCACCGTGCACTATGGGTATTAACCGACGGTGCCGCGAAGAAACGCCCATAACCCTGAGGATTCGCTCAAGAATTTCATCCTGAAAGAAGGACTGGGGGAGGGCGATGTGAATGTGAAGACGCAGACGGCGATATGAAATAAAGGGTTGAGCTAACTAGCCGTTTTTAGGTCACTGGTGCTTTTCCGCAGGTTTAGAAGGATGAACTGTGAGTCCTCTTCTCCTTTCCGATCAATTCGAACCATTCTTGACCAAGGAATGACTTGAGATTACATCCGAATGGTTTCGGATGGCCTTGAGCGACGTAAACTCAAGTCTCTTGACACGGGGTCTAAGCTGTTGTGGCGGCTCTACGTATGTACATACAATAACCGTGCTGGATTGGTGTTCTGCACTGGTGAAACAATACATGACACCATGTCAGGGCAGCCCAATTAAGCAACCAGCTTGGTGCCCATCGCTCATCTTCTTTTACACACAGTCTGACTCTTGTCTCGGATCATGTGTGCTCAACCCAACGTGCTGGTTGGTGATGCGGATGTTGTCTCACACCCGCAGGTATTAGCTCCGATCGAGTCAACAAAAGATGTCTTGGCCTTGGCTCTGGAACACGTCCCACATAGCACAGCAGCACGATATCACACGGGATTTTCCGCTGCGGGCTTCCCTTGCAATAGCTAGTTATTAATAGAAACAATAGCCTCAAAGATGCGCAGTGGCTTTCTGGCGATCCACTTGGAGGATAATCTCGACTCTACGAAAGACTTGGTACGATCTACAGGCTTTCCTTGGGACGTCGGACTGGGACCAAAAAGCGGACCAGGCCGTACACCCGTTTTTGGTCCAAGATGGCGGGCAAAACAGAACCCCAGACTCCCAGACTCCCAGGCAAAGGATTCCCCAGCTGGAGTCCGGCAGAGCTGCCGGCGTGCTGTGGTCAAATGCACGTCCCGGGGGTGGGCTCGTCTGTGGGTGGAAATTTGGATAAATGGGGAGGGTACTTTCTATCTGAAACGGCGATTGGGTGGCCTGGCAGGACATGAGTCGGACCTGGCTTCCTCTCCAGACTTCGGGACGGTGGCTCATTCGGTGGGTGCTACCCAGAGGCCGGGAACGGCTGGGAGAACACTAACCGGAAAGACTGGGCTGCCAGGCCGCCCCGTTCCCAAAATTCTTGCACAGGCCATTTCTCATTACCCACCCACTTCCACCTGACGATCCCTCCCTGACATGGACTCTGGGCCGATTCAGAACGCTCCCGAACACAGGGTTCCATTGGCCAAACCGGCTTAAATCCTGGCCTTATAGCCATTAGTGCCATCCAACATTCATTTGGCCATGCTGTTAGCCAAGGAACCGGAGATGGAATTAGCATTGATGAATCGGGAACGGAGCAAGACGCGTGGCTGCTTGCTATTCCATGCTCCCGCTCTCTGAGCAACCACCCACCAAAGTCAGACCACGGACTAGGTTGTGGCGGAGAGGGGATGGCAATCGACCGCGGGGTTCTAAAGCCAGAATTCAGGGCAGTTTGGCAGTGCAGTTTGGCAGTTTGGAGAAGGGGGAGAGTGAGACAAGATTGGCCTTTTGATTAGCCCAAATTGAGCGCTCTAGACTGCTTTGGCAGCTGGGTCCAGCGTGTCTTTCCGCCCAACTACACAGTAACTTCCGGACCTTCCGAGCTTTCCAGTTGCGCTTGTTCCTTGCGGAAATCAATGCAGATCGGCGCCTTTAAGCCAGGGTTTCCCTTCTGTAATACCCCAATTGTTCAATTGTTCGGCCCCTCCCACATCCCTCAATTCCCGGTGCCCAGGTTACCCACCCCCTCGCATCCATTCCCACCGGACCAGTGCGGACTCTTTGGTATTTTGTCGTTGCATTCCATTACAGCGGCCGGACTAGCCACGCAGCCACGCCCCGGGACCTGGGCTCACTTCGCCGACAGAACACATTACTTCACTTGGTCTCGCCGCCATAAATCCCACCTTGACGACGCCCTCCTTTCCCGGTTGAACACCGTACTTTCCGTACTTCCAGGTTTCCGTACTTTGCGCCAACACTCGAGAGTGGTTCCGTTCCATAGCTGCCGATTTCCGGTTCGCCCTTTCCACCGACTTGGGTTGCTACCCCACCACACGCTCGTTAACTCTGTCTCGCCCCCCCTCGACTGGATCCTTGGGTCAGAAAGGGGAAGAACCAACGAATTTCGGAAAGGGAACAAGTCTACTTGGCGCGCAACCCCGACCGCCATCTCCACGCCTTGGCCGCCGCTACCCGGAAGCCGACGCGTTACTATAAGGACCCGGTCAACTGGCATCGCAACATTTTTGTCGTTGGCTAGAACCAGAAACCTCCCGCACCAGCCTGCTGAGCCTCATTCCCTCCGCCAAGGATCGACCGTCGCTCACCTGCGCTGATCGCCAATCATCCCTGAACATCTAACCCACTCAACCGTCAACATGAAGGCACGTCATACGCCCTACCTCTCAACCTACTAGCAAGTCCCTTCATGACATAACTTAAACTAACATCTTACTCCTCTACTTCAGGTCCTCGCCCTCCTGACAACCACCGCCGCCCTCCTCCTCGCTCCCACCCTCGCCGCTCCGGTCGAGTCTAACAACAACAACACGGCGGGCAAGGGCAGTCCCCAGGTTAACACCGCCGCCAAGTATGGCACGCCGCAGTGCAAGTCGGCTATGATGAACGACTTATGTCTGGCGGAGAACGCGGAGGCATACTGCGACGTCACGGGATTCCATAACAACTTCATGAAGAGCTGCCAGGGCAACTGCTTCTGTGGCTGAGGGTGGGGTCAGGCGAAAAGGGCTAGAGAGAGAGAGAGAGAGAGAGAGAGGCGATGGATGGCTACCGGGCGAGCGAGAGGCTCGGTCCAGTGCCCGGCCTATGAGTTAAGGGTGGCTGCGCTATGCGCATTATTTTAGGGGAAGGGAGAGGGACGGCGGTTGTCATTTGTATGCCCAGGTCGCAACGGAGTTCAGGCATGCCATTTACATTGGGATTCCACTTCAAAAACGGCCACGGAGACTTGCCCATTGCTGTGTCTTAGTACTCGGATGCTTGGCAGAGGGTTCACTTATCCATTGCGTTGAGTCGTTGCTGATAGGCGGCTTAGAAGATGTCGATGAGCTGTATCTGATTACAATATTGCACTACATTTCCACCAGGTGCCATTTCTCCGCCGTTACTGCTCTCTCGAAGTGACCAGTCATCGTCACCACCAGCCAGCCTCCACCATGCCCGCACTTACTCCGAGGCATACCAGCAGTACCCGACACTCGCGTTGCACTCGTACGGGTCCGCGCAGTCTCCATGGGAAGCGCACTTCGCGCCCAGGCAGTGGCCCGCCCAGCTGCAGCCGTCCATGGTGCAGAGCTTCTCGGTCGCGTCGCAGTGCAGGGGGTCCGAGCAGTCGTCGTGGCTCTTGCAGGCGACGCCCTCGCAGTGCCCGGCCCACTCGCACGCATAGTTCGGCTTGCCACCACCGCCGCCACCGCCGCCCGTCTCCGGGTCCACCGCGCACTTGCCGGATATGCACGCCCACGGGTCCGAGCACTCGTCGTTGCTCGAGCAGCTCGCCCCCTCACAGTGGCCCGGCCACGCGCAGTCACCACCCCCGTCACCACCACCGTCACCACCGTCACCACCATCACCACCACCACCGGTGCTACCACCACCGATCCGCTGAATCAGCTTATTCCCCAGCCCCTCGATCGACGACTCGAACGCCTGCCAGCTGCTGGCGCCCCAGTTGGCGCCGTTGGCGCCCGGGACGGCGTCGGCTCCCGGGAAGGCAATGTACAGCACGTCGTTCTCGTCGTGCCCGTTGTTGCCCGTCATGGAGGTGCCGAAGCACGCGGTGGCCAGCGAGATGGAGGCCTCGCCGACCATGGGCTTGGGGCCGTCGTCGCCGTTCTCGTCGCCCCAGATGCCGTAGATCTGTGGGGGGTGTTTGTTAATACCTTGGGGGTTGAGGGGGGAGGGGGGGGTTTGGTGTTTGGGGGAAACGGGGGTAAGGGTGGGGGGGTACGCACCAGCTTGCCGTTGCACACAACAGCCATGACCGACAGCGGGCGGATACCGTGGGCCTGGGGGTCAAATGTCTTCCAGCCGCTCTTAGACCCTTCGTTGCCGAAGACGACGTAGGGGTGCACGTTGGCGTTGAGGTCCTTGATTCCCTTGTTGTAGTCCTTGATGATCCACTCGAAGGAGGTGATGGACTGCGTGTCGTGGCTGTTCCCACACCGCCCGTCGTCCCCGCGCCCGTTCTGCTCCCCGTCGCAATCCACGTCCATGTCGGCGAAGGCGCTGCCCGTGCCCTTGATGTAGATCACGTTGTAGTCCGACTTGTGGTCGCCGCAGTACGAGAAGGCTGGCGGGAGATGGCGTTAGGCCTTGAAGCTGGGGAGGTAAAGAGGGGGCACCGCCTAAACTTACTGTTCGGGCCATTGTCCTTGCTGTAGAAGCCAGTGGCGAGCTTGTTGGAGCAGGTGCCCTTGGCCTTGAGCGAGTCGTAGAAGTTCTTGACGTTGGAGGGGATGTCACGGGCAGACACGGTGGCCGCGCCCACGAGGGCCGACAGCAGGAAGCGGTTGTGCATGTTGGCTGAGAGACAACCGATGACTTGAAGGACTCCAGGGTGTGAAGGAGCTGGGGAGAGAAAGGCATTGGCTATGCCGCAACCTTCCTACTTATACTACGCCGCATATCACACCCGATCCCGCATTTTCTTCCTTCGCAAGGCTCAACGCCTGATAGCGTTGCATTCTCGGCCCATCTCTTTGCCTCGGAGCTCGCCGCCCGCCCCCATTTTGCGGCTGTCTGTTGGCTGCTGACCCGACTGCGGAGCAGTCTCAACTACTGCTGCAGAGTTTGTTGTCTAAGTCCAAAAGAGAAACATGAAGGGAAGCTGGAGGCACAGCGGTGGCTCTCTCGGATGCCTCTCAGAGGCCTCAGACGGATATCCGGCCAAGAGAACTCCATAAACCTCCTGAGCACATTGCGGTGAGAGTGCCGGAAGAGCTTCCGGCATCTTGCACCTCCCGACTTCGGTTACTGGGTAACCCACAACGGTCGGCAGAAAACCCACTGCTGCACGCAGTAGCGCGTGAGGATGGTTCGTGATGGTTGAAGGGTGGATCAGCTGTGGTGGAGATTAACCCACTGTTAGGGGGTAAGTGGCCACGGCCAGCTTTTCTCGACTAAATCCCGAGGGCCTCCTTCAGAGATGCCGAATCACATGTGGGAGCTTGCGCCTCGTACGATGTGGAAATACAACTATGGGGGGGGTGGGACAAGGCATGTCATACGGGGCAAAGGCTGACTTGTCAGAGTATACAGTTCGCCGCGCCGGGCCGAGTGGGGACGGGAAGCTTATTTCACATGCAAGGTTAAGGAGACAACTGCCTGTCTAGGCGTTCTATGTCCCCAACAGCGCCGCTTGATTCGGTGTTGACCGAAGGCTGACCTACTGTGTAAGCTTCATAATTTGTTTGCGGGACTCAAGGCTTTGAATAGGGCATCTCTCGCACAAGGTCCATGATCTGTGTGTGAAGCCTGAAGCCTGAAGCCCTGCGCAAAAATGGTGGAAACGGTGTAACTAGCGCGGAAGCAACACGAAAGTTCTTGTGTGGACGGATAAAGCTTGCCATTGGCAAGGATTCACAAAGCCAATTTGGGGACCGAAACCGACTTCGGTATGGGAAACAGCACCAAGTTGGACACTTGCAACCAACCACGAAGGCTTTAGGACTAGTCTTGTTTCATATTACGAAATGAGATGTAACCTGAGAGTTAAAGCCCGCACGACTAACAACTCAACAACTTCTACTGTGGACTGTGACACTTTGCGAACTTGTACTTACTGTGTACATCTAGGTATTGCCGGAACATGTATGGACGTACAATGGCAGAGACGCGATCCTCACGAGTAACTTAGGGGTTTGATGAAGTTGGGGGGTTCAATGGTCAGGATTCAGGAGGCCATCTCCACCCCCTAATTTTGGCCGCATTCGGTTTGCGAATCCTTCGGGGCCTTCGTAGAGGCATGAAGAGTCACGGGTGATTTCGGCCCGGAACCTTGGTTGCAAAACGAGTGGGAGTGGTAATGCATATCAGTGTTTATATGATATGAGATGAATGTCTGTCTTGTCTCCCATGTCCGTTCTGTAACGGAATTAGTCCAGGCGCGTAAACACCTAAGCTTGCGGTATCCCACCACGACCGAGCCAACTCACTACCTAGCGAGTGAAAGAAACCTGATTCGTCAATGGGGTGCTCAGTGCCGTCCCGAGCCGGTCCGCCCCGACAGCCGACCCAGGCCGGTGAGCTCATCACAACTAACTCAACTGTGACCTCCAACAATCTCGATACTGTGACATCACCCAAGCTATATTGTTTATACGTCACTCAGTTAAATAAACGGTCGACAACTGGTCGGGGGGTGACAGACGTGTCCGTTTTTCAATCTGCTAGCGCTTTGACGAAACTGGAATGTTTCCTGACTCGAGTAATACCAGCATCACTCTCTTACACGGCTTCAGTAACTCCTCGGAAATCTGGATGATTGTTAGTCGAGATCTTCAGCGCTTAATAATAGCCTTAGAGCGACGCGTCACACAGCGTGGTAGACGTGATGAACCCTCCTATAACATCCCAGTGTTGCGTAGTGATGTTAGTAAGCACCATCATGACGAAACAAATGTGTCATTGTACTGTACAAACCTATAATAGCATATGGGTATGCTTAGAAATACCCGGATGGTTGATGACTCGAAGTCGATTTAGCACCCGGGTATATAAACCGAATTAAACACCAGAGCCAGAAAAATAATCATTTGAATTTCATCATCTCGAGTACTCGTCTCATTCTTGCAACTTCGGGCACTGATTGACCATGTCTTCCACCACCAACGATCCCGTCGCCGAGCACGGCTGGACCGCCGTCCCCTTGGACGCCGAAGCCATCTTCCAGGGCAAACCATACCTCCACGAACCGGGCCCTATTCTCGTCAAGGACATTCACTTCCCGTCCGACGACCCCGTCGTAGTCAAGGCCCAGCAATACGCCAGAGAACACCTCCCGGCCCAGACCTTCAACCACTCCATGCGCGTCTTCTACTGGGGTAACATCTCCCTTCTGCCCCAACCCCCATCTGACTTAGTACCTACCTTACCTACCAGGTAACAAAGCCATGCTGGGCACACTCACTAACCACGCCCCTTCCCAACAGCAACAGCAATCCTGCACCAGCAGTTCCCCTCCCACGCCGCCCACCTCTCCCCCTCCACGCTCGCCCTAACCAGCCTCCTCCACGACATCGGCACCGCCGCCGCCTTCCTCACCACCACCCACCTCTCCTTCGATTTCCACGGCGCCATCACCGCCCTCACCCTGCTCTCCGCTGCAACCCCGGCATCCCCAACAACAACAGAAGGAGTTCCCGCCGCCCCCCAAGCCCAAGCAGAAGCCGTCTGCGAAGCCATCATCCGGCACCAAGACCTCGGCACGCGCGGCACCATCACCTTCCTGGGCCAGCTGATCCAGCTGGCCACCGTGTACGACAACCTGGGCGCGCGCCCCTATCTGGTGCACGCCACCACGCGGGACGATGTGAATGCTGCTTTCCCCCGCGGGGGCTGGGGTGGGTGCTTTGCGGCGACGATTCGGAAGGAGGTCGGGGCGAAGCCGTGGGCGCATTCGACGCTGCTGGGGGGCGCGGATGGGGAGGTGTTTGCGAACGCGGTGGAGGGGAATTTGTTGATGGGTGCGTATCCGTGAGGCGGAAAGGGGTGAGTTGGGGTTTGGGAGAGAGTTGGGACTATGAAGGGTTGCCGGGGAGGTTGTATGCTACGATTAGTAGTAGTAGGAAGTTGGTCCTGGACTCCTGTCATCGCGAGGCTGTTATATCGATTCGTTGACTGGCTCTTTGTCCGTTGCAGCCTTTCGGTAGACCGTCTGCGTGTCTCCTCTATTATCCTCTATTTGTCAGGTCTTCAAGGACAACGGTTCTTTACCTAGTGAAAAGAACGAGCAAGGCGTCTAAACTCTACCTACAACTATGTTTTGGCAGTATTAGATTATGTGAGCACGCCCAAAAACGGACACAAGTTTCGTGTTGCGCCCATAGTTGTTCGCCGGGCTCTCGTTGTCTAACAGATGCAAACATTCTGTCGACCACTTGGCAATGTCTAAAGGCTCAAAAGCCTGCCTTGGCCAGTATAAAAATAGAAAAAATCTCACGCCGTTCCCCGTATCTGTGTGTCTGGGATGTGTACCCATAATTGGCCCTGGACTGGGTCATCCATCTCGCGATCGGCCCCTAAGCAGGACCACCAATTGGGCCGCCGTACGAATGGGACCTCAGGCTGCCAGAGGGGAAGCTTGATTGTCCCGCTCGACTGGTTCGATCAGTGGGCTGTGCTAGAAAGATGCCGATCAGTGAGGTTGGAGCTCCGAATTTGGCAACAGCGTAGGCCAATGGGCTTGTGAAGGAGCATCGCCTCCTTACGAAAGATCGACAGCCCTGTGAGAGCCGAGAGCTGTTAGGCATAAATCTGACAGGACTCGCCGCGAGAAGTAAAAGCCACCTTGAAGACAAAAAGTAATGCCGTTGTGTATACTCAGGAGACGACACTTCGCTCTCCTCCCTTGGATTCCAAACGTCCTCGTCGGCGGCCATTTTAGTGCTCAAGAAATGAAGCCTTTGTCATGATTATGTGTCTAGGGAAACTGTGCTTTCCCGTTGAGCCACACCATGTATTCCTCTCTTCAGCAGCAAGACCGGGCCTCGAGCCCAGTGGTTATCGCAGAGCGATATCCCCTCAAGAAGGCTGAAAGCTGGACCGGATCCGAGCAACTGTCGAACCTGGAGCTATACACACAGGCGGGGGAAACAGCATCACGCGAGGCAAATCCGCCGCGCCGGACCGGTCCCCCAGACTACAAACCGTTACCACTCCGGTGGCCATTTTTGGTGACGATGATAACTGTTATGCTGGGACTCATTGCTGCCCTGGAGACGGCGTGCCGGCTTCTGCCCGCAGAGGTTGATCGCGGCGTGGTCCCGGGGTCGGGATCAGAAACGAGCACCACCGGCATCGCGCCGTCGCCAGAGCCCTCGGTGACGACAATGATGCCGAACAAGAGGCGTCAGTTCCAGAACGACTCGAGTGCTTCCAACATCACTCCCACGCCGGCCGCAACCATGACAACACAGCCCGGCGACGACTCGAGCTCGGAGGCAAAGCCCACTGGCACACAGACAACCACGCGGGTCCGAATCGGCGACGCGCCCCAGTTCGGCCAGCCGGGGTACCACACCGAGACAATCACACTCTCCACCGAGCCCGCTAGCACGAGCCAGCCAGTCCTGTACCAGCCCCTACCCGAACAGCACGGCCACGAAGGCCCCGTCACAGTCACATCCACAATCCCGACCGAAGTCGTGACCACAATCACCACACAGACAGCCCTCCCGGGCGTGGTGACGACCATCACCAAACAGGGCACATCCGAGGTGCGGACACTCGCCGGCCCCGTCCGCGAGTACACCGTAACGCGCACGCTGCACGGCGGCATCGTCGGCGGCGAGCCCTCCTACACGACCGCCGACGTCGTGACGCTGACCGACGCCGACGGGGCACCCACAGCCACCACCACGAACACACCGCCGGCGGTATCCACGCCGGTAGTGCTCACGCTGACCGGGGCGGATGGGAAACCGACAGCAACAGTGACGACGAGCATGTTGGTCCCCGTGCGGACACGAGTCCTGACCGACGCGGCCGGCGCGGCGACGGCGACCGTGACCGAGTACCCGATGCCCGCGACGCAGTCCCCGGGTCCGCCGACGGCTGTCAGGGTGTACTATATCTCCGAGGGGGAGTATTTTGTGGGGTTCTTTCTGCCGACGCTGCTTGCTGTGGTGCTGACGATCCCCGTCCGCATGGTCGACTTGGCGGCGAAGCAGCTGCAGCCGTGGCACGCGCTGACGCATCATCGCGGGGTGTCGGCGAGGGACTCGTTGTGTCTGAGGACGGGCGGGATGCACGGTATTGTGTCGAGTGTCCGGTCGTTGGCGGGCGGGCAGGCGCTGGTGTTCTTGACGACGTTGCTGCTGCTGGCCGCGGTGATGCTCGTGCCGCTGTCGGCGGAGGCGGTGTCTCTGAAGCTCCATGGCAGTTGTTCGAAGTTGGACTTCAGGGGCTGTGCGATGACATTGGGTGTGTTTCTTGGTCCGGCAAGAGCGACGATTGGTCTGCTGGGGTTTATGGTCGTGCTATCACTGGTCATTTTGTTCGTCCTTCGCCGGTGGAGGACTGGCGTGGCGGCGAACCCGTGGTCTATTGCGGCTGTTGCCTCCCTGTCGACGAACCCCGAGCTAAGAGCAGTTTTCTCATCACTTTCGACCGGTCGAGGGGAGAAAATCGACCATCAGCAACTTGTGGCCGCGTTAGAGGGCAAGAGATTTGAGCTAGGCTCCTTCTTCAACCGCTACGGCGTCCCTGACTACGGCGTCGTGGTCCACGATGCGGATGCGGCCCTGTGGAAGGTCGACTCGGAGTCAACCCTCAGCTTAAAACCATCGCAAGAGAGTGACGTTGCCGAAACTCGTCGCAAAACCGAGCATCATCTTCCGTTTCTGATGTTGTCGTACACAGCAAGAGCGGTGTGCTTAGTGACCATAACTAGCATCATGGTGTTGATCTTGTACTACAACAACACGGGCGGCGATACGGCGTTTGAGAGGTTCATGAGCACGCAGAATTTCGGGGTGCGTGCCCTGTTCACGCTAGTCGGCGTCGGTGCCAGCTTTTTCTGGAGTTGTTTCTTCACCAGTAAGCCTTGTTATCCCGCCTCAATCTAGAATCCGCAAAGCCTGACCCGCTCCATCTAGGCCTAGCGGTCCTCAGTCCGTACCAGATGCTCTCACAGTCCCCTCAGCCCCCACAGCGCACCATCACGGTGTCTCCGCCGCTGAACGCCTTTTCTGGCATCGTGGGTGCCGTCCGGCAGCGGCACGGCTTCCTCATCCTAGTCGCCTTCACGGCCATCCTGGCCGAGTTCATGCCGATCGTGCTCAGCAACGTGCCGTTCCGGGTGACGCAGACGTGGATTACATCGCGTGTTTGTACGTGGATGGCAGTGGGCATCCTCAGCCTCATGTGGCTGGTCGTTGTCGGCACCTTTTTCGTCAGTTGGCCGCACATGCCTGTTGATCCCAGCACCATTGCCGGCGCCATGTACTACGTTTGTGACTCGTGGATGTTGGGGGGTATGGAGGGTTTGAGCAAGCTTGATAGTGAGGAGCGTGACAAGCAAATCGCCGAGCTGGGGTTGAGGTTCCGGTTTGGCGACATTGTCGGTTTGTCGGGGCGGAAGCGAATCGGGGTCGATGGTCAGGATGATTTCACGGACGGGGAGCGCTACCATGCATAGCGAGGTACATAGTACACAGACTTAGAGGATAGAAAATAAATCCTGGCTGCCTTGCCCGATCGGGCCGCCCAATATGATTCTATGAACTTGGAGGGAGGGTGGTTTGATGGGTGGGAAGGAGGACAGGCCGGGCAAGTTGGAAATGAAACCTGTTGGAGAGCTATGGCCCTATGGGAGGGCGGCGAGCTGGAGCGGGTGGCCAGAGGATTACCATGTTGGCGGGGCCTGAATAGTGGCATGTTCGAGAGCCCCACTACCTGGCAGATATACAAGTTTTGAATTCTCCAATCTCACCGACCATCCCACCGTCTCCATAGCGCAATGGTCACGGTGTGGGTGGTCGAGGCCCCGGGGCCACAACTCCTGGTCTCTCTCACCGAGAGGTCACCAGTTCGAGCCGCCCCGGAGGCTTGCGAAGAACATGGAAGGGTTCAACACAATCCCCTTCCTCGCAGCCCGAAGTAAACCTCCCGAGGTTTCGTAACCTGCCACCCCCCTCGAAAAGGGGGCTGGCGGGTGAGCTTTTGCCTTTCCTGTTAACCGACCCCTGTAAGGTTGCGCTATAAGGCCGTTGTGCCCATCCTTCACGACTGGGAATCGAACTTACGAAGACATTAAAGTTAACGGCGAGTTAACATGGATATTGGGCATCTCTCGGGTCTCGAAAGCATAGGAATTATCAGTATAACGGAACGACTAGAACTATATATAGGCAGCACGTAGAGCACACGTAATAGATAAAATGGCTCATGATAAAAGGGGCTACAACACGTGTTATACGGTTTAGTTCGCATTCTTTTTATTCCCACGGTACCCATGACTGACGACGAGTCATTACAAACTATCTGACAGCCGTACCAGATGTGTACTATATAAGAAGAGCCCCGTGACCCATTCATTCCCTGAACTCCTCCCCCATTGATGCATACCCTACGCCCTATAGTCAAGTATGAAAATGCATGGAAATGTACCGAGAATCAAACCCCAACAAACCCAGGACGTAGCTCAGAATGCCACATCCAAACCCCAAACCCAATATACACCAACATTTTACTCCAAAACAATCACCTCAACCTACTCCAGAACCATCACCAGAGATGATAAAAACCACCGCCAAACACTCAATCATCATCCTCCCACCCACCCCCTGCCACACCACCACCACCACCACCACCACCACCACCACCACCACCACCCCAAAAACCCATGCCCACCTCATCCATCTCCATCCCCATCCCCATCCCCACATCCCCATCATCATCCCCCTCCATCTCCACCTCCACCCTCGTCCCCAACGCCTCCCGCCCCTGCCTAATCATGCTCAACAGCCGCGCATTGAACGCGTCCACCTTCGCATCGGCATCCCGCTCCGCCGCCAGCTTCCGCTGGGCCAGGTGGCGCGCCTCGGCGTCCAGGCGCGGGCTGGTGGTCGTCTGCGGGTGCTGGTGGCTTTGCTGCTGGTGGCTCTGTTGTGACAGCTGGGATTGCTGCTGGTGCTGCGGTTGCTGCCTGGGCAGGATGCTCTGGCGGCGAGCCGCCGGTTTGGGAGCGGTCGCTGCCGGGTGGGGGGATGCGGAGATGGAGGAGCGGTTGCGGCGGTGGCCTGTGCCGCCGAGCTTGGAGGGGGAGACGGGGCGGAGGTTGTGGTTTGTGGTGGCGAAGATGTTGGTGCTACTGCTGCCGAGGCTTTGGCGCGTAGTGTGGCGGCTGGCGGGTCGGCTGGCGGGGCGGGACGCGGTGGTTCTGGGTGTCGAGGTGGAGAATGGTGCGCTGGGAACGGCGAAGGGGTTGTGGTTGTGGCTCTGCTGGGCGGGAGATTGGGTTGGGACGGCGACGGGGATGCGGCTTGGGGTTGAGCCATTGAGGGGGGAGGACCGAGGGGAGGCGAAGCTCGCTGGTTCGCGGGCCGCCAGGTTGGGCGAACCGGTCTGGGAAATACGGAGCGACGGGCGGGTAGCTATCCGCGACAGAGTCGGCGTGCCGCCTGTAAACCTCTGTGAGGGGGCGGCGGTGCGGCGTTGGGCGTTGGCAGATGTCTGAAAGCTGTAGCTTGGTCGGGGCCGTGCCAAACCGCTGGTCCTGGCAGCAGCAGCCTTGACTTCGGCGGCAAATCGTTTCGGCGGTTGGTTGTTCGGCTCGTCGACTACCACCCAATTCCTGAGTTCGTCATTGTTCGCGCTGACCTGACGCCGTTTCGCGGCGGGCTGAGGTGTGGAGTCGGGTGTGGTGAATTCAACGTATGCGGGTGTGCTGAGTTCATGATAAACGGGCGAGGAGGGCGTTTGCGCTGGCTGGGGGAAGTACGACGGCGTGGCTTGTGTCATGGGAGTATCCTCAGGGGGTTGTATGGGTGTGTCCGGTTCTGGACCCCATGGCTGCCCGGTCGTCTCCGTCACGGTTGCCCCGTTCACGTTATACCCTTGGCCGCCGCCCGCCTGGAACCCCCTGAAAGCGCCCTTCGTGCAGAACTCCCAAACCTTGCCAACCATGTCGCCTATAGTTTGGAAGCTGAATAAGCTCCATGTTGCCGCGCTCGGCGCATTCGATGTGCGGTCGAAGGGTATTTGCGTTGAAGGAGACTGGGCCCCGGGTATTGTCTTCGGCCCCAATGCTCTTCTGTAGTCGACGTCGGAGTAAACGCTGTCGTCTAATACGCCACCCACTGCACCAACCGCTGGCCCCGCCGGGATATTGCTGATCTCTCCGGCCAGCGTGTACCTAGACTCCCGGCTTTTTTCGTCCTCCCGGCCGTCAAAGGCGCCCTCCATGTTCATGTGCCAATCCAGCGGCGTCGACTCCCTTGTCCTCGCTCGTTTCCGCTTTGCTGTCCCGGTATGTGGGGCAGTTGACATGGAGATGTCGGAAAGCAGACTTCCGGTCGATTTTGCGAGATTGTAGCTCGATGCTGTAGGGGATGGAGGTGGGCGGAAGATACCCGCGTGTAGCGGCTGGCCGGGGCTTGTCGATGTATCGAGGTTGAATCCCCCGGGGGGGTGGAATTGCGGCGGGAACGACATGGCGATGGAACTGAGCCTGATGTGATGGATATCCCTCTTACAAGCCTAATGCAATTCCAACGGCCAATGCGTGCAACCCAAGTGTAGCCAGCAGGGCTGTATGCACGTCAGAGCGGGACTGCGTGGCCGACTCGGACGGAGCTCTCCTGCGTTCTTGTAGCTGCTGCCGCTATAGCAAACTTGGAATATTCTTCGCGTGCCAGGCGGCGGTTCTCTGGTAGATTCGTTCCTCCTGTCGCGATTTGGCACCTGGGGGGTCCGGTTCGATCCGGGAGAGGCGCGTGATGGCGGCGGGCGGGGTGTTGGACAAGGTGTCGAGGGACAGCAACAGAGCTGCTCGGGGCAACCAACCAGAGCGGGGCCAGCGTCGGCTTCGACCGGTGCAGGTGCAGCTTCGCCTTCAAATCCCCAGCCGCCCGCCTCGTCCCGTTGATGGTGGTGCCCGGCAAGCACTCAACCTCGCAGCTTATTTTCCACCTTCGCAGGGTTCTCGAGTTCTTGTGCAAAGTCGGAGTCCGATGGAGTCGGTCTGCGCTTTCATCGGCTGGGCGATCGGGTTCCAGGGGTTCTGGGCCTGACAGCTTTGTAGGCAAAATTCCGATGTTCTTGAATTTTGAGCGCGCGAATCAGTTGCGATCTTCTCCCCTCGTTCATGCAGACAGCAAAGACGCGAAGAGAGCAAGTCGCGGTCAGTGGCTCCGCTCACGAAGTGGATGCTTGTCAACTTGGAGTGTGGAGTCCCGCCAAGCTTTAGTTAGGGTCGGATCCCGTCTGTCAAAGGGATCTGCTTTTGGCAAACGGTCTGGGCTTTGCAGGACCGTGACTGACCCGGTTCACCACCGCCGTCAATTAACTATGTAAGAATACTGTGCATGGTAATTTCCACCTCGTTGCCGTAGCAAAGGTAGCAATGGGATGGATGTTATGATGCGACGGGAAGCCAACCAGAGCTCGAGCTTTATTTCTAGTTATGTGGTATCAGTGACAACAGGAACCCCTTGGTGGGGGTGCTCTCCATTTTCGCAACCATTCAACAACTCACCAGTCCAGAACGCCTCCATCCATCCAAGATGCAACCTGAGTTCGATTCCTCGTGCCCTATGGGTATTGCAAACATGTCTTTCGCTTGAAAACCTTCTAAAAACCTTGCGGTACCCCGTGTAGTCTCAAAATGCAATGCAAATGCCAAATTCCAGGTGAACATCCCTCTACGGATGCCCATGCCCTTGCCCTTCCCCCGTCGCGAGTCTTAAAGCGATACTAAAATCGACTCAGAAGGTGGCGCCATTACTCTTTGCTGTAGTACGCATCCTGCTTTGCCTTATGCGCGGGAGCGAGGCCACCATCAACCCCACTTTCGCCATGGACATGAGCCTGCCCCGCCCAGAAGTCTTCCCGCTCTTTCATGATCTCCTCCGCCCAGACCATCACCTCCTCCAGCACGATCTTTGTCTTGACGTAGGTGAACTCGCCCAGGTCCAGCCTCCCCCTGCCGCGCTTCTCGTACTCGACCATCTGCAGGAGGAGCTCCATCTTGTCGATGTCGTGGACGTAGAGGCTGTTGAGTGTCTTGGAGTCCTCGTACTCCTGCCAGATAGCGCGGATGTCTGATCCGACGGTCCCGCCGTCGACCTTGCCGAGCAGCCTCTGCGTGATGTAATCCATGGTCGTCGCCTCGCGACGGCTCTTCTCGGGCTTCGCAACGTTGTCGACGGGGGTGATGTCGCCGACGATCGACTCGGCCATGTCGTGGATCAGGCACATCTTCATGCACTTGGGAAGGTCGAGCTTGGCGGCAAGGGCCGGCGGCGCCAGCATGCTCATCATCGACATCCGGTACATGTGGTCGGAGATGGACTCGCCCCTTGCACGCGGCGCTTGTTAGCAGGAGCGAGGCAGAGCAGGCGGGAGCAGAGCACAGCTCGGGCACCTACCGGTCAATCCCGAATCTCCGCCACCCCTCCCGCTTCGTGGTCTTGAGGCGCTCGAGGAGGTGGAAGTACTCGACCGGCGAGCTCGTCCCCTCGACGGGCTTGCCCGTAGGGATGGCCTCCAGCACCTTTTCCACTGTCCATGGCTCGGTAATCGTCGGGTTCGGGTTGGGCACGATGCCAACATCCACCGGGGCTTCGCCGTTCTCGGTTGGCTGGGCGCTCGGCGACATGGTTGCTGGCCTGTGGTGACGGTGAGAGGCTCAGGCGAGGAAATGCTTCCAATATACGTCGGCGGTAGTGGTAAGGCCTGGGTGGTCTTGTTTTACGGGAGAGGAAAGCGCGAAGCAAACAACAGCCACAGAATTGCCCGCCTTAGGTCAGGTCAGGTACCTACCTACCTTAGGCCTCCTCCCTCCATCGAAAAAGCCCAACACAATGAAATCGAAAACTGACCTCCGTGCCCCACTCCACCTGCCCAATGGGGCCTGGCCCGCAGTGCTGAAGTTCGGTACTCGCTTTGAGTGTCGCAACACAACACACCACAGGGAACACTGTCGTCCATCATGCAATTGCCCGCTATGCACATGTACATACATATGTACCAATCTGAATTACGGTCATGGGCATCCCTGTGCCCCGACGTTACAAAAATGAGGCCGGAACGTGCGCCTAGTAGTCCCGCACCTGGAAATGTACGCCCTTGTCCTCCTTTCCGTCGACCAACATCTCAAACCTGACCACCTTCCCATGCATTTTGGCCGCCAACTCTAGCCGCGCGCCCCTGTTCAAGATCTCATTCTTCTCGCAGATGATATGGTATTGCTTGACCACCACCTTGATCGATGTTAGGGCCGCTAGCGATCCTGTCTTCAGTGGGGTAGAGATGTAGTAGAGGGCGACGGCGCGGCGGCCCTTGTCTGTGCAGTCGAAGGCCTTGAGGGGCAAATTGACGATGACGGGCAGCTCACCACCCTAGATGGGGCGAAGGTATGATTCAGTCAGCGGTCGGCCTCAGCAGCCGGCCCACGGTCGCAAAAACCATCACGTGGCACAATGGAGAATGAGGAACGCACCTTGGAGAGAAACCAGCGGACTTTACCCTCGGGGCTCGTACCATCCCGGAAGCCGTAGCTGTGAGGCGAACCTACCCTGCCTCGCCTGTAAATTCGATGTGGGGGCCGAGAGGCGCGAGACGGAGCCTCATCTCGGATTGGAGGAACGTGTTGCATCCGAAACCGCCAACAAGAAGAATCATCTGTGTCGACGGAGTGAGGAATTAGCACCTGTCAAGCACGCGTCACGGGTAGATGAAGTTGCGGGAACTGGGACGTACAACAGGCTTCAGACCAGTCTTTTCCTCGACTGCGCTCACTTGCTTCTTAGCGAGTTCTATGATGCCGTTGGTGATCTTCCGAAGCTCCGTAAACGATATCATTGCTAGGATGTGATTGTGAGGTCAGCAGAATGCCACCGTAAAGGCAGAGGGCCAATCTAACCCATCAAGCTCCACATTTAGACGGGTTCCGTCGGAGAGGACAACGTTGACGGGGTGAGATATGCTAATCAATTCAGCGGCAGTCATGCGTTGAGTTGTCTCCCACAGCTTCTTGGCCTCAGCTTCGATCCTGTCCCCATCATTCACCTTATATACATTACGGCATCCGCGGCGTGTTCGGCTCCCCTTCCCACAAAGGTGTACAGGGCGCGGCGCATGAACATGTACCCGAAAAGTCGGCCTTCTTCAGCGACACATTCTCGAACCTTGAGGGTTGGCGTGAGAGCGTTTATGTCGTAGGAGATCAAGTTCTATTCGTAGTTAGACCCCTGAACGAGAAGGTGTCAACGGTGGGGAGGCCAGGCTTACCACGGAGCCTCCGCCGAGGTCAGCAATGACGATAGTTTGGCCTTTCTGTCACAAGTGTCAAGAAGCGCGTTAGGTCCGCCCATGCCAGTACCGTGTGACGGTCAAAGGGAGACGACAAACCTTCAGTGAGATACCCAGGCCAGGAACGATCGCCAGCACCGCCGCTTCGGGCTCGTCGATAAACTTCCAAGGGGCCAACTTCCCGTCCACAAAAGTCATTCTGGACTTCTCGATAGCTCTCTTCATTCAGCTGGTCGTTTTGTCGAGCCATAACGCCGGGCTGCCAAACATACTCATCGCTTTCAGAACGCCGGAAACGGCGATGCCCCGTTCCCATTTCGCCCGTCCCCCACTGTGTAGGAACAAGACGTCCCCTTTGTGCCCGGTATTCCCTGGAGTTCCCCAGACACTTTGGGCTGCGTCCAGAGAAAGAGGTCTTCCGCAGCTCTCCTCCCTTATCTCACCGCACTATCCACCTTGCCACATCTCTGATCACCGCTCTTTTACTGCGAACCGAACTCGTTCCCCCTTTTATTCATTGTCTTACGGGTGGTTACTCCGATCTCTGCAATAAGTTCCAGTCATCAGACACCCAACCCAGCCGGCGACAATGGCCCGAAACAAGCGTGCAAGGCGTCCAAAGCCCAACACACCGACACCGGACGACCCAGCTGCACCAGTGGCCCCGGATCAAACGGCATCTCCCAGCCAGAAACCCAGCTATATGGACCCCCACTATTCTCTGACCAACAGACACTGTCCTTCCATGTGTTGCCGGAAGGACGATGGCTAGGCGGCTCACTACGCAGCGTTGGAGAATTACGTGAACGGACCCAGCGCGGCTCTAATGAAAATGGGTGGTTGGAGGTCGTTGCCCATGGATGTGGAATTTCAGGCGCAAGCTTTACGAAAACTGGGCTTGATACGATGGGAGGACTTGGCGCCTGAGACGAGGGAGCGACTTAGCAGCTGGTCCCCCGTCGCAAGAAAACTGTGGGAGTCGGATTTCCTCGCTCATAACGAGGCCATGATCCGGGCTTGGATCTGGCATTACCTCGACGACAACCTGTTTTCCTTTGGGGGTGGCACCCAGGGGCAGTCGCTCGTTGCGCTCAGTTCCCCCGTCTGGGAGCATTTCCGGGCATTGCGCCAGGAGTTTAATAGTGAGGCGCCCCAGCACCTGACATCTTTTTCATGTGGCAAACCGTGCTAACCTCTTACCTAGCCTTGCGTCACCACCCCAAGGGCTACGACTGCACCCTGTATCGCATTCAGTTCCACACCTGGAGCCGCATTGCCGAGCATCTCCTTCGCAGAGGGCTCAGTCAAGAGGACTCGGTTAACGCGGCGGATTTGGTGCCCCATTACAAGAAACATCTCCGTCTCATCGTCCAGGATGGGGAGAAGAAGATTCCTGACGACATTCACGATGGGGACTTCGGGTACGACGGCGACTTTCTCGACCCCCCTGGAGGCGCGCCAAACCGCTCAATCAGGGAGCTCCTCAAAACCGCCCGGAACTTACAGTATTATCTTCACAGACTAGACCCAGGAAGCTACGCGATCAGGTTCACCCCGATTGACAGCGACAAGATTTCCGGCTTTTCCTTCGACAAGGACTGGATGGAGCGAAACAACCCATTGAGATCCCTTCCCACCCGCCGGGAAGTGAGGAACCGCAGTTGGTTGCGCTCGTCAGTGATCCCATGCTCGTCATCAGCGGTCTTAATGGCTTGGGCTACGAAAGAAACTTTACTCACCACACCTCTATGAAAGTTGTCGTCCCTTGGACCTTTGGCGGCGAGGAGGCGGCGCCGTTTGTCTACCCCGAGTATGGGAAAGACTGGGAGGATACTTGGGCTGAGCGGGTTGCTGAGCGGAAGGCAAAGAGGGCGAAAGCGATGGATGTTGCGGCGGAGGCGGAGGGAGCAGCAGCAGGCTCAGCAGACACAGCAGACCCAGTAGACTCAGCGAATCCTGAAGACAGCAACGGGACGTCCCAGACCGCCCGGGCCGACAATACCAATGAGAAACAATCGGAGCATCAGGCCGTTCAATCGGAGGACCAGGCTGGTCAGTTGGAGGATTAGGACGCCTGGAGGTTTGTTGACGCTCTTTTCCGTCATTCCTTAAGCATTGGTAGTCAACACGCACACTGTGAATTTTTTGCCTTCTCGTTCCATTCGCAAAACCCAAACCAGTCACCGGTGATCGAAATGCTACCTGCGACACTGCCATGCTCCGCCCATCGCCGGGCTAACTGCTGCCTCGCTCTCATCTCGACCCCGACAGCCACGGCATCCCGGGTTTCGAGGTGACAAAGTTGACAACTGGTTTCCGTTTCTGTTTCCCGTTTTCGTTGCCCCCATTCTTGGTCAACCAAGCCGAAAAGCTGACTGGTATTATGAAAGATAGGGCGTTTCCGGGATCCTACTCGATACTCACTGCTCCTGGGGTTTGTTTGCCGACCCCACCTCTACCCGCTTCCGGTTTTGAAGGGGCGATCTCAATCGGGCATATTGGGTTTCCCAGTCGGGCAGGGCGCTAGCCAGGTAGGCTGTGTGTTGAAGACAACTCAGAATTCGGATGAAGCAACTACCCGGCGTATGGCATGACTGGGCCGGGTGCGCCGCCTCGTTCTGTACGAAGCCGGTGGCCAAAAGTTGTCTCATTCGTCAGCCAATCATATGTAGCCGTTTAGGAGTCAATCCGTTTGATTCCAATCACCGCAATCTCTGCTCAAACAATTCCTGGCTGAGTTCGAACATTCTAATGCCAGTGGCCGGCCTGGGGCTTGCACTGCGCGCGGCTTACCAACCCTGTCACTCATGTCAAGTGATAATGGAGATGTCAAATTTAGGAAAGTGGAAACCGCGGCAGCCTACTTCATGCCCATCCTCGTGGCCTATTGCCATCATGACGGCAATCTGCAGAACCTCGTATTCGCCTTAGATTGTTGTTGTTAGAAGCGTCATCACCGCCTGTAGAAGACGGGAAGCCAGCCGGTGACTCATGCTTCTTTCTGGGGGAAGGTCACGCGCGGATTTTGCGTGCATGTGTATCACCGTGTGGACAGAGTGCATGACTGGCTCCGAATAGATGCAGAGCGCTGTGCAGGTGTGGACGGGAGATGGCAGGTGTGGGACAGTAACGTTGCCACTGAGGCAGAAGTTAGGACATGTCATATTCCAAATGCGGCTGCCAACACAGAAAAGCCCATCACAAAGTCCACCATCTTCTTCATGATTCTCCCAGAGAGCGGTGGCTTGCATGACGTGCGGGTGGGCTCAGGTGGCCACTGGCCAGAACGAGACAGCCTCACACACTCCTCCCCTGCAGACAGCCACGGAAACCGGAATGGTTTGATTAAGGAGAGATAATCAGGCGGTGTCTAGACCCCCACAGACCGGAAGGTCGTAGATTCACATGCATGACAACAGACATGTCACCACCCGGCGCCCACAGGATGCAAGGCAAGTCGTTGAGCCGGTGAGGCCGGTGACAGACCAGCGGGGTTCGGGACTTCGCGGCAAGCGAAGAGTGCCCAATCGAGAGCTCCTGTTGCCCACCGGCATTTTGGCATGAGAATACCAGTGACAGGTCTGTTTCGACTCCGTCTCGTCCCCCCCACAGCAACACTTTATGGGGCCCCGGGGCTGTCAAGAACCTGGCGTTTTCGAAACTAACAACTGGACGTCACACCAACAAAAACGGGCAATCTTTCCGAGAGCCAGACGCAGGGTCGGGCCGAGATTTGGACGGGCGGAGACCAGTTGAAGACGGCGTGGACTTGTCAGTGCCCAAGACTGGCATGATCAGAAGCAGCCAAGCAGGTACGCATTTACCGTGGACGTGTGTCGGTGTGTTATTCTGACGAGAGCACCACCATAGCCAAGGTTGAACCCAGTCCATCTTCTGGGCGGGAGTTCTTGCGCTTGGCCCGGGCGGATGCAAGCAATTCTCCTCATGACCAAAGCCTCAACCAGAGAGTCACCATCAGATCGGATCTCGACGTCTAAACAAGCCTGGGACTTCACCACGTACGCCCCCCTCACTGGTTATGCCCTGGGTCACCCAACGTCCCATCTAACCCTCCCAAGTCCTTCCCCAAGACCCTCACCGCACACTCCCTCCACTCCCCCACCACAAACCTCACCCTCTCCTCCCGCCCACCCACCCCCGCCCCCAACACCACATACGGCACCGCCTCGGCCTCCAACAACCGACAAAACAGCCCATGAAACCCCACCCACTCCTCAACATCCTCAGGCATCAGCCGCACCCCATCGTCGCGCAACCAGCCCGCCTCCGCCGCCGCCGGTCCTGCCTCGCACACCACCACCAGCGACCGCCGCATCCTGGCCCGCAGCCCCTGCCACGCCGCCATCCCCGTCAGCGCCCGCCAGGCCGCATCCCCCGCCTCCTCCTCCTCCTCCTCCTCCTCCTCCTCGCCGCCCCTCACGTACCGCGCCGCGTACGCGATCGGGTCCGCGCCGGACCGGTCCGATATGAACCACCCCGGCGGCCCGCTGCCTCGCCCCTCCGTGGCCGACGCCGCCGCCGCCTTTCCGTCCGTCCCGTCCGCCCCGTCCGTCACGTCCGTCACGTCCGTCACCGTCGGCCCCTGAAGCGCCTTCTCCTCGGCCGCCGCCTGCGCCTCCAGGATTAGTTGTTGCAGGGCGAGGCTGCGTGCGGGGATGCGCACGTCCTTGGCGCTGAAGTGGTGCGTTGTGAGCACGGTGCGGGCGACCTCGGTGATGATGGCTGGTGGGGGGAATGATGGGAGAGGGTGGCTGTTGTTGTTGTTGGTGTCGTTATTGTTGCTGTCATTGTTCCTGTCACTGCTATGGTGGAGGTGGGAGTGAAAGTAGTCGCGGAGGTTATTGACTAGCGTTGTCTTGCCTGTGGACTGCGCGCCGACGATGTAGATGTTGGGGGGTGGACTGGGAGTCATTGTGATGGGGGCGGTTTTGGTGTTGGGGTTGGTTCAATGTTGTGTGAAAGGTGGCGGTTGTTGTTTGATTTTAATGTTGGTGAGTTCTTCCATCAAGGTCTCGCTGTCGTGGGTTGAATAAGTGCTGAGTGGGATTAAGGTTTAACCTGTGTCACGGTCACCAAAGGGTTTCCTCTTCGAGTAAGTGAGGCCTACAACGGGCGGGGAAGCGGTACAGCATGGGACTGCATCTGGGTTGTTGTGTAACTCGGTCCTGCGGCCGGGCATGTATGCCTCCACGGACCACGGCCCACGACCCACGCCTTTCCTCAAGCACTTTCGATGTGCTACCGCATCTGCTTTGAAAAGCTTATACCGACTTCGCGGCGCTGACTTGAAACCCCGCACTGTTCAAGTCCCAACTTCTAACAACAAATCGACTTCCCCTGGCTCAACTCTGCCTTGAGTCCCTTGACAATGCCTCCCAACACGGCCAATGCCCCTCCAAAGAAGGCCAACCTCGCAAGCCGTCGGCTCACATTGCAAAGCCCCATCAGCCTCGACAACCGCGAATGGAAATATCAAGTTCCAAACCTCCCCCCGGCCCGGGAACTTGACCAGAGGAGACTCATCAAGACGGTCAGCTTAATCACGACAGGAGGAAGAAACGAGATTGTACTGTCATTTGAGAAGGCTGAAGATAACCGAGCCATTCGTGGGGACCCGCTCAACAAATTCTTGGTGGTTTCCATCGCCGAGTTCCGATCACCACCCCGATCACGGCAGTCACAAACCCAGGATGGGACAAAGACCGCCACCGCCTTGCAGCCCTTGACACCCAGAGAATGCGCCGATTACGCCACCAGACTCCTCAAGACCGGCATCACTCTACAGGGGGTTCATTACAACTTCTACGGCCACAGCAACAGCCAGCTCAAGTCCCGCACCTGCTTTCTGTATGCCGCTCCCAGAGATGTCATTTCCCACAGAGTCGAGTCGCTGGGCGACTTCTCAAAGATGAAGACGGTCGCAAAAAAGGCCAAGCGGATTGGTCTTCTCTTCTCTACAGCCAAGGCAGCCATGACCATCTCGCCAGACCGAGTCGAAGACATTCCAGACATTGAGACGGCCGATTACATCTTCACCGACGGTTGCGGCTTGATTGCTCCCCAACTCGCCCAAGAGCTAGCAAGGAGAGTGGGCATTGTCTTCAGAGATCGCCGTTACACCCCCTCTGTCCTCCAAATCCGGTACCGCGGTTACAAGGGGGTGGTTACCGTTGATCCGGCCATGGCAGCGAATAAGAAGTACTTGCTGCGGATGAGGAAGTCTATGAGGAAGTTTTCGGGGGGCGACGACCACTCGTTCTCGGTTGTTGAGCATTCAAAGGTAGGAAGCCTCAACTCGCCCCATGTCCTTCAATGTCCTTCGTCACGGCTAACACATCACTCAAGCCGTACACTTATGGCTACCTCAACGACGAGGTCATCGTTCTCCTTGACGCGCTCGGCGTGGACCGTGTCGTTATTAAGAAAAAGCAGGAGGAGCACTTCCGTTTTCTCGCCGACGCATCCCGAGACCCCAGGGCCGCTTTTCGTTTCCTCTCCTCCGTCAACATGCCGCAGCTGGCCGAGAAAGTGTTGATGGACTCGTTGGAATCTGTTCAGCCGAGGATTCAAGCTCTCGTCAACAAAGAGTATGACAAGATGCGCAATAAAAGGGACGAGCAGAAGTGCCGGATCTTGGTACCCAAGTCAAGGCTCCTGTTCGGTGTTTGTGATGCCTGGGGTGTCTTGAAGCAGGGCGAGTGCGCCGTCAAGATTACCATGGAAGGAGACGGGCAGCCGGCCGCTTTGAAGGGTTGTGACGTTCTGGTGACGAGAAATCCGTGCCTCCATCCAGGCGACATGCAGAAATTCAAGGTCGTGGAGAAACGGGAGCTGGCTCACTTAGTCGATTGCATCGTCTTCTCCACCCAGGGCCGTAGGCCAGCGGCAGATCTGATGTCAGGGGGTGACTTGGATGGTGATACTTGTAAGTACCCTTCACATTCCTACGCGCCCACCCGTGATGACTGACCCCGTGACAGTCTTCGTCTGTTGGGACAGCGACATCGTCCCGGCCACCCTGTCACAGCCAGCACAGTACCCTGGCGCCAAAGAACGCATGAGGTTCGAGCCTATCACGGATGACCACCGTCTCGAGTATTTTGCCCGGTATACCAACGCATCCCTAGGCCGTGTCAAGAACCTTTACCTCGACTGGGCGCGGGCGTGTGGGCCCATGGCGGAGCAGTGCCAGGAACTCAACAGACTCTTCTCCCAGTGCGTGGACGGTAACCGGATCAGGATACCCCAGAAGCTGGAGAAGGCCCCGGCCCCGCCCGACGATGCCCTGCCTTTTATTCTCGATGATGTCCATGACGCTGCCAAGCAGCTCGTCCAACAAGCTCTGAGATCAAACCGTGGAAGAGCCCTTGACGGACACGATTTCGATGCTGTCGAGCTTCTCTTGAGCCGCGAGGATATTGCCATCTCGGAATATGAACTTCTCCGTATGACCCTACGATGGTGTCGCAAGAATGGCGCGCGGTTGGAGGACCTACTTCACCTCTTTGACCTAAATGTCCTAACTAGCGAGGAGAGAGCGTGGATCTTGCAACAACTTCCGGCCTCACAGGATATCCCGGCATTAGTCCGGAATGCCGTCCGATCTTCCGGTCTACTCCCCGAGGCGGCTGCGGCCCGGTTCCAACTCAACCACCACGGCGTACAATGGAAACGCGTTTTCGATTCCTCGCAAGATCGACTAGCCAACTTTCTCGACACTGCCAGCAAGACGATGGGACTCTTCCACCGCAAGCTGCTGGTCCTGCGTGTCGATGAGCGGTTAACGCTAGCCATCTACGTCCCGCGGATCATCGAGCCGGCCCAAGACTCGCTCGTCAATGACACTGTACGGCTGTTTGCCTTCCCGCACACGCAAGGAACAGAGACGCAGAGCCGGATGTCCCTCCCCACCAAGATGACGTACCAGTTGTACTGCGATGAGGGTGCCTTCCAGCTCTTCGAAGGGCAGCGGGCAAATACCTGGATTTACATTGCCAGGGGCCGGTCCGACGACAGCTCGTATCGAAATACTGAGAACGTTAGTGACCGACGGAGACAGCGCCAGGAGACGATCGACAGTGGGAAGAACTTTGACTACCGCGTCAGTATTGCGCTCAACAAGTTCAGCAGTGGCCTCCAAAGACATGTTGGGAGGGTAAACCGGAACGGCCTCTCCGCCGCGGTTAGTTCGACCTCTCCCCTAACGAACGATCGAAGAGGTATCCTGGCTGACAAACCCGTCTAGGAGATCTATGTCATCAGCAACAGAGACGTCAAGTCGATGCGGACTCTTGATCTGTGGCTAGAACACATCGAGACGGAAACCAGGCTCCCCCTGTTCGACAAGGAAATTGAGGAATACACCATCCCCAACCTGGCAAACGTCGACTGGGATTCGGAACCCGCGTACATTGTTGATATCGCCCGGCGTCAGGATCTGACAGCCTTCAAGAGGCTGCGAACTCCCGAGCAATTCAGGGAAGTTTTCACTTGGCTCCTTGAGCGTTCTCAGTCTCTTCTGCTACGAAGCTTCGACTACCTGCTCGCCGCCTTGAGGGACGATGGCCTTGTTAATATGTTGCCGAGCACCCTGCTGCCGACAATGATTTCGTTTCTCAAGGCTGCCCCGTTTCTTGCCATCAGTTTCGGTCGGATGGAGCCAGTCGCGCCTGATAATGAGGACGTCGACCAGTTGCAGATGGGTGTCTGGTCGGTAGAGATCCTCCGCGGCTACATCCTCTCAGCAAACGAGGCGCAGGAGCTAGTTCTCGCTCCGCTGCGGTCATTTTTATCGCGAGTCCGCGGCATGACGTTTAACAGTTTCGCCAACCTTGTCGAGCTTGCCGCATTGACTGTGCGCCAACCAGAAATCGCCGAGGACATCCTCCTCGACTGCTTTGAGCGGGAGAGCGCCCGTCTGCTCCCAGGCCGGCCCGCTCTGGTTCGCCATTTCGTCCACAATACCATCGCAATTGCCCTAGACCACGTCGGGGAGGCATCCGAGCAAGCGAAGGAGAGACGGGACTTACTACAGCTGAAGCTCTTGCCCGAGGACCGTGACGGGTACCAGGTCGTCGAGATTATCTTCCGAATCGACTCGGCCGGCGGCACACCCGAGAACTCGGCGCATGTACACTTGACTGCGGCAACGTCGCCAGCCAACTCTATCCTCGCCAAGCCCTACTCGATCGATGCTCTGGTGATCCACTCTGAGCAGGGCCTCGCTCGCTTCCAATGCTTCCATCCGGTTCCTTCCTTCTATGAGCGATGCCCGTGGAAGTTGGAATATTGCGGGCCGTTTACTACGGCGAAGACCATGTTCGACGCGGTGCGCCGCTTTGCTGTGGACTTCGAGGACTGCTGCGAGGTAGCCAACCAGATCCTTTTGGGTGATGTTCCCGGGTCTCGCCTTGATCTAGATATAAACGCCAAACGGCTCCTGCTCCAGTACCCCGAAAAGGAAAACCTGAATGCTAGCCAGAACGATGCAGTCCAGGCCGCGTTGGACTCACCTGTTACCTGCCTCTGGGGCCCGCCTGGGACCGGGAAAACGGAGACGATTGTCGAGATTATCCGCGCTCTCCAGATTTGCTTCGACAAACCGAGAATTTTGGTGACAGCTCCAACACACAACGCCGTGGACAACGTCCTGCGACGGTACATCGGACTAGTAAGCGCTACAGTTATGTCCAGCAACCCGCATCTAGCCCCACTACGCGTCTCGACCGAGATTAGAAAGGTGGCCGAAGACCTGAGAAAGTACACGTGTGACGCTATGGCGGGCCAGGAGATATATGCCAACCGCGCGGCGCTGGACGAGGCAAAGAAGAGGGTCCGCGGTTGCAGCATCATCTTCACGACGTGCATTGGCGCGGGCCTCGGCCTCCTCCGCGCGGAGGCGTTCGATATCGTCATCGTCGACGAGGCGTCCCAGCAGACGGAACCGGCCTCGCTAGTCCCGCTGGTCAAGGGCTGCCAGAAAGCCATTCTAGTCGGCGACCACGTCCAACTCCGGCCGACGGTACAACAGCACTCCCTGGCCATGGACTACGACAAGTCCCTTTTCGAGCGACTCTACACGCAGAACCAGGAACAACCAACCGCTACCGGGACAGCAACCGACAACCCCACCCCACTCGCTTCCCCGCCCGCCCTCGCCCACCTGATGCTCGACACGCAATACCGCATGCACCCCTCCATCAGCGCCTTCCCCTCGGCCGAGTTCTACTCGCACCGACTGCGGACCGGCATCCCAGCCAGCGCGCGGCCGCTCTTCCGGTCGGCCTTTCCATGGCCCGCCCAAAACCCGACCCCAACCCCGAGCGCCAATCCATACCCCAGCGACGACACCGACCTAGCTCGAACCGTATTCATCGACTGCCCGGCGCGCGAAGTCCTCGGCGGCAAGTCCAAGACCAACGCGGGCCAGGCCGAGCTGTGCGTGCGCGTGTGCCGGCTCCTGCTGCAGCCGCGGCCCACGTCTGCCACGACCACCACCAAGTCCTCCACCCCAACCAAACCCCCTGCACCGCCGCCACCCCCCTCCACGAACTACACCCCCACCCCGCAAACAATAGCCCTCCTGACCCCCTACGCCAAACAAGCCGACCTCCTGCGGCGCCTGCTGTCGGGCCTACCGGGCGTCGAGGTGTCCAGCATCGACGGCTTCCAGGGGCGCGAGGCCGACGTGGTGGTGCTGGCGACGGTGCGGTGCAACGAGAGCGGGAAGATCGGGTTCCTCAAGGACGAGCGGCGGCTGAATGTGGCGCTGACGCGGGCGAGGGCGGGCGTGGTGGTGGTGGGGAGTCGGGGCACGTTGGCGGGGAGGACGGTTTCGGGTGGTGGTTGGGTGGGTGGTGGTGGTGCTGGTGGGAATGGGGGCAGAGAGGGGGAGGGGGAGGATGATGGGAAGGGGTTGTGGAGGAGGTTGTTGGGTGGGTTGGTGGGGGTGGGGGTGGAGGTGGTGGAGGGGATTGAGCTCTGATCTGTCTCTGGCCGTTTTTTGTGGAAGGCTGCACACCGAAGTGTCGGTAATGATTACTGTGTAAATTAAAATTGTGTAAACTCGAACCCGACTTCAAAAGCTCCCGAATCGGTCCGAGTGAAGTTCCGATGCTATCGGGTAGGCACTGTCCAGGTTCCTTAAGCCAGGCTGCCAGGATAATTTCCACTCAACGGCCACTAAATGTGGGTCGGCACATGGCTCCCCTGCAGCTGAGCAGCCTCATTCTCATTGCCGATGGGCTGCCCGCCTTGGCGCGTCGCCCCGCCAAAACCTCAACGACATGTCTTCACAGACCGAATCATGAGCGCCTGAACAAAACAGATAAACAGGCCACCCGCTGCCCCTGAAATGGCTACTTGCCATCTTTGCTCCGGAACCCGAAACCATACACCGCCATTATCATTATGACACCTCAACTCCCCCGATTCAAGCCCAAAACGGCCACTTTCCGACCATCTCGCATCGTGGCCCCAAAGATCCGCTCAGTCCTCCAGAAGCTGTTTCTTTTGTTCCTTGTTTGGACCATAATCGAGGCTCACATAAGCCACTACCGTGTTGCACGCACAGAGCGGGAAGCCATAGCCAATGGCGTCCTGACTCAGCCTACACGCGTTTACATTGCAAGCTTGCACTGGAACAACGAGAAGATGCTTCGGTCGGAGTGGAACAAGGGCGTGATCGAGCTGGTCAACACGTTTGGTCCTGACAATGTCTTTGTCAGTGTTTACGAGAGTGGCAGCTGGGATGATTCCAAGGGTGCTCTACGTGAGCTGGATCAGGAGCTGGAAAAGCTAGGTGTCGCCAGGAAGATCATCCTGGACGACGAGACCCATAAGGACCTGATTAACGGCCCCCAGGAGGAGGAGGGTTGGATTACCATTCCTGATGGTAAGAGGATGCCTAGGCGGATCCCTTACCTGTCTAGGTTACGGAATCTATCGCTGCAGCCGCTCCGGGAGCTACACATGAACGGGGCCATGTTCGATCACGTTCTATTCCTCGGCGACGTTGTCTTTTCGGTGTGTTTTCTTTCTCTGAAGCTTGGCTCAATAGCTTTCCTCCCGCTAACACAACCCAGGTCCCCGACGTTCTCAACCTCCTCAAAACCAACAACGGCGACTACGCCGCCGCCTGCTCCCTCGACTTCAGCAAACCCCCTCCTTCTACGACACCTTCGCCCTCCGCGACTCCCGCGGCCATGAGCACGCCTCCCAAACATGGCCCTACTTCCGCTCCTCCAAATCCCGCAAAGCCATGATGAACGCCGAACCCGTCCGCGTCTCCAGCTGCTGGAACGGCATCGGTATGTACCCTCCCCTCCCTTATGTACCCCCTCCCCCCCCTCCCCCCACAAACACAAACACTAACACCCCCGCCCCTCCCCCCTCACCGCAGTTGCCATGCCCGCCTCAACATTCACCGGCATCCTCGGCCTCCGCTTCCGCGGCATCCCGGACTCGCTGGCCGCCCACCACCTCGAGGCCTCCGAGTGCTGCCTGATCCACGCCGATAACCCGGGCTCGCGCACCCGCGGCGTGTTCGTCAACCCGGCCGTGCGCGTCGGCTATAACCGCGCGGCGTACGATGCGGTTCATAACGCTGTTGGTGGTGGTGGTGGTAACGGGGGTGGTGATGGTGGGAGTGGTGGGAGTTGGTTGTCGCTGACAGAGGTGTATTTGGGGTTGTGGCGGAGTCGGTTGGCGAGGTGGTTCACTTCGTCGTGGTTTGAGGAGAGGAGTGTCAGGGGGAGGATTGGGCGGTGGGCGAGGGGTGGGGAGGGCAGGGTGGAGAAGGGGGGGTTTTGTGTAATCGATGAGATGCAGATTGTGGTACAGAATGGTTGGAAGCATTTGTGATGGTTGTTTTTTTGGGGGTTTCTTCTTGGGTTCTTTTTGGTTTTGGATGTGGCTTTTGGATGGGATTTGGTTTGCATACCGTTTGGTTAGAGGCTTGAACACCTGACATAATGTTTAGTTTGAAATGGGATGTTTCGGCATTCCTTCTGAACAAGAGTAAATGCTGTGCTGCCCACTGGCAGTGTTGCTTTCCTCTCTGTTATAAGCTGAATGGCACGTCTAGAACGCGGTCCCCCGACACAAACCCTAGCATGGATCAAGAACATGTTTCAGCAATCCTTCCCGAATCAACAATACCAAATCAACTCGATAATTCACGGTCGTTTGTTATCACTCCACCACGGAGTTGATAACGACGAAGAACCATTAGCCTCTTAGTAAGGTACCTGCTGCTTGTATCTAAAGATGATAGTTGCCTAGTTTAAATAAAAAAGTGTGTAGCGGTAGGTTCCAGACAAAGTAAATAAAGGTCCAACGGAAAGTAACTGCTAACAAGGCTTTTTGTATCCATTCCTTTCAGGGGGAAAAATGACTAAAATAGATTAGACAAGTCCCCAACTTTACACTCTTCAAGACTGAAAATCACTTGACCTGTCCAAGCATCGCGGCAGTGACACAAGAATGGGTATTCAGAAAGATGATATTAGCCAAGTCAATAAGCATGCTATTTTGTGACAACTAAAGCGCCGCAGTTCGAGGTTTAATACTCGAAGCCAGACAGCAGTCACAGGACCGTAACTGATTGTTTAAACTCGGTGTTATTTTCGTGAACGATTTCTCGGGAAATTTTCAACGCGACTTAGACTTTGGATGAAACGATCGCTATTTAGCTCAGATTAGCTGTTTACTAGCGCGTATTTTCTGTCCGCCCATCCCTGATTCCTTCTACATCGAATACAAATCGAAAGGTGTTTCTACATCACCACTCGTGTTTGAACCGTTCTTAACTTCACTCAGTTCACATTTCAACAAAATGGAGTACAAATTCTCCATCCCCCTTAATGGTAAGCATTTACACGCTTGTTACCCCCTAGCACTTTCAACACCCCGTCCTGCCGAGCAGCAAAAGCGGAGCTAACCACCACCCTCGAGGGTTCACAGAGAATGACATCGCCAACCTGCCACCCCCAAAGGGCTCCGCCTCTGTTATGCGAATCGATTTGGCCAGCGGAAACTGCAGCGCTCTTTATGACGAGCCGCAGCCCCCGACAAAGGATCCAACTCTTCCTTCTAAAGTTTCTCTGACCAAAAACGAGAACTTTGTCGCCTTGGGAAACCCTCTCAAGTCGGTTATCATTTCTAGACCCTAACTTGGGTTCTATTTTGCAACTTCTTCATCAATTTTAATCGATCGCTGACATATTCTTCTTTTTCCCCATCCATAGGATGGCGAACGACACGACCACGCGCGCCGATGAGGCGGTCGCTTCGGCGACGAACAACTACGAGGCCGGCAATGCTGGCGGCGACTGCGAGGCCGCCAACACTACTGCCACCGCTGGCAACGCCGGCAAGAACAAGAAGAAGAAGAAGCCGCCGGTCGAGAAGGCGACTTCCTCTTCGACGGTCGGCGAGAGCGCCACCGCGGCCAAGTCGGAGGACGCGGTCAAGGGTCCCGCTCCGGTGACCCGCGAGATGTGGTATGGGTTTAATCTTTTCCCATCTTCCCACCATCTTACCCGCGTTTCCTTCCCGATTAAATGCTTTGCGCTTTTAGCAGCGCACTTTCCCAATCGTCCACCTCAGGCTCCTCCTGCCAGACAAACCAGCCCCTCCACAAACCAACGTGAACTAATGCCAATTGCAGGTCCCAAATGCGGGCGCTGCTCGAGAGCAACGGTGATATAGCCAACAACACGGCCAATCACGCCCTTTTCGAAAGGATGTTTGCCCGGTGCCCCGAGCACTTGGCGCCCGCCCCAAAGCCTGGTTCTCTTGGTCCCGTCTGCGGAAACCCGGTAAGTGGGCTTTGGCCCCCCCCATGCTCTCACCATTGCTTCGGGTTGAGTCGCAGAGACTGACGCTTTTATTTCAGGCCTGTGGCGTATTCGGCCACACCCTCTCTGTTTGCCCCATCCCCACGAGTGAGGATGGCGACATGGCTGGTTGTTTCTTTTGCAACGTGGTCGACCATGATGCAGACGATTGGTAAGTGCTTTGCTATCTTCATTTCACCACCTAAGCCAGGTCGAGGGTTGTAAAAGACTGACCCCGTTTTTCTTATTAGTGCGATGATGGAGTGGGTTTCGCCGGCCACGCTGGTCACCCACCTCATCACCAACCGCGCCGGTATGCCTCCCTGGGACACGCGGATCGACTGGGTGGCTCTCGCCATCGGCGAGTGGGACTTGGCGTGCTTCACAATGCTGCCCCTCACCCGAGAATTCGTCAAGAAGGAGTACATCCCCGGCAAGCGTTGGACCGAGGTTAAGGGCGTCTCTCCAATCACCGACCCCATCTTCGAGGATGCCAACCTTAGGTCGTTCAAGGCCCTCGCCAAGCCCAAGCCCGACGATCCCAAGCGTCGCGCCCCGCTCATGGAGGCGTCTCCATCTCTTTGCTACTGCAAGCACGGCTGCTATGACGGCCTCGAGCATACCGTCTTCAAGAACAAGATCATCCGCAAGTACATCGCCAAGGTAAAACCCGAGCACAAGGAGGACGCGGTGGTGGCCGACCGCGAGCGCGCCCTTGCTGCGACCCAGGCGCAAATGGCCAAGAAGGTGCCCAAGAAGGTGACCAAAGAACGCAAGGGCCGACGCGCCATGAGGAAGGAGGCCATGGCCGCCGCTGCCGCCGAGAAAGAGGTTGCCGGTCCCAGCGAGCCTAAGAAGGCCCCGGCTGAGAAGAAGGACCAAGTTGAGAAGGAACTGAACGCACCTTCCGAGGACGAGGCCGAGGCACCCCTGTCCCAGCGACTTATGGAACTTGCGGACACGGTCGGCGATGTCCTCGATGGCCTCCAGAAGACGATCAAGTCCTAGGCATTCCACGGGCAGCTCTACGCCGGACCGCGTCTCAAGAGCCGACTGTCAACTTAACGACGGGTGTGACACCACCCCTTGCTCATTTCAGTACGCCAGCTTCGCTTGATTGATTCAAATCCCGGGTCTTTGACTTTGGTGTTTCGAGGTGGCTTTTTCCTTCAGTCATTGTCGGATCCGGTAAGCAAGTCGGTTAAGAATTGGATTGGCTTTCGTACACGGCTTACGGTGTCACTAGTCGCATCATCTGGGGCATTTTCCGCGACAGAGACGGCAAGGCATCCTCAGAGTTAGGGCGTATTACGAATCACGGACCATGGGTTGTGAAGCGTGGAGCGTGGGTTATGAGAGGCTTGCTGCTTCTTTTTCTTCTTTCTCCTGTTGAATGCAAGGGATTACCCAATAGCACAGTAGGCCGGAATCATGATTGTGGTGCGTGGTTTGCTTTTCTTCTATTACCCTTTCGAGTCCTTCGTGCTTGTTGTGAAGAAGTTCCAATAAGTGTCCTCCATGATGAGTCAGGTGCTCTAAGCACAGAATCAAAACCGAGCCTGCAAGTTCTGACCCCCCGTGGCTTAGTTTGTGTGTGTGTGTGCTGTGCCTCCCGGACAGCAGAATCGATTGCTTTTGCTGACACAGACCATTGCGGTGTGACGAACATCCGCCCCCGTCCGTATGTTCAGATTAGGTACCCTGGCACCTTGGCTACCTACCTAAGTACATGTACCACACCCCTTCGGTGCTTATTAATGACCATTTCCAGCTTGAAGCCTTGAACAACCGTGGCTATGGATTCACAACCCCCCCACCATCGACAAAGTCCACACATAAAAGATGGCAGATAGCGATTGGTGCCCGGGCCGGCGAGGCTCACGTCATCTGCCCGCCCTCCGTTCGGTTCCATATCCTCTTCCGGCGGAGGCGCTCGGATAGCCGGAGGTGCTTGTACCTCCGGCTCCTCTCCAAATATCAATAGGTGGCTATCGGACCCGTTTGCCGCGGGAGCTAAAGCTGGTTCCGCGTCGCTTTCGGTGGATAAACGAGGAGCCAGGGGCGTGCTTCTCGCTAGACGGCCACCCATCCGCCCGGCTGGCAGGGGCGGATCGCAGCCGGACGAATCCGGGCTCGCCGAGACGAGGCCCAACATGCTAGCCGGTTCCGCAACGGGGGTGGTATCATCCCCCTGGACCATTATGTTCATAGTAGACTTCCTAGACAATGCACCTATCGCCCAAGAAGTTCTCGGTTAGTTCTTGGGCTCTGTTGTGGCAACCAGTCAGATACTATCTGAAGCAGGCGGGAGCGTTTGGGCGACCGACTTTCTTTCCACGCCCGTGTGCCGTAGAACGAGTCCCGGCGCGCCCATTTGCCTCGGATTCTGTTCAACTCATTCACGAGATCTTCCGAGGTGTATCTGTCCCCTTGTCGAGGCTGGAGCATTTTCTTTTCGATCACTTCCAGTATCTCGCCGATCACCTCCACGCAGTCATCGTGATTCTTGAGTGTCGTAAGCCGCTCGCTGACCTTGTCCTTAATCTTGGCAGATGTCCTATCGGTCCCTGACACCTCCCAGAAGGTATCCGTCTCGAAGCTGCTGTAGTAACCCTGCGACATGCGTTCGTCCGTGAAGACTTCCACCGCGCCGAAGCCGTCGAAAAGCCACACCATGTGCTCCAGCAACACACAGCCGAGGCTGAAGATGTCAGATCGCGGCGAGAGCAGACCTCCCTCTATGTCATACTCGGGGGCTGCGTATGTGGCTGTCCTCGATACGTTGGGGGGCTGCATGGACTTGCTGAACTTGCTGTGCAACCTGCCCAGGCCGAAGTCGGCCAGTACGAGCTCGAACCCGGGATAACTGCTGTCGCAGAAAAATAGGAAGTTGCCCGGCTTGATGTCGCCATGCCTCCCATACCGATTGGAATCCGTCCTTTGGGACAAGACGGTTTTGCGGTCGTTGTGTAGGCACTGGAGGGCCTTAGCCAGGTGGTAAAACTGGTCAATCATCCAGCCGGTTTGCACCTGGTTCCGCGGGGAATACACTCCATCTTGCTGTTTCCAGAACTCCTCCAGGTTTCCGTCGGCCCAGGGAAATAGGAGGTAGTACGTGGGGTGCTCCGAATTCGAGTTGTGGACCTCGAACGAGGCCAGAAGCTGGATGACATGCTTCTTCGTTTCCGTATCGTTCGGCCCGGGGACGCTGTTTGCGCGGTTCTCGGTAAAGATCAGGGAACGCACCTCGAGGTCGAACTCTATTCGCGCTGTCTCTCCATTTTCTTTGAGTCTCTTCAGTGCGAAGAAGCTGCCTTGGCCCTGCCGAGACTTGATTAGCTTAGCTCAGGACAACAACGACCACAACGTCGCCTTCGCGGGGAACGTACCCGAGAACCCTGAAAGTTCCGGTCACCGTCATGTATCTTGACCTTGAGGACATCGCCAAAGCCGCCGTGGCGCACATGCGGTCCTGACGACTTTGATACAGGTTCCATGGGGAGAGGGCCTCCCCCATGCATAACGTAATGTCGATGCAGGTTCTCCGGGCCTTCTCCCCACATGATGTAGGGCACCATGAGGGTTCGGGACCAATGCATAAAGCCTTTCCGCCACCGTGCTCCACGGGGACGCTCATGGTTAATAAAGGGGTGACCGTGGCCATGGAGTCGACAAATGAGCAGACCGACGTTATCGTAAAGGAGTGGGAGGCAGTCGTCACTCATCCCTTCCTCCATGTGTCTCTTGATTTCTTCTACTGTTTCAAGCCCCCCCGCGCCGCCCTGAACCCCGATCAGCGTAGCCAACAACTTCCGGCAAGGCCCGTGAGCTGTGGGGCTTGAATCTTGCCCGTAGTAAATGTCGCCGGCCACCTGGGCCCGCTCATCGGGGCTCATGTCTCGGTAGCATGCCAGCTGGTTGACGACTTGCGCGATCACCTCGGGGGTGAGAATCTCGTCGAAGGATGCGCGAGGAATGAAACAGGTCTCGTTTGCGGGGTCGAAGCTGACCTCGGCCTTATCCAATCGATCCCCGACGACGTTAATGATGTCGTCTATTGTATCCAGTTTGTCGATCTTGATTTCCTTGCGGCGGGCGTGGCCAGGACGGCTGCGGTAGGCTGCCTCGCCCCGATTCGTAATTCTTTCGACTCGTTTGCTATCATTTATCACGAAGTCGTCCACTGCCTGGAGTGGAGGCATGCTCTGCGATTGATCGGGAGTCATCACTGCGGCCATGATGGGTGGGACTCCAGGGGCCGGCAGCGGAGCTGAGGATTTGTTCTTGGGCAGTCAAACTCAAAATTAGAGAATTAGGAAGTGGTATGTCACGTAGCAGAATAGGATTAAGTAGGGGATGGGAGCCCGGTTGATATTTAAGTGAAAGAAAGACGTAGTTGCAAACACCGGCACCTAACGAACCCAGCCTGACCACCGTAATGTTAGCTTCAATTACATTTACCCCTTTTAAGTCCCTACTAGTTCCTGTGTTACTTGTATCCGCGGCGATTCCGCAGAGCCTTGTGATGCATACCGTCTGGACAGCCAATGACGCTGGCAGCGAGCCTCAGCCCTCTCCCTTCACTTGCCGCTGCAGTCCCAAAAGAGAATCTCGGTCTGTTGGTGGTTGCCGGAAATGGATTCAGGTAACTTCGAACCCAGCATCTCACCCCTCCAACTTTAAGTTGCATGGCAGGCAGACAGCAACTATAAAACGGGGCGTTTTCAGCCTTCAAGTCTCGATCAACCAATCCCATAGAACATGGAGTTGGATTCAAGTCGAATAGGTACATGCTTAGGGACCGAGGTACTTTGGCCTACGACCCTCCAACGCAAGTAAGACAACCTTACCCAAGTACCTTACCTACCAGGTATGTATGTACATGTATGTACCTTACTCGACCTACCCAGGTAGGTACCTAGGGAGGCACCCATCTATCCAAGTTAGGTGAAATATAACAACAACAATCTAATCTGGATTCTAAAGACATCTCCATAGTAATGTAAGTACCATTTTCATGACACCCTGTTCTCGGTGATTTGAAGCGCTGCCTCCCGCGGACCCGAACCATCTCGGAGTCTCGGTGCTCGTGCGCCCACCTGCAGCCACAGCAGCGGTGTGTGCGTGTGCCATTGCCCCGTGCATGTGTCCCACCCGCGCGCCAAAAACCCACTCAATACATAGGTACTTATGTCCAAGTAGACATTTGCCCCAAGGTGGGCACCCTTTCGTTTTGTGTGGCTGCCACCAGCACCCAATAACAACATTTTATTCGTACCACTTTGCATCGGCCGCAAGTGGCGCAATCAGGATGGTGGGGGATGGATGATAACTCGGTATGCAGGATCAGCTCGAATGGCGGGTCACCCCCTGCAGGCGCCGAGCTGCAGGTTGAAACGCAGCCGCCGCCGAGGGCAACGCGCAAGGCTCTGGTCCTCTAGCCGGGAAATCAAATGGGGTTCGAATGTTCGTACCGCAACGCGTGTATGGCCAAAAGCCGAAAGAGTTCTAACCTATGAACCCACCACGAAACATTACCGGGCAGTTGGGCAGATTGCGTTGGATACGGTAGGCTCCCCCGTCATGGTCCTGGTGGCGTGAGTCCAGCCCCCAGTTACCTGATTCGCACTTGGGTGGGGTACATGTAGCAACACCGTGATTCTCTTTTGCGGCGGCGGTCCGGGTACCTCGGTACTTCGCATGAACTTTCTTAAAACATCAATCAGATTATTTCGGAGGCCATGGACAACCTAGCCATGCAAACATTCCGAGTGAATGGCAGCCGTCGACCATTTCCGACAGACCAAACCCATTCATAAGTTGTGCACTTCACTGAGCTGTACAACTCATGTCGCGGAACGAGCGGTGAAAAGGTGGTGCTACTAGGGCCTCTGAGTACAAGGCCGGGGAGGTGGCGGGGGGGGGGGGCGGAGGCCAACTCGGGGACGGGGCGCCATACTCGTGTGAGGTGAGGTGTATAAGAGGTTTGCCCTCTCCCCCAGACTTCTTGGACTTCTTCTCTTTTCCTCAGCCTGTCAAACTCCCATTATCGAGCCTGCCTAACACGGCAACGTCATCATCCACAATGTCAGCCTCGGCAATGTCGACAAAACACTCTTTCTCCAGTAACCCCTACGGTTCTTCCATACCCGGGGTGGAATGGGTATCCGACGACGCTGCCGGGGCCTCGGCTATCGTCTCCGCAAGCAGGATAACATCTGCCGCTTTGAAGCAGTACCTGGAGTCAAATTACACAGGCCGATACGTCGTCCAGGTCTGTTTACTCTAGATCCGCTGCCACCCCATGACCCACCCCATCGCACCCGCAGGCGTGCTGACATACCAACTTGTCTAGTTACGAAGAGATCTTTTTAGAATCACCATCGCTCCGGCGTAGGGCATAAATCAGTGAACCAACGAAGCCGACCTGGCACAAGAATTAGGAGGTGGCGCGAAACTTCTTCCTTGTTTGGGGGCTCGCCACCGGACCAGCCGCGGCCCAAGGCCCCATTTAGCGCCGTAGGACACTGCTTCCATCTTCCCGGTGGCGGCGGTCAACGGAAATCTAGTGGTCCAAAACCGGTTAGGATGGGCATGAGGACGGGGTTATCAACATGAAATCGTAACGGGATGACGGGTGGTTGCACGCCAAGATCGTCCGTTGTATAGTCGAATAGTGCATGTGTACATGGAATTGTGGATTGCCGGTCTAGGTTGGGTACGTGGGTAACTACATACCTAATATCACTCTTCTTACCTATTTCCCACGCATAAAATCCTCAGCTAGTTCTATCTATTACTACCCAACCTCACCTCTTGATTCACGGACAGACGCATGGACTGGCGTGGCATGTCCCGGAAAAAAAAAAATATATGGTACTAAGGAGGCATGAGTACAAAGGTAAAGGTCCCATTGGTCGGTAGCTGGCCCCTCCCCGATAGCTTAGGTAGGTATGCAGGTAATTGCACTTTGGTGAGTATCTTGGGGCTTTGGGTAGCACATGCAATCTTGCATTGGGTTGTTCCGCTGGTCCCAAACCCTCTGCCAGCATCAGGCACACTCGCAGAGCTAAAGAGGACTGATTCTCGCGTCGGGCCGCCTCGAGGTAGGTGTCATGTTCCCATTCGATGGGTGATAGCCCAATGGAGCTCGCATGCGTGTGTCCGGTGCGGACTGGGTCTCGTGGTCACCTCTCTACCGAGACATGGCGGGACACACTCCACATCATGCCATGTTCTTTTCAGGGCCACATGAGTTTTTGGTCAATGGTTACCAATCCGCCCCGTCCGTACTATTTCCAGATATGTTATCCCCAAAGACTAAACTCGGATAGGAGGAAAAAAGGTGGCAAGCGTCGGGCACTGCCTGGTGTTGCTGACGCGCCCCATAGAGGTTCCGTACGCTTGACGATAATAGGAAGAAGGCACGCAGCCCAACCCAGCCTCGGATACGGAGCTGATCAGTCAGATAATAGTACGCTAATATTCGTTCCCCGTCGGCTTAGCCCCGACCAAAGCAGGCACACACGTATGGTCTTCGTGGTGAAGATCGTGTGGTAACTTGAAGTCGTTCATTTAGGGCACACCCCGACGTGGTGTGATGAATCCAGGTCAATGAATGAAGTCGATAGCGCATCATTGACCATCGGCTTTCCGATACGACAAGCTTCTGTAGTACAAGCTGTCTGCTGTATTCGCCAAACTTACACGGCATCGGAGAGGGCAGTATCGAAAGTCCTCCTCCTCTTGCCCTCGCGTCTCTTCTCGCGGTTGGTGGCGAAATGCCAGGCCAGGACTGTAATGAATGTGAGGAACAGGGCGAGCGTCAGAAGAACCCATATGTATTTGGAAACAATTGGCTCCCCATCGCTGGGGTTCCAGTTAAACAGTGTAGTGGAGAAGACGGACTGGGAACACATTTGTTAATCGATTTGGCATGATTGAGGTTGGGGCAGTCGGGGGTGAACGTACCGCCACACATGACAGGGGGAGGTATATCATGGTTAGGAGAGCAATAGACCTCATCTGAGCACTCTCTCGCTTTGTTTCCAATGCGATCATGGCGTTTGCTGTGGAGATACGTGTGTTGGTGATGGAGTCCTCCCGGGCGATATGGTTCCATCCCTGCGATTATAGGTTCTGGTTAGCAAAGAATTCCGCCCAACAGGGATGGTTCAAGGAGGTAGTTCAGCCTCAGAAACCTATCTGAGCAAGTCGGGTATAGGTTGTTCTCTTACAGATTGCATCGCTAGAGACAAGTTCTGCGCCATCTTCCTGCATTCGTCGATTTTGTCGTCATACTCGTCCAGCATCTCATGGATTCTCTGCTTCATTTTCTCTCCCGTTTCTAGCATTCTCGTGATCTTTCTTTGCCGTTTTCCCTTTTCGGCCTTTGTCCTTGCATTCGACACCATATGCTTTGATTGACGCCAAAACCTCTCTAACCCATCGATCTCAACCAAGACTTTTGCTAACTGTCGCTTGACCGCCCGAATATAATCCACCAGGGTACGGCTCCGTAGGCATACTTCTAGGTAGCCTTGCATCTTGGGGTTGGTGGAGTCCCAGGACTTGTTCTCGAGAATGTCAGACCCGAGCGTGAACTTGTCAGCGAGGCTTTCCGCCATGCCAATGAGCCGTTCGCGGTCGAGTTCCATGAATATCCCTACTACCAGGAGCGGATGGTCCGCATGATCCCCTGCCAACCACACCCGCCGCCATATTTCATCCATCTGGCTGTCGTTACAACCGTACACCACCGAGTACGTGATGCCGGTCGAGGGAATGTACGTTGTGGATAGGGCGAGATCGTCGGGTAACGCCGCGGCCATCCTTGCGGTGTAGCCTTTGAAGTGTGTGCAATATGTAATTAGGAAGGCGGCTCATAATGGGGTTCTGCGTGTATTGATAGTGAGTAGGTAGATAGATTTGGTCAACTTACATATCTCTGGCGCTCGAGAGCTCTTGGGGGTGTGGCGGACCGAGGAGAAGTGGGCTATGTCTCTCAGGATGGTCCGGGTGATATTCCGGTGGACATGAAACAACTTTGCAATGCTTTGCCAAGTGTCTCTGGAGAAAGGTAGGTCCGAAACTCGGGAGGCTTGTTCGTCGAAAACCCCAGCGGCTCTACCGCAGGCTCTACAATATTTCTTAGCACCTTGAAAAGGTGGGGGGTAAATGGGAGGAATGATATAAATACATCAAGTAGAGGCCTGCCACAGGCCTCTCAAGTTTTGTCCGCAGCATCCGCAAGGCCTGGTACAGATCGCTTAGCTCCAATCTCACTAGGTGAATCGGGGAGGAGAGGAGCAAATAAGACTTTGAATATATTACCATCCCCGTTCCGACGCTTATCTCCATGGCCATCTGCCCTTCCAGTTCCACTTTTTCTTCGACGTCGTGATAACGATCACTCCCAGACCTAGAACAGCAGCCACCGGGGCCGCTTAAGAATTCTCGTCCCGGATACTATTGTCGTGGTTAACTTGAGTTGGCGGGAACGTTTGGAGGGATTCATGGACCTTGTCGACGTCACTTTTCCACATGAACGCCACAAACACTTCCGTCCTTTCACTTTGAGCCGCCTCATATTCAAATGTTGACAAATCATGCTCGGTAAAATCGGGTTTAGGATTAGCCCAGTCCATGACTCCGACCTTCTTCTGGACGTCCAGGTGCAAAAGTGCGGACGATGGTGGTGCTGAGAATGAGCTCAGCGGCTTGGCTGTGTGTGCTGCTGCGTACAGAACCCATTTATCATGTCAGGTGGACCGTAGCTAAGCCACTCTGGTAGAATCTCGCATGCCAAAATTTTCGACGTGCAGGGAGGGCACCGCCCCCCGGCGTTGTCTTGATTGGCTACCTAAGGTATGTACCAGGCGGCTCCCAACACTAAGCCCGGGTGTGGTGCCCGACAGGAAATACAGTGCAACGTGGAAGCGAGTAATGTTTGGCCCCCCGTCTCTACCGGCAATTCTACCTCTAGTGATATTCTCAAAGAGTCCGCACTATAAGGCTCGTTGGTGGCCCAATGTTCATTGGGCGAACTTTGGGCGAGACCTCTTCACTGCATACATGTACTGTTGTACCCATGCAGGCGAAGCATGCTCAAATCGGAATCAAAACCGGCGGACAAATCAGCCAAATCAAAGTTCCACGTGATACTGGCCCTTGGCAACGTGGCGGCATTTCTGGACGGACTTGTGACGCTTAAGAAGTGTCAGCTCGTCTCTAAGCGACCAAGCCATCCCGCTCCCCACCCAAATTATTGCACGCCGCCATGGCGGACTCGCAAGGCTTTCACAGGCACATTCTTCGACAAAAGTATGGCCATCAGAGAAAGCTGAAGGAGCTTTTGGATTCGAGGTACGGGATGGGGAATTACAGAGTTAGGGTATTGAGTTCCCCCAGTCCCCCGGTTACCCCCGTCCGCCCCCATCTTCTTTCATATCTATCGGTAGTTAGAGTAAACCTAACCGGTGTAAGCAGATCCAAGAGAAGCACTGGCTTCTCCTTCTCCCTGACCAGCTGAGCGAGGTACGGGCGGAAACAGGTGTTGCGTGAAATACACTTTGACTAAGCGATTACGGGATTTCAGCACGAAATGAGCGATATTGAGAAACGGATCCGGGTACACTACAGGGAAGGTTAAAGAAGCAATTTGCACTCGTATCTTATGGAAATTAGGCTGGTGGATGCTGGGCTTGGATCAAATTGGGGACGGGGAGTTCGAGGTCGACCTTGCCCTAGCAACAGTTTCGGAAAAGACCAACCACTTAAGCCATCGCTGATCACTATGAACTACCGCGAATAGCTGTTTTAACAACCCACTAAGTTGCTAAGTGGGTTTCTAAAGATGCTGACGGACCTTAAAACCTACCCATACCGGCCCTCGTGTCTGTCGGCATCACGCCACCGCGCCTCCATGGTCGAGATAACCTGACACGCTCTGGCCAAAAAAAAAAAGAAAAGAAAAGCCGAACCCTAAAAGAAAACAAGTTCGTGTAAAGGAAATTAGAAAAGCAAAAAGGGGGAGATGGAGGATAACGGTAGAAGTAAGTGGGAGCAGAGTAGGACATATATTATTATTATTATTTCGTACTCCGACATACCCTTGGGCGCGCTGGTCCTTCTACTGCTATATACATGTACATACATGCGAAAAAAAAACCGTATCGTATAGGGATTTGCGGGCCCTGCCGAGGCCTCTGGCCTAGGTCTTTCCTCCTTTTCTTAGAGCTCTTATAGACCCTATTGCAGGCCTTAGTAATTAGACAGCCCGTAGTGGTTCGTTTCGCTCCCGGCCTAGCCCCAGATTGCAGGGCCTGTTATCGTAGCCGGCCCTTGAAGTTAGCTAGCTGCTTGTTAAGGGAGGGGTATAGTGGTGGTACCTAGGCCCCCGTCTCTATACACTTAATTGGGCCGATTAGAGTAAAATAAATATAAATCGAACAAACAGAGCTTCTCTAGGCTTCCGGATAATTCCATGTTTTGTTTGGTTTCTACTACTCGAGCTTCTACACTCAGAGTCTGGCCTTGCTGCCTATACGGTGCCTGGGCTTCAACTTGAAGTACGCTACCATAAGGATGACCGTTCTTTTTTAATAGACACAATTTATCCAAGTAAACAATCAACTTAACGCCAATGTAAAATGGGCAAAATATAGGGGAGGTAACTCACACCCCCGGATTTTGGGATTGATGTCAACCATACATGTACATTATCAACTAGTCACATTCGACCTCGACTTAGAGTGTGTAGCCCTGTGTAGTTTCATGAGAGGATAGCGGCAAAGGTACCTAGGTATTCATACTGCCATCTACGCAGATACCTGAGGCCATCCACGACCTTCCAGTCCTCTAAACCGCCACAGGCGCCAATATAAGTAATTGTTTTACTTACCGGAGACGTATATCTCTCGAACTTGGATACCAACCTACCGAAATTGAATCTTGTCGTTGAGAGAGGGTTGAATAAGGTGAGTAATAAAGCAGCACAAAGTATACGGACCCGGGGAGCCTTGATGCGACGTTCAATAGCCTCTTCGATTGTCACGGGCGGGCGCAACTGACCACTGCGTAACACCCTCAAAAGAGGGACCGTGGTTCGAACTGTCTAGTCGAACCAGGAGTTGCGCATATGAACCTCACACTGTCACGACCCGTGACATCGATACCGGAGCGAGAAGGCGGCCGAGAAACGCCCGAGTTTAAGCCAGTAGGCACTGAAAACGCCAACCAGGGTTTCAAGCGAGTCAGCCAGGTAATATGAAAGTTCAACCTTTCAGTGAATCGAGGAAGGGTCTTACTCCACATGGCAAGTCACCAACTCAATCATGTCTGACCTCACACCTACGGCTCGAAGATCAAATGGCTGGGTTTTGAAGGGACCAATATTCTAAGATGGATAGGTGGCACCTACCTTAGGTAGATAGGTACCTAGGTGATTAAATGAGCGCTTCAATCAAACGACCGACTGCCTGGAGCCATGGCTTGTTGAAGGAAGTTGCGTCCAGTGTTGCTGGTTCCTTCCCTTCCATACCTACCTCACCTCACGACTCTCTAACCCCCCAGGCCTCCCTCCTGCCCCGCACATATTTAACCGGGCATCTCTTCACGCACGCCTACGAGTTCTACGCCATTCCATGTGGTCCTGTTCATGCTGTGGGCGTTGTCGAATGTCATTGGAGTCACGTCACCGTGGGCGTTCCATCTGATTCCGGCTGTCTAATAAATGCGCTAACGCCGAGATTTATCAGGATTTTTAAGGATCTTAATCCTTTTGATATTAGCAAAGTGTTGCCTTAGAAACAGAACGGGCTTGCGGACCGCTGACCGGCTCGCGGGCAGTCACGCAATAGATCTTTCAAGATTGAGGCGGGAGAGCGATACAGTAACTTAGTAAGTTGCTGCCGATACGTGAACATGTTCGCCAAGACTCATGCGGTAAGCCTCGCAATCCAATTCAATATTTCCGAGCTGTGAGATCCCGGCATCCTGCGCAACCAGAAACTCGGAGCTGGTAGGAGTGGTGTGCCGACTTTGGTGTGCATGCTCTTCCTGATTGATAATTCCATTGAGGCTCGGACAAATTTGGCCGTTCGATGTGGGGCATTGCGACATCGACGGGAAAGGCGGGCGATTTGTGATCGCGGATTTGAAATCGTCGGGAAGTATTGTGGAGTAAATGGCTGAACCCGAGCAGCGAGCTTAATACCGACCCCGTCCTCCACCGGTTTCAGGCCAGCTTTATAAAGAGAGGCCATCCCTAAGTTCAAAATGGTGGAAAATCATCGCCTTGACAGTCAAACAAAGCGGAAGACAGCAACTTGACCTCACCAAACAAGAACCCCTTATCTCCAACTCCAATAACACCAACCCATCAACCTCCAACAAAACCCACCACCACCCCCCACCAACCAGCAAAAATGGGATCCATCCCCGAAGCCGCCTCCCGGCTCTTCCAGCCCCTCCAACTGACCCCCTCCATCCGGCTCACGCACCGCATGGCCATGGCGCCCCTGACACGCTACCGCGCCTCCGACGAGCACGTCCCCCTGCCGTTGGTCGCCACCTACTACGCGCAGCGCGCGGCCTCCCTCCCCGGCACCCTGCTCGTGACCGAAGCCACCTTCATCTCCCCGCACGCGGGCGGCTACGCCAATGTGCCCGGCATCCACAACCCCGCGCAGGTGGCCGCCTGGCGAACGGTGACTGATGCAGTGCACGCCAACGGCGGCTACATCTTCTGCCAGCTGTGGTCGCTGGGCCGGGCGGCCAACGCCGAGGTCGCGGAGAAGGAAGGGTTCGTGGTGCACAGCTCCAGCGCCGTGCCCATGCCGGATCCGGCGGATTCGCCCGTGCCCGTCGCTATGACGGTGGAGGAGATTAAGGTGCGCGTGGGGGAGTATGCGCACGCGGCGAAGTGCGCGATTGAGGCGGGATTTGATGGTGTGGAGATCCATGGCGCGAATGGGTATCTTGTGGATCAGTTCCTGCAGGATACTTGCAACCAGCGGACGGACGAGTATGGTGGCAGTGTGGAGAACCGGTCGCGGTTTGCGCTCGAGGTGGTGCAGGCTGTGGTGGATGCGATTGGGGCGGAGAAGACGGCGATTCGGTTGAGCCCGTGGACGCAGTTCCAGGGGATGCGGATGAAGGAACCGATTCCGCAGTTCTCGGACATCATTCGGAAGATTAACGGGTTTGGGCTGGCGTATCTGCACTTGGTGCAGAGGCGGATCGAGTCCGGCGGCGTCGAGTCGGTCGCGGTGGACGGAGAGAGCCTGGACTTTGCGGCGGAGCTGTGGGATGGGCCGCTGCTGGTTGCCGGCTCGGTGACGCCCAAGAATGTGAGGGAGCTGGTGGATGGCCAGTTCAAGCACAAGAACGTGGTCGCTACCTTTGGGCGTTACTTCATCTCTACGCCAGACCTGCCATTCAGGATCAAGGAGGGCATCCCTCTGAACCCGTACGATCGCATCACATTTTATACCCCCAAGTCGCCAGTTGGGTACATTGACCTACCATTCAGCAAGGAGTTTGAGGCATTGCACGGGCCCCAGAAGACGAACTAGAGTCGGGCATGAGCACTGGTTGTTACTTAAAGGATGGTGGAATACCTATATAGATGTCGAGTGTTCAATGTTTTTGTCTTTCATAAGGTACAATCTACTTCGATACCCACGTTAATCGACACACAATCGTGACTTTGTGTGTATGAGAATCATGTGTACCACGCCCTTCCTCCTTATTATGAATCACCCCCTACACTTTGGTGTATCTCCTTCAAGCCTGGGCGTTAAAGTTCTCGAATCCCTGGGCTCTCGAGAGGTCGGCAACGCTGAGGCCACCATCGTCGAAAGGGGTTGCCAGCGACTGTGCAGAGTTCGCGTTCTGAATATCAGCCCCGTCAACGGCGGGGTCGACGGCAGGGACAATACCCCGGAGTTCCGGGGTGGCCGGGAGGTTCGCGTTGCTGCAGATGGCCGGGACGTCCTGGGCAAAGGGGTTGAAGTTCTTCTCCGCGGCGACAAGGGCCGCTGCACCAGCAATGACCTCGGGGTCGTTACCAAGCGTGGCAACGATCTCATCAGCAAGCTCAAGCTAGAAAGCCCTTCGTTAGACATGAGGCTAGCACAAAGCTTGTTGATTATGTCACTTACCTGTGCGCAAGCGCTGGCACCGGCAAGAAGGACACCCGGGGTCTGACCGGCAAGAGTACCGGCCGCGCCCGGGGGACCAAAGTTGCTGAGGCCCTGGATGATATTCTGAACAGAGCCCTCCTGGCCGAAACGGGCTTGGCTGACAGCCGCGAAGGCGACGAGCATGATTAGCTTGGTTTGCATCATGATGGTTGCTGAAGAAACAAAAGCCGTCCAAGCGGTCGTGGTGAATTAAATACTGTATACTTCGTAAACGGCAAGCCGTTCTAGGAAAGATAACGATCGAACCGGTCGGTCGGAGTTAAAGATAGTGAAGGTAAGCCTGAGGAGAAGGTTAGTGACCACCAGGATGAAGGCTGGGCTGGCGCCAGATTTTATCATGGCTGGCAGGCAAGATGCATCTTTCTTGGAGAAGACGCGCCGAGCAGCGGCATCGTCATTAAAAAACCGGCACAATGCGTCAAGCGATGCTGAGCCCTTCAAGTTGGCGATCACACAGACGGGCGCGGCAGTTATTGGCTTCGGTTGGATGCGGCAACTGAGGTAACGGGAGGGTCCGCAATTGGGCGTTTGGGGTACCGCATCCTTTCCGAATGCCCCCCACGACGAGATGGCGTTCCATCCGCTTGACATGACGCCAAGTGCTCCTGATGGAACACCAGGCTGGGATAAGAGTCCAGGCCGCCTTGGCTGATTCAGTTCTGCATCAGTCGTGATATATCCAACCGAGTTCCCAACCACAATCTCAAACCACATGGGATTGCCCAAGGGGCAGGTCCGTGTTATGCTCACGCGAGTGGGGCATTTTTGCGTGAACACTTTGTAACGGCCGTTGGTGAGGTGGTCGGACACTAAAGGCGGAGCGTAATTATCGCCTCGTGCTTCGATTTGGGGTGTTCCTCTGAGCGGACCTTATCCACGGGCATTCGAGGTCGGGAGAGGGTAAACATCGGGCACTTCTACGTTCCGAATCCGTGCCGTCCTCGACACCGCAGAGCCAACATGGAAGAAAGCCCGGTCGTTGAACCTGGAAAGCCTAGCTTCCATCCCTCGTGCCCATAACCGGCCGCACAACATGAACTTGGCCATGTCCGGTGCTGCTGCTGACGCAGTGCACAGCCGGGCCCGAAAGTGGTGCATTGGCGCGGGGTTGACAGAAATCCGCCCAACTTGAACGGCAGGCACGGCCAACGATGTCCGGAAATTTTTGTTTGATGAATTGCTGCACAAACAGGAAGCGACTACCCGTTTCGGTGCCGAATCATGGCAATTGGGAAAAGAGGTTGTGCTGGACTTGAACTCATTTCGAGGCGGCCCCATGCCCGGTCGTGTGCCAGGACCTACCTAACATTGCTGGTTCTGTCGCCTTCATCTTTGGCGGCATGCTTCGCTTCTCTGCTGTCTCTCTTCGGTCGGTGGTTTGCCCATGTGCATCATTTCGGACCAAACCATTGTTCTTTCGTTTGATGTTATTGGTTTTGGCTTATGACTCGTCGCTCGTCGGGTCGCCTTCTTCTTCAGCCTCGATTGTCCGCGTCCCCATCGCCATGGCTTCGGCTCGATCGTCTCCTTTCCGCCGTACTGAACCTCGTCAGCTCACGTTCACGCTCGTCGGGCCGGCCTTCGTCTTAGTGGGTATTTTGTATTAACTAAAGTTATCTAATGCCCATTCGAGCCCAGGAACAGCAGCGGTTCAACGCGTGTCCCAGCAAACTCGATCCAGCAACGCCGACCAAAGGAAGCAAGTGCCCGGACTTGGTCTAAGCAAGCATATGTACATGGAAGAGGTAAGTAATGCATCCCACCCTGACACCGATCCTTCGTTCGCAGCCCCCCGCCGATCACCGTTGACCTCTTCCCAACCGAGGGAACGGTGTCGTGCCGGGCGCGATTCGTCGTAGCCTTGCCCGGCTCACCGGCGTGTCTCCGGGCCCGCTGCCCGGCATGAACGTGTCTCATTAACAGTAGCCCCAGGAACCCCCAACGCAAAACACCCTCCGGCTCCCAAAGATGCTAAAAACAACAAAAATGCACATCATGAGAACCACCCGGACTTCTTCTCCTGCTGTTTCGTCTCCGTTCCCTCCTGGCCCTTGTCGGCGGCCTGCTTCTCCTTCTCCTTCTCCTTCTCCTTATCCGCCTCCTCGGTTTCCTTCTTCTGGCGCGCCGCCGCCTCCTCTTCCTCCTTCTTTTTCCGTGCCGCCTCGTCCGCCTCCTTCTTCTTCTTCTCGGAGGCTTCCTTCTGCTTCTTCTTCTTTTCTTCCTCTTCCTTCCTCTTCTCCTCGGCTTCTTCCTTTTCTTTCTGCTTCTGATCGACGATCTTCTTCTTCTCCTCTTCCGAGAGCTTCGAGAAGGCCTCGACGTCCTTGTCCCACTTCCTGACGCACTCGGGGTTCCAGTTGCACCTCTCTACCTCACCATACGCCGGATGGCTGTAGCGGGGGTGCCTGCTGGGCCAGTTGGAGGCGTGATAGTGGTGCCTAACGAGAGCCGCCCTGGCTTCGTGGTTTCCGGAGTGCGAGTGGCCCTGGCCAGCCGCGAATGCCTCAACAGTGAGGACTAGCACCCGGCTGACAACCTTGGACTCATCGAGATCGTGGAACAGATCCCAGTCGATCTTCGTCCGGGGGTCCTCCTTGTGCAGATCCATCTCGATCATGATAGCTTCGGTGAAGGCCGACGGCCCGGTGCCGCTGATGATCTGGTCGAAATCAAGGTCGACCTCGGCGAGCGAGACACCCTGCTCCTTCGCCACGCCGTTGAGCCAGGACATGATCTTCTCAATCAGCCTCATCATCACAGGGAGCTGCGGCTTGCACATGAAGGTCCACTGGCAGAAGGAACGCGACTTGGGACCAAGGATCGGATGGTCCTTCCAGTCGGGCTCGTCGATCTCAACGCCGATCACCATATCGATGTCCTTCTCCGCATATCTTTCCGGGATGAACTTGGACAGCGGCTTGAGCGCTTCAACGTCGATGTCGGCATACAAACCGCCCTCCGCGTACATGATCATATATCGCAGGAGGTCGGCCTTGACGATGGCTGCCTTGACGTCGCGGTAGAAGTTGACGATATCAGGCCGGTTGAAGCCGTCGGGGCCGTAGTGGTACTCGACGTAGCGCAGATCATTGTCGTCGGTCAGGACCTCGTATCGGTAGTCGGGGTTCTTGCCAACCCATGATCGCGCCGTGTTGAGGTCGCGGTCCTCAAATCTGAGCGGGTTCACCTTCCAGGTTTGCCAGATCTTTCTCGGAAAATCGGGCCGGACCTTGTCTGCACTCGATCCCGACACGGTCGTGCGACCGAGGGGCACCCGTCCGCTCGTTTGGAAGAGGTTGAGGTTGAAGATAAAGAGAATCAGGCAAACGGCGGCGATATAGATGGGGAGAGCCCGTCGGAACTGGGTGGGCAGGCGGTTCCTAAACTGGGCCGTCGTGGCCGCCAGGGACGGAGTACCCAGCGGCGAGCCGAGCTTGGCAATCATGCCGGGCAACGAGGAGCAAAACGGTCAACCTCGTAAGAGTGATGTGCTGCCGGGAGGGAAAAAGCGAGTGGCATCAATTGATGAAGGCAATAATATGCTACAGACAACGAGCAAGAAACGAAGGGCAGAAGGAAAAAAAAATTATGCCAGTAATGTCAGGACAGAAAGGGGGTGAGGAGAGAGCATCGCTGATGAACCCGTCCCCGGCGCTGGGCCCCTAATCAACCAGGCCAGCAGGCCCTTATCTTGTGTCCCGGATTGGCCTGCCCGCTGCGTTTTTCACCCGGGAAATTCATCATGGAGGCAGGCAAATCACTGAGTGCGGCTCCTACGACCAGGATCCCAGCCGCCCACCCAATCAACCCACCGGAAAAAAAACTTCCTCAGCAGGGGGTTGCTGGCCATGGACGGTCGCGGTGCGTGCCTTCATGTGGCGACGCTGATGCGAGACCAGCTCAACCAGGTGGAAATTTCGCAGCTGCCGTTCCCGGCCAATCGTACAGACCGGCTCTTGGTTGGGGAAAAAGGCAAATGAGCCAGTGAGAAGGCCGGATTTAGGATTCCAAGCGAAATAGGGGGGCCCTCCCCGCCGGCCAGCCTGCCCCAAAAAGGGGCTTGCCCCACAGCGCCTTGACCAGAAGCAGCATCGCGATCGGGTTTGTGAAGAAACAAGCCCTGCGGTCTGAGGTGATCATCCCTCCATCTCACCGCACTGTGAACATTGAAGGTACCTCTGGACACGACCTTGCTGTAAAAGAACTAGCGTTACTTCGTACAAGCCTCCTTCTTTCCTTCCCCCTGTTCCGAAAACGGCAGTTTCCCGCGCCCAGGCTCGAGACATGGAACCGCAAGACATTCCGTCATATTCCCATCCTCCTGGATGCTAGAAGTGGAATCATTCGCGGGAACGCGATTGTGGTCAAGGGCCCAAGGCTTGGACAAGAGGCAAGACACGCGTTCGTATCTCTCTCGACTCGTGGCGGGCTCCTCCTTGAGACGACGCAACCGTACCGCCTTCTCCATCATCTGCACTTTCTTGTAAACGCCCGAGACGAGCGGTTCGGCCTGTTCTAACTCGTTTGAGAGGGTCATTCCATCACCGTGGTTGCAGATTCATTCGTTCCCCCAATTTTGTTTTGCAAAGCTGGCGCCAATCGTTGCCCTTTTCTTAGCAAGAAATCGGACCTGGCACCCCACCAACGGCGCTGTTGCCCGCTCGCACGGCCCGCTCAGAAACCGTTCCTCCCCCGAAGTTCCGACGCTTGAAAGGCAAATTGTGAAGCATCTGGGGCTTGAAGGCATTCTGAAGACGCCAGCAAAACCCGAGGATCCGGATAATATTGGATGGCGTGAGGTCATCCACCGATCTCCCCTCTTTCGCCATGAAGTCCATCACCTTCCGTGGGCTGCGGCAACTTTTCTGGCCTAGGGGCATCAATACCTCAGATGGTCCCCAACAACTACGGCCAACGGCCTATCTCGACGGTCTCAGAGGATTCGCGGCGTTCCTAGTATACATCCATCACCATCAACTATGGGCACATGGATTGGCAGGTGCCGCGTTCGAAGACGGGTTTGGGGAAGGGGATCAATTCTTCTTCGCATCTTTCCCCATGGTTCGGAACTTCTTTACGGGTGGTCACATGGCCGTGAGCATCTTCTTCGTCATATCGGGTTACGTCTTGTCGATGAAGCCGCTATCCCTTATCCACGCCGGTGAGCACCTCAAGCTCTTCGACAACGTCGCCTCCGCCCTCTTCCGCCGTTGGTTCCGGCTCTATATCCCCATCATCGTGACCACGTTCGTCTACATCATGTCTTGGCACGTGTTCGGCATCTGGACGGCGCAAACCGAGGCCAAGGGCACAGTCGGGGAGGAGATCTGGAACTGGTACGTCGAGTTCAAGAACTTCAGCTTCCTCTTCAAAGAGGGGTGGCCATGGATGAACTCCAACTCGCACCTCTGGTCCATCGCGCTGGAGATGCGGGGGTCCGTGGTGATTTACATGGCGTGCATGGCCCTGGCGCGGGCGACGCACAAGGCTCGGCTGCTCTGCCTGCTTGGCCTTGCCTTCTACTTTCTCTACATCGTCGACGGCTACTACTGCGCGCTGTTCATGGCCGGCATGCTGCAGTGCGACCTGGACCTGCTCGCAAAGAGAGAGGGCTACTTCCCCCGGTGGCTCCGCCGGTTGGAGCCCTACAAAACCTTCCTCTACTACCACGCCCTCGTCATCGGCATGTACCTCGGCGGCGTGCCGTCGCGAACCCAGGAAATCGCGGACCTGCGAGCCAGCAGGGGGTGGTACTACCTGTCGTTCCTCAAACCGCAGGCCGTCTTCGACTACAAGTGGTTCTACCTCTTCCTGGCGGGCAACCTGCTCGTAGCGTGCATCCCGCGGCTCCCCTGGCTGCGGCGCTTCTTCGAGACGCGCTTCTGCCAGTTCCTCGGCCGCGTCTCGTACGCGCTGTACCTCGTCCACGGGCCCATCCTCGGCACCCTCGGCGACCGCCTCTACTACGCCGTCGGCTGGCCCCGCAAGGCCGACCCCATCGCCCACTGGGCTAACATCTTTCCGCTGCCTATGAACGGGCCCCTGGGCCTGGAGCTTGCCTTCTTGCTGCCGAATCTTATTCTGCTGCCGCTCACGCTGTGGACTGCGGACTTTGTCACCCGCATGGTGGATGAACCGGCTGTGCGGTTTGCCGCGTGGCTATATAAGCGGGTCCAGCAGGACGGGGAGGAGGATAAGAAGGCTGTTGCGCTTGTACCGCTTACGCGGGTGGATTAGACTCGACGGGGGATGAAGAGACGGGGGGTTAAAAAGAGGGGAGGGGGATGTAACGACTTGATGTCTTCCCTATCTGTGTCGGTGTGGATATGTGTGTGTGCATGCATGCCCCTTTTGTTACCGTTCTTGAGATGCGCAGGAGGTATCTATCTGGTTTTGGCGGGTAATTACATGTACCTTTAGATACAAAAGGGGGCCGAGATGTAAGAGGCGGAGTTGGAGAAGGCACCTGTGCTTTGGATACGGTCAGGTCGGTCTCGGGCACTATCAGACTACATAATATTACTATTAGATGAACTCAAATCCTTCGTAGTTCTAATTTGTGTGAAGCAATCCCAGCACGAGTCCCAGTCGTTGGTTTGTTTCACTGGGGTTCAAATCGTAAACCGTCGTCATCCTGGACCGTTGAACGTGGCTTAACGGTTTGGCACTATTGAAACGCTGTGTATCGCGCCCAAGTGCCTCCGAACTTTCCCCCCTACCAAGACGTTTCAACACCTGGGCTAAAGTTGCCCCAAAACACACGTGGGCTGAGAACGCTCGCCGAGTTTGCCACTGCACAGCAGCAGCGCATGAACTGGCGTGGCCATCAGCAGCCAAAGCCACAGCACCGCCTGCTCGGGCACATGCAACGCATCACCAGCAAACGCATCCGCAGCAAACGCATCCGAATCTTGGTTAGACTCGGGAAGGGCATCGAACTGCCGCAACCAAGCAACCCAAGCAAGCATGCGAAGCGAAGCGGCCGCTTACTTGGCACGCGCACATGCCACACGTCCCGCCTCGGTTTCCCCAGATTCCAGCCCTGCCAGGTTCCTGACCTTGGTTTTTGTCCCGATCCAAAACAGATCCCGAAACCGACCTAACAACCCCTCGAATGAATGTCACATTCCAAGCTTCCCGCCCGCATTTTTCGTTCCGTCCTTCCCCAGGTTTGTCCAAAACCCCGCGCCACACACGGCTCCGGGCTGTGGTGGATTGTGTGGAGGTGGAGGAATTCAAGGTGGGCACGGTGGGGTGTTTTTTTTGGTGGGTGCGCACTGCGGTGGAAAAAAAGCCGAGGCTTGGGGCTGGTGGCGCTGCGCCGAGTCGAGTCCTGTTTTCTCTTTCAGATGGCCCGGACAACGTGTTTTTCGCATTTTTGCATTTCAAACACCGGGCGCTAGACTGGAAGCGGCAGGCTGCCGCTGTGCTGGGTGCCCCCCTGCCCTACCTAACCCGTGACTTTCATGCCCATCTGGGGTCTGGGGAAGCCTCTTTCTTGTTTTTTTTTTTTTTTCCCTTTCTGGTGAGTGACAATGGGGCGTCAAAAGAACAAAAATAAACTTGTGGGACAAGGCACGGAAGGAAAGCAAAAATGATGCTGAATTTGGCGATGATGAATACAAAAACAACCTCGCCTTGAAGACTTTTTTAGGATGTCTCGGGATCGGCATCCCACTGCAGAATGCAGCGTCGGAGATGGGCGTGCTGACATGCTGACACCATCCAAGCTTTTTCTTCTGGTGTCGTGCTTCCCCAAATCTCTCTCGAATGCAGTCCTCGTCGCAGGAAAACCCAACGGTCAGCTCATCAGCACATCAATTCCCAATCCTCCGCCATCTCCAGCCGCCCTCGTTCCTTTTTGATTGAACCCCCTTGTCTTGCCTCGCGAGCCGAGAGATTCAGGGTAGTATTCGTTGGGATTGGTAGCATGTGAAAAAAGACTTAATTCCAAACCCCTGTGGTTATTCCTGTTGCAGGCTAGCTTACACAGTGCATACGGCGCATCATGACGGGCACAGTACTTGGTGTACTTGCAGAGACGATCGCAGTCAGGGTCCCCACCACCCTGGCTCTGATTCAAGGGGGTTCACGGGTGGCTGCGATGCGATCGGCGGTCGGGGAAACCGGGTAAGGCAGCGGTGTGATGGGATTCTGCAGCAGCTCGGCGGGAACAGAGATGAGGAAGAAGATGGACAACAAAAAAGAAACGACGGTCTGTTGGCTCTGCAGCTCTGGCCGAGGTGCGGCATATTCCTCGAGTCCTCCGTCACACCATCTGTGTGGTACAGTTCCCCAATAGTGGCTTCTCGTCGTCGACGGAATATGAGACACGATTGCGTCTTGTAAACCAGATCCAGCATGAGAGGACCGCGGCCGTGATGACAACGGCCAACCCAATATAGATCCCGATATACGGTGACACGAACCATTCCCCTTCGCCTGGTTTCCAGTTGAAGAAGGTCATGGAGAAAACGGCCTGTTTGGGAGGTTAGTCTCGGAGTGCATGAACGTACACAGGTTTGGGGCGGCTTACAGCAAGGAACGTGGCCGGAAGAAACACCATGGTGAGAAAAGCAATCGACCGCATCTGGTTCGAGTCTTCTCGGGTATCGCTTGCGATTTTGAGGTTCGCCTGCGTATCCTGATAGCCGATCTGGCTCCATGACTGTAAAGTGAAGCCCGTTAGCATCAACCATATCACTCAAGCCACGCAACACCTAAACAACCATAAACAAGGTACTCACCAACTGCGCCGACAGCGCCATCCCCTCAATCACCATCGAACACTGCCTCACATAGACCTCATACTCGGCCCTAATCTCGCCCAACCGTTTCCGAATTCTTGCCCCCATTTCCATCCCATTCCCCATTCCCTTCCCCCCAAGCTCCAACACCCCCTCCATCTTCCTCAGCTCTTCCCCCCACGCCCACAGCGCCGTCCTCAGCTGCCACACCTCAATCCACAAATTCACCGAATACATCTCCCCCAACCCCACCGCACCCACCCCCTTCACCTTCCCAGCAGCCGAAGGCGACAAACCCGAACCAGACGAAGAAGAAGCAGCCCCCGAAGAAGAAGAAGAAGAAGAAAAAGAAGAAGCAGAAGTCCCCCCAACGCCGCGAGCGCCTTCACCCTCTGCAGCAGGTGGAACACGCGGTCGCGCACCAGGCCGTCGTGGCGCGTGCGCTCGAGCTCGGCGACGACGCCGGCCAGGAAGAGCGGGTGGGCGTGCGCCGCCGCGGGCGCGCACGCGAGCCGCGAGGTGATGGCCTCGGTGTCGTGCGGCGTGCAGCCGAGCAGGAGGGCGCAGGTGAAGAAGCCGGGTGCGGAGGGGGGGTTGCGGTTGGGGGTGGCAAGGGTGGTAGGCGTGGTAGGCGTGGTAGGGGTAGGAGGGGGGTGGGGTTGAGGTGAGGGTTGGTGTTGGTGCTGGTGCTGGTGTTGGCGGTTTGCGTTGGGTGGGAGACGGAGGAGAGGGCGAGGTCGCCTGGGTCTGCGGCTGTGGTGCGGAGGATGTGGACTAAGTGGTTGAGGTGGGTTAGCTGGCTGTGCAGGATGTAGGGAGGTAAGTATTGAGGATGGAAAGCTAGGAGAGAGGGCACAAACAAAGGGCGTTTGCTGGGCTGTCGAGCAGATCGATGCTCGTAAAGAAGGCCATATTGTAGCGGTTGACAACCCGCGCCGTGTCTCCATGCAGAGGCATGCATGTCACAATCTTCTCAAAGCTCTCCCGCGAGAAGGGGAGGTACTCGAGAATCGCGGGGTTGTGTCGGATGCCGGGTTGCTCCGCGCGGGCGGCCAGACTGCGCTCCAGGTGTTAATCATCTCGGCTGGTCTGATTCCAAAGTCCGGAGCCGCTTGAAGAGATATAAGGGGGGCGTACATGACAGCTATTCCAGGTCTCCCCTTAGACCGCTGCTCGGTAACCTGGTGTGGTCTTCAGTTTAAACATGCTCTTCCGATTCTTCCCATTATCAAGTACCTTTTCGAGCCATCTTGACACATCCTGGTCTGTATCTAACCAACATTCCGTTATGTCCTAGGATGGAATCAGTATTTATCACACAAAGGTATCGTAAGACCATCAAATACCTCGTCACCCTCAAAGCAGTGGACTGCTTTGCTCCTCCGTGGCTCATAGCAGTAAAGCTCGTCCAAATCTTGGTCAAAGAAGGCGGGGTCCTTGAGTGGCCTAAGTTGATAGGATCAGCATCACTGGTCTGTCACTGTTTGATAAGTTTGACAAAAACGTGGAGGGCTGCATTGCTGACGGAAGAGCTGCCATGCTCCCAGAAAATGGTCAGGGGTAAGGGGGTAAACCGGAATACACCCGGATCTGACATACCAGTCCATCTTCACAATCACAACACTCCTTATTGCGTCTAAATCCAAACAGTGCAACGTATTGCTGGATAGTATAAATATGGGTGTTTGTCAGAACTGACCCTTTTGGGCTCTCACCAAGGCATCTTCCATCCAGCATGCACGAGGCTTCGCGAGTGCAACCGTGGCGGGGTGCATCGAAGTGCATCGTGGTTGGAGAAGCTGTACCAATGATGACCGTCTGCACCCCTCCACAATATAGGCTCTTGGGAGCATCCGTCCTGCACCTGTTGTGATGCCCGGTTATGGCACCGTAAGACGGCAACATGCAGTATATCATTTGCTGGTGTTGCACCACGATATGCCGTGCTTAGTCGGGCGGAGTGTTGATGCCCGAAACAGTGAAGCCTTGCGTGCGGCTCTTCAAGGTAGTGGGAAATTCCTGAGGTTGCCGCCAGTATATTAAATGACCTATTGGCTCCTTGGGAAGATATTCGCCTTGGAGTAGGCCTTGGACACAAGCTTCTGGAGACGCCCGGCCTCTATTCTCACCTTTCTCACCGCATCAGAAGACAGCTCTTCACCGACGGACCAGTCATTTTTCAAGCATATTCCCAGGTGACGAGAGCCATTCAGCCACTATGACGGTCCAGCAGATCATCCACCTCCGCTACAACGACCTCAAGGCTCTCAGGGAGGAGCTCACGAAACTGTTCCCGAACGGGGACTTTGCGGTTGATGTGTGTTGGTACCTATCTTCTAGGAAGGTTAAGTCTCGCTAACTTGTATTTTCCCAAAATGTAGGTGCAGATGGGGCAGTTCATCTTGACTCTGCCTCGAGGGCTTTCCCAGGTAGGCCATGGCTCTTCTCGTGACTCGTATACCGCTTCTCACTGATCATGGTTTGCACAGACGGAGGTCGACGTCATCAACAGCAAGCAGCGGCACTATCAACGACCATCGGAACGGGGGCGCAAAGAAAAATGAGTGCGTGCCCTTGAATTCGTCAGAAGATTCATGACGGATGGGGTAGTGTTACTCACAGCGGCAAGGCACTGAGAAATGATACGTGGGAACAGCTTGATCTTTCTCTGAGTTCAATGAATGTTTTATTCTATCACAACGTACATACATTACGGTTGGTTCCATCAAGATCGGGCGGTAGACGTCCGTCTAGTACTGGTATTCCAAGTCCGTGCATCCTGGTACCGAAAAAGAAAACAAAAGAAGGAAAAGGGAAAACGCTGTGTATTTGATCAGCTCCAAGTCAGTGGTGACCGCCTGGGCGAGTATCTGCTGCTTGGTCCCCCGTCGAGATGAGATGTGTGTCTCTCAATTCTGGGTGTACTTGCGGCGTGCGGCGTTGTCCTGGGGCGGGGAGCGGCCACCACTTGGTAGGACTGATCGGCCACCCTTTCGTACAGGGCGTTGAGCGCTGCACATACCTGGCCACACCCTGCTCGGCCATGTTCGCCCCGCGGTTCGACTACCAGCATGTTCTCCATGACAAAATCCAGGAGACTGTGTATGGGCTCGGGGCAAGAGGGGTGACCATGCAGTTCCTCGTTGACAAACTACATGTTTTACAGTCAGTATCCGTCTCGTTAAGTTTGGAATCGTGAGCATGATCCGACTAGTGGGATTACCTTTTGGACTCGACGGTTGACACGGGCGTGACCACGGCCTCTACCTCCCTCGGGCGGCCCCACCAGTTCAAAAAACTGATCGATATTCCAACCGTGGAACAAGGGGTTGTTCATCACTTTGCGGCGCTCGACGAACTTGTTGACCAAGACCCAGCCGCCGAGATACCAAGCCGCAAACTCGAGCAGGGCGCAACCGAACGACCATATGTCGAACGAGTTCGAGAGAACAGCGCCATCCAGATCACATTCTGGCGGGCGGTACGTCATGCTAACGGAAATATTATCCTTGTTCAACAGGTACGATTTGCTTTCAAGGCTGTGGAAGCGCGAGAGGCCAAAGTCGGTAATGACCAACTTCCCTCGGTCCCTCAGGTCATCCTGGTTCCGAAAGAGCAGGATATTGGCGGGTTTGATGTCTCCGTGGCGACCGAAGACTTTGTCAGTCCTGGAATCCCGGTTGTCGTCCTGGGTGACGGATTCAGTCTGCTGGTATAAGTGGATGCTCTGAAGGCCACTTGCAAGTCCCCGACATTGGTCAAGCATCCATAGGAGATTTCCTTTGTCAAGAGGCGACCCGGGATCTGTATTCTTCCAGAAACCAACGAGGTCGCAGTCAGCCCAAGGAAGAATGACACAGTATTCGTCGCCGTGCCGGAACGCCGCCTGGAGGGAGATCAAGTGCGGGTGGACGTCACCACTGAAGCGGTTCAAGATTTCGATTTCGTTTTCGAACTCCCTCCTAGTAAGATACCTAAAGGTACTCGAGGCCCCATTACTAGTCTCGCTAGGTATCTGGCCTCTGAAGTGCTTCACGGCGAACATGCCATCGCTTGCATTGGTGAGGTCGAAAGTGTGATGGCCTGGATGAATTTCAACCTTGGACACGAACGCATATCCTCCCTGACGTGCTGACCCGGTGTCTTTCTCGATCCATGGAAGCACGACCGTTCCGGGCAGTTCGTAAAGCCAGGCGCTCTTGCGCTGGCCGCGGGCAAAAAAAGGGGCCAGCATGGGCCATTGCTTTTGCTCAAAGTCCTCGTGGTCGAGCGCCGACCAGTGGCTAAGGCAAGCTAGCGGGGTTTTGGGATTTTCTTCCAGCCTCATCTCAGGAGGTAAGCCCGAACCAGCTCCATTCACGGCGACCGCCTTAAGAGGGAGGTGTTTGTCGCAGATTTCCTCGTCAATGAAGCGGACTATGTCCCAGCCACGTTTGAGCAGGACCAAAATGGCAAACATCCTGCGGTAACTCGACTCGGTGCCATCGTCTAGCCGTACATGAGTCGCGCGTTTTGCGTAATCCCATATCTCATGGTCTGTGAGTCGTCTGCCGGCTTCCTCAAGGTGGTGTTTGCCTTCGTGAATGACGGATGCGATCTCCTCGGCCGTCATCAACGCCTCAACCGAGCCTTTCGGGTAATATTGGGAGCCCTTGGGTCGACTGGACCTACAACGAAGACTCATCAAACGGCTGGCGAGAGGCGCGCTGGGCGGTAGGCTGGGTAGCTTGACCTCAGGTCTGTGGAACCCGGTCGAGTATGCCTCATTGTATTGTGCATCGCCCCGGTCCCATATCGTCATCCGAGATGCTTCGGTTTCAGCTTCGCTTGCCGGTGGGCGTTTGACCGACTGCCCAGGTCCATCGAGATCATCCTGAGACAGGTCTGTAGCGGTGCCCCCTTGACCTCGGATGGCATCGAAATGCGGCCCTGGGTCTTCGGAGCCTCGGGCATTTGCAACATCAGACTGAGCGGCAGCTAGCAGGTCCTGCAGGTATTGTGAGTTTTGTGACTGGTCGTCATTGCGTCTGTCGTGCTCAGTTGGCGGCATTTGAGAGTGATTGGCGGTGATGACGCTGTCTTGTTTGTCTTGGGCAACTATGTAATGAGCGCTAACCAAATCGTTTAGGGACGAAAAGCTACTAGGTAAAGAGCCAAATGCGGTGGGTTGCCTCCGGCCGGGAATTTTTTTAGTTTCAAGTTTGCTCCTCAAAAAAAAAGTACTTTGTCTTGTGCTTCCTAAGCCTCGTCAAACAACCTTCCCAACTCTCCAGCAGAGCCTCATCGTTCAGGGCCACCAATAAATGCAAGATGGAATGCCCGACATGCGACGGCCATCATTTGCATGTACAAAGGTAGCTACCGGCCAATTGCCGGCTCAGTCACAGAGGGACATCATGCAGGGAGGGGGGCCGCAGGCAAGCTTAGCCTGACACGGGCGGGTTGGCATCTCAGGGGTGGCAAGGCTCTGAATTTAATGATTATAACTGGCCCGGGACTGATTCTGCCTTGCCAGCCGCAGTCCTTCACCGAAGAATGTTCTCTATTGGAGGCTCGGTCAATTCTGTCCCACCTCCTGATGTATTCGAAGTAGGACAGGCCACTGGTGTGGCAACGCGGTTGATTTACCCAAGGGCGATTTAATACAAACAAGACTCGAAGTATTCCCAATCCGTTTTCCATCCCCAGACAACGAAGTAGAAGCAAAAGCAAAGTCATCGTACTACAGAACAACAGCACACCTCGGATTCAACCGTCGGTTTACAAGTCCCAATGGCCAGCCAACTCCTCCAGATCACCAATCAAAACGGCGGAACAATACGCATGAGTCCTGACGACAAGGAATCTGCCAGCGTTGAAATCCCGAGCGAGTACATTAGGGCAGGACAGCTGAACAGGCTGCTCCGGTCCATGTTCCCCGCCGGTGGCTACAACGTCGATGTATGAGAAAGCAACCCCAGATCCCCCTTGTGTTGGTGCAGTACTGATCGTCTTGTTCCACAGGTGGGCCAGGATGTCTACAAGATCCGTACCCCAGGGCCCATCCCTCAGGTACAGAACTGCACTGCCCCCCACCCCACAAGTACGCCTTTCTCTAAAACTTGCTAGTTCTAATCGGGTCATAGCTCAATATCAGAAGATGGTAAAAAGGGATCTCTATCTTTTCGCAAGCGAGATTTTCACAAGTAACAGAATGTTGGTGAAAGAAGGGAACGGCTTGGGGGGGGGGGAGACTACACACCGGCGCTCTGCAGCATATGGTCCGTACGACTTGGCTAAGGTAGTACTGCTGGACATACCCATCCTGGCGATGGTCAAGCGAGCTGAAGATGAACGGTGAATCTTTGTGGTATGGCAATGGTGGGAACAAGGATCGATCTTTCGTTTTTGTCAGTGATCGTGAGAATAGGCTAGGTCAGGATCTGGTGTTATAAAATACAATAATGGTTCATCTCAAGGCAAACAAGCCACAGTGAAGAATATGAGAGGAAACGGAAACACGATGGACACGTCAACACAGATACCCACTCTGTAACGTAAGCCACAGAAGGCAACGCATGCCCCGTGTAACCCGTCTAGGGTTGTTTGAAGCTACCTCGCCGAAGAGGTGCTAGACTTTATAGTTCAGCAAAACCGGTGTGTTCTAGTTAAGTCGGTTGTGGGGTCGGGGGGGGGGGGACAACATGACGGTGAGAAATCTGAGCTGCCTTTTAGCAAGGGAAGATAGATGAGATTAACAAACCCAGAAAAACGTAGCTTGTTCACAAGATCTCCATCTCGCCACTCCAAGCCCCCAACTCTTCAGACGACGACGCAATAATTCAGGCCCACCACACATCACCAGCACCATAATACGGGCTTACACCATAACCCTCACTCCCAAGGGAAAATCCTACCGTCGCGCTACGTTCCAAAAGATTAACTGCGGAACTCTAGTACAATAGAGCCTTCTTGATGTCCCCAGGTTAATGGCCACGATGAGCTCTCCTAAGCGGGCTCACTAATTCCAACGGGTGACTAACAGCTTCTTGCAGATGATTAAAGAGTGCTGTTGTCTCTCTCGTTGGGCTCTTCCAAAACGGTGGCCCGGCAAACCTCCTCCCCCCCCTGACTTAGGCTTTTGTGATTTCCCCAAACCAACACCACATCTCCACCGCACCTATCCCCACCAACATCCAGTCCAGCAAAACGACGATCTCCGTGCACAACTCCGACTACATACAGCGCCGTTACAGGCCGCCACGAGCGGGGGAACCAACCCTAAGCAACGGGCCGAGCCCGGAGGACGCCACTCACACCCCATCCACAACAATCCACACCCAACACCCGCCCGCACCTCTCGCATGATCAACACTCATCCGCAGCAGATAAGACCTAAGGCACCACCACCACCACTACTACTCACACTCTCTCCTCGCCCAAACAAAAACTCAATCTCACTCGGGGAGCCGGGCACGACAGTTCGTGGAGAACATCTTGAAGCAGCCAGTTAGGACGGATAGAGGGCACGTGCTTGGAGAGAGAGAGAGAGTGCTAACATCAACACCTCAAGCGCCAGCTATAAGCTCGGATTCGAGCTGGCCGGCGGGCAGAGCGGGTGGAAGAAGTGCAAAAAGTGCTATGCTATGGTTTGGCCTTCACCCTTACCGGCACGGGAGGAGTGTGCCCTCGCGGAGGCACACACAACTTCGACGGCAGGTGGCTACGCGCTACCAACAAACGCGCCGGAGGCTGGCCAGCAGAACAATTGGAGCTGGTGTTCATTGCGTAATGTTAACAGTTGTGGTATTCCGGAAGTAACATGCGCCCGCGTGCCAACAATGATATCACTGCAACCTATGAAGGAGGCAAGCACATACGACCATAGGTAGTAGAGAACTCGGGATCCCGTCCGCTCTCCCCTAGATAAACTACTAACCGCCGGATCAGTACTCAGGTCGGTGACGACTGGGGAATCCCCGGTGTTGTATGTTTTTGTCTCTTTTTGTTCGGTTGGGTCTGGCAATTATGCGTTGCCACATGCGACTTGAGGTTGGTTGGGTTGGTACTAGTAATCGTGGTTCGGCCTCTTAGGCCCAAGAGAAGCTTCCGAGATGTTGTTTTGAAACTCGGTTGCTCGGATGGTTGTGAATTCAGGATTTTAACACTCGAGTCGACGAACTAAGATCTCAATTCGAATTCGAAATGTTGCCAAGTGTCGAGGTCCCTGTGCCTACAATCATTAATGCTCATGCTAATATGGTATTTTGATGTCACGGTGTGTGGGTGTGCATTGTCGGCCTCCGTCGGTTGTGTCGTTGACGTGGGGATGTCCGCATTCGAATTTCCCATAGTTCACGGCAAGGTGGCCGAGCGGTCTAAGGCGCCAGGTTCAGGAACACCTGAATTAGCGAATCTCATAGATTTCCTGGTCTCAGTAATGGGGCGTGAGTTCGAATCTCACCCTTGTCACAGAAGTTTTGCGGTTCTGCTAAGCCGACCTGATTTTTGGTCTTTTGGTCCACCTTCTAGAAAAAAAATCCAGTCCAGGCAGGGGTTGCGTTTTCCAAATGTGGGTTCGAGGCTCGCCTGCAGTGGCACGGCCTCGGCTTGCGTTTCATGACTGGTGGTAACTCGGGGTTGCAGATGCAGATGTGGATGCAGATACGGGTGCAGATAGGTAGAAGTCTGGGGAGATCTGTATGTATGTCATCATGTCCCCTGCGTCTTCTTGTCGCGGAAAGACGGGAATGTTGGGCTAGATGGTTGGTAGGAGGAACGAATCTGAGACGCTTCCAGGTTGATACTTGATGCATATTTTTTCGTCTCTAGACTCTGGTATTAATGTAGAGCGCGGAACTGTAGAAGAGATTTAGTCTGTACGAAGTACTAGGTACAGAATGCATAATCTGTAGTCGAAGAGTTTCTCATAAACGAAGTTTGCAGTGAAGTCAAGTGTGGGTCGTAGCAAGCCGATCTGAGCCTGCCTGAAACATCAGATAAATTCCGAAAACAGAGGCAGGTCTGGTGAATCATGTGTCCCCAGTGGTCCCCCCAGGTTCCCCAATCTGAGATGCGATGCTGGATGCGACCCCGTGGCCTGTGCACGGCGGGAGGAACATCGCTGTATCGGGTTTTTGAGCCAGGGCCAAGGCGGCGAGGCTCAGGTACGGCTGCCTGAGCCAATGGCAGGGCTGCGGTTGACGCTTCCTTTAATTGGCTCTGGCGCCACAGCTGCGACTTCTCGATTGGGACGATCGAAATTAAAACACGTCGCGGTTGCTCAGGGGGGGCAACCACGAGGCTCGCTCACTCTGGCAACATCCAACTGAAGAACGCTGACAGGTGCCCAGCTTCGGTCGGTCGTGGGGGAGCAAGGCCAATTTCTCGGTTTCCCTCTCCTTTGTCATGCGAGTGGCCCTTCGTTCATTACAGATCCCGTACTTCGTACACGCGCACATACGCGCGCAGCATACAGCATACACTCGCACACACACGCTCGTTACAGTCGCTCATTTCTATCGCTTTTTCGCATGAACAAATTAACAAGCCGCGACAAGGTCCCACGTCGCAGCCAGCCAGCGCAGCCAGCGCAGCCAGCGCAACCAGCGCAACCAGCGCTTGAGCCGTCCAGTCCAGTCCGCCCTGCCCCAGCTGCTGCTATCCTCGGAGCCCCATCCACGGCCTTTGCCGGGGCGTCATCGAGGGGGGCCCGGGTTCGAGACGTCGCGGGGCCTCGGCCTCTGGTGGAGCGCCTTCTCTGCTGACTTTGACTGCTGGTCCTGCTGCTGCGCTTGCCGCTGCTGCTGCCGCCGCCGCTTCTGCTCCTGCTCGTCGGGCTCGAGTTCTAAGGGCCGAGCTATAGGATGGAACCCGGTGCCAGGGGCAGGTCCCCTGTGTCCCGGCGCGTCGCACAGAAGCTGGGCGGCGACACGCTCGTTTACATTCCCTATCGCCCACGGCACGATGCAGCTTTCGCGCGGAAGACTGCAGCCGCCGACCTCGACACGGTGACCGCCCGGCACCACGATTCCGAGGCCGACCCCAGGCGACACCCCGCCGCCGCCGATGCTCTATCCCTCTCCGGCACCACCCCGCCGAGCAGCCCGACCATGGGCAACTTTCCACCAGCCTCCAAGTCCATGACGCCAGAGTCCGCCAAAGCCAACCGCCCTCATGTCGTCCTCATAGACAGTCAGGGCAAGGTGGCCACGAAGGATGGCGATGATGCTTCCTTCCGGAAACACAACCGTGGCATCGGCTCTATCGATTCGCTCCTTTCTTCTACCACCTACGTCAACACTCAGTCCGAGTGTAGCCGTGCCGAGTCCCGTCTGTCTCGGGAAATCCGCATCGAGGTCGAGGACACGGACGGCGGCGCGCCCGTTACCCCTCACCGCAAGCCAAGGAAGCAAACCAGCAGGTGCGTACTTCTGACGTGACTATATCTCTCTCTTGACAACAGACCTACTCACACGCTAGACAGGATCCAACTTGCCCCGCCAAGCATGGCTAGCCATGGCGCTGCTATGACCCACGGTGAAAGTGAGGGTCCGGAGAGTGAGGATGAGGAGGCCAGGCTGGTTGACGAGATCTCATCTTGGGTCCTGAGGAACGCCTTTGGCAAGGACATGGATGACTGCGCTGCCCCACTGCTAGTCTGGGACTGCACCTACCGCTACCTTCAAGAACTATGGACCGCATCCCACGAGGGGAACCTCGGCTTCGTTCAGTCGACGTCGGGCCACGGCACTCCGTCGCCCCACTACGGTGGTACCCCGGGCTCCGGGGGCGGTGATCAGCAAAACGCTGGGCAACATGGGAAAGGGAAGAGGAAGGCAGATGGGGGCAGTGATGACGGAAGCGGGTTCGGTGGCCGAGACAACCAAGGAAACGAGGAGAGAGATGTTTCTCCGGCCTCGCAGGCATACAGCGCCAAAGGGAACACGACCAACTTCAGCTGTCCTTACCGGAAACGCAACCCCCTACGATTCAACGTGCGAGACTATTACGTCTGCGCCACACATTCTTTTGCCGACATGTCTCAACTGAAGTGAGTCGAGCAGATCTCAGCGTTGGATTTCCCCGCTAACCCCACCCCAGAAAACATATCCGCGCACACCATCCTCCCGTGCAGAGAAATGCCGGCCTGTTCCATTGCCCTAGATGCGGCCAGGGCTTCGTCTCGAAGACCGATTTGGATTCGCATCTACGCCAAGTAGAGGTTTGCCACGTCTCGTTTGATAGCGGCGGCGCGGACCCCGAAGATGGCATTACCCAAAAGATCATCTCGTCCTTGGAAGCCAGGAGCCTCAAAGCCAAAATCGACAACTGGATCTCACTTTGGAAGCTCCTTTTCCCAGCTGATCGAACCATTCCCGACCCAGGTAAGCACTGCTGCGTGACTCCCGTTAACTCAAGACTTCTAACCAGAGCAGTGTTCGTCCCGGTGATGGAAATCTATGACTTTGTTGCAGAGTCGAAGAAATTCCTGGCTGTGCTGAGCGATCTTCTTGGCCTTCAGTACCATCATGTCCTCGAAGGAGCCACCCAAGTGATGAATGTCGAGCTCAAGATTCGTCAAGGCATCGAACGGAGCACGGGATCTATCTACAACTGGATCGAAACCGTTGTGCAGGATTGGGAGCAGAGGATAGCAGGAACCGTGTCGCTTTTTACGAGTTCGGCCATCAGCCAGCCGGCGACGAGCGACAGTTGGGCCTCCACTCCTCATCTTCCTCCTTCCCCCGCACCAACAACCACAGTTGTGCCTGGTAATGCAGCCACCGCGACGAACACCATGCCCGGGGCCGAGAGCCCTGGCGCGCCACCTTCAGCCAGTATCAGGGGCACGTCTGCGAGGAGACGTCCCAATCCAGCACCCAAGCGAATTAAGAGGCCAGAGATTCTGCCCAAAGCCCCAGCACCGACCCAAATACCGCTACCAATACAACGAGCACGAACACCTCAATCGCAGGCAAGGGTCGTCAGCAATGCTTTCAGACCACCTCCCACAGTTCTCCCAAGCCAGTCGGTTCCCTTGGCGCCATCGACCACGCAGGGTCTCAACCCAGGCCAGCCGTATCATACGAGCTGGGAAACCCCGGCGGTGACAGTGACCACCGCCTATCCCGTGCCCTACACCACTCCAGGTGATGTTTTCCAGCATCCGGCGATGACACCAGGCCACTACGGCTCCATCCACCCAAACCAATTGGACGTTCAAGCCGCCGCATACATGGGTTCGGAACAGTCTGACACCATGTCACCCGATGCGATGCAACACGATGTCGACCCGCGCCCTCAGTCAGCAGCCACCATTCATGCAAACCGGCTGACCATGTCTACGACTCCAAGATCATCGCTCGCCAGCCTTCTCTGGAATCGTGACGAGAACCGGGACTCGAGCCAAACGCTAGTGGAAGCACACCCGCCGGGGAGATGCGCCAACATGTACTGTCCGAGTTGCAACAAGACCATGCCTGATGATATGGCCGCGCAGCCGTCCCCCGTCGGGATACACCCCGTCACGGGGGCTCCGCACCATCACGTTTTCCATACTGCGGGCCCGGGGCAAGGGGGGCCGTTCCAACCGTCCCCAAGCCCCAACGAGGTACACGGCTTTACGGACCAAGTGGAATGGTACGCCGTTGGGGGAGGACATGGAACAGGGGGTAATGATAATATGTTTGGAGGAGGACACCACGGGCCGCGGGAGGGGTACTAACTAGCACGGGGCTGGTACATGTCTGTTTTGACTAATGGGGAGCAGGAAAAAGGGGCTTTCTTTTTTTTGGATACCATATTTGTTCTTGTATACTAACAAAATAAGAAGGACTTTGTACTAATGTAATGCCAGATGCAACAAACTTGGACGGTGAGAGTCGGGGGACATTATATACACAGGTCAGGGAGTGGCGGGGCAGGTGGTGATATGGCACACTGCACGAGGTTATGAATGATGTATCCATTAGCTTTTTGTATGATCTGTCTTAGATCTTTTAGCGGTTCTTAGTGGCAGAAGTGTAGCCCTAGTTACTGTAGATGTAATTCTAGTGTGTATCTGAGAGACTGGGATTCCTGTCTTGCATTTCCCACCCCGTCATATCTTGAGGAGAAGAGCCCGACGGGGGGGGGAGGAGGTGGTGCATTTTGCCCGTTCTCCTCAAAGCTGTCAGATCGGATCACCGACCCTTTAACGATCAGTCGTAAGGTCATGAAGACTACAGCAATGCAACACGACACGGCACAAACAGTCAAATCACTAAATATCATTTCGCATCCCATACTACCCACCCACCTACCTACCTACCATGAACTCATGTCTCCTTTCATAGCAAACATTACAACCCACCCAGCGCTGGCACATTCTAGAAACATCAAAAAAGCCAAAAAGCCAAAAAGACGTGTCGCAATGCCCAAAACACCACGCAAAATGATTGCTCGCCAACGTCTCACCACTCTAGCCAAGTAGTAAACAAAACGAGGGGGTTGGGTGAACGCAGACATAGTTAGGCAAGGCAAGCCTCTACGAGAAGAACACAACGCCCGCCGTCACCCCCTCCCTCACCCCCTCCTTCACCCCACCGCTTACAACGAGCGGTGGGCGAGGCGGGGCCATCAAACACCGGGAGCGACATCCGCCAAGCCACGATTCTGCTGCGCCTGCAGGGCAACGACCAAATCGGTGAGACGATCGATCTTGGCGGCGAGGTCGGCGATGCGGTCCTCGACCTCGGGCGACGGCTCATGGTGGCGCGCCGACGACGACGACGCCGACGGCTCCGTGGCCAGCATGGCCAGGGTGGAGCTGGTGGAAGCGGTGGCTTGGGGCGGTGGCGGGCGGGGTAGGGTGAGGGTGGACGAGGAGGAGAGGTCGGCGCGCAGGGAGGACGGTTGGGTATGGCGCTGCTGCTGCTGGTGCGAGTGGTGTCTCCGGGCGGGGTTCGGACTGGCGATGGTGGCGTGACGCGGGCCGCGGAAGCCCGTGTACTGCGTCCCCTTGCCAGCGGTGCCGTGCAGCCACTCGTAGAATTCGATGGCGGCGACGATGGGCAGGTGGGTTGCTTTGAGAAGCAGGATGCGGGCCTTGCGGAATTTGTTGTCCGAGGGGAGGAACAGGCGCAGCGGGCGGAAGATGACGAGGGCGAGGAGATTGAAGGGTGGGTAGAAGTGGGTCAGGCGGTTGGAGGTAGAAGCCTCCAAGACGTAGACGCTGTAGACGTAGAGGTACTCTTCGCGGGCGTGGGTGATGACGCGGGAGAACGAGTTGGAGAGCATACCAGTCAGGGAGCCTGTCAAGAGGATAGAGCTGAGCGTGACGAAGATGATCATCAGGGGTGGGCCGAAGATGGGGTCGATGTTGTACATAATGTCGAAGCCCACAGTGCTCGAGCCAAAGAAGATACGGGTCAAGAAGCCAGTCATGTGGTTGAGGGAATAGGCATCGCGGCCCACGAGAGAGAAGGTGGTGAGAAACCCGAGGTAGATGACGACGATCAGCACCATAAACTTGAGGAAGTCTTTGCCCATCTCTTTGAGGCATGGGATGAGAGTCTACGCAGGTTAGTCTTGCCTTGAGAGACCATGGAACTGTAACTCACCCCCCAGTACGGGCTCAGGCTAAGGATGGAGAAGACGCGGGGCACCATGAAGAGTGCCTCGAGAGCTAGGACGTCAAAGGCGAGGTCAACAAGGCGAGCGTTGTCAGTTTCCAATCCAACGACCCCTACTAAAGTCAGTGATGGGGCAGGGAGTCAGGCCAGTGGTACGATGACGTACGCAGAATAAAGTAGGTGAAACCGATTCCTATCATGGCCATGTCGAAAATATTCTGGATCCGTGTTAGCCTCGATCCCCAATCAACTCAACTGCCTAGTGGCATTGCCTACCCAAACATCAGCGGCATAGAAGATTGACCCAGCATCCAGCCATTCGCTTAGCTCGTCGTAAGCAAATGCGGCAAGCCAAAGGCACAGAAAGACCTCCAGCGTAGTAATGTGCGTGGGGTCCCGCTCCATCAGCACGGCGTAGTAGAGAAACAGGAAGCTGGCGAAGAAGAGGACCTCGAAGGATTTGAGGTACTTGGGAACGCGGAGACGCGAGAAAGGGTCAGCGGTGGTGGGCTTGTAGAATCGCGGCTTCTTCACTGAGTGCACGGAGAGGGAATCCCAGAATATGATGTCGCCGTTCCATATCCCCGTGATGATCTTCTGAACGACGCCCTGGCTAAGGAAGCGCTTGGCGTCAGCAATAGCGGCAATTTCGAGGGCATTGAGGTTAGTGAAGTGCGCCGTAGGGTCATCCTCCTCCTCCTCATCGTCCATGTCGGCTGTCATGCTCATGGTGAGGCGCGAGATGGAATGCAGAAGCATATTGCGTTTGTTGGCCCCCGACGGGGTAAAGGCCTGGCGGGCCGAGCTTGCGGTGTCACGAAAGGCCCGACCGAGGAGAGAGCTGCGCTCATCAGCAGCCTCCTCGTCGGTGGGACTCGTTTCTACGTCCTTAGGGTCAGGAATTTCGTAGAGGCAATAGTCGACAGCCTCCCTCTCAGACAGATGCGTGAGGAAACGCCATGCCACAATCTCACAGGCGTTAGCCCGAGCCTCGTGCAATGCCTTGTCTTCGGTAATGGCGCCGTAATGCCATCTTAGCGCTCTGTAAAGTTATCAGCGTCTAGGACAAGGTTAACATAGTGACGCAAAGTCATGGCACTCACAGCAAAGCGTTCACAATGGCGGGGTGAGTGCAATTGCGACCCAGGTGGTCGACCAGATTAGGCAGGCCGTCGCCGGCGCCGGTAGTCCTGAGCTGCTCAAAGGTTACGGGCAGATGAACGACGGTAGCAATGTAGACGGATAGTTTCTTGACTAGCACCCGGAAGCAGTCGTCGTCGTGGATGTCGGGCAGTTCCGCAGTCCGGCGCTCTTGGCGGTGGAAACCCGTGGGAGAAGGGGTTCGCAGTGGTTCTGAACCCCCCTGTGCAGGTCGCGACTTGACGCGGATCGGCATCGTAACTCGGCAACTCGGTAGTTAGCAGTTAACGGTCCAATGGGTTACCACAAACAAGGTAAGAAGAAAATGAAGAATAATTCCGTAAATGAGACTCGGCCCGGCTCCTCGGGTCCTGTCACCACCGAGTGGGAGGGAAGGGAAGGAGGAGGAGGAGGCTCCGATGAAAGAGGGGGATGGATCTTGCCTTAACTGGAATGTGATGTCGTCGTCAGGCAGTTGGATGGCGGGGGTTCCATGAATGTGTGTTGGAGAATCCCAGCCTGGCTGGACCTTCAGAGTGGGCTGCAACCTGCGCCTTTCCCGTCTCGGATGCTTCCTCCAGGGCCACCCGTGCCTGGCCAACCTCCTGTGAGTGGGCCGATTGGGTGCCCTTGAGGGGAACAAACCACTGCCAGCACGCTAAAACCGCCCACCGCTAACCGTTTCAACTTCGTCCAATCCATTGACCATCCACATCACGAGCGCTAATCATCCCGCCGCCCTCAGGGCTCGCTGTGCATCACGCCGTCGCCACACAAACCCGGTCAGCTGAGCAATTGATAACGCGCACGGCAGGCAGTTCGTGACAATGGCCGTGTTCGGATTGGCCAATCCCATTGTTTACCACCTGAAACGGCCCCTCATCCCTTTGGAGACTTTGGAGTCGATCTCCATGCGCCGCTTTCCGGGTTGTGGTAAGCCGAGGTTGGCCAACTCCAGACACCATGTTAGGTACTCTAGGTCGAGATTCCGGGTTGGATAACATACACAGTATGCTACACCCAGTATTATACAACCAATCGTTTCTCTTTTTCCTCTTCTCCTCTTCTTTTCAAGGCCGCGTCATTAACCAAGTACTTTGTATTTTTGCTCTTCCAAAACAGGAACCATGTTTGGAGTTTCCCCTCCTTGGAAGAGCGGGCTGTCCCCTTCCGCGGTCAAAGCCGAGCTAATCTATCAGGGGGTGATTTTCCATATGTCCATGCCCCTCAGAGTAAATCATCACCAAAAGCTGCAATGAGGAACAACTCGATGGCATCGTAATGCAGGAGATGATGGCTGCCTTGGAGAGTACTTAACGGGATGCTCTGAGCGCGGTGCTCAGGGCTTGTTCTAGCATTCCATCTCTCTCGACATCCCTTGGGAAATCAGATCAAGCACCACCATCATGAAAGCTATCTTTACCCTCGGTCTCGGCCTGCTGTCCGCAGCCCAAGCCCTCCCCTCGGCACGGGCGGCAGCCTCTTCCACCACGGATGGGACGCGCTTCTCCATCGACGGCAAGACGGGATACTTCGCAGGCACCAACTCCTACTGGATCGGCTTTCTGACGAACAACCAAGACGTCGACACCACGCTTGACCACATCGCCACCTCCGGTCTCAAAATCCTGCGTGTCTGGGGCTTCAACGATGTCAACACCAAGCCCGGCACCGGTACCGTTTGGTTCCAGCTCCTCTCCTCGTCCGGCTCCCAGATCAACACGGGTGCCGACGGCCTGCAGCGCCTCGACTACGTGGTCCAGTCGGCCGAGAAGCGCGGCGTCAAGCTGATCATCAACTTTGTCAACTTCTGGGACGACTACGGCGGCATGAACGCCTACGTCCAGGCCTTCGGCGGCTCCAAGGAGAGCTGGTATACCAACGCCAACGCCCAGGCTCAGTACAAGAAGTACATCGAGGCCGTCGTCAGCCGCTATGCCAAGTCGGACGCCGTGTTCGCGTGGGAGCTGGCGAACGAACCCCGCTGCAAGGGCTGCAGCACCGATGTCATCTACAAGTGGGCAACGGACACCTCGGCGTACATCCGGAGCCTGGATTCGAGCCACATGATCACGCTGGGCGACGAGGGCTTTGGTCTGCCTGGTGACACCACCTACCCGTACCAGTACACCGAGGGTACAGACTTCGTCAAGAACTTGGGAATCAAGGATCTGGACTTTGGAACGTTCCACATGTATCCGGACAGCTGTGCGTCTCGGCCCTTCACCCATTGATACCCAACCAAAATTGACAGCGTGTTAGGGGGCGTCCCGTACAGCTTTGGCGAGGGCTGGATCAAGAGCCACGCCGCCGCCTGCAAGGCCGCCGGCAAGCCCTGCCTCCTGGAAGAATGTAAGGAGCCCGCCCCATAACGGGGTCTCGCACACCCACCAGCCCCACCCTCCCCGTCCCTCTCCCCACAATCAGAAACAAAAAAAAAAAAGAAAAACAAAGAAAAAAAGGCTAACAAAGACCGTGCCCAGACGGCGCCAACGCCAGCTGCGACATCCAGAAGCCGTGGCAGCAGTCCTCGCTTGCGCTCGCCGCCGACGGCATGTCGGGCGACCTCTTCTGGCAGTGGGGCGACCAGCTGAGCTCGGGCCAGACGCACAACGACGGCAACACCGTATACTACGGCTCGGCGCTGGCCACCTGCCTGGTGACCGACCATGTCAAGGCTATCGAGGCCGCGTCGTAGGTGGGGAGGTAGGTAGGTGGGTGGGTAGATGAGGGCGGAGTGGGGTGGGAGGGTTGGGAAGCTGGGGGGTGTTCTTTCTTGTGTGTAGTAAAATGAAGTTGTGGTGGTGTCTGCGGTTTGGTCTTCTAGGGCCGTCGATGCCAGACTTAGCTTTGGTATTGTTTGGCTTGTGCTTATGGTTTCTACACGGTTGTTACGCTGTAGCATAGCGGAGTGTGAAGTCTAGTTTGATTTGAAAATACAGGCTTCTCTATTGCAAAATTGCCCGTTAGATCACTCTTTCAAGCCATTATCAGGGCTCATCAGTATTCTCAAACCACTTACAACACACCCATCAGGCAAAACAAGCCGATTCAACCCTCTCGTCCAACACAGCTAAGCCGACAAGACTAGGGGGCGGTAATCGAATTCGCTTTTCCCCTTTTGTCTTTTTCTCTCTTTGGCTTCCTGCCTGTTTTCCTGCCTGTTTTCTATTGCATCGGGTTTTGTCAATGACACCGCGACGATGACCGATCTCATTTTCCCCCTTTCTCACTTAGGGGATAGTTAAAACTCATAAAGGCTTGAAACCTTTGTTAGAGCTGATATCGCCCTCGCTTTGATATTGCTGCTCTTCGAAGGGGCGCTAATAAAGCCCGTTTTTCCAGTAAGTACGCAAAACTCATTGTGACAGGTTCTTCCAGAATACGTTTAGACTGAGGGATGATGTTTCTTCGGATAAGCGGTATTGTATTGTATTGTATAGACATGTCAAGTTACCAGTTCATAGATAGGTACGCGGTGAGCTGTCCTGGCTCATGCCACATACTTTTGACTTCAATTCCAAGGCTGGGGCTGGCAATGCTCGGGTCATCGGCTTAAATAATTATATGAAACACAACGGCACCGCATGGAATAAAAGCCGGACTCCAAATGTAGAAGCTCGAGTTGTGGAAACGAAAGAAAAGTTACCTGAAAATCTGGCGATTTTGTTCACAGATTTAATTCTTTTGGAGTTCGCCTTTTTTTAGTCAGAGGGCGAGCAGTTAATAAAAGGCTTACACAGCTGTCCAGTCATACTCGAGGATGGTTGGCATTCTTTTATATACCTTATTACTTTTGACCACAACAATATCTGCTGGTTCAAGGCCTTGGTCATCGATGAGTATTACGATTACTCCCCTCCGGCCGGAAGTGAAGGGTTATTTTAACTTGATTGTTCCCTCGTGACGAAAGCCACATGAAAAGCTAAGAATATACCGAGTCGTAGAGTCCGAGCCAAGCGCCGAGCCTCGATGACCCGCCACGGACAACAACACGCAACCAGTGAGAGCTAACAGGTGGGCTGAATAAGCAGTCAAGGATTCAGTCAGATCAGATCTCTGTCTCGTGTCGACATCACATCTCAGGAAAAGCAACTACACTCGATAGACAGTAAGCGCGAATTGATGAGAAACTCGTGATTGCTCTCGTTCACCATGTTTGAGTCTCCGGTTAAGCGGATGTTCTCGTATCGGGCCAAGTTCTCGAACCCCACCAGCGCGCGTCTCCGACTGCAGAGCGACGGTGACATCGTGGGAAGAAACACGCGGTGGAGGACCACAATTGCGGCACAGCTTAAGTTCTGACAGCGTCGTTTGATGAGCAGGAGAAAAGCGGATCGCCGTGGGAATGTGACCGGTTCCTGAGGGAAACTGGTGCCGAGTAAAGAGCCGTTCAAACCCTTTCTTTTTTCCAAGTTTTAAATCAAAAATCGCTGTATCCTGCCAGCGTCAGATCCCCAGATCCGGCATTCTCCGTGGCAGTTGGACCGCATGGATGCGCAGTGTAGCGGCCCCACCCCGGGCTTGGAATCATTGGCGGCTGCGGCCTATGGCGGGGCACCGCCACCAGCATTGATGAAAACCATCTAAAAAAAGAAGACGACACACTTTGACAGCAAAGAAGCAGCACAGCCTGCTGCTCTCTTTTCACAGCAGGACTGTAGGAATGCGCAAGCACAACTTCGCCAGCTGACACTCACAAATCTCGAAGACCAAATCGAGAGGGTGTGTGGTTCTGGAAAAAGGAAGGACGACTAAAGCAGCGTGGCGACACCATTGGGGGGGGGGCCGAGTTGCACAAACGGAGATTGCATAGTTACTCCATCCCACTAAGACAATCCGCCTGGCTTAGGTACTTTACCAAACCAACTGGCGCGCTTGCAGAAAGTTTGTGGGCGCTTGTTGGCGGCAGTGCCTGTTGGTTTTGTACGCGCGGTAAATGTTGGGGGGCAGCAGCCGGTGGCACATTCCCGGACCCAAGGCTTTCCGTGGGTTTCAATACGACTCATGACCCAGGCATCCGGTTTCCGTTCCGGATGCCATTCCACCCCACCGCAGAACTTCCCGAAACCAACGGACGGCAAGCAAGGCAGCGGCAGCGACAGCGGCAGCGCGCTAATGTACACAGAAGGTAACTTACATCAACTAACGCGATGTGTATCTGTGGCAAGAATACCTACCTTAGCTTGCGGGGCTTGAACGTGGTTCTCGTAAGACTTCGTAAGACTTCGGTCGAGATGAACCGAGATATGGAGAACAGCCACTCACGTTGCGCTTCGTCGCAGCAAGCTCCGTCGTTGGATTCAGGTCCCAGTACGGGAAAGCGAGCACGACATGGCCCATCCCTGCTCCTCCAGGCCTGCAAGGGACTCCGGGGCTGGGGGCAGGGCACCCGAAGAGGCAACCCTTGTCAAACCTGCACGCCCGACCTGAGCATCCGCCCGCTTTTACAATGATGACCCGGCGCCACTGTGCCTCTCGCTCTCCCGTCCCTCGCGCTCTGCACCTTTCTTGTCTCTTGGTTTGTGCATCGTCTGGTATTTGACCACCGGATACACCCGCCTTTTTTTTTATCTCGAGTTTTTTTCCTTTCTGATTTTGGTTCGGCACTTTTAGTCCAGCATCGCGGCGCACCGTCAGTGCTTCAGGCGCATGCGGAGTACCTGGGCTAACCTCCCGATCGCCCTGAAGCTGATCTGACCTGGATTAACCCCCACTACCTCATCTTAGCCGCGACCGACCATGAGATCCGACATGTTCGATTCGCTACCACAGCCGACGGCGCTTCTCTTGTTGTCGAGTCTACTCCAACTAACAGAAGCCCACGCCCTACACAACCTGCCCAGGCAGACGCCCGAACCTACGATAACCCTCCCCCACCACGTCCTCAATGTCGTCTCATGGCCAATACAACCTACCCCGCCACCGGGAGCCGACCTGTTCGCTTATCGTCGCCGGCAATTAGACGACAGCTTCAACACCATCTGCGGCTACGTCAACGGGCAGCTAGACCTGCCCGCGACATGCGGGTCGGGGTCGCATTGCGTGGTCGACACGGAGCACAATGTGGTGGGCTGCTGTCCGAATGGCGCGCCGTCATGCACAGCCGGTGTCTTTACGGGTTGTGTGGACGGGAATAGCGGCGCGCAGACCGAGGTCAACCCCTACGTCTTTAGCTGTACGGGTGCCGCCGTCTGCTACATGAACCAGTACGAGGGCGGCTTCTCCCAGTATGGATGTGGAACTGCGAGCGACATGGCCGCCACCGTCCAAAACAGCGCCAGCGGGGTGACAGCGGTCCTCAGCCTGCCTACCGTTGTCGTTTCGTACACAGAAAGCATCAGCACCCTCAGCGAATCCACCACGCTGAGCACCGCGTCCAGTCGAGCCAGCAGCACCACCGCACGCTCGTCAACCACCCCTGCTTCCGCCTCCTCCGACTCGACAGCCTCCGCTACCCCGACCGAGAGCGTTGACCCGGCCGCCGCCCCGCCTGCAACCGACACAGCCTACCGCACGGGCGCCATCGTGGGCGGCACCATCGGCGGCCTGGCCGTGGCCATCGCGCTGGTGGCGCTCGTCTTCTTCTTCCTACGGCGGCGCAACGCCAACGTCCGACAAGGGCCCGGACCGGGCGGCTTCCGCGGCAAGGTAATCAGCCCGCCACTCGCCGGCGGCGGCACGGGCTTCGTGGCTCTCGCGAACAACGACCACGACGCCTTCGAAACCGGCCCCGCAGGCAGCGTATTCGACCAGCAACAACAACACCAACAATACTCCCACCCATACAACCCGCAACAATCCCAACCCCCCATGTCCACCACCACCGCAACATCCACCGCAGCAGCCGCCGCCGCCGCGGGAGCAGCCGCCAGCCTCCCGCCGGGCTCCGCCAACCGGAGCATGCTCCCGCCACTAGCCACCACAACCACGGGCCCGCCGATGCCCTTCCAGAGCGAGGTCTCGCCCGTCGAGCACCACGACCTCGACACCCCGCTGGCCTACAGCCACTCGGCGCTCAGCGGCGCCGCCGCAGCAGCCGCCTCTGCGGCGGCCGTTTCCTCGGCGGGGGCCACGTCCGCTGCGTCGTCGACTTACCCGCCGTCGTCGTCGGGCGGGGCGAGTGGGGGGGAGGGGCTGCAAAACAACAATAATAATGTGCTGGGTGGGCAGCAGCAAGGGGGTTATAACTACGGCCCGGCGGCGTACGCGGGCGGGTCCGGGCTGATGATGGGCATGAGCCCGTTGTTGCTGAGCCGCGGGGCGGAGAGGCATTTGGAGAGCGATCAGGTGCCGCTGACGGGTGGGAATGGGGGTGGGGGTCTGGGTTATGGTGGTGGGGGCCGCGAGATTGATGATTTCTCGCAGGGGTTCCATGCTGCGTTGGGGAGGATTGGGGAGGAGGATGAGGAGGATGAGGAGGGGCGGCGGTTGAGTCGGTTGCAGCAGCAGCAGAATCAGTACCAGGGGTATCAGCAGCAGGGCTATCAGGATGTGGTGGGTGGTGGTGGGGGCGCGGGGCAGGATAATGAGGGGGGGACGATGGACAGTCAGGGGTCGGGGCAGGGCAGGCCGCTTTGGCAGCAGAATAGGCGGCAGAGTCGGAATTTGATGTGGATGTGAGGTGAGGGATAGGGCTTGCTTAGCGGCGGCGTTCAGCAAATTGGGCGTGCGGCGGCGTTGGAAAGAAAACTGCATTTTTTTCTCATTGGGAAGGGAGCATACATTTTGGGGTCGGGATTATTAGCGGGGTGAGCTGTCAGATACACAATCGACAGTGCTTGGAGATGTGTACATAGTGATTGGGTGTGTATGGGATTGGCAGCGGATATCGTATAGCATGGCCGGCATGAACTACAGATTAATGAGGATGACGTTGACTGCAGCCCTGGCTTGCTTTGGCCAGTCTGGTGATGTTGCAAGCGGCAACTCGCCTGGGATTGTGGAAAGGCAAATGCGACAAGGCGGATTGGCATCCGGAGATGAGGCGCCGGACAACCTCAGCCCAGGAGATGGTGTTTGATGACCTCCAGTGTCACGGTGGCGGCCACGTTGCTACGAGGTACAAGGCTAACAGATCTGGTCACCCAAGCGTTTTGCCAACCGCGTCCATGCAACATGGTGCGGTGCCATACGGTGGCGGCGCTGGAATCGACGGCGTCAAGGGTCCTCGTGCAGTCGGCCTTCCTCGCACGACACTCGCCATATGTCGTGGGTATGCCTCATCTCGCAATATCCGGCGCTGTTGCACATCGGCGGCGCCAGCTGATGTCGCTAGCGCCGTCAACGCCTCGGCCGAGGCTGTCACGACAACAATGCCTTTGTGGAAAGGGGCCAGCTTTGGGCGTGAAGCACCCCGTTTCATCTTACGCGGCCTCTTACAGACCCGCCCCCACGGAGCACAGCTCGTCAAACCTTCGAGCATGGCACATGTTCGGTTGGTTTGGGCTACGCCCGTATCCAAAAGCAGGCGGTACAAAGGCTGGCCAGCCGGCGTGGCTCTCGAGGGATATGATGTTGCTACACAGCCAAACAACAAAAGGCGGTCTGGTCAGCCGGGTCCTCGGTGGGAGTCATGCGATGCTGCGGTGCGGTGTGGTCAGTACCAGGTATACATAACATGTCCTACACTACTACCCGGAGGCTCTCGCAGAGTGATGGGCGGCGATTCCGAGGCTTCGGTTCGGAGCAGCTTCCGACACAGGCCATTCACTTCCGTTCAGAGACAGCTTGTGCCCTACCGGTCTTTGCGCCAAATCGAGGCCCACATCCGACGATCCGGCCCGCTTGGCTGGTTCCATCGAAGGCCCGGAATCCGGGATGGGGACGGTGATCGTCGACACGGTCCCGTGCATGACGTCACGCAGACTCGGACAAGGCCTCGAATGCAACCTGGCACAACTGGCAGAGGCGAGCCACGGATTGCAAGAAGACGCGATGAGCGACGAACGAGATTGGGGGTTTCAAGTTTGATGATGTGCTCGAACACAGCTGCGGTGGGATCGGGTTGGTGAATCTTATTCGAGATGTCAAAGTCCAGAGGTTGCAGCTGCTACGCTGCCCTCATGGTGATGTAGGTGTAGGAGGTTACGGAGAGAGGGGTTGGAGGTGGGGTATACAATGGACTGGTGTCTGCGAACATATAAAGGCGGGACAGTTGGCGTCATTTGGACCGAGGAGTTCGTCTGAAGAACAACAACAAAGCTTCATCCAGTTCAGCTCGAGACCTCAACATAAACAGCAGATTCAAGCTAGCACATTCAAGCTAGCACATCAGCACAAGCTGTCCATCCTCCCCATTTACCCAACCTTTCTCTACGCAACCAACATGTCCGACGCACCCAAGATCCTCGTCGTCCTCACTTCCCACGGCAAGCTGGGCGACACCGGCAAGCCCACGGGTTGGTACCTGGTAAACCTTCCACCATTCCCCCCCTTACCCCCTGCCCCTTCATCCCTTGCCCACTAACACCCCCAACCAGTCCGAACTCGCCCACCCCTACGACATCCTCACCTCCCAAGGCTTCCAGCTCACGCTCGCCTCGCCCACCGGCGGCCCGGCCCCTCTGGACCCCTCCTCCATCGAAGCCGCCTCCGGCGACGACACGTCGCAGCGGTTCCTGACGGAGCAGAACGCGCTGTGGGAGGCGACGGAGCCGCTGGTGTCCTTCCTCGGCCGCGCCGACGAGTTCGCCGCCGTCTTCTTCCCCGGCGGCCACGGCCCCATGTTCGACCTGGCCGTGGACCCGACCTCGCAGGCGCTGGTGCAGGAGTTTGCCGAGAAGGGCAAGGTCGTGGCCGCCGTGTGCCACGGGCCCGCCGCGCTGGTCGGCGTGTCGGCCGGGCCGGGAGGCGGGTATTTGTTGGAGGGGAAGGCGGTGACGGGGTTTACGAATGCCGAGGAGGAGGCGGTGGGGCTGGAGGCTGTGGTGCCGTTTTCGCTGGAGGATCGGCTGGCTGAGGTGGTGGGTAAGGGGGGAAGGTTTGAGAAGGCGGCGGAGAATTGGGCGGAGAAGGTGGTCGTGGACGGGAAGCTGATTACGGGCCAGAACCCGGCCAGCGCCAAGGGTGTAGGCGAGGCGATTGCCCGGGCGGTTCGGGGGGCTTGAAGGCCGTGAGCATGATGGCTATTTTGGGCCGTGGAGAAGAGGAAGGGAAATTTTGTCCTTCTCGTCATTGGGTATTTCCTTGTTTGGTGTGGAAAGAATTTCGCTGCTTTTTGAGAGAAACACGAAAAAACAAACGAAAGAAAGGGGAAGTTGTTTTGGAAAGTTACCTGTTTAGATGTCCGCTTTGCGTTCAACAATATACCCACTCACCGGTGATCACTTGGGAAGGACTCGATCCATGAATCAGAACATCGCCGTTATGTTATCGTTAATGTAGATGACCTGCCATCTTATTTGGGTTCGACCGTCTTTGCGTTGAGAGTGGCTCAACATCCCGTCCCCCTTCAAACCAAAACCCCTTCCTAACTCCAACCCACGACCATTCGAGCTCCAATATAGTCCCTCCATAGCTCTTTATTTGCGAGACCGGGAAGCTGAAGAATATCAGAACCCAAATCCTGGTGTCTGCCCGACTTGCCACCCCGTTCCTCCATCAAGGATCCTTCGTGATAACCCTTGCCAAGGGCCCTTGATCAGCACAACAGTCCTTAACATCGATGAAACTGGTTGTCTTGCGCCAAATGGTCCCGCAGCTCAAAGGTGAGATTGCACAGGAGGTCCTCTAGAAGAAAGAGCGTGCTAGTGGCCGTCTTCTCGCCGCATGTGGTGCAGGTGCCGCCGTATGTCTCGCGGATTCGGGCTGCCCAGACAAGTGTGTCGCAAACGTGGTTGTCTGCATGGCCTTGCTCGATTGCAACCGCCGCAAGCTCAGCGTCGGTTGCCGTGATGTATTGAAGCGCCGAGATGATCTCCCTCAATGACTTGTTCAGCTTGGTGAGAGGGTAAAGTCCGGACCGGAGAAGGAACGTGTTCAGGGCAGCGATGCGATGTGTATTGCAGGTGATGTTGCGGCAAGGGCGGTTGCCTATGCCAACAGTCCACTTGTAGAGTGATTGCTGGGCGGCGGTAAGGACGTGCTGGAGGACCTGCTCGCGGGCAGCAAAGATGGCGTCTGTCGAAGTCAGCGACTCATCGCCACAAAAGAAGAGAGACACAACTTACCAGCCGCCGCCTTCCCACAAACCGCCATATCAACCGTGCTCCCATCCGGCTTCATCAACCCCTCCCCATCATCACCAACCATCCACACATACGCCGCCCTCTTCATCACCGCCCTCGCCTCCTCCGCCCACCCAAACACCGCACAAACACCCAGCGCTCTCTCCAACATCTCCCCATCTTCCCTACCCCCAGCAGCGCCAACCACACCCCCCCACCCGTCCACCACTCCCGGGACCTCCCCCAACCCGCTCACAAACCGCCCCATACACCCCCTCAACCACACAACCCACCCGGCATCCAACCCCAGCGCCTCCTTCAACCCAGCCAACCCCCACAGCACATCCACATCCACGTCCACATCCATGCCCACATCCACATCCATGCCCCCATCCACGCCTACCCCAACGCCCTCCACCCCCGACCCGTGCTGCTGCTGCCGCGTCATCGCCCGCACCAGCACCTGCACCGCGTCCAGAGCCACCTCACACTCACCCACCGACATCACCGGCGGGAGGGGGGCGCGCGGGGCGAGGTCGATGTGCAGGGGGTAGTGACCGTGGTGGGGGCAGTCGTCGTCGTCGGGTGGGAGCAAGGCAGCGGCGGCGGCGGTGGTGACGGTGGTGGCGGTGGTGGCGGTGGTGGGGGGTGGGTCGGCGGGGTGTGCGAGGAGGACGGGCCGGGGCGACGGCGACGTTGCGGCGGCAGCTGCGTTGCTGGTGGAGGGAGCCGCAACGTCGATGCTGGCGGCGTCAACAACATCAACGCCAACAGCACCAACAACATCGACACCACCACAGACACTACCAACACCACCACAAGCACCACCAACACCACCACCAACAACACTAACACCAACCCCGTGAGGGGTGCGTTGCTGCGGCCAGGCGGTGAAGCTGGGGAGGAGGCGAGCGGGGAAGGCGGGGAAGGTGCGCGTTGCCGCGCCGAGGGTGGCGGTCACTGTGACGGTTTCGGCCACGGGTGTGCTGGCCGATGGCGGCGGCGGCGGCGGGGGGGGGCGGTGCCTGGCTGCGGTGGAAGGGGTTGGTGCGGTGGCGGAGGGGGTGGGAGGGCGGCGCGGAGGCGTGGCCGGGTGCGGGATTTGATTGGCCGGGGCCGTCGGCGCGGGGTTGGGAGGGCGGAAGGGGGTGCTCGGACGAGAGACGCTGGCCGCGACCGGGCGGGAAGGCCCGGGTGTGTCGCCGCCGCCTCGTGCGGTGCTGGCCGCGGAACGGAGCGCGTGACCGGCTGGCCCGGTGGCCCGCGGTGTGGTTGGTGGTTGGGGAGAGGGCGTGCTGGCGCCATACCTTACCGGGCCGCTCTGGTACACGGTCTTTTGTTGGGGTCGGCCGGGGTTGGTGTTGGTGGCCGGAGGGGGGCAGGTATCCCCGGTTCTGCGGGTAGAAGGGTTCGCGACTTGATGAGGGCGGTAGTGCGCTGGTGGCGCTGGTGGCCTGGGCCAGCGGTTCCGGTTGGCTCTGTCACGGCGCCACGGGGGGATGGGAGACCCTTGGGCGGGCGTGCTGGATCGGCGGGCATAGGGGTGGTAGTGCCGGGCGCTTGATGGGTTTCTCCGGTTTGTGCTGCTGGGCTGGTGCGAGTTCCGACGGCCGTTGTAGGTGGGTGCGGCATTACCCAAGTTGGTGAAGACGGGACGAGGAGGAAGGCAGGCCATGTTGTCTTTTTGGTGATCTGTGCAGTGAAGGTTTGTAGTTGTTGAGGCGACTGGAAGCGAGCTGGAGAGGAAACCGATCAAAGAAGCTGCGTCAAGAACTGAAATCGCAGGTCGGAGGAGAGGAAAGATACGAAGTGGTTGCATCGCACAAGGTCCTTAAAATTATTTAAGAGTGCGAACGTATTTTTATTGTTCTGATTGAGAATAGATCCTATTGTCTCTCCGGGCATTGAACGCAGAGAATGGGATGACCTGCCACAACCTTTGAGCATTAGCACAAAAAGCTTAGATCTCAACGTTGTTGATTCTAGGGCGAATTAAGTGCGATTCAATAAAGTCGAAGAGAAACAAGTCGTCTTTGACCAGAAAATCACTTGTAAAACCACGTAAGTCTACGCATGTGACCGTTCTTTCGAGCCACAGCAAGAGCCCAGATGGTCATTCTCCCGCCAATATCGTGTGGGCACTGCCGCAGTCTAACTCGTCGTTTTTCTGATCCCAATGCTTATTTTCCAACGGAAGGTCCTTCGCAATGTTGAACTCAGGGTGCGAAGTTGATGAGGCAAAGACCGGGTATGTCAACCTAGCCCTACAGGCGTTTTGGGTGTATAGTGGTCAGATCATGCGACCACCAAAAACGTCCATATGTGTGTGTACTTGAGCCCGCGGCACCTTTGGCGTTTCCTCCGATACAATCGTAGTTTTATCAGTGACAATATCAACTGCTCCAGGCTGTTGCTCCTTGCAAAAAAAGACCCAAGACAAGACAAGGCTAAGTCGCTAACCACGCAATGCACGCAGAGGATATTTGCCAGGAGGGTCACGCTCGTTACTCTAGATCAGGTAAAGAGAGCCTGAGGCAAGGCAATCACCAGAGAGACCTAAAAACGGCATGGAAACTGGTTTCGCGGTTGTGTTGGGATCTCTACCCACCGCCATACCTTTGCTCTCAGCCCCTGAGCACCGAAACCAACAAACCCCTTTTCATTCCATGTGGGGCTGTGGACAACGGGGTGGCGCCTGGGAGCCTGGGTTGTTTGGTGAACAGCTGAGAGCGGGAGCAGCCTTGGCATGTGTCCCTCCAGAAGCCTCTGACCGCCCATATGGGGGTCACGTGCAAGCAACTCCAATTTGCACAATTGCAGGCGTGCACAGACCCGCCAGGGCTGCCAAATCTTGCCTATAAATTATCGCCCGCTTCCCCAAAATTTCCTCCTCTTTTCTTTTCTTCTTTAGCTCTCTTTGCCTTTTGGCTTAGATCAAGTGTAGTATCTGTTCTTTTCAGTTTAATCTCTGAAACTGCTCTACGGAGTAGATTTATTTGATTAAATTAATTTTTGTCCCTCGGGACTCAGTCCACTCGGCTTGCCGAGCCTGAATCCCACCGTGTCTCCAGTATTACACTGCCTCTGGACGACGCAAACCACTTTTTCATTGCACTCTCGGGCACTGCTCGGGTTGCGAAGAAGAAGCCTGTCTTTGCGGTGATTAAAATGGTAGCAGTGCCGTCTGGGTCGTTCGAGAGTTCATCCGGGAGGTCCGGCTTGTTTCTTAGGAGGAAGATATCAAGGCTCTGACGGTACAACAGCAATGTTGGCGCGTTGGTGTGAATTGACCTGTCAAGATATTTGACCGACAAGAGAGGTCGAGAGCCCAGCGCTTCATCGGCTAACACCACAAGAAGCGGGGGGTAGAGGGAGGAGGTTTACAAATAAGTAATCAGTTTCTCAGGGTTTATTAGAGGGCATCGTGTGTCATCCCAGAGACCTGCCTGTATTTTCAGCATCTACAATAGCAGCACGATCGATATTTCCTTTTTTACCTATTCAAACCCCACAATTTGTTAACTAAACTCTTGAAACCTCTTGGTCGTTGTCTCGACGGCCTCTGTTCTTAAAGCCCCGCCCAATTAAGCACTACAATTAGTGATTGGTTGGCACGCTGCAGCCCCCGCGACGCGATCGGAGGGGTGCCGCTGAAGCCGGCCTGGAGCTGTATCTTATCTCCGGCATTGCATCACACCCAACCAGGGAGCTCTCGTGAGCCCCGGATTCCGCGAATGTAACAACCACCCTTCCGCTCTTGCAATCCGCTGTCGCCATTCTCCGTTGCAATGGCCTATATAGCCCCCGTCCACCGGCCGAGCAGCGTGCGGCATGCCCTGCGCATCTACATCCTCTCGGACGAGGTAGAGAGCTTGGTGCTTGCGTAAGAAACCCTTTCCTTCCCTTGCCTTGCTCTCCGCTCCGAGTTGTGGGATTTTGAAACTGACAAACGAGGCAGCAAAGCTAATCGGCTAGAGATATGGCGGCTTTCCGAGGGCGTGCTCACGCTCACCTCCTCAAAGGTGGTCAACGGCACCATCTCCATCCTCCAAAAGCTCCGGCCGAAAGACTCGAAGACGGACCTCCTATTTGTCGGAACCGAGCGGTTCGAATACTTCACACTCGCATGGAACTCCGAAACGTCACAGCTCGATACGATAGACCCGTTTACAGACCCAGGCGAGCGCCACATGCGAGACTCGCAGAGCCAGGACCGATGTCTGGTCGACCCGTCGGGGCGATACCTGGCCATGCACTTGTGGGAAGGGGTGTTGACCATGCTGCGGTTGGGGGAAAGAAAAAATAAGATGGTGCTGTCATGGATGGATCAGGTCCGGCTATCCGAGCTGTTCATCAAGGCGAGCACGTTCCTTTATACGGAAACGGGACACCCAAAGATTGCCTTCCTCTACCAGAGCCGGGCCGATTCGACCGACGCCAAGTTGGCAACCTACCGGATGACGGTGGACGACCGAAACACAGAGGCCTCGAAGTTTGACCCCGACAGGGACAGGGAGATCGACACCGAGATACCCGATTCCAGCGCATCCATATTGATACCCGTGCGGAAGGTCGAGGAGGAAGTCAAGCGACACAACGTACGGAACGTCGAGTCGGCCAAGGCGCACATCGGGGGCCTGATAGTAGTGGGCGAAACGAGGCTGCTATACATTGACGAGGTCACGAAGGTGACGGTACAATCGGCTTTGAAAGAAGCGTCCATCTTCGTTGCGTGGGCTGAGTACAACGAGACCAATTATTTCTTGGCCGATGATTACGGGAACCTGCATCTGCTCACTCTGGTCAGGGAGAGCTCGGATAGCGTTGTGGTAACGGGCATGGAGGTCAACTGCATCGGCAAGACGTCACGCGCAAGCCATCTCGTGTTCCTCGGGGGTGACATGTTGTTCGTTGCGTCACATTACGGCGACAGCCAATTGTTTCGGCTCGATTTCCAGAATGAGGACGTTCCCCCGATACAACTCGTCCAGACGCTCGCCAACATTGGCCCCATCTTGGACTTTGCAATCATGGACATGGGCCGGGGTGATGAAGGCCAGCTAGGGAACGAGTACTCGTCGGGCCAGGCTCGGATCGTCACATGTAGCGGCGTACACAAGGATGGGTCACTTCGGAGCGTGCGAAGCGGTGTTGGCCTGGAGGATGTGGGCATCCTCGCCGACCTAGAACACTGCCGGGGACTGTTTTCTCTGAAGACTTACGAAGCCCCTAAGACTAATATCCTGGCAGCGTCCTTTTTGACGGAGACGAGGGTATTCAAGTTCGATCCTCAAGGCGAGGTGGAGGAGCTAGAATCTTTTGCCGGCATGACATTCAACGAGCAAACGCTCTTCGCGAGGTATATTTCGACGGGCCAAATCCTTCAAGTCACCCCGGCCGCCGTCACGCTTCTCGACGCTGAAAGCGGTCTCACGATAGATACGTGGACGCCCGGGGCTCAGAGGAGCATCATAAGCGCATCGGGAAACAACAAGACCCTTCTGCTATCCGTAGACGGCACCGAGCTCGTGTTGTTTACCATCGACATTAACCTACGGCTCGTGCGCACCAAGGAGATTGGCACCCAGGACCAGATCGCTTGCATCCACGTCCCGCCTCTACGCGACGATCTTGCTGTGGTTGGTTTCTGGTCATCTGGGACCGTCTCCATCATCGATGTACCATCACTTGAACCCCTGCATGGAGAGCAGCTCCGCGACTCCCCGGACGACGCCTCGATCCCCCGTGATCTCGCCCTTGTACAGTTGCTAGAGAGCGGCGGGGGAATATTGTTCATCGCCATGCAAGACGGCAACGTCATCACCTTCAACCTCTCCGAAAACTTCAGGCTCACCGGGAGGAAACGCGTCATTCTCGGCATGCGCCAGGCGCGATTCCACCTCCTCCCGCAGCCCGACGCACCCCACATCTACAGCATCTTCGCGACCACAGAACACCCCAGTCTCATCTACGGCTCCGAAGGGCGGATAGTCTACTCGGCGGTAACAGCCGAGGAGGCAACCTACATCTGCCCCTTCGACACGGAAGCCTTCCCAGACTGCATCGTCCTCGCCACGGACAACCAGCTCAAGATCTCCCACATCGACCGCGAGCGCCGCACGCACGTCAAACCCCTCCCCATGAACGAGATGGTACGCCGCATCGCCTACTCCCCCAAAGAGAAAGTCTTCGGCCTCGGCTGCATCCGGCGCGAACTCATCAGCGGCGAGGAAATCGTCCAGTCCTCCTTCAAACTCGTCGACGAAGTCATCTTCGACCGCGTCGGCAAGCCCTTCCCGCTCGGCGGCAGCGGCGGCGGCGTCCCCTCCTCGCGCACCGAGCTCGTCGAGTGCGTCGTGCGCGCCGAGCTGCGCGACTCGTACGGCAACCCAGCCGAGCGCTTCCTCGTCGGCACCAGCTTCCTGCCGGACCCGGACTACGGCCCGGGACCGGGCCCCGCCGGCGACGTGCGCGGCCGCCTGCTGGTCCTGGGCGTCGATGCCGACCGCAACCCCTATCTCGTGCTGAGCCACGACCTCAAGGGCGCCTGCCGCTGCCTGGCGGTGCTGGGCGAGGACGCGGGGCCCGCGGCCGCGGGGCTGGTGGTCGCCGGCCTGACCAAGACGGTCGTGGTGTGCCGCTACGACGAGACCAGCAGCACCACTGCCGAGCTGACCCGCCTCGCCTCGTACCGCCCCTCCAGCTACCCGGCCGAGATCGCCGTGCACGGCAGCACCATCGCCGTCGCCGACCTGATGAAGTCGGTTTCGCTCGTGGACTATGTCCCTGCCGGCGGTGAGGGTGGCAGCGGTGACGACGGGCCGCGGCTGGTCGAGCGCGCCCGGCACTTTGGCAGCGTCTGGGCTACGGCGGTCGGGTTCGTGGAGGAGGGGAGCTGGCTGGAGGCGGACGCGCAGGGGAACCTGATGGTGCTGCGGCGGAATGTGGAGGGTGTCACTGCAGAGGACAAGCGCCGCATGGAGGTCACCAGCGAGATTAACCTGGGCGAGATGGTCAATCGGATTCGGGCTGTTGAGGTCGAGACTACGCCGGGGGCGATGATTGTGCCGAAGGCGTTTTTGGGGACGGTACGTCACTTTCATTTTATTCATGTATGAAGCTGGGCGCCTTTTACTGACTGAACCTTCCTTTTACAGGTCGAGGGTGGCATCTACATGTTTGGGACGGTTGCACCACATGTCCAGGATTTGCTGCTGCGGTTCCAGAGCAGGCTGGCCGACGTCCTGAAGACGGCCGGGGATATTGAGTTCAGGACATACAGGGCGTTCCGGAATGCGGAGAGAGAGGGCGATGGCCCTTTCCGGTTTGTGGACGGAGAGCTGCTGGAGAAGTTCTTGGACGTGGATGAGGCAACTCAAGAAACAGTCTGCAAGGGACTGGGTCCAACGGTCGAGGACATGCGGAACTTGGTCGAAGAGCTCCGCCGTATGCACTAACCTTGTATATATCTGACTCGTCTGTGTCGGCTTTGTGTGGTCTGGCAGTCAAAATAGAGTTTTTCTGGGGCGATTGGCCTCTCCGGACATTTTTTTTGGTTGTTGCACTTGTCAAGATCAGGGTGGTTGTGGCAATGGTGATCCTGGGATTGATACACTGGCTCGACGTGACAACCAGCTGCCAAGGCCCACGGGAGAAGCCGGAGTGGCATGCAGCCAATGAGCAAGCGGCTAATTGTCTGAATCTGCTGCCTCAGGCCACAAACAGCTTCCCTCGGACCAGCTCCATGCTCGGGAAATGTGGAAACGGCGCTCGGCCCAGAAACAGCGCCTGTCCTGAAAAACCTCAAGTCCACGGTCTCGGCCGACGTCGACACGCACCACCAACGAACGAACCCGCCGTTCCCACCCCCCTCCGCGCGGATCACAGCGACGACAACCCCCCCGCTCACCCGCGCCGAACCGACCCCGATCCCAATTGACACACACCACAAAAACCAACCACAATCCACACAAATGGCGCCCCTCCAAACCGTCTCGCGCGCCCTCGCGCGGTCCGCCGCCGCCCGGGCACCGGTCACGACCACTGCTACGGCGGTCCGCGCCCTGAGCTCGACGCCCGCCCTCCGCGACTCCTCCAGCAGCTACCAGAGCCCCTTCAAGGGCGAGTCCAACACCAGCAAGGTCCCCGACTTCTCCAAGTACATGTCCAAGGGCGCCGGCAGCACCAATGCGCTGTTTTCGTACTTCATGGTCGGCACCCTCGGCGCCATCTCGGCTGCGGGGGCTAAGTCGACGATTCAGCGTGAGTGTGGCTTTTTTTTTGGGAGGGTTTTTGTTTTGGGGGTTGAGGTAGGGGGGGTTGGCGGGGTCTCAATTAGGTTGGTTCGGGTTGTTTCGGGGATGGGGGCTGACTTTGATGTGTAGAGTTCCTTGTCAACATGTCTGCTTCGGCTGATGTTTTGGCTATGGCCAAGGTTGAGGTCGACCTCGCTGCCATTCCGGAGGGCAAGAACGTAAGTTTGTCTTTTGCCAAGATACGCTATGTTGGAGGTACCTAACTGACAACCCGCAGGTCATCATCAAGTGGCGTGGCAAGCCTGTCTTCATCCGCCACCGCACTGCCGCCGAGATCGACGAGGCCAACAGCATCAACGTCGCCTCATTAAGAGACCCCGAGACCGACGACCAGCGCGTCAAGAAGCCCGAGTGGCTCGTCATGTTGGGTATGTCTTCGGAAGCAGCGGGCTGGCCTGCATGTGATGGGGGATGACAAGCAGGATGACTAACGGACGGGACCAGGCGTCTGCACACACTTGGGTTGCGTGCCCATCGGCGAGGCCGGCGACTTCGGCGGATGGTTCTGCCCCTGCCACGGCTCCCACTACGACATCTCGGGCCGCATCAGGAAAGGACCCGCCCCGCTCAACCTCGAGATCCCGACGTACGACTTCTCCGACGACGGCAAGCTGGTTGTCGGTTAAGCAGCAACGCCCCCGCATATATGCGAAGGAACAGCACGGACCGAGAGATGGCATCGAGAGATGGGGAAGGGCGGTTTGGTGTATTAGTACAGTACGGGGTTTCGGCGAAACAAAAGAGAGCGTTCGCAGGGTTTTTCCGGTTGCAGCGTGCCCTGATAGACCATAAACCGCGGAGCAAGCCTGACTGCTGCTTGAGTTTGGGCATTTTTCTTTTTCCCGTTAGCTTTCCTCCCCTTAGACCTTGTTCTTTGGTCAAGCCAATTGTACAAAAGACAAGATAAGAGACTGGACACGTCCCGCCAACCCGTCGTGGTGATTGTCTCTTTTCCTACCTTGCGGTGTAACTTGGAGGATCCGTCAGGCGAACCCTTGCCTTGGGAACTTGGGAATGCACATCTTGTGCTAGCGATCCATGGAAAGAAGAGTGCTAGGTATGATGGGCATCGTGTAGTACCGGGCATTTGCACAAACAGTTGGCCCGTGATGGGATCGAGCAGCGTATTGCTGGGGTACTAAGAGTCTGTGGGCATGATCCGAGTTTCATTCTTGGTGCCGAGCCCACCACCCAAGCGCGAAGGCCTGGTTCTCCGGCACTTGGTATGCTGTGCAGAACATGGTCAGCCTGTGGTAAGCGCCTGAGCGATCTCAGCCATGGAAAAGCGCATTGTACAGGCCTTCGGTTCATGCCGTTGGTTGGGTGATGATGGAGCGAAGTTTATGTGTCGATCATACCTACTTCTTGGGATGGCATCTTTGGGGGAAGCCCCTTAGGCGGTTCATGCACGCTGGGTCCCTCCAACATTCTGACTGCATCGGGCAATGCAGAGCCGGCTTCATGCTGTGAGTGGTGTTTCAGCCCTGGGTGGCGGGCCGCACGCCGATGAGGCCTATTCCCATTCATGGCAAGGCGGCAGTGATGTCATCTCTGCTGGCCATCCTGAAAACATATTCTGCCGACGTTGTGTGTTGGCATGCAGGAATAGCCGTAATGACCTTGTTACCCGTGAGCATAATTCTCTCGGGCGGCAAGTCAAACCAGATATTTCTTGTACAGGAAACAGCTCTCATACCCGCGGCTGGGTAGATAAGGTGGTATACGCTATCAAGATCGTTTTCCGTGTCTTCTATGTAGGCCTGCTTCCATCTCATGTACTTCGTCTTCCCCCCGCTCATCGCCGGGTTATCGACAGGTCTAATATTGTGATAACAGATATGATCACCATTCGTTGACAAGCACGAAGTAGCTCGATGAAAGCGGTTGAAGCAAGGAGATCACCGGCACAACTCGCCGTCAACCCGTTTCCTACTCTCCAGTGTAGTTTCGTCTGATGTTCCCCACCCATAAAAGCGCATCATGTATCCCAATCAGGCTGGACGGGGTCTGCATTGGGACTGATGGGCTCCCAACGTGGGCGGCTGCTAAGGGGAAGGTGGGAGGTCGTGATGCAAAGCGGTTGCCTCTGTTGTGTCTGAGGAATTCTCCGCGGCTGGGCATTTGGGTGCCCTGCTTAACAGTTTCACACGTAGGTTCGCAGCAGTTTAGCTAGCAAGTGAACCTTCGCTTGCGCCTGTGCATCAGTGGTGACACGGGGTGTTTCCACGAAGTGGCAGGGGGGCACAATCCCTGCAATTGCAACCCCAGATCGCGGGAGCTTCCGGTGCCTGCCAGTGGCTTGCATGCGGCTCCTTTCTGCCAGGGCGAGATGGGAAGCTGAGACGAACTGTGTGCCATGTCTCGTCTGATCTGATGTTAGCCGCTCGAGCGATACCATCTTCGAGCCCCGCATTACACAGTAGACTGCACGCGCGTCCGAGTTCACTGAACAAGTGAGAGAACGGGTGTGATTTCCAAATTTCCACCAATCGGCATGTCGCGGCAGCTCAGGGCGCCTTCCTCGTCGGCCATGGCGACTGCCCGCTTTGGTTGAACGGTCCAGGCACCACACCTCGATACTTCAAGTTGAACTTTCTGTTAAGGCAGTACGGCAAGAGAAGACGAGGCTTGCGTCTGATGGCTTCAGATTCCTTGTAATCTCAACCTTCGTGCTATGAATCTCCTAGCTTGCCCACACGTCAAGCCTCGCTGAAGAGGCCCAAGCGAGCGTCTCTCGAAACGGTGAGGGCAAGGCGCCGCCAATCCCTCCAAGCATGGAATATGTCAAACAGGCAAACCCGTTACACCACCAAGAGCACCCCCTGCCGCCCACCCTGGCCCTACTGAGCAGGTTGGGTCCGCCCTTGATGGTAAGGTCGTGCCGGAGTTGAGTCTAGCCGGCCACGGGTTTCCAGGGGAGCGGCTCAGTCTTGGAGCATCGACAAGGACAGGCTTGCTTTGGTCCCTCCCGCGCTTTCGGATCGCCGGTACACGTCTTCTAAGCGAGAAAGCGAGAAGATCCCATGGTCCATGTCCATCAACAGACGGGGCATCGAGGGTCTGCCATCTGGAGTTGGGACGTGGGGTGCGTTTCATGCCGTATATAAGTCTCTGGCTATCCCACGAAGACCAGATTCTGTTTCCTCTCCCCACGCTTCTTCCAATCTTCATTCCATTCTTTATAGTTCTGTGAACTTTTTGATTTCTTCTACACTCTTTTGGTATAATCCTTCTCTTCGTTAGGCCGGGCCTCATTTTTAAACTGTTTATATCGCGTCGATCGCTACGAAATTCACGACAAAATGAAGTACGGAACTGCTATGGTTGCCCTCGCGGGCCTTGCCTCGGCCCGTGAGATCAACTTCTCGCGCAAGGTGTCGAAGCGTGAGGTCCCCCAAGAGCACTCTCACGAGCCTATCCTTGTGGCCACCAACACCGCCCTGCAGCTCGACAACCCTCTTGAGATCCAAGACACTGTCTTCGCCCTCCTGGGCAACAAGGCTGCTGCCGAGGGCGCCCCGAACGTCGCCAACCTCGACTGCCTGCAGCAGATCATCGCCGACCAAGCCTTCACCAACGCCAAGGCGGCCGGCGACCTCGATGGCCAGATCCAGGCCATCCTGTTCCGCGCCCTCGAGCGCAACACGGGATCCGTTGGTCTGGCCAGCGTGTCCTGCAACGAGACGGCCGTCAACCCCGAGATTGCCAACATCCAGCAGCACCAGGACCCTGCGTCCGACGAGGCTTCTGGCAACGCGGCCATCGAGCTCGAGGTCGCCAAGTCGCTGGCGTCCATCGGTGCTGACCCCCTTCTTGCGCTCCAGAGCGCCACATTCCCCCCTGGCGAGGTATGCCCCCCGATGTTTTATGCGGCAGGAGCGCCAAAGGCTAACACTGTTCAGCTCGGTGACCCGACCGCCGCCGGCCAAACCTGCAACGATATCGATGATGCCAATGGTTGCATTTTCACCCAGAACCTTCTCACCCCGGCCGTCACTGAAGACGAGATCCAAGCCGCCGTTGCCGGTATCGATGCGGGCGCGGGTAATGATGCCGGAGCTGGAGCCGGAGATGATGCCGGCGCCGATGATGGTAAGTCTCACCTCGCCTCGAAAAGCGGTATACATCGAGTACTAACAGTGTCATAGCATGCACCGTCATCGTCGACCCTCCTGCGGATAACGGAGCGGGCAACGGAGCCGACGCCGGAGCCGGCAATGGCGCCGACGCCGGAGCCGGCAACGCCACCGGCACCGTCAACGTGCAGACCTTCACCGGCTCGCTCGGCGGCGTCGCGCCCCCGGTCGAGAGCACCGCAGGCGCGGACCGCCCCTTCGCCGTCAACGGCGCGACCTTCACCACCGCGGGCGCCGCGCTCCAGCGCTCCTGCTCGGTGCAAAAGAACGCGTGCGCCAACGCCGCCAACGCGGGCCAGCTCTCCGGCGGCACCCAGCAGTGCGAGGCCCAAGAGACCGAGTGCCGCGCGGCCAGCAGCCTGAAGCGGACGCGCCGCCGCCGGTCGACCCTGTCCCGGCGCCAGGACGCGCTCGACTTTGGTGCCTGCGGCAGCCCGGCGATCCAGTTCGCCGTGGGGCTGGACGGCCGCAAGGAGGCCAGCTTCCAGAACGTCAACGGCGCCGACTTCAACCACGGCTCCGCCCAGGCCATCCGCATCATCGCCGACTTCACCTGCTCCCGCCTGCAGAGCTCCTGCCAGGCCTCGCAGGACGCCGTGCAGGCGTGCCAGCAGGCCTCGCAGGCTGCCCAGGCGGCTACGGGCCAAGCGGCCGCCGATGCGTTTAACTCGGCGCTTGGCGTGTCTGCTTAAAGGGTGGGGGGGGGCTCTGGTTGATGGGAGGAGGAGGGGGTTAGGGGGTTGGATGGGAATGGTTATGGGATGGAATGAGATGGTATGAGGGAGGGATGGCTGGAATATCAGTCGGTGTACGGACCGTTTGGATTCGAATGTACGTCCTGATAGCAAAGGAAATGAACACGCCGGGATGAGACAAATGTGATGCCCTTGAATTTGCAACAATTTTTCGCTGTGATATCAAATCAGTTGAGAAAATACGCTCTCCCATGCCCCAGGAGCGGCCGCCACCAAGTCCGGGTACAGGTGAAAGCGCTACCTTGTTCATAGCCGAAGGGTGTATCTTGTCGGCTGATCAGATGTACGTCGGTGTCCAAATGAAGTTGCGAGCCCCTGAAACTCCAAAGCCCTACCGAATTCACTTAGTTATTACGGCTGAGTTCCTCAGGACACTTACATGTTTCAATGCCTCGCCTCGCGGCTAGGGACGCGGCGATCAGAGTCGCCGTTACCTGACACAGCCTGTATGACCGAAGACGGCTGGAGATGTTACAAGGAGAAGGAATGGGTAATAGGGTGCGTCAACAGCAACTCTGGCACGCGAGCAAGTCAATGCCACCTTTCTACCGTGTATATCGGATGCAGGATGCAGGATGCAGGATGCGTCTACCACGCCCCAATCTAAGATATGCAATGCACCGCCTTTACCTTGCCTGCATGCATACACACGTACAGTACAGTATATACGCACCAACGGCTGTCAGCGTCCCCTTTTAGAACATCTCCCATAGCGGCGGCGGTAGCATAGGCCGGCTGGGCAGGTTATGCCGCGCCGCCGCAGCTTGCGTCTGGGCCTGCTTCTGCTTGACGCCGACGTAGACGACGCGGCGCGCGGGGGTGCCCACCATGACCGACTTGGAGTCGAGCCCATAGTAGTCCGAGATGGAATGCGTGAGCCAGCGCCTGCAAGAAGCCAGTTAGTCAATCCAAACTTCATTAATAAAATAGAATACCCCGGGGAGGGGGAGGGGCACGGAACTGGAACAAAGAAAAGAACAAAACGCACTTAAACGCGCCACCGCCCGCCTCCTCCTCCATCTCCATCTCCAACACCATCCCCCGCTCACCCCCCTCTTGGCCGGCCACCTGCCGCCGCGCCGGCTTCCACGGCTTGCCGTCACGCATGCGGCCATTGCGGCCCACGAACACAATCTCCTCGTCGTCCGAGTCCGTCTCGTCACTGCTGCTACTCTCCCCACCACCACCCCTCTCAGCACCAGCAGCGGAAGCGAGGCCCCTTTCCACCACGAACGCGCGCACCGGCTCCTCCAGCACGCGCAGCCACGACTTGACGGCGGGGGTGCGCTTGGCCGTGTTGCGCAGATCGCGCGGCACGTGGCCGACACCAGCGTCGTCCGGGCCCGGGCCCGCACCCGCCGCCTTGTTGTTATTGTTGCGGCGGCGCGACTGTGTCTTCTGGGCCTCGACGCGCTCGCGCAGGCCCTTGTCCCAGTACTGCGCCAGCTGGTAGGGCACGGTCGGCAGCACGCGGTGGGTGGGGTGGATCTGCCAGTCGGAGGGCAGGGGCGGGACGACGTTGGGGACGTGGAGGAGGTGGTCTGTGAGAAAGGGGGGAGCGGGGATGGTGGTGGTTAGCCGGGGTTGCGTTCTATCATGGGGATGGATAGGGGGTATGAAGGGGGGCGGGTTAGGTAATAAGGACATACCGTTCTCCCACCGCCTGCGCTGGCGACTGCCCTCCTTGCCCTTGACCAGGGCGTCGCGCTTGCGCATGCTGTCGCGGCGCGAGGGCGGGCGGCGGGGCGGGGCGATGGCTGCGCCGTAGGGGTCGGCGGGGCCGTCGAATGCGACGCCGCGCAGCTTCATGCCCGCCGCGGCATCCCGGGCGTCGGCGTGCTGGTGGGCACCGTCGAGCGGGATGGACAGGGCGTTGCCGGTGCCGCGGGCGATGGGGGCGATGCGGAGCGACTCGAGGGCGGCGACGGTCCAGGACTCGATGTCGACGGTCACGGTCGAGGCGTTGGAGAGGGAGTGCTGGTGCAGGACCGGCGGGGGTTGGACTGGACCGGGTTGCGCCTGCTGATGGGACTGGGAGTCGCCGTCCTCGTCGTGGACCGGGGGAGCTCGCGTGATAGCCATTGGATCGCCTGCTGCTATTCTACGGGTTTTGCGATGGATGCGCACAAGAACTGCAGCGGTTGAAGCACCGTGGCCGGTCTTGAGCGCGTTAAGTGGCGAACGGACCCCGCGGGTTTCGTGATAACGGCTAACTAGGTGTGGATCCCGGTTTATTCCCTCCGCGGAAAGTAAAGAGAAGAACCCTGAAGAGAAACTAGGGAAGAGGAGACAAGAAAAGGAATAAAAATAACAACTTCCCTCCTGAACCCGATGGCCACCATTCGAGTGAAGGCAAGTTGACAGATAAGGACCCGGCGTCATTCCCCGTCACCCCGTCGCCGGCATGACACATCCAAGCCAAGCAGCGCTCCCAATTCCAAGTGTTGCGCCCGCCAATCGGAGGCACACCGCTGGCACGCCCCTGGACGCTGACCGCTAAACGGGCCTGTAATCTGAACCTGGGTGGGGCTTTTGGCGGATGCATGAGCTCAAGGACGGTGACTGCAGAAGAGATCGGGATGTTCGGGTGAGAGAAAGAGAAGAAAGCATTGCGAGATGGACATGACTTGAGATGTACATAACGGGAGATCAATACAACAGACAGAGAGTCCAAAAACATAGCTAAACATCGCCGTGGTGGTATCCCCAACGCTCTCCCTCAACTCCAAGCAGACAGGCCAATATCCCACACACATACCCTAACCCTAACTAACCCATGAGCCCCCTTGACACTCAACTACAACTTGACAATCGACTGACTACAACTTCACTGCGACCACTTATTCTGCCCCAACCCATTAAAACTATTCCTCAACTCCGTCGTCCTTCCCCCCTTAACCTCACCCTCCCTCCCACCACCCCCGCCAGCACCACTCCCGCCAGCACCACCCCCACCCTCACCCTCCTCAATATCCTCCAACCTCTCCATCCCCACCGGCCTGCCTGTCACAAACCCAACCACACTACTCCTCACCCCGCCCGCCCCCCTCACCTCCACACTCCTCCTCCCCGACTCAACCTCCGAAAAATTCCCCATCCCCGTCATCCTCCCCCTGCCCCTCCCACCCCGGCGGCCAAGCTCCTTCGGCCGCGACGACGACGACGCGGACAGCCAGCCCGCCCACCAGCCCGCCAACCCAGAAGCCAGCCCGCGGGAACCGCCCTGCTTTTCTCCTGCCCCTGCCCCAGCGGCAGCGGCAGCGGCTCCGCCCCGGCGCCTGCGCCTCAGCAAGACAAACGAGACGGCGACCAGCGCGACGGCGGCGACGCCGCCGACCACGGGCGCGGCCACCCACGCCATGCTGGTTGCGTCGCCGCCGCCGCTGGTGTTCTGGTTTGCTGCGTCGGGGGCCGCTTCTGAGGAGGAGGAGGAGAGGGGCGGTGGTGGCGGGTTGGGGTCGGAGCTGGGGAAGGGGAAGGGGAAGGGGAATGGCGGGGTGGTGGTCGGTAGTAGGGATGATAAGGGGGTGGTGGTGGCTGCTGGGTCGGTTGTTGCTGCTGGTAGGGAGGGTGATATGACTAGGGTGGTTGGGACGAGCACTGTGCTGGCGCCGGGTGGTGGGGTGAAAAAGATGACGCCGCCGCCGCCGGCTGGTGCTGCGGATGAGAGGGGGATGGTGGATACTCCCGGGTTGGTTGGCGATGGATCTGGTGATGGTTCTGGTGACGGATCCGGTGATGGCGCTGGTGCTGGTTCTGAGGATGGTTCTTGTGATGGCGCTTCTGGTGAGCTCGTAGGGGGGCAACAACCGATGAGGGATTAGAATTATCCGAGTCTCCCGAGTCGCCAGAAGCAGCCACCAAGGCAGAATCGGTGCGCCGGTCGGCACCGATGGCCCTGGGGTTGCCCACCGCTGTTTTGAGGTAGCAGTTTTTGAACCCGAGGTCTTGGCTTGGGTCGAAGGATACCGCCGCGCAATCCCTCGTGGCCGCACACTGGCCCAGGCAGTCCTGGAAAGTGGGTGCAAAGTTCTGTCCTATATCGTTGCCGTTGATGATGAACCCGCACATGGTGTTGAAGCGAGTCCCGAGGGCCCGCTGCGATCCGCCCAGTGTCACGCAGTTCGAGCTGGCGCCTGGGAATTTGGCGATGGCCGATTCGCTTCTCCTCGAGAAGCGCTGCTTATCGGGCTGCAAATTGCTCCTTAAAGTACATTTTGATCCGTCGAATGAGGCTGCCTCGCATTTCGGGTGGAACGACGAGCAAATATCAACACACGTCGTGAAGTCGAAGGCGTCAACCCTATCGAGGAAATCCCCATCGAGGTTCGTGTTGCACAGAGCAGTGAACTCTTGAACTGTGCCCAAGGTAGTCCCATTCCCGTTTGGACATGGCGCCTTGTTGTTTTGTCGCCGGAGCACCCTTAACCCCTCGACAGGTTGCAATTCCACCGGCAACATCGTCGCACCAAGCCTGCTGGTGTCGATGTGGACGGCACTACTGAGTCGTCGAAGCTTCTGCTTGCGATCCTAGGATGAACTAAACAACAAACATTAGGAGTAAGGGGCACACGATAATCCGGGAAGCAGTAAAATGGTCGAATAAATCCCGAAAACAACGGGGCTCACGACGGATGCCATTATAAGAAGTGTGAGTTGACTCTGGCAGGCCCGACATTGGCGCATATCGCCCGACACACCACCTCGTCGCACGGCGGACATGATCGACTGGTGCTTGCGAGGAGCCGCACGATGCGGTTTGAAATGCGCCCCCGAAAACAGAAAAAAATTGTTAGACGTGTGGCTGGGCGAAGGCAACAAGCGCCCACGAAGCGTATCGTGTGTGGCGGGTAAACGGTTGCATAAGACGGAGAGGGTGTATCGTGTTCCAGCACGGAGATCATTGCCATGGGCCGCATACTTTCCGGAACCGACGCCCCTCCAAACGGGAACCACCAACCGGAGTATTGTCGACAGCAAAAAAGCCCGACATCCCGCTGTCGTTAGCGGCTGGAAAATACCCAGCGGTGTTTGAAGTTTGTTGCCGCTCAATGGGAATAAGGCAGATTGACCGGAGCACTTTTGCCTAAGCATCGGGCTCTAGAGAGAGAGGCAGGCCAGCGGCAACATGAGGTCAAGTCGCATCTTTGAGGGCCTGCAGAAACCGACCAAAGTTCATGGGACCAAGTCTTGCCGGGAAACCGAGCGAAGTTGCAATATTTCGTCGTGCATGGTGTTGAACAACGCCCGTGCGTCGTCGTGGCCGGCGCCAAGGCACTTTGACACACGATTCCTCACCACTGATGTCCCGCTCAGGCAGGCTTCCCCAGAAAAGATCCGATGCATAATAAGGGTGTCCCCTGGAGGTTGACAAGGACTAGGCAGGCTGTGGCGCAAATCCCGATGGCGTAACCAAGGAGCATGGTAGAACCGAACAACTCAAAGAAGTCGACACCAAACGGGAGCTCGCGAGGATTGACGATGTAGAACCAGTTGCACGATTCAATGTTTGATAGATTAGGCGGCTTCAACAAAAGCCGTGTCTCGGGGGGTTAAAACTCTTTCTGAAGTTGTGACAAATTCGACCTCGCCCCTATAAACCCTCGCCCCACGAGTCAGCCGAGCATGAACTCGCAAAATGTACAAATGGGCTTTGCAATACTTACGATGCTAAGATGCCTCCTTTCAAGATCCCTGGCTAGCTCGCTATACTATCGCGCAATCCCCAAGCCTATCTTTCAAACGGTCCCGTCAATAGAAACGGCCATGCTAAGGAGGTCGAGCATGAAATCGACTCCCAATCTGAATGAATTGCCGTCGAGAGCTCATCAGGTGGGCCAAACACCGGACGAAACCAGATACCCGAATATTGGCCGTGCTCCTCGAAACGATATATCCCCCCGGTTCACCTAGTCCCGGTTGGTGTCGTAGTTCCGATGAGAATCGCCAGTCTTAGTAGCATGAAGCAGCGGGGTGGTGTCAGCCGCAAGATCAAGGTCCTGACGGTCTTCATTCGCGTGGTCATCATCGAAGCCGTTTCCATGCAGATGCGACCGACCCAAGAGTGGCGATGGCGACTTCGGGGTGTCCGTGCCGTGGGCGTTGGCTTGGATCTCGTAGTAAATTGCCAAGGACAGAAGCGCGCCCTGCATCGTGGCGGTGAGGACAAAGATACCCCACGAACTCCAGCCGGCCCAGCCGAGTCGGGCGAACAGGCTAGCTGCGAAGACAAAACCGCCGGGTGTTTGGATGCACATCATGGGAATGCTGAGGCTGCCCACATGTTTGAGGTGATATGTAGTCCAAATCTGGGGGATGTATTGGACAGCTGCCAGGAGAGCCGCCATTACGCCGAGCACATTGGCCCATGTCGGCAGATGTTCCCTGGCCGTGGTGGATAGCACGCCCGTGACGACGATGACAGCCAGGCCGTGAAGCAGGGTCAAAGACGCCACCAACAACGCAGTCTGCCATCTCGGATGCGCCTCATCACCAAGCTCTTCATTTTCGACATCGTCGGCGGAATGGTATCGGAAGAAGACGAGAAATAGAACGAAACTATTGTGGATGGCCGTTAGTTGCAGTTCTGCTCCCCAGCCGTCAAGGTACCCACATGAAGGCGAAGCAGATCCACTGCACGCCAAGCTGGGCGATACCGAGCAGACCAGCAACGCAATGGAAGGTCTCAAGCTCTTTGCAGCAGGCTACGTCCTGGCGGGACTTGGGAAGAAGCAGGATATTCGCAAAGGCCGAAGTCCCCGAGGTGGTGCCGAGCAGGACAAACCAAGGAGAGATGCCTTCGGAGGTGCGGCGCTTGATAATGCGGACATGCTGGGGGAGGTAGCTGATGAGCATGCCGATGACGATAACGCTATAAAACATTCAGCAAGTGGGCCACGGAATCTCTCGAGCCGACCGTACATCGAAACTATGAGGTTAACAACGCTCAGATCGCGGAGCTCCTCGCAACGGTCCTCGCCAATCCAGGCATCCATCTTGGGCAACATCGGGTGCGTTTTCCAGCTTTGTCCGGGTTCGCGAATGGAATTTGGGTTACGGGAGATCGATCGGATGGAACCCCTACTTAAATCGGGATTGGAACGGCTGTCGGGAGAGAACCCAAGATACAATGGAAGCGGTTGTTGAGATGGGTCCGCGCGTTGTTGGGTTGAAGATGGCGAGTTGCCGAGCTGCAGCTCCACAGGACGAACAGCTGCTGGCAAGTGGGGCCGCAAGGTACCGGCCCGCTTTTATCTGCCGCTGTGTGGGGCCAGTCGGGGTTTTGTCGATCGATCAGAGAAGTGGGCTCCATGTTCCTTGGTAAAGTCAGGTACTTACAATTTGTTTGCCAAAGTATTCCGTACATCACAAGAGAAACATCCGCCTCTCATAAACTACTTTGCATTTCAGGAAGCGAATCTCAAGTGGCTCAATTATCAATGTCCAAATAATACACCATCAATATGGACCCCCCCTCGGTCACCCTTAAAGCGTTCACAAACAAACCCAATGGGTCGATACCTTGGAATCATGGAGCTCACACTCGCCAATCTTTCTTCAAGAGTGTGCAATGGTACGTCTCATCTCCCACAGTTCTACCCTGTTCTCACAACTCATGATTCATAGGTCTGCCGACGGCACAACTCTCTTCACCTCATCCTTTTCCAACCAGATATGCACCTTCGTCCTCCCCGAGACCCTCCTCCAACCCCGCGAGTCGCCCGTAGAACTCATAGCCCACAGCACCCTCGTCCTCCCCGAACCGACCAGCGCCATTGCCCCATGCCCCTACTTTGCTCTGGAACACCCCTCCACCCATACCCTCCTCACAGCCAGCACCGACCACCCCATCCACCTCCACCACGCCTTCCCCCCACCACCACCATCACCACCACCCCCGCCATCCCAACCGCAACCGCAACGACAACCCCAACCCCAACCGCCCCCGCTAGCCTCCTTCCGCCTGATCCAGCACGAAACGGAAGCCTACCTCCCGATCGCCTCGCTGATTTGGCCCGCGCCCGGCACGCACTTCGTGGCCGGCACCGCGAACCGCATCGCGCTGTTCGACCTCTCGCGGCCCGACGCCCTCAGCCCAGACCCCCTGCTCTCCATCCCCACCATCCCCTCGACGCGCCACCTCGCCAAGGGCGGCGGCGTCGGCATGCGCGGTACCGTCTCGGCGCTGGGGGCGCAGCCGATGTCCGCCGCCGTGGGGGATGCTGGTGGTGGTGGTGGTGGTGGGTGGGGGCTGTTGGCGGCGGGGACGTGGACAAGGAATTTGGGGTTGTATGATCTTGTGCGGAGCGGGGAGTGTGTCGCGACGTGGAGCGCGGCGGGGGCCGCGAAGGAGGCGGGGATTGGGGGACGCGGGGTCATGCAGACGGCTTGGTCGCCGTGCGGGCGGTATTTGGTGGTGAATGAGCGCGCGGCGACGGGGCTGCTGGTGTATGACCTGCGGGGCACGCACCGGTTGCTAGGGACGCTCGAGGGCAGGGATGGGGCTACGAATCAGCGGCTGAGCTGTGATGTGTTTCCGGGGACTGAGAGTATGGGAGGGTTTGAAGTGTGGGCGGGGACGAGGGATGGGGGTGTGGTTGTTTGGGAGGGGGTGGGGAACCAGGAGGGTGCTGTTCAGCCGTCGTGGGACTGGAAGGCCCATGGCTCGGCGGTTGGAGCTACGGCGATGCATATGAGCGGGTCGGTTGTGGCGACCTGCTCCGGGGCATGGACGTTTGTCGATGAAGATGGGGATGAGAGTTCCAACAGCTCCGACAGCTCTGATGAATCAGGGCCGGAGGCAAGCACAGCACGACGCAGTGGTTCGAAGTCCCGAGTCGTGGTCGAGGAGACCAGCCTCAAAGTTTGGAGCCTTGGCCCAAGCAACTCATCTCAGGCCGAAAGAGAGACCGCCGAAGGCGGCGATGCTGAAACATGAAAATAATCACCAGGCCATCTAACAGCCAAACACTTCTTACTCTAACTGTCACTGTCACCGTTTCCGGTGTTTCGAACGGTCAGTAAGTCGAGAACAATGGCATTCAGCCTTAGTACTAAATGCTTACAACTAGCCGCGAGGGTTTCCAGAGCAACATTCATCTCCAGAGAAGCAATTGTTTCCAACATGCAAGTGTAGTCGTGCGGTTAAAATCAGCAATCAGGACTGGCGCCTTAGAACCCTCCCCAAGTTTGTGCCGGCCGGAAATCGAAACCCCCTTCATCAACCGGTCTCTGCCCCCAAGGCTCGTCAAGCACGTCACTCACGCGATCCAGCACCCTCCGCCCACCAAGCACCTCCGCAAACAACTCGGCCCTCCGCTCTCTAGCCATCGTCACAAACAGCGGCAGCCCAAATATCCGCCCATCCCCACCCCCAACCGCCGGCCTCCCATCCGGCACCCTCAACCTCCCCAGCACCACCTGCGCCGCAAACACATTCATCCCCGCCCGGCGCAAGAACACCTCCCACAGCGTCTCCACCGGCAGCAACATATCCACCACCCCCGCCGCCACCTCCCCGGCATGTTCACAAACCACCGCCGCAACCCACTTCGCCAGCGTCTCCACCCCACCGCCGACATACACCACCCTCACCTCGGCCGTCGTCGCGGCCAGCCCCGCCGCAAACCCCTGGAACTCGGCCAGCGCCCGCGCGTCCGACGGCGACAGCGGGCCCGCCGTCTCGCTGTGCTTGTTGCCCTCCGACACCAGCACTATCACGCGCTCGTGGCGCACCGCGACGTTGGACACCACGCGGCAGAAGCCGGTCGTGGCGGCAGCCGTGTTGCTGGTGATTTTGCTGTTGCTGTTGCTGTTGCTGTTGCTACCGCCCGTGGGCGGCGGCCGGCCTGGTAACGTCCGCTGTCGCAGCTGGACCATCGTCGTGAGCAGGATGCCTGTTGCTGGGGTGACAACGATGTCCGCTTCGTCTAGGTTGGGGGATTGCGCGCCAGGGCTCCAGCCGGGTGGGTGATGTTTGCCGTGGTCGCGGGGGATAAGTTCGATGGTGGGGAGGAGGGTTTGGAGGTGTTGGGTTAGGGGTTTGGAGACGGTGGTGGATATGACAACGCGGAGTGCGCTTTGAGGGGGGTTGATGGCTGGCGCGAGGGCGGGGATGGGCTTGGGAGGAGGGGGCATCAATTTTGCTGCCTCTTCCGCTTTTGACTGGGATGGTGTTGTATCGGGCGGGTTGAAAAAGGAGCTGTGGGTGAGCTTTGGCTTCTTTGGGAAGTTCATCTCGAGGAAGTTATCTACGAGCGGCACAAAGTCCGTGTACTCGCTCATGAAACCCCGTAAAACATTTGTCGACGGGATCAAGGCTGTGTCAATGATGCCCATCGCGGATATATCCGAGGTACCCGCCGAGGGCCCGCCCCCCTTCGCGCTGGACTGCCGCTTATGGAGGGTTTCTTCGATCAGTCGCTTTCTTCCACCCAGGAGCGAAGTCAAGTCTGCGGGGGGCGGGGTGGCGGTGACCGCCGTGACAGGCGACCTGCGTCGCAACGCTGGCGTCGATTCTTCGAGAGTTGGCACTGGCCGTCCCCCATCAGAACCTCGAAAGTTTCTTGTTGACGGCTGTGCGGACAAACGGAGCGGCATCAAGCACTCTTCGTCGTCATCATCCTCCTCCCCTCCCATTCGGAGAACCATAGGGCCTGGTTCTTTGTAGACATAATCCGCGCTCGTAAGAATATCGCAGTCTCGGCTCATTTTCAGGAAGCACTCGAACACTTCGGTGTCAACTTCGATCTGCTCTGATACCAACCTCTTCTCCTTGATATTGGGCAGTGGCACCCACACCATCTTTTGCTCGGCAGCTCTGTTGTGTGGCCATTTTGGACTTTGCCAGTTGACGCTGCTGTCCTCGCGGAGTGACTGGAACATTGCCCTGCTCTCCCAGAGATGCTGTTCCCATTCGGGGACAGGGATGGTGAAGTCTAAAACCGGAACGGGGACTCTAGTAGTGGCATCGAGCGGCTGAAGCTTTTCTTGTTCCGCATGTCTCATCACGATGGTTGCGCTTTTCTGAAGAGCGGTCACCAGTTGACCCGTCGGGCCATCTGATCCGGAGAGCGTATCGCTGCTCACTATTAGCTCCTTTGCAGATGCCAAGTCGTCGGATTCGAGAACTCTCCCAGGCTCCAAGACGTTGTTAAGGCTATCATCACTGCAGGCAAGCAAGGGAACATCCACTTTGAGATCTCGCGGGACCGGTTGTGGATATGATGGTTGAACGGGCAGCCGGAACTCTCCTGCCCTAATCATTTCCGACACATCAATATCGTCGTACCTTCCTGGTGATTTGTTATTTTCCAAGGCGTCAGCCCAGAATTCGACCTCAGACTCGAATATTGTTTGTTCGGCGGCTGCAATATCTTCACTGAGCCTCGAAGGGTCGTCGCAAGGCTGCGGTATTTCGCAAATATCATCATCGGGGACGAAATACTCGGGATATGCCACCGCCATGGGGCTCAAAGGGGGCGTCAAGTGCTCCCGGGCTCCAATCTATGCATTGTGTTAGCTGTGGGCATTCTGTGTGATCCGGACTCCTCTTACCCTTTGGTAGGGAGCGTCTGTGCAAAGAAGATCCCACTGGTCTTTCTCCGTCAAGTCCGATCTCAAGCTGTGCATCAGGTATACGAGCGTGGCTTTGGTCACCTCCAGTGTCTCCTGTTCGATGGCTATCATCATCTCTACATCCCCCCGTAGCAAATTGTCCGGGAACTCGACACCTTCGCCGCGTGCAATGTCAACCGGGTGAAGCGGTAAGCGGTGGTCTGGCAACGCCTCCTTCAAGAATGCGCTTACTCGCCTTGTGAGCCGGCGGCAGTCGGTACCGTGGTCACTGCGAAGCGCCGGAGTTTCCAGCTTCAGGTTTCTCCATCTCAGCGTGTCGGTGAAGCACCGCTGCAAAACCAACTCTGCTAGTTCGTCTTCCTTGCACCTTCCGCAAACCTGTTGGAGGATTTGCAGAGATGTGGCCGACATCTGCCATTGCTCTGTAGTTGGAATGATGACACGGAAAATGCATTCTTGGAGCTGAGCGGCTTCGATAAGATGTCCCGCTTGGACGTCAGCAACAGTAGAGGCAATGGCTTGATCAACCTCGACCAGTTGCTGCCAGTCAATGAGAAGGCTATCAATTGTCAGCCCGTTGGACCTTGCGTACTGGTCGGCATTGATGATCAAAGGCGGGCTTTCTATCGATGACGAGCAGTGACCTTGGATTGACTCTTTGAGCGAGATAAGGTCGTCGCCAGAGTTTAGCTCCATACCGTGAGCTTTACTCAGGAGATGATGTGTCGAGTAATGAGAACCATGGGCTTTCTGAGATAGTCGTCAACGAGGAGGAACGGAAAGGTTACTGTGGTAACCGGTGTATTTGGGCTTGGTGGTAGCAGATGGAGAGGCAGATCGAGCGCGTCTATTATCAGATGTTGACGGGATAATTTTGATGATAAGCCGCAAGGCAGCTGGGAAAGCGCACCGGTTATTGTGTTCGTGTTCGCTGCTACAAGAACCGGCTCGCGACTTCCTGCTATGTTCCATCCACAACTTGCATTAACACAGCCCAGAACCGTGGGACCATTGCGATACCCGAGTCAACAAGCTCAGCTCATCAAAGTTATTTTGATAGTTTATATTTTAGATCGGCGAATGTGCCCGAGGATACGCTCTACAGGCACGTAACTATCTCCACACCAGATGAGTGAACTCGAACTTGGTATCCCATCCCAACAAGCATGACTGGGCGCAGTCAACCGTCAGGTTCACACCGTTCAGCAAATGTGAAGGTGCCGTTTGTAGGGAGGTCGACAAACGGAGCGCAAACCTGGACAAAACTCCCTTTGCATCTTAAAACAAGATTCCGTCGTGGTTGGTTTTTGAGAGACACTTGGTTCCCCCGCCGCCACTCCGCCCTTCTACACCTCCCTTCTGCATCCCGTGCCTGATGACGAATTTCATGTCTTAAACTTGATTCCTGTGAGTTAACCATCAAATATCACATTTGAATTCTATTCAACATTGCCACTATGGTACGATAGCCCTTTGTACCAGTTCATCCATCAGTGAACAGAGGCTTGTCCAGACCCCTCACAGATGCCACTCTCTCGCATAACGTGTTTGTTATGCAGCCCGTACAACCGCTCAACCTCTAGTGCATAGCTTGGCATTAGGCTATTATTCCCGGGATCGATCAAGGTCTCGGCCGCGCCGACAGCGCAGTCGGGCACGCCGCCGGAGCGCTGTGATTGGCTTCCGCCTTCGTGTGGCTTGTCAACGGCCAGCTGAACCACCATCAGCGACGAACGCACGCACGACATGGGGGACTGCAAGCCCACGGAACGATATCACCAAGCTAAATGTCTGGGGAAACAAGCTTTGGAAGCTGAGACACGGCAGCAAAGGCGTCTAGTGTAAGGGGAGGGAGATACTCATACGTCATCGCGCTTCCGTCTCCCCCCTGTCCACGCCGCATCTCACGCCGTGTAATGCACCCAACTGGCTGCCGGCCAACTTTAATTCTTCCCTGGTAGCACTGTAGTAGGCTACAGACTATCGGACGCCGGATCCTTGTCTAGACGACATAGACGGCCAACTTTCGGGAATTTGGCGTGTTACGCGAGCTTCGAACGAGACTACACGTGTAGTAAAGGACGTTTTCCGAGTGAGCCCGAGGTTGTTGGTGCCAAGCACCGGATGTCTTTTTGCTATGGAAAGATCGTTACATCTTCTGAGCCTACGTGTATAAGGAACAGAGTAGATATCGCCATTCCGGGTACCAATAGCCCCCTCCCACCAACAGTCCAGTGTGAAACCCAACCCAACCAAACTCCTTCCCGCTTCGAGGGAGCCTTTGGTATGCTCCATGTTCCAGAAGCATGAGACCACCCGAAGCGTCGGTGTTATCCTAAGCATCCGCTCGTGTGATTCCCGTAAACAAGGCTCCCGCTTTTATCCTACCTCACAGTCCTGTCAAATACAGGTTTTCTCCGCTGTTCTTATCGACTTCGTGTTGGTGTGCAACTCCGGTTATCTGTTTCTAAATGAGTGAAGTGACATATGGGCTTCCCGTCAATCCGGAAGTGATGTGAGAATACGACCACAAATTGTCGCAACCCTGACGACCGTCGGCCCGGAGCGACGGAGTCGTCATAAAACGGCGTAGGTGTCCCGGCAAGGGGAGGGTTGACCCGACGATCAAGCAATTCATCGCCCGAGAGGTGCCGGCGGGCAGGTGCCTGTTCAAGCAGTGTTGATTATCGACGGGACGCACCCGGAGGTTCCCAAGGGTGATTGGGGCTGGGCCGGGGTCGGTCCATATTCGTGGCCTCGGAACCTCCAGTTGTGATAGTGGTTAACCGAAAAGACTATGTAGTCCTGTAGTACTCATCACGTCGAGCCAGTGGGTTCGGCGAGGGAGCCCGATTTCTTCATCATACGCACTCCAAACAGCACGCACGAGTTGTTTTGCCACGCCGATCGGTTTGGGGGGCAAGCATATCTCGAGTTGGTCCAGCCGGTCCATAATGAGACGACGCGCTTGTGAGATTTTGACAGCGTGTTCGGACATACCTGGGCCAGACAGTGGAAAGTCGGGTTCGGTGGCTCCAGATACCGGCAAGGGCAGCGTATTGAAATTTGTGTTTGGGAGGTGTTTGTCATTTCCGCTCCGTAATGGTAGCTTGCTGTCGTCTTCGTATCTGAGGCCGCTGCCCGCACAGAGACAGAGGAGCGGTTGAATGCAGCTCAGACTTCCCGGTGGGACCTTGCCGAGCACATTGTTGACGACGTGCAGGGCTTGAGGTGATGTCCATGACTGCCAGATCACGGAAACACTGGCGTCCTCGAGGGCCGGGTTCCGTTTGATGCTCAGATCCGGGAAGGTCTCGTAGAGCTGCAGGAGGGCGCATAGACGGTACGCCTCACTCAAATGATACAAGGCCTGCGCAGAATCAACCGTTTGCGGAGGCTGAGGGCGCTCGGGGGGCGGCGGGACGATAACGGACAGCAACGACTCCTCCACCTTGGTCGCTGCCTCAATGTCCCTGACTGCGCCTTGGAGGATTCGGTAGCTCGTTCCGCCATTAAGCCTCCACCGATTACGGGACCTTCGACACAGGGCTATTGCCTTGCCAAATAGCCTTAGGATGTCTGAAGAGACACCGCTCCATGGATGTGATACCGTGGGTAGTAGGGGTCTCTGGGCCGTCGGCTCTGGCCAGCTGAGCATATGCTTGAAGTCGATGTCGTCCTCGCTAACAACGCTGCGAAGCATCTCCTCGTAAACAAGACACCCGTTGAAGAAGTTGAGTTGCTCTTGGGAGCTGCTGTCCAGCATATGTGAATTCATCCGCCTCAGCACCCTCCTCGCCTCTCTTACGGATTGCTGACCGAGCTGCCGGGCCTCCAACCAACACATGGACGAGCTCATGCAAAAGAGCGAAAGGAGCAGCTCCGTGGGGAACCCCGTTTGGGGGCCGTTATGAAAGACTTCAAGTTCTTTTCCGATAGCTTGGAACGCGTTGCGTGGCGCAGATCGGGCTGTATCTTTCATGACGTGCGGGAGCCGTTCGACGAGGGAGGCGGCGGATATCGCTTGCAGGGCGTAGAAGACGGAATCTGAAGTTTGCCAGAGATTGCCTGTCAGCTGCCGATACGGATTCGTCGGAGAGTCGAGAGCCGACCACGACGGGCAAACTGATTTAAACCAGTGCTCAATTAGGAAGGTCGGGATGTCCACGACCGGCTGGTACATGGCCAAATCGCGTGCCTGGTCGGGGTCGTCGGGCAACCCTGGTTCTCCCTTGGGCACCATGGGGCCCGTTTGGTGGGAGACCACTGGGATCCGGTTGGCATAGCTTTCGGCGCTTGCTACTAGGTCCTGGTAATGGGTCGGAGGAGACGGCGTTGAAGAGGATGGTGATGACGATGACGAGGGGGGTGATGCGGATGCCGATATTGATCCTGACGTCGATACGGTAAGGGATGGACTGGGGACGAGTCTGCCGGTGGAGACCGGAACCATGAGCGAGGCTTTAGTTCCACCATGGCTGGAGCTCTCGGGGGTGGCCGTGGGCGTCGAGGCGATGGACACGGAGGCGGCGGTGACGAGCTGTGTGAAGTTTGCCGGGCCGCTGGTGTTTGTTGTTGTCGGTCTCTCGTGCTTGGTGGACCACTGGAGCCGCTGCTGATAGCCTGGACAGTCGAACCCTTTTTGGGCACAGTTCTGGCACCCGGGCTTGGTCTCATCACACCTTAGCTGTCGAGCTGGTCAGTGGATCTGATCTCCTGCCCAGGGCTTCCTCCGTGTCCATGCAGACAGGGGCAGCGCGTGTGTAAGGCACAGTTGGGAACAACAACATACCCGCCTGACCTTGCAAGTCCGACAGCCACTTCTCGACTTCTGCCTATTTTTCATCTTGGTTCTGTCATCCTCTGGTCGTTCCACTGTCGCCAAGCAGGGCTGTCGTTGGAGTCCCGGGTGGAGAGCTTGGGGAAGAAATATCAGAAAAAGGTCAGGCGCATGAGAAGCCCTTGGTCTCTTCACCAAGGCACAGGGCGCAACATTCAGCTGGCGACCCCCGGCGAACCCGACCTGGCAGATGCGCAGCTCCCTAACTAACCCATGCTACCCACGATGGCCTGGTCCATCACCGAGTTGCAGCAGCCAATCGAGGCAGATCCCGGCAGCTACCAAGGGCCTGTCAAAACCCTGGTGGGGCATGCTCGGCTGGGCGGGGCACGACCCACACGTTTCTCCTGTCAAGCCAACCGAGTAGCGGGAACGGCGCCACCAACAAGAAGTGAGAGATGCCGAAAGCACAGCGGAAATGGACCGAAATTTGCGGCCGCAGCTCCGGGCATTTGTGGTTGGTGAGGGCCCCAGCTCCGGTGCTCCTTCGTACCTCTACATACCGGGTATCCCACAGCCACTCCGTAATTTCTCAATTTCTCCCACACGCGTTCCGTGTCTACCGCCTGCCGAGACGGAGATGACATGCCCACATTGCCGCCGTTGACGACATGGCTGATGAAGGTGTAACAGGCGAGGTAGGGCCCGCCCACATGGCTCGCGTGGAGGTGCCTCCGCAGATCTACCCGGCATCCCTGCGCGTCTGGCTGGACTGGCTTATTGATGGACAAGCACTAGGCCATTTCTGTCGCCCGGTCATTCCCGCAGTCCACTCCTTTGCGAATGTTTAATGTCGGCGTTCGGCCCGTTGCCAAGCCGGAGATGGAACGGCAGCCGGGTGCTGACATGGCACGGCCAAGGTGTCGCTTCCGAAAGGCCTGGTTCCGCATCTCGAGATGGGAAAACTGATTATGTGCGTCGCGGGCGTGCACGGTAAACTTTGGGAGAAAATGGGCCGTGTCGGATAGAACATCAAGAAGCTGCAGTGTTTAGCGGGGCAGTAGGCAGCTAGGCGGGAAAAAGCGGCCTGAACCTCGATTTTAAGGCACTGAGTGATAAAGGAACCCACTCCGAGCGTCGGCCGCGACGAGGCGGCCAAAATTGATAGGTCACAAATTTTTTACCACTCACACCTTCTCTGGGCCCAAATCAGAACCGCCGTTCACAGCACGCTTTGGTTGCCCGAATCGACGAAACGGAAGGAAAAAGAAACCATTCACAATGGCTGCCGGACCGGGAGAGGCCATGGCCCACAGCGCCTTCGACACCATCTTGGTGCTCGACTTTGGGTGAGCGATGAGAGGCCCTGGATGAGGAGAATGAAAAATCAAAAATCGCAGGAACTGACTATATCTTATCAAATAGCTCGCAGTATACCCACCTGTATGTTACCTCAGTTTTTTGAAAATCAAAGACGTCGTGGGACGTTGTCATCGTCGCTCAGACGGCCCCGGTTATCTCAAAGCCAAGCAACCTTCTGGACATCATGAATCCCGACTGACCGCGCTGTGAAGGATCACTCGCCGTCTCCGTGAGCTCAATGTCTTCTCCGAGATGTTGCCGTGCACCCAGAAGCTCTCGGAGCTCAAGTTCGTCCCCAAGGGCATCATTCTATCGGGCGGGCCCTACTCTGTCTACGAGGAGGGCAGCCCTCATGTTGACCCCGCGGTCTTCGACCTAAGTCAGCATTCCTCCTGATACCGGCCTGTCTACTTGTGGCTGACCCGTTTGATTTTTAGACGTGCCTATCCTCGGCATTTGCTGTACGTGATTGCCGCCCTGTATCCGGTTCCAATCAGGGGCCCGCAGCTGACTTTTGGGGGCCAGATGGCATGCAGGAGCTTGCGTACCGCCTCAACCCGGACAATGTCATTGCTGGCACCCACCGCGAATATGGCCATGCGATGCTCAAGGCGCGGTCCATCGATAACCACGTTGACCGCCTTTTTGAGGGCATCGAGGAGTCCATGCGGGTGTGGATGAGCCATGGCGACAAGCTGGCCAAACTGCCGGATGGCTTCCACACGGTTGCCACGTCGGACAACTCCGAGTACGCCGCCATCGGCCACCAAAGCAAGCCAATTTATGGCCTGCAGTTCCACCCTGAGGTTACACACACCCAAAACGGAGCCGCACTCTTGAAGAATTTCGCCGTCGGCATCTGCGGCTGCAAGCAAGAGTGGACCATGCAGAAGTTTCTGGAAGAGGCGATTGCCCAAATTCGCCACACTGTCGGTGAAAAGGGGCAGGTGTTGGCTGCTATCAGTGGTGGCGTTGATTCAACGGTTGCCGCGAAACTTATGGCAAGTTCCGAAGCCGAGATAACCCCCATGGTGCCAGAGGAGCTGAAACTGACGGTGTGCAGAAAGAGGCGATTGGCTCCAGATTTTGGGCCGTGCTCGTCAATAGTACGTAATTCTCTGCAGGCCTGATTTAACGCCGACCCGGGCTAACGGCATCGAATCAGATGGCGTTATGCGACTCAATGAGTGTGAGCAGGTTAAGAAGGACTTGTCAGAGGCGCTTGGCATCAACCTCACCGTCGTCGAGGCCTCGGACCGATTCCTGGATGGTCTGAAGGGTATTGAAGACCCCGAAGTATGCCGCCTCCCTCCGCATTATTCCGTTTCGGAGCACCACTGACACACCTTCTAGAAAAAGCGCAAGTTCATTGGTATGTTTCACATGCATGCCCTCTCCCGAATCCCACCTCTTTGGCCAGTGGGAATGGAACGTTTCGAAATTAACCGCTGAAAAGGTGGCAAGTTCATCGACATCTTTGAGGAGGAAGCAGTGAAGGTATGCGCCCTCCCCTCTGACCCCCAAGGAAAACCTCCCGCTTCCGATCGACAAAAGCGGCTGACGACCTACAGATCGAAGAGGCCGCCGCTAATGACCCAGCCAAGGCTGGCAAGATCGAGTTCTTCATGCAGTGAGTTGTCAATCGGCAACCAACGCACACCGCATTTTACTGAACTTCGGCAGAGGCACCCTCTACCCGGATGTGATCGAGTCGCTTTCTTTCAAGGGCCCTTCGGCCACCATCAAGGTTAGCGCCTTCTATCGGATCCGGACGCCCGGAAACAAACACTGACGGTTGCTTTTAGACCCACCACAATGTGTATGGCTGCTCACCCCTCGTCCTAGCCGGGCGCGTCGTCCCAAATAGGCGCAGAAGGAATACTGACTCGAGTTTCAAGTGGTGGTCTCCCCGCCCGGATGGCCAACGGACAGGGTCTCAAGTTGATCGAGCCCCTGAGATCCTTGTATAAGGTTTGTTCCCCTTTGGTGCTCCACTCATGACGTGACTCTCTCGAAACTAACTGCCGAATAGGATGAGGTCCGCGGTATGTGGCGCTTCGAAAATCAAACATCGCTTCGGGGACCCGCCCTCCACCTGTGAGACAGGAGACTAACGAACCCGCAGCGCTTGGGCGTGCTCTGGGGATCCGGGAAGAACTTGTGATGAGGGTATGTCCGCGGACCCTTGTTTCTCCTGTTGCTGTCTCCGCTGACTGGGTTCCAATAGCATCCTTTCCCTGGCCGTAGGACAGACCGCTGCTTTGCTTCCAGCCATCTTGTACCAGCACTGACCACTTCCAGCTGGCATTGCCGTCAGAATCCTGGGCGAGGTGACCCCCGAGAAGGTTGAGATTGCCCGCCAGGCCGACCATGTAGGGAAATTCTCCGTCGGGGCAGTGGTTTGATTATGCCCGTTCTGACATTGGCCTCCAGATCTTCATCTCCGAGATCCGCAAGGCGGGACTCTACGACCAAATCTCCCAAGGTTTGTCTCTCACTCTACTGTATAACTGGCAGCGCAACTGACTTGCTTGATAGCCTATGCCGCCGTCGACCCCAGTCGCGCCGTGGGCGTGATGGGCGATAAGCGAGTTTACGGTTATGTATGTTATGCCACCCGGGTTCTGCACCCGCTTTTTCTGTTACCTGTTATTAATCCCTGTCAGATCATCGTCCTCCGCGCCGTGACGACAACCGACTTCATGACGGCCGAAGCCTTCAACTTCCCTTGGGATTTCCTCCAGCGGGTCATGAACAGGATCGTCAACGAGGTCCACGGGTATGCGTGCAACTATCTCGACTTTGCACCTATCGTTGCTAACATGGTTAATAGCGTGTGCCGCGTCGTGTATGACATCACCTCCAAGCCACCCGGGACGATCGAACTCGAGTAAGACCACGAGTACATACACGACGAGATAACTTCCTGCCGAGGCGGCGCTATGGATATCCAGACCAGGGACTCGGGGTCCAGGGCCCCAATACATGACATGGCACTTGACGGGCCAACCCGATAACTATGCGCGTTTACGGGTGAATGGAAGAACACGAAGACGATGCTATCATAAAAATTGGATGTGGGACGACGGGCCGGTGATCATGATAGACCTCAATAGAGCCTTGCGAAGATTGAGATCTGCAATGTATCTAGTGCACATCATGCTCGACCCCTTCCATTTATGCTTCCATAGCATAACCCAAGCCAACTCCGGGCCTGGGCCCGCTAGCCTCGGAGGTTCAGGTCTCGGCCTCCCCTTTCATACAAGAAAACTCCAACGCCTATCTCAGACAGGTCAGCACCGCCCCCAACAACCCCCACACAGCAAGAAAGAAGAAAGAACAAAAAAAAAAAAAGAAGCACTCACCTCCCCCGCCGTGACCCTCTCCCCGCTCTCAAACCGCAGCATCCCCTCCACCAGCCCCCTCCAACCCCCCTCCGCCCCGGGCACCACCCCCTCCCACCCCTCCCTCCGCACCCGCCCCTCAAACACCCGATACATCTCAAACGGCGGCGTCCTGAACCCGACCGCCTCGGGCCACGTCTCCGGGGTCGGCGTGCCCAGCGTCTTAAACAGACTCAGCACCAGCCCCAGCTGGCTGCCGTCCTCGTGCGCGGGCGGCGAGTCGAACAGCGGCCGCCGCAGGAAGCACTCGGCGAGCGTGGCGCCCGCCGCCCATAGGTCGATCCCGGGGCCATAGGCGCGGTCGCCGAACAGGGTCTCGGGCGCGCGGTAGGGGCCCGTGCCGACTTCGAGGACTTTTTGGGAGGGGGGCTCGTCGCCGTCGCCCGTGGTCAGCGGGGAGAGGGTCGGGTGCCAGGCGGTGCCGAAGTCGGAGAGGTGGATTTGGGACGGGGTGGTCGGGGATGCGGTGGTGAGGAGGATGGCGGAGGGCTTGATGTCGCGGTGGATGATGGATTCGTGGATGTGCAGGTGGTGGAGGGCGCGGAAGAGGGCGGTGAAGATGGTGCGGATGAGGGGGGTTGGTAAGGGGGAGGAGGGGGGTTGGTGGGTGGAGAGCAGGTCGGCGAGGGTGAGAGGCGCGTAGGGGAAGACGAGGACGAAGTTTTGGGTTTGGGGGTCGCGGAAGGTCTCGAGGAGGGGGATGATGTTGGGGGCGTTGGAGGCGCGGAGGGAGGCGAGGATCTTGGCTTCGCGCTGCGGGCTGTGCGGCTCGATGTTGTGCGTTTCGACGATCACTTTGAGAGCGCGAGTTTGGGCGCGGTAGACTTCGGCTGTCACGCCGCTGGCGACGTAATGGCAGTCTTGGTAGTCGCCTATGGTGATCCCCGGAGATGAATCTCGGTCGTTGGTTTCGGGGCTTGGTGTTGCTGATACGGCCAAGACGGGTTCAGGGGCTTCAACCCTTGGAGGAGGTGGGTTGCAAGCTGCGTCATACTCCTCCTGATGAGGGTCAGGACCGAGTTCCTTTTCATTTTCAGGTGAGACCTTGACATACCCGGCTGGTTGCGGTCTTGTACGCCTCGTTTTCAATCTCAAATGCGCTCTGGCTAAGGCCGGGAGTTGCTAACACTCTGTTTCTATGGAGGCAAGTTAGGCTAGGCCTGATACACTTTTGACTCCAGGTTATGCTCCTCACAAACTCTGAATATTATCATATCGCTCCGAGGCACTAAGTGAAGCTCGCCAGTCGCTAGAATCTGCCATTTTGTCTTGTTTCCAATTCCAAGAGTGTGATAATATGTGATTTCCGACCCTGACAATGTTAGGAGGTACAAGTTGCACCGTTGCCGGGGATACCACAAAGAAACAAACTGTCGATGATGGTTACTGGAATTCTGTTAGTTACTCGGAGCCTGGGGATGGATGTCCGTGCCCGCAGCTGGATCAGAAAATCGAGCGAACAGATGCAGGTGGCAACGTAATCTTCGGATGTGAGATTCTCCAAATTGAACTCGATATTGATGCCAGGGCTGTCCAGTGACTCGACAGGCGACAGATGACAGACAATGACATTCTGCAGGGTCTTCAGGGGTTCAAACAATGCCTGTTCTTAGGCAGTGTTAAGGCAGCGTTAAGGGTTCGAGGCTCTTCTCTTCTGGCGGAGTCCTTCAGCCGGCGATGGATTTTGAGCGGGTCTTGTCCCGGCTTATGTGGATCTGCATTATTCTCAAAAGCACCAGCGATTGGCTGATTGCGGACAGCTCGGCGTTGACCAGGCTGAGAAACTCCACAAAAATGCGAGCTCCGTCTTCATCCACCCTGACATCAATGCGCCTACCCGGCCGTTCCTCATTGCATGCCGCTTCAACTCCGGACGCTCTAGCCGCGGTCTTGCGATCGTCTTGTCGTTTGCCCGCCTTGCCATCATAACGGATTGCTGGCGACAGAGCTTGCGATCCCAGTGTTATGCGTTGATTAGGTGCCCTCGCTGTCGTCAGGTCGCGTTTCCGACTCCTCCCTCCCCACGATGGCCTCCGCCGAAGACCTCTCCCGGTCCGAGTACCCGGCAATGCTTGTACGACTTCCTCGGTGCTGCTTGTTATTTCTTCGTTGTGCAGAGCGATCTGACCGCTGATCTTTTCGGCATGTTCTAGGCGAACCTGCAACCCAGCCAGGCCGTGCAAGCGCTGTCAGACCGGGTCAAGCGGATCACAAGAGCCAACCAAGAGATCGCAGATTGGCTTCAGGTACGATTACAATACGCTACAACCTTGCCGGACGCGAGGCTGAGACTTTAGTAGGAGCGTAGGAGAGTCGAAGAACAATATGTTGCTGGCCTCCGCAAACTGTTGGTCTACAAGGTGCCGAGCGCTGCAACGGAGCTTGGGTTCGTCCGGCCATTGCCACTCTCTACCGGGTTCGCAACTAATCAATTCCTCCCGACAGCATCTTCCAGGCGCCATGGGACAAGATCCTCAGTTCCACCGACGGCATTGCTGCCTCACACCAGCTGTTCGCCCAGCGCATCGACAAAGACGTCGAGTTCTCCCTCCGAAACTTCCAGAACAAGAAGGAGATGCAACACATGCAAACCATCAGCGCAAATTTGAGCACAATGGCCAGGGAACTAGATGATGCTACCGAGAAATCGGAAAAGCTTAGCCGAAAGGGAGGCAGGGCCAATGCGCAAAAGGTTGATCAGGCCGCGGCGAGGCTCGAGTCAGCGACCCAGACATGGGAATCACAGGCGCCCTTCATCTACGAGACCCTCCAAGCCCTGGACGAGCAGCGGATAAACCATTTGCGTGACGTCCTGACGCAATTCGAGACTCACGAGATCGACCAGGCCACACGGACCCAGGCCGCTGCGGAGGAAGTGCTCAACGTCATGCTCGAAGTCAACACCGCGCAGGAGATTCAAAACTTTGTGCAGAAGACCACTGCTGGGAAGCCAAGGATTGAAAGGAAGTCGACGACGACACGGCAACCGACGCCTGTGACCCCAACCGCCGCGCCCCCGAGCATCACCGGGGACGACATCAGTGAGCATTCGGGCCAGCAGAGGGACAATCCTCCTGGTATGTAACAGACCCTCGCCTGACACCTGTGCCGGGTTACTAATGAGATAATGTAGAATCAAAGCTACGGAGCCGGATTGGGACTATGCTCGGCCGTCGGCGACAGAGCATCCACGGCGGCTTCGGCCAACTCGGCTCCCCTCCGAAGAGCCTCGGCTCTTTCTCGCGCGGTATCGGGAGCAGCCATAGCCAGACGTTGTCTCCTCGAGCCTCATCCCACAATTTGGCCGACTCGCAACACAGGCTACCATCACTGGCCGAGAGCCCAACCGCGGAGCAAGGGCGGAAGTCTACTACCGAAACCGAACCAGCGAAGAAGTCCCATGAAGGCACAAACGGGGTTACTGGTGGAGAATCATCTAAGGAGAATCAGACTTCACAGCCCAGCCTCCTCAACGGAACCGCTGAGGATATCTTCGACGCAACCCCACCATCCCAGTCGCAACAGAGCAAAGATGAATCGGGCAAGGATGCCGAGGGTTTCACAATACCACCAGAGATGAATGATCCCATCTCCCAGGCGCAGCGAGACGCGATAGCCGAGGAAGGCGACCACATGTTCAAGTTGAACATCCAAAACGAGCCCATCCCTGAGGAGGACCAGGACGCGAAACAAGCGGCTTTGTCCAGCGTTGCGAATGCCCTAAATATGGGAATGCCGTCGCGGAAGGCAGGGACCGTCCGGGGCAGGAGAGATGTTCGAAACACCGTTTACATGCCGTCTTTGCCAACCCAGGAGCTCTCTTCCGAGAATCCTTTCCCGACCTCGCCTTCACTGCCAACAAGCGCGACGGTACCAAAGCTCCCGCCATCCATGACGTTTTCTTCCGAGACAAGCCATGCTTCAGATACCCAATCTATTCGATCCGGCACCTCGTTTGGCGGCACATCGTCATACAATAGCATCGCCCGGCTGAAGCATCCCGAGATGAACGGGCCCGCATACGGACCCGGTTTACACTCCTCCATCATCGAGACCGTGTCCGCTACCTTCCAGGATGGGGAACCCAACTCGGTCAAGGCCACTGGTGAGATCGCGCTCGCCTATGTGCCCGACCCCGATTCCCCCTTTGCAGGTAATACCCCCGCGCCAGCTTACCGATCCCACAAGCTCACAATCGCAGACCATGAAACTATCCGCCTGAATAAATTCCCACTCCTCGAATCCATCGGCCCCAACCGCGTCTTCGTAACCAACACCACCGCCCCCGACGAGTTCTCGATCGACCTGTCCCACCTCAGCACCACCACCACCGCCTTCACCTACCGCGTGCATGCCGACTCGGACACGGCCCTGGCATCCCAATGCCCTATCGCGATCCACCCCGTCTGGAAGCCCCAAGCCGACAAGCTTGGCCTCCTCCTACAGTACCGTCTCAACCCGTCCTGCGCCTTCCCCCGGCCCCTGACGCTATCCAATGTCGTCTTCGTCGCCACCTACGAGGGCGCCCGCGCGAGTGGCGTGCAGACCAAGCCGTCGGGCACCCACCTCAAGGACAAGCACATCGTGTACTGGCGGCTCGGGGACGTCACGCTGACGGACGACTGGGCTAAGATCATCTGCCGTGTCATTGGCGAGCAGAACGCGGAGCCGGTGCCGGGCAAGGTGGAGGTCAGGTGGGAGTGGGCGCCGCCGCCGGCGCATGGCGGGAGTGTTGCAGTGGACGCGGGCAGTGGGATCTCGGTTGCGAGGCTGTTGCCTGAGGGGAAGGGGAAGGGGAAGGCGGTCGAGATGGAGGACGAGGATCCGTTTGCGGATGCTACCTCGCCGCCGGCGTCGCCAGACCCCGGCGCGGCGGAGCAGGGGAGGGCGTGGGCTGAAGTGCCGGTTGTGAGGAGGTTGGTTGGAGGAAAGTACGAGTCGAAATAGGGGAGTGAGTGAAGGGGTGGGGTGGAGGGGTGGAGGGCAGTTGGAACGTTGAAGTAATGATGGGGTTTGTGGCTCGAAGCTCGTTTTGAGTTTGCAGCAAGCGATGGATAGACCGAGGAGTTAAGCTGATACCTCGGAGGGGACATGTCTTAAGAAGCGATTTTCTTTGTCGTTGGCCGGGGATTGGAGAGACCCTGAGAGGGGTTGGAGAATGAGAATGCACATAGTGTACATACCTACATAACTATCTTTTGTCGATGGCGTCTGGTTGAGGCGACGAAGAGCGGGTCTGAAGCCAGTCGTTGTAAGGGGCATCACGTTACGATAATATTTCCTTAGTTCGAGCAATCTCAGTCCACGTCTTTCGATGCGGCACCATCTTAGTCTCATATGTAGCAGCAGTGGACACCTCATGAGGGAGCAACAAAATAAAAGTAGATCACAGTGGTATATCCCGCCCCTTTCCTCGAGCAAGTAAAACAATTAGTACATCCCCCCCGAGTCTAGCATTATAGAACCCCCCCCCGAGTCTATGAGCCCTCCACCCTCCCCCCAGCCCTAGTCTGCTCCTCCCAAAACTCCAACGTCAACGCCGCCAAAAAACACGGCACACACCCCCTCTCACGCACCCAGAACTTGATATTATCCCCGATCCGCTGCGCGAACGCACTGCGCGGGCCCCCGCCCACCTTCATGGTGCCCTTCTCGCCGTCGAACACGATGCTGTTCTCGTGCTCGTCGGTGCGCGAGGGGTGGTAGACGCTCTCGACGCGCATCTTGCCCCCCGGGATGAAGGTGACGGTCCACCCCAGCGTGCTGAAGACGGCCTCCTTGAACTCGGCCGACTTGGCCGCCCACACCTCCTTGAGCCGCCGCGCCGACTTGTGCGCCGACGCCGTCTCCGCGCGCGCCTCGGCGATGGCGCGCTGCGACGCCGCGAGCTGCGAGGCGGGCACCGTGGCGAACAGGGTCGGCTGCCGCTCAATGTGGGCGAGGAGCTCGGCGTTCTCGAGCTTGAGGGCTGCGAGGGTGGAGGCTTGCACGGCTTGGTGGTCGGAGGTTGGGTTGGAGCGCAGGGTGAGGATGCGGGTTTGGAGTTGGCTTTGGGCTGAGGCGAGCTGGGAGGCGGTGACCTCGTGCTCCTTTTGGAGGAGGCGGTGGGCGTTTTGAACGTCGGACAGCTCGGATTGTAGTTTCCGGTTTTTGCGCGCGAGCTGCCCAAGCTGCTCGTTCTCGGCCTCGTCACCTTCACGCGGGCGTTTGCTCCCAACAACGGGCTGGGCCGGGCTGGCGGAGGCGGACTCGATAGAGCTGATGTCCGCGTGGAGAGTGGCGACCTCGGTCTTGTATTGGTCGACAAGATCCTCGAGCTCCTGGATTCGCTTTAGCTTTTGGTGGTCTACGCTCTCTGGTTGTAGTGTCATGTCTTCCATGTCGAACGTCTTAAGTTGTGCCCGGAGATATTCGACTTCCTTGACGGCGAGAGCGCGTTGCCGGTCCAGGCGCGCACGAGCCTTGTCGCTGCCGCCAGCTGAACCCCCTGTTGTCCTCAGCTTCTCGATCTGATTTAGCAGTCTGCCCTTTTCACTCTCCAAAGACTTGATGATGTTGTCGCGGTCCGCAATCTCAGGTTGCAACTCTCCAAGCTGCTCGACGAGAGAGGCAGAATGCAGACGTTCTGAGACCAACGCCCTAGCAACAGCTTCAGGGGAGTCGAACTCGTTCTGGCCATCCGCACCCCCCGCACTCAGGAGGTAGCCCGCCCAGGACTGTCTTTCATCCTCCAACCTCTGCCTCTGCCTCCGTTGTTCGTCAAGTTCGTTCTGAACCGACTCGACTGCTTCTAGTTTCCGCTGGAGCGAGCGTTTCTCTTCCTCTACTATCTCCACAGCCCTGTGGACTTGGCGGAGGTGTTTCAGCTCTGTCACCTGCTCCCTGTTCTTCGCCTCCAGATTGCGGATGTGTGTGACCTGGTCGGATAACTCCCTCCGGATGACGGCGATGGTCTCAGCATCGCCGGTCTGCGCCTTCAACCGAAGCACGTCGGCCTCTAACCTCCCAATCGTCTCATCTCGTTCGATCAACTGTGACTGGGTCTTTTCTAGAACATCCTCCCTTGCCCTGCTCTCCTCCTCCAATTCGTGGGTGGTGCGCTCTGCCGAGGCAAGCTTCGCCCTAAGGTCGATCGCCTCTCGCTCGGCCATGCGCGCAGCCTCATCTTTGGCTGCACTAAGCTCCTCTAATTGCTCTTGAAGCAACCTAGCCTCTTCAAGCGCATCCCTCGCCTTCCCCTCGAGGTCCCGTTTTTGCTGTTCTTTTTCCGCCCTCAACTCTTCCAATTCCTCCTGAACCGCCTCGACTTGCCGCTGCGCCTTGCCTTTCTCCGCCTCGGCGGCCTGTTTTGCTTTGAAGTCTTCCTCGGCCCGTCGCTTGGTATCGCGCATTTCGTTCTCCGTCTGCAATCGTGCCAGCTCCTTTTCTTGCTCGTAGCTGCTGAGTTTGTATTGTAATGTGCCAACCTCGGCCTTGAGTTCCTCGATCCGTTTCCGCTGGGTCTCGTATTGATCGGCGTCGGCGGGTGGGCGGTTCTCCTTGCTGCTTTCACGGCTGAAATTGCTCGCGGCAGTGGCGGCGCGCCCTCGGGGAGGGGACGGCCCTGAAGGGCCACCCTGTCGAGAGCTAGGACGCGCCATGGTGCCGCGGGGCGTGGTGTTGTTGGATTCGCCGGTGAGGATATTGTAGGACGGTTGGGCTGTCGTGCTATTGCGAAAGCTGGGTATCTGCAGATTGTTAGCATCGCGGGTGCTGCGACTGCGCGTTCCTGGTTCTCCTACCCTCGGTTCCCTGAGCGAAGTGTTGGGTCTCGGAATGCCGCCGCTTATGGTCGCCCGGAACTGTGGACCCCCGCTGATAGAAGGACGTCGCGCGGAACCGGGAGGATCGCCTTGTGGTGTGAAGGATCTCATCGTGTACGGCGACGGACGCGGTTTCGGTTGACTTGGCGTTCGCGGCATTGCGACGCCGGCCGATGCAACTGTTTGGACAGAACAAGTTTCGGCTCGCGGTTCTTATTGGCTGCTGGTTGGAGACCCAAACAGTCGGTTGCGGGATCAACTGACGGACTGACCAGTTTCGCTGTCAAGCTGTTCTCGAAATCAGGAGGGGACTTGACGGTGGATTTTTGACAACTGCAACGGAGTGGCTCATCAATGACCACGCTGAGTTGAACGAGCACCTCCTTCTCTTTATCGTCCGACCTGAGGTTTCACCGTTTCCGGCAACTAACACAGCATATTCCGCTAGAGCGCACAGAAAAGTCCAAGTCGTGTCCAAGTATTCGTAGAGTTAGAATAAAACGCTGGGGTTCAGATCCGTCGCAGAAAAGGGGATCGAAGACCGACTCCGAATTTATTTGTATTCTGTTTTGTTGGCGTTCATGATTGCTGAGGTGGTAACCTTCCAATGACCTTCCAATGAATGGAAGCCTTCCACGGAGATTCTCTCCGTCAGCCCGGCTTTGTCAAGCACCGCCAAGACAACCCAGTTCTGTGGGGTCCCGCTAAAAGCCCCCTAGGCCCTAGCACACCTGGCGATGCACCGTGGAGGCATGACGCGGGCGCATTGCCGTCTGTGATCTCCACTGCCTTCTCCATTGATTCCCGGGCCGTTTAGCGGCAGAGTCCGGCAAACGCTGAGCTCTTCCCAGCACCCGATTTGTTCCTCATGGCATTCGGTTGGAGGTGACATCTTGCAGCGTCGCTGCCCGCTGCGCTCTGATATTCCATCCCTACAATTTTCAGCTTTGCAATTCCGACGACAGAGAAGATTGTGATGGTTCGCGGTCGCATCCCCGCCGTCGTGCGAGTAAGCTTCCCTAGAAAGCCGTGCTCAATTACGCCTAGGACGTCATAGCTCACCAAGCTCCAACAGGGTCACCTCGCGTCGCGTTCCAGGCCACTGCGCCCAGGTTTCGCCCTCCATATCTCGACCTCTCCGGTATGCCAATTCGGGTTCCCTCCGGTTTCTGCCCGCAAATATGGTACAGTACGAAACGACGACAGCACGAGTGCGGACGAGAAGGAAGCCCGAGAGAGCGCCCAGCACGATGCGGCGGCCGATTCGGCGGCGGATACAGCGGGGAAAGATACCAAGTCGGCCCAGGCATTAGCAAGCGAGGCGACAAGCCCTTCCACCACCGGGTCATCGGTAGTGAGCGATGTGCAGGCTTGGGAATACGACCCGAACGTGAAGGTCGAGTCGTTCAAAGACCTACCCCACGCCAACTTCGGGGTCAACCAGCACATTCCGTTCGATACAGAGTTTAAGGAGGTCTTGAAGGCGATACCCTGGCAGTTCCGCGCCCCGATTCGATATGCCTTTGCCTACGGCTCCGGCGTGTTTCCCCAGTCGAAAGCGAGCGGGAAGACCCCAACCGAGGAAGAACTCCGCGCGATACACCCGAAAGCACCACTTGCCGTGCAAAGGGCTCAGGACGGAACGCCGAAAATGATCGATTTCATCTTTGGTGTCTCGCATACCCAGCACTGGCACTCTCTTAACATGAAGCAGCATCGGGACCACTACTCCCCGCTTGCGAGCCTCGGATCCGGCGCTGTATCGTATGTCCAGGACAAGATGGGAGCGGGCGTTTACTTCAACCCTTACGTTGTCGTGAACGGCATCCTAATCAAGTACGGCGTCGTGCAGTTGGGTACCTTGGAAAAGGATTTGACCCAGTGGGACACCCTCTACTTGGCTGGGAGGTTGCATAAGCCGGTCAAGATCCTCCGAGACGATCCGAAGATCCGGCTAGCCAACCAGATGAACCTTCTATCGGCCTTGCGAACAGCGTTATTGCTGCTCCCGCCAGACTTCACGGAAGAACAACTATACGGAACCATTGCCGGCATCAGCTACCTTGGCGACCCACGCATGGCGCTGCCCACCGAAAACCCACGCAAGGTCAAGAACATTGTGGGCAACAACATGGCCAACTTCCGGCGCCTCTACCTCCCTCTCATCGATACGCTGCCCAATGTCGACTTCAACGATGCTGGTGTCGGCACCAAGGACTGGGTCTGGGACGAGACGAAAAACTTGAAGCTTGCCCAAGATATGGACCCAGTCAAACGCGGCAACATGGTGCGGCGCTTACCCAAAGCTTTCCGCTCTCGTCTTTATTTCCAGTACCAAAAGAAGCTGGCCATTCCGGCGGAGGATTTCCGCAAGATGATGGACGAGAGTAAGCAAGAGGACTCCGTTTCGTTCAAGAGGCGCGAGGGCGGCGGTTTCGAGCGGCGCATCGCCCAGGACGATCCCGTCGAGCTGCGCAACTACATCCGCGCCGTCATCAAGCAGACCATCAGCTGGCCGGCTACTGCCCAGTCGCTCAAGGGGCCGCTTACCAGTGGGATACAGAGGTCGTGGCGGTACATGAAAGAGAAGATAGACAAGTACCGCCAGGGGAAGCAGGCGGAAAAGGAGAAGAGTGCGACGGAGCGGAGTGACGGCAGCGAGGGGAAGGGGAAGAGCTCATGATATTATGTAGAACAGAAGTGGGAAGGCTTAAACGGACATGACTGACTGGCTAAGCAAGCGTGTCTCTTTTTGTACATTATATGCATGGCATTGATGGCGCTCGGGCAGAGGATTAGACAGTGGTTATTCACGCGTTCCACCCGGCTACGATGATTTTAATAGCCAAACGTAGAGGCAGTTGAATCGATGAGCGCAATGACAGACAATGTCAACAACTGAGGCAGAATTCCAAATACTACCGCGGTTTAACAAACCCCCGTCTTCCCCATAAGCAGAGACCGTGTTTTCCCCTGCCATCCCCGCCCTCTACATTGCCCTTTTCAATCTTTGAATTCGGGTCCCAACAACTTCTAGGTTTGCAAATCTCCTCGTCCACAGATGAAGCAACCGGTCGTAGGATTCAAGGGGCGTGTAGATACAACCAAACGGGCAATTAACAATGGTCCGCCGCTGTCCCGAAGTCTGGTGCACGTAAATTATGTAACCACAGCAATTGGAGAATATGAAGAAGGGTGCAGTAGCCATTGTATTGCTCGGAATGTGGGGCTACAGTTCGCTACCGTGTGATAGCGGGTAGAACAGTGTGTGATAGCGGGTAGAACAGTGGTTAAATGGCTATGCCGCAGGGTTGTTCTGAGCAAGGCCGTCCTGGTTTGCAACCAAGGTAGGTTTCGACCGTTTCCATAATATAGAGGGGAAAAGGTCTACAGCAGGCTCGTAATATAAAGAGGAGTATGCCTCCAGGACAAATGGAACTGAGCCCTGAACCACTATACCCTTTGCGCCATCTTGATGATCTTACGATTAGACACGCAAACCTGAACTTAGATTATCTAGTGTTCACCTGCAGCAATGGAACACTAGTGGGCGCTTAGCTTGGGCGACCTCTGGCTTCTTGCCGTCACACATTCCCTAAGATGTCATGCTCCCAGCTGGTGGTAGGCCGCATCGACCCGTGAGCCCCCTCTCCCTCCCACGCCTCTGTCTCCAACAACCGCTAACACTCAAAAGGGCTTGATGAACCCGGATGTACTGGGCTCTCCCCATCTCCACCAACTCATTGGGAGCAACAGCCTAAACGCCACCATGGACCCAGCCACCGACCGCGCCGAACTCTCAACCTGCACCTTCTCCGACGACTTCCCCAACTACTGGACCGCCTCCATGTACTTCCGCGCCCGCAACGGGAGCTACAAGTGAGTCCAGCAAGCCGGTGCCCTCTTCCACGAAACCGCCCGCGGCGGCGGCATCACCAGCTACTACCCCCCCCCCCCCCCTCCGCGCAAAGACCCGACCAACATCGTCGCCTTCAAGCGAGGCTTCCGCATGCGCACTGGCAACCCCGACTCCCGCGGCAACGCCTCTTTGAGTATCGACTACAGCTGCCTGCTCCGCAACGACACGCGGTACACCAACCGCACGACCACCTTCCCCGACCACCCCTGCCCGGCGGGGATGATCACCACGCTCTATTTTCCGCCGTGCTGGGACTGGACTAATTGCACTTACATCCTACTTCTTAGTAGAAACTCGATTTGGAATCGCTAGAAGTTCTGGTTGTTCTGTTAATAGGTAGGCGTCTAGTCGTAGCAACTTATGGATAGTTATACTGAATTGAATGATATACTAAATTGAATTGGCATTTAATGTCTAATTAAAGATGCAAGAGCTCGCCGGCTAGCCCCCCGAAGGGAGGTAGCCGGTTACGAAACCCCCTAAGGGGGTTTACTTCGTGTGCCCAGTAGCCCGGTGATGCCCTGTCGGGCCGATGCGGGCTGTGTAAATTCTGATTATGGAGGACTCTACTGGCGACCCAGTACCTCCCAGAAAAACCCCGGTAGCATCATGATTCGAACCTATAGCCTCCCCTTAAGTCCGGGTACTAATCTAGCAAGATGAACTAGCTAGCCGTGGGCTAAGGGCCACCGCCTAACCGCTGGGCTACCCAACCAGGTCCGTGGCCCTCGTTAGACGTCAACGGCGTACACCTTGCCTATATTATAGTCGCACTCATGCCAATCGGTCCGTAGAGAAGGGACGGGTTAGGGGTAACACTTACCTGAACAAATGACCAGAGCGAACCACGCCTGCTATGATGCGAAATTTGAACAGTGTCCCAAGGCAAGCGCCTTTCATAACGATAACTTAGGTATTTCAAGTGCTTCTACTTCACTTGGTTGTCACTTGGCCATTAATTTCGAATATATTATTGCCGCGAACGAGGCAATCAAGCATCACAAAAACACATCTTTGCTACCAACCCTTCTTTCGCCTTGCACCAAAATCCCATGAATCCCTCCACCACAGGCCCGGCAGCGCCCACCGAAGCCGAAACGGCAACTCCAGCCCCGACGCTCGCCATTTCAGCAAGCACCACCAACTCAGACGTCCCCAGCGAGCCCATAAACGTCGCCCCCGGCGTCAACAACCCCTCCTGGGCTGCCGAACTCAACAACAACAACCACGCAACAGCCAACCCGGCAAACATCACCGCCCCAACCCCAACAGTGTCACCAGCCGTCCCCAACCCGGACGTCGCAGCGCAAATATCCAATCCGGGAACCGCGGCCAAGCTTGACGCCGCGGCCAGCCTTAACGCCGCGGCCAACCCGACACCACTGAGCACCATGGGCCACAAGTCGCGCAAGGCCGTCCTCTACATCACCTCCTTCTTCGTGCCCCCATTGGCCGTGTACCTCCGGCACGGAACCCACGGCGATAGATTTTACATGAGCATTTTGCTGACATTGCTCGGCTGGTACGTAATCATCCCTCCCTCATAAGGCATGACAAGTCTTCGTTTTGAAGAACGGCCGCCTTTCTGCTTCAACCGTTATCCAGTTTCCCTGGTACCTCCTCTCCCACGGGGCGGGATGAAATAAGGGCTGGTTGGCTAACATGGGTCGCCGTCCTAGGATCCCTGGTGTGCTGTACGCCATGTATCACGTTTCGAAGTAGAGGGTACGACGGGTTCATGGGGAGGTGGAGGTTGGGGACCGGTACGGGCGTGGGGTTGATGTTGACCTGGAGGCTCGGCCGCTGCTTGAGGGGAACACGGAGCGTTGTTGATAACCTGTTATTGAGAGCGGAGGTGTTGTTCTTTCTCTGCTGTTTGTGTGGCCACTTGTTGGCGCGACGGGTTTGAAGTGGGTTTAATGGGTGTGGTTCGCCTCCTAAAATCACTCCTCCGTCCTAGTTTTCCTCTCACACCTAAGATCCTTTTGAGAATACATATTGCAATCAATACAGCTTCACTGAACTTCTGTCCGCTTAATTGGGGTGAGTTGAGTGAGCCGAGTCCCTGTTTCCCTAGGTGCACGGTATCTTGAAATCTCTTGGGACCATGGATGTAGACGTTTGACAGCGTTTACTATGACAACTTATCAGAAGCCAAAGACAGAGAAACTTGATCAGAAATAGGACTCGATTAATTAACTCGTTGAAATCAAACCGCCACTCTAACGCCAGACCAAACCAATCCAGCCGATACGCTACTAGTCTAAACAGAAGTCCCTTGTTGAAATACCCAAGCAACCACCACCGACCCCTTTCCTACCACACATGCCCGCTATTACCTGAAAACCCAGAGCATTCGTCCAACTCATGCAATCCTCAAGCGGCATCAACAACAAGCCCCTCCAGCACACCCAGCGCCCTCCCACCCTCCCCCTCAAAAGCCGCCACCATCGCCTCGCACTCATACTTGAGCTTCTGCTCGGCCAGGCCGGCGTTGTGGTAGATCCACTCCTCGACCGTCATGCGCTTCTCGGGGCTCGTCAGTTCGGCCCCCTTGCGCAGCAGCCTGGCAACGGCAGCGGTGTTCTCCTTGTCGTCTGCGCCGCCGTGGTCGCTGCTGCCCTTGGCCAGCGGGGAAGAGAAGAGCAGGTCCAGGTCGGCGGGCTGCCAGGGCTGGTTGCTCTGCAGGCCCGAGACGATGTTGCGCCTGGAAGGGGAGCTGCGCTGGGGGGTTTGGGCGATGGAGAGCGGGGCGAGCACGGGGCGCTGGGCAATTACGCTTGCAGCTGGTTGGAGGGAGAGGGGTTGGTTCTCGGCGTCGGAGACCTGCGGAGTGCGCGTGCGCAGGCTAGTGGCTTGATTTGCTCGCGCGGGCGGGGTAACACGCCTCCTCGGGGTTGACGGGGGTTGCTGAAACCGGCTGGCTGATGGGGGGTAGATGGAGGTAGACTTGGAGGCTCTAGGCGGGGTGGCCATTGGGCCAGGAGTCGAGGCTGGGCGATGGGAGGGGGGAGGCACTGCCTTTCTGACGATTTTCACGGGCGTATTCTTCTGGGCAGGCATGGGTTCCCGAGGAAGCGTCGTCTCGGGCTGCGCCTGGGGCTGGGTCATGGCGCCAGCAGATCGTCGGGGTTCTGGCTCTTCCACTGAGGCCTGCGAAGCTGTGGACTTCTTAGAAGGCCGCCCTCTTCCCCGCTTCTCGGGTTTTGTCACAACTGTCCCCGTGCTGACATCTGGATCCTCTGCGAGCTCAGGCTCTGGCTTCAGCTCTTCTTGTGGTTGCTCAGTCTCTTGAACCGGAGACTGTTCTGGCTCCTGGCGTGGTGCTTCTTCCGCTGGACCGGGCTCAGGCGAGGGCTCTTTAGCCTTCTTAGTCTGTTTAGACACCTTCCGCGTTGCCGGTTTGCGGCCCCTTTTGGGAACTACTAGGGGTTTTGTTTCGATGGATTGTTCCATTCCCATCTCCGCCTGGAGCGCCTCGAGATCGGCTTCAATCTCTGCTTCATCCGGCACCATGGGTGTTGGGTCGAACATGGCGTAAGATTCGCTTCCGGCATTCCTCTGGGAGCTGGTCTTGCGTGCGGTGGTGGCTTTCTTGGGGCGTCCCTTAGCCGGGGCAGGGGGCTGTTCGACGGCCATATCTTCCTCATTGCTATTGTAACGCTCTAAATCGGCCTCGAGCTGGCGGTCAAGTTCGTCATCGTCCGGTATGTTGGCGCGTAGGGATGCTGTCGATGCCTCTGATCTAACAGACGCTTGGGAAACCTTCCGGGAGGGTTTCGTGGCAGAGGCGTGGGCCTTCTTGCCGGCAGGTGGCTTTGCCGGGACAGCATCCACCATCTCCGAATCAGGAAGTGTTGGGTATTCAACAGTGGCGCTTGGCCTACCACGACCGCGTTTCTTCGGAGCCGGTGCCTCGGCATCAGTGGCGGCATGGTCTTCCATGGCGTCACTCGCGCGTTTCCGCCCTTTAGCAGCAGGTGGCTGGGATGGTTCTTGCGGCTCATCTTCCAATATCTCGACATCATCTTCCTTCTTTGCTTTGGGTTTCCGCCCCTTGCCCGCGGCAGCCTTGCGACCCTTGGTCGTCTTTTTACCACCTTGTGTCGCGGTGGATGCCGTCGTCATGACGCTGTCGTCGTGATCGGCCGTGACGTCTGCAAGAGAACCAGTGTCCGATACTGTTGTGGCAACGGATTGAACCGAAAGTCGAGAGGCCTTGGAGGCTCTACCTGCCTTGGCCCTTCCTTTCTTCGGAGCTGGGTATTGGTTGATGAGGGCGAAAAAGAGGCAGCCAGGTTCGCGTCGGTAATGCTCATCACTATAGCATGGTTAACTCTGCAGTTATACGCGCGTTGGTGAGACACCTACAATGGATTATCGTCAGACTCCCACCCTTCAAGCGCGAGATTGCAATAGGCACATGTGGTCATGTCACTCGCTTCGCTGGATGGTGTGAACTTCCAGCCACCCTCGACCAGCTGCAGGTAAGGTTAGCCTTGTGACCTCTCTTACTTGGTTGGAGCGCGCCTACCTTCTTGGTCTTGCACTTGAAGCCCCTTTTTGTCTCGTACGGCCAGCGCCCTGCGAATGTCGCTTTCCGCGCCTCGATCATGGCTGGCTCGAGGGGGTGCACCTTCCCGTAGTTACCGTAGCCGGCTTCAATTGCCGCCATGATGGCCCAGCCACATGTTGGCGAATGTTTCAAATGCTCTTCCAGCGGATTGTCGTTCTCCTCCCACCCGTCGAGAGACTTTTCGCACAGAAAACACACCACGTTGTCCGGGCTTTTCGGGTGCGGCTGGAAGAAGAATCCCGCTTTCGCGAGCTGGATCAAACGTGTCAGTTAAATGCTACGAGGAGAATATAGCGTTGAAGACTCACTGCCAAGGGCGATAGTGTCTTGTGTGGCCAGAGAAGCGCCTTCGGCGCGCGCGAGGCGGCGGCTGTTGAGGCCTTCCCTTTGGCTACGGGCTGAGGGTCTTGGAACGAGCCAAGACGATTCTCAAAGACGAAATATTGGTCCTCGGGGTCCATCTTGACGGTGATCGTGGAAGCGATCTCGGGAGCGCGTCGCGTCGTCAGGGAATGGATAGGTTGGTGAAGGAGGCAAGAGTTGGTGGTTGTTGACGAGCACGGCTTCAAGGAGGGGGACTCGCGTTTCGTAACTCGTTCATCGACGTGACGGGAGCGCGTATACAAATGAATGTCGGACGGCCTTAGGTAAAGAGTGCGCTTATTGGTCGTGGCCGGGTTGGTGATCGCGGTCCTGAACTCGAAACGATAGCGGGGAGGAAGCCGCAATTGCCAAAATACCGACGGCCAACCATGATTGGACGAGAGTGCTGGGTTTGTTTACTTGCTGTTGTGGGCTTAGTTAGTGGGGCTCGCATAAGTGCCACATTTATATTGCTACACTACCGCCACAAAGCCACAGTCGCTGGTGATCTCCTTCGGGTTAGGGTTGCTTACTTGGCGTGCTCAGGCACCATGGACCCAAGCCCTGCCAAGCTCCCCAGGGTTGTCCCCCAGGGTTGTCCACGCAAAACAACACAAGCCCTGAGCCGAACCAGCCGACGACGTCACTGAACGGTTTGAGGCTGACGAACCTCCAAACAGAGTAACGACGCTCGAGACCACCTCCCGTATTCGTCACCGACGTCCAGCCAGCGGCGTTTCTTGCGGACCCCGCCCACTCGGCAAACGCCGGCCTCGTTCGAAACTCGGCAACTTGTTGGGGCAGTCGAGATCCAGTTTCAATGTCCCCTGTCGCGCCAGAACTGTCCATGATTGGCGCAGCACGATCTGACATGACAACGTTACGAGATGATCAACATGGTGTTTGTGTTGAGTTTGAGTCTTTTTTTTTGCATTCGTACGTCTCTCTTGTCTCATCTTTTATCTCGTCAATCATGGCTTTTAGTTAGAGTTTGGAAGGTGCCGTGGGTGCGTAACACGACTGTCATTATAACGGGCAAATCATTTTTTTACCTTCACTTTCCCTTTGGTCCGCTTCCCGAGGCAATCAAGACCGTTCCTGGCCGAGTGGCCAACCATTTTCTTTTCGAGCATCCACCTCTTGTCCACAGAACTGTGGAGCTTACAGTGGCGGGTTGGGGTCTGGACGGCGTTTAGTCCGCATTCACTGATCCGCATGGAGCATGCGAGGCATGGTAGACCCAACCTGAGCCGACTTGGGACCTGTCGGTTTCGCTATGTCCAGCTGCCTCTCTTTTGCTTCTATGTTTGGCTCAACGGGCAGGTTGATGATCCTCGGCGGGTTTTGTTGTCACGGCTCAGAATCCGGAGACGGAATATCGGTTCTACACAGTACTGTGAATACAGTAAACACTGCGAGTCTGCGACGTTGCTTTGATGGCACGTACACAGTACAACTACCGGGGGTCAAGCTTTTTAGCGTTGCGTTTCCGCCACTCGGCCGGCAGGGGCGTACCATTCGGCGAAAGGCAGGTTCCAGGTTACCATCGCCCCTCCCGCGGTTGGACATCACCGACCGACCTTCTATTCCACATTATTTTATCCGCTTGAATCATGAGCGGAGATTATCGATCGGAACCCTGGAGTACCCAGATACGGATACCGACGAGTGACGAAGCAGTTTCATCCGATGACAGGTTCCTGTGAGTAATCGCCGCATTACCCGCCTCCATCCTTGCCTCGCCCACAAGCACACGAATGGAGTGCAAGGAACCCGGGGGCGGGTGGGCTTCTAGAAGGAGCGGGTGGCCGGCAGGCGATGTAGGACCCTGGAGCCTTCCGCAAGATCGAGGCGTGGCCGTCCCGTGATGACTTTGGCGGGATCTAGGAACCTGGGGATCTGGGGGAACAGTACCACCCACCGCCGTCGTAATGCTCCGACTGGTGGGACGAACTACGGGGTTTCCGACGAGGGCTTAGACAGGAGGGCCAAAGTCCGAAACCCCGTCGAAGGGGCGATAGGAACACGCTTGTGCCGGGGTCTCCGGACGCGATATCAACCGAAGTCGGGTTTGAAGGCAGGGATTTGTCGGCGAGTGTCGACTCGACACTTTGGCCTTGGTTGATGGGTTTGCAGATCCGCTTAAACGTGGTGGTCTCGCTGTGCTTCCCGTCTCACTACCACCTCTCCTACTCCTTTTTCTGTTCCCAAGGCCCAGGCAACTGACCTTTTGAGGACGCGGGAACACCCCTTCCCTCTCACCCACTCGCCTACTTCAAAAAGGTCGGGCCCGGAAGGACCTCTGGTATCGGTGCAGCAACGTTTGCTTGGCTACAGCCGCCGTGCCTCGCCTGTTCTGGTTTCAACACCCGCCAGCCCACAGACGAAGGTGACAAGAGACTGTCTCCCAACACCATAACGGTCATCAATCATGGCGGCCATCAACCCCGCCACGGATATCAAGTCCTCGGACAAGAAAGCGGACCCCTTCGACACACCGGATTCGGGCGTCCTGCAGTCACAATCCGAGGATGAGGTGGGCGAAGTGCGGCCTACGGTCGAGATGAACGACTACGAAAAGCAGAAGGTGGCCGAGGGCGAGGCGCATTTCCACCGGCTCGGCTGGAAGCGCCTCACCATCGTGCTGATCGTGACGGCGGTTGCCCTGGGAAGTCTCAGTCTTCCGGGCGCATTCGCGACCCTCGGCATGGTGGCTGGCGTCATTCTCACGGTCGGAATCGGCCTCGTTGCGCTGTACGCCAGCTACGTTATCGGCCAGATGAAGCTCAAGTACCCGCACATCTCGCATTACACCGACGCCGGCCGCATGATGTTTGGCAACATCGGCTACGAGATCGTCAGCTTCATGTTCATCATGCAGCTTGTCTTCACCATTGGCTCACACGTCTTGACCGGCGCTATCATGTTCGGAAATCTTACCAACGACGGCGCGTGCACCATCGTTTTCACCGTCGTCTCGGCGATTCTCCTATTCCTCGTCGCCATCCCGCCCAGCTTTTCCGAGATGGCCATCCTCGGCTACATCGACTTTGCATCCATCATTGCCGCCATCTTCATCACCATCGTCGCCACTGGTGTCCGTGCTAGCGAGCTACCCGGCGGCGTTGCGTCCGTAGCGTGGTCTGCGTGGCCGAAGGAGGGTCTGTCGCTGGCCGAGACCTTCATCGCCATCAGCAACATCGTGTTTGCCTACAGCTTCGCCCTGTGCCAGTTCAGCTTCATGGACGAGATGCACACGCCGCAGGATTACGACAAGGCCATCATGTCGCTCGGCATCTTCGAGATCTTCCTCTACACCATCACCGGCGCTCTGGTCTACGTCTTTGTCGGCCCCGACGTCAAGTCGCCCGCCCTGTTGTCCGCCGGCCCCGTGGTGTCTAAGGTGGCGTTCGGCATCGCCATTCCCGTCATCTTCATCTCGGGCAGCATCAACACGACCGTGGTGGCGCGCTATATCCACGGCCGCGCCTTCAAGAATTCCATCATCCGCTACGTCAACACCCCCATGGGCTGGGCCACGTGGATCGGCCTGGACGCCGCCATCACGCTGCTGTCGTGGGTCATTGCTGGTGCCGTGCCTTTCTTTTCGGACCTTCTGGCTATCTGCTCGTCGCTGTTCGTCTCGGGCTTCACCTTTTACTTCCCCGCCATCATGTGGTTCATGTTCATCAGGGAAGGGAAATGGTTCGAGCGCAAGAATTGGCTCCCCGCGGCCGCCAATGCGTTGTCGTTCATCGTAGGCATCACCGTGTTGGGCGTCGGAACTTACTCTGCTATATGGGATATTGTAAGCATCCTGGCCACCGTCCTAAGTTTACTTTGCGAACGAATGCTAACCCAGCCCTAGTTGCATCGGTACGAAGTCGGGTCGGTTTCGGACCCGTACAGCTGTGCGCCCGTCTCATAAGGCGGCGCTGCAGCTGAGGTGGTTTTTTGTGTTTGCTCGGGGTTCAGGGAGTTTGTTGGAGCAACTATGATACGCACTGCGCGCCCGAGGTGCTTGCAGGCACTGGCGACCCGGCCGCTGCGCAGTCTTTTACGATAAAAGTGAGAGACCTTGACGATTCATGTGTTGGAGAGCATTGCCGGGAGTAGTTGGTTTATGGTGTTTGGATTCTGGAGTCTCCGTATCATAGCGAGCCCGCATTTTGGGAAGTTGGTGTTTGTATATGCGCTACAAAACAGAGTTGGGAACCACGACAACTACTTACTGTACGAGTCTGATATCCTTAAACCAACTCCTCGTAGACAATGGGATCCGGACAACCCGCACCCAAGCAACCCATAAAAGAAGGCCCGTTTGCCATTCTCGAAACGGGGTAGGGAACCGGGCACAGCCAGGGCTCAACCCTCCTCACTCAGGGGCAAGAAGAAAAAAACACCGCACTCACTCGTGTCACCCCACCACCCGTGGACATGCACCCCCAAACCCCCACCACTTAATGATAATGTAATGTACCTCCTCCACCCGGACATCCACCCTCAACACTCCACCAACCCAGAAAAAAAGTCATCAAAAAAGAAGCCAATCTTACTCCCCCTCATTTCTCATCTGCCCAGTAACAGGATTGAACTGTTGACCTTCGCATGACATGATATAGCAGGGTTTGACCCCCCACAATATTAGTACGACGCTCTAACCAGCTGAGCTAACCGGGCCGGTTGTTTGTTGGTTGTTGATGTTGTGCTGCGGGTGGACTGTCCAAGAGGCTCCCCCGTCTAAGGTAGGTGGGCCGGAAGACTAAAACCCCCCTCCTACCTCACATACCGACAAGGTGAAAGAAAAATGCGTGGGCTGGCTAAGTAGACACACCACATGCGGTAAGTTGGACGCCGTTGTGTCAGAAGCAAAAGGAAAATATAGGATGATTGTTTTGTTTGATCTCGAGAGTCTTGGGAAAGGGGCGGGGTTGAAGCACGATATCAGCTGACTACGCGTACTGGTCACAAATGGGAATTGCAACTCTGCGGCTAAAGGTTAGGTATGCATGTGGGAAAGATTTACTGCGGTGTGTGCGTGTACTGTGCAGTGTACCTCAAATGTTGGACTTTCATTCAGCTCCTCAACCAAAGAGTATTTATTTGGCAAGTTATGGGCTTCGCTAAATTACGACGATGATGGGGTTTGATTGCGGTCCAATCGGTGTACGTAGATACAACCCTTCGCCGCCGGGCACGTTTAAGCCTCGAGCCCGAGCTCCTTATAGAAGGCCTCGGAACTCGGCTTCCTCCCGAGGAACTGCTCAAGGGTGAGCATCTCGTCCTGCGACCCGCCCTTTTCGAGCACAGTGTGCCTGTACCGGCGACCCTCCTTGGGGTCCATCGGGTTGGCCTTGAAGACCGAGTAGAACATGTCGGTCGAGTACACCTGCGAGGACAGATAGCCGTAGTAACCGGCATCGTAGCCGCCGATCAGGTGGCCAAACGTGGCCTGGCCATTGCCCCATGTGCTGTGCGCGAACCACCGTTAGCATGGCCTCATGTATTAGCAAGGGGGGGGGGGCGGCGTACCTAGGTTCGCCCTGTGCTTCAGGGCCCTTGATCTGCGAGATTTGCACGCGCAGCTCGTTGTACAGCTTGCTGACGTCCAGCTTCTCCAGCTCCTCGTGTGTCTTGGGAGTGTGGACCGTCATGTCAAAGAGACCGAAGTGCAGCTGGCGGAGGTTGAATAGGTTGTCATTTACGTGCTTGGTGGCGATCAGCTTCTCGATGAGGTCATCCGGGATCGGCTGGCCCGACTCGTAGTGCTTGCTCAGGCTCTTGAGCTGGCTGGGAGTCCAGCACCAGTTCTCGAGCATTTGGCTGGGCGCCTCGACAAAGTCGCGGACAGTCGACGTGCCGTGGTACCGAGCATATCGGGTACGGCCGGACAGGTCGTGAATGCCGTGACCGAGCTCGTGGAAAAGGGTCACTACCTCTTCATGCTTGAGGAGGGAGGGCTTCTTGTCGGTGGGCTTGCTGAAGTTGCAGACGAGGGCTGTGGCAGGGTACCGCCTGGTGCCGTCGGCTTTCAGGTAGCCCGGTTGGAGGCTGAAGTTGGCCGCGTGGCCATACTTGCCAGGGCGAGGGTGCAGGTCGAGGTACAGGTAGCCCACAAAGCCATTGCCTTCGCTTGCATCGTCCCAGACGCTGAAGATGATCACATCCTCATGCCAGGCAATGTCCTCGGCCTTTCCAGTCGACGAAATGCGCTTGCGGTCTTCGGGGGTGAGCTCGACAAAGACGAGGCCAAATAGCTCTTCAAAGATGCGGAGCATGCCGGCAACAGTCGATGTAAGCGGGAAGTACTCCGCGATGGCATTCTCATCGATGCTGTACTCTTGCTCGACCAACATGCGGTCATAAAAGCGGTGATCCCAGAGGTAGTAGTTGCCATCGAAAGGCAGATTACGGGCCTCGTGGTCCTTCTTCTTGAGTGCCAGGAGGTGCTCGATCTCCTTGACACCACCTGCGGCGAGCTTGCCCTTGAGGTCTCCCAAAAAATCCAGCACCGTCTTAGGTGTCTTGGCCATCTTATCTTCGATACGGAACGAGGCGTGGTCGGGGTAGCCGAGAAGGCGCGCGGCCTCGTCACGGAGGAGGATGGCCTCCTTAAAAAGAGGGGCGTTCTCGTTGCACTACACGAGTGTCAGCATTGAACCAACTGCTTAGCTCATGATGGTGAGCCTACCTTGTTCTCATTTTCGATGAAGACCTTGCGGCGAATGTCGGGGTTCTTGGCAAACTTCAACGTAGGGAAGAGATCGGGGTACTTGAAAGAGAGACGGATTTTGCCCTCGTTATCGCCGGTTCCCTTTTCCAGGGTGTCCAGGACATCCTGTGGGACACCGTCGAGGTCCTCCTTGGTAAGCCAGAGACCGTTGTTCTCCTCGTTCAGGTTCTTCTGGAACGCGATCTGGATCTGGCTGAGCCTCTTCTTGATCTCCTTGAACCGGTCCCTCTTGGGGCCCTCGGGCAGGCCCAGACCGTTCCTGAGGTAGCTCTTCCTCTCCTTCTCTAGTAGCCTCGCACTCTCGACGTCGTCTAGGCCAGCGCTCTTGGCCAGACCAGCGTCGATCAGCCGGTCCTTGTTCTCTGCGATGCTTGCCCCAAGACCTGAGTTGTTGTAGACGGCGTCGACGAGACGGAAGACATCCTCGCGCATGCTGCATTCGATGGAGAACTCGTCCATGATCTTCTCGGCCTCGGTACTGGCATCACGGAGCGCACTGTCTCCGGACACATACTGGTAGAAGCCGAGGATGCGGGCGCTGAGGGCGCTCTCGTTTTCGTCCTCGGTTTGCGGGCGGAGCACCGACTCGAAGGTGGCGGCGGCGGCGTCCTCGGACGGCTTGATGTTGGCAACGAGAGAGTCCAGCAGCGAGCGAGTGTGGTCACACAGGCCCTTGGAATCAGCTACAATGCTGTCCTTGGTGCCAGTGAACAGCGGCGGCGGCTGCGGGGGGTTTGCGTACTTGGCCATGTTGACGTTCGAGGCGTGTGTGAAGTAGGAAAGCTGAGAGGAGAGCGTCAAGGTGCCCAGAGCGGGGCGGCTGGTCGTGACAGCAGTAAATGCTCCTCCTAGAGGTGCTTGCTGGTGGGCCTTGCTGTACTTGAGCTTGGTGAAGAGGGCAAAAAGGCGGGGGGTGATGCGTGGGGCGGCCAGAATGATGGTGGTCGTGGAGAAGAGAAGGAGGGATAGTAGTAGGAGGGAGACGGCCTGTCGAATTGGGGGAGCAGAGGGCGCCACGGTGAAAGATGGAGGGGGTTGGGTGCGAATGTAGTGTAATCGAAAGACTGAGGACCGCGGGGTCCAAGTGTAAGCCCAACCGAATTGCGGGGAAGCTCGAAGGTGGGACAGGAACAGGCAGGCGTTGGACGAAAAGCTCCCGTCAGGCGGGGACAGCAGTTTGTCAGTCGGGCACCTTGTAAGCAAGTCTGAGCAAGAGATCGGGATGAAGCATCAAAGTAGGAGTGAGGCCCAGTGCCCGATTTTGTACGAGAATTTCTGGTAAATCAGTTGATGATAGCTTAGATTAATTGTTGCATTGGAGGTAGTTAGTCACGAAAGGCTCGGGTTCCAGGTTGCTGTGAAGTCAGTCGCGGTTGAATTCTGACACGAAACGACCATGCGCGGCCTTGGATGCAGCAGCCAAAGACCCGCAATTGATGCCAAGCATTGATACCACTTCCCCCACCAATGCCCCTCCACCCTTGGGCAACAAAAGCCGAACTCCAAGCCGGAGGAAGTTGGATATTGAGCAAACCCCGACTGTAGGAAAAGAAACGAAATTTATCTGGCAGTTTAGAGCAAGTGTATTCGCTAGGTTTATATCTCCTTCACCCAATTTCCTTTTCGGGCTCGTTTTGCCGGATTTATTTTACTCGATCTTTCCTCCCACCATCTTCGATTTTGTTCTTGTTCCTCTTCGGAGTCCGGCTTCTTTTGCAATAAGGTACCCCCATCAAGGCGTGCAAGGTCTCAAGTTAAATATCTGATTTTCAGGCCTCATCAGCAATTGGTGGAATGACTTCCTATTGCTATCTAGGTCGTAACCTGTGTGCCGTATCCCAAATCCTGAATGGTGTATCATCAATACCAATCCAGGCGCCCAAATTCAATACATTCCAGATCGCACAACTCCAACGCCAGCCGCCCATCACGCAACCAATGCAATTCCCTCCGTGACTGTCATGTCGTAGATCGGCTTCGTCGCCAAACTGGACCATGACTGCTTCGTAACCCCCCGTCTCCTCATGACCTCTAGTTGGAGAGAATGGTGCGTACGAGCTCTGGTAGGTCGCGTCAGCAAGCGTCCAGAATAACAAGAGCGATATCTCCTACCTGTGTAATTGACCTGCCCCGAGCTGGTGTCGACGGCCTTGAGCAGTTCGTCCACCTCCTCTTCCGACATCTTCTCGCCGAGGTTGGTGAGGATGTATTTCAGCTGGCCGACACCAATGAACCCCGTCATGTCTTTGTCAAACACCTGAAATCCACGGCAATATTCCTCCGGTTCGCCAGGGTCGCGGAAGCCGCCTGGCCGGTTCAGGATACGCTGGAAGGAGTCGAAGTCGACTGTTTCCGCCAATGTGTCAGCTGCGGGCATGACTAGAAGCATGTAGAGAAATATGCTGCTCACACTCATCGCCGACGCTCTTCTCGAGGTCGCGGATCTCGGCCAAGGTCGGGTTCTGCCCGCAGGCGCGGAGGAGATCCCCGAGTTTGTCGAGAGAGACGCGGCCGACACCGCGAATGTCGAATAGCGAGAACGCCTCCTTGTAGTTCGTCGAAGCCTATGCACCGTACTGTTAGCAATCGTTGATTATGTTTGGCGCTGGTATGGAGTGCGGGGGTTTCGGTTTGGAACAGAAGGGCGGTAAACAGGGCAGGCAGGAGGGCAATGCGATGCGTCGGAAAGAAATCGGCCATCCGCCACGGGGTACTCACCATTGTGTTAAGTGCCTTTAACTCGAAAATGACGTTGTACAGAGACGAAAATTTCAAGACCTGAGCGAGCGAAGAAATGGAGTGGTTGCAAAGAGGCGAGTGGTGGTTGAAACGGCGGGATGGTGAAGTTATCCTCAGAGACGGCCGAGAGTGGTGGTTCGCTGCCCAAGGTGGTTTGTGCCCCACCTCGACCCCATTTGTTGTCCCCCCCCAACTCGCACGTCTCGAGGGGCAACCGCGAAGATCAGTCAGCCACACAAGCCACACCAGCCGCAACAACACCAGCCAGACTTTTGTTTGATACCTTCTAGGGTTAGGGCGTGACCCAATCGCCCTTTGTTCGAGCACCCAAAACTAAATTATGAGACGGTATGTAGGATAATTCGTACCTTAGCTACAACTACATAATAAATCACACAACCGCCTCTTTTAAGCTCTAATTTTAAAGAAGTCTCCTCATTCCTCCGTCATCGATCCGACTCAGCGAAAGTGGCCGGCCAATGCCATGGATCCCGTCGAACCTGCGATGGATTCGATCTGCTTTCTTAAGCGTGATCCTTATTTTAGATGCATCATCTCACAGCTCACATTGCCTTTCACTCAAAAAGTTTCAGCCAACAACGGGCCCAGCTACTAAGGGCTCAGGCAATATAATGTCGCAAACTTATGAAGATCCGGCGGCCTTGCTATGTACCTACCTAAGCTACGAAGCAGCGTTGGGCTAATTCGGATCAGTTACCTTACCATTCGTATTTCGCGATAGGACCATATGAGCCACGAAAGGCGCCATCCCAGCGGCCCATTTTCAGACTTTACGATCTGCGAAGGAAGCAAGCGAGTTCATCAGCCGCGAGTGCAACCATCCACGATTATGACCTACCTAATGAGGCAGTAGAAGGTCGCCGCCAGTGGGGTCAACATCAATCGCTAACACCTGGCCTGGCCTGATTACAGAGCCGCAAGAGGACCACAGCCACACGTCGGCCTCGTCCTCTTTTGGTCTCACCTCAGATGGAGTGACCTTCAGCCTCTGCGCCCAGAATTGCGTTATTGGCCTCGGATCCAATGGACTGACTTCGTTCGAAGGTTCGGCCTGTATGTACACGGAGAATTACACCAAAGGAGATGCAGCCGCTGTGCCGCTTCGCTAGACCTCCCAGTTTCTATTTGAACCCTCGAGTCGCCGTCAATATCCCCGCACTTTCGTCTTTTCTAACGCGATCCATTCCCACCTTTCTCCACTGCACATTAAATCAACGACGCTCCATTTCTACAGCAGCCATGGCTTCCACCGATGCAGCTCTCCGGGTCTTCTTCCAGGCACCCAAATTCGCCGTCGTCGGTGCGAGCACAAACACCGAAAAATACGGATATAAGGGTCAGTATTGAGCACGCTTCGTCACTGCACTCCAGATTGCTTGCACTGTTGTGCCATTGCACTCGGTCCTATATTCGGCGTGTGATGCATCTCTACAGTGCAGTATGCGTTTTGTCTGCTCTCCTACCTCAGTCCCTACATCAGACTCATTTGAGACATCTCTTCTCTTAAGCGAACATGCCGATGAGCGCACGGCTGACATGAGGAGCGCAGTGTTCAAGTGGTATGTCACCCACAACCTGTCGGTGACCCCCATCAACCCAGGCTCTCCCGCGATTGAAGTCGATGGGGAGGAGATCCCGACGGTCGGCTCGCTCTCAGCCCTGCAAGACGCTCCGGAGACATCCGTGTCGATTATCACGCCTCCCCATGTGACGCAGAAGGCGCTTGAGGAGGCCAAGGGGTTGGGCATTCAGGCCGTGTTCTTGCAGCCCGGCACTTTCAACGACGAAGTTCTGGCCTACGCGCGGGAAAACTTCACCACTGTTCTGGCAGGAGAAGGCGGTGCGGGCTCGCAGGGTTGGTGCGTGCTGGTCGACGGCGAGCGGGGCCTGCAGTACGCCGGGAAGCTGTGAGCTCGAGTCTTGCAGGTGTTCTGTAATTAAATAGGCCACGGGGTGCATGTCAATGCTCGTCTTACATAGACCTTTCTTTAGGTTCCTCAGTATGAGAACCTAACCCGTTTTTGCAAACAAGGATGCCATGTCTTTCCCCGCTCAAGACGGTTAACAGCGCGCCGCGTCATCTTGCATCTAGCCCAACCGAATACCCTGCAAGTCTACCTTACTACCCCTCAGTAAGATGCATAAGTGTACCGGGGACTACATCCCTGACTACCCCTCGGTGGCATGCTTAAGAGTAACAGGGATACCAAGGATAGGTGCCTAAAGCTAACAAGATGCAGTCACACCTAGGGCATCTATCCGCCCTTCGGCATATACCGGAGCAAATGGGTAGAGAGTTTTGGTTGTTGTTGTTGTTGTTGTCTAGGTCCAAGTGGTGGCATATCTTCTTAAGGTGCTCTATTTCCCAGAGAATGGATGCAGTGCCCACCGCAAGGTCAAAGTTATGACGGGCTTCGCTTTGCAACCCTCATAAGGGTTTCAACATTGGATGCAGGATGCCCCTATCTTTTAACGGCTTATATTATGGTGAAAAGACACCAGTCTCCTCTTTCCGATGCTAAGGAGTTAAGGATACCAGCCATAGACTATGTCTACGGCCGGGGGATTCATGATGACGTCCGATTAGAATTATGAAATTAAATACCACTCTGATGTTGCCCGTGACCCTTGCATATTGTATTTCTGAGGCCAAAACTGATGCGTGCCACCGGTGGTCAGACCTTTTCACTGGATGTAGGAGTGTCAGGATAGTGTCCGACTAGACTCCTAAAGTCAGTTGCCACCAACATCACGTCCGTGGCCGATATAGGCAGCCAAGCTCGAAACCCAAACTACAAAGCGTCGATGCGTGCACTGATATCTTCACTAAATTCACGACGCTCAGACTTCAAGACTAAATTCATGACACTTTAGCAACGCCCTGAAACCTAATTCTAATCAGCACAAGGGGGCAAATAATTTTGGCGAATATATAATGCGTGCCTCGTCCAAGTGTCCTTTTTCCTTCTTCACAGAACCTCCGCTTCGTCCGTCAGAGTCTCACCTTCTCGAGACCTGACCAAGACCAACGCCGAGCTCTTCTTCCGTCGACACCCAGTCGACGCCTCCTTTCCCCCCTCTCCCCCCTTTTCTCTCTCTTTCTCCTCGCTGCCTTGCAGCATGCTCCTCCGCGGCTCTCCCCGTCGCTCTCTCCTCGGCCCTCCCCGCCCGCCCTTCCTTTCCGAGACCATGGTCTCGAAGACTTGGACCAACTCGGCCAAGTTCCCTCCCGTGGCAGCCACCCGCCACTGGGAGGAGGGCGACATTGCCTTCCTGCGTAAGTCAACTCCAAGCTGTTCGTGCCACAACCAGAGCGGAATCACTAAACTTTCTGCAGGATCCTCAAATACCTTCAGCCCTGAGGATCGCAGGGCCCTGACGAACCGGACCCGGGAGTTCCCCGGGGGGTACATTCCGGTAAAAGCGACCAACCGTAAGTCCCACTAGCTCTACTACCGCCCCGGCCAAGAACCTTACTGACCCATCCTAGATCCCGTCATTATCCTCAAGCGGCTTTCACGGGGATCAACCCACGTGTTGATCACGACGGTCTCCGCCTACAGCTCTGGGCCGGAGAACGACTACCTCGCCCCGTGGAACCAGGACTGGCACTACGGCAAGGCACGCGCCGACTTTCGCTCGTTCGCGGGTTCCGAGCGGTCCACCGACCAGTTCCCGCCGCTCTTCCTCCGCCCCGGCGAGGCGATGCGCAAGCCCCGGGCCAGCTGGGTGTACATCCAGACGGCTTGGGTCGTGCCCACCACTGCCCTTGGCCGCTTCAACGGTGTCAAGGGCGCCGACGTGGTTGGGCTGACCCGCGAGAGCCTCGACGACCTGCGCACCCACATGGCCGCCAAGTGCAAAGCTTGGTCCGCGTGCCAGAGGCGTCTGCTGGCCGTCGAGCCGACCTGCTCTCCGGGTGTGCCTGCCGCCCCAGCTGGCCCGGCCGTCGCCCTCGCTGGTCCTGCCGCCGCCGCCTCTGCCGCGGCCTCTACCGCCGCCGTCCTTGCCGCCGTGGCCCCCTCCGCTGCCTCCGCCGCTGCCGCCGCTGCTTCTCCCGACGCGGCCCAGCTCCCTCCCTCCCCGCCCCCCACGCCAGCGGCAAGGTCACCAGCAGCCCCCACCGCCGTTCGGACGTGGGCGACCGTCGCTGGCAAGGCCGGGCAGCCCAAGTCCGCCCCTCCGCCGCCCGCCGTCTCCTCGCGGCTAGTCCGAAAGAAAGGGCGGCAGGAGACCGACAAGGACAAGGGCAAGGGCACGGGAAAGCAGCTATGGGAGCTCGACTGGCGGAGGTAGCGGGCCCGGCCAACTGCCACCGCGGTCGAGTGCGCCCCCCACCCCCCGTCGACTTATCCCCGGCGGTCAATTTGTGGTGGGTGCGGGCTGGGGAACTTTGGGGAATGGTTTGGTCGCTGGGTCTGGGGATGTCCGGATTTTTTTTTTGGCTTTAAAGCTTTGGATTTTCAGGATGGGGATTTGTGGGAAGCAGTAATTCATAAATTTGAAAGCTTTGAATTATCTGGTTGACGTTTGGTGGGAAATTTTGAACTTTTGGGTTGGAGCTTTCTGGATTTCGGGACTTCTGGATTGTCCCTGGCGTTGATAGATGGCGTTGGATAGATATCACTACCTCATCATGGAATGGGAATTTAGATTTTAGAGTTTAGATCGGCAGCATATATCATTGATTAATCCAATTTTGATTTTATAGCTGAGCCTATATCTACTTCGTTGATGCCATGAGCTTTGCTGGCCTCCATTGACATTGCTACACACTTCACGATGCCTTGTGGTCACTCATCGCCTCGCCATCAACCACGACCTCAAACCTCTCCTTTTTTCAAACAGTTAGGCAGATGAACCTTCTAAACCGATCTTGTCACCCGGGTCAGATTTTAATCAGTCTATCTGCTGGTAATTGTCACTTCTGCCAAACCACCAAGTCTCAAAATTACAATGGTAGCTGACTAGTTGAGAGTATTTTCTTACCTAACGTAACGAGAGGCGAGGAATCTACGATTATAATGCCGAGTATAGCCTGTATATCGAGCGGATAAAGCGCGGTTACACGCTGTATCGCTTGACGCAGAACCTGGCTGAGCTTGAGGCCGACCCATCAAGCGATAAGAAGGGATTTGACTCGAGCGAGCAACGCCGCCGGCGAAAGCAATACGGACTACTTGAGGTGGGGGACGGCGGCGGATTCCCGATATACACCGAGGCCGTGACCAAACGTCTGGCCGAACACGGTCTCACACAAACATTCCAGCTCGACCCAGACACGGCCCAGCAGGACAAGCTGACTACCTGGATCGAATACCTCTGTTACGGGTACTGCTAGCGTGACCGGTGTATTGAAAACCTCCGGGACTTGCAGCTAGAGTATAACAATACCTGGAAGCAGCTCGTCGGTAAGGGGGTACTAAAGTCTGGCGAGATAGGAGTACCTCCGAACCACAGAATCCGCAATACGGAGGCAAAGCGAGGAAGACGCGGCCGCGAAGGAAGTAGAACTTGCTAGGTCGGCCGCCGGCGCGGTCCTGGCGGCGAAGGACCAAGCAATAAAGGATCCAGGGTCCTCGAACCTCACCCCCCAAGCGTATACACAGATGATTGACAAGGCCCACACGAGATTGGACAAGGTAATGGTAGCCCTGAAACGGGTTAAGAGACGGGGCAATCTCATCACGGATTTCATCCGCGAGACCTTCGGACACAAACGCGCGAGGAGGGATTTGGAACACCACGGTCTTCTGGTGCGCTGGATGCTGGAGCAGATTCCTCTGATCGAGGCGGAATCCAGCAAACTGAGGACGAGTGAGGGCAGGTCGCAGGCGGGACGGGGGGCGAAGCGACGCCGTGGGCGAGATGGCGGCAACGAAACCACAGGCGACCGAGCGCCCACGGGAGAGGAGGCTGGCGGCCACATGCCCGACGGGGAACGGCCGACCAAGCGGGTCAAAAGTGAGGGGACTCCTGTGCCTGGCATATCTGCCGCAGGGAGGCAACGCTCGCCGGCAGCTTCGTCGTAGCGCTCGGATTGCAGCGCTCCAAGCCTCGTCCGGAACTGTCGAGGCGCCGCCGCGTGCCGTCAAGAAATCGTGCCAGAACAAAGCACCGCCCGCGTCCTCTCCCCCACGGGCCCAAGTACAACAGCCAAGAGCACTGTCCACGGCAGTTTCCAAGGGGAAAGCCAGAACGGGAAGTGATCGGGGTGGCGGGTCAAGACCGAAAGGAGTAACTAAAAGACGAAGGCCGCGACGATGAGGAGGCTTCTTGCCTGCCGACATCGGCTCGGGCTGGAAGGTTAATAGGCTGGTTGGTAGGCATGTAGCTGGTTATGTACAGACATGTAGGGGGAGCCGAGACATTTCTGCCTATTCTACCTATAACGGACGGGAAATAGGAGAAATAGAGAGGGAGGCCGTCTATGGTAGGTGCCGCGGTGCCTCCATAGCCATTCGGTCGAGTCCCTCTGCAGCTCTCTTGGCCAGTTGGGTGGGTGTTGGGTGTTGGAAGCACCTGGCACGTGGCTGATTCTGCATCTGATTAGCGGTGACTGGTTTGTCAAACCCTAATCCCCAACACCAACTCTCTTCATCAAATACCATCATCCACTGCTTCCATGGGCAGAAGTAGACTCTTAAGATTCAGAAAGGATAAGGCCTGGAAGGGCCATGTGTTGGCGGGTGGAGCCGGTGGAATACAAGCAGGTTCCGAAGATCCCCGCCATTTCAGAGGCTAAAACAACATCATCTGCCAAAGAGCTTGTTCCCCCGCAAAGACAGGCATCACCTTGAACCCGCCTCTTTTAGTCGACATCGTCCTTGCTTGGCGGGTGTTCAACGTTAAGGCTGGGCCAGTAGCCCAACTTCGGCCGGCGCCTGAGCAGGCCCCCGGGAAGGGCGGGCCGTCCCAGTTTGCGAGTCAACTGCGTCTCGCGGGCGTCGGGACGCACCGAGCCGTGCGGGGTCCGCTAGCGTTCGCGTCGCGCATCGCTGAATTCCACCACGCTTCACCCCTAGTGTAAAATCGCCAGAATCGACCACAACTTGGGCACCAACCGCAACAGCAACGGACTCTCAACAGCGAATCACTCTCACGACACACTCTCAACAGAGCTGACGTCGAGATTTCTTCCGAAGACGGCGAGTAGTTGTACCACAGAAACATACACCCACCAGCCGTTGCTCCGCCTCCGGCTCTACACCCTTCCAGTTCCTTGTCAAGCAGGGCGCGAATCGTCCACTCGCTACTCCTAGGTCGCCTCGCCACCTCGCATACCCACACCTCTTTCCGCTGTACCCACCGAATCCTTACTACAAAGGCACCCTTGGTACATCTTCCAGAGATGAAGCGCGGTTGGTTGACGTTGTGCTTGGGATCGAAGAAAAGAACGTTTTCCAGAGGCGACCATTCACTGAGCGGCCAAGCACCGTCAATGAAGCAGCCCTTGGGAAGCTGTCGGACAAAGAACCCCGAGCTCCAAGAGGGTTACCTAATCAAGGCTTGTTCCCTCTGTCTGGTACCTTCTCTTCAACGGGCTTTGCATGAGCCACCTATACACTTTGCTGGCTGTCTCCACGGCGAGCTTTCTTGATTTGGCGTGGAAGTAGCAGGCAAAAGCGAGAGAAGCGACGTATGTCACGAGCGGGATGACGATGAAGGAGGTCTTGAAGCCGCCGGGGATGCTCGCAGCAGTCTTTCCGTCGTCTCCAGCGTTGTTCAGAAACGGCAGGGCAAAGAATGTCTGTTGGCCCGTAGGTAAGGCGATAGTCAGTCAGTCAGGATGAAAGAACTCAGAGAAGCCTGGGTCAACCGTACGGCTAGGAAGCTTATGGGCGTGTATATGACGGTGACGACGGTGAAAACGTAGACGGCTCTGTTGAGCTCGATTCCCTTGGTCGCTTCGCGGAGCGATGTTGCGTTGAAGAGCTGAGGGACGGGATCCTTGTTAATCCTTATAGACACCACACACGTGCTGGTAGATATCAGTTGTACGTACTCCGTCTCGGAGGCTTTTCACCTCCTCGGATTTGCGGTCGATGCGGTCTTCGAGGAGCTTGGCTTTGGCCTGGAGGGCGACGGTAACCGAGTCCCATCCCGCCTCGACAGCACGCCAGTCGGCTTCGTCGAAGATCTCGCTGGGCCGGACCTCGCGGGCCCATTGGTCGCGCAAGCTGGCCCAATCGTCAACCGTGTCCTCTATCCACCCGCGGCTGACCCGGAGGGTTTCGAGGACCGTAAAGTAGAGTCTTGAGCGCTGGTAGGAATCACCAAACATGAGCTTGTCCCATCGCTCGCGGTCCAAGGTGTCTCGCAACTGTTTCTCGCAGCCAGGGAGATGTCAGAAGTCTACCGGGATAGTCTCAGGTTGGCTGGGGGGAGAAGCCAAGATGGAATGCACCCACGTCGACATTGACCACGCTATCGATGGCGCTTAGGGAATTCCTCCACCCTTGTTCCCAGAGCGCGATACCCAAGGCAGACGTGGCGAGAAACTGAGCCACGCCGGTGCACCGCCCGCAGGGAACAATTCCGTTGAGTTCCCATGTCTGCCTGTCGGCCCAGAAATACTCATTGGCGCTCATAGGGTGGTCGGCACCGAGGGTACTGTAGGGGTCGTCGGTGTCGGTGAGGGCAACGATCGTGTACGGAGCATCGCGGCTCAGGTACAAGGTCAAGGTTATTGCCACTACCTGCTCGACCAAGTAGCCGTGGTGGCGATCCCAATCCAGCTTGACGCGAGCCCGATCCAGCGGCAGCTCACAGTCGTACGTCGTGACAGGTGGTATCTTGCCGTCATGCCGGACGAAGAAGCGCATGGGCAGCTGCAGCACCACAACTTTGGCGGGCACGGCTCCCACCCGAACTCGCCGTCGACAGGCGCGCGGCCTCGGTTCCAGATGCCACAGGTCCTTGCCGGGAGAGGCAAATCTCTCGAGTAGGAGCCCGCGAAAGGATATGCACAGGGAGTCGCTGTGAAGGCTGAGGATGAAGGCCAAGGACTCGATGGGAACTGAGGAGGCGGTCGGGAATCTAAACACCCTGGTGAGGTGTGATACAATAGGCAGGGAGAAAGCAGTCAGTGTCTCTTTCGCATGTAGCACATGCAGGTCCTTTGTCCCTCGACTTACCAAGATCTGCCATGGGCGGGACACTCATATGCATCTATGTCCTTGGAATTTTGCCTGTCGAGAATCGGGGTCACGGTAGGATAGTCCTGGGCATCCAGGTGGTGGCTTGCTCCTCGTGTCGGACCAGCTTGGTGGTGCTGGAGGCTGTGCACAAACACCACGCTGGCAGGTATGATGTCAACACCACCAGGACCGCCGAATTCAGCTGGCGAAGTGTCAGACAAATGGCCAAATGACTTTGGCCAACGCTCCATCTGCTGTGCCCTTTGCAGCAACCACACGAGCTCTAGCCGGCTTGTGTTAGTGATGAGTAGCCAGCCTCCAGCCAGAAGGTCCTCATTCAGTTTCCTTTCGGCATTGGCGAGTTTGGCCAGACGGGTCTCGGTCGGGGCAGTGTATTTGAGAAGATCGGCTGCCGTTGGTTCCGTCGGTGCCGAGTCCCGGACCGCGTGTGCGTTGCAGTCCTGCTGTTGGCTCGGACTCCCGGGAGCCGGCCCTCGGCGTCGACAGCGAGGCCGGGGCGTTGACGTTGGCGGCGTGCAACAACGGCCTGAGTTGATCCAGGCTCGTTGCGATTAGCCGCAGAGCCTCGAGCAGCGCCGGGTCCGCTCCCCCACCCCCCGGCAACCCGGATGTTTCTGTCGTGCTAAGGTTATCTGTCATGATGGGCGACGCTGGACACGTACGGATGACCGCGTTGTGGAATGTGATCTTGGGTGAAAAAAGACCAGGCTCGGATCTGATGCGTGCCTCATGACCGCGTGAGGCTGACCGGCTCCCTGCCGCCACGTTCAGCTTCAGCAGCGGGACACTCAGTCGGGGTCAAGTCGTGCCGAAAACCACACCATTTTCTCGGGACGCGATTCGCCAGGCAGGTTGGTCCAGTCAGCTGGGAGGAGACCAACAACCCGCTGATCACCCCTCCATCTACCATCTTCCGCGGATCGCCACATCATCAATCTCCAGGCTCGGCTGGAGATGGGCGTGGCGCGCTGCAAATCGGTTCCTGGGCGGATGTATCTCTTGCTTAAGTGAAGGGCCTGGGAGCCATGTCTGCTATAAACCATTTACTTTTCCCACTAACGTGGACACTTGCCACTTCTCTAAGACTAGCCGCCCCAATTATCGGCCGAGACAACGATATACCCAGCTGGGAGACGAACGTGCACATTTGGCAAGGGGCGCGACGAAGAGGAATAACACATGATTTTCTTAGATGATTAAGGGGGCGCCTGAACGACCTTCTGGCGCCTTCCAGGCGCAGAAGCAGCGCACCCGACCGGCATCTACCGAAACCCCCAACTACTGGGCTTTCCGACTTCGCGATCGAACTGGCGATCAGGTTACGCAACCCCCGCACTCAGCCTTCGGACATCATGAATCTACCCCTCCTTTTCATCTTTCGTCGGTTCTTCGTTCTCGCACTGAAGGAGCCTAGGATACGCTATGAAGGAGCAGTTCTAAGAGGTACTACAGGCCGGAGAGATAAATTGAGATCTGGGGAGAATTAGGCCGGCCAGAGGGAGTCAAAGGGAGGGGGTTTTGCCAGGGTTTTGCCAGAGTTTCTTAGAGGGTTAGAGTTCAATGCCACTATCATCTGACCCCTACTGTTGGTTGCGCACTCTCCGCGCGAACGCTGCTCGTGCCTAGCTTGTACCCTGTCACTTCGACACTGCACCCCTTAAGGACCCTCCTGGGTCCTGACAGTATTCCTAGGCCGTTAGTAGCTCCCCCACTTACCCTCTAGCTCCTATACTACCAGCCGGCCGCCTAGGCCTTCCTTCTACTCGCGTCAGGTATCTTCGACCGTGAAGATCTTCGCTAGGCAAGCAACGACAGGAGGTACCGCTCCTGTCGGCTGGTCGGCTGGCGGCTCTAGTTCCGGCACTGGTGCCGGTCCTGGCACTCCTGGTGTGAGGCTCAGGCTGGTGCTGGCTCCTGGAACTCCTCCTCCTTCTCCTTCCAAGTAACCGGTGGTTTTAGCTGGAACCTTGCCAGAGAGCAAGATACCGAGGATCTTCCTCTCCTGACTGGTAAGTTGGCTGGTGAGCTGGCTGGCGAACTGGCTAGCAAGCTGGCCGGCTAGGTTGCCGGCTAGCTGTTGGCTGTTGTGCAAGACGGCATTGCGAGTGCTCTCAACGAGGCTAGAGAGCTCTAGTAGGGCGCGTTGTGAGAGCAAGCTTTGCGGCTCCATGGTATTGGCTACACTGGCCTGTACTGTATATGCAAAAGCCTCCCACTCTTCGCCTCAAAAGGGAGCGTGAGCGAAGAAAGGTAGGGATGGAAACCGCGGCTGCAAGACGGCGAGGTCCTGTAAGAGTACCACGCGGAGGCGCCGGAGGAGCTCGAGGAAGCCGTCTCCAGCAAGGTCGTCTTCGTCAAGGCCACCTTGCGCCCACTGGCGGCGGCGCGTGCGCGCCTCAAAGCGAGGCTCCCACTCTTCGATCCACGGCCAGAGCTGCCTCCGCAGGGCGGCCGGAGGCTCGGTCACCGCACGAGGGAGAAAGTAGTCCCCTGGAGTACTCGAGAATCCGGTAATAATACGTATAAACTAGCTCGATAGGTGGGTAAGGTATACCTGGCAGAACACGCTCTAGTTCCAACGGCTAGCCTGTGATATCTGCGCAAACGAGGTGCCATAGGTCTCAGCTTCTTGTACTCCTACTCGCCGCGGTACATATATCTCCTTTGCTGTGGTCAGGCCAACAGCTCCAAAGACACGCTAAGTCTCTTGCGATTGTGTGCTGCAAGAGAGCTCGCCCTCGCGGTCCTGGCCAACCAGGACCTTGATTCGGTACCAATCATAGTGGCGGCGAAAGGAAGGGGCTGGCTCGCCAGCAACGTGCCACCACCAGAAAAGGAGCTGTACCAAGGCGCCTTACGTGCAGAGAAGGGGGTCCTTGTGGCGTAGAGACCCCATGAACTCCTTCCTTGCTGTCTTGTTCATCTTGCCATCTTGCGGAAGCGATACGAGGCAGCCGCACGGACTAGGGTCTTCCCCAGCAGGGTAGTCGAGGAGAGAGAGGTCGGCGAGCTCGAGTTTCCGGCGGTTCTCTCCTCGCAGGAGGTAGTAATGACCGAAGAGAAGGTCGACTCGCGTCCGGAGGTTCTGCGGTGTAGTAGCGGCTCCATGGAGTAGGTGTTCCTGGATTGCTAGCCACTCAGCACTCGAGTACCCTACTTGGATGCCCTCGGTGCCGCAGTCCTTGAAGCTGGCCCGGTTAAAGCGGTTGCGCTGGTGGCCACGCTGCTCGAGAATGCCACGCACGGTAGCGCCGCGGGGGTTCTCAGTGTTCTTGTTGCCATGGGCCACCTGCACCCGCCAGAGCTCGATCACGGCCGCGATGTATACATCTACCGTGCCCTTGGTAAAGAGGTCCCCTTCCCCCACATCGCCAGCGGCGGCAGCAGCAGCAATGCTAGCCGGCGGTACATAGCTATATCTACCTATTCCCAGGTAGGCACTTATCATAAGGAGTATTGCACCACTAGTGCTCATAGTACATCAGCAAAAATAAGATAGCTCTATTGAAGCCGATGATGGTAAAATATGGCCCAATTGAAACTTTCGCAAAGTCAGGCTGGTTATTGGGACTACGTTGTCGACACCGACTAAAGGAGAGAAAGAAAGGGTTAGATGGATCAGGGCGTGTAGGATCAGATCTGGGAGCTCTCGAAAGGGAGAAATCATGAATGATTTGATTACTGCGTAAACTGCCAGGGGCTTTATTATAGCCTGGCTGTCCGCTATTATTTAAGCCACTGTGATCTCGGGTGCGCACCAACTAGCCCACTGACCAGAGGGAGGGAACTTTTCAATTTTCATTTTTTCCCGTTGCATTCTCCTGCATTCGCGGTCATTGTATCTGGTCAGGTGCCAGGGGTAAGCAGGCAATTTTTTCCCTTGCAGGTGACTCTATTTTTGTGGTAGTTGCGACCGCGGCCATCTGCCCAGAGGGACACGCATAAGCTCATCGGCATTGCGATCATAGGATCTGTGGCAACGGAGATTCCTTTCTGAGCCATCTCTTCCCTCCATTCAACATTGCATCACAATATGTACGGCACGTAACGGTGGTGTGTTGTATCACCACTTCACTCTTTTAGGTTGGGTTTCATTTCATGATGAGATTTTTATTCATTCATGGTTGGGAAGGAAGGGGAAACCCTCCGATCCGATGTTGAGTGACAAACTCTATGGGATTCATCAAAATACCTAATGAAGCATCCTTTTGCCTGTATAATTTGGGTTATGATGAGTCTCCAGCAGAATTCAGTTTCGCTTGTTAAAGCTTGTTGTTTTTGGAGAGGAGAGACTTACTTGTATGACCAGGTCAGGTCGGGTAGGGTCACCAAAAATTGATCGAGGTCTGCTAATCGGGATGAGATGAAAGTGAAGAGTCGTCATTGACTTTTTTTGTTGAAGCTTGCATGAGAATGAGTCGCGTTCTGAGTGGACGTGCACTGCACAAGACGACCAATCGACGAATGCCACCAGGAGCTCGGTGATGACAGGTCACGTGCCGGTGACTCTTGCTACCGATCAACTAGACCCCCTTGAACAGTGGATGTGAATATACTCACGAGTGTTAATTTCGTTATTAGTCTTTCAAAATCTCATTGTATATTAGCTTTCATTTTAATGTATTTTCTAAGTAGGTTGATTCACTTATTTATATTTCTTATCTAAAAAGGAAAAAGAAAGATCATTTCTAGGGGCTTGTTTTAAGCGCACGGACCGTTTAATCACTTGGTAAGCCCTTAAAATCCACTAATCTACGAACAACTTAGTTATTTCTGGATTCTAAAGGGCCCATTCATCGAGAAAGTTCCAATTAGTTATTTTTCTTCTCAACCAGATTTCATCTTTGCTACCTTGCTAAGTCTTTTCCAACACTCTTGCTTTTGTTTTAGTGTTTGGCGATCGAAGCATACCCAGTAGGGGGCTTGCGATCAGAGAAGGTATGTCGCGCCAATCCAGTCAATCTCCAGTCGCGCGTTGAAGGTGCTCGCACGCGTCGGAGGCGGCTTGAAGCCAAGAATTTGTGGGCCAATAACTAAGCTGAATTACCCATCGCTTAGGTGACAAGGCGTTTAGAGGGGCTCGGGAATGATAGTCCCTTTTACCCCTTTCTGATGGCAGACTCTGCCGGGCAACCCCTAGCGGGAGCCTCTCGGCCATCGCCATCGCCATCACCCGCGACTGGCAAATCAACCGTGGCCGATTCCTCGGGTAGCGCAACCAACCCTCCCGCATTAGGGACCTCCTCTGGTAACGTAGGGATTCCAACCAACGCCTCTACGCAGCAAAATGCTGGGTCCAAGCCGGTTTACAAAATGAAGCGGACTGGGTTCACCACCCTACCGTACGAAGCTCTGCTCGCCTCTCACGCCTCCTACCTCTCCCGCGAGTCCCGCCCGGAGCCAGAGCCAGCGAAAATTATTAGTGATATTCTTCCGCCCCTGATCCCTACAATACCAGCCAGAGATGCCTCGAGCACACCCCCAATGGTTCGCCGTACGAGTGCCCCTACTTCCGATAGCCTGCGCAAGACCAAATACGTCAACGAGGAGGAGAGGAGGAAAGCTACTAGCCTTGCCTTGAAGCGTATGTTCACCCATCAATCGTTCGTTGACAATGAAACCGGTTGTGGATCGCCTACTAAAATTTACCATTTAGAGCGATGGGCTTCTGGCGCCATGGACCATGTCCACAAAAAGCGCGTAGAAACCATGAGACGTAGAAAAGAGGCCGAGAGCCTACTTGGTACGCCAGGTATCACCAAACCCTCGCAGAAGATCTCGGCCTCCCCTATTCCACCGCCCCGTCTTTCAGACCTGGCTTCGTCAGCAGACCATGATCGGAGAAGATCAGGTGTCTCTGAGAAACTGGCTCGCCTTTTCGACAAGCCTGTTTCTGTTGAGCTCGCTGACTTGCTCACCGGGCCTCGGAGTTACCGGGAAACGTCCGACTCTACAAGCCGGCGTGGTGGTTCCGTTGCCTCGAATGCCGACATGCTGGACGATACAGCGGAGCTTAGCCATGATACTGTGCTCGGCACAGCGAGACCTCCCCCCGATTCCACGTTAAACAAGGGGAATGACGGGGATGTCGATAGTGAAGGGGATAGCGGGGATTCATCCAGTGCTTCAAGTATCTCGAACGATGCCAGCGCTGACGAGCAGGTCAGTGACGAGGACGAAGATGAGCCGGTCCAGAAAAAAGAAGTCAATACCAAGCCTATCATAATGGCTGCCCCGGACCGCGCTTATACGAAATGGAAAGGTTCGTGTTTGGATCGACGAGGCGGGGACGAATGTTGTTTTCTGACACAACGCAGGCGAAGACGGATCCTTGCTACTGACCCATGGTGTCCTTATTCCGGAAGGCTACCAGTTTTCGACGTCTACTCCGGGGCATCCATGGGTCTGTCCAGTGCGATCGTGCCGCAAGGTATTCGTAAAGCTTGTACAGCTTGGCAGCCACTTTATTGTAAGTCGACCACCTTGCTCGTAGCCACCTGGAGCAAACGGCTAATGCAAGACAGCGCAAGCATCGAGGTGCACAGCTGCACGACAATGAAGATGGGACCCTTTCAGAACGCCGCCTCGGCCTTTTACGCCGCGTTGACGGCCGGGCGTCGGCGCCACAGCCGGCTATAGTCGTTTCTCGGGGCCCTGCTGACCCTTCGGACCCTCCGGCGGTGGAGCCTTCCTATCCAACCTCTGGAACTAGGGATTCCACCGGGCATGTTCACGACGTGAGCATGGTGGACATGGAGGATGGGTCAAACGTAGACACCCCGACGTTGTTAACCGCAAGTGGGCAAGGCCTGAGCCGGGCAGACCCCAAGGCCCTCTGGGGATACCTTCAACCGCATTTGGTCAAGCACAAAGGATCGGAAATTCCTATATCAGGTTGGGTCCCGCAGCTCATCGCGCTGCCCAGAGTCCGCGATCTCGACTGGAATACCGGTTGGCTATACACACACCCATTCCACGACACGAATCCCCGGGATGTTTCAACTCTCATAATCCAAGTCACCGGAGAGCCTGCGCCAAAGCCGTGCAACAGATGCCGCGATGGCGTCGGCCCCTTCCGTTCTTGCATTATGATATCTTCCAAAGCCCAGAGTGGCCCTCTTAGCTCTGTCTTTGCCTGTGCAAATTGCTTTTATCACTTTGGCCAAACGAAGTGTAGCCATAGGCAATGGGGGGCGGAACGAGCCGGCCGAATCTTAGATGGCAAGGCTACACGTGACTCCCCGATTGGGCCGCTTGATGAGATGGAGGATGACGAAGAACTAAGTGACGACAGTGGCGTTGAGGACGAAGGAGATACGAACGTCGTCGATGATGAGAACATGGAGTTTACCATGGATGCGTCGAACGCAGAAGTGATTCTGACACCGGGCGGTCCTCCAACCGCCATCGACGAGGCGGAACCCGGCAGGCTCTATACAATGTGGCCAGGTGAGATCGGCCCTTTATAACTTGAGCTTTTGGCCACGCCCGATCTAACAAACCTGCCTCAGGTGATGATGGAGAGCTCATCCCGCTATATGGCTCGCTCCTCCCGGCTGGGTACCGGCTTGACACAACAATTCCTGGTAGGGCATGGGTCTGCCCAGTGCGGACCTGCCGGAGAGCTCTTTGCAAAAGGGCCGATCTCGGCTTTCATTTTCAGGTACAGTGACCGCTTTACATACCTGCCATGCTTATGTGATTTGCTGATGGTGATTGCGCACTAGCGTGTCCATTTTGCCGCTTGTCTAAACGATAACTGCGACGGAACATTTACTATCAAAAGCTTTTACCAGGATAAAGTCGCCGGTATTGGGAAAGGAGGCAGGATTCTGAGCAATGCACCCCCCATCGTCGTCTCGAGGGACCCTCCAGCTAAAGACAGTCCTATACCCAAGGCCCGGCTTCCGCATTATCTAGGAGCGAGAGTTGCATTGACGAGCAGAGCGCCCAGGAATACAATTTCGCGGGCCAGGCGCGGAGAAATGGCGGACCTTTGGGCCTATATTCAGCAACACCTAGTCTCGACAACAGAGATACCATCGTCTTCCGCCGTTAAAAATCTCTTGACGCTACCGAAGCAGCGAGATGTCAAACTCAACACACACCACCGGAGCAAGGGCTTTATCGAGACTAGTTCCCGAGATATAGCGGCTATGATAATCCAGGTCACCGGAGACGTGGTTTCGGTGCCGTGCAAAAGGTGCCGTCAGGGGAAAGGCCCCTTTAAGGGGTGTGTGGTTGCTTCTCAGGCGACACACGATGACACAAAGGCGCGCTACCCCTGCTGCGGTAACTGCCTGTATGGGGGAAGTAAGCTCATGTGTACCCTGCCCCACGAGACCCGAGAGCGGACACCAAGGTCAAACAGGGACTTGGTTGGGGATCAGTCACTAACCGTGGCCGAACCGCTCCCGGCTCGTCGGAGTACACGGCAAACACCGAATTTTGCCAACGGGGGACGGGTGACGAGAGGGGATGCCGCCCGGGAAAAGAAGCCCGTTCTCCGATCATCGTCCCATCGTGATGCTCCCCGACCACAACGGTCAGCGCCATCAGCACTGATCTCCCAGGGAAACCTTCACAACCAAAATGATCTCCTCGAGATGGAAGACTGGGAAGTAGCCCCCGGCCGCATCCGCGAGACCGCCGCCGCCGAACCCGACAGTAAGTCCCAACCGCCTCCCTTACCTCACTTACCCTTCCTCAGGACCCCACGCAACGCAACCCGAGCTAACCACCTCCCTCTTTTTTTTTCTGCATCAGCAATCGCCTTCTCCAAACCCTACCTCTCCGCCACCCCGCAGGCCAGCGTGCCCGTGTGCGAGGGCGCCTCCTTCCGCGTCGACACCGTGCCGGCGGGCCACGCGCTGCCGCTCGAGGCCGACGTGCACAAGACGCGCCTGTGCAGCGTGGCGGCCGGCAAGGTGCGCGTCCGCATCGGCGACGAGGCCGAGTTCGTCGTGGGGCCCCACGGCATGTTCAAGGTCAAGCCCGGGGTGCGCTGCGTGGTGCGGAATGGCCTGTATCTGGAGGCGGTCGTGCATACGGTGGTGCTGGGGGGTGGGTATTTTTGAGTTGGGTTGGGTTGGGTGGTTAGGTTGGGGGGATGGGGGTGGTGGTGAGGTGGTTTGGGCGATGGGAGGGTATTTATTAATGTCATTTGGATCGGAGCCATGGAGTTGGCTTGCTTTCCAAATTCTTCCTGCGAGCACTTTTATACGCGGTGCTCCAGTGTAAATTGTAATGTAAATATGGTCGAAACACATTTGGGGAGTTGAATAGTCTATGTCAGTGAAAACCAAGTATATGAGGGAGGGAAACAGACCGCAAACTTTTGGTTTGTCCATGGGGGAAGGATTGGGGATGGCGGTACTTGATGGTTGGACGTATGTTGGTGTGTTAGTCCAACCCCATGAATCATGCCTAGCCTACAGGGAGAGAAAACTACGGCTATGGGTGGTGAACAAAATCCAGCAGTCTCAAACAAGCAGCTAAACCTCCATTTGCACTCCGGCAGGTGAGCTAGTTCTTAAGATCCGAATTTAGTTGCTCCGACCGGGCTCGAAGTTGAACCGCCGGCAACCTATATGGAAATTGAGAACCAACATCAACGGCCATCGACCGGCCACCGAGCAGTAACATGAGCTAGGCGAGCCGGGCTGAGCGCTGTACTATCTAAGTACTCAAAACTCAACGTCCCCTCACTCCACCGGCTGGTTTCTGACCCTCACATGCACTGGTGCACCATCCTTGGGGTGCGACGTTGCTTTCCCGGTGGTATACATCCTCTCACCTTCTACCACCTGCCTCTTCATCTTGAACCCTTGCTTCTCTCTCATCTGGTCCCATTTATCCCAAGCCAACTCAACATCAAGGTCGCGGACAGTAAGCACCAGCGCCAACTTGAGGACAACGATGGCCAGTTCTTGTCCGATGCATCTTCTAGGCCCGAGCTGAAATCCTCGCCACACATTCTTCTCTGGGTGCAGCCTGTCGCCTTCGGGGACCATAAATCGCTCAGGGATGAACTGGAGGGGGTCCGGAAAGTTGGCTGCATCCCGGTGTATGGTGATGGAGCTGTCGAAAAGATCAAATCCTTCCGTTGGCCACGGCGTATTCGAACCCTCGACGTGCAGTGTGAAATCGGGCTGGCCTTCCCGGATTGTGATGGTGGCTGGATTGAGTCTCAGTGTCTCCTTTATGACTGCCAGAGTGTACTGTAAAGAGTCCAGAAGATGTGGTGCTTCCCGGATCTTGTTAGTGGCCATGCTCGGGTCGGAACCCAAAACTGCATCGTGCTCGGCACGTAACTTGGCGAGGCATTCGGGATGTAATTCGAGCTGCCTGAATATCCAAGGGATAACGATTGAGATGGCATCTTCGCCGCCAAAGAAAAATATCATCAGCTGATAGAAGACATGTTCGATGAAGGATTCGTCGGGGGTGTTGTGGCCGTTTGATCCTTTGGCTGCAGCTTCTTGACTGAATTCCTGGACGGCAGCTTGGACGACTGTGAGTCGGCTGTGATTCGCCACGCCAATGTTTTCCATGATAAACGGTCGGAGAAATTGGAAGAGCTGGTTTCTCCTGCGTCTAACGTCCCACTCGAAGAATGGTGTGGCCCTCCAAAGAAGTTTGCGAGGACTGAGTGTAATCTCCATGTTTTCCAGTTGCTCTCGATAAGCAACGCTGAATTGCGAAGGGCTTGATGACTGAGATTTCAACCGGGTGTCCCTGCTAGCGGTTAATACGGAAGAGAAAGATCGAGCATGTGGGACGGCAAGAGAAGAACGTACAGCACCACCCTCCCTGTGACATCGAATGCCAGGTTACCGGCTGCTTTCTCAAGCTGAAAGACTTGGCCCCAATCGCCATTTTGGCCAGCAAGGCCTCTGAGCATGTTTGCAAAATCCTCTACCTCGTCAAGGATAGCAGGGACCCAGGCCCTGATGTTGGTACGACTGAATCCAGGATTGAATCTCGAGCGCCAGATCCTCCATTCCTCGCCGTGCATGCAGTTAAGGTCCTTGCCGTTCGAAATCGGTCGCAAGAATTCACCCTGCATAGGAGACTTGGGCAAACTTTTCCCAATTTCGATCTGGTTGGAGACATATGCCTCCATGGAAAAGGCCATTGGTGTTGCGATAGGCCAGACATCCACGTACACGACTGAAGGACACCGGTCTTGGGTGGGAAAGAATCTCTTCCAGTAGATGCTGACATAATAGCCAAATGTCTGAATGAAATTGGCATCAGATGCCCAGTCCCGATAAAAGTGGACAACAATGGGAAGATGGCCGAAGAGCATAGAATGAGGCATTATCGGCTAACAATGTCAGAATATACGACGACTTCGGCGAGAAAGAGAGAAATACAATGCCTCGAGCCTTGAGTTTCCTGAATTTCATTCTTGCTCGATACAAGTTCATTGCGAACCATAGTCCCAACGCGGTGAGAACAGCGAGACAAAGGAGCAAAAGCGGGTTCCCGCTGGCGCAGATACCGACAAGTGAAGGAGCCATGTTGGTATGGTTGTCTTTGACAAAAGGTTGAAGGCGAGGAGAATGACGCGCTGTGACGAAGGACTGGTAGTTGGTATACGGAGGAAGATAACATCATCATAGCTCTGGGCCAGCTTAAGCGAAGTGGTAAAGGGCCCCGCTCCGCTAAGTTACCCTGGGCTGAACCTTGTGGTGGCCGCTCGTAGCGGAACCTGTCCTAGACAAAATAGGGGCCTCACTGCCGCCTCAACCGAAGCATCAGGAGCGGAATTATCGACCCACGTGTGATTTCTGCAGCACTGATGCCTCGCGGACAGCTAGCCGGTCTCGGGCTGGTGTTCTTTCAACCAATGGACACACGCCGTTAACCCTCCGTTAAGCGCCGGCCTACGTAAGCCGGACCAAGGCCCACGACGTGGCATATCCGCTATGCGGGACAGGGTTCGGATGATATGCCTACATAGTGCTAAAGCATCACCGGGGCATTTTCAGTTTAAAACGGCCGTTCAGCTCTCTTACGGCCGCGGATCTTTCCAATCCAGGCAATCCTATCGTTCAGCTGTGACCTTGCCTCTGTGTCTCAGCTCAGGATCCGACAAACTAGGTAGCAATAGGCCATAGCCCCCCCGACCGGTGAAGCTTCCGATAATTAACTTGCAACAACACAACAAATACCGCACACGAAACGTCGCTTTGCATGCGCAGGTCTCTAAAGCAAGGACCGGCTATGCCGTAAGGGAGTAACGATGAAACTCTTAAGCACATGAGCTAATAACAGTTCCGAGTTCGGCGGGACCCAGGCGGCGGCATCCATAGGTACAGTACCTCGGTATGGTCATAGTGGGAAAATGCAGGATGCGGCGTGCCTGGGTGGGGCTTGGCAATCTGGGGTATGGTCAATGGTGTATGGTGTGATCTGCAAGATAAGGTTCTCTCCATGCCCACCACCCTTAATGGGACCACCCATCTCCGTATCTATAACAGAACTGTAAGCTGCCAATGCACTAACGAACGGATGAGCCACTCGCTGACGGAGAAGTAGGTAGAGAAACGGAGCGCTACACTAAGTCCTGACTCCTGACCCATGATCAATCCCGCGATCCATGTCGTCACCGCGTACCGGCCTCCTCAGTTACGCGCCCAATGCGCAAAAGATGTAGTCATATCTTAAGATAAGGCCGATGCAAGTGATGCCGGCAAGTGGAGAGGTGGTGCCGGAAAAGGTGGTAGTGCAGGAAAAGGTGGTGGGTGGTATGGAGGTACGTACGTAGCATGGAGGAGCCTCACCAGCCAAGCCCACCGAACTACGGCCAGCATTCCACCACGGGCACTACGAGATGGCTCTCCCAGCGCTGCAAAAGTGCATTGATTCTAGTTACTATAGTGCCTTCCGAACCGTTGTAGCCGCCCGCACTACATGGAGCCGGGCACTTACGCTCCCTCCCCACACAACAAGCCATGCCACCCCCAGTAGAACCCCGCTAGGTACGGTGGGCGCTAACCCTTGGCGTGACACGCTCAGGCATCTCCTACGATTGTATAAGAAGACGTTCATCTCTGGCCCCGGATGAACCTCTAGCCTCGAACAATTTGCCTAGAAACTCAGACCCCAAAGGTGCACAACCCCCCGCCCCCGCCCCCAAAAAAACGATGGCACTGGTGTCTATCCCGTCCGTTTGCGAGCCCGTGGAGGCCCAGAAGGTTCCTACCTTTTTTTCTCGCTTCCCTGCTGCCATTACTATTGCAACCAAAGAGGTTGAAAATGCACTCAGGAGGATCCGTGAAGAGGCTTCCGAACCAGGCTCGAGGGAAAGGCGTCGTGCACTAATCAGGCACTCCACCCCCTATGGCGATCCTTTCGCCATCTGCCACTGCTCTGCTCTCCCCGATAGACTGGTCACCTTAGCCAGTCTCATCGAGGTCATGTGGATTCATGATGGTGACTTTCCATCCTCCCGCAAAGGTCGCAGTCTCTCAACTAACCGAGCATGTTTCCAAACTAGATGTGACAGAGGAACTGGGACACGTTGCGGTAGGAAAACCTGACATTTCCCATGTGAAGGACTATCTAACCCTTCTACAGGCATGCAAAGAGCATGAAGTTCTCGCCGAAGTTCTTCGACTTGATATCGAACCATCAACCCTCGAGCCACGAAACGTGCGGCAGAAAAATCTGGCTCAGCAACTCCGAAAGGCCATTGACACGGACCCCGCACAAGCGCCTGCCATGATTGAGATGCTGAAAACGTACTTGTCGACCTTTGACAACCTCGACGACGATTTCGCGCGAATGGAAGAATACATGCCGTATCGCATCGCGAACTGCGGGTATTGGTGAGTTCAGTCCCCGGTTTCGGTACCTAATTTTTACGACTTCTGACAGATGAGCTATGTAGGATGTCGTCGTACTTCATCCGCTGGGGAATGGGCATTGCCATGAGCGACGAGGATTACGAATCTATCCGAGCATATGACGTTGCTCTGGGTAACGTTCTTGGCCTGACTAATGACTACTTCAGTTGGAACATTGAGAAGGATCAGGTTACAGATCGGGTCAGGAATGGCGTTCGAGTTCTGATGAAGGAGCACAACGTTACAGCGGATATCGCCAAGGTACTGCTCTTGGGGGTCATTGTTGAAGAAGAGGCCAAGGCGGCAAAACTCAAGGAGAAACGATTGAAGGAACCAGTGTCGGAGGAGGTCGCGCTCTACTTCGAGGCAATCGAGTTGTATGTTGGTGGAAGTTGCTACTGGCATGCGACGGCACCCCGGTATCAAGTGTTTGAGTGACGCAGATAGCAGTATAGGATGGAAGAATGGGATTCCCGATGTTAGGTTAGAACATGCAACGAGCTGTTGGCGCTCCAGTTGGGCTGTCCCTCGCTTCGAGAGGTGCGATGAGTACGTGCTGTCCTTGACTAGCCCCAGAGTGTGGTTTTACCAGGCGGAGTGCTGGTCTATCTTCTGCTTAACTGCTCTAAAATCCCTTGTACGCCTTAGACTCTTAGAAAGGCGATAGGGTGATCGATCGTCTCTACCTGCCATTGGCAACGAGGCGTACCTCGCACCAAATGTTAGTTGGAGAGGTCGGCTTAAATTCGGCCGTGAAAGTCGCTGCTACATTGAGAAAGTGTTCAAACGCATTCGAAAGGAGGGAGATCGGGTATGTGTGCAGATGTGTCTTGTATTAAGTCTCAATAGTTGAATTTATATTGTGTTTACGGGGTAAGCCGGGGTGCCGATGTAGGAACGGGTGGAACAAGTGTATACGCAGCTAATTATGCGGGTATGGAACCACCAGTTACGCTCATTACGCCCCCCTTTCCTGATGTTGAGACATTCAGGGGTCCAGGAACGTCTGCGTTGATGACATCATCGATGATTCGTCGTTCACCCGCGGGCAACGCTTGACCAAGGGTGTCTCACCAACTATATAACGAACGAACTGGTACCATTCCTTATCATATAACCCATTCCTTCCCTCTCAAACCTCAGATTTCATCCAATCCCACCCACAAACCCAAGAATACCAGCCATGGACCACTCATCGAAAACAACCCCCCAAGATTCCCACACCGGGCCCAGGTCAACAAGCGGCAAGGCCGCGGCCACCCAGACACCAGCAAACGCTCACCTCGGACACGACAAGCCCGGCCTGTTCGACGAGCAGGGTGCCGTGGGAAAGCAATTTACTCGTAAGCCTGACCAAACCATTGATCAAGGCCATACTGGGGGGTAGAATACTTACAAATTGGCAGCCGAGGGAGCTCTCGGCGGAACAGCTCAGAAGGTGGGCGGGCCCTTGGACAAGGAGGGCATGATTGGAAAGCAGTTCACGACCGAGGGAAGCATTGGAGGCACGGTGCAGAATATGATGGGTGGGACGAGCAAGAAGTCGAATTAAGGGAAGGAGGTGATTGGTGGACACAGCGATTCTAAGGAGGGGTGGGTGGGTGTATGATTAGGTGTATTATTTCATGACGTGCCGAGATTAATTTGATGAATCTCAGTGTGGTGTTTCTTGGTGTTTGGGGGTATGCACTTTTCTTGTGATGGCAGGACCGGTACCAGTGAGCTGGAACACGGCGCCGACACGGACCTGGTCCTAAGCCCTGCTCGGTACTTTGGCCCGGACGGGATCACTTAAGCCTGAATGTTAGTATGTATCTCCTTGCTTCCTTCTCTTCTACTCTATGACTTCCAGATGGGATGGGTTTTCTTTGTTAGGGCATGGCCATATGTAGGGTTGATCTTTTAAGACAGTAGTATATTCTACCACAGCAGAATACACCTAAAATGCACAGCAGGATTAATAACTACCTTATGTACATAACAAGGAATGCTACGGTTTTGAAAGACTCATTTTACACTTCAAGGAGGCCGGGGGCTAGCAAGGCATCAATATGTTGCCATGCAGATATTGGGGCGGGGCGGACATCAGCCGGACGCCAGTTGTGTCAATTCATACCAGCTGGTATCAGCTGACCGCCTCGAACAAAGCGGGCTTGGGTCACCCACATTTCAGTGCTTCCTTCAACAACCCAGCAGCAGCGCCTCCTTACAACGATCACCAATCCAGCCTTCCCACATATCCGATTATCTCAAACTCCTCATTAAACCCATCCTTCGCCAAGAGTATCGACCATCACTTCGCGCAACGCGCTGCTAACTTGCTGCGCCGCGTCGCCATGTCGGCCGAGATCGCCCCTGAGGACGTCTCGTCGCCGTCCAAGGAGCGACACTCGTTGACCCTCGACCAGCGACGCGCCCTGCGACGTTGGGCGAGCTCGCAGCCTGTGCGCCCGAGCCACAAAGCGTGCATCGACTGGTTCCAGAGTCAATACAACCAGACCATCTCGCAGTCGACCGTCTCACATTCTCTCTCTCCCAAGTACGCCCGGCTCGACGGCGACACCCAGCTGTCCGGCTCCCGCCTGCGCTTTGGCAACTGGCCCGATGTCGAGAAGCTAGTCCTGCTCTGGCACCAGCAGATGGTCAACAGCGGCCGTCACCCTTCCAATGAAGAGCTCGCCGAAAAGGCCAAGAACATCTTCACTCAGCTGCCGCGCTACAAGGATGAGAGCCCGCCGGAATTCTCCCCCGGTTGGATCCACCGCTTCAAGAAGCGCTACGGACTGCTCATCCGTCGCCAGCGCCGCCATGGCAGCGTCCAGAATGCGGCCGACGACATCCCCTACCTGATCGACGCTGTTCCCCGCTTTATGAACATCACGCCCGAGGTCTCGCCCGCCGCCATCCGCGACGCAGTTCAGCGTGTCGTCGGCGTGGAAGCGTCCCTCGCCATCTGTGCCCGGGTGCGCGACGAGATCGTCCGCCGCCTCGACAACCCACAAGCCCCGTCCACCCCGCAACAGCAACAGCAACCACACCCGACCCACCCTGCCCACCCCGACAGCGCCGGCGGCTCCCACCCTGCCAACGGCGACACCCCCATATACACAGACGAAGACCCGGAAGTCGTCCTCCAGAACGCCTTGCGCGCCCTCCAGCAGGAAGAAGCCGACGCCGAAGCGCAGGCCGCCGCCGAGCGCGAGGCGCGCGACCGCTCCGAGCGGGGCCTGCCGCCACTGGGCACCATCGCGGGGCAGGCGTACGCCCAGCAGGCCGCGGCCGCTGTTAACGCCATCTCCACGCCCGTCAACGCAGCGAGATCCAGTGTCGGTCCGCCGCCCAGCGCCGGCGGCGGCGGTGGCGGCAATGGCGGGACGGCTCCCAACTCGGTAGCGCCGCCGCGTTTCATCGCGCCCACGCCCCAGCCCACTGGGTCGGCCGGTAGTGCTGCCGGCGAAGACCTCACCTTGACACCCATCCCCAGCGGCGGGCCGGTGTCGGTCACGGATCGGCCTGTGCGCTGTCCGTTCTGCTTGAACCAGCGGATGCTGAGGACGATCAAGGAGGCCGTGGAGCATATGTCGACACATGTTATTGTGTAATGCGAAGGCCCTTGCTTTCCCGTGCTCCTGGGGTCCACAGAGTGCTGGCGTTTTTTTGTTTCAATGCGCTACTTGTCGGGCTGGAAAATAATAATTCGGATCCTTCGAAATCGTTGGGCTGCTTATTTTGTTGGCGAAGCTGCTCATGACCCGTTTCTGTTTTTCTTTTCTGTTTTCCTTCCCATTCGCATGTCGGTGTATTACAGTTAAGGCGCTTAGGATGGACGGAAGGGTAGGGTATATTATATTACGGGTTGGACGGGACGGAACGGGAATCGTGTTCGGATTTTGTGTTTCTGTGGTTAGTTCTCATTCCACGACTGGCAACATATTGCTCCATACTCTGTCTAGCATATGCGGTGCGTAGCCGCAGTATACTACTAGATTTCAAGGTTCTAGACTTGATTTTGCTGTGATGGGGCCATCTATGAACTGTAGTCAGCTGGTCAACAACCCCGAACTAACTCCATCGGCTCCTCAGTGGTTCGGTCGCGCTGTAGCATACGCCTATCGTTGGACCATGGCCTCTCACCAACTAGAACACTTAGGGAGTTGAGGTGACGGACTGAACTTCTACCCGCTTGCCCCTAGATACATACCTTGCATGCTTCGTGAGGAGGGGGTAAAAGGGCGGGGCAGTCCATCAGGTGTCCCAGCACTGTATTTGTAGACAGTTAGAACATGTAAAGTCTGGTGGATGTAGATGCAGCAATTTTATGGTTCTCTTTACACTTTACAACTGTCAGCTGACGATTATGACTTGTTCGTACCAATAACTACGGTAGATTTTCTGGTAATCTCGCAATTCCATTACTCTACTGAACTAGTATAAAATCCAAAAGTCAAGTAAAAAGCATGGGATGAAAAGGGGTTGAACAAAAGAGCAGAAGAAACCGAGAAGAAATGCAGTACAAAAGAAACAAGTAACAGAAATATAAACTAGTGGATGCTATTCACCTAAGGGGTGCTTACTATGCACACCCCCAGTGCCCTCGCTGTGCCAACCCTGCCCATGCTCGGTGCACAAGCCCCTCTCGCGCCCCCCTCCGGCGCAAGTTCCAGTGTTCCCCGCTGTTTCCACCACGTTCCGTCCGAGTCACTGCTTCTTCAGAGCGTCAGCACGCCCGCCCAACCCGGACCAACTGCTCGCCTCTCGTTTCCTTTGCGCACTTCCATCTCGAGTTTTGCGATTTGGCCTGATCTGAGGCCCGCACCTGCCTGCTACTATGAAGGTACGTCATTCCGACTCTACTCAGCCCAAAAGCCAACTGTCTGCTGCGCGCGGCCCAGGCTTGTCCTTGTCCAACCAACCCATCAGTGATACCTTTCTGCGCAACACTCGTCGCTTGCACGACACAAACAGCTGCGCGTTATTGCCCCCACACCAATTTCTGCCATCAGCAGCAGGAGTCGCATTTACCATCAGCGAGGGTAGATCGAGACCCAAGTCCTCGTTCACTGGCTAATCGCGATGTCGGCTTTCAAGGCTTTACGGATAGGGAGGAGGTCTATGAAAAGTGAGGAGAAGAACAAGCCGCACATCAGCATCCCACAAAAAGCTGCTGTCGCAATTGTTCCTCCGAAAAAGGTGCGTCACCTCGGTTCTCGCTTGATGCCCAACGCCGGCTCTTAGCGGGCAAGCCCATGCGATGGGGTCGCTCTTGCCCCTGTCCATCGGCAAATCACCGACTGACGCTTGGGGTGTGGGACAGGTCATTCGGGCCCTTCACGATTACACCGCGCAGAATCCAGAAGAACTCAGCTTTTCGCGCGGCGATTTCTTTCATGTCATCGGGCGTGAAAACGACCCAGACTGGTACGAGGCGTGCAACCCCGCGCTACCCGACCCCCCTGGTCTAGTGCCGGTGAGCTTTTTCCAGTCGCTCGGACGCAACGAACGCGACAGTGGCCAGTCCCAACCAGACAGTGCGCATTCTGTCAAGCACCCCGATCACGATTCTGGCTACGGTGACGGGCCAGCAATGATGAACCCGATGGCCTCTCAGCGAAACTCGAAGTCGGGGGGCAAGTCCGGAGCTATGGTCTACGGTGTTGTGATCTACGACTTCCACGCCGAGAGGGGTGATGAATTGGAGGCCAAGGCAGGCGAAGCCATTATCGTAATCGCACAGTCGAATCCCGAGTGGTTTGTGGCGAAGCCCATAGGAAGGCTCGGCGGCCCAGGGCTGATTCCCGTTTCGTTCATCGAGATTCGGGATATGGCATCCAACACACCGGTCGCGAATCCCCATGAGGCCGTGCGGAAGGCCGGTATTCCGAAGGTGGAAGAGTGGAAGAAGATGGCAGCCGATTATAAGAATTCGAGCATCACTCTCGGGAAATTCGAGACTGGCGCCCAGCCGCAGTCGATGGAGCAGGGAATGGAGCGCATGAGTATTCAGCAACCCAGTGGGCGGGTCAGCCAAGGCCCGGGCTCCAACATAGTAAGTGTCGACCTCGTTCGTTACTTACTTCTCAGCCATCATATCTAACAAACAAAATAGCAGCAACAGGCCCAGCAACTTGCCCAGCAGCAGCAGCAGCCACAGCAGCCGCAGGCGGCATACAATGTGCAACAAACCCCAACCCAACAAAACCAACCTTCATCCGCACCCAACTCGCAGCTGTTTGCGCCAGTCTCGGCTCGGATCCCTAAGTACTGTTTTGCGGAGGACAAGTATTGGTTTGTTATCGAAGCCGAGCTCGAAGATGGCCGCACCTGGGAATTGGCGCGGTACTATGAAGACTTCTACGATTTCCAAATCGCCCTCCTCACCGAATTTCCCCTCGAGGCCGGAACTACCGGCAAAAAGCAGCGGACGCTACCCTACATGCCCGGTCCCGTTAACTACGTGACGGATGCGATCACGGAAGGGCGCCGCCACAACCTCGATGCCTACGTTAAGAGCCTCCTGGGTCAACCAACATACATCGCTCGGTGCAACTTGGTAAAGCAGTTCTTCGCTCCAAGGGAGGGCGATTACGAAATCGACCCCAGCGCGCTGGAGGAGGAGTACCGCTTATCAGCTGGCTCACGGCCCTCGTCCGCTGACTCCCCCGGCGATGGCGGTTCCCGTCAATCTTCCCAGCAAAATCTCGGTGGCGGTTACGGCGGCCTAGCCAGTCACCAACAACCGCGGCAGCAGCAACAGCAGCAACAACAACAGCAGCCACCCATGGCGCGGCAGGTCTCTTCTCTTTCGCAACCCTCGCAGACCTCGCTCTCGCCGGGTATGCAGGCGGCTGGGTCCTCCATGAAGGTCAAGCTCAGCTACAACGGGGACATCATCGCCATCAAGGTACCTGCCGACATTCAGTTTGAGGCCCTCTACGACCGGATTATCGACCGCCTGAAGATCCCCATCGGCGAGGACCCCCAGCTGAGCTACAAGGACGAGGCCACCGGTGACAAACCCCCGCTAATGAGCAACAACGACTTGGATTTGGCACTGCAGCGGAATGAGAAGTTGCTACTGTATGTTGAGTGAAGCGTTTTGTAACGGTGATGGGGTCGTTTTTACTGCGAGATGGTTCGCTGGGATGAGATGGGAGGGTATGTTTTCTATTTTTTTTTTTTTTTTTTTTATGCTCGATGGGTTGGGGTACTGGATTTTTCGCTTCTTGAGCTCCCTTTCTGTAGGTTCCCCCTTTTTTGTTGTGCTTTCCGTCAAAGTATACCCGACTTTGTTTTGGTGTTTTTTACTTCTGGTCGTTGCGATTTTATCGGGCAACCGATTTGCTTTCTAGCTACTTTGCGACCGTGGTTTGGGGCGGAGGCGATGAATGGACGAATGAATGGATGGGACAAGACTTGATGGACTGTTGAAGGGTTTGGGAAATTCTGGGCTGGAGTTGATGATGTTATGGTACAACTAGAGGCTTTGTAGCAGTCGGGCGGTAGATATTGGATGTACCTTTCACCAGACTCACGGCAATAGGATGCGACGGACGAATGGGGTTTCCAGCGAGAGTTCAGAGTATCTCGTGGCCATGACGAGGGCCGCTGCCCATTTGCTACAACGCAATCTGGACCTCTGGTTGGTTTTGCAAGCGCTGACTCGGTGTGCTCCTTGTTGTCTCGACTCAAGAGGGCACCAACCAAAGCAATACGCCACGAAATGGACCAGGGTCGACCTCCAACCATCCCATGACGATAACCACAGGTTATTGAGTGACAGAATCACCGTACCACCGTCTTCACGCTTACCTGATGTGTTGAGGTCACGCATACGGGTCACGGCATTTTATTAAAATGCAATATCTGTAACTGCCTCTCGATGTGAAAGAGGCCAATCCCGGACAAGACACAGCGTCTGAACTTATCGATAAGCAGCCCCTGCATTGATCATCCTTCCCAAAAGCCACCGAAGGACCATGCATGGTGTGGTACAACAAGGGCCACTTCGGCCGCCGTCTTTTTTCACCATGGCTCTGGCGTGGAACTTTCCGGAAGGACATGTTGGGCGGATAGATTCCGGCTGTTACCACGAGAAATGGAGAGTGCCGACCCTCCTCCTCACTACGCTCACTCAGATTCCTCCTCTGCCGTATTCAATCCTCCCTTGAACCGAAGAGGCGCGCCGAGTCGAGTCGACGTAGATTCTTGGCCATTGACACACACCCCCTGGATCCTGCAGCTGCGGGCCACCCTCGGCCCCGGGCGATCATCGTGTTCGAGAACACGGCATCTGCATGAACAAAGGGACTTGGGAAATGCCAAGCTCGTGCTGTCCCGAGCTTGTGTTACCGGGCAAGCATGTCTTGCTCTCTCTCTCTTCTAGCGTACTGGGTGGTCACGTAGTGTATGCAAGTCGCAGGGAGGCCTGGCAGTTGGTTGGGTAGGTACGCACCATGGTGTCGCGTGCATGTCTGCTATACTTGCTGCTGAACGGGTTACCACGGCATCACGCAACCACAATGATTTCTGGGTTGGTTATAGGGGCGTTCAAGACATTTAGTTTCAGCATTTCTCATTTTACTCGCTTTCCTTCAGCAGTGTCCCTTTCTGAAGCCGACGAGGATTTGACCCCGCAATCCACGACCCCGCCATGGGCAACCAACGCGAGGATGATCCCAGGCGTTTCTGATATACCACAGCGGGGCCCAGGTCGATAATGCTGGGCTGTGTTCTTTGCCAAAGGACCACCATCCTTTCATGTCCTCCTCCGAGTGGCACAATCTGTGCAACTCGACGTTGCAAGACCCAAAGAGCTAAGGATCCAACTGCGGCATTTCCCATCCCGTTGGCGGCCCCGCGATGACGTCGTTCGTGATCAGCCCTCCGATCCCCCCGAGCAGTTCCACAGGACCCCTATAACCCTGCCGCATATCACGGCATAACAGCATCTTCCATGCCCCAATGCCGCAATACCGCCGAGCGAGCACCGCCCAAACCGGAGCCGAACCAACAAACAACAACCAAGATGTCAAATTCCAAATCCATTCCAGATCCCCAAATTCATGCCTTTCCCTTTTTCGGTTCCCCGTACCATAAATGCGGCTACGTACATACATAGCTCTCTGGCTATGCACACCCCGCCCTTGGATCGGCAGCAGCCCACCCACGAAAGATGAAACCGCGGGCTGAAACAATCCCGGCCGGCGGCGCAGTGTCTTGATTCACGGTTACGAACCAAAAAAAAAGGTAGTGTAGAAAATGATAGTTAGCCGTTGATGCTTTTTACACACCCAACCCAGGGGGCAGGCAGTTACGATGATTAGGGAAGGCGCAGATGAAGTCAACTCTTGCTTCACCCACGTGACGTGAACTTGTATGTTCCTGGATATATTCCTGGATAAACCCTCACTTCCCACGCTGCCCACGCTTCCTAGGCTTCCACGTGCCGCAGGGCTGTCATCCTCGCCCCTCCTCGCGTAATTACCCGTAGAGGAAGGAAGCTGGTGATGGTTCAGACGGCCAGGGTCCAGTTTGACGAATCGAGACCAGAGCACACTTCTGACGTCTTGGTGACGCAAGAGTATGCGGGCGTTAGGGTAGATGTAGTCGGAGACAGTATCTGTTGACCCCTGCTAAGAACTGCTTTTGAGATTCCGTCCCTTCCTTCCATATGTGGGTATCGAAGCCTGAGGGAGTGGGAAGGCGTGTGATCGATTGTAGAGCAAACGCTGGATGGAGGTTGCGTTTGGCCGCCGTTGTCAATGAACGGAACGAAACACGGTTAAAGTCCGTGGGAGTAAGTCAAAGTAAGTACGGTATCTACGATTTTTGTCGGAAGGGCCCCGCGCAGGCGGGACATGCACTAAATGCTAAATACATACATACGGCCGATGATGACCAGCCTCAAACTCCAAACGCCAGGCCGAAGCAGCTCTAACCCATTCCCTAGAAACCTATGTGGACCAGTGTACTGACCAAACCGACCCATCCAATAGCTCCCTCTCCACCGTGGGTATCGATGGTAGGGAAACTTTGAAGCGCAAAAAGGTCGTCGAAATAAAGGCATGGTAACCGCGAAAGCTCGACCAAATGAAGGGGGGTACCGAGTTCTCGGCCCATCACCCGCCCTTGGGAGCGTGCCGCTTCGATGAACAACCATAACGGGCGAAAGCGTTGCTCGACACTTGACGGCCAAGGAAGTGGCTTACGGCCAAGTCTCGCTTATTGCCATCATCAGCTTCGTCCACGGGTTAGCTCGCAACAGCAGGGCAGTCGGTTCCCGATTTCGATTTCGTCTTCCGATGCGATAGCAAGCCAAAAACGACTAGCTCTCCTGGAGGCGCGAACAACAGGCAGGAGCTAGGTTGTAGTATGTGAAGGCAAGCCACTTTCTGGCGCCGAAGAAAAATCGCTGACCACGTCGCAAGGGTCGGGGTCCTCGGCGGGACTTGTCGGCCGGTGTTGGACAGCAACATGACAAAGCGGACGATGTTGTTGTTGAATACCCCATTGGGCGGAGGAAAAAAAGATTACGTGCAGGAAAGAAAACGTGAGATGGGGCTGGTAGATGCCACGGTGTGGTGACAAAAAACACCGATAGCAAGGTGATAAGAGTTAAAAAAAAGCAGGGACAGCAAGTCAAATTTGTCCCTTGATGTCGACGCGGGAAAACGCTTTGGCGCGCGCTCCTTCAAACCGCGAGCCGGCCTTCCCCGTCAGGAAGACGATAGTGCCGTTGCGATCTTCGAGGAGCTCTTGGCCATCGTGGTCAAGAATGAACTGCGCTGCCTCGACGTCAGACTCAAAGTAGAGCTCTTCGGTCACGAAGCGCAGAGGTACATCCATTTTGTACCTGGTAAAAGGTTAGCGGCTAGCATGTGTTGGGAGCAACGGAGCAAACTCACCCTTTGCATATGTTGCATAGAGCAGCGAGGCGTTCCCGACCGACAAACATGTCCATGAGATAGGCACCCATGTTAGGGGTCTCGTTGTAAAGTTGGAAGAAGCGGTGGTAGTTGCCCAAGGCGAGGGCAGAACGCACGTCGAGGGCGTGTTTGATGGCTTTGTCCTTTTTCTCTGCTGCGGTTAGATCTGCCAGAGCGTTATTTAGCTCCGTGCGGTTTGCTGTGTGAATGTAATACAAGATTCGATAGGCCTTGAACTCGTTCGCCTTGCCCTTCAGACCCAGCCTATACAACCCCTTGAGCTGGCTCTGGCACTGATTATACTCACCGAGATCCCCCTTCTCCAAGGCAATCCGGGCATGGATTTCGTAGACCTCAACCGTGAAGTCATCACGTACACGCTGGACCGTGAGATCCTGCCTCATGGACTTGAACTGATCGCAGATGTACGAATAGTTCTGATCCTTCTTCCACCTCTTCTTCAGCAGCTCCAGCGTCTGGCGCAGAATTTGTGGGGGGCGAACTTGCGATGGCTTGGGGGCCGCAGTCAAACGAAGGTAGCGCTTCTCTAAATCTTGGCAAGTGCCAACAACAGGGCCGTCACCCGGGGGCGGCGTATCCTCGCGGTACGTCGTGTACTCTCCCTCGTGGCGCTTCTGGCGTTTGTCCGCCCGATTGAACTTACTGGTTTGCTTAGGGAGATCGTCGCCCTGGCGCCTGTCGGGCGAAAAGGAGACACGGTCCTCAAGGCGACCAGCCCCGGCCCGCCAAGGCGGGGTTGCAGAGGCTGACTGGAGGGCTGCCGCGTCGGTCAAGTCCCAAGACTTCCTCTTTTTGGTGCCGGGGGCCTGGGCCGGGCCTTGGGCCTGCGACTTGGAGTGCAGTGGGAGCGACGCTCGCGCGCGTTCCTCTCGGATCATTTGCTGCGGAAGGGGCATTGTGTCCCAGTCGAGGGAGTACATGACGTTCTTTTCGTTTGCCTGGGTTATGGTCTCCTTCAGTTTGGCCTCCATGTCCGCTCTGGTTACGCTGGAATCTAAGTTTGCAGGGATGAAGGCTCGCTGGACATATCGGCGGACCGAGTCCGGCCAGTCGATTTTGGTCTTGGCCTGCTCTTGGGCGGCAGGCGGCGCAGGGTTCACGTTCGTTGCAATATTAGCTGCGCTCGGCGCGGGAGGATGGGAAGGGCCGTAAGTATGCGCGACGGGGTAGGGAGGTTGCGGGGTAGAGTAGGACTGGCCGAATGACTGTCGGACCTGAACTGCGGTGAAGGCAGGCGCTGTTGAAAGGAGTTAGCGGCGGTTTTCTCCGGATTTCAAAACTCGCGATACAGGATAGCTCGGAATGCGACCCCGCGTTTCGACGCGTCTCCAACTTACCAGAGTACGAAGCTGTATAGCCAGTCGATGGCTGGGTGCCCGGAGGCGGGGCGGTTGGCCACGTCGGCATCATGTCGGTGTTCATGGGCTGTGCTTGTGCTATGTGCTGGAAAGAATTAAGAAGTTGCCGGTTCACAAAAGTGGGCAAATATTGGAGTATGTATCGTGGGCTATTCACTGCGAGCCTCAAAAAAAGCGGTGCGTCTTGTTGAGAGATGCGCGAGTCTATGCCGTCGATGGGAGCGGTGAGGTTGTCGAGAACAACGGGCACAAAGGGCATCAAAGGGTCGTCAAAAAGTGTGGGCTGGGGCTGATTGATGAGGTCCGTGCGGGGGCTGACACTCTCGGATATGTGAATATTGATTCTAGCATATCACACTATCAAATATATAATAATAGCATATATGCCCCACCTAGCTTTACGTCAACGGCCCAGGCATTGATAGCGTGATTGATACATACCCCCTACTACCGATGCTTGGAACGGGTCGGTGAACCCTTCACCATCCGTTAGCTCTCCGACTTTCCAACCACATCGGGATAGCCCGCCCCCGACTATGACGGATGTTCTTAAAGCACATCGACTTGACAACCGCTTTGCGGCCCGCGTACCTGCCCGATGAAGACCTTCTCTTCGTGCAAGACAATGTGGGGCTGTATGAGGGGTGAGTGCCAGGCATCTCGCGTCTAGGTTATCTAGGTTATCCAGGCTATCTAGGCTTCCCCCAGCCAGAATTAACTAACAAACTCTCGCTACAGGAAATACAAGCTCCCCGACCACCAGAATGGCCAAGTTTATCTGACCTCGCATCGGATATGCTATGTCGACAAGGCCGAGCCGAGGAAGCACTCTGTCGCCCTAGATCTCAAGAGCGTCGAGCGTTTTGAGTTTTATGTGAGTTTCGAGGCAAGCCTTTCTTGGTTTGGTTAGATACTGACCTTTTTATTCTTTAGGGCGGGTTTCTCAAGTCGTCAGCCAAGATCACACTGATCCCGAAGGCGACGAAACGTTCTTCTTTGCAGGCCCGGTCACCTGGTATTGCCGCCGCCCCTTCGCGGAGCAATACTTCCTCGCCGGCGCAACACCAAGATGGCCCCCATCGAGGGCCGCCCGTGGACCCAACCCCAGCGACTAGTGCAACATGGGTCTGCACCATTTGTAGTTTCTCAAACCCGGTGCCCTCCAACTTCGACCCAACGACTGCCAGCGTTCATACGCCGCTTCCCCCGTGTCTCGCCTGTGGCATCAAACCCACCTTGACCCATGTTCTTAAAGCGGCCATCTCCAATGCTACCAGCCGACAGCCCAGCAGTCCAGCAGTGCAAACTCCACTCCCAGTCCGGCCGAGACCCGTCACCGAGTTCTCGTCCGGGCTGGACCGTGTCCGCGACTCCTCGCCTCGGAGCTCGGATCCAGACGCATCCTTCCAGTGCCCGCGATGTACTTTTCTCAACCACCCTTCACTGCTGTCTTGCGAGATGTGTGGTGGGCCGCTGATCTCCCACGACGTCGCCGCTGAGCTCACGTCACAGACCCGAACGCATACAGAATCCCCCGGCCCGGTCCTCAACGCCTTGAGCGCCGTCCCGCCTGGGCTCGAAAACTCGGAAAGCGTCAAGATCTCCTTCCGCGGCGGGGGCGAGAAGATATTCTACGAACGACTCAAAGGCTCTATGACCCAACGCAAATGGCTCCTCCAAGGCGCACCTCCCATCCCCAAAGCCTCCCGGCCCGGCGAAGATGCCCACAGCCCCAGCGGCGACGGAACGACCACGTCCTCGTCCCAGCCCCGTCCCAAAATCGCCGGCATCGCGGGCCTCGAACACCACAGCCAAGCGATGCGCAAGAACAACGAGCTCGTCATCGGCACAGCCTTTGAGGACCTCGAAGCGCTGATGGCATCAGCCAAAGAAATCGTCGCGCTGGCCGACACCTTCGCGCGGCAGGTCAAGGGGGCGTCGGGCGCGTCGAGCGCGAGCGAGAACGCGCTGCTCGCCGACTCGGTCAGCCAGCTGGGGCTGATCACCACCAAGGACATTGTCGGCAGCAGCAGCGGCGCCGGCGGCAGCGACTCGCTGTACCTCTCGGAGCTGGCCCGCACGCTGGCCGAGTTCTTGACGGACGACCGGCGCGGGGTGCTGAGGCGGGCCGGTGGGATCGTGTCGCTTGTCGACCTATGGGCTGTGTTCAACCGCGCCCGTGGGGGCGTGGAGCTGGTCAGCCCGGCGGACTTCGAGAAGGCCGCGGCGCTGTGGGAGACGCTGGGCCTGCCAGTGCGGCTGAGGACGTTCAAGTCGGGCGTGAAAGTGGTGCAGGGCCGGGACTGGACCGACGAGACTACCATCAAGGCGCTGCTCGGGTGGCTGAGGGATCTGCATGAGTTCCCGCCTGAGCGGGAGGTGCCGTGGGACTGGCACATGTTTGGCCGCGGGGTGACGGCGAGGGATGTTGCTGAGAGGTTTGGGTGGAGTATTGGTGTTGCGGAGGAGGAGCTGGAGATGGCTGAGGAGAGGGGTGTGTTGTGTCGCGAGGAGGGTGTCGAGGGGCTCAAATTCTGGGAAAACTTCATCGATACCGGCGAGGGGAAAGGGTACAAGGACCCGGCGAAGTTGGAGGAGGAGGCAATAACGAGGGCGCTGATGGATGCGGGGTTCCTTTGAGCCTTGCGATAATCTGCTCAACCCGGCGGGAAATAGAAATAGGAGAGCATCCGAGCCTTTTGAGAAGAGTTGGATTCAACCCGAAACCCATTTTCCGTCCCATTACCCCGACCCTCTTTCTAAATGGTCTATGAGCAGCCATCATCTAAAATCCCAGTGTACCAACGCCAACGCGACTGCTGACATGATGCAGCAACCCTAAACGCCTGCTACGCGAGAAGATATCACCGAGAGAAACGAATCCCTAACATAGAAACAAGGACACAAACAAGCCCGCGGCGCCAACCATGCCATACCCCCCCCCTCTCACACCAACTTCTCCATCAACCCCCGCCTCACCTTATAATTCACCACTCCACCCACCCCAAAAGCCGGCACTATCCTACACACCCTCGCGGCCGTGCTCGCCGCCCAATTCTTGCTCACCGCCGCCCACCTCTCCCTCCAACCGCCCGCCACCCCGGGCCGGTTATACACATCCAGCCCCCACAGATGCAGCGGCGTGCTCGCCAGCTGCAGCATCGCGGGCGCCGCAAACTGCGCCATGGCCTGCCCGGACACATAGCGCTGGACGTCGTCCCCCAGCCGCCGCGACAGCACGGGGCCCAGCAGGGGCGGCACGTTGAAGGACGCGAAGATGGTCAGGCAGTCGCGGGCGGCGAAGAGCGCGTAGCTCGGCAGCGTGACGGGCCGCGGCGCGAGCCCGGGCGGGCCGAACAGGCGCACGAAGACCTGGTCCTTGTAGATGCCGATGCCGATGTTGGCGGCGGAGGAGGCGGCGAACTTGGCGGTGCCCGAGGTGACGTGGGTGGCGGGCTGGGCGCGGACGGTGGAGGTGGCCGTGTCGAGGGTGTTGGCGGTCAGGTAGGTGCCGCCGTAGACGGCGAGGATGAGGCCGAAGGGCTTGGAGAAGACGATGCGGTGCGGGGTGCGGAGGAGGGTGAGGAAGGAGGATTTGAGCGATTCGGCGAGGGACCGGCGGGCGGAGGCGTTTTCCATTATTGAGCTGGGGAAGGTGGGGGGGGTTAGATGGATGTGTGTTGTGTGTGTGTGTAAGTGGGAAGGGATGGTGGGGAGGGTTCGTGCGGTGTGGTGGGCTTGCTTACCGGTCAATGATGGATATTATTGGGGCCACGAGCACGCCGGCCGAAGCAGCGGCGAGAAAGTCGGCGCCGAGGCGCAGGCCTAGGTTTTTGGTGTTCCATTTCGAGGCAGTGTTATTGCCGGTCTTGGGCTCTGTAGCGATCACCGGCGACGGAAGAGCCCGAGGTGCTGTCGCGGCGGATGCTGCTGCTGCCGCCAACTGTGACGGTTTGACGGCATCTAATTGAAGCTGGGGCGGTGCTCTGGGAGCTTCTAAGCCACCCAATCCGCTATCTTTCATCCTGACGCTTCAACACGTTGACCCGTGGTGATCTATAAACCGGAGATCCGGCCGGTGCCGTATTTATAGACGGCGGGTATGGACGGCGGTTCTGACACAGCTCCGCCGAGACAAGAGTGCCAAGCCCGGCGACGAGAAAGTCAAGAAACGGAGAAAGTAGAACTGGCCGAGCGGCTAATCGAGGGAGAGATTATTCGGGAAGAGGAGGGGTGGTCATTGAACATGAGTTCGCGTTTCCATTATGCTTTCCACTATCAAGTGGTGAGGGATTACTCCTCTGTATCGTTTTAGCGCTGATAAATCAAGCCCCAGCATCAGCTCACTCGACGACGTTGCACGTTGCGCGCGACTTCGAGTGTTGAAGCGCGGATAATTGCAGCGAGAGACGGGAGTTATTGCCGAAATCGGAGCCCCACTGTTCACGTTCCGGTGGGGGTACTGAAACAATCCACTCAGCCGTTGAAAGTCGCCCACGCTCCCGATAACTGTATGTACAGTACCTATGTACTACGTACAATTACGACTTTCAGTCGGCCCACCTGCACGTCCCATTCACGAACGCAGCACCTCCGAACAGTTGTGTACAAAATACCCAGCGAGATAAATAAATGATACTTTGAAAGAAAGAAGAAAAAAAAGTCAGGAACTTTGTCCCACTTCGTTTTGTTAACTTCGAGTTTGATTTGGCTGAAATATCGCATCAAGATTACTAGCTCTGTGTACTTTGGAGCCACGTTCTATGTGTAACCCTAACCCTGCTGTAAACATCGACTCCAGCCGGCGACCGTACAGATTACAGATTACCTACCTACCTGCCTACATGTACCTTACCTAGAGGAGGCTAGAGATCGTTGTCTCACAGGTTTTGAATGGCTTGCGTCAGTGCTGTCACCATGGACGATACCGGCGTCGTTAGATTGGTGTCCCGCCGGTATTTGTTTGACGTGTCCTAGTTGGGCATTGATGTGCCCTTGTTACTGTCAACACATCTTCTCCCGGGATTGGCAATGCTGGTTTTCACTGCACGAACCGTACCACGACGCATCAACCAACACATCCGCTTTTCAACAACACGGGCCCATCTTCCGCTCTACGAGGTGGCGCCTTGGTTGCTCTCTGACCATCTTCCGCTCATCGAGTTCCGGATGAATGTTCTCTCAACACAAAGCTTTCTTCTTCAGGACGGGAAGGCCATCTTCAATTCCATGGCGCCGATTGAGGAATCTATTACCGAACGGCTCTTTTCTTTTATTCATCTCAGCTAATGACACTGATCCCATATTTGCACCGAGCATCAACCACGGATGTCACAAGGTCCTCGAGTGGGCTAATGATCTACGAATGTCATAAAGGCGGTTAAGGCGACCGAGGCGGTACGGGAGGGCGATATTGTGATGCTTGATGACGAGGATGAGGATGATAGTGGGGATGAGGGTGGGTTGATGCTCCCGAATCCCGATGCGCAGGGTGGAATATGGCGAGAACTGAGGTTTTCGACGACTAAGTCCCCATGACCTACACATCGGCCCGTGGTCCCTGCCATCTATTCGTCCCTATTGCATCCGGTGATCCAACCCTACTCGGCCCTCCCCTCTCACCCCCATCCTACTACGTAGATACTATACCAAGCTTTCTTCCCCAGTAAGTATCTCATTACGAAGTATTCCCAAGAGTATTGGTAGCCAATAACTAACTACGATACAATATAATTACGATATGCTAAAACGACTTGCTGCAGCGCGCTTAATCCTCCACTAAGCCGACTCGCCAGTCGGTACCCAGGCTACCCTAATCCAATTGCCTAAACAACCTTTCTCTCTGCCGTCGGATCCAGTACCGAATCAAGAGCGGGATACGGGGGTTATCGCAGTTAGCCCAGACTCCAAGCGCACAGCCTGTCCCTCTTCCGTATGTTTGCCCAAATATGATGCGACCTGCTCCCATCCCCTATAAACCTCGCTCGCGAAGTGATACAAACTCCGGGGCCCATAAGAGCTGCAACGCCGACAAGTGAAAGGATAGAGCGGCCATCAGCTGAAAATCCGTGTCCCTTATTCCAGAGCCAAGTTTCGTGTCGAGTTCATTGTCAAAACCCTTCGGCTGTTTCGTCAAGCTCCTCTGGAGTTGAGGCTCCGCATCCAGGTTTATTATCTTCTTCTCAGCCTCAAAGTCCTGTTCTAGCAAGCCTTCCGTCTCCATTCGGTGGGACGAAGCGTGGCGGGCCGGAGAGCAGACGATTTCGAGGCGCGATTTCCGGTCTTCCGACACGTCACCCTGGTATTGTCGACCACGCAGCAGCAGAAGCTGGGCAAACCTGCATCGAAGGCAACGCGACAGGTATTGATTGCAAGTGCATTCTCGGATGAGCTCCTGGGCCCGGGTACAAACGTCGCTGTCCCAAGGTTCGTGGTCAAGCTCAAAGATATCCCAATGTAGTGCGTCCATGTTCAAGTGCAGATGGGTTGGTGCAGTAGGATTGCTTTGTTTGGGAAACTAAGCGAGCGAGATTGTAGCGACAGTCGATAGAAAGGTTGATGAGGGGATGGATTTGGAGTGCAATGGGGGACCGGGTGGGTTTGGATTTATACACCGATATAGAGCTCTCTAATCACCACTCGGCCCACACGGCTCCTCTCCCCGTGTCACATAATTAGGTTCTGGAAAGAACAGGCAGTTTAAGGTTGAAGTCATAGCGCGAGGACGGGTGACAAGGTGCCTTGCGTAAGGTTATCAGACACATCGCGCTTTGCCTACCTAAGGACATAGGGACCTTAGTTATTGCAATGCCTACGGTGACATCATACCTAATCTGTGCACTCTGGAAGCACCGCGAAGAACCTTAACTCGCTGTTTTGAGTCAGGCTAGAAACCTTACCTACCTCTAAGGTACCTAATTAGGTATCTTCATTTCTTACCACGAGTTGCCCCCCCCCCTCTCACGGACAGGGCCCAAGGGTCGAGACTGTAGCCTGTGTGGTGTAAACGCCTGATGTTTTTGGGGTTTTAGAGGCGAAAACACACTGGCCAAGCCAAAGTTTGTGCCCTGTATGTGTTGGTACAGCTACGGCCCAGAGCTATACAGCGTAAAGTCGTTACGGACGTGGTAACTGCGTTCTGGCCGGGGGTAAGTACACTGTATTCTGTTCGCAAGCTCGGTCGGTTGGGGGGGGGGGGGGGGGCTGGGCATATTGGGTTTCTGCAACAGCGCCGGTAGCAGCCAGCCGGATCCGCACCTTGGTCTGGATGGTCGTCCGCTATCTGGTGGCGGTCGAGGATACGCCAATATAATCTCTTCGGGGGTATTTGCAGGTTACCCGCACCGTCCGGCAGGTCCTTGGTGCTAGCCCTCAAGGAACGGAAGTTCAACTAGTCTTCTAACTTTGCGAACCTAGTGGAGGTCGGCATCCCGAAAGAGTGAGGCAAAGGTCAGGAGAACGAGCAGTCCTTTCTGAGGATGTAAGCTGATCGACGGCACCGAGAAGGACGAAAGAGGCCAAGAGACCCACGGGGGACTCAGCCACCTGCAGTGCCAGCACCAAAGAATTCGGCCGTCACCCAATAGCACCGGGTTGATTATGCACAATACTTTCAGCTGAGAGTTAGCCTGCTGCAGAGCCTGCCTGGCCAAATCCCTTGACAGATAGTATCCCCATGCCAGCGTTGCCGAATTGGCTGTCGAGGAGCTTCGGATCCAAATATTACGTTCCCCGGGATTTCCTGGTCTTTCAGTTCGGGTTGTCTCCGCGGAATAGCTCATATAGCCCTCAGCCTTGCCACTTCTTATTGGCGATCTTCGTGCATTCTAATGGACATATATGGCTTGATCGGCCAGCATATCCCGCTTTTGGTTAGACTTTTCACTGAAATCGCACGCTTGTTACATGTAGTGCAACTGGCGGGGAGAGTTATTCAAATGGCGGCCACACATGGCCCCCATATAGCTGAGGTGTTTACCCTCTCCCTACCTTTTCCCCCCGTTTTTCGGCCGACTGTCTCTTCCCGCTCAAGTTACCGCATCACGACGCAAACTCCGATATAATGGGCCGCCATGCTATTCATGCTATGATGGCGCTTTCTGCCATACTGTTTGGTAGTTTAGCCCGCGCAACGGCAACCTGCTACAATGCCCGAGGCGACAGCTGGAGTGAGGGAGTCTCGTGCTTCCCGGACCAGCCCGTGAGTCACTGTTGCTCGCAAAGCGACTACTGTCTGTCGAATGGCCTGTGCCTCGATACTGGGTCCGACAACTCGTACTCCACGCAGGGTTGCACCGTTCAGCAGTGGAGCAGTCCTTGCATCACGGACTGTGTGCAGTGGGCGCGTAAGTTACCTTTATGCAGGTGGTGCTGTACACGTTATGATCCACACCGGTTTCGACACTGACCGCGGAACGACGAGTATGTAGGTGATCTGGGCACCGGTAACTACCCCTACATTACGAATTGCCAGGGCGCAACCTCCTATCCAACCTATTGCTGCGGTGCCGACGCGTCCTGCTGCGGAAACAACACGCTGCTTTTCACATTGCCGCTCTTCCACGCCGTGAGCCGCCCACCGGGCGTAGTGTCCAGCAGTTCTACCTTGAGCGGATCGGCTACGACGACTCCATCAAGCGGCACGTACACTAGCTTGGCGGCTCCAACGGACACCAGTTCCAATGGCGGTAGTAGTAGGGATGTGACACTTGGAGTCGGCATTGGCGTGGGGGTGGGAATGGGGCTTCTGGTCGTCGGCGCGCTCGTCTTTTATGGCCTGCAGCGGAGGCGGCGTAACATGGCCCCTGAAGCGCCAGTGATGGACGTGGCTACCAACAGCGCCTGGCATCAAGGTAGCGACACGTATGAATCTCGGCCGATGGCGGCATCAACAAGTCTAGCGGAACTGTCTGCGAAGTAACATCCGATTATGTCTGGTGGAGCTTCGACTAATGGCCTGTGGCCGAGGCTCCGTTCTAACTGTGATTATTAGCCTGCTAGGAATCGACGTGGGATATGACGAACTGCAGCCGGTAGGATTATTCGTGCGGTCCCCAGGGAAGGATGTACGCATAGAGTCAACTTGAATGAGAACGATACGTTAATATCGGGAACGTCAAAAGACTAAATGCTTCTGGTCAGAAAATATATAGGTCGAACGTAACTTATCTCTCCTGAGCGGAGTCCCAGCACCTGGGACCGCAGACCCATCTACTCCCTGCACTTCTGCCGAATCAGCTCAAGCCCCCCTAATTCTCAATTCTTTCCCTTATCCTCTTCATGGTTCTATCCACGCCGCTCACTTCCCCCGTCCTTTTTAAGATCCTCCAATCACCTCTCGCGATCCCGGTAAAGGCACACCTCATACACCTGCCCAAAAGAATGACCACCAACAACTCCCTTATCAACACCAACTTCCCTTGCAACCGCTAGGGCACTGGGCGTGCCTGGCTTGGTCATGGCCGGGCTGATACTGACGATGACTACCTACATAGATAGGAAAACGGACGACCAAGAACGCAACAAAGATGAGGAATGGGCGGGTGAGCGAATAAGCGGCCTCAACTCCATGCGACGGCGCTTCCACATGTTGGTACTTTGGTTGTCAGCTGGATATTTTGGACCCGGTTGGGAAGGACGCCATTGCCGGAGGTGCAACAATGTATTCGCTTTTATAATAATCACCATTGTCCTGAGATGCGGAACGTCTGGTTGGCAACAACTTCATTACTGGAAAGCATCTAAGTTCATCTAACCTCGTACCCCCTCATAATCTTACTTACCATTGTGAGTCAAGGTCAATGTTTAACCAGGTTACAATGGGTTTCGCATTTTGCTAACTCTCAGTCCCACCACTTCAGGGGCGTGTAGTTATCCCTTAGTACAAAGCTAATTTGAGAGCACAGCATTGAACTCAACACACCTTGACAATACCTCTTTTTGCTGAGTTTCATTCTTTACCTTGCGATTCCGTGACAAAGTGATATCCCAGACATGTTAGACTGGTAGCCCAAGGTCCCTGAAAGTCGTACCTGCACCTAATTCTCTTTACGAGTTCTATGGTCGAACCAAGATACTTGTTGCGAGCATTCCCCGTTCCCTCATCCCAAAAGCTACCATCTTAGTGCCTTCCCGTCTTTGTCCCGCAGTATTTTCCCAAACCCCTTGCGACACCCTTGTTCGACTGCCGACACCTGGCCATCCAAAAGATAACCTTGATGGTTTGGTTTCCACGTTGAATATGGCTCCGCCTGTGCTATTCTGCCTCGAGGCACAAACCGACCCTCCCAGCCGGTTCACAACTTTTCACCTGCTTCCGGCCTCCAAAAACCTGACCTTTTATTCCTCTTCCTCCTGCCCTTCTTTTTACCCTCGTCGACTTTCTCCGCCTTAGAAGCCACCCACCACCCTAATACCACGCCCTTCTTAAGCAACCACGGGGACTAGCATATCCAAATCCCCCCAAGTCCACAACATAATCAAACAAATACACACGTCGAGCGAGGCACCATGAGCGGCCGCAACAACCAGCCGGCTCCTAACGAGGTAAGCAAGACCTGGTATTTCCAAACTCCCCGACCCGCTTTCTCTAGGTGAATGATTTCCTGGATGTCAGCAAGCGCTCGTATTCTCCAGCTCTCCAGGTTGATCCTCACCGGTGGATAATTTCCTGGGTATAACCAAGCCCTGGTATCTTGAAACTTTTCAACTTGCTCCTCAAGTCGATCTCCCAAAGCGGATGATTCCCTGGATACCAACTGACAGCAAGCCCACCCCTACTCGAGAAGGCCCAACCCAAGGGCCATACTACCACACCACCGCCCCCTCCCCCAACCCACGACTTTTCTTCCCTCCTACCCCTCCTTGACGCAAAACCGCCCACAAATAATAGACCAACAGCTAACAACCCCCCCCCGTTAACAGTCAGAGCACCGCTCGAACCCCCCCAACCAGCACCCAACCCCCGCCGCCGCCGCCGCCACGAGCACCACCAGCCACGAATCCACCGTCGCGCGGTTACGGCGCGCAATAGCCGACATCGCGCACGACGTCGCCCTCCTCGACCAGGCCATCGCCCGCGCCCTGCGGGACCCCGACCGCGATGTCATGCGCCGGGCGGCCGGCCGCATCGCCACTGCCTTGAGCCTGCTGGAGGGCCAGTTGGCACGCCTCATCGCTCGTTTTGAGGCTGGGGCTGGGGTTGGGAGGTTGGCTGCTGAGGTTGCTGCCGACGCTGCCGCGCGCGTTGGTGGTGGTGATGTGGTTGGGATTGCTGCTGCGGGTGGGTCTGTTTCTTCTCCTGGTGTTGGTGTTCTCGGCTCCGGTGTTCGTAGTGGTTTCCCCGCAGCTGTTGGCATCCGCAGTCTTGCTTCGTCCGGTGTTGCAGGGTCCTTGGGCGCCGGCTCGGCCGATGGTGATTCCATCAGCGATGACTCGACTGCCGTTGCCTCGTCCGACAATGGCGGGCCCGTCGACGATGGCCCGATGGCGCGTGGGTCGCCGTCAGCAACCGTCGGTCCCATCAACATCCCCCGCGTCGGTAATCAGTCGGTGAGTTGCCCCTTTCGTACCGGCTCAAGATTTAGCATGATTTACTGACAGCTCAACTCGTGCTAGAGCTTGTGCCACGGGTAGTGGGTAAGGCACGTGTGGCGCGGGGTGGAAAGGGAGGGGAGCGTTGGGTGGATGGGTCACGGGTCAGGATGGTGGACTTCGGGTGTCGGCGAGCACCAATGGTAAACCTCGCTGATGACGTGAGCTAACAGCAGGCACTTATAAGAGCCGTAAGGTCGGTGAACGGAAGCACACGCAAGGTAGGAGCTGAAGTTCGGTATTTGCTAGGGGTTCCGCGTACTACATCGCTACCCGCGTTTTACTCTATATCTATGTCTATGTCAAGATGAATACTAAGATAGTCACCAGCGTCCGTATCAGGGACCATGTCAACGTCCGTGTTAACGTCCATGTTGACGTCCCTGTTGACGTCCATGTTAACGTCTGTGCCAACGTCCGTGTTAGCATCCATGTCGACGTCCACCCCAGGTTTACTGTCAATGTCCATGGCGAGGTCTGTACCAGTGTTTACACCAAGGTCTGTGTTTGTATCCATTCCAGGTTTACTGTCGATGCCCATCGCGAGGTCTGTGCCGATGTCTACACCAAGGTCCGTGTTAATGTCCATTCCGGGGTTCCTATCAATCTCCATGGCAGATTCCTCCTTGGTTGTACCGTCAACCTCTTCCAGGGTCAAGGCTCCGAATCCGAGGTCGCCATTCGGCCCAAAGTCTTCCTCCTCCTCCGAGGCTACCGTTTGCATCCCGCCAGGCGAAGCACGATGATAGACGATGTCGAAAGACGGATTTCGCGTTCTCGGCACAGGATCCTGGCATTCTTCAGCACACAGCAAGAGGAGTCGGGCAAGCCTGCACTGAAGGCAACGCGAGAGCGTCAAGTTGCAACCACAGTCATGGACCTGAACTAGGGCTCGGTTGATGAGGTCGTTCCAGGATACGTCCAGGGGCCCAGGGGTATCGCGAGGAGGTGCGGTCATGTTTAATGAATGAGAAGAGTGGGATTGTTGGGTGTAAACGAAGGAATGTAAGTGAAATCGGTGATTGCTAGTGAAGAATGACGAACTTTTCGTTCGAGGGGAGCTGTAATGACGGTGAAGTTGATGAAGAGATGAACGATTGGAGTGGGCTGGGCTCAACTTCAAATTACCATACCGCCGGCACGGATCTCTTTTGGTGACTCACTCACAAAAGGGGCCATAGCACTCAGGATCAGGTATCACGCTGTCGGGAACTCATAACAGCTGTGCCATCCGTAATATGGTGGTCATGTGCCGCGTAGTTTGAGCACACTGGGAACACCCTGGGCAACTTGTCGTTTCGACCCGTAGGAACCTAATCGAGTCGGTTGCGGGCTCGATGGTACCAGTTGCTCCCCAGTCCTAGGCAGCCGAGACCTCGTCAACAGGGATGCACTACCTCTTTAGTAATCCCCTCGCAGAGGGAAACTGCCGGTGTTTGTGCGAAGCATGGTTTTGAATATGCTGTGCATTTGCCTCAAAGGGGTTGTGGTCCAAGCAATTGTGCTCCTATTGAACTCCCGCTTTACACTGTACATGGGCCAGCAGGCCCTCCCCACGCCTCGGCCGATCACCCATTGCATCCAAGCTAATGCTTTGACTTCTTTTCGTCCGCTTCCGCCTGATCCATGAATTTCCTAGGAACATGTCAGAGAAACAGTCCGAGGGAGAGCCGGGGGTATATGAGCGCACTTGATGAAGTCGGCCTCGTCGGAGCTGGAAGCGTTGATCGGGGGAGTGGCGGGCTTGGGCTTGCTGCCGCCCATAGCGGCATATGAGCCCACGAACAATGTGCCCAGGACACCCATCGCCAGCTGTAACATGGGTAGCGTCAGCCATTGCACCTCAATGGGTCCCGGGGGGGAGCTATCGGGGCATCTCGGGAGAGCGGAAAGAGGTGGTTCAATTGGGGAAACTGACGTAGTGCGAGCCGACGTTGGCGCCGAAGAGTCTGTAGGTCTGAACCATTGTGGCGTCGAGTCGGGGATCGAGCTTGGTGAGGTGGTGGTGGGAGTCCTGTGGGGAGTGATACGGAGGACGCGATATTTGGCAAGCAAAACGTGAAAAGGTCTCGCAGGTCGTCAACCTCCGTTCCTGAACACCCGAAATTTTGCCAGAAACCCGGGACGGATGTGCACGGACCAAGCTAAGCTTCGGGGCCGGGCTCCACCTCCAAACATGCCGGCCGATTGCAGCAGCAGTGGGGAACAAACAGCTTAACTACGTCACTAACATCACTCTCAAAGGTCGAAACCGATATAGTTTCGGTTCAGGACATCCCCGACCAGGCTCTCGCCGGAAGACTGCTAGACTACCAGCATACCCAAGACCGGCGGCTTTTTCTTGGTCCCGGAACATCTCGACTTCCGGTTCTAAGACCCTTCCGATTGTTTCCGATCGACGCGCAGACCTCTTGGTGGGGTGATAGTTATCGTGATTGGGCTTCGCAAAGCACGCACACCAATACAACTCACCTTCTACCACAGCATCGCAAGATGTGGCCCTGGAGTAGCAGCTCAGACAAGCCTGCGGGCTCATCGACTTCTCAGAATGAATCTTCCAAGCCGCCACAGTCCCAGAGGGCGACGAAGGACGTGAAAAAGGCCGCCGCCGAGTTCGATCCGAGCAAGCTTCCCGACAAACAGAAACTCAACCCCAAGCTCCAGAAGATCATGGACAAGGAAGACCACGAAGAAAACTTCTTCGACGAGCTCGTCGACGGCTAGTACGCCACCACCCCCTCCTCCCCCCCCCTCCCTCGTTCCACCCCGGCCTAGCCGCAACGATCCCTAACCAAACCCCATATTCACCACCCCCCCCCTTCAACAGCGCCCCTCCCTCCACCGAATCTAACGTCCGCTACGCCGCGTACGCCGCCCGCTTCCGCACCATCCTGCTCTCGGCGCACCGCTACGTGGCCTACACCTCCGACATCGGCGAGTCCTTCCGCCCCGTCGCCCACCCCTGGCTCGTCCGCGGCGCCTACGGCGTCTCGTGGGCCTACATCCTCGGCGACGTCAGCTACGAAGGCTACAAGGCCTACTGGCATAACCAGCGCGCGCTCAACCCGCGCCTGGAGCTCACCGCGCGCCAGCAGAAAATTTTGGGGGTCGAGGATGTGACGACCCCGCCACCCGCGGCGGCGGCTGCGGCTGACCCTGCGCTGGGGGTGGGTGCGGTGGCGCCGCTGGACGATTATCGCACTGTGATGCTGCAGCGCGGCATCTTTCAGAGCTTGGCGAGCATGGGCTTGCCGGCGTTTACCATCCACAGCGTGGTGAGGTATAGTGGACGGGCGATGAAGGATGTGAAGAATGTGCGGGTGCGAACGTGGGCGCCCATCGGGCTTGGCTTGGCCGTTGTGCCGTTCCTGCCGAGCATCTTTGATAAGCCGGTCGAGAACGCGGTGGAGTGGGCGTTCCATAAGGGGTTTGAGGCGTATGGTGGCCATGACGCCGTGGGGAACGCGCCGCTCATTGGGAGGGAGAGGCAGTTGAGCGAGCGGCCCAAGGAGAAGAAGGAGTGAGGTGTGACGGCGGGCACCGGTTTCGGGTTTGGTGGCTCTCTCAGCTCTCAGCTTTGTATGTGATAGTGGTCGTGTCTACCGACGGGTTGGGGGCGTTACGGCTTACGGTGGTGCTGTTTACCAATCTTTCGATGAATGTACGGGGTATTATTTGAGGTAGTACTGGTGTCCAGGTTGCTTTCCCCATCCGACCGCCGCCCAACTCCATTTCTATCCGCAAACGCCTGCCAAACCCAAACGCTATGCTAAACCATGCGAAGATGGAACGCCTTCCTCAACACCAATCTAAGTCTCAATCAAATCTGGCGGCGGCCCAACGCCTCTCAGCAAAACAACGGTATTGCCACTTTGTAACACCGTTCCAAGCTTCTCGCTGAATTCCAGCATCCTCCCCCCTTCTACATGGAACACCCGCAGCTTGTCCTCCTCCGAGTTGGATTGGTTGTTGATATTCTGCACCTGCAAGCTCCGCGCCGCAGCGTCCAGCATCTTGCCCACCACCCAGTCCTGCGAGTAAAAGAACTCGCCCTTGGGCAGCTTGGCCTTGGCCGTGGCCGCCTCAGCCTCCACATGCAGATACACCCGCTTCTCAGGCGCAATCTTCGCATCACCCTTGGCCGTCTTCTTCAAGTTATTCACCGCAACCATCTGGGCAACCTTGGGCTTAGCGCTCGAGGACGAGAACGTGACCTTGGCATACTCCCTCTTGGCCTGGCCCCAGAGGCGGAAGCGCTCCAGGGCGCTCTTGGCCACGTCGGCGACGGCGGCCGCCTGGGCCGCGCTCGCCGCCCGCGCCCCGATCGGCGTCTTGCTGCTGCACGCGTGGTCCTCGCGCAGCCGGTGCTTGAGGCAGTAGTCGCGGTTGCAGTCGCCGCAGTGCACGCCGGGCACCAGCGCCGTGCCGATCGTCGTCTTGCAGCCGTCGTCGGCGCAGGGCTTTTGCGAGACGAGATTGCGCATGCGCCGGCCCTCGCCAGCGGAGTGTTTGGCCAGTTCGGCCTCGCGTTTGCGGGCGGCCCATGCGCCTGGGTTCGTGCAGGCGTGGCCGTCTTCGGTGCGGTGGTCCAGGCAGAAGGTCTTGTCGCAGGACTGGCATTGGAAGGGGAGGAAGTCGAGCTGGTTGCAGTAGCTGTATTGGCAGTGCGAGCCGATCAGCTCCGCGTCGGTGCCGCGGCTGTCGACGGCGGCGGAGGACATCTTGACGTATGAGGTCTCGTCGGAGTTGTTTGGGGGGTCGGAGGAGGCCATGGCTGCGGGAGGTGGTCTCGGTCGCCGCTCTTTATTAGAGCGATGAAGAGCGGCTAGGTGGCAGTGGTCTTGCGCAATCAAACTGTTGCCGCCACAAGTTGTTTGTTTAATGGGTGAAGGCGCTGACCAAGCGAACCGAGGTGGACAACGACGAGATCTGGCTGCCTGCGCTTCGGGGGCCTTGTGCTTGTGGTCACCGGAACGATCTAGAAGGCACCCGACAGCTTGGCGGAGATCGGCGGGGCAAGGGGCACATGGCGCCGATCGCCTACTTAGCGGCTTGGCATATGGGGCGACAAGGCTGGGTACCCGGGTTAGGGTCCGAAAGCTCGAGCTTTCGTTTTGTAATCCTCAAAGCAGCCGCGGCAGGCAAGTGATCGCCTCCCATCAAGGCATCTCTTTGTCAACCTTTCAACGGCTTTCAACATGCCTCGCCACCGCGCATTAATTCGAAGCCGAAATGCCCCCTCATGTACCGCGCAAGCGACTACGCGATCATACTCCTCCCCCCAAAGATGAGACCAAAACCAAGCAGAAGAGGGGCCAAAAGAGTTTCGTAGTGCCGCCGCGAAAGTCGACGCTCTTCGACGACCTCGATGCGAGCTCAACCCCAAAGTCTTCGACACGAAATGGATCCTCAAACTTGGAAATAAACGATAGCAATGAAGATGGAAGTTCTTTGACGTCCCTCTCTGATGCCGACTTTGAGGATGTCCCATCCGCCAAGCGACGAAAAACCAAAGCGTCGGGTGACGAAGTAGACGACAACGACGACGAGGAGGACGACGAAGATATAGAGTTCGAAGACGTCGAGACTCCGCAGGCGGCTTTTACAAATGTCCCCACGCCCACCGGCGACCTCGAATTGACGTTGATCAGGGACACGAGGATATCTTTGGCAAATGCGCTCGGGAAGAAGGGCCCGTCAAAGCTGGAGCGGAAGATACGGGTTGCCACGCATTGCGCGCATGTTCAGTTTTTGATGTGGCATAATGCTCTCCGAAACGCTTGGCTATGTGATCCCACAGTTCAAGGCATTCTGCTGTCCCACCTCCCGCCAAGTTTATGGGCCGAGGTCGACCGTTGGAGGAAAAACAGCGGGCTGGAGGTGCCGGAGGAGGCGCCTCAGAGCAACACGCCGAGCAAGAACCGCAAGGGTAAAGGGAAGGCCCCGACGCGAAAGGCTCGGGACTGGACCGCGGCATCGGAGCGTCTTGAAAAAGGCGTCGTGGACATGAGCCATGGCGACCCTTTGTTCAGACTGATGAAGTACCTCGCCTCCTGGTGGAAACAACGGTTCCGCATCACCGCTCCTGGGTTACGGAAATGGGGATACATGTCCTTGGAGAGGCTCGACCGTCTGACGAAGGCTTTTCGGAACGATGAACATGACCAGGAGAGATTCGGGGAACGTGTCCGGGATCTTGACGAGTTCCGATTGTGCGCGCAGGAATGTGCCGGCAGCCGGGACGTTGGGGCCCAACTCTTCGCCGGGTTACTGAGGGCGCTAGGCTTGGAAGCTCGTCTGGTTGCCAATATCCAGCCGTTGGGTTTCGGATGGAACAAGCTGGAAGAAGCGGATCCCGAGAAGGAAGGCTTTAGCTCTGGTCATACTCCAAAAAAGGAGCCTGTCGGTGTCCCTCAACAAAGGCCAAATACTACGCGGGCCAATGTAACGAAAGTCGTGAGGAGTACCGCCCCGAGTCGAAGTTCAAGACGACCCACCAAGGGGCAGCTGGAAGATTCGTCCGACTCCGAGCTGGCGGCCGACGATAGCGACGATGACCTAGCCATTCAGATCCCGCAAGCCCCACAAAAAAGGGGTAAGGTTTACGACGCCGACCTGGAGTATCCTCATTACTGGGCAGAAGTGTTGTCGCCAGTGACAAGCAAGTATCTCGTCGTCGATCCGATTGTCAAGGCCGTAATTGCCACAAATCGAGAGCTCATCGAATCACTTGAGCCTCGTGGTGGCAAAGCCGACAAGGCCAAGCAGGTGATGGCTTACATTGTTGGGCACTCGCAAGATGGCACGGCTAAGGATGTCACGGTCCGCTACCTCAAGCGGCAAATGCTGCCCGGTCGGACTAAGGGGATACGCATGCCTGTGGAAAAAGTGCCGGTCTACAATCGCCACGGCAAGGTCAAACGGTACGACCAGTTCGACTGGTTTAGATCCGTCATGAACGGCTACGCCCGAGGCGATCAGAAGCACCCCATCACCGAGGTTGACGACGACGAGAACGCCACAGACCTGAAACCCGTTAAGCCCGAGAAGAAAGAAGTCAAAGAAGGCGAAGAAACCCTCCAGTACTACAAACAATCCAAAGACTTTGTCCTCGCACGGCACCTCAAGCGCGAAGAAGCCCTGCTCCCGGGCGCCCAGCCCGTCAGGACCTTCAAAAACAAGGGCAAAGCCGCGGAAGAAGAGCCCGTGTACGCACGCGCGGACGTGGTCCAGGTCAAGAGCGCCGAGACGTGGCACAAGCAGGGGCGGGCGCCGAAGGCGGGCGAGCAGCCGCTCAAGCGGGTCCCCTACCGGGCGGCGACGACCAACCGCCGGCGCGAGCTCGCCGAGGCCGAGGCCGCCACGGGCGAGAAGATGCTCCAGGGCCTGTACGGCTTCGACCAGACCGACTGGATCATCCCACCCCCCATCGAGAACGGCGTGATCCCCAAGAACGAGTACGGCAATATTGACTTGTTTGCCGAGCACATGTGTCCCGAGGGCGCCGTGCACGTGCCCTACCGCGGCGCGATGCGCGTGGCTAAGAAGATGGGGATTGACTATGCTGAGGCGGTGGTGGACTTTGAGTTTGGGCATCGCATGGCGGTGCCGGTTATTCAGGGGGTGGTTATTGCGGAGGAGCACCATGACCGTTTGATGGAGTTGTTGGCTAAGGATGAGGAGGAGAAGAAGAGGAAGGAGGACGACAAGCGGCGGAAGGCGGCGCTGGTGATGTGGAGGAGGTTTGTTATGGGGCTGCGGATTGTGGAGAGGATCAAACAGGACTATGGGCAGGTGGGAGATGATATGGAGGTTTTTGGTCCGGGGAGCAGTGGGCAGGTTAGGAAAGAGGGCAAGGAGGGGAATCCTACTGCTGGGCCGGCAGAGGATGAGGATATGGGCGGGGGGTTCTTGCCGGAGGGGTACGAAGAGGAGGAGGGCCGGACCGCTAACTTGACTTCGGGCTTCTTTCCTGTCGTTGACGACGAGGATGGGGAGTACGGCGTGGGGCTGCTTGAGGTTGACCATGGGGAGGTTGCGCCCAAACCGATAGCCGTGCCGGCCAAGTCAGTTCCACGCACGAAACCGAAGCCCAGGACGGTTACCAAAACCAAGGCTCCAACAACCCGTCGCAGTGGCCGGCTCAATCTTCCGAGGAGCGAGGAGGAAGCGGAGGAAGGGGGAGACAGTGACGATGGAGCTGACTCGGCGTCATGAAGATGATGGAGGTTGTCGAGTGGACTGCCCCCTCTCCTTTGAGAGGAGGAAACCGAAGGGCATTTGAGAACTACCTAGTCAGGAGGACGAAGGCATGGGGCTGCTGGCCTCTGACAGCACGGGCTTCGGGTTGCGTTCCACTGTATAGCGTCAGTTTTGGTGGTCTGTCAGTTTCAATGACGCGGTGACAATGGTGGGTAAGTGCACAAGATCTCATGACGACGGGGCGATGGTCGAATGTCAGTGCGATTGCTAGGTTCACGCTCATCTCCAGTTAGGTTGAGATGAGCAAATGTTGGAGTTCCTCCTCGAAAAACAACCTCGGTTTGTTTCTTTTTGGGCGTGCAATTACATCGACTGTATGTAAATTACCCAAGCAGCTGTTCAGGCCTTCCCCCAGGTCCATACCTCCGCACCTCAGGTACACCTAGGCCCGTGCACGGTTGGAGAGGATGGGCGCAAAAGCTCCTTCCTCCAACATCCATCCATACAAACACGTCTGGCCACTCAGCCAGCGGTTCGGCTGCCCTCAATTAAGTCACGTCGCTCTCCAACAGGCGAGGCGGACCTGCACGTGTCGTGACTCGAGCCGAGATGCCAAAAGACTCAAGGCAGCGATTCAGGTGACACGCCCCTCTGTCCACAGGTTTGTTCAGTACACAACTGTTTTAAGGGGCCTTCGCACCTCAGCCTTCCTGGCTGGCTTTTACGCTGTTGCCAGTCAACCTCACTTGTTTCGTCCTCGTTCCGTCCCTGTTCCCGAGATTTTGAAGATTCACACTCCATTCCCGTCGTGGCGGCTTCCCCCACTTCGGAGTTCAAACCAACAACCTGCAGTTCGCAACCAGCATTTGCACCAATTCCAAATGTCTTAAATGTTTCGGTCGGCAGCCTTGCTCATCAACCAGGAACACCACCCAGGTCACCAGCTCACCCATTACACCCGTTTGCATCCCCTCTTTCTAACTCTCACCTCGCCGCCCAAGCTGTTCCCCTCACTCACCCCGACGCCGTTTCGGGGGCCTTACCATGGCCTACCGAGATGTGATCGTAATCAGTTCTGACTCGCCGTCCCCTCCCCCACCCTCTCCTCCACCGCTCCTGCCGCAGGCTCAACCAAGCTTGCTCGACTACCTCGAGGGCAATCTTGACGTCGCCCTAGACGTTGACCTGGACGACAACAATTTCCAGTTTCTACGGTAAGTGTTTCCATTCTTTTCTCTCAATCTCTCCTGATATGTTGCCATCCATCGGCTGGCTTTGGGCGCACATGTCAGCGCCGCCATGGGCACACCATCAGTTGCTACAACCAAGGATTACACCAAATTAGAGCTTCCCGAGGTCCCAGTCGCTTTCTTCCACCAGAACCCGCCATCAAGGCCCACGGACGGGCTTGCGGCAGGACCTTGTTCCTCAACTGCTCACGCTGTCTGGGCCGCTTGGGTTGTTGTCTCTTTGGGGTTCGACGGGCTGCCGTCAGCAGGTCATGGATTGCTTCTGGTTCAAGGACGCCTGTCTCCCATCCCGCATAGCTGCCGTGGGGATACCCGAGCCCTTCCTGCTTAAGTCGCGGAGAATAATATCAATCCACCGGCCCTCCTTACGACAACCTTATGCTACCCGGCAATGGATACAGAGCAATATCCACCTCAAATGTACTAACGTTATGAGATAGGGAAGAATCACCGCAGATGCCTGCCGTTCTTCGGTCAAGCTTGGGACCAGGCGCCCAAAATGAAGGGATTTCAAAATGCGAGGAGGACGTCTTGAACTGCTTCCCAGACATCTGCCCAGACTACCTGAAGGCCCAAGTGGTGGAAAACCAGTGGGACTCCCAAAGCATCATCACCCGACTCCTGGACGACCTTGAAAAAGACAAACCGTATCCAAAGCGGCCAGTTTCACTGAAAAGAAAGCGCCCAGAGAAGCTTGAGAAGGACGAGGAGGAAGGGGTGCGCCCGAAATTTGACGAGGACCCACGGCTCGCTAATAAAGGCCATATCTACCAAAATCGTTACATCAAGATGTCGTAAGTCACTTGGCATACATTTTGTTAATCTGCGATAGTCGGGTTACCAGGATGCGCTTCGAATTCCATCCCCCCCTCCCCCTCACCGATCTAGTCTAACATACGGATAGGAAGGCAATCCTCAAAGCTGCTTTCCCCCAGCGATATGCTGAAGACATCGAAAGCACTCTGAAGGCGAACAACTACCAGGTTTATACGACATACCTCGTTCTTGACAAGGCCTCTTGGAGTCCAGAAGGGGAGCCCGTCAAATTCAAGAAAGCCAAAGCCAAGCGCGGCCAGCCCGAGCAGATCTTGCGTCACGCCGTGGTTCACCAAGCAGAGATCGATGCTCTAGCGGCATTCGATGCAGCCCGTGCTTTTTGTACAGAGGAGGCTCAGGCGCGCGAGTCTAAAGAAGCAGAGCTGAAGCAGAAGGCTCGAGAGGAGGAAGAGACCTTCCAGCGCGCCAAGGCCGAAGGGGCAGTCGCCGACTGCGGCTGCTGCTACGAGGAGCTGGCGCTCAGCAGCATGGTTCATTGTGCTGGAGATACCACACATTGGTTCTGCCGTTCATGCGCCAAGCAAATGGCCGAACATGTGGTTGGCCTTTCCAAATACCGCCTTGGCTGCATGTCAGTAGACGGCTGCGACGCGACCTTTCCTAGGGATCAAAAGGAACTGTTCTTGGATGACAAGCTGGTCAACGCTCTGGAGCTGATTGAGCAGGAGGAGGTTCTTCGATTGGCGGGAATCGAGAACTTGGAAAACTGCCCATTCTGTCCGTATGCGGCCGAGTATCCTCCCGTCGAGGAGAACAAGGAGTTCCGGTGCGAGAACCCGGAGTGCCACTTGGTCAGTTGCCGCCTGTGTCGACAGGAGACTCATATTCCCAAGACTTGCGAGGAGTCTGCGAAGGAGCGTGGTCACTCGGCTCGACGTACCATCGAGGAGGCAATGTCTGCTGCCTTGATTCGCAAGTGCAACAAATGTAGGTCCCTGTATTTCCGGCTTTCCGAACGATACTGACTAGATACCGATGCATAGGTGGTACTCCCTTCATCAAGGAAAATGGCTGCAACAAAATGACGTGCACCCGAGGCGGATGCCGCAACGTGCAGTGCTACGTCTGCTCCCAGTCATGTGACTACAACCACTTCGACGACGCAAGCAGAGGCGGCAAGAAAGGCAATTGCCCCTTGTTTGACAGCGTCGAGGATCGCCACCGAAATGAGGTTCATGCTGCTGAGGCGCTGGCCCGGCAGCAGGTCGTCGAGCAGAACCCCGAAGTAGGGGAAGAGTTGTTGACGATCAACTTCTCGGAAAAGGTCAAAGAAGATGATGCGCGCCGCCGGGCGGCCTACCCAGCGCCACCAGTACCTCCGCGGCACCCGAATGTGCCCGGCGTGGCGGTGCCGGTGTTTCCTCAGGTTGATCCCGGTGTGTAAAAGTCTCTCGTCGTCCCCGGCCTTGCTCGAGACTGGCACAGTTTAGCTTACTGGCCTTGGCAGCGAACTGGGCACCCCCCCCAAACCCGCTGGACGACCTCCAGGCGAGGATTGACGAATTCCATAATCAAGCGATAATATTGCAGCGGCAGGTTCAGGATCGACAGCGGGAATTCGACCAACGGGCGCGAACAATGATGCAAGCACAAGCGAGAGCGCAATTGCAAGCAAACCACACACAATTACTACGGGCGCAACAGGCGCGACTCGCGCTAGTACGAGCGCAGCAAGCACACGCCCAGCAGAAACCAGTAGCCCAGTTGGGCCAACCCCAACCCTTTGGGTACCCTGCGCCTTGTATATTTCGAGAGCCCCCCGGCTTTCCTCCGGATCCTGTTCAGCCACCTGCACGGCCTGCTCCGGCTGCCCCTGTTGTTGTGGCGGCCCCTGTTGTCGGGGCTGCCTCAGCTACTCCAGCTCAGCCGAACGCAGACGATCGCTTCAAGCCTTTACGTAGTAATAAGTCGGCGACAGGGAAAAGGGATGCCATGGACGGGAAAGTCGGCATGCAACCTGGGGGTATTGCTGGGAAGTATAACCCAGCCGCTAACGGTCACAACAATCTGCTCGCTGACCCTCTCATCGACAACCCGTTCCCTGACCTTTACGAGGACTTGTTTATTGACCCTTACAAGGACCCGTTCGCTCAGCAAGCCCCCATCCAGTTTGGGCCTCCCTGGGCCCCAGGTGCCGTTATCCATACCCGGGGGCAGGCTGTCCAGCCTGGCGACCGGCCTAATCAGCAACAGGACGGCAGCGCCCGTAACAAGACAGGAGCTCAGGGGTCGCAGTTTTCGGAAAGGTTCGCGGCCGAGAACGCCGGTCTTGTATTCCCTGATATTGGGGACTTTCCAATACCGGACATTCTGGGCCTCGCAAATCCGGGAAGACAGGGTTTCGCAATGCCACAAATACAGGACCCAACGTTTCCTTCTACTCCGAGTGGGGAAGGGCGGCAATAACACCGCCCCTTTGAGGTTTGGGCTATGGTGTATTACCGCCCCGGTTGGCCACCCGAAGCTCTGTACGATAGAGGTTTGATGCTCACAACATTCTCGGCTATTTCTTCGTGCTTGTTTTCTCGTTCGTCCATATTCCGGCTTTTTTCCTCGCTCTCTTAGCATGGGTAGCAGGGTATCACCATACCCAGGGATTTGGGCGGGCATTTCTTCATTTATTTCTCGCCAACGAGCCTAGGCACCGGCGGCGGATAAGAATAACACGAATCTTCATACGAGGCCTTGCATCTGCGGGAGGGCAGCCATATCCATGGCCTCCTTTTCTGGCGATAGGAGGACCGCACAACCTAGGGGCAGCAGATTAGGGTTGATGGGCGGGGACAAGCACTGCACGGCGTTTTTTTTTTTTTTTTTTTTGGGAAGGCCTGGGGCGGATGCTTTGGTCTGGCATGAAATAATGAAGCGGGCATTCTCGTATCATGGCATTCATCTAGCGATATCCCTCTAAATTGGTCTGCTTTCTTCGGCCGGGCGGATGTGGTCGGTCGGCATGGGATAGGGTTGGGACTGGCTGGGGGGCTGGCGGCGTTTGCTTTTACATTAGAACCCAGGGGGTGGATAACAGGACTCCTCTGGCTCAGAAAGAATCGACTTGGTCTCACACACTGACTGCCCAGCAAGCAAGCATCTGCTGCGTCCGTCATTCCCTTCTCGCCATTCTTGATACTTGGCCCATGCCGATGGCCACCAGAACCGACCCATCTCCTCCCCTTCACGCACATACACCCACCCACCCATCCGCCTTGCTCACCCACCACCACCTAACCTTCCTCTCCACTCGCGTATGTACAAAAAAAAAGAACACAAATAACTCAGGTAACCTAACATACTCAACGCGTCCGCCCAAACTTCTCATGCCACCTCCCCCTCGCTTTCGCAGCCGGCGCCGCTGCCGCCTCGTCCTCGGGCACGAGCTCGGTCGTGTCGTGCACCGTGGCGATCATGCTCAGCCCCCCTACTGCTGATGATGCCGGTGGACCGTCACCTGTGGCGGCGGCGGTGGTGGTGGTGGTGGTGGTGGCAGGGGTGGGCGCGAGCAGGATGAGAGCGTTGGAGGTGTTCTTTTGGCGGAGGGAGTAGGTCTTGGAGGGGGTCTTGAGGAGGGCGGCGGTGGGTGAGGGGTGGAGGGTGAGGCTGTGGTTGGGAAGGGGGGAGAAGAGGGGCGGGGGTTAGTTTTAGTGTGCACATCAATCAACGAGTGTGAGGAGCTAGAGGGAGGTTTGAGTTGTTGGGGTGATGCCAACGGAACGTACGTACGTGGGTGGGTCTGGGCCTTCGAGCAGCTCCAGCAGCTCGGGGGGTAGCTCTAGCAGCTTGTACCCCATTCCGTCGGGCGCGTGCAAGAGTGGGATGCCGGGGCTGTTTTGTGTTGACATGGCTTTGCTTGATTGTTTTCTTTTTCGGACGGTGCGAGTGCCGCTGGAGGTGGCTACAGTGAGTGATGGTTACTAAGGTAAAATACGTGCATGGTGACTGCGAATTTAGACCACAACATGTGGTGTAAGGATGCACGTATGTAACGTAATATGTTTGTAGTATTTACACAAACTGGCCCACAAAAACCACTTACATCCCTCGCACGCACAGGTAACAACAACTCACATCAACGTCATTCACTCTTTCCCAACCCTACCCAGTATTTCTTTTGACCTTCCGTTCCTAAGCCCGTCCTTCGTTATTTCTCAACTTCTCAACTTCCCTTCTTCCAGCCTTCCTCAACGAAGAAGTGCTCGTTTCCTGCGTCGGTCAACAACCTTCAAACTCGGGCCTCGAAGATGAACGACATACGGATTGAGGATTTCCCTGCAGAGATTCTGTTTCAAGTTACCAAGAACCTGCTGGCAGCCAGAGATTTTGCTTCTGTGGTGTCTTTTGCTCTCTGCAACCGCCGGTTGTGTGGTATACTCCCCCTGCTGTAGAAAAATGCCGGCCGTGTCAACTTGGTGGTTGGAGAGAATGCCCTGATTTGGGCCGCCGAGAACGTAGTCGGAACCCTAAAGCTCCTTTTAGAATCTGGAGTCGACCCGAACGCCCGCTTCTCGTCGTGCTTGCCCGACTTTGCCCGCCAGGATGTCTTCGCCGCCCAGCGTATCCGCCCCCGCCTATCGCCCCGGTTTGATGGCAATTTCGTTGCCAAAATACTCCAGGAGCACATCGTGCAGTACCAGAGATGCAGAATAAGCCCGGAGATGAGCCCTGTCGGGACCGATCAGCTTCGAGAGTGTACGTAGCAATTCAGGCTCTCCATCCCCCCCCGTCTTTGCTTCTGACAATGGCTGGAGGGTATCTGGCAACCGTGGACGGCAACATATCCGAAGATCTTGACATGGCCAGTAATGTCCATGGAATTTTTAGAGACGCGCGATTCGGCTGTCGCTTGAGCACCCCGAACGGGCGACGACCAGGCACCTCAAACTTGGGACGTCCTCGCGATTGGTACTTTGGTCTGCGCTTCATGTCGCCACAAAACAGGGCAATGATCGAGCCGTCGAGCTCTTGATTGCCCACGGTGCCAATATATAATTGCGATGCCGAGGCCTTTGCGACTGCATAACACCCGGGCACTCGGTTGGCTGGCAAACCCCGCCGTCTTTCAGCCCGTTGCACATCGCCGTCTGCTTTGGGCATCAGCATCTTGCTCACATCTTCCTCGTTCGCGGCGCCAACCTTGGGGCGTCTGGTGAGATCGTCAGATCTGGTGACCTCACTGAGGTCCCACCCAACAAGGTCTCCGTCTTCCATACTGCTGCTTTGCAAGGCAATGTCTCCATGTGCCAGTTATTTGATCACCATCTCGCGAGTTGGCCCAAAAACCGACTCTCGTACTGGAACACCAAGACTTTAACGGGCTTTGTCCGCTCGACTATGCTGTTCTCGCGGGGCATATGCGAACAACAGGTAATTGGCTTTTTGACCAAGGGGTCAGCCCTCGGCCCATCCGCTCTCACTGGAGTCGTGACCCGGCCTCTGCTAACTTCCTTTGCCACCAGGGGCAGTATCGTGATGTCCACTGTTTTTTGGATCGGATACGGCCCTCACCCAAGGTCTACACTACGGTCCTCCAATCATGTTTCCTGCGACGGCCGAAAAGCTACCCCGCGTGCGTGGAGACCTCTCACGGATCACTACGGACCTACTTCGGCGGGTACATGGCGGTTTACCTGTCTGGGGGGGGCCTCTTTGTTGAACCCAACAGCGAGGAAGCTCTGGCTTTCCTCACAAGAGAGCTGCTCGACCGAGGCGCAGATCCCATTGCTACTCCAACCACCCATTTGACGCTCGACTTTATGGCGATGTTTGGCAGATCAGCGTTACATTTAGCGGCGGCCTATGGCCAGCGCGCAGCCCTGCAGGTTATGCTCGACGATGGGGCACCCGTCGAGAGTTGTGTCAACCAAATACCATCATCGCACAATGATGGCTTTCCTGGGGGTACACCAGTCACGCCGCTGGGATGCGCGATGCTGCCCCCTCAATCTTCTCTCGCGTATAACGACCCGCGAGTGTATCTAGGAACCATCATATTTCTTCTCGAGCGGGGGGCTTCGTTCAGGAACTCACTGACTCACCGACGGGAGAATAACTTCCGCGGTTGGCTTTTTCCTCTTTTTACGGCCCGCTTCGGCGGTGTTCCATGGTATAACCTGGACAACTTTGACTTGTTCGAACGGGTCATAGAATTAGTGGCCAAGGACCTAGATCAGGAGCGGCTCCCAATCGAATGTCTGGCCGAACTTATGAAGATGGCGATAACCTGCGAAACCTCCAATGGGAACTTTTGCAAATGGTATGTACAGGGTATCCCCAGCTCTCTGCTGTGCGGGATATGGCTAACTCATGGCGGACCAAGGCTAGCACAGCATTACGGGGTTGTGCTGACCGACTTTGACCTGGCACAAGTTTCTCCGGCCGATCTAATACATACAGCGCGGTATTACCTAGGGGTGGTGGGCGGTCCTCCGGCCGGTCCCATGAATTCAACGCTATATAAACTAGGGATGATGGACATTTCGAACAGTTACTGGCATATACCGCGATATCACCCAGGTATGATAGACTTCTTGCTCGATCATATACAGGACACATCCACCATCAGCAAGCTTCATGGAAATTCTTCGCATTCAACCGTTTTATCCCTCTTGCGGCGCTGGTAGCCCGTGGTTTGGTATTTACACGCCGCGGGGGTGCCGCCTCTGAAGACAAAGAGTCTGAAGAGCCATCTATGCAGTTAACCCAGCTAAGAGATCAATGCCGAAACCTAATTATGGAGGCGTCTAGGTGGTGTACTATCGATGGGGCCCTCGAACTTATTCGCGCAGTACTCTCCCAGCTGCCAAAGATCGGGCTCAGCGATCACCCCAACGGCCTATTGCACAACTTCGACGAGCGCCACCTCAACGAAAAGGACTTTAACGAGCACGCTGTCTCATTGGCGATTAGCAAACATTGGCCGAGCCTCGAGATAGCAGGCCATACACCTAGAATCAAATTGGTTTTGCAGGAGCTTTTGCAACACGCGTCTCCGCTATACGGCGTCGTCGGAAGACGCCATGGCGAACACCCGAAATTTGAACCGCAGGCTTGGGACCTTTCTAAGCGGCGGGGCTGGAACCTTGCTGAGATCCATCCCTTCGTTTACCCCGTTCCCATCGTAATAAACATGGAAAGATGGGATCTGCTCGAAGTGATACTCACGAGGACAGCCCCTCCACAACCCGACGATATCTTGGAAACCTTAGCCATGGCACTCGACACGACCTACAGGGAAGTGAATCCAGCAGTCATCCGGGACATCCTCCAAAACTCCCCGGTCGATGTCGGCGCGCTCATCCCGAGACCGGCTACGGGGGCGGAGACTGGGAACAACATTACCGGTCACGTATCGCCCCTGTATTATCTCCTAAAGACCTTCTGTAACGCCCATGTCAGGCCCAGGAACGCTATTCCCTGGGGGTGTAGGCCCCTCCCACGCCAATGCAAATGTGTGGTTATAACTAGGGACAAATACCTTGTCGAAAGCATCGCCCTCCTGGTGAAGCACGGCGCATCATGGGCCCAGCCCAGCCTGCCCTCGGGCGAGACGCCGCTGGACGTGCTAGGGGCCATTCTGGATGGCAAGGGCTGTCGCTACGGGAGCGGCACGTGGCCGACCCACAACTGGAACACGCTGCAGAGGCATGTTAAGCTGGATTGGAGGGCTGCTGGCGTGGCTGGAAGGGAGCTGAGAGAAGGGTACAATCCGGTCGAGTTTTCTCGGCTCGGGGTCGAGGCGAGCTGGGGTCAGGAGGTGCCTGGCGTTGTTGAAGGGGGTCGTGGGATGGGGGACGAATAGGATAATAAAGGGGGGATGGCGGATCGAGCTGAGCAAAGAGCTCTTCGTACGCCCTGGATTTGAACCAAGAATGTGGTCGGCCTGGACGGCATACGAGCTAGTTATATAATTTATAAGAATGTGGAACAGAAAACTGTCCTTTGTGCAGATGCTTAAGTGGTATCATCGCGGGTATTGCTCGAGTTTGCGGTATATGTACCCACCGACTGGCCGTCAAACCCGGGTCTGGGGCTGCCGAAATGCAATGCAGGAAGAACATCATCGAATCACATAATTACCATGGGCGACGCTATCGAGGAACCAGAAAGTAATGGCAATACCAGCCCAGCACCCGCCGGGGTGATCTGTGAGGAATTCTTCAAAGTGTTGAGCCGCAAGGAGGTTGAACAGCCCATGATATGGCACGTCACCCACTCCCGAGACGGCTCCCTCTGCCTTGAACACCCCGAGTAAAACACCACAGCTAATATACAGACCTGTAAACTACCAGCCAAAACCTCTGCCTCTGCGCCCAGTTCTGGCGCTACCAGCACTACCTGCTCCCCTGCTGGGACTGGGGCATCACCAAACTAGTCTGCCTCGACCTGGGCAGCTTCCACAACACCCAACCCAACGGCGGACCTTTCCCCGACCTCATTCCCATTCCCACTCCCACTCCCACCCCCAGCGACACTCACACTCACACTCACCTCCACCTCCCTAGTCACACCCATTCCCCCCAGAACAAGAACCCAAACAAGACCACAAAGAAAAACGCAAGCTACGCAACCACCCTCCGCACCCCCGCCCTGCGCAGGCAGTTCAGCGCCCGCCCGCTCGCCGCACACGACCCCCTCCAGACCATGCTGCGGCACGCGGCGGCCGTCGAGGTCGCTGCGGCGCTGACGCTGTGTGGGTCGCGGCGCGGGATCGAGCATGGCTTGGTCAAGATGTGGTTTAAGCGGTTGGGGGGGCTGGTGGGGGAGGGGGAGGGAGAGGGGGAGGGAGAAGGGGTGGTAAAGGGGGTGGTGAAGGGGGATGATAATGGGGGAGGGAAGGAGGAAGAAGAGAAGGCAAAGGAGAAAAAGGCGGACAAGCTGCCACCTATAGCGGGCTACGCGGGGGATCCTGACCTGGTGGACGTGCCCGTCTACTTTTGCGGCGAGGGCTACACGGCAGAGGACCGGCAGGTGCTCGCGTTGGCCGCCGAGTTCATGCACACGGCGCAACTTCCAATCGTAAAAGTGGTGGAGGGCGGGGTGGATGAGGTCTGTCGGCTTGTTGACGATCGCACGCTGGTGTATACAGTGGGCCTAGATGGTGGCGCGTGGACGGACGTCCTGCGGCAATGTCATCCGGCGGCGGTGATCGCGGGTGGCTGTACGATGGATTCGGAAAGGTAAGATGAGTTTTTGAAAAAGAACAATGGGGAGTGTGTGGTATGTTGATGTGCTGAAATGGTAGCGGCGACGCCCTTGAGGATGGCATCAACACACTTCTTGACGACTACGAAGAGTTTAAGCTCGACAAGGCACGAGCGCCGCATACGATAGGGTCGTCACACTTGTATATCCGCAGGGATATCGTCGAGGCAGCCGAAAGAGAGGCCATTGTACCACCATATCCGGTTACGTTTCCACACGATCATCCGTACGAGCATCGGAGTTGGTACTTGAATAAATTGAAGAAGCATGGGAGCGGAAAGGTGGTCCGTCGTGAGGAGGGGTCGTGAAGAGGTCGTGAAGGGGGTCGCTGGAATAAAATGATTGCATTGTTGTTTAGAGATGGCTTAAAATAGATACGCAGCGGTTGAGCAGTCCGGGCCCTTCGAGGATGCGTCTCAGAGTATATCTCCGTTGTGAATTGCAAGAGGTGAGGTTGAAAATGCCAGCCAGTAGCCGTTCACTAAGTGTGAGTTAAGTGGGCTCGGCGGCATCTTCCCCAGATCTCGGCAAGCAAGGCAATGCGCCCCCACTAAGCCGTAGGGCTGAAAGCTGCCTGCGAGAGCTGACCACAACGTCACTGTCTGGGGCCTAATTAACTGTTGGAGCTTGCCGTAGCTTGCCCCGCCATTTAAAACCCCCACATTCCCCAGACCTGGACCACTCTCCAGCATCTTTCATCACCCGATTTCCACGTTTCCACACTCAAAGATACCAGCCATTTACCAGGCTCCATTTAAAACTAGAACCATCTCTCATCAAATTCAACACAAAAAACAATCAATCATGATGCCGATGGAACCACTCGGCCCAGCTGCCGTGCTGCAGTCGATGGCGAACGCCCTTCCCATTCATCAGAGGGACGATGCCACCTCCGACATGAGCACCTCGCTGGATGTTATCGCTCTGCTTGTCCACGCCTGCATGGTCAACTTGGGCTTCAAATTAGTCGGTTTTAACAACGACCGGAATATCGGTGCGTCGAACCGGTACCTCCGTCCTCATTACCGAAGCTAACCAACCCTCAGAGGACGAATGCAATCGTCACGCTCCCCATTTACTCGCACGATGGAACAGGTCGCTAAGCTCGCACGGATTTGTCTACACCCATGATGATTCTTCGGTGCGGTTTGTGCTTCGCGTCGACCGTCTGGGCAGCAGGATCGAGATCCGCGGCCAGGCCACCGGCGACGGCCATCTGATCCGCTTCGGTATCAGCCCCCGTGACTACGTCTTGGCTTCTGCATTGCCGCTTCGTATCACGCTCACGCCCGACGGCGACGAGGACAGGAGCGACCTCGTCCAAAAGCTGAAGGCTCTCTTCGTTTCTGAAGACCGCATCAAAGGTATCGTACCGACCCATCCTACCCAGTCCTAACCCCATTCCACCACCCCCCACAAGCTAACAAACCCCCTCCACAAGAACTCGCCTCACGCTTCAAGGCGCATCTCATTCAACAACTGCACGCCACGCTCCCCGAGGACGCAGACACCGACGAACTCCTCCGCCAAACTATCCCGCACCCAGAGCGGCTGCCGCAGCGGCGTGGTGGGATGCCGGAGCCGTCCCACCGGCCCATCCCCACAATGTCCCCACTGCACCCACTGCACCCGCCAGAGCAGGTGGAGCAGCCGGGGCCGGCTAACCCGCACCCGCACCCCTACCCAGCGCCCCCCGACGACCCGCCCGCCGCGCCGTCACGCTCCGACACCACCAACCCGGCTCCTCCCGCAGCCGACTTCCCGCCGCCCGGCTTCGACGACGAGCTCGAGCTCAACCAGCCCCCGCACCACCACGGCCTCCGACACCCCGGGCCCGGGGGGGCCGGGTCCGGGTTCGGCGGCGTCGGCCGCAGCGATCTCTACCCGGCGGGGCTCGGGCCGGACGACCCGATCAGGGGCTCGTTTGTGGGGCCGCACGGGCCTTACGCGGTCGGTCCCGACGGGTTGAGGAGGCCGGGCGGTGGTGTTGGTGGCGGTGGTGGTGTTGGTGGGTTCGGTGGGCCCGTCGGAGGAGGAGGGGGCATGCACCCGACTTTTGACGACCCCATCTTTCAAGGCCCTGGGGGAGGACCGAGGGGGGGAGGAGGAGGGGATGAGACCTTTGGTGGGCAGGTGCCGCCGGGGGCGAGGTGGGATCCGCTTGGGCCTGGGGGACACCCGAGGTTCGGGGGAGGACGCGGGCGTCGTGGTGGATCGGGGCTTGGGGGTGGGTTTGGAGGGTTCGGTGGGGATATCATTTAAGGGTTGGGTTTTGGATACCAGGATGTGATTGCTGCTTGCTTGTTTGATGAGGTATGCGAAGGGGGAAGGAATTGGTGTTCCTGCCGGACGAGGTGGGCATAGGGGTCCGAGGTTGTTGATGCGAGGGCCCCCCCCCCCCCCCCGACATGGATCATATTCGGATCGTACGATATAGCTAGTCTGCTCACGATACCAAGGAAATACCATGTTTGACCATTAAGTCTGTTTGTCTTCGGCTTGGGTGAATACGGTCTTAGAATCGCCGCTAATATGTGCTAGTTATGCTCCAGGCGGGAGACGCGCACACCGGCGCGCCTCCGATAACTCCATATCCATATCCCCACCCCCCTGCCGGCGTATTCCTCGTTCGCTCAACATGATGGGGATGGGGCGTGCATGCCAAACTACTACATAAACCCGTGTCTTTCCTTGCCTATCGGCTTCCCATAATCGTCTTGCGGCAATGTGCGTGATGGTTGGTGGTGACTGCAACCTCCCACCCACAATGCAATCTCAGTCGGTGTCAGTCCTCAGCTTCGGCATGGCGGCACCTACCCGTGACCCGACTCCCCAGCCACACCACCCCAGCCATAGCACCACATCTAGCATCCGCCGCCGGCACCCTCACTCACCGAAACATAGCCGGCACCGTCCCCTGCACAGCCAACCTCAACGGCCAAGCCACACGGCGCGGGGCGGCCTCGCCATGCTACTGCGCAGCCTCCTTGACCTTGTGCTTCTCGTCGTCGGTCAGCATGCCGCACCAGTTCTGGAACTCGGCGATGTTCTCGGCGTCGGCCCGGATAAAGAAGTCGACCAGGTACGCCTGGGTCTCGTCGTCGCGCTGGCGCGAGCTGCCGCCGCCGGCCTCGAGCCAGCCCATCAGGTCCGACTTGGTGCCGCCCAGCGCCAGGTCCAGCGTGTCGTCGGCCTCGTCCTCCCAGCCTTCGTTGTCGCCGTCGTCGTCGTCTGCGTCGGCGTCGGCGAACTCCGTGGCGGCGGCGGCGGCGATGTTGGAGGCGGCTTGCATGCCGGAGGCGGAGACGAGTTCTTCGATGAGGACTTTGAGGATCTTGAGGGGAGCCGGGATGATGGTGTATTGATCCGGGTCTGGTCGGCGGTGTGAGTTGTTGATCATGTGATCAATTGATGGCAACTCACTCAGTTTGGCCCGGGACCTGGTCATGATCCTGTCTGTGTTGGCGATAATGAGCTCGCCCTTGACCATGGTCTGTGCCAAGCGAGAGTCGTTCAGGGAGTAGAGCTTGGATAATGCGATGACGCTGGACAAGTCAGAATAGTTTCAACCCTCTAGAATCATGCAAGGACTTACTTTTGTCGAATCTCGTCGTAGCCCGCGAAGTTAACCGAGTTCTCCAGCCACTTGCTCAGGACAACCTGCAACCCCACCTGTCCATTAATTTGGATGTCGCTGAGGAAGTTGACAACATCCTGCGCGCCAACAAGCGAGAGCCGGGCAAACACAAGGATGAGAGACTGAATAAACGGTGCCGCTTGGGCAGTCTCTAGCCGTGTGGCAACGGCCTGTAGAAGCTGGGGCAGGAAAGGGCCGAGTCTCTCGTGGCCGGCCTTCTCAACCAGCTCCGCGGCCAGACCACCAACTTCCGAGGCGGCGGTGTCTTTAATGTCCGGCCCGAGGAGACGGTCGATAATGCGGAGGCAGACCTCGAGACCAGACTGGCCGTTCTCATCCTGCCAGCTAAAGACCTGCTTGTGGTCGTGCATGAGAATGTATTTGACAGCCTCGGCGCCGGGGCGCAGAATAGCGCCATCGGTAGAGGTCATCAGGAGATGAAGAAGCTTGGGGAGGGTGGCGGCCACAAAACCCTCAGGGAGTGGCTCGGAGCCGAACTGGACAAGGAGGGATAAAAGGTCGGCGGCCAGCTGAAAAGTCATTAGCAGAGGGTATCAATGGGGCCTTTGGGGCACATACCGTGACGAGAGGGTCGTCTTGGGTGAGGTTGGCAACGTCGAATGTTCCGGTGATGGATGGTAAGACCTTGCTGCAGAGCGCAGCGTAAAGACGAGGGTGCTCCATATCTTTGAGTGGCCCCTCGTTGTCTTTGAAGGTTCTCGCAATATCCTCGAAGGTCTCGCAAACGATTAGGGTGACATGGAAGTTTGCGGCGCCGTGCTTGGCGATGAGGAAGAGCAGGTCTACGGCCTTGCTGTCGGGCTGGATAGCAATCCTGGTATCCATGCTGACTGTGGTACGTAGTGTCTCCAGAAGCGTGACCAGGAGATCATCGGCATCTTCCAGCTCGCTGAGGTCCTTGGCTTCCAAGAAACGTTGGATGGCCATAATTATGGGGACTTGGCGGTCTACCGGGACGCCGCCCCTGATGAAGCCCTCCACTGCCTTGACGGCGGCAACCTGCACAAGCTCTGAGTCGTCCCTGGTGATGGCATCGACCACGTTGTCGAGAAGGCCAAGGGCAGGTTGGTAAGTTTGCGCCAAAGCGCCAGCGACAAGGTACCCGCGAGCACGCAACATGGGCTCATCCTGCTTGTTTATGGCATATGTCACGAGCTCGAGGTAGGCGTTGGCGATCTCGGGCGGTATCGATTTGTCACAGTCCTGGAAGTCGTTCAAGATGGCATTGAACAAGAATAAAGCTGCTTCTTGTTTCTGCCAGCTTGCAGGCTCGGCCGAGAAAATGGTTTTGGTGTAGGCGAAGAGGCCCTCCAGTGCGGCCTTGTCGAGCCACTCTCCGAGCTTGATGACGAGATCACCGCAGGCGGTCCTGGCGGTGTAGTTGGACGACACAGATGTCTCGTCAGCAAGGTAGAGAGACACGTCAATGTTCCACAGGCCTTCCTCCTCCTGTGTAATTTGGGAGAACGAGGTCAAGATGTTCATGAGGTCTAGAACCCAAGGGGTATCGTGAACAGCGCCCCGTGACGCGATCTCGGCCTCGAGCTGCTTTTGCACGGGCGGTGCGCGAATGCACTGGCTGAGGAAATCAAGGTCGTCCAGGACCAGAAAATCGAGCGTAAACGGAAGACCGTCGATATCTTCTAGCCGACTCTGGGCGTCAGAGTTGATAAACAGTGACTGATGGGGCGGCATTAGCCTCGACAGCTCCTCCCAAGTGGCAGTGAACAGAGCAAGGATCTGCGGCAGAAGAAGGGAGGGAAAAACGGTTCGGATCTTGATCAAGGTCTTGACGGCTTGGTCCTTGAGCGCGATCGGGCCGTACCAGTTGTCGGGCTGCGACCCATTGTCGTCCACAAGAGGCGGGAGGGGCGTCTTGATAGCCTGCTCCAAGAATGGCAACCAGCCGCTGAGGACCTGCTCGGCGAACGTCTTGACTTCCTTCTTGTGGTCCTCCTTCACAATATCCATCAGGTCGAAGCAGCTCCGGAAGACCAACACGGCCAAGCTCCGGTGTGTGTCCTTGCGGTTCTCGTTGAGCGCCACATCGTAGCAGGCCTTGATGATGTCCCGGGCCACGCTGAAGAATTGCTCGTCGGTCAAGCTCTCTTCGACCAGATCCTGTAGAATCCGCAGGGCGCCGTGGAGCTGGGCGTCGGTCCCGGTCGGCATGATACCGAGAACGGAGGGAAGGAGGGTAGGCCAGCGGTGTGGGAAGTCGGCAATCGCAATCTTGGAGACCACATAGCTGCCGGCAGAGTTAGCTCCCGAGGTCTCCTTGGTTCTTTTTCCAGTCCGAGCTCACCTGGCCGCGACCTTGACCTTGCGCTCGTCCTCGGGGCTCAGGATCAGCTCCAGGATGACATTGCGAAGGTAGTCTTTCGTCGCGTCGTCGATGGGGATCTGGGGGCCGCTGCCGGCATCATCGGGGGCCCAGTTCTTCTCGATGAAGTTGCGCAGACATGTGAGGGCCGACTGGCGAATTTGGACGGGGGCGCCCGTGTGTACGCCAATGCGGGAGAGGGACAAGGGGAATTCGGGATTCTGCTGGGCGTGCAGGAGATCGAGCTCGGCCCGCTTTCGGGGGGCTTCGTTTTTGTCGTGGGTGGCAGCGAGTAGCTGCGCCAGATGCTCGTCCATCTTGAGGGTTAATTGCTTGTTTTTCCTTGTTGTTGTTTGTTTTTTCTCGAAAACAACAAAACAAATGGCCGTGGTGAGGGGGTTAAGATGGAGACCGCCCACGTTAAAACGGCAAAGGGCGGTGATGTGGGGTTCAAGACACGGTCAAGAAGGCGGAGCACTGTGATCGCCCTGTGTTTGAGACGCGTAGCAGGGCATTTAGCGGCGTGAACTGCGGCTGGCTGCGGGGTTGATTTGGGGGGGGGGGGGGGGGTGCGGTGGCAGGGGCCAGCAGGGTATTAGGGTATTACTGTGGTATGGAGGTAACATTAAGCTTACACATTACGGCGGGGCAGAACTCGGTCCGTCACATTTCAAGTCAGCTGCTTTGGCGTTGCGGGCTGTCGCCAAGTCGCGCCTCACAGCCTTGGAACCCCGCGGTTTCACTAACAGGGGGCATCGACAAGAAAAGAGCTGTCTTGTTGCACTAACAACCTCGATCGCGGGAGATCGACTTTATTCGGAGCAACAATGCCGCCACTACAACCCGAGCCCAACCCGGAAGAGGACTCCCTCCCTCTGGACCACTCCCACATTCTCCTCAGCTCATTCAATTCCTTCCTCACCATCGCCATCCATAACATCCTCTACTACCGCAACATCTACCCCCCCTCCACCTTCCTCTCCACCAAAGCCTACAACCTCCCCGTGCACCAGAATCGCCACCCCAAAGTCTGCGCCTGGATTCGCGACGCCGTCGATGCCGTAGCAGCCCAGCTCGCAACAGGGCACGTCTCCCGCGTCGCCATCGTCATCCACGCCCCCCTCGAACCACCCCTCCTCAACCCCTCCTCTGCGTCTCAAACCCCCTCCCAGCAACAACCCTCCACCATAATCCCCCCCGGTGCAGTCCTCGAACGCTGGCTAATCGACACCTCGCACTTCCCCGCCTGGCCCAGCACCACCACCACCACCACCTCAGACACCCCCAACCCCACAGGCACCACCACAGGCACCACCACCAACCCCACCACCGGCAGCAGCAGCGCAAAAGCCATGCGCGACTTCGCGCGGGTTCTAGCACGGGACGCGCGGTCCGAAGACGCGCGCGAGCGGCACCTAGGCGCCGCCGACACGCACAACCCGGGCTTGCTGGCGTGGCCCGACCTGGACGAGCAGCTGCGCGGGGCGCTGCGGCGGATGGCGGGGGTGGCGGAGGGGATGGCGCCTTTGGAGGGGTATTTTCCTTTTTCGAATGGCGGGAATGGGGGAGGAGCTGCTGGGTCTGGGTCCGGGTCCGGGTCGGGGTGTACGTTTACGGTCGCGGTGGAGTTGGGGGAGGAGGGGAGGGCGCCGATCGGGGTATGTGCTTTTTTTCCTCTTGCTTTCTCCTCTTTTATTTTGGGTTGGGCTCGTTCTGGAGGGAGGTGGTTTACTAACGAGAATGATAGCATCCCCAGGCGTGGATACCGTCGGAGCCAAACTTGCAGCCCGAGGGCAGAGGCCGGGAGGTGGCCGGGGAGGATATCGGTGGCGTGCGGACACGGCCGATCAGGGCGGTGGAGGCGGGGCCGCTGTTCTTCGAGTGCTGGGTCGAGGAAAGCAAGGCGAAGGAAGTGTTGATGAAGATGGCGGAGGGCGGCACCCAAAGTCAGGGGTCGACGCAACCTTTCTGAACTACGAACGATGTGCTGGTTTGGCTTTTAGTTACGGAGTTGGTCACGATACCCAGGATAAAACAACCACCACGAGAGTATTTGAATCATGTCAGCATTCCTGCCACGGCTATGCATGCTCAAACATCGAATGAACATCAAAGGCTGAACATCAACGATACCATACACCGGCCGCGACCCACCCATCCCTGAGCCACGGCCATAATCCAAACACAAACCCATCCGGTACCCCACCAACACAATGACCACACGAACCGAACCATCCAGACCCAACCCATCAACGCCACAAAACCAAGCTCGCTCACCGTGCGCGGCCACCACCAACAGCGAATCCAGCCCAACAATCCCCACCCAAGCACCCCAACGATCACCTAATTCCCCTCCCCCCCACTACCCACACCACCACCACCACCACCACCACCGCCACTACCAGCACTGCTCCCCGCATTCGCCGTGCTCGTCGCCCCCTTCAGCAGCATCCTCAAACTGACCATCTCCCTCCTCAGCCTTGCATTCTCCTTCTTGGCCCTCGCCGCCTCATCACTAGACTCCTTCAACCGCGCCACCAGCTCCTCCTTATCCTCGCGGCCCTTCCCCTTGAGCGCCTTGACAATCTTCCCCAGCTCCGAATTGAACTTCTCATACAGCAGCTCATTCTCGGCGGTGGCCTCCTTATACAGCTGATCAATCGCCTTCACCTTCGCCTCGGACGAGCGCAGGGTAGCCTCGACGTCGCGGTGCATGGCCTCGTGGCGGTCATCAAGGTCCTGCAGGGCCTGCGGGACGTGGTCCTCGAGGGCCTTGACGGCGGCGGAGAGCTTGCGGAGGTCGGCGGAGGCGGAGCGCGGCAGGGCTGAGTTGACGCGCGCCATGTCCTCCGAGATGCGGGACAGCTCGCTGCGCAGGGAGGCGTCGACCTCGTCGACGGCCTTCTTTTCGGTTTGGAGGCGCTCGCGGAGTTTTTGCGGGGATTGGAGGCGCAGCTTTTGGCCGGTGCCCGGCGCTTTGCCGGGGCTGCTTGATGAGCGGGTGGGTGATTCGAGCGGGGGAGGGCCGGGGATGCGCGAGGGTGGCGCTTTGAGGGTAGGGATCTGCGAGATCGTGATGGTTCTAGCACGCGGTCTGCGCGTGGCCGGTTTTTCGCTTTCGTCTGGGGATTCGGTGGGTGACTGGAATGAGTCTACGTCGTTTTCTTTCTGCTTCGACGAGCGGAAGGATTGTGTGTGAGATTGGGGGCTGCTCGGCGTTTTGGAGGGCGATTCTTCTGGCTGCGGGACCGAGTTGAACTTCTCGGATGTCTGCTGCTGGTTGACGCTCAAAGGCATGAGCGCAGGGTCCTCGTCCAGACTTGTTGCCGACATCAGAGACTTGAGATCCGAGAGCGAGCTTCGACGCTTCTTTTTGAGCGACTTGGTCTCGATCAATTCGGGGACTTCCGGCTCGCCAATAGTTTCGAGCCGGTGAGAGCTCAGAGGGCGGTGGCCGATATCGTCAAAGGCGCCGGCAACCGGGGGTCGGTCGCGGGATCCTGGGCGACGGAGCCGGTTGGGTATTGTGTAATTGGCACCCATATCTACCGATTTCGACCTGCTCGCTATCGTCATGGTCGCGCTCTCCAAGCTTTGTGTCTTGCTGTGCTTGCTCAGTGTGCGCCACATGGACGGACGTTCGGTCTCCGTCTTGCTATGCTGCCGCAAGAGCGTATCGAACCCGAACTTCCTCCGTAGTGACGAGGTATTTGAAGTCATGGATCCTGAGATGGACTTTTGACTTCGGTTGCTAGCGATCAAAACCTCGTAGGGAAAACCGTTATAACCGTTGTTAAAACCACTCAGTAGACCAGTGGGATCTGGAGCATCCGCCTTCTCAAAGATGCGGTCGCAGTCCTCGACGAGGCGGTCGAGAAGGTTGATGTAATCCGACGGATTCGCGTCGTCGACCAGCATCTCTGCGAATGCTAGTGTCAACGCCCCTCTGTCCCCGTCATTGCTGCAGCCTTCAAGGAGATCGGCGAGCAGCTTCATGAGGGCGGTGAACGCTCGGCGGTTTTGAGGGGCCATATCGCTGAACAGGAATCGAACAAAGTCGGCAAAGTCGCCCACCACCTTCTTGGACGCTCGCACTTGGAGAGCCTCGAGATGATGCATAGTCATCACAGGCCCGATCTGCTCACGCCAAGCGATGCGGATAAACTTCTCAAACGCGGCAAAGATGACTTCTGTCCCCAACTCCGAAGCTGCATCCAAATCGTAGGGAAATTCGATGAGGCGGTTGTAGAGATCGTTCACTTGGAGCTCGTCGGCCATGGATCTGTTGAGGAGGGTGCGGCCAATGAAGTAACCCTTGCGCGCTTGCATGTTGGCCACGTATCCGGTAAAGGTTTGTTCGAGGCGAACCAGCGGATTCTCCGGCGGCTCCTCTTCTTCTTCCACGGTGAGGCGTGGTATGTCTCGGTCCTTGATCGACCCGGATTGTACCACTGCCACGTCCCTGTGACTGTTGGAGCGGGTCCGCTTGTGCCTCGACCCGCTGCTGCCCACGTTCTCGAGGGAGGTCGTGCTCGACGAAGCATTGCTCCCGACCAGCAGGTTCGAGAGCATCTTCACTGGCGAAGAGGAAAGAAAGGACCGACTATTCCGCTCTACCTTGGTTGTGATGTGGATCGCACGCAAAATCTTGGTGTAGTACGACACCAGGGCAGGGACGAGCCTCAGATTGGCGACGCTGAACTGCGCGCTGAGTAGCTGGACGACCCTGCGAGAGAGGGTCGGGAGGAAGTCTTCCAGCGCCACGTCGTCCGTGAATTTCTTCCCGTTCAAGCCCAGTGTATTCATCGAGATGCGCCGCATATCGCCGGTCCTCGCCTCAAACACAACCTCGACGCCGTAATGGCCGACAGGCGCCCCCTTGGTGCCTTTGTCGTTGTCCAGAACGATGCGGATGGGGGCCGGTTCCCTGCGCCCCTCGATGAGCTGCTGAGCACCCTCCTGGAAGACGGCGGCGTGCAGCCCAAAATTGTTGTCTTGCATCCTCACCGTACGGAGTGTCCACGTAGGATCTTCCCTCTCCTTCTCGGCAAATCGGCCTTCGATGCGGGCTTTGACGATGTCATCGCTCCACTTGCTCGCTTTGCCCTCGTAATGATCCTGCAGGAGGAAGCACCGCGAAGTTATGGCCTTGCTAGTAAAATGCTCGCTGGCAGGGGTGCCTTTCATTTCTTGCGTTGATGTCATCCAGACAAGCCGGCCATCGGAGGACTCGGTGAAGCGGACATCAGCCAGGTTGTGCCACCCGCCAAAGGCGAATTCCCACATTCCTGGTCCACCGGCGGCATTGGTCATGGATGCCAGCAAGCCTGCCGGAGACGGTTTGTCGATCTCGCGCAAGAAGTCACGGCCTGTGAGGCCCGAATTTGTCCGCTTGTGGAGGATGGCGATGCAGTCAGAAAAGAGAAGCAAGACACCTGGCCTGTCCGAGAGCTCCTGGCTCTGGGAAACAAAGTCGAAAGGTGCGGCAAGCTCGAGGTAGTCGACAGCCAGGATCAAGCGGCCCTGGGGCTCAAGGTCCGCGGGCCAGTGTTCTACCATAGCGCGGAGGCGGTTTGTGACGTGGGGCTTCTCCGGAAGGGGGTCGTCCATGGAGCAGATATTTGTGATGATATCCCGCGCACGAAGGAGGAGTTGTAATGCTGGGTGGGTCATGGGAAGGCAGGAGACGATCTGGTCAATGAAAAGGCTGTATCGGGGTAGCCGTTGTACCGGCTCAATTAGCAGCGAGCGGATAGTTTGCTCGCCTGTCTGGACGACCCGCTGCCGGAAGCTGGACTGGTTATCGAGGAAGGTATTAAGGAGCTGGGGGAAATTCTGGCTGGCGCGAATGTAATCCTGATAGCAGTCGGTGAACTTGGGGAACCACTCGAGGAATACTTTCGCCATGGCAACAGCACCGCTTGGATCCTTGGCCTTGTTGGAGCCACCCAACCTAGTGACGGGAAACGGGGTCTCCATGTCTTTGACGGCTTCTTCCTCGGTGTCGTCCATGATTCGCCGGAGTTCCTGCATGAAGGCCGAGTTGTTCTCGAGAATGCTGTCGGCCGACTTGGGGAACAGCTTCTCCAAGTCCTCTTCGCCCGGGCTGATGCTTTCGGACGGGCGCTCTTTGGCTTTCACTCGGAAGTCGTTGGCAATATTATTGACAAGCTCATTAAGCTTTAGCACGTAGCGCTCCTCCGTGTCGACCAACTCGCCCATCTTCATACGCAGCTCCACCTTTTGGTTCTTTGAGAAGGACTTGGTGCGGTTCAACGACGTCGGCCTCGACGGCGCTCGCCGCAGCTTGGAGGTTGGGAGAAAGACGGGCTCGCCAAACAGCTTCACCAAGGGAGCGTATCCGCCGTATTGTCGTAGGGTCGGGTCTAGTATGTCATCTTCGTCGTCCGGCACATCCTCGAAATCGGCATTTTCTAGGGGAACGATCGAGCCCGGTGGGAGGACTAGGTCCACGTCGATGCCACTCAAGTGCTGGGTCCGTAGCGCATATTCGAGAATCTCAATGACCTCGGCTGTATTCCCTGCCTGGACGGCGGCCTTGGCCAAGTCGGCGGCATGCTGCTCCCCGAACAGAGCTGGTGCGGAGCCTGGGCGGCGGGCACGTGTGACTGGGTACTGGTTCTTCAGATGGTTCTTGACAACCTCGGGCAGCTCGGCGAAGTATCTGCGGAGGCCAAAAGCAAGCCCCCTACAGACTTCATCGCCCTGGAACTCGCGCGGCAGATGGGCGACGACGCTATAAAAGGGCGAGCTCGGAGATACGGTGATGCGGGGAAAGGACACATAGCCGGCGGCACTGTAGATGTGAATCTGGATTCGGGAGCTATTGTGGGTGTAGTTGGCGGTGGTCGAGGGGCCGTAGAAGATGAGGACGGGGAGTTGGCCGAGCAGCGGGTCGCTCGCGTAGTAGAGAGTGACGTTCTCTGGCGAGAGCACCAGCTCCTCGGTGACACGAACCATGGTCGCTTCAATTGGCCGTGGTCATTGCGACAGAGGGCGGCAAGCGATGCGATTCGCGATTATGGTGTCGCGGGCCCGTTCGTGGTGTGCGTCGTGTGGTCTGTCGCGAGAAAGAAAGTGGCGGGGTATGGGGGGGGTAAAGCGAGCGGCGCAGATCGGCGTCGAGGCAGGTATAAACGGGAAGAAGTCCCCGACCAGTTGTAAACAGGCGGAAGGCTGGTGCGCGTTCTCTCGGGAACACTGCAGGGTTTGTGGCTGGGCTGCGACAGGCGGCATGCAAGAGAAAAAAGATCGATGGTCGTGGCTGCAGCTCGAGGGGCACGACAGTTGCGACGGCGATTTCCTGCTTGGTTCAAGTTTGGTGCGCTGGGCTGGGCGTAAACAAACGGAGCTTGGATGGATCGAGAACCTTGCGCGACGGTGGAGGAGCACAGCACAGCAGCACAGAGCACCACAGCACCACAGCACCACGGGGATGGAAATAATGCGTACGAGGGTGTCTAGGTATGGATGTCACGCAGAGTGTAAACACAGCCGGAAAAAAAAAAGGCAAAATAAAAAGGATTGTACAAGAAGAGAAAGAGCACAAAATGTACGGGGTTGGCAGCAAGCGCAAGCTCCGATCGTGGTCGATCTTGGAGCGCAACCGTGGGGTCTTTCGAAAGTGGGAAAGCTGCCAACAAACGGCCAAGCTGGGGAGTGGAAATGGAGACTGGGTGGAAAAGGTGGGTGGGAAATGGGAATAGAGGCGGGCCGGGGTCGGGCAGCGATCGAGCCGAGAGGCTCGGCGGTGAATCAAGCCTAACTAAACGCGTGGATGGCGCGATGCCCAGCGAAAGCTTGGGCCAGAACGCCCGGGTGGAGTATGGACCTCAGCAAGCAAGCAGGCAAGTGGCAGGCCAGCGTATGGCCAGCGAATGACCGTCTCGGCCGCAGACAGCCAGCTCCCTGCCGTTGTCGGATCATTGCCGAGCCCACCAAAGTTGTGTCCCGAAACGGCAAAACCAAAACAATCAGGGGTGAACCTGTATAGAGTTTGAATCCCAGTCAAGATAAGTTAACGTTAACTACCTACCTACGGATCTGGGCAACTGCATCTTGCATTGGCAAAGTGCCCCCGGCCGAGCCATGCAGTCGAGAAGATCGAGCGATTGTGCGGCAGGGATTCTAGACAATTAGATCTGACCGATAATGTCGAACATGTCCCAAGTCAAGTCCAGCTTCTTTCCACTCAGTTCCACGGCCAGGTCTCCGATGCCGAATTAAATTTTGGAAGCCAACCTAGCTTAGCTATCCTAGTTGCCCGCCTTTTCTACGCTATTGCGTTGACTTGTCTAAATACTACTCTCCACACCCAGCATCTTGGCAGTGCCATGCACTAAACTCAACAATTGCAACTTGCAGGGACCAGTTAACTACACCGTAATTTCTACGTGTCCGACAAGGATGTCCATAATGCGTGTTCAACTTCCTCTTTTGTCTCATTCGCAAAGCTCGGTGAAGTTAGTAAGAGGTCATGGTGTAGCATTGGATGTTCTGATCCACATGTTGGATGGAGTCTACCTAGATACACCACAGCGACCTCTCCCATTCCCCAAGTATACGAGACCCCGTCTCAGCTCTGCATCACCCTCCCCCAGACAGCCAGCGCTCTCTCATCTATTATCTCGTCCTAGCCGCACTTTCTCTTGAGCAAATCTCCCTTACCCACTCGTCAAACCTCAGGACCTCATCCCAACCTTAACGCAAGCCTCCCTTACCAACCCCTCCAACGTCGGCATTCCCATCCTCGCAGCCAACAGCAGCCTCGCCGGCGCCCGCAGTTACACCAGCACTTGAACTCCCATCCCCATCCCCATCCCCACCTCGAACCTCCGCCTCCACCTCCATACCCCCAACCCTACCCCCCGCCATCCCCTCCCTCCCAGCCCCCAGCGCAAAGTCACGCACCGCAACCCCCTCCACAACATGCCGCACCTCGTGCGGGTTCCCAACCGTCACCTCGTCGGGCTGCTCCGCCTCTACCTCTGGGAAGGGAGCAGCAGCAGCAGCAGGCACAGGCACAACACCACAACCATCGGTCTGATCGCTGGTCTGATCACCGCTCTGACGCCGGGTCGCGGGGTGGCTCTGGCGGCGAGTATCGTAGATAGGTTGGTAGCTATAGCGGCGGCGGTGGTGGTGGTGGTGGTAAGCGTCGTGCGATGGGGTGGCTGAAGCCGGCAGCGGGTCGTGCTGGTGGTACCGGGAAGAGGGGTGGTCTGGGGCCGGATGGCTGACGGGGCGGGGGCTGGGTCTGGGGAGGGGGGCCGCGGAGGGGCGAGAGGGCTGCCGGCGGGTGTGCGGGGGGTTCTTGTTTTGAGAATAGTGCTCGTTCGGGCGGGGTTTGTCGGACTGGTTGGTTGTGGTGGCCGGGTTGTGGTGCGAGGGCTGCGGGGGTTTGTCGGTCGGTGTTTGCTTGCCCTGCTTTGTTGGTTTGGTGTCCTTTTTCCACCAGCAGAGGAGGGGGAGGGGCCAGCAAGCAGTCCTGCACGGCGAGGGCGGTTAGTAGATGGTGGAAGGGGGTGGGTAAGGGTATGTATACATCTTCATGGTGGTTGTGGTTTGTTTCTGCTTGAGGGAGTATGCTGTGTAGTTGAGGTGATGACTCGTGGTAGTATGGGTGGGTGCAATTTCATGTTCGTGTTTGTGTTTGCGATCACCATGTTTGTGGGTGAGTGAGAGACGATAAGTTAGGTTCTGCACTTCATTAGTCGCGAGAGTGTATGCGACAAAGTGGTTAACAAAGTGGTTCACAATGTATGCGGCAAAGTGATATTCTTCTGTGATTTTCCGGAATGTTAGTTCTTGTTGGTGTCCAGCCACACAGCTGAGGCTGTTTCCCACCACCAATGGTTAACAAACTAGTCTACAAAATAGTTGAAAAAGTACACAGAAAAGTGACAATTCCCTGACCTTCCGGAATGTAGTCCTTGGTAATGCCCAAGACACAGTTGGGGTTGCTTCCCACCACCACAGAGGGGCTCAGACAAGAGACATGTAAGCAGATCTTCCTAGCGAACGTAACAAGTGGTGGAGCAGTAAGTATAAATCATCGCATGGCATGAATAAACTCAGTACTGATCCATTCCGGAACTCTGTCGTTGGGATAAGTCGTGTCAAAAGCAAACACCACGACAAAGAGATGATCTAAACCGACAAAAAGATGATCTAAACCGACAAAAAGACGATCTAAGCTGACAAAAGATACCCGCCCCGTAAACGCCTGGTATCATCCACCACTCAACTGACTAAGAAAACGCCGTAAAGCTTGACTTCACCGAGTTGTTGCCCTCGTCAGAAGGGTCCCAGGGATCCGACTCATCCCCATCATGCTCGCTGCCGCTGCTCGACCCACACGTGTCCCAGGTCCAACCACGCGGCCGATAGATGTAGTAGAGCAGCACCTTCTCCCGCCGGAACCAGTTCTCCTCATGATGCGCACTAATCCACAACGCATCATTGATGCATGGGAACGACGTCGAGAAGCAGTACCACTGCGACGACTCCGGAACAGGGTAATGCCCATCCAGCACCACACTCCCGCTGACCACATCCTTGGTCACCTGCAGGAACCTGTCCATCGCCTTGGCGCGCGGCTCAACGACACCACCACCACCAGCCCCAGCAGCAGCAGACGAAGAAGCAGCAGCACCGCCCTCCTCCACAGGCAACTCATACTCCGCGCCCAACACATCCTCCAACCCCTTCAACAACTCCACATACACCACCCTCAAATCTCTCGACCTCCTCCCCAGGCCCGCACACAAGCCACTACTAGCCACATCAATCAAATCCAGCGCGTACTTCGCAAAAGCGTACGCATCGGTGCCCGGCGTGTGCCGCAGCGGGTCCGCCACAACCATGCGCCCGGCCACGCGACCGGTAGTACCGCCGCCTACCCGACGCAGCTCGGGCGCGACGTAGCGCGGGGGTTGCCGCGGGAGGAAGCTGGGCTCGCCGAGGACGGCTTCGAAACGCGCGACGGCGGGGCTGTCGGCGGGAGCGGCGTAGCGGTCGTGCGGGTGCGGGATGTTGAAGTCGGCGGCGCGAAGGAGGACTTTGTTGGGGTTGAGGGATCTGTTGTTGCGAGGGAGGGGGCGGGGGGTTAGTGGTGGGTTTCAGGGGTGGTAGGGAGGGGGTGGGTTTGGTTGTTGAGGTGGGGGATGGGGAAGAGGGTTGGGGGGGTTGGTTGGTTGTGAAGTAACTTTAGGGGGATGGTGGAGAAGAAGTGAATAGGTAGGGAGGGAGACATACCGGTACGGCCCAACTGTGGCGTGCATCTCGCGCAGGGTGGTGCCAATTTCGTGCAGAAAGGTCAAGATGGTAAGCCAAGTCTCCCTCTCAAAACAGTCAATGACCATGTCTCCGATGAATTGTAGAAGACAACCCTTGGTGTGCCCAAACACAAACGCAAAGGCCTGGTCTCCAGGGAGGGATCTCGCATCGGGTTTGTAAGGGCCCGGCCGTTCGTCCATGGCGCCAGTCTGCAACTTGATGGGGACAGACATGAAGCCGTAGAAGTGGACAACGTTCTTGAAGCGGTTGCCGGCAACGTAGTCGTAGAAGGATTCGAGCTAAAAGGGATGCCAGAAACCCTGAGTTTAAAACTTGAACTCCTGGGGAATGATGGGGTACTTACGCGGTTGCAAAACATGTCGTCCCTCGCAACCCGGGATTCTCCCTCTGAATTAGCCATGATCTTGATCAAGACAATGCCGGTCTCGTATCGGTTGTAGCAGACATTGCCCAACGTATCGTATCGCCTCCCAACGGTCCACGGCACCCCGTAAGTTGAGCCGTAGCGGCCACAGCCAAAAAGGGCAGCCTCCTTCCAGTTGATGCCGGCGTCACGGCGTTGGATCAGGCATGTAAAGTCGGTAAACCGATGTTGGTAACGTTCCCGCATGATGGTCTTTAGCAGATCGCGGCCCTGGTCGCCCTCATACTGGTGATCGAGCTTCAGGTTGAGATAGAGGCAAGCCGAGGCAAGACCGCGGGCTTCGTCCTTTGTCTTTCGCTTTAAGCCGCGGAACTTCATGCCAGGGAGGGTCTCGAGCAGATAGAGAGATTTGCCATCAATGAGGTTGCCACGACCGTCGTCACCGCGGCCAAAAATGAGCATGCAGTCGTTCTGAAGTATGGTTAGCACGACTCTCATGGGCAGAAGGGGTTGGATAAATACTCACCCAGTCAATCCAGTAACGCTCGAGGATCTTGGAAAGTAAAGCGGGCCCCAACTTGCGACGAGCAAACACGATCTTGTCATTTCCGCCATGGTGAGACTTGCAGTGTGCGGTGTGGTGGGAGAACTCGATGCCCTCCCTCCAAAACTCGACTTTGCCCTTGCCCTTGACATCTCGGCCTGAGCTCTTGTCCTGATAACCGGGACAATCGCATCCATCACACTTGCAGGGGATGTTGAGGCCAAGCAGGTCGCGGTTGTTGCCAAGGTAGCGGGATGTCATGTCGTCCGTGAGGTAGAAGGTATGGCGGCAGTGACCTCCCAGGCTCCATAGCTGGTCGCTGAACGGCTTGGTCTGGTTTGTCGCCTTCAGAGCCACAAGATCCCAGTTCCCGGTCGCGTCGAGGCCAGCCTTCTCGAGGACCTCCGTCTTGGTACTCTGGGATGTGATAGGGTGAAGCTGGTACTCGGGCGAGTTGTAGCGTGCAATGTCCACATACTCCTTAGGATCGAGGATGGCAGGAGAGCATTCCTTCATGAGGTTAGGTGGGCCCTGTAGCAAACCAATGTTAGTCACGGCGTCATCCAAATATGTGGTGCATCCGTCGCTATACGTACTGCTTGATACTGTGCTGCGCGCAGGAGGATTTGCTCAGAGGCCGTGATTTCCCGGGAAGCAGTCTGGCACTGGATCATGCGGAGAAGTGTCCAGACATCCCAAACATCGGCAGCGTCAACCTTGGCGTAAACGGTCTCGACCCAGTCCTCTTCGTACTCGGGATAATCGGGCGAGCGACGAAAGTGTCCGATGTTGTGGATATCGGCTGGTCCTGTGCTGTTCTGGGAACGGATCCAGTAAGCGCAGACGTTGGGTCTACCCTTGTGCGCCGTCGCCTGAGAGATGGCAGCCAGGTACCGCTCGAACCAGGTGTCGTTGAAGGGGTACTCTGGGCCCAGACCCTGGATTCCCAGAGCCTGGGCGGCAAAGCCCGCACCTTCATGGACACCGGGCCTGAATAAGAAAGGCAATGTCAGTTTCCTGTTTCCATGCGGTGGGATTCCAGCACTGAGCGTGATGTACGTACCACTTGCGCATGACATGATGCGTCTTGATGACCTTGTTGGCAAGGTTGAGCCTGTACCAAGCATGTCGGTTCGGAGTTCTTCGAAGGTAACACTCATCTCAACCAGAAAAAGTTCAAGGGGAACATACCAAATCTTTTCGTCCTCCGGGATGGGAGCGACGGCGAACTTCTCCGGGTTGTCGTCGTCCAGCTCACCGGCCATGGACCCGTGGCAGTTCTGGTAGTTGTCCCAGAACTCCACATTCTCCGGGTCGGAGAGCAGCTCCTTTACCCGCTCTCGGCGAGCGTCGAAGGGGAGGGCGAAATCAAGTCGGGTGGCGAGCCCGACAGCAAACGACTTGAGGAGGGCAGACTGGTACCCTTTCTCCTCCGCGCTTTTCTTGGCCGCGGCGTGCCAGCCCCACGACGTTTCCGAGTTGGTCCCGTCGCCGAACTTGCTCGACTTGCTGTCCGAGTCGGTCTCCGCCTCCCCCAGTTGGTAGAGCAGCTCTCGTAGGGTGTGGTGGGCGAAGGACCTGGTAGATGTTGAAATCGTCAGCAAGCTTCTCCTCGAAGATTGAGGAAATTGGCTTTGTGATGAGATTGTAAGATCAAATTGCCCTCCAACAAAGAGGAAAGGATTACTCTCCAGATCGCGGTGCTCAAAGAGCCTGCTCAATGGGGAGTGATCCAATCCTGCTTGTGAATTGTGATTCATAAGGTCGGTTTGTGACTGTCCCATTGCAAACCTGAAAGGTTCGCCCGTGAACTAAATATTGCAAGACAGTTCTTGGGATCTTTCAGTCTGTTTGAAGATGGCAAGAGGAAGCCAGAGCAAGAGAGGGGAAGGGAAAGTGACTGCACTACCCCTCGCCTCGCCCCTCGTCAGACTTTTCGCATCGACCAGGGCGCCCTCGAGGGGTCGGCGCACAGCAACAATAACAGACCAAGCAGGCAGCCGTGTCATTGGCCGCGCAGACCACTCAGAAACACCCCCGTCAAATGCGGCTCAAACAGGCAAGTGAGTAGGCTAGGACTGGGGATGGGGATGTCTGGGTGTAAGCGGAGATGCTCGAAGTAGTTGATACATACCACCGAAGGAAGAGCAGGACAGCAACCTGCTTTGCCATCCTTGGCTGGCCGGCGACGGGGAGGGGAGGGGAGGCGCCATCCTCGTCGGCTGCTGCGACCTCCAGCATCTCTCGCTCATGGCGAGAGAGCCGGAGGCGCAGGACGTAACCGTGGCGGAGGTCCGCCCGCGGGGCCTGCTGCCAGCCCCCCATCGGGGGGGACTGGTCATCTTGTTTTTAATTTTTTTGACCCATTGGGTCAATTCGGGTGCTGCGAGGCGCCGGCGGTCCTCCATCGTGGCGGGCAGAGAGGTGGTTCTGCCGAGGGGTTGGTGGTTGGGAGTTGGGAAATTGAGAAAGCAGAAGCGATTCCAGTTTAAATAAACCCCCCAGGTACAAATCGGGTGGGGGGAGGGACGCGTTTTGCAGACTAAATACGCCAAATGCACGCGTACTGGTTGAAACTGAGATACGCGTGCCTTCCAGTAACTAAACCAAGGCTCCAAGTCTCTTGGTAAGCTGTTTCGCGGTTGCTCTCTTGATTACTGTATATCTACTTCTTGTCTAACTCCAGGACAGCGCCTGCTGCCTTGCCGAAGAGAGCAGACCGAGAGAGGGCCGTTCTCACTGATTATTACCAGTCCTCAACAAGGGAAAAGGTCTACGTTGGTGGGCACTTGTGTAGGAATCTCTGTACATGACGGCATGGATGGGCTTGCCCCGAAGAGTAAAGCATGTCTAGGATGGGGGAGGTTCACTGAGAAGACTGAACGATATCCCTTGCCCACAGCCCAGCATCCTTTTGCTCACTATCAGTTCTCTTCTCGAACCCCCGAAACAGAGAGAGGATTGCAGCAGTAATAACAAATACAACTTATTCAGTAAATACACAAAGTGACCCAACATCTTTCAAGCACTATCCTAGCTGGAAATCTAACATGAGAATCTAAGAGCGTCCACGTAAAGGTCCCTTCGATGTCCCTTTTCACGCAAGGGTTGACTTTAAGCCTTCCATTCACTCTTTATCTCTTTATGGTAGATTCTATAGCAATTTTCTCATGGCATCAACCCTAAGGGGCAACTACGGTGCAGGTGGTTCAGTCAGTGTATGAATTCTGAGCCTGGTTTTTGTCGGACATGTGCCGGAGAATGTCGCATGTTAATGTTTTGTGACGAACACTCAACATTTTTGAACCGACGAAAAGTGTGTATTCAGTTGCTAAACAATCTAATAATAAAGCTAAAAATCAACCTTGAAGCACGGACGAAAGGTACTGTGTAGTGCCGGTATGAGTTTGTTGATAGTTCGAACCCTAAAGAATGTAAACATTGTAGACATGTTTTAGCTCGTTGAGAAGAACAAAGTCAAATCTTCAAGGATTACCAAAATCAATCAATATACACAAAATAGATATCATCCCTTTCTAGCTCGCATCCCTGCCTTTAGCCTCTCCCACTGCGGGTACTGGGTCTTCCTTCGCCTGTTGTTCACCGACGGCCGACTCGTCCCCACTGGTGGGGGGCTGCGGACCCCCGAGTACACCAGGCTGGGTGGGCTTCTCGGCATGACCCTGCTCGCCATCATTACGCTTCAGCCCAACTCGACCGGGGGCCGACATGCGGGCCGCCATCTGCGGGAAGAGGTAGCCAGGTGCGAATATGGCGAGAAGAAGGCAGGGAATCAAGACCATACTGTGTGTTCAAGTTAGTTAACTTGCTTGGGGGCTTATAAGCCAGGTATACTCACAATCCTTCCAGCACGATAAACGACGGTTCGTCCTGCATGATGTGGTTGCCCCAACCACCAGCCATCTCCGCGATACTGTCCAGCCGTCAACATCATCTTCCACTCGACGAACGGAGTAAAAGAACGTACCGATAGATACAGCGGATCAGGATACCACTGTACGCCCCCGTCACAGCGTACACAAACATCCTGAAGTTCTTGTCACGCCACAACGCAACCGCGTCGGCGTCTGCCTCGGGAGAGTTGATCCTGTTGCCAGCGAGGTTAGCCAGCCCACTCCCTTCCCCAAGCACTGCCAAAACACATCATCAACCCCAGCCAAGCACTCACCACTTCCGAACCCTCAGATAATAATCCCCCGCGGACGTCCCAAAAAAGCTCAATACCACCACCTGCAGCACAATCCCGGCAATAATACACCGATTCCCATGCTGCACCATCTTGAAATTCGTCGTGGCCGCGCTCGCCGCCAGCGCGCCACCAATAGCCTGCACCAGCAGGCACGACACGTCCAGCGGGACGAAGACGAAGGGGTACAGGTGGGGCCGGACGCGCGACAGGGCCGGGTTGAGCGCCAGGCACACGTGCTTGAGGGTCAGGTAGATGGAGATGCAGATGAGGGTGGGCGCGAGGATGATGGCCACGATCTGGGTCTCGAAGGCGTGCTTGTTCCACGGGTTGTCGGTGAGCGGGATGCGCGCGCCGTAGCCTGGTTGGGGGTTAGAGGTCGTGATGTTAGCTGCTGGGCTGCGTCTTGTTTTCTTCTTGGGCTGCTTCGTCCTTCTTGAGGACTGCTCGAGTCTCCCCTCCCCCCCCCCCCCCTTTTTCTTTCTCTGAAGTCACCCACCTGCAAGTTCCAAGGCGCACCCGGCTACGATAAACGACGTGTAGCTCCATGTCTTCTTCCGAATCCCGAGCACCAGCGCGGTCACTGTCGCTACGGCGAAGCCAATGGCCATAAAGATGTTGATCCCCCTGTTTGGGTAGTACCCGAGCGTGGTGGCCTCGACGGGACAGCCGGGCGTGACCTGGGTGCATGAGTAGTAGTAGTTGGCGATGGCATCGTCGATGTCGTCCTGGTCCCATTCCGGGGGGAACATGGACGGGTCGAGCTCGACCATTGCGGCTGTTTCTTTCTCTTTACTTGGTGGGTGGGCAAGGCTACGTTGTGGGTTTCGAAGATGTTTAGCCGGACTCTGGACGGTTGGTTGGGCGTGTGACTTGCAACAAGCCTGTTGCGTGAGCAATGGTATCGAGCTCTTGATATTAAGACACCAGAGCAAGTTCAAAATACAATATCTTGTCCGGGTATCAAAACACTGAGCACCAGCAAAAAAGAACCAAACAAACCCCCAAACCCCAAGCGGGGTCCAGGCCCGCCCTATATACCTCCCCCCGAACACAGCACACAGCACCGCTACGCTGCCGAGGACGTTGAATGCTACAGTCCCATCCCCTCCCCCCGTCAGGAAAGAAAGCAAACCGTTAAGCGATCCGACCCAATTCACGAAAACTCGGGGTCAGCTACGGGCCAAGATCCCTGAACAAGACCAGGGAGGGTGACATGCCACCGACATTTGCTGGTCTGGGCGGGCACCATGATTCGACTTGAGCTCGATGGTCAGGAATGGCAGTTGAAAAGGTTGTCGTCAAATCCCGAAGCGACCCGAATAGGGGCACCCCAGGGGTCCGCCTTGCTTGATTGACAGCCGATCCGATCCTTCACTCAATCCACAGATGATGATGATGAGGGTGGGTGTGGGGGAATCTTGGCTCGTCCATTTCGGAAAGGAGAACTTTTGGGAGGCCATCGGATGGGAAATGGTTCGTCGCATGTGAAGGTGCTTTGTTCCTGGATTACCTGATTCCAGGAATGCCTATTCGGGCTCGTCGGGGGTCCAGAGTTTCCTGGTTAGTGGCGGCGGGAGGGCGACACAGGGCTGTGGGTGGAACTTTTGGAATCTCGGAGAAATAATCTGGCATGCGGGGGTTGGAGGAGGGTCGGCTCCAGGTTCTCCAGCTTTCTCCCCACAAAGCCACCAATGGTGGGTGTCCTCTCCACTGAGCTCATGCCGCCGAGGGACGGGAGGTTGTATGAAGTATGTACATACATTGGATACACTTGCCGTAGACGCAATCATGAGACATTAACAGTGCAAAAGAAGGATGGATATCAGCAACAATACAACAACAATGTCCGCGAGGACTTGATTGACATGGAACTACGACACGCCAACCATCACTCTTTCCCACCAAGCCAGCGATAAACCACCGAAAAGTCCCGGCCTTTACACCTCTCCTCGCCCTCCGCCGTCGCATACACCTCCGCCGCCTTCTCCGCCAGCGGCAGCTCCGCACCCGCCTCCTTCGCCGCCAGCATCGCTAGCCTCAAGTCCTTCCTCATCAGCCCAATCCCAAACCCGCCCGCATAATCCCGCCCCGCCGGCGCCGTCTCCACCACCCCGGGCACCGGATTATTAACTTCACTCGGCCAGCACTTCCCCGTACTAACATTAATCACACTCGCCAGCACCTTTGGATCCAGCCCCCACTTCACGCCGAGATTCATCGCCTCGGCCGTCGCGATGTTCTCGACCGCAAGCAGGTAGTTGTTGGCCAGCTTGGCGGACAGCCCCGCGCCCTGCGGGCCGCAGTGCAGCACGCGCTTGCCCATGCGCAGGAGGACGGGCTCGACGCGGCCGAGTAGCGGCTGCGGCGCGCCCAGCATGAAGGTCAGCGTGCCCGCGGTCGCCCCCACGACGCCGCCCGACATGGGCGCGTCGACGAAGTGGCCGCGCCCGCCGGGGAAGGCGGCGGAGATGGCGCGGGCGACGGCCCGCGAGGAGGAGGGGTCGATGGTCGAGCAGTCGATGAAGAGCCGCGGTTGGTGGGGTTGGGTGGGGGTTGGGGCTTGGGGGGCGCTGGCCGCGTAAGCTGAGAGGATGGATTCGTAGGTTGCTTTGACGTGTTTGGGCTCGGGGAGGCAGGTGATGACCGTGTCCTGGGTCAGTCTCGGTCAGCTAAGGCTCTCACCGCTTCATGTTCGTACCTCGCGGCGTGTAAATGCAAGAGTGGTCCTTGGGGGTTCTCAGAGGATTGGCTTTTGTTGTATAACAATAATCACGGGGAAGGCCGGCGAGCCGGCCCAACTTAGAACAAGTCATGAATAAAACAAACTCATCATAAAAGCCCGGGAGGTAGGAACCACAGTGGAGAGGGAGACGACGAAGGGAAAAAAGGCACGTACCGCATCCCTAGCTGCGTCACCGGCGCTGTCAACGGCTTCCGCCACGGCACCGCCGGCTTGCTGTGTCTTCATGGCATGCACCAGCTTCTCCGCCGCGGCCTTGTTGATGTCAAAGACCCGGATGGTGTCGCTTGGTGGCAGCTTGGCCTGGAGATTCCTCGCCATCTGGAACCCCTACCCAGTGAATACACAGTCAGCATGGTGCTCACATACGAAGAGGAAGCCGTCGAGTTGCAGATAAACATACCATCTGACCCAGGCCGATGAAGGCATACTTATCCAGCCGGCGGGCTGAGGACGAAAAGTCCCGGCGCTGTAAGCGGAGTGTTGGTCTCCATACCCTCCCTGCGTTCCTCATCTTGTGTTCTTGTCGTCGCAAAGCGGTTTTTCAAGTCGGTGTGAGGTGTTGGCAGTAGGCACCCAGAAGGAATGGCAGGCACCTTCGGTGTTGTTGATCCGGTCAAGTGGGTGATCGGCGGGGAAGCCGAGTCCCCAAAGCCGCCCATTGCCGGCCGCAGCTCATTTGAGCATGGTTGGATCCACGGGGTCACCAGACCAGCTGGGCCGAAGCGGAGAGCATAAAAGGATAAACGTGGAGAGGGCGGGTGCTCCCGCTTCTCCGTCAGATTCAGGGGAGTCTCAACTTAGACAAGGAGGTTGCCATCGAGAGGGGGAGGAACTGAATTCCCCAGAGTTTTGCTTCCACTTGGGAAAGTCGAGGGGAGAGGAAAAACAGCAGGGCAGTTTGACGAAGAAAGGCTTTTGTGCGACGGAATTCAGCCGGATCGGGCCTGGTCCCCCGTCCGCGGCTGCAAGCCCCCCTTGGTTCCGAGATGAGGCACAGAAGGGTAGTCTCTATAGGCCCTAACCCTCAAGTTTATCTCACAATGGCACCAAATCCAGGAAACAATGAGTATCTTCATGTACTAAGGTATGTATCAGAGACTCAATACAAACGCCGTGCGCCTACAACTCGCTGCGGGAGCCCAGTATGTTCTAGGTCCGTTCATTACAAGGGGATACTGGGATTATCTGGTCACCACAACGCCCTCCTTCCCCCTACCCAACCCACACCGTCTCGCCCATCACCAAGCCCGAGCTTCTCGAGGCCATCTCTGACCTAGGCCCCGACCGACTCCAAGTTTCTTTTAACCAAAGCTTCCCCGCATCCCCTCCGACCACCATCGATGTGCAGTGTATGTTTTGATGAAAGGCGGCATTGCCGCAGGGGGTATGTGCACGAAAAAAGGGTGAAAATGTGTGAACAGGCATGTTCAAAATAGCAGGAGAAATCCGCCCCGCCCGTCCGATATCCTCCCACAACTCCAAACCAACATGAGTGATGAGGGACCTGGTAAGCCCAGTTTCCAAGGCTAAAATCTCGCGCCCCTAAGGGCGTCACCGAACAATAGATGACATCAAGCTGCCATTATAGCGCATTCATCACATAGGGTGTAAGTATCGGGACGAGCGCACTGTAAGCCTGGTTAGTGATGCTCATGAATTCTCGGCAATCGGAAAAACTTACCCAAGAGCTCCCACGGCAACCGTGGCAGTGAGGCCAAAGAAGGCTCGCTTCCGGATCTTATCCTTGCGGATTTCCGCTTCCGTCTTGACCTTCTTGGCCCTGGGCGGCTCAACAGTGCCCTCCTTGCCCTCCTCGCCTTCTTCGTCTTGAGCGATGTCATCGGCTTTCCGCTTGCCCTTGCTGCTCGAAGCCGCACCAGCAGCCTCATTGTCGGCTTTGACGGCGGCTTCGACCATGGCCTTGGCGTCGGAAATCATCTTGGCCGCGTCTTCGGGCGACGGGAGTTCGCCAAGGAGAGGTACCTCAACCTCAACCTTTGTGTGCTTGACTTCCTCGCCATCTGCATCTACCGAAACGTCTTGGTCAAGATGGACCTTGACCTTGGGCTCCTCTTGAACGGGCTCGAGCAGAACGGCCGGCTCCTTCTCGATCGACTCGATCTTGAGCTCGGACTCGCTAGCATCGTCGGCCTTGGCCACCTTCAGTATCGGCGCTGATGAGAGCTGCGACTGGAACGACTCATTTACGAGGGTAGGCGAAACGGAATCTCCGACGCTGGCCGGTAAGCTATCGGTGACGATCGACGATTGGGATGAGGCAGTGCGACGCTTCCGCGGGCTCGCAACCGCGCGTTTCGGGACGGCAGACTTGGCCGGGCTGGCGGAACGACGGCTGCGCCTCGGGGTCGGCGGGACAAGCGTCGGCCCGCCGGAGAAGAACTTGGGCGGCGCGCTGATCTTCTTGGGTGGGCCGCTGTCGGCGCCGGCGGTGGCCACGATATCGGTAGGATCGAGGAGCGCGCGGATCCACGGCAAAATCTTGTACTCTTCGGCCAGCACCAACGCCTCGTCAGGCGGGATCCACACGTTTCCGGCCGTCTCCTCGTGGCTCGTTGATGGGAGCGACTTCATGTATTTGCGCTCTGCCTCTTCCTCCTCCTGCGCCGCGTACGGGAACGTGGCCTTGAACATGCCGGTGGCAGAAACAAATCCGTCGTGACTGCGCCGCATGAGGAAGTAGCTAGGCGGGGACGACTTAAAGATGCCAGACACGATGCCCTTGGGCAAGGGAGCGCGCAGGTGCGCGTAGTCGAACGCGCCGAGCGCCGACGTGTCGACTTCTCCCGCCGGAGCTGTCGCGATCATGCGTGCCGTCAACTGGGTCTGCCCGAGCCGGCGACGGCTGACCAGATCGCTGTCTGTGGCACTAAGTTAGCAACGAGTCAGGTTTAGGGGGGTAAAGTGATGGACATACGAGCTGGCACATCCTCAGTTAGGAGAGGATTGTGTCGTTCTGGAAGACGCCGGTCTGGCGCCATTGTTTTCCGAATGTGTTTTGACTAAATGACACTGTCGTGGAAAGATAGAGTCGCGCGAGCAGATCTATTCTGAACGCGTGGTCAGGAAGGCCCGGGTGGAAGAGAGGCGCGACAAGAGAAATTCTTCGCGCGTCGCCGCGAGGGTCTCCGTACCGTGCCGTTATGGTCGCCGGGGACCAGTAGAATTAAGTTTAAGAAGGCGGAAAAAATGATGCAGTGGCCGAGCTGCGTCTGATGAGATAAAAGTGATGTTGGAGGCAAAACGACAGGGCAGCAATATTGATGCTCGCGATGCGATTGACGCAGTTTTCGGACCTGGCGCAATCTGCAATCTGTTCTGGGGGAGCGGGTGACAGATTGGGCGAAGGAGCTGGGGGGGGTCCTGGGGTAACGACCATCCTGTCCGCAATGAGCGAGTTCATCAGCGCGACTCGAGGTGTGGGGAACGTCTAGCGTGTTGAGTGGAAGGGCACGGATCACAACTGTCCGTGGAGTACAGGGCCGCTGGCCGCCGATTGGACAGATCACTTATTCCCTTCTCCACACCCCCAAAAAGGGTTGGGGGTTCACTGGCACGAGTTCCAACAGCGCATCAACCATCAGGGGAACAACCGCGAGGGGCTTGCAAAATGCGGCATCCCCACACGCCGTCTTTTCACAAGGCCTGGGGAGCTTGAAGCCTCCATCGCGAGCGAATTGGCCCGCTCCAAGTCACTGGCAACGCGGCTCTGCCCTCTTTTTTTCCTCAGGTTGCCGCGCGGGATGCGGTCCACGGGTATGGATGGTGACATGCACGTTCTTAAAGAAACTCCTTTGGTCGTCCACGGGGGGTCACCTACCCCTCTAGGTCAGGTATGCTATGTTGCCTGCTGCCACAGCCGCGCTCAGCGTCTGTTCGTTGGTTGTTTGACGCCTTTTCCGGCATCATCGCCTTATCGGTTGGGCACCGTTGGCCAGCCCGGCAGCGACCTGGTTGCCACGTCCCCTCCCGAAGCTGCTGACAGGTTACAATTCTGAAAACCTGGGGAAAGCTATGTGATTGCTCTTTTCCATACCCTTAACCCCCAGGAACAATGCCGCGGAGGCAAGCAGGTCGGGTGCAAGCAAGCAAACACCAGGGTCCACCTTGAGGCGGGATCGCTAAAGAAGGCCACCAAAGTCTGATGGAGTTCCATTTCCTCTCACCACTTCGGAAAATCATCTGCTCCGTTCCAATTCGGGCCTGGTTGAACCTTTTTGGGTGTCAGGAATGAGCGGTGAGCCGATTGGGCAACAGGCTTTGGCCCCTGGCCGTCTGGACTCTGGATCGCGAAGTGAGACACGATCCAGCCCGCCATGACGACCTTCCTTCTGAGAAAACCGGCAGCTCCTCTATCCCCAATATTTACCGGCCTTCTGGATGTCAACTCGTAGTTAGCTATTCGCTATTTTGCTCGGTGAGAATTGAAGGTGATCGGCTAGTTAGATGGTATTAGCCCAACGCTTCAGCGGCCATCTCCTGCGCCGAGTCAACTGTGCTAATATTCGTCATGTCGGCAGGTGTGCACAACGCAGTCGTTGTTATGTACACCAACTATTTCGTGCCTGACTTCCTACCTATCTAACTTCGTATCTACACAGTACAACTGAAATCTGTAAATAAACAACCGCCATGGTCGGCCATCCTTGGAAAAACCGGCAACGGAAGCGGCGCGGGATCCAGGATACTGGTTTCATAGCCAAGTGCTCCAACAGACGGGTGCTTGGGTCCCGACTTAGCTCGCCCCGTCCCTGTGCCTCTCCTGGATACGGTTGGGCATGGCAAAGCTCCCCTTTCTGCTCTCGATGTTCCAGATCTGTGACAGCCCAATGGCACGGAGCCGACACTGATTCAAGGTGGGCCGGCCCGGCCAGAACCCCGCCAAACGTGCCGTTGGTTGGCCAAGAGAGTATGGCCTGAGGACCCCTCTATCGACCACCCCTCATCACCGCCCAAATAAATAGAGAAGCTTGGTCCCCATCGTCACCGACAAGCCCACATCATCCCCTTTCCAACCTTGCGTTTACGGCAAAACGACCGACGACCAGGCATACCATAGTTTCCCTTCAGCTTTTACAAACCCCGTATCAACAGCGTGCAACTTTATTTTACCAATTGTTCGCCATGGCGCCTCAGGAAGATGAGCTGTTGCCCGAAAACGCCACGGGCTACAAGCTCTCTCAGCCCAAGCAATCCTTAGCTGAGTACCAGAAAATGGGTAAGTCCGGCGAGAGATCCTGGCTTTCGATTTCTTGATTTCTTTTCATTTTGAGCCATGTTCATGATCAGCCATGCAATGCATCCTATGAGTGGAAATGGGTTCAGGAGAGAGTGCGGTGTAGGTACCTGTCTGCCTGGTCGGTTATGCTGACAGAGACGGATGCCCACCGAACCACTCTCTCTTCGGAACAATCTTCACCACAACCTTATCCCCAAATTCCCAAAGAGCACCTCAACGGCCCGAGCTCTGAGGCTCCAGTGTTTTCGTTTGATGGCAGTGTTTCCAGTCACCTGGCGATTCTCTCCCAGCACCCCCGACCTTAGCACGTGGGCTCAGTCTGGCTCGGGCCGTCAACCACTCGGCTCTCAAAACAAACCAATCTTCACCACCGATTTCAGTTCTTTCTTCTCTTTCCCTTCAAGTTAACCCCGCGAAACCAAATCGCGAGTACACTCATTTTGACTTCCGTTCCCACAACGCGAGTACATTCATTTTCACTTCCCGTCCCGCGTTCCCTTCACTCTTTGGCCTTTAGCCCCTTCTTTTTGACAACAAACCCTATCCAACGAGCTGCTTTACATCAGGTTCAAGGACAAGATGTCTTTTGTTCGTAGTGTCAGCTTCCGTGAGCCCGACCCGGCCAGCCTCGGTGCTCGGGGCGCACGGAATGACACTACGGCGGGTCGCCCGGTGCGATGCCGTTCTCCCTATCCTCACAACAGCTCTCCGGAAGACGACGATGAGGAGGAGGATACAGACGATTGCCACGAATCGGATGCTGACAGTGCTGCCTTTTCAGACGAGGGCGATGAGTCTCTGCAGCGCTACAAGCAGTCGCTCGGCCTGGCCGCCGACGACCTCTCGGATCCCAACGATCCCCGTGTCTGCATCATCCAGTCGCTCACGATGGAGTCGCCCGGCCGCGACCCCGTTGTCATTGATCTCTCGGCCCCTGGTAGCGCCGACAATCTCAAGAAGCACCCCTTCAAGATCAAGGGGGGCGCCACCTTTACCATGAGCGTCCAATTTAAGGTCCAGCACGAGATCCTGAGCGGCCTGCACTACGTCCAGGTCATCAAGCGCAAGGGCCTCGGCCTTTTGGGCGACAAGTCGGACGAGATGATTGTAAAGCCCCCCCCCAAGCTTCTTGTTGTGGCATCATTACAGCAGAGACTGACAGCCATTATAGGGTAGCTTCGCGCCCAATACCTCAAAGCAGCCCGTCTACACCAAGAAGTGTAATGACCCCCGTTGACATTGTGTCATAATCCATCTACCCCTTCAACCTCTGACTAACATCCAACACAGTCCAAGAGGAGTCTGCCCCGTCCAGCTGGGCCGCCCGCGGCTCTTACTCGGTCAGCTCCAGCTTCGTCGACGACGACAAGAAGACCCACCTGCAGTTTGACTGGGCCTTTGAGATCGACAAGGACTGGTGATCTCCTCATTCCTTTGATTGCAGCTTTGCTGGGCCCGATACCAGATATGGAACGGTCGGCTTTTCACGGGATGGATTCACGGTTCGGTTTGGTCTGAGGGGGGCTTGTTGTGAGTGGGTCACAACTCCTGGAGCGGAAGGGTGAAGGAAGGTGAAGTGGGTTTTCCGGAAGGCTGGGAACGGGCAGTCGGTTTTTTTTTTTAGCACCAGGCAGACATGCAGCATCGGCGGGTCTCGGCGCGTGAGCTGAGGGTTCCGAACGGATGGGGTCTGGCTCTGCTTCCTTCTTGTTTGCCTTTCCGGACGACTTTTGTCTCCGGGGCAGGCAGACGACAGAACACCGCTGGCTGGCTGGTTTGTGGAGGTTGCTTTGGCTTTGCTGGGAGAGGCTGGGGTCGGGACGGGGAGAGGTGGATTTTGGTTTTGCTTCGCACCATCGTCCTGCTCCTTCTGGCACCGAGCGACTCGCCCGCTGCTCTTGCGTGGGACACCGCGGCCCAAAGGATAACTCGTTTACTTCTTTTTGCTTCTTTTCGCACCCATCACCTACTGTGTAGATAGCATAGCACCTGGGAAACGGAAAATGACATCCCAGGCCAGACTTTGAGGCCTTGACGGCAGATCGCAAAGATTCGTTTGGTATCATCGTCTATCGTCGCTACTAGGTAAGGGCCAACGGCCAAGAGGAAGCCCGCCATCTGACCATCTATGTACTATCTCTCCACGAGGAGGCCGGCCTTGCTAAATCATCATACACCCATCCCCAGGTGATTGACCGTTCTCTGCATCCATCTCTTCTACAAAAAGTAATCCGGCAACGCCCCGCCATCCGCCCCCTTATCCCCACCACCACCACCCATCTGGGCATCCTTAACCTGATCATTCTCCGGCGCCGCGGCGAACACATTAAAGAATCTCTCCCCAGTGTCGCTCACCTCGAGCACACTGGCCATGTTGCCGCAGCGATAACAATAATTCGGCGCGCTCCACACGGTGCTCAGGCGGTCGTCGTACAGCACCTGGAAGCCCTCCTGACAGAGCTGGTGGGCGCGCAGGATGTGGTTCATGTTGTTGACCGCCAGAAACTTCTTGACCACCTGCGCGCCGAAGGTGTAGCCGGCGCCGCGCGGCGAGAGCGAGAACTCGTCGCGCTCCGGGTCCGGGTCCGACCACACCAGGTCCGCCATGGGGCCCTCGTGCGGGATCTCGCGGAAGCGGTCGATGATCTTGATCTGGTCAATCGAGTGGATGGAGGGGGAGAGGCCTGTGAAGTTGGGAGGGTTAGGACGAGCCCTTGCCTTGTGGTGGTGGTGGTCTGGAATGGGGGGTGGGATGGGGGCAGCATACCCCCGTGGACGCAGAATATCTGGTCGTTGATGACCACGCTGAGCGTCAAAAAGTCAAACATATCGGTGAAGTAGTGCCAGACGTTGGCGTTGCCGTACTTGCGCGAGCATTCCGTATAAAAGCCGTACGACTGCGTCACGCCTCGTGACTCGTGGTTCCCTCGTATCAAATGGACGCGATTGGGGTATCTCAGTTTTAAACACACAAGAAGAGAAATCGTTTCGACGCTAAACATGCCTCGGTCGACATAGTCGCCTGTCGGGAGTGCTAGTCAGCAAGTGGTCCGGTCCAGAACAAGCTGAACGGGCATGACCAACCGAGGAAAAGATAATTTGTGTCTGGGCACCATCCGCCAATCTTGAATATCTCGATCAGGTCGTAAAACTGGCCGTGGATGTCACCGACAACGGTAACAGGGGCGCGGACGTGGACCACATTGCTTTCGCGCATCAACAGCTCCTTGGTCTTGGCACATATCGCTTCGATGACCGATTCGGCGAGGAGTTCTTTCTTGTAGAGGCGCGAGATGCACTCATCGAGGTCCACGGAAGCTGCGGCGCGATACGTATCAGTGGAGGTGGCCTCAAACGCCGATCCGCGCGGGGCACGGCAATCTGCCCGTCTGCCAGGGGAGTAGAGGGGCAAGCTGGCTGTCGTTGCATTGTGGGAAAGCCGAGATACTCACCAGGGAGCCCCGGCATCTTCAGAAGAAAAGTAGAAGTTGCGGGAGGGTAGAAAGAGCGGGATGCACTATCAGGATCCGCAGAGGGGAGGGCTGCGAGTCCCGGTTCGAGCGATGTCAATGGTAGAAAGTGGAAGTATGCGAACCAACATATTCGCCGAGATTGGGCGTCACATCGAGCAAAAGCTTGAAATTATGGTCATCCCGGGCATTACAACATTTGACGCCCCCGCGGTGTGTAATCTGGGTTTCACGACGGCTGGGCAAGACAGACGATGTTGTGGGGTTGAACCGAAGTGCTGGAGCTGTGAAGCATCGTCAGGGGCCCTTTCTCATCAGTCAGCAGCAAAAACGTAAAACCGCCCGCGGTCGCCAGCCCACCAGCCCTGCAGCTTTGACAGGGCGTTGTGGCGTCATTTGTGGTTGGGTCGGAATAACCTCGGCGTTAAGGGAGCTTCGGTTCTGGCGGGCAAGCGACGGCTTCCCTTCCTTCCCCCCAAACTGGCGGACTTGTCCAGTGGTTCGCCAAGCTGCTTCTCTTGCCGCCACACGTGCTTTGATGAGTTCCCCACATGGGTTCCTCGCAACCTGGAGAGCCTTGGACTCAAAACCAGACCCTTTCCCACCCGCTTCGCCCTCCCACTTTCTCCCTCAGCTTTCTTCCTTTTGCCGCTCATTTTGCTGCCGTTGCGCTCACTGAGCCCATCGCCCACCACGGTTTTACTTGCACCTCAGAACCGCGCCGATTCCAAATTCTGCAGTCGAAAAGTTTGACAAGTTTCCACTGTCTAGAGGTGGCTTTCTTTTCATCCCTTTGCCCAGCCTCCTGGCCGTGAGAGTACGGCCGGGATTGGGGTGGTTTTCTTGTCGTTTGGTTTCTTTTCATTCTACTTGCTCAGGACATCGTTCTTGGCCACTCGACTTGTCTCCTAGCTTAGGCAACGGGCAGCTGGCCAACGTTACTCAGGTTCAGCCTGGTCCTGTAAGAACAGACCCGAGGCCGGGAGGCATTGTGTTTTGCCGTGGTTGGCGTTTCCTTACTCGTACCTTTTTCGAGTTCCAAGCTCCCGTTCTGGGACTTCAGCCCCCTCACATTCCGTTTCAACTATGGCTTCTATAAATCTGTCTCGGGAATTCTGCCTGGGGATGCTGCCTTGAAGCAAGGGCATTGAACAGCCATGGCAGCGGTTAAACTTTAGAGCTCTCGCAGCATTTCGTCGCTGTTGGTAGCTGCTTGACTGGCCTTCACTGCTGGTCCTGATCCTGATGTCATATCGTAACTGTGCCCGGCGACCCGTCTTCCTGGTTTGGCAAAGCTTCATCGAGGATGGTATTGATGAAACTTGCTTGTGTACATGACGTCCTCAACGCTGGGATGAAAAGATAATGGCACTGAAGGTTTCTCTGTTCACGTGACCACGGCAGTCAGCCCCGCAGGTTTTAGTGGCGGCTGGTCGCCCAAGCGCACGCTTAACCTCCAAATTTTGGGCTCAGTTGAGATCCGACCGATCCACATCAACACTTTCCATTTCCGCCAGATCTACGGCGAAGCGATTCCATGCACGAGACTCGAGACCGTTCTCTATTGTCCCTACTTTCATGTCGTGAGAACATACTTTCCTACTAGAGAAGAAGCGGAGGGTTCCAACCACCGCCGGGCCGTCGTCGGCATTCGCTCACTGACCTCGAGACCTCGAGACCTTCCATTAAGGTTGCTGCGCCGGGAACGGGCCGCGCCTCTCTTGTCAATCCTTAAGGCGGCCCGCCTACCTATGGATGGTAAGCCCACTTAAACCAGGGCCCGCGGAGACTCGGCATTTCCGAGATATTTTGCTTGAATATACCCTCAGCTTCGCGATTACACAGTCATCCTGTAGCCGGAAGCGAATCCCGACAGAGCCTCGCTCACTGCCAATCCGCCCTTGGTTACCTGGGCCAAGCCTATCGTTTCAACCTCAAACCGAGTCCACCATCATCGAGTTGTTGATGCTCTACGGTCATTATCGAGGCCAGAGAGTCTCCTTACAATCTTCTTGCGTCGTCCAACTTCACCCACTGTACGCTCTCGTTGCGTTTCTCAGCAACTGGATAAGTCCTGCTGGTGCTGGCCGAGTTGGGAGCACTACCATTCATCATGACCTCTAAAGCCCCTGGGCAGTCAGCCCCTGAGAAAGAGCCACTTTGTTATAACTGTGGTGTTAAGGGACACTGGGCTTTTGCTTGTCCAGAGCCCACTAGAGATGTGCCAGTGTAAGTTTGATCAAGCCTTTCGTCGGGTGCTGGGTTGGGTCAGCCAATGGTCGCTTGTTTCGTCGCATATTAACGGTAGTAGGGGTCTTCAGAGATGGCATCAACATAAAGAACATGGCAACCATGAACGAGGTGGTTCATCCCGAGACAAGAAAGGCCCAATCGTCACACACTACCCTCCACCTCCACCTGCCATACCTGCCACCCCATATGGCCCGTCGCCGCCACCGCCCTACCCTCTCGGCGTTACACCTCCGCCGCCCCCGCCGGCCACACCACAAGGGTATTCACCGGCCGGCTATCCTCCAAACCCTTATCCTGGAGGCTACCAACCACCCCCTCCGCCGTCCCATTATGGGCAGTATCCGGCACCCCCACCACCGCCGCCCCAGTATGCCCAGCCGTCCCCATACGGGCAGCCTTCTTACCCACCGGCGCAATACCCTCCTACGCCCGGTTACTACGCTCCTGGCGCCGCTCCACCCCCAGCTCCACCTCCGTCTCACTATCCTCCAGGCACGTATCCGCCGCCGCAGTACGGATTACCGCCGCCGCCGCCGCCGCCGTCCTCGGCAGCTTATCCCCCACAACCAAGCTCGACACCCTATCCGCCTCACTACCCACCTCAGCCTCCGCCCCCGCCTCCGCCCGGTGCTTTCCACTACCCTCCCAGTCAACCACCGCCATACCCTCCGCCCCAACCTCAATACTCTCCCCCGCCGGGCTGGGCTCCACCCCACGCCGGGCCACCCCCAACACCGCACTCAGCCAACCAGACCCCACTGGGAGGTCATCGCGGCAGGCACCAGAAGAACCAAGGATCCAAACGTTCACAGCATCACCGTGACAAGAACCGCCAACCAAACGAGAAGCATGGAAAGGGTGGCCCTCGTCATGAGCGTCGAGGGCGTCGACCTAGCCGGGGGGAGCAACAGATAAAGACTGACGACTCGCAAACATCAACTGAAGACCCCAAAAGGCCAAACCAATACCCTCCTGAAGAGGCGGCGGGTGGAAAGGAAGAGAAAAATGCTCCCGCGTTGGATTCCCAAATAGAAGAAGATCTAAGGCTGGTTTTCCCCGAGATCAAAACCAACCCTGCTGATCCCGTTGGCATTCCCATCCCTGTCGAGTACAACGACGATCCGACAATTCCACCCGCATACAATGCCACCTGTGTGAAGTCCGAGTTTTTCCAGGAGGATAATCAGAAGGACTTTGTGCGGTCCATCAGGGAGCATCCCTCCTGGTCCACGCTCCGGGATGATCCGGTTTTCAAGCACTATCCAGGCATGGCAACGCGACACTTTCCCGACCGTGATCATGAATACCCGAGCTATGATCCTTCAGAGCCACCGCCTTCGCCGTCAGCCATCAAGCTGCCGCCCCGGTTCAAAATCGACCGATCATCACTGAGGGCGAAGAGGGAGGGGCCGGACGAAGATCGGAAGGATGGCCGCAGTGGTAATGCTCAACACCACTCGCCTCGAGATCGCCAACGTCGTGACTTAGGCCGCGATCGATTGAATGGCGATGACAGGGACGAGCGCCGCCCAAGAAAGCGGTCCTTCGACGCTAGTCTAGACAATGGCCGAGACGACCGAGATCTGAAAAGGAACCGACGGTGGTCCCAGCATCAAAGAAACGGATCGCTCGACACTCACAACCGGGCCGTCTCTCCACATCAACGTAGCATGTCCCCGCCAAGGTTCAACTTTGAGGGCGACCCATGGTCCCTGCAGGCAGGAGAGACCAACCCCAGGCCTTCCAGTGGTCGTCATCAAACCGATGTCTCCACTGACCCCAAGCATTCCCCTCGGCGGGAGGAGAGGATCAGCTACGCCGACAAACGGCACGATAGCGGCTACCACAGCGGGCAGTCTATTCACAAGAGCGGAGCACGATACCGGGACGATGACCACCGGGAGCATCGGAACTCGGATCGATCGCATCGGAAGTACAGGTCGCCGTCCCGGAGTCGGAGCCGGAGCCGTAGCCGTGGCCCGTACCGGAGCCGCACCCGTGTCCGCAGCCGGGCCACAACCCCGAGCAGAAGCGACCGCAGTCGCAGCGAATCCCCTCTCGACGACCTCGAGGCCGGTCTTCTGGGTTTAGTCAGGGAGCCGAGTGAGCCAAGGTCTAAGCCTGTGGCCAAGAAGCCCATCAAGAGAGTTAAGGTGGCGGCAGCTTTTGAGTACGCATCTCTATCTATCCCCTGCCTATTTGGCATTGCTTTTGAATTGTATTTTCTAACTATCTACAGTCGGCGCTGGTAATGCTTGTTTTTGCAGCGGCCCTTGACTCGAGGTCGCGACTTACGATGGTTCCATGGCTTCAATCTGCATGTTCAAGGAGAATGTCGACAGCATCTCGAGCGCCAGCACTAGACACACATTTCGGGCACGTTTTGGAGTTTATGTTTGTTGCATTTGCGTCATCACCGGTTGACAGCACGGGGCGACGCTGTTCGGTCGGTCGGCGTTGTGTTGAATTGTATATGTTGGGTTATGGAATAAAGGAGAAAGAAGGCGTTGAGGGTTGCAATTTCGAACCGTTCCACTAGGCCTTTGTTTGACGTACTCGAAGGTGTCCTTGGGCAGGATGGTCAAAGTATGAACAATGACTTGTTCAGTCTTAGCCCGACGAATCACCAACACCATACATTCTCGATGTTCGTAGTACATTTAAAGTGATCAACAGCTACATCTAGCCTCCTCAAGTTGTGCCCTCACAGTCCCCTTTTCCTCGGAACATGTGGATTGGACGATTGCGGCGACGGCTCTCCAAACGATGTATTTAGTCCTTTTTAATCCCACCCCCTTTAATGCATCGTAGTAGCCGTCTCTGATCCCAGTCTCCATCAACCTCCGTCTCAAGAAGTCTGCACCGGTTGCTAACAGAAGAAATCGCAAAACACCACCATGACTTCAGCAAGCAGCCTCTACAACCTTCTCTTCGTCCCTAAGCCTCAACCACCGCCCTACAACCCGATCTCCAAGCTGGTCATGAAGGTCGAGACGGAAACGGTCCAGATCCGCAACGTCCCAGGCGGGGCCGCGCTGGAGCCCGAGAAGAACTATCCGCACTACCCCGTGCTGGAGCGCAAGCTAGAGACTGTGGAGGGCGACGGGGCTGTCCTAACGAGCGAGACCACCACCATGAACCCCAAGCCCAAGTCCGCAGGGGGCTCGTCCTGGTACAGTCCTTCGTATGCTTCTTCGTCGGGATCGTCAGAGGTGGGTGATGAGGACGATGCCCCTTCATGGCAATGGCGACCCAAATCAGACAGGCAGTCAGGATCCCCGTCATCGTCGGGGGCGAGTGATAAATCTTCTTCTTTATGGCGGTGGCGGTCTAAACCAAACAGCCAGCCGGAATCCCCGTCATTCTCATCGTCCGTAGAGAATTCGGTGTCGCCATACCGGCGCTCAGGCTCGATCTCATCCTTCTCGTCTCTCGGAAGCTTCAGTTCTGGGCCGGACTCACCGTCACGCCCAGGCTTGGAGACAGACACGAGAATCGTCGGGGTCGTCAAGGGAAACGGGGAGATGAAGATGTTCAAGGGCAAAGGCATCGTGGTGGAGGAGCACCTGGAAGATGTCGCTTCGACAGAGTCCTGGCCCGAGCCGGTGAGGAAGCTGGCGGGGAAGGGGCGTAATATTGGGGTTGTCTACGCTCCTAGCCCTGCGTATGCGGGCTGGACGATGAAGAAGAATAAGTTTACGAGGAGGGAGCAGGTTCGCCCGAATTATCGGGCTATGCATCTTGCTGAGCCTGAGGAGAAAAAAAAGCGGGAGGGCTTGATGGAAGCTTAGTGGTGGAATGGGATTGCGATTTTTAATGGTTGAGTAATGCCTATTCTCTCTTTCATATGAAAACAGGATCTCGGGAATGGGAAGAGGTGAATGTAGGTACAAGTTCTGATATGATGGTTAGGTAACTACCTTACTTATTATTCTCCCAACAAATAAACAAGTCGGCTTGCATAATGTCTTGGTGCCTTGCGTGCTCTTACCTTTGGTATGATGTAGTGTCAGTGAGTATTCCGTACTAATTATAAGTTGTTAGACTATTTATCTCAAGACCAAGGTCACATTGCGGTTCCACAACTTGCCGACTTAACTGTCTGACTTGCATATGTTCCACCCGGCCTCGGCTCATCTTGACTGGTCAAGAGTGGCGCCGGACTAGGCAGCGAGGAGACTAGCTCTGGCTGTTGGTTCTCTCGTGCAATAGATGTACTGTGCACATGCATTTTCACTCCGCAGTTATTTCCTTCCGCAATGGTTTTCTCATCTGGTTAGGTTCCAGGGGGAAGCAAGGGATTCGAGATTAATTCACTCCTACGAAAATAGTACGATGTTTGCTGCGTACAATCCGTGTTAGTCAGGTCTCTTGAGACGCGCTCGTGTGCTTGCGTGAGTGGGGGCGGAAAAGTGAGTTGGGTTGCGACCCCTCGGGATGAAGTGCACACCTCCGGTCGAATCACAGAGGAGACCGGACCTAACAAGTTCAGTTGCCCGGCCCCTGAGCCACATAGCTGCATAATTAGACATGGCGGTTACGGAGCATAAAAGGCTCCGAGCCTCCCCATGGATCGTCCGTGATTCCCAACATCCCATTCAGACCGTCTCCACGCAGAAACAACGCTCGCCGCTTGTTTTATCTTCCAGCTAGCGTAGCAGGGTTGAACTATTTTGATTCTCTAGGTACCCTTGTTTCTGCCATGGCTGACCGCGTATCAATCGCGGCAGCTATTGCTGGCCTCCTCCCTGTGGTCAACGGTAAGAACAGACACATACAACATGGTCATCCTTTTCAAAGTGTACCCCTGAGACTAATGCATTGTCCGACCTGTAGAAGGCTTCGTGCTCCTCAGAGACGTGTTTTTGGCTGACAGAAAGTTGCGTTTTTATCTTGGAAGGATCGAACTTCAAAGGACGGTCCGTTCATCTCCCACAGCCTCGTCTCACTTGTATTGCTCACACGTTCATCCAGATCACGCAAGCTTGGGAAGAGACATGGGTAGATCCTCATGGGTTACCGGAGCAGGAGCTTCAGGGTTTTGCCGGAGCAAGGCCGCTTCTAGCTTGGGGAATACTTCAGCAGCTGATACTGCTCCTGCAAACACTCACAAATCCGGAGAAGCTCAAGTCAAGATACGGTATCGTGGTTGAAAAGCTCGGCACTCTGCAGAGATTGGAAGATATAGCCATCGAAATGAACAACATCTCGGACTACCTCTATACCATCGACAGTCGCTTTTCCTCGAGGGATCTCGGCAAATTTGATGAGTACCGACTCCGGCTGCTGGGACTTCTCCAGAGCATTCGCCTCACTATTTGGGGCGGGACCTCCGAGATGGAGGAGCTGATAGAACGGCTGAAGGAGTTTAATCGAAACTTGCAGCTGTTTACTGCACCAGACACGAGAGATGTCGTTAAGCGATTGGTTTTTCAGTTGGCCGTCAAGGACGTCGGGAGAGACATTGACCGAACAAAGCGGCTGGAGGAGGCGGCAAGTTACGAGGCAAAGCACTCCATCGACCACGGGGAGAAAGAGAGCTATGATGACATAGCCAAGTTTGTCAACTTTGGTATGGCCGTCCATGCCGCTGATGCCGGCATGTCGGGCAAAAAGATCTTCCGCTTCGACGACTTCTCTTTCGACACCCCTTACTACCTCAACCAGGACGCCACCTTGGCTCGCCTTTTTGACTACCCTACCAAGTATCAATCCCGACTGGTGCTTGTCGAATGGGTTAGTATCAGAAGGGGGGCTCCCAGCACCGCCGGCGCTATTTTGGAGGCGCTAGACGAGACCAAGGTGACCTGGTACATCCTGCACGCCGTCAAGCCCGAGAAGCTTCTCCTGCCCGCCACGATCGGCATCATCTTCGACGAGACCAACCCGGGGACTATCGGGATCGTCTTCCAACTGCCGACACACATCCGCGGGAATCTGCCTACAAAGCCCGTCTCAGGCGGGCGAGTAATACGCTCGCCCAAGACCATCGCCGCGCAACGCATGCCCACCACCCTGCGGCAGCTCATCCTCGAGAGGGAGCCCAAGGGCATCGACCTCGGCATCCGCTTCCAACTCGCCAAGCGGCTTCTCGACGCCGTTTACCTTATGCACACTGCCCGGTTCACCCACAGGTATGTTTACCCCTTGACCCTTGACCCCTTGACCCCTTTACCTGTCCCCTCCCCAACCTCCCAACCTCCCAACCCAACAAGTCCCAAACCACCCACCACCACCACCACCCCTCCCCACACCCGCTAACAAACCTCCCCAGAAAAATCCGCCCCGACACGATCCTCCTCTTCCCCGCCGCCCACCCCACCACCACCACCAACCCGAACCCCGACCCCGACCCCGACCCGACCACACTCGACTACGCCCACCCGCTACTAACCGGCTTCCACGCCGCGCCCCTAACCATCACCTACACCCCCCCGCCCCCTCCAACACCCACCTGGACACAGCCCTCAGGCCTCAAGCCCATCCTCAAGAAACCGCACCGCCCGCCGCCACAGGCTGAGCCGCGCGAGGTGGTGCTGGAGTGCTATGCGCATCCGGAGCAGCGGCTGGCGGCGGCGGTGGGGGAGAGGAGGAGGGGAGGAGGAGGAGGAGGAGGAGGAGGGCAGGGGTTGGTGGTGGTGGGGGAGGAGGAGACGTTTCGGCGGCGGTGGGATCTGTATGGTGTGGGGTGCGTGTTGTTGGAGCTGGGGTTGTGGGAGACGCTGGATCGGGTGGGGGGCGGGGAGGTGGCGGGGAGGGCGGTGCCTGTTGTTGTTGGTACCGGTGGGGGTGGTGGTGGTGGGAGTGCTGTTGGGGGGAGTGTTGTTGGTGTTGGGGAGGAGGGGGTGTGGATGGATGTGGAGACGGTGAGGAGGGCGGCGAGGGGGTTGGATGTGTGAGTCCCTTTTTTTTCTTTGTCTTTTTACTTTTCTTGTTTCTTTCCCCTTGCAGCTTGTTGCATCTATGTTTTCTTTGTTCTTTGCTTCTTTGCTGTTCCCTCTTGGTTTCGTTTTAGGAGGATATCAAGACTAGTGGATCTCTAACGGCGAATAGCATCACCGGATCGGTTTACGCAGAGGTCACGAGGATGTGTCTATCTACGGCACCCATCCCGGGGGATATCTTGGAGTTCGAGAGGCGACTGGCTGCAATGTTGGCTCAAATTTCAGCTTAAACATGGGGAGGCTCAATCTCCATCTAGGCCTAACTCTTCAAAGAACACTGTAGCACGTTAAGAACGGCTGCATCAAATGTAGAGGATGCGTGAAAAGATGGTGAAATTAATTACTATCAAAAGATAAGCCTGAGTTGACCTTGTATCATCCCGTGGGTCTCTCGGTCTCGAGTTTCCAACTCTCCCAATTCTCGAACCACTCTTTGCCCCCTAGCCTCCTGTTTGGCCACACGCGTTTAAAGCACTGTAACATTAGCCTATACTTCATATCATCGTACTTGACTATCCAAGTACAGTCCGTGGAGCGCCTGCGACTTCCGTGGTTCAATTTTTTGACGACTAGCTCGCTGTTCACCTTCTGCACCATCCACCGGTTCCCAATCATATACAGGAACGGGTCCAATAGCTCCCCGACCGGTTCCGGAAACATAACAGGCTCGTGATAATGCGGTGGTGGCCAGACTTGCGGAAAGTCTCTACCCCCGTATGTTCGCACCAGCAACGTCTCGATGCTTCCTCCTCCTATGGCGTTGAATATTTGGCGAGCAAGGGATGCGTCCAGGGCGCTGTTGATGAGAACGCCGTAGATATGCCCGTTGTGGTGACGGTGCATCCAGGAGTCTTCGGGTGCATACTGGTCCTTGTATCGGTTCAAGGCGGCGCTCACAGCTGGTGAGCCTGGGCCACAAGGGTAAGGCTCGGGAAAAGGCGTGTCGTGCCCGTCTTGGTTCGTGGCGATGTGATTGGGAGGGCTGCAGTCTAGCCTCAATGATAGCCTGCGGAGGCTGGGCATATGCTCGCCGATGTACCGGTACAACGCGACCTCGGCACTATTGCCCCTTGATCTCCTGACCGGAATGGAAAGATCCGTAAGACGTGGAAAAGAGGAAGCGAGTGCTGCCAGCTCTCTAAGAGTCAAGAAGTTCCGTATATCACGGGAGATGCTGCGCGTCCAGTATTCTACTGGTATCAGCGCCAGTTTCTCAAGCTTCGAGCTGTGAAATGAAAACATGTGTCGGGCATGGTCCCACGCAGCAACCTGCAGTGCTGTCAAGGGCGGTAGACTGGACAGGAAGGCGGTGATGGTCTCGAAGTAGTCGAACCCCGAGCAGGCCGTCTCTCCCTCCATAAAAGGGGGCCGCTCGCATACCAACGAAAGCACTGCCAGCTCCGGAAGACGTGTACTTTGTAGTGAGAGGACCTGTGCTTGGGAGACAGGCTGCACTAAAGCCAAAGTACGGAGCAGCGAGAAGTCGGTTAGGCCGTCCCACTTCTCGATCCAGTTGCCACTACCCCGCCCAAATATGGATTCGTGAGGAGTACTGGGTACGACCGAATCAAATCTGAGGTGCCTCAGGTGGCCTTTGTTGCACGCAGAGGCACGTGGGGCTTCGCTTTGCTCCTGGTGGAAAAAGGCGGTCTGGTTCCAGGGGACGACAGGACTGCCAAACTCGGTGATAGAGTTCGGTGGGGGAGGACTCGGAAGTAAAGGCGTAGCGACCTTCTCAACATCGGAGCTACCGGCTACATTGATTTCTCTGAGGCGGGACGAAGCCGGTGCTTGCCGGAGCATCCACATGACTGCATCGAGCTGCCGAGAGGGGTGCTGCTCTCCACTTCCGGCCACTTGTATCCCATAGTGTGGCCAGATGCTGTGGAGGCAGGGAGAGGTGATGAGTTCCCACTCGTATGGGTCGATGGTGGCCGACTCGGAAGCACTTCGTAGCTTAAACATTTGCAGATGCAACCGCAACCGTGCCCGATTCCCACTGGCGTGCACCGCCTTGAGGAGGCAGGGAGGAAACTGCGACGGGCAGCGATACACCACGTCGGCCAACCCAGGAAGCCGGGAAATGAGGTTTGCGAGAGACAACCAGTGGTGATCGCTGTCATAGGCGGCGTTGGCGGGGGCGTGATCGGGTGCGCTGTGGTAGCCCATATCGGGCTGCCGCCTAAAGGTCATGGCGGCGCGGCCGTGCTCTGACTCGAACTGAAAATCGTGGACTTGATCGTGCGTGGCCTCCCACTCCGTCGTTGCCGGCATTGAAAAATCTTGGAGGTGGGCAACAGAGGTTGATTTGCTAGCTGTTGGTGGTATTGTTCCACCAGCAGTGGGCGGATCATCCACCCAGAGAAAAGAAGGCGAGCTTGCACACTGACCAGACCTGGCCAGTGGCAGGGAGGGCCAACAAAAAATGAAATGTAGGCTTTTTGTGCTTCTTCTGCGCAACGGTTTCGTCATGGTGGTCGTCGGGTTGGCGATTATCTTCGTCGTCTTCGCTTTCCGACTTGTCCAACGCGTCCTCCCAGATGGGGTTCATGCCGCCGTAGCCCTTGGCGCAATAAGGACTGTCCATACGGCCGACAATCACAAGACGCCGGACGTGTTGAAATACACCCGCCCCGTGGCGATCGAGCAGCGCCTTGCATTTGTTGACATCTTTAGAGAGTCGGGCGGGTATTATATGGATCCTGAACGTGATGGTGTGGACACGAACGGATGCAGCGATCTCGAAGCAGCGCTTATTCCCCAATGAGAAGGCTTCGAGGCTGGGAATGTGCAAATTGTAAAGAAAGTTGCAGACGTGGACGAGAATCTCGGTCGGGAGGGTCGAGAGAGTTGGGGCCGCCATGCTTGTTTCTGTGTGCTCTGGTTTTCGGGAAATCGTGTAAATTCTAAGGGTGTTAGAAGAAGAATTTAGGTTGCCATGGAATACCTAAGGTAGGTATTTATATATGTATCATGGTCGACGCCGTTTATAGCGTTCTTAGCACCGTACGCTAGCGATAGACGAAGAATCGTCCCTACCTACCTTAGGTAGGTCCAGACTCCAGTAAGTATATATATAGGTATAGTTATATATATATGTACCAGGACAAAATGTAACGAGCACGGACGGTGCACTTGTCGAACTGGACATTACATCACAAACAACAACTTTTCAACATGTTAATAATCCCATTTACATACATCCAAGAAGCGCTTCGTAATCCAAACAGTCATTTCCACAGCACTCCCCCGTTAGATCGCACTTCGCCGGCCTGTGGTGGGTCGGAGGTTGCAACCGCTGATGGTGGAATGTGTCTCGGAAGCAATAAAAGCAATAAGTGTATGTTGATGTTCTGGTCCACGATGGTGACCTGGAGGTAAAACTTGCAATACACGGTTTGGGGTCCCCGTTGCCTCCACCGCCGCCCTTCGGAGTGACAGTCCGGGCGGGCACGTCCAACCAAAGCAGGGAATGCGAATCTTGTCGTGATCATCACCGTCGTCATTGTTGCAATCGTTGCAGTTATCGCCTCGGCATTCTTGCTGTGCTCGTGAAACTACCTAGGTACCTACTCCAGCTTGGCCAACCGACACTGCCCAAGCGGTTCTTTCTTCCGTACCACTGACTTGCGTCGGCCATTGTTTACCTTGGAGTCTCCGACCGAGTTTAAGAACGCGAAGATTCAAGGAGCATGTAACATCAGGCGGTTATTGGGTCCGAACCGGTCGGTCCGGAACCAGAGACAACCATCCGCGGGTATATAAATCGCCTTCTCATTACCTCGGAGGACACGATTGCCTTCGCCAACCAACACATTGAAACGATACTCAAGTCACAAACTTCACGTTCCTCTCGTACTACCTATCCAACGCTCCCTCAAGATGCAGCTCACCCCCGTCCTCGTCTCTACCGTTATCGCCCCATCGGCTGGGGCTAACGCTAGGCCTCAAGTCACAGTCTCTCAATTCCCCTCAAATGACCAGATTGCGGAGGATAGATGATGCACTACCAGGACCTGTAAGTGGCTTAAGTTTGGGCGAAAAAACGTCGTATGTGCTTGCTGATTTGTAGTTGTGTAGATTGTGGGCATGAATCGCGCACTCTTATTAATGACACCAATACCCACTTTGCCGCAAAATGCGGGCCGTGCCCTCAGCGACCGCGAATATTCACCCCTATCTACGTGATGGTTGGGGTTAGGGTTATATATGTATATATGTCCTGTCCTGACAGGCAGACGTACTTAAGCAAGTGGGCGATCTAAAAGGTAGAACAGTAAGCTATAGTATACAACCTGTGATTAACTAGCTAGCCCCCCTAACTATCAAGCGCTGGGAGGAGCCTCCCGGGTCTTCCTGTTGGCCCGGAGCCTCTTGCAATACAGATCCAAGGAGCAGTTAGACTGCCGCTGTTCGGCGCCAACAAAGTACATCGCAGATTCCTCGCTTATTCGCCGTGCCCGGGCGACTCGCCGAATCTCCCGGATTACTTCCAGTCGCAGGGAGTACCACTGTACTTCGGCCTGACGGCCGGCCCGCCATCGACTCCCCCACCGGTTATCCAGTGCCACGATCGAAGGCCCGCCCTGGAGGCCAATAGTCCACTCGCGCCAGAGGTCCCTAATAGTCTTAACGGCCCGGCTCATACGGTACCTCTGCGGCTCTCCCTCTACCTCTCCCTCTACTACTGCCCCTGACGCTGCCCCTGGCGCTACCTCTGACTCTACCCCTGGCTCCGCCCCTGACTGTGCCCTTGACTGTGCCCCTGACTGTGGGCTTATGGAGCGGCTTGCTGATAACAACGAAACTTGAGGTATAGAGACTGGTACTTGTGCTGGAGATGGCGCTGGCGCTGGCGCTAGCGCTGGTGTTGGTATTGAGGCTGACTTGAGCTGGAAGACGCTCTCGGCAAGGAAGGCTTGCAAGGAAGACTGAAAAGCTCCGGCTAGCTGTTCCTTTGCTGTAGAGATCTCGGCCGTTATAGCTGCTGAAAGCTCAGTTATCTGTACCTCGCGCCGGGCTTCGTTTGCTTTGAGATAGTCGGCAAGGACTGGTAACGCTTGCGTCAAGATAGCTAGCTGACTTGGCCGCTCGTCTTCTTCTATCAACGCCATTACCTGGCTTGCGTATAATGTATAGTCTTCGTGCTGGAATACTGGGTGGCTCCATACTGCGCATTCTGGGAATTGGCGCATCAGTAAAACTGAGTCTTCTAGAACGACCTCCCGGAGGTAGAACAACAAGCCTGTGAAACCAGCTGCCGCTAAGTCGTTGACCTGCCCTGGCCCTGGACCGAACTTGCCAGCCCACTTGTTTAGGCCTGGCCAGATCAACGGCAATAGTGAATCTGGAGGCGGCGTTCGGGCCCGGCGTATTTCAAAGCACCCCATCTGCGGTGGGTGGCCGGCCATAGTCCGCATGAACTTCCGGGGTAGTGAATTCAGGTAACAGCCGACCATTTGCTCCTGGTTCCACCGGCCTGCGCGCCGAATCTGTGCCTCGCTGATGCCCTTCAGCTCAGCAGTCTTGGCTCCAGAGCTCCAGCCGATATGGGTCTTCTTGCTCGACTGGATACCAGCGTATGCGAATGCCTTGATGGCCCAGCCCCGTTGGCTGTTGTATGCGAACTCGGAGGTAGGACCAGCGTCGGTACTCTTCAACAGCCGAATATCGTACCACTGTGCGCGGTTATTGAAGTCTGGGAATGGCTCATCGGTGAGGTCCCACCGAAGAAGCAGGTAAAAGGCGACAGCACCAAGGACGCAAATCAGCGGGTCACGGCTGCGGAGGGCGCCGGCGGTTTCCAAGCGGCCATGCTGGTTTTGCTTCCCGGCCCGGGTAGTGATGATGAGCGGCATACACCGGGTAGGGCCCTCGCCGGCGAATTCGAATGTGAAAAGATCCGAGATCTCCAGGGCCCGGCGGTCGCCTCCCCGAGTAAGCATATAGTGGCCGAGAAGCAGGTCGACTAAGGTCCGGAGGTGGCACTCGGCTGACTGTGCTGTATGGGCCCAGAGTTCGCTGGCGATCCGCTTCAAATCCTCCTCGGAATTGCCGTCAAGAAGGGTATCTCGGCCCTTATCAGCGTAATTCGCTTTTTGCTGTTCCGTATCCCGGCGCTGCAAGGATTTGATATACTCCCGGGCATTATCCTCCCGTGGCGATGGGTGGGCGTTTATACCGAGGGCTTTCTGGGAGCGGTACAGGTCGGTAATCGCTGTGATATACGACTGGACCGATCGCCACGCAAGCCGGGTTTCCGAAAGGGGGGTATCGCTAGCAGCCTTCCGGCTCCGTAGCCGTAGTGGTCGATGGACAACTTCCTCGACAAGGAAAAGAAGGAGCTTATCCTCTGTCACTGTCTCCCCATCCTGGTACTGCTTCTGCTGACAAAACCGTCGGAATTCTTGCTGCTTTGGCTCATAAGCTGATGTTGTATTCTTCGACCGGGCCGCCCTGATCATAGTAAGGATATTCTGCGAGTTGGCGCGTAGCTCGGCGTTGTTGACGACGGCGCGGTCCACACGCTCGTGGTGGTGGTGGTGGTGGCAGCCACGTGCAGCGGGAGCCGAGGGCCGCGCTAGCGCTGTAATAAGCGGCTGTTTTTCTAGGCTGGCCAATGGTTGTTCCGTAGCGGCCGGCGAGGCCACCGTGATAGACAGGTCACCGGCCATAGCTGTAGGCGTGGCTGGTGCCGGCGGTCGTTGCTTTCTTTGGGGAGCCATAACGGGGATGCAGAAGAGGAGGGGAGAGGAGAGGTCCAGCGGTTGCCGCCACCGGCTGGTCTAGCAATAGCCATCGCCAGGGCAGGGTGGCCACCCACCACACAGACAGGTACATCAGGGGGCTGGAGCCCAGCGGTCATAGGGGCCACAGTGCCGCCAAAGGCCCTATCAAGGCCCCAGCATGCCCGCCGCCTCAGAGAGGTCACAGGGGGCACGCAACGAATCAGCGAACCGATCAGCGCAAGCCGTGGATATACCGAAATAACAATGGAGCGGTGGTGTGGAGCTGACGTAGAGATTTGCGCATGTCCACGTCAGGGGGGTTGCAGGGTTAGGGCTGAGCGCGGCCGACGGATCAGCGGGCGGCTGAGCGGCGCTCAGCGGCGCCGTGAATACCATCTTCGCATCTTGAAGCGGCACGTGGGTGGCGACAACTGGTGGCGACAACTGACATAATAGCCAACCAAGTGCGCCAGAAACCAACCCAACTTCCTAAACACAAGACATCAGACCGCCTAGTCGTATCATCAACACACATCATGCCGTTCAGCTTCTCCTTCTCCAGCTCCGTCTCGGCAGTCAGTGTCGCGTCCGGCTCCGCCAACGGACACGGCGGGGCCAAAGGATGGGCCTACAAACGCGAATCCTACTCCAACAACCACGGCTCTGGCGTGCGCACGACAAAACAAAAACTAGGCGAGGCGCCAGTGACACAAACCAAGATATACGACGCCCAAGGACGGCCACTTTACCTCGAAGGCGGTCGGAGGAGGACGCCGGGCGTTGACGACAGGGTCCCACGCATCGAGGACGTCACCGACGATCCCGATTTGGCAGTGCAGGGGAGGGTGGCAAGGAAGTAGAGAAATACGTTGCTGGATGATGGCTCATGATATTTGGAGTGGTTCATTTCGCACTCGTTGATGGTAGCAAACGGTCAAACGGTGGGAGCTTTCGTCGATTTGGGATTTTGATGTTTTTTTGGGTATTGCTTCAAGCATGGAGACGTTGTGCTGTGTATAATATTAATCGAAACCTACGATACGTTGTGACTTGTTTTACTCCGATCACTTTCCCCCCTACGTGCGGACATACACACCGCAGGTTGACGGGTATAATGGCATCGTAGTGTTGGAATGACAAATGCGCTTGTACCCATTCATTATTAGTTCATGTAAGATTGAGCGAGCCAACGTTACTTCAAAGTCCGAGCATCAACTGCGGAGAGATCAATCCTTCATCACCATCAAATCAAGTGCCCACGCGCAGAACACACAAATGACCTCCTCAAACAGCCCAGCGCTCCAAAAGCCCGTAGCAGCAGCAGCAGCAGCAACAGCAGCGGCAACAATTAACTTAACGACCCAACTCGAAGAACAAGACGAAGACCCCGAACAATCCCCCCACCACCCCTCCCGCCCAGAAGACCAACCCACCCCCCTCCTCCACGCCGTGCAACAATCCAACCTCCCCCTGACCCTGCACCTCCTCTCCCCGCCCAACCCCCACAACCCCAACCCGCCACCCCTCGGCTTCTACGGCCGCACACCTCTCCAAGCCGCCAGCGTCCTCGGCCACCTCCCCCTCGTGCGCGCGCTCCTCGCCGCCGGCGCCGACGCCAACGCCCCCGGGGGCAACAACGGCGGGCTGCGGGCGCTGGCGCTGGCCGCGCGGGCCGGGCACGGGGAGGTCGTGGAGGTGTTGCTGGCGGACGGCGGGGCGGCGGTGGACGCACCGCCGGCGCGGTACATGGGCCGGACGGCGCTGCAGGCGGCATGCGAGGGGGGCCATGTGGCGGTGGCGGAGAGGTTGTTGGCGGCCGGGGCTGAGGTGGATGAGCCGGCGGCGTGGAGCAGTGGGAGGACCGCGCTGCAGGCTGCGGCGGAGGGGGGACATGGGGATGTGGTCCGGTTGTTGTTGGGGAGGGGGGCCCGGGTGGAGGTGAGGCTGGGGAAGTATAAGGGGTTGAGCGCGCTGCAGGGGGCGGCGGGCAGTGGGAGGGTGGAGGTGGTGGAGAGGTTGTTGGAGGCGGGGGCCGAGGTGAATGCGGAGGGGAGTTATTATGGGGGGTGTACGGCTTTGTATGCGGCGGCTGAGAAGGGGCATGCTAGGGTGGTGGAGGTGTTGTTGGATAGGGGTGCGGATGTGTTCCAGACGGCGGGGAATAAGGGGTGGACCCCGAACCAGGTTGCGACCTTTAGGGGGCATGTTGAGGTCGCGAGCCGGTTGAGGGAAGAGGAAGAGAAGGCTAGGGGTATTAGGAGGGCGGAGGCGAGGGCGAAGTCGGCGTTACCTTTCTGAGCTCTGAGTTATCTTAACCAGGTAGGTGTGAGAGGTACTGTTGAGAGCCATCATGAGGCAGACGAAATGACCAAGAAGGAGAATAGGGCAGGGTTATCCCATGACTGCCCTTTTTAGGTCTCTGTGTCTCATCAATGGCCTTGTTGCGATGATCACTTATATTTCTAGTTGTGACCAGCTCGCCTGCTGTAACCCCATCTGCCTGCTACTCTATATGCACATCGTTTCGATGCTCTGTAGCTGATCCCAGCATTACATACAGATTAAGTACAGAACTTGCTGTTGTGGCCGTCGAATTTGGCAGGGCGGTACCGCCATTTTCCGGTATCTTGACAGTGCGGGGCGCTTGACCACAGCCAGGAAACCGTTTTCTTTCACCTGGCATCCATTTTTGACTCCCCAGGGCGCAGCAAGACATAAGATGACGCCGCCCGCGCTTTCCGTCGTCCCCGACTCGTCGACTTCTGTCGTCAGAGTCAGCAGCCCTCAACACTCAACGCTATTGCCATCGCCGCCCGCCACAGCCGCCCGCAGGAGGCCAGCATTACAATACAGATTTTATCCGGCGCTTCACGCAGCGAGAAGAGCAGCGGCGAGTTGCGAAACGGCCAGCGGCCCTTACGCCCGAGCAGCGCGCAGCTCTCCGTAAGCAGCTCGAGGACACCCAGTTTTTTCAGCCCGACTATGCCGACAAGACCAAGATCAATATTGCTAGTATGCTGCGAAAATGAAAGAGGTAAAAAACAGCCCGACCCCCTCCCGTTTCATCCGCATCTCCGCTAATGAACCTGGAGATACTATCAGTTTAATAAGCTAGAGGGCACCTGGTGAGACGTGATATAGAAAGCAAACCGAGCAATAGCGGTGAACTTCCTCGAATATTTGTGTCAGACATGCCGTATAGATCCGTAGGGCTCGTTGTGGCAATATTTCCTCTCGTGCAAGCAGCTATACACTAGTGTTACGGGCCGCTACATAGATAGGAACGATAGTAAAGAAGTCTAGAAGGTACGTTTCCTAAACACCCCCCCCCCCCCCTCCTTCCCCTGGCGATATACAGCTATTGCGGCTCGCTAGTGGCACAACGCCGTCTTGATTGACTGGTATGGCCTACGGAGTGCTCCTAGCTTGGTATTCACCTCGGCCAGCTGTTTATCCGTCCTAGTAATGGAATCTCCAATATCGGCCTCCAGCTTCGATATCGTCACCATCATCTTCTTAGTTACTTGCTTCTACTAAAGGGAGCTATGCCTGTCGATAGTTAGAGGTTGGTAATGAAGTGGTGATACACCTCAAAACCACACACACCACCAACGCCGGGTCACGTGCCTCGTGCGTGTGATGTCAATGTCGCATGAGGGAGGAGATGGCCCAGAGAACAACCATTAGCGCCGCGAATCCTACGATTGCGTTCTCAATGCGCCTTCGCGCATGGCCCTCTAGTCAGAGAGCCGCGGTCACAGTTACCGCAAAAGAAAGGTCACTTCTACAAGTGTTGAAAAGAAAAGAATAAGAATTGTCTGCCCCCCTCCACGCTCCTAAGGGGAACTGCCCCTGACTAAATACTGGTCCCGCACGCGAGAACGCCACGCACGAACGAAAAACTGAAAACTCCACCCCTCTGGTCACCGAGAGGCCCCTACCCCGGTTCAGTAACGATAAAGCTAAGTAAATTAGGATCTTAAGTACGTATCCACCCAAGTGTTGTAGTAGCTATTAGCGTAAGCGGGAGCTTATAAGGTAGGGCATGTGAGAGGGCATGTTTTAGGGTAGGGTAGCCGTATACGGGAGGGAGGTTTCGGATGAGTTGTTACGGTTCTAACGAGAATACTTATTTACGAAGAAAGGGGTACTTAGTGGGATAGCTAGGCGGGAAGAACAAGTAGATCGAGTACTCTCCTCAGTGATCGGAGACTACAACGGCGAGGGGTGTTCTAGTTAACTCTATACGCCTATATTGGTTCCTTTCGCGCAGAGCGGGGACAAGCGGCTATAATGCGGCGTTGATCGGCTAGACGGGTGTGGTTGCATTTAGTGGGGAGTCTGAGGATTGCGGATCGGGCGGTGCCGTAACGGCGGAGTGGGGCCCGGGAATGTTAAACGAGCGGGGGTGGAAAGCACGGCCGGACGGGGCTCTAAAGCGGGGAAACTCGCTGGTACCGCCCACTCCGAAATAGTTGGTGCTATCTAGCCTGATTCTCATATCACATTTCACCTTTACCTACATTTAGAGACGCACTACCGTATGTCATTTCTATACTTGCTACTGGTTTCTGTTTTGTAACTGAACCTTGACGTCAGGTATGCTGCCATCCCCACGAGAAGTTTCCGCCGAGCTCGCCGCCCTTTACTCCACCATCAGTTCCCTACCCCTCACGACTAGATAAATAAAAAGGAACCGAGGAAACCCTATCGTCAACCGTATCGCTAGACGGCTATAGGAGCGGGAAACCTCGCCACTTTACGCGGGCAGGTCGAGATCACCTCGGCCTGGCCGGCAACTCCGCCTACGCCAATCCGGCAATCACCGCAACGCTCACTAGGTTCAGGAGAGATAATCACTATACACAGAGCTACCTGGGGGGAACACTAAAAGAAATTGAATTCGTCGCTGACCTAGCATTTGCCCTACCCGGACCTTCCTATCCTCTGGTGAAAGTGCTGGAGCGTCTCAGGACACTTCTCAAAATGCGCAACAGGTTCCCAACTATCATGCTCGTCCCCATACCCTTCCCACCTGACCAGGTATCCCACCCGCCTTCCTCGTCGTCGTGAATCCAGAATCTCCTCAACTTGAAAATACTCATCTCCCTGAACCTTGTCGCCCGCGGAGGCAACTCTTGAAGGGAGAGCGCGCGCCGTCGGGAAAGTCCTCCTTGCCAGCGACTTACGGCTCACGAGGAGGATCGTGGGATTGGACTCAGGAAGGCTGCTGATATACAGTTTGGCTAGGAGGCTCGAACTGGAAGCGCCGGCCTGAAGCGCCCCCGTTCGGAGGCCAGGAGGCCTCCTCTCTTTATATTTGCAGGCTCGCACACGTGTACTTTCCTTGATTGTTGGTATGGGTTTTTTCACCCGGCCCGGGAGGGCACGGTTTTCCTGTACACTAAATAGCACAGGGTCCGGCACGCCCATGAATAATAATAATATATGCTACCTGCGGTGATCCCTCCTTTACGGTGGGGCTGCCCCGGGCTGTCCTTGTTCTGTAACTCCTTCTGTTTGCAATGCTACCCTCTTCGATGTTGTCGGCGCTGGTGCCGCTCCTGCCCTCTGTACTGCCCGTTCTAACCTAGCTAGGCTGGCCGCCCCTGGTGATCGCTGCAATCTTAGCTGCGGTGCCGATGTCTTGCCTTCTATTTGTAATTGCACAAGGCGCCTGCAGCAATGTGCTCAAGCAGCTTCAATAAAATAAATCTGGGGCTGTGCTCCTTGGCAATTTGGGGGCTGCTCGCTGGGAATCGCCTCAAACACGAACCCCTGAACGCATCCACGGCACAGATGTCCTCATTTTTAAGCACCAAAACTCGGACAGTGAGTCACCGGCCACCGATCTGACGCCGTAGCCTTCACATGAATCAAGAATACAAATCCCAATTCCTTCCCATTTCATTTCTCCTTTCCCAACACCTTGACAATCTACAGGACACAATACACGAAAACGCCACGGGCCGATATTACAAGGGTTCAGCTGAACCCTGGGACGAGTGTGACTGGTGTCTTGCAAAAACAGGCTGGAGCCAACGGCCCTGTCTTTACCGCACTTTTCCAGAAGGGCTGTTATCCCCAAGGCGGAAGGAGTGTGAAGATGTGCGCATGCAGAACGCAGCCAAGCGAAATAAGACGTTGCCCAAAGCCCACAGAAGGGCCATGAGGGTGGCGGCGGCGGCGGCAGCGGCAGCCGAGGGCAAGGATGAGGCGATTCCGAATTCGAGTATCCCGACAAACATTACCAGTGTCCCGGTTGTCGAAGGGCTCAGCAAGCTTGATGTGGAGACGCCCGGGGAGGCCGATGGTGGGACGGACACCAGCACGGAGACGAGGATGGAGGCCAAGACCAAGGAAGAGGTGTCCCCGTTGCCTGCTGCATCGAAATCAACACCAAAGCCGGAACATCACCAAGCGAATGACCCGAAGAAAACACAGCAGCGACAACCAAAATCATGCACCGGACTAAAAGGGATGATCGATGAAGGCGTCAGCCTGGCATACAACGACGGCGATGTCGCAAGGATACACGCATCGATCTGGAAAGCGTGGCCACGTGGCCAGGGGCCAATTGCAGCCGATGCAACCGGCGAGGACAAGGAGGTTGCGGAACTTGTTCGTCAGGGATTGATTCGCGTCGAGGGCCTTCGGGTGGATCGTGATGACAATGGGGGCGATGTGTGTCCGTACACTGTTCGGTTTATTGAAGCAAGGAAGAAGGGGAGAAAAAGGGATGATGGCGGGCGGGAGGGGGTTCAAACTGTGGGACCCCGGCCGTTGCACGCGGAGGTAGAATCGAATTGGTGGTACCTGGACGACGAGGCCTATGCCCAGCTTCTGAGCGATGGGTGGCCCGAGCTGGTGGACTGGAGCGAAACGTCGTCGTTCGTACATGTGGAGTGAAGAAAGAGGGCGAGCGTGCTGGTGTTGTCTGCGAAGGGCCTCTTAAGGGTGCGGAGGGTTGAGGATGCGTTTGTCTTGCATTTTCTTTTTGGCATAATATAGTTCGCTCGCCCCCTCCAGGGACGGAGATAACACGGGCCTTGTTGACAATGAACGATGATAACAGACCGGCAGTGGGTGGCGGTCTGTTGATTTCTGTCCACAACAAGAACCTAAGTCTTGCAGATGACCAGCGTGAGTACATGTACGAGTCTACGAGACCAGACGAGAACGCGGCCTGGAAAGCAAACCCGGCAAATTCCTAATGCATCTACCTACCACCCGCAATCCATAAGGGTGAAAGTTAGGTCCTGATCCTCTGTCATCTCCGCAAGTATGATTGCCCACTGTTCCTCCCAGTCGTCCCCTCCATCCACGGCAGAGCTGTCGTCGTAGTTGTTTGCTGTTGGGGTATTGTGCGAGGCTGGTGGGCTGTCCTCGGTAATGTCACACTCCATAGGGTCATCATCCCGCTCACCAAACCCGGCAACCGGGTTGTCTTCTGTGGCCCCTGGGCATGCTACCATGTCAAATGGGGGTGACCACTGCCGCAGAGATTGGGTTACCATTTCCGCCACATCGTCGATGCGATCTTGTACACTACAAGGAAGATAGTACCAAACCTTGAATCCGCAGAAACTGCAGGCCTCCACAGGGCGCCGCGCCGCGCCATGTTCAGCGTTCCAGATGCTCGAGCACGTTAGGGGCGTCCCTGATTCCTCTGACCACTTGCGGATAGCTTGGATCGCAACCCGCACAGCCTCTTCAGTTATGGCCATGATCGTATCGCCACTCGCATTGGCGGTTTCCGCCACACGATCCATGACCAGACGGGCGACCAGCAGGTCACATGTGCTGGGTGCCGGAGCGCAACACTCATACATGTGCTCAGCGTCGCCCTCAGCATCCGCATCATAATCTTCGTCGTCAAACTCAGCCAATTGTTCGACAAGCTCTCCGAGGGGGAGCTCTAGCGGGTGGACAAAGAATTGACAGTAAAAGCCGCCCGTATTCTCCGGAGGATAAAGCTGATTCCAAATAGTGAAATCTTCCCCGGTCCATTCACGATGCCCTTTGAGAAGCTCTACCACCGCGCTATGTCCATTTTTGGACGCCAGGCCGATAGCACGCAAATACTGAACACGGCCGTACCCTTCCGTGTCAGTCCCAGCTTCCAAGAGAAGGTACACCGTGTCGAGGCGACCGTTCTCCGCCGCCGCTTCGAGAGCTGTACGGCCGGAGCCCTGGCACCTGCGAGCGTTGAGGTTGGCGCCACGAGCGATGAGGCGCTGTACCAAACCGACGAGCCCCTTCTCGGCGGCCTGTTGTAGTACGGTGGCCTGAAGGATTTTGGCCACCGACCGCCCCGAGTCGTTGACCTCGGCGCCTGCGTCGAGGAGTAAGTTCACGATGGGGAGTCTGTCATACCGGATGGCGGTGGCGAGGGCGGTATTGCGACTCATTCCTCGTATGGCGTTTATGTCGACATGGCGAGCGAGCAAGGCCTTGATGATATCCACGCGCCCTAGGCGGACCGCAATGCAGAGCGGTGTATCGTCGCGCCAATAGCCCCAGTCCGCGCCAACAGCACACCTCGCGTCAACGTCCTCACAACTCTCGAGTATTCTCTCGATAAGGCCAAATGGCAGCTCCCGAGAGATGGCAGCACACAAGGTGAAACCGTCGGCCTTGTATCCCGCCGCTAGTAGGATCTCTGTCATTCGTCCATCCGTGTTTTCGTCCACCGTGAACAGTAGCGGTGAGACCATCGGAGAAGGTGACATATGCCAATTATCTGACCCGGTGAAAGGTGGGCCTACAAACCGCATTCGGTGGTATTCGGCTGATAATCTTTCCGGGCCAAGGAAAAAGTGATGGTACTTGGTCCTGGGGTATGCTAGGGTGGCTAAGGATTGCGTCAGGGCGGGAGGCGGGTATGTTAAGAGAGCGGCAATGATGGTTGGACATGCGTGCCATGCCGCAATGGACACTGCGTGGTTTTCAAGAGCCAAATTTACATGGATGCTGCCGAGGTCTAGACTGCGTCTTCGTAGCAGCTCCATGAGAAGCGGGGATGGAGTTCTCTGGTGTGATTTCGTCAGAAATAAAACCTCGGCACATACGGCCCCCGAATCGTAAGCCCTCGCGTCCAGATCGAGCGCCATCATGATGACCCCTTCATCGCGGCTGAGGAAAGCGTTCTCGAGATAAGATCTCCCTTCCTTATCCAGGCACATATTCCACGGCTCTCTAAGAAAGCTCGGTGGGATATGGGCCTTAATGTGTCCGATGTTTGGAATTCGGAACAGTGATGCAAAGTCTCCGTTACAGCCGCCGACCCCGGCCACTGCCAGACGCGCCGCAAGTACTTTGTGGCCATTGTACAGTGTAGCCTCGTAAGCGGTAACACCATCTATGACAGATTTGCTGGTGTTTATTCCTGACTCGAGGAGCTGTTCAACCAACGCTAGCTGTCCTTCGACGGCTGCATCAAACAGATCCTCGGCTGTTGCGGTTGCTCCGCGCTGTAGAAGCAGGAGTGCAACATTCCACTTTTTCAAAATGACTGACAATTGGAAGGGCCTCAGCGTAATCGACTGTATGTGATCCACTGCTGTTAGCCCGACCACTGGTGGCCAGAAAATTTTGTTATTGCTCAGCGCAATTTCTCGTTCCTCATCAATGTCGACGCCGCCCTGGATCAAGAGTTCCGTGAGCGCGCAAGAGCCCTGGGAAGCAGCGAGCTGCAGAAGAGACGGCGCTGGGTACTCACACTCAGCCATGGCAAGACGATAGCTGGTGTAGTGATTACCAACAACGCTGGCCGTCGTGGGACAAGATTGTGCTCCAAGGCTGAGAAGAAGTTGGGCAGCATCCACCTGGTTCCATCGTACCGCCGCGTAGAGGGGAGACAGGTGACCGCTGGGGGTGTTGACGCTTGCTGAAAACTTGTCGTAAAGAAACGCGATGACTTTGGTGTATCCACGCGCCGACGCGATAATCATGGCGTCGGCTGTCATGCGGGCATCTGAAAAGTCCATCTGCGAACGGTATTTGCTATGGATGAACCTGCATAGTTCTAGTGCCTTGTCTTGGTCTTCGGCGAAGGTCTCCCAGGAACCGAGTGTTTCTTTGGATTTGGTAGCTATGGTCCCGCTGTGGAATGAAGCTGCAAAACCGAGGCAGCCCACATCTTCAACCAACCAGAGGACATAGAAGTAATCACTAGTTGCGAAAGGATTGCTGCTAAGAACAGCCGCCAGATCTCCCAAAGGGCTTCTATATCGAAGATTGAGATCCGCTCCCTGGGCTACTAGTCGTTCAATTTGATAGAGGTTCCCTGTGATCAAAGCGGCATGCAGAGCCTCAAAACGGGATCCGTTGATACCGGCGCCGTTTTGGCGTAGGAGCTGGATCAAGGTGGTCGGGAAATCTTCGTAGATAGCTATAGCAAGCAGCGACCAATCTTCACATAGAAGTGGATGAGAAGGGAGTTTGGCTCCAGCATCGACCAAAACTGTGATGAGACTTTCGTATCGTTTCGTGAGGGCGAATTCAATTGCTCTCCCCCTGAAATCAAACCGGCGCCCGTTGATCCTCTCATAAGCCACCGGAAACCCAACTATTTCATTTGGTCTAAGTCGACGGTCTGCTTTCAACAAGTTGCACGCGAAGCCGGCAGCTCCAGTGAGGACAGCGGCCTTGAATAAGGCGTCGATAATGGCTCTCATCGTTAGGCTCTGGTGAGAGTGGTCGACCAACTTCTTGAGAGACTGAAGCTGGGCAAGGCCTGAGAGTTGGCAAAGAGCAACGAGTTCTCGAGCGCCGTTGAAGATGTTAGAATATTGGCCATGGAAGATGAACCGGTTGGACACGAGAAAGAGCAGGATCTTGAGCAATTCTACCTGGATCTCAGGTAAGCTGTCACCTGCTAAAGTGGTAGCTCGGCGTAGATTCTCATCAGGATAGGCCTGTGGCAGAACCATGTCGAATTGTGCAGCCAGGCGGTCCACGCTCTTCCGGGCGAGGAGCTGCATAGCCATCTCTTCGGATCTGACGGCAATGCCTAGGGATCTCCGTACCATATATTGAAAGACTGTCGGAAGAAGTGTTGACTTCTGCGATTTCGATAGAGACGCGACATTAGGCCGTCGCATGATCTGCAGGAGCTGACGAGTGGCCTCGGGCTCGGCAAGGGCACCAGTGACCGGCTTCCGGGGCTTGGGCAGGAATTCGATGCTTTTCAAAACAACTTTAAAGTCAAGATTGAGGAACTGAAACCACGGGAGGCCCTTGGGATAAGTATACTGGGACGCATCGGGCGTGACAGTTACCAAACTCGCCGAGGAGCCTCGCGGAGTGCAGATGTACAGCGGCATGTCTTCAGGTACAGCCGCGGGGATCGCTAGAACAACGTTAGGTATCAACTTTTAACCCAGACATAAAGACTGGGGCCTTACAGCGGATCCATGTGGGTGGGCTGTGGCGGGTGGTCTCGTTCTTGACCTTCTCCCGGGGTATACGTCGGCCGGAGAGAATGACGGTTGTCGCCTTCATCAAAGAAGTCTGCCGGTCCCGGATAACATGTCCCACGTGGCGCCAGATGTTGGGCTGAAGCTTCTTACGGAAGCCCCAGCTCCTGAGCTTTGATTCGAGCTGTCCTTTGCTAAGTATGGTCACCACATTAGCAACAAAGAAGACGAAGCGGTTGACGAAGGATCGGTAATATACTTTACATCAAGGCCTTGACGCCGGAGCTCAGCAACAACCCCTTCCAGCTCCATACCATCGACCAGGTACATGGTATACACCAGGTCTTTCCAGGGCCCCCACTCTCTGTCCCCCAGCTGGGCTTTTTTCTGTCGGGGAACGAGCTCCAGCGAGGCCATGTTGATTCATTGGCTTGGTGGGCTTTACTGGACTGGCGAACGGCAAGAAGCAGGCGCGAGGGAACGTTGATGGGGTTTTGGGCGGTTGAGATTGATGTTGGGCGAAGACACAGCCTGATGCGGGCGGGTACATGGAGATAAGGGAATCTAAGACGGCGGCGGCCCTCGCACGCCTCGAAACACTCGAACCATGCAATGCTCCAAGAAAGTCATTGGATAACAGCACAACCATGAAATGCTCCAAGAAAGTGATTGGACAATAGCACAACATGAAAGTCTGGATCTCGGCATGCATCATCTGGCTGACGCTCATTGGCGGCGTTCCAAGCCTCAAGGAAAGCTGCCAGTCAGATAGGTACTTCGTAGACAGCTTGGACCCACCTCAGCCAACCTGCGTCACTCTTTCGATGATTGGCCATTCCCACAACCTGAGAATGCGAGGTCATGCCCTTCAATGGTGGTTGGCTACTTGCAGAACCAAAACTTGTACTCACTCCACCGAGGCGAGCAACACTGAGGGGGATAGTGTTAAATTTCTGTTCAATGTAGGAGCCTAATATCGGCATCATACAGGCTTAGAAACAGCGAAAAGGCATAAGACGTATATTCCACCGTCCGCATAACAGTGAGGAAGATTTTCACTTCTCACCCTAAGTCCGCCGCTTGACAACCGACCCAGCCTACATCTGTATGACCTCTCCTCGTAATATGATACACCGATTATATTCTACCAATGTCCCTCTCGCAAGAAGTTATAATATCCATTGTAGGCCTTATAATTGCCTTACCACCATCGTATCTTGCTCTCCGATATTGTCTCCGGTGTTCACGACAACAACCGACCGACCGCGCACACGATCCCGAAGGTACAAGACTTCCAAGCTTCCTCTACATTGCCACTGGTATGTTAATACAGTGTCTAGTTCAGACATGCGGTCCTCCATTATCACAGCCGACGTCCTCGGCGCTCACTCTGACGGCCTCGACATTGTGGCCTTCCCCTGATGGGCTTCTACCTAACCCCTGCGAAGGCCGTTCCCAAGCCCTTTCAGTCCAACGACATGGGGAACTTCAAACTGCCCAGACTGACCACAGTAACGATCTCGATCGAAAGCAAGAAGGTGGCCACCTATGATACAGGTCCCTAGGCAACGCAGGGCTCCTAGGTCGGCGCGGCGCGGTGGGGGGGGGAGGCACCGTCGATGATGGACGTTGGATGATCCTTGGAAAAGAGGCGATTTAATTGTTCCGAAAAACGGATTGGAGAGATAAGGGACGCTGTCCCACACAGCTATGGCCTGAGCGCATTGCTAGAATGTTTGCTATACTCTGGGGCATCTGGGAATAGCTTCGCCTAGGGGTTTCGGTGGACTGTGCTTGTACGTGAGCTGGCCGAGGGTTACCAAGGCCCACTTCGGGCACAGCCCGTTACATGTTTTGGCCAGAGAGTGTTTGGCTAGACGAATAAAAAAGATGCAGAGAGAGATCTTGGCGGATGTGGAAGATACTACCAGTTTCCTACGACAGAATTCCACCGTTTAGATAACACCACTCCTCATCTTTGCCTTTGCTTCAGGGGAGCTTTGCTTGTACATCTTATATGCGAATACCTACTGGTAGATGTAAACCCCAACCATGATCCCTAGGAACCCAAAACTAGCTGTCCCGGTGGCCAACAGCACAACAACTGAAAACCAGTAGCAAACGACGGTGTATGTCGGAGCAGGGCCTTCAGAGAGGGATGGATCCGCAGCCAGGCCGACCTGCATAGCAGCTAAAAAGATGGACAAAACGGCAAAGATGGCCACAAGTGGTGCGAGCATGTCCATGAAAACGGTTCCCCACTCGCCATGCATGTGAAAGTAGGTCACTTTGATGCCAAGAATCCGGATAAGCCAGTTGAGTTGCCGCAGTCTGAGTTCACCGTATGAATATCGCGGTGAAACCTGGTCGTCGGTGAGATGGGTGAAAACCTTTCAAAGCCATCGGTCGTATTCTCCATGCCAAAGGGTAGGAGAGGCACCTTCTCGTCATTTGCCAGCCGATAGTCCGTTTCCGATCGGATGAGAAATGTATAGGTCCGCATGAATCCAGCTACCGCCTTGAAGATGTCTGGGTCTGCCTCGGCGATCCACTCCCAAAAAGCGGCAGAGAGCAGGTATGGAGGGACAGGCTTGACGAAAATGCAGCCTTGATACCACACGAGATGTAGGTTGTGGAATTCATTGGGCGTAACCTGGTGGCCCCGGGTGGGCTGGAAGTGAATTGGGAACACATGAGAGCTTTTTGGTGTCGTGATCTGTGTGGCTGTGAGCTTTTTTTACCTGGTACAACACAACTACCTAGCCGTCCGCTGGATGCCATGGACTTACAAACCAAAGGTGGGGCGACATTCTGTCCAGCTCGGGGGTCAAGAATATTTCCCGAAGTCGAGGTAGCAAATGTTCGTCTGCAAGGTCAAGGAGGGCTCTCCGGGGAGAGTTGAGCCACTGCCATTCCGTGCTAATACTTTTCTGTTGTTCAGCACATCGACTTTGAGCTTGACATTGAGTTGCGTTTCTACAGCGATAACAAGGGGACCGGTCATCGTGGCATGGCCAGCAGGGTATAGCAGGTAAGGGAAGGAAGTTTGTTGAGGGCAAATTTTCATTCCGCGAACAGCCAGCCCCAAGGCAGGGATTCGGTGCACGTTTCGTGACACGGGGGTGTCAGCACTACTTGCCCGGGATTCGAGGTTGCCAAATCAAAACATCCGTCCCCCGCTTTCCAACGTGCAGCGAGGCGGCGCAATAATCAGCCAGGGGTTAGTTACTGGCTCAGCGCTGTTTTCCCCCTCGCTTCCACCTCCCCCTCATCGACCTTGCAGTTTCCGCTTTTCAGCGGTGTAGGACCACCAGTTGTACTTGTCAAGATGTCGAACCCGAAGCTTGAGTGGGTTTACTCGGCGAGTGAGCATGCACACGAGGTTGAACTTGAGTATGTATTCTATCGGGGTCGCTTGATCTAGCAGATATCTCACTCGAGTTAATGTTAACCTTTACTCAGTGTGGTTGCCATTCATGGCCTCAACACCGATCCGGGTCGAAGCTTCCAAGCGTATGAGGTGGAAGGGGACAACACTTCTCGATTGGTGAACTGGCTTGGGGATGGAGACATGCTCCCAGCAAAGCTCGGGAAGTTTCCATCCAGGATATTCACGTACAAAGCTAATGTTACTGGCTGCGAAAGAAACAGCATAGACCGGAGAGGGGTGCGCTAAAGGGCCGAGGAGTCCAGGGTGTGCAGGTTTGATTCGCGTCGTACACTTACAAGCACCCCGTGCAACCTTTTCATCTCGTGGAAAAACGCCACTTGGATCTCCTTGTTACTCCTGATGCGTTGGTGGAGGACAGAGACCATGTTACTAAAGGCTCCGGCCAAAGGGGCCACCGGCGAGCCGTGAAATGGCGTGCCGAGAAAGACCATACCACGGGTATTGTTGGAAATGACGGCGACGTTGTCGGGTTCAGCAGCGAGCGCGCCCCTGACTGCTAACTGGATACGGTGGCCAATTGCGTCGCTTGATGCGGCCAGGCGGCTTCACTGCTCTCGCAAAGGCGAAGTTTTTCGGTTTGTGGTATGAGACTACTTCACTTCTGCACCCATAGGATCCGGAAACATGTCAGTTGTGAGCAGGTATTGGGTGCCATTCTGCAGGCCCTTGTTTTTTGCCTCAGCAACCTAATCACCGGCGAACGAATGCTCAACGACCGGTCTTGCAATTCTCGTCTCTATCTCCGTTTATATAACAACCAGAGTCACTCGACACGTACCACCACCCCTCCATCTGCCGTCAGACAGCCAGCCACCACTTCAAAGCTACAGACCCTTGAATGCCTCCTCCAGCCCCTGGAACGCGGTATCCTCCAACCCCAGGTCCTCCTTACCCAATACCTTGGCCCCACTCGGCTCCGTCCAGCTCCTCTCACGACTATAATCCCAGAACTCCATCATAAGTCCGATCTCCTCCGCCCATAGTGGCCAGATATCGCGGTACGCCTCGCCACTGACCCGCACAAATTGGGCCTTGACCCCCTTCACCTTGGCCCACGTCTGTAGCAACTCGTCCGCGGTTACCTCCTTGGTCGACACGACCACAATACTCCCATTAGCCGTTTTCTCCGGCTGCTCAACCACCGCCTTAATAAACGGTGTAATATTGACACTCACATCACCAATCATATAGATCGGCGTGTTAGGCGCGTAGCTACCGAACTGGAGGTACTTCTCCGCGGTAGGAATCAGGTGCGGGGCAAACACGGGAAACGCATAGTTAGTACTATAGAAGGCGACCCAGAAGAAGGTTGTCTTGCGCAGCAGGGCGGACTCCTTGTCGCGGATATAGGCGTCGACGCGGTTCTTGCTCTCGAAGTGCGGAACTAGGTACTTGCCGCCCGATATGCTAAGCGCGTTGGGCAGGGTGCTCCAGACGTAGTGCTCGAGCGTGGAAGTGGCGGCGGCGGCGCGCGCGAGGTTGATACCCTGCTCGCTCTCGACTTCTATAGCTTTGGTCGGGGACTGGTACGCAACAAAAGACTCGGCGAAATTGGTCATGCCAAAGATGACGTGGGAGCCGGCGAAGGCGCGCTTGAGGCTCTCGACGTCGTTGAGGTCCGCCGAGACGACCTCGGCGCCCCGAGTGGCCAGGGACTTGCCGGCATCGCTGGAGGGGTTGCGCGTAATGGCGCGGACTTGGTAGGCCGGATCGTTGAGGAAGGCGTTGACGACGCCCTTGCCTTGAGCGCCTGTGGCGCCGACGACGGTGACGATCTTGACCATGGTGGTGGATGGATGTGGTGATGTCAAAGCGAGGACAAGTTGTGTTGTAGGTATGTGGGAGTGGGACGATAGGGTTTAGACTTGGAGTGAAGGCTTGCTGCTAGTATAGCAATCGCTGATATCTCTGGTTGTTCTCCTAGTGATGTTTTAGTGGTGGGGTGCATTATGTTCGTTGTTGGAGTAGCAGCTACTTATACACTGCCCGCAAGACTCTTCCAAGTTTCAGCCCTCGGCCACGGCATTGTGGCGTCCTTGGCCCTACTCCGTGATTGATGCCATCCGGACAAAAGGTCCATATCGCCGAAACCAGTCGGCGAGGCTGACGGAGATAAATGGAATGGCACCCCTTTTGTCAGCACACCACCAAAGTCAACTCGTTCTGATTGGGCCGCCCACTGCATCGAGGCGCGTTGCATTGGGCTGCCGCGAGGACAGTGTGATCACAACCTGATGTATGCGGCCAGTCTACTGCGGTAATGCACCTATTTTCACCACCAACTGCACTGACTGGGGGTACTGGTGTTGGTTGCACGGGCACTTATGTACGTACATGTGCACTCCGCCTATTTAGGTACCTAGGTAATCAAAAAAGGTGACTACAATATTTCAATATGTTGCTGGCACTGAGACTCGCAGGTGGTGGTGTTGGAACGTCGCAAAAGCGCACCTCAAGACTCGCTAGGCCCGGATACCAGGGACTGCGCCATTGGCACGATCGGACTGACCCTGTGCAGGCACGGCAGGTTTTCAACGGCGGTAGTGGAGATTCCGCTGAAAACGCCGCCATATTCACTCCGTCACTATTAGGCCGGCCTGTTTGTCGCTAGCTTAGCCTTGAACAACATTACCAAGCAAGCTGGGCGCGCAGCACCGCGGCGGGTTATCTGAGTTTTTCCTGCCGCCTCCGTTGGTGGACACAGAAGCTCGCTGAAGAATGCCGAGAGGACGCCTCTCATTTCTAAGCACGCTCACCTGAAGGCAAGAGCCAGATCGCCGGCAAGAATGTCAAGGAGGCCCCTGACCGCGAACTTTAGAGCGGCTCGGCGCTCTTCTGGAATGCCACGGAAACAACTTACGGCATAGTAGGACTCGGATACTTTGGTTTTGATTTTGAACCTGCGTTAGTGTGGGGTTCTCCCTGCGAGGTAAAGTCACTTATGCCAGAAGTTGAATGCATGGCGATATCCAACAGCCGGGGAGTTATCCGTAGCGGCTGGAAGGCATCAGAGTTGGGCCAGTCGAATCTGACAAGCCCTTGATGAGTCCCTTACTCTTAAAGTCGCCTTGCCAGCCACCTACTCACCTAACCAGCCAGCCAACTTCTGGATCACTAACCCAGACAGCCAACCAGACAGCAAGCCCGTCAGTCAACACAGCAGTCAAGACTCCCAGTCGCAGTCAGCAGGTCCACAAGCTGGTAGCTACGAACTATTGTCTAAAGAGGGTCAAGACAGCAGACCCGGTAGCCAGGACCTTCTTCACACAGGTGAGCAAAAGCCTTCACCTTGCGGCTGTCCAGCTAGCTGTCAATGGCAGAAAACCCAGGTATAGGTGGCCAAGGTAGATAGATCGATGCCGGGGAAAAAGAGTAAGGACGGGATGGACCCCAACGACCGATTTTCTCACGTTGAGCAAATACCGCAGGCCAAAAAGGAGCTTGCAAGGCAGTTGAAGTCGTTAGAAACCGTATCCAAGTACCCACGTAGAAGAGATGTGTTCCCGCATCTGTCCGACTCCGACTCAGTCCGAGAGCCTGGGTGCGCAGCTGAGCGGCAGCTCCAAAGAAAGAAAGGGGCCCGGCTGCAAGGCAAACCGGCACGCCGGGTGGGTTGAAAGTTGGAAGTCTTGGCTATCGGACTTTCTCATCCGGATTTGGTGTTGCACTCCGGATGCCGGGGAACGTCTCGGCGGCAGATGGCCAGGATGATTGGTTCCATCGCTTCCTTCTCGGGCCGCGGACGCATCCTCGTCTTCCCCGTCGGTTTTACAGGGTGACAGTGAACCAAGCTCACCGAGTCTTGGCGGTGTGATAGTCAAAAGTAGATGATGAGTCGTGGGGGTTTGCTCCTTCATCGCGGGCCGAACTTCGTTCTCGACATCAGCACCGAAGGAGCGGTACCACAAACTTTATTCGTGGTCCCGACGTTTTCACCACGCCTGACATATTTTCCATATGCAATGGCTTAGCGAACTGCAAAGACAGAACATCGACCGGCGGCCGTAATGGCTTTGTGGCCCGCCAACTTGGTGCCGGACCTGAGCCCTTCGCCAGAAAGGATTGCCGACACAACGACGGCCACGCAAATGGGCGTGCTGACGACATTCGAGGTTCTTGGTCTGGTATTTGTCGGATTAAGGGTCTACGCGAGGGCGGCGGTGTCGAAGAGCTTCGGCAGGGACGACGTTGCACTTTGCATAGCTGCGGTATGGTCCATGGATGATGGGATTCTTCAGCAGATTGAGTGAAGCCTGCTAACTATCGAGTCTGGGGGGTAGGTATGCGCGACAACATCGTACATTTTGTTTTCGGTGCAGGCCCGCAATGGCCTTGGCCGGCATATCGACCTGATATCTCTTGAAGAGGGCCACATTTTCCGGATCTGTGGCTTTCTCCTCCAGATGATCGGGTCGAACTGGGGCTTGTGTGCTCTGAAGACGGCTATCGCGTGGAATCTTTTGCGCTTCACGGACCATCAAATATGGCGGCTCTATCGAAGAGTCATCTGGGGGTTGCTAGGTAAGAAATGCTCCGAGTCTCTGGGGTTATGAAAACGAGTCCGGCTGACACGAATCCGTGTAGCCATCGTCTGGATATATACCTTTGTCTACTGGATATTGCACCTCACCCACTGTACACCGTTGAAAGCGTACTGGGACCTCTCAATAAAGGACGGGAAGTGCCGGCCTATTCGACTGTTCGTAAAGATCGCCATGGGCAACACTATTTTAGCCACATCAACCGACGTCTTCTTCGCGCTTGTGCCCATCCCAGTGGTGTGGCATATCAAGCTGAGCGCCAGGATACGATTGTACCTCATCGGGGTGTTGAGTCTGGGATACTTGTAAGTAGCTAGCTCCTGTAACCCGCGTGAGATGCAGGGCTAATTAGGTGTATTTGTAGCTCTGTGGGACTGGGCGTGGTGAAGACAATTTGGCAGCAGCAATTCAGCGCTGAGAAAGACAAGACATACCACATTAACGTTCCTTTCTGGACATTGTGAGCCGACCCATCCCCTCGTCATTGCTCCAATGGAGCCCTTCTTCTAATAATCATATTTTCAGCCTCCAACTGCAGGTAGGCATTATGGCTACATGCTGCGTCGCCTTTCGGCCACTCGTACACAGTATCTTCGGCCTGTCAGCCATCTCCTCGGTCGAGGACACGTATGGAATGGAGACCATTTCAGGCAGCGGCGCTAAAAACCGGAGACGAAGGAAGCCCCGGAAAGATCACCCGCTTGATGTGACGGTCGACGAATTCGAGCTCGGGGCGCAGGACAGGGACCGCACATATGGTGTGGCAGTCTCGACGATTGACGAAAGGGGTGTGCTGGAACCGCCTCGAGCGTCTGTGAACGGGCGGTTCTACAGGGCCGGGCCTGAGGGGACGTCGAGTGAGGAGGCTATTATCAAGCGAGAGATATTAAGGACCGGTCCGTCAGGGAGCTGACACTAGATGGCACCCTTCCCCTCTAATTGCATGCGGTGCGGTAATCTGAGGCGGATATATAGGGCGCTTGAGGCATTGGGGCGACTTGGAGGAAACTTGGTGCATTCATTACTTGTACATAGCATGTCTTGATACCCCTTTGGCTTATGTATACTCCTTCTACATAACAACGATGCAAACAAATCTCCGTTCGTAACGTTGTGGGGAGACATATTCGACGATGCGGGACACGCGGGTTCCTCAACTTTGAGTCGGGGGAGCAAGAGTCCGAGGGCGGCTCAAAGCTGTCCAAGGGTTTTTTGCTGCCAGCGTGGGATGGGATTGGAGAAAATTCAGTGTCCTTGCAAACGCAGGAAAGCAACGAGAGCTGCCGGCACTTCGATTTTCTTCCCTTCTGACCTTCCAGGAAGCAAAACGGGCGGCCTCTTCAAATCCATGTTGTTCGCTTTTCCCAACCTCCAAGGCCAGAATGCGAGCTGGCCCCCGTTTTGACTAGGATCCAAAATCCCCTTTCTCCGCTCCTGACATGGGAAGAAGGACTTGGCGATAACTTTGCGGTTGCTGGGCTTCCAATTAACAACTTCGTCACGCGGGAGACAAAAAACAGGTCCATGCAAGGAGATAGGGCTTCCTATGCAAGCATTGAAGTTATTACAATTTCAAAAAGCCTTGTTTGACGATGAAATTGTAGCGAAAACAGGATATGTATACCCCCTGAATACATCTTGGTGTTGATGTTGATGCCTGCCATATTTTGAATTTAGAGCTGCCCGCGTGCTGTATTTAGCATGGGATGACCGGGTCAATGAACCTGGTTTATGTCGCACACTTGCCAGTCTCAATGTGTTATTGACTGCCGAAACAGCAGATTAGGCTTAGCCGTCCACCTAATGCAGCTACAACAACAGGGGCCCCGGTACATGTCCATGGTGGGTAGGAGATAAATGTCCCTTTCGCTCCCCGCTCGCGACGAACAAGATTTCACCATCCACCTCTCATCCAAAACCTTGTGAGCTCGTCATGACGCGGATGATTCTCACCTCGGTTTGCCTCCTCTGGGCCTTGTCCCCATTTTCATTTGCCGCAGAGGGAGGGGGAGAGGGCAAAGGAAAGGGAAAGGGAAAGGGAAAGGGGAAGGGAAGTGGACCAGTCACCACCATCCACAAAGATGTCGCCATCGTCGGCGGGGGTGCTGCTGGCTCCTATTCCGCCGTGAGATTGCGCGAAGACTTTGGGGTGAGCGTTGTTGTGATTGAGAAGGACAGCAAGTTGGTAGGTTAAAGTTGCCCGGCCCGGCCTTGACCACCTCGAGCGCTGACGAGTGTCTTTTGCAGGGGGGCCACGTCAATACTTGGGTTGATCCGGCCACGGGGAGGGGGTTCGATGCGGGTGTCCAAAACTGGATCGATATCAATAATGCCTCGTCTTTCTTTGGACGTTTCGGCGTGGAAGTGCAGCCCAATGTTCGCTCAGTTTTGGATCAGCACTTCATCGATTTCACAACCGGCACTCGACTGACCAACTACACGCCCCCTCCCACGGCCGACCGCTCTGCTGCTCTGAAAAGGTACCTTGCGGCAGCCGAGCAATTCCTTCCCATTCTTGAGCCTGGGTGGTGGAACTTCCCCCAGCCCAGCCAGATCCCTGCTGATCTGCTTTTGCCATTCCGCGACTTTGCGACCAAGTACAACCTGACGGCTGGCATCCCCCAGATCTTTGCCACTACTGGGTTTGGCAAGCACAACTTTATGGATTCCCTTACCCTCTTCTTGATGCGCAGCTTCGACGTCAGCATGGTGCGGACGTTGCTGGGACTTGAGGCCAACTTCGTTCCTGTTTCTCGTAGGAACCAGGACCTGTACGACGCCATCTTGACCTTGCTCGGCCCGGATGCGCTCACCAGCAGCACTGTAACCGATGCCCACAGATCGAATGGCAAGGGAGGTGTTACCCTGGAGATTTACAATTGGGCAACCGGTGCCACCACGCGGGTGGTTGCCAAGAAGCTTCTCTTCACTGTTGCTCCGACAGAGGAGAATCTGGAACCATTCAACCTCGGCAAAGACGAAAAGAACGCCTTCAACGGGTTATATTACAGCAGCAGCGTCGTGGGCATCGTTTCCCACCCATCTCTGCCGCTCAACGCCTCCCTCGTCAACACACCGGCTGCCGCGCAACCGGACAACTGGGCCGCTGCTGTTCCTTCGTATCCCTTCAATACACGGTTCGAGAACTACCCCAATTCGTCCTACTATCGCGTCATTGCGGTTGGCGACCAAACATTCACCAAGGAACAAGCAAGAGATGTCATCCAAGGCGCCTTCGACAAAATGGTGGCGGCGGGAACTCTCCAGCAGACAACACCGCCCCAGAACCTGACATATCATCTTCTTGAGCCGCATGGGCCGGTGAGCGCATCAGCACGAAGGCAGGGGATTGACACTGGCATTATCCAAAAGCTCAATGGCTTGCAGGGGAAGCGATCGACATGGTACACGGGCGCCGCATGGAGTGTGCATTTGACAACTAGCTTGTGGGGGTTTACTGATACGGTATTGCCGAAGGTGGTAGCAAGTTTGTAGTTTGAGGGGATGTAATGTTTACTCTGAATCTATAGTCAAAGGTAATCCCCACCTTGTTATTCTGTTTCCATAGCCACGGTGAGGAGCTTCGGCAAAACCCCTGTAACCACCACAGGTGCTTGAAATGATATCGGATCTACGCTGCGGCAGCGAGGAAGATAAAGAGCAGTGAGGCAATGGGGAATAGTACCAGGATACACCAGTGGAGTCGAAAATCCCTTGAGTTGTCTTCATTCAGGTATGCATAACAGCCTCTCACGAGGGCCGCATAAGCCTCGCATCCTCGTCCGACTCCTCCTCACTCTCCTCCTCCTCGGATTCCTCCTCACCAGACTCCTCCTCTTCTTCATCCTCCTCCTCATCCTCCTCCTCTTCTTCTTCCTCCTCCTCCTCCTCCTCCTCTTCCTCCTCACTCCCCTCCTCAGCCAACCAATCATCCAACGACTTCTCACCCACCCCATTCGCCGCCTTCGGACCCCTGGCCACCGCCCCAACCCCCAAAGAAGAAGGCGACGCCCTCGCGCCAGCAGAGGACATAGACGTCATCCCCGCCGCAGCAGCATCCAACCCCTCCGCCGCAGGAACAACCCTCTTCTCACCGCCATACCTCTCCACCGCCCCCTCCACCTCCCTCAACCTCCCATCCGGCTCGTTCCCCTCCTCCACCCACCCGGGCAGGTCCTCATAGCCACGCAGGCCATGCACGCCGCCGCCGCCAGCCAGCACCAGCGCGGCCGAGCCCAGGGTGTACCCGCGGCGGGTCTCGGAGGGGCTGGGGGCCTGCGGGGCGGGCTTCGGGGCGAGCAGCATGAGGGTGGCGAGCTGGGGCACCGAGAGCAGGGACTTGTAGAGGCGGGTGCGGTCGCGCAGGTCGTACGAGGTGTCGTAGCGCACGAGCAGGAGCAGGTAGCGCCAGAGCTTGGCGACTGGGTGGTCGTCGTCCTCGAGGAGTTTGGGGCCGTTGGTTGGTGGTGGCGGTGGCGATGGCAGAGATTGGAAGGGGTTGTCGTCGAATTCGAGGGGGGGTTGGGGTTGCTGTGGTTGGGGTTGGGACTCGGACTGGGGCTGGGTTTCTTCCATCTTTCGGTTGAGGTAGTGTAGGTAGACCTTTGCGCCGAGCAAGACGATTTGGCGCTTGGCGAGCTCGGATTCGGAGGCGAAATCTTTTACGAGGATGCGGAGTACGTCGGCCGCGATGTTGTCCTCTCCGTTAAGCCCCGAAAATTCGCCAACGAGCCAGATGATGCTTGCGCGGGCTTGAGGATCGGTGGCCGAGTCGAGGTTCTTGGCGAGGCGGACCACAGTTGCGACGTGGGCGGTTGGGTCTTGCTGGATGAGGTGGCGGATGACGGTTAAGCTTTCCGCTGCTAAAGTGCCGTCTAGGCTGGTGATCTGGCCCAGGAGCAGGCGTAAACATCGAGGAGCAGTGGCGGTATCCCTTTGAGCGCACCGCCCAATCGCCCTTACCGCCTCCCTGACTAGCATCTTGTCGGAGCCACGGCTGAAGTGCTCCAGCTCGTTAAGAATAAGGCTCTTGATGTGCGTCGGAGCGTGAGGGAAGATCAGCGTGAGCATTTCCAGTTTAAGCTCCCAAACTTGCTGTGTGTCCGTTGCGCGGACCAGGAAATGAGTGGCGTACTTGACAAAGTCGGCTGGGCAGCTGAGGCAGATGGAGACGATGTTGAACAGGGCGACCTGCTGGATGTCCTGGGCGCCACGCAGTAGCGCAACCAAAGGCCCAATCGCCGTCTTGGTGTACTCTGGTGTGCCGATAGCAGAGTAACACCTCGCAACAGCCACCACGACACCCGAGTTGCGCGACTGCAGGAGGGGTTTGATGCTGTTGAGCAGGAGCTCGAGGTCAGGGTCGAGGACGGCCACCTGCTCAGCCTCCAAACTGCTCTCTGACCGCTCACCATAGAAGTCATGAAGATCCGCTGCTTTCTCCTTGCTCCTGACAGATTTCGTCCTCCTCGGGAAACACTTCCGTGCATAGATGGTCATTAACCGTAGTGTTGATAGCTGGCTCCACTCGTCCATGTCCACCACCATCCTGACCAAGCTTCGGTAATGTTTGTGTATCAAGTCTATCCGCTCGGGGCAGATGGTCATGAATGCCGTCACAGCCGCACCAGCAACGTAGTATTGCTTGTCGCCAAGCAGGGTCGAGAGGTATTCCAAGAGCTGAGGTAACTGCGAGGGGTCGAGTCGATAGCACTTCGGGATGGCCAGCGCCGCGGCGCGTCTGACGTATGGGCTCATGTCTCCGGCGCCCTTTCGGATGGCCAGGGACACAATCTGGCTGATAACCGGCACCCGGATGCCGGACATGGTGCGCAGAGCCAGCGCCCGCACCTGGGGGTTGGTATCTGACAACGACTTCTGGATGGTGTTGATGGATAGGAGGGCGAGGTCGGGCTCCTGTTCGGCATGGTGGAGAAGGTAGATGTAGACCAGCTTTTTGATCTCGAGGTTCGGTGATGCGACATTCTTGACGACGGACGAGAATAGAGGGAGTGTTTTCTGGCTGCGGTACATCATCTAGGTAGCCAGGCAGCAGTTAGCTGACAGGCTTTCGGTGTAGTGTGGTCGGCGGGGTGGCAGCGCACCGAAGTGACACGCCGTAGTCCGTCAAGAACCTCGCGCTCATTGCGACTGTCTAACAACTTCTTGACTTGGGTGCGGTCGAGGGGTCGGGATGAGCTCCGCGAGCTTCGGGCGGCCGAGGCAGCGTCGAGGGTGAGGTCTCGGGCTAGAGGGGGCAGTCAGTGGTGGTTCAGTGCTGGTGACGTGTTCCGAAAGGACTGCAAAACACACCATTCTCGAGCAGAGTCGAGATCCTCGCTATTGACTCCATGTCGGGTGGTTGGTGTTGCTCCGTCGGGAGCTTTGAGCTCAGGGAACTGTCAGTTGGTCTTTCGGGATTGACAGTGGCTTGGAGCAGTGACGTGACCTGCGCCGCTCAGCGGCCCTGGAGGTCCATGGTGGGGTATGCAGCTAAACCCCTTTAACGGCAAAGCGGGACATGTGCATGTGGGCCAGGCCTGGGAGGCAGGCTCGGGAGGACGGGTCGGTCCGCTGGAAGCACCCTCCACAATCGATCGAGAGCCTGGAGCTTGGATGCAAACAATCAAACAGGGGGTCGTAATATGTCAATTGCTGGTTGCACAACTGCATGAGAGATGCACCGTTGAAAAGACACGACCTAGGCATCCAACGCTTCTCAATTTATAGTTACAACACAACATAACACACGCCCCATGGATCCCCTCTTTCTCTCTCCAGCTCTGCCATCCGACCTCCTGCAGTTCATCATCAACAGCTGCACCTACCCAACAACACTCGTAATATGTGCTGACCGAGCCGAGTTTCTGTCTTCCCTCACACAAGACATCCTCCACCACCACCACCAACAACAACAACAACAACCCCAATCACTCCCTGCAGATCAGCCATTGGACACCCCTACCCCCCAGCGAGCCACCACAGATCCGTCCCACTCCAACCCACCACCACCACCACCGCCACCCGCCGACTATCCGAAGCCCAACTCGAAGCGCAGCCAGCAGCAGCAACAAAACAAACCACACCCCCTCCTAGCCCCCCACCTCGCACAACTCGTCACCACACGGAGCATACGCACCGTGTTCGTGCCCACGGTAACACACCTGCGCGCCTACCTCTCCGTTTTCTCCGCGCACCCCTCCCCCTCCTCGCCCCTACCCACCACATCATCAAGTAAACGCCACAACAAGCCCCCCCATCTACCACCACCACCACCACCACCTCCACCGCCACCCCAGCAAGGAGAAGGAAGCAACCCCCCGCCCCCACGGCTGGTGGTCTACGACTTCCTGGCCCTCCACCGCGGCAGCAGCGAGTGGAGCGTGCAAGGGCTGGGGGCCAGCAGCGCGGCACTTGTTGAGGCTGGGAGGAGGGAGGGGGTCGAGGTTGTGGTTGTCGAGGGGGTGGTGGTGCCGGGTTCGCGTCCCGTAGATTTAGCGGGGGAGGGGGAAGCACCAGGGGTAGAGATGGCGTTGGGGCGAGGGATGGCGACGATAGGGGAGGTGTTAGCGGAAGGGGTGCCTGTTTTGAGCGGTGGCGGCGGAAGGAAGGTTGGTGGGGAGTTGGAGGGCAGCGGGTGGATTGGGAAGACGGTGGGTGTGGGGAGGGTGTTGGGGAGGTGGTTCCGATTTCGGGACGGGGAGTGGGCGGTGGGTGAGCGGGTGGGTGGTATGGAAGTGGTGGAAGACAACAAAGAATGTGGTTAAGGGCTGACTGGTGAAGGTGAAACCTGCTCTCGTGCTGGCATATGCGTGTCAGTGTTTCGTGCAGTGTATTTTTATGTGACAAACGTTTCAAACTCCGATCAAACGCCAGCGCCATCCCATCCCGTGGTATCCTATTCCGAAACCCCTAAGAACCGCCCACCGTACCCAACCGACCGGCCGCATTACGACATTATCCAGACATGATGGGGTACCAACAGAGCTCAAATGGCCTGCTCCATCTCGGTCATGTACAGCTTGATGTGGGCCTCCATCTTGAGGTACTCATCGTGCGCCGCATGCACCTCGTTCTCGATGTTCTCTTTGAGATCCAGCATCTAACACCTTGTTAGCAGACTACAACGCCACTCGTCTCGGTGGCGGGGCAACATACCTTCTTCTCAATCTGCTCGATCCTAACCCTCCTCCGCTCAATATCCTTGCCCTTCTCGGACCGCTCCTCGGTCAACTTCTTGTGCACCGCACGCAGCTCTTCCATCTTCTCCTTGGCCCGCTGCGCCTTCTCCTGGCTCTGCGCCCGCAGCGTCTCGGTCCGCTCCATCCACTTGGACAGCTGCCGCTGGAGCAGCCCCTCGGTCCGTTCCACCTCGCGCACGTTCGCGCCGCGTTCCGTAAGCGCATCCCGCTGCTTCGCGTTCTTGGCGTTGTCTTCTTCTTCTTTAGCGAGTTCCACCGCGATCTCTTCCAGTAGCTTGATACAGGATGCCACGTCGCCGCATACCACGGCAAAGGAGTCGGTTGACGTCTGTAGAGCTCGTGCCCGGCGATCGAGCGAGTCGATGTGTGATTTGTCGTTGTTGAGGGTGTTGCTCAGCTCGGTAAGGCTCGCTTGCAGTGCTGAAGGACTCTGGAGGGTGTACGGCCGGAGCTTGGCGCTGTCCTGCTTCAGTGCCAGTTTGGTGGCTGTTTTCTCTTCCAGCTCCACGGCGAGCTCCCCCTTCTTGGTCTTGGCCTCTTCCAACCGTGACGCCACCCTTTCCTGGTTCCGCCGCAGCTCCAGCAACCTCTTCTTCAAGTCCTCGTTTCGCCGTGTCTTCTCCGCCACCAGTGCCTCCATCTGCCTCCTGTTGGCACGCATTTCGTCTAGCTGTGCCTCCATGTTTTGGTTCTCGGTATACAGCTGCTCGATGCGCGCCTTGGCGCTCTCGGCGCGGTTGCAGTGTTCGTCAATGACGCTCGTCTGGCTCTCACGGAAGCGCACGAAGTTGATGATGTAGCTGAAAATCTTGACGAGGCGGTCGTGGGTCGGCTTATACAGATCCATGAAATTGAAGTCGTTTACACCGCAATCTAACATCAGCCGGCGCAGCGACGCAAAGAAACCCATCAAATTCCGCGTGTCGGGTGGCATCAGCGAGTCGCCAAAGTCGCCGCAGAGGTCCTCGGCAGCTGCGCGCATCGCTGGGTCCACCGTCTGCCGTGACTTGTTCATAAGCAGCTCTCCAAACCACTCAAAAATCATCTGGACTTGTATCGGGTTCGGCTTTTGCAGGTCGGCGATTGTGAATGGGATACCGAGCTCGTTGATGCAGCCGACGATTTCGCGATCGGGCAGGCGCATGTTGGCATATGCCGCCTCCTCTTCCTTCTTGCGCGACCGCGACTGTTGCTGCGCGGTCGGCATGATTGACATTCGCTGGTTGTAGGCCATGTTGCCGGTTGTTGGTGCCGGTCGTGTCGTCGTGGGATGTGGTATCGAAATGCGACACAGCTTTTGGGCGATTGTTGACAATGGCGGGGCGCGACTGGATGGGGTTGCTCGAGAAACAGATTCAGGGTATGCACAATTTTGTCTAATTGCATAAGCCACTTATCGAGGTTGGTATGTATCTAGTGCAATGCTGATCTTCGCCCAACTCAATCTATCCCTAGCTACCTACCTATATCTCCAAGTTTCTTGTCTAGTTTATCGGTTGTTTATATTCGAGATAAAACCACAAGGTATCGCGGGCGCGGATTCGACCTGCTCTGGGTCATTCCCCCGGTTGAAACATAGGTCAATGTATGTGCATACCTACATAACTTCGTTCCATGATTTAGTTAGTGTTACGTTTCCTCAGCGTCCTTGAAAGTCAAAACGACCTTTGAAAAAGGGTTTTGTAGAACTACAGCCATAAAGCCCAGTCGGCTATGGTACTGTACACTCGGGCTGATTACCTCAATCCCACTATCTGGTAACCCAGAACTGGCTTTTGTTGTGTGTGTTCATCTTCCATGACTCGGCACCCTCTCGCCAACAAAACGCCGAACTCCAAAAGAAAACGAGTCCGTAAAAAAGTAGAAAAATCAAAGGAAGCGAAGGGGGAAAAGAATAAGAATAGTGGAAATAGGGTAAAAGTGAAGAGAGGGGGTTTCTCCAGTCTTCCGGATAACTCTTGTTTCGTTTTTACGACTCGAGCTTCTACGCTCGGGTCGACGACCCGACTCTTCATCACTACTACCTTAGGTTAGTGGGATCAACACTGGCACAAGTTAAATAATGTTGTCTCGAGAATTCATGTTTTCCCGCGGCTGCCTTTCGATCCTGATGGCAGCATAACGAGAGGCTGCTAATTGTTTCTTCATTCATACTTAACCGATGGAATGCACTCGCGATTACACACTCTCCGTAATGTCAGCAATATTCCTTTCCCCAGGTGCCGTAGGGCAGACGAATCAGTTCATGCAGGTCACCCCGTTTCCAGTCGAGATCACGCTGCAGAAACGGTTAAGTCGTCAGACCCGGACGGTTGTGCCGCATTTAAATTGCCGGCCGGCTCCCGTCTCAAAGGGTTTGGACCCTGAAGGAGCCCGTTGCCAGTCTGGCAGGACACTGCATCATGTTGGCCCCTGTTCCATCGCCGTGGATTCGTAGGCACGGCAGCATGCGGAGCAGGGGATCTCGACAGGGCCTGCCAAACGATCCACGACATCCACAGGAAGAGGTTGGCTGGTGCGCTTGAGAGAAACCTGCGTACATATTCTGTACATCAGATGAGAAGCGAGCAAAATACCCCTCCTGAAAATGCGACAACTGCAGCGTCCCTTCGCCGATGCTTTTCTTCAGGATATCGGTTTTGGTGCGAGCGAGTCTAGCCAGCATCGGGTATTTCTTCCTGTAGCCTGTCAGTTTCGCGTCATCGGCCGTACTGTGTTGTGTCGTGCAAGCAGGCCGTGCTGGTCGAAAGAGGGATATTAGCCGATCGGGCGTCGGGAATAGCGGTCATGCTAAGAGCTGGGGGGGCTCGAGCCCTCCCGTGTTCTAGCTTTTTGGCCAAGGAAAAAAGAAGGATTTGGGCCGGACACCAGCTCATTCGTCGCCTTGGGGGTGAGGGCTGAATCCAGTTGAAACGATGGTCTCCGACTCTGTATCTTCAGCCAGTGCTCTGCCCTCCTTCGCAGGTGTGTGTGTGTTGCTTCGTCACCCCCCGCAGCTTTTGGTTTCGTGATTGGTTCCCGCCCAGCCCATCTGCCGTCACTTCGAAAAGAAAGCTTTCCGGTTCCTGGGTCGGATTTTGCTTGGTTTCTTCAGGTCGCCAGGATCGCTAGGCAGTTCCCGAAGCCCAAATTTGGCCTGTTTGCTTTCGTGTGGCAAAGATGAGCACAACCTACCGGGTCGCGACCGGGCCCGAAAGCCTCTTGCTGACTTCCGTTGATCCCACGAGGCACAACGCATGAAGCCGCGAGGCTGCCGCGCACACGAAATATTCTCCAAGGTAACGTTCGTTGCCGCCAGGTGGAATGCATTCCCACTGGTATGCGGTATGTCTCTGTACTGTCTGTACATCCATGCACTGTTGCAGTACGCTGCGGAAACACGTGTCAGGCTGGCAAGCCGCGCCAGTGTGATCGATATCCCCTGGGTTGCATTCCTGGACACTGCAGCCAACCCGTCACCCAGATGGTGCAAGGCCCTGCAGAATTGGAAGATATGAAGTCAGCACCTGGTAGGTCGAGCTGCGGTAGCTTTGCTGCATCTCCGCACTGCTCTCCAAACCAGTTCACTATCTAGTTACCTAGTCAGCTAGTGCTGCAGTCCGTGAGTGATTTTTGATCCATAGATCAATAGATCGGCGCCAGTTAACGATCGAGGCGTGTGGCCCGTTCGACTCGGTTGTGGCGAGAGAGGTGTGCCCTTATGACATAATCCGGCGGCAGCAATCTCGCGGTTGGGCCCGCCTGCAACCTCGTCGTGCGTGCTCGTCCAGCTTTTTGCCCACCCGGTGCCCGTCCGCCGCCGGAGCGGAGAACCAGACGGATACGAGCATTGCCCATCGTCCGTATTGATGAATTGCGCAAGCCAAAGCGCGACGGAAAGCAAAGGCACCCATCCCCCCGAAATTGGCACCAGGCACCCAGGGTCAGGAAAACTTTTCACCCAAGCTCCAAGGACGAGTTTTACGGGGTTTCATCAGGAACCTTACAGTGACATTCTCAAATGGCGCTCTGGCCCGGGCATCTTGGAGCTGGCTTGGAGGGACCACTGGGCTGCGGCAGATCCAAAGCCGTTGGGTGGGGCAAGCGCCAAGAAACAGGGCTGCTTCGTCGGATCCACTGTGACAGCAAACTGGCTGGCAAGACGGGAGGAAACGGCGTGTTGAAACGGAGGGAGTGCCTGCTCGAGATGGCAATCTTTCGGGGTGCTGCAAACATGCATCTGCTCAAAAAGCGAAGATTCATTTGGGGGTTGTTCTCGGACGGCTCGTGGTGCTCCCCGTGACGCTCATTGGGCTCATAACTGGGCGGCGGCCAACAAACCAGCACACTCCGTTTTCTGTGCGAGCAGGGGCATGACCAGGAAGCCCGGGTACCTTGCTTTCTCCCTTGCCAATCGATTCCCATTTTTCCCCCTCGGGTCTGCTCCCTGCACAAGCCCTCAAATATTGCGTGGGCCCTTCCAAGCTTCTCTGAGACATCCATCTCAGACATTCTCCCCCGCACACCAGTGCTCTACAATTGTGATCATAGCTTTTACATACTATCCGGCGCCCTCACATACCCCTCTGCTGGACTCAGACCCAAAATCCCCCCCCATTCCAACCACTCGCGCCCACATTGTTTATCGGACGCCGCGATTGTACCAAACGAACAACTTCACCAATACGATCCTCGACCTGCTTCATTCCACCTTGTTCTTCGCAGCCCTCGCTTTAGTTGTCGCCCCCGGGATTTCGACGTGCTGAAGCATGCTTTAGCGGCATCGTCCTTAAAACCCACCGACGAATTTGCTAGTCGCGCAACCAACCCCGCCGACGCGTCGCTCCCTTTCGGTACTTTCAGAATGAATTTACACCTTTCTCCTCCCAGCACCGATTGCCCTAGTCAACTAGACGATACGTCCGACCGCAGGATTCTATCAGCAGTATCACCCGACCGACACTAAACTTGCCGCACACACCAAGACGATGCCTCTGTGGCCGTTCCGACGGAAGAGCCGTCGGAGACGCGGGAGAGCCAGCACGGTGGACCATGAATATGAAAGCCGAGTGGCATTGACCGGGCTTCCACCACGGAGTCGGACGGTGCCGGAATCCACCATTCCCATCGACATCCCCGTACTAGACCGCCAAGCGAGTAAGCGACAACGGACGGGCTCAAACAAGCTCCAACGCAGGGCTAGGACCTACAGCTTTTCGCCGGGGCGCCAGGACTCTGTGCAGCTCGGCAGGAAAAACAGCACCAGGGCCCAGCGAGATGTAGATACGCCAATGCCCGACGCCGTGGGAGACGACCTGTTGTGGCGTGTGCCGACACTTCACAGCAAAAAGGACGGCGATCACCTACCCCGGAAGATGTCCAGCAAGAAGCGGCGGAGGGATGACCGGCAACGCGAGGCCGAAATCAAGGCATTGAGTAACTTTGTTCCTTTGCGACCCGTCGCTGAGGATTGGATGGCCGGTCGCCCAATGAAGAAGGACAGCAAGAGATTTAGACCAGCTTTCGGAGTCAGCATCAAAGGCTCCGACTACGACAAGTACAACCGGTCGTCGGACATTTCACTACCACTTCCAGAATCCATCGACTCCGCCCTTTCCTCAGATTCGGACCACATCTCTTACAAGGTTTCCGCTTTCGAGGCTCTTGCACCTCGCCCGACTTTGCGCTATACCACACCTCCACGGTTCGGCGCTGGTGCTCAGGATGGCGCAGGTTTCGTACGCCGACCATCTCCGCAACGTACAAGATTGAACGAGCCGATCCCCGAGGCAACACTCAGGGCACACAAGCGCGTCGACAGCCTCGCTGATGACCTCAGCGCCGGTGATTTGCGCGAGCTGATGGAACGGGACCAGCGGCGCCGAGCCAGGAAAGCGCAGCTGGAGCAAGAGAAGCTGGAACGGAAAATTGCGAGGCGTGCCGAGAAACAAAAGGCAGCAGAGGCCGAGGCTGAGAGACACGGGCGAGAATCACCGCCAAACCTCGAGCGAGGCGTTTTGGGCCGCGAGGATCTTGGATTGGGGATTGGCCCCAGTTCCGCCATCGTTACATCATCGAGGATTCGGAACTCGGATGACTCGTCGGTGCGTCGAGATGGACCTGAAGAAGCTGGTAACCCAGAAATTGCTCCAGATGAGAACCAAGCCGACCCCCTGGCCTCGTTCCACCGAGTAGACAGCATCCCATTGCACCAACCGGAGGCTCTCGCCGAGATACGGGAATATGCACCAGTTCAGCCAAGTGTTACGTCGAAGGGCTCGTTCCGCAGGAAGTTTTCACGATCAAAATCCCCTCGAGACTCGGAAACAAGGACAGAACAGTCCGAGAAACCATCAAACGGTGCCGGCAAAGGCCCACGGTCTTGGTCGTCCATTTTCAGATGGGCAAATAGGGCTAAACGGAGCTCAGGGGGACCATCTTCCTTTTCCAATACTTCTCGGGACTCGATGCAAACAACCCCAACACCGACGCCTCCTGTCAATCCGATGCCACGACACGTCAGCGCCGGAGTACCGAAGCGGACCATGTCCCGATTCCGTGAAGACCTCCCCGAGCTCCCGATTTCGCCTCCGGCATCAAGGATGCAATCACCAGATGTCGACGCTATCGATAGTATAATCAGCTCCTCGGTCAGCGCCTATCCCGCTGTTATGGGAACAGCTCCCTCGCCCTCTACATACCGGCCGAGACACGACACGCCGGTATCTCAACAGCCGTCTTTTGAGCGGATGCGGGAGACGCCGTCGACCGTCAGCCACCCGGACGAGCCAGGAATCTCCCCAGAACCCCACGCTACGTCTCTGGCCTCGATTGACTCGGAAGGGTCGTGGTTTGGCGGGGGACTGGGCAGAAAACGAAAGTCGTCTGGTATCCTTGAACACGCATCCGGCCTGCGGTTTCCTCGGCCAGCCCCCGAGCGAGACAGCGAGCGCCAGCCAGAAAATGAAACCGCCAACGACGATATGCACATTGCCGATGACGATTACCTTTCACGCCTCTCGCCCCCTCATGGCGACCGTTCTACGTGGAATCGCAAGTCCACCGGAGAAGCGCGGCCGTCGAGCGATTGGGGGGACGAGGAGGCTCACTGGGGCAGCGTCAGGGGCCAACAACCCACAATCGTGCGCTCACAGGCCTTCAGTCGGATGAAGAGTCGTGAGGGCCTACTCAAGTCGTTTGGCGACGAAGGCGAAGGCACTCTTGAACTGGTAGATCCAGAAGACAACAGCGACGGCAGCGACGTCGTCGGGCTTCAGCGAGCAACGAGTGTCGACTACGGAAAGGCGCACGCGCGACGTATCAGCGCCGGGAGCGCACGTTTGCTCTCGATAACGCCTCGATCGTCGGTTGATGCGAAGAACACAACCTTGCAACTGACCAAGGATGCTTGACAAGCTCTAATGGTTGGGAAGAAACACGGAATTGGGAAGGGAACTGGCTGATCCCGAGACACCACACTCATTTGACAATCTCCTTACTTTTGTTTATTTGCCGTTGGGCATCCTTTTTTACCGACCATCATTCGCTCTTTACCGACCTTTCCTATCATTCACTCTTTACCCATTTCCTATCATTCACCACGACCATCAATCACTCAAAAAAAAAAAATGTCAAAATCCAGAAAACCACACCAGTCTTGGATCAGCCACAACCTACCCAATCTCCTTTTCATTTTCCCTCCCATGCTACCGGCGGAGGTGCCATTAACCCTGCCAGGCAGCTTGCATCCGATACGACAGGCACGGGCCTCGCCTCTTATTCTCACGAAGACTTCATTCTATATTTGCTAGGACACCACCCTCAGCACGCCCCTTCCACACCACCGGGAAGGTAAAGATGCTCAGGACATGGGCGGTGGTTTTCTTCTTCATATTTTTCATTCTCTGTTGCGGGTTGATACCAAGGAGGCTCACCGAGGGCTTCGAAGTGGAAAAACGACCGGATCAGGAAATCAGGTCAAGGATGCATGGTACATACCCGGCGGGCGGCGCGGATTACTGAATCTTTCTCGCGGGCATGTTTAGATGATGAGCCCTGAATATAATGTGCACTGATGACGATGCAAAATGTTGCCCTGTTCTGCTGTTCAGTTCTGCGCGTGCGAGTAACCACGTTTTCTCTTCCGATGTTGCAGAGTAATCAGCCCAATGTGTTTAGCTGCGTAGATAATCAAAGGCAACTTCGTTGTGATTCTTAGTTTGCTTATGTCTCTATCAAGAATGAGTATTCTGACATATTGACAAGCACAACACAGAGTAGAGGGTTCATGTAGAGCTATCCAACACAAGCAACCATACTTTAGTTGATCGCATTAACCAAGTTATAGAGACAAAGAAACATGTCTTTGCCCTGTACCCCATAGGCAAGGCGAGCCCTGGAATATATTATAGCAACGAAGGAATCACAATGGGAGCCCACGACTGACGAATAGAAAAAAGTATGGCACCTAGCAGTGAATCTCAAGCGTTTATCCCCAATCTGACACCCGGGGCAACTATATATCATACAGATTAACTATACACAAGTATTACGGTGTAGCGTCCGTTGTTTCTACCATCGCCTACTCCACTCCTCTATCCTCTGAAATCTAAGACTAAAGCCCCCAGTTTCAAAACGAGATGATGGAAGTCAAGGTTCGCAACCGTCCATGATCCCTTCTACCACTTTCACCACCCTCGAGAACAACCAACTCTAAATCGTACTCTCTCGCGAAGTTCTCGTCATAGTTTCCCGCTCAAACCAGTCTTAGACATATCCGGGGATGAGAGCTTGAACATCCAGCAACTTGCGGCCAGTCGGTCCGTGCCAGGACACCGGTGTATCCCCTTTGCATCACCATTCGTTCCTCCTCCCAATGCCATCATCCGGTAACACGGACTTGATCCTCAGCTGTGGCGTCCACGCGTCGAGGTAGGGTATGCCGGCAATTCCACTACTCTCGTCTCCGAATGCATTTCGTGCACCATATCACCGCCTCCGCGATCTTTTGGCTCCCAGAACCCTGCTGCATGCGGAGGGATTGCATTGCGCCCTACCAGATTACCAGCCGAGCCCCCCAACTCGACAGGTCCGTGACCTTTCAACACTTTCCGCCGAGCGTTTCTCCGTCGGATGAAGAGAAAGAGTGCTATGCCGGCAAGCAGCAGGGCCCCCAACGCCGAACCAACCCCAATGCCTACGGCTGTACCGGTGCTGATCCCGCCACCACCCCCATTTGCATCGCCTTCCGTGCTTGGTGTTGGGTCTCCGCTGCTCGTTGTTATAGAGCTGGTGGTTGTGACAGTTTCCGATGCTGTGGTAGAAGTTTGCGTTAACTGGTAATTATGTCAGTGTCAGTCCTGGGCAGTACCGAAGGGGATTCCCATGAACAATGGAATGGTCAGGGCTGTGCTTAAGAGTTGGGGGGGGAGTAACTCACAGTCTCGCTCGTCGTGGTCGGAAGATCGGTAGACTGGAACCTGATCTGTACGCTGTACGCGTTCAGCGCACCATCGAACGTGTCTGTTTCGGTAGTCGCCCCGGTGCTCGTGATGACAGAGCCAGACATGTAGTTCACCGTGGGGAATACGGTGGTCCGGAAGCGAGAGTAGCAGCCCAGCGTTTGTTCCCATTGAAGCATGCCGGGGTTGCAAGTTAGCGAACTGCAGTAGAAGGTTAGAAGGTTCGTCCTGGCCGCAAATACGATGATGGCGTCTCGTAACTCACGGAGGACAACAGATAACTGCTGTCTCGGTCACTGTGCCCAGCACATTCTTGCTCGTGCAGCCGGTCGAGTACCCGACCGGACACGCTATCGCCGGTGAGTAGTAGTTGTCCGGACTCCGGGAGAAGCTGTAGTTCGGCGGGAAACAGTCGCTGGTGAAAACAGGGCCTTGATAGTATTTGGTCCCATCGTGTATTGGCGGCCCGACGAGGCTTGCCCTGCAGCTCACCGGCGGTGTAAATGTGGTTGTTAGCGCCCCTAGAGACATGACCACACCTCTATCAAATAAAATAAAATGGAATTGCGCGTAGGGCCCGATGACGTTGTGGCAGAGCCGAGAAGATGTGTGCCACCAGCAAGCTTGTCAGCCAGCCAGAGATAATTGAGGGAATGGACTGGCGCTTCCTCTTGTGCGGACGAGAATCAAGAGAAAGAACAATTTGGCCCCCATCCCGCCCCGTCCTGGCCCCCAAAACGCGCCCCGTGCATTCGCGATGGAGATGTATTTTAGGCGCCGGGACCCCGTCCAGGGGACGGGGCGCGAACCAACTGCGTGCGTCCCGAACCAATCGCTTACCTATGGAGTCAGCTAGTTAAAGAGGGATCGGTATGGAGTGCAGTTGGGCTTGACAAGGTTTTTTAATGGATCGTCTTGGTCTCGGCCAGGTCAGAAGTCAATGGGGAACCGGAGGCTTCTGCGTAGTAAGCCAAATCTTGGGATTGCATCCCTATGACCTTGCCGATAAAACCCTAATACTCATCCCCCGCACGCCCCTCGTGGTCAAAATACCGACCGACGCCTCCCTCGTGAGCCATGGTGGCGACGGCGTGCATCTTCTCAAGTTCTCAATGAACCAGCCCGAGTCCACACTCGCTGGGCCGAGCCAGATGAGAACCAGCAAGGTAAGACTGTGAATCTCCCCCATCTTCTGTTGGCGATCTAGGCGTTCTTCTTCGGGGTATTGCGCTAGTTGATGCATACCTGATCTACCCAAAGCGTCTCTGTGTCTGACGGTTTTCGGGCTTGACGAAGCGCTTCGTCGAGAGATCGGGTGATTAAGAGCTGGCTAGGTAGTTTCTGCATACTGGGGCAAGGGGCCGCTCGCGAGGTTTATTTTGAGGTGGTGCTGACGCTATGCTGTACTGTCCCCCCCTGTGCACGATAGAGCTACGAAGGATGACGGCGACGCTAATAGAGCGATGGACGTTTGGTATCGTAGAGGGGATGAGAATTCTGTATCCGATGCGAGGGTAGCGATTTGAATAGCTTATCGTTAAGAGCTATAAGATACCACTTTCTCTGATCAGAAAGGTAGATTGCCTTGGATCTTCTGGTATGTCGTCCAACTCTGCTACTCTATGCAACTGGGGCCCCCGTTGGCAATGCACACTTAGAGGTATTAATCCTTGATCTGACCCTCCCTAACGTTTTTCTATCAAATACATTAATTATTACGCGTGAGCGCCTGCCTTCTCAGCCGTTGGCTTTGCCTCCTGCTCCAACATCCAATACCCGCCCAACTCCTCGTATTCCTTTTCCCACCCGGGGAGAATGTCGTCCAGGTTCCCAGCCTCCAAATCCCTCATGTCCGTACACATGGCCACCTTAAATTTATCCGTGTGATCCGGCTTGTACTTGGCCTCATCAAACTTAATCTCGACATGCACCACCTGCGCGGAATCCTCGTCTGTCGGCGCGCGCTTATAATGGCGAAAATACCCGCCCATCTCCTCCCTATTCCAACGGATCACCTCCAGCGCGGTCCACTTGACCAGCCCACCGTGCAAGAACGCCACGCGGTCGTCGTCCGGGTGGTACTGCGCGAGCGAGTGCCCGCAGTAGTACGACCCGTCGTTCAGGGTGCCGACGCTGGTGACCCACTTGCGGGGCCGGCCGTAGTCGGTCTTGAGCGCGTGCCACGCGAAGCGGAACATGTCCTTGTCGCCGAGCAGGAACTCGTTGTAGTACCGGCCCTGTTCATTGTTCAGCCACGCGGCGAGCTGTAGGTGGTACCAGTAACGGCGCTTGTCGACCATCAGCTGGCCGCTCTCTTGCTCGTACTCGTCCATGCGGCAGGGGGTGTTGGTGATGGCCCAGGCCGGGTTCTGCGGCCACGAGCGCGCGATGTCGGGCCAGAAGACGGTGTGGTATTCTTGGTAGACGTGTGAATCGTAGAGGGTGGCCGGGTCGAGGATGGGGATGTTGTCCGAGTCGAGGAGCAAGGGTTCGGCGAATTTGGAGTTGATGAGTGCGGCGGTTTTGAGTTGGAAGTTGAGGAACTCTTGGTCCTTTTTGATGTGGATGATGTTATGAGGCTGGGAGAGGTCGTTGAACGTCATCGGCTGGTATATGGCGGCGAGCTCTTTCAGCGTGACTTCGTTCATCTCGTTGTCCCAGTAATGGATCTCCATGGGTATCTTTGACTTGAGCTTGACAAGGCGCCTGAGCACCACCTTGAGCCGCATCACGGTGTCATGATTTCCTGCCACAACAACCAATCCTCGGCCATCAAACTTGTCCTTCACTTTCTCCCAGCGAATCATCTTCCCCTGAATATATTCTTGCCAAGCCTTGCGGCGCGAGTCGATCTCCTCGTCGGAACGATCTGTGACAACCCATTCGACATCTGCATTGTATTGGAAATTCACATCTGCATCCGCCGGCCAGTGGCACCCCGCCTTCGCCTCGGCCATGGTTATGTTCTTGACGCCCGTCAACGCCTCGAAGTGGGCCTGGAAGGAGTCGGCCCATGGCAGTTTGTGTGCTTCTGGGTCTAGTTGCCCAGCTTTTGGCGAATGCGTTGGTATCCTGTTGGGCGACAAGTAACTGGGCTGTGTGCTGGAGAACGTATCGCGTGTGTGCAGGTAGAACGTAAGAAGACCAATGAAGCACGCCAACCCAACCGCGGCCAGCAAAATCCGTCTCGGGATGGCCATGTTTGCGCCTCGTTTCGGCGTCCGCGGGTTGGAAGTGGTGGGAACGGGTCTTAGTCAACACTGTCCAGTGTTAGAATACCGGGTTTATTCTCAGGTGCCGACTAGAAAGGGTGAGAAAAGTTCAACAAAAAAAAAAAACCGAAAAAAGAATATTGCGCCTGTGAAAACAACAACACCACCAGGGAATAAAGGATTCCATGTGATGGTTGGTGGTTGGTTGCAGGATGTCTTAGTAAGACATGGTATACCGAGTGCGTGCTGAGGCGAAGTGACCGAACGCCAGCGGTATCACTGAAGAGATGCAAAGCGGCCTTGCTGCTCTGGATGAGGGCACCCATATTACCAGGAGTGGTAAGCCAAGATGGAGATCTGGGGGCGTTGACTACCCACAGCCCAGTCTGCCTAGAAGGCTAAGGCGCGAAAAGCACTTACCAGTCGATGGACATTGGATATTCGGACAAGCCCGTCACCAAGATGGCTGCTTCAAGTCGAATTCTTGGACAACAAGAACCTGTCGGGCAGTTACCTAGGTAGGCACTAGGGTTGTGGATTGGGGCCAGGCTCCAGTGCAGGCTTCAAGGAATGAAAAAAAAGGGGAAACTGAAAGCAGTGAATAAAAAGAAAAGGATGGAAGTGTCAGTAACTATGTGATTATATTACTGGGTAGGCATATCACCCCTAATGGACATCTCCCAGCGTGATGAAATCTCCACGTCAAATTGTATGTTCAGCAACTTGTCGTCCAAAAATGGTGCGAATGAAGAATATTCAAGCTGCGAAGGTTGTTGCAGCCACTTAGATGTAGTATACTGTTTGGAGTTACTCTGACTTCGAAGTTCGAAGCTTCAGTAGTTGGTGGGGATCCCGAGAAGTTGGGCGACCTGTGGCGACGCGGTTCCGGACCATTCTGTCGGGCTGAGGGAGTTCCACTCCATCCAAGACTTGGCTGATACCAGCACGTGACCAAGTAGCTTCCGGGTTTCTTATTGGTCTGTTTTTCTCGTGTGTTTTTTTCGATCTCTTGCTTTTTTGGTTGTCTTCTCAGCCATGTCATGTCGTCAGGAAAATCATGCACCGGATACGCCAGCGCAACATGACCGCCCGAAGACTTAAATATGGCGCCGTTCGCACGGTACGGTGGGTACAAATACCAACTTCGCTCCAACGGCAGACAGGCCCTTGTAAACCGTCGTTGAAAGAGTTTCTTCAGTGGTAGTTTTTCACCTGCGTTGCTGTGCGGTGCGGCAGCCTAGCGAGTCCCACCAAATATTTGCCAGTTGTTGGCGGGTGACGAATGTGTTCGCCGTGCGACTCATCCATTATCAACGGGCGACGGCAGCAAATAATGGTCGACCTGTGTTCATTTGTTTGTTGATTTTATGATTTTATCAACAACACAACAGTAATAGACTACCCCATCTACCCAACTCAATTGAGCTAGGAATATTGACCCTTTCCACCATGGCCTCGCCGGCTGACGACAAGAGTGAGAATGAGATCCCTGAACCCGAGTCGGCCTCCCCAGGTCCAGGTGGCCCAACTGATCCAACTGATCCAACTACGAGTGATGCAAAGAAGACAACCCAGACAATGGCATCTTCGCCGAACACACCTGCCAAGCGCAACGCCTTCACAGAACTAATGGCGCCGAAACCCAAAGCCCCAATCTCCCAAGCCCCTCAGTCCATGGCCTCGAAAGCATCCCAAGTCGTCCGCGGCGTCTGGCGCGGTGCCCTAATCGAATACATCGAACACCCGGAGCGCTTCCCCGACAAAGTCCTGCGCGTAACAGCCAACACGGTCCTCATCAAAGACGCCTTCCCCAAAGCCACCATCCACCTGCTCCTCCTCCCGCGCTCGCCGGCGCACTACCTCCAGCACCCGCACACCGCCTTCGCCGACCCGGCCTTCCTCGCCATGATGCGCGAGGAAGCCGCCGTCGGCGTCCGGCTCGCCGCCGCCGAGCTCGCCCGGAAACTCGGCTCCTTCTCGGCCAGCAACCGCGCGCGCGACGAGGCCATGACCGAGGCGGGCGGTGTGCCGTTCGATGAGTTACCCGCGGGTCGTGATTATGCGGCCGAGATCCGTGTCGGCACCCACGCGCACCCGTCCATGGCCCATCTGCATGTGCATATCATCTCGCGGGATATGCACTCGGAGCGGGCGCGCCACAGGAAGCATTATAATAGCTTTGTGACGCCGTTTTTTGTGCCGTTGACGGATTACCCGCTGCCGGAGGACGATGTGCGGCGGGAGACGGGGTTTCAGAATGGGAATTTGAAGAAGGAGTTGGTGTGTTGGCGGTGTGGGAAGGGGTTTGGGATGCGGTTTGCTGAGTTGAAGAAGCATTTGGAGGAGGAGTTTGAGGCGTGGAGGGCAGAGTAGGCTGCTTTGGAGGAGGGAATGGGCTGGTTGTGACGGGCTTGGCCGGCTATCACCTTCTCGGTCGAGACTGCCTCTTCAACGGTTGTTACATAGCATTGGACTGGGCTGAACTGGGGCGCTCCTAGGGACCGATTTGGGGCTCGGTATCACATAGGAGCTGAGCTCGTGGCGTTGTGGTTGGCTGGTGTTGTTTGCGGGCCCTGTGGGATATTCTCGAACAACTGATATATCTGGTCAACCGTTCTTGGCCCCAAGTTGGCCAGTTCGTCCCAGCTTATTCATGCCTCGACCACGAACCGTTATTAGCGCCACCACGACGACGCTACCGGTGCCGCCCAGCGGGCAAGATGTCAATACTGAACCCGGAACGTTGCGGAAAGAGTCCCATCTCACTAATGCTATATCCACCCAAGCGCCTCACCTCGGTATCTCCTATGATTCAAATTTGCGATCTCGCCATTGCGGTTTGACCCTCGGCTTGCTTCTAGTTACCGGCCACGATTTTCCGATATCTACGAAAAGCCATAACACCTTCTCGACTCGCACCCCTTCACCAGGCCGCCGAGGTGGCCGGCGACGGTGTCTGTGGCATTGGCGTCACACCAACAAGCACCCCGAGTTCCAAGGTTGCAAACCATATTGGGAAGTTGCGAAAGAATTGGGTCATAGGCTCGTTTTAGCTTGAAATCCTCAAGTTTTGATATTGGATGTGGTGTTACCGTGCCAGGGGTCCAAGCAACCAACAACTGATTGCTATCCTTGGCACAGTGTTAACATGCAAGGCGAGGTTGGTAACGTAACATTGCAGCATCCAAACATTGGGCATCGTTTGCGGTGTCTCTCTGCATCATCATCACGTCGCAAGGACAGCGGTGTGGCGCTGTCAATTTCTTCGCACAACCCACCGATAAAGTCCCGCTGCCTGGTCTGCGCATCCTCTGCATCCCACGGCGAATCCGGACGACGCCGCCCCTGGATACGAAGCCAAGTGCGGCTGATGGCGAAGATGCTGCAGCCCGGCATCAACCCCTGACGTGACTATCGAAAGGCAGAGGGGCCGACCCGGCCTCGGCCCTGTGCCTGGTTACCTTGGCGAAGTTTTGCTGTGGCACAGAAGGTCCCTGCGGCGCCACGACGCGATTTGGACGCGCCCAGGGCTGACCGCATCGCCGGAACCCGTTAGGCAAATGGGAGCCAAGGCCCTGGGGTTGCAGTGTTGGCCACTCAGGAATGCGGTGCGTCGGCTTGTCCCTCAGCTCGGCTTTGTTATTGCCTGGGGGCACCTGCAGGTGGAAATAAATATTGGGACGGCTGCGTCTGTGTTTCGGGGGTTTCTGCGGCTCTGCAAGGTCTGTTGGGTCCAGGGGTGAGCAGAGGAACGTTTAAATATCTACCGTGTGACAGCTTGCTTCACGTTGTTGGTTTGTCCTGCACGACTTCAGTCTAGTCAACAGCAGCAATGATCAACCGGAGAACCATCTCGGCCCTGCTCGCCGGGGCCGCCGTTAGCTCGGCATGCACGATCCCGACAACACCCCTCGATAACAACATTGCCTATCCTTTCCGTGCCCAGGTCCAAAATATTACCCGGCCTGAGGTGCACAACCAATACCTCAACCTGCTCCTGGCGGGTGGTGGTGACCACCATCTCTTCATTGGCCCTGTTGGCGTGCCCACCTACGATTTGACTGTCGTCGACGGTGTAATCAACCATGTCCCGAACGGCGTCCGTCTTGTCATCGGCGGCGAGGTATGTCTCTGTTCTGGCGCTAGCACACCACTGGCGGCTCGCAACTGACACAGTGGCGCTCCCAGTTCTCCGAGATCGACCACACCACCAAGCTGTTCTCGACCGGCCGCGGCGACGACCGTGCCATCTTCGAGCCTACCTACGGCTGCAACCCGGACACGGACGAGCTCCAGATCGAGCTGCGCTTTGTGACCTGGCAGAACCATCCCACCGGCGGCCACGTCTGCGTCCGCCAAGCCTTCGATGGAAGCCACGAATTCCGGTACTCACCACCGGGCAACACCCGTAAGAATACCTACCTCTGTTTGATCCCAACTCAGGGAAGCCCACTAACACCGCCACCAAACCAGTAATCGACGTCAACCGCGAATGCATCAAAGTGACGCTCGTGGTCATCCCCACCACGGACCTCCCGCCCCCCGCCAGCAGCACCACGCTCGCGACGGTCACCGTCCCGGCCACCTCAACCACGGGCGCCGCGGGCCCGACGGGCACGCCCACCGCGCCCTTCACGGACCTCACGGCGTCGGGCTACCGGTTCCTCGGGTGCGCGCCCGAGGAGCGGTGGACGACGGACGGGCCCTTCCGCACGCTCTCGGGCGCGTCCGAGGCGTCCGGCACGGCCATGACCAACGAGCGCTGCGTCGCCTTCTGCACGGGCCTCGGCTTCACGTACGCCGGCACCGAGTGGCGGCAGGAGTGCTGGTGCGGCAACGAGGTCGCGACCACGCGCGTGCCGGCCACCACGCTGGCCAGCCTGGCCGCGTGTAATTATGTGTGTACTGGGGATTCGACGCAGTATTGTGGTGGGGATGCGTGGTTGAGTCTGTATGAGAAGTGTGCGGAGGGGGCGCCGTGTGAGAATGTGGTTTTTACCTGAGGGGTGGCTTTGTGAGCGGTGGATGGAGGGGGGAGCCAGGCACGACCGGGAGGGGCAAGGGGTGGGATCGGCAGTGGGCGGGAAGGCGGGGAGATCTGAGATCTGAAGACAGGGACTCGGTCGGGGTGTCAGGGTGCCGCAGAGGAGCGTAAAAATAAAGTGGCAAAATGAAGACTGGCTTCTCGACAGTTTGCTCGTTGTTGGTTAGGTAGTTATTGTGCTTCCCACTGACGACTTGTCCATCACATCCATCAGCACACATAAATCGTACCATGACACCGGCTTGGGGACGGGTCCCTTGGATCAGCGATGGGTGTTCCGTTTGTAGCCTTTCCCGCCGAGCCCGCCAACTCTGGGCACCAAGCGAGCTGAACGTGCTGGGAAGAACCAATACCGATCTCCTTCACAAACCACATGTCCCGATGGTGTTCCAATTTTGACCCGACTTAACCGGGAATGGTAAAGGTCCCATGCGTGATTCAGCTCCCGGTTTTGATGAGGAATCAACGTATCCAGGTGTGACGCTCGAAAACGCATGAATGGCGAGATTACCGAAGACGTTCGCTGTTTTCCTTGATTCCACGGCTCAGATCTACCTACAATCGCGCGCCGAACTGCAGTCTCGAAGGTTTTCTTAACGGAAAAAGAAAGAAAAAGGTGGAGGTGGGGCCGTGGATCACTCAGCATGAATGCGTGGCTCACTGACAAATCCCAAGAAGGGGGGCCCGAATTACATCATCCACATTCACCTCTTGCGCGCTTGCCGCAATCGCTAAAAGGTTCTGATAAAAACTCACTCTCCGCTAACTTCAACACTCCCCCCCCCGCTTCAATGAACTCTAGACTACTACGCCCCGCCTTCCGAGCCCTTCGAGGAACTCCAACAACAGGTTTCATACCAATTTCTACGAGACAATTCACTACCAGCTCTCCCAAGATGACCGTCCATGTGATCAATTCGTGAGTCGTGACATACGACCCGCCCCTCTGAGACACAGCCATGGTCGTCACTTCCAGCACTTCACGTCGAGATACCTAGGTACTCAACAAATACTAACCCCTCATTTTACCCAGGCTCTCTGAGTTCAGGGATGTTATCTCCAGCCATCCTGCCGTCGCCATTGATGCGTGGGCTACCTGGTGCGGTCCTTGCAGGATGATGTCGCCCATATTTGAGGAGTAAGTCCATAGTTTCTCTACTACTCTATCCTCTAGGTATCGCAAGCTAACACCAACCTCTCACGACGAATAGGCTGTCCAACACACAGCCGTTTAGTGACGAAATCTATTTCGCCAAATTCGACGTCGATGTGGTCGACGATCTAGCCCAGGAGCTCGGAGTCCGAGCCATGCCCACCTTTTTCTTCTTCAAGGGCGAGGATAAGGTGAACGAACTTGTTGGCGCGAACCCTCCGGCATTGCAACAGGCCATTAAGGGCCTCCTTGAATAAATGACCACGATGGCCAAATTCATCGGGACGGAGCAAGGGTGGCCCTCGTGATGGAGAGAAGAGGTTAGGAAAAGGGGGCGAAAATACCTCTGCGTAGGTACCTAGCTATTTTCCTTGGAAGACTCGCACAATACAGCGGCATAAACATCTCCAAACACACACACACCACCACTCAGTATTGTAGTGACTGGATGGCGATGCGTACCGTGAAGAAAGGGGGGAAAGTTGGCCAACCAGAAACTTCATTCTGCAGGAGCGCAAGACTTGACCCTACGACCCCCCACGTAATAAGCGAACGGGGGTGCCCCGTTGAGCATACGAAGTGTGTCACATCGGCTGTAATTCAAGAAACGAAATAATTCTATAAGGTGCGTGCTATTGAGCCCCCTAAAAACGACCGAGGTTCGAGCGCCTCCATGTGTAAGGGAAGGCAACGGAAAACCTCAAGAGGTAAATAAAATATGGACCCCCTGAGCAAATGGCAGACAAACTCACGCCTCAATTCAACCAACAGGCAACAGAGACGGAGAGAACATTCTGTTAAGCAGCTCGGTATGGAGCCTTGTAACGTGGTGTAACCCCTCCTCACATACACACGCATAATACCGCCATATAGTAGGTTATGTGACTTGATGTGTGTATTGTTAAGAGTGGTGTGAACCTGGCTTTTGCAAAACTGAACCGTCATTCTATAGACTAGACTTGGTCCCACGCGACCTCGCAATCGACTTGGGACACGTGTATCTATCCAGGAAGATGGATGCATTTACAACAGCTGCAATAACGGGAATACTGTTAGCACCTCGATGATCGCGGCCCCGAACGTCCGGCGAGCCTGGCTTATCTGCCCTTCGCACACTTGTGTTATTACCTATCGGAAAACCCTCTTCAATCACGTTCAAACATCATTTTCCCAATAATGACACTCCAGACTGCCTAGTATACGCCCTTTAAGAAAGCTCGTACGAAGTACTCCTATTAGCTCGTCGAAAATGAGGGTCTCCGAGATCAATTTGTGAGTTACCACCAATTCCTCGTTCCGAATATAGCAAATCCATACCCTTTGGTTCGCGATACTACCCATAGTAGGTATCTACATGTACTTCCCACGCTCAAAATCACTAACACACTTCATCCTCCGTAGGCACTATGAATTCAGCAAGCTTCTTGTTGATCAATGTCTGATTATTTTTTTTAATGTACACATGTTCGAATGTACAAATAAGAGAGAGCGTTTTCGGACTGTATGACATTACTTCTTCTCCTTTTATACATATGTAACGTAACGCAAGAAAAACAAAAAAAAAGAAAAGAAAACAAGAACGAAAAGAAGATGGAAAGGGGAAAGAAGAGGTAATAGAAAGAATAATAATAAAAGAAAGAACAAGAATATAAAAAAGAATGAGAATGCAATAAATAAATAAATCTAGCGGCATTATAGCAATATCCCAATAGTTACCCGAATAAGTTTTTGGGCTATGGTTTATTAACTGGCCCTAAGCCAAATCACCGTATGACATTCAAGGGCCGCTGGTCTAGTGGTATGATTCTCGCTTAGGGACAACCCTACAGCTACTGTTTGCGAGAGGTCCCGGGTTCAATCCCCGGGTGGCCCCCATGTTTTTTTCCCGCTCTGCCGGGCATTGTGCCTAGGCGTGGGTTCTTCTGTTTTGTGGTCGGGATAAGGGAGTTTCTTAGCATACACAAGACATGGTGGAAGCGAGCGTCATTTCGTTTTTTACAATCTAACATAGATGGCATTTACAAACGTACCCTCCCCCTTATTGTTTTCCTCCTACGTGCCTATCGTAGTTCCGGTGGTTATGGTTCCTATCAATCAATCTTTTAAGCCTGTCGTCTAGTCCCTGTACGTCGAGGTCAATCACGCCGTCCCGCTTCTCGCCTCCTCTAAAGAAGAAAGCGGGCAAAGTGCGGATGCCAAGCTCCTTACTGAGTTCTGGGAGGTTATCGATGTCGAATTTGGCAAAGCAGATCTTGCCCATGAAGTCGTCATTCTCGGACCACCTAAGCGGGAAGGTGGTGCGAGTTTCCGAGAGCCAGAGGGTTGGGTGATGGTGGGAATGCTGGAGCACTTCTCAAATACGGGTGGCATTTTTTTGCACGGGCCGCACCACACGGCTGTCGTGAAGATAGGTAACAATGTAATATTCTACGTAGCTGGGGGCTTTGGAAGTATCCCAAAAAAAAACCAGAATAGTTACGAATGACTGTATACGAAAGCTTTCCTTAAGCCTCCCGCCCAGTAACTAACCCCGATGCCCCTTCACCGCTTGACCCGACAGGCGAAAGTGATAGCTAGCACACCATTTTCTAGGGGTTTGCACCGCCTTCAAAATGCTAGCACGTCAGTTCTCATTTTTGTATTTACATTTTACGGCGAGATGGGTAATCTGCAGACAGCCCTGGAGACATAACGAGATACACTGTCCGGGAAAATAAAAGAAAGCATCAGCCTGGCTGAAGTATGACAGCAAAGACAAACCTCGCGGTTATTCGACGTTGATTCTACCTCCCATCGCACACAACACAGCGCTATGTCAGGCGGCCTCCAGGTCTTATGACTATTATCCACCCTCAACCGGTTTGTGTCACCGTATCCAGTCATGTGTGTTCAACTCCAGTACGCTGCCGGGCTTGTTGTGTAAGCCCGCAGAGGCAAAGGTAGTACAAATTGAGCGACGTGTTGATGGAGCGGCCGTTTTCTTTGGTCAAGGCAGACTATGCTCCCCGTTTGAAGCGCCCAAAGGCGGAGATACAGCCGGGAAGAGTCATCGGATTCTCATGAAAATGGATACGTGGAGGGAATATTTGCCATGTGAGAAAGGATGGAGGCGTCTGAGTTCGGCCGATGGCAAGTATAAAAGCTCTCTGTCTCCCGCTGTTGTTTCTCTCAGAATATCTTTAACCTCACATATTTGAACGATCACTTCATTTTGTCCTTGAAGACGCCGTCCAGGACCCTGCAGCAGCCGGTATCGTCATCCTTATTTTCCAGAGTCATGGATGATTATGATTATAGTACGGATCAGCAGTGGTGGTATGTCTTCGGTACGGCCTTCTACAAAACCCCCAACGGAACCCACCACGGGTCCCAATATGGGTCCACGTTACCATCCTATGGCCACGGCAACGGAACCCACCACAAGCCTCAATACGATTTCACGTTACTATACTACCGCTACGACGTATCTCAGCACTACTACAACATATATCAACACTACTACGACGTACATCAAGACCACCGATCCATTATGACTGATGCCGCCATTTGGGACCCTCAGCACGTACCAGATTCCAGCCCGGTGCGGTACCGCAATCCCCCCCGCAGCAACGCATCACCCGTGGACATGAATAGGCCATCGGAAATCGACGCGGAAATGGGCCCGAGCCAAAGAAGCCCAACGTGGTCTGAAGCATCTCACGTCAGTTCCCACATTCATTCCCACTCCCAGTCTACTCCCGCCGCGGGTTTTGTTCACAACCCACCCGCACCATGCTAACGCAATCCAAGTACTCCCTCACCAACCTCCCGGCCACCCACCCCGTGCGCCACGTGAGCGCCTCCGAAGTCCGGAACCAGGCGCGCAACATCCCCGTCAACATCCGAGGCCGCTGACTCGGAGGCTACCCGCACGCGTTCGGCAACGGCGAGGAGCTCCGGCTCGAGCACAACCGCTCGCCCCTGATCGAGTACCCGCTCATGCCGGACGGTCGAGGGCCCCGGCGCCCCGGCCAGCAGAGCTTGCCCGGCCCAGCCAGGATCGTCGTCAATCGCTATGACCGCTCGGTCCCCGAGGTTATGTATCACGACCCGACGCAGCCGGTGGAGGAGGGTAGGCAGACGCGGCCCTTTGCGATGGCGAACTGTCGGCGGCGGCGGGAGTGAACTCCGTGATGGGGCGCCAGGCGCTCGATAAGACGGACAGTTGATCCGTTAGGGGAGAGAGAGATTCACGGTGGGACATGCCTTTGTAAAGAACTCGTCTGGATTGGAGATGTTTCTTTTGGATTCTTTCTTACACCCGCGTTGCCTTAAACTCTACGCTGGTTTACCTTAATACTCGTCGTTCCCAAATTTTGGATGAGAGTGTTGACGAGTCCGTCTGAAATGAAAATCACCTAGACAAGGACCGATGCCTGCCTAAACTCCGTTATTATGAAGAGATGCAACTTCATGTTTTGGCCTACGTAAACGAGGACGAGCGAAATCGGAATCAAGGCGGCAATGATGATTCGGTTCATATTCTCGCCCGGGACGGGGAGGGCAGCCTCGTTACTAGTAGCCAGACATCTTCCCCAAGAGATTGGAGGGAGGGCACTGACTCCGCAAGGGCAACTGTCAAGAGGGGTGGGCTAGAACGGATGGAGGCTACGTTTTCAGGAGTTGTTGTGACGGAGAATAAAATGATTTACAGTTTTGCGCGTTTTAGGTCCTGGCGGTTGCTATGGTAGGGGAGGGCGTCGAGGAGAGAGAAAACCTCGCTGAGTTTGACCCTGGCTGCAGTGAACAGGCGCACCGAGGCGGCCTCCTGTGGATTGCCCCCCTGAGATTTGCCGCCGAGGGTGCCACAAGATTTCAGGCGATCCAATATGAGGCCCCTATACACGAGGCCTCGGTGTGTGAGGCTAAGCGTGTGCCGTTGGTTGACAGCCTGCGGGTCTGTTTACGATAACTGGGTAGCCTATCAGTGGAATGGCGGTTTTCTTGTTCGTTTTAAACAGCCTCATGCGGGAGCCAGCACGGGAGTCCGGCCTCGCGGTCATCCGCCTTCGAAAAGATCAGCTGGTAAACACTACTGGTGCCCATCACCACCTGTTGGCCCTCCCTGCCACTGGCCAGGTCTGGTTAGTGTGCAAGCTCGCCTTCTTTTCTCTGGGTGGTTGATCCGCCCACTACTGGTGGAACAAGACCACCAACAGCTAGCAAATCAACCTCTGTTGCCCACCTCCAAGACCACCCTTTCGCGACGACAAGGATGGAGTTCCAATGAACCTGAAACAATGACAGCGGCGGCGAGGTCGATTCGGACTCGGATTCCGGCACCGCCACGTCAACCGGTACCCCTGGCGCTAGAGCACCGGCCTATAACCCTGAAGCGTTCGACATATTGAGGGTAGGTCCATCTCCAAAACAAACAAATCCCCCCCGGAACCTCACCCTGTACTAATCCCAACCCTGCCACCAGTACTCCCTAACCGACCTCCCCGAAACCGACACCCCGACGATTCCATGCCACCTTGGTGCGCGCCCACGGCCCAATCAGCCACCATCCCCGCAACGGTCCGCCCCGGACAACAGCGCTACCCGCACCGCTTCAACAGCCACGAGTCGCTCCCGCTCGCCAACGCCCATACACTCCTCAAACGCCGGCTGCCCCCCGGCGCGGCTGGAGGGGGGTTTTGAGGATTTGGGTGTTTAAGAGGATCTCCGTAGTCGGGTGGAGGTCGGTTCAGGGGTAAGGGGTGAGGATGGGCAGCTTGAATACTTAGGGGAGGCCGTTTTTGTTACTAATTCCCTCATTTTGGCGGCCTGTCCTCTGGACTACGGTTCTTATCTTGTCTCCTTCTTTAGGTGGAGACCGTGGCCTTTCTGATGGGTGGATGACGGCTCAACAAGGCAAGTGATGCGGGCAGCTCGTCTCCCCGCTTTTCATGATAGACGGTCAATGGAGACGCTCTACCACTTGAAGGGTCTCCTTAACTACCACTCCCTGTCGAATGGTAGGTAATTTATACCAATGGAATTGGCTTTTACGTGACTTTGGGTATCATAGCACAGATAACTGCTGTAACCTGCATATAGGACGTCATTAGTTTTAGCCTATCCCCAGTGCTCAACCGAGCTTGATTCTTGAAGTCTGGCAGGGTTTTTCGTAATACCTGATTGGCTATGTACTTTAAGTGTTTATCGCCGTAACTTATTTTTACTTTTTGTTAGGATGCGGAAAACCCGCACTAGCAGATTACACGAACGATGTGTCAGATTTTCTGTTTGGTTATACACCAACACTTTCCCCTGAATCAGGGAGACTAGGGTTAGGGTCATCGCAGGCCAAACAAAACGGGTTGCCCCTTTAGGCCGCGGACTCGACAGGGCTAGGTTGCCGGAATGGTATTTCTGGAGGCCGAGATAAGAGTTGGTAACATCTGTCCCTAATACCCCACAAGCTCCATGCCTTCTTCGGCTGCGGTCTAGACCTCTGGGCACCGTGCGGGGTGGTTGGTCGCAAGCGGTTACCCCCGGTGTTCGGTCGACGTATTCGGTCGACGAAGTGCGTACTTGGAGATATCCGTCTCCCTTCGGCCCGGCCCGGCCAACCCATGCTTAATATGGATCCCCGACACCCGCAACATATGTGACACCTACAAAGGCTGCGGGCTCCCGAGGTTGTAACCTTGAAGTTTCCTCACCTCTTAATTTTGCACCCGAGCAACGCATCATCACTAAGCCAACATGCCCAACATTGTCGTCCTCGGGTAAGTCCGGCACCGGAGCGGTGAACAGAAGAGCATCGGCTAACCATCGGCAGCGCTGGCGTGAGCGGCCTCACCTGCGCGCTACTGCTTGCAAAGCAGAAGGGCAATGCCGTGACGGTGGTGGCAAAACACATGCCCGGCGATTATGACATCGAGTACACGTCGCCGTGGGCGGGCGCCAACGTGCTGCCGTGAGTCATCCCACCTGCTGTTGGTTACACCGGGAGGCATCTAGCTAACACCATGACCCCCGCCCTCCTCAGAATGAACCTCGACAAAGATAGCCGCTGGGAACGGCGAACCTGGCCTGAACTGCGTCGCATAGCCGCCGAGGTCCCCGAAGCCGGGCTCCACGTGCAGAGTATGTTTGTCCCCTCAACACCCCCTTTCTCACTCACCACATCATCGCCACACACACACACACACACCAAAAAAAAGAGGCACTAACCCCAACCCCCCCCCCCTCCAGCGGCGCGCGTCCTCCGCCGCCAAGCAGACGTGACGCCCTCGGGCCTCAAAAGCGCCATGGTCGACGGGCTGTACCAGTTCTCGCCGTGGTACCGGGAGCTGATGGACGACTTCCGCGAGCTCCCCCCCGCGGAGCTGCCCGAGGGCATGCACTCCGGGTGCGAGTTCACGTCGGTGTGCATCAACACGGCCGTGTACCTCCCCTGGCTGGTGGGCCAGTGCGCGCGGCTGGGCGTGCGCTTCCGGCGCGCGACGCTGAAGCACGTCTCGGAGGCGGCGGCGGCGGCGAAGCTTGGGCCTGGGGTCAAGGCGGATGTGGTGGTGAATGCGTCGGGTTTGTTGGCGTGTCGGTTGGGTGGGGTCATGGATGCTAAGGTGATACCCGCTCGTGGACAGATTGTGTTGGTGCGGAACGAGGCGGCTGGGATTATGCCTACGAGCAGTGGGTGTGCAGACGGGGATGACGAGGTGTTCTATGTCATGCAGCGGGCGCTTGGGGGTGGGACGGTGCTGGGGGGCACGTATATGAAGGGCAACTGGGAGGCTAATCCGGATCCGAATATTGCGGTGAGGATTATGAAGCGGGCGGTGGAGATGCACCCGGAGTTGACGGGCGGGAAGGGGGTGGAGGGGCTGGATATTATTCGGCATGGAGTCGGTTTACGGCCGCTCAGGGAGGGCGGGGTGAGGATTGAGAAGGAAGTGATTGATGGAACGTGGGTTGTGCATAATTATGGGCATGCTGGCTGGGGATACCAGGGGAGTTATGGGTGTGCTGAGAGGGTGCTTGAGCTGGTAGATGAGGTTCTGGGGAAGGCAAAGCGCGAGTCGAAACTGTAACGTTGGCAAAAAAGATCGGGTTGCAATATGGAACTTCCATGTCAGCAATAGAATAGGATCAAATCCCATATTTTTCCGCAATTGCTGTTTGGTAATTGTCGTTGAAGGAAGGAGGTCAGTTCTTTGTAAATAATTCTGGCCAGTGAACAGAAGCCAGGGTAAGATATGGCACTTGCCGCCACCCGCCAAGAGCTCTACAAGTAAGCTCCAATGCGCAACGCGTCCTCAACACCATCACCAACATCGTGGCCAAGACGTCGACGGCAACCATGGCGGAACACAACCAGCCGCCAATTCACGCCCGTATAACCGGCCTCGTCTTTGACATCCTCAACGGCCGCCATGTCCTCTCCACCCTCATCCCCCCACTCCTCTTCCTGGCCGACGCCCTCCTCTGCGCCCTCATCATCTGGAAGATCCCCTGTGAGCCCGCCCAACTGGCTTTGCCCTCCCACTCCACCACCATAAAACTAACGTTACTCCGCCAAAAGACACCGAAATCGACTGGACAGCCTACATGGAACAAATTTCCCAAATCGTCTCCGGCGAGCGCGACTACACACGCATCCGCGGCGGCACCGGCCCGCTGGTCTACCCGGCCGCGCACGTTTACATCTACACGGGGCTGTACCGGCTCACGAACGAGGGCACCGACATCCTGCTGGCGCAGCAGCTGTTTGCGGGCTTGTACATGGTTGCGTTGGCGGTGGTGATGGCGTGTTACTGGCGGGCGAAGGTACGTGGACTGGAGTGCTGGGTGTCTGTGGGGGAGGAAGGAAGGGGGATGGATGGTGTGGGGACTAACTCTGAGGGTTGCTTAGGTCCCGCCGTACGTCTTCCCGCTGCTGATCCTCTCGAAACGGCTGCACAGTGTGTTTGTGCTGCGGTGCTTCAACGACTGCTTCGCGGCCCTGTTCTTGTGGCTGGCCATCTTCTTTCTGCAGCGCCGCTCGTGGATGGGGGGTGCGCTGATGTATACGTTGGGATTGGGCGTCAAGATGTCGCTGCTGTTGGTCTTGCCTGCCGTGGGGATAGTCTTGCTGCTCGGGGCGGGCTTCGCGACTAGCCTGCAGCTTGCGGTGGTTATGGGCCTCGTGCAGGTGCTCATTGCCGTGCCGTTTCTGGCGCACAATCCCTGGGGATATCTCGGCCGTGCGTTTGAGCTGTCGAGGCAGTTCTTCTTCAAGTGGACCGTCAATTGGCGGTTTGTGGGAGAGGAGGTGTTTCTCAGCAAGGGGTTTTCGATGGCTTTGCTGGGCCTGCATGTCGCGGTTCTGGCTGTGTTTATCACCACTCGCTGGTTAAAACCGGCGCGGAAACCACTGTCTCGGCTTGCCATCCCGATTCTATTCGCCAAGTCACCATTCACGGCGGAGGAGCAGCGAGCGGTCTCTCGTGATGTAACACCTCGGTTTATTCTGACGGCTATTTTGTCCGCCAACGTCATCGGCCTCCTTTTTGCCCGCTCCCTCCACTACCAGTTTTACGCCTATCTTGCCTGGTCGACTCCGTTCCTTCTCTGGCGCAGCGGCGCCCACCCGGTCCTGCAATATACCCTCTGGGCCGCCCAGGAATGGGCATGGAACGTGTATCCCAGTACGCCCGTCAGCTCCGGTGTCGTCGTCAGTGTCCTTGCCGCGACGGTGGCCCTCGTTTGGTGGGGTGTTCGCGAGGACTGGGAGCCGAAAGCGCTTACGTCGAAGGATGAAGCGGCAAAGCGGTAATCGAACATGGAATTCGAGATCAGCTGGCAAGCTCAGGATCCTTCCTCTTCCGAGTCGCTGGGCGGCATCTTGCCGACGGTCGAGTCCTCGTCATCCTCTTCGCCGTACGTGTTCTTGACGAACTTGCCCGGCCTGCATGCCGCAGTCAGCCCTGGGCCGATTAGCAGATAAACACGGAACCTACCAATATGGCTGCTTCCGCCACGCCTTCTCGTCGCGCACGATATTAATAATCTCCCCAGTCGTGTTGCTGGTCTTCAACCGCTCCTCCGCTGATTCCAAATCGACCAGCACATAGCCGCCGCGCCTGATGAAAATGGTGTTGCGAAACTTGGGTTCGAGCTCGACGATGGCGGTTTTTCCGTTGGGCAACTCGCACGTGTAGAGGCTGTTGCCCTCAGCCTTAATGACACGCGCGACGAATTGCGTATGGGTCAATTCGTCAGGAGGGGTGGTCGACTCCTGCGCTGCAGCGAGAACGGCGGCGCGCTTCGGTTTGCCCATAGTTATCGTGGGCTGATCTTGGCCGTGTGAGGGATTCCATGCAAGAGAGCGAACTCAGCTGCAGTCACCCCGCCATAGAATTTCAGGCTTGGTGGGGTTGATATGAACCCCCTGACACGCATAGCCGCGCTAGGTAAATCATGATGGCTTGTCCAACCGAGGATCTCCAATCCTCTCTACAACAGTCTTTCAAGGTTCTCGTCTTCACATATGTCAGGTCCTCCATGGGAGGTCCGAGAGTTAGCTCGGAACCTCTCACGCGTCATGCCCATGGCCCAATACATGGCCAATCCCCGGCCGCTCTCGGGTCCGACACCGGACCGGCTTCACGCCCCGGACCCCGCTGCAAGGGCCCACTAGAATCGGCACAGTGGGTGCCGAAACGTGCGGTCAGGGGCGATCGACAGCGGCCCAAGATTCGATAGCGGGGCCGGAGATGGTGTTTCTCACCCCTCCTCCATACCGCCCTCCTGTTTCCCATACGCCAAGCAGGCCGTGAAAAAGCAGGACCCTGAAGGGATCTGTATGTACCTGTACCCAACCCGCTGTTAAAGGCTGTGTCGAGTTCTCCACCCCCCTCGAAATCCCGAAGTACGTTCTGTGTAACACGCGGTGTCAACAAAACTCTCACTTTCCCCCCAGCCATCCCGCCATCCCGCTCACTCCGCTCACTCGTCTCCGACTCCCATACTCGGACCTAACCTGCCGTTAGAGCTCTATCTTCTCATAGACCGCTAAAATGGGATCGACAGTACCCATCGCGCTGCCGGCGCTCAGGACGAACCCCAAGTTCATCTTCTTCACCGACTTCGACGGCACCATCACCAACCAGGATAGCAATGACTACATGACGGATAACCTCGGCTACGGCACCGCCCTGCGCAAAAAGGGCAACGAGGACGTCCTCTACAACCGCCGCACCTTCCGCGACTCGTTCGAGGAGATGCTCAACAGCATCAAGACCCCTTTCAACGAGTGCATCGACATCCTCCGCAAGAACATAACCCTCGACCCGGGCTTCAAGGACTTCTTCGAGTGGGCCCGCGAGAACAACGTGCCCATCGTGGTGCTGAGCGGCGGTATGACGCCCGTCATCCGCGCCCTGCTGGGGCACCTCCTGGGCGAGGAGAACGCGGATACCCTGCAGATTGTGAGCAACGATGTTGCGCCGAGGGAGGGGAAGAGCATCAACGAGGAGGGCGGGTGGAAGATTGTCTTCCATGACGATAGGTGAGTTTCCTCAGTAAGGGGGCGGGGGGGATATGGTCAGGGGTGCTAATGGGGCCTTGTTGATAGCGGGTTCGGCCACGACAAGTCCCTCGAGATCCGCCCCTACGCCAGGCTGCCAGCCGAGGAGAGGCCGGTTCTCTTCTACGCCGGTGACGGCGTGTCCGACCTTTCGGCGGCCAAGGAAACCGATCTGCTTTTTGCCAAGTCGGGCCGGGGTACGTTCCCCCCTTTTCCCCTGGTGGTACCATGCTGACCCTCCACTAGATCTTGTCACGTTCTGCGAGAACGAGAAGGTTCCCTTCCAAACGTTCGACGACTTCTCCGATATCCACAACACCGTCAAGAACATCGTCGCCGGCAAGCTCAGCGTTGCGGAGGCTGCCACGGGCAGGAAGTGAGCTTGAAATATCTCGTGCAGGTTCATGGGATATAGGAATTACGAAATCGAAATAGAACGATAGACGATAGACACATGAGACGAACAACCTTGCTTTACTCAACTCCAACCTAGCTCGGAAAGAACCTCCCGAAATCAACAAACATTATCCGGGCAATCAGAAATACTGCCTCCATCGTCCCTGCCCGCCAAACCCTCCCATAATATTAGCATATTCCCAAATAGCATGAGACTAACCACCAGGTGTGAAATCACTGGTATGTCCAGGTACGCAGTTAACTGGGATGCCAATAGAACACTCATGGCCCCCGAGTGTCCAAACGCCACAATAACGCCTATCGCGCCCATCATCTCATCATCTCCCAACTCACGCACCACCAAGCTTAAAACGCAGGGATAGACCGGGCCGAGCACGGCACCAACCAGGCCAGCAGCTACCGCCGTGTACCTTGTCGGATTCAACAAAAACGAGAACAGGAGGAGAAAACCACCAGTGCCCAGCACCGCTCGGGGGACACTCTGCTTCGACCAGGTGATCCCGTCACATGGGAGAGACACGAACCGACCGACCGCAATGCCCACCCAGAAGGCTGCCGTTGTAGAGACGGGTAGGGACCGGGCAGCCAACGCATCGAGCCCTCTGGGTATGGCTACCACGGCTGCATGGTAAGTAAAAGCGAACAGGGCACCGCAAATAGTCGCGCGGCTCGCGGGCGGCGGGTAATAGCCACCACCGTCGCTCGGCACCAACGACACCATCCCACCACCCCCAGCTTCCCGGCCCCCGCCCATCACCCGTCCACCTCCTCCTTTCTTCCACCCCACAGCAGCAGCACTAGGAAGGGGAAGGACCAACCCCGCCGCCGCCACCAACGCCAGCACCACCTCCCCCACCCACCACCACCACCACCGCCCACAACGCGCCAACACCTCGCCATGCAAACCGCCACCGCCACTGCTCACTGCCCTCAACGCAGCCCCCAGCGCGCCGACAGCGCACACCGCTCGCAGCCGTGTCCGGCCGCCCGACAGGTACGTGGCCAGCGCCAAGCTGCAGCCGCCGGCGAACCCGAGGAGGAGGTTGGTTGTGACGGCGGCGATGGGGGCGACGAGGGCATCATCGCGCTGCAGTTGTTGAGGGAGGAGGGTGGAGAGGAGGCCGGGGAGGGCGGGGGCGAGGAGGTGGAGGGTGGTTGTTGTGAGGGTTGTGAGGGCGAGTAGTAGTAGGGTGTGGGGGGGGGAGTGGGGGGGGAGTGGGTGGGGGGTGGGTGGGTTGTTGTTGTTGTTGTTGTTGTTGTTGTTGGGTGAGGAAGGGCAGGGCGGCGGCGGCGAGGATGGTACCGATGGCGGTGGGGAGGAGGGTGGTGTAGATTGGGGGGGGTTGGAAGGGGCTGGGTTGGGCGGGGGGTGGTTAGTTTGAGGCGACTGGGAGGTAAGGTATTTGGGAACCAGGGCGGGGGGGTTACTTACCTGTCCTCGATGGATGTCGGCGCCGCAGAAGCGATGTGCGTGATGTCGCTGAGGCCGGCTATGAGGCCGATTAGGCAGAGTGAGCCGAGGCGGAAAAGGTCGATAGTCCGCCGCGGACTGGTCGTCTCATGGCTGCTCCCTTTACTCGGCGACTGAAGCGTGGATTTCAAGAGTGAGCGATCCATCCCGGTTGTCATTGGGGACTCGGATTTGGGTCCTGAGCTGCCAGCTTTGAACATGAGGAATTATGTTGTAGTCAGGGATGACTATGTGTTTCCCGATGTTTCCGTGCATCGTGTAATAGCCTTCCCTTCGGATATCAAGCAGGGCCGTTACTTATCAAAGCCCAGCAACAGCGGCCTGGCTGCAACCAAGGTTCAGCTGACAAACTGATCCTGTCTGCTACGGGGCATTTTTATGGAGAACACAACACAGCAACCGCATCATCGTATCAAGGCGCAGTTGCCGAAAGAGGCAACTCCGTGAGTGGGAGCACATTGTGGGCCAGGGACCCGTCGAGCGCCAAATGCGCCCAATCCAAACCACACTATGGAACCCAAGCCATGATGGGTTGGCAGCGGAATTTCCATTTTGGAACTTCACCACCAAACGCCACCCGACTTTTCTGGGTTTTGGAAAAGATAAGGTGCCTGGTATGTCCTATCTAAGGAATCTCACATTTTGCCCATGTTAAGTTGGCTAGCAGAGCACCCCGTTACGGCAAGGCTTTCAGGCTCAGAAGACAAGGTCCCACACGTGGGAATGCTCGCCAGGCCTCAGAGCAGCGATCTGACGAGGCAGCAGTAAGCGAGACAGGCGGAATGTCAGATATATCGCTGGGCTTGTTAGAGCGGCGCACTTCGGCTGTCGCCCGAGCACCCCGAACCTACCTTGGCCACACCTATGGCTGTTTAAATGGGCAAAACTTAGAGTTGTGGCGTGAAGGTGTTGGAACCCTGGGCTTGGATAATGAAATTAGCTGAGTGCCCGTACTGCATGGCCACAATCGACTGATCTTTGACCTCCCGATGTTTACCAATAGCCTTGACGCCGCACTGGCCATGGTTGATAAGCTGAGCAACGAAACGCAGACGATGCTCGGAAAGTCGATATGGATCTCCGTCGGTTGGGGGCCAGACAGCCAACTAATTTAAGGCTTACCGAAGGTCATCCTGTCCGGCCGGCCGCAATCTAAGGTTTATGGCCACGTCATGGCGAGCCATCTGGAAACAGCTGGACACCACCTCTTGTACACCACGGCGTACCACCCACCGACAGACGACCAGAGAGATCACATGATCCAGACAGTTGAATCACGATTACGGCACTGCATCTATTGGATGACTTCGTCTGATGGCCGAACATGGTTTTACACCTACAATTTGAAGACAACAACACACAATCACGAATTACCGGCAAACCGCCAAGCAAAATTATCAAAGGCTTCCACCTAGTTGCGGTGAATTCATACACCTAATTCATTGATTCGTCTGAAGGGTTCAGGGCTAGGGTGGCTCTGTCAACTGTCCGCTACCTATCATAAGTCAATCTAGTGTAGTTCCAAAACCCGTGAGTAGGGCGTCAACGGCTACGCCGAGATGGCCTTTCTTTGCCTTCCGCGCGGCGGACTTCGATACCGTCGACATCTACATGGCGGACATTAAAAATCAATAAACCAAGGCACAAAGAGTTGAACCTAATCTACGAGATACATGGCCTGGTGAGTATGACGGCAGGTATACATGGTACTTTAGGTTTGTTAAACCAGTATCTTCAGCCAGTGATCATCCGAGTTTACGTAAGAAATGGGTAGCGTATGAGATGTCGATGACGTGGGTTATCTTGTCATTAGATATCTACCAACGTGGAGGGAGTATGTCGCGAACCTAAAGATAGCGCCGTGACTTGGGCGAAGTAGGTCCTGTTTGCAAATCAGCCTTATAGCGCCCACTCTTATTTAGGTTCAAATACGCGCAATGCTGGTTAAGGCATGGGTTTGGGGGCATTTCAGAACCTAATTAAATGCTCTCAGCTTGCCAACCGCTCTCGTCTCCAGCGCTATGTGTACCCTAACTTTCCTAGTAAGCACCAGGCCGATAGATTGGCTCAAATAGTTGCTCAAGAGCCCAGATATCTTTGTTGTTTGGGTGTTGAATTGTGATGTAGGTAGTAAGGGATGTTATCGACAATTTCCCTACCTTATGTTCGGTACATGTCACGGTCCAGAACACGCCTTTCCCGGAAGGTGTTTGAACTTCAGCCATACAAGAATAACGTCCTATGGATGAAATTGCTTGTCTCGTCGTAGCTTTGAAAAGAGCGATTGAGCTAACCACAAAATTGACGATGACCAATATTAAGTGGGAGGAGAGAAATGACATGTATACCTATAACTGGACTTGGTACATACCAAGGCACACTTCGGCTGTCCTCTAACTCCGGGACCCAAACGTGGGACAATTTTACGATTTGTATTTGTGGCCTACGCTTTATGTCATGATCAAGCAGACCCGTGACGACAAGTAAGTTGCCGAGTTACGGATTGCTCACGGTGCTGGTATGTAGTCAAGGTGCCCTAGCATCAGGGTGTTTACTATACGAAGGACCCCAGTTATAAGACAGGAACCCAGTTGAGAATTGGATACGCGTTGCAAGACGTGTCGTACTGGGCAAAAGGACATCCTTGCCCGGGAAAGGCCAGGATCACCGTATATCATATAATTACTCTACGACAAGCTTGACCCGGGGTAATTGGAGGGTCATGGACGCGAAGGAATGGGGCCCATTACTTGGTACACGCACGTGGCGGAAAAAGGCCCTGAATCAACTAGTTCGTGGTCCGGTGGAGCAGACTGCAGGTTTGGAATACGGACGCCGTGGTCGGGACTGCCGAATTCTGATTCCTCCATTTTCTCTACAGATAGGTATGTAATCCGCACGTCTGATCACCGAAGCTCAGTCCACCACCAGAAATCCCTAGCCCCTCCCACAGGCACTTCCAAAGTCAACCAACCTACTCCAACCGTCATGTTCAATGGCTCGCCGCCGCGTCAAGCCTTCGCAGACTCAGCCATCGCTTCTTGGTATTTTTTGGCTGCCGTCTTGATGCCGTTGAAATAGTCCTTGTAGCTTTGTTTGATGGACCCGTCGAGTTTGGTGCACATCTCCTTCGTCTGTTGCACCACGTCGATAATGTCAAGAACATTCAACACCGTATCGACAACCGACATGGCGATCGCGACCACAGTGACGAACTTGCCCATTGCATCCATCATACGGAAAGCGCTCGACTCCACCTCTGCAACCTCGAGTCCAGCCGCCTTGGCGCAATCTTTGATCGTTGAATTGGCGATGTTCAGCTTGTAGGCCATGATGATAATGGAAACACTGCGGATGATTGTCAACGCGGTGCTGTCGAACTTCAGTCCCTTGAGGAACGACAAAAACTTCTTGACTTCGGCATCCGACCTGTCGCTCAGATTCAGGTTATCCAAGGCGTCATAAACGGCTTGGATTTCATCGCTCTTGAAGAGGACCCGCGCTGACTCTGCGTATTTCTTGAAGGTATCGGTATCGAGCGTTTGATGCTTCCTTTCGACTTTGGCCATGAACTGCATGAGGATCGAGCGGCATCTTGTAGTGTCGAGGCCTGCTGGTGCCTTGGAGGCGATCAGGCTGTTGTTAGCCTTGTACTTGGTGATGTAGTCGGTGACCTTTGGGCTGATCCTAGCCGAGATATCGTCGTCGACGGTTTTCAATTTCTCGTTCAACTCCTGCGACTTGTCGGATATCACTTTTCTCTCGATGGCCTCGGTTGCCTCAAGCGCTGCGAAGGCAAGCATGCCAAGGCCGAACGACCAGATAGCCGCCACCGCGGCAGCATCGGCAGCGATTTGGATTGCGTCCGCGGCAATGGTGTGATCACGTACGGTGATTGCTAGACCGGTGAGCATGTTGAATTCGGCATCGACAGCCGCGTCCGAAGAGAAGTCGCCCAGACTAGTGAACAGCTGGTGCTCCTCAATGACCTTGTTAATATTGTCGTCGCTCTCCGAGTCCCAAGTGGACATGTAATTCAAATAGGTGATCAGATCAGTGCTCATCTTGACAGCTGTTCGTCAAATCCAAGCAACGGAAATATAGGAATAAGGGATTGAAAACGTGAATGATGTTAATTAAGGATGAAGTGAAGAAGACAGAAGGGGTCGAAAGCTCATTTATAACTAATACCTTGGTCAACACTATAGGTACCTAGGTACCTTCATTTGTACGAAGTAGTCCGCTCAAGTCCCTGCTGCCATGCCCTCTCTCGAGTGAGTGATACGGTCTGTGGCTATGTTGCGCGAGTCCTGATCGGCCTTGGTGTGGTTTAGCGACAGCTGTCTATGATCATCATTCCCAATCTAGTCGATTGGGAGTTTTGGATGCTGCCACTTGCAGCAGACAGTCCACTAACCCATTGGTTGTGATGCTGCGGGTCGGGCCGGCTGGCACAATTGGCAGAGTTGCATTGCATTAGACGTTTGTTCTCAGCCAACTACAAGAGTTGCACTGGCAGGAAAGTCATCCTGCAAAAGGCCGAGCCAACTCTGGAAAAATAAGCTGCTGATCACCTATGCAGGTTTCGACTCAAGCCAGCTGAGATCACACCGCACCTACCAGAGCTACTTACTACGTAATGACGGATGTTCAGGCTAAACTACCTACATACCTTACATGCACATGAGCTGGACTGACGCATGTTCTCGGCCAGAAACATCAGCTACTCATCGCTCGTGATGGGCGGGCAGAGCGGGCACGGCGGGTAGGGCGGGTAGGGCAGCGAGGGCGGAGAGGGCGGGTAGAGCGGAGAGGGCGGGCATGGCGGGTACATACTCATAGGGGTGGCCTGGGCTGCGGAAATCTGAGGCTACCGCGGCTGCTAAAAACAACAGTCCAAACCGCGGCACATGTTGTCTTCGTGGAGTTCATTCATGCCAATGCTGTAATAAGCTACAAAACGTTGTCCATGCTCGGAAGCTCACACGTCGACGGGGTGCCTTTCAGTGTTGGAAAGGGGGTGTTCTGAATGTAGTGGAGATAAATAATGGTCAGGCCGGAGTTCAGTGTCTAAAGTTGTACCGAGTCCCGGTCTCGCGGCAATCACGGATCATAAATACGCCCCTACCCTCCCTCTAGCATGAGTCGGGTTAACCACCGGGCCCCAAACAGCAAATCCGGCACCACCACGATGCGGACCGAATAATGGCGGAACCCGTGCCGATTGAGGTGCCGTCGTGCCGCCTACCCCAGCCGCATGCACCTCTGGTCAAACTCTTGGACCCCCAGGGCGGTTCGGTCCCCGGCCGCTTCCAGCAGGTAGTAGACAGAGTTGGTCGCGCGATCCCGCCAGAGATACGGCCCACCGAACCAAAATACAAGCCCAGAGGTGTGTCCTTCCGGTTGTAGAAGCCGGCGTAGGGCGGATTCCCAAGTTGTGTCTTCGTGGGCGGAGTCTGTCGTAGCGTCTGGGGGATTTCATGAGTCGTTTTGGGCGGCGGAGTGGTTGTGAGGTCGGGAGTGTTGCTACTTCGACGAAGGCGGGAGTGGATGCGCGGCGGCGTTGGCGGTTGCTAGAATAGTGAAAGAAAAAGGTTGAAAAACTCTAGGCAATGGGCGCTGACAAAGACCGGTTTATATACCTGGGTCGGTACGCAGCGTGCCGGTCGATGGCATCTACGCTCGGAGCCAGTGTCCGCGTATATTCGCGTTGCTGTTTTGAATGCTCTGTGGGCCCATAAAGTGATTACGCATACTGGATACTCCCAGTTTCTTAGGCATGTAGGGCATGTAGTTATATTCCAAATGTGGCCAACACTGGTTGAACTTGACTTAATGTATTTGGGGGGTTTTCCAGAGCCCAGAAGCCCCGACTTGCTAGCCACGCCTGTCTTCTTTGCTGTGTGTATCTTGGCATGCGTTGTAATGACCAGGTCCGTATAATGGTCTAAGAAATTCCTTGGCCGCCCACGGATAACTGCTGGCCAGGGAGTTGGGTTGCTATCTAGGCATGTTTACGTTGTAAAGGGGGTGGTTCCACTGGTTCGTATAGCCCGGGGTTAGGGTTATCCTGACCGCCCAAGTAAGACAGACATTAGGCGGTGAGGAATGCCGGCGGCAGAATGCGAGTCGCCTGAACCGAACCCGTCCGGCGAACCCTCACAAGTTGCCGAATCCCTCCCATGTTGACCTTGTTCCAAGCCCGCCGGGCGCGTTGCAAGTCCAATGTCCGCCCACACAGCGTTGCGTCTCGCTGCCCGCCCCCTGCAGCGAGGGACGTTTTTCAATCAATTGGCCGCCGTCTCAGCTCGAAAACCACTGTCGAATCGGCCGTCAATATGTCTGCGTTGCAGTATTCCCGCTCAACCCCGGACCGGCCCCGGTCGAGCCCGCCTCTTCTCGACCGCACCCCCACCACCACGACAGCCGCCGCCGCCGGAACCGACTCCTGAAGATAGCAGCACCAAACCGGAACCCGAAGTGGCCACCCCGGGAGACTCTGTAGCAATACCATTACCACCACCGCCCGGACATTCTCAACAACCACCCCACCCCGAGCCCCAACAGAGCCCCGCTTCCACCATCACCTCCACCCCCTCCGAATCACCACCCTCACCAGAGAAGGCGTCTCCAGAACCGCCCTCCCAAGAACAAAAACAACCCCCCGAACCCGACTCCCCCACCAGCCCCCCCCCTCAAACCGACCCCAACCCCACCTCCCCGGACCCGTCCCTCCCCTCCTTCACCGAAACCCACCGTCACCCCCTCTCCGCCCGCTTCAGCACCTGGATGGACAACCTCCAATCGCGGGCCGTGACCGCCACGCAAACCATCAACGACCTGACCGGCTACACGTCGATCGAAGCGATCAAAGCGCGCAACACCCAGCTCGAAGCCTCGCACGCGGCCGCGCAGCAACGCCTCCACACAGCGCGGCACAGCTACAAGGCGCTCACCGCGCACCGCGCCTCCACCCAGCGCGAGGTCACCACCCTGCTTGCGCGCAAGGACACGTGGAACCCGGCCGACCTCGAGCGCTTCACCACGCTGTATCGCCTCGACCACGAGCTGGAGACCCAGGTGAGCGCCGCGGCGGAGGAGCTCACCGCCGCCGAGACGGATGAGTCGCGGCTGGGCGGGGAATTGAACGCGGGGATCCTGAAACGCTACCATGAGGAGCAGATCTGGAGTGATCGCATCCGGCGGCAGTCGACGTGGGGCACGTGGGGGCTGATGGGGGTGAATATTCTGTTGTTTTTGGTGCTGCAGTTTGTGGCGGAGCCGTGGCGGCGGCGGAGGCTGGTGAATGGCATTGCGGAGAGCGAGAGGGGGGTGATGGAGGAGGTGAGGCGGGAGTTGGCTGAGGTGAGGGCGGTGCTGGAAGAGAGGGGTAACGTGAGGGAGCGGGAGGAGCTGCCTCGTGTCCGGGAGATGGCGGCGGAGGAGGGTGTTGCTGATGCTGCTGCTGCTCCGTGGGGTGATGAGGCTGCTGCTGCTGCTGCTGCTGCTGCTGCTGCTGCTGGCGAGTCTCTTGATCGTGATGCAGATGGCGAGGTTGGAAGTATCCCTGCTGCTACTGCTGCTGCCCCCGCGGCTGCGGCACCGGTGGAAGCTGAGGAATGGCATGCGCCGCCGAAACCGTGGAAGGAGGTGCTCATGGACTTTTGGGAGGATCCGGAGCTGATTCGGGAGGCGGTGTTGGACTTGTCCAGCGACCGGAGGATAGACTTGCGGATGAGAGATGCGTCACTGATCGCCCTGCAAGGCGCGGCGGCCGGAGCTGCCGTGGCGGTGGTGGTCGTGTTCTCCGTGTTGCGCAGCCCATGATCCGACCCCCTTTACCCACCAAGCGTGTTGTAATAAAACTGACTGTACATATAGACTCCCTAACTTTATGTACAATATTCAAACCTATATAGGTAGACTTGCTTAGACTTCAACCTCACCTTCAACAGCGTGTGAGAGACGCCCAGGGAAAAACTTCAAAATGGGGTGTATTAAGTAGGTATGCTCTCGGTAAAGAGAATGACACTCGCAGATAAAAACGAATCCTGGTTGGTATTGTCCCGCTTCCCGGCGGGGGTCTCGCAATACAAGAAAAACGACTGCATGAAGTTCCATCTCAAGGCCTCTACCCCCAACGACCCCGACGCATACAAGCGCCATCGCCGGCTTTGTTTTAGACCCTCCTACCCCGAACCGCGCCCCTTAAAAGTCTACCCCGGATCCTATCTGAATCCTCCCACCCGTCGACCCTGTCTCCTGCCCTGCCTCTCTCTCCCAAACGCAGGCAGAACCCACTCATGACATGACCCGGAATGTTCTCCATAGGAATGCAAGGAAAATGGTATCATCTCAAAATCCCGAGCTCAAGATGGGGGTGTTGGGTTTCGCCATTTCCGGCCATGGCGAGATTGGGAGATTGGGTAAAGACATGGTAGCGGTGCGTCCTCTCTCAGCCACGGCTCGCCACAGGTATCGGCTTTTCGCCCACAGGCTCTCTCTACTACTCAAAGTCCGCCGTGTACGAGAAACCGCGGAACTCCTCCTGCATGGCTTGTGAAAGTACTACACGCACCCAATGTTAGCGGCCAGCACATTGCAAGACGACCACAAAAAGGGAAAAAGGGAGAAAAAGGGAACGTACCAGACTGCACCGGCGTCAGCACCGGCGTCACGCTCGTGAACTCGCTGTCAAAGTTGCTCGTATCCGTCGCGCTCTTGATCTGCGGCAGGAACGGAGGCGGGATGCGCTTGTGGAAGATGTCGTCCCAGTTGATGTTGCGGAAGAAGGGCTGGGACATGACCTCCTGGGCGTCGGTGGGCCCGCTGCCTAGGCGCTGGTCGGGTTCGCGCGTGAGCAGCTTCTGCAGGATGGACACGCTGTCGCGCGGCATATGGATCGGGTAGAGCGGCTCGTCCGCCAGAATGGCGTCGTAGATCTCGTCCTCGTCCTCGCCGCGGAACGGTGACTGCTGCAGCAGCATCTGGTAGATCAGCACGCCAAACGCCCACCAGTCGACCGCCCGACCGTATTTCTTGTCCAGCAGGATCTGGTTGTCCTCGTTAGCATAGGGGCCTCTCGGTAACGCATACGCTGTTCAATTCATACCTCGGGTGCCATAAACTCGGGTGTGCCGCAGAAAGTGCTTGTTGTCGAGCCGTACCACATGTCCTCCTTGCAAAGTCCATAATCCGCAACCTTGATGTGGCCGTCGAGGGCCAGAAGGATGTTGTCGAGCTTCAAATCACGGTAGATGACTCCGTTCTCGTGGAAGTATTTGAGCGCCAGGCATACCTCGGCCGCGTAGAACTGAGCCCGCTTCGTCCCAAACTGGCCCCGTTGAATGTGCAACATCAAGTCACCACCGCTAATGTATTCCATGACGAAGTAGACTCGGGTCTCAGTTTGGAAGCAAGCATGGAGGTTGGCCAAGAAGGGGTGGCGCTCGCGGTTGGCCACCAGGAAGACGCGCTTCTCCGACTTGATACTCTCCACTTCGTCGTTCTCAATGATGAACTCCTTCTTAAGCACCTTGATCGCGTACAACTTACGCGACCGTTTGGTCTCGGCAAGCATGACCTTACCAAAGTTACCCTTACCGAGAACGGCGAGGAAGTTGAAGTGGTCGAGGCCAATCCGCTGGCCCGTGCCGGGATCCGTGGCAGACGGAAGGGGTTTCTTGGCCGGCGCTCCCGGGATCCCCGATACAGCAGCTACCTGTGGTTCCACATGAGCTGGGGCGGGTTGCGGCTTGGGAGTCGCGACAGGTGCTTGCTGTTGTTGCTGGTACATCTGCTGCTGCGCATATTGCTGCTGGGCAACCTGTTGTGCCGTGGGACGGGCTTGGGCAGGCGGCTGGCCGGGGTGCACCCCGATGTTGGCGTAATCGGCCGGGTTGTACTTGCGTTGTTGCGGCTGCCCGTATGGCTGCTGCTGTTGCTGTTGTGGGGAGCCGTATTGGGGCTCCTCCTGCTGCGTAGGGCGCCCGTACCCCCCGGGAGCACCGTAATGCCCGGGGCCAAAGTCCGGGATCTGGCCGGCCTGCGGTTGGGTCGGGGTGGTTGGTTTAGGGGACATGGCGGCGGCGGCTGCGGCGGATGCGGTGGTTGAGGAAGTGGAGGGTCGATCCGAGCCAGGCCGCTGCGGCGAAGTTTGGTTGTACATGAGCTTGGCAGCTTCCGTGGCCTCAGGGGAGACGACCTGGGAACCGTGGGAAGATGGCGTGTAAGAGGCAATTGACGGGCCGCTGCTTGGCGTGCCCCTGAGAGTCTTTTCGCTGAGAGAGGACGCCTTTTCTTGCCGGGTCTTCTTGGTGGACCTGATGCCCTCTAGAATCTGGTTCGCTACGGCCATAGACATGCCGCAGAAGTCGGGAACCAGGTGCACACATTGAGCGTGAGCGGTAAGATTGCATTCTAATCACGATTGTCAGTCTTTCTGAACAAAACAAAAACACCAAAAAAAGGAGGAGTTGTACGTACCCACGCATTTTCTTGAATTCTTCTTGCCAATCGGGAGCATGTAACCGCAATGACAGCACCAGTTGGCCGTGAGGTTGGAGAACGGCTGGAATCGATGGGGAATACGGTGGTTAATTTTCTCCTCGTCGGGGTCGGTCTCGGCGTTGCTCTTGCTGATACATTTGGTGACGACGCTTGTGTAGCACTTAGTGTGGCATGTGTACTTGCAGTCCTCGCACTGCATGCCGGCCGAGTACTTGAGGAAGTCCCCGCAGAGGGCGCAGCGCATGATGTTGTAGAACTGGCGCTGGACGAACTTGTGGCCGTACATCTCGTGTACCTCCTCCTTGCGTTGGCGGACGGCACCCTTGCGGTTGAGACCGGCGTCCATGGGCCGGGTCTCCTTGCTTTCCTTGACGAAGTTGAGGCTTAGTTGAATTTGTCCCGTGGGCTCGAGGTTGAACCACGCATCGATCGGCTGCGACACCATGGGAGCGTTTCCAGGCGGCTGCGGGGCAAATGACGGTCCCTGTTGTCCAGGGGAAGTAGGGGGACCGGCGAACTGCGGGCTCTGGGCACCCATCGGGAACTGAGGGGGTGCACCTCTGGGAGCCGACCCAAGGCGGTCAGCCGAAACCCAACCTGTGCTGTTCGTTTCGGCCTCGATCCTCTTCCGACGAAGTTCCTCGACTATGTCGGATATCCTCACCCAGAGAAAGCCAATAGGTAGTGCGTGCTCGCCGGGCTTATCATAGACCGTCAGCTCGACCTCGTTTGCCTTGTCAACGAAGATGTTGTGGAACTCTGTTTCCCATCTGTCGTTCCTGGACGGTCTCGTCCTTGCCACAACGTTATCCTCCACCTTGATCGTCACGAATGTTTCAGGAGCACGCGAAAATCGGCTCAGGGGGAGGTGGTCGACGTCCTTGACGGAGAGGATGCGTACGGAAAGTTGACCGGTCAGGGGCTTTCTCAGATTCGGCATGTTGATACTATCGTCTGCGCACTTCAGGTCAGTTACGAATCTTGGAAGGCCAGCAGTTGCACGTACCATCGGGTGAATCTGCGTCCATGTCTATGTGTAGCTCCTCATATCTCTTCAGCGCCTGCTTCAACAGCACAATCTTCTGGCCGCTCTCGATTCGCCGGGCGGCAGCATCGGCTTTGCTCTTCTTATCCCCTTCCATTTGGTAGAGCTGCACCATCTTCTCAATGCCTTTGAGGTATTGCTCCTCGACGTTGAGTTTGAACTGGATCTGCGAGAGCATGAGCTGGATTCGGGGACCCAAATACGGCGTATCAAATTTGATCAAATCTACAACGAACACCTGTTAGCGAGTATTACAGGACAGATCTTGGGGCCCGGTAGCTCTAGGGGTGTGTGTCCTACCAAGCTTGGTAAAATTTGGCCGAGCCTTTGGCATGCCTGAGTGCGGAGGTTGACCCGGAAATGGCGTCCGAGGAGGCATTAGATCGCCTTGACCGTACTGCGGATAGCCGGAGGCATCCTTCGGAGGCGGCGCCGGGGCACCGTTATCCTCGCCCTCCTGCTCCGTATTGAAGGACCCGAGGGTCGACCCTCCGAGCGACATGTTTTCTGTCGCGCGGCGCATCTGCAGCTCGCGGAGCCGTTCCTCGAAGAACTCAAGGTTGCGGCGCCCCTCGCGCATCTGGGTGTCGAGTTTGGAGCGGACGGCTTCATTGTTGGTTTGTTGGCGCATAAGATTGGCGGCATTGATAAGGGCCTTTTCGCGCTCGATCTTCTTGGTAATGCCCAAGATCTTCTCGTCGTCGTTCATGATGGCGGCGGTGTTGCGCGGCGGGGCGCGCAGGGGAGGGCGGGGTTGTTGGTGATGCTAGAGCGGACCAGAGTGGGAAGAACACAGCTTTGTTTTCTCCTTTCCTTTCCTCCCAGCACGAGCAAGGAGTGAGCTGCTCGTGTGCCAAACCCAAGCAAATACCGGTCGCGCGAGAGCGGGCAGCGATGGGTGTTGGGTGTGGCAAGTGGTTGCGGGATGTCGTCAGCGACGAATTATGGCGGGGTTTTCGTGTTTCGCAAATGCTAGCCCTTGTTGATGCAGGACTGGGGTTGTGGTGCCGTGCTTCACAACAACCGGGGTCGTTCGACAGGGAGGCACGGGAAGCTATTGAGTGCCGCTTGGTTTGGACCCGAGATATCGTCTGGCTCCTGCGAGTGGGTGGGGATGCTGCCTTGGAGGAACGGGACGGGACCGGAAACCGGGCCTGAAGGAAGAGCAACAACAAACAACCTTGCAACTCCCGAAAGGGAACCTCGGGACGGCGACAGTCGTCAATGGGGGGGTGGTTTGGGGGTGAGCTAAGCTTTTTCTCTCCCCAAAACGGCCTTTGAGCGCCTTTTGTCGCCCCTCCACCGTTTTGTTGAGAAAGCGAGATCAGGCGGAATGGTTTCGGCGAGCTATTGCTCATTCATGGAATTTGCTCGATGGGGGGGGTTCTGCGGGGTAGCCCGATGCGGGTAAGTGGGCGATAGCTAGGTACGAAGTACGTATTGGAAAACCTGGAAGGAATTTCTTTTTCAGCTTGTATACTGGTAGTTTGCAACAGAGAAAGCTTAAGATTCCAATACCACACCACCCGCTTCATGATAACAAGTTTCACGTTTCGCAGTTAGCAGTCACAGGGCAATCGATGAATTGATGATTGAAGCGGGGCTCCCACGAGATCTGGTTGGAGCGCCGATTGCACGGATTGAAGTTTATCTTATGCTAAGATCAAATCACTTCGATATTCCATCCATACATGCATTCTCGTCTCGTCCCGTATGGTCCGTCTGCACCGGCCTGTGTAATGTCCAAACACGCGAGGCACTCCAGCGTCTTTTTCGAAGCTGGGATGAACTCGTTGCCATTTCTTGGTAGTCGCTGGTAGTGTAGGACTGAGCGTAGGACTTCGGAACAGCCCGGCGCCCCGACCTATCAGCGCAGCCATTTGCTCTGAGATCAACATGAGATGCAAATCACACGCCCGAGGTGAGAGGTCAGGTCAGCACAGTTGATCCTGCCAGCGACTCAAGTGGGGAAAGAATTTCGGGGTTAGTTTTGGCTGCATGAGGTTCACATTTATACAGACACACCAGGAAATAGAAGACGCAGCATTTTACACACCACATGTGCAAGCGAATATGAGAAGACAACACATGCGTCACATCTGCCAAAATGATAGCATTGGTGCTGTACATGAAAGTATTTATTCAACCCAGGTCCCGTTACCCCAATCGCCCTTCCTAAACTCCGTTTCAAAGACACCGAGGTTTCGCGCACTCTGCACGCCGTTAAGCCGTGTACTCCTTCTGGAGCGTCTTGGCGATCGTGTTGAGTCTTTTCGGCTGTTAGCATATGTCCGTTCATCGGAGGTTAGAGAAGAAAAACGTCTTACTGGATGTTGCTTGTGCCCTCGTAAATGGCGCCGATCTTGCTATCGCGCCAGAACTTCTCCGCCAGACCCTCGCGCACGAAGCCCATACCACCCATCCACTCAACCGCCAGGCCACTTACACGCCCAGCCACTTGTGAGGCATACAGCTTGGCCATAGCCGCGTCCATCACAAAGTTCTCGCCAGCCTCCTTCTTGCGGGCGGCGTTGTATACGAGCGCGCGGGCCGCAGTAATCTCGGTGTAGGACTGTGCGATCTGGTGCTGCATGCCCTGGAACTCGCCTACCAGCTGGCCGAACTGCTTGCGGTCATTCCATACGTATTTCACGGCATTCTCCCAAGCGCCGAGAGCGAGACCCGTCATCTGGGCGCCAATGCCGATGCGGCCCTCGTTCAACAGCGAGATGGCGTACTTGTACCCCTGGCCCCTCTCGCCAAGAAGGTTCTCCTTAGGCACCTCGACATCGTCAAAGTTGAGCACGCAAGTGCTGCTTGCCTTGATGCCAAGCTTCTTCTCCTTCTTAGCGATGCTGAAGCCCTTCGTGTCCTTGTCGACGATGAAGGCGGTGATCCCACGGTAGCCCTTGCTGGGGTCGAGGTTGGCAAACACGATGAAGAACTCGGCCTCCATGCTGTTGGTGATCCACATTTTGCTGCCGCTGATCTTGAACCCGCTCTCCGTCTCGGTCGCTTTCGTGGCCAGGGCAAACGCATCAGAGCCACTGACGGGCTCCGACAAACAGAAGGACCCCACGGTGTTAGTCGCGAGGCGGGGGAGGTATTTTTTCTTGAGCGATTCGCTGCCCCACTTGATCACGGCCGTGTTGACGAGCGTGTTGTGTACATCCACCATGACCGACACAGAGGGGTCAACACGGGCCAGTTCCTCGATGCCGACGATGGCGGCGGTAAAGTTCATCCCAGCACCTCCGTACTCCTCAGGAATTTCGATACCCATCAGGCCTTGCTCGAACAGCTGTTCCACGACTGTCGGGTCCATCTGTTCAGCCTCGTCCATATCACGGACCTTTGGCAGAATGATGTCGTTGGCGAACTTTTGCACCGTCTCGGCCATGGCCGTCTCGACCTCGGAGAAATGTGTGATAGGAGTCGGGGCAACATCAGCAAGGCTGGAGTCGCGGAGGGGCGCGGTTGTGGAAAGGGGGCGGGCGCTGCCAGGGACAATCGAATACATTAGCCACTGATATCTCGAGCACCTCTCGCCGCCATGATGATGGACTGTTGTAGTTTGTGCTTGGTCTTGGGAATGTTCAAAACTCACCATTGGGCAACAAACGGCTGCTGTATCCTGGGAGCGGACACGGCGACACTCCTCCGCACCGCGGGGCGCAATGCTCTAGCGAAAGATCTCATCTTGCAGTTTGGCAGAAATGGAGGGGCAGAACGGGGTCGTAACACACAAGACTGGTAAGGAAAGGGAAGGAAATAACGCCTGTTATACGGGATCCGGAAGCCTCACGGTGATCTGAGACAGGCTTTGCTTACGATTTCCCGGAACAGATATCTAAACGGCGGTCGACGGTTTTAGACGGCCGAAGGGGAGAGTTCCGTCGGTCCCCTGGGACCATCTCAGCGGCAACGAAGCCGAGGTTACCTCCCAAGAGCACAACAGCTGCCCCACACAGTGGGTTGCCGCCCAGAAGCAGGGATGCAAACCCCCCATGTGACCGGCGGTGGGTGGTCGGGCTTCCCCACTAAACCGACAATTGCCGCTGGAACACGTGTAGAAGCCCGTGACCTCAAAAGTTCCAGAAGCCCCACTCAATTCTGCATCGCTGCTCGCATCCGAAGATCGCTCGACGACGACGACGACGACGTGCTGGACCGGGCCCTCCGTCGTGCCAGTAACCCCACGACGACCACAATCATGGCGACGGCCTTCCTCCGAAATCTAGTGCTGCGGCCAGCACTCCGGCCAACGCTTGCCAACCCTGCCGCCCCGGCACCGATCGCTCGCGCATTCTCGACGACGCCGTCCCAGAGCGCAACCCTCAACCAAGTCCTCCGCGTACGCTCCCCACTCCCACCCAACCCCTTCTACCTCCACCCCAACCCACCAGCAACATTCTAACAACCGTGCCTCTTCCTCCCGAAAACAGGGCTGCCGCAAGCAACAGCGCGCGCGCCACGCCGTCTCCCCCGCGCTGTCGGCGATCAAGGCGCCCGAGCTCAAGGGCGTGTGCGTCAAGGTGGGCATCACCAAGCCCAAGAAGCCCAACTCGGGCGAGCGCAAGACGGCGCGTGTGCGCCTGTCGACGGGCAAGGTCATCACGGCCTACATCCCCGGCGAGGGCCACAACATCCAGCAGCACAGCGTCGTGCTCGTGCGCGGCGGCCGCAGCCAGGACTGTCCCGGTGTGCGGTACCATCTGGTCAGGGGGGCGTTGGATCTGGTGAGTTTGGGTTCTTCTATCCGTCTTGTTTCCTCTCTGGGGACGAGGTGCTGCCCAAGGGGAGATGGCTGACGGAGGCTTTCTAGGGCGGTGTCGGTAGCAGGATGAGCAGCAGGAGTAAATACGGGACGAAGAAGCCGAAGAAGGCGTCGGTTGGTTAGGCAAGGTCTACCACAGTGGCGTTGGTGGAATAGAGACACATAGACGGCTGGCGGGCACCTTGGTGCTATACCCTAAGAGCAAATACCTTGTACCATATCCTGTATAATCCGAAAATTGCCCACACTTCGCCGCGGGTCCAGCCATATCATAGTGTTGAATGAGCCGCCAAGCACGAACAAACACAGACCTAGACAACCAGCAGATATGTCCAAATATCTTAGGTACCGCGATTATAGGTTAGCGATGCGAATACGGTGCAGAATTGCCATCAAAAAAAGGGCTAAATTTCATCATCATGGAACCCCGATAAGAATACAAAAATATGTACGACGAAAACAGCACTGCCAGCATTGCCCCTGGTCAACGGCGACTCGCACCGCCCCTTGCCCCGTTGGAAATCCGACGATGCCCAAATTGCATGGCCCCATGACGCCCTCCTAACCCTTAAAGCCGTCTAGGACTCAAATTCCACGAAGCAAGAAAATCCCTTCCGCTAAGGATGACATGGCCAACCAAACTTGCAAAACATGGCACAGTGATTGATTCTTTCCATAATCAAATCAGTCTTTTCCCTCCTGATCCCAACCCTCGGGCTTTTCCATGCCGTTGGCCTCGAAGAATTTGGATGTGCCTGTTGGGTCATGTGTTAGCAATTCATCCATGAAACGCCAAACCTAAAGAACTCTTACAAGAATAGCCCTTCCAGTCAAAGTTGTCGTCCGGGTTGCAGTGGCACTTAAGGTCCGTCCGGGTCTTCTGACCCGTCGGGCAGTGGGTAAATGGCACGTGGAAGTAAGCAATATCGTTAAAGAAGTGGATCTCCTCCTTCGGGAGCATCAGACCGGCTGCGATGGAGTGCACGGGCGCGTCGCCCCAGCGCTCGTAGAAGAAGCCGCCGTCTTGATCCAGGCTTTCGAAAAAGTCGATGTACGGCTTAGACCGGAGCCAGTTGAGATTACCGACCTCGAAATTGGACCACTAAAACAACGTTAGTGAAAGAGCAGGTGAGGGAAATGAGCAGGGGTAGCTTACAAAGTGGCACTTGTTGTAGGTCTCGCCGCCGTCATCGCTCAGGAAGCCCATCGAGTTGCCCGCGGCGATGTGCTCGGGGTGGTTCTTCATGAACTTCTTGGTGCTGTCCCACAGCGTCGGAATGGTGTCGTGATACTCGTACAAACTAAGTACGAAGCTGTACTTCTTTTTGTTCTCATGCATGTAGCGGAAGGGGTCGTAGTGGACGTCGCAGTAAAGCTCAACGCTCGGCTCAACACGCCAGTAATACTCGTAATTCATCATGAGCTCCTGGCGGAAGAAAAATCCCGACTCAAAGCGGCACATGTGTCGGTAGCTGATGCTGTCGCCGTAGATGATCTTCCGCTCTTTCATTTCCTCGCGCACCCTCGCAGCCTTGTCCTGGTCGATCCATTCTGGGAAGGACCAGTGCTCCTTGGGAATCAATCCGTAATGGGTTTTGCCGGATACGAGCGAGGTCGTCACTGTCTTGAACGTATCATCAAACTCTTTGTCGTTGAGGAAGACCCAGTCGTAGTTGTACCGCCGATTAAAGCGGTCCTCGACCTGGCGGATTGACTTCGCAATCTCCCACACATCCGCGTTGCGAGCCAGCGTCACAAACGTGGCGTTCATCCGCGGACCCTCCTTAATGCCCGCCAAATCGTTCCAGCCTGGGTCATTGGGCGTCATCGCCATGGGAAACTTCGAGGGGTCATAGTTCGTCTTCACCTTGGCGTCGTTCGGAGAGGCTACGTCGGCGGTCGGACCGGTGCTGCCATCGCTTGACGGGTTCGTGTTGGGAAGATGTGTCCTTAAATTGGTGACGTCTGCCGAGTTCGACACAAAGTAAAACACTGCCAGTATCTGGGGCATTGTCAGCGCCGTCCAACGACCAACCGGCGGCACAGACGGAGGTGGTACGTACGAAAAAGGCCACGAGTATGTAGCGCACATAGCGCGCGCTTCCGGCGGCCATGATGTAGAACTTCAATCCACCCAGAAGGTCGCTAAAACCCAGACGGTGTGGGAAGAATGGGGAAAAGTCGGCCGTTTGACCTTTCCAAGGCGTTTGGGCCTCCCAAGAGCGAATGGATTTGGTGGCGAGCCGGCACAGCCAAAGATCGACGGGTTGGTGGGGGACCTCGGGTCCACGAAACAAAGTGTCAGCTTTACCTAGTTAATCGGTCATTATTGACTGCTCCTCAATCAAGACGCTTTTGGTCGACCCTCAGAACTGGGAGAGAGACAAAGCACCAAAAAAGAAGTTGGGTACTTTGGGTTGTTAAGAGAAACGACCCTCAGAATCAAAAGGCCAGCTGCAATGTCACTTGAACTCACTGTGAATTCCCTTGTCAGGAAAAGAGCACGCTAAAACTTAGCACCAATTTCAGCTTGGCGGAATGTGTAACGGACTAACAGGTCAAAGCTGGGTGGCATCCGGGGAGATTTAGTGGGAGACTTCCAGATGGTTATCAGCCACGGAGTAATCTCGTATTGCGGAGACCCCTGCGTTCCTCGACTCCTGACGCACATAAGGTTCTGAAATGCCCACCCGACCACAGATGCCCCTGGCTGACCTGTGAACGTCATCATGTCGGTACTTTACTAATTTTTACTGTGACACGTACATACAAGAACCCAACGGTCGCTACCACAACAGGCTCCAGCTACCGGCTCTCATACTCACCGAATTTAAACGTTGGCCCGGCACGCCGCTGCAGGGGGCCACGGCACGAAACCACATTCCCGGGTCGGGTCGCATGCTCATGGCAATTGGAACAGTGGCTCCATCGGTTTCCCAGACTGGAAATACGAAGGCTAGCCAAGCCGTCCCTGGCATGTCTTGTCATAAACCCAAGGGCACGGGCAAAAGCAAGGCTTTTATCGCGAGTATTCATCCAAAGGGACCTGGGAGGGAAGCACTACCGCAAAGGGCCGTGAGTGAAACATCTAGGCCCGGGAATGTTGGCGAATGCCGGGTTGGTGACCATCATCTCTATTGAGTCGGGAGTATTCGCGTATTTTTAGGTGTGACTGAAGCGGGCAATGTGGCTTCTGTAACCTAACTGGTAACCTAAAGTTGGGTACCTAGGCAAGCCAAATGAGCGGCGGGTCTTTGAAGCCTGTTTAGAAGTCCCAGCTGGCCTCGCTGGCTTGTCGGTGATGGGTGGCTCGAGAATTTGTCGTCTTCCATAACAGGCCGTGCACGAGTGCCGCCGATAGAAGTTTGTTTCCCAAAGAACCCTCTACACAAGAGTGGGTGATGTTTGCTTGGCACAGACCTGAATCCGAACCCCACCCATCCAAACTGACGCGCACGCCGATTGGCTTGTCGGATAATTCCCGTCTCTGCATCCCACTTCGCCCGCTTCCACAAGCTGTTGCTTCTCGCCAGCGAGCTCGACCCACAAGCGAACTCCATCTCCAGAGTTGGCCTCATTCAGGTTGCGACACAACCCGTGTGACCCCTTCTTTCCTGGCGCCTCGATCGCGAAACGCTGTTCCCGGCCCTTCTAGAGCCAGTTGGAGAGCCCCGCTCATCGCCGTCATATCTCGGCATTCCCGCCCTTGGAACCGGTATCGGCTTCTGGAGTCAGGTCGCGTTGCTTGAATCACAATGCCACTGGACCGATTCGACCAACCCAATATTCTTACATTCCTCGCTGTAAGTAATGGTTGCGCCACGCATATTGTATCCGTGCGCGCTGTGCCGGCACGCTGCTCGTTATGCGCAGACGAACCCCCGCCTTGATTTTGACCCCGTGAATGTGGTCATTTCGCAGTTCGGAAAGCTCAAAAATTGTGAACTGACACTTCCAATAGTAACACTCTAGGCGTTCCACATCAATAGCTTAACGTCGTAACCATGTCGTTCTTCGGCTTCGATCCCAGCCGTCACAACCCCGCGGCGACTGGCTTCTCGCAAGCCCACAACCCCTTTGCCGGACTATCGAACCGTGAGGACGAGGGCGATGCGCTAGAGTTCGAAGAAACATACGATGGGCTTGGTGACCATCTGGAGGAAACAGGCGATGCTTTCAATGACGATACGTTTGGCGACACTGCCGGTCTCGATACCGGGCCGGTAGGCAAGGATTTCGACTTTTTCAATACTACCGCCAAGGTCGCCGATGCCATCGAAGAAGAGCATGTTCGTTTCACCCGACAGCAGCCAGCTGCAAGGGCCCCGCAGCCGGCAGCTCAAGCCCAGGCATACGCCGCGCCTCATCAACCCGCTGCCGGTCCATCGTCCTACGGTTATTATCCCCAGCCGACTGCTTATAAGCCGGCTCGGACCGGCTATGAAAAGTACAGCGCTGAGCCGGTGGCTGAGCTCCAGGTCGATGCTGCTCTTTGGGGTGTTGCGCCGAAGAAACAGCCTCAGCCTCAGCCAGCTGCCGCTGCCTCTCCGGCGCCCGCGGCCGCAGCAGCCCCGAGCCGAAAGGTGCTGAGTCTGGAAGAGGTTGAGGCCCAAATGCGAGCCCAGGCCAAGAAGGCTAACCAGGCCACGCCATCCCCGGCGCCTCCTGCAGCTGCCATTCCGGTTAGTTCTCAAGCGCAAGTGCCGCCTATGCACTATGATCAAACCTACCAGTATCAGCAACATGGCCAGCATCCGGCACCCCCGCAAGGTGACCATGCACACAAAGATCAAGCCGCTGCTCATGGGCATGGACATCCGGTGACCATCCTGCAGAGGCCCGGTTCTAAGCAAGCTCCCTCGCCCCAGCCTCCCACCCAGCCCGCTGCCCATCTACGCCAGCAGCCGTCAGCTTCGACACAGCCGACGCAGATTTTGCAGAACCCCAACCGTCTCTCCGGAGATGCTGCTAGACTCGGAGTGCGCCAGAATCCTACGCCGACAATGCCGGCGAGCTACCCGGCTCATCCCGTCCATAGACAGCAGGGATCCTTTTCGCGCCAACCGCAAATCATCACTCACCCTTCCCAGTTGGCTCAGCTCAGCGAGGAAGAGAAGGCGGCCTATTTGGAGCAGGAGGCGAAGAGAGCCAAGCGGAACCACAAGATATTCCTCATGTCCCGCGACAATGGCATCATGACACCCCAGGACAAGAGCTTTGTGACTCGGATTCAACTTCAACAACTTGTCGCCGCCACTGGCAACCCGAATGAGCACGGCACCGACGAATCTCTGACTGAAGACTTTTACTACCAGGTCCACAGCCAAATTCAGGGCAGCCAGCGGCAGAACCCCAACCAGCCGCTCAACAACTTTGCGCAGACCTATCTCTTCCAGACAGGGAGCCGCCAGGGCGGCATGCGTCGTCACCACCGTGGGCCTGAGAACCACATGCAACGCATGGAACAGCAGGTTCAGCGCGCTGTCGAGGCGGCCAAGAACAAGCCCAAGAACAAGCAGCTCGTGATTGAGGGCAGCCTCGGCAAGATCTCGTTCAGCAACGCCAAGACCCCCAAGCCGCTTCTCAACATCAAGCGCGCTGAGAACACCACCGAGGCCAACCGCCCGGCGAGCGCGCACAGGCACATGGCCCATGATGGCGACAGGAAGACTGACCTGCGCTCGATCGAACGCATCTACACGACGCTCATGCAGATGGAGGATCACGACCGGAGCATGCCGCCGCCTCCCGCAAATGACGGCGACACGGAGGCCATCCAAAAGTTCGTGACCTGGAATAGCGAAGCGCAAATTCTCAACAACAAGCTCTGGGAGAGCCTCCGGATCCATGACCATCCCGACAACGGCCGTGTCCATCCCTTCATCGCCCTCCTTTCGTACACTAAGGGCATGAAGGCAATGCAGCGTATTTCCCGCCACCTTACCCATGAGCAGCGCACGACGATCCTCACGCTTATCCTCGTGAACCTCGACAGCCTCGAGGTTGTGCGCAACGCTCAGGTGACGCCCGAGGTAATGCAGCTGAACGCTGCGATGCGTGAGAACGTCGAGCTCTTCTCCGTTTCCGTCATGTCGACTCTGTTCACCATTTTAAACGAGCTCGACGTAGACCTTGTTGCCGGCATGCTCGGCCTTGTCTGCACCCGCAACGTCGATGTGATTTCCAAGAGTAGAATTGGTGCTTCCATGCTCACTATGATTTTGAGCCGCGCCGAGATTATCAAGCACGGCGGAGGCGGTAATGAGCAGGCCTGGCGCTCATGGTACGTGTGCCCTCCTTCTTTGTTGCCTTCAGTCTGCTGACCATTTCCAGGGATGCTACTCACACGCAATTCTTCGACCTAATCGAACCCTCGCTGCCTCACACTTTCCCCGGCCCCGTTACCGCGGGCGACGACATCTACGTCTGGCAGCTCCTGGCCGCGCTCGGAATCGGCGCCAGCCCTGACCAGCAACAGAGACTAGTCTTGGCCGTCAAGGACCGTGTGATGGATACCGTCGCGCTCTCCAACACGCTTCCCCAGGACTTGGCCGCCCAGCGCCTCCAAAACGTCAACCTCTTTATGCGCTCGATCGGCCTGGACGTTGAGCTGCTTCAGTAATCTTTTCCGCACAATATACGCAAACATGACTCTAAGGTCTCGGGTGGGGTGGACATCTTCGCCCTAGGTTTATTAAGCTATGGGTGGCCCAGTATGAGGCTGGCACAGGGAAATGACTGTCGAACGGGTGAGATAGTTGATTCAGGATGTCATCAGGGTTGAATTGGCATCGGAGATGTTGATGTATGGCGTTATTGTCAAGCCCACCAAGTGGGTAAGTGATGGGGGAAAACAGCATATTGATCTTGTATGGGTACCTATGTGCACGGTGGTGGAATGGCATTGAATTGGAGCGTTTTCCTTATCTACATCTCATATTCGCAGTAATTCTATTTTTTGCACCCAAATCTATTGTGGAAGAAGTATGCCACCAGCCAAAACTCCTAGCAATGCAGGTTTCTGACGAGAACTCCCTACTCGCTGGTCGTACACATCCTCCGAACTCTCGCCACTAGTCTATCTCCATCGCACTACTCTTCGTTGCCCCTCTTCTTGTAGTTCTCCTCGCGCCCGAGGGGTTAGCAGCGGAGGAGGTAGCCGGTGCAACCCTAGCAGCCCGGGCGGCCTGTTTCGGCCCCTCCGTTTGTTGCTCTTCCGTCTTCACCGCCACCTGCTTCCCCTTCCCCTTCAAATCTGCCTTCTCCTTTTCCACGGCGGCTCCCTCCATCCCACTAACCGCCTGCAGCAGTTCCTGCTCCCCCCAATCCGTCTTCAACCACGACACCTTCTCCACCAAATCCGCCGCACCACTCTCATCAACCGCAGCTGCAGCATCAACCTCCTTCCCCTTCCCCTTCCCATCCTCAGCCCCAGCCCCAGCCCCAGCCCCGCCCTCCCCATCACCCCCCTCCTGCGCTGCCGCCGCACCCCCTCCCACCCCGGACCGCAGCAGCAAACACTCGTTGTACGCCTCCCACGCCAGCTCCGCCTCGTCGTGCACCCACTCCATGCGCCGCCACGGCTCCGTCTGCACGTTGCGCAGCCGGTCCGCCATCGTCTCCGTCGCCACCCCGCCGTCCGCGTCCATCGCCGACTTGATCGTCATGTGGATCGCTCGGCCCCCCCCGCCGGCGGCGGGTTTGTCGCCGCCGTTGCCGCCTGAGGAGGGGTTGGCGCCGGCGGCGGGGCCGCCGCTGGCGGGGCCGCGCGCGAGCCGTTCTTGTTCGGTCGAGGCGTCGAGGTGGTGGGGGACGGGGCGGAGGTGCACTACCGAGGAGACGGGGGTGAGGTGCAGGTTTTCTGGTGGTGGTTAGGGGTGGGTTGGGTGGTAAGGGGGGCGGGGGGATGCTTACTGCCTTGGAAGACACCGATCATGTGGCGGGTGTTTTCTTCCTCGGCGCTGCGGACGCCGCCGTAGGTCTGGTTGCGCAGCACCTTGTCTTGCCGCGCTGCTTCCGCCCAGGTGAGCGGGGGCGGCTCGTCGTCGGCGCCCGCACCGCCGCGGCGGCCCCTCGCTCCCGTAGAGGTCGAGACCATGTTGAACCCGCCGGCCAGACCCAGACTCCCGCCCTTCTTGGCCTCCATGGACTTTTGCAACGCGGCGCCCCACACCATGCCCTTGCTCCGGTCGTAGGCCTCGGTCGTGTCGATGGGCACGTCGACCTCGTACATGCCCGTGTCGGGCTTTGTTCGCAGCTCGCTGATGCGTGGTACGCGAATCTGGGCCGGGTCTTGGGCGGTTTTGGTGACATATTGTAGGACGACGAGGTTACGGTGTTCGGGGAGGGTCGGTTTGATGAAGACAGAGTAACTCGCGACGACAGGATCGTCGTCGTCGGCGGCTGGTGCCCCTTGGGGTGGGTGAGTTGATGACATTGAATGAGCGACCGATTTAAGGTATGTAGAAATCGTGGCAGCAATTAAGGGGCGATTGGCGTGAGCAGTAACTCGGATGTAGAAACCTGAGTCAAGCCGGAGATAACTTCTGCAAAAGGTCGTCACAGGAAGCTCTCGATGCCCCGCGACACTGGAAATTTTGGTGGGGCAGACAGGCCAAGCACACTCGTGAGTCTCACACTAGCGGACTCCACTCTGGCCGGAGACTCGCGATCCGCTAAAAAAGTGTGCGGCTCCACGAGTTTATTCCTCGCAAAGCATAGGCAGTTGACGATGATCCGATCCAGGCTCGAACTGGAGACCTTCAGTGTGTTAGACTGACGTGATAACCAACTACACCATCGGACCTTGTTGTTGTGGCGACAACGCCAGCTTCCCCAGAAAACGACTGCGCAATCGACCGCCATTGGAGACTCGAGCAACTTTCCTGTGCTGACTTTTGTGTCTACCAAAACAACCGGTCGTTAAATATTGCTACACCCCCACGGCAATTGAAACAACGGCAATCCGCTCGCTAATGTTTAAAGTTGTGAACTTGTGCAGTAGTCGCCCCCGCTCGAGTTGGCAACTAGTTTGTGACCTCACCTCACGACGACCAGAACAACCTCGCAGGGATGGGAGCATGGGCATCAAACTTCGCATAACCAAAATCGCTGATTTATAATGCAAGCACAGCCGCACGCCTTCGAGTTATCTTCCAGATTCTCTCTCCCTTGTCACCGAATCTGACGGAAGTCCACGAACCGAGATCGTCTCGGATCTTCTGTCAATCTTTAAGCGCATCGAGCGCGTCCCGCGGACACGGACCCGGAAAAAATCGGCGGTCTTCGATCAGGGGGTTGTTCGAGTGTGTTATTGAAGGAATCGAATGCTCGAGGAGTGTTGGAAGCATGTCACGTTGCCTGGGGAAAGTTCCTCCAGTCGTGAGGAGATGCCTGTCATCTCAGCTGGTTTTTGGGCACTCCAAGTCCCCAACCAAGCCGGGGAACCAGGGTACAGGTCGACCGGGGAGGTAAGTGGTTGAAGAATCGCGGGGCGCAAGAATGTCTCACGATTCGGGCCGTGCACAACTTGCCCAGTTAGGATAACTATCTGAACTAAGGTACCTAATGTAGGTACATGTAGTGAATGTACTTGGCGATTATCGATAAGTCTCCGTCGCGAGCTGAGCACGGCATCATCGAGGGCTGAGTCGGCAAACTCCTGAAGCGGTGGCATGGTCTGACTCCTGGTCACCCTGTCCTGCATGACTTCCAACAGCGCAAGGTCTGAGTGTTGAGACCCTTGACAACCTTGACACCCCATGCCGCGATCCTGCCGCTGTGGGGCAATCTGTTGGTCGCCGGATGCCAAACCCGACCGCCACGCCAGAGCAATCACCACTGATCGGCCCGGAACGGTCGGGGGCCTGCCGCGCCCAGGCCAAGGTAGTAACCCGTTGGTTGTCGCTCCGGCGTCTCTCTCGTCTTCCCCTCCCGCGTGGAGTTGTTTGGAAGCTTCGTGCCACAACCACCATCATAAGCAACTTATGAGCTTCTGTGACGACAAATCTTCCCCGGTTGCGAAGTCGCCTTCGATTCCTTCCCGGCCGACGTAACATCGGCCAACCACGGCAGTTTAGGTGCGGAGGCGGAAGGGTGGGTTTTTAGAACGGGGCACAGCGCCGATGCTTCACCCGACTCGATGAGCTCAGGCACGCCAGCGGGACCCGGAGGCCACTCCGGCGCTTCCATGGCCGACGACTTGGACCATAGCGATCTCGGCCCCAACATCCTCGCGGCAAATTTTGCGACTTGGATAATCGCCCTCATTTTTGTTCTGCTCAGGTTTTGGACTCGCGTGAGGATTGTGCGTGCTCTCGGCGCCGCCGACTGGTTCATCGCCGCTTCCCTCGTACGCACCCCTTGATTCCGAACTTAGCGGCTTCTCCGTTCTGACGACATGTGAACAGATAGCGGCGCTGGGCCTATGCATCAGCAATGCCGAACGTAGGTCGCCCCCTTTCTAAACACTACATGTTCCGATCCGAGGAGGTTCAAGTACTGACGAGCAGATTATAGAAGTTAAATACGGCAAGGGAAAACACATCTGGGATGTCGACGAGGACGACCTCATCCCAAGGAAGCAGGTATGCAAACACCTATGCTTTTGGGCAGTAGACGAATATCTAACAATCCATGCAGGCTTGGTGGTTCTCGCTCCTGTTTTACGTCCTCACCCTGTCCCTGACCAAGATCTCCATCTGCATCCTCTTCCTCACCATCTTCACCTTGGAGTGGGCACGACGAGCCTGCTATGCCGTTCTGGCCATCGTCGTCATAACAAGTCTCTGGGCTGTGGCGATCACGCTCACCTACTGCGTTCCCCTGGAAGCATCCTGGGACCACAATGTAGAGGCTTCTTTTTGTCACAATCAAGACACTTGGTGGGCAAACACGGGGTCAGTTCCCCCCCTTTCCCACGAGCCACTCGGTTATTCAAACACTAACCCATCGTCCGTTTGCCAACAGAATAATCATCGTAACGGACCTGATGATCTTCATCCTTCCCATCCCGATTATCGCCCCGCTGAAGCTGCCCCGCCGCCAAAAGCTCGTCGTAATGGGCATCTTCACCCTCGGTTTCTTGTAAGCGCCACCCCCTCTCCCGCACTCCTACGACACCTCTCCCCAACCTTCCCCGCATCCCCCTATCAAACAAAAGACAGAGGAGACGAAAAACAAAAAGAAAAAGAAACAAACCGGAAAGGAGACAAGAGACCAAACAACAAAAACAAAAAGACTAACCCTTACTCCTCCCCACCCCAGCGTCTGCCTCGTCGAACTGATCCGCCTCGCCATCCTCATCCAAACCAAAGCCACCCCGGACCCGGACTCCACCTACACCAACACCGACCTGGCCTACTGGACCGTCGTCGAGGTCCACACCGCCATCGTCGTCGCCTGCGCCATGACGCTGCGCCCGCTCATCACCCGCTTCTTCCCGCGCCTGTTCGATCCGTATGGCAATACCGGGGGGTCGGGGGAAGCCGGTCGTGGCGGTGAGGGCGGTGGTGGTGGGAGCGGGGTGTCCAAGGATAGCGGCGGGCCGCCGCTGACTATCGGGTCTAGGCCATCGAGGCTGAGAGGCGTGCCGCAGCAGCAGCAGCAGCAGCAGCAGCATGAGCATGAGCAGCTGGGGGTCGCTGGCGGGGATGACCCGGGTGGGGTGGATGTTGAGCGGGGGGTGGCCGCGGCGGGTGGTGGGAGTAATGGGGAGGGGAGTAGTGGTGGTGGTGGAGGGGTTAAGAGTGCGAGGGCCGGTTTGGCCTATGGGCCTGATCCCGGCCTTAACCCGTGGGTGAAGGGGGATGGCGCGTCGGAGAGGACGGAGGATTTGGGGAGGGAGGCGACGGCGAGGTCGATTGGGTGATTGATGGTGGATGTTATGGTTGGGCATTGTGTGTTATGTGTGTTTTTTTCTGGTTTTTTTTTTCTTGGTTATACCCACGGCGTTGGTACAGTACATGAGGGATGGCCCAAGGTTTGATGAGAGGCTATGGACTGGGTGGGAAGGTAATCATGGGACAAGGATGGGCGGCGGGTATTGGGCATGGGATCGGGCATTTTTGCGGCAACGGAATCTACAAACAAAACATATCAGTAATTAGATACAGTAGTCATTGATACTACAGTACTTGTGAGCGGTCTAACTAAGACGAACTTGGGAAATATTACCCTAAAAAAGGCACCCCATGTCCCTACCGTGCGTACTTTTGTTGGCTCGGGTGTGCGACGACAAGAAGCTGGTGCCAGTGAGAAAACAATCATATTGTCAAGGCGACCAGCAAGGGCTTCGGCAAACAAATTCAAGGGTCTCATCCGGAGTATGAGAAACATCGTAAGGGAGCCGTTGATTTGCTTTCAAGGCTAGCTTTCAAGAAGCATTTTGGAGTGAATATTCCAACATCGGTATGTTGCTTTCTGCTGTGCACAACAAGGCCGTGTTACGGTTTTGGATCGCCGGTTGAATCGCCCCCCCCACCATTCGAGCCACTTCTTCACCGGCAAATGCCACCCCTTCGTCGCGATCCCCTCCAGGATGGCCTTATGTGCTCAGTTGTTGTATGACCGATTGTTTAAGGTAGCTATTGGTTCTACCCCACTTCTAACAGGCTGGTTACGATATCGCTGATAGGTAGATCCAGGTGTGGAGTGCTTCAGGTTAGTCGATTGGAATGGTGATGATGAGGATGTGGCGACGAGGTCGCGATCGTAGCTGGGGAAGCGGAACTTGTGGCGTCACTTCTCTCGCTCTCGCTCAATTTCGGGAAACCGATCAAGAGAGACGTGCCACGGCGAGGAAATCTCCGGTCGCGCGATGGTTGGCATCGAAGAGATATTGCATATTCGTGAATCGCATAGTCAGGGCATCGTCATCTTCCTTCAACCCTACCAGTGCCGGCGGAAATCCCGCCAACCTCGATGCAATTGATGCCATGACGTGTAGTGGATGAAGTTAAGAGATGTGAAGTGGGATGCGTGACAGGGAGGTAGCTGGGTCCGGTTGGCTTTAAGGTGATCAACGCGCACCTGGCCTCTAGGTAGACAACGCATCGAGAAGGCTGTCTAGATAGCCGAAGTCGCCATACTTCCAGTTTGCATTTGTCATCGAAACATCGCTTTCTCTTGGTGGTTAGTTTTGATAGCAGCCAAGGCGATGTTGATCATGGGTTTCGTTGGGGTCCTTGGGTTTGGTTTTGTCAAAAGTGAAGGGCCGGAAGCTGGGTGAGAGGGCGGTATTTGATGACCGAACCGTTCAATATGTTGCGCTTAACGGGGAGGTTGTCAATTTCCGAGATTATTGAATGTTTACTGAGGTAGGCCTTGGATCATCCGGTTGGCGCTTGGAGGATTCTTCCGTCATACTTGAGAGACCCTGAGATCCCACACACGTTGCCCAGGATCTGAAGGTCATAGTCGAGCATACACATGCAGCGTGTAATCGCAGACCTCCAATGAGATTCCAAGTCTTGAGGATGATAGGCGCTCCCAAAACGTACCTACCTACGTAACTGATGTGCATGACCCAATTGGAGGTATCCTGTGTCCCATGCAAGTCAACTGTGCGGCTTCCAAAACGATACGGTAGGTCGAATTCACTAGCGGAAACTACGAGAAGAAGGATCTCGATCTGCAATATCATCTCACGCAAATCCATTGGTTTTGTTTGTTGACGTATCCCAGACGCCGTTGCTAAGTTAAATATGGTGTTGAAAACCGAAACGGCAACGCAACTAGCAAGAAACCGTGGCGATGGGCCAGCCCAAATACTTTTGGTACCTTTTGACCCATGTTCCCCATATTGCTCAGAAATGCCCCCCATGAACGATGCTCTCAAGCCAAGTGCGACCTCCCTCAGACCCAGTCAGTCCTTAATCTCCAATGGCGAGATTCAAGATACACATCCCCGGGACTCCTTCCGAAGCCCCCCTCCGTAGCCTTACGCTCTACCAGCCCCGTCCAGACATCTTCTCCTCGGGCTTCAACCCCGCGTTGCTGATACCCCTCATGGCCTCGCCGTGCTCGATGCTTGCCTCAATCAGCGCCTGCTTGTCGGTGAACTGGGTGGTAGCCTTGACGATGGCGCGCGCACGCTTGGCGGCGTGCTCGGGGGTCTCGGCGTCCTTGAAGATACCGCTGCCAACAAAGACGCCGTCGCAGCCGAAGTGCATCATCAGAGCAGCATCGGCAGGGGTGGCAACACCGCCGGCGGCGAAGTTGACGACGGGCAGGCGGCCGAGCTCGGCGGTCTGCTTGAGCAGGGCGAAGTCGCAGCCGATCTCGCGGGCGAGGGCCGAGAGGACAAGGTCGCCGCCGGCCAGGGCGGCCTTGGCCTGGGCGATCTCGGCGTTGAGGGTGCGGATGTGCTTGACGGCCTCGACGATGTCGCCCGTGCCGGCCTCACCCTTGGTGCGGATCATGGCGGCGCCCTCCTTGATGCGGCGGAGAGCCTCGCCGAGGTTGCGGCAGCCGCAGACGAAGGGGATCTTAAAGTCGGACTTGGCTACGTGGTACTTGTCGTCGGCCGGGGTCAGCACCTCGCTCTCGTCGATGTAGTCGACGTCGAGGGCCTCGAGGATCTGGCACTCGACGACGTGGCCGATGCGGGCCTTGGCCATGACGGGGATGGTGACGGCCTTCTGGATCTCCTGGATCATCTCCGGGTTCGACATGCGCGCCACGCCGCCCATCTTGCGGATGTCGGAGGGGATGCGCTCGAGGGCCATGACGGCGACGGCGCCGGCCTCCTCGGCAATGCGGGCTTCGGCAGCGGTTGTGACGTCCATGATCACGCCGCCCTTGAGCATCTGGGCGAGCCCGGCCTTGACGGTAAAGTCATCGTTGGCGGTGCCGTTGGTGTCGGGGTGAAGGTTGGTGGCCATTTTGAATTTGATTTTTCACTTCTTTTATTTTTCTTAGGAATTGTTACCGAGGTTTAATGGAAGTTGAGTGAGGGTTGTTGGAGGTTTGAGAGTTTGGTAGGAAGATTGAGGATCGCCCGTTAAATGCTTAAATGCCTGAGGTAGGTCGTTAAGGTATTCTCAAAGTAGTGATGCTCTCAAAACCTTGACGGTTCCAAAATCCACTTTTTAAAGAGCGCGTTGCGTGAGTCAGTCCAACCGTGACCCCTCGATGACCGCCCAGGTGGGATAAGAGGAGACAAGAAAGAGAGCACAGTGCAGCTGCACTGTCAAGATCTGGAATCCCGGGCAATTCTCGAATCCCCTTGCACGTGCCCCGCCTCCGAATCGGAGCTTGACCAGGAACGGCGGCATTTGACAGGCGCTGCAAGAGCGGGTTTACCGGTTACCGAAACCCCCGCGAGCCGATGGCGGGGCTCCAGATTGCGCGATTGGGGTGTTACGGTGGACCTTCCTGACCGTTTGAAGCAATTCTCCAAGTTTTCGTGGGGTTCGTCATGTTCGTCTCTTTTCGTTGCCAACCCGCTACAACAAACAATTAGTGTATCAGCTGCCATTTCGGGTATCATGATTCTCAATTGACCGTCACTCTGCAGCCTCACGCCCTTCCGGAAACCGCAGCAGTCAGACGCATGTGGAGATGTCTCACCGTGGGGCGATCTGGAAAACCACTTGACAGTGGACAGTGCTAACTTTATTTCCACCGCCGCTGCAACCTCAAGGGCAAAGCACAGTGCCGTTTCCCAGCGGAGGGGCAACGCGTGTTTTTTTTTTCTTCTCTCCCACTCGCCTGCCCCTCTGGGCGTGCCGATGTCGTCGGAAAGTCAATTGAGTGGCGAGGCATTTTAATTCAATTGGTCATTTTGTGCCGCCCTTAACCGCCACATTCCGCACGCCCTTTCTCACTCTGTGACCTTGACAACCGACCTCGATTAGTAGTAGAGTTGGCAAGCTGTGTGACTCGATAAGCAGCTGACAGCGCCGAGATACTTTGATATCCCCCACACGGCCAACCGGACCACACGGCCAACCGGAGTCGAGAGAAACACCACTACCCAAGACAAGATCATATTACGCTTGGCAGGCCTGACTTGCGAATTCATTCCCATTCCAATTCCTACCGCAACCCCCCGAAACAAAAAACAACCAAAACCAAAACACCCAAAACCAAAACACCATGACCAAAACCCAGATCATCGCCGTCGGCGTCCTCGCCCTCCAAGGCGGCGTGGTCGAGCACCTCAACCTCCTCCGCAAAGCCACCGCCCACATTCAAACCCCCGACAGCACCCGCTTCACCTTCAGCGAAGTCCGCACGGCACCCCAGCTCGCCCAATGCGACGCCCTCATCATACCCGGCGGCGAGTCCACCACCATGGCCATCGTGGCCCGCCGCCTGGGCCTGCTCGACCCGCTGCGGGAGTTTGTCAAGTGGGTGTTCCTCTCTTCCCTACCTCCACTTATTTTTTTGTTTTGTTTGAAAAACATAACTGACTCTATGAAACAGGGTGCAACACAAGCCGGTCTGGGGCACCTGTGCCGGGCTGGTCATGCTCGCCGAGCAGGCCGCCGCGACGAAACAGGGCGGGCAAGAACAAATCGGGGGCTTGGACGTGAGGGTGCTGCGGAACAGGTATGGCACGCAGATGCAGAGCTTTGTGGCCGGGCTGGACTTGGCTTTTCTAGGGGAGGGCGCGGAGCCGTTCAGGGCTGTGTTTATTCGGGCGCCCGTGGTGGAGGAGGTTATTTCCGAGGGGGGGAAAGAGGGTAAGGTTGAGGTGTTGGGTGTTTGTAAGGGGCCGGGCCAGCAGGCGGAGGGGGAGGGGAAGGGAGATATTGTGGCGGTGAGGCAGGGGAACGTGTTTGGGACGAGCTTTCACCCGGAGTTGACGGATGACGTGAGGATACATGTGTGGTGGCTGGGGCAGGTAGCGGACGCCGTCAGGCATGGGAAGTTGGTCGTTGATGGCGTTTGAGGGATGGGTAGAGTTGGGGCGGGATAGACTAGAATCATAGAGGTTGGTGGCGGGTTGATTTAGCATCATGCAGGCGTGGATACAACAGCCCTCACGGGCCAGACGTGGTGGTAATGTTCTAAGTCATGCAAATTCCCTCGTGCTGATATCGTAACCGACGTACCTAAACAAGATAGAGAAAGAAAGACACTGTTGGCCAAACCACAGCAGAACACACTCAACTCGTTCATAGTTTCACGCCCCCGCCATCCTCGCCATCCTCGTCATCCTCCTCCTCATCCTCCTCAATAATCTTCCGAGCCCTAGGCGTCGTCTCCCGGGATCCCTCCTCACTCCAAGCCCTCATCGAAGACGTATCCACGCCGAGCTGCCCCAGGGTAGACGACATATCAATGCTTCTGGCTCTAGCTGGCAGCCTCCCACCGCTCCTCACAGACGCCATATCCACCCCGCTCTTCACAGACCTCCTACTATCCAAACTGACCTGACCAAACAGACTCGCCAACTCATCGGCCCCCCCTCCCCTCCCCACACTGCCACCAACGGTCGTACTCAACGGATTCGTCGGCGTATCCCACGAGTCGTGCTTGCGGCGGGTATACGTGCGGTCCCGGATGGCTCGCGTCGCCTCGCCCCGCACCTCCTTGACCATGGCCTCGAGGATGTCGCAGCGCTCCTGGGCGGCCGCCGGCCCGTCCTCCTCGGCCACGTCCGGCGCGCGCCAGTTGACGTACAGGTTGCCGTGCGTCTCGCGGCACCGGACCCGCGACGGGTGCGCCGCGAAGTACTGGTGGCACAGCAGGCACGTCGGCTTGCTGCTGCCGATGTACGCCCCGAACTCCGCCTCGCGGAAGAACCGCAGCGGGTCTTCCCCCTCGCGCTCCGCGGCCGCTTGCGAGGCGAGCACCGACGCCAGCAGGTTGACCTCGGCGTGCACAATCGGCCGGAAGTAGCTGGGCTTCGCGCGTTCCTTGATCAGGTCGTCGAGCTTGAAGGCTTGCAGGTGCTTGGCGTGGCTCTTGTAGGCGTCGGCGATCTCTTTGCTGCGCGACATGCGCTGGATGATGCCGGATGCGTTGCGCCGGATGTCGGGCGGGTCGCTTTGGGGTTGGCTGGAGGGGATGGCGGTTACTTCGAAGTCGACGAAGAGCTGCGGCCAGTGCTTGCGGGCCGTGATGAGCACTTTGATGGCGATGAAGTAAGAGAGGAGCCGGCCGAGGGCGTGCCGTACATCGTTCCAAGGGCTGTCGACTACGTTGTTGTCGCCGCGGGTCTTTTGCTTCATGTAGTCTTCAAGAGTGGGCTCATGGTGCAGGTGGATGGTTTGCAGGAGGGTTTCGGAATGGCGGACAACTTCAAGCGTGTAAGTGGACTCCTGATTGGGATGTTGTTCTTGAGGGGAATGTGGGCTTACACTCATCATTGCTCAACTGTGAAGCGCCCCTGGCCGCTTCAATGTGTGGCCGGAGACTGCTCAGTGCTTCGGCAACCGATTTGCCTGGAAGTAATAATAAGCACTAGCATACATGATGATTAACGTATGGGATCAAGGCTGCTCACCGTCGGCCGTCTCGCTGGTGGCAGCAGATTCAATGCAGAAAGCCAGTTGATTTGTCTTAACCAGATCGTTTAGATACACCTCGATTCGAGCACGGTTGAAGGCAAGGACTTTGCGCAGGATCCCAGAGGAGACAGTAGCCACAAACGCCTTGTCATTGATTTGTTCGTCCGTGACATTGCCGAGGACGTTCAGAATGTCGGTCAAATATTCCTTGGCCGTGTCCAGCTCACGGCTATCCCGCTTATTCGACGCTAAGCGGTACTCAATGCTGCCCGGTTCAAGAATTACAATGGCGCTGACAGTCTTGCCGAACTCCTGCTTTTGGCTGTCGCATATTTGGCTAAGTTTGTTGAGAAAACAAAAGTAGGTCTGCTTCGGAGACTTGCCCGTGCTATTTTCTAGGTCGGGCTCTGCGAGGGTTTGGTCTCTTCTATAGACCCCTCTGAGGGCATCTAGCAAGATGACAGGCTCGTAGAACCGCTTTCTGAGGCTTGGGGGAAGGGGTACCGGGTCAGACATGTCGATGCTGATCGTTGCGGCTGACGAGCCGAACAGACAAATTTAGGAGAGCCAAGGAAGCGGGGAAAATGGAGATTCGGAGCAACCGAGGAGTGGGCAGATTGAATCAGGAATTCAATGTTGGGCCGTGTGCCGATCGCGTACAACAAACCGCCAACATCAGGTACTTATAGGCAATCATCTGGAGAAGGATGATGCTTTTCCTTGACTGTTGGTTCTTTCCATCCTCATGCTTTGCCATGAGGCAGCCTCGCCATTGCACAGAGAGTGACCGTGTGGTGGGTGACACGGACAGCGGCCCGGCCGGGGCCCGGAGGCAGACAGAGGCGTACAAGGCGCTCTGGGTAGCTGCTGTTTGTGAGGACGTCCCGGTTAACCGCCGAAGCAATCAGAAAGCCCAACGGACACACCCTTGAGACGATTCAGGCTTTTAAACATTTCCAACGTGTTCCAACAGTTTTGGGCTCTCCGCGAGTCTGCCATCCTGCCTCCCACCCCCGAGCTCTGGTTGGTTCAGGAAAAGGGGGTGAGGGTCCTGCTAACCAATGGAACCCTTGTCCCTGATCGCGCCCTCGACCTGCAGTGGGCCTCAAATGGCGGGCCTCATGGAGGGCCTCACTGCGTCTCGTCTTGGCAAGGCTTTCCGGTCTCAGGCTGGCTTCTCCTTCGCCCGCGGCGTTTGCAACTCAACCGCGGCCCCAACCAGGCAGCTCATGAGGGTGTAAGTCCCTATCCGCCTCCCGTTTGCGAGCGAGGAGCACACTGACGAATCTCAAACGGGTTTAGGATATTTGAGAGCGACAATTGCCGCTGCGGCCAGTGTGTGCGGTCCTCCCACTCCACACGAGGCGAGGTGCGGCATTGACCCAGCTCTCTTGTGTCCCCATCAAGTAACTACCACGACACCACTGTCACACCGACGGTGATCCAAATCCATCAAACCTCCCGTTCCTGACATCCTCTTGGTGGAGACGACAGTCCGCTCGGCCCGCAAGAACCCTGCCCTACCACTCCTTGGTTCACTTGTCAGCCGTTGTCTCGCGGCTCTGTGGAGCTGACGCAAGGTGTCGAGGATGACTGGACTCCCCATGTAAGTCTACCGAGACCAAAGAACGCTTTGTTGACCACGGAGCTAACGCGGGGGTCACAAAGGCACCCGCCGGACGCACAGTGGTGGGATGACGACGTTGAGGGCACCGAGATTGGCTCGTACTTGCTCTCCGGGCGGGAGGCGAGCGTCTCGGCGTGGCTCGAGATGAATGCGCCAGGAGGCGCGCCATCGGACCTGTCGGGGGGTCAGCATGCCCAATATCTGGCTCCTCAGGTCGGAGATGACACGGTGGACCCGCAGCAGCTAATGCGCCAGCCCAACGGCTTTACAATGGACTTTTCCTGGCAGGTCTCGGGCCCTGACTTTGGCACCCCTTTCTTCGGGGGGCCTCTGGAGAATCACCAGCTCGGACAGCTTGAATACTACGGCGCAGGGCTTGCCGATGCCCCCAACCCCCCAACCACTTATCCGGAAGTCGACCCCTGCGCTCCATCTGGAGATTTCATCCCTGGTGCACCCATGTTTCCAGTGGCTCTCCCCACGGACAGCCACGTCTTGGAAAATTAGGTCCATCGAAACATGATTAGCACCATGGATGGAACCCCTCCGGAGAGCGGATTCGACCAGCTTTCCGTCAGTCCCTCGCTTCCCTTGGACTTTTCCCATATTGCGTTGCAGCAGGCCTCTACTGGTGGCGTTGGCACCACCATCTCCCATGGCACTGCAGCATCTTTGTCCTTGGCCTACAGCCCTGAAATCATGACACCGGCACTTTCGGACTCTTCCGTTTCTTTTAACACTCCTTCGAGCCCCTCGATTTCTGTTGAAAACCCACGAGCTACACCAGAGACCCCAAACTCTGACCAGGACAGCGACTCTTCCTCGAGTGGCAAGCGCGGGCCGTTCCGGTGCGACTACCCAGGGTGTAAGAGCAAGAAGAAGGTGTTTAAGCTCAAGTGCCAGCTTCGGTGAGAACCCCTTTTTCAAGCGTCCCCTCTTTTCAGTCCCTCCCTTTTCGCTTCCCCCTTCCCCCCTCTTCCCTGTTTTCCTCGCTCCCTCTCCCTCCTAAATCCCTTTCTTCCGCCCCTTTCCTCTCCCTTTCCCACCACCCCCTTTCCCTCCCCAACCTCCTCCTTCTCACCCACAACGCAACGCAACGCAAAAATCTAACCCAACCCGCCCCCCCCTTCTTCGTCCACAGCAAACACACCAACAACCACACCCGGCCCTGGAAGTGCGACTACTGCACCCCGTGCGACCGCCCCTTCCTCGGCGGCGCCGAGCGCAAGGACCTCGCCCGCCACCTGCGCACCTGCCACCCGGACCGGCCCGAGGTGCGCACCGACCGCGCCTACTGGAAGGAGCAGGCCGCCTGCACCCGCTGCGGCCGCGAGATGCGCGCCGACAATGTGAAGAGGCACCTCAAGACTTGTACGGGGGCGGGAGCGGCGGTGGGAGCTGCTGTTGGGGCTGGGGCTGGGGCTTCTAGCCCTGGTTCTGCGGGTGGGGGGCGGTGATGGAGTTGGGTTTGGGGTGGGTTGTTGGGTAGGGGGGGGGGGGGGGGGGGGAGAAGGGAAGAGGGGGAAGAGGGGAGAGGGGAGGGGGGGGGGGTTGATTGTTGACGTTTTATGGAGACTTATCTTGAGGTATTACATACGTGAAGCGGAGAGGGGAGAGAGAAGGGGCCGGGTCGGTTCCTCGTTTGTGGCGAGGAGTGGTTGATATCCTGGGAGGAGGTCGGGTGTCTCTGTCTGTTGCTTTCGGATTTTCTTGTTGTATTTTTGGATTTGTTTGGGCGCGCTCATTAACTTGGACTCAAGTAGGTTTTCCTTGGAAGGGTCGTGGGGGCTCATCAATCTACGCCGGTTGTCATGATTTCAGTTTGGTTCTAGCCTGAACAGTGCTTCCCCTTGTCTGTACTTTGACAGCACACTCTCCAACTCCCTGGCCACACTGTTTGGTTAGTACCGACCGACTTCACCACTGCCGACATTATTTTTTTGAGGATGGACTTGATTTATTGATTACGGGTTTAGTCGATGCTGCACCCTGTCCCCCTCGACCTGACCTAAATTCAGGACTAATCTGACGGAGTGGAGGCGTCCCTCACCACCTAATTACCTATATATCGCGTCGCCTGTTCTAACCCGGCAGCCACTGTTTACGCATTCGGATAACCACCATCGCTGCCACCATCTCTACATTAATAAGGCCCAACAAATCACACGCACCATGCCCACACCCCCCTCACAGGTCATCACCATCGTCGTCCGTCTCCATGTCAGGATCGGGTACCTGCATGTCGGCAGGCAGCTGGGGCATCCGCTCGATCGGCTGAGGCGGCGGGGCCGGAGGCGGCGGCAGATGCGACTGCGGGATCAAGGTATAAGGGGCGTTGCTGGGGAGGCCCTGAGCAGCAGCGGCGGCGGCGGCCTTGCGCTCCTCGTCGCGCTTGATCTTGGCCAGCATGTTGCGGACGTCGCTCTTCTTGACATACTGGTACTTATCCCCAAAGGAAAGCCGGATCCCGATGGTCAGCTGGCGCAGGTTGCACTGGGCCTCGCGGTGCATGATCATGAGCCAGCGCATGCCGTCGTTCTCGATCTTGCGGAACTGCGAGGGAGCGTTGGCCCCCGGCCCGCCCGTGAAGGGCTCGTGGTTGTGCTCGGCACACTGCACGATGACGTGCCACTTGTCATTGTAGGGGTAGGCCTTCTCCTGGATGGCTTTCATGCGCATCGGGCAGCCCGTCTTGGCGGAGCGCGTGTTGCGGAGACCTTTGCTGTGAGAGGTGTAGTTCTTGCCGCCCTTGCCGCAGCACAAGTTGTAGCGGCGGTACTGGCCCTCGGCGTCGCGGTTGAGCGAGGACACGATGACCACGGCGTAGCCCTGCGACTTGGCAAAGGCCTTGACGTCTTCGCGGAGGTCGTCCCAGGTGTTATACAAGCGGTCCTGGGGAGGGGGTTGGAGGGCCATTTGGAAGTTGGGGCGCTGCTGTGGCTGGCCGGGCTGGCCCTGTTGGGGCTGTTGCTGCGGTGGTTGCATTTGGGGCTGCATCTGCTGTTGCTGCTGTTGCTGCTGTGGTTGTTGTTGCAATTGGGGCTGCACTTGTTGCTGGACTGGCTGCCGCTGGACATGTTGGACATTTTGAACATTCTGCACCTGGTGTTGCGGTGGAGGTGCAATTTGGTACGTGTATTGCATCTGCTGCATTTGCAGATGCGGCTGGCCTTGTTGTGCCATCTTGGGCCTCTCACAATGCTGCTCTGGGCCTCTGATTGATGGAGCGTGTAATTGCAGGGGGGGGGGGGGGGGTTGTTCAAGGTTGTCTGTCGGTTGTGACTTGCGAATGAATGCGTTGCGTGTTGACAGTCGAGGTTGGATATTTGAACGAAGGATTTTGCGCCTCGTGCCTGTGGCATTTGGCTATCGGCACTCAGCAACTTTGCTTGGTCAGCTGGTTGCCAGCTGGCCATTTTCCCGCCACTGCCAGATCTCGAGGCATCCATCCCATTTGGGCCATTTGGGCGGAAGAGACCCGACATTTCTTTTTCATCGAGTGTGGGAATAATGGAACTGCGGTGTGGTTACGGTCATCCGGCAGCTGAAACGGACCAATGTCCTCTGTTTATTTGTCCTATTTTTGAGTTATTTGCTGGTTTTATTCTTTTTTTCGTTTCTTTTGCTTGAAGTATGAGGCACGAAACCTCCAGTCTTGGGGCGTGTACGGACACAGTGCAGATTACGGTTTTCTTTTTGACCAGGCCAGGGGGTGCCACCTGACTTACCAGGTACCTACCTAGCCTTGAGCATCACGTTTTCATGACAAACCTCAGGATAGTCTCGTCAAAATCTCAGCCAGCGGCTGCTTTCTCCGTATGGGTTCCGTTTGCTTCTACAAGACCGACTTCAATAAACGAAAGCCCGGATACTGAAACCCCGATGATGTGGTTCCTAACGTTCTCACTTCTCAGACTCCTGCGGGTGATAGATTCCGTAGTTACCTGGTAATGTCCTCGTTGCCACTCCTAGCCCTGCAGACTAATATGCTAACATATTAGCTATCCTCCCGTAACTCTTCCCGTGGTACCTCCTTCCACAATTCCATTTGGGGAGTTTCTGTTCCCCCTCGCACTACCACGTATTCGTGGTTTGCACTAAACCAGAAGTCTAATGTCCCTTTCATCTCATAATACAACCATTCATCCAGCCGTGGGTCGTCTGCAGAGGGTAACCCGTCAAACAGGACGATCACCCTTGGACAATGGGGACCTGGGACCCGCAAAAATGCGATGCGAGATGGCCTTTCGAAAGTCTTAGACGGGTCTACGTGCAGCCGGCACTGACCCAGGGCGCGCTGGCCACCGTCGTCGTAATCCACGAGCATTCCCTTGCAGTACTGGGCCGACTGGTCTGAATAATAAAACATGCGGACCCGGCGGATGTTTTCTAGGGGTGCGTGGGAGTGCAAATCGATCGCCTGAGAGCCGTGGTCGGCCGGCGGGCAGTGCCAGGGCTCTTCGAGTATGCCATTTTGACCCTGCTCGCTGCATGTGGCGATGATGGATATGCAGGATTTCGGCCAGTTGGCCCCCGTGTTGTACAGCAGATCTTTTGGAGGATGCTCAACCCGGTTGATAAGGAAGGCGTAACGCGCTGGGTTTCTAGGGTCGCTTATTTGGCGGTTGTCTCGGTCAATATACCGGCCAACGATCGTCTCCCCAGATAGACGCATCCTGATCTTCTCCTCGTTAGCTTGCAGGCCGATTGACTCCGAATGGAGACGAGATGGGGGGATATGAGTGTACCAAATATCGGCAAGGAGAACGCCCATGAGATAGTTCCTCTGATGGGAAGTCTCGGTTCACCAGCGGACCGCAGCTCACAACGGTATCGCTGGGAGGTAGAGGAACATAGACCCAGGCACCATATCTTTCCAGATCCCGGATTCTTCTTCTATAGAACTGGTAGGTGGCCATCGCACAGGGCCGAGCTCGAGAGTGCGCGTGTACTGCGAATATATCGGTGAACAAAACGAAGAAGGTGATGCCGGTAACAGTGTTCAAATCAATGCTGTGGTAGCGGAGCATAGCGATGGGCTTCTCCGGTTTGACAAGACAGTGGGTAAGATCGGGCGGTGTTGGCGTATCCCAGACCGACCACTTGTATTCTTCAAAGTCATCGAGCATTGATAGTTTAAGGAGGCCATTCTGATGCTTGTCAGTGATGGTTTACACACGCAGGATCAGGGTCCTCTGGGAAAGTCGGTCCACCACGCACCCTAAACATGGCCAGGCTGGCCCCAAAGGCGTCATCATGCTCAACCACAAACACCTTGTCATCGAACCGCGTTCGGGTGAACTGTGGCCGCTCTGCCATCCTCTCGACCTTGCTCATCCCATCACGGTCGATAGTAAAGCGGAGAAACCGCGGAAGGCCTTCCTCTGCAGCCACCTTGGGCGGGGTGCCGCGCTCCCATGAGACGAGCCAGCTCAATGGGACGATACGGAGAGGCTGTTCGGCGACCGTAGACAAGCTGTTTGCCATGTGCATGGCGGTAACGCAGCGCCAGAAGAAATCATCTCGCGGTAGAAACTCCAAGATGGTCCCGATCACAACCTGCGGAAGAGTATCTAACCCTTTCAACCCGCAACGTGAAGCGCAGGACAGAAATGCGTCTTGGAAATGCCATCCAGGCCTGGGAAGTAGCTGTATTTCGGGGATGGGAGCGCCGGTCCAGGGCACACGGCGCCATGCACACGTCTGCCAGAGAATGTCCAGCGGGTCACGGGCAGTGCAATGGCGCATGAAGACTTGGAGACAGTCCGGATGAAGCGCACATCCTGGCCTGGCTCGGCCGTCCCACTTGTTGCAGAGAAGGCTATCCCATCTGCAGAGCTCCCAAGGGCCAAATTTAACCGTATGAGGTACGGCGTGGTAGCTTCGATCCGGGTTGTCTAACGTGAAGGGGTGTATGAAGCCTGTCTGGAAGGCGGACGAGCTCCCATTTCCCGCCACTAGTACGAGTCGGAAAGAACTGGATTAGCTTGGCTCACAACTCCAGCGAAGTAAGATACCCAGTCTGAAGGGGGGAAGGTGGACAGGGCAAACTCACATGCAACCAACGGCTGATACACGTCGAGCTCCTGGCCGCAGATGTCACAAACGAAGGACAGCCCGGATAATGAAACATGCCGGTCAGGCTTTTTTAGCGACATATTGACTTTTGGTTGAATACCTGAGTAGGTTCAGGTACGAAGTACCGTAGGTAAGATACGTTGTTGATTCTTCCGCGTTTCTCCGCGCAGGCACCAACGAGCAGGAATAATTGGTCAGGCAAGTCAGGCCGTGAAAAACTCCCAAGTTCCAGGTTGCATCCAATTAACCCAACACCATGCCGCGGGGCTAGGCACCAGTTGTGAACAAGCCATTCCCTTTCGCGGTCTCGCCAATAAAAAGAAAGCCGGCCTCCAACTGAAGATATCAATTGGATATTGATTGCGGGGATAAAAAGCAGAAGTCATCCGGCATCCTAGAAACGATTGTTTGTATGTACTCAATTCGGTTTGCTTGGGTTTGATTTTCCCCGGATTTCTGTTGCCCAATTTCTTGACTTCCACGCAATTTAAAGTGACTTGATCTTTCTTCGCTCGAGTTCTTTGGAACTTCTTCTCGGGTATCTGCTTATTGGAGTCTGGATTTTTGTGACTAGCAGACGTTAATGCAGGGCGAGGATTACCGTACTCCATTCAACTTACTTGCCGTATACACAGTTGTGGCTCACCTCTCGCTTAGCCCAACGATTGTCCATTGAATCTCATTTCTACCCAAGGATCATTCAGTATATGATAGGTTGGAGCCGGCATAGAAATGACCCTATCGTCGTCGTGTAAGTCACAGTAGGTATCCATTGACCGTACCATCAAGTAGCCTTTCAACCCAAGTGCTTGGGAAGAGGACGGGAAGACTAGCGTAGCCGGCTAACACACCTAGCCACGCAATGTGAAACCGAGGGGAAGCTGTTTGAATGATCTTCATCTCCTCTGAAAGTTTGTTTAATATTATCGGCCATGGTCAAGACGAGGCGTCAGCCGAGAACACCCGAATGGCCGTGTCCTCTTTGGTCATAATTGTGCAGTTGGCTTCCCAGCTGTACCACCACCCCGGTTAATTAAAGGAGGACAGCCAACAGGTCCACGGTGGACACCACCTGATCTTCTATTACAGATGCTTCTAGCCTCCCGGCGCCGACCACTATTTCGCGCATGCTGTCCGCCTTGCTTTTCTTCTACCGAGAATATTCGCTCAAATATGGCTGTCCGCCCTCCTTCCGCCCTCAGTTCTCTGCCAGCTCGCGATCCTGTTATCCCACCCAGTTCTCTGTCCTATACACTTCGCTACCCGTAGGAGAAACCCACGATGACTGACGGTAACAAAAAGAACCGACTGTCCGAGAGCAGTGACTCGGACGTGTCAACCATCAACTTCCCGGCTACCGCCGCGTTTTCAGGATACCGCCCCTTTCCTTCGATCATGAACCTTTATGGCAACTTCTCGGGAATTCTTGAGGCACTGAAAACTCAGAAGCTCTGCGGCGCTACCGAGAACGACATTCTTTATCTCGTCGAGGTGCATTACGGTTATACCACGCGAGGGCCTCTCCACTTCGGGCAAGGCTTATATCTTCGAAATGGGGCGACCACCAAAGACCCGATTCTCGCCGCTGCAGGTGACGAACTCCCAATCCCCTATCTTATCAAATTGTTCGACCCCAAGACGGCCATCAAGCTGCCACCACTGGATACGGAGAAGAACCCGCGAGACATGGTCACCGAAATATTGCGCGCTTCCACCGGCAAAGAGCACGGCGTGACGTTTCGGTTTGCGATTGAGGTCGGTATGAAGAAGAGACAGAGAGAAGAGTTTGAGTGGCGAAAGGTGAAAGGACCCAAAGACATTGGGGGCCATGAGACACAGAATCGATACACGCTGTATCGTCTCACATCCAACCCCTCGGTAGCCTCTTCCTTTTCCGCTCCCGCCCCAAACGACTCCCAGATAGTGGCTGAGCTGGCGTTCCGTAATGTCATGAACGTGAAACACATTTTCACACTGGAGTTGTTGGGAGCTGGCCTGACGGGGGAGCTCGGTGACCGCTGGACGCTCATGGTCGTGATGACTTCTCTGGGGCTTCACTGGGTGCGCCAGAATGGCAAGAGCAACAAAGCAATAATTGGGGCAGCACAGATGATACACTCAAAGTAGGTTAGTAGTACGGGTATGTCTGTAGTATTGATGGGTAGCAATAGTGTAATTTGTTTGCTGGTGGTTTGACCCCTTACTGGTGATTAAGACTTGACTCCATGTCGTGGTAAAAGTGAGAACCGAGTGGGTAACATGACTATAACAATTATTATCAACAATGAGTGACAAAAGGAACCGATGACCACCCCAGAAGCACCCCAGAAGCACGCCCTATGCTTATGCTGTCCCTTACCTTATGATTGCCCTCACAATATCACTTCCCTTCAAACTACCAGTCCCTACACCCTCCACAACATCGCCCCCCCTCTCACCGCCCAACACCAACAACCCCCCTATAAGCCGGAACCTCCCCCCCATCCAACTCCGCCACCACCTGCTGCTGCTGCTGCTGCTGCTGCTGCAGCGGCATCTGCATAGCCACGGTCGGCAACACCGGCGCCCTCTCCACCATCCCACCCCCCGGTCCCTCCACCCCCTTCAAACTCCCACCGCCACCGGCCGCCCTCCCCCTAAAAAACCCCCCAAAGTCCACCGCCACATCATGCTCGCTCTCAAAATCCAACTTGGCCCTCTCCTGCGGCGTCGGGCTGCCGCCCCGCCCCGTCGAGCCCCTCTCGCTGTCCGCTTCGGCAGACGACGGCGGGCCGCGGCCCATGCGCCGCTTCCACAGCGCAAAGGCCACGACCACCGTCACCAGGATGGTGCCGGCGCCGGCGCCGACGCCGATGCCGATCTTGGTGGCCAGGGGCATGTCTGGGGAGGAGGTGGTGGATTGGATGCCGTTGGGGTTGGCGGAGTTAGGGTTGTTGGGGTCGGGGTTGGTGGTGTCGGTGGTGGTTTTGCCTGTGTCGGAGAGGGGTGTGTTGGTGGGGTTTGTGTTTTGGTTGTCGGTGTCCTGGTTGTTGTTCTGGTTGTTGTTGTTGTTTCCGGGGGACGGGTTGGTGTTGGGTGTGCCGGCGTTGTTGTCCCCGCCGTCGATGACTGCCAGGCGGCCGGTTGGGGATGGCGGGATGAAGACCGACATGAAGGTTGTGCCAGAGGCCGTTACCAGTGTGGGGATGGGCTCAGGCGAGTCTGGCTTCGGGTTTTGTTGCCGGTCTGGTGTCGTAGACTGCACAGGACGCGATGGGTTGCTAGAGCTGGTTGGTGCCGGAGCAGGAGCCGCTGTCTGAGATTCGCGTGCCGGAGAAGAGACCACTGGGTTGGGAGCCGGAACCACGCCTGGGTTTGCAGATGATGCCGCTGGGGCTGCGGCCACAGAAGTCGCTGGGATAGGCCCCTGCGCCGGCGCTGTCGAAACCTCCGGAACTGTAACAGGGGCAGGCTGTTGCTGCTGCTCATCCGCCGGTGGTGACTGATCCTCAGTCGGGGCGGGCGGTGCTTGCCCAGTTTCCTGTGCGGGCTCCTGAGTCGTAACCTCCGCGGTAGGTTCAGGAGCCGGTTCAGAGGTTGGCTCCGGCGCTGCGGTCTCCTCGGGCTCCTGGGTGGGTTCCGCTTGGGTTGGCTCCGCTTGAGTCGGCTCCGGGTCAGGAGCTGGCTCGTTGGTGGTAGCCGGTGTATCTTGATCATTAGGAGCCGTGGTAACTGCTGCGGCATCATCGTTGCCGAGGAGGCCGGTCGGTCCGACAATAGGGTCGAGGATCGGATCCAAAAGTCCGTTTGCTGCCCCGGCCAAATTGTCCGCTACACCACCCACAACCCCGCCCGGTGCACCGGTTTCTGCGGCACCCTGCTCCCCGACCGCTGAGGTCTCCGGGCCATCTCCTCCTTCTCCCCCCAAAACACCATCCAGATTGAGAAGCTGGGCCGCCGCCAGGGCGGCCTGCAGCCAAAGAACGCGGATGACCAGCATCTTCGCGAACTTATACGAAGCAAAGAGAATAGAAAATAATTAGTAAAAAAGAGGCCCGTTGCCAAGTTGCAAAAGGCCGTCAGGTTATAGACATCTTGGCCTGGTTGAGGGAAGAGAAGAGAGAGAGAGAGCAAGGCTCCGAAAGGGAGGGAGGCTCAAGGACGTAAATGGCTTTTACCGTCTGATCGACGAGGTATAATGGGCAGTGCCCGGGCAAAAAGCCTTTGAGCGACTGTCGTGAGCCTGGACTGGGGAGGGTTCCAGCTTTCCGGGACGTTGTCAGTTTCATAGCATCAACAAAGCAGGGATAACCCGTCAGGGGCGGGCGCCTGTGCGGGGGGATCGTTCCCAAAGGGGCAACTGGGGGTGCCAAGCGCAGTGTAACCGCCCCCTGGGATCCGCAATGCTTCGGGACGGCAGGGTATCATGGCCAGAAGGCTTAGGCGATGATGTTTGACAGTTATGCATTGGGTGTTTGGAAACCGGAATCGCGGTTCCCTCGGCGTATATCTTCTTGCCACCCCCATCATGACTCGATGGGGATTTTGGCGAACTCGACGTCTTGGCGTTGCTTTTTGAACTGTCTAGACCGGCCTTGAGTCGTCTAGACGGGGGCGTTAAACCCCGAAACCCTTCAGGGGCCCGGGTTTGAATAAACCGGGCGGCGTTCGGAAGGGGGTTTAGGTCTAGGAGGCAAAGAATGGGCTCAGGATTGGTTCTTGGTTTCTGTCGTCAGCAGTTTCGCTGTGCTCGAAACTCTGAAATGGAAGATAATCAATTATTGGTAACTATTCTTTGCTCTGTGTGGTCCTCGCACATCACAGAAAGTCCAGGTTCAGAACACAAACGACAGAGCCGGTTAAGGTGGCGGGAGGTTAAGACATTCGGGGAAACATACTTCACTCTTGTTCCACGATCGTACTGTGTAAAGAAGTACGCACTATCAAAATCTGAACATCCATTAAGGCGATGGTAAAGATGTCCTGCGGCAAAGTACAAGGTCCTAAGCTTTGCTGATGAACAGGGCATTTTGGTGACTTAGAACCTGGGAAAGGAAAGAAATGGGAAGGGAAAATTGGGGAGAGGAAAATAAGGAGGAAGAAAGCCGCGGATGGTTTCTCCCTCATCTCATTGATTACCGCCGGGCTCGGCGCTGTCATTGATGAGAACGACCTGCACCGACTGCCTTCCACCTAAGTAGGTAGGTACTCATCCGTATCTTTTCTGGGAAATCCCGAATCAAATCCCAACTCCCTCTACACTAAGCCTTTAAGGCCAGCAACAATGGGCACAGCACAGATCCCCCCAGAAGCCAGCGTTATACATCGTGAAACCCTTTCCCATCCCCACGTGTCGTCCACCCCGACCAAACGCGGACCGTAGCATCAGCAGTCCCAACCCTCCACGCAGCCAGCCTTCCCCAGACCGCAGACCCAACCCCAACTTCGGGCGCCCTCCCCCGGCGCACGCGGTTCGGCAATCCCAACAGCAGGGCACGACGCACCGCACCGGCCTGGGCAACGGCCAAACAAAACGCCAATACAGCAGCCGTCAACGGGCCCGCGACCTCCCAGAACAGGGCGTGTACAGCGGGCCAGTCGAAGCCCGCGCCGCTGCCGCCGACCAGCATGCTCACGTAGGAGGCGACGAAGCTGAGCGGCAGGAACACGACGGTGACCGCGGTGAAGATGAACAGGGCGCGGCCCTTGTCGTCCGCCATGATGGCCGTCAGCTCGCGCACCTCGGCCACCATGCGCCCGCACGCCTCGAGCATCTGCCGCGCGGCCCGGGAGTGGCGGGCTAGCCGCGCGCCGGCGTTGCGCTGGAGGAGGCGGTGCTCCATCGGGTAGAGCTTGCTGCGGTCTGAGGAGGGGGAGGAGCCGGAGGGAAGGGGGATCGGTGGTGGTGGTGGCGGTAGGTCTCGGGGTGCAGGACGGCGTCGAAGGAGGAGACCGCTTCGGCTTGCCAGGTAAGGAAGTCGCTGAGCATGTTGAGCTCGTCGGCTACGGCTGTGATGCTGAGTATGTAGCGCTTGCTTGGGTGGCGGAGAAGCCGGGATTTCTGTTGAGCCCGGGGGGAGAGTGGGTGTCAGTGAGCTATGTCCTTGGAAAGAGGGAAGAAGGGGGGGGAATGGAAGGAGAATTGAGAACTTACCAGCGTCTTCAAATTTGCCTCATACAGATCTACCGCGTGCTTTTGGTTTTTTGCAGGCCATTTGAGGAGGTTGCACACGATCTGGGCGGCTACGTAGTGCGGACCGACAGAGACCTGGAAACTCTCAGGACTGTCTCCACCGTTGAGGTTTGTTAACGTTGGCGACGTGAGAGATCTCTCGGCCTTCCTGATCAAGTTCTCGACTTCCGTCCCAAGTCTTTGCAGCATATCACATTGCCCCAGGACGCGGTGGGGAACCAAATTCTCAATGTCCCTCGAGTTCCGTGGTATATCGTCAGTATAAATCCAGGAGATGTCATGCATGGTGTGTGATAGAGCGCAGACGAACGCGACGACAATGGCGAAGGCGTCGAGAAGTTCGTGGGGCAACCCCCTCTTCTCTCGCAGCTTGTCATCGTGCACAACGCCATCCTGGATGGCGACGAGCTTGCGCAGGATGCGAGCCATGGTCTCAGCGCCGAATTCGAGCATGCGCACCTGTTGCCATTCTTTCATCTCCACAACGGCCTCGGGGAGAGGTAGCAGATAATGCCGGAGCCTCTCCTCCATCATAGATCCCACCAGATGGGCCTGTCGTAGATGGGACGTTGCGGCTTCCAACGTTGCATACACCGTTCCTTTGATACACTCTGGACAGTCACCGTCGTCCCCGGAACGGCCTCGGTATCTGATATCGCCGTCTCGGGTCCGCTTCTGCGATATGACCCATTTCGATTTTTGTCCTTGCTTAGAGGCCGCTGGAACATCAGGATCTGGCGCGTCCTGGTCCATGCTATGAGATCGCCAACCATGCGTAGGATCCTGTGCGCACACATTATGGGTCAGCCGTGCTGTTTGTTTAGGGCTTGGGAAAGAAATACTGAATCACCTTGATGATCTCGGAAAGAGCTCCGAAATACTTCCTGACCGGCACGCCGTCGTATCCGGGGGAAACAAAAGATTCGAGAATCAGGGTAGCAGCATCGAAGTAAGTCCCGGCCATGGCCAGAACCTGGTCATGGTACAAAGGAGACACCAGCGAATTTGTCCATATCTTCTTCCCCTTTGCCCAGCTACTTCTTGCGTGCTCGAACTCTTTGAACGTAAGGAGGGGAGCTTCTTGATAGACATCGCTTCCGCTGAAGGATTTGTGCAAATCATCCATCAGCTTCATCGAATGAGGGGTGTTCGTGTCGGGACGGCTCAGCTTCAGGTCTATGCGGATAACGCCCTCCCTAAAGCCTTTTTCGATGGCCTTGATACCCCCCGGGTTATCTCCCGTCATCCAGCCGAAAAAGGGGAGTATCTTGTCATTCAACTGGGGGATGTCAATCAGACGGGCTGCGAGGTTGCGTTAGCGACACTAGTCTAGGTAGGCTCATGTAGCCAATCCATCTACTTGCCATTGTGAACTTCTTCTGAAATCGTTGAGAGAAGGATGAATTCGCTTTCGCCAGCTACATGTCTCTCGTGTCCCAGAGTAGGGCCGTTAAGCCGGCCCAGAAGCTTGCTTGCTGAGTCGCTTTCATTCTCATTTCCAGATATGACGGGTCTGCGCTCATCGTCGAGCTCAAGACTGTGGGACGTGCTCCGCGAGCGTCTAGAGCGAGTAGACGAGGCCGTCCGGCTGTGGGTCGAGTGATGAGAAGAGCCAGCACCTGATGGCGTCGAAGGAGCCAACTCCTCTAGAGAGACCTTCAAGGTCGGTAACTCGTCGCTTCGCAAGATTTTTGCCCATATCTTGGGCCCGAGCGCTTCTCCGTCTGGCAAATAAAGCTGAACTGCGCAATTTCTCGCGTCCCTCCCCGTCCTGATCAGTTGGTCGCTGACGGCAACTTTTAGTTCCTAGCTGCCGATTAGTAAAGTGAGCGTGCTTAGGAGGACCGGCATGTCATCAAAGTGCTGGAGTTGTTGGATGGGTACACACATAGTAACTTTTCCGATTAGCCGACGGGATATAGAACAGCTTGCGGTCCTCGTCTACTATCTGAATGCCTCCGCTGCTGTTTGTATCGGGGAGGATCTCGTCAAGGACCGTGATCGTCTGTCCCTGCAGCGCATCAAGTGAGAAGCTACCATACGTGAAGACGCCTACGCGGAAGCCTGTCAGCTCTCCCAGTCCCATTTGAGAGGGCGACGAGGTTCACAGATAAATGAATAAATACTAACAGCAGCTAGTGACCAATATCCACGTTTGCCGGATCCATAAGTCAAGTTGATGTTTGCCGTCCTCAGCAAAATGGCTTTTGTTCTGTTCATAGTTAGTGCCGAGTAATCCGAAGGCGTCTTGGAGTTTGCGTTCTGGGCAGATTCCCACTGCTGCTTTGTGGGCGGTCACGTTGTTATAGGGGATTGAGTGTAGGTTTGGTACGGAGATAAAGACGGCTGACTCGTCATTCTCCTCGGCATCCCCGTCGCATCGGAGTACTGTCCCAGGCTTGATGTGCCAATCTTCATCCAGTCTCTCCGATCTGATCGAGTTGATCAGGCAGGTCGTTAAACCTAGGGCCTTCTCGTCTAGTGGTAGGTCAAATCGTGCGATTTCCTAGTCATATGGAGACAGTCAATATCTAAGAGAGTCAACCGTCTCAGATCGCGAAAGTTAAGTTCTTACCTCAAATTCCTGGAAGTTCATGAACTTTCTTGTGACGTGTCTGGTTCGTTGATGTTAGCTTCGCCTTAGATAGAATTATTTCCCAGCATTGGGCAACACCTACAGCCACGTTATTTGTTTTCCTCCTAGGTCAAGTTGCGATTTGGGCCCACCGGATGCGGGATGCTCCCGGCTCCGAATTAGTTCCAAGGAGGGCGCGTCGCCCGTGGCCAACTGCTCCCAATCTACGCGAGCTGACTTTATCTCCATTCTGCATGGATTGCTGACGTCTTTTTCCAATAGTCTAATCGTCTGACGGCGTCGAAAAGCTTGGGGTGGCCCTTGTAAGCCCTGGTGGTGCTTAACTTTGTGGACAACAATAAGCCCCTTTCTGGCGGCCTCCCTTTGAGCATCTTCTCCTGCGGTTTTAGGCGCTGGAATCCTGGACTCTCCAGAGGATTGACCGTCTGAGTCATTATCTGGGTCATCTTCTGAATTATCTTCTGTGCTATCACCATGCCGAGAGCCTTGTCTCCTTGCCAAGCTGTCCTTGGAAGACCGCCGGCTTCCGAAATGTGATACAGTAGGGGGTAGGCGAAGGGACCCCTGACGTTGTTTGCGATGTTGGCTTCTGCTGTAAAGCGATGGTGGCTTTTTAGATAACCCCCAAGAGAGGTCCACAGCTCCCTGAGCCGCGGACATACTTCTTTGCGTCCCGCGGAATGGCATAATGGCGTGTCCCGCACCGTGTAGCGGTGCTGGTTCCTTCTCTTTCCGGCTCGGCGCCGAAAGGTAGCCACCGCCGATTCCTACATCCACCGAAGACGCACGACTCCGTGAACTGATTGTTGGAGACGTATCGGTAATGTCTGTTTTGGCCCGAGACGTCTTATTTCCGGTCATCCAGCCGAGGAACTGACTTGGGCCACCTGCCTTCCTCCGTTTTGTTCCTGGCTCGACCGTGACAACCGCCGGGGCAGCCGGAGGGCCCGGACGCAGCGGATAGTACCCTGGAGGCGGTGGCGGAGGTGGAGGCGGCTGAGACATTCCTGGAGGGCGATGAGAGAATGCCGGCATGGCATGTGGGCGTGACGGTAGAGGCGCTTTGTCCATAGGCCACATGTGCATTGTGATTGCCCAGCCAGGCTCAATGACTTGTTCCCAGATCTCTGGGAGGATGATGTCCCCGTTAGGCCCGATAAGATCGTAATGACCTTCCTGCACATGAGGACCAAGAACGTCGACGTGCAGAAATGCTTGTTTGATCAGCTCTTCCATTCCCTAAAAGAAGACCAAGTCAGCATGGCTCAAGCGGGTTCCTGGGATGCGACTAGAAACTCACTATCCATGTTTTGGTGAGGTGGAAAGGAAAGCTAAACTTTCTCCCCACTGCATCTTTGAACTTTATTGGATCTCCTTCCTTTTTACGTATTTCTTCCGCTTTAGTTTGAGCCTCATCCCACATGATTGCTTTCTTTTTGAGTGTTTCCTCATCTTTCTTCTTGGCCTCTTCGTCTTTCCACATCCGCATCGTCACGAACCACCCTGGCTGAACGGAAAGCTCCCATACAACGGGAAGGATGACGCTACCATCCGGTGCAATAAGATCATAGTGTCCCTCTTTGACCTCATCTCCAATGGAGCTAATGCGGGCACAAGCTTGTTGAATCAATTCTTCAAAGCCCTAACGTCACGTTTAGTCTTGGGCTAACAGAAATTGCCATGGAACGGAAATCGAGAACGGCACTCACGCGCCAGGTCCTGGCAAGCTCGAAAGGGAAACTGAGCTTTCTCCCTATGCCGTCGTTGACAAATATGTTTCTGTCATCGGGGTACCTAGGACTAAACGGCATCTTAGGGGAGTGTGGCCATGGAGCCGATTCATTGCCGTGCGCTTCCTGACTGGCGTCTGTGGGTATGTCCAGGGATGGTTCGTCGTCGCTCTCGACCGTGGGTTTTTGATAAGAGTCTGTCATTGTCCTTCAAATTCGGGCAGCTAACTGCCTGGAAAACTGGACGCACTCGGGGCTTGGACCTTCGAGGACAATGTTGTTCGAGGAGAAATCGTGACTCGGGAGTCAGCCTCGCTCGCTTTAGCGACAGGGGGTTGGTGAGTGGGGGCCAAAGTCCATGGAGGCCAGGTATCGGAAGTCGGATGCTTCACTACCGCGTCCACTCATTGGTCGTATGCACGTGGGACAAACGGGTTCAGGCGTGGGTGAGCGAGCGAGTGATACGACACAACTCAGCTTTTTGGGATACAGCCTATGTATTTGAACGCATCTACGTAGTCAATACTACCTAGGAGAAGAAAATCACAGCTGGTATCCCCCTCATCCCTTTCACCGCCGCCAGCCTGAGAGGTACCCGATGACCTTCGTCCTCTTATCGTGAACCCATGTATCCCAAGCACCTTGAGGTTGGTTCTGGGGATGTCCCGCATGCTCCTGAGGAGCCATGGCGTGGCCGGTTGTCGCCGGACTCGGCGTTGCCGTCGATGAGAACGGCTTGTCGGGCTGGCCCCGGACACTCCCTTGCCTCGCGCGCGGCCGTTCTTTTCGGTCCCAGTGCCGACCAGCCGAGACATTGCAGGACTTCTCCCTGAAGACTGCGTCCGCTGCCATCTCGTTGACTTGGACAATCTTTTGCAGGTCTTTGCCAAAATGAGGCAGACCATACAGGCTGTCGACGAGCTGACGCGCCCCTTGGTCGTCGAGAACCATGTCGGTCTCACCGCGCTCCATGGCCCGAGTAAGTGCGTCCACCTTCTGCAAGTGCTCCGCCTTGTACTTTTTCAGCATACTGAGCACCTGTTTCTTCCCGCCGCTCTTGACTTTGAGCTTCTCTTGTTGGATGAGGTGGTCGACGTATTCTATCGTGGCGTCGTTGTAAGGCTCAATCGCATGGCGCTTCAGGAAAAAGCCGAATTGGATGGCGGCTTCTTGAACCTGCGTATGTTCAAGTCGGAACTCCGCGATGGCGGTCTCCCTAAGCCGGATAGCCTCTTGCTGGAGTTCAATGTCCGAAGCGTGCTTGATCAGCTCTCGGCTCACGTCCTTGTTTTCGTGCCGGTAACTCAGGGACCGGTAATCGTAGTAAATGTGCATGTGATCCAGGTAATTGTGGGTGCATCCAGTGCAGAACCCATTTTCATCCATGGCCTTGCACTTCGCAAGTTCTGGGTCCCCCTTCTGGTTACGTTTGACCTGGTTGCCGAGATAGCATGGCTTGTGGCACATCGTTTTGTAAACGATCACGGTTTCATCGCGGCCAGCAAAGTCATTACGGACCTCAACACAATCCCCATGTGTGCAGATCGTGCGGGGTTTTCCCACCTCATACGACTCAACCGTCTCTCGCTGAACGTAGAGGCTCTTCTCAAGCTGGCTGCGGGACAACTCTGCATTGTGCAGCGCCATGACCTGGTCGTTGTTGACTGCGATGCTGGTCTGGATCTTCTGAGCAATCAAGGCCATGGGCTCTGTCAACTTGACAATCATGTCGCGGGTCTCGTTGAGGTTGATGGTGCTTCGGACTTGGTGAGGAGTGAGACCCCGGATGTTCTTAAGGAGTCGCTTGGACTCTGCCACCGAACGGCTCCAACTACGCCTGTTATCTTCCAGAAGGCCCATGTCGACACCCTTTTGACCTGCAGCGAGATACCGAAAGCTCTCAGAGTCGAAACAGTACACGTTGTGCTCGAACAGCCCCATCTGCACTTGCTTGTATTCGGTCAAAAGCGCTTCCAGAGGCTTAAAGGTGTCGCCTGGTGTGTAGTTGGAGCCCCGCGTGTTGGTGAAACCAAAGACGATGTTGTTGGCCGCGTTCCGGTGTAGTTGTGTGAGAAGTTGCTTGATACAAAACCTGAACATGACAGTCAGGCGCGCAGCGTTCGGCTTCACCAAGACCAAGATGCCATGAAGCTTGTCATAGCTGCGGAGCACCTTCAGGATGTCGGCCATGTTCCGGTTGTCTTGCTCCAGACCTCTCGTATCCCCAATTCCGGGGGTGTCGATGAGGCGGACCCTGGTCTTTCCAATCGTCACGCTGTACACCGCCGTGCGCTGGGTGGCAGACTGACCGCGCGCTCCATCGTTCTCAAACCGGCTCTTCCCGACCTTGATGTCCTTTTGAACAAATCGGCCCTGCGGGTCATTCGGGTCTTTCAGCTGCGTGCTGAAGGAGCAAGGGATCAGGCACTCCAATCGCCCAGACCTGAGTGCGTCATCAAGGGAGTCATGCGTGAGGTAATTAACGAAGGCGTTGATCTAAGTTGATTTCCCGACACCAGTTTCTCCAAGAATCAAAATGTTGAGGTCCTCAAAGGGTTGAAGGTCCTTGAGTTTCTCGTGGAGCACCTGCTTGTCATAACTGGCCCATGTTGACCCATGGGTAGGATCATTACACTTGAAGGTCCAGTAGTCGAACGGGGTGGCCCCGCAGTCGCAATACAGCTGTTTGTCAACGTAGCCGTATTCGACCGGCGACTGGCAAGTGGCGCAGATCCAATCACAAGGCAGTGTTTTATCGCAGTGGTGATGGGGACATGGCACGCGAACGGCGCGGCGTTGCAAAGGCTTGCCGGTGACTGTGGCGTCGAGGAATTCCGCGTCGTGTTGCATGACACAGTTAGCTGCCAGAACCTTCCTGTGTTCAAGAAGATCTTCGACGAGCATTCGGCGATGACGAAGATGGCTGATGTAAGGCCTTTCCAGAGACTGGCCAAGTGCATCACAATCGACCGCCACGGCCATTTTCGGTCGATCATCCTTGAGCAATTCGGAGAACAGTTTCCGAGTATCTCCCCAAGCCTCTGAGGTTCTCCGCATAGTGTCGGTGAAATACAGAATGTAGGCATCATCGTGAGGGTTTTGTGCAAGGAAATAGTCCAGAGTGTGGCCCTGAAACCCGACATATTGCGATCCCTCTTTCGTGATCTCTTCCACAAAGTCCATCTTGGTTGTCAACGCGGCTAGGGAGCGGATTTCGAATGATGGGGTCCCTTGTGCGTGGAAGTCACTGAGGAGTTGCCCAAGGCGGTCAGGGTCGGCGCCGGTGGAACGTGATTCTCGTAGGGTCTCCCCAAGCTTCACCCGCAGCGCCTTGTTGGTAGCGATAAACGTGAGGAGTTTTCCTTGGACATTTCTAATGTGGTCGGGATGTACGACATTTGGGTATCGCTGACACCTCGAGACATAACGCTGAAGTGTTACCCTTGCAGCGTGGGCATCGTCAAAATGTTGCATGAAGCGCTCCAGGCTGTCCGGGTTCGACGGATACACAGTGAGATTGATACTGACATCCAAAAAGCCGAAGTAGCCCAAAACCGGCAGGGGTAGGAGTGTGTACTGAATTGGTGTGCCTTTGGCGCCGTTGGTGACAGAGATCAGTTGGTGAAGACTTTCGATGAAGCCCCGGACAGTCCGAGAGGGTGTGTTGGCAAGAGTGGGCATGTGCTCTGGTAGGATGTCACCGAAAACTGATACTTCCGACCAGCCGAAGTCGCGTTGTTCGTCGGGGGTACAGACTGGTTCCTCCGAGGAGTCAGGGGTTGCATAGCTCAGGATCTGGCCAAATTGCTGGATAGCCAAGGCCCCTGGGGCCCCGGGCGCTTTGGGACAGACAATGTAGTTGGCACCCCAGCGGACGCCGACGACAACATGAGTGGCGATGTCAGTGTCGAGGGTAGTGAAGGCGAACTGTTCCTTGATTCCGGGGGCGGCGAGCGTGAGCGCCTGATCAACGGTGGTGACATTGTACCTTAGGGAGGTATGAGCATCGCGGATGGTGTTGTGCGAGGCGAGGTATTGAGCACATCCATCAACACGAACGAGCCCGGCGAGGATGCTGGCTCCAAGCTCGACATCGACCCCGAGCTGTGTGCATTTATCCTTGAAGGTGCGGACCTCGACGGTGCGGATGTCTGTAAAGCGGCAGAGGCGAATGGGCACGGAATCCGTAGGGGGTGCGTGCTTGAACAGCGAGTCGAAGTGCGGCTGCGAGACAAAGGTGTCGGTACGGGCATCGTAAAGAGCCCCGAGTTTGGCAGTCTGGCCCAACGCTGGGCGAACGAGTTCAGGGCCAGCCATGAGGCGGTGCGATTTCTGGCAATGGGGATGTGAGTTGAGGTTAATGATACTACTAGGCAGGATAAGGGTGGTCAGTAAAGATGGAGGATATAACAACCGGGAGCACTCAGCGGTAGCGCACGTACCAGAACAGCTAGACGCGGCGACCAGGACAGGGCAGAGTAGGGATGTGGAACAAGTAGGATATGAAAGATGAAGGCTGTGGCTTGGGGGAACAACTTTCAAGCCAGTTGGTTAGAATACTGAACGTTTCCGAAACAAATAACCCCTCCCCTGAGCGTTCATTTATGTTTTTATCCCGTGTCACAGGCTCGACCGGACAAGGTCGGGATCATTCTTGGGTCGTTGTTCAAGGTATCGGTACATGTGCTTGCGCTCCATTCGCAATAACTCAACCCCCCAACCCGTCCGGGGCTGTGATAATCCGCCCGCAATATCACCGGGTTTATGCAGTTCCAATTTGTGAAGAGCGGCGATAATCAGAAAAAGATGCAAGCCGTTTGACGACTGGGGCAGGTTATGTGACACCGTATCTTGAACGTCAAACTTTGTTGTAGGGCATTGAGTGGGTCACAATATTAAACGTCACCATACGCCGAAATGTGCTAGAAAGTGACGGAGGAGAGTTCAGACTAGATGATTCCATTCTATAACTGCCGCCATTCTAACAGGTATACCTTAGGTATGTACTAACAGGAAATAACAACCATTCGTAGCCCGGCTTCGGCGCAACCTCCCGAGATGCCCCTATTGGTCGTGTTCTTGTTTGCAAGAAACCTGACGGAAAACCCGAATCCATTGGGAAGGCGAGACCGGCCCCAGGCACCCAAAGAAATCGTATGCTGAATGGGTGAGGCGGTGATGTCGGCTGTAACATCCCAACCCTTCAGACTTTGGGACAACGGAACGGATGTTTGAATTTGACTCACAGGCCTTGACGTAATTCTGGACCATCAAGGCCAAACGCTTGTGGTTAACTTGCTCCCAGTCATCTACCCATGGCGTCTCTGAGTTTGCTTTCAGGGACCTTCTGGGAAGCGAGAGCCCACATTGCAGGCTACTTGCAGTAGGCATCGTTAACGTCACCATCCTCAAGTATAGTGTAACTTCCTATTTTGGATCTCCGAACCCGTATCCAGGCACGCCATGCATATAGGTGGCTATCAAGGGTTCCTTCCCGTCGACCTCCGCATTGCTACCACATGGCATGGGCCAAAAAAGCCGGGTTTCGAGTCTAGATGCTCAAATCGCACGACGAAACTAAAGGTACATGTATCCAGAAGAAGCTCGGTTTCCCCGTTTCCTTTCTCTTACTTGGGCTGTAAGGTTTCTTTCGTTCATCTTTTCTTTTTATTGTTTTACTAATTCCATTTTCACAAACTTATCCTCTTTCAGAGTCAGTGGCGGTGGAAATGACAGAAGCAAACGGTCGTGGCTCAGCTGCCAATACAATCCAACGGCGTCCCGCCTGTATTTGCACCATTTTCTGCAGTCTCCCGAGCTTGATTGCGTCAGGGGATTTGGAATTCCCTGCATCTCGGCCCGGGTTCGATGGTCAGGGACAGCATGGGTATCGTTTATGGAACTTCGTGACTGGTGTCCAGAGAGCTGCCCGTTTTCTGACAGCAAATTACAACCCGGCTTTTGGAAAACGACGTGTCTCCGAGGAAAAAAGGCCTACTCTGGTTAGGCCGCATACATTTAGACTTGTGGCTACCCGTGGCAAGCTTTTGCAGACACGAAAGTTTCATCCATTACCTGATCAAAACATCAAACCACCGTCCTTGAATGTGACAAGAACCGCCTCACTGTCCCGTACAGTTACCGCCTTATCCCGCTTGAGACGCTCCACGACCACCTCACCGACAGCCGCCCCGCTCCTGAATGACTGGCCCGCCCATGTAACCTTTGCTGCGTCCTTTTCGTCCACAAACGAAGCTGTCATGCGCTTAACCGTGGCCCCCCCATGCTTTCCAATATCCAACGACAACGTTGACGGAGCGGCTTTCTGCCCCGCGTAGTACGGCTTCATGTTCAAGATGACCAACTTATCCAATCTCAACTCACTGCCTTCCTCGGGGGGATGGAAGACCCCGTACGCCGAGAACTCCTGCTCCTTCAGCCCCTTCGGCGTCTTCAGCGCCGCAACCCGGCCCCCATCCGCCAACGCCTCCGCCACCAACAACTGCGACACAAACACCGGCAGCACCCGCGCCTCGCCGCGCTTCGACGAATCCACCGGATACAGCAACGAATAGCTACTAAACCCCGGCGTGCCGTCATCGCCGGGGGTATTCAGCTGCTGGTCGCTCTGGAACGCGAGCGTCGCGCCCTGGTGCAGGTGCACGCTGGACGCGTTGCGCACCGCGTACAGCAGCTCCACGTCCACCGTCCACAGCGCCTGCGCAAAGGTGTCGGACACGTTGGGCTTGCCGCTGCAGGCGATCGAGTTGAACTCGCCGACGACCCACTGCGCGCCCGAGGCCAGCGCGGCCTGCGCCGAGGGGTAGATCTCCTCGTCGGCGTAGCGCACCAGGTCCGTGTGGTTGAGGATGTTGGGGATGGTGGCGCGGGCAGCGCGCGCCGGGTCGCACGTTGCGAAGGCGTACGAGTGGATCGAGTAGAGGCCGACTTGGCCGGTCGAGTTGACGCCGGCCGGGATGAGGTCGCTGGGCCGGACTTTGAGGGGGGTGATGTCGGTGGTGGCGCTGGATGCCCACCACCGTCCGTGGCTGTCGTCGTTGATGGCGGCGTCGATCTCGGCCGTGAAGGCCTGCCATTGTGCGATGTATGCTTTTGTGCTGGCATTCCACCGGCTGGTGGGATAGTTCGTCGGCTCGTTTCCCAGCTCGTAGTACGTGATCTTGTCTCGTTGGAGTTGGTATGACGCCGCCGCGAGGTCCCGGGCAATGGCGACCGAGTTGTTCCCAAAGTTTAGCGTGGACACAAAGCTTGTGCCCTCAGGGAAGCTGTCCCAATGTTCATAAAACGCCGGACCAATGGTCGTCTTGTATATCCCCCCCTTCTCATTCTCCGTGCGCACAACGGACTCCTTTTGGCTGGAGTCAAACACCATGCTGTCCATTGTAATGCCTCCTGCACGGATAATCGGCCTGGCGCCGCGCTCATGTAGATGATTGAGGAGACTGAAGGTCAGATTTCTGGGAGAGTCCGGCTCGCCGAAGAACTCGGTCCAAAAGGCCGGCTCAAACGAGTAGCTCACAAACTGAGGCACGTGGGGCTGGGAGATGGCTGAAGCAGGCGTCCTGCTGAGCGAGTGAACTGACGCGCATTTTGAACGGCCTGTTGCTGCAGCAGCTGCCAGCACACAGCTCGCAGAGAGAAGTACGAGTTTCATCATGGTGACTGAGGACCCGCAACACAGAAGACTGGAGGCAACCGGAAGTTCAGGTCATCAGTTCGTCGGCCAGACACTTTTTGGTTGACCAAGAAAGAATATAAGCTAAGTCGGTGGCACGACAGAATACCTAGATGCAATGCCGTATGAGCCCCATCATCCCCGCATGCAGCTGAAGCGGTCCACGGCTAATACAACTCGACGGGATATTTGTGGAGTTTTCCCGCCGCGGGGTTTGGATGCTCGGTGCGAAGATACTACGAGGCGGTCAACGAGGTGGTATTGGTTAAACGACATGTTTATATGGAGACTGCGGTCATCCTGAGTTACGGGAACAGCTTAGAAACAAGGCAACGTTGGGTAGCCTCACCAATAGTTGTCTCAAACCAACGGACTTCTACCATTGGTTCGGCAACTCGGCAACGAGTTCGGGAGTTATCAGCAAATCCTCTCAGAGCAGGACCCAGATCTATCTGCGAGATGTACATACAAAAGCGACTAATGAAGTTTAGAGATCCTTGTCTAAAATACTCCCATGACAAGTCTAGCAACCACAACTCTACTCATGTTCCGGCCTCCTCCTTTTCGTATCCGACCCCAAATAGTCAATAGAATTCCTGCACAGAGGGCAGGTGTTCCGTCCACTGTTCTGGAACCACTTGTACAAGCATACTTTGTGGAAGAAGTGGTTGCACGTCCCGCACTTCTTGTCCGGTAGCGTCTTGTCCTGCGCAATGATCGAATAGCAGATGGCGCATTCTTCCTGATCCTTGAGCGCTAGCGAGATGTTCCGGCGGAAGGCCATGAGGCCGTCGACGAGGCTGAAGTTCTGTAGGATATAGTTAGCACGGAGAATAGTATGGTATCGAGCATGGGAGGATGCTTACCCCGAACATGATGACGGCCTTGGTCGCCTTCAGCCATGACTGCCACTTGTCCTCCTTGACCGCGACCCGCTTCACGCTAACCACATCGACTGGGTCCAGCGGGTATGAGGTGGGCACGCGCAGGGAGATAGTGGCAGCGTCATCATCGACTGGGTACCCGGCACTGATCTCCCGCGTGGCCTTGCTGACCTTGACGATGACCTCTTCCGTATCGTCGTCTGCTTTCTCCTGCTTCGAGGACCATTCCACCACTTCGTCCAACGCATCCGCGATGACGAGCGGCGAAAAGAAGCGCTGCATCCAAGTTTGGACGGTGTTCTTGGTCTGTTTGGAGGGGCATTCGAGGTACCACATCTTGAACAAACCGGGAATGTACTTTAGTATGAGATAGAAGAGATGGATCAGCAGCCAGTTCATATCACGCTCTGCTGGTTCCGACTCCGCAAGGTCGATGCTGTAGGAGACGATGTGCTCTGAGGTGAAGCCTTCCCGGTCGAGGTCAAGGGCCCGGGCAAGGGCATGCCCGAGAACGTCGACGAGGAATCGGAGTAGGGGGTCAAGGTGTTGTCCGCTCCTGAGATTGTCCGTGTAGTCGCTGCGGACTCGGAAGGAAGCTTTGCTGTAGGCATCGAACACCAGATGCCAGGCTAGCAAGTATGAACGGATGCTGACTGGAAACTGAGAAAGGTCCTCATCGGTATAATCATCGGGGTTGGGGGCGTTGAGAAGAAGTGATAGCAGCTCATCCGGCAGATTGGCGGCTGGAGACGTTAGCATAACTCTTTTTCTTGTCAGGAAATAATACTTACCTTTCTTGTCTATCACAACAGAGATATTGATGTCCTCCTGTGCGGCAGGCAGAGCTTTGTGAAGTAAGCCGAACGCCGCCCTCTGTATCTCCCGGGACTCAGAAGCCACAGCTTCGTAAATATCATCGAGATCCTCGAGCGGCACATCGGAGATCTTGCCCACAGTTCGCGCGAGGAGCGAATCGACAAGCTGGCTTGGTTGACTCGCGGCTGACTCGCGCGGAAGACCTAAAAGCTCAATAAGCCCGGCGGTTTCGGCCTTCTTGTGGTTGGAAAGAGCCTCTTCGAGATCGTCGTTGGGTTCTTCAACGGCCCGAAGCGCCTGAATCAACTTCAGGGAAGCGTAAAGGTACGGCAACCGTTCCACCGGGGGATCCTCAGGAACTCTGTTCCACAGCCAAATGCAGTAGTTGATCGCTTGATCCCAGTATGAGCCATAAGTGTCCTTCGTCCCTGGAAGAATACGAGTAATGGCCTTGCAGGTTTCGGCAGCGGGCTGATGCCCTAGTTCCGCTGGGACATTTGCCCACTTTGTAAACTGTTGGAGGGCAAGAACCTGCTTCCGGGTCTCGACCGGTACTGCACCGGCCTCGTACACATCAAGGCAAAGGTTGAGTAACACCAGGGATGGAAGAGCACGAGGGAACTGGTCGGAGACCTCGGGGAAACCTGGTATCTCGCTGATGAGGCGAGCACATAGCGTCGCGGTTGCCTTTGAGGAAGCCAATGCCTCACCGAACCCGGTAAGGAAGGCAGCCGTGAGTAACGTGGTGTTTGGTGCAGCCTTCATTACACCTAGTTTGACGAGCCACTCCTCGAGGACGGTCGGCGCGCCGCCATGAGTTTGGACTAGGAGCTGGAGAAAGGAACTCAGACACTTGGCGGCGTAGAACGCAGGCGGGTTCAGGCCAATGCTTGCGTGGAGCATGAAGTTGATCAAGCGCTCCACCAAGGAATTGCCAGCCATGTTCCAGTTTGCCCAGTCCCCACAGTCAGTCACGACGGCGCGGACTGCCGCCGAGCTCAGGTCGCAAAATTCTTGCACGTCGGCTTCGGTTTCTGGTCCACCACTCCACAAGCCGGCTGTTTGCCCAGCTGAAAGCTGGTCTCCAACAATGGCTTCCGTAAGGCAGAGGAGATAGACAAGTTCCAGTTGGAACTCTGGTGGTACGGAGGACAACGGAACGCCGGAGGATAGAAGCTTGGCGGTGAACAAAGCCATCCTGGCAGGAATGGAACGCCCACTGCTGTCCCGACCAGGTACAGGTATTGTTGCGTTCGGATTCCCCTTTACCAGAAAGTATGCGCCTCCCATGCTGCTCGTCAATGACAAGGATGAGTTTGGAGGTCGCGTGAGAAAGCAGGCAAGTTCATTCATCCACACCGTTGAACTCGGGAAGATGTCCTCTGCTGGCACGCTCCCGGATTTAAGAGCGGTCAGCGCTTGTTGAACCAAGGTGTGGACCTCGAGGGAAGAAGGTCCAGCTTCGCTGAGGTGGTTCTCCAGAATCCTCGCGACGGGGCTTTGTCCGGTTGGTTGCTCATTGAACAACAACTTTAACCTCTTCGCCTTTTCAGATAGCCCAGCATCGGCGAGCTCGGTCAATGCGAGCAGGCTCGTAACCAGCCGCACATGCAAGTCGTCGTCTGCCTGGAAGAGCTCAGGTCTTTTCTTAAGGACCATTTCTAGAGTAACAACAGCTGGCCGGGTCGTCTCGGGCACTTCCAAGTGGGAGATGATGTCGGCTGCAATGGTTGCCCAAGACTCCTTTGTTAGAGTGTCGTAGGACAGAGTGGCTTCGCAAATGTCCTTAAGAGTAAGAAGACCCCCGCCTTTAGAATACTCATTCCACGCAGAGACCAGGAAGCTCTGAAGGGCGGGGAAATCCTGCGCGTATGTAGCAACAGAGGGCACCCCGATGAGCACTCTGACGGCCGAAACGGCCAATGCGCGATCGGAAAGCCCAAGGGCTGCCTCGACGAGCGAAGTCCAGATACTCCCAAACCGGTTATCGGTGTCCCCCGGGATAGTATTCAAGTCCGAGACTAGATATGGCAATGAGGGGGAGGCGGCAATCACACCGTAGATTTCGGCCTGACTCGGCGGGTACAAAAGGGACAGCAAGTTGTTATCGGCACAGAGGCGAGGGCAGTGCCTGAACGCCGACTGAATGACAGCGGCAGCTCCATAAGGTTTGAAGTTCCTCCTAGTCAGCAGGCCAAGTGCACCGTGTAGGATCTCCTTCGAGGCTGCATTGACCGCGGCGGATAGCGGCATGCTGTTACCCCCCTCACGAGATAGGGCGTTGGCCGCCAACGCAAACCAGCGTTCTCCTTCGGAAGAAATGGCGGCTTGCGACTTCTGGTACCCTTCGGACACCTCGGGTAGAGCGTTGGACATGCGGGAAATGACGGCGTTGCCCAACTTTTGCCATTCTTCGGCCAATGCCCCGCGTGTTTCGTCGTCAGGATGCTGGGACACCATCGCCCAAGCCTCTGCAAGAGGTTCAGGCCGCTGTGGGGACGGTACGGAAGACTCCGGTGTGGGATGGAGATACTGCCGTGTGAGGTTGGACAAATTCTCTTCAAGGAAGCTTGATGGTAAAGGCGATTGACCGAGAAATATGTCGAGCACCTGGGCATAGGATTGGAAAGCCTGGTACCGGCCCGAACGAGTCTCAAGCCTATCCGCAATCCCTCTCCGCATAGAGCCGAGGAAGGTTGATACGACCTCCAGGGAAGGTGTGCTTTCCGGGAAGCCCTGAAGAAGGCGCTCCAATGACTTCCAGTACTCTTCCGCGCCGCCTTGTGAACCCTGAGCGACGAATTGCTGCAATCGTTGTAAAGGATGTTTCTGGGTGCCCCAGACCTGGGGGAATCGTTTTGTCAAAATCGCCAAGACGTTCAGAAGCTCAGTTGCTGATCCGGGCTGGCCGCCCTTCATGCTGTCCGCAACGAGAGCCTTCCCAATCGGTTGTAGCCTGGGTTGTAGGATCTCGGGCTTAACTTCGAGGAGAGCGCGAAGCAATTGATAGAACGCTCTCCGAACAAACCCATCATCCGCCTTCGGCAAGGTCCAAAGTGCGTCCACCTGCAGATAATCGGTCAAGCCGCCCTGGAGCAAGCCGATATCTCCCTTCCTTATCAAGTGCAGGGCCAAGCAAAGACTGGCGCCGACGACCCGGTGGTATTTGGCGTCAGAGTCTTGCTTCGTGGTCGACCTTTCGTCGCTGAGCGTGTCTGGGGTTTCTTTGATGGCTTCTATCGCGAACTCGAGGACCCGGGCTTGCACGGCCTTCCAAAACGCCTCCTCTTTCTCCTTTGTTTGCAGGAAGGAACCCAACGCTTCCGTGGCAGCGCGCAGAACGCGTTTGTCCCTATCAAAAGTCCCAGCGAGCCATGGTCCCACGAAGGCGGGCAGTTTCTTGGCCATGCGCTTTTTCGCCGCGTTCAGAAGCTGGAAAAGTAGCTGGTGGGAAAGCTCTCGTACTCTCGCAGAGTCGTCGATCGATAGTCGGGGGTAGAGCTCAACCTAGACAAGCGTCAGGGATTCGTTGGTGAGAAAGGGGGTTGGGTTCGGCAACGAACATATGCGTCTATCACCGCTCCTTCAACGACTTGTCCCTCGTCTAGGTCAAGATTCTGTATGTAGGCAAGGATGTCCTGCAATGCTTTTTCTTTTGTGGTGCTAGCTTTCTTCAGAAGATTTTTGAAGGGGACCACGACCTCCTGTGGGATGGCGGAGAAGTCGGGAGGCGGGGAGAGGTATGAGAGGGTCGTCGAGGAAGTCGAGAAGCCGCCAAAGCGACCCCCTGTAGGTGTGTTTTTGCCAGGGAAGGCCATGGTGGTGAATCAAGGCCGTCTCAATGAGTATTGCATTGGCTAAGGAGGCAGTGTCAAGGGACAATGGGCAAGGCGAGGTCAGAGACGTCTGCTGACTGAGCGTGCCGGTCAGTATTCTGCAAAACTCTGGATTGGAGGGGTAAGGAAGAAAGCGTACGAGAAGAACAGGAAGAAAACAGAAAGGGGGACGCCTGCAACTTGACATATGTGGACTACGTAAAGAGCAGGTGGTGCTGAGACTGAGGGGCGTCTATGCGAATCTCATGCGCGGGGTGTTGCGAGCTATTGATAATGGAATCGGGATGACGTTGCTTGTAAATGGCAGGTGATTGTAGGTATTTTACCTAGGAGGCAGTTATATAAGAACCTAAAACAATTGCAGCCTGCTGCAAGTCGAGTATCGCGAATGAGGCGAGCTCCGAGAGCATTCCCAACGGCCCGGTGTGACTGATCGGCAGCTCAGTTGGTGGGGCAGTAAAAATGGCAACAGTGCGAGGCACGTGATGCGGGGTAGGACCACAGATAGCGCGGAAATTACAGTCGTGCATTGCCTTAATACGCGACGTGACACCGTCTCGGAAGAGGACTCTTCAGCAACGATTACCCGTTTGGTCTGTACGTGGTCTGCTAGTCTCCCCACAGAGATCAGTATTGAGGACGATATTCATGCAGTTACAAGGCGCTGCCAGCGATGATGGCCGGACGCATTTGAAAGATTGCCTGCCCTCGGGCAGTCGAGAAAATGACATCATACCCTACCTGGGGTCTTCTTTCCGACCCTTTCGGCTCTTCTTGCCCACGAAGCGCCTCGGGCTAGCTTGCGCCCCGACAAAATCATGTCCGCCGCTGTGGTTAGATGATCTAGAAAGTCGATTCGATAGATGAAATGCCGAGTAAGGGAATGACGAATTCCGAAGTATATCACTGAGCTACGGACTGATCAGTCGAACCGGGTTTGGCTTTTCTGTCTTTGTTATTGCTTTCTCCTGTATCGCACTGTCTGTATGTATTTTATTCAAACTACGGGTGTAGTAAACATAGCGCTTCCCTCAACTAGCACACGACTCGGTTCATTTCTAGGTTAGTTATCTCTCTCTTACACACGCCATTTCCATCGCCTTCATACATATACTCCTTCGTCCATCACCTACCGAGTCATGGTTTTTCCTGCCGTCCACCGAGTAATATCGACTACTTAGGCACGGAGGCTACGATTCTAATAAATCTGTACCAACGGTCATTCCGCCAAACCTGCTCGGTGTGAGCAAACTTTGATCACATGCATGATCTCCTTTATTGGCGACGGTTGGCGAGGGTTTAAATAGGAGACGTTAACCTCCGCTACGACAACATGGCTCTAGCGACTGAGAATCATATAATGGATCGGCTAGTTTGAGGCCGTCTGTATAATCAAGTTGTGTTTAGAGTAAGCATTCCCCCTGTTTTCTTTTCCCGTAGAACCTTGGATGCCATGTTTTGTCGAATTTGCGTGTCTCTTCTCCACAAACAAGGTTCAAAGGTTCAGCGATGTTAATTAGGAGGATAATCCAACAACGAGGTCTGGCGGAAGAAATGGCATAACAAGAATGAAATGGAGTAAAATTGAAGGAAACCGATTAGATACAGTTTGCTTGTTTCGTTCCTCTCATCGATGGTTGGCCGACATCGAACCCGCTGCGTCGACTCCAAGTTCGGCCCTTTTTGACCCATCGGGCGTCCAGGGGTTTATCTGCACGCAACGTTGAAGATGACATCATATGTGGGGCCATTCCTTTCAACCCCTAGCGAACACCAAGACCCGCGGAAAGACTGGAGCCCGCCGTCCCGTGGTTGATTCCGAGATCCAATTCCATTGATAAAGTGCGGGGAGATGGGCTCTTCCCGATGGGAAGAAGATTTCGAAGCTAGTGTACGAATGGCGAAGGTGCGAAGCATGCAACTGTTTGCTTCGAAGTTCGGAGTCGGACACCATGGGTACTGTACTCGGCTTATCAGCCTGCCTTGCACTCTGTCGTTCTTTTCGGCCGGCGTCCAAGGGTAGGTGTCAGGAAGGTCAGAAGGCGACAATCTCAGCGGCCTTCCGAAGCGAGTTGGCAAATACGATGATCTGCCAATCTCCTCCCTCTCCTACCGCGTGGACACGTTGTGACTGACAAAGCTGACATCCGAAACGATGCCATCGTGAGTGAACCCCCGCCGAACATTCAAGGGTTGGCGGTTCCCCCGCAGACTTCCTGGCAACTGCTTGCGACGTCAGTCGCTGAGGGCCCACAAAGGGTCCACAGGTTTAGGGTCTCGCAGGCCGATTAGCCGCAACCGTCAAATCACAAACAGCGACCGGGAAAAGCGGCCTGCTGGTTGGCTCAAAAAGGGGACCCCACCGGCTGCAAGGAGGGTCGATCATCTCCAGGCAAAGTCTCCCAACCTGGAAGTCGCACGATCGGTGGCCTTTGAGGCGCACCAGGTCAAGACCTCGCAACACGCAGTTATTACCGCGGCCCTTCCCGCCCGCCTTCTTCCCTTCTTCCCGCAACCTATTCTACAACACCATCGTTTTTTTGTGATCATTTGGGTCACTGCCGCTCGGTATCCGATTCCCCTCCATGACATCAGTCTTGGCCAATAGCGGCACTCTTGCATGTAAGTTGACCACTGGTTCCCACGTGTCCCTGAAACTTGACGATGTCATGGGCTGCATACCCGCAATCTATCCACATTCCGCATCTCTCTCGCCCCTCGCATCGACTGACGACGATGAAGAACATCAGGGAATCATCGCTCGCGTCGGTAGCATGTCACTGATACCCTGACCCGCCCATCACGATGTCGCTGTCAGTTGCTTCTACTTTTGCCCGCCGCGGCCGGCACACCAAAGCCATCCACCCAGCCGCTCTGGGCTCGCTTAACAGCGCTGCCCCCCACTACCACCAGCAGCAGACCAGGGGCTACAAGTTTGGTCGCCTGACCTCTTACCTGGAATCGTACATCCGCCCTGACATTTACACCCGGCATCACTCCCACGTGCAAAAATACTGCGAAAACCTCTATCGGCGACGAGCGTTGGCCAGACATGCTCTGGCTGAGGATGCCAAATCGACACTGAAACGGGCCCTCCACAACTATTGGTCGCTGGACCGGAGGGCCCACCATGGTGCAGGGCGGTGTCTTAACACAGACGCAGCTCCAAGGCAGACCCCAGATAACCCAAACGGCGTCCGGCCGGGCCAAAACATCGAAGACGTTGAGCGAGCTCCTCTAGAACATCTACTGTTCGGTGACAGGCAAAGCCAACCGGCGACGAGGGATGGCCGCCCGAGCCAGGGAAAGGCCGATGCAGACTACGTGATCGACCCCATCACCAACCGCAGGGTAGCCAAAAGGCCGTATCAGCCCCAGCTCAAGTCGTTCAAAGCACCCGAGCCCGAGAATTCGGTCGATGGAGCGGCTTCAAAATCTCCCAGGTCGCCCCTCGCCAACCACTACGGAAAACCCCCATCCCTGCTAGACACACTCAGCGGAAAGAACAAGGACGTCCGTTGGCACCGAAATGATACCATCGCAGCCGCATCCGCCCCTAAATACCCGGATTTGCACCGCTATACCGCGGTGAGATACCGAGAACCCGACGGCAAGCCGTTGGATGAGCAGCCGGCTCCCAAGCATGCGGACCTGGCCAAGTACGGCGCTGTCCGAGCTCACGAACCAGACGGAAAATACAAGCTCGAGTCGGAATACCCTGCGAACCCAGAAGAGCTTGGCAAGTACGGCGCTGTCAGAGCCCATGAGCCAGACGGCAAGTACAAGGACGTGCCTGAGTCCCTGGTGGAATCGGAAGAGCTCAACAAGTATGGTGCTGTCAAAGCCCACGAGCCTGACGGCAAATACAAGGATGTGTCTGAGCCTCTTGTGGAGTCACATGAGCTCAACAAGTACGGCGCCGTGAAAGCCCACGAGCCCGACGGCAAATACAAGCTTACGCCCGAGACTTCAGTCAGCCAACAAGAGTTGGAGAAATACGGAGCTGTCCGCAGTCATGAGCCGGACGGCAAGTACAAGGTTGAGGCCGACGAGACAACGTCTTCTATGAAGTCGGAGGAGTTGGATAAGTACGGTGCCTTCAGGTCGCATGAGCCAGACGGTGCCTACAAGCCCGAGTCTGAGCCACCGCTCACCCAAGAGGAGCGGGGAAAGTACGGAGCCTTTCGCAGCCATGAACCACACGGCAAGTACAAATCTGAAGCGGAGGTTCCGGCGACCACTCGAGAGTCGAAGCGGTACGAGGCCATTCGCAACTACGTGCCGGACGGCAAGCACGCGTCCGAATACACTGACCCCCCAGACGCGGCAGAGCTGGCGGCATACAGCAAACCCATCCTTGCTCATGAGCCGGATGGTATGTACGCTGCAAATCACGTTGAGCCCGAGTACGACGCAGCAGAGTTGGCCAAGTACCGCGAGCCTTTCTTCTCCCACGAGCCTGATGGCAAATATGCTGCCTCTTACGTGAAGCCGCAGCACGACAAGGCGGAACTGTCCAAGTATAAAGCTTTCCGCAGCCACGAGCCTGATGGCAAGTATGCCGCCAGCTATGTCAAGGAGAAGTATGACTCAAACGAGCTGGCCACCTACAAGGCTTTCCGGAGCCATGAACCCGACGGCAAATATGCTGCCAGCTACGTGGAGGAGAAGCCTGATTCGAGCGAGCTGGCCACCTACAAGGCATACCGAAGCCACGAACCCGATGGAAAGTACGCTTCCAGTTATGTCAAGGAAAAGCCCGATTCGAGTGAACTAGCCACCTACGGTGCATTCCGGAGTCACGAGCCCGACGGCAAATACGCCGCCAGCAACACCGCACCCGCGGAGCCAGCCGACGCTCAAAAGTACCAGGCATTTCGCAGCCACGAACCTGATGGCAAATACGCCGCGGAAGCACAGGCCGCCGCCGAGGCCCAAGATCTCGCTAACCATGAGGCTTTCACTTACGAGGATGCGGAAACTCGGCCGCTCCCACAAGAGCATCAGCCAAACAAGAAGCAGGAACAGTCGCCGTATCGCAAGAAGGTTGAGGAGCTGATGGCTCAGGCTGCTGCCGATGGCAACAACGGCGGCAGCCAAGAGCCGGCAGGCCTGACGGGCAATTACGTGCGCGACTTTCCCGAGGACTTCTCCAAGTCCTGGTCAGCCGGTACGTCGGAACCCACTTCCTCGCTTCTCTCCCCGGAACAGAAAACATCTGACGGCACCGTCCAGCCAGCATTGGAGCGCGTTGGCAAAAACGCAAGTGATTCTTCCACCAAGCCCGCCAACCCCGCTGCGCCAGCACTCTACAAGATCCTCGTCTACGACCCCACCATGCAATGCATCGAGACTGCCGAAATGACCTCTGCTGTCCCGGACAGTGCCGCGCCGCTGACCCCGGCCGAGGTCATCCTCCGCATTTCCAACCCTGCCAAATTCTTCCCCCACTTCGCACCCCTCCAGGCCCAGGGCTTCGAGATCGTCTCCGGCAGCGGCGACGTACTCATCTTCCGCAAGGTGCGTGACGGGACAACCGCCGGACCGACCGGGGCGGTCAACCCCATCGACATGACGGGCGAGCAGCGCGGCGGCGATTATAGCGTCGCCGCGGGCCGGTTCGCCAGCCCCACGGGCTTTGTCAACTACGACCTGCCCCCGGCGGCGGAGCGGCAGCGCGCGGCTCGCGAGCAGGCGTCGGCGGCTGATGCTGCGACTGATAAGGAACGTGCTAGCACCGGAGATGTGCGCAAGAAGGGCAAGCGCAGCCTGCCGAAGAAGGTTGCCATTGGCGCGGCCTGCTTGGCGGGGAGTGCATACTCGGTTGGAGTGGTGAGTGAGTACTTTAAGAATGGGGGTGTGGATGAGAAGGGGCCTAAGGGTCTCTGAGCTGCTGAGTTGTGGGGTATGGATTCGGAGGGAAAGGGGTTGCTGTCCTAACAACAGCGTTGGTGTTTTTGTTTGGCTGTTCAAGTTTTGTTGACTTACTTTGGCGTTCTTCGGGCGGGCGCACACAAGGCACCACGGAGCATTCGGCTTGGGACTTGACATGGTCCGGAGCTTTGCGGTTCATTTTCTTTTATGGGGGGAATCGGAAGGGCATTCTGGCGTCACACTTTCGCTTAACACATGACGGACCGGATCAGACTGCAGGCACATACCACAGGTACCACGGATTTGGGAGGGTTTTGGGGGTTTGGGTCGTTTAGTTCGCACTGTTTCCTTAGAGAGTGTATATCAACCGGCTGTGTGTCGCTCTCCAACTTGCTTCGTTCAGTCCTGTGATGTTGTGACAGCCGGTGTGGGTGACCAGCCGGGGCCATCACATGTGGTGCCGAGCTTCAACACACCACATACTAAGCGCCGGCCAAGATGAACGTCATGGGAGGTGAATGTTAAGTCTCGGGCATCTCGTCTCTCATTTTTGTGTGTAATATCCTAAAGATTGTATCCGCAGTCCCTGCGGTCCTGGCATGGAGCCCCTGATACTCCTCCGCAGCTGTTGATTTATGCTCCAGCCGATGATGCAACACTAACACTGTAACAAAAGAAACATCATGGTCTCGTAGCGTATGCCAATGGCACTCATCAACCGCGGGTGTCATAAAAAGAACGTGAAAATGAGAGACCGAAGGAAACCACAACGCCCTGGATGAGACCATCAGATATACCACTCACTCCCTTTAAACCACTGATACAGGAAGAAAAACACAGCAAGAATAAACTCTAGAAAATAATACAAGAAAAACCAAGAAACGAAATGAACACGACCAAAAAAAAAAAAGAGTACAAAGATAGAATGGAAGAGAAAAGAACAGAAGGCGCCCCCCCTCCCCCCTCTCAACCACACCAAATAAATTCACGACCTAGACCTCACTAAACCCACCCCCCTCCTTCCCCGCGCCGCCGTCCATGTACTGGCGCTTCAGCAGATCATGCTTGTACTCCTGGGCGCTCCAGCTCTGGCGGCGGTCGAGGGCGGGCTTCCAGGCGCCGGTGTGGGCCATGGCGTGGGTGGAGGCGTCGGCGTTGTCGTCGTCGGTGGTGATGTTTTGGTTGGTGGTGTTGGTGGCGTTGGTGGACTGGGAATGGTGGTGGTGGTGGTGGTGGGATTGCGTGGGGGAGGAAAGGAGGGATGCGGCTAGGTCGGCGATGGCGTCGCCTGGCGCGCGGCGTTTGGTGGGTTCGCCGGGGTTGGACATTGTGGGTTTGTCTTGGTTGTGTTTTGGTGGGAGGGTGATTGGTGATGGTTGGGTGCTGGTGTTTTAGTGGGTTTCCGCTGAAAGTGTCTTGTAAGAGAAACCCAGTTGGTAATCGTTGTGAGAGTGTGTTTTCGTGGTAGAGTATGATGAAGGAAGGTCTGGAATAAAATATGATTTTTGGGGAAAGCGGCAAATGAAGAAGTGAAAAATAAGAAACCAGAGTTCACCGGCCTGGCGATCTCATTGTGCATGAACTCGATCCCCTGGTCCTGGTGACATGCCCGGTGATGCCGCCGGCGGGGTCTGGCCAGGTGGGGCAAAGCTTATCCAGCTTATCGCCAAAGTGCCAAGATCCTCACGATTGCCGTTGCCTCTTTCCGAGACACCACCACGTCAACTCCAACGGTGTCATTGCGTCGCATCCTCCTGCGTAGTATTCAAACCGTCACTTTGCCACCCGGGCTTCCCTCGCCCCGGTGTGCTCGCCCTTGATACATTACCACTGACCCTAGACCTTGGCGATGGCTTGGGCAATTGCGCGCTCAGTCTCGCTGGCGCCAATGGGCTCCTCGGACTCCTCTGCATCCTCCAGAAACTGCGTCCACCGGGGCTAGCTGAGCCTGGCGAAGGCCGTCCCATCGCGCGCGGAGTCGGTATTTTTAACCTTCCCAATGCTGCTGCTGGATCGTTGACCTTCTCGCCAAACGACTCCCGCACGGTCCGACGCGTCGACCGCGCCGACATCATCGACCGCGGCGAGGTCAGTGGCGGCTGCAGCGACGAGCCTTTGTGCCACAGCCTCTGATGCACCCATGTCTTGGCCGGTGGTTGGATCATAACGTCGCCTTCGAGCTCGGCGGGGTTCGGGGTGCTGCCAATCGCCGGAGGCCCGGCATACAGCTCCGACGCCGGGCTGATCATCGACTGCGGCACGCCCGACCCGGATCGCTTGTGTCCATGGGACCCTCGTTCCAGGCCTGTTTCGTCCGTATACATTGTCGAAGGCGACCCTTTCCGTTTCGCGACTTTTTTTTTGTACCGTCGAACAAAAAGGAATGCGGCCACCCAGAGGCCGATGCCGGCAACAACTGTTACCACGACGATGACGACGATGCTCGTGGTCCGGTCCAGTGACCCGAGTCCCCCATCGGAAGCATTCCCGGCAGTGTTCGCTGGAGCAAGGCTAGTCGTTGGATCCGGCGGGTCAAAAATATGGGTGAAGCCACCTATAGAGCCGGGCGAGCCCTGCGTATCCGGTCCCACCGTCGTCGACGTTTCAGGCCCCCCATCGTCCGGCGCCGGCTGTCTTTTCGGTGTACCGGTTGTTCCTGTGGCGGGACTAGTCGTGGTAGTCGACCCCATACCGGGGGCCTGTGTCCTCTGTGTCCTTTCAGAATCTGTCCTGGCGAGTTTGAGGCCTGGCGTGAGGGGATGGGTTTCAAGCTTGGTCAGGTCTGCCTCCACCCATCGAATCTGAATTGCTGGTCCGATCGTAGCAAGAGCTCCAGGCGTGGTAGCAGCACTGGCGAAACCCCATACACCGCCGCGGAAGTCAGTAAGGTCTGTTGTGCAGGTCAATCCGCTAGGCACGCAATATACGGCTGTCTCTCCTGTCGCGATAGCGGGGAATCCCTCGTCCGTCCGAGTTTTGGTGATGCCGCAGTTTGGGCCGACAACGAAACCTTGAGGGCAGATGGCAGGGGAGTAGTAATGAAAGCCGGCTCTGGCGATGTTGGTCCTCCACGAGGGCGGGTCGCAGGACGCTGGGCCCGTTGTCGGAAAAGGCGGGTACTGAGAGAACGACCTGGTGGTCGTCAGGAGCCAGGAAGTGGGACAGGGAGGCGTAAATACGGATGTTAGTGCAGCTAGCGGCGTTGCGCCGCCGTGGACTGCAGTTGGAGCTGACATCGAGCCCGTGTGGCGTCGACGAACACCCCCGTCAGCCAGTTGGGGCCGGTAAAGAAAGACGCGGTCGGGAATCGCATCGTCCCAGGACCGCGATGAGCGGCCGGAGTTCTACCTTTAAACATCTTGCATTCGGCGGTGACACAGCCATGGGGATCTGAGAGTGCTATTCCTCCCCGTTATGCCGCAGTTCACTCCCATCCTTCCTCTGGGGAGAGGCAAAGCACTATGCACAGAGATGACATCCGGGACGGGCGCCATCCCGGACGGCGGGTGCGAGGCGGAATCTCGGTCGAGACTTGCCTTAATGCCCAGGATCGCCCGGGCCGCTGAAACCAGCAGAAAACCTGGTCCCTGCATGGCCGGCCCATCTGTTGGTGCCTGCAGAACCGAAGAGCCTCGCGAAGGAAGCATCTGCGGCACAGTGTATCACGACATCCACATGCCAAAAACAGCACAACTTCCAGGTTCCAAACCCCACCATTTCATCCAACGGCCCCCACCCCCGCACCTGGGACGCTGAAGCCTCCTTTATGACGACCAACCAACGCCAACAGCACCAGCTCTCTCTCTCTTGAGACATTCATCTGGTGATGCGCGAATAACTTATGCCCAGTACCGTCACGTTTCCGGCATTCCGCGGCCATCCTGCCAAGAGCGGCAGGGAGACGATGCTCAAAGCTGGAAAGTTGGCTGACTACCTATCCAGTGGTGTCTGAACTACCTTTGCAGCAACAACGCCGCGTCCTTCGGTCCACCACACGTACAAATTTCCAAAACTTATTAAAAACAAGCTGACCCCTCTCCCCAAGCACAGCATGCTCAGGTACGGGTTTAGTGACAATCTCGTCGCAGCTGACCCCTTTTTTCTCCACGGGTGACAGGACCTCCCCTTCGGCCCCCCGGCTTCGCTGCCCCAATCTATCAGGCATGGTGAACCTATCTTAGTTTCAGGTCGTCCCAACAACCAACCACGGCTAGCAAAAGAGAAGCAGAACAGGCCGCGGCTTGGTAACTGTCAGCGTGCGGCTGTGATACCAGGCACACGCACCGGGACTGGGCTGAGCACATCCTGGTCTTGGCGCGCGCCGCTCCAGACCAAAAAGCCCACCACCCACACACCACCATACCCACTCACACACTCTCAAAACACTGAGTGACTCTCACACACAAATTCCGGCAAACGGCGTCTCACTTGGAATCTGAGTGTAAAAGGTGCCGGCCCTGACCCCATCCGGTGGCACGCGTCTGACGTTGCCAAATAACTTTGGAATGTGATATAATAATGCATCGTGCACCGCCTATTTATCGATGGACTGGAACCGACTTGGAAAACTTTGGGCCCTCACAATCCAATTCCGTTTAAGTGGAATGGTGCGCTCCAAGTGTCGGCCAGTGTCGGCCACACGGCGGGAGCAACTTCAGCGTATAATACACTCACGCTTAGCTAAGACAACACCGTAAATAGTTAGTTAACTACCAGATCTAATCCCATATTTATCTCAGTTCTTCAGATAGCTGGGCCCGAGTATCTACAAGTTAGCGATAAAGTTCTCAAATCGTATTATACTACTTGCGAATCACCGCGCGTAGTTCGCAGATCATGTTTCCCTGCCCAGTAACCATCCCGCACACTCCGCCCCGCTACCCGCCCACCGCACCCAGAAGCACCCACCGTCCTGACCCGGCTCGCGTGTTCCTCTCGTCGCCACCGCCCGCGTGCCCTCGCTTGCCGCTCTCCTCGACGTGGTAGCTACCGCCTCGAGCCATTGCATGGCTTCGTGCACTTTTGCGCTCGGTTTCGGGACGCGTCTCGGTCGTTTCGGTGAGGGATTGGTCGGCCACGACCACGACCACGATTTGGGCTACGCCTCCGCCGCCATCTCGCAGTCCCTCGGCAGTGCCGTTCAACTTTCTCAAAACGTTAACCTACTGTAAAATTGCGGTTTCGACAATGAACGATCCATAACTTCAGAATCCCTCTCCTCCAGGCTCCTTTGGCGGGCCGCACAGCGGTACGGTCCCTCTTATCGTGGAAAATAGATGGATTGGGAATGGCATTGGTGGAACTAAGGCTCAGGTAGTTGTGGGAAGAAGGGGGGGCAGTCGGCGACCATTTGGTTACAGCCAGTGGCATTGATGCACTGGGGAGGGAATGTATCATTAACTTCGCTCACGGTAGCATTCCAACGCTACGTGATTCGATCTCTTCCAAGCAGTAATTATAACACAACCCATCACGCACTAAGTTCCGTATGACCCAAAATCGCCTCCAACTCCATAACAACACTGCCATACACCTCCTGGCGGAAACCCTCCTCATCCAAGTCCCGCCCTGCGGTACATTCCATGCACCGCTCCACGACGACCTTGTATGACGGGTTGATCAGCGCCACGCGCTGCTCCAGCAGCCGGAACACCGTCACTGAGTCACGGATGATGCCCGACTCGTCGCCCGCGAAGGACAGAGCTGCCTCGTGCGGCGAGCGTAGCTGGTCTAATGTTGAGCCGAGCAGGATCTCCAGGAGCAGGATCCCTAGCGCGAAAAGGGTTGGGTTGCGGTTCACTATCACGCTGCTTGTTTGGGATGGTGGTGGTTGTTGTTGTGGTGGTAGGGGGGTTGGGCGCGGCTGGTGGTCGGGGGAGGTCTGGAGGAGAAAGGGGTGTTGGTAGGAGAGGATGTGGCCGCGCTTGAAGAAGTGTATGTTGTTGCTGGTGGGGACCGAGGGGAGCCAGGGGGTCTTGCTCAGCTGGAGCACGCTGGAGGCGATGGCGAGTCCAAGCCGGATCTTATCCTTAAGGGAGGTCATGGGTGGTTGTTGCGAGGTTGGGCCACCGCTAGCCGCTTTCTCCTCAAGCACGTCGCGGAGGGTGACGATGGACCAGGTGTCGCTGTTGGTTGTGGCTGTGCCATGGGGGTAGACTCTGAAGTGGCGGTTGGTACGGTCGGAGTGCTTGTCGATGAGGTAGCCGTAGCAGGGGGGACGTGCTTCGCGGGCTTTTTGCAAGGTTGTGCAAAGGTCGACGAGGGGGTTGGCTGTTCCGTCGGGATCGGTGACGGTTGGTTTCACGAGGGCAACGTCAGTCACGTCTTGGGCGACACTGATGATCGGCACGACCTTGATATCGGGTGGTAGTGGTTTGGGAGAGCTGCCCATGGAGGAGAGGGTTTTGGTCATGGAGAAGGACACGCCCTTTTTAACTTTCTTTGCCTTCTTTTCTGTTAAGGCTGCCAACAGAGTTGAGGTTGTGGTCGCCATTTTTTCTGTCGTCGTCGCCACACCTAGGGTCGGTAATGGAGGTGGTGGCGCCATTGTCGGCTGCTTCGCGGTTTTGATGCTCATCTCGTCCCAGAAGCGCTTTACGGTCTTTCCCGGGCCGTCAGCTACCTCGAACGATATGGCTACCGTGAACTGTGCATCGTGTAAGACCTTCTCGTCCTCGTCATCGTAGCCAACCTCAATAGTCCGGCTCGTCAGCGCGAGACTAATATAGTGCGAGTCGTTGCACAAGATGCTGGAGAAGACCGCACGGTAGATGCTTGTAGCCAAGCCCCGCAGGAGGTTGAGGACCCGGCCGCGGGACCGCTTCCGTCGGATAGGCCCGAGATTAATACTGAGGCGGGCCAGGGCCTCGAGGTCACTTATCCCCTTTGAGATGGTAGAGAGTGTCTCGTAGTAGTCCTTCCGGTTCAAGCGGTAGAGGAACTTTTTAAATTCGCGTGTCATACGCGCTTTCGTAACCCATTGAACCTAGATAGCACACAAGTTAGTAGTTAGGGGTTAGAGGTTTAGGAGATAGGTATATAGACTCGCCTGTCCGTTAGGGGTAATAGAGACTTTAAGCCGTTCCATCATATCCTCGAGGGCTTCCCGGATTTCTAATACCGTCTTCTCAAAGGGTGTATATGAGTTCCAGAGTATACACCGAATCTTATCGTTCGTGCCCTCGGCGTGCCAGAGCGGCCCCATAGGATCCTGTAACATGGGCTCGATATCTCGCTGCGGTACCAAGTCACCTAACAGCTGGTCACAGACATTGTACAGCTTTGCCCGCTCCGTGGTCAGTTGCCGGTTGAGGCTCCTCAGCTCCGAGGTAACCTTACCCCAGCCCTTCATGAAATTGATGTAGGCCTCGACGGCGGAGACGATCAGGGGTATCGACCCCAATACGATGCCCGCTACCTCAAAGCCAGACATCTTTCTGGCTGGGTGGCCCTTTCCCTATTTTAGTTCGTTGTTGGTAGTGGTTGGTGAGGGTGTGGAAAGTCGCGGGAGGGAAGAAAGTCGACTTGAGTTGACGTGACCGAAGGCGGGGAGCGTGAGAGAGCGGTTTGAGGTCGCGGATTGGACTTTGCATGCGGCACAAACGAATCAAATCTGGCTAACCCCGCGCGCGCGGCTGAGATGATGCATGTATTGTTCTGTCCAACCCCAGCACGCGGGGGCAGGCAAGGGCACACTTCTCCTCATCACCACCCGCGCTCACCCTCCCATCCCCCTCCTGCGATAACGGATTAGACAGTTTAAATCTCTCCATTCCGGCCATGAGCCACTATAGTAACCCGGGGTTAGGTGCCATCGCACGCAACGTTCGTGGTGTGCTGCGGTCTTTCCGGAGCCTCCTCACCTCTCTTGACGACCAGGGCGACCCCGGGGACGACCCACAGAATGGTCTCCCGGACAAGTCCCGGGATCTGCATGTGTCTCAACCACCCCCAAGATTCGAGGATGAAAGTACTCGCTTCAAGATGTGGGCAGGGAATCTGGGAGCGCACCAAAGCGGCCGGGCGTCGCTCGACTACCGCCTCCGAGAGGCCCCCCATCTCCATGAGCAGGTTATCTATCTTCTCGAGGATCTCTCTCAGTCCCTACAGGATGGGTTACAAATGGTTAACTCCGAGGTGGAGCCCGAGACACGGCCCATAGATACATCTGATAAGATCGCACACCGAACACCCTCTCCTCACCCCAACGATAGCTTAGATCAAAGCAGCGAGGACAGCTTCACAGACTCGGATGATGACAACGGCCCCTCTGAAGACCGCTTGACCGGGCTCTATATCGATGTTAAGGAGGCTATCGACTGCCTCCTGCGTCTCTCGGTGGCCATTGCAAACCCGGTGCCCCACGAGAGAGTCCGTGTTCTCGGCGGTGGGCCACTCGAGGACGTGTCCTTCCGCGAGATATACGATATCGGCTACGTCAAGGACAAGTTCCCCGCCGCGTCTGCCGAGCTGGCCACGTTCCTGGGGAAGGCCCTTACCCGCCGCCGCCAGTTCTTCAAATACCGCGAGGCCCATCGTGCGAGACTGGCTTCAGGTCTAGATATGGACTTGGAGACGACGGGCCATGGGGATACAAACCGTACTGAGGTGGCCCCGAAGACGGTAGCCTCGTCGTTGCCCGAGCACCTGAAGACCCTTAAAGGTGTTGACCTGTTCGACCAAGACAACCGGTCCGATACGGGCATGTCGCAGACTTCGTACGCCACCTCGGCTGGCTTCCTAACCTGGGGGCACGATAGCGGGCAAGCCCAGCACATAAAGCCGCCGCCTCCCCTACGAGTACCGCCCCGGCCCGACGGTCCAGAGCACCAACTATTCGAGTGTCCTTTCTGCTATATGATAGTTTTTGCCAGCACCCGAGCGGAATGGAAGTAGGTTACACGAAATGTAACCCCCAGGGATATCTGATGTCTCGTCTCTTTTTCTAACATGGTGATATTCTCTCTCACAGACGCCACGTCTTTGAAGACCTTCGCCCTTACACCTGCCTGTTCCAAGGCTGCACCGAGTCCAACGCCGACTTTGACCGGCGCCACCTCTGGCAGGCACACATCTCGCAGCATCACTGGCGGTCGTGGTCCTGCCCCTTCAAATGCGGTGATGAGAGCTTCCCTTCAGCATCCGATCTTAGACACCACCTGAGCCGCCAACACGCGCCGGCCGTGCCCGAGGAGCAACTCAACACCATGCTAGCCCTCGGCGTGAGGCGGACAGCAGACGACACGGCCAACGCGTGTCCAGTCTGCCGACACAATGTAGTGGGACTGAAACCATACGTCAAGCACGTCGGTCGCCACCTGGAGCAGCTCATGCTGTTTGCTCTACCGCCTGTCGAAGGCGACAATGAAGATGACGAAGGCGACCAGAAGAGTGATGATGAGGGGAATGGCTCCCGGTCACAAAGTCCTACGACGGATCTGGTCGTAAGTCATGATGCTGAGGGGAACGAATACATGGTGCCCATGGGGTTTAATCTCAGCCATGATTTGGGTGACTTCCTCACCTGGCATGCTGAGCAAGCTGGGCTCGGGCCGGCTGAAGGGAACCGGATTGATTCTGGTTTACCACATGATCATTTATCATCCTCGCATACCTTGACGAATAATAATACACCGGTTTGTCCGCCAACATCCAGAGAGATATGTACGTGGTATCTAGGTGCATAAGCTGACAAAATCTACAAATGCAGGAGGGGCTAGGCTGGGAACAGCAAAAGCGGTCATCTTTGGACCTAGCTCAGAAGGATGCCATTTCCTCTCGAGACTCCCACAGCCAAGCTGATTCACGCCCGGATCTGGACGGTGACAATAATGATGATCGTGGCGACGACGGCGACCGACACCAAGAGGACGAGGGCTTGCGACGCTCCCGTGCCCCTCAGCCGCAGCACCCCTACGATGCCTACGATCTCCGGGCATCTCTGCATCCGCCCTCGCCCTCGAGTACGGACGGTGCCGAGTACTTTGGTACCAATAACGACCTACAGCCCCACGACAAGGGCGCTGCCGTTGAGGTGAAGGATAGGGGTGGCCGGATACCGCTGTTGCGGGATGTTGCAAACGAGTATAAAGCAACTGAAGAGGGAAAAACAGATCCGGAGTCCAGAGATGTAGGTATTGAGGTGATGGGGCTCGCTCCTACGCCACACGGGAGCGTGGTTGGACCGTAGTAGCTGACATTGCTCCAATCAGACTCAGGAAGAGCACCCAAAATTGGAACTTCTAGTCGACGATAACGACGACGACGACAACGACGAAGAGAACAAGGAGAGGTTGAGAGACGGGTACAATAAGCTTAGCCCTTCGGACTTGGCGTCAACGAGCCATGAGTACAGCACAAAACACGAGTACCCGTCGGATCACCACGGCTATGGCGGCGGCGGCGGCGGCGGCGGCGGCGGCCCTGGGTATGGAGTTCCGCCGCATTTGAAATCCTACATGTATCCCCCGCCACCGCACCTACAACCCCACACGTCCAACGGCGGGTGGTTCACGGATATAGAGTGGGCAGGAGGTGAGGATGCCAGGAAGGCGATCGAGCCGGAGCGGCCACAGGTCGCGGCCGAGAAGGCGCGCCAGCGGTTAGAAAACGAGAAGAAGCAGATGGAGGTGGTGAAAGCGATCGTGGAGGAGGTGCGCCAGCAGTTAGAAAACGAGAAGAAGCGGGAGGAGGTGATGGAAGCGATCGTGGAGGCGCGCCAGCGGCCAGGAAGCGAGAAGAAGCTGGAGGAGGTGATGAAAGAGATCCTGGAGGAGGCGCGCCAGCGGCTAAAAGACGAGCTGCAGAAGGAGTAGAGGAAGAAGTTCGAGCGCGAGGCAGAGACAACCGCACTGGCGGAGGCCCAAGCCAAGGCGAGGATCGAGTTCGTTATCAGGGAAGAGCAGGACCGTATCGAAGTCCGGTTCAAGGTTCAAGAAGAAAAAGATATAACTAAGTGAATGGCGAAAAAAAAACAGCCAAAGCCGGATGACTAGGTACATGTACCGACCTACCACAAATGTACTTGGCGGGGGGTCATGACAACTCGACCCCGCGCCAGGCTTACCCGGAGTTAAGCCGATGGCCCCCGCCAAGTCTTTTTGACCCCCCGCGAGCTGTACCCGGGAGGTGTCAAGATTACAGGGTTAGGACCACGCCTTTGGCGTGTGGTCGCCAAGGCGTAATCAAACCCCCTGAGGTGGACCCAGGGGACCAGATGCGGTATTTTTCAGGGTCAGACGCCTGCCCACAGCTGTTTGAACCAGACACAGACATCACGACGGTTGCACTGCAGTAATCGACCATCAATAGAGCCAACGGGCCGTAATTACACTGTCTTCGCTACGTGTGACTGTCCCATCTCGGTATCCGTGGCTGTAGGTTTTCCAACAGGAGGAGAGGTGGAGGATCACTAAGATCACCTGACCACCTGGCAATCTCTCCCTTGAATACGGCTGATGATGAGGGAAATCGCCGGGCACCGGCCGGCACGGACGAAGGTTGGGGCCGGATGCGATGTCGAGTCGCTATTCCTAGAAAGATAAACGGCTTACGCCGGTTGTGATTCCGATGGCTAAAGTTATTCTTAAGAACAATAAACGAAGACAAGGTCATGGCCCTTCCGTCGAAACTGAAGGCTTGCTGTGTTTCCAAAATCAACCTGATACAGTTCGTCTAGATCTGTTTGCAATAAGCGGAAATAGTAGTGGTAAAGAAGGATGATGAATTCAAAGGTAGATCGCGATGGCTGCAGTGGAAGTAATTCCACGCGCAGCGGCACGCGATCCACCTTCTCTCTAAGGTTAAAGTTACATAAGCTCATTTTTGTATCACAACCCTAACCCCCATCGTCCACGCCACATTCCCACTCCTCGCTGGCAGAAGGGGGTTTAGTTCTTTGAAGGCTGTGTTTATGTAATTTGAATTGTTTGGCAACCAGCCGTCCACACCTGGGATCGTGAGAAGTTCACTCAAACAATCAAGAGCCAGATGCCGAAGAAGACATCGATGCCTGAAAGCAACCCTAGCCCGGGTAACAATCACATGCCGAGGCATGAGGTCGAAAGTGGGGCTTGTGATCTGCGCAACCCAAACTCGCAGCGATCGCAACCACCTGGCAAGCTTTGAGCGAACCTTGATCTCGTCTCTCTCTGTCGTCAATCCCATCAACCAGGTGTTTTTGCTCGCCATCCATTCTAGATCAGATAAAAATGGGCCCTAAACCAGGCCAGAAGACCGTGCTTATCACCGGGTGTGTTTTTGATCCCATCCCTGCTGTCAGATTCGTAATTTTCAATACGCTTTGGTTCCTAACCTCATCCTTCAGTTGCACCCCGGGCGGGATTGGCCATGCGCTGTGCATGGAGTTTCACGCTAAGGGTATGGTATACCCGCGAGCTCATCAGCACATGGAAGAGCCTCGCTGACATTGACTAGGGGTGCACGTCATCGCGACGGCCCGCAACCCGGCTGTGCTGTCCGAAATGGCCGCCATCGGCATGACCACCCTCGCTCTGGATGTCACCAAAGAGGATAGCATCAAGACCTGCCACGACGAAGTCTCCAAGCTGACGGGCGGCAAGCTCGACATTCTCGTCAACAACGCGTTCGTCGTCCCCCCCCCCCCTTTTTCCGCCATCCACCCTCCCCCACCATACCCACCACCCCAGTACCAAGGTATGTAACTAACACCCCCCCAAGCGGCCGCACGCACACGCACCCCGCAACCGATCTCTCCATCCCGGACGTGCGCGAGACCTTCGAGACCAACGTGTTCGGGGTGATGGCGATGTGCGCGGCCTTCGCCGACGTGCTGATCGCGTCGCGCGGGCTGATCATCAACATCGCGTCGCTGGCGGCCATCACCCCTTACGTGTTCGGGTCGGCCTACTGCGCGACCAAGGGCGCCGTGACCGCCTACTCGCGCACGCTGCGCCTCGAGCTAAAGCCCTTCGGCGTGCGCGTCATGGTGGCCATGACGGGGACGGTCAGGAGCCAGATTGCGAGTCGCACGCACAGGACGCTGCCAGAGGGGAGTATCTACGAGAGGGTGAGGGGTTTGTTTGAGAAGAGGTTGACGTTTAGCCAGAATAATGCCACGGTGGATACGCAGGAGTATGCGCGGAAGTTGGTGGGCAATGCGCTCAAGCCCGAGTGGCCGCTGGTGTTGAGGGGGTGGTTTGGGAGGGCGGATTGGTTCTGGGCTGGGGGGTGGGCGACCAAGGCGTGGTTTGCGACTTGGTTTGGGGAGTGGTTGTTGGATGCTGTGCTGTATCGCATGATTGGGATGAAGCAGTTGGAGAGGGTGTTGAAGGAGGAGGAGAGGAAGAAAAAGTTGGTGTAGAGGGCGGCGGTGGGCGTGGTGGTTTGATTGTTAGCATTGTTAGTGATACGAGAGAGGTTGAGGACGGGTTGCTTTGATGGTTCGTATATTATGATAGTGTCTCTAGTTCCTGCTTATCATGAGAAGACACTGAAAAGGCCAACTTCACCTACTCATTAATACTCGGCCGGTGTGAAACGCTATACCACACGCGGCTAGCCTAGGATATTTCCCTGGGTAGCACAATCTCCCAGAGGCCACTCGTTGACTTTGGAGAGGCAAATCAGTCACAAGCACAAACGGGCGGGTTAGGCAGTGATGTATCATTTGGAATAAAATATGGTATTCGGGAAAGCAAAACTACATCCGCAGGCATAAATGGCCCGACCACTAATAGACATCGGCAAAAAAGCTCATATCAAGGCCACGCCTTAGATCTGGGGTGTATTAGTATTAGTCCAGAACAAGTAGATTACGAGACCCCTCTACATCACCAGCCTCCCTACCGGTAAGGGTTGGCTAGATCTGTGGGCTAAATAACGGCGCGTCCTCCTCCTCCCTCAACTGCATCGAATAAGTGTACGTTTGCGGAGGCGGCTCGGGGTAGGTAGGCTGCTCAAGATGCTCAGTCTGCCCAAGGGACGTAGGCCCCTCAAGGGGTGCGGCCTGCTCCTCATACCCAGGCTGTTCAACGAGCACAGGCGGCTGAGGGTAGGTGGACTGCTTTTGGTGCGCCGGTTGCTCTCCGCTGGTATGAAGCCCGCTCGACTCCGGTTCATCAGCGGCCGGAGCAGCGGCCGGAGCAGCGGCCGGAGCAGCCATGGTTGGGAACGAGAAGCCCTCGAAAGTAACGACGCCGTCGAGCTTGACTTTCGTCCACAGCGAGGGAAGGGTTTGTTCCGGGGCCATCATCTCAATGGGTCCGTTTCCACCATCCCCCGCCGCAGCTGGGGTCGCCGCACCCAAGGAAGGGTCGATAGCCGTACCCGCCACGTCGATGTTAAATGCTGCAAATCCAGAGGCCGACAGGTTGGTTAGTTTGATAGGTTCGGTCTGCTGCCGACGCAAGGTCTCTTGGTAGCTAGCGGGGTGGATGAAGCAGCGCCGCCCCTGGCCCTTGATGGCTGACCAGTTGCGAGCCTCGAGGCACATGGCCTCGACGTCAACGATATCGAGGTCCTGGCCGTCTTCGCGGACCACGAGGACATCACCCTGGACTTTGGGGAAGGCGTCGTCGATTTCGGCGGGCGAGAGGTGTTCTTGGTGGTCTGGAATTTTGAGCATCAACTCAGATGCGCGGCCGTTAGTCTTGTCCCCGGGCAGGCATTCCCAGCGGCCCTTGTTGGTTTCCAGCGGAGGGTTAGGCATTTGGTAGACCCTCAGTAAATGCTGGGCTTTTTCGGATAATGGGCTAACATCTCCCAGCTTCAGCATGGCGGATATATGGAGGCCGCGAATGGGGTGGAGGTGGTCGACCATGGTGGAGACAAACGCCCCATCGTCCGGGTGCAGGCTTTCCATTGCAGCGCAGCGGATCACAACACCTCGGATAGGCGCGGCGACAGGAGCTATGGAGAAGTTGTCCGAGTAGCAGTACATCTCCGGGGTAAACTGATAGGCGTACCAGACGAAGAACTCCAGCGCGTTTTTGAAGTCAGCCATGGTAATGCTTTCCGCAACGCCGGTGGCTGAGTTCACTCGAACGGCGGCGACGCTGCCGGTCCAAGGGAAACGTGGAGCGGGTAGCTCCCAGTTGTCATTGAAGCACCAACCGATCGCCGTGTTTATAGGGTTGATACAGGCCCTGGAGACAATCTTGAGGTCGAAGGGTAGACGGCGCCCGGTGATCGGGTTGATGGTGATTGTGAAGATCACCAGAGGCGCTGGCAAGGGTTCTACAGGTACAGCGCAGACCACCTCCTCCGCCCTTGCCTCCCACTGGTTGGCGTCGATGAATATAACCTCTGGCTTTTGTTTTCTTACTGCGAAGAGGACGGCCCGAGCCTGGTTTGGGACCTCAGGCTCCTTCGTGGTCATAAACTTGTAGCAGAGCTTCCGGTGGCGATTGAGGCATTCCTGGGCACAGCGCTCGGAACAGTAGAGGATGCCACGGCATTGATGGCAAGTCATTAGGGTCGACCCCGGTTGCTCCTCAGCGAGGCAGTTTGCGCAGTGCTTCTCCTCTCGCCGCTGGAGGGAGGGGGCTCTGCTCGTAGCGCTGCCTCCGGCCTTGTTAGGAACGAGCCGAGGGGTTCTTGCCGCCATCGCTGTCTTGGTAATCCTGAAGCCGTCCTAAAAGGCAACCCTCTGGCCAAGACCTAAGCCAACAAACGGTGTCAGTGATATTATCAACCAAGATCTGAATAGCGTTAGCGAGGATTGAACGTATAATCTGGTGAGATTGATGATCGGTCGCCTGAAAAGATAAAGGAAAAGCTGGCTATGCTTGTTGGTTGTGATTGATGATTGGGTGATTGTGTAAGGTTGACCCGGGATTGAACAGTGGTTTGGGTACCGTCTGGTAGGTAGGCAGGTAAGCGAAGGAGAGGAAGAGAATACCTATCCAAGAAAACATATGGTTTTTATCTGTGAGGAAGTGTCTTTAGGGCAACACAGTGAATAATAGTCCAGGTACAATGTTCTTTCACTACGGTGTTGCGGTAGCTAGGATGAAAGGGACGGGAGGCACCTTACAGTGCGTACGCAAACAAGATTATTGTTGAAACATGAAGTGGTTGAAATATAAGGCTAGAAACAGGGGACACCAGCGTTGTTCATCGCTGTACAGGAGTCATCTAGCCTTGGCCACCACGTCTTTCTTTCCCCGTCTACCTACCACATTCTCAGCAACTAATGACATGTATGCATGGGTCACCGAGCTATAGTATTACCAATGACTAACTGTTAACCCATAAAATGTGGGCATGATTGGAATGAGGGCGTAAAATATCTCGGGCAGCCGGAAGAGTCAAGTTGTGATGTAAAAAGCGGCGGTTATGTGGTATGGGGTGCTTGGAGTTGGCCGTCTTGTAGGAAAACAAAGGGAAGAAATGATTCTATGGGTGTGTGTTTTTGGAAGGTTCAAAAATCGACGAGTGCCCAAAATCATGCTTGAGCAGTGGAAGATCATGAAGGGAGGTCGTCTGCGGCCAAGCACCTTGTCGGCGCATCTTGGTTGTCATCTAATCAGCACTTGCTGACCCAAATTGTTCAAACGGGGTTTCCAAGGTGGCGACGATGGGTAGCAATGCCATTGACACCTGATTAAAGTTTGATCGGCATATTCGTAGTGATGGGGATAGTACTACTTTCTGCTCGACCCTAAACAGTTTGCTTGAGGCTTGTTTCGTGGCCCAAGGGAGAAAAAGGTGGTGCTCTAAAGACACTGGAAAAGTTCCATTTAAAGTGATATTGAGCAATGGACGGGAGTAAAAGAAAAGAAACAAAAGAAACTAGGTAAAGAAGATAGAGTAGGGGCAATGCAATTCCAATTTTCGAGTATTTCACTTTGGGCAGCGAAGGGGGGCACTCGTCAGGGCACGGTTTGGGAGTTGGGAGGAAGTCCCATCATGATAGTTGATACATTTTGGGGCGTGTGCCATTCATGGAAGGGAAGGCCAAGCAAGCTTGGGCATTGAGCTTCGAAGTCACAGAAGAGATAGCTGATGGCAATCGAGAGTTTTAGATCGTAGAAACAACATGCTGCAAAAGAAATTCACGATAAGGGCCAATGGAAATTGTGCGTTGTTTATCCAGACAGTGTGTTTATTGTATATGTGTACTTAGGTATTTTGTAACTGATGATGCTTTGGCTCTTCCTGTTTCTGATATGTTTGCGGTGGTGGGGTAGGGCTTGGAGAACGGAAAGTTCTGGAACAAAATTTCTTGCCTGGTTCTGGTGGGTTGGTTGGAGAGTGAATGTCCTTGGAATGCCGCGATGGTTATTGCGCTTTGCCAAAGTAAAGAACATCGGGTGTGGGATCTGGGAACCAAGTTAGCTGTCGATGCTCACGCGTGATTGATGCCTCGGGGAAGTGCATTGTTCGGAGCGTCAGTAGGTGCAATTATAATCACAGAAAGATCTCATCCCCGTCTTGAAACATAGTTTTTGAACCTAATATCATCACGGTGCTCGGAATTTGGAAGTGCGGGAAAGCATTAACTTACTGGAAGAATAAGAAGAAAATTGGGCATTGAAGCAGAAGCATTGTTGATGGAAAGCGAAGAAGGGAACAATGGGAAACTGAATCGGAAATCTTGAATTTCGAATCACGCGCCGTGCCAAGCACTGGCAGCCAATGAGCGAACGAACCAGGGACACGAAGCCGGCCACCGATAAAGCTGCCTCGCATGCAACGGCACAAGGCACCTTTCCACCCAGTACCACCACAACCACAACACCATCTTCCGACAACAGCGAGTTGAGCGGCTGCCTTTGTCAAGACGTCTAGCTTCACTGCCTTTAGCCTGATACTTCACATCCTTCGTTGTATTTCATTTTCAGCACATTAAAAATGGCGTTTGTTAGAGCGCCGAGGCTGCTCGCTGTTGGGTCGCTTATCGCAGCGTCAACCGCAGCGTTAGTCGCAAAGCCCCTCGTCGCAAACCCCTTCCCCCATCGATTCGAGCCTGGCGACGACACTCCGTTGCCTCTGGTCATTTGGCATGGTAAGCGCACACTTAGGTTCCTCCGATCACTTACGAAAGCTAGTGTGCTAACTTTCTCTCTTCCTAGGTCTCGGCGATACCTACGAAGCCGATGGGATGCTCCGCGTGGCTGAGCTCGCCGATGAAGTCAACCCCGGGACCCTCACCTACCTCATCCGGATGGACGACAACGCTTCCCGCGATCGGTATGCCTCTTTTGTTGGTAACCTGACCCAACAAGTCGCCAAAGTCTGCGACGATATTGCCGCCCACCCGATTCTCAAGACCGCCCCGGCGATTGATGCACTCGGCTTTTCTCAAGGCGGCCAATTCCTGCGCGCTTACGTCGAGCGCTGCAACAAGCCCCCCGTTCGCAGTTTGGTTACCTTTGGCTCCCAGCACAACGGCATCGCTGCCTTCCGCGAGTGCGAGCCGACCGACTGGATTTGCAGGTTTGCCATGGCCGTTTTGAAGGGCGACGCCTGGAGCAGCGCAGTGCAGGGCGGGCTCATTCCGGCCCAGTACTACCGCAACCCCGCCGAGTACGAAGAATATCTGGAGAACTCCAACTTCCTTGCCGACATCAACAACGAGCGCGAGGATAAGAATGAGGAGTACAAGAAGAACATTGCCAACCTGGAGAACTTCGTCATGTACATGTTCGAGGACGACAAGACTGTCATCCCCAAGGAGACGGCTTGGTTCGAGGATGTCAATGGCACCGAGATTACGCCGCTGCGCGCCCGCAAGCTGTACTCGGAGGACTGGCTCGGCCTGCGCCAGCTCGACCGCAAGGGCGGGCTTAAGTTCCGCACCGCCCCGGGCGAGCACATGAAGCTGACTGAGGACCTGCTGAAGGAGGCCTTTGGCGACTTTTACGGCCTGCCGAACCCGCATCGCGGCCGCTCCGAACCGAGGCCGAAGCATGTGCACAGCGATGATCTCTGAGGGGTCTGATGTGTACACAGCCAGCATTCCTCTGTTTCCTTTTTCTTCGCCACACATCTTTCTGTAATACTGGACTGGACTAGGCTAGGCGTACGGGCGGTTTTGGTTATGGGCTCGGGCTTCGACCCGGGCCGGGCACCTGGGTATTTGTTCGCGACAGGACAGCGGGGCAACGGGTTTACGGTACCTTGTCACATGCGTGGATATGTTACTTGGCGATGACGGAAGATTGGGACGGGATATGGCGTTTGTGGAGATGGGCATATTGCAGATAGCGCGGAATTGAACTTGTTACCCGTGACGTGCTTTTGGGCTGTGGGGGTTTCCCCGAGACATGCGTGACCCGTCGTCTGATGCGAGCACTTATCTGCTTGGGAGCGCGCTGACAAGGTATGGAGCAGCGTGCTTGGCTGAGGCCGAGGGCAAGGGGCTTCACATTTCCCCTCCACACCTTGATGGGGAATGAATGCTGCAGGTCGCGCGATGTATTGAAATTGCAACGAGTATCCGTACATACATACTGAGCCGTACCATACATTTACGGCAAACCCTCCTTACCGAGGGACACGTGCTCACACTCACTTCGACTCAATGCATTAGCCGTCAACAAGACTGGTATCGTCCCCCTGTTCGGGCCCCTGGACTTGCTTTGTGCCTTAAACCTGCCGAGCGAGATGAATGCATGCCGGGAAGGGATGGTTGCGCAAGCGTCTCCCCATGGGTGAATGGGTTAGGGTTGAAGTGAAATCTCGAGCTCAAAATGCTGGCGGCTGGGGTCACGTTGAAGCTGTAAAAGCTGTATTTTACGCTGAAAACCCGCTCTTCCGTAGCGAGACGCGCCGCCCGGGTGGGCCTGCACACGCCAAAACGCGCCTAGAAACAGGCTCCTCCTGGGAAATCGCGTCTGCAACAGGTCAGACCACGGCACGGTCCCGCAGACACGACCACGACCTGCATCTCTTAAATACCAAAATCCCCACCACCCCGGCACACTTTAGGTCTCCTCCGACCAGGCCACCTCTGCCAATTCCAAAACTCCAGCCGAGCAAGCCTTTTGTTCTTGTTTCTGGCCCTGCGCTGCGCTGCATTCTCTTTAGGCCCTGGCTTTTCTTCCACTCTCATTTGCACGACCTTGACTTACACGTAAAACGCGGTACCAGAGGGCTGAAGTCCGGCACAAGGGGAAAGGACCGCATCCGACGCGTTTTTGACGTGACCACCACACTCCGACCTCCGGCCCACACTTTTCGAAGTGTTCTCGACTCCGTCGGGGCTTCCTACTCACCCACCACTATTGTCATGATCAGGGTTTGACAAAATTCACAATATGGATTCTTCACCGTCAACAGGGCGCAGGGCTCTCGAGCCTACGCTGCCCACCACAGCCGGCGTCAAGCGCCCTGCTCCTTCACTTCTCCCGGCATTCGAGCCATTGTCCTCTTCACCAGGCTTGCCTCGACCGGCGAAGAGGCACGCAAACTCCAATGCCTTCCTCAAATACCCGACTCCGGTTGCGACCTCGAGCACCGGGATCCTCTCGTCGAGCCCCCCTAGGCTCGGATCAAGACCGGCACCCCAACGCACTCTGTCGACGCTATCCGAACGTGCCCCCCTATCCAGCGTCCCATCGGTGCAGCTCAACGAAAACGGTGAGACGGTCTTGATGGGTCGGTCCAGCAGCTCGTCGCACTATCAGCTCTCGGCGAACCGTCTTATCAGCAGGGTACACGTCAAGGCGAGATATGTGGCGGCAACCAACCCGTTGGACCCTAACAAAATCGAGATCATCTGCAACGGCTGGAATGGGTTGAAGTTGCACTGCCAGGGGCAGATGTGGGAATTGGCCAAGGGCGACTCGTTCACGTCGGAGACGGAGGGCGCCGAGCTCATGGTCAACGTCCAGGACGCCAGGGTGTTCGTGCGGTGGCCGCGTCGGGATAAGGACCAGGACGCGTTGGGCCATTTGAGCGATTCGACCTGGGATGAATCTCCGCGTCCGAGGGTTGCGAGGGCAGGTTCAGAGCTTCACGGTAGCCCGCTTAGGAGGACGACGCGCCTCACGAGCCCGGAATCGCCCACACCGGCCGGTGTCTCGACTTCTAATGCAAGCCTGGACAGCTTGATGCCGCGTGGTGGTGAAGATGATGACGCGCCGGTGGAGATTTATGAGGATGCGAGCGCGGACGAGAAGTCGCCCGAGCTGCCCAAGGCCCAGGTTGCTGCTGCTGCAAGCTTCATGACCAATGTGGCCGACAGCTTCTCCAGCGACCTGAGCGACCCGCAGTCCGACGGAGAAAACGACCTGAACGAGAATGACCCGATCCTCCACTCTTTCGGTCCGTTCGGTCCCAATATCTCTAGCCGTCTTGCTTCCTTCGCAACCATCACACCCAGAAAGCTAGCCAGCTCCCGCAGTTCGTTGGCCGGTGTCCTCGAGTCCTCGCCCCTCCCTGCGCCCTCCCCGCTAGGGCCCGCGGACGGGAACTCGGCAACAAACGCCCATCCTGACCCGACCCCGGCCTCGCTCGCCAACCTGAGCCCGGAGGCCAAGTCCACCATCACCAACCACATGGTCAACCAGCTGGCCTTCTCACGCCTGTCGTCGACGCCGCTGTCGACCATCATGAACAACCTGCCGACCGAGGAGCGCAAGATGGTGAACAAGGACCAGCTGCGCGTCATCATCGAGTCGACCCCGTGCCTGGGCATCATCCGCCGGCAGGGCAAGGACGCCGCGGGTAAGCCACTCGAGAGCGAGTACTACTACACGCCGGAGCTGGATACCGATGAGCACCGGAGGCTGGCCGTGACGGACGGGCTGCGGAAGCCGAGTCTGAGGAATTGTCGGAAACAGCACAAGGTGAGTTTTATCCATTTGAGTGATTTGAGTGTGGGTCCGACGTTGGTTTTCGCTTGCTGACCTTATTTGTCCTTTTGCAGCAATATTATTGGAAGCGTCCCAAGACTCCTTAATCGACATCACCACCGCGCTCTCATTGGGAGTCGTCGACTTTTCTGTATCTTTATTTTCTTTTCGGCATCACCACACCGACAATGTGGAGGACCATGTCGACGGCTGGAGGACGGCTTTCATTGCTTGCGCCTGTGCTAGGGAAAATTCCACATACCCCATTTCTGTCAGATATTTGCTGGGTTCCCTAACCCCATCTGTCTTGCTCTTCTGTTTGCTTTAGGAGGAGCTGCATAGCGCAAGGCGTACTTTGTGGGTGTATAATTGCTTTTGATATTTCTTAACGGCGGGGAATATCTTGCGCGAGGTTCGGCCGGGAGGGTAGCTGTCGGTTTGCTGGGTTATGTAAGGTCACCAAAAGGAAAGCCGTGCTTGGGGGAGGCTTTGGGGGGCGGTCTGGGAGGGGAGGGGGTGGATGCACGGTTTGTGATGTCGATGTAGTTATGGTTATGGACAATAAATGACCGGCGAACCTGCGCTGTTGTTGATGAATTCCCAGTCATAATATCCAAGCCCGCAGGCTCTCCGGCCGAGAGGAAACAGAAGAGGGCAGTATCATGATGGTGAGGGAGAAGTCACCTGAGTCCGTGTCCCAGGCTTCATTTTCGGATTGCTGCAGGACTCGGCCTCGGGCGGCCCCACACCCTGCCGTGCCTGTCTGCAACCCATGTGCCCCACCTACCCTTTTCAGCAATTGACAGGGACAGATCTTATCTGTGATAAGCGGAAAAACGAGTTCTCCGGATAAGCCCAAAATTTCTTGGGAGCCAAGGTGAAGGAAAACAACGGACTTGCGATCGAGACGATTCGGACGACCGACCACATCGCCGACACCAACACCCGCAAACATGTCGAAATCCACCACTGTTGCGAAGGCCGCTGATGCCTCGGTCCCGGTCGACCCCGAGCAGACTCTGAAGGCCTGCAAGGCGCTTGTCGCCCACATCAAGAAGTCGGCCGCCGAACCACGCGAGGACGGCAAGCAGAACTTGCTCGGCGACGAGGAGACGGCGGTCGCTGAAACGCCAGTTTGGCTGACCCTCACGACCAAGAAGCACATTCACGACTCACACCGTACGTCTACCCAAGGAATTGTGCATCCTGGAATCCACCACGGCGGCTTGTTTGCGCCGCATTGTCTTTCTTCATGTCCCCCACTATGCCACCACGGCGTAGTTGCGCTGCATGTGGGACAGCTGCTGACAGTTTTCCAGGCCTTCAACCCGGCAAAATCGTTCTCCCCAATCCCCTCAACAACAGCGAAGAGCTCAGCGTTTGCTTAATCACGGCCGACCCCCAGCGGTGGTACAAGAATGCGGTCGCCGACGAGTTCCCCGAGGACCTGCGGGCCAAGATCGGCCGGGTGATCGACATCAGCCACTTACGGGCCAAGTTCAAGGCATACGAGGCGCAGCGCAAGCTGTTCAGCGAACACGATGTCTTCCTCGCCGACGATCGCATCATCAACCGCCTGCCCAAGGCGCTTGGCAAGACCTTTTACAAGACGACAACGAAACGGCCTGTTCCGGTCGTTCTGATGGCGCTGAGGGAAAAGGTGGACGGCAAGCGCGTCGCGGCGCCCAAGGGAAAGAAGGCGAAGCGCGACCCCACTGAGAACGTCAACGCCCGACCAATCCCCGAGATCGTGACCGAGGTTCAAAAAGCCATTGGCGCCGCGCATGTCCACCTCAGCCCGTCCACCAACACGGCAGTCAAGGTTGGGTATGCGAACTGGGAGCCTGAGAAGATTGCGGCCAATGTCGATACTGCGGCGCGTGAGCTGGTTGAACGGTTCGTCCCGCAGAAGTGGCAGAACGTGCGCAACTTCTACGTCAAGGGTCCCGAGACCGCCGCCCTGCCTATCTACCAGACAGACGAGCTCTGGTTGGACGATTCCAAGGTGGTCCCCGAGGGACAACAGCCCCCCAGTGCGCTTCCAGGCAAGGGTCAGAAAGCGATTGGCGAGAAGCCCAACGTCGGCAAGAAGCGCAAGTCGCTGGATGCGGAACCCGAGCTGGCGGTGGAGGAACCTGCGAAGGAGGACCGGCCGAAGAAGAAGGTCAAGAAGGCGGTGGTGCCGGAGAGCAACGACGACAAGCTCGACAAGGAGATTTCCGAGCGGAAGGCCAAGTTGAAGAAGCAAAAGAAGGCGGCGGCGAAGAAGGCCGAGATTTAATAGCGGGGATGGACTATGGAGGCAGGATTGCGGCTGTTGTGTTTGGCAGCTTCGCTCGGCTTTGCATCGTGCTTGGAGTTTTGGAGTCTCGGGAGTGGAAAAGGCAGGCATTTAGCTGTGAGAACATACCTGGGCCTAGAGGCAGCTAGATTGGTTATCGAAGTTTACGTTTGATACTCTGGTTCACATCCTCGTCCTCTAGGTGTGCCAACTTTCCCGAAGCCATTGTATTGTCTGCCTCCAGGCTTTATTCCATTGCCCCCCAGCGCAAGGCTGGCGCCTCATGACCGCTCCTACCATCCCCGTGACATTTTTGGACACCCTCAGAGTCAAGCTCAATATCGCATCATGTTTTTCTCAGCACCCCGCCAAGCGGAGGTCGTTGTGGAGTAGAAGGAGGTCCACACACGTTGCGGAGGCGGGCCGCATCTGAGGTGCCGACCGATCGGGTACCTTCATCCCATCCATCACGGTTTTGCTGACGCTGAAGCGATATTGACAAACTTCATGCATCACTTGACAAATAATCCTGCTTCAGTATATGTCGATCTGGCCTGGTTAGATCGGGCAGAGGCAAGACCACGGAGGAAGCCCGGACTCCTGTTTCTTGATTCCCCAGCTCACGGAATAGGAATGCGAGCGGCCTGATGCGGACATATTTCCTACCTGAGGTGGACTTGGACACGAGCACGAGGGGGCCAGAACAACTGCCGAGAACAGGCGACACACATCCACAAACGCCGTCGTCCAGCCCCGCACCCCAAAGCTTGTCACCTCGCTCCTCCAATTCCCCAATCGGCTAACACCACTCAAGCCATCCAACCCAATTCGGAAATCTTGCTTCAGAGGATCGTTGAAGCTGACACCCGCTCGCCAGCCTGCACCATCCAGCCCCTTCGAGATGCAAGCTGCACCTGGCGAACACGGCGTTGCATTGTTTTTGACTCAAATGCCACGTTTGGTCTCTCCCAGAAAAAGCGAGCACAAACCCGGAATCCGAATTGTCTTCATTATGGCAACTCTTCCATAATTGACCGTCGTTGTTGTTCACCTCCACATCCAGTTTACATGCCACCCACTGCCTCGCCTTCTAGTTTTGACATCCGAGCTTCCACACCCCTGGCTAGACCCGCGAATCCATTGTGCGGCCGGATGTAGCCCATGACCCGCGACTCGCCTGGCATTCCTCGGCCAGTTGTCTGACTGGGCTGGAGACGGCTCCTATCAGTCATTGCTCGTCGTTGATGTTCAACCGGTTTCTTGGCAACCCTCCAACATGGCTGACACGGGATCCCACTGGATCCCACTGGATCGGCAGATGTCATCCAACCCTGCTCGATGGGCAGCTCCCCGGAACCCGAGGGGGGGCCGGCCAGCCATATGAGTGCCGCTGGCTAATAACTCCCAGAGCCGCCACGCCCACGTTTTCCTCTCCTCAAATTTAAAAAAACTCGTTTTAGTTTAAAACCTCCCGAGGGCGAGCAACTTCAACAGCTGCTCGTTGGACCTATCAACCTCCCCAAACAAGGTTCAACACCCTCACTGGCCGACCTGCCAACCCCAACTACCATCACCACCACCACCACCACCGTCACCATGGGCATCCTCAAGCCCAACGGGGACTCCTCCCACCCCCAATCCCTCCTCAGCACCGCCCTCACCCTCCTAACCACCCACTGGCCGACCCTCCTCCTCACCCTCCTCCTCATCCGCTCCCTCCACAAACGCTACGCCTCCCCGCTCCGCAAATACCCGGGCCCCCTCCTCGCCTCGGTAACCCGTCTCTGGAAGGTCTGGTCCACCGCCTCCGGCCGCACCCACCTTGACCACATCGCCCTGCACCGCCGCCACGGCCCCGTCGTGCGCATCGCCCCCGGCGAGGTCTCCGTGTCCTCGCCCGAGGCCGCGCGCGCCCTGCTGAGCGCGGGGAAGAGGTTCTACAAGACGGGGTTTTATGCCGTGTTTCCGCCGCCGGAGAATCCGGATATCTTTACGGAGGTGAGGGAGGATGTGCATGCGGCGAAGAAACGCGTGGCCAATGTCCCGTATGGCATGGCGGCGATGCAGCAGCTGGGGCCGTTTATTGATGATATGGTGGATTTGTTGGGGAAGAAGATTGGGGAGCATGTGGATGGAAAGGGGGAAGGCGCGGTGTTTGATTTGGGGGATTATCTGCATTATTTCGCGTTTGATGTGTTGGGGGAGGTGGCGTTTAGTAGGGGGTTTGGGTTTTTGGAGGAGGGGCGGGATGTCGATCGGGCGATCAAGACGATTGATAACTCGCAGGTGTATAACGGGATTGTTGGGCAGGTGCCGGAGTTGGATTACTTGCTGAGGAGGAACCCGCTGTGGCGGTTTGTGCCGTGGTTGAGCACTAAGAACGCGCTGATCACGCGGATGGCGCTGGAGGAGATGGCTCGCCGGCAGCCGTTTGATAAGGATCATGGGGGCTTGTTGAGGAGCGGAGATGGCAGGCAGGATCTCATGGCCAGTTTGATCCAGGGGCATCTCAAGGACCCGGAGCGGTTTGGGGAGGGGGATGTCTTTGCTGTTGCTCACGGTGCCATGTTAGTTGCCCCCCCATACGCCACCCCTACTTCATCTTTCAGAACTAACCCCATCCAGCTTCGCCGGCTCCGACTCGACCGCCTCCACGATGCAGTCCTTCTTCTGGCACATCCTCGACGCCTCGCCCGTCTACCACTCAGTCCTGCGCGAGATCGAGCAGGCCGTCGCGACGGGCGTCCTCCCCGCCGAGGGCAATGTCACCTGGAACCAGGCACAGAACCTGCCCTACCTGCAGGCCTGCCTCAAGGAGGCCATGCGCGTGCGGCCCGCTGTGGGCCTCAACATCACCCGCGTCGTCCCGCCCGAGGGCGCTGAGCTGGATGGTCACTTCTTTCCCGGCGGCACAACTATCGCGTGTAACGGGTGGGTGCTACACCGGGACAAGGAAATCTTTGGACAGGATGCGGACGACTACAGGCCAGAGCGGTGGCTGGAGGATGAGGAGAAGGCAAGGCGGATGGAGCGGTATATGTTTCAGGTAAGTATTCCTTGTTCTCCAGGTCGTGGATGTGTCTGACATGAGGTTGGTAGTTCGGTGGTGGAAGCCATCTGTGCATCGGCCGGAACCTAGCACTCCTCGAAATCAATAAGGTCGTGCCGAGGTTGCTGCGCGACTACCGCTTTGAACTCGCACATCCAGGGCGGCCCCTTAAGGCAAACGCGTCGTTCTTCGTGGTCCAGTCTGGTCTCGAGGTGCTCATTAAGAGGGCTTAAACTGTCTGAGAGAGGCCGGGTATTAGGATCAAAGTACTATTGGGGCTATACAGTTGAACTAGTTACTACGCATAGCTAATTTTTGTATTTATGTTGTATCATACTGTCTGTCCACTGGGTGTACATGGTTGTTGTTAATATGGTGGCGTTCTACTTGCGAACCCTAAATTTCCAGGTTTGGGGACATCGACCACCACCCTCAGGGTTGGAAAGAAGATTCGGCTAGTACAGTTTGCGTCTGTTTTCTTAAAGCCCGTATCCTAAATCCCCCAGTGGCTGTTATGTAATATCGAAACTAGCTTCCACCCGACACGTAGCTGTATATCCGTGGCACACCGTGTCCTACCGTATCACATACCACATGTTCCCCGTAAGCGGGATGTATTTGGGAGCATTCTCCCGCTCGTGGGACGCTGTATGATATCTGTTCCGAGTCTCATGTTTGAGGACTGAGTTTGAATCACTTAGTGAATTCAACATGCCAAAATACCCTAACGTATATTATCAGCGAATGACCCATATCAGCGAATGACCCACTTTCCACGCGACGCGACACTTTTACACCCGACATCAATTTCCTCAACCATCTAAGATGCCACCTACGTTAAAAGAAGACCGGATGGTCTTGGCACTTCAAGCTCTTCAAAACGACAAGAATCTGACCGAACGAACCGCGGCTAAGATATATGGCGTCGACCGTAGAACCTTAGGCCGTCGTCGCACCGGCCAGCCTGCACGACGCGATATGCCAGCCAACTCACGGAAGCTGACAGATCTGGAAGAGCGTACAATAGTTCAATACATCCTTGAACTAGATGCGCGTGCATTTCCACCTAGACTGTGTGGTGTGGAAGATATGGCCAACCATCTACTACGTACGCGTGGCGCGCCCCTTGTCGGCAAGCTCTAGGCACATCGGTTCGTTAAACGCCAGCCACGGCTCCGTACACGTCGTACACGTAGATACGACTACCAGAGGGCCAAGTGCGAAGATCCAAAGGTTATTGGCGATTGGTTTACGCTTGTGCGGAATGTGAAGGCCAAGTACGGTATCCTCGACGACGATGTCTATAACTTCGACGAGACTGGGTTTATAATGGGTATGATCTTCCCCGGTATGGTAGTCACGACCTCAGATGGCCGTGGCAAGGCAAAGCTGGCCCAGCCTGGTAATCGCGAATGGGCGACTGTGATCTAGGGGGTCAACGCCCTTGGCTGGGCCATCCCTCCATTCATCATCCTGGCCGCGCAATACCACCTCGCCAACTGGTACAGCGAGTGCAATCTACCACACGACTGGCGCATCGCAACTACCGACAATGGCTGGACTACCAATGCAGTTGGCCTTGACTGGATCAAGCACTTTGACTACCATACGGCGCCCCGGACAAAGGGTATATACCGGTTGTTGATCCTCGACGGCCACGAAAGCCACCACTCCACCGAGTTCGAGCTCTACTACCGGGACAACAAGATCATCACACTCTGCATGCCTGCACACTCCTCCCACAAGTGTCAGCCACTTGATGTTGGCTGCTTCGGGCCACTGAAGCAGGCCTACGGTCGCTATGTTGAGGAGCTAATGCGGGCGCATATCAACCACATCAGCAAGCTCGAGTTCCTTTGCGCCTTTCGCGAAGCCTTCTTTGCTTCCATGACAGAGAGGAATATTCAGGGTGGCTTTGCAGGAGCTGGCATTGTACCGTTCGATCCAGAGAGGGTGCTTTCTAAGCTGGATGTCAAGCTTCATACACCAACACCCCCAAACTCCCGACCTGGCACTGCACAACCTTGGGTCTCTAAGACCCCACACAACCCCCAGGAAGCTAGCGCACAGTCAAACCTTATCAAGACTCACATCGCTAGCCATCAAAACAGCTCCCCAGCTTCAATGTTGGCTGCTGTTGACCAGCTTACCAAAGGTACAACGGCTGTAATGCACCATGTGGCTCTCCTTCAGTCAGAGGTCTCTACGCTTCGCAAGGCCAACGAGGCACTGAGCAAGCGACGGAGGGCCAAAAAAACACGTGTGCAGCTTGGAGGATCACTTACTGTACAGAATGCACAGGATCTACTAGGCCAGAAGGCTGTGGGTGAGAAGGTAGTGCAGGATATACAGCCGGATGGTCCTGGTGCAGGGGGGTGCAGTGCGAAGGTTCGGTGCTGTAGTACGTGCCGCAAGCCTGGCCATAATGCCCGCACTTGCCAGGAGGGTGCAGAAGCCACTGATACAGCTGTTTCTGATGTAATTGTAGTTATTTCCTAGTGTTGTTGTAAGATTTCTAGGGATAGTTAATGTAGTGCTGTGGGGGCTGGGTCATTCGCTGATATGGGTCATTCGCTGATAATATACGTTAACTGACAGTAAACATTCCTACCGCACCATGCCAAACAAAATGCCTCATCTTCCCACACACACATAGTACCCTTCCCACAGCGCATCACAGTTGATCTGGCACAAGCCGCTTAGCACTAGGTCGATGAATTCGGGCGTGCAGTCAAAGCCCAGGTTGAGGACGGTTCCGCTCACCGACGGGTTGAGTGCGTAACTATTAGTCTCTCAGTAAGCATAATGTCTAAGCCCATGAATAGAGAAAAGAAGTTAGGCACATACAAGTCAAGGAGTGACAGCTTGTTCCGGTCTGCAAGGTCGCGGCAGGTGTCGCCATTTTCGATCAGGTCATAGTTCTTGCCTAGAGAGGGTGGGGTTTGGGTGTCAGTCTCTGTAATCAAAGTTCTGACCTGTGTTAAGACGTTGGTTTCCTCCAAATAGGACAATGTTCCATCCGCGACAAGATGCGGTGGGTGCCAGGCTGCCAGTGTCGCCCCCTATTTACCAACTCCTTGATCTGCCAGCCACCGCGGCCGCGACCGGCATCAAGTCGTTGCCTAGGTAGCCACCTCTAGCGATACCCCAAACGCACTACAAAAAGCAGTCAGAGCCCATCACACATCCACAAAACTTACAATTGCTCGGCGTTCCAGGTAGCGTCGGCCTTCCCTGCACGGGCGTTGTCGTAGTCGGCTTCCCCGTCGTCGTCTTCGTCGGGCTACACACCCCGGAGGTAACCACCTTCGTGGACGTTGCAATACTCGTAATAGTGTCGATGACCACAGAGGTAACGTTGACGGTGCGGGTGCTGACCGACGTGACGATGGACGTGCTCCTGGTGATAGACGTGGAGGTAGTGACGCTGACCGACGTCCGCACGCTGGTCACGACCGTCGTCAAGCGCACGATAGACGTGATGGTGGCGGGGACCGAGACGGTTATCGTGCTGACGTCGCCACCGTTGTCGATGGTTTTTGTGACGGTGGCCGTGGTCGTGGCGCGCGGCTGGGTGACGGTGGTTGTCTGTGTCTGTGTCTGTGTGACGGTCGCCGCGGCGCTGGTCCGGGTGACGGTGGATGTGGATATCTGCGTGACAAAGGAGGTCTGGATGATCGAGGTGATGCTGGTGACCGTGACGGTTATTGAGCCGCCGGGGGACTGGGAGGGCCCGCCCGTGCCGCCGCCGCAGTTCCCGAACCCAGCCTGGCAGCCCTCGCCGCAGTAGTCGGTGGTGCTGCCACAGAAGCCGTGTGCTGAGCAACAGTCTCCGAACCTTGAACCTGCGCAAGTCACACCGCTGCCGCAGTTCCCGTCAGGGCTGACCACGAGGTCCGCGGGAGTTGAGGTTTGGGGCGGTGCTGTGGAGCTAGTAGGAGCGCCGTCGGGTGTTCCTTTTACACAGTAACTTGCCCCAACAACAAGTTGTGAGCAGCTGGTAACGGAAGGGTTGGATCTGAGAAAGTCCGTAACCGTGATCCCGGCCTGGGATGCGATACTGGCACACGTATCCCCCTGCTTGGCTGTGACGCTCTGGGTGCAAGCAGCGAGAACTTGCTGGGAGAAACCAAGAGCCAAGAGCAAGAAGCTCTTGGTGAAGAGTGTGGCAACCATAGTGACTACTTGGCGGAGGAAGCACTCAAGGGGTAGCTAGGGGAAGTCAAGTATCAACGGCCCAAAAGCACCTGGCGTGTTGTCATTCCTGGGCGACGCTGGGCTCATAATATACAGAAGAATAAAGTTTGTGCCATGGTTCCTAAGACGTGCCAGGACGCGGCCGAGCCACGAGCCGTGGGCTTACTGCCGACATCGTCTGCACGATGGAACCTCAATCACGAAGAGGTCGTAGGATTCCGGGCAAAGGCTACGCTGTTCCCGTAGTGGTAGTGACGATAATTTACAGCAGGTCAGCTTCTCTGGTTCTCGATCCGCATCGCCTACCCGTTTCTCGGATAGGACCGCATACTGCAGCCTCCCCTGATTTGTTGGTTACCATGACCTGGGGTCGAGATTTCTCTAACATATCCTTACAGTAAGAGTAAGTATCCCTTTAGTCCATTTGATATTCAGTTTGATTGTTTTTGTTTTCGTATTCTTTCAATATTACCACCTTCGGTTCCCTTGCTCTGCTGAACTGGACCCCTGTTTTCGAGTCCCACCGAGTATGTGGGTTGGGCTGGAGTTTGGTAGCAAACGTGACGGCGTACAGAAGGGTGATATTAATAGCAGAAATATTGAATCCTGAGCGGTACCAAACATTCGAGCGGGTGTTGGGCTGAGGCAGCAATTTGTGGGTAAAGAAGACCCCGCGAGAAGCAATTTGCGAGCTGCAAGGCAGGTCGTGTCTGGTGCGTTGGAACACGGGAAACGCACCAACAGGCTAATGTCCAAAGCTACATCACCGCTGACTTGGGCCAGTCTCCGAGAAATATTGCGGTTGAACGGTCTGGGCCTCTGCACCTGCATCTAAACGAGAGCTAGATCTCGCCCTCACGTCGGTTTCCCACGGGACGTTGCAGTGAGATATCATGTGGTGCTTGGTGTTCAGCGGCCACCGTCGTCACGGTGGAACGTGACATCAGAACGTGTACTCTGCCTCGGCCGCCTCGGAGGTACGTGGTGGTAACCGGGAGGTATCGGTACCGTCGTTTGGGATTCGGACAACGACCGAGCCACCAATAAGCCTTTTACGGGACAGGGCTTGCGCAAAGGGACGCCGGGCTGGGGTGGCCGGGATTAGAATTCGGGGCGAAAAAGTAATCGACGAACTTACATAGAGTTGACGGTGGAAGTGATGAACCTGATTAACGGCGAGATGATGTCGCTTCAAATCATCTGGTGAACGCGTCGGGAAGTTGTCGACACCAACCCCTGAGACCATAAATCCATTGCCCATTACCAAGCCGTGCTCCCTTGCTAATCAATCCCGAGTGGTATCAAACAGTTGCCCGAAAAGAGATCCAGTTAACCCGCCATGCCCGCTTCACGGTCGAATTCCGAACGCATGCCAGCGGCGCTTTCCTTCCATCTTGCTCTTCCCTAGGTATCTTGCACCGCCCTCCAGCCATCATCCACCACGGCACCTTTCCCTCTAATCCCCCGATGCCCCTCGCCGTCGCCGACGCTATCGGCCGTCATGCGCCCATGGCATGCGACGGCAATAGCCACAACCAACCCCCCTCCCACCAATTCAATCCAATCCACCTCAATCACCCCCTCCCCCCCGGCCCCCTCCCCCCACCAACCACCTCCCGACTCCCGACCGGCGTCGAATTATCCTCATGCGTCCGCCCACACTTCAAACACCTGCCCTCGGTTTCGCGCGGGTGGGGGATGGAGGCGCCGGTGACGGGGCAGACGAACGCGCGCTTGCTGTAGGGCTCGTGGGGCTGGAAGCAGGACGGGCACTCGCGCCCCCGTCGCATGGCCGCCAGGTTCTCAACGCGGTAGCCCGTGTTGGGGCAGACAAACACCGACTGCCAGATCAGGTCGTGGCAGGCCTGGCAGTGCGTGCACAGGCTGAGGGGGTCGGTGATTTCGGCGCCGGTGGTGGGGCAGTAGAATGATGGCTGTTTGGGGGAGGAGGGATGGGTGCGTTAGTGTGTCTGCACTTCGTCTTCGTAGGTGGCTGTCTGCTAGTGGTTTGATGGACGTAGTGGGAGGGTGAATTACCTGTATCACCGACTGTTTTTGTCCCATTGCTGTGCTTTACTGCGATCTCCCAATCGCTTCTTTTGACTGCTGAGAATTTGTGATTCTGCTATTGCGACATGATGCCGCCAATGATTTGGGCCGGAGGATTGGGCTCGTACAGATTAATGTGTGACGTCGTCTGAGCTGGTCTTGGCCCCTTGAAGAGTCTAGCGGGGAAAGCGTGGCGTTCGGGAGACTCGAGGTCCGGATGGTTTACATGAGATAAGAGTCAGTCGGGAAGGGGTAGTCTCGGGATACCAAGAAGGACACCCTTGCCACGTGCCCCGAACAGCACAAGAAGGCGAATTATCTCGTGTGTCAGCCTAGCGCCCCTCATTTTTTTCTGTTGGCCGGGTCTCGAACCGGAGAAAAGGATGTGATCAAAGCAAAGGGGGTGGACGGTTGTGGCTTCAACTGCAGCAGATTGCCGGGCCACCCTGCTAGCCAGGTGGAAAAGGGCCGGTCTTGGACCAGTCGAATTGTCGAGAAGCGCGAGAAACGGGTTAGCAGGATCGCCAACCGCATGATGTTTTAGGCTAATACTCCGGTCGGCCCCGGGGGCACGTCCACTCAGCTTCCCCCTTGAACTTTTTTTTCGTCCGCTGCATCTCGCCCAGATGTCTTGGAGGAAATGCAGTGTTGCAGCACGATAACTCAGGAAGCATGCCGTCGGCCGAAAAGACAGCGAGGCCGATTCGGTGTAATTCTCTCCGCTGCTCGTGCTCGTGGTTCGGGACGCCCAGCCTTTTGTGCGAGTCCGCATTCAGCTCGTTGACCCGCTGATTGATTTCTCTCGGAGACTCGGACCCCACAGAGATCGACGGGCCGCTCCGGATTTCTCGGGGGAAGGGAATCCCCTGGAACTTGCCGCGGAGACAGGAATTGTAGTGGGCCTGCGGTGTGCTGGAAAGGATTTGTTGTGTAACATCACGGTTTAAGCTTCTGTTAAACTCGACCAGAACAACAATGGGTGGAACGTAAAGAAGAAGATATCTTCAGGCTCTAGGCCTAGTAGTACACCAGGTTATCTCCTAACGAAACGAGGTCGCATTCGGGCCTATCCATACAGCTAAACCACCTGTTTAAGAGCAAGAACTGGCGGAAACCCGAGTGAGACTTTCTTTGCTTTTCATTTTCTTTTCAATCTCTTCCCGCTTGTTATCCCTTCTTGCCGGATGAAGAAAGGGAATTTGGGAAATTGGGTTTGCTTCCATGCCATCGAATCACCAAGGCGACCATGTCCCGTCAACACACCCGCATTATCATTGTTGAGAATGGCCTCGTTGATCTAGAACAGCTGTTTCTTTCTCGGGTGGCCGCGCAGTCAAGAATGCCTTCAAGTGTGGTAGGCGGAGTATTACGAACATCATAACACGTTTCTCCCCACCACTTCCTGCGGTCGGTGACAAACAGGTAAAGAGACAAGGGGTGAGTTTTCTCTCCTAAAGACTTGCCTTGCCGCGTTGAACTTGTGACGGCCTGTGGCGGGTTATCCCCATAATTAGGTATCAACACCGTAACTTACAGTATCTCCACGAAGGTCGCTTCTACCGGTCCCATACAACTTTCCTTGTCTCTGGCTCTCTCTCTTGTTGGTGAACCTTTTGGCGCCCCCTGTACCAAAAGAAGACGAGGTCAAATACAGACTGGGCACCATCAACGAGCGGCTGAATGTTCAAAGCCAAGATCCTATACGTGCCTGTTGGTACTTTAACGGGTTTGCAATACCAGAAGGTCCCCGTCTTCTACCCTTGGCATATGGTGAAATTGTGACTTAATGTGCCAGCTTTAGCTATTTGGTCGCCTTCGTAGAAGCCCAAATATTCATTGCACGAAGCGCCCAAGTTTGAGAGGGCTTCGGTGAAGGTATCGATGGGACTGGATTGACGGGTGAATTTTCTGCCGTAGAATGCTAAATTCTATCTTCGTTTTCCAGCAGGTCGAAATACGTGGGTATGTACCTAAGGTAGGCAGGCGCGGGACCGACGCAGCCCAGGCAGGCCCCTTGAAGACGGCTTTGTAGACGACAGGTGGGCTGTCCGAGGATCGCTCGACGTGTTCGCGGTCACGCCGGAAGCCGTGCATATAGCGCCAATTGAAGGCGTCTGCCAGGGCTTCTGCCGTCGAGGCGAGCACAGCGAGCTGCCGGTCACCTTCCACACCGGGGGCCAGCTCTCCGAACTCACGCGGGTCGGGAAGCATCTCGGAAGACCAGGCCGGGTCATTGCGGTACCAAAAATATTCGGTCTCGTACCCGACGTACTGGTAGTGGTTGTCGCAAAGGGCTTCATATATGCGGAAGAAGGAGCGCGACGCCGTATCGCGCCAGCGCCAAAGGGGGATTTGGCGTTCGGCGAGGAGGCCGGTATGGTGTGTTTGAAAGTACTGGCGAGGTGGATAGGACATGATGTCGCTAGGAGGAGGTGGGAGATGGCATGGGTCGTACCACGGCAGGCGGAATAGGAGGCGCGCGAGATGCAGCCAAGCACGCGCAGCAGGGAAAGATTCATGGTAACCATCGGCGTGGACGATGCGCAACAGGCCCAGCGACCGTCGCAGCGCGAAAGGTGTAAAGGGCTGACGCAAGCGGTAGTATAGCCTCCAAAGTCTACGCCTCATCTTGGGAGGGAGCCATAAAAGGACTCGGTCAAAGATGCCCATTGCAGTCAAATGCCATGAAGTTGTGAAGTTGAGGTCGAGAGTCGGGGTCTTGTCGATTTGGGTTTCCCAGCTACGAATACCGAGACTTGGGTCCACGCGCGGGCACGTGCCAAATCTGTCCGCGATTTTGGGCTGTGCTGAATGAATAGCAGCCCCACTCTTCCAAAGGGATGCATTCTGAAGGCGCTGCAGCAACATTCATCGTCCACACCACATTCCCCGGCACGCCCGGCCAAATTCGGGGGCGGAAATAGTGAATGATGACACTATTGACTACATCTATGCGGAGTTTTCTCTCATCCTTCCTATTGATGAGACTTGAACTTCTCGGTGAAAAAGGTGAGCTGCGATAACCTAACGAGATTTTATCTTTAGGCTTGCTTGAACTTCTATTGATGGGAAAGGGTTTACAGATTACACTCCAACCATGGTTGGTTCGTTAGCGCGTGACTTGGAGACCGGGGCTTATGCCCAAATTTCCAACTCAACGGCAAAACGGCGCTCATTGGAAGGAAAAATAAAGCTTGACTAGAATCATCTTTATAGAAGATTCTATTCCTGACAGTCTCCTCCATTTTAAACCGTTGTTGGGTTGTCAAGGTAAGGGGTTTTCACTTTTGAGGCGGGACCCCTGTCAGATTGGACGTGTTAACAAACAACCTAACCAGTATTGAACTGTACAGATCTGTACTGGTAACTGATTGATGTTCTGAAGAGGAAAGACTGGCCCCGGTTTCTGGCTCAGAAAGGAACGAACTTGGCTTCCATCGCATTAGCGAGTTGATCCTGCCGGCAGCCAGGCCCGCAAACCGTGTGGATAGAACAAGGCTCTGGACCGGTCTTCGGTTCCTGGCGAATTGGGGTTCCTGGCGCAGACAGGATCTCTCCAATCTCCCCGGTTTTAGGGTCCAAATCACACGAGGAGCTCAACACCAACGGCACGGACCTGCATATTTCCCCGGAAAAAGGGCGCTTGGCTAGATTCTTCCCGGGTCCTTGGAATCCTACCACTATGTGGGAAGCGGTCCGTGTCACTTGAAGGGGGTCCATTAATACGGCTCGACCGCATGTTGCCATTCGACTTCATGTCTAGACCAGTGGGCCACTCTCACTGACATCAACCGCCATGGGGCTTCTAGGACGGCTTCCAGCTCTCGCAGCTGCAGCTGCCGCGTTTATTATCAGCGCCACTGAAGCATCTTATGCTGGAGGGGGTCTGACCATTTTAGCGCCGAGTGATGTCGACGGTACGTGACCCACACGGCGATTCCGGGAATGTCCCCCAACTAAGATATGAACAGGGTCCCAGAATGACGGTTCCGCTGCCATCCTCGTCGGCCAGCCGGCTGATTTCGTAACCGGCCGCGCCTCTTGCAAGCTTCTAGCGGAAGCACCCTGGAGCCCGGAGCAGGCAGACTTCGAGTCTACCCTGAGCAAGGCGCTTGGCTACCAGGAATACCAGGAGCTCGCGCCCAAGGATCAGCTGTACTGGATTTCCAAGGCTAAGGTGTGTGAGAGCACCTGCCGGGCCATCGACGCCCAGGGGAAGACTCACAGTGTCGAGTGCGCGGCGGAGCTGCCGATTCTCTGCACCCACAGCGCTCCGCTCTCGAGCAGCACTGCCGACAACACCTCGGCGACTTGGCAAGTGAAACAAACGGTGGGGAAGACCGTGCTTACGGGCTACCGCGATTATCACGTCTGGAAGTTCAGGGGCGTCCGGTTTGCTGACACTGCTGCCCGGTTCACGTACTCCAAGCCGGCTAGCTATGAGGACGAAGCTGAGGTCGACGCCTTGGTGGCCGGGGAGGACTGCCCGCAATTAGTTTCCGATGCAGAGGGCGGAACAAGCAGTGAGGACTGTCTTTTCGCGAACGTGTGGACCCCCTATCTCCCGCCCACCGGAGGCGTGGACAAGGAGAAGCTAAAGCCCGTCATGGTATACATTTATGGCGGCGGCTTCACGTCGGGGTCGAGCAAGAACCCCTACAAGGACGGTACCAACCTGGCAGCGCGTGGCGATGTGGTAGTCATTGCGTTCAACTACCGCATCGGATCGATCGGGTTTTTGAACCTGAACGACGGCGTCCACAACGGCAACTACGGAATCTCGGATCAGGTCACGGCGCTAGAATGGGTTAAAAAGTACATCAAGTACTTCGGCGGAGACCCGGACAGGGTAACGGTGTTTGGCGAGTCGGCAGGTGGCCAGAGCATCCATATGCTCCTCGGCATTGAGAAAGCCAAAGGTCTTTTCCATGGAGCGGTGATGGAGTCATCCCCCGACGGATGGCCGACAGTAAACCTGGACCACGCCGTTGCTTGGCCGTACTATGCCAGCCTGGGGGACAACTACCAAGTCATCACCACTCGGGTTTTGGCCTTGGCCGGGTGCCTCAACGCCACCGACAAGCTGGCTTGCCTCAACCAACTGAGCGCTGTTGACCTCGTCAGCCTCCCCTTCAACCCCGGGTATGTTTCCGTGCTGAAACCCTCTACCTAACTGCAGATAATGCCAAGGCTAACATCACCGAACCCAGCTTCGCGGTCATGGACGGCGTCTACCTCAAGAACCACGGCCTCATCGTCAACTCTACCGCCGACAGCCTGGCCACCGACGTGCCCGTCATGCTCGGCGTCAGCCGCGACGAAACCGGCGTCTACATCAGCGAAGCCCAGCTCCCCGCCCCCAACCAAACCTTCCTTGACTACGTCGACATCCTCGGCGTCACCGCCTTCCACGGCCCCGAAGGCGTCAAAGCAAGCGACATCCTCGGCCTGAGCGCAGAGCACCCCCTACCAGGCCTCCCCGCCTCCCTCTTCAACAACACCGCAACGGACCTCGAAAAGCTGCACGGCGCCGTCAAGCTCAGCACCAACTGGCTCTTCACCTGCAACACGTACGCGAAGGCCTACTCGGCCGCCAAGCACGCCGCCTTCCGCACCACCTACATGTTCGAGTTCAACCGCACCTACTCGCCGCGCACCTACACGCAGCCCTGGTGCGACCCGCCCGCGACTCCCGACCGGCCCCACGGCGACCCGGACGCCGAGTATCTCAAATGCCACGCCGCCGAGCAGGCGTTCGTGTTCGGCACCGTGCTGCGCACGGGCATGCCGCTGCGCGACGACCGCGATCTGCCGTTTATGCAGCTGGTGATTGATCACTGGGCGGCGTTTGCGCGCTGGGGGGATCCGAATCCAAGGAGGGAGTGGTTGGAGGCGAGGGGCCATTTGGGGACGTTGGCCGAGTTGGAGAGGGTCGGGGGGTGGGAGGCGGTGGATGCGGAGGAGCCGAAGATGAGGCTGTTGCAGTGGGGGGCGAAGCAGGTGCCATTGGGCGAGGGGCATCAGGAGTTGTGTGAGGGATTGGGGGCCGGGTATAAGAGTTTGGAACCGTGATTGGGGGTTCTGAGGGTTTGAGGAGGGCGTGTTGTCGTGGGGTGAAGGGAGGCGTTCGAATGCTTAGCTGTATTAGGCGGCAGCAACGTCCAACGTAGTCTCATGTCAAGTATGTACATACATAGTTACATACCTTGCCTCGCATAATTCTTATGAAGTCGAAAGAATTGTCAACCTATTCTGAGTAGATCCTACCAGTGTTCATTCTCTTTTGAATCTACCCATGTAATTTTTCAAACCGTTAGAAGTCTGCCGTTCGCCGTAAACCAGGGAGAGGACGGCAGGAAAGAAGTACCCATTCTCGGTCACGACAACGAAGACGACCATCAAATCCGCTCACCTAGGGCATGAAACGGAGAAACGATCCAGCTGCTAAAAAGGGTTCATCCGAATAACTCACGTAGGTTGTCAATGCTGCGTCCCTTTCGGTGTTTTGGATAAACCGGCGGTGGGCCACCACGACGAGGACTTTGTCACTTTGATCGATTCGAGAATCGAGACGGATCTGTCCCGAAATCCGGCTGATTTTGGACCCGCCGAGATGTCAACGGCCGATTCCTGTCCCGTCTCCGCTTTTGGCGTCATCCGCTCCTTCGTATAGTGTTATTGGTCACCGAGCAAGCTGAGTAAGACGACCCTGGGCCACTTGCGGCTAGCCATTCAGCTAGAGTACCAAGCTTGTAAGGGTGTTGCAGCTGAGGTGGATGAGTGATGACCAGGGCTCACACCCGGAATCCTACCCTGAATTGCGGTGTCGATTCCCAGGAGAATATTCATGTTGCAACAAATCAGTTCGGCATCGGGGTCTTCGCAGCTCGGTCAATATGGCATGCCGTCCGCCGATCTTGCGCCTGGTGAACAACATCATAGGATGATAGGACCGTCAGGTCGGTGCTTGGGAGGGTCGGCGTCCGTGGTTTGCCCGCTTGCGCCCTTGCTTTGTTGCACAGCTAGCGTCCACTAAATTACCTCCGCTGACAAGCTAAGCCTTGCGATCGACATCCTGTCAAAAATTCTAATAAATATCCTCACCGCAGCACTCCCTGCCACCCAGTTCCGGGCGAGTACACCACTCTCACCCAACACACACTGTGAGATCTGCAACCACGAACACCACCCTTACAGTTGTATTACACCACCCTTATAATTGTATCAATTCTGCGCCAAGGCCCATTCTTTTGTAATGGCCAACGCAACAGGAAGCAGCCGGTTCCGGGTGATTATTGTTGGCGGAGGTGTGGCCGGACTCACACTTGCTAACGCCCTTGAGGTGTGCAAAGCTAAACCCGTTACAAAGTAACTCCGGTCCCACCACTTGCTAACAACCTTATAGCAAGCCAATGTCGACTATGTTTTGCTGGAGCGCCGTGGCGAGATAGCACCGCAGGTTGGCGCCTCGATTGGCATGTTCCCCAACGGTGCACGCGTAAGGCATACCCCTGGCCGCTGCAAGCAATGGTACTGACACGATCATCGTCCCCCAGATTCTGGACCAACTCGGCGTGTGGAAAGGGGTAGAGGAAGGCGCGGTAAGAGTCAGCCCCAATATCCCCAGTCGCCCATGCTGCTTACACGCACGTCTTAGGAGCCCCTCAAAGTTTTCCATAACCGAGGCACCAAAGGAAAACTCCTCGGCGAGCCAAGTCACAGCCCTCTTTTACTCCATGCAAGGTGGGTGTTACTGAACACTATCCCGGGCTCGTCGTCTAACGAACAACCCCTTCTCTCCAGAACGGGGTACCGCGTTGCGTGGGGCGAGCGGCAGAACCTGCTGCGCGTTCTGTATGAGACCCTTAAGGACCCCAGTAAAATACTCGCCAACAAAGGGCTTGCCGACATTCAGCACGGTGCCAACGGCGTCACCGCAATCTGCGAGGATGGGACCACTTACACGGGGGACCTTCTCGCGGGAGCAGACGGCGTGTTTAGCAAGACCCGCACCAAGATGTGGCAGTTTGCCGAGTACGAGCATCCCCAGCTCGTCAAAGAAGACGAGAACTGCAAGTTTAGTTTCACATGTCGTTTTAACTGTTGGCTGACTCTCCTCAGGCATGATTGCCGACTACAACTGCCTCTTTGGCATTGTCAAGGGACTGGACTGTCCCCGGTTCCCGGCGGGAGACGTTCATACGGCCTACGACAAGGGCCGCTGTGCCTTGTCCATTTCTGTCGAAGGAGGCAAGGCGTATTACTTTGCTCAGGAGCGCCTTCCCCGGACCTATCACTTGGGCGATATCCCACGCTACACGGACGCTGACACCAAAGCGTTTGTGGAACGGCACCGAGATTTCATCATTCTCCCGGGCGAAGGCGGACTCACGCTTTCTGATTTATGGGAGAAGACCGTCACAGCCCGTCTCGTCGCCGTCGAGGAGGCCAAGTTCAAGCTCTGGCACTGGGGCCGCATTGTCTGTGTGGGTGACAGTATCCACAAGTCGACACCCAACCTCGGTGTCGGCGGGAACTCGGCCATCGAGAGCGCCGCCTCTCTCGCCAATGGCATCAAGCTGCTAGTCGACAAGGAGAATGCCACTGGCCGCCGCCCCACCCAGCTGGATATCGAGAACATGTTCGCCGCGTACCAGGAGCTCCGTGAGTTGCGCGCCGGCGCCGTTGTCGACGCCTCTGGCTTCCTCGCCCGTACCCAGAACATGCACGGCAGCTGGACCGGGTTATTCGTCCGGTTCGTGCTGCCCCAGCTCTCCGAATTCATCCCGGAGTTGATGGGCAACGCTATGATCGGTTCCACCAAAATCGACTATCTCCCGCTGCCCATGAAGTCGCTGACCGGGACCAAGCCGTTCAACCCGTCTCAAGGCGACGGCCATCGGGAGAGCAAGTTGAAACGCATGGTGTATGCTTTGCCACTGCTCGCCCTCGTCTTCATTGCCGGCTGGGTCATGAACGCGACGCCTGCGCTGGAATGGGTCGAGGAGCTACTCGACAGCGGCGTCCTCAGACTACCCTCGGGCGACGTGCCCATCCTCCGCTCGTTTTACCACTTCCCGGCCTTTGACAATCTTGTTGCCCTGTACAACGCCTTCTTCTTCCCCTCTTTGTACAACTCCGACCCCGTCTCACGCCAGCAACTCATCTCCTTCCTTACTGACGGTGCCATCATCTTGACGATCTGGAATTTTGAGTCAGCCCGCCGAGCGAACATGGTGACCCCCTTGCAACTGTACGTCCTCCCCCTCCCATTTTCTCGTTCCTCATCTCCTCCCTCCCGCCACCCCTTCCCCAACCCCGCCATCCCATCTCACCCAACCCACTAACCACCCCTCTTCCCACCAAACACAGCTCCACCCTCTTCATCATCCTCGGCCAACTCCTCGGCATCGGCGTCGCAGCGCCCCTCTACACCTTCGTGCACTACACGCTCTCGCCCATCGAGAACTTCTCCGCGCTCGACCAGCGCCTGACCCGCACGCGCGCCACCTTTGCCGCGCTCCCCGCCGTGCTGCTCACCTACCTGCTGCCCTTCTACCTCATGCTCGTCTGGCCCGACCTCGCCGCCCGCCAGGCTTTCCTGTACGTCTGGCAGCTGTACCCGGTCTGGCTGGCGCTGGCGGTGTGGGGGATCGGGCGGGTCTGTTTTGCCGACGAGATGGAGACGGATAAGGTCTCTCGCACGCAGCGGGATCTGCCGGTGATGAGGAGGTATGTGGGCGGGTTGGGGGTGCTGGCGGCCGGGGTGTGGTGGTGGAGTGCGTGGGGGTTTGGGCTGCGCGAGGTTTTTGTGCCGGTTGCCTTACCGAGGAATATGGGGGATCTCGGTGGGTTTGCGGCGCAGTTTCTCCGGTGGGATCAGATGTTTGGGATGGGATCGTTGTTGGTGTGGTTGGCGTATCTGTTTTGGGACTTGCGGGCTGCGGGTATGCTGAGGGAGGGATGGTTCAGGGTCGCTGGGCTGGGGTTGGTGAGCTTGTTGGTTGTTGGGCCAGGTGCGACGATTGGGGTAGGCTGGCTGTTCCGCGAGCATATCTTGGCTACGAGGAGACACAAGGATGCATTGACGCCTGAGAGTGTGGGGAGGCTACATGGGGGTGCGCTTTAGGGGTTGTCGGGTGTGGAGGAGAGAGAGTGGGGGTTGGGTGGTGTTCGGCTTGGGGAGGTAGGTTGTCTGGTACATGTACAATGTTTGAGGATAAGGAAGGTAGGATGCATAGAAAGTGGTTCAGGGGTACCTATATGTTTAAAGACGTTGCTTCTTCTCCTTGCCGTTTATTGTCTTTCGTGCACAATCGCGCCTGGGTTTGCCAATGCCTCTAAACGAACCTGGAAGGTCATTGATGGTTACCGACGTGTCCCTTCCGACTATAGGTACATGTACCTGTGGGTGGGTATTGGCTGATCACATCCCCGGCCATGTGAACCTGCCCGCGCACGATCAGGGCGCTATGGTTAAATTTGCTGTTGGGCCGTTCTCGGTGCCGTACAGCTTGCCCGCGTCCAATTTCCAGTCCCTCAGCCCGCTTCCCCGGCTTTTAGGGATGCGGCTGGTTGGTGCTGTTGTCCAATGCCCAGAGATAGACGGGCAGGTATGGCGAATGTTTGTCAGCTGGGTTTACGATCGGAACTATACCGTCCCAGAGCCAGGCAAGAAGCGCAGTCTTTTAGTCTAAGCCGACGGGGTCCCGGACTAACGTTGAACTTAGAGCCGGCGCGGCTTCCTGCGATTGCAACATGGCAGATCACTCGAGTACCTCAATCTCTTCATGTTATAGCCGCCGATCTCAGAAAGCCGACCAGCCGTCTCTGCCCTGCTTGCTTTGGCCTTCTCCGGGTGTTGAATGATTGTTTTCAGCGCTGCGACTACTGTAACATACGCCCAGCACAAGTTTCGGCGTGCCATGAAGCGGGTTGCTTGCAGATCCATCGCCCAGTTTCCTGCGTCCAATGCACAGAATCGAACATCCCGAGGCTCGGGAGCCTTCCGCGTCGAGCTAAAAAAGTCCTAGGGTTTACAATGGGCGGTTGAGATTTTGCGAAGCTCCCACAGCACATAAGACTTCACAAGCCCAGAACAGATCCAGCAGCGTTCCCGACGCCATGGTGCCATGCGAGGCGATTGGACATTCAGTTCCAGCTCTACTATTTCGCCCGAAAACAGGGACTCGACGAGCTCCGACAATTAATCCGATACAAAGTCTGGCGCACGTTGATGGAGCTCCAACCACACCCGCAGACGAACGCTGACTTGTTGACGAGCCTAATCACGGCTATCTCGAAGCTGCGGCACAACGACAGGCTGCGATACCTACTCATTCAATACTGGGCCTGCGTTCGTGAGGACATGAAGCAGACGTCGTTTGGATTCGAGCAGTTGGGGTCTAGAGCAACCGAGAGAACACGCCACATGGATTCCGTGGAAAATATTCTTGTGGATCGTGCCGACTGAGCGCTGATCCATTAGCCCGGGTTCAAAGGGGATAGGTACATACGTAGGTATTATTAGTTATTAATCAGCAATTCAAACAATTATTTGTCCTTGCTTTCCTCTATACGTAAAACCCCACATGTGGCAGGCCACCCTCTAGCCAAAGACAAGCCGAAATCCGAAAGAAAGGCAGTTCGTGTAAAATAAAGCAGAGAAACAACAAAACAAGGAAGAAACGGCGTTTTGTCGCTCAACCGTAATCTAAGGGGTGACCAAGAGCGACTAAGGGGGTGCGACGATTGGTGGGCCATCTTTGTCCACATCGAAGGCCTACTCGGACCTTGCTACTCCATGCGTCTAGTGCGGCTCCCCTGCGGGACACCAAGTCAATGAAACCGGGTTTCGTCGGCTCCACCATCTCGCTGTCTGGCCCTGGAGACGTGAGTCTGCGACGCCGCCAAGACGCTGATCGTCCCAAGGCGCACCCTCGTGGTTCCGAACCCTGCCATGCTTCCCGTTGCAGTAAACCTCACCGTTGGCAAACGTCGGGTCATGCTCCCGAACGAGTGGCGGGAACACGTTCGCACCTGTAAACCGAGAAAGGGGGGCGCCGTGACTTTTTGTAGGGGCAGAGGGTCGCTATTTCGGGACATCCGGAGCGAGAAGGGCGGCAGCGGGGGTGCCGGTGATGGGAGGAAGTGGGTATAAGTAGAGGATGGAAAACCTCAGTTAAGTTCAAAGCCTGACAGATGCGGCGTTGAGCAGACAAGTGAAGACTACTCGAATTTCACAATACAGACCAGTTTCTCACAACACACGCACCCAAGATGAAGACCGTCGCCACTATCCTGGCCTCCGTTGGCCTCGTTGCCGCCCATGGCTACGTTGATAGCGCCACTATTGGTGGGGAGGTCTACCAAGTAAGTTCAACGGCAGTTCCCGCGCTTTGCATGCCTCGATATTAATAAACTGCTGCGTTATAGTTCTACCAGGTGCGTTCGGTACCGGTTTCCCGGCTCCTGCAAATCACTCACACATGCGTAGCCTTACATGGACCCGTACATGGGTGACAACAAGGTAACCATGGTCCACCTCAACCACGAAGCAGCACAGTTAGCTCACCCGCTTTAGCCTGAGAGGATTTCCCGCTCCATCCCGGGCAACGGCCCCGTAGAAGACGCCACTTCCATCGACGTGCAGTGCAACGCCGGCTCCGAGCCGGCCAAGCTCCACGCCCCTGCCGCCGCCGGCTCAGACGTGACCCTGAACTGGACTCTGTGGCCCGACTCCCACGTCGGCCCGGTCATTACCTACATGGCCCGCTGCCCCGACTCCGGCTGCCAGGACTGGTCCCCGGGCACTGAGTAAGCCCGACGCCCTCCGCATCCAACCAACCAACGCTAACCACCCCCTTCAGGGCCGTCTGGTTCAAGGTCAAGGAAGGCGGCCGTGAAGGCACCTCCAACACCTGGGCTGCGGTACGTCCTCCCTCCCACGAAACTAACCCAAACCCGCGACGCAACCAAACTGACCACGCCCCTTCCTCCACAGACCCCCCTCATGAAGGCCCCCGCCGCGTACACCTACACCATCCCCTCCTGCCTGAAGGACGGCTACTACCTGGTCCGCCACGAGATCATCGCGCTGCACTCGGCCTGGCAGTACCCCGGCGCCCAGTTCTACCCGGGCTGCCACCAGCTCGAGGTCTCCGGCGGCGGCTCCACCGTGCCCTCCTCCTTGGTCGCCTTCCCCGGCGCCTACAAGGGCAGCGATGCGGGCATTACGTACGATGCTTACAAGGGTGAGTCTTCCTTCCTTTTTGGTTTCGTGGTTACGTGTGGGGGGTGAAAGCTGACAGAGTTCCAGCCCAAGCGTACACCATTCCGGGACCGGCCGTTTTCTCATGCTAGGGGGTTTGAGAATGGGGATGTTGGGGGGCGGAAGCAACGTTGCGAGGCAAGGATGAAGTGGAAGGCTTGGGGTTTGCTTCAATGTTTGGATAATTTGCTTCTTCGCACATATTTTGACTGCACATATTCCGAGGCTGGCACTTGCAAAATTATCGGACTGCTGCTTAGCCCGCAGAATGATATTGACTCACCATTATCTATCCACTTTTCTCGGACTTCATGTCACGAGCCTGGCTGCAGGATGGTAAAGAGGTAGGGCTTGACTGGGTGAGTTAGATCACCTGGTATGCTTCAAAACACGTTCCTAACATTAGCAGTCAGTTTTGATTGGGCAACCATTTGGTGGTCAGCCCCTAGTTAAGTCCTTTGGACGGTGATTGTGGTTGCGATGCGTGAGTGCTTTAGAACCATACTGTGTAACTAACGGAAGATATTAGTAGTCAGTTGCTACCGGCTCCTACCCACTCCTACCATCTCCCATCTGGGCCATATTTTTCGTATGCAGTCCGAGGTCCCGGTCTTACCCATTTTGCTGTCAAACTGGACTGCCAGTCGGGTCTTTCAGGAACACGCGTGTTAGGCTTTCCCGTGTAACCCCAGATGTTGTCACTTCTATCTATTGGGGAGTGTTGTGTTGACTCGGACTTGTCAACTAGCCAACCCTGTAATATTGGCTCAAGACCATGGAAGCTCAAGTTCAAACAAAGAAATCTTCAACCCCCACCCCTGTCTAACACACAGGCCTGACAAGAACCATGTGGTTTTCATCCTCACCGCCGAGGTTAGGGGAGTTAGGAAACACCGAGGAGGGAGATTTGGTTGAAGCATGACATGGCCAATACCAAACCTCTAGGTGTGTACCTTGAACCAGAGGAGTATAAATGCTCATGAGAGTGCCCAACATCAAGCTCCCCATCACCTCATCATCTGCTCTCACTCTCAAACTAGCACTCAAATCATCACAACTGCTCCCGTGTGCATCAACAGGTCGCCTTATTTCACAGACATCACCATGCGTTCCATCGCCGCCCTCGCCCTCTGCCTTTCGGCCGTCGTGACCGCCGCCCCTGGCGCTAGCCATTTGGCCGCCCGCCAGCTCTGCACCGTCGATTGCAAATGCTTGACCTCAACCGGTGTTCCGACTTTCCCCAACACCGAGCGCTGCTGCGTCCCGCCTGGCGTCGTGGATACTCCTGTGAGTTGCGGTCCCAAAGTCCGCACACCTTATCATTTGTGATTTCGGATCTGACAATATCCCCCTGAAAGGGCCAATACTGCCGTTCTATCCCTCAGACTATCGACGCGATCCTTGCTTTCGGTAACTGCTGCGGCAACGGCCAGTTTGAGTGCACCATGGGCCTCTGCCCGCTGTAGGCTTATGGTTGAAGTGGTAGTTATTCGAAGAGTAGATGTTTCGAGAACAGCGGAGGAAATTGGAAACGGGACGCCGCGCGAAGGCCATGGCTGAACATGACCAAGACAGCCGCACCATCATGATCAGTTTATCGAGTCACCAATAAAGCGTATTCCCACAAACATAGGCACCTACAGATGACCTCACTCCTTAAAGTCCGTGCTAGTCCAAACCTCCTCATACACCTTCGCCGTCTCCGCCAACTCCTCACTCACCTCCCTCATCAGCTTCCCGGTATCACTCCCCAACGGCAACCTCCCCCTCCTCTCCTTCCCCTTCAACAACCCCTCGTCGGCCACATACTCCCAAATCCGCTTCGCCCCCTCCACCGGATCCCCCGGCTGCCGCCCATCATACGCCGTAAAGCTCGCCCTCGCCTCGTGCGCCACCGTCCCCTCATACACCGACAGCGCAGGCGCGATGTTCGCCGCCGCCGCCGCGCCGGTAGCGCCCGTGACGCCCGCCAGAAAGGCCGTGCGGAAGTAGCCCGGCTCGACGACGGCGGCGTGCAGGCCGAAGGGGGCGATCTCGACGGCGAGCGCCTGGGTGATGCCCTCGAGGGCGAACTTGGTCGCGCAGTAGACGCCGTTGGAGGCGTAGCTGCGGAGGCCGCCGATGGAGGAGAGGTTGAGGATGTAGGCGGACGGGTTGTTTTGGCCGGGGGGTGGGGTTTGGTTTGGGGTTGGGGCGGGCTGGGCGCGCAGGTACGGGAGGAAGGACCGGATCGTGCGCAGGATGCCGAAGACGTTGATGTCGAATTGGGTTTTGACCATGGTATCTCTGGTGTAGGGAGGGATGGGTTAGTTATGGGTGGGTTGTGAAAGGTGAATGCAAGGGGGGCCGTCCGTACTCTGTCTCCTCGATGGCTCCCATGTAGGCGTAACCTGCGTTGTTGACAAGGACGTCTACGCGGCCAAAGGTGGCAAATGCCTTCTCGGCGTAGCTGTTCATGTCCTCCTGAGAGAAAGAGAGGTCGTACTGGAGAACCTTGACGCCATTTGCATTCAGGTTGTCTGGGATTTTGGACGGTGAGCGGACCGCTGCGATGACTTGGTCACCTTCTTTGAGTGCCTTGAGAGCTAGCTCCAAACCGAAGCCGGTATTAGCACCGCTGATATGCCAGACTCGGGGGGCCATTGCTGCTAAGTGTCTATGGGACCGCAGAAGCGAGGAAGTTGATGGAGGGAGCAAGGCGACAGTGAAACTGAGCGGCGATCATGGATTGGGGCTGCTCCCAATGTTGACTCCTGAAGCGGGGAAGCACGCCCTTCTTTATACTACCCCGCGTGCCCTCCATGGCGTGCCGGTTGCGTCTCCCACGCACTTCCACTTGTCCAAGTGTCTCAGTCCCAAAGGGAAGGATGCCAGTCGGATAGCCATTCTTGTCGACGACGACCTGGTGCAAAGTGCCAACCAATCTTTGAGGGACCCGCCAAGACGGCATCTTGCAGAAATCGAGGTCCAGAACCGCTCCGCTCTTCGTTCGTGAGTCAGCAAACGAGATGGACAACCAGTGGTAAAATGCCCGTAGATATATCGCTGTCTTGGCAGCATGCTATCCGCTCAACTATCAACCAACCCTCGCAGCTAGGCAGCCGTCGAGCCCTTCAAAATGTGGTGCAAGTCGGCTGCCGGTACATGCCCAAGTGGCATGGAGGCCTCATGTTTCCTTGACCGCGAGCTTTTCCCTCATCTCCTTCTTGATCCTTGTGATCGTGCCAGAGCCACCGTAGACCATCCCGGTGTAAACCATGGCGACGCTGGCGCCAGCATTCAAGACCTTTAGCGCCTGGTCTCCGTTTGTAATCCCACCTGTCGCAAATATGACCTTGGGGGTGGGGAAGACATCGTCGACCCCCGAGGTCTTGAGCGAGTAGCTGTCGAGCATTTTGCGGTACCTCCCAACCAAGCTCAAGGTGCGGTCGAACATGGCCGGCCCGGAGAACCCTCCGTCCTCCACAAGCGCCTTCTGCTCCTTTCCTGTCAGCTTGACACCCTGCTTGACCAGCCCCGTCCGCCGCTTCGTGGTGTTGCCCACAATCACGCCATCCACCCCACTCATCCATACTGCCTGCACCACGCCATCCATCTGGGTATCATCATCCTCGTCCGGCGACACCTTGACCATCACCCTTGGCTTGACCCTCCTATCGGTCCTTTTCGCCTCGTCCACCACAGCGCCCAGCAACCTCGCCAACGGCTCCGCCGCCTGCAGGTCCCTCAGCCCAGGAGTATTCGGACTGCTGACGTTCACAACCAGCACATCCGCATACGGCGCCAGACGCTGGACACAATACACATGATCCTGAATCACCGCCTCCATATCCTTCTCATCCGTCTTCTTGTTCTTCGCAATCTGCACGCACAGCAGCCTCCCCGGCAACAAACTCCCCGTCGGCACACCCACATCCCCCTCCTCCCCACTCAAAATCTCCTGCTCCGACAGCCCCACGCGCCTCCCAAACTTGCGCAGCCGCTCCCGCAGACGGGCGGCCATGGCATCGGCGCCGCGCGAGTTGAGGCCATACCGGTTGATCATGCCGTCGACGGCCGGGATGCGGAACACGCGCGGGCGCGGGTTGCCGTCCTGCGGCAGCGGCGTGCAGCCGCCAACCTCGACGAGGCCGGCGCCCAGGGCGAAGAGCGGGTCGGGGATCTCGGCGTCCTTGTCGAGCCCCGCCGAGATGCCGATCGGGTTGGCGAGGGTGGTGCCGAAGACGGTTACGGCGAGTGGGTTCGTCCCTACCGGGTTGGGGTCCTCGGGGAAGGGGGGCCGCTCGCGCGGGTGCAGGCCGAGCGGGTAAAGGGTCTTGAGGGCGGCGGTGCCGGCGTGGTGGGCGTCTTCGGCGTCGGGGAAGAGCACGCGGAGGAGGCGGGGCACGAGCCATTGGTGGACGGAGGCGCGTGTGTCGGTGGCGTAGTAGTAGGTTATGGTTGCGGTGGTGGCGAGGATGGTGGTGACGAGGACATTACGGGCTGTGGAGGGAGGGCGCTTGGTGGAGGAAGTTGTCGAGGCAAGGCGTCGGGGGACATGGCTGTTGAGTTGTGGTTGGGCTCGGGCAAAGGGTTGAAGAGTGGCTGCGAGGGACCGTTGAGCGCGGAAATATGTGCTCGCCATCTTGAAGACGAGGCCCGGGCGAGGCCAGCGCTCAATGGCTTGAAAACGAGAGGCGGCCGGTGTCGGCGAGTGGTGTGAACGAGGTTTGGATTTTTTTTTGTATGTAAAGCGCGCAAGGTGCACGTTCTGGGTAGAGTTGTGGTGGGACAGTGTTGATTGGGCGCTGAAGGTAAGGGCCGATACTGTGGGTTTGGCCCCTGGAATCCCGTCCATCAGCACCACCCCGCCCTTCCCATCCGATCGAAGCTGCCCAAGCCTGGCCTGATCGTGGCCTCGGACCCCTTGACCTGCGAATCCCAATTCCAAGCCAAATGCGAAGTTCAATCCATGTTGCTCTTAACTCCATCCATCTATGTAAAACGCCAGCCATGCAAAGTCTACATCGGTGATGATCCGAGTTCTATCGACAAACCTCTCGCGACCCAAACGAACGAAGAATGCGCAAGATTATCTACTCTATGCGGCAACCTTCGCCAAACTCGGGTCCTCCAGCTCTTCCACCCGCGCTGCCGCCATGCTCCGCTCGGCCAGCCGATTGAGGTAGCTCAGATATGTTTGCCATCCGACCGCGATAACCCCTCCGAATACCGGCCGATACTCGAGTGGGATGAATGCGAAAGTGAAGGCTGTGACGGCGGGCCAGAGTTTGCACGAGTTGAGGCAACTAACGGGGACGGTCTTGGTGATGCGCTCCCAGGTTTCTGGCAACGTCGCACCGGAGAGCAGCGCCTGCATCCCGAAGAAATACGTGTTGAAAACGGGCGTGAAGCAAATTTGGTTGACGACCACTTTGGTGGCCAACGACAACAGGCGCGATCGATAATTAAAGCTCTCGGAGAGCCACACGAACCTGCGGCACACCTCGTGTTAGTCGCGCGAACCATAGCTACGGCGCACTCGAGCAGGCACTCGAGCAGGCACTCACCAGTTGTAGCTCGGGATGGACGATATGGAGCCGATCATCAACGATCGCGCTGTTCGTGTCGGATCGTAGTCCCTCCCGCCCATACTTTGTGCCGAGACTGCAGCCGGTCAGCATTCCACAGCACGACTAGATGCGCCGCAACGGCACCATAACGAGGAGGATCGACGCACTGTCGGAGCAAAAGTAGATGACCAACGACGTGCACACCTGCGTCACGTATGGCCTCTTCCGCTGCGCGCGGGCATACGCCTGGGCTGCCCTGGTTAACGGCCCCAGCCGCTGCCAGAAGTTGAGCGTCGGAACATTATTGGGCGTCGGGATCTGGTCCTGCTGCTTTCCGGCCCCGGTCCCCTTGGTCGAGGTATTGTTCGTTGAATGCGCCCGGCGCTGGCGTAACTTCTGGAGGATGTCGATGTGGCGCCGGAGCACCGTTCGGCATGCTGAACAGGCGGCCATTCCGGTATTACTCGATATCCTCCCGGTTGTCAAGTTGGCAAGGAGGCGGCACACCAACGCTCAGGGGCACGCATGCTTTTTTATTCTCCGAAAGTTGGAGATCGGAAAGTTGGAGATGGCGCAATGGCGCGATGACTCGGGAATAACTACCAGCTGACGGTTTCAGGGCGGAGCCAACGCTGAATACGGCGGCAATTTGAGGACGCTTATCCTCGCCGCATTCGGCACATCCACGTGGCGAGCCGGCATCACAGGGCTGCCAACGACATTATTTCTTTGAACGCTTTCCATCCTGCTTATGGCATTACGGCGTGGTCAGCCGTCCAAAAAAGGTGCCTGACACGACCCGCAGCTTTGGATCGGGCCCGCGGTGGAAACTTTTGGCCAGAGCGGAGAGGCGCCTGATCCAGGGAAAAAATGTTGGCGGGGTTTCAGACATGGTCCATGTTGTGCTGTATTCAGGTGAAGCTTCACAGAAAACCAAAAATGATCAATTAGGCCACTGGATTTGAGGCAAGGCGGATATAGCAAACGACCAACACTCCTCGCAAAATCAGCAAGGCAACCTACCCGGTGGTTTATTTGGACCGCCAGATGACGAGTTCTGTCTGTCCCTAACGCAACTCCACAATACCATCGTGGTGTTCCCGGTATGCATACCACTTATGCAGGATTGGCCGCATAACTGCTCCATCACAGCTCCAGGCTCCAGCTTACAACTGGACAACTCCTAGTCTGGCTACGAAAGAGAAAATAGCAAAAAAAGCACCCGACGTGGGAGTCGAACCCACAACCTCAAGATTACTTGTTCCGATTAGAACATAGAAGTCTAGCGCTCTGCCATTGAGCCAGCCGGGCTTCATCCAACTGATTTGATGACCGGAAAAGGCGAACTGCTTTTAACGTACGACCATTCCGGTAACACTCGAGAGTAGGGCTTCCACAACCATAATACAACCTAGGCTAGACGTGCTTTAGAAAATCTAATAAGTAGGTGCTACCCTGAAGTATGATGCTCTATTATCTTTAATTGTAAATATTTTTTTTTCAAACTTTTATTACATCGTTAACTAAGAGAACGAGGCGTCTACCTATCTAACTGATTCTAAAATAGTATTTATAACTAGTTGTTTAACCAATAGATCTAGGCTTTAGCGGCCTCACCGAACTTCGTTTTCACGGTCACCTCATGCGCCTTGGATGATTCTAATTCTTCCTCCGATACCAGGCCACTGTCATCTTTCCGCAAGTCTACCGGACGTTCTGGGACCATAAACACGACAAACGACGTGGCTGGAATCGTCAAACCAAACATGGCAAACGAAATGACGAGGTTGACCATAGGCGACACGGCAGCCGCACCAATACCAAACGAGACGCTTGAGCCGATGGACTCAAACGTTCGTACGAGACTAACTGCCAAAGTCAAGGTCTCCAGGTCGTCAAAAAAGGCACCCACAATCCAGTACACATACATGTAATGGGATTCGTTCAAGAACCTATCGCAATTAGTTCCATGTACTTGGGGTTCGAATAATGGTAGGCTTACCTCAAGATGACCATCGACCCAAAGCCGCGGCCGAAGCCCGGATTCTCCCAGTCCAGCGTGACCCTGGGATTGGAATCACCATAGAGTTTCTCGTTGGACACCTGCCATCCAAAGGTCCCAAGCATGCTGATAACGAAGAATAACCAGCAGGCTTTGGCGAGTGTCGGTCGGCTGAAATACTTGAGATCGTAGAACCATCCCCAGAAGATGTTGGCCAAAGTCGCCACAATGCCGGAAACCAGGGCTCCGAGAGTGCGAGCGCGGACGGAGAAACTGACGTTGTTAGAGCCATTTCACTTCAACAAGGGAGCTTCTCGGGAAAACATACTACTTGGTCATGTAGATACCCAAGTATGTCGAGTTCCACTGAAACCCAATTAGGATGGGCACCAGCAGGAACATCTCCTTTCGTTTTAGCAGCTTCCACGTCTTGCGCATTTCTTCTTTCAGGGTCGTCTTCTTGGCAGCAACCCGGCCGCGCGTGCCGTCGTTACGTATGACCTTCTCTGGCGGCGAGATCAAGAAGGCGAGAGGTAGGCCAAGGCATTGCAACGCAATTAAGACGAGGTATGTGCTATACCCGACCTTTCCACGACTGCTGGTCCCGACGTTCAAAGAAAGTTGGATGGAGGCCCCGATAAGCTGCCCAAGCTCACGAAGACCCAACCAAATGCCAGCTGGGGACGATGTCAGCCACCTATGCACACTCCCTACCCCAGGGGCCGACGATAAAACTCACCGAACTTGCCACGGTCCTTCACATCACCATATCCGAGCGCAATAGCACCCTCAGACGCCCAAAGAGCCGAGGCTGCAATACCGCACGTCGCGCCGCCAAAAAGGACAAACCATTCTGTCCCGTACCGGTTGTTGACGTACAGCGAAGCCGAATAAGGGGCATAACCCAGCGTGCCGATAATCAACACCTTCTTAACGCCTATTCTATTGGCAATGATACCGAAGATGGTGCAACCAAAAACCATGATGCTGCAATATCCGTTAGCTTTGTCCTTACATCGCCTTAGGTTACCTGGGAGGAGATCTCACCCGAACGTCAGCGCGTTGGATCCGTTCACCAAGTACGGCTCCTGCTGGCCGCCGGCGCCCGTGCTATTGAGAGCGTTCCAGATGCCCGGTTGTGTGAAGGAGATCAACCCCACGAGGATGACGTTGAACAGCGGGCTGCGGTACCACCTCGTAAACCGAGACACGGGCTTCGTTTGTTCTTCAGCCGTTCCGGCGAGCTCTAGGGCGTTGGCATCGTCGCTCCTCTTCTCCAAGTTCTCCTCGGTGGATGACATCGTGTGGCTCGTGTGCCCTGCCAGCCACGTGGTGTAAGCGGGGGTTGAGGGGAGAAGAAGGATGATATCGCGGTCAAATCATGGGGTCCCCTTCTTCGCTCATCCCTTTCTTTATGTTCGTTGGGATCCTCATGGATTTTGCAACCAAAATATTAAACCCCATGGGCCAGGCCTGGCTACATCCCTAGGGCCTCGGCTGCGGGTCCACTACCGGGAGTGTTATCGCTGAATACTCTGGTCTCATGTGGGGTTTCCTGGTCTCGATTGGCATAGCGGCCGATGTCGTGATGAACTGTTCTGATGGTGAGATGCATATGCCCGCTTGAAACCGGCATTCTTGCCCCTTTCTCCGCCATAGAATGGATGGGATTGGCCGTGTTTCCATGCTCTGGCTATCACCTCACGGCTCCTCACGGCGTTTGGCAACTCGTTCGCCTAGTATCTTTCTTAACAAAATCTCCAACCACAATCCCTGTCCAGACCCCCAATAGTTGGTGTGGATACATGTGGAGCGTGATGCCAGGGATGAGCTTACACCACCAGACCACCAAGACCTGCGAGCGGTGATGGTTTCTACTTGGAACTCCGTCATTGATGAGCCAGAGAAAAAAGAACCGGACTCCAAGTGCAGATGTTGACGAAACATCGTTTATGACAACGAAACGAAAGCTATCCGGAAGATTAACGAAACTGCGGTTACGTTACTCCATTTGCCCCCACTCTTTGCTATCATTTATTTGATGGGTGTTTTTGGTCAGAGGGTGCTCTGATGGCATTGAACCACCTCGGAGGGGAGGCATCAGATTCAACGTCTAGAATAGGGATTCCAACGAAAATTCTAAAGGGGGTGGAGGAAAAAAGAACCTAGGCGCTTATCGCCGACGTGTTTCGGACGATTCTTCACGACAAATCGAAACAATAGGACTTATCACTTTTCTGAACTAAATGCCACCAATGCATGTAAATAATGTGGGTAATACTAGTAGTCTCTAACAAAGGGACATGTACGAAAATCATAGGCTAACTATGGGTCGGTTACCTTACAAAATCATTGCTCATCACCATAAATACATACCCGACTACCAACCGTTCAAAGCCAATAATCACCCTGATCGCTGGGAGCCATCACGACGTAATCAGCTGGCCCTGTAGCGCCGTCATGGGAGCACCGCTGTCCCCAAACCCCGGCGCCGCAAAAGGAAGCGCCTTAGGCAGACCATCATCAACTTCCCACGTCGCAAACCTCGACACAGGATCCCTCTTCAGCCCCTTCATGATCCGCCGGTTGATCTTGAACCCCGTCGTGGGAAGGGCGTCCACAAAATACACACCACCACTCAGACTCTTTAACCCCGTCAGCTTGACTGCCGCAAACGCCTCAATATCCCTCGCCAACTCCGCCCCCGCCCGCTCCCGGTACAGCTGCATGGGCACCACAAAGGCCGTGGGCAGATCAGTGGCCGAGTTATCATCCCACAGACCAACCACAACAACGCTGTGAACAGCAGGGTGCTCAAACAGCGCATTCTCCAGCTCCGACGCACTGATGCGGCTGCCATACCCATCCCCAACCCGCAGCATCTCCTTGATGCGATCAATAATGTAGACATTACAGCCCTCGTCCAGATACCCATAATCGCCCGTATGGAACCACCCATCGGCATCAAACTCCCGATTCGCCTCATCATTATCCTTATACCCCCGAAACCTCGCCAGCGCATTCCGCACCAAAATCGCACCGGGCTCGTTCGGCCCCAGGTCCGCCCCGGTGTGCGTGCTGAGCACTCTTGCCTGCACCCCGTTGACCAGCGTGCCGCTGGACCCGGGCTTGCGCGAGGACGCGTCGCCTGTCTGGATGGACAGCAGCATGGTCTCGCTGGTGGCCCACTCGAGGGTCAGGTCGACGTGCGGGAACTTGACGGCGATGGCGCGGCGCAGGTTCTCGGGGATGACGGCGCCGGCCGAGAGCAGCCATTTGATGGAGGCGACGTCGGCCGAGTTGAGGTCGGATTTGGCGAGCTTGGCGATCAGCGGGGGGAAGACCAGGATGAAGGTGATGGAGTGGCGTTTGATGACTGAGACAGAGGTTTCGTCGAGGGGTTCCGGCATGAGGACCACGGGGATGCCGAGGAGGATGTTGAGTGACATGAAGAGTTTGGCGTTGATTAGGAAGCCGACTGAGGAGCTGGCCAGCCAGACGTCGGTGTTGACGTCGGTGCTTGGGGGGATCGTGCGTAGGGTGCTCTCCATGGCTGCGATATAGTGGCTGTGGGAGACAAGGACCGATTTCATGTTGCCAGTGGAGCCGCTTGTCCGGTTGATGAATGCATCGTGAGCTTCAGCCTCTTCGTGGCTGCGGAGCTCGAAAGTCGTGGACCCTGGTTGTGCTTGTGTCACCAGCTCATCAAGGCTGGGGATCTCGCGGTCGGCCTTGTCCAGGGTGATGATGGGCACTCCGCCGGCTAACCCGGAGGCGAGTTCTGTCAGCCCAAGGAGGGCTCCATCAGTGATGAGGAGCTTGGAGTTAGACGACTGAAGTCGTCCGGCGACGTCTTGCGCGGATAGCTCCTTTTGGACAGGAATCAGGGCGAGTGTCGCCCCAGCGGCCAACGCCCCAAAGAAAGCGATGGGATATTCGATCTGTGAAGAAGAGGTGTAAGTGGACGGCGATAGAGAAGCTTTTAGGAGTAAAGAGTTAACTACCTTATCCTTGGCTGCAATAGATATCACGTCGTTCGGCTTGATGCCGTACCTCTTTTTCAAGGCGCGAGCCAGCCTTAAGCTCTGGTCTTCGAGCTGGGCCAGCGTGAGTGTGTCGTTGGTTCCATCGACGCGGTACACCACCCTGCTCCAGGGGTACGCTCGCCGACCGTGATGGAAGATGTAGTTGAAGACATCGCTGGAGGGCAGGGGAGGTAATGGCAGCTTGGATTCAAACATCTTTGCTAAATGAACGGACCGAGTCTTGGTGAACAATTAGAATACTTGGGAAGATTCGCCAAGGCACTGAGATGGTGAGTTCAGGCCACGTTGAGGAGGCTTAAGCCATAAAACGCCGCTGACCTCGTTTCGCCGCCGTTGTAGTAATAACGGTTTTACCGTTGCCTCGCCTCGGCAACTGTCATGTCCGACGACTCTATCTCCGGCAGAGCCCCTGTGAAGGCGTTGGCCCTTTGTAGACTAGACTCATGCACGATGTCATGATCCCACACGAAGATCTCATGACACCATTCAGAACCGGAGGAACTTGGCCATTTCTTACGTGGGTTGTTTTACGAAGTTGTGACTTACACGGAGCCAAAGGTCACCATCCGCCTTCGGGCGGGCACATGTCCGAGCCGGCGGCAATAAACTTGGAAGGTCACAAATCCGTATCCAATCATCCCTTATCGGGCCAGGTTTCGTGGCCCTCGGAGCGTAATGAGACGTCGGATGAGCGTGGCTTTACGTGGGGGCTGGATTTTGCCCCTCGAGCTCGGAAGATATCCAACCTTATCCGACACGGCAATGAACAGGCATCACATTGCCAAGGCTGCCCTACCTGTGCCGCAAGATCGCAGCGAGGCCGCAGAGCAGTGGTTCGGACGCCGGCTTGGCTGATCTGTATCAATGGGTACTCCGGTAGCCGCATCATGATTCTTCGGCCTTATGTAGTTTTGGGAATCACGGAAGTCGGCATTAAGGTTCTGAGTAGCTGTCAAGCAATTCAACTTTGCAGTGCAGTCGAACAGTTCAACATGCTGTCAACCAACGACTCCTCAGCTCGCAGACCGGGGTGGAGTGCGACTTCATGGCGATCCATGCCCGTCCACGCACAGCAGGCGGTGTACGAAGACGACCGGCTATTGGAGGATGTTTTGTCTAGATTGGCGGGACTACCGCCGCTGGTGAACCCTGACGACGTTGAAGCCGCCCGAGCACACTACGCAGCAGCAGCTCGAGGTGAAGCCTTTCTGCTTGTCGGGGGAGACTGTGCCGAAAGCTTCGATGACACGAAAGATCACATCATCGGCCAGAAAATGAACCTCCTGGCCAACCAGGCTCGGCACATCGAGTCAACTACTGGCGTTACGGTGCATATCACGGCAAGGTTAGCAGGGCAGTACTCAAAGCCTAGGTCCCAGTTGATGGAGACGCTACCAGACGGCCGCCAAGTTCATGCTTTCCGCGGGCATAATATCAACGGAGCGGCCGAGTCAGATCGCAAACCGGATCCGAAGAAGCTCTTGCATGGCTGGTGGCACTCATTGGCAGTTTTACATAAGTTGAAATCATCAAGGTAACTCTCTCTCCAAACCACTGCACGAACACGACCAATACAAAATACTTACTATTCTTTAGCAAGCCCATAGCAACCGCACACGAGGCACTCCATCTACCCCTCGAAACCGCCCTGACCAAAGGCCGCTATAACACATCCGCGACCTTTCTCTGGGTAGGCGAGCGCACGCGGCAGCTCGACGGCGCGCATCTCGAGTACGCCCGGGGACTGCGGAACCCACTCGGCGTCAAGATCGGGCCAACCACCACACCAGAGCAAGTACTCGCGGTGCTGGGCGTACTCTGCGGCGACAACCCCAGCGAACCCGGGCGCGTGACCCTCATCCCCCGGCTCGGCGCCGACCAGGTCTCGGCCGTGCTGCCGCCGATCTTGCGGGCGGTGCAGAGCAGTCCGTTTAACCCGGTTTGGATGTGCGACCCGTGCCATGGCAACACCTTTTCGCACAACGGGGCTAAGACCAGATGCCCGACAACCATGCTTCGTGAGGTCGCCCAGGTTGTGACCACGCTTGCTGATCACGGTATGCACCTGGGCGGGATTCATCTTGAGCAGACTGGGGAGGAGGTAGTTGAGTGTGTTGACAAGAGTTTATTGAGTAGCAAGGAGGGTGTTGAGTTGGGCGGTGAAACCTATAAGAGTCTATGTGACCCACGTTTGTCGGGTTCGCAAGCCCTGGCTTTTGTGGAGGGCGTGGCCGAGCTGTTGGTGGCGAACGGGACGGTTGACAAAGGGGCTACGAACAGCCAGGAGCAGCCCATGTTCCTGTTGCCCATTTTGGAGCGTGCCGTGCGCTTCTTCTCGGCGCCATTTGCGAGTAAGGTGCACTGAGGAGCTGAACATGGTTCCGTAGTGACAATTGTGTCAGGGTTATGTTGCAAAGACTGCTTGAATACCCAAGGTAGATCGAATTGGATGGGACCTGCGGGAAAGGTCGAGACCCTTGGTTGCTGCATGTACTTAGTTCAGCCCAGAAATAGCGGTATTATCAGTAGAAGGTTTTCAACCGCTTTCATCGGTTTTATTAATGAGATTCCTGCTGATACTGTTACCCAAAGATTCCTGTAAGAGAAAGCTAGAGCCGTGTAGGCTGTACTTCTGGTAAACGACGTTGGTCACGACTCCACATGATGCGTCGGAAATTCACAGACTCCTGATCGACCTCATTTCCCAAGTGCATCGGAGTGACTCTTTTCAAGAGGGTTTCTCGACTCTCAGGGCCTTTGCGATGGCCAGGGCGTTGCATATCCAAAACAACGAGTCTCTACAGGTAACTAGGCAATTATTAACAAAATGTCCCCAATCAGAATTTCTTAAGTCCAGGCCTAGGCCTTCAAAAGAAGTAAAACAACTTCCACCTCTTGATCCGAGTCGCCCAGGTTACAAAATAAAAGCAGAAAATATTGACTAGTGTGAAGAGCACAAACACGGCCAAGTACGCCCACATGTTGTTCCCCAGCCGCCCGTCTTGTAGACCAAACTGCTCAAGGTACTGGGATCCCTTTGTGTACTGGCAAACGTGGCACAAGTTTGTAGACGTCGGGTTTGTGAGGTTTGCCCGCACATCATTTGCCCACTGACCGGCGTAGCTTCCGCAGGTCTGACCTTCAGGGGGCGGGAACGAGAAGAGGTCCGCCGAGTCGCACACGACGTCAACGTTCCCAACCGCAGCAATAATCATGCCGCCAAAGAGGTAGGTCAGGGGGTTGATGTAGTACAACTAAGACAAAAGAAAAGCCAGGGTCAGTATCGCCCAACAGAAGACAGAAAGGAAGGATAACTGACCCAATACCGCCAAAACACCTGAATCTGCGCGTACGGAACCACCACCCCATTGAACCAGTTAAACACCGTCACCGAAAACACCAGGACCAGCCCCGCAAACTTCAAATCCGGACTCAGCGCCGTCACCAACAACCCAAAGCTCATCTCAAACACCTCATACACCATCACCATCAAAAAGGTATATCCGGCAGCCTCGCCCAGTGGCAGCCCGGTCAGGAAATACCACAACAAATAGTACACGACTCCCGTAACGGCGATGGCGGGAAGCTCGGCCAGAAAGCTGGCGTGGCATAGCGCCACCCACCCGTAGGTGTGTGAGGGGCCTTCGCGTACTTCCCAGAGCAGGCGCTGCTGGAAGAAGCGCGCGAGGATGGGGTTGACGATGGTGTTGACGAGGAAGATGAGGGCAAAGGCGCCAAAGGCTCTGGGGTTGGATTGAGTTGTTAGCGGGAGTTTAGAGAAAGGGGGTGGGTAGTTTGGGCCAGGAGGGGAACTTGCCGGCTTTGGAGGTCAACGGGTGAAGTGCCAAGCTGGAAGAAGGTGAAGCCGATCAGGATGGCTTGAATGGTGTGCACCCATATTTTGCTGTAGATGTAGGCGGGTTTGCGCCATTGGTTGAGGAGCATTCTCTGGGTGAGGAGGCTGGTCTGAGTGAGCGTCGAGGCGTTGAATGTCTGCCCTACCCCGGCACTGTCCCACTGGATCTCAGTCTTGTTGATGTCCGAAATCACGGATTTTGTTTCGTGTGCTTCAGTAGACTCTCTCCATTTGGTTGCCCATATGGCCGAGGTATTCTCAGACTTGCCGTGGATTCCGGACCCGATGGTCTCGAGCAGGAGTTCGGCGGGGTTTGCGTCTTCCGGCTGCGCAATGCCACCGTTCCTCTCCACGTATGGCAGTACATTGTCGACCGGTCCGTAGCTAGAAAGCGTGTGAGAGAGAAGACGGTGGGGTGTCAAAGGTAGCGTAATCATGTACTCACTAGATTTGTTCCCCTTTGGATGACAGTGCCACAACCTTGTCAAACATGCGGAACAGGGACGCCGACGGTTGGTGGATCGTAACGAGGATTGCCTGGCCTTGCCGTGCCAGCCGCTTCAGGTAGCTAACGATGGTAACCGCGCCTTGGGAATCCAGTCCAGAAGTTGGTTCGTCGGCGAAGAGGATTTGAGGGCGTGCAACAAGCTCTACGGCAATCTGGGCATTGTCTTGTAAGTCCCCCGCATTGCTTCTGGGCACGTCTTGGGAACGAGAAAGGGGCTTACTGTGACGCGCTTTGTGAGTTCCACCCCTAGCCCCGAATCAGCATCTCCAATAATTGCGTTTTGCATGTGAGTGAGGTCCATGATATCGAGGACATGATCGACATATGCCAGCTTCTCGGTTCTTGAGTAAAGCGATGGCTGCCTCAAAAGGGCCGAAAACTCCAGGGCTTCCCGAATTGTGGCAGACCCGTCGTGTATGTCGGATTGCTGGGCAAAACCCGCCATCTTCTTAAAGGGCTTTCCTAGCCGCTGGTTGCCAAATTCCAGTTGACCGCCCAAGACGCCGACTGGGTTTGTTTGAGCCAGATGTGTGAGGAGGGTGGTCTTGCCAGCTCCGCTCGACCCACAGAGGGCCACAAGCTCGCCAGGCTGGACGTAGCCCGTGATACCGTGGAGAATCCTTTTCTCTCCGATGTCGACCGTGATGTCGTTCCAGACAAGGCTCGGCCTACTCCGATAAGAGTCTGTGCTTGAGCTGGCACTATCTCGGACGGCAGCTGACTTTTCGATGTCGGCAGTGGACGCGGTTGTTGGTGCTTTTTTGTTTTTGGCCTTGCGAGACAATATGAGGGGTGCCCCGCCCTGTGATGCGAAGTGCATGACCTCGCTCCCAATGACTCCGACAAGCATGTATGCTGCGGCAAAGGCAATCAGAATGCCGACGTTACGCCATCTGTTCGCGTAGCTGAAACCGAGAGTTTCGGCATATTGCAATCCGGGGACCGCCTTCTGTCCTGGCTCAGCTCCCCGAACCGGGCAGATCTGGTTGGGTAGAGTAGCACCCGAAACTTGTGGAATGAGTTGGTTGCTACAGGCTATCTCCAGACGATGGAGCTCGTTGGTGAGCAGAGCTTCGTATGTGTAGCGAGGAGGACTGATGTAATGCAGCCATGACCAAACGGGGCGCATCCGGTTGATGGGAATCAGGAAGCCCGCAAAGTACACTGTTGTCGTTGATGCAATGCCTCCAAACCGAAAGCAGTCTTCCACGCTGGGGACGTAGTCTAAAATGGGAGGGGTGAGCGGCGTTCGGAATTGTGCTAACAGAAAAGGGGGAATGGGACATACATGCAAACATTCTCAGGAGGTTTGCAAAATTGATTGTCGATAGGCAGAGAACAAAGTAAAAGTAGAAGAAATCCCCGGCCGTGTAGGCCACGGTGTTGTGCGCGAGGAAGTAGTACGCGATCATGAACCAAGCGTGCTGCACGGCAATCATGGGGATGTCGATCAGGATTCGAGCCACTGCCACTGCTGAGGAACGGTACATGTTGACGGATGACTGTCGTTCGAGGACAGAGCGGTTGGCATGAGCATCAAATAGCTCAGGATACTGCATCCAGGCATTGGCGATGATGGCATAAAAGATAACACCTTGGCGTGTAAAAGCCCCGGCGGCGTCCGAAGATATGTCAAAATACTCACTTCCGACAATGAGGCACAGAACCACAGTGTTGATCCATTTCTGATAGTAAACTGCCCGCCGGCCGTTGATTAGCTGGACCTCGCGTCTGAGACACTCCCAGACTTGGAACGGGTACGAGAGTTTGATCGGGCTCGTGGCGCCAAGTTCCGGTTGGGAAGCGTACAAACCCCCCAGCTCCTTCAGGTCTGACTGCAGCCGAGAAAACGCATCAGAGCCCTGAAAAGCTTTCGCAAGGTCTTGAGATGTCTTGATAGAGGCTGCAGCGCTGCCGGGCCGGGCTTGTCGTTGGGAAGGGTCAGTTACGGTGGTAAGGAATTCGGCCGTAGTTTGCCTCGGATCGCACACGAAACCTAATCCCTCAAAATACGGCTTTGCGTCGGAAATGAGCCCGAAATAAACCTCGTACCCTGAATCCAGCAGGATTACTTTGTCGAAGTGCTGGTAGATACCCTCCCCGGCTTGGTACAGGGTTGCGAGTGTCGTCTTTTGCGACACGTCGGTAAGAGTTCGCAGGGCTTTAACAAAGTCCAAGGCGGTCGAGGAGTCGAGGCCCCTTGTGCTATTGTCAAAACACTGCACCGATGACCCGGACGCCAGCACCTCAGCTATCGACACACTAACACACGCCATCAGCCCCACCAACACAAGCACACCAGCTCAGGAGTCAGGGGTCGGGATTCAACCTACCGCTTCCTCTCACCCCCCGAAACACCACGCACAGCCCCGCCGCCGACAACCGTATCCAGCGCATGCTCCAGGCCAAACAAATTCGCCATCTCCCTCGCCTCCTCACCCACGTCCCTCGCCCTGCGCTCCTCTCTTGACAGGCCCACGCGCAGCGCAAACTCAAGCGTCTGACGCACCGTCAGCGTCGGGATATGTCTGTCCTCCTCCGGCAGATACAGCGTCTCGCGCCTGTGTTTCTGGTAAAACTCCCCGTGTGAGAGCCCCGCAAAGCGCAGGTCGCCCGTTACGTTGAGGGTGGATCGGTTGGCGGCGGCGCGCAGGAACGTTGAACAGCCGCTGCCGGGCCGGCCGAGGACCAGGAGCATCTCGCCGGGGCGGACAACGCCACTGAGGTTGTGAAGGATGGTTTTGTGCTTGGGGGGTGGGATTAGGTGGAGGGGGGTGAGGATGTTTCGGGCGAACCAAGCGGCTTGGTCGGGGCCGAAGGTGTTGATGATGGCTTGGGGGAGTGTCTTCACTGTGACGACCCCCGGGTCGGGGACGGAAACACTGAGGTTGGAAAAAGCCAATGGAATGCGCTTGGACTGTTGGGTGGTTGCCAGAGGCGTTGAGCCTCTCTCTGCTCTCTGAGAGCGTTCCAGCCGTGTGTTTTCCATGGTGGTTGAGCCTATGAGCGGCGAACTGGGTGGCAACTGAGAAGCACTAGTAACGAGTATCTCAACTCAAAGGCCAAAACTTCACGTGTCTTGGCTCACGTAATGATTGGCACATATGTGGCGCTGAGAAGTAAATGCAGAGAAGAAGTATTGCCCCAAGTCGGGTTGGTCAGTAGTATCACAAGACGAAGGCGGTCGGCACAGGTGTTGGAGGTGCCCGAACCGACCACCCCGGAGGCATGGGATGTTTGCGACCAAACAACTCCGAGTAAAGGTCTGTGGAACCCGAGACATTCAAGGTTCCTTTTTTGGTTTGTTTTTCCTTACTGGTAAGTATTCTGGGTTACGAGTAATCGTGAACATTGGAGCTCAAACTTTGGCCCCTTTTCTGTCTCGGTGCACAATGCATTTGAATGGTCCATTCAGTAGACAGCAAGGGCTTTCAGTAATGGTCTTTTTGTGTGAACCAAGATTGATTTTAGGTCTACGTATTAGGCAACGATCAAAAACCGAGGCGACTCAGTCCTCCTCTCGTCGTCGGTATTGAACGGCTTGCTGTCTCTCCTTTTCCACCGTCCACCCAAACGGACTCCGCGAGGATCCAACTTTCCAAGCAGAGCTAAGAGGTGAACCTCTTCTGTAACACGTATGACAGCCGAATCAGCGGACAGGTTCTGTACTATACCCGGACCGGCCAGCAGGACGTCCGATGTAGTGTAAACCCTCTTTGTGCCGCTAGCCGCAAGAATTTCCCTCTCCTCTAACTCGGTTGCATCCGTCACAGTATCCAAGCCCAGGATGGCGTTGGCGAGGTCGACGGAGAAACTGGGTTTATTCTGGCCACGGGTTGTGATAAGCTTCAGAAAATATTGGACCTGCTCCCCGTCGCTCGCCGCCGTCTTTTCGGACGTGATGGAGGTTTGCAGCGGAATCTCGGCCGGTGAAGCAGAAACCTCCAAATCGTCAAGTTCTACTTTTGCGGTTGTTTCCAAAGGAGGTCCAGGCACAAGAAGCACTGGTTGATGACTCGGTTCAGGAACGAGTCGGCTGGGACTGTAACGGAAGAGCAGGTGGGAAGCGGTTCTTGAGAACACAGCTGCTGGAAGCACAACACCTCTGTCGAACTGGAATCCATAGCCACCCACGGGCAGACTGGGCGCCGTGAGTGTCTTGACCGCTTCCAAGAATGCGCTGCGGGAAACATCCCCACTCTTGAGCTGCGCCAGCAGAGCCTCACGGACATCCTCAGCCGGGCGCGTGCCCTGTCGTGACGGATTGTCCAGGTTAAGCACGACCTCCTCAAAATTCTCGATGCCGATCAAGATGTCGCGCAAGCAAGTGAACTGGTGCAGCCACTCGTTGTACAGCATCATGAGGATGGGCGAACTGCGGTGGCTGCGCAGAAGCCGGCCAGCGGGCGGAACCCATTTGTGGCCCTCGCAGGGGCTGTAGACCGTGAGGGACGGATCTCCAGGGACGCCGTGGCTGGCTTCGCTGGCGTATTGGAACAGCGCCTTGCCGACGCGAAGGATGTGCCGTGTCAGGTCTGATGGCTCATCGCTGTTCCAGTCGGAGAGCGGCAGCGTTGCTTCGCGGCCTTCGTGAGAGAGGCTTGAGCGTAAGCCGTCCATGAGGATGGCGCGCGTGTTCGCATCTTCGGGTCCATCAGGGCCGAGTTGGGTGATAACGCTCTCAAGCAAAATGGCGATCTCACGTACGAAGTCTCGGGGGGTGTATGCTCCGGGACGGAAGCGCCATTCGTTTCGGCGTGTTGTTGGTGGAACTGATTGTTGCTGTTGTTGTGCTTTGATGTCGATGGGGTTGACGATGGACCGGCTCTCCAATAGCACCCGGAAACTTGAAGGATTATCTTGAAGAGACATCGTGGTTTGTCTCAGATTCGGAGCCCGGGGGGTTCTTTTTTGAGCTCGGCAACAATGTGTAAACCTCCAGATTGGTTGCTAGCACACCGCTATCTGTGGTGGTCCGGCAGGGTGGGAGACGAAATCCAGCTCATGCAGAGGGTCGGTAAGTTGCCTTCACGATATCATCCACGTAGCATTCTTGTTCATTAGTATCTCATCTCAGCTGGTATGGACGTAGCATGTGTGCTGTGATCGACGTGGTTACCTACCGAAACAGCCTGACTGACCAATAACCTCCGAAGTCCGTACCGCACCATCATGCACGCCACCAATTGCGGCATCTGCAGTCTGGCAATAGTACTCAATTGTTTTTGCCAGTACCCAATCCCAGCAATTTCGGAGTATAGTTTCCGAAACCTGGATGCGTATCACACCTCTTAGTGGCTTGCTGTCTATTCGTGAAAGACCGTTCGCGTTGCGTGGAGGCTGAAAGACCTGATCCGCCGGTCGTCATATTGCCAGTTTAGAACCCCGAACTCTTCGGATTGCTTTCCAACTCGGAAATCAACCCTTGAAAACATTCAGACGTTCTCCCTGTCTCACCACCTAATCACCCGTTCAAAACCAATCTACCTGGTACAAACATGGCTGTAGCACAAACCCCGGCCGGCGCGAGCAAGGACACCACCAACCTGTTCACGGGTACGGAAGGGATTTATCTTCTCCCCCACCATGCCAAGGAAATCGAGCGTCTGAGGGAGCAACATGCCCTCATTCTCTTGTCTACCGAGAACGTCTTGGTGACCGCGCCCTTGAAGCAGTCCAAAATCAAAGTCCTTGATTGTGGTGCCTCCGAAGGTGAGAAGAAAAGCTGAGCTCGGCTTGTCGCTTTTTGCATGATTCTGATCTGTATCTTGGTTCTAGGCACATGGCTTTTGGATCTACCCCGGCTGTATCCGGAGCACGAATGGTCCCTTCATGGGGTCGACATTGGGTCAACCCTCTTCCCGCCTAAGGTGGGCCCTTACGCTGCCCTGGATCTGCGCGAGTTTGACATTCGATCCCCTACGCCCCCCGAACCGTCCTGGACAGGGAGCTTCGACCTAGTTCACCAGAGGCTCTTAATCTGGGGACTGCAAAAGTCGGAGTGGGCCACAGTGGTGAAGAACCACTTCTCGCTCGTGAAGCCGGGTGGCTGGATCCAGCTTGTCGAAGGCGAGTGGGTGGACCGCGACCACCCCTTTGACCCTATAACCCATCCCAGCCTAGACAAAATGTCCCGCATGCAGTGGTGGTTCACTGAAAGATCCGGCATGGATCTCTTCGTGGCATACAAGCTGGAGGATCTACTAAAGGAGGCTGGCTTCAAGAACGTGCAGAAGACACAGTACACGCTAGGATATGGCGCCCTGGCTAAGACGCCCGAGTGGGCAAAGCGGTCGGTGGACCACTGGATTCACATATTCCGAGGTTTGAGAGAGCTCCTGCCGGAGGGCGGCGTACCGGGTGTGGTTCAAAACAAGGCCGAGTTCGACGAGTTGATCACCAACATATACAATGAGGTCCTCGAGCTCGGCTATGCGCCGAAAATGAACTTCGTGATCGGGCAGAGGCCAGAATAGAGTTGAAGATGTCATGTCGGGTTACACCATTACTCAGCATCCAAATCTACATGGTGTGTAGATATGTGTACATACAATTCAGAGAACAGATAGGCAATGTGGGGTATTACGAAGTCAGACAGATCTTGTGTGACCAATGTGGCGTGCATTGCGATCCAGGGACGGTGGGACATGACCAGTTTCCTCCGACGACCTTACTCGTCCGGGCATTTCAAAAAGTCAGGGTGCATTTGTCAGAGAATGGCGCGCCCCGTCGCCGACAAGACAGAAAGACATGACCGACATGCATGAAACCATGCAAGTCCGATGAAGGGACCGGAGTAAGACGGCGCCCCGTGCCGGCCGCAACCTCACCATGCCCGCTGGTAAGCTATGGCAAGATCACAATCAGCTGCATGTAAGCCAATTTCACACCTTATTGCGGAGACTTGGACAATGGCGTAATTCACGTTCGGCGATCCCAAGGCCCAAAACGCGTCTCTCGGCCGCGAACGAGAACTTCAAAACCACCTCCCTACTGCTATCAATACTGCAGTTGACGGCCGCAGCGACAGCCATCATATCTCATTCCCTTGAACTTTTTCTAAGCCCTAATCATGCGTGTTCCGCTCCAAGAAATACTCATTACGGTCTCGGCGAGCTACCAGTCAGGGGACAATGTTGACGTTGACCGCGCGAATGCGCAGACACCACTCGTGCCGGTCCCGCACTCAACACGGCCCCCGTTAGCAGAGAGGTGCGGCCCTGCCACGGCCAAGATCGTTTGCATCAATGGCTACTCGGCCGTGATGCCCGGCAACTTCTCGAGGGCGCCTCCGCCGGACTCGATCAACCCCATGGACCAGGCCTCGTACGCGCAGACCGAGATCCCGGACGACCCCTCGTGGCAGCTGGTAAAGGAGGCCGGTTTTATCGTCTACGACAAGGAGCGCGGTTTGGAGATACTTGGTAAAAAGCCGACCTCAGAGTACAAGTTTGACATCGAGCCGCTCTTCCACGACGCGACCGTCTATGACCCCAACACCAACGAGGTCTGGTTTTCGGAGCTTTCCGGTGGTGAGCTCAGCCAAAAGGTTATCAACTTGGGTGACGAGGGGAAGGGTGTCCACCGGAAGGCGGCAAATCCACCCCTCTACTCGCCGGTCGGCGGCATCTACCGCAACGGTCTCTTCTATTTTTGTGTTGGTGGATCTAGCGATGAAGTCCCCGGCCCGGATGGCACCGTGGCGCGACCAGGTCTTTACACGCTCAACGCGACGAGCGGCGAGTCCAAGGTCCTCCTCAACAACTACTTTGGGCATTGGTTCAGCACTTGCAATGACCTTGCCATGGATGGGGAAGGCAACATCTGGTTCACAGACGACGGTATGCTAGCTTTACCGCGTGGAACACAATGTTGAGAGCTCCACTTACTAAACATCCGGCGATCCTGCAGACTACTCCTTTGGCAACGGCGTAAGCCCACACCACCCCGTCCTCGCCCCGGCCATCTACCGCTTCAACCCCAAAACTGGCTCTGTGCGGATCGTGGACCAGCGCCTCAAGGAGCCCAACGGAATTGCCTTCTCGCCCGATTTCCAGACGCTGTACGTCGCTGACTCGGGCGCCGAGACGGTCCCCGACCACGCACCCGCTGTCGGCCAGGTCATTTACAACCCCTACAACGTGACCGATCCGCACGTCGTGTGGGCGTTTGATGTGATCCACGGCGGTACCGCGCTAGGAAATGCCCGCCCGTTCCATCTCACGCACAAGGTGTGTACCAGATAGACAGAGAAATTGGAGCCAGGTCGACCTAGCTAACAAACTGTGATACTTAGTGGCTCCCGGACGGGGTTCGTGTAGCTGACAACGGCTACGTGCTGATTGGTGTTGGCGACGGTATTGACGTGGTTGACCCGGCGGGCGAGCTAATTCTCAAGATTCAGACTAACTTTACGGCCGTGGGAAATACATGGTCTGGAAAGGGCAGCAGGGACCTGTGGATTACGGGCGTCGGTGGTGTCCAGAAGGTGCACATCAACCTACCGGGCGGCAAAGTCAATGGCTGGCCGAAGCACTTGCTCGAGGATGAGGATGATGATCTGTGAGCGGGAAAATAGTGGTAGTAAACTGTCGGTGGATCAGTGGCTCATAGTTGTATGAGCGATGGTGTTCTTGGGCGGCAGCAGCAGGAGGAGAGAGCCCGCGGAAGTGTATTTTCCCGGGAAATCATGTGAATAAAGCAACAAAGCTGACAAATGCAAACGCCTGTTGTAGTTAATAATCTGTATTGCCCCATTCTGTGAACTGCCAAGCGAGGACCAAATCCCAAATATATCAGGCTCATCATTATCCCGAGCACGCAGGCGTAATTTGAAACCATCGCAGCCACTCTGCAAACCTATTGGTTATCCCCTGAACGGTTCAGACTCCGGATGGCCGATGTCCGTCCTTGCCTGGTGGAGAAAGCCATCGGACATGGCTGGCTGCAGGCAAGAGAATCCACGAGCGTAAAAGGGACTGGATTCCTTGTCACAGGCCAGTGACGCCAGTCCGTCTCACTCTAACTTAAGCCCTCAAATCCGCCGCCCTGCCCACCACTATCCCGCTTTGATAGTAACCAACACGTTTTGAATACCATTCCTAATGACGCCCGTCCCACCTCTCCGCGTCGGTCTCATTGGCCTCTCGTCCTCGGCTATCACCTCCTGGGCAGCCGACGCCCACCTCCCGTGCCTCCAAACCGCAGCAGGCCGTGAGCGGTTCCAGATTGTCGCCTTGTGCAACAGCAGTGTCGCGGCGGCCGAGTCAAGCATCAAGATTTACGGCTTGCCTCCGAGCACGAAGCCATACGGCAGCCCCGTTGATCTGGCCGCCGACCCGGACGTCGATTTTGTCATCTGCAACACGCGCGTTGATAAGCACTACGACACAGTTTTGCCGAGTATTCAAGCGGGGAAGGATGTTTACATCGAGTGGCCCATTGCGTCCAACAAAGCCGACATTGACAGACTGGTTGATGCCACCAAAAATGGCGGCGGAAAGACACTGGTCGGGTTGCAGGGCCGGTGGGCGCCGCCTGTGCTGAAGATCAAAGAGCTTTTACAGGGCGGTTCTGTGGGTACTTTGCTCAGTAGCGAAGTACAAGTTTATGGGGGCTCCAAGGACAGGGAAATCCTGCCCGTCGGACTGAAGTACTTCGCCGAGCTTGCCGTCGGGGGCAACCCCATTACCATCGGCTTGGGTCACGGTATGTTCCCTGTTGTTCATAATCGCCCGTCCCTTGCCAACTAACGGGTACACTGTTATCCAGTCATCGACTTCATACAATCTGCGGTGGGCGAACTGGTCCCGGAGTCTGTGCACACACACTTGCAGCTCCAACGGCCAGACGTAAGAATTCGAGACCCGGAACGCGACAACCAAATCGTCGAGACCTTCCGGTCCGATGTTCCCGATCTCCTCTCTCTCCACGGTAAGCCTAAATAACAGACAAGCCCAGTTTTCACCCCAGACAACAACTGACCACCGCTATCCAACCGCACAGGCTCCATCACCACCACCGCACGGCCACCATCACAACCAGCAACCCTCACGGTCCAATTCCGCCGCGGTCAGCCCTTCCCCGGTACCCCCTCTCTCGTCTGGACTCTCCATGGCACAACCGGCGAGATCCAGCTCATCGCACCATCGGGCATCTCCCTGCAGGCAGACGCCTATGCGGACCCGGTCACAATCCGGCTGCACAAGTTTCCCGACAACAGTACCAGTGCCAGCGGTGACGGCAATGGAACGGTGGAGGATATGCATTGGGAGTGGAACGAGCGCCAGAAAGAGGTGCCGGTGCGGGCGCGGTCGGTGCAGACCGTTTTGTATGCTTATGCAGATGTGAAGAGGGGGGTTGAGGCCGAGGGTGAAGAAAAGGGGTGGGTGGAGCTGGACGATGCGGCGGGGAGAGCGGCGCAGATTGGGGGGTGGTTGGAGGGGTGGAGAGTGTGAACAATGAAGGGGGGTGGCAAGAAAAGGGGTCGGCTCAGTGGGCGACAGGAACAGCAGCGATGGATGGGTGGTTGTACTAAGAGAAATGTCATTCCAGTATGGTATCCTAGTTACGAAAACGCTATTCCAGTGTTCAATCCTTATCTATGCTTGTCGAGGCTACACTGATGATCAACCGGGTAAGCTCGGGCAGTTGTGCCAGCGACCAGGCCCCGTCATTCCCCTCGTTATCCCCATTACCGCCGAGATCATGTCTCCGAACCGCTTCCACTAGCTTCAGCGGCTGGTCACCAGCACTCTCCTGCGCTCGCCGCGCCTCAAGCCAGTCCTCTTCGCTCTCGGCCATCCACAAGGCGTCGCCGCATGGTAACGCAATGCTCTCAAACACGTCAGTCGGCAGTAAGGGCTCGAAGTATGCCGGGTCAAGGGTCTTGGTGATACCGAGGAGCTGGTGGATGATGACAAGCAGAAAGATCGAGCGCCGCAGCGATTCTTGAACAGCCCATGTATCCCAGTCCATGCCAGAAGTCAAGGGGGAAGAAAGGAAGGTCGTGGTTTGGCCAGTTGACGGGGTTTGCAGTTTTTTTAGCAAGCGCCGTGTTGCCTACAGAGTCAGTATCAGCAGTCTGTCCGTCGGAGACAACCCAAGTTGCATACACATACCCTAACCAAATATTCGTGATGCAACACTGCAGTGGCCAGCTTTGAGCTATATCGGTTCTCGGATAACAGTCCCTCGATTTGGTAGATGCACATGGCATGCAGAGTAGCGCAGACCTTCTCATGGCTATTTGACAAAGTTGGCTTGAAAAGGAACAGTCAGTAAGTGTTTCGGGGCGCAATATGCGCAACAACGTACCAACTCCTTGATCAACTTGTCCCTCTGGTCGCGAAAGATGTCGCACACGAACCCCAGCCCCGACTGCTCCGAGTGTAACTTCATGCCCACACACGCCAACGCCACGGCAATGGGCTCCGGCATTCCTCTCGGTGACTGTCGACACAACCTTGGATGAATGAAAGGCGAGCTAAACGTTGGAGAGAGCAGCCGCAACGGATATTCAGCCGTCATTTTGAGCGCTTCCTCCAAACTAATCATGCCAGGGTGTAAAGGGCCCTGATATGCGGGCGAGCCGTTGGCCAGCTCCAAAAGACTGCCAGCCCCTGACTGGTCATCCCCAATTGATTTGTGCCGACAGTGGACGTGTAAGGGAGTGGTCAGGCTGCGGTCGGTGAAGTCGTCGCGAGCCAAGGGCGAGATCCTCCTGCGCTTGGCAGCACTTGCCAACACACTTGAAGCAGGTGACGGGGCTTCCGATGCGCTTGTTGAACAAGGCGAGGAAGAGGCTCGCGAGGCCGGGTTTGGGCTTTTCAGTGAAAAATGCCCATTGGTGTCCTGTTGCGGCGCAACCATCTGGTTGAAGATGTCGGAACCCGAGAGGTGGTCTGTGAGTGAACTTGGCAGTCCAGGTAGGTCGCTTTCTTTGCTATTCTGATTCGAGAACAGGGCGGGATCAAGCAAGTCGGGCATCCAGCGATCGTCCGCCATCAATGCCAGATCAAGCGTAGACGCATTCCCTATGGAGGTGATGTCGGAGCCGGTTGTATGGATCCGGAAATCGTCCGTATCCTCACGATGCTGGAGGACCGGGTCGCTGGGATGCGGGAGCCACAGGTAATTTGCACTAGAGTCCTGGGCCATTGGTTGACGGGGAAGGATCGGGGATTGACTCTCCGCCCTCAAGACAAACACGTCAGTTGTATCTGCCATTGAACTGGGACCTAAGCCATGTAGCTTGTTGTCGTCGGCATTATGGCTTCTAGCAAACCCAGCCGGGGCCTTTGGGGGACCTGCTACAGGCCTCAATCCCAGGGCATGGCTTGCGGGCATCCGGATTTGGGGCTCCAGCCTGTATTCGCAAGCAACTGCGCGGGAAAGACACCGGCCGCCTGTATTCACATATGTGAGAAATTCGAGCTCAACAGCAATATGGCGTGTGATATAATGGGGTTGACATACAGGAGGGCTTCTCGTAGCCGCACTTGACCTTGGACGCAATGCATCTTTCACATGCTTTCTTCTTGACCTGCCTAGCCTTGCCGATTGACTTTTCGCATCGGCGTCTATGGCGGTCTCTCAAATCCTCTGGTGAGAACAGAGAGAGAAGGATTAGCACAACCTTTAGCACAAAGCAAATAACAGGGGAGACGGGTGTGAGGTGTTACATCCTAGGAAAGGGGGGCAACGAATATGGAGATCAAAAGCAAACAGCCTTGCAGAACCAACTGAACTGAACTGCACTATGCTGTGCAGCTAAAACTCCCACTACTACTCGGTCGACGAGTCTCGACCATGCAACAAGCTGCTTGGGATTGACAATCCGAGGCGGGAAATGAATCGGCACCTACTGCGACCAAACGGCTTAAAACAGATGGGGCACGCGTGAGACTCATTCTCCGCACCATGGCCGTCCTCTGCCATCGCAAAAGATCTACCCGCTGTTGGCGGTAATGTTGCCTTGTTGATGGAAATGCTCCCCGCCAAAACTCACGCCAAGATATCCCCAGACAACCAACCAAGTCTTGGCTCTTAGAGGAGGGTGGAGGCTTCGCGTCTGTGTTACGGTGGTTTGCGCTGCGAGGGTAGAGGTAAGGGGCTAGGTATGTGTTAAGCGCGGTTGTCCGGGTGAAAAGCCCGCTGGGTGCGTGCGGTGCGATACTTGTTCCGCGTAAGGGGTAGGTATCTCAGGCCGGTTGCTTGCTGACGCCATGAGGGGAGTGAAATGGTGCAAGCTGAACCAAGGATTGTGATTGTTCCGGTATTGGATGTGTGACCGGCTATAAGGATGCGGGAACAGGGGCGGCAAAAACCCCCCCTCGTTTATCTTACGGGCCCGATCATGATAGCAACTCAATTTCCGAGTTTGGAAATGCCAACCGAGCGAGGGACTGTTGATTAGTGAAGTAGTTCGCGTTGATACTGGTGTACTGAGGAAACATCATCGCCGCCTAAGCCGGCCCCCGGCCTTTAGGCTTTGGCCGTTTGCCCGATAGCCCGATCCTACAAAAGACTCGCCCAACGTGGCAGGATATCGACTGGAAATTTGGAAGCTTGGCGGCTCGGTTTCTAACAGAGGCAAATGGAATAAGCGCTTTGTTAGGGGCCACCATATCCCCTAAGCTGCCGAGATCCAGACAACGAACGGTGCCCGGATATCATACAGTTCATGCCGACTTGACCATGGCTGACGGGCGATCGGCGCGGCGGGAGCACCCGCACCTGCAGAAAGGGGGTGAAGACGGAAGCAAGCCGCTCTGTGGGCCTGGAGGAATACCAGAGCTAGAAAGATAGCCTGCTCGCCAATTGGCTGTTTACGCTTACGAGAATATGGCGATAATAGTAAGTTAAACTCGGTGAAAGGTAGTAGGGACACAAAGAGGTTTTGGTTTGTATCTACATATGTAACAAACAGAGTTTGGTTCCGATGATCTTCTCCCCATAGGGCTAGCAACAGCCAGATAAGGTCAGGAAGTTGCTGTTCGGTTACACAATATCCGAGCATGGCAGCCGCAGCATGTAGTGTCATCAACCAACCGAGCCAACTTCTTTCTCGCCGCTGAAACAGCAGATGGCACCTCGGCCCCCAGCTCCCCCACTGGAGCGAAGGCGGACTACACAGTAGCGGGCAAGCAATTGGCGGTCCGTACCCCACGTTTTGGCGCGTTTGCCTTGTCAGCCCCCACGTTTACGTCCAAGGCGAAGGCAAATATTCCAGGGGTTGTACCAAGAATGTGTGTGAGTTCGGACGAGGATGGCTTTCGGAGATGTGTGGTCGCACGTGTTTTCCACGTTTGGCCGCCCTTCTCTTCCCCAGATTTGGAGGGAAGAGGCGGGCAAGAAGATGAGCACTGTGCGTTTGTTCCAGATTGCCCAGGTCACTGACGATGCGCGCTTGTAATACCTGAACTAACTCGGGTACATTTTTGGTCGCAAGGAACAACAGGGGACGGCTGCAAAAGGCTAACATAGCAGCTGGGGCTTACCTTGCCATTCCGTAGCACCCAACAAGTTAATGCAGAAATTACCGGTCATTACCGCGTAGCCACATTTAAAATACCCTTCAAAGTGTAAGCAGCACTGTTGGCTATGAAAAGTCGGAACAAGAAACCCCTTGGCAAAGATATCGACCGTTGGGAGCTTGTGTCGGGGTTGACAGGGAATGGACGATAGCACCATGTTAGGGCGGATTGTGTCAGTCCCGGTTCCCAATTACCGGGTCTCAACACCTTGAAACAGGGCCAGTACATAATGCAGCGGACAACAAGATAACTCAAGACATTGGAGTGCTTTACACCTGTTAGTAGACTCGGCTTTACTCTCATTCTCCCCGGGGGCTACGTTCATCAGTTATTATTACTGGTCACTGAGCCCGATCCTTTCTGGCAGACCGAGATGTCCGTGAAAGAGAGCGGCAAGTATGTGGAGTTCTTATGCACTAAACTTCGTATCACAACACTAATTTTCCATAAGGCTTGGCGTGGCTATCGATGAGGAGATCGCCGTGGCCTCATCAACCTCAAGCCCTACCGCTGACGGCGGTGATGAGTTCCAACCCACCGAGTCCGAGAAGCGCACGCTGAGAAGAGTCAGCGATGTCGTGCCAAAATCAGTCTTCGTCGTTGCCGTGGTAGAGCTTTTTGAGCGCTTCGCCTACTACGGAGCCAACAGCCTCTTTCAGAATTACGTGTCAACCTCGTATGGCTTGGACCAGGGCCGGAAGACTGCCACGGCGCTGTCCACTTTATCCACCTTCTTCATGTACGGTAAGACAACACCATCCGATCTAAAAAGGCATGGGACAGAAGCACTTACACCAAGTGCAGTAACCGCCATCATTGGAGCCATTGTGGCCGATCAGCACATCGGGAGATACAGAGCCATTATTCTGTTTGCGTGCATCTACGCCGTCGGGTTGCTCATCCTGTGGACCACCGCACTACCCACAACAATGGAGGCGGTGAGCTCCCAAGGTAGACTGGCTGCCTTCGTGGTCGCCCTCCTCACCATTGGACTCGGCACCGGCGGTATCAAATCCAATGTGGCCCCCATGATCGGGGACCAGTACCAGCAAAAAGACATGTGGGTGCGGACAGACCTGGCTACCGGCGAGCGTGTCATCGTTGACCCTGGAGTCACGTACAATCGCATATACACCATTTACTACGGCTGTATTGAAATCGGCTCGCTATCCGGTGTGGCCACGCCTTTCATGGAGAAACGATATGGCTTCTGGGCGCCATTCCTCCTAACATTTTGCGTTCTGTGCGGTAGGTAGCGCCACCATAATTCCAACACTCTGGTTATATCTGACCCCGTCTCAACTTAGTGGCCGTTGCTGTGTTTATCTCTGGCCGCAGGCTTTACACCACACGAGCACCCCAAGGATCAATAATTCTCCACGCCTTCAAAGCCGTTGGGCTCATGATCAAGGGTAGATCCGTCGACGCCCCAAAACCATCAAGACGGGCAGCCCTCGGTGATACTACCCCTGTACCATGGGACGACAAGTTCATCGAAGACGTGAAACAGACCCTCGATGCGTGCAAAGTCTTTGCCTTCTACCCGATCATCTGGGTGTGCTACTCCCAACTCTCCTCCAACCTGGTCTCGCAGGCTGCCCAGATGCAGGGGCACGGCGTCCCCAACGACTTCATGCGCAGTCTCGAGACCGTGTCAATCCTGGTGTTTCTACCCATCATCGACCGCATCGTCATGCCCCTCCTTAGGCGGCGGGGAATTGTCCTCCGGCCCATCAAGCGCATCGCTATCGGATTCGGGACGATCGGTTTGGGAGTCACGTACGCCGCCGTCCTGCAGCACTTCATCTACATCGCCGGGCCGTGCTACGACCGTCCGCTGGCGTGTCCGGACGCCAACAACGGGGGTGTAATAACGCCAAATGATGTGCACATTGCGCTGCAGACGCCACTCTACGTCCTCTTCGGCATCTCGTCCATCTTCCTCAACACAACGGGCCCAGAGTTTGCGTATACCCATTCCCCGCCTGCTCTGAAGAGTTTTGTCCAGAGTCTATACCTCTTAACAGTGGCCATTGGCAGCGCGCTTGCCCTGGCCCTTGTGCCGGTCAGCGCCGACCCCCATGTACTGTGGATGTACACAGGCATAGCCGTGGTAGTCTTTGCTCTTGGCACGGCTATGTACTTCACTCTCCGTCATCTGGATTCTGAGGAAGACGAACTCTTCCAAGTTACTCGCCGGGCCTACTGAATCGGCGATTCGACTACCCGCCAAGGCGGCTAGTCGGGGACGTTGATTCGGGTCCGATAGTGTGGGTTGATAGGCGAGGCCAGGCTGTATTGGAAGCAATGTAATATTTCTGTCGTTAGGAAAGACAGCGAGGGAAAGAAGACGATGACGTTGACATCAGTTAAGCACACTTGAGCTGGCCTTTTGTACCTTCATCAAAGAGCCAACACCAATGTGGCAGCTAACTGACTGTGTTGACCTGCGTGTGCGCGCACCAAAGATTTTGCTAGATGCTGTTCATGATCGGCACCAGGAGCCTCTATTTTTAGTTTCCATTTATAACTCTGGGGCTACTTGGGGAGCAGGGTATCCGTACCCGTGGCGTTGGTCATGGTGGAGTCGTCTGTCTGTAAAGCATGCCGCCGTGATGTGATAGGGTCATGGCTGATACGTCTTACCCCAGGTTCTGCATCTTGGGGGCGCTGAAGGAAATGGGGTCTCGCGGATAACCCTCGGTAGACCCCTCTTCCCGCGTGTGATCACATCACCAGCGTCCCACTATAGGCCCCGGTCGTTAGCACTTAGTCTCCGTGCACAATGGGATTCGACTGTGGTTTTGACGTCTTTCCGCGGCTCGCAGCGACCGCCGTAAACCAGCAGGTTTACCAAAAATTCCTAGTTCCCGCATACGCCGAGCAATCCTGCGTGACCCGACTGTGTTCTCCGCTTCAGCTCGAAAGGCAGTGGGCATCTGACAACCGTTGCCGCGCCGTACAGTAGAGGCGCGCACAAGATTGTGAAACAACACCTTGGCAGCAGGGTCTACTTCTAGCACGAGATGAATGAGACTAGAGATGAGAGGCAGAGGGGCTGTTAAGATTGGCAGGAAGTAAACGCAGCTAGAGAGGTTGTCTAAGTCATCAGCACGTTAGATAGGAGGGCTACTCCAACCCACGTGCCCTGAATTTGACGATGCCACCCGGGCTCATCAGCCTCTCGGCCACCCACGAATCCTCAGACAACGGGCGGTCATGCCAATGCAAAAGATATTGACGTTTGCCAGCCCGAATCCGTGAATTCAGCACAGCAACCCCTTCATCAAACCCCTTGTATGTTGCCTCAAACTCGCGGAGCATTCTCTTATCGAGAATGTTCCTCTTTGGCTCCCACCCGGTGGTGTCATCGGACCATTGGAGAAAGTAGAAGCCCTTCATCGATCGAGCAAACATTCGTTTCACCGTATAGATGCCGGCGTCACCAGCCTGGTCAGGACACAACTGTTCTATGCTGCCATTTGTGAACCCCAGAGACGTTGGCCCCCCGGTGTTGATCTTCGGACCTAGCACTTTACTCAGCAGTAACTGAGCGCTGGTCGTTGATGTATCCTGGGCCGCATGGGCCACGCACAATGTTTCCCAAGAGAACTCAATTTGGAAAGCTGCCTTGCCGTTGTCTCGGACACGCTTGAGCATTGCATAAGGGAGCGGCCACTCCTCGTAGCTTGCGAGGACAGCATCCTTAGGTTGAAGATTGGAGGAGACGGTCGGCCGATTGCTGCTCTGTTTCGATGTCGGTTTGGAGGCGCGGATCCGAGGGTCTCGCGCGCGCCTAGACTTAGGCTTTGCGTCACGTCTCACGGGAGCAGAACGTGTGTCTTTTGACGCTTGCGAGCCGGAACACCTTCATCGTCGCTGCTGCCCGCTTCCGATCCGACGCTTGCCACTTTTCCAAGTGGACGAATTGCGGGCGGTTTCGAAAGTATACGAGTGCTTTGTGATCGCCTCCATCTCCGGGCACTAGTAGTGCTGGCCTGGTCCGTGGGGGATCCATCACCCACACCGCGAGAATCCCTAGCCAGCGTTGCATCAGCTGTAGGAGGGACACCGCTGTTTGCGTCGCGTCTCAAGCCCCCTCCTGATTGAAAACCCTATCCACTGCCTGGCTGAGAGCTTCCTCGGCCAGCAACTGGATTGCCGGGCCCCCCTGCAGTTTCCACACTCCCCAGGTCGCAGTTGTCGATTAAGCTAGCATCACGTTGATCGAGTATCTCAGCTTCAGGGCCATGAATCGACTCACTTCGATCGCCAGGGGCTACCTCGAGGTTAGCCTGTCGTTGAGTGACCGCATCGATGGCTAAGATGCGGTGAGGTTCGTAAGGATCACTAGTGTGCCGATGCTGCCTTGGTGCATTCTCGTCAGGTGACGCAGTCATAGGCGACACTGGCTGAGCGGCGATCGATAACACGGTAGCAAGACCGTTATGAGATGAAATTGGTGGAAGTTTGCTCGATCTTATTCATTGGCTAAGCTGACGGTTGCTAGATAAGCCTCGCGAAGAAGAAAATCCAGTACGCTGAGCTGCCACAGGCATCTGATTAAGGTTGTCTACAAAACCGGTTAGTCCTCTGTTCGCTTGAGACCACCTTGGATTGGCTCTGCTGACCTGCGTTTCTTGCATAAGCTGGCTGCTCATCCGCAACTGATGCCATAAGGACCCCAATGGACGGGAGTGAATCGTTAAATGGTATGTTTCTAAATGGAGATTGCACGGAATGAATGTAAGCTTGGGTCATGAATGGTTTTGCACTCTACCCTTAGGACCTGAAAACTTAACAAGAACAAATGCAGTTGATGGACTCTGAGTTGGTCTGAGGTGCGCCTGGTTGCTCTATAGGAGCCACTTCTCCATCCACTGTCCGGGGAAGGAAAAACACAATTTCTAACATCATGTATTCTCTAACACGCTATGAAAGACAGATAACGTCCACCAACTGTTAGAACCCCAAAAGGAATATCACCCATCGCTAGTTGCAGGAAGCCCTCAGAGGAAAATGGCACCGACGCCAGCCCCAGTGACCCCAGCAACAAGCAGTCCAACGTCAAGACTCATGAGTGCGCTGGCACCGGATTTCGAACTGCTGGAGTGGCTGCTGGTGCCAGAACTGCCGCCGCGGGAACCGCCGGCACCGCTGCTGTGGGCACCACCGGCACCGCTGCTGTGGGCACCGCCGGCACCGCCCCCGCGCCTCTTCTCTAGGTCTTGATCGTAACTATCTCCGGGGATAGCGGTGTTCTGCTCAGGATGCCCCTCGTGGCGCGCAACAACGTCGGCAATGTCCGGGCTGGCATTCGGTAGTTTGGCCGCGGTTGCGACGGCAATGAGGGAGAGGAGGACGGCGGTGTGCTTCATTTTGATCGTTTTTTTTTGGGTAAGTCACGGCTTTAGGGTAGGTATGGGGCTCTTTTATGAGACGAATCGATATGCTCTGGTGTTTGCTGTTGCTGGTGTGCTGTGTTCGGAATGTGGTTTGGAGTTGTAATTTATGCAACAGAGGCGGAAAGGCACGGCCGATATACACTTTTCGTTTTATAACCATCCCAAGATTTATCATAAGTTAAAGGCATCCATCTAGCTGCGTGTCCGGACGGCCTACAGATCCGTATTAGACCATGAAGCGAGCATTAGAATAGGTGGAGGCATGTGTTGAAACAACCGGCCAAGGGGCAGGCCACAGCAACAATCCCATCGACGATTGGGTGCAATCTGCGTTCTCTGCGTGGTTTGATGATACCCTCTAGGATTCCCGGGCAGCCCTGGGGGCTGGCCGTTTTGGGTGATCACTGATGCCTGGTGCCGGCCCGGGTCAGGTCGGAGAACACCGTAACACCAGGCCGGTTTAGAGATCCTGATCGCCTACCTAGGTAATAATCGGCGCTGCAGGTCCCCTTGTCATTGCGAAAATTGTTTTTAAACACCTGGTGCGTTACGATACTGCGTATTCCCTATCGCAGGCTTGTGCGACCCTCGCCTCCGTCGTGGAGCTCGCTAAAACGCCGGCCGGAGAGGACTCAGGTCCGGTGTGGGGCCGGATGTTTCAATGAGACCCGTTCCTCGGCCCTACACTAAAGCAACAGTGGTCTTCACCACAGGCACATACGGTGCCAAATACCGAGCGTTACATTCGTTTCCTATCTTTACAAACATTAATTTAATACATCAATGACGCTAAATACACCACCGAATCAAATGCCTTAGCTGCCATAATCGATAGGTAATGTTAATAGAACCCTCACCTCTACTCGGCTAAGTCATCCGCACTTAGCTAGCTACGGGCGGTGCAAATGATTAGCTCAAGAAACCCAAGAATGTCGTCCAGCATCTGTTGAGAATGAGTCAAGTAAAGCCCTAGCTCCGAAGTTAGTCGACGTTCATTGCACGGGTCCATCTGGGTACCTAGACGGACCCGTGGCTCGGGTGGGTTGGTACGGGTTGTAATACCCACGGGTAATTCCCGGGCCTAAGCGGGGGTGTCGAATATAGGTAGTTTTACCTTGAGTACCATGCTATCCTGCCCTAGGTAGTTGGCCGGGCCACCTATACAATAACTGCTCGGGATACAATGGAAACACTCGCTTAGCAGTAAGGTAAGCTTATCCCATCCATCAAGGGGGGGTTACCAAGGGGAAAACGTACCGTCTGCCATTGTAGGGCACATACAATCTTGAACTTTCAATGCCTAGAATAGGGTAGTACCTAGAGGCTAGCCATCGTCGATAGCCTTCTTGCACGATACGGCTGCTATACTGTTTCCGGATCCAGACCCATTGAATGAGCTAGATCGGACCCTTGATCTTAGCCTCGCTCGCCGCCACACCATGTACCGTCCGGCACAGGGCTCCGCCCACATTCTCATTTTGAAGTTCTCGAAAGGCCCTCCTCGCGCTGATGACCAGGGTATAACTCCCTAAAGCTAATCACCTCTACCCGGTGGTTAGGTGATCTACGATATTCTCTACCTCTCCTACAGAGAGGTGGCGACCGAAGACTCCTTACGCGTACCACCCAGTTTCCTCCTCCCGATTCTTTCCGTTTCCACTTCCAGTTCGGAGACGGATACGCCTATCTAGATGTAGCCGCGCCCGCCCACATCGTTGCCGCAGACGGCGAACCGGTCAACGACTCAAACAGCCCTAACAGAGCACTGCTCTTGTTTGTGCGGCCCCTAGAGCCCAAGTCTCAACCTATTCCATCGAGGACTCGTAGAAGCAACAGTCGTCTGTGGTTAGCGCCATCAGAGGCATAGGCGTGGACGACGACATACCCATCTATGATGATGACCCGCTAGAAGAGGTAAAACTCCTTGGAAAGGGCGAGGGTGGGGGCGGGGGCGGGGACCTAGACAACTCGCGCGAGCTCTCCATAGTAGTGGAATTAAGGAAGATAGGAGAGTTGAAGGACGCAATTGATGTGCTTTCTGAGGAGAAATACGACGGTAAGATGCCGCTCGTTTCTGCATTTCCTTCCTTTGTATAAGAGAGACAGGTGGGGCTCAGGCTGACACCGATCTTTGAAGACGCCCCCAATGTACCCGTCGATCCGCGAAATGTGGTGAAAGACGCCAAGATATTGTGTATCATGGATCTATGCGTGTACATGAGGCACGTATCCCGATTTATTCTCAAAAGAAATGAATATAGCTAATGTATTTAAAACTTCACAGAGACCATGAGCGCGAAGAAGCAATTCACTCGGAACTGCACTCTTATGTTGATGAGATTCGAAAAGATCTTGAAGAAAGGCGGCCTGTTAGTCATGATACCTTGGAACCTCCTTATCAACCCACACTCGCGCCTCTAGCCATTACATACGACCGTACCTGCCCGAAAACACGGCCCTTCCATTCAACATGCCGCTCTACCACCAACCAGTCTACTCCGTCTGAACGTTAATTTTCCGAAACGCCTCGGCCGCGCGCTGCGGGAGAGTCTCGCTGTATTGACGCCACTCATCCCTGCAGGCCTCGCAGAGCTTGACGCCGCCAAACTCATTGGTTGTGCGAGCGCCGTAGTTCCTACTGTACTCGCACTGGCCGCACCCTCGCTTAACATCCTCTTCAAGTAACTCAGCCAGCCCCGGGTAGAGCAACTCGCATTTCCTGGAAATGATGTTGTCAAGCCTCGCCTGTTGCTCTTCAAAGGTTTCCCTAGCATCGACTCGGTACCCTAAAAATACATGGCATTAGCAAGGTTTGCAAGCTGAAGATGAAAAAGCAGTGTAGGGAGGTAGGTACTCACAGAGTTTGTAGTACTCCCGTGCGTCTGCCACCACTTCCTCCGGCTCGGGGCGTCCAAGCTCCAGCCCATTCTCGATGTAACGATACCGCCGCATGGTCATGTGCATTGGCCCTCCAAAGAAACGAACGTGATTCAGAACCACAAGATGGCGCGGCGATCTCCCCCACGCAGAATCGATCGACCAGAGGACCTCCCGCGCTCGTCTGTAGGAATCGACTCGCAGCTTCGGGTCGAGGTAAGCAAACGTGTTGTGTATCTCTCCCTCGGAGCGGTGCTTGAAGAAGGCGACTGCGTCATACAGCGTCATGCAGATCTCACCCAGCACTTGGAGCTGCTCCTCGTCAAACCATACGTCGTCAATGTCGTTCGAGGATAGCGCCGCAGCGATTCCGAAGCGAATGAGGCCGTCGCCATCGCGAGCGCGGAACCAGATTCTAGGTGAACGGACGAGATGGTCCACGTAGCGGCGGAAAAGGTCGTCATCTCGCCTGGTGAATGTATTCTCAGGTCAGAGGATGATATATTTTGTCTGCTGCATTTGGTGAAGAACTCACCCGCCAGATGACTTTGCGGACGTGATCAACAAATACGTGCGGTACTCGCGCTTGGTTTCGTCTGCCCCCGGTCGGTTCATGAGCATGGTATCGAGGAGCTCGTCAACGTCGTAGCCGAGGATTTTGTTCGTCGACGTGATATCGGTGAGCTCGCCGTGAAACTCAGCGATGATGCCGATGGCCGACAGACGAACATAACAGCAAAACCGCGTCCAGTTTGTGAACTGAGGAATCACGACCCGGCTGTACTCCCACGCTGTGTTCAGCACTTCCTCTCTCATTCGCGCGCTGAGACCGGGGATGTTGAGGAGGTCATTGGAGAATTCCCTGGGGAAGAACCAGGTGTCCTGGAGTCTCTGTGGCGTCTGTATTGGTGAGGGGATCCCTTGGTGCTCAACAGAGCCATTGACCTCAAGCACCGACGCTACGCTAAAAGTATTCATGGTGATGGCGGGATTCTCTCGAAGCTGCGGAGGTACTTGCTATTTGCGACCTGCCCACGATGCAAGCTGATCTCGTTAGTTATCCTGATTCTTTCCTTAATCCGTGTGTTCGAGGCATCTGACCCGTCTTATATTCCCCGGTCCCGGATTTGGAAGTAACACATGAGGCCTCCTGAGACCCGGCATTGTGATCCCATTCGCTACCCGGACGAGAGCTGAAGTTAAGATTACCCGACCTCCGGATACCAATCATCCTGCTGATGGTTCTTGGAAGATCGGATCGGCCGGTTATACCGGTGAGTTCGGAGCCCAGACAAGAGCGGTTCCCGAGTCCTTTCCCCGCCTATCAGTCATCTCTTGGCGGATCATGTTTTGTTTTTTGACTTAAACTGAATAAGTACGCGTGCATTAGTCAAATGCGTCTAGCTCACCGTCACGTCACAAACTTGGGCGGTGCTCCCTCCGTCAGGATATGACGAAGATAACGAATCATCTACCTGATGGAGATGCCCAAAACCCAACCACTAGAGGAAACAGGTGGCGAACCTGTACGTCGTTTCCCACACGTGAAGTAAGAGGTGGGCGAATCAAGGCATCTGGCGTTCAATCCACACCCCCTCGACTGTTACAGAGTTCCAACTATACTTTGCGTTTTCCTTTTGCTTCCAACCCGGAAAAACAAAGTTTGTACAGGTGGTCCTCCCAAAAGAGTTGGCCCACCGCCTTCCAGGAGGTTTCGGTGGTTCTGCTTGGCAGAAAAAAGCCAATAGACACTAGTTAACAGTTTAACGAGCGGCGAGCCAATACTTTTGGTAGGATCATCTGTAACTGTAACGGTGACCGTCACTGCAAACGGCTCAGTTAATCTCAACCGCCTTGCCAGGCTCCTCGTAGTGCATCGGCACAAGCACATCGGCCTTCAGAGCCCGCAACAGATGCGCCCCTTGCTTGCCGTCCATCGTAATATCCAAACTATCAAAGGCCGCCTTTCCAAGGTTTGCCAACGCCACCACAACATGGTCCTTGTCCGCAATTTTGCGAGCTCATCACGGGAGATGGTTTCGCCAGAAATTAGACGGCGTTAAGCCTCCGGCGTGACACCAAAGTCCTCCGTGTGCACCACAAAGCCCACACGCTCATGCCCACGCCAGTGGGTGCACGGCGTAGCTGTAATACGAAACGTCTCACCCTCAATGCGCACTTTGCGTTTCTGCCAGTCGAAAAAACCGAGCACGCTGGGCCGTGGGACCAGGCTGCGCGCGCCGTCCTGCGTGGTGACGATGTGCCGCCCTTGGAGCAGCCGGCGGCCTAACTCGTCTAGGTTGTCCGGGTGGTTTTCGTGGCTGAGGAGCACGGCGTCGATGTGCTGGAGCTGGTTCCACCGCCGTGAAAGTCGGCCGGACTGGGTCATTGGCGCACCCCCGGACGGCGGTTGGGTGGCTTGGATATCTGGTGAGTCTCACGTTTAAGACTCTCCTCCACAAATCTAACTTTCCGCCTTCCATGGTTCTCGCCAGGTTTCTATCTGTTATAGTAGCCCCTTGTTCTAATGATAACCTAGAGCCGAGGCTAGATCCCAAATTTATTATTCGTTACACGAACGCCTCAAACCTCTTTATTTATCAACCCATACTCCTTCGCCTAACTATTAAATAAAATCATAGCAGCTGGAAAACACAAGATCACGTGGATTCCTCGGTAGTTAAACTCGCAAAGGTTTTACTATCTATAGGAGAGGGAAACTAAGAACGAAACCCTAAGAAACAGCGTCCACCACAACACACCATATTGGGTGGCGCATCTATAGCAATGTCTGTAAGCTCGTGTACGACGTCAATCTTAATGGGTTGACGATTGTGCGGTTTGCTAGGCGGAAGCACGACATCTTCTAACTTTCTTGCGAGTTTCAACAGTTGAAAAAGAATTTGCATATAGAGAGGAAACGCACCGCGGGGAGAAGAGTTTAGCAGACAACCCTGGGTTAGAGGTTTGATGGGGTGGTAGAGAAGAACCATTAAGCCATGTATTGTAATACTAACTAGAAATAAAACGAAATACTAGTTAAGCCTTTTACAACCGTTCCGTCGTCCAGCATCTCGATTTTACAACGGACAACCTCATACTTGTCCGTTTCAAAACACCAAAGTGCATCTTCATGTTCCCTCGTACAGACTAAGAACGCGGACCCCTTGACTATAGAGCCTTCATCAGCGTCTACAAGTGCCATATACTTCTCACCCCATGTTGTGAGCGCACCTCCCCTGACCATTGCCGGTCGATACCTAGGATTCTCCGCCTCGTTGTCGAGAAGAAAAAGACGTCTAAGAACGGCGGGGTCGGCTAGCGTTCCATAGAAGAAATACCATACAGGGTATTCGTCTTGGGTGGGTAAGGGTAGCGCCATGTCATAAGCAAGGCGATTCTGCGGGAGGGTAGAGTCGAGGCCGAGTGTTGGGGAATGAGAGAAGACCGATAGCGTTTTGTCGGCTTTCGAGTACCGGACAAAGGTTGGCTGGAACGAGGACCTGGATGAGCTGAGCCATGCTAGGATGTTGTCCTTAGTGGCCGCATTGACGATGCAGAAGTTGACTGGGGCCCCAGAATCGTCTGTGCCGGCAATTGCCTTGCACGAACTGCTGTCCTTATCCGAAAGACAGCCAGATGCTTTGATGGCATCGATGCTCTGCAGAGGACCTTCCATCTTAAGGAGGTAGTTGGAAACCGCCTTGTTTACTGTAACAAGAGGTTGGCGTCGAGGCTGATGCTTGCTCAAAGTTCGGCAGGCATGTTCGTAGGACTCCTTGTCGTATCCTTGGGCCTCCTTGTCAACGCGTACCAACTCCCAGTGCGTGTCAGATACACCATTCCGGCCGCTGTCAGCCCTATGCTCTTCAATCATCTTCGCTGCCTCAGAATACGTGTAGCTAAAGAGATTTTGCCACCTGTGAATACTGGTGTCGTCGACTTCGGCCGGTGTGGCATCATAGTCGGCGGCAAATTGTGCCATCGACTCGAGCTCGTCCAGCAAGTTAAAGGACATATTGCTAAGCTTTTGGGCTTATGAGTAGGGAGAGAACAATTGATGTGGGGTAGAGGTTAGGGGCTTTGGTGCGCAATCGGCGTCGATGGGGTGCACCGTGTTATGTGAAAGGTGCTCGGGTTAGGTAGATTAGCGAGGTGTCGCTTTTTATCTAGTAATGGAGGAAGCTCAAGCTTGTGTTCTTCCTTTATAAGCAAATGGGGCGGCCAGTGAGTCATTGTTTTTTAGTTTTCCGCAGCAAATAAGGCACCGCGCCGCCTGGGTACAGATTTCCTTAGAATCATTTACTTAAATTATTTGTATAACGCCAACATGGTACACCTATAGTATATTGAAACCTATTAAGGACAAAGGTAGGCCTCAACGTCTTAGGTTTGGGTGACAACTTACTAATTCGAAATGAATTTGTTCGACGTTTCCATAACTAGTTACCCAATTAAGTAATAAAGATGCTTAGGGAATTTAAGCTCCTTCAAGGACGATGCCAATTTCGCTAAACAAACAGAATTCAGCGGGTCTATCGGGTTACCAGTCCTTTTTGTCTCCCGTTGTATCCCATTTCCATCATATTGCGCCATCAGTCCTACAACCAGCAAACCCACATTGGCAGTAGATCAAAACCCCCAACCAGGCATTAGGACACATCTGAGTTGCGTTCATGGGGCTAATGAAAAGACCCGAGGTATCGGCCTGCGGAACGTATCTACCCTCAAGACGGGTTGCCCGTGGAGGGCGGAGGTAGTTCAATGTATACTTCACGTCACCGCTGAATAAGTACAAAACAACGCCCGGCTGAAGCTCATCATCTACGTCTGTACCATCACATCCCAGTTGCGGTTACAGATTGACAAGTTACTACACCACCATACACACTAAGTTTAGCAACTGTTACCCTCTTATTTATCTCAAAGGCGTCTATATACCACCTACACCACCACAACCACTCAATTATGCGGATCGAAAGCTAAGGAAAGGAAGAGGAGAATACAAGCATGGGCGCCAGGCGCTGAGAAAGATGTGTACGGTCCCAATGCGGAAGGCCGGGTTGAACCCTAACCCTAGGCACCTTCCGTCACAGCAATCGTCCTTACTCGTTTGCCGAAAGTTTATCCCTTGGGTTAGATGTTAATAAGACCGAGAGAGCTACTGAAATAAATTCGAACTTGTGTATATTTGCAATGAATCGGTTATATTTGCTATACAATATTACTATATGCTTAGGGCGTTATTGTGAAATAGCTACTGTCTTCTTACCTTGAAGTGGGGTAGCCAACTAGCCGAATTCGGAAGTGGATCCCGGGGTCTAAGTGGGCAGAGACTTTTTGACCCCATCGTACCAAGCCACCTAGGCACCTTCACCCTGCTGGCGGCGGCGCTGGCCGGCAGCAGACACGGTGGTGGTGGTGGTGATGGTGTTGGCGTTGCCCGAGCTAGCCACGGGCCGGGAAGACGAAGACGCCGCGAGATGTTCGGGCAGACGCGTCGTCGTGCCGCCGCCGCTCCGGGCGCCGGCGGGCGGCCGGGTCGGAGCACCGGCAGAAGCGGAGGTGGCGCTGGTCGCGGGCGGTCGCGTTGTCCCGGCTGATCCGCCTCCTCGCCCGCCGCCGGTTGCTGCTCCCCCCCTCCGGCCTTGGGTTGCAGGGGCTGCACCTCCTCTTCCGCCTGCCCCTCCGCCCCTTGCGCTTGCTGCTCCACCTCTTCCGTCCTGGGCTACGGAGGTCCGCGATGGGGCTGACGAGCCCTGAACGGCGCCTCCTCTTCCGCTGGTTCTGCCCCCTCTTGCACTCGCTCCTCCTCTGCCTTGGGCCGCGGGGGTTGTTCCCTGGCGTGCTTGCGGGGCGGCGTCTCCGGCCGTGGGGTCTAGCAGTGCATATGCGGGGAGCGCCATCGCTTCGGGGCCGCAGTGCTCGGAACGAGGGTGGTAGGGACGCTGATCAGGCGGGGGAAGGCCCTTACGGAAGGCTTCCTCTCTGATGTTGATCTGCGGCTCGGTGAAAATCTTGCCGGAACCGTAGGATTCGTGGCACCATTTGAGCCAGTGAACGAACCGAGTACCATGGCATGTTTCGGGCAGCCTTTTGATGCAACCAGCAAGCTCCCTGATCAGTTCTTCCGATTCTGGATAATCCTTACGGCTGGCAGCCTTATCGAAATCGTAGCGGAGAGCGCTAATATAAAGCGTAACAGCGAGGAGGATACCACGGATCGTACTCATAGCTGAGGCAACCCCGGCCTGGCGACGCAGCGCGATTGTTCCTCTCTCTTCGACTGGGATAAAGTTGGTAGACAGGTTCGCTGTACGACCTTCTTCCTTCCACCCGCCGCTCAGTGTGTCGACGAGGTTGGGCTGAGTAGTGGCAGCACCATCGATTTTCGAAAAGACTTTGCTCCAGCCGCTGCTGGGGACTCCTGTAAATTCCTCCATCGCAAAAGCGATACAGTTTGGCTTGGCGTACTGATTCCATGAGCGGCTATCGGGGATAATGTGGCAAATCGCGTCCTCCCAGAAGTACGCCCCTTTTGCCACCCTGACAATCTGATCCAGTGTATACCGGTTTTGCCTGGTTGGCCCCGGCGATACGTGTACGTGGAAGCCGCAGAAACTGTCAGTCCAGAAGTCGAACCTCTTACTAAGTTCTTGCCAAACCATGTTGATCTCTAGTTGCCACTGCTTTGATACCGACATAGGTGGCGTGATGATTTCGACGCCCCCTATCCTGCTATTAGCACGTCGAGTCGAAAAAAGCAGTGAGGATAACCATATACATACACCACTTTCTCGATTCAGCTCCCGGGCCGAGTTGGAGCTCCTCATCTTTCAAGGACCCGTCCAACTCACACGCCCATCCGTTATCATCGCCCAAAACGCCGTCGATGGTTGCTTTAACAGCCCTGATGATATGGCGCTGCTGTGTCGATTTTGCTCTACCCTGGACGTCGTTTTTGAGGTCAAGATCCCAGCCCTGCCAACAGGGTAACAGAGACGAAAGCCTGGTTCTTTTCTTTTCTCTCAATGTATCCTCCACGTCGGGCTTGAGCTTGATGTAAACCTCAATCTCGGCGCTGAATAGAGGCGACCGGGTTGTGGCGGCTCCGGTGGTTCCGGCATTTGTCGTGTTTCTGGCGGCGTTTCTGACGTTACCAGCGGGGTTTCCGGCATTTCGGGGAGTTCTGGTGCTCATTGTCGTAGGTTAGGTTGGTCGGCTGAAGTTGGCTATTGATGGTGTCGAAAAGGTTGTGATGTTAAGAGCTGACTATTGCTTTATAATAGCCAGTCATACACTCGATGCCTATTCACTCCACCCTCAAGGTGCGATAGTTCCACAATTTATATCCTCTACTAGCTGTATAGGTGCTGAAGGCATACATCCATCTCATCAACACTGAAACCTTTGCGGCCTCGGACTAAGTGAAACTAAAAACACGCCGACAACGGGATGCCGTAAAACAAGACCGTAAATTGGTATATGTGCTTCATTTGATTGTGGGTAAAATAAAAGCTGTAGTCTCCCCGGGACGACTAGGCTGCCTAGCCTAGTGTAAGCCTCCTCCAAGGCCCTCCTTCTTGTTGCCTGGAAAAGCGGTCCCGTTACAGCAGAGTGGATTAACATACCTTATCACCTAGACTATTGCTTTATAATAGCCAGTCATATACTCGATGCCTATTCACTCCACCCTTAAGGTGCGATAGTTCCACAGCTCACATCCTCTACTAGCTGTATAGGTGCTGAAGGTATATATCCATCTTATTAGCGCTGAAACCTTTACGGCCTCGGACTAAGTAAAACTAAAAATGCACCGACAACGGGACGCTATAAAATAAGACCGTGAATTGGTACATATGCTTTATTTGATTGTAGGTAAAACAAAAGCTGTAGTCTCCCCGGGACGACTAGGCTGCCTAGCCTAGTGCAAGCCTCCAAGGCCCTCCTTCTTGTTGCCTGGAAAAGCGGTCCCGTTAGAGTAGAGTGGATTAATATACCTTGTCACCTAATGAACCATATCACCTTGTATCACGGGTGGAATCGCCGTGGTAGGAGTAGACTCGTGTATCGCGTGGTTGCACGAGGAACCGAAAGTGGGAGGCGAGGCACGCTCAGGGAAAACCCTGCTCGTGCCTGCGCACAGGCCACACCAGGGCCCGTCTGTGCAACCCTAACCCTAACTATATACGACAACCCTAACCCTACAAGGAACGGGCTGTGCTCGTGATACCTTGTGAACTACGGCTCTAATAAAACCTCAACGGAATCAACTTCTAGAACGGAAAACAAATCCAAGAAAATCCCAAGTATCTACTAAGCGGTATGAATCGAATTTTGAATCGACGATTCATTAGATTCCTAAGTTTTAGGACATGTTCTCCGATAATGGCCGGGTAGTTGCAGATACCGCAAAGCCGTTGAGATGCAAGACCAACGCTTTATCGGTCGGGCTAACTACATTCTATGGTAAATCCGCTCCAACGGCGCGATGCTTCTGAAAGGCTCGAATCTGAAAGTGGACGTCTACGGAAACAGGGCCCTGCCTGCGGCGTTGATTCCCTCGATGATGGTGACGAAGTTCCGCTTGCCTAGTTGTCTGGCTTTGGGCCAACCCTTTTTTTTTTCTTGCGTGGCCTAGCTAGAAACCAGACTCATCAAAGTTAAAGATGTCCTCCGTAACAATGCCGAATTGCTGAATTGTTGCCTCGATCTGGTCAAGGCAGGACTTGAGCAAGATAGGATCTTCGCACTTCTGTGACTTATCGTGATACGAAAAGTATCTGAATAAGGGGGTGACCGCAATTAAGAACAACGAAAAGTGGTGGAAAAGGCGATGTATTTCGGAAAGGAAGCATCGCGATGGCTGCCCTGGAAGTAATTCCACTGCAGGCTGCACGCGATGCTCCTTATCTAATCTAAATGCGGGGCACCCACCTGCCCACCCAGTGTGACGAACCTCTCTAGGATCCTATCCTGTTAGGGTTCAGTGTGAAGGTAATCCGCAAGGATGCTTAGGTTCGGTGCAGCCAAAGGGTGCACAACAATGACTTGTCTCAACAGTAGGCTTGCGAGCTTGTAGCGAACTGTAGTTGTGATTGCTAACTGGAGAACTCCCAGAGCTCTCCAGAACGAGTGACTATATACTATCTAGTTCTTGTGGTAGCCATGGTAGCCGGTCTACCTTGGCTACCCGGTAGCTTCTGGTAGCCGTCTATCGTCGGCTACCCTTATGTCCGAATCCTAATGATTGGCTGGCGTAGCCCGGCTACGCCCCACTCGGCCCGTCGTGCGGCCGATTTCATGACACCCAGGGGGTCCAAACCCTAACCCTGGGCCCTCTATTTTACTGTATCAACGATATTGCTTGGCTAGCTAGCGCCAACCCGCGCAAGACTATCCCGCTCGTCGTACTAATAAAGTTCGACCGCTACAATAGCTGTGAGAGACAAGTGGCATCAAGGCGAGGCAAAGGGGCACTGCAAGTGCCGACTCAGTTCTGCTAATCGTAAGATGGGGAGAAAGGAGGAGAAGCTGGAAGAGCTCTCGCGATACAGAGGCGAAATGCAAGAGCAGGTGGCACGTGCACTCCGTGACCGGTGCTGCCACATGCACTCCGACGCAAGGCTCGCCACAATTCAATCAATTCAATTATGGAGGGAGAATTGAATTGATTGTCTTGGCATTCAATCGGAATTGAATTGATTGGAATTGATCAATTATTCGCAATTATTGCCCCACCGCCCCACTCATACTCGAGCCATATAAATAACCCTAACCCCCACAATCAGCTAGTTAGTCTGTGGGGCGCAGATTGCCGTGGCTGTGGTGGCTGTGGCGTGGAGGTGGGGCGCTCTTAGAGGCTTAGCCACCTTATGTGGCTAGTAGTGGCTCAGTCAATTTGAATCAATTAAAATTGTTCAATCAAGCCACCATAATTGATTGACTGGAGTGTGGAATTGAATTGAATTGAATTGAACTTGATTGAATTATTCAATTATAATTGAATTGTGGCGAGCCTTGCTCCGACGGCAGGCGCCGTCACAATAGCCCTACTTGCTTCAACGACGCCGACCTCGCTAGCGTAGTACCCATCTTTCAGTTAAAGCGCGACTTTCTCAGGGGTAACACCAGCTACTTGCATACATAGTTCCCGTTTACCGTTACGTATACCATTACGGTACATAAGTCGTAGGGCGCAACGCTAGACAAGGCGGTACTAGATATATCCGACAAAGACTTCAGCCCGGTCTTAGCTATATGGCTATTAGCCGCGTTAAGGCGATATAGGGCGTGATATTGAACAGGAGTGTGCTGTGCTGTCTGCAAAACTGCCAGACCAGCCACCAAAACACAAACCTACAGATCCGTAGACCTGCTTGATATGGGGACAGAACACAGGCTCGGCTGCATCAATGGGTAAACCGACAAGTGTCTCCCTCTGATCAGAGAGAGGCGCATGCGCACATGCGCTGCAGGTTCTCACAGATGCGCGGGCACCTTGCGTTCCAAAAGTCGTGATCAAAGTGTCTTGCTTGTCTGCCTTCTGACCAAAAGGTTGAGCCGCCTCAGGGGCCCTTATGTACAATGAGAACGCAACGCGGAAACGGAAAAACAAACACTCCCTACCCCTGAACAGGCCAAGAGGACCCAGTTCCGCCTGCACTGGGGCACGCCCCAGTTCAATATTTGAAACCAGCTTCGACTTATCGGCTTTACGGGGGTAGAGGAACATTAACAGCGTAGCCCGCGTAGGGGATATTACCCAACGCCTTCCTCAGCGTATTACAACTACCTAAGTAGCTAGTCGTATAGGCGAGGAGAATATTTACAACGAGTAAGGTTATAATTAGATAGATATGTAATACAATATCATTTAACCACCACGATGATATGCTACATTGTAGGAAAGATACGGGAGGCCACTTAAAAAGCTTCGCTTCACGCTTACTAGGGCCTCACGGGACAAAAAGCTAGTCACAGTCAGGGTCTTATAGCGTCCAAGGTTTGGTGTGATTACTTCATTACTTCTCGAGAGAAGTGTTGGGTTTGAAGTTAACCTCGGCTCCATGTCATAGGGAAATGGTCTTCCAAAGAATCATCTACAACCCTTTATTTCTTCCCCAATTCTTTTGGTTTATTTCCATTTTATTGACCTAGTTAGACCAAAACTCCCGCCATGTCCTGGTATTCTGGAGCTCAGGGGTAGTCATGGCGGTAGCCCAGGGGTTAGGGTTATGATGTAAATCCACAACCACCGATGCATTCTTGAGCTCTTCCCCGCACGCACTAGGTACATGTACCCTTCCAGTTCAAACAAACACTCACTTCTCCTTCCCGGTCATTTTTACAACCGCCCATCCCAATGTGTGACATCTCCATCCGGGAATCCATCCGATGGCTGCCGGATGAGGCCAGCGAGCCCACATCAACCATCGTATTGACAACACCCAACCGTCGGTTTGTCGATCTCCGTATTCTTAAATCCGACTCGTCAACTGGTGCCGGGGGTAAGTCTGCGGGTTCCCATGTCTCATCATCACTGCCTTCTTCAATCCGATGAAGGGGCAGGCAGACACGCAATATGCTCATAGCCGTCCCGCCAGACCGCGTCACCCTCCCTCTCTCCCGCTTGGATTGGGCCATCGCTGGCACCTCGTCGTCATCCGTAATCCCGTCCAGCGGAGACCTGAAGAAAGAAATTAGACACGGCCAATGGGCCCACTGGATTGACTCACGGGCGGCAGATTGCGACGGCGTTGTGGATGAGGGCGACATGGTTGACGACCCGTCAGATCCCAGCCTGACCCTGGAAACGGGACGGATGCTGAACCCGGCCACCGGCGTGGACACCGACTACGAGGAGGTATGGCGGTCCGACCCAATACAGACGGTGCCTGTGCCTGGCGGTGGGGTTGGGACGGTTACCTGCATCGCATTGCAGATGGAAAGCGTGACGGGCGACGGCAACGGGGGGCTGGAGAAAAGGGTCAAGCGGGGATTAGTGGTCCGGCTGGGGCAGTACTGTCAGGCATTTGCCCGGGATGGCGACGACATCACCGTGGAAAGGCTCAGATGGGATGCCGCGCAGCAGTGGTGGGTGACACAAGTACGGATTGGGAATCAAGCGCTGCCGACTGAGATTGCAACCCATCTCGCCCATGAGACTACGCTCGATGACGAAGTGAGAGTGGGCGGTGCCATTTGGAAAGTAATCGAGAAAGTCTAGCCGTAGGACACCTGCAGCCGCCTTTCGTTGTTTGGCAGGAGGCCTCAATCACGGGCCAAAACAACAAACGGCTCCTCCAAGCTTGACTGGCTAAGCTTCTTTGCGTGTTTGTATGCTTTTCGGCTTTCCTTCCCGCTCTTGAATTTGCATGCCTGGCGCACCGACTTCCTCAGCTAACAGTCGAAACCTCGCCCCCAGATTCATTCCAACTCTTTCATCAACTTCTCATCCAACTCTGTCCTCATTAACAAGCAACTCCGTGCAAGTCAGCTAAACTCGGCGACGCTCCGACCTTACCATCACCATGTTGACTCCAGCCTATGCCAACCTGTGGTTCCACTTCTACCCAATCGGCAACACGCCCGCTGTAAGCCTGACCCAGGGACTTCCGCCCGAGAGGAAGGCCGACATCTTGCTGCTGGGTTGTGGCGATCCCCGCAACATCCTCTTCACCACGTACTGCGATAGTAAGCTAGATATGAGTAACAAGTAATGTTTCGGTGCTGATCAAGACTAGCACCCCGCCCAATGGACATCACTTGCTGTGACATTGAGCCCACAATCATCGGTAAGCAATTCTTCCTACCCCCGGGATACTTGTCTCGTCGGTTCAAACCCCTGCGGTTGCTAACTCGCTGATAGCGCGAAACATTATCCTCCTCACGCTGATTCTCGACGACCCAGACGGTCAGAAAAGCCTCAACAACTGGGACATCTTCTACCATGTGTTCCTCAACCGGGCCTGCCACGACCGACTGCTAGCCCAAGTCAAGAAGCTACACACCTTGGCCACTACCCTCAACGCCTGGCGCGAAGGCGAATACGGCAAGCTGATCCGGTTTTGCGACAAGGGAACCTTTACCCGTGTATCTGGGGCCTGGGCGTTCTACATCTCCGCGGCTACCGAGAAGCAGTTTTGGATGAAGAAGACGTTCAAGGAAGCCATCGATGCACGCCAGCGTGTGGAAGGTGAGGCCCAGTTCTCGGCGACTGGCCTCCGATCCGCCACGCCTACCGGCGCACTCGCTGCGTTTGATCTGAACAAGCTCCATCAACACTTCTGGCAGCATGGCAGCCTCCATCTGGACTACGAGACTCGCTCCCAAGCCACCTTTGCGAACCCCATGTTTATATCTCCGGACGCCACCGTTAAGCTTCACTACGGCACAGACCCCTTGTTCGGATACCACCTGTCCGCCACATATCTGCCCTTTACATCCAACTCTTCCTTACCTCAGGGTGGCTTGAGCAAACAGAAGCTCTCGGACATTGTGACAGCCGCCCAGGGCGAATTCTCCAACTGGAGCAAGACGTTTAGGCGACAGGCAGAACACGACTTGACCCTTCGCTTCTTTTCCGGAGACGCCTTGCCCTTTTGTCACACACTTCAGCATCGGCGTGCTACCGGTTCAGCCACGACCGCCTTCCATTATCGGAGTCGGCATGAGACCATGGAGCCACTCGTGCTTGTCGAAGATGACTACAATGGTAGCGCCCCCATTTGCTTCAATGTCATCGACACTTCGAACCTCCTTGACCACATGCGCGGCCTCAACCTTCTCGTCGCCACCTCGCCGCTTCTTGACGGCGATGTCTCATCCAGTCTGTATACCGAGACCGTGATTCAGCGTGAGGCCAATTCGCAGCAAGAGCACCTTGACAAGCTCGTTGGCGGTCACCTCGCCACAGCCTCCCTGCTGTTAGCCTTGTTTCCTGTTGAGTACTGGACAAACACCGGGTATTCATCTGTTGGTGATGAACAGTTGATGATGGACGCTTTCAAGAACCGACGTATAGAGGCGGAGCAGAGGGAGAGGAGACAGATCTACTCGAGGATCACATGGAAGCGTCCGCCGTTCAGCTCGGGGACACGTCTCGACCCTCTGCACATTGACGCGGTAGAGTTGGCAGCGCTGCTCTACCAGATTTATATCGATATGTTTCCGCTCGAGCGAGTCGGAAAATGGACGGCAAATCCCACCCGCGAGTCGCTTCAGGATGTCTCCCTCCCCGTTTACGCCCGCCCAGGGTTCCTGGCTTTACTTATGCTTGTTAAGAGGCGTGTTGTCACAGACTGGGCCAGCGCCATGGACAAGCTACTCTCACATATCGAGTCCGACTGCAGCATGCCAATGGGAAGGCATTACCTTCAGGAGCTGTATCTGTATATGCACCTCCTGGGTTTGCACTCGGTTGACACGTTCAACGACTTCTCCAGCTTCCATACAATGCTGGGATCCGAACCAAGCTCCAGCCCTGGCCTGGCAGGGTGGCAGGACATGCCGCCATCTGTTTGCATCACGCTGAAGGTGGCACGGACCGCGGTCTCTCCATTAACGAACCCCCCCGCCCATGAGATCGGAACAGTTCCCGTGCAAGCCGTGATGCGGAGCTCTCCCGCAAGCCCTATGGCTTGGGAGAATAACTTTTCTGCCGTGCAACTCAGCTTCGGCGAGCTCTCCACCAGCGGGTCACGCTTTACCAACTCCTTCGCCGTCAGCATCAGGGAGGACTTGCAGGGCTGGCATGGGGATTGCGCGCTGTATGTGTCTTTCAGGGTCCCGTCCTGGACCCTTCTTCTTGACCCTCAAGCCACGATTGTATCCTTTGGCGCTCAAAACAGCCCTGTCGCGGTCCAAACTTTCGTGCTGCGCCTTAGGAACTTGAATTTTGATTTGACTGTGTTCAAGGCGATGATTGGAGACACCGACAATGTGTACATCACGAGGGAACTCCCCAACCTCACAGCCATGATGGTAATCCCGGGCTTCGCGGAAGACACCTTCGCGTCTCCCGGCCAGAGTGACTCAGGCATCACAACAACCACAACGGCCCACGTCGACCACTCAACCTCGAGGATCACGTTCCTCTCCGTGCGGAAAGACGTCCTCCCCGGCGAGCTGAGCACATCCCTCAGCAACGGCGCCAAGGTCCAGACCACCTCGATTACCCCCTGCACCTTCACCGTGACGGTTGACACGACCCTTTTGACGTTCACCTTCCCCGTCCCAGTCTTCGCGAACACCGTCAGGACCCGCGTCGCGCGCGCCTCCCACTACATCGAACTCATCGCGGTCATCATCGCCAACCCGGCCGCGCACCCCTCAGCAACCTTTACTGCACCCCTCTACTTCCCCCCACCCTCCGCCAACACCACCCCCACCACCGCAACCACAACCACAATCACAACCACCCCCACCATCAAGAAAAACAACCACAAGCCCAAGCAACCCACCCGCGCCCCCATCCCCATCAGCTACGCAACCCCCTACACCACGCTCTCCGCCCACCCGCGCCTCACCATCCCCCTCCCGCCGGCCCCACCGACCGCCGACGGCGCCGAGTCCATCCCCTTCCTGCCCATGCACCTCAACCAGATGTTCTCGCGGCGCGAGTCCCGCCTGCGCGCCAGGCACCCGTCCGCCGCTCCCCCCGCCGAACGCGCCCGCGTCAACTTCAAGGAGTCGATTTATAGCCTCGTGCTGCAGGTTGCGGGGTTGACGTCCGTGCGTGAAGGGGGTGGTGGTGGGGGGAGGGCGGAGCGGGTGTTTGCGCTGCGGGATGTGAATGCGTCGACGCCGGGGGATTTGTTGGTTTTTGTGTCGGCTCTGCGGATGGATCTGGCGCGACGGGCGGTGGTGCTGGATTGTGGGGTGTTGGCGGTGACGGAGCGGGTGTTTGAGCGGATGGGGGGGTATCTGGGGAAGTTAATGGGTCTTGGTAGCGGTGGTGGTGTGGTGGTGGTGGTGGTGGATGCCGACGAGATGAGGCTGTGGCGAGAGGTGCTGCCGGCGTGGGTCGAGCGCTGCCGCGGCGGCCTGTGGGCGCATAGGGAGGGCTGCGAGTATTATTGTGCGAAGGAAGGCGTGTGGAAGGCGCCGGTGTCGGTGGAGATGGGGGAGGAGGTGGTTTGTGGTTGTGGCAAGGGCGTGTTCCCGCAGGGTTGGGGGACGGATATTCCCCTGTGGGCGATGTTCGAGAAGCACTGTGTCCGGGCGGCCATTTCGCCCTTGTTCGCGAGCGCTCTGGCCGAGGATGCGGTTCCGGACTTCAAGGTGACGGCGGCTGCGGGTGGTGGAGAAGCGGCTGAGGAGGAGGAGAAGGATAGTGTTAGCGCATGCCGGAACTGTGGGAGGGAAAAGTCAGAGCTTGACGAAGACTTGAAGAGCTGCGGTCAGTGCCGGAAGGTCAAGTACTGTGGCCGGGCATGCCAGCGGGCGGACTGGAAGCGCCATAAACAGGTGTGTACTCCCAAGAAGTAGGGCGGGCTTGGATGGTACGAGTAGATGTGTGATATTGGGTGTGTTGCAACTACTTAGCTAGCTTCTACCACTGCCGTGTAAGAAAAGACTAGGACTTGGCTCCTAGGACTCCCCGGGACTCGGCAACTGCCAGAAGAGGAAGATCGTGACCCCAAAATCTCGCAAAACCTCTGGACGCCGAACAACAATCAGAACCGTCCTGAGCTAAATCCCTAGCCGCGTCCGCCGCAGGGAAGCACGCTATGTTAATATAGCTTCCCATTCCGGAAACTGCCGCATTACAACCCAGAGATGAACGGTGACTTCTCTTGGTTAGCTGCTTGGCAGGGTCGGTTAGGGCCGATCCCGAAACCGAAATTCCCACGTCAGCTGTCTCGGAGATGGCTTCCGCACCTGAGTCGGGGTCCGTTCATCTCGAATCTGAACCCCTAAAACGCTCTTCCTTTTCTGGCCCATGGCAGCCACGATAACTGCCATGCCATGGTCCACTCTACCCGGCTTTCCGGACCTTGAGCTCTACTGCTCAGCCTGCTTACACCACTGCGAGCTGGAAATCAGTACTCTCTGGATGACTTGGCAAAATTAACTTTTTGCCCCCGCGTCTGGTACCCGCTGCCGGGGAAGAGCCAGCAGAGCAGGAGTGGGTCGGCGAGAAGAGGGACAGGGGGCACGGGGGCTGAGTTGTACAACATCGGAGGGAAAGGCGGCTGCTGAGACGAAACCGTGCCCAATGTTGTTGAAAGTTCCCCATGTTGGCTTCAGAGGCTTCGATTCCTGGCGAAAATACCGCCTTCCTGGTCCCGATGCCCCTCTGCAGCCTGGCGGTCAACTGAGACCAGGTCGCACAGCCGCGATCCCAGCCGGAGGAAGATCCAGGGCGGGTAACTGGCAAATCACAGCTCAGATAACAGCCAACGGAAGCGGCATGGCTGCAAGGGGCCCCTGAATCCATGTGCCAAGATCCCTGGCTGCATGTTAGCCTGTCCGAAATCGACATGGTGAAAAGACAGGCGGGAGCCAAGCACTCCAGACCCGGACACGAGGCCCAGCTGAGGAAGAGCGTTGTCAAGCCTCGAAGCAAGTGTCGTGCCATGAAAAGGCGGGAGTCGTCCCCAGCAGATGCCCAGTTCCAGGATCTTTTATGTCACGCATGGCTGCCCTCCTTAGTCCCTTAGTGGTAGTAAGCACTGAGACTCGTCGACATCCATCAACCCTGGGAAAAAAGAACTCGTAGGACCCTGGAGAAAGTCAACAGACGACCATGGCGGCCTTCACCAACAGAGACCGGACTATTCTCGGCCCCTGACAACGGTATTCACGCCGCCAGCGCCATGTACCATCGCCGTTGGATTGTGCGAATCATGCGATATCGCCTGGTGGGGCCAGACATGCGGAGGGGGAGGAGTAGAGGACAACACGAGCTGCTGGCCGACAACCACCCAAGGGGCACCCGAGCCGACCCGGCTACCGCTGTACGGGTGGGGTTTCTACTCCCCGGGATTGGAGTGCCCGGCAGGATACACGTCGGCCTGCTCGGCGGTCGACGGCGTAACATCCCAATGGAAGCACCAGTTCCAGATGGAAGCCGAAGAGACGTTTGTTGGCTGCTGCCCAGAGGGCTTCGCGTGTGACAATATCCAGGGCCAGACGTGTCTCATGCGGGCCAAGTCCACGGAGTTCCCGACCGTTTCCTGTGAGGGCGGCTCCAGCAACAACTTTGGCTTCACAACCCTCCCCAACGCGGCGGTCACCACTATGAGCCTGTACGCGCCGATGATCCAGATCGCGTGGAAAGCCTCCGACCGGCCAAAGACGTCGTCGTCCAGCGCGACCACCAGCGCGACCACCTCCGCCCCGACAACCACCGCCCCCAACTCGACATCTACCGCCAACCCCAACTCCCCCGCCACATCCGACTCCTCCCTCTCCACAGGCGCCATCGCCGGCATCGCCATCGGCGCAGCCGCACTCCTCCTCCTCACCCTCGCAGCCGCCATCTTCATCTGGCGACGACGGCGCCGCAACAACCAGCTAGGCGGCGGGACCGGCGGCGGGGAACCATACGACAGCGGCTCCAACGCGCTCTCATACTCAGCGCTGCGGGCGGAGTCGCCCGGCACGAGCGAGACCAAGCACTACTACACGGGCGGCGTCGTCGAGATGGGCCGGGCCCACGGGCGGGTGGAGGCGCCGACGGAGGGCCACGAGCGCGTCGAGATTGGGTCGCCGCAGTCGCCGCTAGGGGACACGCCGGTGCAAGGGCCTGATGGGGTCGGGATGTACGCGGCGAATTCAAGGCCCGTGCCGATTCGGGGGGAGGGGGATATGAGTCCGCCGCCGGGGTATTTTCAGAGGCCGTTGCCTGTTGAGATGCCCGCGAGGAGGTATGAGTAGTGGTTGGTGCTGCGTTTTTATGGGATTGGGGGGGGGATTTTTCTTTTTTGGCGGGTTTAGCATGACGTCGAGGGGGGGCTTTGATGTGTTGGGGACAGAGGAGTAGTTAAAGGGGTTCCTTCAGCGTTTACCTTTTTGCATTATTAATATATATTCCATTTGTCGGAGCTTTCTCTCCATATACCCAGAAGATAATACTTGATATAAGATCCAACAACCACCTCCTTTCCTGGCAACGCTTGCTGGCTTGCGCCGCGGGCTCCTGTTGATGTCCAGTGAACCCTAACCCTGTATCTGGATTCATGGCTCCGGACTGTGATCGTCGGAGTTGGAGTTGGCGCGTTGCGTGAATTACTTGCTAATATCTGTTTGGTGCTAATAAATGGTCGCCAAAATATAGCGGAATGTAGGTAGGGTAAGTAGTGTAGATTCCATGGGAATCGATTTGAGATGTAGCGGGTTGTCCGCATCCGGGGGTGCCGAGTTTGGAGTTTGCCAGGGAGCCGGGGATGGAATTGTTGCGAATCCGATCCATCCCTTTGGTCGAGTTTTGGTTCCCCTGCTGCCGGCAGCTCGGCACACAGCCTCAATCAGGGTGAACTGTCCAACTTTCGGATTTCAGCATCAGCAACTCATCTAAATAACTTTGATCGTTGTGACCGTTTCCGCCCATTGTTGTCTCTTCTTGCCAATTATCCATTATTGTAATACATACATACGAAGTGCTTCCCAGTCAAGGCCAACCGCAAGCTCAAGCACAACGCACCTCTGTGGACCCCAGCTATCGGTCGGCGTCATTTGCCCCAGCCGTTAACGAGCTATCGTGGGACTGGCGACACAACCCCTGTGCCACCTGTCGTCATCGACCTGTGCCAACATTTTGACCACTTCTGGGATTCTGGCGGGCCAGATACCACCGACCCCGGATCGGATTTACACCTCGAGGCCTTCAACATGTCTTGGGAGTTGACTCGTCGCCGCTGGCTTCGAACGCTCAATAGCAGATTCATTTATGGCCGAATCGTGAGTGTTCCCCTGTTCGCTTTCGTCTCGCCGCCTGGGCCGCTTGCCGTCCCAGGATTCTTGGCTTCAAGTTCCATCCCCAATTCCATCGCCTTCTGCCAACCCTCGCGCCGTCACTTACTGTCGCAGCAACTGCTAACGGAAATGCATCGCCTTCCAGCCGCTATTGCATGCGATCATCTTCTTCATCGAGATGGCCCTCTTCGCCCGGCTCACCAGCCGGTTCAACTCATACTACGATGAGCGACCTCGTACGTGCCCAATCCCAACTGCCGACCGCCCAGACGCCGAGCCCCACCACCCAGCGACATGCTGACGATACATGAACTGCAGTACTCACCATGATGGTGACCAACTCGATCCTCGGTGGCGTCGCCGATACGGTTGCGCAGACCATCACGTCGATTCGAGAGCGCGCCGTGCGCAAGCACCCTAACGGCCGCCTGAACCCCCGCGACGACGCCCTAGCCATCGAGATTCACGAACTCGACCGCAAGAACCCGTTCAGCAACCGGGAGCTGATCCCGGAGTCTAAGATACTGCCACCGCCCTTTGACTTTGAACGGCTGACCCGCTTCATGGCCTACGGTTTCTGCATGGCCCCGATCCAGTTCCGCTGGTTCAAGTTCCTCGAGCGCACCTTCCCCATCACCAAGACGGCCGCTTTTATGCCGGCCATGAAGCGAGTGGCGTTCGACCAGCTCATCTTTGCGCCGTTCGGTGTGGCTGCCTTCTTCACGGCCATGACGGTCGCTGAGGGCGGTGGCAAGAGGGCCGTGTACCAGAAGATGCGTGACATGTATGTGCCGACGCTCAAGGCGAACTACGCGCTGTGGCCCGCAGTGCAGGTCATCAACTTCCGGCTCATGCCGGTGCAGTTCCAGCTGGTGAGTAGCCCTAGAATGAATCCGGTTTTGCCTCATGCACCCCGCTAACGAGAGCCATGCCCCAGCCTTTTGTGTCAACGGTTGGAATCGCTTGGACCGCATACCTGTCGCTCTCCAATGCGGCTGAAAACGCCCAGGAGAACCGTGTCCCCGAGCGATCTGACATCCGGCTGCCATAAGTTGTCCGCTTGGGAAGGTGACAATACGTGACCTCAGCATGCAACGGCAGGCTCCGACGGGTTTGACACGATGACGGGATACTGTTTGGTATTTGACTTGCTCTGTCCGGCGCGACAACAAGTACGGTTCTTTTCATTTGTTGTTTCCTTTTCATCCACGTTCTTCTTTGGGTTTAGAAATTGCAACTCGCATCGGGGCTCGGGTTGCGCACCAGCCACCACGGCGAATGGAGTCGGGCAGGTCCTTGTTTGTTTTCGTCTCCCTGGGAACACTTTGTAAAGATACGTGGTACATATAAAACATCTTGTGTTTTGACGTGTCGGCCTTGCTTTCGTTCCCAAATTCTCCCAGCGTCTTGTGTGCCAGTCATGTCGTGAAGGGCCTCTAACTTACACAAGGGCGCCACAGGCCATGGATAAAGTTTCTCAATACGGCGGGACAGTCCAGAAAAGGTGCAATTGCGGTCGCGTCGTAATATTAGCGCGTTTTAATATTTATCCAAGCTCGTTTCGTTTGTCTTCGGACGAAACCAAGCGGCCGAGAATCGGAGCTGAGCGGTTTCCCAGCTTGCCTCCCCAGCCAGCCAAGTTTATCTTGATGGTCAAGGTAGAACTCCAGGGAGAATTGATAACCGCACTTCAAGGGATGGTTCGAGGAAATTCCCGCGCATATCTCCTACCTATGGGGGAAGAGATAGCAACGCATTCCTAATTCTTTGGTCCTAAATTACCGAACAGTTCGTGTCATCATCGAACAAGAGGAAGCTCCGGGATCAGCCAACCATCGTCCGACGTCACAGCTTCACAGCGACCCCACCACCTTTTATTACCCCTCTACCCCTCCATTCCGACAGGGTCAGCTCAGCTTCGCTCGATGCTGCGTCTTTTTACCTGCCATCAGACCGGAAAAATACGATAAGCTTGTCTCCAATCCCCGATTTTCACCCAAGAGCTGCTTATTGTCGCCAATTGCTGCAAATCTACCGAGATGTCTCTGGCCAACAAGCTCTCCATCGAGGATGTCGACCTCAAGGGCAAGCGGGTCCTGATCCGCGTATGTTCCGAACACCCCCGCGATATTTCTGTTCTGCTAGATCATCCCCCAGGCTGACACCGGCTCCATTTTAGGTCGACTTCAACGTGCCCCTCGACGCCGATAAGAAGGTCACCAACCCCCAGCGCATCGCCGGTGCTGTCCCCACCATCAAGTACGCCGTCGACAATGGCGCCAAGGCCGTCATCCTCATGTCCCACCTTGGCCGTCCCGATGGCAAGGTCAACCCCAAGTACTCGCTGAAGCCCGTCGTTCCCGAGCTCGAGAAGCTGTTGGGCAAGAGCGTGACCATCGCCCCTGACTCGGTCGGCCCCGAGGTTGAGGAGATTGTCAACAAGGCCGACAACGGCGACGTGGTGCTCCTCGAGAACCTGCGCTTCCACATTGAGGAGGAGGGCAAGGGCACCGACGCCGACGGCAACAAGATCAAGGCGGATAAGGCCAAGGTGGAGGAGTTCCGCAAGGGGCTAACCAAGCTCGGTGACATCTACATCAGTGCGTTCCCACTGTTCCGCTAAACCAGCGTTGCCTTCGTTCGTTGCTGACGATTCACAGACGATGCCTTCGGCACCGCCCACCGCGCCCACTCCTCCATGGTCGGCGTCGACCTCCCGCAAAAGGCGGCCGGCTTCCTCATGAAGAAGGAGCTCGACTACTTCGCAAAGGCGCTGGAGTCGCCCAAGCGGCCCTTCCTGGCCATCCTAGGCGGCGCCAAGGTGTCGGACAAGATCCAGCTGATCGACAACCTGCTGGACAAGGTCAACACGCTCATCATCTGCGGCGGCATGGCCTTCACCTTCAAGAAGACGCTCGACGGCATGTCGATCGGCACCTCGCTCTTCGACGAGGCCGGCTCCAAGACGGTCGGCGACCTCAAGAAGAAGGCCGAGAAGAACGGCGTCAAGCTCGTCCTTCCCGTCGACTACATCACCGCCGACAAGTTCGACAAGGACGCCAACACCGGCACCGCCACCGACGCTTCGGGCATCCCCAACGGCTGGATGGGCCTCGACTGCGGCGAGGAGTCGGTCAAGCTGTACAAGCAGGCCATCGACGAGGCGCAGACCATCCTCTGGAACGGCCCCGCCGGCGTGTTCGAGTTTGACAAGTTCGCCAACGGCACCAAGGCCACGCTTGACGCGGCTGTTGCTGCTGCCAAGAGCGGCAAGATCGTCATCATTGGCGGTGGTGATACCGCTACCGTGGCGGCCAAGTATGGTGTGGAGAAGGACCTCAGCCATGTGTCGACTGGCGGTGGCGCCAGCTTGGAGCTGCTCGAGGGCAAGGAGCTGCCGGGTGTTGTCGCGCTGAGCGAGCGGAAGTAGGTTGTTGCCACGTTTTAGGCAAGATGTTGCGTGGTAACAGAATTAGGAGGGCGATGCTATGAATATCAGCCTTTTCTTTGTGGCATTAGCCGTTAGAGCAAACATTTAGACGCAATTCTCGTGGCCTCTGCATATTTGAAACCAGGCGCCTTGCTTGAACGGCAGAACTTCAATTATTATGCCCGCTGCAGGCTGAAGACGATGCCAGTGACCCTATATTCCTCGTGTTGGTAGTTCTGGTCGGCTGATGCTCCCCCGATCACACAACTCCAACCCTGCGTGCCAGCTGCAGTGCGACGACGGACGCGTCTCGGGATACAATGTGAAGTGCTACCGTGTGCCCATGTACGTGCTGCTCCCTCCCAGGCAGCCAGAATCACCGCTTCTTGGACGCCTCAACTTTCTTGAGCTCCTCCCTGTACAATCTGTCAGCACTGTATCCCCACATCAAGTGCATTGTGCGAGACGGGGAATCGGGAAAGGCAAAAAAAAATGTGAGACGTACTTGAGCTGCGCCGAAAAGTCATCGCTCGTGTCGTCGTCGTCCCACGACTCCTCCCAGAGGTGCTGTGTCGCGCCGCTGCCGCTCGCGGCCTCTGTGTCCTCCTGCTCCCAGTCTGTTTTTGCACCACCGGTCAGCATTTGTTAAGCACGGGCTTTCGGCCCCGCCCCCTGCTAGCCTGTTGTTGGGTAGACGCACCGTCAACGGGGAAGTCCTCGAACTCGTCGTCCTCCTCCAGCGGAGCCGGCTTCTGCTCCGCGGCCGGCTGCTGCTGCTCGGCCTGGGTTGCGGCGGCGGACTTGTCGTCCTTCTTGGTGGTGTTTTGCGAGGAGGCCATTATGAAAAGGTTATGGGTTGGTTGTTTGTTAGGCAGGAGCGGATGTCGAATGGGGCTGGTTCAAGACCTAGCCAAGCTCAGGGAATGTCGTGGAAGGCGGCCGAGTGCGGCGTCAGATTGGTCAGAGGTCGCGGGCGGAGTTGGTCGAGGTCGATGTTGCGGTATCGGCGGTTGTTGCAAGTAGAGGTTTGATGTTATTGACTTCTCGGAAGCAAGCCGGTATGGCGCGCTGGGTCGTGTTGATGGCTTGATGGGGCTTGGTTGCGCTCCGGGTTGACAAGGCGGGACACAGCTCAACAGCGGCGTCACCCGCAGAGGTCGCACAGACCAAGATAGTTAGTGGGGCACTGGCAGCGATCACGGTTGGGTGCACGGCCCTTCCATGCCCGGCTCTGCGGCTGGCTGTTCGACCCGCCCCATTTCCGATCCCAGCCAGGCACAACTTTTAACGTTTGGCCGATCTCGAATTCGAGCCGTTTTGAGTTATGAAGAACGAGAGCGGTTTCTTGAATGCACAAAAGAGCTTCTTACGCAAGTGGGCTTCCTCACCGGAGCCCAAAACGTGTTGGCAGCGCCATAATACTCCCATAACCACTTTTCGTACCTGTTGCAGTTGTGCCAGTTCTTCCGGAAATGGTAAGGACAAGCACAACACTGTGGATTTCCCACATGCACGCCCGCCAAGAAACAATTAAAAAGCTTGGTTGATGTCACTTCCTCTCCTTCTCCTTGTAGGAATTGGTGAGCGAGCCAATAAACACTCTGGCTGGAAGGGGAAGACAAAGCCGATAAATGCATCTCCGGAGAGTCTCACCGTCATCTCCATCGTAACCGGTAAGCGGGGCATTTTGCCCGGCCGGATCTCCAGCTTCAACATCCATGGTGGGGTTGGTTGTGTCGTCGTCAGCTTTTGTTCGCAGGATTGAGGCGTTGGGACAAGGGTAGGGTTGTTACGAAGACCGAGTCCAGCCTCCAACAACGGGGTTGCTCGAGTCGTTCTAGCCTCTCGCAACCAACCCGGCGAAGCCGGCTTGCATTTAGCGATATTTATTGCCTCCGAGCCTCCGTCGCTGACGGGTCATCCGATCCTTCTTTTTCTCCTTTCATCCCCTTGATGCCTCCTAAAACTGCCATCCACTCCCCGCTCGCCCTTTCTCGCCACCCTCCTTGACCCGACATCCCGCCCGGCCGAAAAAGAACACCAACCCGAAGGCACGATGTCGGCGCTCCGCTCGTGGTTTCGCGGCCCGTCCGCTCCGGCGAGCTCCAAATCCTCTTCGAAGGGCCCGACGCCTGGTCAAAGCCCGAGCGATAGCACCTCGACCCTCGCCGGGAAAGCAAAACCTGCAATCTCCCCCGCGGAGCAAGAAGCCCGCGACATGGACGATGCGATGGCCGCCGCCGGGCTAATCATGAATGACGACATCGACGGCGCGGAAGCGCTGCTGCGGCTGCGCGAGGACGCCTCCACGTTCCATCAATTGGGGCTGGGCGTTACGAGCTTCATGAGGAGCATCCTCGGGTTCGAGAAAGAAATCATGACGGAGGCGGCGAACCGGTTGAACGAGACGGAGAATAGAGCTTGGAATGACATCAAGAAGGCACAGAAAGAGGCGGAGAAGGCAGGCAATGGGTCTGCTGGTGGCACGGGGTACTGGTACTCGAAGCCGGCGACGACTGAGCCAATTGCCGGGGCAAATGGAGGGCGGAGCAAGATATACCCTCCAGGCTCTGAATTTGCCCTCGTCAATGCCGAGGCGCAGCTCATGAATGCTGTGGTGGGCGTGATGCACGAGAGCTTGACCGAGGCGATCAAGGGGTTTTATAAGTTGCGGAAAGCGTATGTTACGTTAGACGGCATAATGGAGGCGGAGGCCCGGTATTTGACCTCCATAGGACAGGGAGCGGCGAAGGCGGCCGCTTCGGTAAAAACGGCTTCGGTCAAGAGAGGCAGCTTCTCAGAAGACCCCATGCCGGGGACTTTTGACGAGTCGGAGTTTTCCTACCTCGACGACGAAACAGGAACGCCCGCGGGGAAGGAGAGTGGTGACAAATCGCCTGTGGAAACGGCGAAGGGCACAGCACAGACTCCTGGCGAGCCAACCTCGGTCAAGCAAGATACGGAGGTTCTTGACGAGAAGTTGAGCCAGATTGAGATCACTGATGATACCAAACCCACCGTCCAGCCACGGCCGGTCTCCAGCGAGCGTCCAGCGGATGGAACACAAAGGCCCGGCAGTATCGCGTTAGCGCAGCTGAACACATCCGGCCCCGATAAGGCCTTGTTCAACTCCACCGTTGACGTCTTCGTCCACAGCGGCGCTAGCATGTGCTTTGGCATCCTCCTGCTTCTCCTCTCCATGGTACCACCGGCCTTCTCCCGCCTCTTGTACGTCATCGGCTTCAAGGGCGACCGCGACAGGGGCTTGAAGATGCTCTGGCAAGCCACCAAGTTCCCCAACATCAACGGGGCGATGGCCGCCCTCGTCCTCCTCAACTACTACAACACCTTCCTCGGCATGGCCGACATCCTCCCGCCAGACCAAGGCGTCGACGACCCCGCGACCTCCGGCTCGGACGACAACAACAACCACATCAACGCCAGCAACAAAGACGAGGTCGAAACAGTCAGCTACCCCAAAGAGAAGTGCACCGCGCTCCTAGCCACCATGCGCGAACGGTACCCGGACTCGCGGCTGTGGCGGCTGGAGGAGGCGCGGGTGCTGGCCAACTCGCGGCGGCTGGACGAGGCGATCGCGAAGCTCGAGGTCAACACGGACAGCAAGATGCGCCAGATCACGGCGCTCAACAACTTCGAGCTGAGCATGAGCTCCATGTACGTGCTGGACTGGCCCGCCATGCGCGACAATTTTTTGCGGTGCGTCGAGCTCAACAGCTGGAGCCACGCGCTGTATTATTTTATCGCGGGGTGTGCCGAGATTGAGCTGTATCGCGATGCGTTCCATGCGGCGGCTGCGTTGGGGGAGGGGGAGAGGGAGAAGAGTGTGCTCTTGACGGAGGCGCAGAAGCATAAGAAGGCGGCCGAGGAGTACTTGCGCAAGGCGCCCACTGTGGCGGGCAAGAAGCGGTTCATGGCGCGGCAGCTGCCGTTTGAGGTGTTTGTGGCCCGCAAGCTGCAGAAGTGGGAGGAGCGCGCGAAGGCGGTGGGGGTGGACCTCGCGGATGCCGTGGCCGTTAGCCCGGCGGTCGAGATGATCTACCTGTGGAACGGTAGCAAGCGGATGGGGACCAAGTATTTGGAGAAGGCGAGGACCTTGTTGGTGTGGGAGAGATGCACGGCGCCGGCTGAGAAGCTCGCCAAGATCAAGGAGGAGAAGGACGAGGTTGCCATTGCGCAGTTGACCGAGTCGGCGCTGTTGCGGCAGTTGGGCAGGGGCCCTGAGGCGAGAGCCTTGGTCGAGCCCCTGCTGGCAATAGACAAGTATGACCCCCTTGCCGACTACCCTTCCCAAGCTTCTTGTTGCTAACCATTGTGACCATAGAATCGTCTTCAAGGGCCCGACGAGAGACGATTACTGCCGAGCTGCCGCCGACTACGAAATGGCTGCGGTGGCATGGATGGAGGTGTGGGACCGGGACACATGGCCGAAGGGAACCGCGGACGAGGTCCAGGCGTTCCAACGCCAGAAAGTCGACGAGTGCCGTCAGTACTTGGATAAAGTTTCCAAGGCGGAGGCTTTTGTACTGGATGCCCGATTCGGGATGAGAGTCAAGGCCGGCATGGAGACGGTCGAGTGGTTAAGGGCGAGGAAGGGGTGGGCGTAAGGTTGTCTTTCGGCTTCCTTTTTGGTCTATCAAATACACCGCGTAGATTTAGGATACATTTGGGGAACAAGTTTTCGGCGGGAATAGAAGGGCGGTGGGTATCACGCAGCTATTTATGTGATGTTTACACACAATGTTTGAGACCGAGGTTATAGATTCACCCAACACATCAAATTTTACGCCAGCCATCACACAATCCAAAATCATGCTTCTCCCACCACCGACCCCCATCATGACTCCGTCTTCTTCCCCCTCCTCTTCCCACTCCCCTTCCTCCACCCCTCCACCCCATCCCTCACAGCATCCCCAACCTCCCCCGCCTTCCTCACCCCACGCTCCTGCACCCTATGCTTCTCGGCCTCGTCCCTCAAATCCGCCATCACATCCCCGCCCAAGCTCGTCCCATGCGCCCAATCCAACACCCCCAACCCCCAAAATTCCCCACCCTCCCCTTCACACCATTACCACCACCACCACGTCCCGCCCTCGAAGCAGCGCCCGCCCCGCGGTAATGCACCGCCGCCCTTCTCGCCATCCCCCCCAGCAAAATCCCCGGCACCACCGCGTACCCAGACAGAGTCAGCGTCTCCTCGAGCGTGGCCAGGCCCGCGAACAGCAGGAAGGTCAGCAGGTGCAGGTCGCGGGCGTGCAGGGCCAGCGCGGGCAGGTACAGCGGCAGGAAGCGGTGCAGGAGGTAAGGGACGGGGTGGTCGGTTTTGAGGTCGAGGGAGAAGGGCGGGGAGGCGCGGGCGTGGGCGTGCCGGGTGTGTAGGCTGGTGAGGGCGCGGGTGGAGGCGGGTGGGTGGTTGCGTTTGGTGAGTTTGGGTTTGGGGAGGTGGGATGGTTTGGAGGGGAGGGTCAGGGCGGGGGTTGGCGCGCCGTGCAGCAGGTAGCGGTGCGTGTAGTAGGTGAGGATCTCGCGGCCGGTGAAGAGGAGGGCGAGGTGTTTCAGCATTTGCCATGGGAGGGGGAGGGTTGTTGCCGTGCGGAAGACGGGGGTCTTGAGGAGGGTTGCGAGGCCGAGGGAGATGCCCGCTTCGGCCGCGGTTTCGAAGGCGAGGTTGAGCAGGGCGAGCCCTGTGAGTTTGGCGAGTGACTTGGCATCGCGCGGTGGGAGGGCCGAGGCCCCGTTGTATTTGATGTTTTCTGCTAACGACGGAAGAAGGGTGTCAAAGGCGAGGAAGAGGAGGGACGGTAACAGCCAGAAGGCTACGCGCAGTGCCGTGATGCCGAGTATCTCGATTTGAAGAGGAGAGTGGGTGAGCACCAGGGTCGACCACGTCATGTAGAAAAAGAGGAGGTTGAGCGATGTCGACCATGATGCGAGCGAGGTCGAGAAGAAGTAGGATGCAACGGGGAGGGACAGGAGAATATCCATGGTGTTGTTGTTGGGTTGTTGATAACTTCTTGCCGTTTCCTTGGCGGACGGAGTTGGGTGAACCGATTTCGGAATTCAGAAGGGCGAATGAATGCCCGTGGGATTGAGGAAGTTCAACTTCACGGATCCCGTTACATCAGTGAGAATCTCATGAGTTGTGTTATTCGTACCAACTATAGTTACTACGATTTCCAGGCTTCATTGTTTCCAACTTGTTCCCCATCAACGTCCATAATATCCAAGTTGTGAAAAGATGGGATATGACGTCAGTCCACTTGAGGCACCTGGGCTTTTTCTAGGCGGTCTGCACCGGCAATAACTTTCGAACTGCCTCCTTGCCTGGTCGAGGACAAATTGGCAAATAAGAATTCAGGAGACGCAATAAGCGCCGTGATTGGCGCTTCTTGATCTCAGCCGAGTGCGGCTCCCGGCCAAGCATACGCGTTCGTTGCGGTTGTCAGCTGTCGTTTCCTCTCCCTTGGGTCGAATGGAAAAATAAGCCGGCTCCTTTGCCCACTGGTTCGTGGAACCCCCACCCTTGGAAAGGCAAGGGAGGGGAGGGCTGGCCCACTGATCCAAACTTCCGGATGACAGGCCGGGAAATTGCATGTGGTCGGTTCGTCTTGCTCATATCTCGCTTTTGAACGGGGCAGAGGACAGCCGTGATGTGACTAGTTATGCGTATATATCACAACTATCATGTCTGCCAGCTCGATGGAGGCTCGGGATCACAAGTCGGCGCATTTCTCCTCCTTGCCCCTCTTTTGTCTGCGAAACCTGTCGGACGAAGGGTTCTGTTAGGGTTAAACAGATCGGGATTAGGGGATTGCCCGCATGTAGTATAATTTCAGGGGTTCAGAGCACAGGCCACCAGCTTAAGGTCAGTGCGGGTTTTTCTTTTCTTGCTGTCACAGCTTCCCGCTCATTCGACACGCCTTGATTTTCCTCGGCGTTTCCTGACCTGTCGGAGGGGTTATCAACAACAACAACAGCGCTCGCCTTTTCCCAACAGCCTGAGACACCGTCGCTCCCTCTCACAACCGGAACCAGCATGACCAGTCCCGCCTCGAGCCAATTGGGCCCACAAAAACCTTGACCCCGGACTGAGTGCGCTCCACTCACATTTCCGACCGCTGATTCGCCTCGTGACGGTAACTTGGCAGTTTTTCAGCAAACTGCTGGGTCTGTTGCTGCATGCTGCATGGCGCCCGCTTCTCCACGCTCTTTTAAATTTTTGGTTCGACTCATCATCTAGTTACAGTTACCGGGCGAGCCAAGTTAATGGTATTGCGGTATTGCCGCATGCGAAAGTGGACATCGTCTGGATCGAATTGCCGCAACGCGTTGGACGTTTCCTGGGCCTGCCAGTCTACCGCTCGTCCCAACTTCCCCCTAGCCTTTACTGGTAGAGCTAGACCCACGATCATCCTCGTTTTGGTCTCGGACGCCGCCGCTCTATCGACGCCCGGTCCTCCTGCATGCAGGTTTGCGCCCACCTGCAGGAGCCAGTTCGAGCTTTCCACCAACCTCACACCGCATGCCTCCGAGACAAGCCGGCGATCTTGAGTCGCTCCCACTTGAGACTTGGGGACGCACGTGTGAGAACGACCCCTGAAAAGCCTTCATCGCTTTCCGTGTTCCGGGCTGTGCCGACAAACCCGGTTAGCTGCACCATATTACCCGAACCCGCGCCGTCGGCGCCGGCGCTACCCCATGATGGACCATTCCTCACTTGCTGCCGCCCCGCCTCCCATTCCTCGCAGGTCCCGAGAACGTGAGCGTGGCCGGCACGGTGACACATCGCCCGATCACCGCCGCCGAGATCCTTCCCACCCCGCGCCGCCCGCCAAGACGAAGCGCGACCGAGACAACAACGACGTCTTCGCCGACTGGTCTACCCGAGACCGGGAACGGTACGCCGAGCGCTACTTGCGGGACCAAGAGCCCGACCAGGTTGGCCCGCTGCCCCCTGCGTCGCCTGAAGTCATCTCGTCCCTCATCACCTCGCTATCCGCAATATCCAGGCCAGTGAGTAATCACTTCGACGGCCCCTCTTACCTAAGCCCAATCGGCTCCGCAAGCCCTATTTCGTTGTCGCTCCCCGGATCTCCCTCCCGCGGCGGATCGTTTGGTGTTGACTACGGCGCGTACGCAAAGCCGTCACTAAAGCAACTAAGAGAAGAGGATGTGCCCCTAGACGATCTCGCAGCCAGCGCCCCTGTCGTCCGGACATCCAAGCCTCCCAGCGGCTTATCGGTTCGAACGACACCCAAGTCGCCGAAAAGCCCAAGTGCTCGGGATTCATCTGGCCTACGTGGCATCCTTTCGCGACGAAGTAGCGGCGCGCTTTCTCGCCCATCGAGTAGGGGTTCAGCGACATCTGGTGCCGAGAGTATTGGCAAGCTCAGCATTGAGCGCAGCCAAGAGCCGCTGTCCCCCGGACCCGAGGGCCACAGTCTCAAGAAGCAACAGTCGTTCGATAGCTGGGGCAAGAAGACGACCCGAAACCAACGCGGCTTGATGTACATGAGTAGCAAGGAGAGGTTGCGCGAAAAGGAGGCCGAGAAGAAACGAGCGAGCATCGGCACGGTTGGCGCAAACACCAACAGGCTCAGCTCGGCGAGCAATCCCACGACTCCCCGCCTCGACCCGCTATCCGCAGAGTCGATCATAAACGAGGAGTCGAACGCGGACTTCAGTATGGGGGAATACAGCGCCCTGGAAGGGCCCATCGACACCCTGGCGAACCCACGGCTGATACCTACGAGAGATTCCTCGCTGCGACGGAGCAAGAGGTCGTCAGCGAGGGCATCTCGTACCTCAAAACGGGACAGCGAGGGTGGCGCGTACGGCACAATTCTAGAGCTGGAAGAGCAATCTGTCGCCGCTCGAAACTCGCGTAGCGACGCGACGCAACGGCGCCAGCCCAAGGGTCAAGGAATTGATCAGTCAAGTCTCTCCCCGGGCTTCCCGCAGGACAATTCCGCCTCATTAGCCAAACCCCGCCCCGACGTGCCCGCCATGAGCCCATCCACACCTGTGGTTAGCACGTTTTCCGATGCTCATGCGATCGACGAGGGCGCACCTTCGCCTGCCATCGGCCAAGGACGCCGTCGGGATCGGGAAGCCAGCGCCGAGTATCGTCGACGTTCCGGCCGGCTCACACCAGATCCGTTCGGCGGGTATGCCAGCGAAGGTGGCGGGGCGACGGTCAAGAAGAAGCGCAGCAGCACCAAGCTCAAGCGACTCTCGGGAGCGCCAAGCCTCACGCCCGACGCCGCGGAGCAGGGAGCAACGGTGAATAAAAGGCATAGCGATCAACCGACTGTCGCCTACGAGCGGCCACAAAGCGCCGATAGTGTAGACGATTCGGTGGAAACTTATTTGTGCAGCCCCCGCCTCAGCCAGACGGTCAAGCACCCCCAGACCGGCCGGGTCGTCAGCTTTAGCGAGGTCGGCGACCCGAATGGCAGCGCCGTCTTTTGCTGTGTTGGCATGGGCTTGACGAGGTACATTACGGCATTCTATGATGAATTGGCTCTGACCCTGAAACTACGCCTCATAACGCCGGATCGACCAGGTGTTGGTGACAGTGAGCCATATGCCGAGGGCACCGCAACGCCTTTGGGTTGGCCTGGTCAGTGTTTTTGCCGTTCCATCCCCCGTTCCGTGACTAACACTCGGCCCATAGACGACGTGTATGCCATTTGTCAAGCTCTCAAAATTACCAAATTCTCTATCTTGGCCCATTCCGCTGGCGCTATCTATGCGCTTGCCACTGCACTCCGGATGCCCCAGCACATCCGCGGCAGGATACACCTGCTTGCGCCCTGGATCCCGCCATCACAGATGAGCGTGTTTGGAGCGAGCGAGAAGACCCCATTACCCCCAACCAATGCCATCCCCACAAGTCAAAGGATATTACGAGCACTGCCGACGCCGATTCTAAAGGCTGCGAACAGCAGCTTCATGACTGCGACGAGCTCTAGCATAACTAGCTCATTACCAAAACAGAAGCGCGCCAAGCGTGACAAGAGAAGTAAGGACAACAAGGATCAGCCGAAGGGCATGTTCCATACGGCGCTGGAAAACAAGGAGAATATCGGCCCAGAGAATTCGAAGAACTATGCAACCATACCGGCTGCCGACGAAGATATGGACCGCGTGCGGCCCGAAAACAGCACCGCCAATAACGGTTCCCAAAACCACGGTATCGGCGGTCATCGGCACCGCCGCTCTAATTCCTCCTATCAGGGTATGCGGAGGGAGTCGGAGGACCCGATTCTCTCCTCGGCGGCGGCCCTAGCCACTTCGCAAGCTGCCGACCGCGAGCGGCAGGAGTTATACGACAGTCGGTTGACGCACGCCATCTGGCAGCTAGCGACAACAGGCGCCAATCCCGCCGTCGATCTGCTGGTGTGCCTGGAGCGGCGGCACACCATCGGCTTCCGCTACGTCGACATCACCCGGCCGGTGGTGATCCACCATGGAAGCCGGGACACGCGCGTGCCGGTCGATAACGTGAGGTGGCTGGGCAAAACGATGCGCCGGTGCGAGGTGCGTGTGCTTGAAGGTGAAGGGCACGGCCTGATGGCGAGCGCGCAAGTCATGGGCGGGGTGCTCATGGAGATCAGTACGGAATGGGATGAGTGGTCCAGGGTAACGGGGGCTACGAAGAGAGAAAACGAGAGGACGAGGCGAGGCACGATCGGGCAGCGATGAGCTGTCAGACTTTAGATTTCTGGGTTCTTTTGTGTTGGAGCGGTGTTCTTGAGTTGGCCATGGTGTCCTTATACCCCGTTTTGGATGAATGTTTGGAAGCCCAACCTGTCATTATATCATGGGCTTGTCACGATATGCACATAATAATCATTAATACATGAAGTTTGGAATCTCCACCAACTCGGCACCCTCTGTTTGTCGCTTCACCCCGTTCCCAAGTCACCCCACGTCCCTAACCTCTGATTCACCCGAACCGGGCAACCCCTCATCTGGCCGCCAGCTCCACGTCATGCGCCGACCTCGCACTAATACAACCACCGGCCACTCAACCGAGGCGACCCCTAAACCTCGAATAACCGGGTCGCCGGGTACTTAGCAACGGGATACTAAGACGACAGTTTCACCGCTCCGCGTAAACACTCGAGACCACCACGACAACCCAAATTTTTATGCCACCAACCAACACAATGACAACCGCCAACAACGCCCGCTTCAACGAGGAAGCCCTCTCCTGGGACTCGAACCCCTCCGTCCAGCTGGCCACAAAGCTCGCCCACAAGGCTTACCTCGCACACCTCCCGCCGCCAGAAATCCTCTCCACCTACGACATCATGGACCTCGGCTGCGGTACCGGCCTGCTATCCCTCGCGCTCGCACCCTCCGTGCGTTCCGTCACAGCAGTTGACGCGGCCGAGGGCATGATCGCCGCGCTGCGCTCTAAACTCGAGCAACCCCCCGCCCCCAGCACCTCTACCGCCCCCAGCACCACCACCACTCCCAACAACAGTACCACCAACCCCCCAGCCACCGCACCCGGGCCACCAACCAACATCCACCCCATCCACGCCCTCCTCACCGACCCCTCCGACCCCCTCCTCGCCCTCGACCCCTTAACCCACACCCCGCACCCAAACCGCCGCTTCGACCTGGTCGTCTCCCACCTCGTCCTGCACCACATTCCCGACCTCCCCGCTTTCTTCGCCCTCATCCACGGCTGCCTACGCCCAGGCGGCGGCGGTGATGGCGGCGGCGGCGGCGGCGGCGGGCGGGTGATGGTGACGGATTTCGAGGACTTCGGCCCGGACGCGCGCAAGTTCCACCCCGAGAGCAAGATGGACGGGGTGGAGAGGCATGGGATTGGAAGGGACATGATCCGGGAGGTGATGGAGGGGGCGGGGTTCGTGGATGTCAAGGTGGAGACGGCGTTTGAGATGGCCAAGGAGGTGGAGACGGAGCCGGGGAGCGGCGTGCTGGGGCCGGTGGTGGTGTTTCCTTTTTTGGTGTGCGAGGGGACCAGGGCGTGATGGGGTGGTGGTGTAAGGACGGTTGGGGAGGGGGGGGGGGGGGTGGTGGCTTGAGGATGGGCGGGGAGCGGAGGGCAATCGGTTAGTGGGGATTCCCAACCTTAGGTTTTAGATGTTTAATTTTGATTATGTTCACGTCGTGGCAGAGTATGCTTTATTGGGGAACTAGCTAGAACATGATTGCCGGCCAGGCTTCAACTGAATCGGGCCAACAAGCTTGATAGCCATGGATTACATTTACAGCCGTTTCGACCTTCATGTGGATCTGGAACAGAATGTCATGGGTCAGTCCACCTTCGAATTGGTGGACTCGGACCTTACAGACGCCGAGCGGGACAAGAGAGAGCATGATTTCAACTATAATCACGAAAGGCCTTATCCGACGACAGTCAGCTCTAGGGCTGGCACTGCCAGAGGAGGCTACATTCGTCGCACTGGAAAACTAGCAAACCCTCCGGTAGGCACTCTCGGATGCTGGGCCGAGACCAACTTCAAAGGCCAAGGGGCGCGGCCGATCGCGGAGGGGTAATTTCTCGAACCTTGCCGGTTTGCAACGGATGGATGTTTGCTACACGACATACGAAAACAGTGAGGAACAAATCTGGAAGCATGATATCATTGTCGTCTGAATCACCACTCGCTCGTATTTAGGTGGTATGTAAGGAGGTGTGTAACATGTACTGAAGCGTCAAGGGAGAGACAATTGCACGCACCATGTGCCCCTCTAAATTGTTGTGATGCCTATGCCATGAAACAGGGGAAAGGGCTGGTGACTTCAGAAGAACTGACCGTAAACCTCCTTGACTAGGTACCGAGAATTAGACCGTGGCTGGACGCACTTTTGGGCCACCAATCCTCAACCGGCGGTATGGGTTTGTTTACAATTATCATGTAGAACTAATACAACCATTTCCTCAATTGGGTAGTTACCCTGTTTCGTTAATGGGCACCGAATTGGGTATCCGATCTGGCATACTTGGCAACTATCATTAAACTCAAACATGAAACGACGTGGAAGCGACTGTCTACCTGATGGTTTAAGTCTCGGAAGGAAAAGGTGGCTCTTTGTGATGGGGAGGGGGGGTGAGTGTTGACATCGAAGGACAGCGTCGATGACCTGTCAAATCAAGGGGTTGTCTCTGGCCGCGAGTCTGGACCACAAGGTAGCATTGGGGTTAACTATCCACCGGCCTGTCCATCCGCGAGCACATGCAGTCAGACTACTCTATCAGTCTACACGTGTACCTACATGCAGCGTGCTAGGTATGCGCCAAGCTTATGAAACAGAAGTTACCTGGTCCCGTTCTGCCGTGTGCGGGGAATGGCTTTGGAATCCTAAGCCCTCCTGGGCGCGCTTCTCCGCTGTCGGTTATGCATGATGCATCTCGTCTATCTCGGGGATAATCAACACGAGTGAGACATGCGTCGAATCGTCGCACGCCGATTGTCAAATGCCGGCCACTGATGACGACAGGGGTCCTACGGAAGGTCAGCGTGCATCTCCCACCCTTCCCGCGGACAAGTAAGATGTCGTCCTGGCCGGGGAGAAGGATGACAGCCCCGAAGCATCAACCACTAACGTATGGATAGCTCCCAAATTGGAGCAAGATCATCACGGCATGCGAACAGTGGAGGGGCACTGGAAGGTTGGCAACCTAGGCTAAATTAGGGCAAGCAGTGCTGCCGGGGAGGGCGAGTCTAAATACTTATAATCTGACACTGCATCAGGCGGCCTTGACTTTGACTCCCCACCACCTGGCATTGTCAACTGCCGCAGTCAACCCCAAAGAATGGCCTTCCTCATCACCGCCATCGCCATCGGGGCCATCGGGGCCCTCATCCTCTGGTCCTTGATCGCCCGCGCCCGCGACTGGCACCGCCTCCGCCACATCCCTGGCCCTCCCGCCGCCGGATGGACCAAAGCCTTCCTCGTCCGCCACCAATTCGGCGGCAAGCTCCTCCAACACCTCCGCGATGTCGCCCAGAAATACGGTAAAGCCCCATCCACGCCTTCCACCCCTCCCCCACCCAAGCTTTAACTCACCTGTCTGGTTTGTTATTCAGGCCCCGTCGCCCGCCTCGCCCCCAACTGGGTCCTGGTGTCCTCCCCCTCCGAGATGCGGCGGATCTGGTCCATCCGCTCGGGCTACCGGCGCGCCGACTGGTACGCCGGCTTCCGGTTCGACCCCAGCTCGCCCTCCATCCTGACCATGGTCGACAACAAATCCCACATGCGGCTGCGCTCGCGCCTGCTGCCGGCCTACCAGGCGCGGGGCATCACGGATCAGGAGAGGGTGTTGGACGGGCAGGTGGAGAAGTTTGTGCGGTTTTTGGGGGGGTGGTGCGCGGATGAGGAGGGCAAGGGGGCTGGGAGGCCGTTTGAGATGGGGAAGGGGTTTGCGTATTTTACGCAGGATGCTATTGCTGCGGTGGGGTTTGGGAGCAGTTTTGGGTACTTGGATAAAGGGGAGGATTGGTTTGGCGCGATTGACGCCTTGGAGGGGATGTTGCTGCCGTGCGCGCTGATGGGCCTGTCGCCGGCGTTGTTGAAGGTGGTGACCTCGCCGCTGTGTAAGCCGTTCATGCCGAGGAAGACGGATCAGGGCGGGGTTGGGAGGCTGTTAGGGGTTATTGATGAACGGGTGAGCCAGAGATATGGGGAGAAGAAGGTGCGGAACATGGATGTGCTGCAGGTGTTGGTTGATTCTGGGTTGTCGAGGGAGGAAGTCGAGTCGGAAACGTTGGTGCATTTGCTGGGCGGGACGGACACGACGGCGATGGCGTTGAGGAGTACGGTGTTTTTTCTTTCAACGTGCCCAAAGGCGTACCGGAAGCTACAAGATGAGATTGACGGTGCCGTGGGGAGGGTGACGCGGCCGGTTATTGCGGACGCCGAGTGTGCGGAGCTAAGGTTCTTGCAGGCCTGCATCCGGGAATCGATGCGCTGCTGGCCGCCTCTTTCTGGGTTGCAAGGGAAGACATCGGATGTCGACGATGTCATCTGTGGCGTCAAGGTACCGGCTGGTACAAACCTTGCCTTCAATTGGTTTGAGATTATGAGGGACAAGACCGTGTTCGGTGACAATGCCGAAGTCTTTGATCCGATGCGGTGGCTAGAAGCCAATCCCGAGCAACTGAAGGAAATGGAGGCAACCCAGGGGCTCGGTTTTGCGGTAGGGACAAGGTGGGAGTGTCTGGGTAAGAGGCTGGCAAATATGGAGATGGGGAAGGTGATTTTCGAGGTGAGTGTGCTGCTATTTGGAAGTTGCCGGAAGCTTGGGCTACTGCTAACCGAAACATACCTAGCTTTTTCTTCGTTTTGACTTCGTCATGGCGGATCCAGCCTCGCCATTCAAATGGGAGCACCAAGGATTTACGATCAATCAGGACATGAATGTCATCATCACCAACCGCGAGTCGAAGTAAGGCATATTGATGTATCGAGGAAGAGGTACATACATTAGTGCTCTACTGGGCTGCACCTAGGCCAACTCACTTCTTGAAGAAAGCAAATCCCATTTGGGCATAACCAGGGTTATGTTGGAGTACCAAGGGAGGGAGTGCGAGAAAGAACACTACCCGTAGTGTGAACTACTTTAGTTCTATTCTATTGCTGAAACCCGCAGCAACTTCAATATCCAATTCCCACTCTCGCCGCTTGACAACCATATCCCTCCCCATACGACAGCGAGTTCAGTGGCAGTGGCTTGGTATCTTTTTGATAGCAAGGTTCCAAAGTCAAGCGTTGATCAACACCTGTAGGTATCTGGCCCTGTAGGATGCTCCCTAACAATCTGTGTGGGGTGCATCAGGCCGAAGCCTTCAGGGCTAGCCCCGAGAGGGGGAACTCGTACCAGCCCTAGAAACGGGGCGGGAGCCAGTACTAGACGGGGGACGAGATCCCATGCTGGATGGGGGGCGGGAACCAGCATTGGACGGGAGACGGGAGCCGCCGTTAGAAGCCGGGCGAGAGGCCGGCGTGGGCGGGCGCGAGACGACAGCCTTGATGGCGAGTAGGATATCCAAGATCTCCCGCTCATTCTTCTTGAACTCCAAGATATCATCATGCGTAGTGTCGGGGTAGTAATCGAGCTCGGTTTGACCGGGGTTGAGCTGGTAGAAGCGAGAGTAGCGTCCCACGGTGACAACGCCGTAAATGACCTCGTTCTCCTGCCTCGAGGCCCTCCGTTGGGTGAGCATGTACTCGGTGAGGTGCTCCTTGGCAGTGGTCCACACCGAGTCCTGTTCTTCATACTTCACGCGCTTGTCTTCAAAGAGACAGAGCGCCGTTCTCTTGCTGGTCGCATAGTGGACGTAGGCGATGGTGGCATCGTTGTCTTCCTCCCCCTTCTTAGGATTGTGGTGCGCTTGGACTTCAACGCCAAAGTCCTCGTCCGTTGTGAAGTAGATGTTCAGGACCACATTCCAAATCTTGTCAACCATACTCCCGTCCAACTTCTCGTTCAAGTCGTCGTAGTAGCTCCTGACGATGCGGCGGCTCATGTACTAATATCCAGCCACGGCGCATTGGTAAGTAAACCACCCAGCATGCCGGGACAGATGAAAATACCAGCTACGGTGATGAATTTCTCAGCCGGTATTGGGGATGGACTTACTCCTGGGACGGTAGGCATCTTCGGCATCTAATGTTGCAAGAGCTGTTGTTAGAATGAGGTTTGCGGAGGAATTGATTGTAAGAGAAAGATGGTCAAGGTGAGCCTGAGTAGATCTTGAATTTAGGTTGTGTTTGTCTGGTTTGGAAGCCTAGGTACCTATGTATGTACCTAGGTGCCTAGACATTGCCGTCCCAGTCACGCCCATAAATCTACCGCCACAAGGTGTATGTATACCTTAACTACATGCCAAGCCAAAAATATTACGTTATAGCGATATTACCCATCTATCGCGTCCTGCACGATCGTAGCAGGAGAGGATCAATGGGATGGTTTGCTCACAATTTCTCAGGGGTAGGTAATTACGTATATTGGTTGCTGATCTCCTTCCGCCAGAGTCAAACAATGTCTCAAGATTTAATTCGATCACCCTAGATTCACAGCGCTAGCGAGCCATCATCCATCAAGTCTTGCATCATCGGAGGCGTGCGGTCTCGGGAACCTGGGGCCCAAAGGATCATGGAACAGTTTGAAAGTATCATGGCCTAGAAAATGGATAGTTTCCTGTTCAGCTCCAATGTCTAACCTCATGTACGAAGAATTGGTTCAGTTATTATCCCGATCGAGGCAATGTTGAAGCCCAGGTGGCGGTACTGCATAAGGTATCGCACACATGTAAGCCTTTGGTGCGTTCATTGTGAAGTGGGTCGACAGGGAGAGGGAAGGCAAGGCAAGAGTAAATACCTGAACGCCATAGAAGCCAGTGATTGCATTCCCTGGCGCAACGGAAAACTCCCTTTTCACACTGGACTTGCCGCTGGCCTTGGGTTTCCGACCAACATTCCATATCTGCCCGCGGTTCGTATGTATCTGTTTCAACCTTCAGCACGGAGCACTTCCGAAATGATTTGGCATCTGCGGATGGGATGAGAGGTACCTTGAGCCAAACTAAATGTCCCTCGTCGCATCTCCAGTCGCCCTTAATCCCCCGGTGGCAAACCTCGACTTTATTGATGGTTTCTCCTCCATGCCCATCGATTAAAAAGTCATTGGGTCTGCAGAGTTTCTCGTGTTCGTTTTCGGCTTCGCTGTCGAACGGGCGCCCGATGTAGATGCGGCTAAAACTTTGGCATTCGGTTGGAACGTCCGGGCGGTTGAAGGTAAAGTCTATGCGGCCGATGTCGCAAATGAAGCGGACTTTGACCAGGTTTGCAAGGAAACTCCCACCCGGGCCTCCAAACCAAGTCCAGGACAGTGGCCGATATCCTGACGTGTACAGATCGGGTGCTAGTAAGAAATCCTCGTTTAGATTGAGACTTGGGGGTGGCGGACGAGGATACCATAATGCGGAGTTCCTGACATTGCGGCTGTCGTCGTCGGCTCCTAGGCTTGTCGGCGTATGCTGTCTTGGTTGTCGACAAATTGCGAGACTGACCATTCTGAAACCCTGTGTTCCAAACCCAGGCTGAATTAGCACACAGAAACGATGGAATGGCGAGAAAGAAGAAAAACGCCTGAGGCTATCTCACATCAAAACCGAGCTCCAACACTATGGTTTGCCCGCCCGTCGTAACACGGCTCAGCCGTTCTGTGATGGGTACGTCATTGGGAAATCCAAGCCAAGTAGACAGTTGCCTCCTTGTATCACTGTTGCTGACGCACTGCAGCGCATGGATGCCGCCCAAGCCGAGGGCAACGTTGAAGCCCGTCAATGTGTTGCCCTCGAGTTGCACTGAATGCCCTCTGCCAGTAGTATTGTAGCCCAATTGGATGACTTCTCCGTTGGGAGCAGCGAGGGACAAGCCGGCGATGTATCCGTCTCCACCAAAACGGACGGTGGAAACAGCGACTTGCGAGATATCATCTGTTGGGATGGCCACCCGTTAGATCTTGAAACGTGCACAAACTCGTTGGAATGGGCTGAAGTCTCGATCCCATCCCCGTATACACCCCGCGGCTAGGATCCAGGGCGGCCTGGGGCTTTCTTGTTCCGGAAGGGACGGGGTTTGCCATGGAAGTGGCACCTCGCGAGGAAGCTCATTCCAAGAGAGCGATAGAATGTCCGCCACATGTTGTATGAGGCTCAAATCCGTATCCTGTTTCGTGTCCCTTTTGTGAGGCGGGAATTGATCGTACGACGGTATAACCCACGCCAATCTCTGCGTCGAATGCCACCAGGGGCTTCGAGACCATGGGCTGCTTCAAAAAGCCATGAGCGTTCCGAGGCCTTTCCCATGAACCGAGATGCCCAAAATTGTTGGCTATCAAACACAAGCCAGAACGACCGCGATGCGCAGCGTAGACTCAGGGCGTCGGGGGTTGAGAGGTAAATCGCGATAGCGGAGCATAGCTCCTCGGGAAGTAAGGCGAATGGATCTCGACCGGATGATGGTGTTCCAGTGCACAGCAACGAGTCTCGAGGAGGCGGCGCTCGTGGGGCTTCGGTTAGGATTCCTTCCACTTCGAAATTAGCAAGGGGATCAACGCTGTACAGTGTGTAAAAGTCGTCTTCGAAAAGCCTGTAACTGAATTGTAAATTTTCCCATGGAAAAAGGTCTTTCTGATCCTGAAGAAGAAGTAGTCCTCCGTAGTCGTGCCCCCAGTTCACGGTGTATTTCGGAAATGGCCGGAAGAGGGAGTCCAAGACCTTAAAAAGTCTCTCAAATGGGACCGGGGCGGGGTGATATGCCTCTGTAACAAGAGACCAGCAGGCATCGTGAAATACGAAGCCACGCTTCCCGTTGATTTCGCCCTGCGCCAATACCCCGAATTGATCTTCAACTGGATTTGCGTAGCCAGGGTCGTCCCACCGAGCATCAGGGCTTTGAGGTGCGATGAAGGCCATTGAATACGGATCGGAGTAGAGGCCGACTCCGGTCACATAAACACCCTCCTCTCGGCTGGAGCACACTGTGAGATGGTATTAGCTGAAATGTCCCAATTTCCAAAGTTTCCCTTGGAGGAAAGCACAGGTACTGACCACCGCGAAACTGATTCCTCCACGAAACAAAGCCTCTATCAAACACATACCACCCGCAGATAACGCATGTGAGGCTGGCAGGACACATGTTGGTTACGGATTTGTGGCCTTCACCACTGCGTCATTTTGAATCGAAACAAAAAAAACGGTGTATTGTAGCTATGGGGAATCGATTAACGAGGCGGAAACAGGCAGAAGACGTGTAGGGTTGGTTGTTGGTTGTTGTTGGGAAGGAGCGGCTGCGGTCCTCGAGGTGGGAAGGCACCCTGGATTTGTGCGTCTTTGTTTTTCCCCATCCATTCCTCTACGAGTTACAGTGTGCAAGATCTCGAGCTTCTGCAGACACCCCTCAAATGATATGCTTTGAATTGCAACCTTTCCCTCACAGTCATTCCATGTAAGGATGAACAACTTCAGTCAATTTTCGAGTACAATTCTATCAACCTCCCCCATCATCCAACCGCCACAATCCCCCGTGGTTCCCGTCCCTCGCCTGGGATCTGCCCGATAACCCTTAGCTGCAACCGTTAGGCCGATCGGAGAGGCACTCGGTCAAGGTGGTGCCCTGGATGTTGACATTCCTCTTCAGGCCCGAGACCCTGTTGTTAGAGTTGCACGAGTTGTAGATGTCGACTCCGGCACTGTACAGCTCCGCGCGGACACCGTGAGCCACCTTGGACCAGCTGATGTAGCAGTTGGTGTAGCGGATGTTGCGCGGCGACTCCGGGATCTCGTTGAGGTCGTTGCTGAGCGCCGCGAGCAGGTTGTAGCAGTCTCCGGTGTTGGCTTGGTGGCTGCCCGAGCACACCGGGCTGTCGCGTGCCTGGAGGCCCTGGTTGGTGGACCGGCTCTCCAGAGCGCCGGGTGCGGCGGGGAGGCCGACCGGCAGGTTGTCGTCTGTCAGGAGCCAATACTGGTCCTTGCCCTCCGTGACGAGGGTGAGGTTCAGGTGGTAGCCGTCAGAGCGTGCGGCTGGGATCGCGGTGCCGATGGCTCCGGCAGCGAAGAGGGTGGTGATGGCGGTAAGATACTTCATGTTGAAGGCCGGTGAGGTTTGAAGAAGTCAGGAAAATGTGTGGGCTGATGTGGTTGGAGTGGGGTGAAGTCGAACTCTGTGGTGGTGAGGTTGGACTTGTGAATAGAGGAGGTGGGCGTTGGAGATATTTATGTCGTTCCCACCGGCGCTGCTCTCACTTCTTACACCTTTGATCTCGTCCACATGTCCGGAGTTCGCATTCCGCATGGGGTACCTTGGAATTGGATCCAGTCAGCCCACCGACAGCCAAGATATGTGCTGTCCGGACACCTCTTGGTGGTCCACCGTTGGATATTTTCATTCGATGCGATTGCCCAATCAACATACATCATCGCCTCGCAAGAATAAAAGCCCTCATTCGGTGCCTAATCGATCAGCCGATATACAGTTAAGTCGGAAAGCCTAGCGTTGAACTGCGGGGGCAGGTGATACGCTGATGACTGAGTCGCTTGCGGTGGTAACGAGTAGAACTTTTTTATACGAGCGAAACACTGTCTCACTTGAGTAAGGCTTTTAGGAACAGCCCCATTTGAGCTGAATGTGGTCGTGATGATTTCTAACTTGAGATGATCTTCAGGGTAAATTTCCTCTTTTGTATCAGGTCCAGTCAGCAACCACCACAAAACATGTCTTACAGACCTCACCATATTGGTCTGGACGGAACATACCACCAGGCAGCCAGATTGGCGACCAAAAAATGAATGACGGCGGACACGATGAGTCTACATAAAGAGGGCCGTGTAGCGGGCCAGAATCGGAATGCCCTCACCTTACCAACAGTCTCACGTTCTCAATCCGACCAAACATCCAGCTCAGGTACATACATACATACATGCACTTCTCAGTCAACTCCCAGTGCCTTTTTCCATATCGCTAACAAACAACAGCAAGCCAGAATCGCCATGAAGTCATTCGCCATCATCCTCGCCCTCGCGGTCTCCACCGCCCTCGGAGCGGCTCTGCCCTCCGCCACGGAACCCCAGCTCCACGAGCTCAAGCTCGTCCTCGACAAGGACGAGTCCGGCGAAGCCGTCTGGCGCCTTCTCGACGAGAACATCCCCGCGCACGTCGCCCAACGCCGCGCCCTGGGGGCCGCCGACACCCCAGCCCCGCAGTCGCAGCCCCGCGACAGCGGCCTCCTCACCAAGCGCGCTGCCGAGTGCCACAACAGCAACCGGGCGTACACGGACGACTGCCGCACGCTGGCCAACTCGATCCAGTACTCCAACTCGCCCGTGCCCAACTCGCCCCGCCACATCGCCTACGCCACCTGCTACATCAGCTGGTCCAAGGTCTTCCAGGGCGAGCAGAGGGCTTTCTGGGCGGGGGCCTACGATACTATTTATGACTGCACCGGTGGTAACCCCGGTGATACTCACAACTCCGTTTCGGGTGTGATTCGGGGTTATTTGCCGAATGGCGCGGCGCAGTGCTTGTCGAACAGGGCTACCGGGTGCAGCTAAAAGGTGTCAGCCTTCAGGGGGGGAGGTTGGGGAAAAATGGAAGTTTAGGTGGGGGAGAGGTGCTCAGGATCAGGCCTTGGGGGATGCTAGTAGGATATGTTAGTGGAAATAGGTGAATTTGGGGTCCAGTTTTATTCATAGTCCGCTGTAGACAGTTCCGTTAGAATGTCTTGAAATCTTGATATCGACTATGGAGTCATAACTTGACTTGGACGTTGTGATATGACTAATATCGTTAATTAAGTAGGTCATTAGTGGTAGATATCTAGCTCTCTCGTCGTGTCACCAGCATATTCTGCACTAAAGATAATAATAGCACAAATCTCCTCCCGTCGTCGACATGACCTCCCCAATGGTGGTTGACTCCCCAGCATACCCCATATCAATAACATCCCCCAACTCGGCCAAGTCTGACGGCGGCTCGTTCCCCCACGTCCGATGAGCATACGACCCAGAACCCAGATCAGTGTAACGCGCGGGGCCAGCGCCCAAGGCCTGCCACATGGTCCAGACGCGGTCCATTTGGCCGTGATGAACCCAAAAGGCCGGGTCGCCGGGGGAGGTAAAGAGATCACCGCCCGGGTCACCGCCGATGGTGTAGTGGATACCACCGTGGGGCCCGATCTCGACCGTGTAGGGGACACCCTCGGAGACGATGCGGAACTGGTCGACATCGGGCCGGGTCATTAGCTGCAGCACGGTCGTGTAGTTGGCGTAGCGCATGTTCATGGCCCCGCCCAGGTCACGCTTGAGCCCGCGCGGATTGTGACCCAGCCCGCCCATCGGTCCAGGAGCCGTGTCCGCGAGACCACCCACGGGGCCGAGGTTGACCACCATGTCGGCAAAGGGGCCGGTCTTGACGAACCCGCTGCCCTCGCCAGCCGGGAGCGAGATGTTACCGCCACCCACGCCGGCGGGCGGCACGATGACGGGGCCGTCGTGCGGGATGTACTCGCCGTTGCCACCCAGGCTGGTGGGCGAGCCGTCGAAAAGGGGAGAGTCCTGCGGGGCGCGCGCGTACTTGGCCCAGTCCCAGTAGGGCTGGTAGCCTATGTAGCCGCACTCGTCGCGCAGGGCCTTCTCGTACTGGTGGACGAACCAGCGATGCCACGGCTGGAAGACGCCCGAGTAGTGGATGGCGAGCGTCTGCTGGATGTGCGTCACCACGAAGTCGTCGAACCGCGACTTGGCGCCCGGCGCCACGCTCTCGGGCGTGCGCGGGGGCTTACTCTGCAGGCACTTGACGGCGTTGACATAAGCGAGGCGGTCTTCCTTGGACAGCTGACCACTGGCGAAGGGGTCTGGTCAGAAAGGCCCCAAGCCGGAAGGGTTGTGCATTGCATTCGGCACTTACTACTCCCGACGGAAGACAAGCTTGTCGACGGTGCAACGGGGCGTTTCGCCGGCCTCCCGGAGCTTGTTCTCCCGGTCCGTCAAGTCCTGGAGAACTCGAGACTTGGCTTCTTCGATGAGATCGGACAGTTCTTGCGGTTGGGTGAGACCGGTACCCCGGCAACGCACACCAGCGTGGACGGTGGCTGCCGCAAGGGCGGCTCCAAGCAAGGTGGCGGCTTTCATGTCGATCGCTAAGGGGCGGAATGAGAACGAGAACGGAATGGAAGAGGAATGGACGAAGGCTGCATAATAAGGACCCGCTCCCTCGTGGCAGCCCCGGGGGTTCGGCGCACTTTTCCAAGCCCGAGGCTTCGCACGCTGGGAGTGTAGCGACTAGTGTAGTTGTTTTCGGAAATTTGAACCCCAATTGCCCCTAGTTACTGTAGCATTGATCCCAAAAGCGGAAACCGGGGTCCCGCCGCCTTGGGACCTATGTTTGGGTACTCGATACCGCAACGTTATGCGTTTCTGCTGCCGGCAGTTGGGTTTGCTGCGCGGGACTTGCCCTTTCGACACAGCCTGTGGCGGCAGTGAGCAGCCGAGTTTCCGGTTCATCCGATGGGAACAATCCAGGCCCGGAAATTGAGGTGGAAACCCCGATAAAGGGCGATGGGGATGGGGTAACTGTCAAGTCGACGGATCCAGTTCTGGTTGATGCGATTGGGCCTGGTGTTTTGTTGTCCCTTGCATTTGATGTTGGATTTGGGAATTTGAGCCTCCACCCTCGACGATCATTCTCCTGAGAGGGGAGGTGCTGGGAGAGGTGGAACCTCTCGATTCAACCGGGCAACGAATGGCGTCGTGAGAGAACTACGACCCCAGTCAGTCAGCAGGGAACTAGGGATGGCGGATTCAGGCCGGGTTTATACAAACACACAAAACTGGCTTCATGCCTGCTGCCTGATCTTGGTCCCTTCTAACAATGGCAAGAACGGTAAGGCCGTTTCTGGGAACAGACTTTCTGTCCTAAACGCTGTGGTAATATTTCTACAGGGGAGGAGACAATCGGGGGCCGACTTGAGAGAATGTCGTCCCGTCGGAAAACTGGTTCTTAGAGACGACACTGGACCAGAACCACTGCCGTACAAGTGGAGTAGATTACAAACAAAGGTCGGACGACAGTCACGCCCCTGAGTCGGTGCATGAAGATCTTGACTCCGTGACAGGGACAATGCCTCAAGATACATGGGCGAATTCGCCTCGGAAGGATCTTAGAACGAGATCGGAATCCGGATGTCGGGGTGTTATTTGAACCCTGTCTCAGCTCCTACCAGAACAGAACCTTCCGGGAGAGGTCCCAAGAAAGTCAGAATCGGCCGAGGTGGCTTCTGATACGGCACTCGTCTGCTTGGCAGAAACCTTGCTGTAACGTGCAGCCCTGCACGTGGAGCCGGTCAAGCGGGAAGGTGCCCGTGGAAGCAGAAGAACAAGGAATTTCTGTATTCCATGCATGGGATCGATTAAGAACCGCCGTCGTCCCCCTGATCTCCGCTCTCGCGGTCACTCCTGGTCGAGATCCGTCGAATAATACCGCCCGTCCCTCGTTGAAGACGGCGGTCTATCTGCGGGCACCCCATCAAGCCCATCAACATGTCGGGTGCCGTAGACATGCCGCCTGATGAGAACCGGGGTCCCGAGATCCTCGCTGTTTGCGGGGCCTTAGTGGGACTTGCCCTCGTCGTGGTGTTGTTGCGAGTCTACGTGAGGGCGAGGATGGTTCGGCACCTTGGTATCGACGACTACACCATCATCGGCGCCATGGTATGTACAGCCTGTCAACTTGTTAATCAAGGCCGCCCTATTGGGGGCATAGCTGGCATGGTCACTAGCTAATCCATTGGCAACAGCTAGTCATGTTCGTCGAAATGATGATTATCATTCCGCAAGTCAAGCTTGGTGGTGGCCGCCATGTGCAATACATCAAACCGGAGGAGAACGTCACCAAGGGGTTACACCTCAACTTCGTCACCCAGCCGCTCTGCCTAATAGCTCTCTGCTTGACGAAGGTCAGCGTCGGCTTCTTCCTGCTGCGTCTCACACCCTCCCCGCGGTTCCGGTGGATTGTGATTGGAACCATAATCTTCACTGTCCTTTCGGCGAGCGGGAACTTCCGTGAGTGCCTCTGATACTTTTCAAGACCAACGGAGCTGATTAAAAACAGTGACCGTCTTCTTTCAATGCCGCCCCCTCGCTTTGACATGGGACCCGTCAGTGGAAGGAACGTGTATCCCGCCATCCAACCTCAAATTCGCGGCCTTCTTCAACTCGAGCGTCGCTGTGTTGACCGATATACTTTTCGCGCTCCTCCCCGTCCCGATTCTCTGGAACGTCCAGATGAACTGGAGAGTCAAGTCGGCCGTGGCAGGGATTCTGTCTCTGGGCGTCTTCGCCGCCGTCGCCGCCATCGTAAAGATCACCTACCTCGGCGCCTACGGCCAGCACGGCGATTTCCTCTGGGACAGTGCTGACATCACCATCTGGTACGTCCCACCCCTAACCTCAATCCCCACCCCACGCCCCTTAAAACCCTAACCACTTCCCCCCGTCCACAGGACTACAGTCGAGATCAACGTCGCCATCATCGCCGCCTCCTTCCCCTGCCTCAAACCACTCTTTAAGACCCTCTTCGACGGCACCTCGGCCCGGTACTATGGCTCGTCCAAATACAAGCGCTACGCAGACGACAACCACCACACACCCTCCTCGCACCACCACCCCATCAGCAAAACCACCAAATCCACCAGCACCGCCCGCTCCGCCGGCCGGGCCTCCCGCCGCCTCTCCGTCGCCATGCTAGCCGGCAGCGGCAGCGGCAGCGGCGCCGAATTCGAAATGTACGGCTCCGGGGGCGGCGCCCACAGCAGCAGCGCGGTGGGAGCGGCCGCCTCAGCATCGGCATCGGGGAGCGGCAAGTTCTCGACTGAGATCAAGTCGGGCGGCGGAGGCAGCCGGGCGCCGTCGGCGACGGGGTCCGAGGAGAGCATCCTGCCGCAGCCGCACGACCAGGTGTGGGCAGATGGGGCTGGGGCTGGGAGTGGGGGGATTACCAAGACGAGTACGGTGGTGGTGAGGTATGATGAGGAGGAGGGGGATGCGGTGGGGGGGAGGAGGTCCGGGGTTTGGCGAGGGTAGGTTAGGCACGGGGGTGTTGTCAAACGGGGTTGATGATGTGATGATGTGATGTGATGCTAGCTGGGTAACTAAGGATTTACCTACAAGGGTTACTTGGCAAAGTACTGCTTTGTACGTGTGCTCCTGGGCTGCTGTTCTCGGCTCTGCAGCACGCGTGGAAAAGAAGCGAACCTTGTGGAGCCATGGAAACCGCCCCACCAGCGACACGAAGAAGGACAGAAGAACCAGCGTGTATGTAAATGTTAGATGTGATTAGCCTCGCGGCCGGATTGGCTGTCATCTTGTGCAAGCAACGTAAGCAGCTCACAAGAAGTATCGGGAGAAAAACGGTTCAAGGATGGTTGGACTTAAGGCCAAATTTTGGCCTTGTACAGTGTGTTGTTGTCCCCCGGTATCGGCTTCATAGTTCATACGCTACCCTCAAAAAGCTCCAGTTACCGAGAGTTTCTATGAGTTCCTGGCGTGTTGCTGCAGCCAAGGTACAGACGTAATCAACCTTCATTGCCTCAAGGGCTTCACCATCGTTGTGTCTTTTGAGTGACAGACGCGGGGATACAATTAGACCATGGTCAACTTGTCGAACGCTGAGAAGTGGAGGCTGTAGAGAGGTTTGTGGATGACCTGTGCGAAATCGCGGATGTGTTGATGCAATGGAAATAGCTGGGAGAGATTGGTAGCTTTACGCCTTCTACTCTCGCTATCGCATAGCTACTCTACAGCGTGCCCTAGGCACGCTCGGCAAGCTGCCGCTCGAGCTCAGCGATGCGCCGCTCACCCTGCGAAAGCTGTTGCTCACCCTGCGAAAGCTGTTGCTCAGACAGCAAACGCCGTTGCTCAGAGTGCAAGAGCTCCTGTTGAGCTCCACAACCTCCTTCTTCGCCTCGAGAATGACGGCTTTTTCTTCCCTCTACTCCTCGATCTAGTATCGGCGCTCGTCCCGCCGTTCGTACCGCTGTTGTCGGGCCTTCCTTGCCTCTTCCTTGTCCGTGGACGACCGTCCGTTAACCGGTTGTTCTGCCTCATGAGCCCGCTTTTTAGTGCTTCCGGCCTTGCCACCGGGGGCCAGCGCAGCTTTCTTCCTGTGGAAGTCGCGAGCCTGGACAAAAATGGCACGAAGTTGGTCAAAGGAAACGTCGATTTGGGGAGTACTGCAACGGTCAGCGGGTAATCAACGGATATAAAGAGGAAGAGACAAACCGCAACATGCCACCGGCGAGCTCGGCAGCCGAAGGACGGCAGAAGGCGGTTGGCAGACCCTGGGGGCCGAGGAAGTCTGAAATGTAGAAGCCGAGCTGCCCGATTGGCTGCTTCTCCAACGCGTCGTCGTAAAAGACCTCGGGTCGTTAGAGCCAGTAGCCTTTTGTACCGTCGGCCACAAACAGGCTCACCTTGGCCCAAGTTGCAGTTGGGTACTGCATATCGACAATGAAGACCGCTTGGATCTCGCCTCGGGTATCATTGATGTACTGGATCGCCTTCCTCTCGACGTGGTACGTTCTCTCGCTCTACGAGATCTCGCCCACGATCGACGGAAGTCGGCCCGAATCGCTGTCGCAAAATGAAATATCACCTTGTTTCAAGATGATGGCGGTGCGCATAATGTCGGCGTGGCCGGTTTGCAACACCTTGCTCATTCGGTCGCGGACTGTGGCGTCATGGATGGTCGGAATCAACGCAATGACCTTGGTCTGTATGTCGAATTTGAGGCCTTCCTAGACGAGCGCGTGCAATAGACTCTCACCCGTGATGTCCAGGTACAAAATGCCCGCGTGAAAGTCGTATTCGCAACGGCGAATCTTGATTTGATCGAGCCAGGCCAACTTGCGGTCTAGGCGTTCAGCCAAATCATATGCTTTTGACGCAGGATAGCGAAGGCTGATGAGGGAGTCGGTCCCTTCTTGTCGCGCGTCCACAATATGCTGGATAATGTTGTCAAAATTACAGCCGTCCAGGGAAACCTGCATGGTCAATTAGCAAATCACGCGCACGAAAGAAAATAAATTAAGCAGAAAATTGACTGGCTGTGTCAACATAAGCGCCACTGTGTAGCTCGGCGGCGGCCGTGACGTTGGCGATTTCTGAAGCTATCTTTGATGCCGCCATTTCTCGAGGTTGTTTGTCGGTCAACGTTCGGCGGAACGAAACCTAGAACGCGACGATGACGAAGTATGTACGAGGAGCCGGGTGAGACAGGGGAGGCCCGAGCGCTAAGTGACTTCACTCATCTTTAGGCCCTACACATCTTCTTGCATCTGCGCACAGATATTCACATTCATGTGCATAAATAAGCCCAAGGTGTACTGGAATTAGACTGCGGCATGCCAGGGTCATCGATCGACCTTAGAAGGTGCATCCCACGCATCGGGTATTCTAGCAAGCGCTGATAACTAAGTGCTTGTTTGAAAGTCTGGGCTTATTCTGTCGTGATACTGATATCTCATCTCAATCTCGGGATCTCAAGAATCTCGAATCCTCGATAGTCAGCCGAGTGCTCTTCGGAGTTTTTTCTTTTTGGGGGGTTTTTGGTTGGGTTGGAGGGGAGCGCCTGGGGAAAGGTGGCACTCACGTTTATAACCTATAGCTAGCAGCTTGACGTGTATTCTACTTGCAATACTTCACCGTTTTCCTTGTAAACGTTGGAATATCTGGGTAGTTACTCGATGCACCAGTTACTCTCATCACTAGGACGATTTCAGATTGGTCGTTCAAATACATTGCAATCCACAAACCGTATGCATAATAACATTCAGCCATTAACAAGGCTTTCATACCCGGCACGCCACCTCCCTTTCCGACAGCTGCTTTCCGGCGCCTAGGCACTAGATCAATCCGGCCATCGATGCGCTCCGATTTTCCGTAGATGCCCTCTCCCACGGACGCAACCCCCCTAGCATGCCCCAGGTTTGCAATACGCAAGATGAATTTTATTTCCTGCTACAAGTACTTAATGACAATGAGGTGTCCAAGTGTAGGTACCTAATAAGGTTGTCTCGATTCCCGGATGCCCCGATGCTTTAGCCCGCTCGGGGTACCTTAATAGTATTTTCGTTGCCGGGCGTACGCACCCTCGCGTCATTGTGCATTCAGTCCTTTCCGGGAAAACGCAAAGAGAGAAATATCAAAACAAGGGCCAAGCCGACCGACTTCCCAGGACCCTCTCCAAGGCCTGGGCGTAGCTCCCTGGCGTTTATTGCGGCTTTTAAGCTGGGGCAGGTACATTATGTGCAACTCAACGTGCGAGTTTTCACCAGGCTGAGCTTCTTATTCCTTCCGGAGGCCTGGGCTTAGGCAAAGAATATGTGACGGTCCATAAGGAAATCTCCCTAAGGTAAGCATCTTGCCTCGGTAGTAAGGACTGAAAAGCCCGATGGGAAGCTCGGTGGGGTGATGCATCTAGGGCATCCCTAGAAACCAGGGATTGGTTACCATCCACTGTTGCACACCGACATATCTCATGCTACCCATCTCTAATGGACTTTGGAAAGGACAAGTAAGGCTTGAGTTATATGTGAACCGATACCAGAGGCGAATCGAGGGCATTCGACGATAAAAGTTCAATCTCGGCATTTTGTGATGTGCATCATGTGACCTTTCACAACGGAAATCAGGCCGTGAAATGCGCCATAAAAGACAACAAGACCATGGGCAAAGATGAGTTTAGCAGCCATATCGTGCAGGAGATCTGTAGGTCAAGCGGAAGAAATAAATGGCGCATTTGAAGTGAAAGTCGGGGAGAGCTTTTGGTCAGTTGCAAGATCAGATGAACCAGTTTAAGGTTGTGAATGTGGGGAGCCGCAGTGGCCGGCTTGGCGTTATATCAATGAGGAAGGCCCAAAAAGTAAATGCGACTGAAAGGGGTCTGGAGAGGTTGAGGCCAAAGGCTGCTGTAGTATCGCTCGATGTTCTCAAACGCGCCGGAGCAGCTTGTCGGGCCGATAAAAGGAAGTCCGGTGACTGAGGTTGCAGTGATTGCTACCAGAAGGGTTGAGAAAGGTCGGTGACATTTGACAAAAGGGTCTGGAGTTGTCAGGCAGCCGCCCTCCCACCCTTTGACCCCTTTGCCGTCTCCCCGATGGCACTGCCAGATGATACTCACACGTGGGGCAGAAAAGCAAGTGGGGTGAAAATGGCTGATCCGGGGTTGGCCGCCCGGATCTCCCTCCTGGATCGCGCTTGGATTGCCGACGGGAGTTGACGAATCGAAAGTTCCGTTTCATCTGAGAAGGGGCAGGTGGCGCAAGTGGCCCCTGAACCACCCTCTCGTCCACCAATAAGCTCTCTGGACCCTTCCACATCAACCTGTCCTCGGGACACGGCTTTCACCCTTGTTTGAACTGGCGCATCTGGAACCTCGACAGAATTTAACACGCCACGAGCCCCACCTCTCGCTTTTTCCCTCGCAGTCACTGAGAAAAATCAAGTCACAGGTAAGACCAAACGGACTTCGCAGCAGTCCTAACTCCTATGCACGCGCACTATCTACATGATCAACATCAAAAGTAGTGCCCAACACAGGCGAAGACAACGTTACACGTCGACGTCTCGATCTTGCACTGCAAGACCACCCTACCATCTCGGCGATACTGTTGCTAGGCAGCTGTTTCACGCACGCTACAGCGGCAGCGGCACGTCCGATACTACCCCAGACCCGGGGAGAAGGGTCACCCACACGGACGAGATGGACGTTGTTGTCGCTTCTCCCGAGCGGCCTTGGCCCTCAATGCAGCGTCCGAAGATTCGGTCGACAGAACATCGAACCCAGCGCTTGGGAAAGGATGGCTCGGATTTGCGGTTTGTTTGCCACCACAGCAAAGCAGCCATTGGTCTCGTCCTTGCCCGCCGCCTTTTTCGCCTTGTCCTCCGGCTTGCTATTGGCCGAACGGCCAGGTCCTTGAGGCTCAACTCATCTCGCTGCAAGTGGCCTTAACACCGGGCTGGGCCGCATGAACCGCGGGCAGATGAGATGCTTTCAAGCAACTTGCGCCGTGGACCCCTCTCGCTCCCTCAACGAATGACCCATTTTGCCTCCTGACAAGCATCCATCAACCCCTGGGTGCACGGCACGCCCACCACGTAGAAAAAAAGACTGTCACTCTACTAGCAATATGCAGTATTAGACCCATCAGGCGGCACCAACTGGGCAGGTTTCATTGGCTTCGGCCGCCCCCCGCACGATTCTTCTTGGGGTGGGCATCGGACTGCCTACCACTGCATGTGCTTCGTCCCTCGCCGCCCACCTGGCCCAACCCCTGCTCATTTCCCGGGCTTCGCTGGGCATTCCATCGGGGAACTTCTGTCTACTATGGATTGATTAAAGAGCATATAAACAGTCTCAGACTGCCTCATTCTCTCTTGCTCTGTATCGTCGTCGCTCCTTACCGATCCAAGACATTCCTTTCATCACATTCCAGGAGAAGTTCACTTCATCATCCGTTCCTTGTATATATTACTATCACTTGTGATATCTTTTACCACTCCTTAACTTTACTGTCACAATGCGTTTCACTTCTTACCTCTCCGTGCTACCCTTCCTGGGAGCCAGCGTCTCAGCTTGGGACGCACCGAGCTACGATGGCTACCGGCTTGTCTGGGCCGACACCTTCGCCGGCCCCAGCAACGGACTGCCGAACGAGAACAACTGGAACATAATCGACGGCAACCTCGGCGTCAACAACGAGCTCCAGACATACCGGCGGAACGCTCGCAACGCCCAGACCAGCGGCGGATACACCCTGCAGCTCGTGCCCTGGAAGGACGGCTCCGACTGGACCTCGGGCCGGCTCGAGTCCAAGTACACCTTCACTCCGCAGGCCGGCCAGCGCACCATGGCCGAGGCTCAGATCCGGTTTGGCGGCAACAACCTCGACACCAAGCAGGGCATCTGGCCCGCCTTTTGGCTGCTGGGTGACTCCATCCGATCGGGGACCGCGTGGCCGGGATGCGGCGAGCTTGATATCCTCGAGACGGTCAACGGACAGCTGAACGGCTACGGGACGATCCATTGTGACGGTTTGTTTTTCCCACCGTAATGCTTCTGACCCACTGTGTCACCATTTCTGACGACGGTACTTTTTATAGTTTACCCCGGCGGCGTCTGCAACGAGCCCACCGGCCGCGGCGCCTCGGTGTCCATCGCCAACCAGGACTGGCAGCGTTGGCGCATCGTCTGGGACCGCACCTCGGGCGACTGGCGCTCGCAGTCCATCACCTGGTTCATGAACGACCGCCAGTTCCACCAGGTCCGCGGAGACCAGCTCAACAACCAGGGCGTGTGGGAGAGCTTGACAGCCAAGCCGCTGTTTTTTATTCTGAATGTCGCAGTTGGTGGCAACTGGGTGAGTAGACATAACATAGCCTTGGCTGAATTCACTCGCTGGCGAGGGGCTTGCTAACGTGGTGGTGTGTAGCCCGGTTATCCCAACGGCAACACCCTTGGCGGATACGGCGCCATGATGGAGGTTGGCTATGTTGCCCAGTACTCTTCCTGATGTCTTTTTTTGAACACTGCTCAGTTGGAAATCTGGGTCATCTTCAATCCTTGAGGTTCTATTCCTGTAAATAGTTCCCTACACGTTTGCACAACCTTGCAGGTATATATTTTGGCTTCCGAATTACATATTGCATTCGTATTTGGCTTCCACGACCGCCCTTCTTTTTTCTCTGTTTCCATTCTTATTTGGTTATTTTGGTAGAAGTTGTATACCATGTTACATATCATGGTATCGGTCCCGAATTCGAGGTTGTTGGGATCTCGGCATTGAGATGAGGTATCACGAGAATAAGCGCAGACTTTCAAACAACCGCTTCTCAGCGCTTGCTAGAATACCCGACTTGTAAGGTCGATCGATGACCCTAGCATACCGCCGCCTAATCCTTCGCCCCGTGCTTATGCACATGAACTTGAATATCTGTGCGCAGCTGCAAGAAGCCGAGTGAAGTCACCCAGCACTCGGGTCCCCTGTCTGGCCCGACCACCCTCGGGCTAAAAAAGCCGAATACAGAAGATAAGTCCGCAAAAAGTAGAAAAACAACAAAAGAAGAAGAGATGAAGAAAAAGGATAAGAAGAATAGAAGCAGAGTAAAAGAGATCTAAATAGATTAGAGAGTCAACAAGTAAAAAAGAGTGGGAAAATAATAAAACAAGAAGATATAACGTTAACTAGAGCAAAAGGAAAGAAGAATAGCAGCTGAGTAAAAAGAGCTTCTTTAGACTTTCGGATAACTTTCATCTCGTTTTTACAACTCGAGCTTCTATACTTGGAGTCCGGCTCTTTTTACCTATGAGGTACCGGCTAAGGTATGTACTTCGTAATCATCGCGTTCTGCGTTTCGTTCCCCCGAACAACATCCACCAACCACACCATCAACCGCCGAGGACCGGAGCCCCGTGTGCTAAATGTGCATTTTAAAGGTAGAGAACTGGCCCTGGTACACGGTACAGTCTATAACTTGGTTGGTACACCAATATACTGCCGCTTCGTGGTGATGCAAGGAGACGTACTGCCCCTGAACAAGCCGTTCTGGGCGTTGGGCCAGAAAGCGCACTCGCCCAAAATGTAGATGGTCTCGTTGTTCATCCTGGTGCAGGATCTGTGAGACTTGATTGGAATACCTCGAGGCGAGTGTAAACCCCTGTGTCGGTGCAGGCGAGAGGTACCCATCCTATCCTTTCAGAAACGATATTACATGCCGCACAAGGACAAATAGGACGAGTTCGTAGGCTGACAAGTGGGCACGGATGGTCTGAATCTGCACCGATGCGCCGTGCTGAAGACGGACTTGACGGGGCCCGAACAATCCCGCCTCCTCGCCGAACCCAATCTTGCTTTGGAGCATTACGGCATCTTTCCTTGATGGTCCTCCTCTCCGGATTACTGAGAACAGTCTTACCGCGACAGCGGGCCTTCATTCCCCCCGTTAACCATACATTCCGGTATCCACAAGCCGGGATACGTTCGCTCACGGCTTCGGGCCGTTTTCTTCTCAGTTACGATCAACGAACAGCCCATTTAGTGAGCTGCCCGACGGTCGGACCCTCTAAACGAAGGCAGGTGATATTATTTCGTTCAAGCTTCATCGCCGGAAAGACAGCTTTTTGCATCGATCAAGTAGCCTCTTTGGGGGAGAACAGAGTGTTTTAAAGTGGTTGGTCCTACAGAAGGTGGGACATTTCCACGTGGCAAACAATGTAAGCCTGGCCTTCCATCTTAGTTCTTGCCTCTTAAGCTACAAATCAAACCCACTTCCGACGCTCGGGCCACTTTCAGGAAAGCCTAGGTGACTTTGTAAGTGGCTGGCTCTGTAGAAGCGGGAACATTTCTTTCATTTTTTTCTCTGTTTCTTTTCTTGGAGTTTGATTCGTGGAGATGGCTACATCCGATGCTAAGTCGCCCATCCTGAGTTAACTGCCTAGGTAGCATTAATTATGTACCTTGGGTGATACGATGCCAGAACGAGGTGTATCTCCCAAGCGTCGCACTCTAGGTAGCCTACCCACGCAACTGGCGACATTTTAAGATCATTGCATATGGGAAGCCGGCGGTGATAATGGATGCTTGAACCCAAAGATTGGGCTTTCCAATTGCTCAAGGACAATCGAGCGTTAGTCTATGCTAATTGTAGGTTGGTAGGTAGGTACTTACTTCTCTTAAGCCGCCATTGAGCCCACCAAGTGTCATATGCAGAGGGATAATTTCGATGTTGAGCGGGTGTCAAGGGCACCATTCCCCATCCCCTGGAGGCCACACGAAGTGTACGAATCGACGAACTCTGCCACCCAAACCTGCCTCCAGAGTCCTGACGGGAGACGAGGCTTTGTGAGGCCACTTATTATTGGATGAGAGGAAAGGGCGTTGTAATTGGACGGACGCGTTTATTAAATCTGTGTGAAAGTGCGGGGGTTGATGCCCGGCGGCGGTACCCTGTGCGACGTTAACTTGTTGCCGTGGTGGTTGATTCTCCCAACGGCCCAACTTCATGATCCCGACAACTCCAGCATTGGGAGACTTTAGGTGCCACGATGACCAACAATTTCGACCGACAGCCGTCCCGCTCAGACTCAGAGGGCCTTGATCAAACCGAAGATAAACACAATAGCCTTGACGCCTACCTTGCCGATATCGGGCTCGCTCAATGGATACCTGAAATCTGTTCCGCCATTGCCCAAGGGGCTCAAGACGTGCTCGCCATTATGACACAACCATGGTCGGTCGATGAAATACGTGAAGTCGCCCGCAAAATGCAACACTCCCCCGCAAGCATCATCCAGGTGACAGGCATCATGTGGTACCTCACCTATCTTAGTATCGGACGCGGCCAGACCTTTGTGACAGGCGCGTATCTCTGCCGGGACCCAGAGGGACGGCTGTCGGCCTACTTCGGCGGCATTGGCACACCACGCCTCAGCAGCCATTTGAAGAGACAAAGTTCCCCCGGATGCACCACTGGCATTGATCTTCGTCTCGCCGCGGGAAAATCCGATACTGCAGGTCAACCACCTCCACTTCCCCATGGCCACTGTCACGTTCTCTCGATTGCAATCGTAAACGACAAGCGGCGAGGAAATTGTTTGTATCTCAAACCCGAGCGCTACGGCGTCCATGGAATCCGCAACCTGGCGCACCACGCTGTCATGTATGGCAAGTCATTAAAGCGCAAACACACCTTCGGCGGGAACCAAGTCCCTGGAATGCGCAAGGAGCGCATCCCGGATGATTTCGTGGCCTCCTTCGCCGAGGCAGTTGCTTCGCTTGACGACGGGGCGGACGCCATTGCTGAGGTGGGCCGTCGCGGTAAGGGCGAGGGGATCGGTGGGATGCATCAATTTCTGAGGAGGAGACTGAGTGATACGGGTGCGCCGCTGCCTGACGGGTCTGAGAAACGCATGCGGCATCTTCTAGAGCGGCTTGAGTCTGAGTACGATTTTGTTGATTTGCGGTTTGGAAATGAGGTTGTCATCGACCTCCCAACGGAGGTGAAGAGGTCCCTCCCGGAAGCGCCGGGGGTTGTTGGTCCGTCACCATGGCTACCGTGCCCGTCTCCGGATGCTGCTTGACAGGATATGTCGTGTTGAATGCCTGACTTACCTACCGTACCTAGCTTTGGCGAGCTGTTTCTCGTATAGATATAGATATTATGGCCCAACAAGGAGCATTGAATGGTTCGTGTTCTGGGCTCTTTGCCCTTGCTTTGTTCGAATGGCCGTTCGGCAACATAGGAGGATCCGCTTCTGCATTTCTCACAATCTTCTCTACGAACCTGCCCTCAACTCAAATATGTTATAACATTGTCTCTGGAGCAGTTGTCTGAACTCCGGAGAACATACGGTTGGCGCTTCATCTTTCCCATGATACTCAAATCAGTCAACCTTGACCTAGAAGGTACACCATACGGTACCTATAAGGGGACATTCCTTGGAAGCGGAGCGCGATGAGGGGTCACTAAACGGCACGATCGGAAGAAGCCGAAGTAATGAGAAAAAAGCCAAGAATGCGCAATCCATTTTCCATTCAATAAACCACTGCAGGCTTCGGCTCGACGGCCCGACAGATCACGGTGAAACTGAAAAGGGCGACTCACGTTGGTTCTTCGCTGTATCCTGTTTCCAAAGGTGAAATACGGTCAAACTTTAAACTTACAATGTTGTCGATTCTTAGCCCTGACATATCCAGCGTTTGCGCCGTCGTAAAATGACTGACGTAGCAGTTCACTTGCTTTGCGTATTCCCCAGGCAGTTCCACTACAATGTCACCCCCACATGCAAGCACCTGCTCTCCACAAAGCTCGATTGGGCAGTACCGCCGTGGGTTCGGGCAACGTTTTCCACGACCCCCTTTCAGAGATCAAGCAAACGACGGCCGTTGAACTAGTCATAGCCTGGTACATACGTGCGGTTACCTAGCGAACTAGGTGCATTTAATATCCCAACAAGCGTAATCGTAGAAGGTAGGTATGTGTAGTATAGTATGACAAACATGGCGTTTAGTTGGGGGCAATGGGGGGTGTTGCGGCAAACGGCGCGGTCTAGCCGCAAACTTACAAACTTACCCGGTACCGACATGATCCGCCAAATCCTACCTCAAGCGACTTACCATGGAAAGTAGGATCCTGCCCACCTTCATCCGTACCAATCGCTGGTGGGTGTCTGCAAGGACCGTGCCTTGCACGAGAGAGGTACCGCCAAGATGGAATCGAACTTCGGCATATGCTACAGGTTGTGGGGTTCACCTGGCCCCCTACAGTTACTTCGTGCTGTTTCCTTGCGTGCGGTTACACAAGACGGACCGAGATGGCACCGAGCGAGCCCGGCAGCCGGTATCATGGCAGAGTATAAGTTGAAGATGTCCCACATGCTGGTCCGAATTCCGAACCCAGCTTTTCATAGCCCAAGACTCAGAGCAATTTTGTTCCGCTGCCTGTCCGTCAAAGACATGTCCAATTGGTCCACCTCGCTCCTAGGCGCCAGCCTTTGCTGGTTGGTGTCCGGAGGAAACGCCCTACCGGCTCACCATCAAAGTGCGGCACCAGTCGTTGCGGTCAAGAATGGCTCGTACGCTGGAATACACTCAGCCGAGTACAACCAGGACTTCTTCCTCGGCATGCCGTACGCTCAGGTATGCCGGTCATTTTACCCCACGATACTCACGGAGATGTTCTGACTCAATGGTGCCGTTTGACAAAAGGTACCACCTCGGTTCACCGTCTCGCAGCATCTGAATTCGTCGTGGGAGGGTGCTCGGAATGCCACCGCATATCCGCGGCACTGTGTCGGCTATGGGGGCGACCAAGTCGGTTACGAAGAATCGGAGGACTGTTTGTACCTAAACGTTGTCCGACCGGCCGGCATCTCGGACACTGCCGACCTTCCGGTCGCGGTCTGGATTCACGGGGGCGGTTTGGTGAGTTCCCTCGGCCCGGTTACAAGTTCCCGACCTGTCCTCCTTTTCTGACAAGTTTGGTTGTTTGACTGGTGTATAGGCTATGGGCGGCTCGGGAGACAGACGCTACAACCTCTCCTTTATCGTAGAGAACAGTGTAGAGCAAGGCACTCCCATGATCGGCGTTAGCCTCAACTACCGCCTATCTGCCTTTGGGTTCCCCAACGGCAAGGAGGCCCTCGCAGCAGGTGTGACAAACCTGGGCTTCAAGGACCAGCGATTGGCACTGCGGTGGGTTAACGAGAACATCGCGGCCTTTGGCGGCGCTCCTGACAAGGTGACGATCTGGGGCGAAAGCTCTGGCGCCGAGAGCGTAAGCGCCCAGACGCTGGCCTACGGCGGTCGCGACGACGGCTTGTTCCGTGGTGTCATTGCCCAGTCCGGATACGGGGGCTTCATCGGGCGCTACCCCGGAGGCCTAAACGCCAGCGACGCCATGCAAAACACCTACGACACGCTGGTGCACAATACCACCTGCACCGACACGGTCGGCACTCCCGCTTCCCTCGACTGCCTCCGCGCCTTGCCGCTGGAGGACTTGAATGCGGCGCTGAACGGCACGGCGGCGAACCCGTGGTCACCAGTGTTGGACGGCGACTTTATTGCCGACTATCCGTCCAAGCAGCTGAGTGAGGGCCGCTTTCCCAAGGTTCCCGTGCTGATCGGCTGCAACTCGGAAGAGGGAGCATCGTTCGGTACGAGACTGGGCCCCGACGGCGGCGGCATCAACACGGACAAGGAAATGCGTCAGGCTATCATGGCTAGGGTGGGACCTGAGGTTGAAAAGACGGCCGGAAAGGCGGCTGGGCAGGTGGTCGATGAACTGATGTTCTTGTATCCCAACATCCAGGCTGTCGGTACCCCAGGCCTTGACAAGTGGCCCGTTATCCAGCCCGGTGACGAGGTAGCCCAGCGAATGGGCCTACAATACCGCCGTACAGCCGCCCTATTTGGAGACTAGTATGTTTTCCTGTTCCCTGTACAAGAAGAAACGAGAGCAAGTAATCACTGACAAGCAGAATGCAGCGTGATGCAATACTCTCGACGGCGCGCGAGCCTTGCCTTCGAGAAGCAGGGGATTCCCAACTGGAGCTACCGTTTCGACGTCGTGCTACCCAGTATCCCCGCCTACATTGGAGCGACGCATTTCCAGGAAGTGGCTTTCGTGTTCGACAATACTCGTGGCGAGGGTTATGAGAAAAACCCGTTTGCCAACAACACCGAGGCGCTCGTCGCGCTGGCTAAGACCATATCGACCAGCTGGGTAAACTTCATCACGGGCCAGGACCCTAATGGCCCCGAGGGGTTGAGCCTCCCAGGCGAGATCTCGTGGCCTACGTATAATGTTACCGTTGGTGGCGGAGTTGGCCAGAATCTCGTCTGGTCGGACAAGGGCAGCTATGTTGAGGTGGACGACTGGCGTGTTGAAGGGATCAACTATTTTATTGAGAACAGTCTGCCGGTGTTTGGTATGTAGTCAAGCCGTGATATCGATAAAGTACCGAAGTATATAAGTTCATAAACCTTGGAATTCCGGCCCAAACCCAAAGCCCGCGTTGATCGAAACGTCTCGCAAAACTCTATCCAACCACGCCACGTGCACCGGCGCGCAAACCGCAGCGCGGCCACAGTGGGCGTGGAAAGAAGGGCGATCCAAGACAGGCAACCGCCCTGGAAACCTAACAATAAAAAAGAACCGAAGAAGGGGGGCATCTCCTGCCCCCGAAAACTCTACTGCAGTCGGCCCCAATTGTGGGCCCACCCTCATTTCAAGAACCCGCCGTAGGGACCAGCCCAACCCCCCTCAACCGCACCACGGCACCAGCCGCCAGGAGCGTACTAACTTTGCGACAACAAGAAACGACATGCTCCATGTGCCGCCCTGTAGCGACATTGACCCGGTTAACGGCTTCTCTCATACCTTAGCCAAATTGTGCTCGAACGGTGATGAAACTCTTGGGTTGTTGGGAGCGTGCGCCGGTGAGTTGTTTGTTTTCGGGTTGGATTAGTGCTCTTGAACGATTGTGCATTTGACGCTCCGTAGGTGGGCGTCGTGATCTTCGTTCGCTGTTCCATAGGGCGGCGAGTGGGATCGTCGGAGATTCTCACGACTGGCTGAAACCTGAGACAGGGACTTGAACTAACACACAACCGGCAGGCCACCACCTCGTCCTGAGAATCTAGATCGCCACAATGCCAGGGTGGGGGCCGGGTAGGCAATGAATTATGAGCAGTAATGCATCATTTATTCAGTGTGAGCGCTGCACGCTCAGCGTCGTGTCTGTCTCAGACATAAAAGAACACAACAGGGGTTGGCGGCCCCTCTGGCACTCTGCCATATAAATAGACCATTCCGATTCACTGGAACGCGCGAGGATAGCCACCCGCGGACTGTGAGTGTATTCGACTGATAATCGACGACAAGCCCGATCCTGCGGGGCTTCTTTAGTCGATACCGGTCACCCCCTTTGCTTCCCTCCGGTTTCTCGCTCAAATTCTCAAGGCAAGTGACCAATGGCCGGATATGGACCTCTTGCTCGGCTCACAAATTTCTTGCCCGAGGAAACCAGTCGCGGCCAGATGCCCGTAAAGGCAACGGAGCTGGCCACGTCGGCCAAGCAGCGCGCCGGATCTTCCTTCGGCGCCCTCTGGGAGCTGATCGACCCAACCGAGAGACCAGCACTCGGATTCAGCGACAGTCGCGGCCAGTTCATCAGCCATCGCAATCTCCACGACTTTATCAGGGCCTTCAAACTGCCATCGGCGGCCACATCTTCCGCAGAGAGCCCAGTTGTATGTGTGGCGTTACCGAACGGACCCCTGCTTGCCGCCGTATGCCTTGCGGTGGCTACGTATTATGTTGCCGCGCCAATCAACCCTGCCGTCGGGCCAGACCAGTTTCGGGACGACATTTGCAAGGTTGGAGCCGCCTTCATTTTGACCACTGCGTCAGATGTCGAGGCCCTACAGTTGGGACACGCCTGGGTGAGAGATGCTGGCATCCGCGTGCTTGTGGCTCAGCTCGAACAGGACATGGCCATCACAGTCCGCGAGGTGGGGGGGAACAGACCCCTAACCCTTGGCCGTGGACCTCAACCAAGGCCAAATAAACCTCATGATATTTCCATAGTTTTGTTTACGAGCGGGACGACGGGCACCAAGAAGGTCGTTCCACTGCTGATGCACTCACTCCTCGCCGGAGCCGCCGAGGTTATCGGCTCGTGGGCACTCACGGACCGGGACACGTGTCTGAACATGATGCCTCTCTACCACATGTAGGTATCCCCCATCCCAGGCTGGATACTAGGGCCTTGCTGACCCTATCAGTGGAGGGTTAGTCCGGAACATTTTCGCGCCAATCCTCTCGGGCGGGTCGGTCGTGTGCTTCCCCTTCTTCGATGCCGGTCACTTTTGGGATGTGGTTGGAGAGGATCGGCTCGGGACAACATGGTATTATGCCTCGCCATCTATGCATTCAGTCATACTGGATGAAGCCTTGCGCCGTCCAGGTGTCGTGCCTAAAGCCCGGATGAGGCTGGTCTGCAGTGCATCCGGTGACTTGCCGCATGCCCTCGCGACGCAGCTCAGAGACCTCTTTCGATGCCCAGTCCTGCCGAGCTACGGCATGACAGAGTGAGTGGCGCCCCGTCATTCCAGTCAATCCTTTTGTGACCGGCTGCTAATAAGAAACGCAATTAGATGCATGCCAATTTCCACGCCCCCGATCGATTACTGTCTTGACCTCCCGGGGACTTCTGGTTTGCCCACAGGACCAGAAGTCGCCATTTTTAGCGTAGAGGGAGCCTCGCTACCTACGCGTAGTGTGGGGCATATCTGCGTTCGTGGCGGACCTCTTTTTCAGGGGTACCTGACACCAGACGGCACGCTCGACAAGTCCTGCTTTCGGGACGGCTGGTTTGACACCGGAGACCTGGGATATCTTGATTCTGGCGGCTCCCTTTTCATCACGGGGAGAAGCAAGGAAGTGATTAACCGCGGCGGTGAACTCATCTCACCCTTCGAGATCGAGAACGCCATCATGGTCGCCGCGAGGGATCCCGCGTCGCCAATCCACGGCCGGGTTTCACAGGTCCTTGCCTTCGTGGTTCCGCACAGCGCCCTCCAGGAAGTGGTCGGCGTGGTTTTAGTGACTCCCGAGGGTCAGTGCCGGGTGGACATACGTCATCTTAACCACGCCCTTCAGTCTTCATTGCAGCAAGTGAAATGGCCGACCCTCATCACATACATGGATGGCCTGCCAAAGAGGAACAACAAGGTTCTCCGAACCAGTCTTGCTCAGCGTCTCGGGCTTCCAGAGCTGTCGGACCGGACTACGTATTTCGATAAGCACTGGGAAGCAGCTTGCCCAGCGCCGGACACAAACTTGGCCGTGCCTATCCCGGCGTCGCTGTGTGTCGTGGATACAGACCTTGTCCGAAGCGCCATTTCCCGCACACTTCCAAGAGGCATAACGGCTTATATCCGGAAAGATGCCGGACAAAACCAGATCGAAGCCGTCTTGGCGCCTCAGAAGCCCGGGCAGGACGTTCCGCACCCGAAACTGATAGACTTTATTCTGAAAGAGCTGCAAACATCACTGGACGATTATTTGTGTCCACGCAAGATTCATTGCATAGAGCAACCGCTGCAGGTTACGGCCGATGGCAGCGTCGACGATGAAGCCCTCCAGGCCGCCGTTGACAGAATGGCTGCTCGGAGGTCATCATGGACATTCCCCGCCTCCCCCACGGCGGGCAAGGTTACCAAGATCTTTGCAGACGTGCTCTCGTGCAGCCCATCCGACATCGATCCCGAAGCGCACTTCTTTAGTCTAGGTGGGGATAGCCTAAGAGCCGGGAGACTTTTATCTGCCCTCAGGTCAGAGTTCAGAGTCCAGCTCCCCGTCAACCTCATTTTTGGCCAAGGTTCTGCGCTGTCTCTGGCTGACTACATCGACAAACATATTCCCGCTGAAGACAGCGATTCTCACAGCAACAGTTCCGCCGGCCGCCTTCAAGATCTCCCTGGCTGTAGCGAGTCCTGCAGCTCCACAAATCCGGTGGTGCTGGTGCTCCAGCTCTTCCCGCTTGCGCTGTTCTATCCGATGAGGCGTGCCTTGATCGCAACTTTGTTCCTGTACACGGTTGCCTTCACACGAACGTGGGGGATCACAAACACATTTGCTGGGTTTCTGCTGGCTTTCGTCGCCTCGCTTGGGTTTGCATTGGCTGCGACAGAGGCCGTGGTCCCTTGGTTCGGTATCGCCGCTAAATGGATTATCATCGGCAGGCACAGGGCAGGTCTTTATCCCATGTGGGGAGTTTATCACACCAGGTGGTGGTTGACGCAAAAGATTGTTCATGTTTGTGGACCGGTAATTCCACCCCTGCGCCCTAGTTTCTCGAACGCATCAACGGGCACTGACACGATCACAGGGGTTTTTCGGACTTTCCAACACGACCCTCTGCATCTACTACCGCCTCTTGGGTGCAACCATAGGCAGCGGGGTACAGCTGGAGGACGCCGTGCTCGGCGAATGGGACCTGCTCGAGATCCAGTCTGGCGCCACGCTCGAGAAAAATTCGACCTGCAGGCCGTTTGCCGGCGAGAGGAACACCTCCATGTACCTCGCTCCCATTGTTGTCGGCCGCAACGCTTCGGTCGGGCTAGCCTCGGTTGTCGCACCCGGATCTCGAATCCCGCCAGACACTTGCATCGGACCAAACTCTTCTAGCTGGGAGCTCGACGACGCCACTGAAGCGAACCGCAATCTGCTGCCATCTAGGGTGCCGGAGCCGCACTGGGTCTTGTATGCCCTGGCCACGTTGCCTGTCGCTGGCGCTGCCCAGTTCGTCGGGCTACTGCCGGGGCTGCTCGCTCTTGTCGGGCATGTCATGGAAAGGCCGCCGCGGGACCCATCCATCAGCCGGGTGTTAAGCATCCTGAATTGGTTCTCGGCCGGCCAAAGAATCAAATGGCAGTACGTCGCGCTGCTTTCCAAGGCCTTGCTCGGGCCCGTCTTCCTCTTCGGCTTCGTCGTCCTTTTTAAGAACCTCTTGGATCTTTTACTAGGAACATTGCGTCCGAGTCCTGCAAAGGGGCGAGGACAGATGGACAAGTGGCGCATAACTTTGATGCGCACTGTTATGCCGCCCAAAAACTTCCTTGGCTTCATCGAGCTCTTCGGACAGCACTACGAGGCGACGTCCATCGCGATCCGTGCCCTTGGCGGAACGGTCGGGAAGCGGATCTACTGGCCCGGCTCCGGGCTCGAGGTTATGGGGGACTATCATCTCGTCTCGGTGGGCGACGACGTAGTGTTTGGGAGCCACTCCTACCTCGTAACGTCGGACTGCATCGGCGCTGAGACGGTTACGATTGAGGACAAGGCCAATGTTGCCGACCGGGTGGTGCTCCTGCCGGGGTCAACCGTCGGCGCCGGTGCGGTGATGGGATCAGGGGCGTTGGGGCAGCGCGGTAAGTACTACAGTGCGCAGGGGAAGTTCGTCGGCTCTAAGCACGGCGACAGCGTCTGCCTTGTCGGCTATGTCTCCGACGCCACTCCTGCGGACGAAGGCAGAATAAAGTCCGGAGCAGCAGCATCTCCAACCGCGACAGTGTCTGCTCGCCCCTCGTCTTCGTCTTGGGGGACGAACGAAAAGCAGACAGGGACGGAGTCTACACCCTTCGGTCGCGCCTTCTACCTCGGACTGGCACCGTACCGCGTCCTAGGCCAACTCACCGTCTCTTGCTACTCCTCGCTCGTCGTCGTCCTTGTTGCGGCTTACTGGGACACCTCTGCACTGCTCGCAATCCAGGTAGCCGGCCGCGTGGTACGGCAGCAGGGTTGGCACCTAGGCAACGGGGACTGGCGGGATCCGCTACTGCTGTATGCGGCGCTCGCAGTCTGCAATGCCGCCTTCGTCACCATCCAGACCATTCTCGCCTCATCCATCGTCATCGCCGCAAAATGGATCTTACTGGGGAGGCGGCAGGTGGGCAACTACAGCTGGGATAAATCCTCATACTGCCAACGGTGGCAGATGGTCCTCGCCATCGAGCGGCTACACAACCGTGCCTTCCGAAGATACGGCATCCTCGGGATGTTGAGCGGGACCTGGTACTGCGCGCAGTACTTCCGCCTGCTCGGGGCCACTATTGGAAAGGACTGTGCCATCTTTGCGGGCGGCCGCCCAAGGATGAACCTGACCGAACCAGACTTGCTCACCATGGGCGACCGGGTTGTCGTCGACGATGCGAGCCTGGTCTGCCACATCAACACCAAGGGGACATTCGACTTGAATCCGCTCGCTGTTGGGGATCGATGCGTCTTGAGATCGGGAAGCCGGCTGCTCTCAGGTGGCAGGATGCTGGACGACGCGTGTTTGCTAGAGCATACCCTTGTCATGGGTGGCGATGTTGTGGACAAGGGGGAAACGAGGCAGGGATGGCCGGGTGACGCCTTTCAAGGTAAGCGAGTAGTAGATTGGTAATGCTACAGCGGGCACACTTAGTGAGGGTCAAAGTATGGGAAAGGTATTGGTATGGGGCATGGACCTCGCAAGCCGTGGCCGATTCGGGTTGAAGGCAAAACAAAAGAATTAGTAGGTGATATAAAATCGTCAGGTTGGGGCTTGCGATTGTTTATGCCTTGGCGGAAACAATTGTATAAGTAACTTGGCTGGTGAATTACACGGATTCTTTGGAGGATGGATCCAAACAAAGTGAGACAAGTACCATAATTAGGGCTGGTAAGAATCAACTCGCCTCTCTCTTATTCGTCGGCATCCTCAACCCTGACACGAAGAAGCGGTCGTTCAAGTGACAGTGAAGGGAGTAGGCGTCCGGAGTACTTATGATCGTTTCCCTCGTTCTGGACTTGATTCCCATTCTAATTGTAAAATGACAACTCAAATTTGCAGCCCGGGAAATATCTTGTGAATTTAACAAGTCAATCAAGCTTTCTAATCACCCCAAACGCGAATATTGGTGTATTTCAGAACAACGTCGACAGGCTAACGGTGTCCGGTGATCCCATCCAACAACGAGTAAAACCCTAGCAAGAAACCTAGGGAGAAACCTCGTCAGCTAGTTAATCTAGAACATGGGCGAAGACAAAAGAAGCAGCGATCGTTGCCCACGCACCCAGTCGGCGGAGAGGAAACCCGGCGCCCCCTCCGTCCGCGATGTGACCCTGGCACCGACACAATGTGAATTCCACCAACCAGCGATGCCAGCTTCGACAGCTCTCTTCTCCCCAGGGCAAACCTCCGATGCTCTCACGATTTCGGTTGGCATGCGGCTCAGAACCAAATACTCCGTCGTTACCAATTGTTGGTGGAAAACAAAGGACACCCAGTGGTGCGGATGAATCCCCAATTTACACGGGCATGCGAATGAATCCCGTGGTAGGATCGACCATATTGTGTGGTACAGTGTCTTGGCTCAACGGCCAAAACTATTTAAAGGGCGGATAAATTACCTACCATCTATCGTTTCCGGGTTACGTTCATCGTCCTGCTCGACGTCTTCACTCATCGCCAACATGCTCCAGCCCATTGTTTTTGCCCTGTCTCTCACCACCGCGGCCTCCGCAGCGGCGCTCGAAGCTCGGGCCGCTCGCACATCGCCACCGGCCGGGTGCCTGGCCGTCGGTAGCTCCGCCACGTACAAGACGGTCCAGTCCGCCGTCAACGCCCTCAGCACGTCCACCAGCACGGCGCAGTGCATCTTCATCTACAAGGGCACCTACAAGGAGCAAGTCTACATCCCGGCTCTCAAGTCCGCCCTCACCCTTTACGGCGAGACGCCGGACACCAGCAGCTTCGCCGCCAACACGGTGACCATCACCCAGAGCAAGAGCCAAGACGACTCCTCCAACAACGACCTGACGGCCACCCTGCGCGCGCACACCACTAACCTACGAGTGTACAACCTCAACCTGGTCAACACGCGCGGCAAAGGCTCCCAAGCCCTAGCCGTCAGCGCGCAGAAGGACCGGCAGGGTTACTACGGCTGCCAGTTCCGCGGCTTCCAGGACACAATCCTGGCCAACGAGGGCGCGCAGGTCTATGCGCGCAGCTACATTGAGGGCGCCACCGACTTCATCTTTGGCCAGCGCGGGCGCGCATGGTTTGATGGGGCCGACATCCGCGTGCTGGCGGCGTCGGTGGGGTATGTTACTGCCAGTGGGCGGGATGCCGCGGATAGTTCGTCGTATTATGTGATTCATAAGTCGGCGATTTCGGCGAAGGCTGGGGATAGTGTGCCGGCGGGTGCGTATTATCTGGGGCGGCCGTGGCGGAACTATGCGCGGGTGATCGTTCAGCAGACGAGTCTGTCCGGGGTGATTAATGGGGCTGGGTGGAAGATCTGGAATGATGGCGACCCCAGAACGGATGGCGTTGAATTTGGCGAGTATTCGAACACTGGGGATGGCTCGAAGGGGACGAGGGCGAGCTTTTCGAAGAAGCTGTCGGCCGCAGTCAGTATCTCGACCGTGCTGGGGAGTGATTACAAGGACTGGGTGGACACGACCTATTTGTCCTAAAGGTTGAGTATATGCCTCTGGATATGTAACTCAGAAGCCACGGTCTACCACAAAAGCGAAACTGAACAAAAGGCTATCTGTCCTCTTATACACCTCCGAGTTGCAATGCCCTAATCGTACATGTTATGCCTTGCCTCAAATCTACTTCCCCCCCTTTTCCACGTTCCCAGCCGGCGAGACGTGAATCTGCCAGTACCTCCTCCAGTCCGTCCACTCACCCTTCTTTAGATCCTCCACCATCCCCTTACCCCCGCTCTGCCCCGGCTTTCCCATCCCCAGCACCGCACCCTCATCATACTCCGGAAACTCCGCCTTCTCGGCCATCAACCCCCTCACCTCCCCGCCCGCCAAAAACGCCAAAAAGTCCTCCACCACATGCACATACTGCCGCAACCCTTCATACACATCCACCGTCGCCCCCGTCGTAAAGCTCAACAACCACGGCTCCAACAACGGCGCGTCCGTCACCGACGGATGCGACGTCCCAATGCTCGTCATAAACCAACTCGGGTTCCCCCGCTTATTATTCCCCTCCACAATCTCCTTCACCACATCAAAGTGCGCGCGCCCGCCATAAAACACACTCCGCTTGCTGCTCCAAGAGTTGCTGTGCACCACCAGCAGCGGCACGCGCACGTCGGCGTTGAGCGGGCCGCTCTGCTTGCCCGGGTCGAGCACGACGCCCCCCGCGAAGGGGCGTTCCGGGGTCGGGCCGCCGCGGAGCGCTTGCAGGGCGCCGGTCGCGCCGTAGCTGTGCCCGGCGATGACCATGGCGTGCGTGTTGAGGCGGTTGGACCAGTGCGGGAGGGTGTGGTGGCCTTCGCGGTAGGGGTTTTGAGCGGCGATGGCGGAGCCGTGCCCGGTGTTGAGGCGTTTGAGGATGTGCACGGCGGCTTCGATCTCGGCTTGGCGGAAGGCGAGCTGGGCTTGGTGGAATTCGGCTTCCGTGAGGGAGAGGTTGTGGTCGGGGGTTTCGACCGCGGTGATGTCGAAGAGAAGGCGGGTGCGGTTGGGCTGGCCGGGTTGCTGGATGATGGTGCCTGGGGAGGAGCCGTCGCGGTGCTCGAGCATGACGACGACGTGCCCGCGTGCGGCGAGCTCACCTGCGAAGTGGGAGTAGTCGGTCCTAGCAGACACGGTGCCGTGCGAGAAGATGATAATGGGGAAGCCCCCTGTCGGGCCGCCATCGTTTCGTGGGGTGCTTTTCTTTTCAGTCTTTGTGTCCTTCTGGGATGTCGGTGTAGCGTAATCACTCAGGGGGGCATCGACAGCAGCCGGAATGGTGATATCCCCCACCAATGCATTGATGGCGGCGGCGAAGAGGCTGTCCGTAAACCAGTTGCTGATATGGGCAGCTCTAGCATACCCCTGAGCTCGGAGGGATAATGGTTGGGGCACCCAGAGATGACGCTTTGTTTCATCAGCCGACCCGGCAGTATCATGGGCCACTGGATAGTACAGCGAGAAAAGCACAGTTTCTAGCTCGAACGCCTTCTCGTTCGTTCCCTTGAACCGAGCCTCATGGACGGTGCGTGGCGGTGTGACTGCCGCCTCGATGTCAATAGTCCCGACGGCATACGGTCCCGTGTGTTGGGGGAGGGGATGGGCAAGAAGAGGTTTTGAGAAAAAGTAACAGTAGAGTGCATAAACTAGAGCAAGAAAGACGGCCACATCCCGTAGTTTTGGGACGAAACTTTTGCGCCTGGCTGCCCGGTGTGACTGCCTCTCCTCCTTGTCGAGGACGTCAAATGAGGGCTTCATAGTGGCATTGAGTGGTATACAGACGCCTCTCAACTTGATATTTTGTTGATAAATGAGGCAGTACGTTGTTTGAGCGGGTTATTTTTTGTATTGGGGCCCGTTGGGTGTATGATGTCATTGCCCACTCCTCAGTTCCTTGTTGTGTAGTTCATTCGCCCGCTCCTGTATTGATGCGTCATAAACTGGTGGTTGATATTCTGGATCGATGTTCTCTACACTGTGCTGCTTGCGAATACTTCCATAATGCTAACCACGTTCGCGTATCGGCGTTTGAGAACCTCCAGGTCCTCCCTTGCCTACCTGTAGGTACTCTGGGTCGGTCTTCTAACGCTCATCGTCATGAGCGGTAGACGAAGGGCGGTTACCGCTTGACCAGTACTGGCCAGGTGTGGTCTTAATTGACTTTGGTTGTTGGGGTATTTAGTGTTGTATACGAAGTTGTCCTCGTTGGATGATATAGCGTCCCGCTTACGGGCTTGTCTCGGATTGTGTCTCTTTCTAAAGCCGTAGGAGATGTCTGACATTCCCTCCGGCGCTAGCATTACTCCCGATATGCTGATGGAGAGTTCCTCCCTACTCTGGCTAGAAATGATGCTAGAGGTTGGCCGGATAGTTATCGTTGTTTCTCCTTTTCTTATTTCTATAGTTAAACTTTTCCATTTCTTTATTCTACATTTCCTTAGGCTCCATATATGTGTGTAAGACAAGAAATTAATACGATCCATAGGGACTCGTGGTTACGATCTGAAAATGCTCTTTCTTTTTATTTACGTCAATCTTTTCATGAATATCTATTGTTCACAAGCACCGACTTTGATTGAGATTGCGCCGCATTCGGTTCTCACGAACTGCCAGGCTTGTCCTTGCGCAACCCATGAGCTTGGCGGAGCTGATGATGTCACGGTCCAGTGAGCGGTCCACGTTCTGGTTCGCGTGGGGTGTCGCGTGGGATGTTCTTTTCCCCAGCCAATCATGCCATCCAGCGGGCGACAGCTCCCTGCAACGCTAGGGCTTTGGTGGATGGCGCGATTCAAGGCAGGCTTGATGCGAGAAAGCTTCCATGTCCTTGCTAACAGCCCTACACAGTGTTTTCCCCGCAAACCTGTTAAACCATCGAAACCTTCTCTCCCATGTCTCAACCCCACGCGACATCCCCTGTCTTTGCGCTTTGCTAAAAAATGAATAGAGCTTGTCCATTTTCAGCCGTGCCTTCTCCCGGAACCGCGGCCACTCGCTGGGGATGCCACTGGGATGCCGCCGGGATACCACCTGGCATTGTTGCCGCAGGATCACGAACAGGTGCAATCCCTGGCTTGTGCCGAACCCTCGCAGAACCTTAAAACATTCCCGTCGCCCCCATTGTCGGGAGCAGTGTTGCACTCCCTTCCTGCTCCTCCTCCCACCTTCCTCCCACCTTCCGGTCCCTGATCGACACGGTTTCTTGCCAGAACCGGCCAGTCGACCCCCACATAAGACTCCTTTGACCGCCACGGGCTCTTGAATTATCGTCCGCGTTCTCGTTCCAGCTCCGGTGTTGCCCTCGATCCCTTCCAAAACCGCGTCATGCTTGGCAAACTCAAACCGACCAAGGATGACGACGTCTCCATCCGCAACCATGACCAGGACACGACCACCGAGGCCGCCACGGGCTCCGACTCGGATGACTTCCGCGCCATCGACCCGCACAGCGGTGTCAAGCGCGGCCTCAAGACCCGTCACCTCTCCATGATGGCCCTGGCCGGCATCATCGGCCCCGGCTTGCTCATCGGTTCTGGCGGCGCCCTATCGGCGGGCGGGCCCGCCTCGCTGCTAATCGGCTTTGCCGTCATTGGCATTATTGCTTTCTCGATTATGCAGAGTCTCGGCGAGTTAACGACGCTGTATCCGACCGGCGGCGCTTTTACGGCGCTGAGTGATCGATTTGTGGACAAGGCTTTTGGCGTGGCCGTGGGGTGGAACTACTACATCGTGTGGTTTTGCGTGCTGGCGAACGAGTACAACGTCATTTCAAGCATCATGGTCTTTTGGTCCCCTAAGGTTCCGCTTTATGGGTACTTCTTGATCTTTTGGTTCGCGTTCCTCGGTTTCCAATTGCTCGGCGTAGAAACGTTTGGAGAGGCCGAGTTCTGGCTGGCATTGATCAAGATTATTGGCTTGATTGCCTACTTCATTTTCAGCATCGTGTTAGTTTGCCCCACATTCCAGCCCTTGGATGCGGACTAACAAGAGACAGCTACGCCTCCGGCGGCGTGAAAGGGGCCGATGCCATCGGTTTTCGGTACTGGAATGACCCAGGCGCATTCACGGACGGATTCAAGGGCGTTGCCTCCGTGTTTGTTTTTTGCAGCACCTTCTATGCCGGGGTTGAGTCCGTGGCGGTGGCAGCCACCGAGACCAAGAACCCCGGCTACGCAGTTCCCCTTGCCATTCGCCAAGTCTTCGTCCGGATCGTCGTCGTCTACATGGGCAGCGCCTTCTTCTTCGGTCTGACCTGCCCCGCCAATGCCCCGGATCTCATCGGTGGCTCCAGCCGTGCTCTGCGCAGCCCAATGACCATCGCCCTCCAAAACGCCGGCTGGGAGGGCGGAGTGCACCTTATCAACGCCTTCATCTTCATCACCTGCCTCAGCGCCGTCAACAGCTCCATCTACATCGGCAGCCGCACGCTCCTGTTCATGGCCCAGGATGGTAAGGCGCCCAAGTTCCTGGGCTGGACTGACAAGCGCGGCGTGCCCATCCCAGCGATCGTTTTTACCAACCTCTGCGGCGCCCTTAGCATGATGAACGTCAGCACCGGCGCTAGCAAGGCCTACAGCTACATCGTCAATCTCAGCGGCGTGTCGACTTTCCTCGTCTGGGGCTCCATCAGCTTCACGCATATCCGCTTCCGTACTGCATGGAAAGCCCAGGGACACACCGAGAGCGAGCTGCCATTTGTGTCGATGTGGTACCCCTACAATGCCTATTTTGGCCTGTTGGCCAACATATTCTTGGCGCTGATCCAGGGATGGTCGACGTTTGCGCCATTCGATGCCGGCTTGTTCGTGGACGCGTATATTCTGCTGCCACTATTTGGTGTCATTTATATCGTGTACAAGTTGATTTTCAAGACTAAGCTGTGGAAGGCGCATGAGATCGACCTGCAGGCCGGGAGGCGGAGAGATTTGGACGAGGCGAAGCAACCAGCACCGGGGCAACAACAGGGCAAGAAATGGTGGAATAAGATTTTCAAGAGCGTATGATGTGGATGAGTTTTATGATAGCGCTTCTATTATGCGTTGCGTTTGGATACCCTTTGGATGGTGGACCGTTTGGCGGAAGTTTATTCATGAATTATTTGAACTCCTCGACAGACCTCAAGTTATCGGACTGGCACACAGTGATCAACGGCAAGGAAACTATGTGTACCTTATGATTCGGTCTAATTATAAGCAGCATTTTCGAACTATACTCAGAGACTGTATCACAATAAGGTCGCAAATACGAATCTATCATCCCAACCCTCACTTTCCATTTTTTTAGAGCCATTAACGTACTTAAACCGTCAATCTACTTTTTAGTGTTCATCATTTCTCTTTTCTTATTCTCTCTTCTGATATTTTTATATTTCTTTTCTTTATCCTTCCTATTTTTCTTTACTATTTTCATACCCTTTCTTTGTATCCTTTAGCGTTTCCTTATTAGGTTCTGTGGATATAGGGGAAGACGTCATGTCATTTAAGATGTCGGTGGCAACCAGTGACTACGGCCCGAAAATGCTTCCTCATGATTAGACAGGTCCAACCCAATTACAACTGCTGGATAGTCCCGTCCCTCTGGAACTTAGGCAATAACGACATTGCAACAAGCCCTAGCAAATTTATCTATTGTACAATATACACAGCTGAGTAAACACATCTATCCAAGCCCTCATGATATCATCCGACGTACACGTTCTGCGTCCGACACTTCCCAAGTCTTCGTAGATCAAGCAACTTTCCAATTTTCATGACCGTTGAGGCATTAGGCATTGAAGGTCTGGGCCCTCTTCTTGAGACGGTAAGCCACGGCCCGCTTCCGAGCGCCGGCGCTCATGGTGAAGGCAGCACTGCCACCGAACGGCCCAGCCGCAGCCCCGTTGCGCACACGGACGATGCAAACATTGTTCACCCCGGCAACCGTCGCATCGCAGGTCATACCCTGCGGCATCTGGACGGTAAGAGGGAAGTCCTTGTTCGTGGCCAGACTCAGTCCCTGGAACCCAAGACCCGGCACGTCCTGCGTCACCTGAGCACGCTGGAAGGCAGCCGCGTCAGTACCGCCGGAGGTGCCATCGACGGCGGCGTCCAGGGGTCCGGCCCCGTCCTGGTTGATCTGCCCGGCACTGTCAGCCATCACTCATTGTCATTCCCAATAACAGAGCAACTCACCTGATGAAAGACCATCTGGATCGTGCCATCATCCGCACACGTCGGCAGGCCCGAAGTCGCACCCTGCCCAGCCATAGCGGCCACGTTACTCTCCGTCGCCACCGTGCTAGTGGTACCACCACCACCAAGAGCACCACCAAGTCCACCACCACCACCGCCGCCGCCGCCAAACAGCCCCTTCAGAAACTGCCTCGCCACCTTGAACGCACCCCCCTTCTCCTCCCGCTTCGCATTATTCCTTCCACCCCTCCCAGCACCACCACCCGCACCCAGTCCACCAAGGTCGTCCTCGACCCCCACGGAGGCATTCGCCGCATTGACCTGCGGCGTGCCGCCGGTGCCCATGAAGGCGGCGACCATGGTGGCCGGGTCGATGGGCCCGTTTCCCTGGGTGCGGCCAAGCGGGCCGACCTGTCCCGACCGGATCTCGCGGTCCCGGATGATGGCGGTGTCGGCTTGCGAACCGCACCGGTTGGTGGAGCAGTCGCGGGGGGTGCCGTCGGCGACTATGGGATGTCCGTGTGAGTAGATGGCTTTTGGGTGTAGCTTGGGTGGAATGTGATGGGATGGTTGCGTGGGATGGGATGGGGGTTGATGGGGAATGGGGAGTGGGAGTGGGGAGTGGGGAGGGGAGGGCTTACCAGAGAGGCCGGGCATGTCGACGCCGTTGGCGCCGCGGACGAGGGTGACTACGCCATGGGCGGAGGTGGGAGTGGCGAGGAGGGTAAGGAGGAGGATCTCGTAGGGATGCATTTTGATTGAGTGGAGGGCAGAGTGTGTATTGAGATTGAAGTGATGAATAGCAAAGAATAAGATTATAAGCTGAATGCCACCAGGGCTAGTTGAAGTAGAAGGGAGAGCGGTGCTGGAGGACTGAAGGGGCTGGCGAGTCGAGGAAGCTGTGCCTGCTGAATCTTGTCATTCGAGGTCAAAACTTGATCTCTTTATACCTTTGCTAAACTTGCCAACTTAGCCATCTGCTTCACCGTCGCCTCTTCTTCCATTATCGCAAGCCAAGCCCAAATCCGGGTTGGCTTTCTGGGCAAGAAACACGAGGCGCAGCATCATGACACAAGACAAAACGACACAATTGTTGAGCGCTAAACCATCAACATCAAAACAGGAGGCCAATCGCATCTCCTCGTCGATCTGCCGTCTTGCCCGCGAGATCTGTCACCGTCTGTGGGTGTTTCTGGTCGGGCGATCAATGTAACCTCACTCTGGTCTTGGCTGCAGTGGTCCGGGTTCGAGCCCCTGACGCACTCCGGGACTTGTGACTTGGGGCTTCAGCTGTCCATCGTTTCAGGTCATTGTCAAAGCTAGAAGGCCAATAGCCGGACGGAAAAAGCGCTAAACCTCTGTTTATGAGGCAAGAAGCCCCTAAACGGGGATTTTCCCGAGTTGCGGTTGTTTTGGAGATCGGATTTTCTCAAACATCAGGGGATCTGCCGGCTTTGATGAAGGTCCCGGAGCATCGAAACGCGGCCATTTTATCGCCGAGCTAACCCTCGGAGGGTATCAACAGCTAAATGAGATGTCGTTGATGCAAGGCTATCGATGAACGGTGGGCGACCGAGGTAGCTAGGTCTGTGCCGAAAGCCACTTAATGTTGACATTGGATGAATTCTAGAGTGACTAGGTAGTTACGACTGTATGGAGTATGACAAAGAATGGAAATAACATTCAAACTTTAAAAGTCCGCAAATATGAACGATTAATAACTACCTATTTTGAGATTTAAACTGAACGTATGAAACTGAGAGTTGAACCGCCGAGGTTGGGGATCCCTGTTCAGCATTGCAATGCACGAAGGTTCATGTAGAAAATATTTCACTAACTAGCGTAAAGCAACAAACGAAACAGTCGTCGCCATGGTAGAAATGGGGCTGAGGGCAGGAAAGCGGCAAACAAAATCTATACGTGAGTGACGTATCTTGCCATTTGTATGCCACCTTGCGTCTTCTTGCCCAGTCTCTGGATTGCGACATTGTTATTTACAGTTTGACAACGAAATCAACCAACCTCACATCCTGCCGACACAGGGCTCGCCGACCGCTGATAATCGGGCCAGCCCCGTGGTGCCCGGTGCCGTACGTCCGTAGTCAGTCATATTCCCCGAGCATTCCCTCGTTTCAGCTCTGTTTTGCGGCTGCAGCGCGTTAGCGTGAACCCACCATCTTTGGCAGTTCACGAAACCCCCAAAAAGCTTCGATGCTGCAGCGGGGTTGTATGCCGGAACAGTCGGCATTCGGAGGGTTACCAAACCTCCCAGCTCCACCGAGGCACCCCTGACCTAGCCTTAGCTTGGTAGCCCGGGTTTCTCACCGGGTTCTCGGAACCACTTCAGCCCCTCCGGCAGATGGTGAAAAAGAAGGGCGGACGGGGATAAGGCTGGGAATAATCAGGAGTCACTCTCGTTTTGCACTTAGTATTAGCGGAAACTGTCAAGACGACCCTCACCTGAGAATCATACACAGACTCGGGGAGAATAGGCAGATTTGTAGCGTACTATCTTGGGGAGATGTCGCGGGATACTGGTATTACCTAGGTTGAGATTGGTATATTCAACAGGCTCGATCTAGTCTATATCTGACTATATACATGGCAAGAAGAAGTCTGGTATCGTCATAAATCCGTGAGCTCTTTTCCACATTACAGGTTCTACTCCCAGTATCCACTCTCACGTCATGCTCCATCATCCTCACCATTCGCGGTCACATTGCTGACCACCGCCGTAGTCGTGCTAGTCGGCACGCTACACATGGGGTAGTATTCAATACCCTGCAAGAGAAACGAGGAGGCACCGTCATCGGTAACCCTGTACGCCTCGGTCCAGGTCGACGTGCTGTCATCTACAGTCGCCGTCCCCGAGAGCACCTCGACCGTCTCGCTCGACAAGAACGCCTCCCCACCGACGGTGGCGCTCGCACTCCGAATACTTGTCGTCGTCCGGACGGTGGTCTCGTCCTTCTCTGGCATGTTGGTGTCGACGGCGAGCACGAATAGGATGTCCTCACGACGCAGCAGCAGCTCGTCCGTGGGCGTCGCGTCGCCGTACTCGGCCTCGAGGACCAGGTCGAAGGACTCGGTGGCTTCGTAGCGTAGTGTTAAGGGGGAGGAGTCGCCACACCGAGTGTGCGTGGCGATCTCCTTGTCCGGATAGTTTTGCCACAGCGTCACACCGAAGCAGGCTTCGGTGCCTTGGCCGTTCGCAGCGACGCTGCTGACTGTAAATTCGAGTTTCTCGCCCGCCGAGAGGGGGTAGGTGAATGATTTGGTGGGGCGGTCGGGGCTGAGGAAGCCGGCGAGGGCAATGCCGGGGTAGATGCGGGTGTGTTCAGGGGTTTGGTCGTCTTCGTCGGTAGCCGTGAGGCCGTTGTCCATGACGAGGTTGGCAAAATGCGCGGGTGCTCGGGCTGCGGGGCCATCCACGAAGGCCACGATCCCGCCGGTCTTGAGCACGGGTGGAACCAGAGAGTCGCCAGGCTTGCACCCGGCCCACTTGGCCTTGTCTGAAATCACCTCTGCCGTGTTTGTGTGCATGTCGATGCACGCGTAGTGAACGCGTATGCCCTCCTCTGCGGCGCGCCGGAGTTGCTCCAACGTGTTATCAATAGATTCTGGGTCTTCTGCACTGGTGGTTAGGAGAACGATAGCCCCTCGGTCGGCGTATGTTTCCGGCTGGGCGTGGATGGTCTCGGCGATGCCCAGCTCAAGGCCGCTAGCGATGCAGACTTCACCAGACGGTGGGGGTAGGTCGAAACTCACGTTGACCGGGGACCCCATAGGATATCGAAGAACGGCTGGTTTGCGGCTGTCGATGACGGCAATCCTATCCAGTCCATGGGTGCTCAACCTCGAGTTTACCTCCTCAGCGAGTAGCTTTTCCAGTTGAATACCTCCGCTAGCTTCACTCGCCAACGAGTTGTCGAAGGCCACGGCCATGGTACGGTTACGGCAGTCTTTCACCGGATTATCGCGGACCAACGAACAAATCATCAGGTCCCCGCTGATGGCGCCGTACTGAAGTCGGATTTCGTCCCGGAGACTGGCCCACACCTCGCGCGAGTGTTGAACAGCAGCTTTTACTGCGAGCTGAAAGTTGGTCGAGACCGATTGAGACCGGGGGTCTATGTCAACCACACCGAAAGTGCCGTCGAGGTGTATTACACCCTTGTCTTTGCTAAGGGCGCCGTGGGTGACGCGTCCTTGGCACGCCCCTGAGCCGAAGGTCATGTCGGGCAAGTTGAAGCAGCCGGTTGTGAGGTTGCGAGGGATCTGGTCTGGTGGGATGGTGCCGTTGGCACGCAAATCGAGGAATGAAGCGGTGCCGTTCATTCCCAGCCCCGGTGGGTTGGCCACGCTGATAGGCTGTGTTGGATCGGCATCGTCGGCCCAGTTGCTATGGGCATAGAAATCCTGAATACCGTGTAGAGCTCGCCCAAACCCTTCCAGCGCGCTGCACTTGGCCCGTCCAAAATCATCGCTCTGCCACCCCGGGAATGCAAAAGTGCAGTCCCCGCCATACAGCTGCACCATTTCCCGGCGTACCCGATTCCGCTCATCCACCATTCGGCGAGCTGCACCGACGGCCTGGCGGAAGCGATGGCGGAGGTGATCGACACAAGTTTGGAGCTTTGCGTTAGCCTCGGCCCGACTTTGCGGGTAGCCAGGGACGTCGAGATAATCGGCGTCGTCACAGTGAGCTTCGGGCCCTTCGGGCAAGGGATCGAAGGTGTCAGGGGCGCCGACAGCACCGTTGGTGCCTGTACCGGTGAGGGCGAAGCCCAAAACGTTGATGTGATAGCCGGCGAGTTGGTCGAGCGAGCGGGGCTCGAAGCAGTTCCCATCGGATTTCTGCTCGTTCGGGCACTGGAATGCCAAGCGGGTGATCATCTCATGCTCATTGTGTTGTTTGAGCACTATCGGGTCGTTGATGGTGCCGAACGCAGCCGTCACGGCCAAGAGGGCGAGCAAGACGAGGAGGGAGAAAAGAGACCGCATTTTCGCGGTGGGTATGGTGTCGGGGATTGTTTCGAGAATCGAGAGGTGTCCACGAGAGATTCGCCTTTTAAATCGGAGGCGAGATGACCGTGCAGCGATGTTATGACCGCCCACGGGCTTCAACCCTCTAATTGGGGCGTGCTATGACGGATACCTAGTTGTGCCTACGATGCACTCTTCGTGATCCAGATCCGGCCTGGATTCCGTCGGTGAGGGAATCTGTGTCGTCGTGACAGCGTCAAAGAGCCCGAGTGTATGTTGACACGACGACAGCTTCGAGGAACGGAGAACGAGCGGACAACATTTTGCAGCCTTAGGAATGCGCAAATGACAATTGAAATTTCATCAAGTCATGAAAAACGAAATGAGCGTGTAAAAACCCTCAAATCTGCGGCTCCGCGGGATGCACAGCACCCGGGTAATGGTGATGGCGATGCAACCGCGAAGAGAAGACGTTGTCGGTCTTCGGGTTGTGTCGGAGTCAAGAAGACTGCGAGTCGTCCGGGTGCTGCGGCGTCAGGTTCCAACCGTCCGAAAACGTGCCCGGTTCAGGCCCAGGCAGTCATTCTGACGTGGTCAGCACTATCACCCATGCTTGATAAGGCAGGGTATCCATCATCTGCAAGGCACTTTCAAAGACTTTGATGAGGGGATTCAAAAGGTAGGTACGGTACAGACTCTATACATGGTCATCCACTACTTACATCTTCACAAGAGCGTGCGTCACTACTATGGGATCAATGGGGGAAATCAAAAACGACTCGTATTTTTTTTCGGATCGATTTGTTATTTTCGCAGGACGAGGCACAGGCCAGTCATGTGCCCCAGAGGCCCACATGCCTGTCGGCAGTGAGACCCACCAAACTGGAGAAAGGTTGACCAACCGCAATTCCCCAATCCTTCCATCCTTTTTCCCTGACTCAGTCCATCTTCCATTCTATCGCCGCCATCAATCTACCACAGGCGGAACGGCATTAGGCGTGCGGCGCCGGCAGTGCTGGCCGAAGTAGCTGGCTCACCACCACCAGTTGAGTGGCCAGGGTCCTGACTCGGAGCCGGGGTCGGACTCGCGCCCGTCGCACCTGTCCTGTCGTTCAGCATCGATCGGCCTTTCAAAATGAAAACTGACGTTCGTCGGCCGCAAAACGAAGGCGGGCCATAACCAACTCACATTCATTGTCCGTCGCCGTCACAACGCTGTAAACAGTCTTGCACCCAATGTTGTCGCATCCCTGGTCGCACGGAAACGACCGGTAGATGGTCGGCGGCGTCTCTCCGCAGCCGCTGCAGCCGGCGGTGATGGTAGCGGGCGCCACGCAAGCCATCGTCACGCAAGTCGGGCAGATGTCGGTGGTCGACACCACGGCGGCGCAGCCCGAGACCGACTCGATCGAGGCCGAGCCGAAGTCTTGGGAAAGAGCGGACCCCGCACTAGGAGGTGGCTTTGTTAGCCTCTGAAATTGAGGGGTGAGCGGTGGGATCGTTCAGGTCGATTGACTTACAAAGCAACGCAGGCTGCGAAAATGTGGTGCATCGTGGTGGTTGCCAGTGTCACTTCACGATTTTATTCTTGGTGTTGGAAGGAAGCCCAATTGACATGACACAGAAAGTCGAAGGTGAAGAAGGTAGGCGGGAAAGCTGAAGGTAAAGTTGAGGAGGTCACTTCTCGTATCCTGACAGCTCAAGGAGCTCAAGGATTTCAGATGCGTTTTTCGTGGGGGCTTCGAGGGGGAGGCTAAGCCTTCATAAAGGCCACGGCACGGTCGATGATTTGAGACCTGATGTACTCGATGCAGGATGCGGATACGTCATGGTCCGACAAGCCCAGCAGCTGGTGCTACCCCATTCGTTGATCCAGCCATACAATGCTGACTTTAAGGCTCGGCACCTTCCCGTTTCATGCAATCTAATGGACCCGGTGTCACGGATCAGCCGTTGCCCCAGGTCCTTTGCACAAATCCCAACCGCAGCTGCCGGAAGAGGCAGTCGATGGTACTCGCGCTCTAGTGCTGGTTACGCCAGTCAACCAGTTCTCCCTGGGTCTTTCGCCAGAGACGACCTGGAGTAACGTTAATGATTGGTCGACTGCCACGTTAAAGCCCAACTCGAAGACGACAGGGTAAGGAATACTCGCAGGCCGGTTGGTAGTACGCTGCCACCCTTCTAAGACACCTTCCGTATTACTTAAAAATTCCAACTTGAAATCAATGAGGGAATATCATGGATAGGTACCTGGAGTGTCTAGTTGATGTTATCAGGTTTGAGACAACTAACACAAATTGCGCCAGAACGGCCGTGACGAAAAGGGTCCATGATTTGAATTTAGATGTGAACATAATGCAAACATGTATCGTTTCTCAAGTTTTCGCATTCAGCTTTCCTCAATAGCATCTGTCCTTCTGCAAACTCTCTAGGCCTCGCCTCTTCTACGTCACCTTGACCATGCTTGTGACCGATAGGTTCCCAGCCATAGCCGCCATGTCATGCATGGCAGATCTCAAAACGGAGAAGTCACTCCCGTTGGAGAACCTGTCAGAACGGCCAGTAGATGCGCCATCTCAAAATCAAACCGAAACTCCAGTATTGAATCTAGACCCCTATGATATGGTCTTCTTCACTACCTATTATCGCCTCCTTGTCCATCCATCAACTTGAACAAAGCGTGTTTATTTGGCAATCGGGAACGACCGATCCAATCTCTCAAGGAAAGCAGTGAATCTGGTAATGGCTCAGGCTCACGCCCAAGTTCATTTAGTTCCCAGAATCGTCGGCTCGGCGGTCCATGCGGATAGCGAGCCAGTCCCACTCGACTTTCAAGGTTCAACAGCACATCCAACTCCAACTTAGTTGTTCCATCAGACAGGGCCATTTCCACGGTGTATGCTAACCAGGTGTAATCCGCACCGGTAGCAACCTGCCCTCGAGCCGTGATCTTGAGCATCAGCTGTAGATCAGCCCCATTTCCAATGAATGTTTCTAACACCTTACCGAACATATGGTGTTCAATGGAGTCGTTTGAGAGTTCGGGTCCAGGACCCGCATCTCTTGCTGAGTCAAATTCGCCGGAGGCTGCGGCAACAGTAAACCACCAACAAATCAGGTGTTGCCAGATGGACAGTCTTTGGTCACCAGCGGCAATACGGATGAATCCATATCCCCCACCAAACGCCAGCTGCGTCACCAAATTTGGAGAAACGATCCGCCGCTCGAAGAGATGTCGGAGGAAGAAGAGACCGGCAGGTACCCCAGCCTCCTCCAGATGGTCATCCTTAGCATCGGGCCAGAAGGATCTGTCAATACAAACCCCTATGGCAAAGTAGACAAGCATAGCGAGCTCATCCAATTCTAGAGGCTTGTCCCGGATGCGCATGACCTTCCAAAAGGGATATTCGAGCCTCCCGGAACAAAGCTCGGTGAGCAGAGGTGAAACCACGGCGGTAGCGTATTCCTCGATCCCGTCAATATATTCTTCAGCAGCCCTCCAAATCACCGCAACTGTCTGAGCACCAGCTCGACCTTTAATAGCCCTGCTTTCAGCTTTGCCCCCTCCGAGGTGTTTAGCAAGGCTGGATCCATGCCAGCGTACCAGTGTTGGACTCGCGAGGTGTGACATACTTCATAGTCAAAGTAGGGCCAGGGCCGCATGCGTGATTTGTTTGCGAGGGTGATCTGGAACGCGGTCCGCCCGCAAGCCAAGGCACGACGGACCGTTGTGCTTACCGATAGCTGGGGAATGGTATCGAGGCATTCAAGAAACCCAAACGGCGGCACATCAAGCTGCTGTTTCCGTTGCTCCACCAAGCATGTTGCCAGTATTGAGTGGCGTTTGAGCGCTGTTTGCTCGACCTCCTTTCCCTCCTCTTCGCCAGAAAGACTCTGCTGTTCGGCATCCCACCAATATCGTCTGACACGCGCAAGTTTTAACTGGGACAGGGCGTCTATTTCGTTGAAGGACTCGTCGCGCATTGAGGCCTGCACGTGCCCCTGCTTGAAAAAGTCCCAGACGGAGCGGTGGGTGAAACTCAAGTAGTTCACATCGTCTGCTTCCACGAGCCCTCTGCAGATACCCCTTAGCTGTCGCCTGGCGCGGGATTCTCTCTCATTCGCCGTCTCGAACTCTGGCCCGGGGATCGATGCGCGCTCGGCAAACCGCTGGTCAGCTTCGTAGTCCTCGAGGAAGTAAAAGTCACCCAAGTTAAATCCCAGTTGCATCATTTTAGCCTCTCGATTGACGCCTAAGAACTGAAGGAGGGAGACGATGTGCTTCATCAGGCGCTGATCCGTGCTTTCAAGAATGCTATCCAGGATCCGCTGAAAGAGTTGGCTCAACTCGTTCGGAAGCGATTCGACCTCGCCGAGCAGCCGAGAGAATCTGGCACCATCATCTGATTGTTTTCGGACCCTCTGAACGACTAGGATCACCCAGAGGAATATACCCTCTGCCTTGGTCGTGATTGATGAGGCGAGTTGATCGCGTTCTCGCTCCGTTCCGACACAGTGCAGATTTCCCTTCACGTATTCCTGCATATCTGTTTCTGTAAGCTTGTGGAGGTAGAGCCTAGTATTCTCAGAGAACATGTCCATGAAGGGATTTTCCATGCGGCTCGAAACACAAATTTTGAACCGGCTTGGGTTGTTCGTGACCAGATCTGCCAGCAAGCGCACCATTTCGCGGCGGTCGACTGCAGGGGTTGCCTGGTACTCGTCGATCCCGTCGATGAAAAGAGCGAAGCAATCATTGCCGATAGAGCCGCCGTCGTGCTGCTTTGACAGAAGCTCGTAAGCTCGCTTGATGTCATCGTCGAGGATCTCGTAATCGGATTGAACTCTGGCCTGTGAAAGGGCCTTGGCCCATTGCGCTGGGAACAGAGTCTGCGTGAGATCGGGGCTTGCAGCCAGGATCTGGTAAAGTAGAGTTCTGTACAAACCCATCAAAGACTTTTGTCGGGGGTCTGAGCCAAGCGTATAAAAAAAGAAATTAGCTATAACCAACTTGCGCCCTCCTTTGCCCCCAATTAGACCGTGTTAGCCAGGTTAACAAGGAAACTTATTAGGTGCCGGGTTTAAACCTACGTGCCCACTTTTTGAGTCTTGCTTCCGTCCGCCGATCGCTACACAGCTTTTTCACTGTTGTCCGTCAATCTCTAGTACTTGCCTCTCAACCGAGGCTGACCAGTCTGCGGGTGCTCAGGCAGAAGCCAGCAAAAGAAGGCGACTCACTCAGTGTAGACTTGCCCGAGCCGAGCTTGCCACATATGTGAAAAATGCCGTCTCCAAATGAGAGCCACTGCGAAAACTTGACCGCTGCCGGAGAGTTTCCCTCAAGGTCCATTATCCATTCCAGTGTTCTCCCGAACGACTTCTCGACGCTTTGGTAACGGGATGACATGTCCTCAAACCCTGCCTTGATCCCTCGTAGGATCCGGTCTTGGGCCACCTCGTTTAACGCGTCCTGTCCGACATTCAAGAGAACCTTCAGTTGATCCAGGGCTTGATCACTGATGTAGTTGGTCTTCATGGTTGCCATGTCCTGCAACGTCTGGCTCAGCTGCGCCATGGAGAGTTCGAGACGAGCCAATTTAGAACCGTCTTCTCGGCATCTTGCCAGCAATGCCTTGAGATTTTCACTGCCAAGGTTGGGTTAGTATTGTGCCAGTGGGGACTTCAATATTGGCATGGGATTTGCTGGTTAGGGAGGATCTTACCTTGACAGAGCGGCAATATGAAAATGAAGCTGATCGCGACAGCTTTGCAGATGCTTTTCGAGGTCCTTAATCTTGGGTTCAGCTAAAAGTGTTTTCAGAGCCACAAGGCCGCTGTGAGCTTTTGATTTGCGGCGTTTGGGCTTAAGGCCACGCAATTCTTTCTTAATGTCGTTTGCCAGATTATTGCATTCCCGAGCAAGCGTGACAAGAGCTTTATCTTCCGGGTCGGTCCGAGCAAGCAAATTGGTTGGGGCCATCCGTGTCGTTATGGCTGCCATATTTTCAGCGAGCTTCAAACGCATTGCTGTCTCTTCTGAGGTTCCTTCGACCGAGTTGTAGAGGGTCCATGATAGCTTCAAAATCTTCCCCGCAGCACCAACAAACGAAAGGATTCCTGAGACGAGACCGATGGCAACAACGGGGTCCATTGCGGTTGCAGAGTGAGTGAATATCTCTCCGCACCAAAATGGCGCTATTGGTAATACACAGAGCACGCTTAGGTAGTGGATTGTTTGGTGAGTCTTCTGACTACACATTATTCGTAAGCTCGAACTTAAGTGTTGAAGCCCAACGTGAGGGGTTTGCGCGTCGGCTTCCAATAGCACGTGACGAAGCGTTTGACAGTTGTGTTGTTTCGGAAACCCCGATTCTGCCTTGCATGCGCCCAACAGGCCGATAACTGAATCAAGAAGAAGAGAGTTAACCTCCCGGTTCAAATTCATTGTCGCCCCCGCCGCAATAACGACAGTTTGCTGTGTTCGTTGTTGCTTAGAGAATGAGGTTTTCTGTCCCTATACCCAGGTATAGGTAGTTATGTGCCTCAAACCTACCTACCTACCTTAGGTAGTAGGTACCCGGCAGTTCTAGCCTTCTAGGCACCCCAGAGCAGACACGGAACTTCCATTGAGAGCAAAACCCGAGCCCCATTTTCTCGACTTCGCATCCAACGCTCCATCGATGATCGATGCCGACAGCGTCGCCGCCCCACAACGATCATGAAAAACGACAACCAAATCATATCTTACTCCGCCCCCTTCCACCCATCCCCAACCCCCCTCATCCACTGCACTCCCACCAACCTCAGCCCATGCCTCTGAACGAACCCATCAATCCCAAAACTGCGCCTCTCCACAAACTCCTCCCCGCCCACATCCCCCTTCTCCAACCCCAACCCTTCGGGCTCGGCAAACACCAGAAACAGATAGCGGTGCGGCCCGGACTCGTCCTTGGGCCCCGGCGCCAGGTACGTCGTCAGCGTGCGCCCGGCCTCAACCGCACTCGCTTCAGGCCCGCTGGGGGCAGGGATGCCCGTCACGACCCAGTGTCGCCAGTAAGCGAATTTGGGGTCGTCGGGCGTGGGCGCGTCCGGGTCGATGAGCAGGAGGGTGAGCCGGGTTGGTTTCACGGGGTCGTTTGGTGGTGCGGAGGCGGTTGCAAAGATGGAGATGCTGGGGGCTTGGCTGACTTGGCTGACGCGCACGAGCGTGCCGTTGGATATGGGCGCTTCGGAGCCCGGGAAGTGGACGGTGAGGTCAAAGGTGGGGGTGAAGTTCTCCGGTATGGCCTTGGAGGGGAGCAGATCGGCCTGTTTGAGCGAGTTGAGGAGGGGGCTTGCCATGGTGATGAATGCCGGGCTTGATGTTGACAAGGGGAATAGGGATTACTTGGGACACGGAGTGGTGGTGGTGTCGTCGTTGTCATTTGTATCCTCGGCGTTGCAGTAACTGTGATTTGATTGGTGGAATTTGAGCAAGTCTTGGCCCAGTTCACTCGGGATTTTGACGGGCGAGGGCGGGTATGTTGGTGTTGAGACGGGGCTGGGGTTGCCATGTAAATTAGGTAGGTATCCAGGCTATTTCTCACTCCCGAGATAACCACGACGACTTAAATCAAATCAGCACCATCATACCTCTAAAACTTCGGGTTCCGTACTACCAACAATTTGACTACGTGCTTCTTCCCGGCATGTGCAGCCGAGACGGACGGAAAGGGGGCCGGCCTCCGCTCCCCCTACTGTGTAGAGCACTTACCTCTTCAAATGAAGTTGCCGCAAATAGAGAGCACCCTAGAACCAAAAAAAGCCGAACCCCAAAAGAAATACGTCCGTGTAGAGTAGAGAAATAACAAAGGAAGAAGAGATAGAGGGGAAGGATAAGAGGAATGGAAAGAAAGTAGTTAAAAGATATGCAAATAGAGTAAAAAGAACCCCAGACGTCCGGGTAACTTTTGTGCCATTTCTACCAAGCGTGTACAACTCCAGCTTCCAACTACACATGAATTACGGTGAGCAGCCAGTTTGGCGGGGGTCGCCGCTCCTGTGCTGCAGTCAGACTGAAAGCCTGTTCCAAATCACAGAGCAAAGAAAAAGAAAAGAAAACCTAACGGATATATCGCGGCAGCCCCCTGGCACCAATGCTAACAGAAAGTTGAGCTTGGGAAAGGGGAAGGGAGATCGAGGTAACAGAGGTTAACGCAGGTGCCGCAAAATTACCCGCGTAAACCACAAGGTTCAATACTAACAGTTAAATGTGGTAGTTATAAATTGTTCGCTCCAATCAGCATTAACTCCTGATCCATCCGGAGTGTTTGTCGTACACATTAACTCAACACAAAGCAACCCAGACACAAAACACTAGTTCGCCCTCGCCAAACATACCGTGCATAACTGGCGGGTGTCTCACCAAACCACCCAGACACGGGGGTTGAGTTCCGCCGTGCTTACTGCTCTGGTCGCTGCCTCCTATGGAAGGCCAAATAGGGCTCCCAATGACGTGATAAATAGGTATCATAAGAGGATTGACCTGTGATGAACCTGGATTTGATACATCTCGATTCCAGTTGCCGTTCAAATGTTAAATTCTCTTAACGCACTGAACCATGTCTACAAACAACACGCCCAATCCGGTCGAAATGTTTGACCACCTTATCCAATCTGCAAATTTTGTTTTCTTGCTTTGTAAGTAATGCATTCGCATCTTTATCTCTCATAGATTTTAACCTTACACGGCTAGACTACCGTGGTCACTGGTGCCCATTTTGCGTCGCCCATTTCAAGGAACTTGTAGCCATCTCGAACGAGATCAAGGCTACCGGTGGCGTAGTCGCTGCGGCCACAGCCGAAGTGCCAGAACACCTTGACAAGTTCCGGGCATCGACAGGATTTTCGGACACAGTAATTGTTGACCCGGAAAACTTGCTGGCTAAGGATCTCAAGGAGAGGGGGTTGCTCGAGGTGGCGATTTCTGACTCGCAGCTTTACCGACTACGTGGATATAAATATGGCATGGCCCAACCGGCGCTACTTATTGTGAAACGGGACGGAACTGTGTTACAGCGCTGGGCGGTTGTACCGTCTCTGGTAGGTGCCGTGCAGACCAAAGCTGGAAAGACCAACGAAGCTAACGAGTCACAAGATGAACATCGGCGGTGCTACGGACAGGCCGATGCTAGCTGAGGTTTGGGAGAACGTTCGTAAACAGCTTCAGGGGAAGGAATTCAACACCCAACAAAGGTACATGACAACCGGTATTCTCCACCTCATCGGCCAGAAGGTTTTTGGATGGTGATGTGTCCTTGTTGATCGGTACATGGCACTCAGCCATCAACACGAAGGGACTAACAAACGCAAGTGGCGCTTAGGTAGTTAGTGTCTGTGGTTGTGTTGTAATCTCCTTGGTTTATCTAGACAAGAGCTAGCTATACATTTACACAACAGTTTTCAATGGTGCCATAGCTACTGCGGAAACGCCGCCCGCCGCTGTAACTGACCACAGTCGCATCCCCGTTCTCGTCGACGCGCACAATACGAGGTACTTGCTCTATCCCCAGTACCGTCGCGGGTGTCATGGCCGAACACCAATCAACCACCCCCAATCCTCCTCCCTCCAACCTCCAACTCCGTCCCTTTCTCCCCCATTTTCACCTCCACAACCAACCCCTTCCCCCCCTCCACCCCGAGATCCCGCTCCTGCTCCGCCAAAAGCCGACTATGCGTAATCACCACAATCCACCCCACCACCTCAGCCTGCGTCATAACCTCACACCACCTGGCTACGGCGGCCTGGCCCGCCCCGTCCAGATTATCAAACACCTCGTCGACCAGCACATAGTGCGCGCGGTAGGCGCTGCGGGCGCGCGCCAACTGGAGCAACACGAAGAAGAACGCCAGGTCGACGCGCTTGCGCTCGCCACTGGATCGTTTGTTGTAGGACAGCGAGGGGACGGTCGCATCGAAGACGCGTCCTCTTTTTCCTCCTGCCGAGAAGACGGAGGACGTAGTGTCGCTAAACAGGTCAGACTCCTCCCAGTTGAACAGGGAGCTCAGCATGCCCGTGGCCATGCCCTGAGCGTGGCGCGTGTCGTCGTAGAGGACGGTGAGGGCCTGGGTGAGGAGGTACTCGAGGTCGGGTCGGGACTTTCTGAGCATATGCTCGCGGAAAGTGGCTATTGCCCTTTCCTTGGAGGAAGGAGACGAGGTGTTGGGGGTCCCCTTTGCCATGGCGGAGGACCAGAAGAGGAACAGCTCTCGGTCGGCGGCGAGCCCTCGACGTTTGGCTGCCAGAGTGTCGTGTTCCGAGCGCAGGGAGGACAGAGAGGACTGCTCGGCTTCAGCCATACCCTTGTACTTGGCGGCTTCGTTTTGCTTCTGCTGCAATGTTTCGCGTGCCGTTTGGGCCCGAATGGTGGACTTCGCAAGCTCGCTAACCGTGACGGCGTGGTCAATAGTAAGCCTTTCCTTTTCCTTCAGGCTCTTCAACCGCGACCTGCTTTCCTCCATCTTTCGGCAAGAATCTTTCATGGCCTCTGTCTGCTCATGGCTTTGGGAGCTGCTTGTTCCCTGTAGCCGGCCCAGCCATGACGTCGGCTTGGTATTCTTCGGTTTCGGCATCTGTTCCTGCATGCGGCGATGGGAGATTTCGAGTCGTTGCAATTTCTCCTCCTCGGCTTCGATTTGAGACTTGACTTCCAAAATCTCGGCACACGAGCCCATCTCAGGGTTGGGGGTCTGGGCTTGTTTGGCTCCATTGTCTTGCGCGGCCGCCTCCGAAGATCTGAAAGCCTTCTCCACCTTATCTTCAATTTCTTTCAGTTTCTTCTGTAGGCTTTTGAACTTTCCTTCGGTGCGTTTTATCCCCCGGGCCACGCTGTCTAGATCGGCCTCCACCTTGATCAAGTTGTGGTCGATATTCTCGAGCGACAGTTCCGCCAGCTTCCCACATTGATCTAACCTCGACAGCCCGAGCGCTGCCACGATCAGGTCCTGCCACTGTGCTGGCGTCGCACTCAGAAAACTCGCTGCACTCTCATGGCTCAAGACGGCCGTCAACTTGTATGTCTTGTAGTCGATGCCGAGCAGCTCGTTGATGGCCGCCTGCGTTACACCACGCGTGTTTGAGTGTTCGAGCTGCGTCTGTGGATCGCCATCCCGTGAGATGAAAACGCGGTTGTTGTGAGTTTTGTGCTTGCGATACCGTGTAATGGCGTATCCGTTAGCAAACTCCAACGTGACGGAGCAGTCTTTGCCCACGTTGTCGTTGACGACATCATTGACCGCTACCCCGTTGCGAATACACTTCCCAAAATGGCACCACGTCACGGCCTCTAGAAGCGTGCTCTTTCCAGAGCCATTATCGCCGAGCAGGAAGGTCAACCCGTGTGGAATGTCTTCCCGAAAGTCGATGGTGAGGGTGCCTTGCACACCGAGGAAGTTGGTGATGGTAAGCTTGCGAGGCTCAGCGACGAAGATATAAGGAAAAGAGGTCCTTGTCATCTCAGTTGCAGTTCCTGTGCTCACAGGTTGATATGAGCCGTTGAGGAAGTCCTGGTAGTTCACATTAACCTTCCTATCCTGATCAACGCTCTCGCGGGAGGCTTGAATCATTCGCTGGCCAACCCGCACCAACTCGTCTCGTCGTGAGTAGAGAGACTGGTTTAGATCCAGCGATTCTACGTATTTTCGAACCTCCGTAGCGAAATCGACACTTTTATCCTCAGGCCCGGCGCTAGGATCATTGCCCAAAGCGTTGTTGGTGGTTGCGGTTGAACCCATTTCCGGACTCTGATCTGTCTTCTCCAAAGGCTGAACAGCGGAATGACAGGCCGGCACTGACGCGCCGAGGTTGTTAAATGAAGACCGACCGGCCTCTAATCCAAAGGCCCGAGGAACCCACTTCCCTACGCGTCGTACGCCGAGCGTGCGAAGCTTGTCGCGAGCCGTGAGGTACTCGGACTGGGTGGGCTTGCCGAGGATCATGACATGCTTCTCCTCCACGGCGCCTTTGTCGATATGGCCGTCGAAAACTTGTTGCAGGTCAGCTGTTCTGTAGCCAACAGCATGGGGGTTGATGAGCAGTTCCTGTTCAAGTGTCTCCGGATCAAACAGGATGACGCCCCGCTGCTCATCGTAGAGGTCTGCCCAGTCCAGCTGCAAGGGCGACCCTATGTATGTGATGCTCCCTCGTAGATCGGTTTTGTCGCTGTCGGGTTGTTTCTGGGTGATAATTTGGTGGCTGTGAAAATGTCCCGTGAACGTTCGGGCTAAAGAGGCAAACGAATCCGGGCCGATCAAGCCGTGGTAAGTAATGGACTTCGCCGCTCGAGGGTTGTCGACGCCAGCCTTGACCACGTAACGCTGTGTGATGGCCTTGTTGATTGCGAGATGGGCAAATGCAACTGTATTGCTCGCCTCGTTGGCGCGTAGGGCGGCCACGGCTTCTGTCAACTCGTTCTGCTCTTCACGAAACGGCAACAGCAGGACGCGTCGGCCGTCCCACTCGTGGCGAGCGACGGCGCTATGTAGCGACACGTACGGTGCTAGTCGTTTGATATTGAGGGCGTCAAGGGCGGTAGTCTGGTAGTCGCGACGGTAGGCGAGGTCGTGTTTTCCGAGCAGAATATGAACTAGCGGCACGACGTCGATGAGATTGCTGATGAAGCGGTAACAGGCAGACAGCACATGCGTTGGCCGCATCGCGCAGCTGGTCAACAGATCGCCGCACACAACCACCCGCTTGACTTGGTTTCGCGCCGCCTCCGCAACAATCCAATTCGCCGTTTGCTGTACCCGATCCAAATCATGCTGTTGAAAGTGCAGATCGCTGAGGAGCAGCCATCGCACCCGACTGGCCGACGGGCCTCTCATGGCTTGAGATGGATAGGTTGATGAACGGTTGATGAATGGTTGATGAAAGGTGGATGAAAGTGGCAGGACAATGGGGTATCATGGAAGTTGGGAGAGCGAGAATTGAGAGAGATTGAAACATCAAGAATGCAGGTACCTACGGTAGGTAGGGTGCCGCCCGCTATGATTTTAGTGATGGCGCATTAACTCTTCGTTGAGCCTGTGCGCTGTGTGCGGTGGGAGGTCAATTTAGTCGTGAAGTCAGTCACATGTTGCGAGTTTCGAGGCTTTTTTCGAACGTTAATTAACAGGAAAGAAGTGCCCTGTTCAATATTCGAAACTCCAAACAACACTCCATACCTTCTGATTCTTCCACCCGGCCTCCTCGTTCAGGTCTCGACCCTCAGCGCCGCCATAATCCTCTGCAAACCCTGTTTTTCACCCTCCATCGTGCCATACTTATCGCGGTTGACCCAGCCCATTGTATTTCCCCCGCCAAAATCGAGCACAACCGCGTCGTCATTCTCATCAATGAGGACGTTGTCAACTTTGATATCATGCCAGAGAATCCCCAGGCTATGCAACCCCTCCACAACCCCCCGAATTTGTGCTGCCCACTTCCGTCTGAGGTCTGCGGTTACTTCAGCAGTGCCCGCCTCGGCGCTGGCGAGCAAAGCACGAAGATTGCAGTGTTTGTGGGGAATATAGCCAAGGAGGACGCCAACCACCCCCCTATGGGACTGGACAATTCCTAGAAACCATAGTAAATACTGAGAGAGTGTGGGTGAGTGATCTGGCGTACCAACCTTGCAACTCGGGAACCCGCAAGTTTATTCCAGCTGATCTGATCTTCAGATACGCCTCAAGTTCGTCGCCGATTGCATGCTCGAAAACGTCGATCGATGCCTTGCAAACCATCTCTTTTCCAGCTAGTGTTACTTTCCAGACAAAGCTTTGTAAGCGATGGTCTAGGAAAATATCTGATGGCTTTACAGCCGGGATTTCGGTGGCCTGGAGGTTGATTCCCGTTTCAAGTAGCCGTTCCTCGGAGATTGGCGGATGAAGCTCGGGGGCCCCCAAATGGCTCTGACCGTCGAGAAGTCTACAGGTTAGTTTGTCGCCCGCCTGGTCGGTCTGTATTTGCAAGTTGTATGTCCGGGGGTAGAGGTAGTCCTGCAATGTCCGAGGGTCTGGGATTGGAATAGGTGTGAGGTGTTGCATGGTTGGGAGGCAGGCATAGCTTCGCAAGTTGCTGCTCCAGGGCCTCGCTTTCTTTATACCTTGCCATTACCTCCTCCGGATCGCCCCAGCCGAGGTCAGTAATTTGTGTCAAGATTTTCCCCTCAACGGAGTCGTCGAATCGGTAATCGGCAGAGACAAGAGCTTCGCCTCCAGCCTGGTCCGTAGGGCTAGCCGCGATAATTCTGAAGCGCGCTCCATTGAAGTGGAAGTTGAATTCCGCCGACATGGCAAGACCATGGCCCAGATAGCGAAGTCCAGTTAATCGAGGCGTATTCTCGGGACTGGCCATGATGGCATTCCGGTTGTAGAAGCAAAGGAAGAATGTCGCTAGATGGCCACAACACAGCAACGAAAAGATTGATAAGTACACAATATGGGCGGGAGGGTTGCGCACCGTGTTGAAGGCAAACAAAAGAGGGCATCGTCGCCTTTTGGGCATGATTGGCCGCCATTTTTGGATGTAATGTGCCTGGACAAGTGCTGTTGGTTGAAGGACAACGAGCTGGGCGGAATGCTGCAAGGCATACCATGGCGAAGCAAACCAACACCTTAATCGGCTGAGGCCAAGCAGTTTTTGGCCAGATCCCTGCATTTACCGTTGCTTCCTGGAGCTTCAAAATGGGAATGTTCAAAATACTTCTTCATACCGGCCGAAGGATAACGTAAATAACGAGGAAAGTATACTTGGGGACAGACCCTAACCTTGACCTTCACCTACATAAACATTGATTAGCCTGGGCTGATGACCACAATGGCTCACCCAAGCCCAGTTACACTAAGGTATCCATTCATAGTCCTAACGTCCAATAATAACAGTTTACAAGTCCTGGTCATCGTCGCCCCCTATCCCACGGCCGCTGCCCATCGATCAAAGCAAAAACGTCGGAGGAACATCGGGCCCTGTACGTCAGTTAGCGAATCGTCCAACATGTTCCATAGCAACGCCCCACGCACCCCAAACATGTAGATTGTCCGGCGCGGCTTTGGTATGATGAGTCGGCTCCTTCATATCGAGCAAATCGCCATCGACATAATGCTCCATGATGAAGCCGGCCGGGTCGAACCTGTCATCTCATTAGCGCCTTAACACAACATCCCCACCCGGTAGCTGGTTTACCAGTAGTCAAAGATCTGACTCCCCATGACATGGCGCCCGACGCCCCAGCAGTTAGTGTACCCCTTTTGGCGCAGCCAATCGTGACCCAGGACCTGGGCGTCAAAGTCGTGCGTCTCGAACGAGGAATGATGGACATGCATCTTGGGGCCCTCGAAAAAGAAAAAGCAGTGGTGGTCGACGAGCTCGTCGCCCCGGTCGAGACGGAAGAAGACGGTGATGTCGACGTTGTCGTCGTTGTGCACGAGCTGCGAAACTCGTGGTCAGTAGGGCGGGCCGACCAACAAGTGCGGTTGGGGTGCTATTACCTCGCTGGGGTGGAAGTTGAAGTAGCTGCTGTAAAACTCGTAGCATTTGGCATAGTTGGTTACGCACATTCCGAAGTGACCGAGCTTGTGCACCGGCGCCGGTCGCTTTTGGAAGCGCTGGAACTCGTTGACACCGCGGTTCTTCTCGACGGGCTACGCAGTGTAAGGGACTGGCTCGTGTGCACGGGAGCTCTTCAACTCACATAGTTGTACCGGGTAGCTGGAAACCCAGGGTCTTCCCTAGCGACTGGTGTTTGGCCGTAGACTAAATGGAAGGGGAACCCATCGACTGGGTCGTAGAAGGTAACCCTCTTGCCGCCGCCCGGAACGTCCTTCATCTCGTGCACCTCGGTTGCCTTGCACTCCTTGGGTAATGTCTTGGAAGCGTGGACCAAGTCCTCTTCCGACTCAACCACAAATGCGGCCCCACCAAACTCGTCCCTGTCCGATGCCTCGGCGGCGAGGGCGAAGGGTTCGGTGCCATACCCCCGATAAAAGGTGGTTTTTCCGACCTGGGCAGTCTCTACGAAGCCAAAGTCAAGGGCGAACTGCTTGGCTTTTTCGATGTCGGCGTGTTTGTACCACACGTGGGCTATGCGCACCAGTTGGATCTTCTTGAGTGGGTTCGATGGCAGTCCGGACGCCATGATGACAGGAGCTGTATGTGAGTTGTACGTGTTGCGTCTCGGGGGATCGACAGGACAGGCTTTGGCGGTCTATGAGAGGTACTGTATCATTCAATGGCTCTAGATGTTTGAGGTTTTTTGAAATTATCCACGAGAAAAGCATCTGCCCCCTCCGTTTCTGAAGCAGCGGGGGTTATATCTGGAGTCCGTGGCCATGTTTGGGGAGACTCCGGGCGTCAATGCCACGCGGGGCAGTGGTGGGTCAGTGGGGTAACACCATGTGCGACACAAGTCGGCAATTCTTTGGGATGCTGCGATCCATGAACCTCGATGATAGAAGGCGTTCGCCCGGCCAAACAGGCGGCACTTCCTGCTTGGCCCACCACGGAATTCAACAATTGGCCCAATGGCGGGCGCCGGGTAAACTCAATCAGCCCATTAGCTTTTCGGGACGGGGTGATGAGAATGCGAACGGGTTGATCAGCTGATTTTAAGTTGAGTTCCTTCCTGAAAAGCGAAATCAACAACCTGTCTTCCCGCAGTGGGTTTCATGGGGTGACGGCATCAAGCATGTCGCTGTCTCGGACATTCGGGGAGATCGATCTGTCCTGGTCCTGCAGGTCCAGGCGGAGAACGGAAGTTCTGGAAGCAAGGGGTCCCTGAAACTAGGTTGCTTGGGATTTGAGACATGAGCGGACTGGGCGGGTAACCCTAACCCACTTGGCGGTTGCAAAGGGCCGCGTCGCTTTCCCATCACGGAAGAACACCGAACTAACCCGCAGCAACGCCGCCGACACCACACGAAACAAAACCTCCGGTCCGCCGTCAACACCCTCACCCACCACCACCATGGCCAAAAGCAAAAAACTCTCCAAATCCACGAGCAACGACCCCTCCCCCACCACCTCCGCCCCAACTACCTTCACCCCCCCAGCCTGCCTCCACGACGGGCACCCCCTGCCGCGCCTGATCGTCCTCGACCTCGACTACACGCTCTGGCCCTTCTACTCAGACATCCACATCTCGACGCCGATCCGGCTGGTCCCCAGCTCCCACCCGCCCACGCTCGCCGACCGCAACGGCGAGCACTTCGGGCTGTACCCGGACGCGCCGCACATCCTGCGCCTGGTCGCCGCGCTCCCCCACACCCGCCTCGCCGTCGCGAGCAAGTCGCCCGTGGGGGATTTGTGCCGCGAGGTGCTGAAGCTGTTGCGGCTGCCGCCGCCGCTGGTGTTCGCGGAGGGGGTGGAGGTGCCCGGCGGCGGGGGCAGTGAGAAGGGCGGGCCGAAGAGGACGATCGATGCGTTTGATGCGGGGCTGGAGATTTATGAGGGGACGAAGCTGAGGCATTTTGAGGTGTTAGCGAAGCGGACGGGGATACCGTTTAGCGAGATGCTGTTCTTCGATGACGAGCGGCCGAATTTGGAGGTGGAGAGTCTGGGGGTTACGATGAGGCTGATCCGGGACGGGTTGACGTGGGAGGAGCTGGAGAAGGGGATTATGCAGTGGCGGGGGAATCAGGGGATTGCGTGAAAATCGAGGGAGTTGTTGGCGTGTGAAGCGCGCGTGCTTAAGTAGAGCATAGAGGTTTGTGTTATTCGTGCTAGAGATAGACACTGGCGCGGTGGACGCAGGCCGGCTAGGAGTTGGATTGGCCGCGCTGGATGAGCCACACGCCGAGTGAGGTCCTAGTAGCGGCGATAAAGCGTGCCGTCGCTCGCGAGAACGGGACCCAGGATTCTCATCGCCGAGGAACCGGCGGGTCACAATCATATTGACCACGATGGATTGGGATGAGCAAGTGTTGCAGGACCATCTTGAAACGGATATGAGGCATTCCGATACAAAAATCGACCGACCAGTCATCTAGATGGAAGCAATATTCTATCCGCACACAGACCCGCAGCCATAGCCAAGTCCCCAGGTCCCTAAGTAACCCAGCAAAGATCGAAGAAGAAAGGTATCTGAGCTCCACTAAACACAACACCGCAACTATGCAAAACGTTTTCCAACTCTTGCTTTATGTACCCAACATTCCAAGCTTAACCGGAGACAGCCGCAGCCTTCTGCTCCGTCTGCTGGCCCCCGGCACCGGCGGCCACCTTCTCCTCAATCTCGCCCGCCACATTGTTGTCGGTGATAGACAACTTCTGGATAGCCTCAACGGCAGCCTCGGCTGGCACCGCCGCCACCTCAGCCGCTGGAACGGCAGCAGCCTCAAGCACGGGTTGCGCCGCCACCTCCCCCTTGGGAAAGGTCACCGCAATGGTGCCGACCGTCTCACGCCTCTCCTTGCCGTCCTTACTCCCCACCGCCAGGCACGCCAGCCGCGCTCCGCCCTCCACCGGCACCCAGTAGGCCGGGCCCTCGGGGAAATCGGTGTGGCCCGCCTCCCAGCGCACAGCCTCCTTAATAGCCGGGTCGATGTTGGGGCGGTCAAAGAACTCAAACTCGAGCTCACCGCCATACTGCTTGGGGATGTTGCGGGGCTCGATGAAGGCCTCCAGCGTGGGCTTCACCTCGGCGGCGCTGAGGATGAAGATCTTGGAGACGGTGATGGGGTCGAACCAGCGCTTGATCCAGCCCCAGACGGTGCTGAAGAAGTAGGGGGCGCCGATGATGAAGATGCGGTCGAGCGTCTCCGGGTAGTGGGCCGTGGCCAGCGTCGACGCCGCCTGCATATGCGCCTTGAGGTTCCAGAACATGCGCAGCGACACCTGCGACACGTCGACAATGTTGGTGCTGAGCGTGATGGGCGTCCCTGCGTGCTCGCGGTCGGTCAGCTCCGTGCAGAGCGGCTGTGCGAAGCGGGTCAGGTTCTCGTAGAGCGCGAAGAGCCGGAGCAGGCGTTGTGGGGTGGACCCGTCCGTCTCGGCTTTGCTGACATTGGTTGATTCGGAGGCCTTTTCGTAGGCGGAGACCGTCTTGGAGTCGAGGTGGCGGATTTGGTAGAGGTAAAGGGGGATGCCTCTGGGTGGATAGCAACGTGGTTAGTGGTGAATGCGGTAAACGGGGCAACAGGGAGTTCCAAGGGGTGGACGAACCTCCTGTCTCTCCTTCCTGTCCATTGAGGATACTACGTTTCGTTCGAGTCAGTCTAGAGTTCTTGCGCGCCCACATCCCAGAGACTCCCGTCGTACCAAACGCCGTGTCTGCTCATATGCGTCCACGTCGATCGTGTCGTACAGAACGTCCAGGTGGTTTGCCTGCCGCCAGTCCTCGGTGTCCTTGAACTGTTGATAGGCATCGTTGACAACCCATTTTCGTGCGCGGAGGTAACGTCTATGTGTGGGGAGCACAGGAGAAGCATTAGCGCATTGCACGACCAAGAAGACAAACACCGAGATTTCTGCGGCGGTACTCACAAGAGGGTTTGGTCGTCGTGCGAAGGAGGGGGTCCGCTCTTATAAAGGCCTTTTTCCTCGAGGAAGACCTTGAATGCCTTTAGTTGGTTCTCTTCCCCTTCCGTCAAATGCCCCAGATGCCCATTGGGATAGCCGATATCAGAGCCACCGGCGCTTGTTATCTTGTCCACTGCCGCGTCGACCATTGTCCCGTTTGCGCAGCGCGAGGCTGATTAGTAACGTGGGGTACAGAGTAACGTTATGGGCGGAAGAGTGGGGGACGGGGTTTGGTCGGACGGGATCGAGTTGTCGTCGGGAACCGGCAATTCGACCACAAGCAAAAAGGGGCAGTGCAGTGTAGGCAGTCAGCAGAGTGTTGTTTTGATTTGGGGCCAGCTGCCGGGTCTTCAAAGTGTCGGGTCGCGGAAGTCCCCTCCCTCCGGCCCCGGTCTCCGAAGCTGCCGAAATCGCGAAAGGGCCCCACATCCAGGAACCCCAGCACTCAGCTGAAGACCCCTTGCCCGTCGCCGTCTGTCAGCGCTTGGATCGGCAACTCCGGGCTCTCATTGGCCGTCCGAGCGCAGAAGCAACAGTGTTGATGTGCCCGAGAAACATGAGCACACATCACATCACCATGGTGGCTTGGGATCCTAGCTAGGTAGACTTCATTATCATACTCAACATAGTCATCATTTCTACTACTAAACAGAACAGAGCTTTTCGTAACTGTTCTCTCCCAAACATAACAACCTCCGTAGACGCCAGTAACTACCACCCGCCCGTGCCTTGTGTTCTGCGAGTCTTGCGGAAACAGACAGGAAACTCAGCACTACTCGACCTCTTCGTCACTACTCTCCTCCTCCTCCTCCTCATCGTCATCCTCCTCGTCCTCTTCCTCCTCTTCTTCCTCCTCCTCATCCTCCTCACCGCCAGCGGCCTTAGCAGCAGCAGGAACGGCGGTCGTGGCGGTACCCTTCTCTAGCTTGAGCCACTCGTCCCACTCCGGGAACAGCTCGTCATCCTCACCAGGCACACCCAAAGCCTTGGCAACACGGCCCTTCTTGCTCTTCTCCAGGCTTTCCTTCCACTGCGCGACGAGCCCGGCCGTCAGGCTCGGCTGGTACGTCTGGGAGAACAGAACGGCCTCTGCCAGCCGGCCAGTGCCGACCAGCACGTCGATGCAGCCGGGCACGTCCCCCAGGGACCACTTGCAGCTGAAAGCGACGTTATGGGCGCCCGCCAGCGAGGCCTGCTCGGCGAGCTTGGTGAGCCCCGCGCGGTCGTTGGTCGACGTGTAGACCAGCAGCAGTGAGCCGAGGTCCTTGGCATTGACGAAGCACTCGGTCGCGAGCGGCACGTCCCAGGCAGCGAGGCCCGCATCGCCTAGCGTCTTCCACTTGTGGTCGGCATCGGCCTGGCGTGCCAGTTCAAGGGCGACATCTAGCTGGTTTAGCGATAGCGCGAGATCGAATTTGTGCTCCGTGTCGGTGGCAACCTCGAGCGCGAGCTCCTTGTGGCCCTGGCCCTCGAGGAAGCGGGCAATTTTGTTGAGCTGGTCCTGGGGGATGCTGGGAAGCAGCTCGGCGGCCGTGTCCATATCCTCGCGCAGGACCAATGTCTGGTACTCGAGGACAGGTAGGGAGAGCGCAAACGACGTGACAGACAGGTCCTTGTCGGTGAGGTACACTCGGCTGTCACGTTGCAAGTAGCCGAGGATGTACATCGGCTTATCAAAGTGCGCAACGGTGTACGTCTGGTCACCCACCAAGTAGTTCAACCGGTTGGTCCCGTTGGTGTAAATCAGCACGTCTCCAAGCCATTCCGCAGACCGGATGCTGGTTTCAGGTTAGTAGGTATGTCCATGAAAGCCAAGACCAGAAACCTTACCTCTCGCTAATATCGGTGACCACGTCAAAGGCGGCCTCGACACCGTCGTCCTCAATCTGATCAGCCTGAAGAGCCTCGTTGTAGTTATCCCTCGAGAACCTCAAGACGTAGGTGGTGTCCTCGCAGGCAAGAGCCACCAGCTCGCCGCTCTCGCTCCAGTAGACTTGCTTAGGCTCCACTTCAATGCGCCGCACAAGACCCCCCGTAGCCCAGTCGTAGAAGGAGATGCCGCCTTGGCCCTTGACACCAAGCAGTACGCCGCCCGTAAGCCCGTCAGCCGCGAAGGGGACGTCGAGCCCGCCCTTCTTTTCCTGGAAGTTCTTGAACACCTTGATGCTAGTGGCCGACTCGCGGATAGCAAAGTCGTTTGAATTGTCCTTCGACGCCCAGACGAAATCGAGGGCCTGACCGAAAGCCTTATTGCGCCAGGCCAAGGCTGTGTAGATGATGTATTCGCCATCGCCGCAAATGGCGGCAAAACGCCCGTTCGGGGAGTGGATCAGGGCCTGAGGGTAAATCTCTGCGTTCCCCAGCTCCTTGGTGCTGAGGTTGATCGGCTCGTTATCCTTGGTCGACTCGCCGCCCTTGATTACAGCCGAAACCACCTCGTTGTGCCGGGCCCAGATGATCTTTCCGGAGCCGTCCATCGACACCGCGGGCTCCTCACGACCGAGCTTGATGACCACCGAACCATCGTCGAAGCCCACCGCGACACCCTGCTTGCCCTTCTGGTATGCCACGCACCACGCCCGCTCCAGGCCGTAGTTCAAGGACTGCTCGAAGCGGTATGTGTTGGCATTCCATATCCTCACGGTCCCCTGTCCGTTGTCAGCATCAACTCCAATCATTAGTTAGAGGTTGGCATACATCTTCCGAACCAGAAATAATGATCGGTAGCTCAGGATGGTAGCACGCGAAGGAGACGTTGTTGGTGTGGCCTTCTAGTGTGGCGATTAAGCTCTTGGTTGTGTAGTCCCACACCTTTACTGTGCGCTGGCCAAGCTGTTAGCTGTTGCTCCTAGCACACTAGACACGAAGCGCCTACGTCGTCTGAGGTGGTAAGCAAGTAGGGCTTATCGCTGTGGGGGTAGTAATCCACATGGTTGACACCCTTGGTCTCATGTGCTTCCAACTGGAAGTTGGGTGTGGACGATCCCAAGCTCCAAATCTTGACTGGTGGTGTGTTAGAGGAGGACCGATCAAGGGGGAGGAAGTCACATACCGGTCCTGTCCAAACAGGCCGAGGCAAATGTGTTGGTGTCCTTGGGGTTGATGGCGAGTGACATGACGTAATCTAGCCTTATTGTCAGCGCGACCCCGTATTGATATCGCCAGATCCGCCATCCACGTACGAGAGTTGCCCTCGAATACCCGCACGTTCTTCCACCCCTTCTCCCAATCCCAGAGCTTAATGGTCATATCATCACTAGCGGTGAGGACGAAAGGCTGTGTCGGGTGAACAACGATCGCGCGAATGTAGTCGGGATGGGCCTCAAACGAAGCAATCTTCTCGCTTGTGTTGTAGTTGTATACCCGGATTTGGCTGGCGCGGCAAGGTCAGTTCCTCCATCCAAAGCACGCAGCAACCCAGGGGCGCATACAAATCATCCGACCCGCAGACAATCCAGTTCTTGCGCGCAATGAAACGACCGGCACGGACGGGGACATCGGTGAGCTCGAATGTTTTGACGACTTGCTGGGTTTCGTATGACCAGATGTAGACGTGGCCGCTGTAGAGGGTCGCTATCACGTGGGTGTCAGAACTCGGTCGGAGGTCGTAAACGGATAAACGTACTCAGGATCCATGGCTCTGTCGGGTGAAAGTCGATGCCCTTGACTCGCTGTTGAGAAGCTGGTTAGCAATGTTGTCGGTGGGGGTACCTGAGATATCCACTACATACCTCAGAGCGAGCAAAGAGCTGGCGCTGTGCGTGGAAAGCCATGTTAGCAAGTAGTTCGGCAGGAAGTGGTTCTTCAATGGGCGCATGCTACGGCGGCACATGAGGTGGGCGAGAAAGCCCCGAGCAGAACGAAGCTCTGGATAGCGCACGCTTCCCGCAAGTACTTTGGGACCGTGCAGCTTGAGGCCAGGTTGTCCGTAACACGCGCCAGTATTGAAGAGAGAGGTGTGCAACTTGCCTTCACATCTAGCCTCATCTTGGGCGACACCAAACGTGGATTCGGAAACGGGGATGTCGAGCTCGGGTAGCTTTGGCGGGGTGGTTCACGAGAACAACCGACTCGACTTGTGGAAAGGGGGGCGTTCGGGGATGGGTCGTCGAGCGATCAGGTCGTCTGGTTCCAGGACTGTCGAAAAAAAGCCCTAGAAAACCTGTGAAGATGGTCCGACTCGATAATTCGAGTGGGCAAGGCAGTCGAATGTCAAAGTGCCAGCCACGTATCGTACCGTTGAGGTCTGGACGCTTTCTCAATTTCGCCAATGTGGTCAATCCGGCCGCTGCAGGTGGGAGGAAGATTAGGTAATACAACTAGGAAAATGATGCCTCAGGCCACAGTCAGCTGGGAACGCACGAGCCAATTCTTCTGCCAACCAGTCTGCATCACCCCATCGCAGCGGCTCACGATGGCTTCAATTCTCGCAAGTACAACTCTTCCGCCCTGCGCAACCGTCCCTCCTCTGCATCACCGCCACAAAATCAACAGGACATCGCCATTATTACGATTCACTCGCAAGATCTGAAACAAACTTTAAAAAAGGCCCGAAGATGATCCCCACTTCAATACTTCTTCCACAATATCACAATACATGTCACGAAGATTGCAATCAAGGCGCTGAAAACACGTCTGAAAATCCTTGTTTGTCTGTCTAGCATGTTCAAAATACCCCAAACTCCTCTAGGGCTCCATGCTGCTCTGCGTTCCGTCGTAATCCCAGTGATGCTGAAAGACAGAAAAGGAAAAAGGAAGCACAGCCAATCTAAACGCCGAGACCATGCGTTACCCAGTGATATCCCAAATGGCTACCCAATCCGCGCCCATGGTTTTTCCCAAGGCGGGAACAAACCCCAAAAATGCGCAGCAAATCATCAAGACAAGGAACAGGAAAAGATGACGAAACCGCGCACGCAGCGCCGCCGCCTAATTTAGTCTGACTGGGTGTCGGCCTGGACACGCTTGACGACGTCGACAACGGCCGGGAAGAGCTTCTCCTTGGGCTCGAGGCCACAGACCTGCTTAACAACCTCCTCGGGGGCGTTGTGCTCCATGATCTCGGCGAGCTTGAACGACTCGTCGTCGCCCTCGACGTTCTGGAAGCGGAAGGCCATCTCGGCGGCGTCCAGCAGCGCGCCGCAGTCCTTGCCGTGCTCGGCCAGCTCGGCCGCGGGGCCGATGAAGCGCTCCTTGCGGCTGAGCTTGCGCAGCGGGGCGCGCCCGACGCGCTCGACCGCGTCCTCGAGATGCGGGTTGCTGATGCGCCGCACGATCTTGTCCACGTACGCCTGCTGCTCGGCCTGCGGGATGCCGTGCTTCTGCGTGATGAGGCTGGCCGTGTTGGCGAGCGCCTTCTTGACCTCCTCCTGGATCTCGCGGTCTTGCAGGGCGTCGTAGACGGTGCTCTTCCGGCGGATGTATCCGTGGTACGCCGCCGTGGCGTGGCCGGTGTTGACCGTGTACAGCTTGCGCTCGATGAACGGCTGCAGGTTGTCCACCCAGTGGATGCCCTCGACGGCGGGAGGCTCGTGGTCCGCGAACGGGGTGCGCTCGACCACCCACTCGTAGAACTTCTCGAGCCTGACGTCGAGGCCGGCGTCGGGATCTTGCGCGGGGACGATGCGGTCGATAGCCGAGTTAGCGAACCGGGCACGCTTGTCGTAGTCAGCAAGACGATCGGGGTTGGTGTTCTCGGGGGCCTTGATGAACTCGGCAAGGGTATCGGTGGCGCCGATGGCGTTCTCGCAGGCGATGACAGCGACAGGGGTGAGGTCTGTTGACCGCGCATCGATACCCTTGGCGATGACGGGGGCGAGGAACTTGAGGATGTGGGGTCCGACGGAGCAGGTGACCAGGTCCGCCGTCGCGATTTCCTGGACGAGCTCGGCCTCATTTAACCTCGAGTTGATGGCACGGTAGTTGGTGATGGTGGACTCTGATGTCCCGTCGGCGCCGACCTCGATCACCTTGTAGCTCTTCTGAGCGTTGAGCTTCTGTACCGTGGTGTCGTTGACCTCAGCGAAGATGACTTCGTAGCCAGAGTTGTGCAGGAAGCAGGCGACGAAACCACGGCCTACATATCAAAGGTTAGCATACGTCACATGTCATCCATAATCTGGTGTCTCATACCAATGTTGCCAGCACCGAAGTGCACGGCCTTCTTGGGAGCATTCCTTTGTACCATTTTGGCGGTAATGTGTATTTTGTTTGGAGGTGAGAGTGAGAAGGATAAGAGTGGATAGGATCGACAATTCGATTTAGGGTGATGAGAGGATCAGTAGGTGGCGTTGTTGTTGAAAGATGCAACAAAGAAGTTGATGTATTGGAGATACGGATGTGTGTTAGCCTGATGGCGAATTGCTGATGGTGATCGAGTCACTTTGTGTCTGCGGACGAGAGAAGGAACTGACGAGACAACGGGGCGGCCATTTCTCTTTATAGAACAAGGAACCATCGCGCTGTGACGACGACGGTGGACACTGGACCAGAACTTGTCTTTCCCCTTCGGCCATGGACCTGGACCACGAGCCGGATCATCAGTGGGCCCTGTGTGACGGCGTCTGTGGCTTGTTCCGGTTTGTGCGATGGAACGGAAGGCGGCTTGTGGACCCACCCACCACCAAAACCCAAACAGCCCCTCATCGCTGCGGCCAGCCAGCAGGCGCAAGACCCACCGGCCCGCCCCTCCGTTTTCTCGCTTTGGATGAACGCCCCTGCAGCATCACTTTCCTGTCATAGGTGGCGGGCTCATTCGGAACGACCTCACAAACGAAATGGAAGATCGAACCGTCTAGGATTGGCCTCATTGACGGGGCCGATTGACCCATCGCTTCTTCGTCAGGCTGCAGATAAGACATGCTTGGCTTTGCCTCAACGGCCTCGGCCACGGTGAAACGGCCCTGGGCGGCCGAAACAACGAGTCTCTCCAACATACGGTCGCCACAACCTGAAAGCCATTGTTGGCCTGCAGCAATCGAATGACGACTAAATCACCTTACCACACTACATGCCATGACGGCTTGCTGTTGCCCATGATGGAGGACCTTGAGAGGACTCGCCGACAGTACTCATACAAGCGACAAAACCGGTGGACCCCGGGGTCCCTGGCCCCTTGCATCCCGATGCCCTTCACACCATATTTCAGGACGGCGGCAGCTGCCGCCCAATTCTTGTTCTCGCCGCAGGGTCCAATATTCGTCAACGAAGGGTAACATCAAGGGTCCAATACGCCGCCGAGCACGCCCGCCACGCCATGGCGATGCAAGCCAAGCCGCCAGGCAGTTTGTGAGTGGTTCGGGAGCGGCAAGCCACCCGGTGTCTCGGGGAACATCCGCCAAACCTCACAGGCTTCTTCCGCAGGTGTGCAAATATTATCCTCAAAACAAAACATCTGATCCTATCCTCGACTCGGGGTTCCAGACACTTTCTCTAGGCCTTAAAGTTCTCAATGGCAGCAAATAACACCCCAAGGCAACAACGCAGCACAGTCCCTTCCCGCCAGACGAACAGTTCCGTTGATGGACGCATTAATCGACGATCAACACCAAAACGGAACCAGTGACGTCATGCCGCAGCTGCAATCGACCATCTCAGCGACGTAATCATTCACAGTGCGTGAATAATAATGGAGCCCCATTCTAGTCCGTTTCGGCCGGCTGGACTTTGAATGAGAGCTCGATAGCCGAAACTGGCCCAACATGACAAAGACCGGCCGAATCTGGGCTGAAACGGACCTCTGGCAGCTCCAAGCCTGGCTCCAGCCGGGCCAAGAGGGATTCGCTTGGCTTTCAAACCGCCAATGACCGTTTCTGCGGCCGCGCTGGCTTTTCAATTTGGAAGTTATCGATGCACCATATCTACCACAGTAGTTTCCTATGTTTGGTTACTCGGACCGTTTCTGCAACCGTTGTTGTGGGCTGTTTGCATGTGGCGAGATAGCCAAGAGAGTTTGAGACCGCTGTTTCCTATGACGACACTGGAGGTTTCTTGTCGAATCAAGCTGCGTTATATAGCAGGGGTTTGGAATCTGGAATCGGGAATTTGCGGGTTCTTTCCCAGGCACCGTTTCACGTTTCACCAGGCAAGAAACCCGCTTTTCGAACCATCGACACAACAACCTGGAAGCATCAGATCCCCAAGGTGTGCACTTTTGTTCCGATCTTTGTTGTCGGGTTCACCCGAGTTCTCTGATCACCGCCCTACCTTGGCACTGGTGGTCTAGATTCTATGCCCCTATCTCCAAAAGGTGGCCGGGCATGGCCGGTTGTTTCAAAATCCCAGCTCGTTTTTGCTCTTTCCTCCACCGGGCCTTTCCGGAGTCCCAGGCCACCAGGGTCAACGACCAAACCAATCAGCCGCTGATTGCCATTCTGGTCCAACAACAAATCAGGTGTTGTCAATGTTAGGTTCCTGACGACAGGGAGCACATTCAGATCCCTCATCAACCACCGATGAGCTCGCTCGTCGCAGGCCGTGAATCATAGGCCAATATTTGCATTCGCAACCATGAGAAGCTCGCTCAACCTCAGGCGGCCAGTTTTCTCATCACCTCAGTTTCGCTTAACTAATGTTTCTGCTTGACCCAGCAACAAGACAAGGCCTTTGGTGTTTGCGCTAGTCTCGACAGATCCGTCCTGTGTCTCAACTGCGTTGTGAGCTTGCCTGCCGCTTCACTTTCCCACACCTCGCCTGTGAGCCCTGCTTGGCACCCTGACCCCGGGCAGCTGCAGCACAACCCTGTTTCCCACTGCGACGCGAAATGCATCTTCACGTGGAAGCCAATCATGGAAATTTCGGAATTCCATCCCTCGACGCACGCGAGCCGAGAATGGCACTGCGCCAAAAACCCCGAAGATCAATGCCTAAAGCCCATCCAACTGCAGAAATTCTCATCGGACCATTCTGCGGCATATGTTTGTTGATGTATCCCACCGCTCACTGTGGACATCCGAAGAAGACGTCACACGATGATCGGCTCCCGGCATCCGGTCAAATCAACATTGGAAATCAAAAAAATACCTCCATCGGATTGAAGTTTACTCCCGATCGCTTCTTGGGGGCGATTCACGGCGATTCGGACCGGCTGGGATCCTCATAGCATCCGCTGCCCCAAACCCGTGGGAGCCGGGCCGAAGGATGGGTGGCTTTCCATGGTCGCCTTAACCCTACTATCTTATCTTCCCAAGGGACCAACCGTCGATTTCCAAGGTAAGCAACTCTCTGGTGTGAGAGAGCATGCCAGATGACGTCCGTCCAACCAGATGAGAGTTCGTTCCACGGCTATTGATTTCCCTACCGTCAGCGCTCGACCGCAAACAGGTGCCGGGATAAGGACCTCGCTTCCTCTACACAGTACTCATCCCAGACACACCCTCCACTTTCTTAGAAAGCCCCAATGATCCACGGGACGTAGTTAGCTGGCTCAATGGCGTCTCGTGACCTCAACTGCCGGTTTGAGGACAGCATGCCACTGGCCCGTTCTATTCAAAATCTCCCAACTTTGAGATGTCGTCCAAACAACCTCGGCCACAAAGCACTAATAGACAAGGAAGCCGAAGCATAACCCCATTTAGCAACAAACCCCTTGCGTCGATCAGGAAACTCCCGACCTGGTGGGGATATTCTATCCAACAGTCGAGATTCCTCTCGGCACTAACGACAACTTGAGACCAGATCGACGAGCCGCGACAAGCATTTCCAAGTCCTGGTATCAAGAGATTTCAAGCCAAGCTTCTAGGGCTTATTTTCTTTCTTTCTCGCTTTGACCTCGACGGTGACGAGATCACACCGTGGCTGTTGATTCTCCGAGACACCGGAAACTACGAATTGTGATCTCGAGTCCGCCGGGTGCGGTAGGGGACGAACGTTCGCCGTTTCCGCCTGCACCCCAGGTCATGGTTGCAGTAGGGTCCCGGCCTCAAAAAAGGTGGCCAGGCAATATATTTCCCCCACCAAGGCAATGGAAGGATCCCTTTGCGCGCGAGGAAGACCTCTCGCCTTCCATATTTGGCAACAGGGACCAAACAAACGCTTATCCTGCACATGTCAAAAAGCCTCACACCCCGAAATCAATATCTCGCAACAATCTCCCTCCCAACCTCGCCAGCCAGTCCGAGGAGGCCTCCTCCCGCTCACCCCTATCCCCATACGCACACACGGCAGCACAGTCAACTCCGTGGTGGGGACCTCCCGGCCGGCGACGGGACGGGAGCCAATGACCTCGCCGGACGCCGGGTTGCCAAGACCCGCTTGGCCGGGCGGGCAGACGGGGGTGGGGGCTCGGATCCGCTCTACCGTTTCCTTTTGCCGATCTATCCATCGACACTGTGAGAGCCGGGTAGCACGGCATTTTTGGTGGGAAAGACCCTGTTTTTTGTGTTGTCGTTCTCATTCAATGTCCAGGGCCAAGGAAATGCGCCCGCTGCTGCTGCCGCAGATGGACGGCCACGAACCCCTGGCTGACCCTGCATGATACAGGGCGGGTGGGTGCTGCAGTTGCTTTGGCAAGGACCCTTTCCGTCCGTGTGCGGTGAGGTTATTCCCGACGGTTGTGTGCCGGTTGTTGTCGTGGTCTTGATGAGGTTCCAATCCCACCGGTGGCCATCGTCATCCGTCCACAGGGAACACAGGGCTGGCCGCTTCGCTTGAGTCGCGGATATCCCATTCGCGGTGATGGAGCATGTTGAAGTCTGTAGGGCTGTGGGGGGAATCCGGGGAAACTGGGGAACGGCTCACAGGTCCGCAAAACCTCGCATTGCACGACTGTAGTTGCTAGCTTAGCAGGCCAAGTCCAACCCTGGCCGATATTCTGCCGGACAAGCTCCCGTTCGCCTTTCCGGACCAGCGCGGCCTCTGTAACAACTACAAACCGCCGGAGACGGAGGCCGGCAGATGGTACTTGTTCTACTTCGTTCGCATTCGTCGAGTCCTCCAACACGCGCCCTACGTATTCGCCATAAAAATGATTTTTCGGCCCCAGAATCCCGTCCCCTATTTGGGGATCCGAACCAACTGCGTCCGACCCTCAAGGCTGGGTGCTGGGCTGAGTCGATCATGCCGTCGTGAGGCGTTGCCTCTGGGTGGAGTGCAGAAGTGGAAAGGGGGTGGGTGGGGAGGGGGCTTGCAGCCAGTATATCACCTCACGGGCAAAAAAGCCTGGCTCCAAGTACAGAAGCTTGAATTGTAGAAACGAAATAAAGGTTATCCGAAAGTCTACAGCAACTACTTTTACTCTATTTACATCCCTTTTACTCTGTTTCCATTCTCATCCTTCTCCTCTATTTCTTCCTCTTTTGTCGTTTTTCTATATTTTTTTACGCGGGTTTATCTTCTTTTGGTGTTCGGTTTTTTTGGCCAAAGGGTGTATATCAAAAGTTCTCAAAGTGGGAATGCTGTTGTCGGCCAATGTGAGTCTACTTGCTGGCCGGAAAGCCAAACTTCACGCTTGACACTATTTTCATGACGAAGTGTGGCACGGGACATCACAGTTACCGATACGGTAGCCCAAAAGCCGCGATCTTCCTCAGAAGTTGATGTTCTCCAAGTCTAAAATAAGCAGGTTGACGGACATTTTTAAAGTTTGGCGATATATATGCGGCAGACAAAGATTGTCAAAACCTTTTGGCGACAGAAACACCCTGTTTCCAGGGTCATAAACTTGTGGGCAGAACTTTAACCCCATAAAGTAGTACGGTAAGTGCAAGAACAATGATGAATATCCCTCCAAGCCCGCTCGTCCGGCGACCGGCAAGTCCGTTTGCCGCCTAACTATCTATCAGCTTGAGGAGAACCAGTTCTTGAGCTCGCCTGTGAGGTGCCATGATTTCCATCAACTCCCTAGGGAGACATGTGCAGAACAACCTTGAGGAATCCCACGGCGCCCGTGACAAAGGGCATCAATTGTCCTGACTGTTGAGAGCGTGGACTTTTTAGATGGAGTAATAAATGGTCAACTCAATTCCCGCAGTATGCTAGAGTGAAGGCACCGGGCCTATCGTTCACGCCCATGACAAAGAAACGAAGTGAAGCAAGATGCGATGGGCCTATAAATTCGGGCTCATTACTCTCTAGCAAATTGACCGTCAATATTTTGCTCCCGACAATTCATCGCCAATGTTGGCCTTCTCTCATCTTCACCTCGGGATTTCTGTTGCTGTCGGACCTGGGTTGTATCAACCTTACAATCGGAGTCGGCGTCGCATGGACCCCAGTGTCCCTAGGGTTAAAGGCGTGGCTCGCCGGTGCTCTCGTCGTCCGACAATGTGCGTGTGCGTGCTCGGCTCTCCACCACTTCCGGCGGTGCGGTAGAATCCATCTCATTCTGCTGTCTGTCTGAGTGAGAGTCATCAAGAACCCCTTGGCAGACCAACCACCCATCTCGGGCGCGGGAACTCGGGAAAAGGATGGCCCGACGGGCTGCAAAAGTGGCTGCAAAAGTGGCTGCAAAAGTGGCTGCAGAGTGGCTGCAAATTGGCTGTTCCAGCTGATAGCTGATGCATCTTGGGCTTGAGCACGTCCATCGCCATAGCCGTTTCACCACATATAGCCCTCCCCCTTCCTGGTCATATCCATCAAATAAATCCATCAAATAAAATTCCATTATGGGTTTGGTTCGTTTGCTATCTCAAAAACTTGGGTTCGAGTCGCTTATTTGGTTTAATTTGATGAATTTGATTTGTTACCAGCGCTGGTAAAAGGCTCCAGTACCCGCATCTCACGATTTCCTAGCTAAAACAACATATCGCTTTATCGAAAAATGCGGATGTGGGGTTCCAGGTGAGGCAAGGCCTTCTGAACCAAGGATCCATCCACCCTATTTTACCTCATCGACGACAGCAGACACAAGGGCTTGGCCACGGCCAAAGCGGCCAATCCTCATATATAACTAACGCCACAATGGAAGACTTTTCGTGTCGAGACGCACCGCTTCAGACCTTCCACCTGTTTCCTCAGCTGCCCGCGGAGATCCGACTTCAGATCTGGTCTGAATCGTTTCTCCCCCGCACCCTCGAGTTGCACGCGAGACGAGCTCACTATGCAAACAAAATTCCCGATGCGCGGAATAGCGCCCCACCCGCATTCCAGTCCAGGTGCTCCAACCCCGCCGCGCTCTACGTTAATGTGGAAGCACGCCATATTGCACTCCAAGTCTACACCGTAGCCCTACCGCTCGCACTAGAGCAGAAGAGTCTGGACCATGATCAGCCCGGCGATCTTGTCATTAGCAACCACCGGGTCCTTTACGTCGCCCTAGACCGAGATACCATAGTTATGTTGGGAATTGTGCCGGCGGCAAGAGTGACGCAACTAGTACACTGGTTCCGTCGCCATGACCATTCCCGCGGCTTATCAGTGGGATTGCGGCGCTTTTGTACCGGCGCGGGACATTTCGCTCATAACCACGGGGCGGCGATGCTGCAGATCATAGGACGACAGCTGTTCTCTGACATCGACTACTTCGCATTGACGATTGGTAGTGTCGCCATGGCGACCGCGCCTCCTGCCTGGTGGTCGGGCGGGCGATGTTACCTGCGTGACTTTCAAGATCAGGTGGGGGCACAGGAGGATGATGGGGATTATAGGGGATTCCTGGAGGGGACAGGCCGGCAGTTTAGACAGGGGAATCGTTGGATGAGGATAGGAAGAAACGAAATGAGGGTTGCCAGTGTGTGTTTCGAGAACGGGTGGTAGTAATAGTGGCCAGAAGAACTTGTAGACGCAAGGCAGTCAAGGGCCGCAGCTAAATCGCGCGACAAATGCTGCATGGGCCTTGATCGTCCAGACATTACCTGCTTCGACTAGTCGTGTGGGCGGGGAAGGACGGGTTTGTGGGCAACCTTGAGGTGGAGATGTTTATGATAATGGACTAGGCCCCCGCAGGTGTAGACGCAGTGATGAAAGCATTTATGAACACAAACCTTTATTGTCCCGAGCCAAATACCGACGATTTGTTCATCGGTAGACTGAGGCAAAGTTAGCTAGATTGTTGCGGATGCAGTAAAATAAACTTTGCCGCGTTTCATAAGCAAAACGGTACTGTAGGCAAGCAAGGGGCCATGGCACCGTGGGTCTCTAGGCAGCTGAAGTTCGTAGATAGCGCGCTAAATGGCCACGAACGGCCGCAATTCAAGGCACTAGCATTGCTCTAGCGATATATTTAGATCGTACTGTTGTTATACCTTTACTGTGATTGACAATTCACCGCCTGCGGCCTGACGGTGGGCTCACTACCAATACCTGATGCCAGCGAGGCTCTTCCTGATATCACTGATGCGGTTGGGTGCATTACACCATGTTGAGCGGTCGAAAAGACCACGCGACATATATGAGAGCCGCTTACTTATATAACGTTTGATTCAATGCATATACGCTAGCAGTGTGTAAAGTAAAATTACCCGGTGTTCCCAGATGCTAACGGAGACCCTTTGGAATAAACCCCAATGGTTTCGAGACCCCATCACCTTCCCGCTCGTCTCCAGAAACCGATCCTTGAATACTTCCCACAGCGCCATATCCTTCTCACACTTGGCCTTTGGGTTGGGGTAGAACGGGTCGTTATGCCAAAACGGTGCGGCCGCAAGCCGGACACCCTCGGCGGACGTTGGGAGCCTTTTGCAGCAGTCAAAATCAAGGATCTATAAAGCATGATTCCCGAGAACGCCCGAAGTGAAAGCACAAGTGCCCAAGTGACAAGGGCTGGGCCACGTCTGTTCGGGGCTGGGGGGTAAGTCGGGACGCGTCGAGGAGGGTAAACAGTAAACTTAACGTCGGAGACACGGACCGTCCAAGCGAGTCAACATTTCGTGGGGTGATCCCTGTTAAGGTTTATAGAGGAAGGTATCCTGGGTTAAGCGACATGCGGAAACCTTGACATCTGTGTTCTAGATGTATGGAAAGGATGAGGGGTGGCGCGTAGCCTGGGGTCTGTAGCTTTTGGATGGGAGACAGACATCACACCTCACATGCCACACATAGTCCACTATCACGGCACAATACCTAGGTATCTTGATGTTTAGTAGGAACCAGAGACGTTAAAACAAGCGGCGTCTAGTTTACTTGCCGAACCAACAAACAAAACAGCCAACCAACCAACCAACCGGGTATACCTTTGCACGCATCACACACCAACACAAAAAATAGTTACACAAAAGCCCAACCCTCACGCCCCAAATCCCAGACTCCTAATCCCTCGCCCCCGTAACCGGCCTCAACGCCATCTCATCCGACTCCTTCCTCCTCTTCCACGAGCGCATCCCCACCACCACAAAGACGATCCCATTCCAGAACCCGCGCAGCGACCCCGTGACCCCGACCGTCAGCATCAGCGGGTAGGACGTGAAGCGCGGGTCGACAAAGGACGCGACGCGGTTGGTTGACGGCGCCACCCACACCAGCAGCAGCGCCAGGAAGAAGAAGAGCGGCATGAGGATGTACTGGCGGAAGGAGAGGGACGACGGGTTGGCGGGGATGATGCGCGTGGCGGTGGAGGCGGCGTATTGGCGGGGGTATTTGGGCGTGTCGTCCCCGGCGGGGGAGGAGGAGGAGGATTCCTCGGTTGTTGCTGAGTGTTGTTTGCTCACGCTGCTGTCGTACTCGGCGGTGGTCGAGTTGCCGCAGGACGAGTCGTGGTGATTGTGGTGGTGGTGGTTGTGGGTGCATGCGGGCGGGATAGTTTCGTCGATCATGGTCGCGTTGGCTTCGCTGCTGATGGAGCGGAGGATGCGGCGGCGTTTGGCGATTTCGATGCCGACGAGGAGGTAGAGGGCTATTGTGGCGAGGATGGAGGACCTGGGAGCGATGTTAACACTGGCATTAGCAGAGATATGTGGTGTGGTTCGGGATCCATACCAGATAGGCACATAGTAGAGGACGATCCTAAATAATACCCACTTTGGGGCGATGGCACACCATAGCTGGGTCACGAAGACTTGTTAGTTTACTAGGTCAGAAGATTCGGGGTTCAAAACATAGTTGAACTGGTTTCTTACCGTCACACTCCCGTACATGGGGCCATTATCTTCATCACGGATAAAGAGAAGCACCAGGGCCGGGATGAATGTGACCGTCGTGATTCCCACCATGTACTTCCACTCGAGGCGTCTCAGCGACTCGATATCGTAGCTACGATAGACAATCAGGTACACGTTGACGGCCATGGCCATAGTCCAAAGCACGTCCGCGATCGGGAACCTGAGTAGGCGACATATCAGTACTTGGACGTTTGCATTCAGCTTTCTTTAGACGAGGCTCACATTTGGTTTAGAAACCCCTGAAACTGGCATAATGAGGACAAGTTACCAGCCGCCGGCCCACTCGTCGAAATCATAGTACATGTCACATCGAGGGCGTTGTAAAAGGCGTTAATAACGATAAGGCGGTGCATGGGGTTGCGAAAGTGCTTTGACAAGCAGTAGGTCGCGATAATAGTCAGGACACCGAGAGCGGAGAGGGCCGAGGCCACACGGGTAAGGATCGTCAGGACTAGCAGCTGCCCCTCGTCGAGCGCCGCCTCGCCGCGGATGTGCAACATGGTTGCGGTCGTCGCGCAGTCATGTCAATCAATTCATCAGATTCCACGCTTTGGCTTGTCGCTGTTGGCTGTTGGCGCGACGGAAACTTGGCCATCCGCGGCAGCAGGAGGATGATAGCAAACATCATGATGGTTTGGCGGCTGTGAAAGGTCGATATATCGAGCCTGAGACATCGCGCGATTTGCTCTGGTGCATTGCGTGCTATCAAACCATTGGTGTCCGACTCCTTGTGCTGTTGGGCTGCAAAGGGAACCGGGAGGGTTCGTGGGGGTCGAGACAAGCCAGTCAACGCGACTCCTTTTCAGCTGCGTGGTTCCAAGACACGGAGCCGCCCCGTGTTTTGCGGGGGTTACGGGAGAAATTCGAGTTCGCAGTCCCAGTGCTCTGGGTCACATTATGCAGACCCCTGAAATAAGCGTTGGGGGTCTGATAAAATGACCATAATCCTCCGAACTTTGATCGTGTGGTATTTTCCTTCTATTTTGACTTCTCTGCGTGGGCCGGATTTGAGACGTTTCAACGGCCAAAAGCGGGAGACAACGCGAACACAGCCCTGCGGGTGATGAGCAGTGAGGTAAATACAGAGAAGCGAGGAGCTGAACTTCGGAAGTCGCCGACGATCGCACGGAGAAACATTTGACCCAGCTAACGCCGAGGGATTAAAAAAAACAGACAGCTCGATGAAGCGGCTTCCATTGCTTCTCCCACTCTCGTCATGAATCCTTTTGATCGCGTTTCCGCATGCGCATGTTGTGCTTGCGCATGTGCGTGTGCGTGTGCTCAAGAAATTCCAGCACGGGGGGGATGAAATTGCCGTCCCACAGATTTGGGCGATGACGTGCTTGCTGGCGCCCTCACGCTCCCCCACGTAGGCTGGGGATCAGGACAATGAGTGAGTCGTGCCCTCGGGATTTCTGCGGCGCAGTCCCAGCGGACTCGACCTTGCATATTTTTCGACTGAAACCCCCGTGCTCGTTTCTCCTCTGCCGAATCCGGTACTCGCAGCCGACCCGGCACGCTGCCTATTTCCCTTTTCGGGCGATCTCCTGGTGGTTGGGAGACGTACCCGCACCGCGGACACAAGGATAGCTCACCTTGGCAATGTCTGGCTGAAAAAGGGGTAAGTCGCGACAAGGACGAGAGGGGATATTGGCGCGAGGGTTCCCGGAGATGGCTAGGAGATCCCCCCCTTCCCTTTGCGCACCCCGTCCCCGCCCCCAAACCTGCCATTCTCCTCGGTTTCGGAGCAATCGATAGCACATGGCATGGTATTGGGGGTCTTGATCGCCCGAGGCTTTGCCAGGGGTTCCTCGGAAGTGCCAGCGACGGTCATACTCAGGACGGGTTGATGTCGAAGCTGAGGGGCAAGAGGCGTGATTCGACTGGCATCGGTGATCGCCGGCAACCGACAACGAGCCATGTCGCCTGAGCGCGGTCTTGTATGTCGTGGAAAAACGAGCTGTCCAAACCCTCCAGCTATAGGAATCAGAAGTCCATTGGTCCGTGGCACGTCATTATCACCAACCCAAAGGAGGTAAGGACTCAGCCAACCAAACCGTATGTGACCAGTTAGTCGCGATGCGTTCGCCCGTCACGCGCCCATGCGCCGCTGGGCCCCTAGCAAATGTGGCGGCATTCTCGAAGGACGGCTACCTGTCCCAGGTTGGGTCATCGCGGCGGATAATGACGAATAATGTTGTCCGGCCTCGACCAAGCTGGGATTTGCTTTGACCGTGATGCTTTTACCGGCGTTCTGCTTTGCGTCAAACGGAGCGGGTTTCGGAGATAGAAAATGGGGGGGTCCAAACGGTGCCGTTGAGGGAGTTGTTTTGAGGCGGAGCGGTCCGGGTTGTTAGTTCCACGAATTAGTATCTAGGTGGTGTTATCAGGAGTGCTTCAGAGTTGGGTAAGGCAGTCGGTCAGTACCTGCATACATTGGTTGCATAAGGTCCCTAGGTAGTCCAGCGGCCCCAGCCGCAAAATGGCCACACCCTTTCTCGTACTTTCAACAACGCTTATGGAGGCGAGGTTGCCGCCCCGCGCAGGTTGATAGTACGAGAAATGGTAGGATGACTGTCATGAAGATAAAGAAGCGAGTCGTAGCTATAGACTATGGGAAAAGAAGAAAGTGATTGCCAATTGAAGGGTATGGGTGGGTGTGGGGTGCTGCGTCGGGGCGTTGTGAAGAGATGGAGTTAGGGTTAGAAGTGAGGTTTGGACTCAGGTGACCGCGGAGGCGGCAATCAATTACCAAAAAGGGGCAGATTCGTTCTGTTGGGGTCCTGAAGTCGCCTGCAAATTGTGCTGACGCGTAAAGACGGTGCTAGTGTGAAATGATGTATGGGCTCGTTGATGTTACCTTCTCCTTTTAATGAGGTTGATGCATAGAACGTCGGGTCCGAAAACTCTCTCAGCTCTGGTCACCGGACGACTGCGGGTGAAAACAGTCTCAAAGAGCCCAATCAAATCAAAGTTTGCGGCTAGGTTTTTGAGTTGTCTGTAAGTCGCGTTTGCCGTGCAGGCGTGCAAAGGTTGTTGTGACGGAACGGTGGAAGGGGATTGGTAGCTCCTGAGCGGTTTTGAGCGAATAGCTCTGACAACTCGCTCGGGTTCGTAGGACTGGAGGAACAACAACCTGGGAAGTGGTATAGATCTGCTTACGGTGCTACACTTGCGCATGCACGTGATTGAAACACCCGTACCATTCTGGACTGCTCTAAAAAGTTAACTTCCGAGGGCCCTCGGAACTTAAGGTGAAGGTTGTGATAGGGCCGGTGTCTGGGCTTTAGCGGGGACAACGGTGCACGCGATGTGAGACAGCATAGGTCCTAAGTATGTATAAGAGGTTGATGTATCTACAGCCCCTATAAACATGTTGAAGGGCATTGCGCTGAGAGTCTCAATAGTAGACTATTCTTTCGCATCGACCTCCTCAACTTCTACTACTTAGTCGTTTACTCGAGACAAAACACGGCTGCAGCCCACATGGCCAAGATGGCTCTCAAAAGTCTGTTTCTGCGTGCCTGCGCTCTTCTGCCTCTTCTTGCGGTCACTGTGGATGCCCAGAAGAACGGGTCTTTGTCGATTGGATTCGTGAGTGCCCTACCCGAGCAACTTGCCTAAGCGATATGCTTGGAATTAACACCAAGAACCCGGGTTAGGTTGTCTATGACCGATATACCCCCCTTGATGTCTGGGGCCCGCTGGAGTTAGTCTCGGCAGTAAGTTACATTTGCAAAGCATCAGCACACAGCCAGGATATCCTGGACATGCTAATATCGGTTATAGATGTCGTTCCTAAAAGACATCGAAATCTCCATTATCAGCCACGAGATCGGCCTAGTCAAAGCTCGAGTTTACCTAGAAGGGCCGAAAGGGGCGGCCGCGTGGGCCCCACAAGTTCTTGCAACTCACAGCTTCGACAACCCGCCTCCTCTGGACGTCCTGCTGGTCCCCGGCGGCGTGCTGGCGGACAAGGACGCCCCAGCCCTGAACGACTTCATCGCCAAGCAGTACCCCACTTTGGAATACCTCCTCAGCGTGTGCACGGGTGCCATAAACCTTGCCGATTCCGGTGCGCTCGAGGGCAAGCGGGCGACCTCCAACAAGGCCGTTTGGGATACCGTGATCACGCACGGGAAGAACGTCACATGGGTGCCGACCGCGAGGTGGGTGACTGATGGCAACGTCTGGACCAGCTCTGGCGTTGCGGCAGGTGAGTTCCGTATTAATCTGACGGAGTGGCTAGATCCCAATTCTGACCATCCTCGTAGGCATCGACATGATGTACGCTTTCCTTGCGCATTACTACAGTGATGACAAGGCAAGCGTGCAGTACATGATCAACGGGGTTGAGTATGCGCCTCACACTGACCCCCACTGGGATCCCTTCTCGATCGTACACAATGTGAGCGACAAACAACCTTGAGACAGTCGGTGCGGGCACTAATTGGGGATATCTCTAGGTCCCGGGCGCGGATACGGGTGGTTCTTTGGCCGACTGTGTCAAGCCTGCTGGGTACTGACCTTTCGGAATATGGCGCTCTCTAAGGGGCCTGCGTGTGGAAGGTTAAGAGTTATTTGGAGTGCTTTTGAACTAGGGGAGGGGGGGTTCAAGGCCAGAACTCGGAGAGCAAACGGAACCGTGACGTGCGATTGGCCAACGATAATGGAACGCGCTCACGGTGTGCCTTATTAAACGGTAACCAATACAGTGCGTGTTTCGCATCGATTATTCCATTTTTCATAGGGTGACTGCTGCAGAGGCGCTTGTTCGTAGTTCACGAGTCGCTTTGATGTTCCTTGGCCTTGACTAATGGGCTATCAGGGTTTAAAATTCTCCAAGCTTGGTGCTCGCGTCGGGCAAGGCAGATGTCAGGTTGTGTCACCCCATTCCTTGCGTTTGATTGGGCCACTCGGGCGAGGAGTTACCTGTTGTGCGTTTGCAGAGCAACAACTCAAAGCCCTACTCGGAATACTTTCCACCTAGTGATCCCCTTCTCTCCCTTTAATACCAAGCTGGCCAATGTTTGGCGACCAGGGTTCCCTAATTGCCCGCGAATATGTCCGACATATCTGGTGGGTTCAACGTGTTTGTGGACAAGTTCCGCGCTCAGATGCATGAAAGCGTGGACTATTTGACGGTTAGTTATCATGCTTGTTACTTGCACATGACCCTTCACCCTCATGTGCGTCTACGTAGCAATCATGCAGGGAGTGCTAACCAAGGTATATATTTAGGAAGCGGCCACCCGATTTAGTGAGCTCGACAAAAAGCATGCCGACGTATGCCGCGATCTCGAACGCGAGCGGATTGCCGCACGCGCTACGCAACAAACCACCGAGAAGCTCGAGGCCGAGCTGAAAGAGTTGAAGGAGGCAACGGTCTGAGCCACATCACATCACTTGTTCGCAACATTGTGGTAACTAGCTAACGGTACTCAGATGCGTTCAGCTTTTGTGCTCGTGTTGGTCGATGCCGATGCTGATGCCTACATGGTGCGTCCGTTCCGATACAACCCGCCGTTCTCTGGATGAACTGACCCGCGTCGTGTGTGTTAGTTCGACGACAAGTACTTTGCCGGCGATCCGGCTGAGGGTGGGGCCCGGGCAGCGCTTGACTTAAGTATTGCGGTGCAACAATACTTGCAATCTCTCAACCCTCCCGTGGTCAACGTACCCGTGATGTGCAGGGCGTTTGCATCTGGGGAAGGGTTGGTTACCCTGTTTGCCAAGTCGGGCATGGCCAAGCCCGGTGACTCGCAGCAAGTTGTGTCTCGTTTTACAACCGGGTTTTCCCAAGTCGACGATATGTTTGACTTTGTTCTTGTCGGCAAAGGCAAAGACCGTGCTGACTACAAGGTGGCGGGTTAGTTACGCCCGGAGTGCTTTGCCCCTTGCGTCCATGGCCGCTGACTTGCCTCGTCCCCCAGGTGCCTTCCGTCAGTTTGTCAACAACCCGGCCTGCCAGCATGTTCTTCTTGCTTGCTGCCATGACAATGGTTATGTCCGGATGCTCGAGAAGTTTGTTCACGTTCCGGAGATAGTCGGAAAGGTGACCATGATCAAGTCTTTCCAGACGGGGAACGAATTTGCCAGCCTTCCGTTTCGGTCGGTGACGATGGAGAGCGTGTTCAAGAGCCACCGCTTGGGCCTTGGTGCTGGGCCTATATCAAAAACTAAGAATGGTGGATTAGAATCCGCCGTCAGCGCTGATGGCTTTATGGCCTACCCCGTCTCGTCTTCGGGGATCCCGACAGCTGGGTTATCACCGGCGACCACTTATGCCGCCCGTGCAGCAGCTTTGCAGCCAACGACCAGCTCACGATCCCGACCCATCTTTGGCACCGTCAACAAAAGTATCATCTTGGTCAACGCTTACGGCCACCGTATTGACATGCCGCTACCACCTCGATCCGCCACAATCGCTGAGAGTTTCAACCGAAAGACATACGGGGGAGGGAAGAGGTTTTGCAACATGTTTCATCTCTATGGCGCTTGTTTGGGAGACTGCGGGTTTCTGCACACCTCGCTGATGGCAGCAGAGAAACTGGTGATGCGACACAAACTCCGTGGGGAGAAGTGCCATGATCGGGGGGCTTGTAGGGACCCTTTATGCTTCTACGGGCATCATTGTACTTGCCTCAAGACGGGGAAGAAATGCGGGTTTCCCGCGAAGATGCACGGGGTAGATTTGACTAGCTGGAGGGAGGTCGATACTGGAGTCGGGGTCTGATGACGATGGGGTTCATAGAGGATGGTTGGTTGCGACTCAGCGAAGAAAAGGAGTAGTGCGATACTTGGTAATTAGATCAAGGTGGGGATGACAGGTGGCGGAGCTAGTATTCTGGCAATCTACGGCGACGAGAGAGCATAAGGAGCCCGAGCATTTTTCTTTGGAGCCTCATCATAGGGGGGTGTCCGGCTGACCCCCTCAACACGCACGCTGCAGCTAAAAAAAAAGAAAAAAGAGAAGTCGAAAAGAAATCGGGAAACTGCCTAAGGAAAGAAAAGAAAACAACCAAAATGAGGGTGAAAAGAAAAATAAAGAGGGCGAAATCTCTTTGAGAATTCGAATAACTTTCGTTCCCTTCGACGGAATCCGGCTTTTTTTGCGCCGCATTGGGGTGACACAGTCTCTTCAATGACACTGGCAGGAGACGCCAAGTCCCTCAGTCGTCGCACACCTTACCGTTTACGCTCTAGCTGGCAACGAGACATGTCCGGGTTGTTCAGGGTTAGGGCTGACGAGATTGATTCTGGGGACGACACTCAATGTTAACTAAAAGATAATGACTCTTGATCAAATTCACTAGTGTCCCAAGTATATTTCTTTTTGCTCTGAATCTTTTAAAACATCTTTCAACAACCAGTTTTGATTAACTACATAGTTACTCCTTCTGTTTTGTGCAGGGGAGGTCACAGTGAGGTGTGCTTTGGTGTAAGTGAGCGATTATGTAATACACTCAACGACGCCCCTTCACACCGACCGGTTAACCTCCCGGACATCTCAGCGACTGGTATAAAAAGTATTACAGGGAAAGGTTGTCCAAAATACTCCAGTAGGATTTCCGCGTCCAAGATATAGCCTCGCGATATTTTCGACGCGGGCGCATCATCCCACGAAGGCTAGGGCCGCGGCTTTTGGTTATCGACCACCCCCGGCGAACGGAAGCCGGAATATCAACGCGTACGAGTTTAAGATAGTTGATCGTGGAGTTTAGGCTCTTGTTAAAAAACATTAAATAAATTCCCACTAGCTATACTCAGTATCCGAATGATATTTGGCTTGAGGACACAGCACCGCGTTACGCAACGACGTATGCACTGGTCGCGGCGGCTGCGCTGTTTCTCACGAACTTGGATATCGGTTCCAAACAGGTTACACACACCTTTGCAACGATATAGTTTGCGCCGAATATCATCATGACTGTTTTTGATGAATGTCGGTCGAGAGTGGGGTCCGGGTCCGGGGTTGGGGGAACCTAAGAGGAGGAGGAAGGTGGCTCTGCAGCGGGAGCAACAACTCGCCGCTTTAAGCGGGCGACAGGGATTGTCCGTCCGCCTGCACCACACACCCTCCCATTTGATCACCCTGCCCTGCAAACCCAAAGATATATCTGTCGCTGCTCTAACTGACGAGGAACGGCCCTAGCGGCATGGATTTGGCATGCACCTCATTGGTTAGGTTTTATCCCAGCTTGCAGGTATAAGACCACCTCTCCCACCCATTTTCCCCCTCCCGGTCCCTTTCCTTGATATCTCCCACTGACTCCTCACATACTTCCCATCCGCAACCATACCAATCCCACCATTCTGCCCCTACCCATCGCCCATCCCACCACCCCATCGCTCCCCGCCAAGACGGGCCGTTTTTGATATCAACCTCGTCGCCCTTACTTTCCTGCAACCCATTTCCATCACCAGGCCACCTTCATGGCGTTCCCCACACCATCACAGTACTCCAACGCCTCCCCACTTGGGCCGTCACAGTGCATCGCCCACATCCAGAATATCATCAAACAAATGACCCGCCATCGATTGGGAGATGCTTTTGGGGCCTTACTGGACCTTGGTGATGAGATGCATGCCATGATCGACGACTTTGGAGGTTTCGGCGAGCTGCATCAAGTCAACCAGCTGCTCACATCTATTGTACACCACTGTGCATATGGAGTCTACGAACATGTAGACCAAGTAATCCACGCCCTCCTTTTACTGGCCACCCGCACATGCGACAGGTTGAGGTCATCACAACCCCAAACACAATCAGGCCCCGACAGGGTATTCTGGCTATCACCAACCCAGTCCGAGATCAACGACCATCTGGAGGTCTACGGCAACTTTCTCGGCTACATCGCCAGCTGGCCCGACTCACCCTCGTCCCGAGATCCCAACCTGCAATCAGCAAAGCAACTGCTGCAGAGGCTCCGCCCGCGGGTCGATACCGGTCTCTCTCATTATTGGGCGCGACCGGCCGAGGTGCGTGCCAAGCCGGATGCCGTCGTCAGAAAGCACAGACTCCAGTCATCCACTCAACACCAACGGTCCGCGATTACTAAGCCATGCCCACCACAACCACGACCGCAACCACCGCGCAAGCCCGCCGCTGCGTTCATGTCAACGCCGCCGTCGCAGAGCGGGGATGTCGGGTTTGAGGTAACCGTGCCGACAATCCCGGCTTATTGCCCTGGTAGGATCGCACCGGTTTCTGGTCCTTTGTCGAATACTATGGGGCGTGATGATTGTTGGTTGGGCGGTGCCGATGAGGTTGTTCAGGGAATGGATCCAGTGTTCATGTCGCCGCTGGAGTCGGTTGTAGAGGGGGAGGTGGGCCATACGGTGAGGACGAATGCATCCAATCCTGGGATGATGCACGGCGGTGCTGCCACCCCAAATACCGGAGCTGCATCCATCGGAACCTTTAAACTTCGACCCGAGCATTGTTGCTCACCCAGGTGTTGTCCTTTGCGGGAAAGATAGAAAAAAGTTTAAAATTTGTCCGTGGACATTGTCACCGCCCTGTTGAGAAATAATTCATTCCTATCTTGCTGTCAATTTCGTCCGTGACATCGGAGAGAAATACCGTCGCGACGTTGTCGCCCGCCCCCTTTCCCTCCCTTCCAATGCCCTGCATCCCCATTTCCACCCACAAAACCCATCCCAACAACCACAAACGTCCCAACCCACAACCATTATAACCCAATCCACAGACACCATGGTGAATAAGCATTTCCCCAGGCTCCCATCCCGCTCGGCCCGCCCCGCCCTGCCCCTTGCAACAAATTATCGACCACGACGGCGACCTCTAGCAGCGCGTTAGCACTCCGAACGACCCTGCCACCGGCAACACCAACACCGACACCGACACCGACACCCCCGCGACTTCCGCGCCTGCGCCCGTACCTCCCGCCGCATGTGGAGTATCTTGCTGCGTCTGGGCTTCCAGTTTCGCCGTGCTAGTAGCGGCGGCCTGCGGGCCAGGCGTCCCAGTCGAACGTTTTTCCCGGTTTTTTTCCCGTTTAGGAGCGTGTTGGTACTACTAAGGACGGGGGGGGAAGGTGGTTGCGCTGCTGGGGGAGAAGCCCGGTGCGATGGCGGGGTTGATGGCCGTGGTGCACTGGCACTGGGAGCTGGTCCCTGGGGAAATAGAGATGGGGTTGGTTTATGGGGTAGTGGTGGCGGCAGGGAAGTCTGAGGTGCTCGGCGCCCCCAGCGCAACTGGACCAAATACGCCACAATAATTTACAATAAGCCGACCGTGCTTCTGATGTAAGACTCTCCAATTTCGATAACACGTGGCTTAGGTATTATGTCTATCTACTACCTGAGGGCGGGTAGCAGGGGGTTGGTTGGTTTAGTTCAGCTTACTCGTCTGAGTCACAACTGGGTCGGAAGCATCGGTAGTAAGGCTGGAACTACAAGATGTGCGAATTACTACCTCAGACAGCCAAAAGCAAACTGCGCCTTAAAATTCCAAAACCAAAAGCATGACCAGTCACTGCATCCACCCCCACCAATCAACTCCGACCGCCTCTGCACCCACACTCGGTCCTGGTGTGGACAACACTTGACATAGCGTCCGACCACATCGGAACCCTTCGATACCAGGCGACCCCATGCACCAAATATCCCTTGCGACTCCCACCGGCTACTATCCCACCACACCACCTGCCAAACCCCTGACCTAAGCACCTTCACCCTCCTGCCGACGACGCGCCGCCGGCCGGGTACTACTAGCAGCCGTTCCCCCGGTGCTATTTCCCGTCGTAGCGGCACGAGACGAAGAAGACGAGGCCGTGGTATTGCTAGACGCAGCCGGCCTCGACGTCGACGTCGACGCGGATGCGGCAGGGCGTTCGGGGAGACGGGTCGTATTTGTGTTTGTGCGCGCCGGCGCCCTAGGCGTCGGCGCGGGGCCCGAACCCGCACCCCCCGCACCTTGCGTACCGGTGGCAGACCCGCGCCCACCACCAGACGTGCGCGCCGTCGGGGACCGGGGACCAGCCCCTCCAGCCCCGCCCCGCGGGCTAGCGGGCGCTCCTCGGCCGCCGCCGCCAGAGGCTTGGGGAGTGGGAGCGCCGCCCGAGGTGCGAGCAGGCGTGCCTGTGCTCTGGGCAGCGCCTCCCCGGCCTGTGCCTTGAGCAGCGCCTCCTCTGCCTGTGCCCTGGGCAGCTCCCCCTCTACCTGTGCTTTGGGCGGCGCCGCCCCTACCCGTACCGGTGGCCGTGGAGGCGCGGGGGGTGGTGCTGGCTGCGGGGGCGCGGTTACCGGTTCCCTGGGCCCCGGCGTTCCCACCCCTGGCCGTGCCGGCGGTAGTGGTGGGGCGCGGGGCTGCTCCTGATGCGGGAGTGCGTCCACGCGCTCCCCCTCGGCCTTGCCCACCCTGCGAGGTAGAGGCCCTTGCCCCGCCGCGCCCGCCCCTTGAGGATCCCTGGACCGGAGCTGGCGTCTCTTCGTCTTCCGAGCTCTCCACGTCGGTGCTAGAGTAGGTGGGGGACGGCGGCAGAGGACGACCCTCGCCGGGAACGACAGCCGGGGGCTTTGGAAGGACAGCGGACTGTTGCACTGGCAGTTCAATTCCCCTGCGCAATGCTTGCTCGCGGGCGTTGATTTGCGTCTCTGTGTAACGCTTTTTGCCCTGGTAGGATTCATGGCACCAAGTGAGGTAGTTCAGGAACCGACTTCCGTGGCAGGTGTCGGGAAGCTTTTTGATGCATCCAGCGAGCTCCTTGCGTAGTTCTTCGGCGCTTGGGTACGTCTTCCGGGTCTTGGCCCCGTCGAAGTCGTATCTCAACGCGCTTAGATGAAGCCCGAGAGCGAGGAGTATGCGATGACCGGTAGTGATAGGCGAGAGAACTCCCGCTTGGCGGCGGAATTCAACCGTCCCGATGTCCTTGAATGCATCAAAGTTACACGAGATGTACCGGTCGCCTTTGATCTCACCACCTTGTATCTCCACGATAAAGTTGTTCAGACCCTCTTCGCCAACAGCCAAACCATCCAGTTTGTCAAACACTGGCCCCCAACCTTTCTGCGGAACTTTCTCATATTCCTCCTTCGCAAAACGCTTATGATTTGGGACGGCATACTCGCTTTCCCGGCGATCCGGCGGGAGGTACTCGCATAGAGCCGCTTCCCAGAAAAATGCCGCCTTTGCCATCCTGACGAGCTCGGGCAATTTGTAGCGGTTTTCTTTGGTATTGACTGGTCCGGGAGAGACGTGAACGTGGCAGCCGCAGAAGTCGGTAGTGTATAGTTCGAAGGTTTTAGAGACTGCCTTGTAAACCATATCTATCTCCTGTTGCCATTGCTTGCTCACCGACATGGGCGGTGAGATGATCTCAACCCCCCCTAAGCCACCATTAGTCTACTTATCAAAAACATACGGGAGAAGCCAGGAATACGTACACCACTTTCTGGCGTCAGGAGGTAGCGCAAGCTTCCGTTCCGACATACTTGGATCGGCCTCGCAACGCCATCCATTGTTCGGGCCCAACATGGCATTGATGTCTGCCAGGACAGCCTTGGTGACGCAATCCAGCCGATGGAACATGACTGTTCTTTGCCCGTCACGGTTCGCCGGGTCGTTCTTAAGGTCGAAGTCCCACTTTTGCCACCATTCCGGTAGGGACTTTGGGTTTGTCCTTTGCTTTTCTCTGGTCAAAACTTCGAGCCTTGGTCTGACCTTTACATACAGCTCGATTTCGACGCCAAAAAGCGGCAACCCTCGAACCGGCGCAGCTTTGGCTTTACTGGCGGACATTGTTGCAAGTTGGGAGATGTTGTGAAAGTGTAGCGGAGGAGTATGGAAGGGATATTGCTAGGGTGTCAATATTAACTATGGAGTTTATGATGGTGGCTACTATTCGAGGATTGTTGGCTTGGAATATGTAGTTTTATAAGAGGAAGCGCTACACCGACGATGCCCGTTTATTTGTCACAAATGGGACCCAACCAACACCGTATTACTCCACCCGAATTCATACCCAGTGCCAGTGCGCCAATACTAGGCAATTGTGTTATGGGTAGTGCCTAACCGGCGCTTTGAACAGCTTCGCGGCCTTCGATTAGGCCAAGGCGCTGCAGCCCCCGTTGTGAGACGTTCCCGAGCTCGGACTCGAAGATACAGTAGAACGGTGCTTCAGCAGGCGGGATACATTAGACTACAATGTGGGTTGTACTCCGCATTCGTGCCCCGGAGCGCTATGTAAGTGTGACCGCCTGCTTAGGTTGAAACACCATGCACCCGCCGAGCACCTTGTTGCCTATTGGGGAGAACGAAAATGATTCAGATGGAAAGCAAAAAAGTAGGCATTCAGCTTACCCCCCACCGCAAAAGTTAGCGAGAATAAGCGCTGGTGTTTTATCGTGGTGCCCTCGGTTTTCGGGCGCGAGCTAGGTATGTACCAGGCAACCGTGTCGCAGCCCACCGGCGGCGCAGCGCCGGCGTTAGCGGAATTTAGGATCGATTTGAACATGTATGTACTAACCTAGGCAGACAGCAATAGCCGACGCACTCAAAAATAGGCACCATCCACAATACAGCCGTAGCTACCTGTCTGTACTTGCGCCGACCCCCAAAGCTGCCCGATTACCACCGACACACCTCTGACTTAGCAGGGTACTGGCTAGAATACAGAAGACGAAGTGAGCGGCATCCATCTGATGCACCACCGTCGCCGGATGTGGTAGCTTAATTTTGCTGCATAGACCGTACCGCCAATGGTGCCTGTCTTTGTACCACGGAGGCTTTTGGATCGGAGTTGATGCGGCGGAGGTTGTTGCTGTGGCCAAGCATCGGGGTGGGTTTGTTGATGGCGAGTATATTGTAGGGGGCAGGGCAGCCACACACTTCACTATTATGCTCATAGAATTCATTGAATGGTCAGCTGGTGCCAACGTCACCTACCAAGGTAGTGACCTTTAGAAACTACCTCCCTCGCTACCTAGACTACGTACCTTACCTACCTCAATGCGATGCCCGGGTTAGAAAGTTGATACCGTCAGCTCGATGGTCTCTCCCAATACAAGGGCAATACTGGACAGGATTGAAGCGCCCATAACGTAACTAAGGCGTGCTTTGAGAATCCGTTCCTGATCATGCTGCTGCCACCTCCTTCCCGGATTCAGACTGGGAAGAGCGGAGCCCTGAAAGCCGCTGACGACGTTCCGCTCCCATTTGTGGTGGCCGGCTTGGCGCCGATTGATGGGCCGGGGCCGAGCAGGGATCCGGAGCTACCTCTCCGGTTGGAACTCAAACGACGCATCGGGGCCTCGAGAACGCATCAACCAACGAGACACCCGCACGGTGGGGATATGGTCGTTGGATCTGGTACCGGATTGGAGGATCTGGAGTATCTTGATGTCATCTATGGAGAGTTGGAAAACTGAAGTTTTGAAATCGACAATGATGGGGGACCATTTGCATTGACATCATCATTCATCATGACGAAACGGCCGTCATGGAGCGGGAATTTGCAGTCTCACAGCGGGCATATAAGGGTCCGACTCTTCAATCCAAAACAAACTTCATCTCCATTACATCTCGTATCTCAATAGAACAACGCAGTCGAATCTCCAAAAGTCCTAGACAAGCTTCAAGAAGAAAACGAAACCTCAGCATGTCCGGCACCCAGAACACCAACCCCGGCAACTTTGCCAACCGGTACGTCTCCAATTTTTCACCCTGCTTGGTATCGTTCTGCCAGCTATTGTTTTGCTAATCCGTCCTCCCTCCAGCCCCAAGGAAGAAGTCCGTGACATCGCTTCCAAGGGCGGCCAGGCTAGCCACTCGGGCGGTTTCGCCAGCATGGACCCCGACAAGCAGGTACGGCTAAACGTGGTGTTTTCCGGCCAGATAGTCAAGTCCTAACTAACATCGCACAGCGCAACATCGCTTCCCAGGGCGGCCAGGCATCCTCTGGCAGCTTTGAGCCCGGCAGCGAGCGTGCTCGCGAGGCAGGCCGGAAAGGCGGCTCCCGTACTGGCACCGGCAGTGACGATGCCGAGTAGCCAATGGCAAGCGGATGATGACTTGGGGTGTACTGTATTATGTACGATAGTTGCGAGCGGATAGTCAATCGATGTTTACAAGCGCCAACGTCTACAAATGTTGGTTTGACTGCGTCCAATATTCCAAACTTTCCTTGTCCTAGGATATTATCGTTCAGGTATGGTGTTGCCGCTGAGTGGTGTAGAACAGAATCAGCAGCGTAGTTGGGGACGTAGATGGTCACACCGTTATTTTAAGAGATAATAGTGGCAGTGATTTACAGCCCTCTTTTTCTTCGGGGGTTCTCAGCTCTTTTATAATGTAATCTCTTGCGGTCTGAGTGTACCAATACCAGACACTGAACTAAACTGGCCACACCCCCTGTCTGGGTCAGTTCTCCGGCCATCAGCCCGATGGTCAGCCTCCAATCCCTTTCACTTCATCCTTGCTTAATGGTCACGTCACATCTCACCACGCCCATGGTCAGCATGGAACCCACCCGGAAGCTCGTCCAGCCCTGGAGAAGACTTGGTAAGCAAACGTCACAAACACGGCCGCACATAGCCATATCACTTACACCCATCAATATCCTCATCAACGACCGTCTTCTGTGAGCAGCCGTTCATGGCATCGATCGACTGCAGCGTGGAATTCTGACCCCCAGGTTGTTAGCCCCTTCTTCGGTTCAAATCAAATCACACAGCACCACGGGCGGATGAATACGTACCGACTCCTTCGCGCAATTCGTATTAAACCAACACGGCGCATCCAACACCCTCTGCAGCGCATCCCCCTTCCACCCAAACACATAATCCCCATGCGTCGCGTACCCCGTTGCGTCCCCAAACGACCACACGAACGGGCTGCTCCCGTCCGCCGGCCACTCCAGCGCATTAAACCCCTTCGTATCCCACACCACCTCATACATCACCTGCGCGACCCGCACGGGATGCGTCGCTGGGCATGGGCCGCCGCTCTCAAAGGTGCCCGTGGCCGGGTAGCTCATGTGCGACAGGTGGTCGGGGCTGTCGAGGTTCTTGCCGTCCCAGCAGGTGGGGAACCGGAGGGAGGTCATGATGCCTTCGGGGCAGGGGCGGGTTGGGAAGGCCATGGTTTCGGGGGCGCGGCTGGTCCACGTGTCCATGCAGACGTAGGTGAGCTGGCGGAAGTGGCTGGCGGCGGAGAGGTTGCGTGCCGCGATGTCGCCGACGAACATGCGGAAGCCCTGGGGGTGTGTCGGGTGGGTTAGCTATCTCCTGGATGATCGGGGGTCATTTGGGGGGCTATGATGAGGGGTGGGTTGTTACCGGCTGGAATGCCTTGACTGTGGACTTTTGGGCTTGGTTGTAGATGGCATCCTGCATGTAGTAGATGGTGAGACCACCCCGGGCCGTCTCGAACTGGTTGTTGCCCAGTTGCGGGACCCGTTTGTAGCTGCCATTCTGTGCCCGAAAGTACAGGACCGCGGTCCAGTAGTTAGAGAAGTCGTCGGCGAACTGACAGGTGGTGCAACTCGACTCCGCCGGGAGGTCCCTGCTAGGATCCATTGTCGCGTTGAAGGCATTCTGAAGCGAGTAGTTATTAGAGGCTGTGAACCTGACAGTAAAGTATGCGGCTGATAGAAAATGCTAGACGAACACCGCCGACGATTTGATGGACATGGCTCGAGGGAATCGAACCCGGGTTCACGAGAGGATCAAGCCTTTCAACTACTAGCTGGGAGCAGTGGAATCTGACCACTGCACTGCTCTGCGCAGCCAGCAACAGGGTAAGGAATCTGGACCTCATCCTGCGTTGCTTGTTACATGCGTTGCTCGTTATTCACGATATTGTTGAGGCAAGATGTGGTAGTCAAAGGCAGCCGAAGGAAAGTGTGCACGGAGGAGAACAAGGCAATGAATGGAACCAAACTGACGCAGTCTACCCGGAAATACCAGTTCTGAAGTTATGCCTGAAAATGAAGTGTACATTCCATGCGCCCCTGATAGGGCAGGTCATAGATTAAATATTTGGAGTAGATTAAGACGCTGAGGGCGGGAGTTAGAGAGGCCTATTACGATAAGGAACCTTCCATTGCCGATGCGACCAAACCTCGATGTGACACAAGGACACGGTTAATTATTAACGGATGAGAACCTGCAGTGCCGGAAAGGCTCGGGAGTATAAGTAGAGTGCAAAGGCTGCGTGGGGTTGGGGATGAAGCAATGTCTTTCCTAGGCAAAGTCCCTTGGTGTTTGTTTCCATTCGATCCATCAGGGAATAACGGCCTACTTTAGCACGGCACAATGCGTATCGCCTCAATCTTCCTGAGCGTGTTACTAGGGGGGCATGCTGTTATTGCTGATGAAATCGATCAATGTCCCGACACGGAACTCGCCTGCCACGACATTATGAATTCGAGCCAATGTATAGCACAAGTGGCTCTTAACGCATCTGTCAGCAAGGAGGCCATGATCAAATGCGTGGAGCATGAGGGTACAGCCAGTAACCTACCAGGAGCAGTTAAGGTAAGTACGGGACTCGTGTTATGGGCAACCTGGTACGGATAGGAGGTGGTCTACCTAACTGACCTGTAAATAGTACTGTCGCTGCCCAGGTTGCCATACCAAACCCATCAACGCTGTCATCGCAGAATTGTTCCCACCACCGTGTGCATAGCCAGACACCGGCCGAGGGGAGGCTCTGGGCGAGGGGCTAAGTTTATGGTTACCCCGCTCATATTGAAAAGACAACGTTGGGGGCTTGGTGGTGAGAGAAGGAAGCCAGGCGTGTATCAAGAACGGCACGCAAAGTTGTAATAAGAACAGAAGGATATCAAGAGTTGTTAAAAGGGCATACACAGCGGTTAATTATATGGGACTATTGACGCCTATGAAAGGACAATGAGGCTTTCCAATGACTAACAAATAGGTACCGTTTCCCCTCCAACTTAACACCCCCACGGAGCCGCCACAATCGTCAAGGCTCCAACTTACTTGCATCATTGCATGGCAATAACAAGTTTAACCAGTGCCCCCTTTGAAGTTGTGCCCCGTGCTTGCCCCGTCACCTTGAAACACCGGAAATTATGCGAACCCCCGGGCTGGACTGGGTTGAAGCAGTGTTCAGCCGCGAACGGTTGCAACGTGAAGCTTTCAATGCAAAGACCTGCTTGCCGATCTTCACGCCGTCTCGACTGCGGCGTGAAATTTGAACCGTTCCCTAAATCGTCGCACAATTCCTCGCAAAACAAATCCCAGCCACAAATCCAATCCGCCGCGATGCCGAACTATGAGCCCACACCAAGACGTTTCTCTACCCTTTATGTCCCTCGCTCGGCGTCTCGAAAAAATAGCATTGACGGCACTGCCCTTCCGGACGTTGTCAGGAACCCCACGTCGCACGACCATCCACCCGTTGACCTGACCAGCGCTCTTCAACACCTACAACATGTCGAGTTGGGAACTGAGCGAGAACGAGGACGAACGCGAAAAAGCGGCGGTGACAATGCCAGGAGAACCGTCTTGGGTCACAACGACACCCAGGCTACAGAGCCATCCGCCCGAAGAGAGAACAGTGCGAGCACCCGGGAGCGTATCGCAGAATGGGAGGCAAGGAGCCGCAGCCAAAGCAAAAGCAGAAGCAAGAGCAGGGGCCGAGACGTGGGATCAAAACATCGAATTAGTGTTGTCCCTGAGATTCCCGACTTAGCCTTGAGTTTAAGCGCTTTCGAACAACAGGAGGCTGTGGGAGGCGGTGGATCGAAGGCTCCGGGCCAATCCACGTTGGGGGGGCATGTTGACGATGGCACAGAGAGTGGAATCCAGCGCCCGAAAACTCCAGTCTGTCAAACGCAGCAGAGTCCGCCAACGCCGGATATGACGCCAAAGCGATATTTGTCTACCACGTCAGCCGATGACGAAACTAGCGACGTTCACTATCAAATGTCAGCGGTAGGAAAGACCTTTGAAGATGGTGAGGTTTCCACCACCGGCAGAGCACCCGCAACACCACCACCAAAGGCAGGGTCAAAAGGAGTCTTCAGTATGGGCTTGCCTCTGACCCCGCAAGCAACACCTGAACGCGGTGAAAATACCGGTCGCTGGGGAGATGGAGACAATCCCTATCCTGGAGAATCACAAAGGTCTTCATCAAGCAACATTATCGAGTACGCAGCCGTGAGTCAACCCTGGCATTCCAATAGACCGGCTCCGGCGGAAGATAAAACCGGCAATTTGTCAGATGCACATTATCACTTGCCTTCGGATCTCTTGTCCGACGAATCATCACAACAAAGGGAGCAACCAGACCGCCATACAGCAGCGTCCGAGACATCCCTAAGAGCTGCTGATAGGCCAAAAAACCAGACTACGTCTAGGGCAGAAACTGGGCCGCTGTATCATAATGTTTGGCGAATCGACCCATACAAGCCTGAGTTTCCGCTACCTGATCGGCCGGAGAACTATGTGGACATCCAAACCCTAAGTCAAGCCCGTTTCGTCGGGAGCCCACTGCAACAACTGCCTCGGGGACGGCTACCTGCAGAGCCTGGAAATTTCGACGGCTCCGACTTGGGCCCCTACCACGTTTCTCGTTCGAGTGGCTCTGGCGGTAGGGGCTGGGCCGTTGAGATTCCGCCATCACCCTCAAAGGCCTACGTTTCCGAGGACCAGGGGGTTCGACGACGACGGAGCAGGAGCAGGGCAACGGGGGATTACATTGCTCGCAGTGAAATACGGCGTCACGAATGGGATACGCCGTCGGTGATGGAAAGAGCCTTCCACGCGGCGTCTGTCAGTATGATCCAGGGGCTCAACGTCCCAGTAGAAGTTTACCGAGGATTGCGCAACATATACTATCCTGCCCCTGACCGGCCTGACATCGTCAAAGCCTACCCCATACGGCAACGTCTTCCAATTCGGTAAGCCAGCTCGGTCCTAGTCCCTGACATATGCCATTAATCCGAGTTGGAGGTACTCACCAGGATAACAGTATTTTCTTCCCCTCCCACCACGATCTCACCTCGCCCGCACTGCTCCCCACGCTCCTCACCATCCACGGCGGCGCCTTCACCGTTGGCACACCAGCCGACGACGATCCCTGGAACCGGACCTTTGCCGACTCCTACACGGTCCTCGTCATCGCCCTCAACTACGCCAAAGCGCCCTGGGCCGCCTTCCCCGCTCCCCTTCTCGACGTCGAGGCGCTCTACCACGCCATCCTCAACGACGAATCCCTCCCCATCGACCGCATGCGTGTGGCCCTCGCCGGTTTTGACGCAGGAGCCAACCTCGCCCTTGCCCTCTCCCAGCTCCCCTCCGTCCGCTCCGGTATCGACCCCAACCCACCCCCCTCACCACCCAACCACCCCAACCTCAACCCCAAGACGCCCATCCACCAAGTACGCTCCAACCCCCCACCCACCGCCGTAATCTCCATAACCGGCATCCTCGACTTCACCACCCCGCCAGCCCAGAAGCTACACACCCGCCCCTACAAACCCTCCCTGCGCGGCCCCCGCGGCTGGGGCCCCGCCCTCGACTGGATGGCACGCCTTCTCCTGCCGTCCGGCGCGTGGAGCTACATCCCCTACGGGCACGACGCGGCCGACGCACTAGTCTCGCCCGCGTACGCGGCGCGCGGGGACCTGCCGCCGCATGTGTTTGTGGTGGCGGCGGAGCTGGATTGCTTGGCGATGGAGAGCTGGGTGGCGGCGTGTCGATGGGGGGGTAGGGTGGTGCCGGGGGTTGGGGAGAGGGTGGGCAGGGAAGGGGTGGGGGTTTGGAGGGGGTGTTTGGATGATGGGAGGGCGGGGGACGGGGGCAGGTTTGCGTGGAGTGAGGCTGTACGATGGGACGGGCAGGAGGGGAGTACGAGGTGGTTGCTGGTGCCGGATGTGGTGCATGGGTTTGATTCGGTCGCGTGGAGGAATAAGTATCTGTGGGGGGATGAGGTAGCTAGAATGGATGCCGAGATGAAGACAGTTGCGTATCGGAGAGAGCTGGCCGAGTGGCTTTGGGGAGTTGTTTGGCGGTGACGGTGGAGCTGACGAGAGGAATGGATAGGTGATGAGTATGGGTAGGTACCTACCCAGGGCCGTGATGCTTGGAACTTAAGCAATGGAGGGATCGATCAGGACCTCAGTAAAGGGGACTTGGAGAGGGAGGAATCGGAGGACGGCGTCAACGTCAAACCTTGAACAAGATGGGGATTTGAATTGCGCAACCGTCAGTCAATTCTATCTGAGGCTTAATATTGTAACTAACGGTGTTTAAAGCGTTTTGTGTCGAGGCCCTGCCTGTTCATTTTTCCGGCCCCAGGGTCAGAGGTGAAAAAGTATCGGAAAACCCCTGAGCGCACTCACTGTCAAGCCGTTTGTCTTGGGCACGGGAAATTGCACAAGTGCTCAGCCACACGACGTCGTATTATGGAACCCCTGCCAACGGGCCTTGGTCGGTGGTGATGACAGCTGTCACTTTTCGCAATCAGACGAGTTTTAAGTTGAGGCACAGTTCACGTCCAACGGCTGTCCATCAATTCAAACATGGCGCTTGAAATGGCGACCGTAGTAAAGAACGAAACAGCGGCCGCCGGCACGGTGCTGGAAATGACTCAATCGGACGACCACAACGCAGACCGACTCAAACCAAAGATCTATCCAATGGGCTGGAAGCTTCATGCCCTCACGGCCGGGTAAGCCTTTGGCACACGAACCCCCCGGCTTACTTTAAGAGAACCGCTGACTAAAATTGGAATGTTTCCAAACGAAGTCTGTGTCTCAGCATGCTCCTTTCAACGCTGGAAACCACCATCGTCAGCACATCGCTGGTTTCGATGGCCAACGACCTCCAGGGCTTTGGGCAAGCCGGCTGGGTCGTGACGGCATATTTTTTGACTTACACCGGTCAGCGTCACCCAACCTGCCGCGGCCTCCGGAAGCATCGAAACTAACACGATACGAAACACCATTTAGGCTTTCTCGTAATATATGCCAAGCTCAGCGATATCTTCGGTGCCAAGTTGTTGATCCTATGTGCGGTGGCACTATTCACCATTTTCTCCCTAGCATGCGGTGCTTCTAGCACCATGTTGCAGTTGTATGTAACACTGCCACCGGACTTAAAGCATATCGTAGCCATACTTATATTCACAGGATTGTGTTCCGCGCCATCCAAGGCATTGGCGGTTCCGGCATCTACTCTCTTGTCACCGTTATGACACCGCTGATGGTCCCGCCCGCAAAGTACCCAACATACATCGCCATCATTTCATCGGTGTTTGCCATCTCCAGCGTGCTGGGTCCGCTGCTGGGCGGTGCCATCTCAGACCACACCACCTGGAGATGGGTCTTCTGGCTCAAGTGCGTCTCCGAAATGTCATTGTGACCGTTTCATCTTCATCTGATGCTAACATGGTCACTCACATAGCGGCCCCGGCGGTGCCGTAGCCATTGCCCTGATCAGCATCTCGATCCCGTTCAGTTTCCCCTACCCCGGCCCCGCGCGCTTTTTTAACACGCTTGTTTCAGAAAGGGCCTGGAGACGGGTAGACTACCTCGGAGCATTTTCCTCCCTGGTTGCCTCCATACTGCTTGTCTTTGCCTTGGAACAGGCAGGGGTAGAGTATCCCTGGAGGAGTGCACCCATCATTGTGTGTTTCGTGCTCTCCGGGCTGTTCTGGATCGTGTTCATCGGTTGGGAACGGGACGTCTCCCGAAGAATGGGTAGTTGCGAGCCCATGTTTCCGTGGAGACTGGCTTGCAATAGATTTGTCCTGGGCTTGCTTTTGTGAGTACCTGTAGAGGTGACCATTGCGGCAATGTGTCTTGCTTGCTAATTTGTTGGGGTAGAAACGCGTTTCTCACAGGGTTCCCCTTCATGGCGGCCATCATCACGATTCCCCAACGCTTTCAAGTCGTCAACGGATTGGGCGCCGTGGATGCGGGAATTCGCATGTTGCCACTTCTCCTTTGCTCACCGATCGCGACAATTCTGGCGAGCGTGCTGCTATCAAAGTTGAGGCTCCCTCCGCTCTATGTGCTTGTAGCGGGATGTAGTCTCCAGACTGTCGGTGTCGGCCTCTTCAGCTCGCTGAATTCTTCCAACCTCGAAGTACCGTCGTATCAATACGGATACCAGGTTATCATGGGCTGTGGGTTTGGTCTCAATCTGAGCACCGTTCTAATGATGGTGCCTTTGGTGGTGAAACAACAGGATATGCGTGAGATTTCACCTCCCTCGGGCAACCCTAACTGTCGCACCTGTGTCATGGCTGACCGACCTTGCCTAGCTGTCATGATGGGCGCTGCAACGCAGATACGAGTTCTAGGTGGGACCATCGGCCTAGCGATTTGCTCCGCTCTATTGAGCAATTATGTCGCCAGTCATACTTCAGATTTACTGTCCCCGAGGGAACAAGCTGCACTCCTGAAATCCTCTCAAAGCATCTGGGACCTGCCGTTGGGACTGCAGACACAGGTCAGGGAGGTGTATGCCACGGGATACAGCCAGCAGATGCGGGTGATGCTTTATTTCTGCATTGTCTCCCTGCTCTCCTTGACTCTCCTCGCCGAATGGCCTCCGAGGAGGCTACGGACGACCGAAGATGGGGAGATCGCCGCCCCAGAAGACAAGTGAGCCGGGTAATATGCCGTTTCAAGGGCATCATTAATAATGTGTAGAATAATCTGATTACCGATACTTATGCACCGCGAGACAAGATGGCTCCCATTAACAGCCTGAACATTAAACATGCGGATGAAGCAAGGTGCTATTCATAGACGAGGACGAAACACCCAAGACGGAATTCGGCCTGTCCGCGGATCGGTTGTGGCGATCATTGGCCATGCAAGCTTTCATCCCATTGAACGGCCGATGGGTCAGCGTCGTGACCCGGCCGTCAGCATCCTATTTTTGTGTTCCTGCTGCTGGGTGGCAAACGGGGATTAAGTCTCGTCCCAGTAGCAGCCGTGACCCACGGAGAATCATCTTCCTTCCCATTTTCCCCTTATTGGCGAAAACCTTCAAACACGTCCATGAGGTCCCTCGTTTCGGCCAGGTTGGAAAAGTGAGACCATTAGCGAAAGCTTCGGGGTATTGGGGGTGAGTGGCGTGGCAAAGGACAGTCCGTCGCTGTTCCAGACCAGGTTGCGACAAGAAGGGGGCGGCGTTCAACGGCGCTTCCGCCCTTCCACCCGGCTACTGGCCCCCAAAGTGTATAAAACGCAATAACTGTTCAGCTTTGGTGGGGAGGAAACGTGGGCGTCTGAGGTCAGCAGATGAACTACCGTTTTAGGCGAAACCCTCCGCATGTGAGCGGCACGGAACAGGGGTTGACAGAATACCTAAGGCACAATCCCGGGCGGCCGACAGAACAGGACCCGTGAACGTTCCGTAATGCGGGTAGTTTCCACAAGGGCCTCCAAGTTGCCGGGCTGGCCGTAATGAGCGTCCTAACGTGGTGGTACTTGAGCCGCGCATCCGCTTCCACAGTAAACCTGAACACGAGGGACAAGTCACCCCTTTAAGCCGCCCGCCCTCAGCTCCGGCTTTGGCTATCCGCCCCGGGCTTTGTTTCAAGCTCTGAAACATTGTCCAAGAGTGTGATAAAACTTAAGAAGGCCTCGACGTCCTTCCTGGCCCGTGCAACGACCTTCGACCTTCAGACCCTCCCATCATCTCACTGCCATGGATTCACCGATCAAGGTTGAGGCCGAGGGAGTATTGGCCTCAGTTATCTATCTGCCTAGATCTGTTCGTACTTAATCGGCTCCTTGGGCCCCCAATCGTAACGATCGTAGAACGAAACTCATTGAATCCAAAATGGCCCAATTTCACGTACCAACCTTGACGGAAACAGCTGTCCGAGTGGACCCTCGGGATTCGAGGGAATACGCCGGAAACCAGGAGGACTCCCCTCTGTATGACATGTGCGATAACCCATCAAACTATCCCAATGTGCGGTACTTTGACCACGAGATGGTTGTCGTGGATGATGCCAACGCCAAGGTAAATCTCCCGCCCCGGACCACAGAGCAATAGACAGAAGACGGTGGCTAACAGGACAGCGTCTCAGTCCCCGGACCATATCATCCTCATGCCACGGGACACGTCCATTAAGGAAATTGCCAACTTAACAACCGAACACTTGCCCTTACTCTATCGATTCCGACAGCAGGCGCAGGTCGAAATCGACCGTATGTCCATGGAGGATCCCACGAGGATCCCAATGTTTATGAGCGGCTTTCACACCATACCCAGCCTATTTCCGCTCCACTGCCATGTCCAGGACTGGTCACTCAGCACTGACAAGATGTTTAACGCTAGACATTGGAAAGTCCCCTTCTCAAACATGTTTATTTCTTTGGACCATGTCATTGAAGAAATCGAGCGGACCGGGCAGATGGCCGTAGACATGGAAGCTTACAGACGCGACTGGCAAACTAAGCCCATCCGCTGCCCGGTGTGTCCCGGCCCCCAGCGTCAATGGGAAGCCGACATCGCCGAGCTTGCCGACCATTGGCAGAACCACATCGAAGAGTGGAAGGCCACCAAGGCCCTTCCTCCTAAAGTATCGCCTACCAGGCAGTGGGAGCCGACGTATCCCGTGATCTTAACTACCCGAAGACGTGCAGGGTTCCGCATTGGCGTTACTGACGAACTAGACCATCTCAAGACGGATTTCCCCGGACTCGAGATTTATTGCTATTATACTGACGAATGGCCATCGATTCCTAAGTATGTGCTTGACAAAGCGACCATTTTCCTCTCCACCATCGAGCTACCACCGCCCGAGTACGCTCTTCCTCGCCTTGAATGGATCCACCTTGCCTCCTCTGGCCTGGACCTCCTCATCGACAGCCCATACAACCACCGCCCCGGCCTCCAGGTGACGTCGAGCACCGGCTCCGGCTCCGCTGCCCTGGCCGAGTTCGCGTTGATGAACACGATGCTTCTCAGCCGCAACATGCCCACGGCGCTACAAAGTCAAGCCAAGCATGAATGGGCGCCCCAACCTCTGATGGGATACCGGACTCTTAGCCAACTGTCTGTGGGTATCCTAGGCTTTGGGTCCATCGGCCAGCAGGTAGCGGAGCGTTTCCTCGCTCTCGGTAGCAAAGTGACCGCCATGAATCCGAAAGGTCTCCCCCAATCCTGGTCAACCCCAGGTTCGCGTTTGAGTGGAGTCGTACTTCTCAAAGCCGATGGCAAGGATGCACTGCGAGCTTTTCTCCGCAGCCAAGATGTTCTCATCCTTGCTGCCCCACTGACCCCTGAAACCGCCGGTGTCATCAGCAGGGACGAACTCGAAGCGCTTCCTCGGAACGCAATCGTCGTCAATATCGCGCGCGGGCCCCTGTTGGACGAGCATGCCCTAGCGGAATATCTTACAAATGGACATCTCGCAGGTGCGGCCCTTGATGTCGTGATTGAAGAGCCCCTGAGTGCGAGGTCGCCGTTATGGGACCTCCCAAATGTTATCATCACGCCGCACATTGCTGCGATGCATAATAAGGTTTACTTTCTTACCCCCTGCTCACATTGGACGTGGAAAACGATTAACACACTGCCCAGTATAACGACAACATGATCCAAGTCTTCGAGCAAAACCTCCGAGCCCACCTCCACCAAAAACCGAAGCGAAACGTCGCGCAACTCCCGGTCCCCGCTCCGCCATCGGCAACACCGCTCAAATCACCGCTCGAGTCACACGCCCGCCGCACGCATCTCAACTCGGGCCCGACCCGGTCACCGAAGGTCGTGTATGCGGTCCGGGAGCGGGGCAATGGCCGGAATAAAGAGGTCAGCGGGTAGCTTTGGGCGGCGCAGGCGGCAATGGCGGCAACGGGGCTCGGTAAACAGGTGGCGGGAGGGAGAATTCAAGCAAGTGCGAAACCATGCGGAGCGTGGATGACGTCGCTCCCTATTTTACATACATAGTTACCTGTGGTCCCACCTATCAGAAACAATAACTCGCTTATAGCCCAGCCATGAATGGAACATACTACCTGCCCTGATTCCACCCCGGGAGGAAGCGAAAAGGGACCGCAAGACTCAAGACCGTCATCAGGTTATTGACAAATTGATGAATGTACCAACTTCCGTAATATCAGATGGCGCCAGTACCCTATCGGCACCAGCCGGAAGGGACCTACACTACATAGGTACTCATGGTGGACATACATAAGAAGAGTAAGACGCTTAATTCACGTATTCGGGACCCGGCTCGGAGGATTGCGGGGCAAAAGGAACCGCTGTGGGGCATCAAAATATGCCGACGGGCCCGGGAATTCAAAATAAGGTATTCATTCCCGTGCTGACGGACTTCTCACACCAGGCAACTCTCGCTAGTGCTGCGTCAGCCCGAATTATTGACGAAAGCATCTTCCCGGGCGGCCGCGGCTTGCCACCAGCAATACGAAAATGTACTAATAGCCTTTCCAATACAGTCTGTATGTACATACAACTCGAACGTGACGCCGGCCTTGTGAAGCGTCCACTTAGTTTCTGGCCTGAGAACAAATAACCACAAATGGCAATCGGTTCCGTGTCTTCGATCTCGCTCCCCCAACGCGGCGTCCAGAAAATGTTCGAACTGTTGTTCCTCGGATTGTATTTGTTTCAAGCACGCGGCCTGCCTGCTTGGCGGGAACTTTTCTTCCTCAGTAACCTAGGTACCTAAGTAGGTAGGTAGGTACAGTAGGTAGGTAGCTTGGCATTCGATGTTGGTTCCATTCAGTGAGCTGTCTTCTTTGACTCCTAAAGGGTACGAGGTTTGTCCCGGCCGACCCAGTGTTCAAGAACATTAAGACTTGGACATTCCCCTGATAATAAAGTTTGGTCCAGGGAGTCAAACACCACCAAAGTACTCGTTTGAACTACTGAAACACTCTATCATATCAAACGCTTGAGTTGCCCTTAGAAAGGCCATGGCCATGGCTCAGTTATTGTCTAATTAGGTAGCAAGACGAATACATTGTGAAATCAACTCTCTGTGTTGTTTTGAGGCCTCTTGCAAAGAAACAGCGCAAAAAAGCGAAGCATTTTGCCATATCATTATTTTCTCAGGACGTAATTTAATCTCCTTTCCATCTTCTGCTCGCGGCTTCTGTTGCCAGTGTCAAATTTGCCAAAAGCAAGTGGCGGACGCCGCCGAGGGACCGTTTGCCATGTTCACAGCAGCCACATCTTGAGATGTTGCATTGGATTCAACCCCCAGACCCATGCAGCTAATATACACCCATATAATTTATAAGACGCAGATCCTAGATCGATAGACAGCGGAGAACTTGCATTTATATTACCCGCATCCATAATGGATGGCATTTCACAAATTCGGTGCGATAAAAGCAGATCCCAATCCACAAAGACGGGTAAATTTAGATCTCGATCATCCGTCTGGCGCGGAAGAGTCTTCAACAATATTCGATCCCACAAACTCCGGTACGACGCGTCACCGGCCATATTGAACTCGCTAGTTGCCGGCAGTTAGATCGGCCATGACCCACCGCGAATCATGATACAAAAGCACGGTGAACCTGAACAGCCAGGGCGATAATAGTCTCCCATCTATCCACGACAACAACCCAGATCACAGCCCTCCTCCCACCAAACACCAACCTCTACACACAAGCCGAGCCAAAGCATAACGGAAAAAAATGCTTCCCCACCTCACCGCCCTCCTCCTCCTCCCCCTCGGCGCCCTCACCGCCGCCGTCCACCCCCACCCCCCAACAACCCTCACCGGCGCCCTCACCCGCCGCGAAGTCTCGCCCGACAACACCTGCGGCGCCGACAACTCGGGCTACACGTGCCCCGGCGAGGCGGCCTGCTGCTCGCAGTACGGCTTCTGCGGCTCCACCGACGCCTTCTGCCTGACCACGGCCAAGTGTCAGGCCGAGTTCTCCAACTCGAGCGCGGCCTGCCACGCGCCCGTGCCCGGGGAGAGCGTGTCCGTCGATGGCACGTGCGGTACGGAGGGGGCGGGCACCGAGGGGTACCGCTGCCCGGGGAACGCGACGGTGACGAGTTGTTGTAGTGCGGCGTGAGTTTAATTTGGCTTTTTGAGGTTTTGTGTTTGTTTTTGTGGAGTGGTGTTACTGACGCAGCTGGATGAATAGGGGTTACTGTGGTACGACGGCGGATCATTGTTCGGCGGAGACGGGGTGCCAGCCTGACTTTGGGAACTGCACCGAGGGTGCGCCAGCGGGGGATAAGCGTCGTAGCGTTCTGTTGTTCTAGGGAGGGCGAAGAGGAATAGGGGGGCAAGCTCGCCTTCCACCATGAGGACGGGCTGTACACAAGTACCATTTAGGTAGCATACAAGACGGACCCGAGAGAATGTGAAAAATAAGCGGTTAGTCATGACAGCAGAAAAAGAGGAAGTAGTTCTCCGGAGGCCTTGAAACGCCCGTTAATGTATTCACCTCTTGAAGCGCCACTAGAGACTGGACTCTGGCCTTTTGGGCTCCGTTGAAGTTTTGTCCACCTAGTCAGACATGACGTCCGCTGGATTCTCAACAACCGAGATTGATACGGCGCCATCTTTTGCGTCATTTTCCAAATTGTCTAACTCGAGGAGGTATCCCTCGTATCCACCTTCATATTTCGTAACCAACGGCCGCATTTCCTCTCTTGTGCTGGGAAGTGGTTAATAAATACCGTCTAATGATTACCAATAGTGCCTACTCACAGCTCTCTTATTTTCTTGTTGTTCGGCCAGCAAACGGATGTTGAGAGATTGTTGCGCCTAGCTTAGTGTCAACTAGTACCCGAGGAATATTGGCTATTGAGGCGGTTGGCTTGCATTGCGTAAAGCGCGTGGTGGTCGTCTTGGTCTTCCTGGGACTCGGTGATAGCCAAGAGGTTGAAGTATGCCGCGATATGCGGACGATTAATGAGATATCGTGATGCCCGCCACATCCCAAAGTCATCCATGGTAAGTCAGGTCGGCTTTACAAAACACGAGAAAATTGGGAACAGGGGAACATTCATTGTGTACATAGAAACAGCAAGAATCGTATAGAAGAGGCCGTTTTGTGTGGCGCTCCATGGACACATTTCCGTGCCAGAGATCACCCTAAACCAGTAGAGGTTGTATCCGGCGACCTCCTATCTCCATGGGACGAATGGGCCGTGGTATCACTTTGGTCAAAATTTTGTCACTCAGCCCCTGTAACTCCTGGTCAGGGCCGTGTATGAAACTGTCCGCTATCATAGTGTCTGTCATTGCCCTGGTAAAGAATTCATCTCATGTGCTGTTGGAGGGATGTTTGCCGCTAAAGGTCGTGACACCGAACCCGAACTGACCAGTCGGAGAGGATTGTCGATACAATTTGATAACGACCGAGACGAAATCCGATACGGCCGGCAATTCATCTTTCATCGTCTGGAATTCGGCGAAGCCTTGGTTTGGGTCGCCTGCACATGTCCCGCATGCAACGGCCTTGGGAACATTATCGGGCACTATTAATGCAAGTGCTTGCGTGCTTTCGAGCTCGCCCCGGGCAATATCCAAGGCGTTTTCGGTCATGCAAACCTTTAGAGAGTACGCCTTTTCTTGATCTTGAAGAACTGCACCAATTTTGTTTCCGATGGCCCAGCAACTAGCATGAGATGTAGCTGACCATTTCATCGTTACTCCGACGGGGAGAGCTGAGTGGCCAGAGTTCTGTGAATTATCATCATGCTGTTGGGTGGCCAGAGATGGAAGTTGTGAAACATGGGAAACACAAAGCACATCTTTCACGTATGTTGGTAGGAGAAGAAAGGGCGAGGATTCTAACCTCGAAGAACATTGTCATCAACTTCGGACCCTTCATACCGCTCGCTATCGGAAATTGTTGGAAGCACTAAGTCAGGGCGAATCCAAACCATGGCCGGTGGTCTGCCGACGGTCCTTGTTTGGGCTACGTTATCTAGAGAGCTTATTATACTAGCCTGTCCTGGGCCAAGTGGGGAAAGCAGACGAATGCCAATGACTTATGAATCCCCAACCACAGCCTCCCGCCCCCCCCAAACAAAGGTACCTCCAACGGGGTAATGAGGCAAGGTCAGTATTTATCCCAGCAACTGTCAAATGTGTCGTCCCAGACCACATCACGAGAGCCTCGAACGTCGTCGTGAAGGTCATCAGACCAGTTATCGTCATAGTGCCCGTTATGTTCGAACATTGCGTCCATCTGCTCCTCCTCCCACTTCTCAATCCATTCCTCGATTGACACTACATTCTTCCCCAACCCCGAGCCCCAAGGCCCCAGCTTTTTCTTGTCCGACTGAGGCTGGTACGCAGGCCCGCAAGCTTCGACCACGCGAGCCGCGCTCTCCTCCATCGCTTTCGCTAACCACTCACTAGTGATCCGCTCCGCGTACAGGTCATGCAGCGCAGGCAGGTAGATGACATCGTTGACGCAATACTCTAGCGTCTTAGCATCCAAGGGGCGGCGGGCGAAGATGTCGTTGGGCATCAGAGCCTGCACCTCCTTCTTAGTTTTGACCCAACGATGCCGCTCCATGAACTTCAGACGCAGATCAGTCTCGACACATTTGCTGAGCCCGTGCAGGTAAGTCTTGTCGCCGACGCGGGAGGCGTTCTCGAGGAGCTGCACATCAATGACGCCCGCGGGGCGGACCTTGTAGTGCGCCCAAAGGGCGTCCGCATCGTTACGTATGTCCCAGACATATTTGGGAGTGTGGGGGTCTTCGAGAATGGCCTTGAGGGTTTGCCCGCCGGCGCCGGTGCCGGGCGTGACGAAGGCGGAATCGCCAAGGGTTTGGACGTCGATAATGTACGTTACCCGCGAAGGGTGGATGAGTATCGCTAGGAGCGCGAGGGTTCCGTTGCGGCTGAGGTTTCTGCCCTCCAGATCCAGGCAGAGCGTGCACGTCCCCGAAGGAGGTATCGAGGAGAGAAAAGACTGGAGGCCCGGAAGGGACGACACCAGGGTTGGGGCAACTGAGGACGACGAAGCGGTATCCATATTTTATGAAGAAGCGCGTCTCGCAAAGTGTTTAAATGGTTTGGTATTGCAAGTCGTGTTGCGTCGAGCGTCGATGGAAGTGTTTAAATATCAGTTGAGAACACGTCCACAACATTAGGTTCGGCCTCCCAATTAATTAGAAATTCTGGTATTTATCTCTTTGACGGGCAATGATTCCGGCGGTGGTTTTCGGTAGGCGGCCAGGCCACTGGCAACATGATGACGCGGGCACCAATCCGAAGACATCTACCCACGACCTACTGTGCACGTGACAAAACCAAGCACATGTTCCCCCCGCCACCGAGTACCTTAGGGAGCCGACAAACAGCTGTGGTATCGGAACACATTTTCCCAACTTCTCACCTACATTGACCTATGTTGATGCCGAAAAAGAGTCACTCATAAGCTTAGGACAGTACACCGTAGGGGAGGCATCCGCAACTACTCGCTCGAACACCCGGCTCTAGTGGCAACATCAATGTTATAGGCACTTATAGCTGCTCAATATGTGCGCAGGCCGGGCTCAGGCGGGCAGACGCTGAAGGTTGTAAATCCAGGACGCCGCAGTTAAGAACCTAATCCCGTGAAAGTAAGTGTAGTACTTACTGATAATCCAAAAAATATCCGTGCCCTTTTTGGCAGCGGCTCACACAGGGATTGTGAAGAGTGGGCAATGGCGTAATCCGTTGAAACACCAAATGTCTGGGGTCACGAGTGAAACCAGAGGCGTCAAAGCGGCTTGCTTCCGAGAATTTGATCATTCCTTCCCTGACGGTTCCGTCGTGTTCAGACCTTCCTTCTTCAACTTGCCGCGTTAAACCTTCAGCACTTCCCAACGTTAACATTCCCCCATCATGCCTCTCCCTTCACCCAGATACCATAAGCTCCAAGCGAACACAAACGCCGATAACGGCAGCAAGAATGACGCAGCCAGCGAAAAAGAAGAATCGTTCCAAATTGAAGACGAAGAGAGGGCATGGAGCGATATCACGGCGAGGGATCCAGCCATGCCGGAGAGGAGGGCTTCGAGAAGGCGACAAATTTGGTCGATTGTGATGTCGTTGCGGTCGCTCGTGGATACAATTTTACTGCTCGTTATTTTGGGCTTATTACTTGACCGCGAGTGGCAGAAGCCGTCCTGGTTTGAAGTCGGTGGTGACATCACCGGGTTTGCACCAAAGAGTACCTACCTACCCAAGATTGGAACCTGTCTCACGATCGGTTGTTTGATTGCTGACGATTTTGCAGTGTCACAGCAGATCAAATCATTTTCACCGGACCCCACGTTCGTCCCAGAGAACGGGTCCGAGTTCTTTACCGATGCAGTGAAGTCGAGGTGGTTGAGTATCGTGCCGAGTAAGTGCAATTCCGCTCAACTTCATCGGTTCGCTCTAGTCCACGAGTCTGCGGCGGTCACTAACGAAAGCGTAATGTAGGAGGGTTGGGTTACGTCCAGATCAACAACACCGGCCCCTACAATAACCTTCCCACCCCTCTGGAGTTGTATCCCGATTCAACCTTCACCACTTCCGTTACGCACCAGCTCCACTGCCTGCATTCGATCGTCGGGATAGTGGCGGCGTATACCTCGAACCAACTCGACAAGCTGCCGGAAGCGGGTGCGTGGCACATCAGCCATTGCTTCGATTACTTGCGACAGAGCATCATGTGCTGCGGCGATGGAGCTCTGGAAGGCCAGCAAACCACATTCCCACCTGGGTTCACAGGGAGTGATGGGTGGGACGCGAAACATGTGTGTAGGGATTATAACCAGTTATTGGCTCACCTGGAGGAGAACCGGGCGGACGACGAGAGGTGGATATGATGTATGACCTGGGTACTTCATTGAGCGGCGTTACTTTCATTAATAGGTACTGTTTGAACGCTCCTATCAGGAACTTGGAACTGGAGGTTACTTATCTAATATGGTGTGCTCACGATGACTCGGGTGAATACCTGCGAATCGCAAACCCACCCGTAAACGTCCAGTATTTCCTCACTCACCATCCTCATCGCCATCCACCGCGCACTCCGAAACCTCAACGTCCCCCGTCTCCGCATCCGCCCCAACCACAAACCCCACCGCCGGCTGATCCTCACGAACCTCCTCCCTCGCAGAAAGGTACCGCCCAATCAGCGGCATCCGAATTTCAGCATCAATCGTGTTAATGATGCTGCGGGCGCCGAGCTCCTTCACATAGCCACGCTCGACGAGCGCCTTGTTCACTGAGTATTCGCGCTTGACGTGCAGGTCGGCGTTGCCGACGGGGCAGTATCGGGCGGGCTCATCGGCGGTGGTGTTGATGGGCTTGGCCAGCTGGCGGCCAAAGTCGGCGAGGTGCTTGTCTGACACGGCGGCTTGTTCGATGGGGGTGAAGGGCAGAAAGGGGATGAAGCCAGATATGCGACCTGTGAGGGGAGCCTATCCCAGAGATCAGCACAGGTGGAGGAAACAGAGTTGGGGGCCATAAAAAGGAGATGTTACTTACGCCGAGAACACCGATGGAATCCTTCTGCAGAAGCCCGGAGAGCTTCCTTGCCAACTTCTCGACCCTGTCGTCGTGTTCTTTGGTGCCGGCGGAGCCGAGGAGATCCTTCTGATGGCTGTCGCAAAAGCTCTGGATCTTGGGGTCGAAAGCATTCGTGGCAAGAATCCAGATCGTGTTCGTGCAGTTGATCGCGTTACTGGTCGACAGAGCCCGTCGGTCCCGATACTTTCCTGTGGTGGAGTTAATATCAAGCTTCATGGCGGCAGGCGCAAACGAAATTGTACTCACCACTCTCGAAGGGAAGGAGAAGAGCTTGGCGGACCTTGTCCTTGGTCTTCTCGAACTCGTCCATAAACACGACGCACCGCTTGCCACTGTTGCTGACGAGATAATTGTTCACCGCAGAGCCCTTCTCCCAACCTTGATATGGCGGCCACGGGCCGAACAGGTCCGTCTCGAAATCAAGATGAGTGCAGTCAACAGTCTTGAGGGGCGTGCCGAGGAGTCGGCCCAGATTCCGGGCTACTTCGGTTTTGCCATGGCCACTTGGACCGGCAAAAAGGAGGACAAGCGGCCGACCAGTGGGCATTGACAGGTGGCTGAACAGGTGTTAGTATAAACGTCATGGCCAACAGTGGCTCGAGTTAGCCGGCAGGGGGCGCTTACGCTAGGAAGCGATCGAGAAGAAGCCTGTAGGCCGGGGTTTGACCGATCAGGAAGTAGCGCATGCCGAATAGCTCAGAAGCTTTATGGACTTGAGCAAGTTTCTTGTTTGCGCCCGAGGGTGGCCGGTCTCGGGATGCGAGATCGAGGTCGTAGCGGACGGTGAAGTTGGCGTTCAATGCATGGGCAAGCCGGACTCGAATGTTAGGGACGCACCATGCCGTGTTTCCTTTCTCCATGTCCTGAAGCTCGGCATCTGAAGGGCCCTCATGGGGCAGGTCTCGTTGAAGGGGCGAGTAGAAGGCCTGAGGGATGACATCCACCGGATAGCCAGAGTTGAGCAAAGTTTTGACAACCATAGGCATGTCAACCCGGTAGGAGCGGCAGAGTGCAATCGCGAAGCCGAGGACGGGCACTGTGCGATAGGTGTGATCCCCAGCCCCGGCATGACTGATCCATGCCTTGACCATGTCCGCGTTTCCCGTCTCGACTACAAAGAAGATGCCGGGGTAGCCGTCTACCGCATCGTTCAAACGATCCTTTATGGCGTCCGCTCCCAGTACCCCGCCAAAGTGCGTCAGGTATACGCGGACAATGCGGGAAGTCTCGCCGCCCTGTATGGCACCGATCAGGTCTCGGGCACGAAAACCGGAGTCATTGTTCCCGTTTGTGGGCGCGTCCCAATGATTATGTTGAAGAAGTTGACGGGCTGTTGATAAGGCAAGTCGGTGTCCTGGATTCCAAGTTCCCGTCGCCGGGACGGCGGAAGGATGCTAGCGAGGCTCTGAGGACTTGGGATTCGGGGTAGACTGAAGTCCCATTTGCTTCTTCCGAGGAACTCGTCGCAGGCCTTCCGTATGTTTTCATCGTGTTTCTAATTAGGTTATAGCTTGTCAGAGAAGTCACGGGAGATTTTGGGGTTAAACAGAACCTGTAATTCCCGACCTTCAAGAGTGAGATCGCCATCGATTTGTTTCTGCACCCAGCTTGGTCTCTCATGACCAAAAGGTGCTCTTGATGGGCCCGATGTTTCATCGAGTCCATGCGATTAGTGAACATAGTAAATACGACGAGATGTAAGTTGCTAGGCTTAACTTTTGAGCAAGAAATCAAATCGCAGCCACAGGCAAAATTCCGAAATGGCCTCGGACGAGTAGTTTCTCTTGAGAAATAGACGGCACCGGTTTTACGCAACCGATGCACGAAATGTTTGGCGATCGTTATGGAAAATTAACCGTTCCTTCTAAACTGCAAGTATTTGTATTTTTTTCCCGGTTCATGAGCGCCTTATCAACGGCCAATGGTTCGGCCGCTCCTATTATTTACGCCGACCTTCAGACGAAAGCTTCTCTCCTAACATTCTAGCATTGCCTCGTTTGTTGATTGAAGATTGCCCTGACGGTATAGATATTGATGGAATGGACAACAAGCCAACACAACTAATGTAAAACTATCTAATACAGCATGACCACTTGAGAACGGCAAACAAGCAGTTATGGCTCTACCACGGACACTGAGGAAAGCAGGTATTAACTTCACCAATTCCTGCACCCATTGCGGTATCACCCATTTGCGTTGCGGTCAAACACCGAAGGAGTGTCTTTCGAGGAAATCGTCCATTCTACGTAGGCCAAAAAAACAGCCGAACCCAAGAAAACAAGCCGGTGTAAAAAAAGTAGAAAACCAACAAATGAAGAAGCGATAACTAGAGGGAAAGAACAAAAAGAATGGAAACAGAGTAAAATGAGCTTCTCTAGACTTTTTGATGATTCTTGTTTTGTACAACTCGAGCTTCTACATTTGGAGTTCAGCTTTCTTTGCCTCGAGGGTGAAACCCAGGGTCTTTCCCCAGAAATAATCTGTACGGATACGAGAGCGAAGGCGCCATCTTTTTTTTGCCCGAGGATGTCGTCGGTAGCTTGAAAGGGATCCAACCCGCTCTTTCTCGGGAGGGGTGCCTGGATCTGAACTTGCCCCACGTGCCGAACTCCCCTGAAAGGCGTGGGGTACACTCCCGCTTCCAGCGGCCCCTCCCGCACCATGTTCCCTCAACGCCACCATCGGGCCAATCGATGATCAAGTTGCTAGCACGCGCCTCTTGGGGTACCTGCCGGCTTGATCAAAGGCGTGGGCGCGTCGGTGAACCTCCCGGGAATCATGTACCTGATGTCGCATTGGAACATGGACAGGGTACTATGGTTTGCATGTGCTATTTTCTGTCAACTCCAGCATTGAATACGATGGCCGAGAAACGGCGCAAAATGGAAGATAAATACAGGACTGCCCCGCCCATGGGCGCGAGTCAGGATCCCATCTCTCGCCAGGGCGGGCACATCGGACCACCATAATACTAGGTCTTTTTCTGCCATCATGGCCTTCTCCCGGCGCTTTACCGCGGCCGTGCTGCTCACCTCGACCCTTTCGATCCAAGCATCCGCCGTCGATGTCGACATTCAGGTCTCAGCTGTGACGTCAGACATCGAATCTGACTGGGCGTCCATCTACTACGGCAAAACGCCACTCCTCCTCGGCAACGATGGAACTGCCGCTACCGGGGGTTGGCTCGCCTGGGACCTCAACTCGGCCGCGCCCCTGAAGCAAGTTCACGCCGAGACTCCGGGTCGCCGCACCAAGCTCGTGACCACCATCCATAGCCGCGACAACGACAAGAAGCCAACTGGTCTCGCTGTTAGCATTGGTCAGCCGGACTCGGTGCTTCGCGCTTGGGAGCTCCCCGATTTCGACGAGGTCAAGTCCGCCCGGAGTACCGTGCTTGGCGACTGGTCGGCTTTATGCTCGTGGAAGAGCCCGAGCGGGAATGACTACGTTTACCTGTTTGGTAAGAAAGAGGCGAAGGTCTTTTTGGTCCGGAAGGATGACGATGAGGATGACTACGAGGATTCCAAGTTTATGGAGGTATGGCATTTCCATCGCCCCTAGAAGAAGAAACGAAACGGAGGCTAACGAGCGGGCAGATCCATACCTTCCCTTTGTCGGTTGAGGCATCGGGCTGCGCTACCTCACCCTCCTTGGGCAAAATGTTTGTCTCTGCCGATGACGATAAGGACGTGTACGTCTTTGAGCTGGCTGAGTCCACCGCAGCCCCTGTCATTAGCAAGATTGGGGAAGCCGACGACGACGTAACGGGAGTTGCTGTCTACGCGTCCGCTACCACCGGCGTTGACTACCTCCTCGTGGCCATGAAGGACACTGTGGCTGTCTACGGGCCCCCGTTCGACTTCGTCGGAAACCTCAAGCTTGTAGGGCACGGGGACATTGAGGTCCAGGGCCTTGCCGTCTACCAGGGTTCCACGTCCAAGTACCCCAGCGGCGTGCTTGCATACGCCATTGAGTCCGATGATGTCACCGGGTTTGGTGTTAGCTCGCTTGACGGTGCCATCCAAAAGTTGGGTCTGGAGGTCAACATCAAATATGATCCCAGTCTCGAATGCAAGAAGACGTCACCCATCTGCAGCTCTTGCTCGGACAATGGCTTCTGCACCAAGAACGGCAAAGGCATTGAATGCTCGTGCTTTGCGGGCTGGCAAGGCAAAACCTGCAACACATACACCTGTGAAGACAGCTGCTCCGGCAACGGCGAGTGCGTGGGACCAAATCAGTGCAAGTGCAAGGCCGGCTGGGGAGGCCTCCACTGCTCCTTCGTCGTCGTCCAGCCCGTAGCCGAGACGGATGCCAACGGCGGCGACGGAGACGACCCGGCCATCTGGATCTCGCCCTCGGACCGCAGCCAGTCGCGCATCATCACCACAACCAAGTCCGAGCAAGGCGCTGGTCTTGGCGTGTTCGACCTTTCCGGAAAGCTCCTGCAAACCATCCCCGCAGGCGAACCCAACAACGTAGACATCATCTACAACTTCCAAGCAGGCCCCCGCACGATCGACCTGGCCTACGCCGCCTGCCGCGCCGACAACACTCTTTGGTAAGCATCCCGCGACCGTTTCCTTCCCTTCCTCCTCCCAAGAAAAATAACCCCTCTCTAACCCCCCTACCCCCAGCCTCTTCGAAATCACCCCCAACGGCACCCTGACCCCCATCCCCGGCGGCAGCCAACCGACCCCTCCCAAATACAAAGTCTACGGCTCCTGCACCTACCGCTCGCCCACCACGCACAAGCAATACCTCTTCGTCAACGCCAAATCCGCCCAGTACCTCCAGTACGAACTCAGCGCCACCACCAACGGTACCCTGACCACGACGCTCGTGCGCTCCTTCACCGCCGGCTCCGGCGGCCAGGTCGAGGGCTGCGTGTCCGACGAGGCCAACGGCGTGGTGTTCATCGGCGAGGAGCCGCACGCGCTGTGGCGGTATGATGCGGAGCCCAGTGTGGGCGAGGAGCCCGAGGGTGTGGCGGTCGCAACGGTGGGGGACGGGCATCTGAGGGCGGATGTCGAGGGCGTGGCGCTGGTGGTGGGCAAGACGAAGGAGGAGGGGTTCGTCGTGGTCTCGAACCAGGGGGTCAGCGCGTATAATGTGTATCGGCGGCAGGCGCCGCATGAGTTTGTCATGGCGTTTACGATTGCGGCTGGGGCGGGGGTGGACGGGGTGACGAATACGGATGGGGTGGCGGCGGTGGGGACGGGGTTGGGAGACAAGTTCCCTAAGGGGTTGGTGGTGGTGCATGACGATGCGAATGAGTTGGCTGGTGGGGGTACGAGTGAGGAGGCGAGCTTTAAGTTGGTGCCGTTGGAGAGGATCTTGGGGGCGGAGGTGGTGAAGGGGTTGGGGCTGATGGATCGGGTCGATAGTGACTGGGATCCGAGAGCGTGAGGGGGTTGGAAGGGGCTTTGGATAAACCGAAGTGCTGGCGTGAGATCAATGTGCTAGGGGTGTGGTGAAAAGTAAGACATGTATGTACTTTGTAGTCGGTAGAGGAGCAGATCAGTTCTCTAACAAACCGAATATCGTAGCATACCTACGCAACCTTTTCCGTTGCTTCCCCCTCCGAACATCCGAACCATCATCCATGATACTAACATTAATGTTCCAACGGCCAACTAAATGAACGTCCGTTCCAACTCACATGGGGTCAAGTCTTCGGAAATTCCCGCAAGACCGTTTTCACATGCCGAAGGCCTGCAGCAAGTGACGTCATGACCGTTATCCCACCAGCCTTGGCAGGGACGGAACTCCGATGAACAAAAAAAGATCGGGCGGCACAACCACTAAAATATTTAGTTCCATTCCTCTCAGATTTAAATCAGAGCGGGAGAAAGCATCTTGGGAGATATCCAGTCATATTCGCCCGAGAAAACCGCCAAAATGACGTCCCAATCGCGGGTGTACAACCCCCTCACCCACCCCTTCCTCTTCCTCTTCCAGCTCTTTCAATGGTTGACCGACAAGATCCTCTCGCCCAACCCCCCGGGGCCCAGCACCCGCCTCAGCCGGCCCAAGATCGCCGTCATCGGCGCGGGCATCACAGGCGTGACCAGCGCGGCGCACTGCATCGGGCACGGCTTCGACGTGACCATCTTTGAGGCCGGCAACGAGAACGAGCTGGGCGGCATTTGGAGCCGCGTTAACAACACATCCTCCTTACAAATACACTCCGTCATGTACCGCTTCCACCCCTCGGTGAAGTGGGAGCGCGGCTACCCGGACCGCCAGCAGATCCTCAGCCAGGTGCGCGACCTCTGGCGCCGATACAGCCTCGACGACCGCACCCGCTTCAGAACCAAGGTCGAGCGCGTCTACCAGGACGAGCGGGGGCGCTGGGTGGTGAATGACACGTCGCTCGGCCGCTTCGACGGCGTCATCTCGGCCATCGGCACGTGTGGCGAGCCTAAGGTGCCACGCATGCCGGGCATGGATAACTTCCGCGGAGAGATTCATCACTCGAGCCGCCTGACGGGCGCCTGCTCGGCCAAGGACAAGACCATGATCATCATCGGGGGTGGTGCCAGTGCGGTGGAAGCGCTCGAGTTCGCGCATGAAGAGGGCGCGAAGAAGATCTACATCCTCGCGCGCAGCGATAAGTGGATCATCCCGCGGAATCCGATCTGGAACATGCTGCTGGCGATGAATATCTTTGGGCAGCAGACCTTCCTGAGCTGGATCCCCGAGTTGTTGCTGCGCAAGATGTTTTACCGCGACTTGGAGGACCTGGCGCCCGCTAACAAGGGAATCTTCACTGACACGCCCATGGTCAACTCGGATATCATGGACAAGCTGCGGTCGAAGAAGGCCGAGTGGATCCGTTGCGACATCGAGGGGTTTACTGAGGATGGCGTCAAGATCAACCGGCGCGCCAAAGGGGTTGCGGCGGGTGGGCCGGGGCAACAGGATGTCATTGAGGGTGATGTCGTGGTTATGGCGACGGGGTTCGCCCGGCCGAAGCTGGACTTTCTGCCGGACACTTGCTTCGAGAAGCCGTACGAACCGCCGAATTGGTACCTGCAGACCTTTCCGCCAAATCACCCGTCCATTTCGTGCATCAACTGTACCTACATGAACGCCATCGGGACAGTAGGCAACTGGCATATCGGGATTTACACGCGAATTTTGCTCATGTTCCTGGTCGACCCCTTGACTCGGCCGAACCCCTTTTGGATGAAGCGGTGGATCGACATGACGAGATTGTTCAAGATGGCGTCGCCGGTCGGCCCATTTGAGTTTTTCACCTACCTCGAGCTGGTTTGGTGGTTTTCCTTCTGTGTAGCGTTCAACCCCTTTCGGTGGAAGTGGGCATTGTTCGTCTTCTTTGGGCTAGGCTTCATGCTTCCGAAAAACGTGGTAGCGGCCGAAGATAGGATCCGCAACGGACTTGGCATGCGCGAGCAAACTACTGGCGAGGATGTCGGCCTTAGCTTGTAAGGTGGTGCAAAACACCGCTTAGGAGTGTCTTCTGTAAAGCAATGGGTGTGTGTGGCGACCTGGCGAAAAGTATGGTAAAAATCGGGTGAATAGTCCATACGTCATTCATAGTTCCGGCGTTTGTTGCATGGAAATGGATTTGTTTGCTTAGATCGTGACTATTTAGCGGCCCTTGCCTCTTGTGCCACGCCCACTCTCCACAACTTTGAGCCGTTTTTGATATCTCTCGCCCATATTCGCGCCATTCCCACGAGGCCCGTCCGTGGTGTCGATGCCTCGCTTGCGGCTCTTCTCCAATAAAGTCTTGGTGCCGCCTCCCGTGCGTTTGCCCTGCGTCAGCCGGCTGATGCGGTCCACACCCTCGCTGAGGTCGCGCCATTCCTCGCCGCCAAAGTTCATCCGCCGACTGCCGCCCTCCGCCTTAGCCCTCTTGGCGCGATCCTTCTTGCTCTCCTTCGGCAAACGGACAAAGTTCGTCTCTTCGAACTCGCGGCGCTCGTCCTCCTTGCGACGCTCCGATGCCGTCTTGACCTTACGGCCAAAGTTCACAATCGTCGTACCGATACTGGGTTCCGCCATTGGTGCGGTCGACATTTCGTCTACGATGAATTCATCAAGCGTGGCAGATTTGCCCACCCGGCGTTCGGCCTTCTCGCGTCTCTCGGTGGTTGGCATAACCACTGGCGCAATCTTTGGCGGCCGGTAGACACCAGACGCGTCTGTCTCTTTCCCAGAGTATACCGCAGCAGCCGGGCGCTGGAACCCGCCAAGGTTGGGACGATGTTGGAGGTCGGCGATCTTCCGCCCGTCCACCGGACCGTCTTGGTCCTCCTCCTCTTCGTCTGACTCGCCATCCTCGCTGCCGGACTCGGAATCAGACCCCTGCCCGTTGGCCTTCGCGACTTCCTCAGCGGCTTTGGCATTTCGTTCCGCATCGTCGGCCGCGCGAAGGACTTTGTCGATTTGGAACCGAAGTTTGTCTTCTAATGGCCGCGCGCCCTTCTCGAGGTATAGTCTCAGTTCCACGAGTTTCGAGACTACGAGATCGTCGAGGTTTTGGTCTGCTGTGCCATTGCTGGAGTCTCCATTCTTCGCCTGGCGCAGTTTGAGGAGGATGAGGAAGACTAGGTTCTGTAGGTATGCGAGCAGGAGTTCGTTTTTGACGTCAAGCAGTGAAATGCCGTCTTTGGGGAGCTCGGCGTTGGCAAGCTTCGGTGCGACCTCGAGGGTAGTCGTGATAGACTTTGTAAGGGAGTCCAGCAATGCTGGAAGAGTCGCCGGTGCCGCCATGGTCGGCTCTGGTTCGAATTGGGTATTCTGCCGAAACGAGGCTTGCTTTGGATCGCGCCAGGAAATCTTTGATGGCCCCTCCAGAAACTTTTTTGTGGTCCCTGCAAGGTTCCTTGCTTGCTGCCAAGCTCAGTTTTAATCCCAGTTCAGAAGTGGGGACAATCCCATGTCGCTGTGCTGCACGGGCCAAGGCAATTCGTTCTTTGTCTCATTTGTCTCGCTCGAGGTGCGACTGCTTCCTGAAGACGACAACTTGCACGTCTCTAGCAGATGTTACGCAACAACACAACACAAGGCCCGACTTTTTGAGTTTCTCTTCCACCGCGCCCAGATACAACGGCCCCCGCATGCTTTATTCTCTGCGGTAACGCGGATCCTTCGGGGTGGGCCGAAGCGCAACCAGACCAGTTAATCCGTACGTACATGCACAACTCCCACGACTCCTACTTGAGGCCCCTCGGCTGCGCCTGGTGTACCCTCCGAGCCCCATTGCGCAACCGCCATCGAACCCCCCGCCCCCTTGCCATAGCTGCCAATACCCTAACTTCTTTCTTGACAGAAACACGGACGCCAGATATTCACATCCATCATGCAACTACGAACAATCGCGCCCTCGGCGCCGTTCCTCGCTGCGGTGCTGGCCGCGCCGCAGCTCGTATCCGCCTTCTACCTCCCCGGAGTCGCACCCGCATCATATGGGAAAGATGAGCCGGTCCCTCTCAATGTCAACGCGATTCGGCCGGTCGCAGGCCCCGACGCGATGCTTCACTCGGTTGTGTCGTACGACTACTACCACCCGCTCTTCCAGTTCTGCCGCCCGCTAGATGGGCCCCAGGATGTTGGCGCCAGCTTGGGCAGCATATTGTTTGGCGACAGGATAAAAACTTCGCCGTTCGAGCTCAAGATGGCACGCAACGAGAGCTGCAAGGCGCTTTGCAAAACAACATACCAGAAAGGGGCCGCGTTCGGCGTCAACGAGCTGATCCGGTCCGGCATCAGCCTCAACTGGCTCGTCGATGGTCTCCCGGCTGGCCAAAAGATTGTCGACGAGCAATCAGGAACCGAGTTCTACAATCCCGGATTTCTCCTTGGGCAACATACCGGGGACGGCGACCAGGTCCTGTTCAACAACCACTACGACATCATCATCGAGTATCACGAGGTTCCTGGGAGCCAAGAGCTGTACAGGGTGGTGGGCGTCATCGTTCAGCCCGAGTCAAAGAAGTACAAAGGGCCCATTGACGAGCAAGCGTGTAACACGGACTTGGACCCTGTCGTCCTCAATGAGTCGGGCGATACCGAGGTCCAATTCACCTACGGCGTCTACTGGGTCCCCTCCAAGACGGCCTGGGCTACTCGCTGGGACAAGTATCTCCACGTTTTCGACCCCAAGATCCACTGGTTCTCGCTCATCAACTCGGCCGTGATCGTCGTCTTCCTCGTGCTCACCGTCATGTCCGTTCTTGTCCGCGCCCTGAAGAAGGATATCGCCCGTTACAACCGACTTGACCAGCTCAACCTCGAGGACCTCTCGGGCACATCGGCGCTGATGGAGGACGGCGTGCAAGAGGACTCTGGTTGGAAGCTTGTCCATGGCGATGTTTTCCGGACACCCAAGCATCCCCTCCTCCTCTCCGTCCTTGTCGGGAACGGCGCCCAGCTGTTCGTTATGACGGGCTTCACCATCGCCTTAGCTCTGCTCGGCTTCCTTTCCCCATCCAACCGGGGCTCGCTCGGCACGATTGTGATTCTGCTCTACACGGTCCTCGGCTTCGTCGGTGGATACACATCTGCGCGCATGTACAAGTCATTCCAGGGCGACAAATGGAAGCTCTGCATCATGCTGACTCCGGTCCTCGTCCCGGGCATCGTCTTCTCCTCCTTCTTCCTACTTGACCTTTTCCTCTGGGCCAAGAGCTCATCAGGCGCTGTGCCCTTTACCACCATGCTTGTTATCATCCTCATCTGGTTCGTCATCAGCGTCCCCCTTTCGTGCGCCGGTTCCTGGCTCGGCTTCCGCGCCGCCGCCCTCGAGCCGCCCGTGCGCACCAACCAGATCCCGCGCCAGATCCCACCTGTCACCACCTACCTCAAGCCGGTGCCCAGCATGCTGCTCGTCGGCCTGCTGCCGTTCGGCGCCATCTTCGTCGAGCTGTACTTCATCATGAGCTCCATCTGGTTCAGCAAGATCTACTACATGTTTGGCTTCCTCTTCCTGTGCTACGGCCTCATGATCATGACCTGCGCCGCCGTCACCGTGCTCATGGTCTACTTCTTGCTGTGCGCCGAGAACTACAACTGGCAGTGGCGCGCCTTCTTGGCGGCCGGCACCACGTCGGGGTATATCTTCCTAAACGCCGTCATCTACTGGGTGAGCAAGCTGTCGCTGGGCGGGTTTGCGGGCAGCGTGCTCTACATCGGCTACAGTCTGCTGATCTCGTTCCTGTTCTTTATTTTGACTGGTATGTTTTCTCTTGTTTCCCCCAAGAACTTTCGGACGGTTATGCTGACTTGTGAAATAGGATCGATCGGCTTCTTTGCTAGCTGGCTGTTTGTCCGCAAGATTTACGCGTCCATCAAGATCGATTAGACGGACGTGGGATGTTGAAGGTCGGTGGGCAGTGGATTTTCGTCGATTGGATGCGATTTAGAACTCTTTTCTGTAACACCACAAAATGAGCGCTAGAGCTATGACAGAGGGGTTGTAGTATTATCACCCTTTTTTTGAAAGCGGCAAGATTATAGACTTTCAAGGTAGTGGCGTATTATCCGTTGACAAGGGCTCGGGGGAAGCAGCATATGTCATGTCGAATAATTATCTCGCCCTGTCAGTGCGATGGATATGTACGTAACCAAATGGCTGGCCGAGAGCCAGCCTCACCACATCTATTTCTATGCTAACCGGAGCCTGCCGCCGTCTTTTGATGCCGCCCGCCATGAAATTATGCGTGGCCTTGTCTAGATGTTTCGTTTCATAAGCGTCACCATAGTCCCTCTCGGTAGTGAGCTTCACCATCTCCAGCACATGCCGCCGCGTCCTCGCTTGCTATTGTTTCAGGCCACGTAGCAACTGACCCATGGGTATCTTTATTTCCATGCTACAAATTCTCGACAAAGGCGTATCCGCCTACGAGCTCTCCGATTCCGCGTCTCCCGATGACCCAGACCCGGGCGACCAGATCGACGTCTCCGTTTCCGTCTCCGTCTCCGTTTCCGTCGTAGATGGCGATGTCGAGTCCTCGGGCGTCGCTTGCTGCTTCGTCGTTGCAAATGGCGTCCTTGATGTCCCCACCGTCCTTTCCTCGACCAGCGTCACAGATGGCGAGCGCGAGGGTTCTGGTGTCCCCAGCCCAAGCACCACCTCCGCGATTACCGGCTTCGTCATATCTGGCGTCTCCGGCTCGACCACCACGGATTCCAACTCGGACCCAGGCGTCTCCGGTGTCGCCAGCTGAATCAACACGGGCTCCGACTCAGGCCCCGGCATTTCCGGTACCATTTGCTCCTCCACCGGAATAGGTGTCTTCTCCTTCACTCGAGTAGATATTTTGTCCTTCACCTGAATAGGTGACGAGCTCGATGGCTCTGGCGTCCCTAGCTCCACCCTCACCTCCACAATTACTGGTGTCGACATATCTGGTGTCTCCGGCTCGACCACCACGGATTCCAACTCGGACCCAGGCGTCTCCGGTGTCGCTAGTTGAGTCGACACGGTCTCTGACTCGCCCCCCGGTACCTCCGGTGTTTTCAGCTCGATCAACGCCGCTTCCGGCTCAGGCCCCCGCATTGCTGGTGCCTCTGGGTCAATCGACATCGGCTCCGACGCCGGCTCTGGCGTATCCAGTGTCCGTGGCGTGATCGACTCCACCTCCGACCCAGGACCAAACTTGGACGCCAGCATCTCTGGTGTCCGGGCCTTGATTAACTCCGCTTCCGCGTCCGACCCAGACCCAGCCCCAGACTCCGGCCCCAGCATCTCTGGCGTCTGCGGTTTAATCGATTCCGCCTTCACCTCCGACACTGGCCCAAACTCGGGTCGCGGCGTCCCCAATGTCACCTGCGTGATCAATTCCAACTCCCCCTCCGAACCAAACCCAGACTCGGGCCCCAGCATCTCCGGCGTCTGCGACTTCACCGACTCTGCCTCCGACCCAGACCCAGACCCTGACACAGACTCCGATCCCGACTCTGACCCCCCCAACCCCGCCACCACCACCACGCTCGATTTCTAATCGTCCTCATCCTCATCATCATCATCATCATCCGCCCCCAAGAAGGTAAACTGCTTCGGCTTAGCCCTCGCCGGCGCCGCCACGCTCTCCCTCCTCTCCCCATCCGCCCCAACCCCACCAACACCACCACCACCACCGCCCTCCCCATTCCTCGCCCTCGCCGCCTCCCTCTCCCTCGCCATGCGCTCCCTCTCCTCGCGCGCCCGCCTCTCCGCCGCCTCCCGTTCCAGCCGCGCCCGCTCCTCCGCCTCGCGCCGCGCCTGCTCGGCCGCCGCGCGCCGCCGCTCTTCTTCCTCCGGGTCGTACCCGCGCGGCTCGATCCCCGCGTCCACCAGCCGCTGGAGCGCGGCGAGCGCGCCGGAGCGGATCTGCCCTTCGGTGGGCCACGGGTGGAAGGCGGCATCGTGGAGGGGGTTGACGGCCGGTTTGAGGTGGGGCGGGAGCTTGTCGTCGGCGGGGGCGGTTTTGGGGGGCTGGGAGGGCGGGAGTTGGGTGGAAGGTTGGGTGTCGTTGGCGGTGGTGGTGGGCGTGGGGGCGCTCAGCCCGACGGGGGTGCTGACCGTGCCGTTGAAGCTGAGGTTGAAGCTGGTGGTGGGGGTTTGGGTTTGAGTGGGTTGGGATTGGAGCCGGAAGGAGTCTTCTGGGTCGGTGGGAGGTGCGGAGGACTGGCTCGGGGCCATGTCGACGCCGTTGGTCACGCCTGGTAAGGGAAGGGTGTTGCGGCTGATGCGACGGGCATAGGCGAGGAGTTCGGCGGTGGTGAATTGGTGTTTGGGGCCGCCCGGGGGGTTGCTGGTTGTGGGTACGGCCTTTAGCTCTTTGCGCATGTTCCAGAGTGAGCTCATGATGTCCTTGAGCTGGGTGTCGTGGAGTGAGGTCTCCTGCCTCAGCTGCTGCAGGCGGGCGTTGTTATTTTGATGTATCTCGAGTAGCTTCAAGGACTGTGAGAGTTCGGCTTCGGCTGCTAGCAGTTCTTCGGCCACTTTCTGTGATGGATTGTTCTTGGCGAGACTGTCAATCATGCTCCCGAGGGTCTTCTCGACTCGCTCGAAGCAACTGTCCAAATTCGTCTCCATGATGAATGCATATGTCGCGTACGATAAGTGGAAAATCTCCTTGTAAATCTGCGGGTAGAAATGATGGTGAGGGGGATAATCTGTACAGGTCACAGCGTGGTCCTTTGGATGTGCTGTGAATCTAAAATGGTATCGAACAATGCCGGCGGTGGCTGTTGGAGAAAGGTTATTGTGGGGTTGGAGCAGCTCTCCGAAGTCAAGTCGTGGGGCATTTGAGGGACTGGTACCCGCTTTCAGCCGTTTCGCATGCCGTCTCCGAACCTTGCCTGAGGCACCAAAATAACCTTGACTCGTAGGTTTCGGCCTCAGGCAACAACAACTCCGGGTTTCTCCGGCCAGAAACTCGCGCGAAACGCAACATCGAATCTGCAACTCCAAGATTGTTTCGTCGCCATTGAAGCAGCCCCTCGCTCTTTTGTGTCCCAGCCGCCACGATGCCGTTCCCCGTACGTTGCAGCAATATTTTCCAGCATCGCCCCCCCTGTTTCTACGTCCCGCAGCCTCGGAAATTGGCGAACCGCAAAGACCGATCATCGGCTAACCGATCATACCAGACTGCTCCCCGCCGGGCTCCCGCCTTCCCCGAGTACAAGAGCCCTTATGGCCCGAAGTAAGCACGCGCAGCCCTTTAGCAATCGATCACAGCCCAGCAGCGACACTCTACGAGATCCCACGAACAAACAGCGGCGCACGGCTGTGGCTGCGGGTCGGGGGCGCAAGGACAGTCGCGGAACAGGCGTTGACGGTTTCCAGGTACTTCTACCAGTCCCACTTCGCCGGCATCACGACGAAGACCTTCCTTAAGACGTAAGTCTACGACTCATTTGAACATAAGAGGAGGGAACATTGCGTTGCTGCAGGCGGGGAGTTGCTGGGCCCTAGTCGAGGCCTACGGAATCTTACCTCCGTGATGAGTCTGGGTTGCCAGAAAAAGGAACTCTGGGGGATGGAGTTGGCAAAAATTGCTTCGGCAACAAGGACGCTTGGACAAGGCTAACCCTACCACTAGCGGCGTCAAGGCGGGCATGTTCGGCGGTGTCGCCCTCTTTGCCGTTATCTTTCTAGGTTCCGGCATCCCTCGCATCCAGCAGGATATCCTCCAGGTACGTCGGTTTTCTAATTCATACGGCCCAGGCGCATTTGCTAACCCCACGATAGAAGATTCCGATCCTCGGCCCACGTTTCCCCGTTCGCGAGGTTCACCCCGCAGACAACGTGAGCTTTCTCCTGCTCCATTCAAGCAGACTACTTACTGACCATTTCATCGCAGCCGTTCTAAACCAGAATCTCTTGGTTAGATGTGGTTTTGGGCGCCGAGGGCGAAGACTCCGAAGGACTTTGGAGGACCGGATGTACCAGGAGTGTGTATACAATAAAACCCTTATAGACAAGATCTTTACCTACCGTTATGCCACTTTTTAACATCGTAAACTATTGCACCATCTCCAACTTTAACGCAGTTCTTGGTCCGTCGCCAAATAACTACTGGGGGCGCTGACCCAAATGCACGGGCCACTTCTGGCTGAGTTGACACCTGTAATTGCTGGCCCACAACCACGTCTTAACCTCAACATCACCTAATTCACGGCTTACACGACCAACAATCGAGAAACAACGGCCTTGGTTGTTGAAATAGCTCGCCATAATATCAGAAACGAATGCTTGAAGTGACAATGGCATACATTTCATTTCAATAACTACACTTGTTTTTCCCTTGATGACCATGGAGGTCATCCAAGCCTTCCGCCAAGGGCCCCTGAGCGATGTGCTCCAAGCTCTTCTCCTCGCCCTGGTCGTGGGCCGTCTTATGGCCTCGGGAGAGCAAGCCCCACGTTTAAAGGGTCCATCGTCGTCCCTCTTCAGCATGCAAGCAACTGTGGCAACCGGCTTTTTCGGCATCGCCTTAGCATCCCGGGCCTGGCTGGCTCTTGTGAACAAATATGTCCCTGAACCATACCTCGTATGTCTCACCCCTAACTTTGAGGGTCGGACGCTTACTATCCCCAGGACGAGGTTTTTCATATCCCGCAGGCCCAGACGTACTGCGAAGGGCGCTTTTGGGACTGGGACGACAAAATCACCACACCTCCGGGACTGTGAGAAGACACCTTATTCGTGTACTTTGGTGGCTACTAATCTGACGGTGAAATAGTTATCTCATATCCGTAGCATACCACAAGGTACGGGGGTTTTCCGAATGCACTCCCTCCAGTCTGCGTTCCAACAACTTGCTCGGAGGCCTGATCGCTCTTCTTGCAGCTCAATGCCGCCACCTGATAGAGGTTCGGGCAGCCGAGCGAGCGGGAAAGCGGCCACCTGCGAGCGCCTCGTTTTACTCGTACTTTACGGGCTTGAACGTCGCCTTGTTCCCTGTTCTTTTCTTTTTCTCGGCTCTGTACTACACAGACGTTGCATCGACGATGGTCGTCCTAGTTGCCTACCGCAATCATCTACTGCGCCTAGCACCACAACCCCCGAGCCTCTGGAACGACTTATGGACAGTGCTCCTGGGTATGTGGGCCTTGTTCATGCGGCAGACGAACGTCTTTTGGGTTGTCGTGTACATGGGTGGTTTGGAAGCTGCGCATATTCTCCGGACGGTTGAACCTGGCTCACAGCACCCGCTTACAAAACTTTATGATCCGCCTCTGACGCGGTCTACTCTAGAGGGTAAGGGCTCTCTCCCATGAGTGATAGTGCCAGCTGACAAGTTAGACTGGCTCTTCTGCCTCCTGACACTCGCTACCACCGCTGCGTTGAACCCGGTCAAAGTTCTTCGTCAGGTCTGGCCGCACATCAGCATCCTCGCGCTATTCGCTGGCTTCGTGGCCTGGAACGGCGGTGTAGTCCTCGGTACATCTTACCCAGACATCAGTCCCTGACGCCTGCTAACAATACCCCAGGAGACAAATCCAACCACATTGCCACCATCCACCTGGCGCAAATGCTCTACATCTGGCCGCTCTTCGCCTTCTTCTCCGCCCCTCTCATTGTCCCATCAGTCCTCTCGCGTATCACGCGCCCTGTACAGTACCTGAAGTCCCTCCTCTCAGCGACTTCACAGCGCGCAGCTCTCATCTCCATCCCCTACACGCTCCTCACCGGCCTCCTTTCCGTCGCCATCGTCAAGTACAACACCATCATCCACCCCTTCACGTTGGCCGACAACCGGCACTACATGTTCTACGTCTTCCGCTACACCATCCTCCGCTCCCCCACCATCCGCCTCTCCCTCGTCGCCGCCTACACCGCCTGCCGCTGGCTGGTCTGGGACCAACTCGCCGGGTCCCACGACGACACCGTCACACACCCGCCCCCAGCACAATCACAACAACAACAACCACCACCACCACCACCACCACAACAACAACCACCCACCACCAAACCCGCCCCCCAACCCGCCGACGACAACACACCCCACCACCCCCCCTTAACAAGCACCACCCTCCTCTGGCTTCTCACCACGACCCTCTCCCTCGTCACCGCCCCGCTCGTCGAACCGCGCTACTTCATCCTACCCTGGGTCTTCTACCGGCTGCTCGTCCCACGCTCCGCACCAGCAAGCCGTGCCGCGCAAGACACCGGCTCCAAGAACACGCCTAACGACGACGGTGGGCTGGTAGCACGGCTGGTGGGTTGGTTGGCGGGGGACGGGCGGCTGGTGCTGGAGGCCGGGTGGTTTGTGGTGGTGAATGGGGTGACGATGTGGGTTTTCTTGTTTTGGGGGTTTTATTGGCGCGGGGAGGATGGGGCGGTGGGGGATGGGGGGAGGGTGCAGCGGTTTATGTGGTAAGGTATGGACATATGTAGGTGGGGGTGTTGATAGCGGGGGAGGTTGATGGGGGGTTTGATGGGGGTTTGGTTTGGGAAATGGGGGTTGATCGGTGGGGGTTGGCTTGGGGAGATGGGCCAGGGCGAGCGTGTATGCAGGTTGTCTTTTTCGGGGTTGTTAGCCCTAGGTTGTTGTCTTTGGTTGCACCGTTTTGTGAGGCGTCGTCGATCACGCACCGAAAGGGTTAATAGATTTTAGAAGATGGGAATCAACAATGAGGACAGAAATACAGCTCGGACGGATCCATTACGTGTTTGTGAGGTTTTGCTCGAGTTGTTCTCAACATCTATTCGTATGTCCTATTGCACAATATTTTCCAGACCCTCATGCACCCGACCCAGGCCCAGTTATGTACCGTTATGTGTGCCCTCGGTTGTTATCCTACCTTAACGCCGCCACCATGAAACGCGGGTTGAACCCGCCAATTTCCTTCATTTAAACATGCAGTTGTCGTTAAAATCGTCAGGCCGGTGCAGGAACGGCCGTGTTCTCCACGACTATTCCCTCCGCCCCATCCTCACCCTCCGTTGGTCTTAAAGACTCAGCCGGTCCAGGCTTAACCTGTCCCCGCTCCTGACCCTTCGTACGACCCCCAGCTTGAAGAACCTCTCCTCCCCCGCTGCTGTTCGCCCCCCGATGTACAGCTTCTCTGCCCCTAGTGCGTCCCTAAAGCCCTCGCTGCTGCTGTCACTTCCTCGCCTGCGGCCATGACTATCCCGATGCCCTGGTGATTGTGGTATGGGGACGCCCGCGCTGTGATGGTGGTGGTGGTGATGCCGTGGAGAGTGTAACGGGAGCTGGCTCATCACACCCCCTGACCGTGGTTGTGGAGAAGTTGATTGTGATGACGCAGCGGCGGCAGCCGTTGATGATATCGACCGCGGTGTTGCCGCGGATGTTGGTTGGGTAGAGGCTGAGCTCTGTGTGGTGTGTTTGTTGGGTTGCTGGCTGGACGCGCTCGCGCTTGCGAGGGCGGGCGTTTGCTGGCGGAAGGCGGCAAAGAAGGTGGAAAGGAAGAAGGGTCGTTGGGACGACATGTTGCTGGTTGTGGCCCCGCGTGCCGGTGGAAGGATTGGCTGGTGTCGCAGGATGGGGGAGGCTTCGGAATAATGCCTCTAGTGTTGGTTTAATCTCTTGCTCCTCGCTCGGGGTTGATGCTCGATCGCTCGCCTGTGTAACTTTCGGGGTCGTCTAGTCTGTGGGGAAACGGATCGCAGTTCGCTATTTCTCTAAGGGCGGTCGAGTCAAAAGCAAGCGTCGCGGCAACGGCGGGTTGTTGAGCGGCGGCCCCGCGCGGCGTCGATTTAGGTACCCTTGCGTCCTCGGCTGCAGTTGTTCGAGGCGGTGGGTCTTTGTTGCACTCGCTAACTTCTTCACTCGGACATTGGTGGTAAATGAGCAGGCGCTAGAGCTAAAAATTGGATAAACGTGGATGGTTAGTCGTCGAGTCGCGTTGCACGTTCAAAGTGGGAATGCGCCTGCGTCTGACGTCGAAGAGAGGCCTTCTTGCAGCTGCACGAGGGGGCTCGGCCAATCCCGGGATCTTTACGGCCAATTATAGTTGCCCACGGTGTTGCAGCGGGCCAGCGGGGTTTGCTGGGTTTTGCTGCGCTGCTGTCATGCATTACCCCGCCTGTGATAGGCCGCATTTGCCGGCGTGGTTTCTGGGGCAGCCAACGGCCCGAGGACCACCGGGTAGATGGATGAGTGGATGGCGGGGATTGCATGAGCTTCCAACGCTTCCAACGCTGCCAACAACGCCCAACCTCCTCATCCTAATTACGTACGTGCGCAAGGTGCGGTTGATGAGCGGCTGAGAAAATGCACGGCCGCTTTCGCTTTTATCGACGAGAATTCGACAGCAACCGCTCCTGCCCCACATACCCTGAATGAAGCGAGGGTTCCCATTCCACTTCTTCTTAGCCGTTCCGTCTGTGAAAGTCAACAATGCAACCCCAAATACTTCGTATACCGGATAATCCGTATCGAACGCCACATGAAGCATTCCCGCGGAGGTTTTCCAGTATCACAAGACGACATGCTTGGCTTGGGGTCGGAAAAACAGCATCACTATTCGTAGCCACGTGCGCGTTGCCAGATGGTGGAAATCAGCTCCCACGTGCCTGGCTCCCAAAACACCCCGACCTCCGCCTAACCCTACCACAATATTGGGTGGTAGATATGCAAGCAGCCCCAACTCCCTTCAAACCCACCCGACGGACATCAACCCGAAGCCCACTTCTTGTCTCATTCCATGTCACCTACCTACTATTCAGTCGACGAAACATCTCTGGCGGTCCAAGCCACTTTTATCCGTCCGGTGTCATGCTACCTGGCCGGACGCAGAAAACAACTAAGTGGTCACAATTTTGCAAGTATTTGAGTAAAGGAGGATAGAGAGTAAACATGGAGTAATCCGGACTCAGTCCCTCCTGTTGGAACTACTGCAAGCCCCGCGGTTTCTGCGGTCCGCAGAAAGAGAGGTTGGTCAATCTAATATGCCCACTTGGGGGGGGCACCAATGCATGAGACATACAGATCCTACACATAGTTAGGGCCAAAGGCCGGAATTAGCACCCTCTTGTTTCTTCGATATGTAACTGTTCCGCTTCACCCACCAACCAGCAGTCTCGCCACCGCTGTCGTGCTGAACTTTGCCTGTAACGATTTGGTGCGTATAATTGTGGCGAACTGTTCGCTATCGGAGGAAAGGAGATGGCCATGAATGTAATTTGCATTTATCAATATAGCCCCAGAACTTTGCCATGGATGAAGTACAGTAACCTATTGCACTTCTCTCGTCGTGGAAACTATAACTGAAGTAAAGCAGGCAGACAGGTAATCAATGAATACAGGTGCCGTGGTCGGTACTGCCTAACCTCTGCGCAACTCACCAAGCATAGTGTAAACAGCTTGAAGTCATCAACCGCATCCGCCGCAACCCCCGCAACCACCACACCCGCCACACCCCCCACTGCACGAGCTCACACACCCGCTCCCGCAGACATCGCCCCCGGTGTGGTCCCCTCCGCACCCGGCCACACCAGCACCAACACCACAAGCAAACATGCCACACCCCCCGCCACACCCCCCATCAGAACCGTCGTGGTCGCCCGCCGTAGAATTGACATCCCAGCGCGTAGCCTTCCAGTCCCTGAGCCGCTCGTACTCCCTGATCTGCTTGGCCCGCGCGAGGTGCGACCACGCGGCCACAAAGTACAGGTGGTACTCGCCCTTCTCGAAGTGGTGGGAGAAGGGCTGGGCCCGGAGGATGCCGCCGAGCTTGAGCCTGTCCTGTCGCGGGTCGTCCTGCTGGTGCAGCCAGAGGGTGGCCTCCCTGAACTTGGGGGACAGGGCCATGGCCTTCGCCCCGCGGAGGAGGGCGTCTTGGGCGAGGAGGACCGTCAGGCGGTTGCGGAACCAATCTCTGTCGGACATGATGCCGCTTGGTGTGGGGGAGCTGGCCTGGGGGTTGCCGAGGAGGGAGGGGCTCTGCGGTAAGGGGTGGCCGTCCCGCGGGTAGAGGTACCGGCTTCTGGAGAGGTGAAGCGAGATGATGGACCAGGAGTCGAAAGGGAAGGCCCAGACGTGCTTGGAGATGTTGCACTCACCGCATGTGACGGGATACCGCCCACACCCCTCGGTGCAGTCCCAGGGGAAGACGTCCTGGTAGGGGTAGAGAGGTCCGCCGAAGGCTCCCCAGTCGTACCAGTACTCTGACAGGGTGTCGATGATGTCGGACTCGTCGTGTCTACCGTAGTGGAACTTGAGCAAGTACTCCTCGGTCAGGCCGTTGGGCACGTCGAATTTCGATTTTATCTTCTCTTTGACGTAGGCGCCTGGCCGACAGACGAACGACATCAGGTATCTCTTGTCCAAGGATACCAGCGGACCAAACAGAGCCCTGTCGACCAGGTTGTCGCAGAAGATCTGGCAGTTGTTGCTCCGCGGGTTCCACTTCAGTTCGACTTCCAGGAGCCGAGAGACAAGACTGTCAATGATGTCCTCCGCTCTTGACGCTAGATACTTTCGGAGGTGGGGGATTAGTCTCTCGACGGCGCAGTCCATGAGCTTGCTCTTCTCGGCGACAGATATGCCCTCGTCTTTTACCCCCTCACTTTCAGCAATGAACATGTCGATGATCTGGTCTTCAATGGCAGTTTCAAAAAGGCTGCAAAACGCCCCGCCAACAACCTGCTTCATCATGGCTTTATGTCGTTTGGATCCGCGCGGTTTATCCTGTGAATAGAGAGTCCGCTCGTCTTGGCCAGACACGATCAGGCTGTGCTCGATACTATGTGACGGGTCGCGAAAGACTTGTAGATTCTGCGGGTCGCGGCTGGTAATTACTGCACCTTTCATCGTACTACCGACATGATGTCAGTCGCTGTAAAGCGAAGCAGCGATCAAGAGGGGGCGTAGGGTGGAGGGACATACTGTGCCACGCCATTCTCGATAACCAAGGGCCCAAACCGTAGCGCCATGTGCACGTTGCCCCAGGGTATGTTGTCAGCCGTGCTCCTGAGGTAGAAGGGTATATCCTCATGGCCGCTGGTCGTGGAGCCATAGCTACTGCCAAACTCCCCGAGTGTTGCTTTCAGCTCAACCGCGTTCGGGTTTGTGACCTTGATAGGTTTGTGCATTCCACGCTTGATCCTCTCGATGGCTTCTTTCTCTTGTCTCTTTTTGCGCTCGATGTCTCTCTCGCGCCGTTTAGCGCCAAGCGTTCGGCTTGTGTCTGTCTTCAGACTGGTGGCGGCGTACTTGGCCTCGGCCGCCATCTCTGCGAGCTCGAATAGGCCGCAACGGGGCCTGCCCATTTTCCCTTCATAGTTGAGGTGCTTACCGTCGCTCTCATCGACGGGGAATAATCTCGTTGCTTTTCCGGTCTTGTCCCGCTTCTTGACGGTGACGCATTGGCAAATAGAGCTTGCCACTTTTGGCGGGATGGCGACTTCGAGACACGACTGTTTGTGCAACTTTGTGAAGGATGGCTGCCCGTAGTGCTTGGCCCTGTAGCAGCCTTCGCACACGGTGATGTCCACGTCTTGTAGACTGTGAAACATGGATCCGCGGATGACGGCGTGGCAGTCGAAGCAGGTCAAATAAGTAAAGACAGGCATGTTCGCCTCGTCGTACGAGTGGACGCTGAGTTGGGGAGTAGGTGGGCGCTTCCAAAAGGTAAACAGCTTCTCCGGAGGCCGGTATTCAATGACCTTGTCGATGTCGAGAAATTGGGCGCTCTGTAGCAACATCCTTGCCCTTCTTCTCGGAATATCCTCAAAAGCGTCTTCAGATGCAAGAGAAGCGCGGATCTCGCCTTTCATATCTGCACTTTTCAACTCCGCAAAGATGTCCCAGCCCCTATCTGCCAGCGCCTCTGTGTACGACGGCAACGGGTCTTTTTCCGCATTGCCACCTGCGTCCACCTGTTCATGCGTGGAATTATACCGCTGCGTAAATCGGCGGGAGGTATGACTGACAGCGTCCACAAACGTGTCGTAGCCGTGCACATGCCGTTCCTCTTCGTCTGGCAGGACAACTTTAGCGTATTGCCGTTGCCACTTTCTCAGGGTGAGCAGCATGGGTGGGATCTCTCTGCGCACGCCGTCCCAGTACATCTTCAGCAATTCGTCGCGAAGGTGGCTGTTGGCAGGACCAATCTTTTCCAGCGGAATGGAGGGCGAGTTGGTGACATGACTAGGACTGGATGCCGAAGCTGACGTCGATGTGGTGGAGGGAAGTAAACAGGACAAGCATGAAGCCATCGTGCTCCAGCTGTTAAAACCACGGGCGCAGAAAAAAAGCCAAGGGACAATCGAAGCTGTTTCTTTCGGACATGAAGTTAAGACACAACTGCCAAGGGACTACCGAGTTAGGCGATGTCATGAAATCTGGCAAGACTGCAGAAGAGCTGAGCTGAAACGTAGAGAGCCTTGCATCCCGTAGCGTAGCTGTCAATAGTCCCGGTATTGATGCATGCACCCCGCCCAGCTGCACCGCTTCGGGCGGCCAAGGCAGATTTGTGTTAACCAGGGTCCGAGCCTCGCCGTGAGTTGTCTCCCACGCTCTTTGAAATTATGATACTCCGTACACGCTCGTCATTATTGAATTTTTGGTGGCTGAAATGCATCTCATCCCAAATTGCCCGTCGGTTAGCCTAAGAACCATGTAGAAGAAGAGGAGGCGAGGGGGTCATTAGGACCGCCCTAACCACCCTTGACATATTATACGTTCAAATGTATCAATACAAAGATCGCTGGTAACAGGCTGGCAGTGAGCCCCCCCTCCTGATACGTACCTAGCAGTTGATATTGGAATGAGTATAGCCATTGGGTCCAGCTTCTTAGGCTTGGACGGTTGTTTCACGCTCGCTGTCACTCGATGGGTTAAACCGTCGCTCTCGGCGAAGGAGGCAGTGAACAAGGTACTGGCAATTAGTAGTTAGGACATAAGGCATGGGCATGCTAATACTCTTCTCCGTGAACAAGACTACTTCTTCGTATGTCCTTCCCAGTGACACTCATGACTGTGCTCTGCTGCACGGCCGCAATCATACACCCACCACCTTTTGCGATCTTGTGGGAGTGCCCTAGCGCACTTGGCGCAGTATATTCTCCGCTTCAACGCGGTCCCCATCCGCAGCGACCTTGTTTCTCTCTCTTCCCTGATGGCAGTAGCCTCATCGGCGCCGAGAACAGAACAATGCAAACATAGTGGAACAGCGTTTGCGCTGTCCTCATCCGCCTTCAACTTTTTTGCGTACCAGTCGCTTATGCCTGAATCAGAGCAGGTCGGCCGCTGCAGGGCGAGATTGCCAGGATGTAGAGTCGCAAAAAACGGTGCGGGCTGTCCAGCCCCCCTTAAAAGGTAGCAACCGGTACAGATGGCATAGCAGTCTGTCAGGTGCTTTGTTGTTCTCGGGGCCTTCACATTGTCCGTGGGCACCACGCAGCTCTGGCCGCAGACTGTCAGTGACGTGTTGACAACCCTAGTAAGACGTGGGATTTAATACCTGGCAGATGAGGTTGGCACAAGCCCAGCACTGTCCCTTTTTGTCGGCATCACACGAGTTCACCGCCAACACCTCCCTGCGCTCGGTGCTGCTTCCCTTCTCTGACGAAGCGAATACCGCCTTTCGCATTGCCTTGGAAGTCAATGAGGCGTTGATCACGTCTTTGTGATGCAGATGACTGGCAAGACAGGCAGTCACGCTGTTACTCCGAAATAGACTCGCGAGCGTCTTGCTCTTTTCGTCTGCCGGCGTGTCTTTGTCCTCGAGACTTCGGTCACGGTGTCTAATTCTGCCCACGCAGGAAGTGACCCGGATAGCGCGGATGGCATAAATGACGGCCAATCTGAAAAGGCCGGGCAGGCTCATGAAACGCATCAGGTGGAGGGCCTGGAGACACATTATGGTTCTGTCACCATCAGCGTTTTGCACACCCACGCAAACAAGGGATATGAAAAAAATACATAGTCAGGACGGTTGTGATCTGCACCATCAGCACGCGCCGACAGCTGATGATTCTGTCAACATCGCCCGTTGCTTCTTTAATACGGAAGAAAAGCCGGGTGCTTCTCGCGTTCTGAGAGTCCCAACAGCCTTGGAACGTTGGCGGCAGAAACCGGTATGCTATGACGACCGAGAAAGTCAACGAGGCGAGAATGGCGGCATCGGCGATCCACAAGTAAAAGTAACCGCTGGACTTTCTTTCTGTTTTCAACCGACTGGAGTTGGGGGTGTTGGATAACCGAGAGCGGACGACCCAGGCCACAGCGAAGTTCCACAACGGTAATAGAATACCCTAATACCATAAGCATCAGTGCTTTGTCTTGATGATTTGGGAAACAAACTTACAACACAGGCCTTGATACCGACACTGACAAGCAAGTTCGTGGCGTACGCCAGCTCCGGGTCCTGGCGGATACCATGAAACAAATGGATAGAAACGATGCCGTGTATGAGGTAAGGTGCAGCTGCCAACACACGGAGCCGTCCGATCCACTGTTTCTTCTTAAGGAGTGCGACGAACGTGAAAATTACCGAAGGCAAAGATGCGGCGCTGTAGGCGCCCAGTACGATTCCTATTCCCTCGCTGTCCATGATGTCAATGCTGTCATGTCGTTTCGATACAAGTGGCGAGAGACTGATGAATCTGGTCTGTTTCTTCAATTCAAAGTTGATAAGGGGTTCCTAAAAAGTGAAGCTGGACTCGCGTGGCCATATGCATTATGCATTGGATGTAAGTTTTCGGGGTGGCTGTCCTCGGCAAGGCCAAAGTCCCAAACTTATCTAGCGTGGGCGCTCCAACGCTCAAGGCAGATTCAGCCCACAGCTACCACGGAATTTGGGGGGTCATGCAAGGCTCAGCGACAGTTCTAGACAGACACGGATCAGGCTCTGCCACATGGTCGTTAGGACACTTCACTTCTCACATTAACGGCGGAAAGATACTAATACGTATTCGTCTGTAACCAGCAAGAGGTAAGGTAGTTCCATAGGCATTGTTAATCGCCTTAACGGCGATGGATCGGCAAACTCAACTTCCCGTTAACTGAACATACCCCAGACAGAACAAACATGGCCCTCGACTGCCGGGACCACAAACAGGTGCTACACAATCAGGGGAAGTCGCACGTCACTTCGTTCACCAGCGGCAAAACACTCCCCTATAAACTGGCCGAGTCAATCTCCGAACAACCCGTCATCCCGTCGCCTAATCTCTTCTCGGATTTCCCTGACTCCGAGTCCAAGGGCGTCAGACTGCCGACCGTCTCTGAATGCGCCGCCCACTTGGAGCTGTTGGAGACATTCTATGTTCTGCGGCAACGAATTCTGCGGAGTGCGAAAATGGACAGCGCCATGGGTGTTGTTCCGGAGAGAGAAACCAAGACGGGCGCCAACAACGACACCAAGGTACTGAAAGACCCCAAGCTATGGGAAAAACGGCAGATTAAGTGGTCCGTGTTTGTCGAGTTTGCTGTCGTCCGATTCTTGGTCTGGCGCAGCACCATATCACGAACCCATCCTGAGAGCGGAAGCGACGGTCGAGCGGGTATGGTCAAAGAGTTCTTCTTACCGCCAGTGGACGTGTTGATTGTCTGGCACGCGCTGATGCTCAACCCGCGCCTTTTCCGCGCCCACTGCGAGGCGGAGCCGCTCTACAGAATGGCCATGCCGTGGAGGAAAGTGGACGAGCTGATCGACGGCAATACTTGGGGCCTGGCCCTGCCAGACACCGCCAAAGCCAACTTTGAGAGTCACACGAACCTATCAGAGGACCTGTTTGCGTTTTTGGAAGCGTGGCCACCAGTTCCCAAGACAGACACAGCCCAGCCAAACGGAGGAACACCGGTTGCGGCATTGCAAGTACCCCGGGCAACGGCATTGACACTCGATGCGAAAGCGAATCCTCCAAGCGGCCCCAAGTTCCCAACCGAGGGTCACCCGGAGATACATAGATACATTGACCAGTTCAAGCTTGCATCACAAACCGATCTGGCCGTCCAGCTTCGAGACGCAGTCATCCGCCAAACAAGCTTCATCGACAAGATGAACAACCACCTGTGGATCCACTCGCCCTTTGCGTCTTCAACCCTGCGCCGGGGCATAAGCCGCTACGAGAAGTTCCTGGAGCTGATGAGACTCCATCCGCGCCAGATGTTCGTCCCCACGTTGGACATTGACTTGGTATGGCACACGCATCAATGCCAAGCATTCATGTACGCAAAGGGGACGAACAAGATAGTGGGAAGGTTTATCAACCATGACGACTCAATCGAGCAAAAAAAACTAATCGATGGGTCTGGGGTAACAAGTAAAATGTGGAGAGTCCGGTATGGAACGGAATACCGAGTTTGCGGGTGTTGGGACTGCGAGGGGCTGGTTTCAGTCTTGGAATCGGCGGAAGAAGAGCCGAGGGAAATGGAGAACATTGTTAGGAAAGTGGCCGGGCAGGTTATGTACCATAGGGCTGTCGAGGCTGCCAGACGGGCGGGGGGTAAATTGCCCAAGTTTCCGATGGAGGTGCTTTAGCTTTTCGCTATGCTCATTTTGCTCTTTTCTTCATTTTATTTGGTTGCTTGCATGAATTCGGAAATTATCGTATCATCGTACTGAGAAGATAAGGAGACATCTAAAGGCCAACCAGCACCCCCTTTTCCACCACCGACGCGTCCTCTCCCTCTTCTGCCTCCCCCGTCCCGGCAATGTTCACAAACATATCCATCCGTTCTAGATACACCGCCCTTCGGTGTACCGCCACGTCACAGAACAAAAGTCTGCCAAGCTCATCCTCCGAAAGCTGCACCGCGCGAAGAGAGTGGTGCACAACAGCCGTGGAGTCGCTCTCGTCATCACTCGCCGATTCCACGCAAGTCTTCAAAACGATAATGTCACCCAGCAAATGAAACTGGGGCAGCGGTAGCGGCCAAACCATGCCCTTTCCTGCAACTGCTCCAGCGTGTAATGCAAGCCGGGAGAGCGACGGCGTGTGTAGCGGTGGCAGCCCGTATCTAGCTCTGTACAGGTCCACCAGCGAGCTGAGGTAGGGCTTGTCTGCCCGGGTGACGACGTCGTACTCGTTCACGAGCGCCAGAATTAGGTTTGTCTGAGGTAGAGTCTTGCATATGTCGGTGAGACTGATATCCGTCACGGGGCCGGACCCGAACGTTATCAGCGAAAGCTTCACGTGCGATACTTGGAGAGATAGTCAGCGGTTGTTTGGCGGTTGTTTGTCTGGGGGAGTAAAAGGGAATAACGGACGTTCAGCTGGCGGGTTAGACACCAAGTGTAGAAACACCAGAGAGACAACCGCGCCGCCCGCCGAGTGTCCCGTGAATACCACCTCGGCAATCTGCTTGTCGAGAGCGACCTGTGATGCAATGTTGGCTTTCAGGACCGGCGTGAGCCTCTTTGCGCACTCCAGGAATCCTGTATGCGCTTTGATTCCTGCTATGCCCTCGAATCTCTGATCACATCAGTAACCGGCCGTCAGGGATAACCAAACGGTAGAGGGTCCGCATACAAAAAGGGACCCCACGTCCTTGGGCTCCCCATTGAGATTGACCACATGGTCTGCCGTACTGGCCGTCCCCCTGACGGACACAAACAGCGTCGTCTGTTTGTTGTAGTGGGAAGTCTTCCACATTGACGCGGCCTTGACCGTCCCTGTCACAGACGGCGTGCGGTGCATGATCGGTTCCATCTTTAAACCACCCCAGGAAGATGGCTGGGTTGGATAGTCGTAGACGAGAGAAGCGCATCGGCAGGCTGCCTGTAGGAACCTGGCCATATCATGCGAGCTACACCAACAGTTAGTCAGTTTCTCGGCGTGTTTGGGAGCAGGGCGCTTAATTACCAACTCCAAGGACGGCCCATACCGTGTATGATGCTGCTGTACTGATATTTGGCCGCCTCCTCGCCTAGTTTCTCGAGGTGGAATTGCAGCAGGTCGCCTCCCTCGTCTGTTGGCTATGCAGTTAGTGAATACAGGAAAGAAGCCATATTACTGGACTCTTAGGGGGCGGGAAAAACAGACCATCATCAAGGGCGTTGAACACAAATCCAAGGCCAGTCATCAGTTCTGCAACCGCTGCCGACGCAGCCCGCGAGTTATCCGACGCTGCGGATACAGCGAACGCTCGCGGGTCTGGCATCACAGTAGCGGAAGCAGCAGCGGAAGCAGCAGCGGTCGTCTGCACCGAGGACCGAAGTGTAGAACTTCTAAAGAAATTCATTTTCTTCATTGCGTTGGTTATACATTTCGCCTATTTCTGATTTGAGTATGTTGTACTTTCGTTCTCGAAAGATGAGTGAGGAGGATGGTATCATGTGTTGTTTGCGACGAACATATCCTAGTCAAGCAGGGTGAAAATTTCAAGGAAAGCATGGCCGGGCAATGTTACAGGGGAGTTTATTAATTAGTGGCGGGGCAGGGAGCATTGGAGAATTAGTGGCGGCGGCTGAGATACACCTCCCTGGTTTGCCTTGTGCTGTGCCTTGCCCAGGCCAGTTCCCCTCTCCCCTGGATGATCGAATAGGCACCCCTTCCTTCTGCCTTAACACCATTTCCATGGGCCCTGCTATTAGGTGAACGACTACTGGGATTATTGAAGTTATCCGCCAATCCCAGCTGCATCGTCGGATTTGACAAGAAATGTATGTATGTACATACAAGGATAGCACATTCAGCCCGAGATACCAGACACCTCACTTTGGTTTGTATGATGGGATTGTTTTTGTTTATACGTAAACGATCTCGACCAGTATCGGCCGCTGCGGGCTAGCCCCATAATCCTCCAATTACCCCCTGAGCCAGGAGCACAACAGACCGACAAGCTAGAAATGGTAGATACCTATCTATCTGGTTCAAACAGAGAAGACCCCGTAAGGCACATGCAGTGCGCCGAGAAATCCCTTTGCCGTGGTGCTTCAGCCCAAAGGTCCAAACAAGCCTCGTTGGCAGGAAATAATGCTCTATAAGGGAGGTTGTCTTCGTCTTCATCGCTCGGAGACCAAGTTCTGAGCGCCACTTCTGTGCCAGGGTCCTAAGCTGCATTGACAGGAATTCAGACTACCTAAAGAGCCGGCATTTCCAACCATTCACAACTCAACCCATGGCCGTTGACCGAGTATTGCGAGAAAACCCAGCTCCCCGTCCCGTTGAGCATAACGGACAACCTAAAACTAGAACTACCATCTTCCTACGCCGGGCCCAGCAATACGTCGTCCCCAACCCATCACTCCGCCACCGGACAAAGGTCATAATACCCATCCACATTATTCCCCCACCACTTCGGGAACGGCACCGCCGGGCCACCCGCCCCAAACACCGCAAACGACAGGATAAACAGCGCCGCGAGGCTGGCGCCGTCGAACGCGCCCGTGATCAAGTAGGAATAGTCCCTGAAAACGCGCGGGCGCCGATTGCGCAAGTAGAACTGCACGAAGAAGCCCGCGATCACTTGGCTCAACAGCACACACGTCTGCGACGCGTTGTAGGGGATGTAGCCGGCGTATTGCAGGAACTGGGGCATGTTGATGTCGTAGAGTGAGAGGGAACGGATTTTGGGGACAAACTGTATCAGTCGTTAGTTGAGTCAGGTTGGGAGTAGCTTGTGGGGGTGTTCGGAAAGGATGTGGATGTTGGTGGTTTTGGTGAAGAGGCGCGACTCACGTGTGCAATAACCCGGTGTACGAGGACGATGCCGAACCCGATGGCGATACCAATGGGAACCATGTCATACAATCCCCCGGCGGCATAAAGGTACTTGGCCAAAGCCCATGAAGTCGCATTGGTGTTGTACGCCTGTATCGTGGCACCGCTCCAGGAGCTATTTCCGTCCGTGTCGGCAAGGAGATCGCGGTTTCCGCCGACGATAGAAATCATCACGGCGTAGTTGATAAAACCGCCGAGAATGGTACCGTAGATCTGGGTGAGGAACATGACGCGGGGAGGGATTTTGACTTTGGCCGGTTAGCTTCCTTGGTTGGTTTAACAGTTGGCTCAGGAGACATACGATATTCGCCCATCTTCAGGTCGTTGCACAAGTTGACAGTGTTGCTAATCACGTTGTGTGACCAAGCGGCAAAGTACATGTTACCAATGGGCCGCTCTGGGAGAATCAAACCTGCCAGCATCTTCGACAGGTTGTTCGTGGCAATGCCATTGCCGTAACGAGAGTATAAGAGGGTACTCTGCAAAACCGGTTAGTAAATTTGCCCCATTCCGCTCCAAAGACAACCGAGAGGCCTCACAAAAGGTGCGATAAACGTGCCCAACAGCAGGGACACGATGAAGGCCCAGGCCGGCAGGGTGACGTTCTGGGTGGTAACGACGATGAGACCAAGAACGAAGCTAAAGACCAGCACAATACTGTACCACCACCACGGAACTTCCCTGTAATTCTCGACCATGTGTGCGTGGTGGCGATCGTCGTGCCTCCCAGCTTTCGCGCTTTTGAAAGCCTTGACCACGTCCCCGCCCCAGAAGAAAATGCAATGGGCAACAAGAGCGCCGATCTGGGTTATGGTGAGCTTTTGCCAGCGGAGCATGATTGTGACCAACCCGGACAGGGCCGTCCAAGACTGTGGACTTACAGCAGCGTTTGCCATGAACATGGCGTATGCAAAGGTGCCTGTGAGGCGAGGAATACCGTACTTCTCCAAGGCCTCTTTGTTGAGCACGCCTCCGGTGAAGACTTCCGTGATGGGATAGCTAGATCCGTCTTGTGACCGAAGCCGTGTCGACATGAAGGGCTGCGATTTGGCCTCCCATGCATTTGTGTAGTAGATACCAAGCATGGCTGCAAAGCAGACAAGATACCCGAGCGCAACATGGACCTGCAACGGAAGCGGGAGTGCGGTGTTGAAGGAGGTGATCTAGGGTCCGTCGTCAGCCTGTTTCCTTGAACCCTCGGGGCTAGCCCCCTTACATATTGCCAGTCAAACGACAGCGAGAAGAGTCCCAGGCCCTCGTTGTTGAGGGAACCGCCGAAAAGGTTGGTGAGAATTGCCGCCTTCGTGCCGGTGGCCTTCATAGCTGCGAGGCATGGGATGGAGACGGCGTTGAGCCACGGCCAGATATACGCGGGGAAGAACTCGTAAAAGAACATGCCAACAAAACAATACCAGAACCAGCGGATAGGCTTAGAGTCCTTGACGTGTTGCCAGTGAAGCCCTTGGAGCGTCTTGACAGTCGGTAACGTGCTCCAGTAAACGGCGTCGACGTGCCAGACAGCGATGGGCCGCAAGATTCCGCATAGACCGTACCCGAACAGGCCGATGGAGATCACGGCCAAAACGACGGTAGTGGCACTGAGAGGCAAGTCGTAGAACAGGTCTTGAGCGGAAAAGACCTGGACGCTTGCTGACGCGTTGGACGCCGACGTGGCTGTGATGGCGCAGATGGCGTGTTCTTTCAGCCTCCAAGGCCCGGGGTTGATAAAGTTGGCGACGGTGATCCAAAACGGAAGCTTCCCCTGGCCGCCACGCGCTCTCCACCGGGCAGTCAGTTTGTCACCACGGGGGAGGACATTTGCCCACGCTTGACCAACGAAGTAAGCAATGAGCACGATAAAGGTACCTTGGATGGTAATTTGGGTCGGTTTGAACTGGATGGTAGTGTTAACGCAGGTATATTCTTTTATAACAAGGGTGGATACTTACCATGTAGATCTGGTACATGACCGCCTGAAAGGCAGACAAGGCAGTGGCCAGGAAAAGGCCTCGGAAGGTCAACGAAGGGTCGTGGTCATCACGCAGCGGGAGAAGATGAGCGGCCGCATCGGCGCCCGTGATGATGATCACATCCTCGCTACCGTCCTCCTTTTCCTGACTGCTGTCGTTGTCATACGCCGGGGCCACGGGTGCGATCTCGGGAGAGTCCGTGATGCCAGACTTTAACTTCTTGTCGTCGTCGCTGGCGTGATGCGGCTTCTCATTGGTCTCGTGGGACTCCTCGGGGTGAGGGACTTCGACGATAGTCGCCGCCGCGTCAGGGGCCGCCATGGTGCGACGTTTCTCGGGTGCCTTGAGAACGACGGGTGGTTTGGGCAGAGCATGCAGAGATTGACGAGACAAGGTCGCAACCCGTGGCTCTGGAACGTTATGGTCCGGCCCAGGATATATATGAATTGTGCATTGTAAGCTCGGAAACCACCCGTGTCCTGGCTGATACGGGAGTTCCTTCGTCTGTGTCCACGGTGGTGCAATCCGAGCCAGAAGTTGTGCTACCGCGCAGCTTTCGATTGTCATTCGCGAATTCTGATTGCAACGGGGCGGCCCGACCTGGCTGTTTGGGACGACCTTCCTAATGAGGCATGTGCTTTACACGGGTGCTCGTCTCAAAGGCGGCAAATGCTGCCGCCCGGGGCTCGCCCCAACCGTATATTACGAGGGAGGGGTTACTCCGGGTATGCAGTTTGTCTGTTGGATTCTCCGAAGTCTTGCAGATACTGGTAAACAGGTTCGTTATCTCCCCTTTCATGTGGGATCCCGGCTGATCCCAGTTGGCCGCGTGATATTGCGTTATTGATCCTCTTTTTTCTTCCCTTTTCCACCTTCCTCAAATTTACGCGGGCTGCGGAAAATGGGTGCACCACACAAGAATGATGGCTGCAGTTTGGGGGGGGGGGGCAAAAATAGACCCGAAAATGGTAGGAGAAATGAAACCGAGATGTTGGGACAAAAGAGAAGAAAATGCCCCCTACTTCCAATTAGGTGCATGTACATGTACGTAGGTAGGTTTCATGCGATAGCAATTCACCGGAAAATCTAAAAATGATTCTAGCATTTCCTGTTCTAGTTCTGTGGGGTTTGGACAACGTGCGTGTCGCAGCAGGGTTGCATGGCAGGATAAATCTAGGAACCGGGGTCTGCGAGGAAAGATGCTACCCCTTGAGGATCTAGAATGTGCCCTTCGGTCCAAAGAACCAACACGAAGAAACGTCCGGGCAACAGACAGCCAATCAAAAATAGGTAGGTACGAGGTAATGCGTGAGCAGTTCTGTTCTCACTCACCTATCATGAAATACCCAGTTCCAAATTCGGCAACCCATGCAGCGAGGGGTTCTGTGGTGGGAAGAGAAGGGTGTCCGGGGTTGGGAGGTTGACGTGTTATTCGGATTTAGGCTAGGTATTGATCTTGTACACGGCGTGGAGAAATGCCATTGTTACATAATGTATGTAAGGAGTTGCTTGTGTGATGGAAAATTTGTTTAGCTGTGATCATTGTTATCATTTTGTTAAATTTCATACTACGAACCGTGAAGTTTGTGTTTACATCCCCACCTCCCGTACGTTGTAAGCCGTTTCCCCGAAGCGGCATTTCCAGTAATACATTCCGTAACACGTCCATAGTATAAAAGACGGTGCTTTCAAATGTCCTCGACATTCCGTCGCTTTTTAGTCTTGGCTAGTTGAACCTTAAAGTCAAGATAAGGTTTGGGGCCCAGCCTTGCCAAGCTAGAAACGGCGTTGCTTACTGCTTCAAGGCGCGGGCAAACATAAAGCTAACACTGATGGATCAAGGCGAGATAACATAATATGTGGGTAATTATTGAGTACATGTTGCTCATCCAGTGACGCAAATGTCCTGCCATACCGGGCTCTACTACTCGAATCTTTGACAGAGTTGGGACCCCAGGCGTTATATTATACCCAGAAGTGGCTTTTAGTTGGCAAACTTCGTTCTGACATCACGCTCAGTTCTCCAGCGTCTTTTATATCTGGATTGCTGTACGGGTATTGATAAGGCACCACTAAGCTTTGAACTTTGCCGCGTAGCAACCAAGAGGCGAGTGAGGAAAAAGGTGTTTTCCCAATCCTTGAGCTCTGCTTCACGGACAATTCTGTGGTAACGAAGATGCCCTTGGAATGACCAGAAGCTGAAATCTTTTTCGGGCCTGACAACCGTGACTGAGCTCAATAAGTGACGAGCGGTCGGACTTGATGTCCTCCCTAAATACTGAGTGCTAGATATCGTACCTGGTGCCGAAGCGTGTGGTGTTCTAAGTTTAGAACTTTAGTGTCGCTGTCTAAATAGTCGAGAAGAGTAGCTTTGTGTTGCTAGCAACTGTACTACTGATTGTACATACATATGTTTCTCTTTTTTGACTGATATTCCTTCCTCAATTTCTAGCTTTCTCGGGTTAGTGTGGGAGGTTTGGCGAGTTGTTGTGTCGCGCCCAGCGTTACATCGCGGTCTCAAAGTCAGCTTCGGGGAGATTCTTGTCCGACAACGCGTTGAACCCCTGAAAAACCTTCTTCGCGCGTGCTGATCTCGAAGCTCACTCAACAAGCTTTGGATCGCCGTCCTTCGTATTTCAAACCAAATGCATCGGTCCGTTGTCTTCTCTCTCTTCGCAGCCGGCGCCGCCAACGCGGCGGGGCAGCAGCTCATCCCTGGCATTGACACCGGATTTTCGCCCGCGCCAGGGCTTTTCGGCCGCCAGTTTAACGACTGCACCACCCGTAGTACATGCCATGGGTGCTTTGGCGACGGCTATGTGATCTGCGACAAGATCGGCTGTTTCAACCCCGAAATCCACCAGCAATGCTGTCACAACGCCCGTTAGTATCTTATGTCTTGTTCCTTGTTGATACATACAGGGGTGTTACTAACAGCCGGCTGCAGGGCTTTGTGTGGCGAAGGATAACAGCTGCTGCACGGACTGGGTATGTAGCTGAGACTCGTTTGCGACCCTTTTCGAATTCAACTAACACCGTGGCGGTAGGACGGACCAGGGGAGACTGGCTCGTCTGGTGTTCCCAACGTGACAGCCGCTCCGAAACCAACGGCAACGGACATCTCGTACTTTTCATGCACTCGCGGGGAGCCGGGTGAAGACTGCTGCCAACGCGCCCAGATCCCGCTGCATTGGTGCGCCGGGGAGTTCCCTAGCTTCGGCTGCTACAACGACAAGAACCAGTTTTGTTGCACCGACGGCACTATTTGTGACCAGGAGGGCTGTTGCGAACTTTTTGTACGTGTTTCCCATATTCCACACCTCACTCTCCCCTAATTGGATGTGCAGGACGCCTCGACGACCCACCCTTGGCTTGCCACGGCTACCACTACCCCCAGCTCTGCGCCGACGCAGACAACAGCCGCCAGCAACTCAATCACCGAAGCACCAACGTCGGCGGCTACCAGTGCCATTGATACTTCCGAGTCGAGCACGACTACTTCTGGTGCGGACACTGTGATGGTACCTGGACTTGTCGCGGGGCTAGTTGTTTTGGCGTTGGGTCTACTTTAGTTTGAATTGGTTGATTTATAGCGGAGCGAATATGTCGTTCGGCGCAGATTCAAAATCACCCAACACTGTCAATCCTGAGTTGTAAAGGTGGAAACGCTAGGGCATCACTGCTGTGGATATTGGTACTGCAGTACATGATATATACGTATATAGCCGAGACTCCCCGCCCCAGCTACCAACCCCTGGCTACGGGTTTGTTCTTCTCAATTAACTGAATCGACTCCTCACCCACAATCTGGCCCTCCTGGTCTCGGTCCTCTTCTCCCTGCCTCGCAGGAACCGCAACCGCCTCCCCAGGGCCCGAGCCAACAATGACAACTCTCGTCCCGACCGTCTTAACCCACTCATCCGTGCCCCTGAGCGTAGCCGCCTTGTTTGGCCAAAGAAACCCACCCAGAATCCTCCCCGGGGAAGTCGCATCCAACAACCGGCGCATCTTAGCCGGCCCCGTCCGCCCCAGGACCAACAACACCAACCACGTTCCCAACACAGCCGTCGCCAGCGCCAGCACCACCACCGCCGGCACCATATACGGCAACCGATATCTCACCCGCCGCCGGTATACCGTCACCAACACCTTATCATTAACCCTCCCGCCAACCCCACCCCCATCCCTCTTCCTCCCCGCCACATCCACCGCCCCCGTCGCGGCCGGATCATCCAACCCCCACCCCTTCGTCCCCACCACAGCGTTCGCCGCAATATCCGTCCACACCAACCCCAGCATCTCCGCCGCGCCCTCCGCACTGCCGCTCAGCTCCTGCCATTTCCTGTACAGCGCCAGGCTCGTCCGCCCGGAATAATCCGCGTACCCCTCATACCCGGCCGCGCCCGGGCGACGGATGCCGAAGACGTTCTGCAGGGCGCGCACGTAGAAGTCCACGCCGGGGAGGTTCTGGCCGGCCTTGGCCGAGACGTAATCCCCGCCGGTGATGGCGGATTCGGCGGTGACGATGCCCGGCAGGCGGAGGGTGGGCTGGCGGACGGTGCTGAGGTTCAGGGGCGGGGCGGACTGAGAGTGCGGGAGGATGCCCCAGAGGGGCTGGGCGTTCCAGAGAGTGGTGGATTTCATGTCCTCGACGGCCCAGGTGGGGTGGTCGGCTGGGGAGGGGTAGGTTTTGGGGACGGCAGAGAGGACTTGGAGGTCGGCGAGCCCCGCTCCCGCTGTGCCGTTGTGCTGGAAGGTGACGGTGCGGATGGTGGCGCGCACAGAGCCCGCGCAGCTGTAGGCGGGGAGGGACCATTGCGAGCCGGGCTCGGGGCTGAGGTCGGAACCGCCGTCGGTGCGGCGGGCGGCGCCGTAGAGGAGGCCGCATCCGACCAGGGTGCTGTTGATGTTGGCTGGGTTGTCGTGGTCACCGCCGGCGCAGATCTCGGCTTTGTGGTGGGTTAGTGAAAGTTTGTGACGGCTGGTGACGTGGGATAGTATGTACGTACAAACGAGGTTGAATTGTGGTTCGCCAATCATCCACGGATTCTCAGTTGGCTCTGATCCATTGGTCGACTGGGCCGGGTTAAATCGCAAATAGTCCCCAAAGTCCAGCGTAGATTTAACAGATTGATACTCGATGGCAAAGATGTTGTTGTCGTTTTTGAAACCGTTTGAGGTACGGTTGTCAGAACCATCATCGTCAGGGGCTAAGAACTTCATCCCAGGGGTCACGTCAAGCCGCGTGATATTGTCGGCATCGGGATCCGTGGCGTTGAAGAACGCCAGTGTCAGGAAGTTGTTTGCCCACGCGGCCTTGTATGCCCTTTCCCTGAGGTCTAAGTGGCCTTGGCCATTGCCATTCTTTGGAATTGACAGGTCTGGGCTTGTGCGAGGCAGGGCGGAGAAGCCACCGTGATCCACGAGAGCTAGCTTTCTCGGTGTAAGTCGGCTAGTGTTATTCTGGGATAGCTCGAAGTCAAAAGTGATGTTCAAGTCGACGCACTGCGTCTCTGGCTCAATAAAGAGAATGTCCTCCGTCCAAGTGGTACCATACTCGTGAAAGGTAGCCGGGGCGGTGTGGTTGCGGAAGCCGATGCCACCATTCTTGGCGTCGACAATGAGGCCGTCGACCAGCTGGATGGTTGAATCCAGAATCAAGATGTCAACCTGACGATATCCTGATTTCAGATACCAGCCGGATTCGCTATACCCATCGAGGCCTTTGAATTGACTCCTCCACTGAATGTCGAAGATGCCTGATACCGACTGATCTATCTGCTCGGCGCCCTCTCTCAAAGTGGACCTCCACAGGTCAGGGATGGCGCGACCGTAGACAACACTACTGCAGTTCTGGAGCAGCCCCTGCTGTACGCAGGTGCGGTTCACCCAGGATCCGGGACAGACGTCTAGGCCACAGCTTCTGGAGAAAGGTCCCGTAACTCGATCAGGGGTTGCATAGCCAAAGGGACTTTTGTCCTTGACAAACTGGAACGTCTCCAAGGAAAGGTCGTCAGGTTCGACCGTCTGGTACAGGCCGAGCGGGGTGACAATAGCGGCCACCGAAATCAAGAGGACGAGGGTTGTCTGAAACAGCAGCCCGTTGCTAACGCGGCGAAGGACTCCATGCCGCGCCGCAGCGTCGGTTTGTAGAAGAGTTGGCCATGGGGAGGACTGAAGGGATCTGCCGAGAACAGACCAGGTGACGGCGGTGTTTTCTTCCTTGACAAACCCAACGAGAGCAGCAGGGAAAATAAGCGATAGAAGTATTTGCACTGGTGGTGTTTTCTGTGAGTAAGGCCTCGCGTATGGACCCAGGGGAGAGCAACGCGACAATACGAAGTACGAGATACGGTGCCATACGTACAGAGAAAAACGCCTGCGGCGATGAGACCCGAGGTCTCCGCAATCGTGAGTTCACCCATTTCGCGTCAAGATCATCATGACTTTTCGTGATCCTCGCGTGGTCAGGGGGAGCTGGCAGCTTAAAGCGGACGCGCCCCAGGTTACATCGGGAATGCCACCAATGAAGTCCGCGGAGTGCCTGGCGCCCAGGCCGCAAAGTTGCTCCGTCTTACTGACGTCTTCATCCGGCCCACAGCACAGGATCACCGGCATGTCTGAGATTTCACGTGCTAGTCCGGCGGCGCGGCCCGACACGTTGGGACAGATGTGGCGCCGGGAAGGCTTGATGGTACGAAATAGCGCCGTATAAAACCATATCCCTCAGATCATAACTCGCGTCTCATGTACCGGCACTTGCAGATTGCTAAACAGGCAAGCTTAGGAGGTGTCTCGGGGCTACTGTACATGGGAGCGCAACGTAGTGCTCGTGCGGCCACTTAAGTTGTCAATTTTTTTTCTCTGGTGATTAGAAAGGTAAAGAAAGAAAGAAAAGAAAGCAGAAAAAGAGAGGACGAGGTCCACCGTCCATGCGGTGGGGTGGCTCGCGGATTATGTATCCACGGCCACCGAAGCGTCTTTATCTTCACGAGCCCGATATTATTTAGGTGAGATGGTCCTAGAAGAACGAAACACATGGGATAATACAAGACCAACCTGTGTGTGGCATGAGGGGTTTGATAGTAAAGGCCTAGTTGGTTGTTCTTAGCTAGAGGTGGCGCTGTTGGGAGCGCTGTTGGGAGCGCCTGTACTGATCTGAAGGTCGAGGTTCGCAGACTTGGGGCAAATCTTGGAAGGTTGTTGTTTTATGGTTCTGGATGATTGAAGACAAGACGGGCCGTGGGTAACGAGGTGGGCCGTTCTCGCTAATTTTGATGGGTGCGGGGTGAAGCCCTGCTGCCTGGGACTTCGGTCTCAGTTGAGCAAGAACAACTTAAATTCCCCGTGCGGGCGAAATTTAAGTTCCCTCCAGATTATCTGGCCGTGCAGAACAGAACACGCGCACTGCAGGATTGGGAACACTCGGATCCGATCCGTACTTATCGCTCGGGCTTAAGGCAGGGTCGTCTATACCGAGGTTTCAATGGCCCAGATTACCGAGACTCGTGGAAGGGTTTCTTCGAAAAGTTTGACCCAACACTATCGAGTAAATGTTTTGCGTGAACCATACGATTCCCCGTTGGGCGATAGCTTATCCTGCTTATCACACAAGCACCAAAAGATAGCGTCGCTGGTCGGCAGGCGAGGAGTCTCACCCCTGCCAGTCTGGGCAAAAGAGAAGTGAGAAAAAACGCAACGAATATTGAAGGGCGAACACCCAGGACATATTTTCTATGGAAAAATACTGTAGAAGCTGAGAGACATACAGATTGTGTTTTTGCTGTCCATTCGCGCCCGTATGTACATCTGTATTCTGTAGTACCTTCCATATGACGAAATTTGCTGTTCAACAATTGTGGAACCTGACCTGGGGTCACGAAGATAAGGCTGTCTGGGCACGTGCCGGAGAACTTTTGGTTCTCGTGCCAAGACAAACCCCACCGCATCGGCACATCCAGCCAAGATCTCCAACGTCGCGGAGGAAGATGGCGGATGTGCAACACATCAACCGGTCACGATCCCTGTCCTTGAAACACACATCGGTCATGGATGCCGTTCAGATGTGAGAATATTTCGACGTTTCGACGCCCCACGACGCCTCGGACTCCCTCGGATGCTTGTTCTTGGAAGGGCTGGAACGCGCGGATTCTGGCTCTTCTGGGATTGTTCCCTGGCATGTCGTGGGGGAAAAGATGGGGCCCTGTTCTGGGCAGAGTGGTGGACTGAGGGGAAACTGATAAGCGCGCCCCTCACACCGAGATAGAGCAACGGTCCGGACCCCAATGGAGGGCGATACCACCGTGCTGGAGACCCGATGGCAAGCCAGTGCATCCATCCAGGGTGAAGCTGGGAGGCTGGTGCATGGAGTCGTGGACCCTTCATTAATTGGACTACTGCACCGTTGACCACACCACGCCCTTCACCGTTCGTCCGAACTTAATTTACATCTTCTCGCCAAACCAGGGCGAGTTCCGTCCACACCTCGGTGTCCCTCGCTAACACAGGATCCAGAACACTGGATGCACTGCTTGTTCCCATATCCTACCTACCTCCACGTGCACCGTTGCGTCATCTTGCAGGGTTGTTCAACGGGGCCTGTTACGAAGGGGCGAAAGGACGTATCCAAGCAGGACGAACACCCCAAGCCTGGGATCGATCACTCAAACCTTAACCTGAACTAAACCCGTTGGCGGACCCTCCGAGTGTCTCAGTTCAGCCCAGCCACAACAATCTACGTGTAGCAACGACCCATTGATCGGCGACCTTAGTGTGCGTTGGGGCGGCGGCTACTCTTTTGTGCTTTTGACCCCCAACACTTCATCTTCTCCATCATTATCTTCCCCTTATAGCATCAACAACCATCGCTCGTCACCCCGCCGTAACCATGTCGGACAAGCCGGGTGTTTTCCGCCGCTTGGCCGACAAGGCGGCCGTCGAGTCGGAACCGGGCCTAACCACCGCCCAGTTGATGGTGCGGAACCCGAGTCTTACCTAAACACACAGCGGCCGGAAGGGGGAAGGGGAGTGGGACGGCGTAGAACAACCCCCTTCCTAACCCCCCTTCGGCGCCGTGCTGGGCGGGCGCATCCCGTTTTCCCGCGTTTTCGGCCGCTGACCTCACCAGTTAACGAACCACGACCTCAAACCCGTTGAGCCCGAGCGGCGTCAATGGGGGCCCTGGAACTTTGTCGGCTTCTGGATCGCCGACTCGTTCAACATCAATACCTGGATGATCTCGTCGTCCATGATCGTCGGCGGGCTGTCGTGGTGGCAGTCGTGGCTGTGCGTTTGGATCGGCTACGCCATCTCCGGATGCTTTATCTGCTTGACCGGCCGCATCGGCGCCACCTACCATATTGGCTTCCCCGTCGTGAGCCGCTCGTCGTTTGGTATCTGGGGGAGTTTGTGGCCGGTTTTTAACCGTGCTGCCATGGGTGCGTGATACCCGAATATTGGAGTGGGGGTGTTGGGGCTAACAGGGAGGCAGCATGCATCTGGTACGGTGTGCAGTCGTACATTGGAGGACACTGCGTGTATCTCATGATCCGATCCATCTGGAAGAGCTGGGTAAGCTTTTGACAGGTCAACTTCCCGACCACAACTCAGGCTGATTTTGAACTAGGACCGTGAGACCATCCCAAACACTTTCGCTCCAGGTTCCGGCACAACGACGGCAGACTTTGCCTCTTTCTTCATATTTTGGCTCTGCTCTCTTCCCGCCATCTGGTTTCCAGTCCACCAAATCCGCCACCTGTTCACCGTCAAGGCTTACTTCGTCCCCTGCGCCGGCATCGCCTTCCTCATCTGGTCCGTCGTCCGCGCCGGCGGCATCGGCCCCATCATGCGACAACCCGCAACCAAACAAGGCAGCGAGCTCGCATGGGAATTCGTCAAGGGCATCATGAGCTCCATCGCCAACTTCGCCACCCTAATCGTCAACGACCCCGACTTCTCCCGCTTCGCCGGCAAGCCGCGCGACGCGCTCTGGTCACAACTCTTCACCATCCCGATCGGCTTCGGCGTGACCTCCTTCATCGGCATCATCGTCTCCTCCTCCTCCACCGTCATCTACGGCGGCGAGCCCATCTGGGACCCGCTCGACCTGCTCGAGCGCTTCATCAACGACGGCGGCTCCGCCCAGCGCTTCGGCGTCTTCGTCATCGCGGCGGCCTTCTCCCTCGCCCAGCTCGGCACCAACATCGCCGCCAACTCGGTATCCGCCGGCACCGACATGACCGCCCTCCTGCCCCGCTGGATCAACATCCGCCGCGGCGGCTACATCTGCGCCGCCGTCGGCCTCGCCATGTGCCCTTACAACCTGCTCACCTCCAGCAACATGTTCACCACCTACCTGTCCGCCTACAGCGTGTTTTTGTCTTCCATCGCCGGTGTTATGATCGCCGACTACTACCTAGTCCGCCGCGGCTTTCTCGAGGTGAAGGAGCTGTTTGATGCGCGCCGCTCCGGGCCGTACTACTTCACCGCGGGCTGGCACTGGCGCGCTTATGTGGCGTACATCTCTGGCATTCTGGTCAATGTGGTGGGGTTTGCGGGTGCCGTGGGGACGACTGTGCCCATCGGCGCGACTTACGTGTACAACCTGAACTTCTTTTGCGGCTTTGGCGTGTCGGCGGGTGTGTACTGGGGGCTGTGCAAGGTGTCCCCGATCCCGGCGACGAGCGACAAGTGGATGGAGGTCGGGGATGAAATTGTGGATCTGCGGCTGGCGTATGATGACCGGAGTGGCAGCCTGGAGGATGAGGAGGCTGATGCCGGCAGTACGGCCAAGGATGTTGGAAAGACCGTTTGATATGCGTGTTTTGTCCAGACAAGTTCTGTGGTGGCTTAGAAGGGCCCAGAACTGATAGCCGTAGACCCTCCTTCCGGAGCTCGGTATGTCCATTCAAGCCACTCTGGTTATCTGAGTGTGTCACTTAATGAGTGTCGATATTTTATGCAGGGAACTTCTTCGTTGGACTCCGTGAACCTGCGATGTATTTCTCCCCCCATACCGCTGGTATAAAACAAACTACACTGTTTTACCGTCGACTCTCGCCAAGCCTGCAGTGTATCGGAGTTCTCACGGTCGGCAATGGAACTCATTGACAATAGGCAAAACGTCGGGACCCAGGATATCAAGGGACACATAATGCGGAGAGTGCCGCCTCGGGCTCGTTACCGCTTTCTCGTCGCCCGATTGATGTAGACGCCATAAGATTGGATGGGAACCACATCAAGGAGGGCAGCAGTCCCCGGGAAACGTTGTGTGGAACGGTGGGCTCCTGCCTCTCATCACAAGTCTTTCGTGGTCTTGGGTTGCATTTGGACCGTTTTCGCTCTGCATCTAGACTCCGGTCGAAGTGCTCGAGCTAAAATTGAAAAGAACAAGAAACCATGGTGGGTAGTACCGCGGAATATTGATGTGATGGGTTCCCCATTTTGGACCCGAATGACCTACACAATCGTGTCGTGTGTAGGGCTGGAGCTGCAAATGGTGGCCACGGCGAGGATGCCGCGTCGGATATGAAGGGATCCGGAGGAAGCAATCTATTACTGCAGCTTATGGTCGCTTTGTGGCGCCGACCACATTCAGCTACTGAATTCTCGTGAACCCGCGGCCTCGGTAATAGCGATAGCCCAGCTTGTCTTAAGGAGCGACAAGTCCCCCAGGTTGATACCCGTTTTTTGGGTATCGACAACCGTCCGAGACAAAACTTGATGCCTGTAACTATGCGCTTTCTCTCCATCCTACTCATTGCATTCAGCGGCCTGGTCGTCTCTGTGCCCCAGCATGGAGCCAACCTGTTCCGCCCCGAACCTCGCGCCAGCCATCTCAACTGGAACGCACCCCGTGACCACGGCAGCTTCCTAAGCAAACGTACCAACCTCCTCTCAGAAGAGTACTTCAACAACCCACCGGTCAAGCGATCTCCCGACACCTCTCCAGCCCACCCACTGGTGCCCCTGGCCAAGTCATCACCGCTCGCCGACCGCGCCACGTCCGGCCAGTGGGAAAACCTCGAGGGCAGTTCCACGTGGAATCCCACGCCCGCCTGCTGGGGCGGTCCCCAACAGCACGTCTACTACGTCCACAAAGACCGCACGTGCAAGTACCGGAGCCACGACGGCGGCAAATGGGGCGGCTGGCAAGACATCGGCGGCTCGTTCGACTCGAGCCCCGCGGCGTGCAGCCGCAAGAAGGAGAACATGCACATCTTCTGCAAGGGCACCGACGGCCAGGCGTGGCATCGCTCCTACGACGGCGGCTGGGGGTCGTGGCAGGGCATGGGCGGCGACGTGAAGCACTACCCGTCGGCCTGCTCCTGGGGTAAAGATCATGTGAGTGTGTACGTGTCGGGAAACGACGGACAGTGCTGGCACCGTCGGTATGATGACGGCCAGAAGGGCTGGTACGGCTGGGAGAACATCGGCGGGTACCTCGACGGTCCGCCCAAGGCCGTCACTTGGGGCCAGGGTCACACGAGCGTGTTCTGCAAGGGCCAGGATGGGCAGGCCTGGCATAGGAAGTATGAGTCGTCTGGTTGGGGCTCGTGGGAGAGTTTGGGCGGTACGCTGGACGGAGAGCCGGCGGCGTGCGCGTGGGATGGGCGGATGGATGTCTTTGTGAAGGGCTCCGATGGTGCGTGCTGGCACAAGACGTACAAGCGCGGGACGGGGTGGGGAGGGTGGGAGAATATGGGGGGGAAGATAAAAGGAGGGAAGGCGCCGGATGTGGTGTACTACGGGGGTAAGATGGAGTTGTACATTACGGGTGACGACAACGCTCTCTACCGGAAGGTGTGGAAGGACGACAAGTGGACTTCGGACTGGGAGAACATGGGAGGTAGCATGTATACCAAGCCAAATGCCGTGGCTTGGGACGATGGCAAGATGGACGTATACGGGGCCGGGTCTGACGGGAGCTGCAGGAGGTGTTATTGAAACAGACAGTTCACCGCTGGTTTCTTTGTGGAGAGCTCATGACAAGACAGGAACTTGGTGTCTCGACAGGCTACACCAATTTGCAACTTCGGGAAATGGAAATGTAACTCATAGGATATGACCGCCGACCTCTTTGTTCAAAAAAGAAAAAGAAAAGGCCCACCTGAGTTCTCAACATCCAACTACCTCGGCAGAATATGACAAACTTAAAACGATTGTAGGCCGAATTCAATTCAAACGACGTTGTCCCAAACCGGGTCATCGCAACCTGTCCCTATTCTCCTTTCTTTGACTTCTCGCCGACGCCAAGCATGTGCCATGGCTCATCTTTCGCCGATTGACTCAACCAACGCTCCATCATTGGCGGCGTCGAGGTTGGTTTGCTAGAGGATATCTCATTGTTGAAATTCCCATCACTAGAACGTGACGATATGGGCGCCGTAGACGACAGATAGTCTTGCATCCTGTCTTTTGAACTTCCCCAAGGCGACACCTGAGGCTGCTGGTGTGTCCGTGTTAATAGTCCTGATGAGTCCACTAATCCGAGGATGCAAAAACGTTTGGTTCTTTGGACAAGTAAAATGGTATACTTACAGTGTTCGCCAAATCGTTTGTGCCGCCACTGCCATGTGTCGAGTGCCCAGCCATGGTTGTTGTGAAAGTGGATATGATTATAAGGGACTGGTATTAAGTCGAGTACCCCCCTTTGGGCCACCCCCCCTTTGGGCCACTTTGTAAGTCTTGGCGTCTGAACCCACCCATCATCTTCAACGCCATATATTACAGTCTATTCAACCTACCACAATACAGGAAGCATCAGATTCTGAGCTTTCTGACCCGCTCTCTTCAATGCCAGACTCTTCAATACGACCAGCCTCTATTTGAGCCCGGTGGACCTGTTCAATTGAAGCGAACTGCTTGTTCGGATCCGGGACCACCCTCTTCCTTCTCGACGGCCGGGCTGCCTCCAACTGGACTTTCAGAGCCTCGTTCTCCTGTTGCAGGCGAGCCAATTGGAAGTCCTTCTCGTCAAAAGCCTTCTCAACCTTCTTGAATAAAAGCCGCCGTGTAGAGAGATCTTGGCGTCGGATAGCCAGATTGGTCAGGTGACCCCGAAGGTCTATCTTCTTGCGTGGAGTCTGAAATTCGACCTCCTTAGCTGTAGTAGTGGGCTGGCCAGGTAGCCTGGATGCTGGGGTCTGTGGTAGGTGTAGTAGATCATCTTCCTCACGCGCCCGGTTTGAATTTTCCAGCAAGAGAGGGCTCATTAGTGGTTTGGCCATACTCAGAGGCCATAACCCAGATGCCTTCCACCCAGCTTTAATGTTATGGGCCGTAATTGCCACCCTACGAGCCTTGACGAGGCACCTTAACATCAACTGCTTGCCCAATACTGTAGTTTCTGACCAGCTGGTCAACTGGTTGAGGAGCTTGCGGTAGGTGTGCTTCAGAGGAGAGAACACAGATAAATCCAACGGCTGGAGGACGTGGGAGGTATGGGCTGGTAAAAAGAGCATTTGGACATTGTTGCTGAAGCACTCCCACATAAACTCAGTGCTTGTATGGCTATCGTGGCCGTCCAGTATCAACAGGCGCCTCTGGGAGGATTCTTGCGGCTGGGTCCGAGGGATGAAGACCCGTTGCAGCCATTCCAGCGCAACCACCCTATTTACCCAGCCTTTATCGGTTGCAGTAAATAGCCAGTCCTTTAGTTCGTCCTTGGTGATAGGGAACCACTGCTGTTGAACGCTCTTGCCCTTGAAAATAACAGCTGGTGGGAGTGATACCCCTGTCGCAGAGACGCACTCCAAGAAGGAGGTCCAGGCACGCGAACCAGGGACTTTCCGTTGCACTGCGCGTGTACGGGCACTTCCAACTACCAAGCCGTTGGTACCCTGCCCTTCCATAAGGCCGAACTCGTCAAAATTCCAGCGGTTGGCCGGTAAGATGTCCTTGATGGCTGGGATCTTCAAGAGTGGGAACCAGCTGCGGATAACAGCTTCAGTAGCGCCATTGATACGAGCTGAGTCAATCTTACGGCCTCTCTGGGTTCGAAGGACTGGGTTCCTCCGAATAAATCGGTTGATCCAGCTCTTTCCGATGGTCTTTTCGGGTGCTCCTTGGGCCTGTAGAACCCGGCTGGCGAACTCCCGGATTTGCGCGTGGGTAGGTGGGACACCTAGAGCAACCTGGGTTAAGACCCATCGCGTAAGATGCTCTTCCTGTACGCGGCTGAGCGACTGTTGCAGTTCAGCCGCAGTCGAACGGGTCTGGTGGCCGTAGAGTCGATTCTGGATGGTAGCTCTTGGAATACCGAACTCCCGGGAAATGCTCCGTATTGAAGAGCGACCGCGTTGGTATTTCTCAATCGCATCTTGAAGATCCTGCTCTGAGTAAACCATATTGAACTAGCGATAGTTTCGTCCAAAAAAGAGGTGATTTGGCCAAAGATTGACTGAGTTGTGGTAAGTTGAAGTGGTTGGGTTGAAAAGGCGGTGTGGATGTAAGAAGTGGCCCAAAGGGGGGGTGGCCCAAAGGGGGGGTACTCGACTTATGCAAGAGCAATGGACAATAGGGACGGCTTAATGCCGTCCAATATCACTGATCAGGACCTGGCAACTGAAGCTTGGATGTAAAAAGACCAATTACCTCCTACCTACCGAGCCCAGTTACATTCCATAACTTTAGATTTGATCTTTAAATCCTGTGTTGTGGACTTTTTGAGCTTTTCGATGTACTTTTTTCTTGAACTTTTCGATGTACTTTTTTGTTGTACCTTTTGATACCTTTTTGATTGGACCATTTCTGAGAACTTTAAAATCACACTAGGGAACTACCAACCCTATGTGAAGATGTCTTAGGTATGGCCTAATGGACTTTTCGGTGTACTTTTTGTTATACTTTCTGATAACTTTTTGATGGAACATTTTAGCGGACTTTAGATCACACCGGGAAATTGGCTAATTGGCTATTTGACTGCCAACCCCATGTGAAGATGCCTTATGGCCTAATGAACTTTCTGCATTTTGTGGCTGCCATGCTGTCATGCGGCCGCCTGGGGCTGATACCTTGCTGGGAATGGAATAGTGCGCGCCCCAACGCCGCGTGCCTCGATCTTGGCTTCTAGTGCATTAAAACCTAAGGTAGAGAGGTTTACACCTCTTATGCTCTTCCCTCTTCTATCGCCTCCTGCTCATTCGGAACTTCAAGCAATTCTCAAGTTTACCCACCGTCTTAGCTTTGTTAAACCGCCTGGCTCTCACCCCCATCGAAACATGACTATTGGGTCACGCCGGTCCAAGTACGGTTCTTTGAATTGGGGCGAGCATAAATCGATGCTGGAGCGGCTATACATGGACGAAGATAAGACCCTCGCAGAGGTAGCGATGACTATGAAGGATGATTATGGTTTTGCACCGAGGTAGGAGGAGTGCCCACTTTGGCGCTTGTGTACTGGCGAGACGAGGACTAAACGTTCCCTAGCGTAGGCGCATACAAACGACAGTTTGCATCGTGGCGCTGGCGTAAGAATTCCAACGCCCAGATTCCCCGCCCCATAGAGCGCAAGACTAGGAAACGTAAAAGAGAAAGGGGAAAGGATACGGTCTGCGGCTCGGGGGGGGCGCAATCGACAACAACCGAAGTTGGACGAGTCGTCGCTAGGAGCAAGAGAGTCTGTAATACGCCTGGAGTAAATGGTATGCACTCATGGCTGTTCTTCTTTAATTACCATTCTCTTATTGACGGGCCAAATTCCCAGATAGCAAATTGACAACCTCTCGAGGCGTCACATTTACAACACCAGGAGGTCCGCCGGAGTCGACAGTCCTAGGCGCGTCACAGGACTACCTCCCGGATGATGCAAACCACGCTCCGTTCGAAACAGGCCAAGAGACTGACCCCCAAACCAATACCCAAGCCATCGTTATTGTTCCCATCTCCAGTGGTTATGGCAGCCCAGACGGTAAGTCGCCTGCGGGCTTCGGGAATGGGAGCCCCACCTCGTATATAAAAGCTAGCTGCTGATGCACTCACTTGCCCAGGTCCGTCAAAGCTGGTACCTTGGTTCCCTAACGAACTTCCATCACCTGGATGGGCCGCCACGCTCCCGGAGCTCCCTCTGGAGGGTCTCAACTTTAGTACCCCTCGGCTTCCCGACGAAATTTCATCACCTGGAGGTGGTGTCATGCTCCCAGGGTTTTCTTTTGAGGGTCTCGACTTCAGTACCCCTCGGCTCACAGACGATCTTCCATCAAATGGAGGTGCTGCCATGCTCCCGGGACTTTCTCTTGAAGGTCTCGATTTTAGTACCCCTCGGTTCACGGACGATCTTTCATCACCTGGGGGGGCCCACCTACGAAGCTTTTGGTCATCATCTCCTCCCCCCATCGCCCTACCTGGTTGTTCCATAACCCGATCTCCGTTCTCATTACACTTCGCCGGGAGCCCTTGGTCTCTTTTCCAACGTACCATTCACAATATTACGTACCCCACCCCTGCTGGACTCACCCATGAAGCCATGCGACCATCGCTGTTCGATTTGGTCCATTCCATGCTACCTCATTCAAACGGCCGCACCCGCGCGAGAAACCTGAAGTCCTCTTTAAAGCAAATGCTCTCGATTTACTTTCCGGTGGATGAGACGCAGAATTTGCAATTACTTCCGGCCTTCTCAGAAAGCTTTTCCATCGACCAGCTCGTAGCCGTGTCATTCGGCATGATTGCGAACGGCGTCTTGACTGGAGGAGAACTAGGGCAGTTTTTGGGCATCATGAAGAACTATGCTTCCAAAGCCCTTCTGCGACGGCTCCTAAGTACTGAGACCTCGACAGCTCGTGCGGTCTCAGAGATGCTTCTCAAGAACGTTGTTGAGAGAGGTGACGAGGAGGCCCTAGACTTCCTCCTTGACATTGGAATTCGCAAAGAGCGCTTATCGGGCACCGAGGGTGGGGTGCTCCTACGAAGCGCCGTCAACCATGGCCGTACCGAAATGGCCAAGCGCATTGTACTAGCTGGCGCGAATCCCGACGGGGAAGACTGGAATAGGGTGACGCCACTGCTTTGGGCGGTCGCCCGGGAAGATCTAGACCTCGTGAAAATTCTACTGGGGGCGGGTGCCGAGGTTGACCGCCCGTGCGGAAACTTTCCAGACACGCCACTCTCGGTCGCGGTCGAGAGAAACAATGTACCTTGCGTATCGATGCTACTTGAGAGCCGAGTGACAGTCGACACGAGTACAGTACCAGGGCGCAGACGTTGGGCTTACCTTGATTGCTCGGGTCCAAGCACCCCTGTGCTCGATTATGCGTATCTCATGGGCTACACCACCATATACCAGTTACTTCTGGCACGAAGCTCAACAGCCAATAGTAGTCTCACTCTCAGCGGCATAATCAGCGCTGCACGAGTTGGTCGCAACCAGCTTGAAGCCTATTTACAGCAACGAGCGAATGGCGATTGCAGAAAGCCGACGATACTCCTGGAAAGCGCATTAAACAGTGCGATCCTGCACAACACCCGCGACATGGCCATAGATGTATTGCTAGATTTTAACGTCCATCCCGACACTCCCACAGTGGCATTGGATCGTGATGACCAACTTCCCCTCTGCCAGGCGATTCCGGACATCGACCTTGTGGGGCGTCTGATAGATGCGGGAGCAGACATCAATAAGCCCGCGGTTATACTTTCCGCTACGAGCCAGAAGGAGAACTTTAACTGCCTCAGCTTCTTGATAGCAAGTGGGCTTGATATCCAAACCTTTGGGTCCATTGGATTGGGGAGAGCCATCTGGCGAGACTACATGGACATCATGAAGCTGCTACTTCATTGCGGAGCCCCCGCCACCGGATATGATCATGACGGGATGTGTCTCCTTTATATTGCGGCATATAAGCGGAACCGGCAGGCGTTCCGGCTTTTGCTACAGCACGGCGCAGACATTAACGGCGCGGGACGGGATGGCTCGCGCCCCATCCATGCGGCGGCCTTAACCGCGGACTTGGAGATAGCTAAAGTTCTCGTCGAGAACGGTGCTCTTCTCGACCACTCAGGTCTCCGCGGTAACCGATTCGGTACAGTCTTGGAAGAATGGGCCATCTATAGAACGGAATTACGGATATCAGATGTTTTCACGTATCTTTTGGAGAACGGGGCGCCGGTCAACGCCCCGGAAGTCATAAGGGGTCCCTTACGGAGAAACTCGTTACTGACGATACTGATCCTAAATTCTGCTGAGGATGATCTTGTCCGTCTAGTTTTGAACAAGGGGGCCCGCGTCAATGAGACCAGGTTGCCGCACATACTAGAGGCCCGGACGCCAGTTCAAGCCGCGGCGGAAATGGGTAAGCTTGATCTGGTGCGGGAGCTGTATGAAAACGGCGCAGACCTCAACGCTCCCGCGGGTTTGGAACTTGGGAGGACCGCCCTACAGGCTGCCTGCAGCGCAAAACGAGCCAACATGGAGTTGGTTGTCTACCTCCTCGACAATGGAGTAGATATCAACGCCAAACCCGGTTACGACGGCGGCTTGACGGCCATCCAAGGAGCCGCGATTCAGGGCAACATCAAATTGGTTGCCCTACTTATGGACCGCGGAGCCGACATGAACGCAGACCCCGCTATCAAGAACGGGCGGACGGCATTGGATGGCGCAGCGGAGCATGGCCGGCTTGACATGGTTCACTTGCTACTTGGGGCTGGGGCAATATGCGACCGAGGGGGATTGTCGGGCTATGACAGCGCTATCGAGCTTGCGAAAAAGGAGGGCCACTGGGCGGTTGCAGATTTACTCGCGATGGCCGGGCCCCCATCCGTGGATGGGAACATGTATTGAGGTGGACTCAGGGCTTGATCAGTGGGAATATTGTGCTTTTCTATGATACGGCGAAGTCGATGGCGTTAGGTCAGTAGTGCAGTGTATTTCTTCAACTCTTCGAGCTCTTGATTTGTGTCCGGGACCGTTCACGGGGATTGCGCCCAGTAAAATACCGGGCGACGAGAAAGATGTCGGATGTGCTTAGTCAGCAGCCGCACGGCTTGGCGGGTAAGGTGGGGCAAGTGGCAGAATTCCTCTCCGCCAAAAATTTCCCGGGCTGGGGTCGATCCAGTGATTCTATCGGCCGAGATAGCAAGTCCGACCAGCTTTGGATTCGCCATTCCTTGAGCGACAACGAAGATGGCGGCTGGGAACTCAAAGGGTGGCCTCACGCATCGGAACAAAGCAGTACCTAAGAAAACAGATGCGAAATCACTCAAGAGGAAGAGGGGTCAGGAGGATTTGGGCAAGTTGAAAGCCGCCGTCGATGAACTGGTGAGTCCGCTATTCTGTCGAGCTCCATCCATTGTTGCAGTGGCCCTAACCTCTCAATTGTAGGATCCCAAGTCCCACGATGTTAAGAAATTCACCGACCTCCCCCTCTGCGAAGCCACCGCCTCCGGTCTGCGCTCCTCCCATTTCGAAGTCCTAACCGATGTGCAACGAGCCGCGATCCCCCTAGCCCTCAAGGGCCGCGACATCCTCGGCGCCGCCAAAACGGGTAGTGGGAAAACACTCGCCTTCCTTGTGCCCGTCCTCGAGAAACTCTACCACGCAAAATGGACAGAGTACGACGGCCTCGGCGCCCTCATCATCAGTCCGACCCGCGAGCTGGCGGTGCAAATCTTCGAGGTGCTACGAAAGATTGGGCGGAATCATTATTTCTCGGCCGGTCTGGTTATTGGGGGCAAGAGTCTAAAGGAGGAGGCTGAGAGGTTGGGGCGCATGAACATCTTGGTTTGCACGCCTGGTCGGATGTTGCAGCACTTGGATCAAACCGCAAACTTCGATGTCAACAACCTGCAGATTCTGGTGCTGGACGAGGCGGATCGGATCATGGATATGGGCTTCCAGTCCGCCGTCGATGCGTTGGTCGAGCATCTCCCCACGACAAGGCAAACCCTGCTGTTTTCGGCGACGCAGAGCAAGCGCGTGTCGGATCTCGCACGGCTGAGCTTGAAAGATCCGGAATATGTGTCGGCGCACGAGGCGGCCGTGAGCGCAACCCCTACGAATTTACAACAATCCTACATCGTGACGCCCCTGGCCGAGAAGCTCGACACACTATGGGGCTTCCTACGCACCAATCTCAAGAGCAAGATTATCGTTTTCTTCTCGTCAGGAAAGCAGGTACGGTTCGTGTTTGAGAGCTTCAAGCGCATGCAGCCCGGCATTCCATTGCTGCATCTCCACGGGCGCCAAAAGCAGGTGGCGCGCATGGAGATTACCTCGCGCTTTTCTTCGGCAAAATACGGATGTCTGTTTGCGACAGACGTTGTTGCCAGAGGTGTGGACTTCCCAGCCGTCGACTGGGTTGTACAAGCCGATTGTCCCGAGGACGCAGAGACATACATTCACCGCGTAGGACGAACAGCGCGGTACGAGAGCAAGGGTCGGGCCGTGCTCTTCTTAGAACCAAGCGAGGAGGTCGGTTTTCTGAAACGGCTCGAGCAGAAGAAGGTCCCATTACAAAAAGTCAACGTCCGCGAAAATAAGAAGAAGAGCATCAAGAACGAACTCCAAAGCTACAACTTCCAGTCCCCCGACCTGAAATACCTTGGCCAAAAGGCCTTCATCTCCTACACCCGCTCCATCTACCTCCAAAAAGACAAAGAAGTCTTCAACTTCAAGCAACTCGACCTTGACGGCTATGCCGAATCTCTCGGCCTCGCAGGCACACCCCAGATCAAGTACCAAAAAGGCGACGACATCAAGCGACTCAAGAATGCCTCTCGCGCCGCCATCTCCAGCGGCTCCGAATCCGACTTGGACGGCGAGGGCGGCAAGCTCAAGAAGGACAAGAAACAAGTCCGGACCAAATACGAAAAGATGGCCGAGCGCCAAAACCAAGACGTGCTCTCCTCCCACTACCGCAAGCTCCTCGGCGACGAAGACGAGCCCGCCTCCGACGACGACGCCGACTTCCTGTCCGTCAAACGAGTCCTCGCGGACGACGCCCAGATCGACGCGGCCGCGGGCGGCGGCGACGCTGCCACCACCACCGCCGCTACCGAACCCCGGGTCGTCAAGCTCGGCAACTCGGAGCTGATCATCGACTCGAACCGGCGCGAGAAGCTGCTCAAGTCCAAGAAGAAGCTGCTCAAGTACATGGACAAGGGCAGCAAGCTGGTCTTTGACGACGACGGCGTCGCCCGCCCGGTCTATGAGCTGCAGGACGAGGACGACTTTGCCCAGCAGGGCCCTGCGGCCGCCCTGCGCCGGGAGTTTGTCGCCGCCGAGTCCGAGAAGGTCAAGGAGGCTGACGTGGGCGATAAGCAGGCTGCGAAGCTGCGCCGGAGGGAGAAGAGGGAACGGCAGAAGGCGAGGGAGCGCGGGGAGGAGGTGGAGAGGGAGGCTGGTGGGGTGGCGAGGCTGGATGGTGGGGAGGGTGACGAGGACGATGACCCGCTTGCATTGTTGCGGTCGTTGCCAGTTGCAGGCGAGGGAAGTGGCGGGGAAGAGGAGGGGGAGAGGGAACCGCCGAAGAAGAAGGCGCGGAAGTGGTTCCAGGATGACTCGGACCAGGAAGAGGAGGAGAGGCAGAAGAAGAAGAAGAAGGGTGGGAGGAAGGTTATCGAAATGGCGGAGGAGCCGGAGAACCTCGAGGATTTGGAAGCCTTGGCGGCTGGGCTGTTGGAGGATTAAGAGTGTGCGGCTGCATGATGATACCTTTGTTGGTTGTGATAGTGTCTTGTTCGGTGTCTCTACCTACGCATCGGGCAATGTGGGAAAAGGCTACGGAGGAGCCTACCCGAGGCACTTGCGCATTGCCATTCTCGTTTTCTACTCGACTGCACATGTGAAATGGAACAGAAATAAATATTTGCTGGCGACTAGAAACAAATCCTCGAGGTGGTAAAGCATATCTAACCTCAAATATTGAACGGCCATGGTATCGTTCGTGCTCCTCAAACGCCATGCGCCCTAACCCTTCCCTTTAAGTCCCCAATCTCTTATTCCGCCTCCAAATCCTCCACCTCGTCCCCATACAACCTCACGCGATAAAAGCACGTGTGGTCCTTGGCGCCATAATTCGACACCGCCCGCAACACGACCAAATCCGTCGCAGCCCGTAGCCGGTCCACCAAGTCGCGCGACAGCTGGTGCACGTAGATGCCCTCGTCCTTGGGGCGGTGGTCGTAGGTGAAGTGGCCGATCTTGGCAAAGCCCTGATCAATAAGCTTGTCGTTGCGGGGCGGGCCGAGGTCGGCGGGGAACTGGACGGACATCCAGTCCAGCACGCGGTCTTGGTGGTCCGGGTCCTCGATGCGGGCCCAGACCTCGACGTCGCGCGGCATGGCGAGCGGGTCCGTGGTGGCGGCCGGGTCGATGTGCTCGAGCACCACCTGCTGCGGGATGACGAAGCGGGGGAGCTGCACGGCCAGCGTCGCCGGGTGCGTGCGGTTCTTGTGGCCCAGCGTCGCCGCGCACCAGCAGTGGCCCGGGTCCGACCACGGTCGCAGCGCCTGCGACTTGTCCTGCAGGAACTGGGGCTGCCAGCGCATGGACTTGAGCCATTTGTGGGAGAGGAGTGGGGGTGCGTCGAGCTCGTAGGTTGGCGAAGAGAGCGAGATGTCGATTTGGGCGTTGTTGCCTGGGGAGAAGAAGTTTACGCGGTTGCTGAACATGGCATCGATCTTAGCGGCGCCAGGCCTGCTTCCTATTTGGGCCAGGCGACGGACGATCTCCTTGTCGACCACTTTGTTGATGAGCGTGAGGGTCTCGGTTTTGGTCATGCCGCCGTCGGAGGCGAGCTTCTTGACCTCCTGCAAGACGCCGTCGAGTTCCTTACGAAGACCGCCCATCTCGATGTCGACTTCCTTCTTCGACTTGGCCAAGCGGTCAGTCAACTCGCGCATGAACTCGTCCTTGGAGACAACAGCCTCGTTAGTCCCCTTCGGCGGTCCCTTGGACGATCCTTTGTCTTGTCCAATGATGTCAGCGACCTTCTGTTTGTTCTTCTCCAACCACTTTTCCCAAGACGCCGGCGCTGACTTGTCCACAATCCGCGCCACGTCATCGGCCGAGAGAGGCTTATCAAGGAGTCCAGCTTTCTTCAACCGTTGCTCGATCGCTTTCCAATGCTGCTCCGAAACCTGGGACTTTCCGTCCAGCGACAGGATACTGTTGTCGTGTTGAATGAGGGCTTTGAGAGCGGCCCAAAACTCATCCGCGATGATTATCTTGCCCTTGTTATCCTTCTTCACTGAGACAACCTTGGGAAGAACAGACTTGAGATTATCGACCGCTGCTTCGGTCCTCGAGGTCCGCCGTTGTAGATATTCTTTAAGGTCGTCGTATTGGTCATCCGTGAGCACGCCGTGTGAGTGAAGCAGAGGCGAGGGGAAAAATTGGCCGACGTTGTTTGCCCAGTCATTCCAGCCGTACCAGTTGAGCGTCAGTATCGGAGCATCAAAGAGGTCCGGCCGAACAAAGGTCTGGGTGAGACGGATCAAGTGGAGCAAGACGAAGGCTCCCGCAACCACTTTCAAGACCGACCGCAAACTGAATGATCCCTTGACATCAGACCAGCGCGGGTGATAGTCGCGAGGACCCGTAGCGGTAAGATTCTCGGCCTGCTCAACCTGTTCCTCTTCCTCCTCCGCGTCCGCTTTGCCTTTCCCTTCTTGAGGTTTAAGTCGGTTTCGCAGCTGGTACTCAAAACTCAAGGTAGCGTACGGATCAGCGAGCGTTTCTTGTGACGATTGCTCCTGCTCATCCTCTAGCTCCGGTGACCCGCTCGCTGGCGGTGTTTGGGGGATGCTTCCGCGGTACAGATTGGGACCCGGCCGCTCTAACCGGGACGCTGGCGTGGTACCACCCGGTCGCCTTGGGGGCCTTTTGAGCACGCTCGGGGGTGAAGGATGTTCGGCCGGAGGTGATGTGGGAAGTTGTACCTCCTCTAGTGGTTTAACTGGTCGAGGTGGTGAGGGAGGTGCAGCTGGCGCCGTGCGTCGCGTATTCTTAGGCGGTGGTGGGGTTGGGGTTTGGACATTTGCGTCTTGAAACAAATTGCTTTCCTCGACGAAACTACGCGCCGACCCAGGCGGGTCGAGATCCATCGGTATCGCGAGATTGTTCGGAGTCAAGGTCATATCGGGAGCAGGTCGGGGTACAAGCGGCTGTGGCGGGGGAGGCATGGCGGCTCTCGCCGCCTGTTCCCGTGCTACCTGTGCGGCAAGCTGTTCCTGCTCGGCTTTTTGTTGTTCTTCGGCTTTCCGTTGCTGCTCAGCCTTTCGTTTCTCTTCGGCTTTCTGTTCCCGTTCGGCCTTCCGCTGTGCGGCCTTTCGTTGCTGTTCCGCTTTTCGCTCCTGTTCGGCTTTCCGCTGCTGCTCGAGCTTACGTTCCTCCTCGACTTTTCGTTCTCGCTCCGCCTTTTCCTCGGCTAACTTCTGGCTCCTGCGGCTGCGAGCTTCCCCGGCTTCTGCGGACCGCTCCCGTCTCAGCCTAGCATCTCTTTCCTTCCGCTCCTTCTCCGAATGGGCTTCCGCTTCCTCGTCGTCGCGAGCCCTCTTTCGAGTGTCTTTCGGGACGGGTTTCCTGGGGGCGCGCCGTCGTTTTGTTTGGGGTTCATCCGAACCCTCGTACTCACTCCCCTCTTCCCCATTCGACTGCTCCTCTCCGCTCTGCTCTTCGAATTCCGGCCCGTCCATCTCAATAGTAGGCCGTATCGTTGGTGGTGGCGGTGGGGAAGCGGTCGCGTCTATGGAACCCGCTCGTGCTGCCCTTGCCTGGTCCTTGGCTCGCCGGCGAACTTCCGCGGCCACGTTGTCTCTCTTCACCTTGGTGAAGATTTCAGCCGCAGCTTTCGTGATGTTGCCGCCGCCGCCAACCGAGGCCCGATCCGGGAGTTGCGTAATTGGCGAACCGTAAGAGGTGCTGTATTTGGCAGGAACGGGGGTTCTGGCTTTTCCTCCCAGATCGGAAATGACTCGTCCCGTGACAGGATCCCGTGCGGGGGTCGAGGCTCTTGAACCCTGCGGCCCGGGAGACGGGCTCGCGGTTGCCCGCAGACGACGTCTCGGAGGCATGGCGTTGATGATACCGGCACTTTCTTGCGATGCTGTCGCAAATCGCTGCGAATTTGCAGGCGATAATGGCGGACTGGTCGCGATGTTAGCCATAGTCGCCAATTTTGTGTTCCCGGCGGTCAATCGGTAAGCGCCGGGAAATTTGCATCAATGAGCGCGACCACCGTGAAGCGGTGGGGTTGATGAACTGCAACGGGTGAAAAAAGAAAGGAAAATAAATCTGGTATTAGGGCGATGCAGATGAGTCGCACAGTAGCAGTCCCTGATGCGAAATAAGGAAGAAATGCAAATGAGGCGGTGGTTGGGTATGAAGGCTGAAAACCCGAAGCATTTACCTTGAGTGACAGCGTGGCCGCCGAGGTGACAATCGACAGCCTCAGATGGGAAGGCTCCGGCGCCCAACACCAACACACCACACACCGAGCACCCGACACGTCACAGATCCTGCACCTTCCCCTTGGCGGCTTGGGACCGTCCCAAGTTGATTGGGCAATTGAAGTCGAACGAGCGCTGGGAATCGGCGATAGGACCCAGCGATGGCGATGGGGATTTTAGTTTGACGTCGCTATTCGATCGGCACTGCGGCGGTTCATGGCGAGCCGGGATTAAAGCGGAAGCAGCAGCTCGATGGGAGGGGCTGGGGCGCGAAGCAACTAAAATGACGACAGGCGCGTAGAATTACCGATTGACTATGCGCTCTGGTACGCATCGCAAGCGGAAAGAAAGCACTTGTTTGGTGACTGAAAACGGCGCTCCCTTTGAGTTCTCGATGGCGACGACCCTTTCAGGGCTGCGTAGCAAGACCCATTTCTTTGTCCTCGTTGGGCAGTTGGCATGCGCTGTGAAGCGGCGCGTGTTTTTGACGCCGCCCTGGTCTTGGCTGGCAGGTTGAGGTGAAGCCCGTCTGCTAAACCGGGGCTGGGAGGCTGGAGTGGCTGGGAACTCTCAGCCTGTCAGATGACTCAGCAAAATGCGCGACTGGTACATATCTGCATGAATATTGTGGTACACAACTTGACGCTTTCTAAGATATGCATTTAGGCATATATATCCAATTACGCCATTCGCAATTCGCCGCCGTGTGCCTGAAGCCGGGATCCTTCTGTTTCAAGTTTCAAATCGCAGATCGGCTTGCCAAGTCAGCGGATCTGCAACCCCAAACATGGGACATTGTGGTCCTTCACTGGTGATCCCACCAGCATTGGACGGGGCTGTGTCTTGATTGTTGGGGGGGCAAGAAAACACAACGCATACGAAGCACAGAATACACAAGCTACACTCCCGTTCAATTCCGTCGCGGTGGGAACATACTCTCAGTGATTTCGAATAATTTCACATCAGAGCCCGAATCGTGTCGAATCAAGTTCTCCGCCCCCAATAATTCCTTTGACCTCGACATTCAGTTTAGTTAGTGTTTTCGGCCCTGGGATGCTTCCACAGAAGTGGATCCTGTCCCTGTTCACACAGTTCCGTACCACAAGCCAGGGGCGGGCGCCCCACGTTTCAATGGCAAACCGCGGGCTAGCGAGATTCAAGGTGCGACCGCTGGACGAGGCACATATTGGTGCCATTTAAGAGCTGCGACTGACCGCTGCACTCAAGACTTGAGCTACCCTCGTTGTCACCTCAATTCGTGTTTTCCACCAACCACTCCTCCCCATCTACTACCTAACAAAAAGAAGCCAAAGACGAAATGGCTGTCGGAACCGTCCTTGTCACTGGGTAAGAATGCCATCCAACCCCTCATTCTTCCCCGCCCTTGGCCGATTATTTCGTGGAGACCCCGCCAAACCGCCAAAAAAGTTACGCGATGACATTCTAATTACTTGGGGCTGTTTTGTAGTGGCACCGGCTACATTGGGTCGTTCACTACCCTCGCGCTACTCGATAACGGATACGATGTGGTGATCGTGGATAGCCTTTACAACTCCTCGAAGGTTGCCGTCGACCGGATCGAGCTTGTCAGCGGCAGGCGTCCTGCGTTTTACCAAGTCGACATCACGAACGAGGCAGCCCTCGACGAGGTGCTTGCCAAACACCCCGAGATCGACAGCGTCATCCACTTTGCCGCCCTCAAGGCGGTCGGCGAGTCGGGCGAGATCCCGCTCGAGTACTACCGCGTCAATGTCGGCGGCAGCATCTCGCTCCTGCGCTGCATGGAGAAGCACAACATCACCAACATCGTCTTCTCGTCCTCGGCCACCGTCTACGGCGATGCCACCCGCGTCCCCGGCATGATCCCCATTCCCGAGCACTGCCCGATTGGCCCCACCAACACGTACGGCCACACCAAGGTCATGATCGAGACGGTCATCACCGACCACGTCGAGGCGCAACGGCGCAACAACCAGAAGGCCGGCAAGCCGCATGAACAATGGAACGGTGCTCTGCTCCGGTACTTCAACCCCTGTGGCGCGCACCCGAGCGGCATCATGGGCGAGGACCCGCAAGGCGTGCCCTACAACCTCCTTCCTCTGCTTGGCAAGGTCGCGACCGGCGAGCGCGAGAAGCTGCTCGTCTTTGGTGACGGTGAGTTACCGGCGGAAATCGGGCGACAGAAAGGTCCACAGGTTGGCTGATTGTTTTCATAGACTACGCTTCGAAGGACGGCACCGCGATCCGCGATTACATCCACGTGCTCGACCTTGCCAGCGGTCACTTGGCCGCCCTCAACTACCTCCGGGAGCACAAGCCCGGTGTCAAGGCATGGAACCTGGGGTCTGGCCGTGGCAGCACGGTCTTCGAGATGATCAAGGCCTTCAGCAACGTCGTTGGCCGTGACTTACCCTACGAGGTCGCTCCCCGGAGACACGGAGACGTGCTGGATCTCACGGCCCACCCAGCCCTTGCGAACAAGGAGCTCAACTGGAAGACCAAGCTCACGTTGGAGGATGCTTGCGCCGACCTTTGGCGCTGGGTCGAGAACAACCCCAAGGGATACCGGCAGGATCCGCCAGCCGAGCTCCTTGAAGCACTGAAGGCTAAGAAGGCCTAAGCTATACCCGTTCTGATTATGGCTAGGGGTCGGGGTGTGCCTCTGGAGCCCGGGTGACTTATTAGAGCTAATTAATCCACGAATAGACCAATGACAGCCAGGAGCCGGTTAAACCTTGAGCAGCAGCTTGCCTGCTGTCTTTCTCCCCTCCAGGTCGGAGTGTGCCCGGCCAACCTCCTTGAGCGGGTACACCTCGTGAATCTTGACCTTCACCCTGCCAGCCAACAGCAACTCAAATAGCTCCTTGGTGTAGGCAGCCCTCTCCTCCCTGGTCACAATATAGGAAAACAGCACTGGTCGCATGAGCTTGATGTTCTTAGCGCCCAGTTTCAGAACGTCGACGGGAGGAACCGGACCAGACTATTGAAAGCATCAGCATCACCACCCTTAAGGTCCTCAACCCCACGTCACTTACCGCGTTGCCAAAGACAGCCAGCGTCCCCTTCCGCGCAATCATCTCCAAATCGCCATCAAACGTCGCCTTACCCACTCCATCAAAGATAACATCCACCCCCTTCCCATTCGTAATCTCCTTCACCCTCGCCACCACATCCTCCCTCTTCGAATCCACCACCCACTGCGCCCCATTCGCCTTGGCCAACACACACTTCTCCTCCCCGCCCGCCGTCCCAATCACGCGCGCCCCGTGCGCCGCCAGCATCTGCACCAGCATGGACCCCGTCCCGCCCGCGGCCGCGTGCACCAGCGCCCAGGGCCCCTCGCTGACTCCGAGCTGCCGGTGGCCCGCCGCGTGTGGCTGCGCGAGCCCGGCCGCCTCCCGCACGAACGTCAGCGCCGTCAGGCCCTGCAGCAGGCTGGCCGCCGCCGTCTGCGTGTCCAGCCCGTCGGGGATCGCGGCGGCCCGCTCGGCGCCCACCGCGGTGAACTCCGCGTAGGCGTGGTCCGCCACGTACGCGACGCGCGTGCCTACCTGCAGCGCGGGGTCCGAGGCCTGCACCGAGGGGTGCACAGCGATGATGGTGCCGGCGGCTTCTTTGCCGGTGATGAGGGGCAGCGGGGATTTGTACAGGCCGGTGCGGAAGTAGCTGTGTGCGGTGGTGGCGTTAGTACATGTTGTACGCGGGAGATAGGGAGACGAAGGTGGCTTCATCGGGTGGAGGGTGGATAGGTAAAGGTAGTAGGTCTTTACGTGTCGATGAAGTTCACGCCGACAAACTCGTTGCGCACGAGGATCTCGCCCTCGCCAAGCTCTGGCACGGCCAGGTCGGTCTTCCACTTGAGCACTTCCACCCCGCCCGTCTCCTCGATGAGGATGCCGGACATGGTCTTGGGGATAGGTGCCATTGTTGTGGAATGTGGCGGGGTTGCGCGGGGTAAATTGATGGGAGGTCGATGATGAAAAGGGGAATTGGGTTGGTATGGTCAGTTGGAAGCTGTTGTGAACAATACCAGGCCTTCCGGACGACTTCAGTTTGTTGCTAAAAGTCCCAGACAAAATGTTGGAAAAACTCGAGAGTTCAATTGAAGCCTGCTGTGGTGGTGTGGTTGTCAAGCCGGAAGGCGCAACCGCAATCCCAAGCCGGTTTGAACCCACGTCACCATCAGAGGAATATAGCATTCTCCCGGGTAACTCCGGCTCGCCTCCCCAATGAGGATGCTCGACAGAAAATTCAATCCCACCACACCCATAGTCAACGACTTTGATTGAAGCCATCGCCGTCCGCCCCTTGTAGGTTTGTTGGAGCTTTTCCAACCCGCCCTTCATTACTCAGGACCCCGGCTTCCGATTCTAGCTCTGAATTTGACCCAGACCAAGAGTTGAACGCCATTGACTGATTGCCGACCTACGACTGCCACAGTGCCACTGTGACCCCCGCACCACTCGTATGAGGTTTTGTTAACAGATCACCTTTGGCGCTGCTTGAGCGGCGTACGCAATGCGATCACACTGCACACTCGCATTACCCAAAGCTCCGAGCGGCAGCTGGCCTTAGATGAACAAATAGACCGTAGCCGTGCGATGGGAGCGAGATGGCGCGTTGCCCCGACCTACCCTTCCTCTTCCCACTGAAACAACCTTTCTCAACCATCTAGGCAGCCAAATTCGGTGAGATTACCTAGAACGAAAACGTTCTGTTACACAAACTATCACTCGCCAGAGGGACCGGCAATGGTGGTGCCCAGAGGATCGGGCTGTCCAAAGTTTGGAGAGCCATCAGGATTCCAGGTGACCTTCTTTGCCGAGGTATACCTGTTTCCATCACAATTCCCAGTCTCGATCCAGGTCGCATGGTAGATGTTCCAGACCTCGGTCCCGTCGGGACTGTTGAGGAATCTGTCGAGTAGCCACGGAGGTTAGAGAGAAGGGCGGGAATGGCACCGAGCGAACAGGGGCCAACTTACGCGTTGTGTCCCGGTCCATGGTTTCCATTTGCTGAGCTGAAGAGCGGTCCCGTCTTGGTCCAGCTGCTCATTAGCGTAGGGTCGCCGCCGTTGTAGGTCAGGAGGCCGAGCTGGTAACTGGGCGTCCAGCAGAAACTAGCGCTGTAGGCCAAGAAGATCTTGCCGTCATGGTAGAGCGGGGCGGGCCCTTCGTTGACGGGAGTATCCACGCGCTCCCAATCCAACGTTGGCTCGGAGAGCACTTTGCCGGGGCCGATGGAGGTGGGAGAGTTCATGGGCGCGATGCACATGGATTGGATGCCTCGAGAGAAGCAAGACCACACAAAGTAGTTCTGGTTCTGGACACGGAGGATGGTAGCGTCAATACCCCAGTCCGGGGTGAGCTGGCCGGCATACGAGAAGCCATTATTCCAGGGATGGGCACCCCCTATGAAAGTCTGTCAGCGCTGCGCTGCTCTCCTAGTGCAAGGGAGATATATGGAGTTTTCAGTACCTTTCAAGACGTGGGAACGTTGGCCATCCAAGTTTTGACCGTTACCTGCCGTGTAGTAAATGTACCACCTGTCAGGAGTCCATTAGATCCAGGCCACGAGCGCACCCGGGCATGCATGACACGTACGTGTTATCGATCTTGTGGAGCTCAGGTGCCCAAACGTTGCAGCAGCGCGAAGGGTTCACATCAGCCCAGACAACCCGAGTTTCTCCGGTTTTCAGACCTTCAAAAGTCTTGGCTCTGGTAATTTGCAAGTTGGTCCATGTCGTGGTCATCAGATAGTAGTACCCGTCAGAATAGGTCATTTGAGGATCCGATCCATTTATGGGCTTGAGGGGGTTGGTGAAAGATGCTGCCGAGGCCACAGCCAAGAGGCTTGTGAAGGCCCCAGAAATCGAAGCAAATCTCATGTTGCTCAGGAATGTCGGAGAGGGGCGTTTGGTTTGGCAAAATGACAACTCGAGCAAGGCGAGATCTGCTGTATATGGACTACCATGTCCACCAAGTGGTCTATGTTATACCTACACTCAACCTACGTAAACAGTTGATCAAAGATCGGAAAAACTTCTTGATGTTGGGATGACTTCTGGCTCCCGGGCGGAAAGACAAGTGCGGAGCAAGTGCCAAGTCGGCTGAGGCACCTCATTTTTGCCGTGGTCAAACGTTGAAGTTCGGGTTACACTACCACGGATCCCCGGCAGCCAGGTTGGCCATGTGAATTTAATTGGCGCGCATCGAGAGTATAAACGGGGCACTTGTTCTGTCCCCGAATATGGGTACCCGCTTCGGAGGTTTGGCTGTTGAAAGGGACGAGGAGCATTCCCTGATCATTCCAAGAATCCGACATTTGGGAGCCCAACGGTCTTTTCCACGCGTCGCCTAATGCGTCCAGTGGATGGAAAAACTCTGGGCCTCGATGTAGTCTTGATGGAAGAATATGATGTTGGCATACGCTTCTCCACCGTCACGTTGCTAAAGGAAGCACTCAAACATCCCGTTGTTACCGACGGCTTGGCTCTTCGCTCTATTGTTTACCGCTTGAGCAGGCTGGTTGCCGGAAAGGAGTCCCAATCTCGCTCGGAACCACTCGTAGCCGGGTACTGAAAATGGCTCTTGCAATCCATGACAATATTTACAGTCCCAGTAGCACGCACCTCTACTTTATAAACAGATTCCTTAATTGCCGTATTTTTCTGTCTTAATCTAACGCTGTAGTTGGCGTTGTCTCACGGTCTGATCAGACGCATGCATGTTTCCAGTGGCCGCACTGGCATGACGTCGATAGGTACTCATCGGCGCTTGCAGTGACAAGAAAATGTCAGGAGTTCCATAAAAATCTCGAGCAGCGCGCTGTCTACCTACCTGAGACGGGTCCCTTAGGAACTGGCGGCAGCACTGGGGACCTATTCGGGGGTAGCGAAGAATGAAACGCGCTGAGTACCTATCTATAAATGGATATATCGTAGGACAGAATATCTTGATATTTTATACCGACCAGCCGGTTTAAACCAGAAAGCTCTAACTACCAAGAATAAACCTGCGTCTTTCGAACCGGTCTGGGGCGCCGAAGCGCGATGCCAGATTCAACCCCATCCTTACAGATTCCATGATTAATTCATATCCTCGAGTGCCACGGTCTATCGTTGGCATTGACAGACGGAATGTTGACGAGATTCCAGGACCATTTGCCGCATAGAACACGGCAGATTTGCCTAACCCGCGTCTTCGGCCGACTCACACACCCAATATCACGACTGTTGAGTCCCGAAAAAGCGGCCGGAAATAGCCACAGACATGTTCCGGCGCTACCAGGAGCAGCATTATGCTCGTGTAATAACCTAGGTACTGACACAGAAACCAATGACGTCCGCCCTCAATGAACCCTATTTCTCTCCCAAGACAATACATCACTGCCCAACTTCTGAACTGGATAAACAGAGACACTGGGAAAATACCAAGATATTATTCCAATCTATACAGTTGTTTGTATCACACCAGCCACCACCAAAGTCTGTATGCCAACGGCAGAAATGTACCTCCTGTGGTATTATAGCAGGATCGGTCCCGACGGATCACATCACATACATAACCCCAACCCTAGCTCGAAAGCCTCCACGAGAGGGAGGCGAGGAGTGAGAGTTTGTGGCGGCATGGTTTACGAAGGCGAACAGGTTACGGGGAAGAGACGTTGAAGGTTGATGGTGGTAGGTACCAGGTAGATTTAGGTATACTCGGTGGACGCTAGCGGCTTTGGTCCGAAATGCTATCTCCTACAATAAAGACAATCTCTCGTTGGACTGTTGGACATCCGACAGCGTGATATGAAGTGTGTGAAATAGGCGTCTGGATGTACGACAGGGTAGGTCACTGTACTGAGGGCATTCCAGACGAATTTCAAGAATGCAATATGAGGTCATTCACGGTCACAGAAATATCTGGACTGAGGGGTAATTATAGGGGGGCACATTGTCCCCCTTACCTCTTATCATCGCCGTTGGAACCTGTTGACTTTCGTCGCCCAGGGTGCCTTTGATGGCTGGAGTGGACTTAGTGGTTGGCGTCCCAAGGCCCACGCCACCGTGATCACCCTGCTCGCGTGCCTTCGTTAACCTATCTGCCATGATACCAAGCCAAGACCGAGGCTCTTAATTGCGAGAGCGGGGCGGGGGGGGGGAGGGGGTGAAGTTTCATCGGATACCCCCTTCCCCCCCCCCCCCCCCCCGGTATCCGCATAGACTTTCTAGGGGTTAGACGGGCGTAATGGCACGAGCAGATGTCATCTCTTTAGAAGTTAAGAGCTACTTCGCTGTCGGGTAGACGACCACGGTCATTCCGGCAAGATCGCGTCTAGACCATGTCTGCAACTACACGCGTCGAGATGGGTGCTACTCAAGCAAGCAAGATCCAGAAGGAGCTCGCCCCCTTAATCATAGAAGGGCTCAAATCTTCTCCCAAATTCTTTCCCTCGCTCCTTCTGTGGGATGACAAAGGAGCTGCGATATACGAGCGTATCATGAGATCCAGAGACTATTATTTGACTCACACTGAAGCTGAGCTCATCCGCGTCAATGCCGACAGTATTGTCGAGGCAATACCTTCCGGCAGCGTCATTCTCGAACTGGGTAGCGGGTATTTGACACCATCTCTGATCTTCTTGCCACATGAAACATCCTTCTCACATGACATAGATCTCTCTCCAAAACATTCATCATCCTTGATGCTCTGGCCCGGAAGCGGAAACACATCGTCTACTACGCCCTTGACGTCTGCCCGGCGACACTTGCAGCAAGCCTCGCCCAGCTTCGCTCCGCACTGAATCACTCCCCATACGTGACCTGCCGCTCGTTGTGCATGACGTACCGAGATGGCATTTCATGGCTCGCCAACGAACCCTCGCTAGCCGGGACGCCCGTGAGCGTCCTGTGGCTTGGTAGCAGCTTCGCCAACGAACCCCAAGAAGACTTCCGCCAGCTTCTCCAGGGCATCTCGGCCGCGCGGGCAGCGCAGTTCTCCACTTCCTCTCGCCGAATCGCCCAGTGGCAGTTGCTGATTACGGCGGATGGCACCAAGGACCCGGAGACTGTATCGCGGGCATACGACACGCGAGATGGATTATCGAAAGAGTTCACGTTGAACGTGTTGGATAATGCTAATCGGTCACTTGGGCGGGGCGTTTTCGATGTGAACCAGTGGTGTTTTGATGGGGAGTGGGATGTTGAAAAAGGGCAATTCCAGACTTGCATTCGGGCACTAGAACATCAAACCGTCAAGGTTGGCAAGGAACAGATTTTGATCACGAAGGGGGAAAGAATCAAGGTTATTGCCAGTCGAAAGCTGGGGCAGAAGGATGTTCGAGGGTGGCTAGTCGGCACCGGATTCACCATCAACAATTCCTGGACACACACAAAGTTTGCATACAGTGAGTTGCTTCGCTGAAGACGGCGGAGGCCTAAGGATGCCCGGGTACAAACAACTATGGCTAATCTATCCAAGGCCTCTACAGATTCACCCTGCTGGAAGAAAAGATTAACGTCCAACAACCAAGTTGGGAACGACTTTCCCCAGGTGAACTCGGCCGGCTTGTTCGCTCCTACTTCCGGCGCGTGTTTGGTCTCTAGACAGCCATCGAAAGACGATGCCCTAGAAGTTTCTAGATCATGCCCAAATTCACGCTCTATTTTCCCTGTCACCCCCCTTTTCTCAAAACCGCCGCTCTCCGACTCTGTCCTCGTCCCCTTGAACGTTCAGCCGACATCGGCAATCAGAGCCCCGATTAGAACAAAATCGAATATGCCAATACCCCAAGTAACGATGCATCACCGTCACACACGGCATGCTGCAGGTCAATCTTGGAGGATGCATTGATACCCCACCACGGGACGAGAAAGGTAACGCTTTTTGGGAGATCTGCAGATGGTTCAGCTGCCCACTTACACGCTCTTGTGGCCCTCCCTTTCCCCCTTCGGATATTTCCATTCTCTCGGAGCCAATCACATCCCATTGATCCAGTCCCCGCGAAGGTGTGCTCACTGCTCACCTGCAACGCGGCGGAGACTCGCCAGCTCATCGTCTGACTTTTTTCTTCTTTTCCTTTTTGCAGTTTGCCGCCGCGACCGCCGAATCCACAATTGAACTGGCGCCGTAGCCCCTTTTGCCGCCCCTCGGTCTTGACTGTACCGCTGGGTGCGGTTTCTCATCTCTGCTCAGGGCTCGGGTTGTTAGCAGCCAGCGTTACCATGGACCTGGGCCAGATTAAGCGGCCGAATTTGGCATACAAGTCGATACGTCACTGGAGAGAGGGTGACGCGATCAAAGATGTCGATAGCTCAGATGCGGCCCACGCCAATGACGGCTTCAACCCGGCCACCTTCAAGCCCAAGGCATCATTTCACGATGCTTCCCTTCCCGGAGACGCGCCCGGCCATCCCGTGTATGGAGTTTCCCTGAGCCCCGAGACCATCGAGACCATGATAGGCACCGGGTGGCCAAACTCCAAGGTTGAATCCATCAAGCCGCTTGAGGCTGGAAAGTCATTCAACAACAAGATCTACTTTCTAACAATCCGGCATCCGGAGCTGGGGTTGCAAGATGCCGTGCTCAAGGTCAATGGGACACTTTACGATGGCGACAAGGTGCAAAACGAGGTCGCTTGTCTGCGGCTCTTGGAGCTGTATTGTCCAGAGGTGCCTGCCCCTCGCGTGATGGCGTGGTCCGAGGCTGGAAGTCATGCAACGTTCATTTCCCCCAACCATGCAGAGACAAAAGCCTTGGGAGAAGGCTCGGTAGGAAACACTGTTGGATGGATCCTCACCTCTCGGCTCCCCGGTAAACCAGTCACCGTCGCCGATCTGGACGACGCAGCAGTTGCCAGCCTTGCCACACAACTCGCTGACATTGTTGCGAGCTGGCGCCAGCACATTCCCTTCCAAAAACACGGCGGAAGTTTGCAAATTCGGAGCGCAGGGGCCAACAACGACGAGGGAATAGCGCTCGATCGGCCATGCGGCCCAGGCATCCCCGATCTCGCCATCCGAGGGATCCTCGTGGAGGAGATGAAGCTAAACGAGCCCATCGCTCGCATCCACGACTACTACCGGCTCAAGCTAGACAATAAAATGCAGCTGCTCGAGTCAGTCGACATCCTAGCGCGCAACCGCCACCTCCTCGGGTCCCTCAGAAAGCTCCGCGACGAGCGCCTGCCCGAGTTCAGTTTCTCGGAGATCTTTACCCAGATGGGGACGCCGGAGGACGCATTCTTGTTCACACACTACGACCTATTCCCGCGGAATATCTTGGTGTCCGGTGAGAGCCCGCCTAAGGTGACGGGGATTGTGGACTGGGAATTTTCTGGCTTCTTTGCGCCTCTGGATGAGTTTCTAGAGGATTGGCTGGATGCCGGAGACTGGCCGGAGCCGTTTTACACAACCTTTCTCAAGGCCTTGGAGGAAAAGGGCGTGGCTACACCCGCCGGGGGCGTGAGAGGGGACGCCTGGCACGTGGCATATTGGTTGGAGAGGGCCATTGAGAGTGCCGCACCTTGGTGGTTGTTGCCTGGGAGTCTCAGTGCAGAACAGAACGAGAAAGCCTTGGAAAAGGCCGAGTCGGTTGTAAAAGAGATGCTGGGGAATCTTGGAGTTGTGTAACGCTTGACTGCCAACCAAGTGTCGATTTAACGATTCATTTCTATCCAAGCCTTCGCCCCCGAAGTTTTACAACTTCCCTTTAACATCCCCTAACATCTTGTCAACGTGCTCCCTGACCCTAGCTTCCAGATCCTCACCAATAATCCCCAATACCCCAAATACCTTCTCCCGCGTGTCCCCCTTCACATTAGCCAAGTCCCTCCCTAGACTCCTCACCATCCGATCCTGCCAGCCCTTGTACCTGGGGTCATCATCCTCCAAATGCGACCAAAACGTCCTCGCAAACTTCAAATCCACTTCCCTCTGCTTCTCCTCTGGCATCGACATCATCTCATCCAACCACCTCTGGTGCTCCGGACTCGACCGGCTCTTCACCCCCGCGGCAAACTGCACAGGCTCCTTATCCGTCACAAACCCCGGATGGGCACCATAATTCCCCTCCCCCAGCGCCACCCCCGCGCCGTCCCGCAGCAGTGGGTTAAAAACCTCACTGCGCGGCCGGTTCACCGGCAGCTGCTGGTAGTTGACGCCCAACCTGTACCTCTGCGCGTCCGGGTACGCGAAAAAGCGGGCCTGCAGCATGGGGTCCTCGGACGGCTCGATCCCCGGTACTAGGTGGGACGGGGAAAAGGCCGCCTGCTCAACCTCGGCGAAGAAGTTGGCCGGGTTGCGGTTCAGGGTCAGCTTTCCAAAGGGGCGGGGTTGCACGGTGCCCATGTCCACCGGGTAGGTGCCCGTGTCCCAGTGCTTGGTCATGTCGAGGATGTTGTAGCCGAAGCGGTGGGCCTCGGCCGGGTCGATGACTTGTATCATGGCCGTGTAAGTGGGGAAGTCGCCACGCTCGATGGCGTCGTGCAGATCCCGTGCGGCGTGGTCGGGGTCGTTGCCGGTCATGTGCGGGATGTCCTCGTCCGCGTGGGTTTTGTACCCCAGGTCGCCTTGGAGGTACATGTGGATGTATTTGAAGCTGCCGTCGGGCATGACGAATTTGTGGGCGTGGCCCATGTACATGTTCATGTGGCGGTACGTGGAAAAGGCGCCGTAGTCGCTGTAGAGCCACATGGCCATATGCCAGGATTCTGGGTTGTGGATGACCCAGTCCCAAAACCGCGTGGGATCGCGGAGACCGGTGCGCGGGTCCTTCTTCTGGGCGTGGACGAGGCCCGGGAACTTGATGGGGTCGCGGATAAAGAAGAACGGCACGTCATTCCAGACCCAGTCCCAGTTACCTTCGGCCGTGTAGCACTTCATGGAGAACCCGCGAACATCACGGACGGAATCGGCGGCTCCTCGCTCGCCAGCCGTGGTCGAGAAACGGGCGAGACATGGCGTTTTTTTACCGATGCCTGTCAGCATGTCGATGCTGCAGATGTCTGAGATATCATGCGTAACCTGCACAGATGGTCAAATCAGTAGCCAGGTACAGCAAGGCACGGCATGTTGCCGAGATCACCGCCGGCCACGCACCTCGAATTCTCCGTAGGCCCCGGCTCCCTTGGCGTGAACAACCCGCTCCGGAATCCGTTCTCGGTTGAGATGTGATAGGACGTCGACGATCTGGAAATCCCGCAGAGGCAACACATTTGAGGCACGAAGAGATGATTCGGGATTTCTCGCTGGACAGCCATTCGAGGTGGTGTACACTTTTGGTGTCTGTGACTCGCCATTCCCGTCCGTGGTCCCATTGTCGGCCGTCATGATGGTAGTGCTTTTCGGGGTTCACAAAGATACAACTATCCACCCAAACACAGGTGCAAATGCCTCCGTACAGAACTTAGTGTAGTAAAAGTAGAGCACGAAACACTTCACCATGATCCGAGCAGTGAAGCCCCGATATACACTTAAACGGAGTACAGTCATAGCATCACCCAGATCTGGTTCAAGAAACGGCAGCATATTGGTTGGTTACATTGCGTGAGCGCTATCAGATCGAGTGTGACAATCACTAGGGTAAGGGTGCAGAGCAGATGTGAGTGGGGCGTTAGGGGTCACGGAAGGGGGCTTGCTTTTTATTTTTAGCGCGATAGCCGAAAGCACTCGGAGGCCACTCCGGTACGCACGAGACCATCAAGGGCGGGGGTTGTCGATTTCTCGTGGAGTGGACAATGATAAGAGCGGGGAAGAGGGATTTGATCTCGTGAGCTTCCGATAACCGGAGGGGGAGTACGGGGTCGACGAGGCTACAGCAGGTCCTGAGCGTAGCTACGTGTGCAAATTAACAAACATCAGGCCATCAAGCGAACGTTGTCACATCGCATTGACAACTAACAGACCGGTGTGGATGCCAGGGCCATATTTCACTTCTATGTACACGCCCTATGTGTATCAGGTAACTCGGTAGGTATTTCGGCCCGGTCAAGCTCCGCCTCCTAAAAGTCAAAATCATGAGCCAAAGTTCCTCCCTTTAGGGGGAAGCCTGTATTCGTAACTTGGTCTCGCGGCGTTGATTTTACCTTGACATTGGTTCAGCCTTTCCCCAATTTTGAGTCGAATAACCTACAACCTAACAACAAGGCCCTGTAGCAGGAGGAATGCGTGACCCCTGATCTGCTAGGAGACCTGTGGGACTCGCGAATGGGGCGGGAGAGGAACTCGAAGCAGCGATTATAAGTGTTGTTACTGTCAACTACCCTATAGACATCTTGTTCTATGCATAATATCGTCATCAGTTTGGTGCTGAAAAAGCCTATGTATGTACAGTCTTCGGTGTCATAGCAGTTGGATCTTCTTTTAAAATGTTGTTCCCGGAGCCATTACACCAAGGAACAGCTGAGGATATTGGGCCTGATGAGGCTGGAAGTAATGTAAAAGTGACGTTACTGAGGAAGCTGGAGAATAACCTAGAAAACGACAAGTTCACTACCGTTTTGTGGGCTCTAGCGGGCTCTAGCTACCACTTGAGGAGAGCCTCTGTGATTCCACAAGTACTTAAAACAACATGTCTTTACCATCAACTACTGTCCCACCAACTTTTTTTCTCCCTTTATAACCGAAGCAAAACAGCAATAGCGCTTTGGTGAAACCAGGGGCCCATCTAGGGAGAAAAGGCGGGCATCTCGTTAAACCGGAGAGGCTAGATGTCTCGAAGAGGAGGGAAAAGCAAAGTGAGAAGACAAGGCGTTCTAATAACACTCTACCCGGAAGTAAAGACTTATGCCCGTGACTTCATCAGGCCTCGCTTTTCACGTGCAGGGTCAAAGAACACGCCGGGGTCCGCGTATGTCCCCCCCAGTCTGTCCCACATGTCCGAAAACTGCCCAAAGTTGAACTGGATACTTTTGTGATGCACAGTGTGAAACTGGTCACGGTTGTCATCTACACAACAGGGATGAAAATGAGCATATGCACGGACGTCTCTGGAAGAATAGGGTAGACAGCTGACTTACGAAGTAGGAACGTCCACATGTTGGTGATGAAAAAGACGACAAGCTGTCCCACATCTGACATAGGCCAGAGGAAGCTATAGGCGTAGATGGGCAGGCTCATGATCCACCCCTCAATTGGCTCAAAAGCGTACGCAGAAAACGGCGTCGGGATGACGTACCTGCCCAGATGTTAGCAGGCCGTGGGATTTGTGTCTGGGCCTGGCGTCCTCACATGTGATGTTGGTAGTGCGACATTTTAAACAGCACAGGATGATGAAATGCCCTGTGCAGCCAGTACATGCACGTATCGCTGAACAGCGCAAAGAGAGGATACTGTGCCACCTCGTACCATGTGCTACCTGTCCCAAACGGATAGATCTTGGCCCACCCGCGCACCTGGGCGACAAATATGGGCACCGTAAGTACATTGAAGACCAGCAGGGCAGTTAGGGACGCCTTGATCTCGGAGCGTATTTGGTTCGGCCGGAACTTGGGCTGCTTCTTCAGCTCTCGGTCAAAATGAAGGTAGTAACAGGCGGTTCCAAAGAGTAGGTAGAAGAATGAGCTTGAAAGCCAGGTCAAGAGGAAGATGCTGATGCTCTGGCGCCACATGCCATGCCGGTGCCAGAGGCGTGGGTCCGCCGCGAGGCTGCAAAGCCACTCCTTGCTCTTGTCGATGATGACGGTGGAGGGCCCTGAAGATGGTGGCCACCAGTCCGGATGTGTCTGATTTGTGGCTCCACAAATGGCCTCTGCTAGGTGGAAGGCCGAGCTGTACAAGTTGTCCAGGAGGACTGGGTCGAGGTGGTTGAGTACTGTTTCCATTTTGCTTTCGTTAGCGGCTGGGAGGTTGGGACATCAGCTTCCAGGGAAGAGCGAGACCAAGGCAAAAACGCCCGGTTGATATTGGGAGGCGACGGGGAGAGCGTCATCTTGCGGTCAACGAGGTACCGCTGAGTACTTTGTCGCGGGAATTGCGATCGTCCATTTTGGCCAAACAACGTGAAGGCATCGTGAGATATCACGCCAGATCAGCTGAATATTTAGCTCCAGTGTTGGCTGAGACATGCAGGACGCGTAACAGAGATGTCCGAAGATTGCTCATGGGCTGGACTTGGCGGTCAGGGCGCGAGGAGGGGAGCCGGAGTTATTCTTCACCGCGCACGTATAACTAAGAGCGAAGCGGTTGTGTTGTGGTGGAGGTCTAGCTCTAATAAGCATATCAAGACAATCATCACGAGAAGCTTGCCGTCAGCATTGTCAACCACGGATTCCTGCACTGACAATGTATGAACCAAAGGCCACAAGTTGGGCGAGCATCGTCGTTAATGAGTTTGTGAGCCTGCAGCTCATGGTGACCAGTCCGCTTCTGGACTGGTTTGTTTCCATCGCTTACGATGATTTTGATTCGTCCTTGTCCTCGGCGTCCAAGGCCCTCCTTTCTGAGCCCCTATCGTTTTTTACCTCGCGTTTGCCGACCGTCACGACCACATCCATTGCAGCCTACTTGGCCTGGGTCGCTTTTCAGGCGTTTTTGTACGTTTTCGTCCCAGGACCTCTCCACCAGGCGCCACGGACCCCAGGAGGAAGACGACTTTTTTACCGCCTAAATGGATTTCGTGCATGGCTCTTGACCTTGGCCCTTGCGGCATGTGCGTCGTTCGCTGGGCTCGTTGATCCGTCACTCCTTGCGAAGCACTGGACTACGATGATAGCGACGGCGGTGGTGTATTCATCTGCACTCATCGGCATTTTCTACATCAAGGCCCGTGTCACGCCCGACAACAAAGACGAGACACTGTTATCAGGTAAGTCACCCTTCTTTCTAGACTTTCGACCTGGGACATCCCATGCCAGGTACCCAGTCTTCTTCAAGTCGTCGCTCCGTAACACAATATCCAGGCCAGCTTTGGTACGATCTGTTCAACGGTGGGGAGCTCCATCCACGAACCGGACAATTGTTCGATTGGAAGCATTTCAACGCCAGCCGAACCGGCGGAATCGTAGCATGGACCTTGATGTATGAAGTTGAAAACTCCTTCGGAATGTTCATCTTAGCTAACCAATACATAGCGACTTTTCATTCGCTGCTCTACAGCACCAGCGATTCGGCTCCGTGACCAATTCCATGATTCTGGCCGTTGTCTTCCGAGCCATTATTGTTGGAGAGTACTTCATCTATGAGGATTTGTGAGTGGTAATCTAACTTGGACAAGCACGCACCTACTTTATATGTAACCAGGTTCTAATTGATGGATGCCGGCTAGATTCTTTGAGACGCTCGATGGCGCGCACGAACGGTTCTCTTTTTACAGCATCTTCGGTTTCGCCGTTATGATGCCGCATCTGTGGACTCTGCAAACGCAGTATCTTGCTTCTCATCCTGTTGCGCTTTCCCCTGCGGCAATGGCCTTGATTATGGTTGGGTTTGCCATCGGTTGGACGATAAACCACGTGGCGAACGACCAAAAGAACACATCACGACGGACGAATGGCAAGTTTCACATAGGCAATCAAGAGGCCAAGACGATCGAAGCAAAATATCAGACGGCGGACGGTAAAACACACCACACGATCCTTCTTTGCTCAGGTAACTTGCCCATCCCACTTTCCAGAAACATGTCCTGAGGAATGTACTAATATCCACATGCTGGACGTAGGACTGTGGGGACTTGTTCGTCACCCAAACTATGTCGGCAGCGTCATCTATACGTGGGCCTCATGTTTTACGTGCGGTAGCGGCCACCTCTTCCCTTACATGGAGGCGATCCTCGTCACAAGCATGTGCATTCACCGCTGTTTTCGCGACGAGGCAAGATGCAAGACCAAATATGGGGAAACATGGGCCGAGTACTGCCAGCGTGTCAAGTGGCGTCTATTTCCTGGAGTCTTTTGAGCGGGAGAAGCGGGAGAATGCCAGGTACTATCTGTAAATACCCTATTTAGGTACTATCCACGTCCTTTGCGCCTCCCTAGTTTAATAGTACTTAGCTAGGCGCTTAGACAAAAAAGAAGCCGAGTTCCCTATACGTAGATGTCGCAGAAAACGAGCCGCGATTGTAAAAACGAAACGAAACACCATCCAGGAGTTTAATAAAACTACATATTCGCCATCACTTTTTTACATGTACCCTGATTTCTCTCATTTATTTTCTTTTCGGTTTTTTTCCTATTAGTCTCTTGTTATCTGATATTTGGCGAGAGGGTGGTAAGGTCGATTCAATGCCGCATTTTGAGCAAAACCCAAGCAGCTAGCCTATAACCCAAGACAATTGCCACCACGATGCCAACATTTCGCCTCTGGTCTTCCGCATTGATTCCGTACTGATCTAAAACGGTTTTCCCGGAAATATGACACTGTCCAGAGAGCGATGCGTATCTGCAGTGGCATCCCGCTCCACAGCTGTATGTTTCCCCGTCCAACTGGCTGACCAAGATGCCCTGGAAAACATAACCCTGCGAGTTCCAGTAATAAAAACCGTACTTGTAGAAGACATTGAGCTGCGCTGGCGGCACCAGTGTACCTGCAGTGGCGAAGGCGACAACGTTCAGTAACGCCGTGACCACCAGGGCGCCGACAAAGTTGGGAATAATGGCCACGGACAGAATGACCATGCCTTCGGCGGCCAGCAGATTCAGATACAGCCAAGATACCCAGGTGAAGAAAGCGCCAGCTGACTGGCGGCAGCCCCCCAGCCAGTAGAACAAGATTGAGAAGGCAGCGGAGAAGAGAAACAGGTATGGCATCCCCACGGCAAAATTGGACAGCAGAAAGGAGGCAGCACCATACTGGCCGTTACGGCGGTCCAGGCGAAACTGACGATAGTCCTCAATGAAGGCGGGGACGTAGGTTACGGCCATGAAAGACATGAATCCGCAACTCACCAACAGGGCATTAATGAGAAGCTGGACCGAGTCCTGGTCGTGGCCCATCTGCAGCCAGATGGTGCCGGCCAGCAGGCCCAACGCCGCGTACATGGCGAGCCGCAGGGTGTAGGCCAAACCATCGCGGTAGGACTTGATGAAGCTTCGGTGGGTGAGGACCGCGAGTCGAGCTAGGAAAGACACCGGCTTGAACTCCACGTCCAAAGCTGGTTCTCGCGCGCGCCTGGCGCACGCAATGTCTTTGGTGTTTTGCTGGCGGAGGGCGGAGCCGTTCCAACGCAACGCGAGTTCGGCCACGCGCTCGCGCGCCGAGGCAGCCGCTTGGTTTTGCGCCTGCGAAAAGTCCGTGTTCACCAGCTCGAGGAGAAAGTCTGCCGGGTTAACCCTCTCGGGAACCGTCACGCCGATGCTGGCGTAATAGTCTACCAGCTGGCTGATGGGGCCGAAGTAGTGCGGCTTTCCTGCCGAGAGAAGCAGGAGCTTATCGAAGAGGTTGAAGGTTGAAGTTGACGGCTGATGGATGGAGCACACGACGATGAGGCCTGTCCGCTTTGCAAGCTGCTTCAGGTAGGTTACGACATGGCAGCTGGCTACCGAGTCTAGACCACTCGTAGGCTCGTCAAGAAAGAGGATACCTGGACCTGTGACGAGTTGCTTGGCCACGGTTAACCGTCGCTTCTGGCCGTGAGATATGCCGGAACCGACGCGCAGTGTCGTCAAGCCGACAAGCCCGAAGGACTCCAGCAGGGTGTCGATGCGGGCCTCGGCTTCCCCCCCGCGAGGGACCCCGGCGAGACGGGACGCAAAGTGCAGCGTCTCTCTCACATTGAGCGCTCCAATGAAAATGTCGTGGTCTTGGGCGAATGATGTGACGTGGCGGAAGACGTTGCTCGGCAGCTCGGCACCGTTAACGAGGACTTGCCCAGTAACGTGGGCTGCCCTAATTGACCGTTGTGCAAGCACGTTCAGGAATGTGGTCTTGCCGCACCCTGATGGGCCCATGACAGCGCAGCATTCACCTGCAGAGCCAATGTTTAGCAGCCAATCATTGGTAGAACTAGGAAAGCCATCAACCAACCAGCCTGCATGATTCCCTCGACATTGTCGACTAGCGTCTTGGATTGCCCGGTCTTGCCCTCCTTGATGGTGACAGTCAGCCCGCTCCACGAGAGTGTTTCGACTGGGGCGTTGAGAAGCCGTTTCTCACCAACGGGGAGCTGCTCGAGGTCCATGGTCAACCGTTTTGATTCACTAATGAAGAAAAATAGCATGGCCTTGTAGGGGTTGCGAAGCTGACGGGAGATCGAGCTCCTCCGGTCGAATGAACAAACTTAAAAGACTGACCCTGCGAGAACCATTCCATAAAGCCACAGCAGCTCGTGGCAGGCAACTATTTTACCTAAGGCTATCGCGGTTCAATCCGGGCAGTTGTCCCGGAAAAGATAATACCTGTCTTGGTTGAGGGGTGATCATGCCAGATCGAGGTAGGTTGAATCATAAGCTTAACTGCGCTAGGTCCCTGACCGCCTCAAGCTGATCGGTGATCGCCCAGGATCGTCGATCTAAAGATGCACGTCCCTAGTTAATTCTTGGCGGTTTCGGATGTGACAGCAAATACTGGCGGTATAGAAGGCACAGCTGAACACGGGCAAATACTTTCCGAATGCGGAGGGCAGACAAGTGACAATGAGTGACATTGAGTGCCTGGCCTTGTGATAACCGAGGACGCAAGTGCGGTGAACAGCATGATGAAAGTGGGTGTAAAGTAGAAAACCACGAGACAGGTTCAGGAAATGGGTCATGATACCGCCTGGGTTGCATGCGGTGCTGTTTTCCCATTTTTCCCTTCCTTTTCACTCACGACCCAATCCAAGAATAATCACCCCACGCTTTGAGGCTTCACCAACGTCTATCTTCAAATCATCACCTTGCGGTTACCCATGGCTACCATAGTCACCCATGCGTCTACGGCTCACATCTTGTTAACAAACGGCAAAGAGAATGCCCATAACATCAAGGGGCCAAAGCAGTCCAAAGCCCAAGCTCCGGCTCAAACCGCTGGCGCCGATTTACAACGCCATGACCATATCGTGAGCCGTCTAGCTTCCGAGGTACAGCATTTCGCCGAGCGTGGCGAAAGGTTTCGCATCAACCATGGCTCTAGCAACTCGACCCGCCCTACCTCTACAGGGAACCTGCTCGATATCAGCTGCTTAAACAACGTCCTCTTCATTTTTAAAGGCGACTCGGACCTTGGGCTCGAGAGCTGGTGCCTAGCCGAGCCTAACGTTCCCATGGACAAGCTGGTTGAGGCTACCATACCGCACGGGCTCGTTCCCCCAGTTGTCATGGAGTTTCCCGGGATCACAGTGGGCGGAGGCTTCTCCGGGACTTCAGGGGAAAGCAGCTCATTCCGCCACGGGTTCTTCAGTGACAACGTCCACGAAGTGGAGATGATTCTGGGCAATGGCCAGGTGGTCAAGGCCTCCAACGAGAACCACCCGGATCTGTTCCATGCTGCGGCCGGCGCCCTAGGCACACTCGGTATTGTGACGGCTGTCAAGATGCGCCTGGTACCAGCCAAACGATTCGTCCACGTGCGCTACACCCGCCTCGGCAGCTTCCCAGATGCCGTCAGCGACCTGCACAAGATGAAGTCCGGCCCGTTCGAATACCTCGACGCCATCCTGTACTCCAAGCACCACGGCGTGGCCATTGCGGGAAACCTCGTCGACGAGAGTATGGTGCCACAGGGCACACGCATCAAGACCTTCAGCAACGCCGCCGACGACTGGTTCTACCGCCACGTGCGCGACAAGACCCGCAACCTATCCCCCGGGAGCGAGGCCGACGAGTACGTGCCCCTCGCCGAGTTCCTCTTCCGGTACGACCGCGGCGGGTTCTGGGTTGGCGAGATGGGCTACGACTACTTCAAAAACCTCATCCCCTTCAACGGCTTCATGCGCTGGCTGCTGGACGACTTCTCGCACACGCGCACCCTGTACCACGCGCTCCACGCCACGGGCGTCACGCGCGAGCTGGTCGTGCAGGACGTCACGGTGCCGTGGGACAATGCGGCAGCGCTGATTGACCACATCAGCGAGGACTTGGAGATCTGGCCGTTGTGGTTGTGTCCGCTGGCCGGGGCGCAGATGCCGACGTTTCACCCGATGACGACTAGCCCAGCGGTGGCGGGGGCTAGATCTGCAGGAACCTCAGACGAGATGCTGAGTATTGGGCTTTGGGGATGGGGGCCTAAGAAGCTGGAGCAATTCGTGGCGAAGAACCGTGCGTTGGAAGCAAAGCTGGAAGAACTCCGCGGCCGGAAGTGGTTGTACGCGAATATGTTTTACACCGAGGAGGAGTTCTGGAGGCTATACAATCGGGAGTGGTACGAGGACCTGAGAGAACGATACCATGCAACCAATTTGGTCAGCATATACGATAAGATCAGAAAAAGCGGAGTTGGGGCGAGGGGCTGGGCGCAGACAATTATGGAGCTGTGGCCGGTGGGTGGGATATTTGGAATGTTGAGGGCGGTGCGGTCCGGGGATATCAGTTTGCATCGAAATGCGAAGTGGAAGTGGTTTGGTAGCAGTTGAGTGTCGGACGAGATCTGACTTGGGAATGGGGACCAGGTTTTATGTCGAAAGTAGACGTACATACATACCTAGTTCGTTGAAATATGATACCACTTGTCTGTATTCAGAACCTGTTAGAGCTGCCGTCTCTCCTTTTGCAACTCTTGTTGTGCGGGACTCCAAAACGGAAAATGGGTCCCGGTGGGAGACCTGCTGGAACGGTATGGTACATATCCTATGGTATTTTGCTTGGTTAACTGGTTTACGGTGTGTCATTACCAACAACAGGAGGATAAGTATCGCAATATATCCTTCCTGCACTACAAGAGAGCTGTGCTATATATCCATCATGAAGCTCTTTTAAATGCGATGGCCGCGCCCTTCGCTACCCGTCTAGGCCAGGTAATTTTGGTTAGCTTTATTGTCCTTGGATATTCCCCTTCCAACCATTGCTGTGTTGCTACCCATAGCTGCTGGCTGCTTGGCTGCTTGGTGAAGACAAATCTTCGAGGTATGCGATGTTTTCCAGGGTGGACATGCGTTCTCAGGAAAGCCCCATGCGGCGAGAAACTTCGTTAGGATGGTTGGAAACGATTTTCATGATGCTTGGTTTCTTTCTGTCCGGATGTTGATGAAGCGGGACGGAGAGGGTAAGTTGGAGTGCTGCGAGGGACACCGGGAACCTGTAGGGATAACATTCTGGATTGTTTGATGTAATGGTTGGTTAGAGGCAGCTGGTGCATCTACCTCCTGCAATGTGGTTTTGGCGGGTGATAGTGAATGTGAGGGGGGTTAGTTAAGGTCAATTTCGGTGAACGTCTTTCCATCCGTGACCCCTTCCCCGTCGGCTAGCCCAAAGATGTAGGTTGGGCCGACCAGTTGATACCGTGGCGCGGTGCTAGGGCTCATTTGGCCCGGCTCGCCTCGGAGGACGAAGGGGACGTGGGCCCCTGCAAATACTGCAATCTTGTCGGTAACAGCGGTATCCTCTGGCCCCAGTCCAGGCCGCCCGGCATCATCAATCAAGGCGCGCCGACCATAAATCTTCCATGCCCGACGATAGTCCCATGACTCGGACATGATCCAGTCTCTTTTAGCCGTTTCTGTGTCTAGCTCTGGTGGAGGAGGTATCCTGCCGATGAGGATATTAAATCCATGTATGAATCTAGCGGGGCCCTCGTCGTCCGCTCGCTTCACGAGGCCCATATCGGCGATGGGAACTCGCCATACCTCTTTGTCCAGTTCGGAATCCCGCAACACATTGGGGCCGCTTGCCACCATTTGGCTGGTCTCTACCAACCAGTCCCGACACTCAACAAGGTAGTCTGACGAACCAGGGGCTGCTTTGAACACACGTCCAACACTTTCAACCCGCCCAACAATAAGGCCTGGCAGTGAGACTACAGGCTGATCGTAGACGACGTCTTTAACCCGGCTTTTAGAAGCCCAGTCCTGCCAGCGGGCTCCACCACTGGCGTCACCGCGTACCTGTGCTTCGCTCTCGGTGCCGAAAGAGACGCCGCCGATTTGGGGCATCATGCGTGGGGCCGTCCAATCGGGCACCCATGAGGGTAGTGCGTCTTTTGCGATGAGAGGCGGGGCTTGAGGTGTTCTCTGGCAGAAGCAGAGGATATCCGGCCCATGGTCCTCTAGCAGCACCTTGCCGACAGCAAAAAGGACTTTGTTGATCGTCATGGCTGGGGAATAGTCGACGGGGATACGGCGGCGGTCTTTTTCGCGCACCATGCCCAGGAGACCATAGATCCTGTCTCGTGGGTCCGTCGCTTGAATGGCGCCGTCATCACTTGTGCCGAAAGAAGTCCAGATGATGGTATCTAGCAATGGCATGCCGGCAGCCCCGGGGTCCTGGTTCATACCGCCACCGCCCTTCACCTCCTCCAACGAACGTTTGTATCCATCTGATGCCAACGCCAGATGCGACACGTTGGGGTAGATGTCGCCCAGCAGCGTGTACAGCCGGCGATGCTGGGGCTCCGTGCTTGGGTACAGCACCATCCACTCCAGCAACCGCATACACTCACTAACATCCTCCCAATCAACAGCCGTCACGCCAGCCCCAGGATCAGCACCACACATCACCACCGCCTTCCGGGCGAGCACCACCTCCTGAATAATCCACACCCTCCGCCACCACACCCTGCCCCTAAACAACCGCCAAACCGCCTCAAAATCAAACCCCACCCTTCCCCCTACCACACCCGCACCACCACCACCCGCCTCCCCCTCAGCACCGGTAATCGCAAACCCCCTCACGGTCCTCACAAACCCCTCCACCCTGCTCCTATCCCCCAACCCCCCCGGCTGCCGCAGCACCTGCTCCCTCCACAACACCCCCAGCTCCCTCACCGCATGCAGCGCGGCCCCATCATGCTCCGGGCCCAGCCACACCAGCACCTGGTGCGCGGCACCGTAGATGCGGCTCATGAGCGGCACCTGGGTGTTCTTCTCGGCGGTGTCGCGCTGGTTGATGCACAGCGCATCGATCCACAGGCGGCCGGACCAGCGCTGGCGGGCGAGGCGGGTGACGGCGCTGTGTAGGTTGGCGGTGACGGGGACGGGGCGGCCGTGCGGGTGGATGGTTAGGGTGGGGAGGGGCGTGGTGGGCAGGCCCCAGACGTAGGAGAGGGCGGTGAAAGGGGGGGGTGCTGGGGATGGTGGAGTGGGGGAGAGGGAGGTGTGGGTGAGGGTGAGGGTGTAGGTTGGGGAGTTGGTGGTGGTGGATGGGGGTTCTGGGGGTAGGAGAGGGTGAGGAGGCGGATTTCGTGGGTTGAGGGGTCGAGGGGGAGGTAGGGGTATGGTTGGGGGTTGGGGGTGGCCATGTTGGACTTGGTGGTGTGGTGTGGCCGGGCTCAGTGGTTGGGGGACAGAATATCATTTCTGGTTCCGAGCGAACATCGGTAAAGGGGGTGGTGATGTTTTGTGGTGTTGAGAAACCGGAGGTCGGTTGCATAGTGCCAAGACTTACGCTGACTGAGCACTGTCTCTGGCCCAAACAACAGCCGAACTGAAAAGGAAAGCATGGAAGGATGGGGGAAAAAAAAGGATAAAAAAAAACCGACAAAGACGATACAGAAACTACCGAGTAAACACAGATAAATGCAGGAAACACGGTTCTTTTGGATGGTCAAGAGTGCTGTCCTTTCCTTCCCTAGGGTCCATGCAGCGCTGAGCTTCCAGTTCCATCGCCGCATCAATGTAGCTGAGTACCTACCATGAATGTCGCAAACGGGCATACCTTTTTTTTCTTCGTCTTGATCTCTATGACTTCAGAGGCCGCGTAACCCGCGCCAAGCGCCGTATTGTTTAGTGGTTTGGGGGCTGTTTGGTGACGAAAAGGTACGGAATTCGCAGTGCCAAGCCAAGAACGGGTTCCTGGCAGCGGGGAGCCACCCGAAGCCGGGCCGAGTGGGACCTCCACTGCCAGTGGCTGCCCAACCTGGAAGCATGCCTGGCATGGAATGAATCATCGGAATCCGAGGACGGGAGCGAGATAATCTGTACATCTTGACAACAATAATAAAAAAAAAAAAAAAACACCCAATCAGAATTTTACAACAGGACTTGAAACTCACCGCATCAAGGCTGTAGCAAATCACTATCAACGCTGCATCGGCACCGAGGCGAGGTTGAACGGACGGTTGCAGATTCCTTTGCAGATTGTCCGAGGCTGTGCTGCGTGGCCCTGGGGCGCTGGGGTCTGAGATGAAAGCCTGGAAAGCCTGCAGAAGCGTCGCTCAATGAATGCCGCATCGGGACAAGGCATCCTGTGTGCTGCATCCTTCACAGCCTCATCAGAGCCAGCAAGTGGATTCGCATTTTCCATCAATATCGTCTCTCATTTCTGCCACTGCGAGACAGCCAGATTCCAGATTCGCACTCATCTTTTTCCATCCAGACGTGGAGACGTGACACCACCTTGTTGCCTACGAAGTATGTACTCCGTCCAGACTATTTGTCCTTGATTTGGCACCGACCTCACCAACTGCTCACTGAGCTCACCAACTGTTACCCACCCTCACCATTACCAACGCTATTCTTGGCTCTGAAACTGCGGCAGGGGATCGCCAGGTCTACCCCACAGCACCACGTAACCCCCCAGCTGCGGACGACCTTCCTTGTTGTCCACGCCCGAATGCGATGCCCATCTGCGGCACTCACCATTGAGACACCATCCCGGACGCCGCGTGGCCATCGCTTCCGGGAACCGAAAAGTCCAAAACATTGCTTGGTAACCGGGCCTTTTGCTGCGCTTCACCCGATTTTCAGTGTCCTCGCCCGACATTGTTTCAGCAGCCGCCGCAGGCCCATTATCAAGACCCAGCCAGCACCCGCTTTCATCGGGGATTTGGGGGAATGCAATGCCACTAAGAACGACGAAAAAGTTGTCGCCCATATAACCTTCAGATATAGGGTTATTCCATAATGGCCGTAAGAAGGATCGGAATGGACAGCCGCCAGGCTCGACTCCATCAGTTGGCCGCCGAATGGGGGGTCCACCACACGGCACCGGTGGCCCCGCCAACTCCGGCCCCGCAACCCCGGACACAAAACGACGAATTCCACGCCGAGGAGCTGCTCAAGAGGCAGCGCATGTCGGCGGGCCAGGACAAACAATCACAAGGAACTATCAAGCGGGCTTTCAGTTCTCACAAAAAGACATGGGAATCCAAAGAGGTCTTCGACGTCCTCGACGCCCATGTCGCCAACGGTGGAGCCCCGGGCGTCGCCGACGCATTGATTGCGAAGTTGTTATCTGCCGGCGGCAACCTGAACGTGGCAAACGTCAAGAATAAGACCAACCTACTCACGAGGCGGCGGAGCATCGAATCGATGGAACGCAGCAGGGTGCTGCAAAAGGCGATCGAGAACCGCCAAACCGACATGGTTGCCGTCCTCGCCCAGCACGCCGACCCCCTGACCCTCGACCAGGCACTGCCCATGGCCATGCGGTCCGGTGACCCGGTTATGGTTCATCTACTACTCAGCCGGGGCGCGAATGCCTCGCAAACACAGGATGCCCAGGACGCTTTCCGCCAACTGTGCATCATGGGCGGGCACCCGGAGCTGGTGGGGCTCATCCTCCATTCGGAAGGGCGTCCGCCACCGAGCTGGCTTTCCATGTCCATGGTCGATGCTGCCAGAAAGGGGTGCCTTCATACCGTGTTGAAGCTCAGTCGTTCTGCGGCCGATGGCGAATACAACAAGGCCGAGGCTCTCAAGACAGCCATCGCCCAGTGCAGGGTGGACCTCGCCCTGGCTGTTCTGACGGCGGCGAAACCCCCGGCGACGGGGGGGCAGGGCGTATTAGAGAGTTTTGCACAGCTTGTCGAGCACACCACCATCGGGCCGAACGAAAAGATGGCCCTTACCGAGGCGTTATTATGTGCCGGCGCGGCAGGAGACGTTGTGTCGGCTGCCCTTGCGCAGGCTTGCGAGACCGAGTTCTACGACATGGTCAGCTTACTCGTCTCATACGGGGCTTCCGTCGAGTACCGAAATGCCAGCATCATCCGGCATGCCATCTCAAAGGGGCAAAGCAGCCTCGTGCAGTTGTTGCTTTGTGAGCCGGTGACCCTCAAACCCCTCTACGCCTCGGAGTGCGTCATGAGCCTCCCCAAAACAATACCACCAGAGGACCGTCACGCCGTGTTGAGTCTTTTGTTACGTAAGGGCGCCGCAGGAGTCCCTTTACATGAGGCTCTCATAGATGCTGTCCGCGCTGGTGACCTACAATCCGCACAGCTCTTAACCACGCCTTGTTTCCCGGGGGCGCAACCCGTAACCAACGGCCGCCGCACCAGCTCTCCTGGGATTACCCACGTTAGGCACGAGATGGCTTCCGTAGACCACAAGAGCGGTCTAGCCTTGAGTACAGCCGTGCAAGCGGCAAACCTCCCGATGGTGAAGCAGCTGTTGGGTGGCAAGCCATCCACACAAATTCTCGACCAAGTGTTCCCCTCAGTTCTTGGTATTCAAGCGGCGACGCGCTATCAAATGGCCGAATGCTTCCTGGCGGCTGGCATTTCTAGGGGATGCATCTCGGCCGCCCTGCAACAGGCAATAGAGGAACAGCCTCCTCACAGGGACGAGAACCTGATCGGCATACTGCTGCGACACAATGCCGATGTGAACTTTAACGATGGAGCGGGGATTCTGTCAGCGGTCACGATCCGAGATCTGCCCTTGCTGGAGACTTTGCTCAGAAGCAAACCCTCGCCCCAGACCATGGCCGCCGCATTGACCCGGGTCATGGCAGAAGACAACAAGCCGGTGCGGTACGAGATGGCGCGGTTGCTAATTACTGCCGGCGCCGGGCGAGATGGCACCGAGGCATCGGATGCATTGGCAAAGTTATTGCCGGTCAAGCCAGTAGACATCCAGTTGGCTGCGCTGCTGCTGGAACAGGGCCGGGCAGACTGCAATTTCGACCAAGGACTGCCCGTTGCCATAGGTATATCTCGTCCTATCCCCGCCACAAGTATATAAACTAACCCAACCCAGCCGTCGCCGACCCCGACCCAGCCCTCCTCGACCTCATCCTCCAACACAGCCGCCCCAACCACGACACCCTCTACCGCGGCCTCGACACCCTCTCCAGCCAGCCCACCACCGCGACCAAGCTCCTCAAACTCACCGCCCTCCTCCGCCACAACCCCGCCCCCGACATCCTCAACGCAATCCTCTTCAAAGAAGTCCAAACCCTCCTCACCCTCCCCAACACCACCACCACCCGGCCCTTAACCACCCTCACCGCCCTCCTCACCGCCGGCGCCGACATCAACGCCCACAAAGCCGCCGCCCTGAGCTGCGCCATCAAAGCCGCCGACGCCCCCATCGTCGACCTGCTCTTCAACCACCACCACAGCACCGACCCCACCACGACCCCAACCATAACCCCCGCCTCCCTAGCCGCCGCCCTCCCCCACGCCCTCAACATCCCCGACCCCATGGACCGCCTCGCCCACACCCAGCGCCTGTTGGCTGCGGGCGCCCCGCCCGCTGAGGCTGCGCGCGCGCTGGTGTATGCCGTGACTGCGCACGCGGCGGATTTGCCGCTGATGGGGCTTTTGGCGGGGTACGCGGCTTGTTCTGTGGCTTCTACTACTGCTGGTGGTGGTGGTGGTGGTGGTGGGGAGGGGAATGGGGGCGGGGGTGTGAGGACTGTGAGTGGGGGTGGGGGAGGGGGTGGGATGGGTGGTGTGGCGGAGGCGTTGGTGGTGGCGGTCAAGAACGGGAATGTGGATGCTTTGGGGGTGGTGTTGGAACGGGCGGGGAGGCGGTTTAAGCCCAAGGTTTTGGGGGACGTGTTGCGGGAGGGGATGGGGGTGGGGGATAGGAAGAGGAGGGTGGGGATTTGCAGGGCGTTGTTGAAGAGCGGGGTGGAGGGGACGATTGTGGATGAGGCGTTGCTCACGGCGGCGAGGGATGGGGATTTGGAACTGGGGAGGGTGTTGATGGAGTATGGGGCGAGTGTGGAGCATTTGGATGGGCAGGCGGTTGTGGAAGCGTGTGGAGTTGGGTCGGTTGAGGTGTTGGGTACGCTGCTGGGGAGTAAGGCGGAGGTCAAGATGGTGACGTTGGTGAAGGGGTTCCAAGCGGCCACGCAGATTGGCGATCTGGGCAAGAGAGCAGAGGTTTTCCGGCTGCTTCTTGACAAGGGAGTGACGGGGGAGGCTGTGGATGCCCAGTTGGTGTCTGCCGCGAAGTTTGGAGGAGATGGGGAGAACCTAGTTCGGTTGCTGCTCGAGTTTGGCGCCAGCGTTGACTACAACGCGGGCGAAGCCATCTGGAACGCGACCCGCAGCGCCATCATGGGCAGTCTCAAGTTGATGCTTGGCGTGGAGAAAACGGGTGACCAACAAAAGTCGCCATCACAAACGACGTTGCTCCGAGCTCTCAAGGCAAGCAAGAAACTCGGACGGGACCCGCGGTATCAGGTCATCGAGTGGCTGTTTGAAGCGGGGCTTTCGCCGTGCGAAGAGATCAACATTGCATTGAACAGGGCGGTCAAAGATGAGCCTGACCCGAGGCTTGTGAAGCTGCTCCTCGACCGCGGGGCGTCACCGCTCGTCAATGGGTGTGAGACGCTGACCGATGCTGCTTCGTTGCTGTTGGCAGACATACTAGCGGTATTGTTGGACGCTGACATTTCCACGCAAGACGTGTCATGGGCATTTAATCAAGCGTTTACCCCGGAAACGGCTTCAACATGGCTGACAGAGAAAGGCTTCGAGGTTGCCAAGATGCTTTTGGAGAAAGGGGCGGAAGGGGAGAGCCTCGCTCTAGCTTTGAGCGCCTCCATCGATGCTTATGGGTCAGACATCGACGGCACAGCCCGCAAATTTGCTGCGGTTCTGCTTCAAGGCAACGTCGATGTCGATCATGAAGATGGATTGGTCCTCCAGAAGGCAGCGCGGAGGGCTGATTCGGAACTCATCCTGCAGGTTTGTCAGCGGAAGCCAAATTCTCACTCGGTGTCAATGGCATTTCCGTATGTCTTCGATGCGGACCTGTCAGAATCGGACTGCCTCTACCTTGTGGAACAGTTCGTCGATTACCAGAGCGAAGGGGAAAGGCTGGACGTCATGTTCACCCACCCCGAATCTGAGCCGGTGGTGTTCCGGGCGCTCACCAAATTCCCGCGCTCGGCCAAGATCCTAAAGGCACTCCTTGATGCCGGCTACTACCACGATCAGACAACTGTCGTTCGAGTTCTAGACGACGCCGAAGAGGAGCAAGTCAGCCTTCTCTTTTGGGCGCTCCTTCAGCCGCAGAAACGGGTCAGCAGCGCGGTCATCGAGCTCCTCGTTGACTGTGGTGCCAAGGTCAACTTCGAAACCTCCATCTCCAAAACCACGCCCCTCATGTTGGCTATCCAAAACCGCCGGCATGATTTGGTGAAGACTCTCATCCTGGCGGGGGCCGAGGTCGACGTGGTGGACGCCACCGGCAACACGCCCATGACCATGGCAACCCAGATTGGTGGAGATCTCAGCACTTCATTGATGTCAAGCATCCTCGCCGCCGATCCGTCCATCAACGATGGATCCCTGCACAATGCCGCCAGGGATCTCAACCTCAGGGCAATGCAAGTGCTCGTCGAGTATGGCCACGACGTAGACTTCCCCAGCACGTTGCATGGCGGCCGCAGCGCGCTCGGTGAGCTCTGCTTGAATGCCGCGCACGCGGGCCCGATCACCACCGCACAGGAGAAACAAATGGACAAGGCCATGACCTTTCTGATCAACCAAGGCTCGGACCTTACCATCCCATCGGACGGCAAATCCGTTTTGCTTCTTGCCCTCAACTCCGCCGACCCCATCCCCACCACCCGAGCCCTCCTCAGAGTGGGCCTCTGGAAACACACTAACAAGAGCTACAACCATTACACCGACGGGACTTACACGTATTCCGCAACGCAATACATCACCCGCGTCCTCCCCTGCTCCGACGACCTCCGCCCCCAGCTGCTCGACCTCCTCAAATCCAACCGCGCCATCGACGTCTACTACGCCAACGACGGCCCCCAACCGCAAGACGCAGTCAACCTCCCCCCCGAGCTCCTCCGCGCCGAGCGCGAACGCCGCGCCCGGGAAGAGCGCATCGCCAAAGAAAACGAAGAGCACGCCATCGCGCTCGCGCGCACCAAAGAGATCGCGCAGATCCACAACCAGATCTTTGTCCAGCGCGCGCAGCTCGAGGACTCGCGCGCGCGCAAGAAGCAGGACGACGAGATGGCCGCGCTGGGCGAGCGGCAGGCGGCCGAGGAAGCGTCGTTCGCGGCCGAGCTCCGCCGGCGCAAGGCGGCGCGCGAAGCCGCCATCACCCACGAGCAGCGCCTCACCGAGGCGGGCCTGACGCGCGCGCGGCTGGTGGCTGAGGCGGAGCTCGAGGTGGAAGGGAAGAAGCAGGAGCGCATGATCAAGTGGGAGAGCAACATGGCGAAGCAAAGGGAGAGTGATGCGAAGGCATTGAGTGGGGTCAGGATTAGGGAGAGGGAGGCTTTGGAGAGGTTGGATGCGGCGTCGGATGCGAGGACGGTGAAGCGGATTGCGGAGCATAAGAAGTTGGTGGAGGGGCAGACTGCGTTGGCGGCGAGGTTGGCGAGCGGGCCGGGGGGGTTGGACAGGAGGCAGATTGGGTATGTGACTGGGGAGCTGGATTAAGTTAGGGAATTGTGTGTTGATGGAGTGTGTACTGCAATGAGTGGAGTTGTAAGGGTTTGGGTTCTGGAATGGCATTTTGATACTCGGGCAACTATTGTTTATAACTAGTGATAAAGGATGATGCGAACAGTGATTATAGACTTTCACATTCAAGCCTAGATCCCACCAGGGATCCACGATTCATGCCACCCGGACGGCAATCTTCCCTCGGCCCAGCTGTGCGTTGATCTAATGATAAGGTCAAAAGTTCAATCCAACAGAAGGGACAAACATAAACAGGTCGTTAAGGTACCTATCCCAATTTACCAGTGGTTGTTATCATCTTTACCTGAGTATCTTTCGAGCCCATTCCTTCCCGGTTGGTTTCCATCAAAGGTTTAAGTTTATCGAGGCCCTGCATGTCCACGTTCCCTCTCTTCTCATTTTAAGCCATCGAAACTGAACATCCCCGAACTAGCGGTTTTCAATCTGGGGTGTCGCTTTTCTTCAATCTAGTTTTCTTCTCAAGGCAAAGTTGCTGACCGCGAGAGGACTATTTGCAGGCGTCTTCGAATCACTTCGTGGCTACCGCAGAGTTCTGCACTCCTTCTGTTGCCAAAACAACACAGCATTCTCCCTCGGCCATTTAGGCCTTCTGCAATCAACAAAAATATTCCCATCCAACGAAACCAACAAGGTGCCTGCTCCCCTCTCACGCATTCCCTCCATACTTGCGCATATCCGTCCCCTTCCTTCTCTTTCTTTTCACACGCCGGCCGAGAGTTGCAATTTACCTGCCTCAACAACCCAATAAACTCATGATTGGAGAAACCAAGATCGCCCATTGGTTTGACTGATTCTCCATCGGCATCTACACACGGCGAGTGCCTGTTCTTTCGCACAGTCAGTCAACGGTTTACCTGACTACCGAGAAGTATGATTTGAGGTGAGTTTTCTCTGCATCACTGCCTCTCAAAAACCCGTCAGCTCTATCTCGAGAAACCACACGAATTGGGAGCGATGGGCCTGGTCAACTGATTTCCTATCTGCGGCTCCGCCTTCTTCTTCCTGTTCAATTGCACAAATCACTCCCGAGGGGTAGCGAGCTCTTTTACCATTCACCAGATTCAATACTTCGGCACCATTTCTCGTTTCCCCACGCCGCTGCCGATTGCCTTAAAGCGCCGTTTTCCTGAGCACAGGGCGCTCCCCATTTCCAGACCGACTTAATCTAAATACTCATTAAATATCGCTTGGGCTCATTGATTCACCTTGGCAGACATCGATTGATGCCATGGGACTGAAGTTTCACGAAAACCCCTCAGACTTTCTTTCGAAGATCTTTTCCTTCCGTTTTCTGTGGCTTGGCTATCACTCACGCGGCAAGGACTCGACTGATCGTTCAATCGTTCGTCCCAACGCCGTAGCTTTACCGTAAAATGGTATGCTTCGTTTACTTACAAGCTTCTAAGGATTTCAAGTGCAGGTCCAAGACGATAAACCAGTCTCGGCACCATGATTCCCGAGAGCATTGAAGAGTCCTGCGGCAAGCCACCCGGTCTTGCACAGAATCAACCCGCATTCGAGACCGACTCTAGCTTGCGGCTCAACTCATCCCCAGACAATAGAGATACATTCCCCCCCGAACAACCGAGAATAGCAGCCCACTGGGGAGGGCCGTTTACAAACGAAGAACCCGTTTCCGATGAGAACCCTCCACAACCCAGCCAAGTCACTCTCGGATGGAGTCAGGAAGAACAACCCAATCAACACACGGGCCCTCCAAGTGATCCTTGGGACACAGTCGATGCAGATAACATGGAGGCTGGCGAGGTTGATGCTCGTAGTGACGCAAGCAGCGAAAGCGACCTGTTCGTTGCGCAGGATTCTGAAATAAAGGGTGAAGCTGAGCGTGAAGGCGACCGCATGATCGACAGCACCACTGAGGAGGGGCCGCCGGTTGAAGATGATCGCCGCCATGGCCTTGAGGAACACGGCCGTAAAGAAAGCGGCCGCCTCGACGAGTACAATGACCTTGTTGGCGGCGACGATGAAAGGTTCGACAACGGAAATCAAGGAACGGAAGGCCAACATAACGAGGTTCAAGTCGAAGCTCCATTCGGCCAGGATGATGACAGTGACTGTATGGTCGTGGAGGCCAGCGACATTCCTGCCGACATCAACGCCAAATTTTCCGAATTCGAATTCTGCAAATTCCCACAGGCAGTAGGCGATCTTGTTTGCGTCGGCTCCGCGCAGATCAAGAGAGAAGAACCCGATGATGAGTTTACCATTCCCGACTCCGACGATGAGGATGATTCCGACTTTTCTATGGATGAAGACGATATCTTGTCCGACGGCGAGCCACCGAGGAAGCGTCGCCAAGGCGCCGCAAAGCGTCAAGGGAAACGAGACGAAGCACAGCTCCTGAACCCGGCACAGGCGATAACTGCTGCCGTACCGAAGACCGGCGCTGATGGCGATTGGGAAGAGCCAACCGAGGATGAGCTCTTGAAAATCTACACAAAGCAAGCTGAACTGACCGCTTTGAAGGCCAAAGGCCCGCTCACCTTCCCACAAAAGATAGCTTTGGCTCAGGTCAATGTTAAAATCAATAGCATAGAAAAGATGTCGTCCCAGCAGACAAAAGCCCCGGAACTCGTAGGTCCCACACTGGTCGCCAACGGCGGGGGGCTTGATCGACATCAACAACCGCCAGCCGGCGTGGAAACTAAGAAGCCTCGTCGATTCGCCAGGTCAGCACAGGAATACTGGGAACGTGAGTATGCTGAGAAGGGCTCTGGGATACGCAACATGGCCGAGGCAACCAAGCGAAAACGGGCGCCCAAGAAGCCCAAAAAGGGGAGAAATGACGGGACAGGCGACGTCATGGAACTCAAATTGTTTGAGATGCTCAAAGACGTCAACCCCGTCATGGCTAGAGCGGCGCAGGGAGGGATGGCAATGCCTGGGCCAATCCAAGCAACAACCAGAGACGATCAGCTCAAGGCTATGAGGGATTTTCTCTTCAGGATAACGGGAAATCCTGGTCAGCGTGGGAAATCTGACGACGAGCGGTTGCTTGAGAAAGCCAGCAAATCCTTTGGCCATAGCCAAGTCAAGGCTGGGAACGGGAAATGGAGGCTTGCAGGGAAGAGAATGATCTCAACCCTGTATAACCATCAACTGGTGGGGGTTTCTTGGATGCTCAGCCAGGAGTTCTCCCCCGATGGCCCGTATGGGGGTATTCTCGCAGATCAGATGGGCTTGGGCAAGACAGTCCAGGTGCTGGCAACCATGTCAGCCAACCGCCCAACTCAAGCCGACGTTGACGCAGGCCGCCACCAGACCCTAATCGTTGCTCCGGCAGCTGCAATCAGCCAGTGGGAGCGGGAAGTTCGAAAGCACTGCGAGAAGTCCTTCATCAAGCTGGTATACCACTACAGAGCAGTTCATAAACTTGACCCGGACATGTGGAAGATGGCGGACGTCATGTAAGTTGTTTGGTCTAGCGGAAATACACTACCTGCTTAAGCCGGCTACTCACTCAAAAGTGCACAGTCTCGTAAGCTTCAACGAAGTTACAAATGCTCTTCCCTCCGACAAGGTCCTGAAGCGGATTGCTGGAAAAAGGCACAATGGCGAAGAATGGCAGGAAGAATACGACAAGGCTTTAGGCGAACTCCTCAAACATCGGTTTTTTCGCGTGGTGCTGGACGAAGGTCATGCGATTCGGAACAGCCACACCAAGAGTCTGCTATCTCATCCCCACCCCCTCTGGCCCGTTCTATGCTGATACATCAATCTTAGCGGCAAATGCCTGTTTCAATTTGACTAGCAAATACCGGTGGATACTGAGTGGGACGCCGGTACACAATTCTACGCATGGTGCGTGAACGATGGGCGGGCTCTGTCATTATTTGGGGTTCCACTCCATACGAGACTAACATCTAACTACCAGAGTTCTACTCCTACTTCCGCTTCCTCGGAGCCCACTGGTCTGAAGACTATGCTCAATTTGCGAAGCAGTTTGGCAACATCGAGAAGGTACCAAGCTTTCCATTCTCAGCGTCTACAGTCACGGCCCACTATTAACCCGAACTTCTATCTAGGCCGATGTCAGAAATAGGTTGGATGTGGTGGTTCGGAGTATTATGCTCCGAAGGTATGCAGCATTACACTTCATGGTGCCATGGCTTGAAACTTGCTAAATCTACAGACGCGTCGACGAACGCTTTCTTGGTGCTCCCATTCTAGAAATACCAAGAACCCATGAGGTTGAGGTGCTGAAAATTGACCTCACCGACGAAGAACGATTAATCTACCGGTAAGTGGGTTTTGGTCTGTTCATCTCCTCATCTTGCACGAAAGCCTCCTTCGCCATCCCCAGTCCCCCTACTTGCCCCATGAAGATTGAACCAGTATAATTTCAGTGTCTTCGGCTCTCCCTTATCCTATGCTGTACTTCTCCTAACTGTCGGGTGCAACGATAGACGCTTGGAAAGTCGCTTCAGAGATAACATAAGCACCCTCGTGAAAACCGCCACTCCAACCAAGCAAATGACGACTTACCTAGCGTACTTAACTCGGCTCCGGCAGGCCGTTGGGCATATATTCCTTCTTGAAGGTGTCCTCCGGGAGAACTTCACCCTGGAGGATTTCAACTACGTTCGCCGCCAGCTTTCCATCATGGGTGGGAAGACATCGATGCACTCCCAGGTCCAGCGGTGGGTTAATATAGAGTACGACAGTGTCGAGGCTGGCGGGGGTGACTCCGAAAAATTCGGCAGAAGCCAGTTTGGTTCCGCCTTTAACATGGACAGGGAGCTTGAGGCAATAGAAGCCACCAAGTCGATGCAGGAGGTGATTTGCCGTATTTGCGCCGACGCTCCCGTAGAGCCTAAGATAACCGAGGTAAGTACACTGACCAGACTGAAATCGCCCTGTTTCAAGTCATCATAACTGACAGCCACGTAGTGCGGACACACATTTTGCGCAGAGTGCATTGCTGGCAAGTTAGAAGTCAGGCAATGCTGCCCGACCTGCAACTATATGCTTTGGAACTCTAGCCTAGGTGACTTCCGAGACCCAGACCATGGAATACTCGGGGAGCTAGAAGACGACGGCAGTGATGACCGCAAATCCAAGAAAAAGCAGAAGAAGAAGAAGAAAAAGACGGAGGAGGATTGGGAAGTTGGTGACGACAGTAACTTGGCCCAACCCAAGATGAAGGACAGTTCCAAGTGGATCGAACACTACGACAAAAACTTCCCCCATAAGCCATTATTGGCCAGTGCCAAGACGATCGTGGTCAAAAACCACATCCTGAAATGGCAAAAAGAGGCCCCTAACGACAAGATTATTGGTAGGTAAACGCGGTACGACGGCAAAGTGATAACTAACAAGTGTTGTTTCACGCCTAGTCTTTCTCAACTGGGCCAAACTGGCCGGCATCATTGGCCGAATGCTGCACCAAGAGGGCATCCGGTTCCTGTATTACTTTGGCGACTTGGCCAAAGATCAAAAGGAGGCCGCAATCTGCGACTTTCAGGAAAAGCCTGATATCAAAGTTCTGGTATGTACCTCTGCATCCAACAACCCTCCCCCTTCCGCTACAACTAAGCAACCCAACCCGCAGATCGCATCCATCCGCTGCGGCGGCCAGGCGCTCAATCTGAACTTTGCCAATCGTGTGATCTTCGTCGATCGTAAGTCTCACCCAGCTTTTCCTCTATGGAAATCTGATCCCACCGCGGCCTTCCCAACAACATCTAACACTGGTTCGCAGAGTGGTGGAACACGGCGATGGAATCCCAAGCCTTTGGCCGTGTGCATCGTATTGGCCAGGAGAAGGAAACCTACTTTGCCAAAGTCGTCGTGCTCGACAGCGTCGACCAGCGGCTATTGAGCATGCAGGAGGCAAAGAACAAGCGTATATCCGGCATCTTGAAGGAGAATGCGAATGACAAGGCCCTCCCAAAGTTGGAGGAGCTGATCGCACTTTTCGGGGTTGAGTCTGACGAAGATTCTGCCAACAAACCCACAGAGGTGATTGTGGTGGATGATGCTGAGGAAGGCCAAGAGGTGCGGCCGACTCCTGCTGTCGACGCGGCAGCGGCTTAAGACGACCAAGAAGAAGGGTCGGGTTAAAGGGAAAGCCAAGGGCTTAACTGACATCGCGGGGATGGGAGAAAGGGATTGTGGCTAGGGCTTTGCTATTTGGGACCCCGACATGGGAGTTCGACTTCTCTTCAAGGGAAGTAAACTAATTCAAATGGCTGAACTGAACAAAGTTCCAGAGTGAGTGACAGTGTGATACAGGGCAATGCAGTGCAAAGGGGTCACCCTATTTTGCCTTGAACACATGGAAAGCACCCCCGGCACCACTCTTATACCCCGTCCCAAGAAGCACATACTTCCCCTCGACCGCGATCCCGCCCTGTAGCGGACCATCCAGCTCATAACTCCAGACGACCTCACCGGTCTCCTTTTTAGCTGCGATCAATGTCCCCGGGCCCGGCGAAATGAATCCGAACGGCCCCGTTCCCCCTGTCAGCAGCAAATCGCCCACCACCGCCGGAATCACCAAGGACATCTCTCCCTTCGGCACAGGGAACTGCCACAGCAGCGACCCATCACTCACCGACGCCGCACCAATGACGCTATTATTCACGGCTGTCCTGTTCTCCGGCTGTAGCAACCACTCCTGCTGCCCACTATTCACCCCCGTATAATACACCCGCTCATCATCCGCCGCCACCCCCCACGACAGACCCGCGAGCGTATCCCCCGGGCTCGTCAACACCGACCACAACACCGCGCCCGTGTCCGCCGCCAACCCATACAACACCCCCGACTTCTGCCCCACCGTCAGCAAATCCCTCTTCCCACCACCATCACCATAACCACCCGCACCCCCCTTCACCAACGAAGGCGCCATCCCAAAATCCGCATCCGGCCCCGGCGTAAACGGACACAGGGTCTCATTCCTCGGAATCCCGCGCGTCCCGCACACCAGCGTCCACGCATCGAGCGCGTCCAGCCGGCGCACCCAGTTGGCGCGGCCCGTGCGCGCGTCCAGCGCAAACACCGACTCCTGCCAGACGTACGACGGAAAACAATGCTCGTCGGCGTCGGCCTCGGTGCAGTGGAAGAAGGCCTGCGGCACCGTGTATGCGTTGCCCGTCGCGAAGATCACCTGGTGCCGCGCCGTGTCGATGGGAGGTTGGCTGCCCCAGATGCCGGCGCCCGACCAGCGGAGGGGGGGGCTTCCGTCGGGCCCGTCGGGCGGGGTGGGGAGGTTGGCGGGGATGGTGGTGACGTTCCAGAGGGTGGTGAACCCGGAGGGGGTTTTGGTGGTGGTGGTGGTGGTTGCTGTGGTGCGGGTGAAACGGAAGGCGGCGGCGTTGCCGATGAAGCTGCAGCAGGGGTAGGTGCCGTTGGTGAAGTAGGCTGCGTTTTCTTCGGCGCTGGAGACGCCGATGAAGAGGGTGTTGTCGTAGAAGGTTGGGCTGGAGGTAATGGTGGCGAGCTCGTGCGGATTGGCTTGTTGCACGCCGAGGACGGCTCCCGTGTCGAGATCTGCCGCGACGACGAGCGCGTGGATCTGCGTGCCGAAGAAGAGGATGTTGTTGGCAGCGTCGATTTGTGGGGATGTTCTCGACGCAGCGACGGATACCGCCAGCTGCAAAGGGGTGATGGGTGCATAGTCGGCGATGACTTGGGTGACGTTGAGATTCCATTTCACCTCGCATGTCTTGTAGTTGAGGGCGATGAAGGAACCATTGTATGTCGGGTAGTAAGCAAAGCTGCCCCTGATAGCTGGGGCCGCGCTTTGGCCAACCGGGTCGGGAATTTTGCAGTGCAGTGATAGGGAGGTGATACTCTTAGAAGTGATGTCGCGGTTCCCCTCTGCCCAGTGGTTGTTCAGGTGTGACCCTCCCCAACCAGCCCAACTGTTGCCACCACCTGCAGCCACCATACCTGCGAAAGGCAAAGCCAAGCTCATGTTTGGAATAAACTTCATTGTGGCATATCCGAGGATTGGGTCAATGATAAACTGCCTGTGAAAAGGATTGATGAAGCCGGGAGAAGGTGTAGAATATTGGAGCGGAGAAATGAAGGTGTCCAGGCGTCCAGGGTAGAAATAAGGCAGGGTGACATTGGGAATCGAATGGAACAATGTGTGTGGTACGCCTCTTATCCTTTAAGCTGCATGGACTTGACAGGAGCAGCGGAAGGCTTGATAGTCGACGAATCGGAGTGGCGGGACGGGAGAGGACGGGTGTCAGTTCATTTGTGAGACAGGTGCCATCTGTCAGCGCTGCCGCCTCTGATGGCTCTATTGTCCCGCCCACCTCGGTTTACGCCCCTGTTTCTGCTATGTGTCGGTGTGTGACTCGGCCACTGCTAACTTCAGTCCGCTCGGTGCCGATGCAATCTACCATGGCGATCCAAGTCCCAGGAAACAGGAAGAACAGACAAGGAATGAGAGGCGCAAAAGGCGAAAAGATAAAAGTCGAGATGAGAATGCATATTAGGTATCCATGAAACATGGGACCTACAGTCTCGGTTCTGTAAGAACGATAGACGGCGCTGGCTAACGGGGCCCGAAAGGGTCACCCGTTCAATTTGGTTCACGCCCGTCGAGTGTGATTGCCTGCATACATGCATGGTCTTGCTACCCCTCACTCTGGCAGGGATAATACGCTGTCGCAGCCTCACCCTCTTTCGCCTTTGCCCCGTGGGACGAGGAGCAAAGTGGCGAAGACTCTGGTGATTTGGGCGGCAAGCCAGAGAATCATAGCCTGGGTTGCGTCGTTTCTCAGTGACCGCTCCACCACCACCCTCAAGTTTCAGGAGTACACAGCACCCTCGGCGCCCGTTCAAACAGGCATCCCGCAAGGATGGCCGGTGTCGCCAATTCTCTACCTGTTTTATAACGCCGATCTGATCAAGGCTTTCAAGAGACAGAGGAGATGGAGGCGGTCGGTTGACGATGTATCGATCCTAGCAATAGGCCAGACCACACAACGCAACTATAAAACACTAGAAGGCATCCACCGAAAGGCTTAAGAATGGACGAGGAAGCATGGCTCCCAGTTTGCGCCAGCCAAGTACGAACTCGCGCATCTCACAAGAAACCCCAAGGCGAACAGCACGCACGCACTACGTCTGCCCCACGACACGATCAAGGGCGGCTCCGTAGTATCCACCTGTCGCGTCAATATCCGAATTCTTCTTGAGACCGGCACCGTAGTCTCCTCTAGGGAGCTGTGGCAAGAAGGCCACCGATAGTCGAATCAAGGCCGGGGGGGGCGGGGGCATGGTTAAGGATGGAGACTTAAACGATGGGGTGTTGGTAAGTGGGGGCCAGGAAACACGAGGTCAGTCAAACCCTATGCTACGCTCATGCATGGAAGATGGAAAGGAACAATCAGCGAACCGAAGATGAGGTTCTATGGTAAATGCTGTCAGCTAGGGGTACGGTTCGAGCACGCCTAATATACATCTATTGCTATCCAATACACATGACCTTTTTGGCTCACCTCCAGGCCGGGCCGCGACACATTGAAGCTAATCCTACTCACCCTAGTGTCTTTTTCAGCCAGGCAAACTGGTACCTGTTCCACTCCTGCCCAGCTCCAACTTGGACGTGATATCCAGCTGTTCCGTTGAAGAACTTGTAAGTTGCCTTATCGCCCAGTGCGTCCTTGACAACCCCCGGCTGGCCAGCGAAGAACCCCTCAAACTCGGAATCGACGACAAGGACTGGTACGTTTATCTTCTCAACAACGTCCTTGAGAGTGTACTGCTTGAGCGATTCGAGCCATAGGTACGGGGAATGCTGTTTGAAGCACCACAGTCCGTGTCCTAGACCCCAGCGCAGGGTTGTAGGCACCTGTGGGCTATCCAAGAGCGGCAAGACAGCCTCGTCAAATTCCTCTTGCTTGCCCGCGGCGAGAAGTTCCTTCAGGTCCGGGGTCAGGTGGCCGGCGTATCCCTCGTAGACATCCCACACGCCGCCATTGAGAATAAGAGCCTTGATCCGAGGCTCAAACGCAGCGGCACGAGCGGCTAGATACCCACCCATTGAAACGCCAACAAGAACCAGCCGGTCTTCATCGACGAAGCAGCCTTTGCGATTCATGAACTCGTCGATCACTGGCGTGAGAACCTTCTCCCAGTCAGGGATGAAACCAATGTCATCATTGCGGCGAACCGTGGGCTGCCCTGGCCCTTCGTAGGTCACGACATTCCAGCCACGGGCCAAGGCCGGTACAACGAACGAGTGGTAGGAATCTTCCTGGCTGGCATCGTATCCGTTGCCGATAACCAAGGTCGGCCGTTTGACCCCGTCGGCTGCGGCTGTGTACCAGATTGCTTCAATGGTGAAGTTGTCGGTCGGGATCTGGATACGTTCGCCAGGAATGGGTAGTGCAGCAAGCGCCTCGTCGAACGCAGCGCGTTGTTCAAGCCAGAAGCTATTGATACGAGGGTCCGTCCAGTTCGCATGGTTGTAGAAGTCGGCCTGACGGTAGTAGCTCGATGCGGCGAACCAGGCTTCCCGGACGTTCAATGGATCGTACGCATTGTCCGTATCTTCGGCTTGCTTTTTGGTGTATTCGGCCAACGCGTGGAAGGTCTCAAGCCAGCTGGTAAAGTTCCCGGCCTTGATGTCTTTCGCTGCGGCCAAGGCGTCGTTGACGTCGCCAGCCCCGAATATGGTGCTTCCGAGGGTGAAGAGCAGCTCGAAATGGAAGCTTCCATCCTTGCTCAAGAGGATGATGGGATCCTCCGGCTCCTTTGGCGGAGATGATGGCCCAGAGTTGCGAGGGAGAATGGAGCTTGAGGCTAGCGTTGCCCCCAGAAGAACAGCGCTGAACAGGGAAGTTGACTTCATTTTGGAAGGCACTCAGAAGTAAGTGTATAGTAGAGAAGATTGGACAGAGTTACTGATGGCGGTACTGATCACGTTACAATGTTCTCGGCGATGCACTGCCTTTTATCTTCCTTTGCTTATTCTCGCAATCTAGTCCAGCGAGAGCAACCCACAACCACCTATGCGATTGGTGTTTTCCTGGTTGCGCACTCCAGGGAATAATACCGTGACCTAGCACGGACAAGGCAATTTTTTTGCGATTGGTCGCCTTGTAATGCCCTGCCCCACGGCTTTCGCAACTCCGATGAGTCCGATCGCAAACACTGCCACCGTAGCGGCGTAGCATGGCCCAGCCCATAAGACCTAAGTCTTACTAGCAACGCAAGTACGGCAGATGAGAAGGCCTGAACCATCAATTCATCACTGAATTCCGCAATGGGTCGCTATTATACGTCATCACCTGTCCGAAGGCTACCAAGTTCACTAGATCTATGTAACGCGTAGGCGGCGTAGCTATTATGGTCATAGTCTATAGAGTGATGCAATCTGCCTAACCACCTATTCCGTGTGTATAAACAAAGGAAATGCGTGCCGCGTGCGTGCGCGTTCCTAATCTCAGTCCCTGTCAGGGGCTGCTTAGTAACTCCATTGAAGCAACTGTCCAATGCTCCACTGTTCCTCAACTCAGCGGTCTCGGACTCCCGGTACCTAGGTACACAGTATGATTCGTTCGCAACGCTATCTAATTTCCGCACGACGGTATCTATAACTCCGTCCCTGGAGGCGGCGAATCGCAAACAGAACCGGCCGCGTGGCAACTCTTAACCAGAAGCGACATCGGTTCTCGTGATCATTGGGCAGCAGACATGGTCAACCATGGCCCCTCAAAGGGTTGCTCGACATGTCGCAAACGACGCGTCAAATGCGACGAAGATAGGCCAAGCTGTCGTGAATGCCTCCGGCTGCGGCGGGTGTGTGGAGGTTACGAACCAGAGAAAAAGACAGGCAGGATTCGGTTCAAGGACCAGGGCACTGGTGCAAAACGCCTTTCGCCGACATCACGGTCCAGAAGCCCTCGCGTGTCGGCAACGCCAGAATGGACAAGGCAGGCTGTTATACCAGCAACGATTACCCCCAGCGACGAATCATCCGCTATCTGCTTCTTCCTCACCTCGATCGCGAGCTTAGGACGCAGCTTTCACTCGACCCAAGGCTTCTTGGAGCCTCTTTTCCCTGTCGTAGCCAAGGAGCATACGGATTCTGTCCTCTCGACCGTCCTGACCGCCGTGTCAACGAAGCTCTGGAGTTTGTGGAAAACCCCAACAAACAGCTATCGAACGCCTCATCGTCCGTTTACCAGGGCGCTGAACCGCCTGCAAGCAGCTCTCAATGATCCCCTCGAGCGGTCAAAGGACAGTACCGTCCTCGCCGCTATCTTGATGCATTTCTACGAGAGCCTCGCTGCTCGATCGACGCACCAGCGTACCATGCGCGCCCACCAGGACGGGGCTCGTGCATTGCTCGAACATGGCGCCGGGAGCGTCCCGGACTCGGATTGCCGCGCATACTTGAGGAGCTACCTGCGGCACTGTGATGTGTCGACATATATGGAAGTGCAACCGGATGACACCTCGGGCCTGGATGTTTGGTTCGGTGCGGGGAGGGACGATTCTATGCCAGCTAACCCGAGTGCAGTATTGGACCTGATCGGGCTCTCGATTGCCGATTTGCAAAAGAGACTATCCCCCATCATGTGCGGGCTGGCCAAGAATAGCCTGGATGGTCTGGCCCTCGCAACTTGGTGGCAGGACGCTTCATCCGTTGACGCACATCTCTTGGATTGGGTTCAGTTGGTGCCGGCCTCATGGCACCCTTATGCAAAACCCGAAGAAGACACATTTGCTTACTTCGGGTTCTGCGATATATACCCGACCGTCCAGATTGCGACGATCTGGAATGTATGGCGCGTTTGCCGGCTCATGGTCCTGCGGATGGAGCTCTGTCTGCTTGCGAAAGCGCCCACCGAGGTGCTGCAGCAAACCATCTCGATTGCTACCAGGGAATACAGTTTCCCAGATCCTAATCGCGGCAGGGAGTTGGTGGACTCTATCTGCCGGTCCATGCCGTTTTACCTGGGCAACCGCCAAAATCACGGAGGCATGCACGACTTGGCGGATCCAGCGATCAGAATCCCCAACTACCACGACCAAGACTTGGACGAAGCCGTGCGTACGCAGTATCTCCGAGGGGATCAGGCGATGAGTCTCCTCGATTACAAGCGACATATACTGGTTCAAGGCCCTTCGCACGCACTGCTTCACTTGAATAGCCTGATCAAAGTGCTGTCGAAGGAGGGCGGAGAACTCATCTGTCGTGGGCTGCGTGGGGGCCAAGTTGCCTGGATACGGGAACAGTTTCTCAGGGTCTGCGAACTTACTGACCCGGCTAGTCGGTTTAACTAGTAGTGAATCATACGCATACCTTGCAATGAGTCAAAGCAAACTGCGATCTGCGTCTACCCGCGATATACTTGACCACGCCTTGCCAGCAAGGTAACGAGTGTTGTAACCATCAGACTACAGAACCCCACTGCGGTAGACTAATACATCCCAAATTGGCAAACGCCCGCAAACGTCCCCAAACGGCCCTTTCTAGCTAGCTCCAGCCGCCACCAAGTTCCCAAACCGCGTACCCGCCTGTGCAACCAAAACCACAGGCTTCCCAACCTCGACAATCTTACCCCTATCCATAACAACAACTGTATCAAAATCCATGATCATATCCAACCGATGGCTAACCGCCAGGATAGTGTACCTCTTGAATTCAGCCGCGATGATCTCCTGCATAACCCGCTCGGTTTCCCGGTCCACGCTGGAGCTCACCTCATCCAACAATAATATCCCACCGCATGCCGAGCCCGAGGAGCCACCAAGTCCGAGCCCCGCGTCATTGCCCCCACACCGCGCCCGAACGCGGCCCCGGAGCACCGCGCGACCCAACGACAAGAGCTGCCGCTGGCCCGCGCTCAGCGTGCCGGCACACATGCCCGCGGCCAAGCCTCCGCGGTCCTGCACAAAGGCCCACAGCCCGACCGCCTCCAGGACCGCCTGACATTCCTCGGGGGTGCAGGCGCCTGACGGGTCCAGGTTCGCCTGGACGGTGGAGCCGTCCGGCAAGAAAACCGCCTCCTGCGGTACGGCGATGATGCGCTCGCGCAGAGCGGCGCGGTTGATGCGGCGCAGCGGGGTCTGGTCGATCGTTATGGCGTTGGCGTTGTGGTTGTCGTCGGCGCTCGTCTCGGAGATGGGGTCCAGGAGCTTGAGGAGGAGGGCAATGAGACTGGACTTTCCGCTGCCGGTGCGGCCGCAGATGGCGACCTTCTCTCCCGCGTGGATTGTGAGGCGGATGTCCCGGAGAGCTAGGTTAGGCTGTGTGTTGCTGCTTGTGTCCGTTTCGTCGTCTCCCGCAGCGGGGCGGTAGGTCGCCGAGACACCATTAAACTTTATTATGCCGCTGTGAGGCCACTGTTCTGGAGGAACAAGGTCTTCGTCGTCTCTGTCCTCAGGTCTTACGGTTTCGTTGAATGCCTTGAGTCTAGCCACTGCTCCGATGGATGTTTCCAGCCTGGTGTAGTAGATGACGATACCCGAGAGGTTTTCCCCAAAGCTGACAAGGGTGAAAAGGGAAGCGCCGGCAAAAGCTGAGTTGGAGCGGAGCTGAACGGCCAGAGTGGTGAGGAGAGCTGCGATTACCATGACGACGACGTCGAGAACGAGGTTCAGCCACTCCTGGATCATCATTAGGAGATATGCTGGGCGCTGGCTAGAGTCAATCAACCGGGCATTCTTGTCGATGTCGTCCGCAAGGGATCCTACTCATCACTAATGTCAGCAGCAAGATCGACCCCGAGCCGGGGACATACGTTGAGATACCGGGTATAGATAGTACTTACCAAATGCTCTTAAAGTCACGATACCCTTACAGGTGTCAAGAAAATGCGTGCTAAAAGAACTCAAAGTCAGCCTTAAGAATCACTTTGAAATGGCGGATAACATACTATAGGGGGCTTTTAGTCTCGAGGTCGAGGAGCCGTAGCTGTCTGGAAGTCCGTAAGTAGAACCTCTGTACAAGATACAAAAGGCCGCCGAGAAAGGGGTAGCTGATAGCCAAGTATAGAGACGAAGTCAGCATGACAGCTGCTTGTCCGAGCGCTTGGAACACCTGTAAACCGGGTCAGTTTAGCTGGGGAAGCCCGGAAAAGAAAAGGCATTGGCAATGTTCGACTCGGACTTACGCAAAACAGAGTGTTCAACGTTGCGTCGGGTAGCTCCGTGTCAATAAGGTTGAGGTCTTGCGAGAACAGGTTTGTAACCACGCCAGTATCCGTCTTTGTGAAGAAGGAAAGGGGCGCTCGGATGAGGGTCCGCAAAGCATCCCGGTGTAGACGGGCGCCAGCCTTTTTAACAGAGGTGATAAAGAGAATAATGCCTAGGAGGAGAAGCGAAATCATGGCACTGATCTGGAGCAAGGCGTAGATGCCGACATAATAGGCGAAAGAGTGCCTTTGATGTTCCGAGAACGAGTCATCCGTCCAGTATGTAAGCCCTACCAACTGTCAGTTATACGATGTCGTACTGGGGAGAGTAACTAGGAAGTGGACGCACAAATTGTGGGAAAGTTCGTAAAGAAACCCCAGAGGGCAGCGAAAAACAAGCTACACGCCACCAGGAGCCAGCCCATGCTCTGGGCATAATGCTTATAGACAGTTCTATCACCTACTTGGCGCGACTCACTGGTGTCTGGCGACAATGCAGTCGTCTCGATGGACGAGGAAGCGATCAACTGCGTCGCGGATTCCAGCATGCTTCCCTCCGGCCCTTTTTCAGATGAAGAGCCTTCGCTGTTGGAAGAGGTACCACCCAACCCCAGACACTGAACGTACCCTTGACTCATGGACATCAGTTGGCCAAAGGTACCTTGTTCGACAATGGTGCCGCCGCCAAGTGCGATGATGTAGTCCACCGCAGGGAGGTGCTTGATACTGTGGGTGCACAAGACAACCGTCGTCCGTCGCCGTCGGAGAAGTCCGCCTGCTCCAAAGACATTTTGGAAAACCTGCTCCTCGGTGTCGGCGTCTAGGCCACTAAAAATATCGTCTAGAACCAGCAGATCAGACTGTAGGTACAGAGCCCGCGCAAGAGAAATGCGCTGTTTTTGGCCGCCGGACAGGGCGATGCCATCTGATCCGGTATTCGTCTGGTCTCGTTGTGGAAGCACAGCAAGATCGGAACCCAGACACGTCGCATTGACGACTTCAGCATACCTTCCGGCATCGAATGACGAGAACCCAATAATGTTATCCCGAATCGAGCCGTTAAATAGGAATGGTGTCTGGTCGCAAAATCCGATGCGAGAGAAGCGGGCGCCCAACATGACACTTCCTTCGCTAAAAGGGATCTCACCGAGTAACGCCCTACTAAACGTTGATTTTCCCGACCCAACCGGTCCGATGACCGCAGTCAGCGAAGACCTGGATACTTGGGTGTTGATATTCCGCAAGACGAACCCGTCTGCTTCCCAGCCAAACTTCCCGTCCTTCACAACAACGGGATGCGCCGAGTCTGGCCTATCAAGCTCTGTCTGGCACGCCTTCTCTTTATCGGTCCCCAAATCGGTATGCACCTTGCGAAAGTCCCGGCGCGTCTCGCCCTCCAGAAACGCCTGGATTCGGCCCAGGCAGGCGAGCCCCGAGGCAAGTTCGGGGATCGCCTGAAAGATTTGCGACAACGGGGTAGTCAGGAGCGTAAGAAAAGAGAGACTCGCAAAGAGGTTCGAGACATCCAACGGTGCCTGTTGAGCGAATGCGAAGGTGAGCGGCGGGCTGAGAAGCTGCGCGCTAAAAGCGAAGAGGGCTGCGATAATGGTCACTTTCCGGAACCGTGCTCCTGCCGCCAGCTCTTCGACGCGGAGGTTCTGCACAAAGTCGCTGATGGCAACCGAAAGGCCCGACATCTTCAGATTCTTCATGCCGGCGATGACCGTGGCCGTCAGGCCAACGCGCTTCTGGACGCCAGCCATCCACGACCTCTGAGAGTCCCCGGTGAAGTTGATGAGAATCCCCACGCCGACAAAGCAAACAGTAACAGTTACCAGTGGTGCAACGAAGGCGACTCCGAGCCGATTGTATAACATCCACGCAGCCAGAGCAGCCTGGATCATGCCGGCCCATACCTCGTGCAGAGTCCGAAAACCCATCTTGATTCGCTCGACGTCGGTGCTCATCAATGTCAGGGCGGAGTTATTATCGGCTATTCCGATACGTGACCTTGTAGCTTGAATGAAGGTCTCGGTGACCAGTATCGATCTTGCCATGGTACGTACTCGGTGATGAAAGTACCTATGCTCGGTTGTAAGTATGCCATCCGCTACGAGTCGTTCCGTGGGTGGCTTTTACTTACCTAGATAAGGCCGACGAGATCGCAATGCCACCGTAAATTAGTATGCTAGCGCCGATCAGGCCGTAGCCAATATTTTCGTCGAGAGCTCCAGGTTTCGAGAGGTATTCTAACAACTTCTCGAGGAACAGTGGCTGGCAGAACTTGAAACCTACAAGTGCCAGGTTCGGAACGATAGGAAGCAGAAGGGGAACCTTGAGCGTACGCACAAGCACCTTTGCCAGACCGAACTTGTCCCCCTTCAACTTGGAATAGTCCATCTTGGTGGTAAACCTGTCGTGAAGTGACTTGGCGTTAAAGCTACTGTCAAGAGGATACAAGTCGTCCAACATCAAGATCTTTTTATACCCGGCCAGAAACATCTTGTTGAGCCAGAAAAAGACACTCAGAGAAAAGATTCCACTGGTCTCCTCCGGGCTATGTTTCTTTGTATCCCAATGGAGCCATTTTGACTTGTGGCGGGCTTCTAGCAGCAATACCCCGGCCTTGACAGAGACAGCGACAGTGAATATGGCGCTGTAGGTGAATTCGGACTTCCCGTCTGAAGAGAGAAACAGCGTTCTAGCCTGGGCAGCATCCAGGAGGAGAGTCAAAAACAAGTAGATGTTCAGCAGCAGAGACGGCCGAGGGCTCCTGCTATGATCAAGGACGCTGAGCATCGCCATGAACAGGGCCGACACAAGCTTCAGGGCCGAGGAAGCCAGAAATATGTCGGTTACCTGGATCCTCCCACGGGCGGCAAGGATGAGGAGCGAGAGTTCAAGCCCGACATAGGATAGAATGGCAACCTGGCCCAATCCATTAGCGCACCGAGACTTGGAGGAACAGCAAAAGAGCATGGTACTTACGACTTTGGTAACTTGAAACGCGGGAGCGTGCACCACGATCGGCTTCCGAGCCTGCGAGGTTGTGCGCCAGATGCATGTTGCGATAAATAAAACGGACGGTAAGATGGAGAAGAACAGCTGTTCGAACTGGAGGCCAAAGTCAAAGTTGTGGTATTGGTTAAGCTGGAGTATGTCGTCCTCTTCCGTGGTGAAGGGCATCCTGATTCCTGAACGTGTAAGTTCCGCGGCAATGACGACTTGTCAGTCAATTAGGTAGGTACCTAGGGGAGGAAGAAAACAGAGGAAAAGGCAGCGCCCACGGTTGAACAGCTTGAACTCAGAACGTCTGGCGTCGGCCCTTTGGGTGTGCGACATGGGCATGATCCAACACGTGTGACCTTCCCGTCTCGGGAGGCGCTAATCAGATTGCATCATCCCATGGGCTTCTGTCAGAAGTGCAACGCACTCCACCTTGAAATGGTTAGGACCATTTCATTTCTCAAAGGCAGTGCGTAAGCAGTGCGTATCCACAACCACTTAGCTGCCTCAGGTACTCTGGGGCAAGTAGGCTTCTCAAGGGGTGGCCGTAAAGGTAGACGGATACAACCCGCGCAACGTCTCATCGAGGCGACCCAAATCGCGGCGCAGTGGGGACAGTCCGCCAACCACACCAAGCAGCATAACGAAGAATTGCTCCAGGAACATCTGGTCACCAAAGAGCAACAAGTCACGGAATCAGTCATCCGTAAGTGTAGTCGAGATACGTGCGACCGCCAGACCAACCGAGGTCCATTTGGTCGAGTTGAGGGGGATGCATACCATCCTTTTCCCCCGTCGTTTGTACGTAGGTCCTCCCACCGGAAACTATCTCCACGCCGGCCACGTCCTGGCTGGCCACATCTACATGGGCGGCTCATCTCGCTCGTATCAGTTCCACTTTAAGGCAAAGGCGATTTGGTAGGGTAGATGTGCCCTCTGACGAATAAGAAAGTAAACAAGGAAGGAAATAAAGATTCTCTTAGCGCTCAGTTAATCTTGAACCCCTCCAACTGACGCTTCGTTCATTCTTTTCATGTTTTTGATTGCCTTTATCTCTTTCATCCCCTGCGCCATCTCCCCCATTGGCTCCTTCACCCCCCTTAGCCGAATCACCATTTATCTGCTCCTCCATTTCCTCCTTTAGCTCCACATCCATCGTTAGGATTGCCGAGTTGCGCTTCTTGGCTTCCAGTGTTGATCTAAGCTGCGCGATGCCGGCAGTTCTTTTGATGAACGTCTACTTTGCCGCGTCGGTGACGACCTTCCGTAGGGGTTGTCGGGGCATCTTGGGTCCGGGCCTTTGGACTGCAAGGTTGCTAATGGGTGATGGGCTTCGAGGGATGCCCCGTGGTTGTGTCGGTGTTGCACAGGGCATCTCTTGAAGCCCATCCACCCACGCCTATCGGAGGTGATTGTGTCGATGTCGCGCCTCCATTGACGCCTAACTTGTTCTGCTGCCCTCCCTAGATCGGAAAGAATCTACGGCGGTTCCCGAGTTCGTGGCCAAATGTACTGAATGTATACTGCAAGAAGGCTCAAGTGGGTTGCGCCGCTCTCTCACTGACGCACCCCCCTCCTCCCCCACCCCCGATACATCTCATCTTTGTACCTAAGGATCCAGACGGTGGTCAAGAACCGATTCGTCGCGGTATTATGCTCTTCGAAACTTCCCAGCAACTAAACGGGGTTGTTGATGACTCGACTAAGCGGAGTTGAATTGCCCACCTAGAGCAGGTTCAACACGAGGCTTCTAGTTGAATGTATTGGGATATTATAGTTATAGTTATGGCTTTAATAAATAAATTCGAAAAAAACGGTGGCCTTAACATGGCGAAACTTGAAGGTTTGTTTTTAGTATTCAACCCGAAACTCACCACCACCAGCCAGCCAACCTGGGGCCGGGACTGGCTTCGAGTTTCACACGCATTCCACCCCGACAGCAGGCATCCCCCCACGTCACCAGCGTTACCGTGACCATATCTTGAAGAAGTTGGGGAACCAGCCTCTCCTGGGCTCTCGGCCCTTCCCCTCTCCGCTAGCCTCAAACCCGATGCACATGGCCGTTGCGTATTCGCCGTCATGGCTGATGCTGACCTTTGCCATCTGGTCCCTAGTCCCCTCGCCGTCTCCCCTGATCAAGGCCACGGGCGCAGCGGAGGCCAACCCAGTTAACGCTACCTCGCCAGTCAACTCGTCGGCGTCCGAGGATGGCAGAATGACTATATCGTGGAACCCCAGATGGAGATGCGGATGCGCCTTAAACGCTGCCTCTTTTGCCGCAAACCTACACAACTCACCCATTAGCAAACCATGCACATCTACCCCCCCTATCTCCACACCCACCTCCCAGCCAAATACGTAGCCGCACGCTCAAACACGACCGCTTCCTCGCCGCCAGCCTCCTCCTCCTCCCCAACCTTACCCTCCCCCCTGCCACTCAAACCAACCGATCCATTACCCTTCCCGCCCTCCCGCACCAACCTCACCGCATCCCTCCCCCGTTCCCGGCCCACCACAGACTGCCCCCTCCCCGGCCTAACTTGAACCCCCCCTCAGCCCTCGGTGCAAGTCCGCCGCCCTCCCGCCTGCCAGCCTGCCCTGCTGCAGCCTGCTCCAGCACCTGGCGGAGGGCGGGCTTCGCACGGGCCAGCTCTTCGGGGGCCAGCACGCGGCGGATGAAGCGCGCGGCCTGTTTGCTGCGCAGGATGTGGGCGATGCGGGCGACGCGGCAGATGTCGGTGCCGATGTGCAGGGGGTAGGGGAAGGGGATTGGTGGTGGCATGGTGGGTTTTTATGTGTTGAGGTGGGTTGTGATGGACAGATGGTGGGGGTTGCTTGGTGTTTTTGAGGTTGATGGTGGCCGTCTTCTTCGTTGGATGTGGGTTACAGGGTTAGGGTGTCAGTTGCAGGGTTCGAGAGCTCATCACTTTGCCACCGCCTGGCAAACATCGGGCTTGGCACAAAATCACGATCAACAGTGTTCGATAATGGAACGCCATCACACATCAGCCGGTCCTACGAAGGCATTGAAGGAGAGATTATTACCAGCGAATTAATTACAGCTCGACTTTCGATATCCCGGTAAAACACATTGCGCCACACAGACCGTCACTAACCTCCCAAGCAAGATTACATCCCAAGCTTCCAACCGAGCATCCGAGTCCTCCTTCACCACCATCGACATCACCCCGCGACTCAGCCCAACATTCGCCTTTTTTTCACGCACCATCGCCAAAACCCCACCCCTCCCAAGCAACAACCACAACAACAACAACGACAACAACACACCTACTCAGCCAGCAGCGGCGCGCGCTCGGCATCGGGCTCCCTGCGCTCGGCGGTGCCGCCCCACGGCAGCTGCCTGCCGGTCCAGGCGGGCACGGCCACGACGACGGTCAGCACAAACAGCACCGCCATGATGGTGAAGGCAAAGATCCACTGCAGTGCCACCACCTGCCGGAAGAACTGGGCGACGCCGAGCGACGCCGACAGCACGCTGAGCGCGAAGCCCATGGTGTAGTCCTGTTTTGAGGGGGGGAGGGGTTAGACACTCTGTCTCTGCTCCGTCCGTCCGAACCGGAGGGGGAGGGGGCGAGGTTGGAGGGTGAAAGGGGGGGAGGGGGCGGCACATACCTTGTACAAGACGATAAAAAACCCGCCGTAGCCCAGGATGGACCACACAAAGATGTTGGCGAAAATGCGGGCGACGAGGCTGTTCTGGTGCGGCACCATGATGGCGCCGTTCCAGTACACGGCCACGAAGGTCCAGGCCAGCGGGCCCGACACGGCCGGCAGGTGGATGAAGCGCGCGTAGGCGTTGTGCCGGAAGTACAGCGACGTCAGGTTCGCAAAGTTGAGCAGCAGCAGCACCTCGGCCCACACAAAATGCGACCGCACGAACAGCATCACGAAGCCGAAGTGGAGGAGGTTGTTGAGGATGAAATCTGTGGTGGGCAAGGTAGGTTAGGTTTCGCTTTTCTTTGTGTGTTTCTTCTCCGTTTATCTTTCTCTGTCTCGGGTATGGCTGGGAGGACGTACGGCTTCCCACAGCGCATGCTGCGTTGACCGACTCGGTCTTGGTCGAGAACAAGTGTGAAATGTAGCCGAGTTGGAGCACGAAGAGGACGATCCTGTTTGGGACGAGTCAGCTTAGTGTGATGGGAAGGGCGGGTGAAGAGGCGGACCAGTAGATGGACGTGATTATCGGGTTGAGGGTGAAGCCAGAGTGGTGGTCACGGTTCTGGTGCCAGATGGTCCCCCTGTGGTGCTTGCCATCGTGCGGCCGCTCGAGGGTGTAGTAGACGGTGACGATGACCGACAGCAGCCAGCTCGCCAGCGTTAGGATCTTGTACCAGACGACGGAGCTCGCGCTGTGCGAGTCCCGCTTGGCAAAGGGGTTGACTAAGATGGTGCTTAGCATGGCCGGTTGAGCAGTTCGTTCTGGTAGGACCTACTTTGATGAAAGCGATCCATTTCGTCGGTTCGCTGTGATAGCTTACTCGAAATGCTGTGGTTGCGGCAGCTGGAGTGCAGGAACGCGGGGGTTGCGGTTTATGTAGGGGCAGTCAACTAAGGGGCAAGAGATGGGACGGACAATGGACACCAGCATGGTACGCGTCCTGCACAGCACCCGAGTATGACCGTGTGGCTAAGGTACCTAACGTGCTAACCTTCTTGGTGGTGGGGTGAAATGCAGGTTTTAAAGTTGTCCTGCGTCCAGCCATTGACCCCAAATGAGAGGCAAAGCTAGAGGCATTGATCTTGTCCAGCCGGTTTCCTTGATTGGCTTGACCTTGCCGCGCGTGTTTTAGGTCGTGCCACGGCCTGCCGCAGCAAACCGGGAGTTGGACAATTGGGGATGACGCTGCGTCACTGCGCCGAGTCTGCTTTCCAAGGTGCTTTGGAAACCTCCAGCGCGTCGACGTGTGACTCTGTGATGCCCAGCTCTGTCCATACATTTCTCCCTCTCCGCCTCGTCACGAAATAACCCTACGTGTGTTTAGAGTTCTCGCCAATGCCAGCCTATGCTGAGTCTTGGAAATACCATCAAGCGGTCTTGGATTTGGTGAAGAGGTACATACACAGTACCTTACGAGCATTGAGGGGAAGTTTGGAGGAGTGCAACACTGGAAGTGCGGGGAAAGACTAGCGCATGACAGGGTATTGTGATTAGTCCGTACTTGACGTCATGACTCCACGCGTTTGTCAAGCCGGCCCAGTCTGCCTGCTCTTGATGCTTCGAGACAAAGGAGAGACGCAAGAGACGGTAAGGTAAGGGGAAGGTGGGACTCACTCAACACCTCTCAATAAGTATTATCCGCCTCGTTCCTCCTCTTCTTTCTTGTTGACGCGCCAAACGTGATGAGGCAGCGACCCATCACGGACACCTGCTGCCAGCCCCTGCGCTCGGTGTACTGTCGTTGCGCACGCAGTAGCCGTTGTGTATCAGCGTGATCCTGAACAGATCGTCTTGACCGAACGTGTTGATGGCGCAGATAATGCTGCCGAAGCCCGCCGGTCCCTTGTATGTACTTGGCGTTGGCGAACGTGGGACCCGTCGCGTTCCACCACTTGCTCTCCCGGGCGCTGTTGTCGATGACAGACCACGTGTAGTTGCGGCGGGAGATCCACGATGCCTTCTTGTTGGGCCGGTCGGGCATGCCCTCGGGTGGCGGCATGTCTTCGGGATACAAGACGGCGCGCTGACCGTTGCCGCCGGCCATGCCAGCTATGGTTCATCCTAAAAGCGGGGAGGAAACCGTTAATTGAAGCCTTCCCGTATTTTGTCTTTCTTTCTATTTTAAGTAGAAAGGTGGAAAGCCTGGTCGCGGCTCGACTGGGGATAGGGGTTGGGATGGGTATTGACATGGTAGCAGCAGACGAGGCACGTACTCTTCTCATCCTTCCACTTCATCTAGTTGCCCTCCACCTTACCTTTGGGTGCAGTCGGGTCGAGTTTGCCTCAATTCGTTTAAAGCTCGTTGATCAATTCTGTCGCGACTGCATAGTGAGCATGTGGTCAACGTGTACGAGCTGGAGTATCATCAAGTCCAGTCATCCACCTGCGGGTCGTCCCGGAGCCTCCCTCTCCCTGAGGGCCTGCATGAGTGTGCTCGGGCAAGACAATCTCCGTAACCGCCTTCATCGATAGCACCCGCGCCCTCTCCATGGTCAACACCTTCCCCTGAGCTTCCTATTCTGACTCAACGACACGATGTTGGTTCCTGCGGCTGCGCCGGCTGGTGATGCAGGCGCTACGCGAGGAGCTGGGCAGGGGTGTCGAGAGGCACCTATCGTCGTTGGCAGGCAGGGAACATGGACGGCTCGAGGACGCGGCTGCCGTCTTGGAAGCCGAGTACGGCGAGCACGGCGAGAGGCTGCAGGCCGAAGCCGTGTCGAGCTTCCTCCTCGTCGCAGATGCCGGCGCCTGGGATACGGACTGCCTACGGCTGCTCTACCTGGACGGCAAGGGCAATATTGTACGCCACTCGGTTGTCGAGGTGTCGTATGCGTGGGCAACGCGTAACTACTGGATGGGGAAGAGGTTTTGCGAGTCCGACTGGTGGCCGCACATGCACAATCTGTTGACCGGGAAGCGTGGCGATCCAGGTTCCGAGCTGGGAGACAAGTACCGTGCCCCTGGGGAGCTGGGCCGGCTGCTGTATGGGTTGGACCTGTGACTAAGTACCTTACCTGTCCAGTCCCTCAACTTGAAGTACACAGTAGTTTCCAAAAATCCTTGTGCTTCTTCCCAGTGCCTATTTCTCAGTCCAAACAAAGCGTCGACATAAACCAGCCTCCTGCACACGCGCGCTCAAGCGCCCACACAAATGCAATAGCCCCGGATGACCAAGGCCTTACAGTTTTCTCCTACGCCTATATTCCAGTCATAGAGCTAGCAGGGAACAGAAAGTCGGCCTCCCAGGTTCCCTCAGGAGGTGTGCCGGGCCCATCACGCCGACGCAGCCTAGGAACTATTATTTTAGTAACTCCTTTTACTATAAAATCTCCCAGGATTCTACATCGAAGTTCAAATTCCACTTTCATTATCTAGTTTTTTATTGAAGTCACAATTTATAGGCTACCCTAGACCTCGGATTATTTCAATTACATGACTTTCTTTAATATTACTACCTAACTACAACCCGAATTGTACCCTCGTGACATCTCGGAATTTCCTTACTACCGGTATCCTCCTAGTCCATACTATACTCCTATCGCTCCAACCCCATCGCCCTTACCATTCTTACTCTTTACATTACAGGTAGTAGCGTGCCTCACTCCCGCATCGCCTTATAACGTTAATAACGTCTGGCACGCTACGCACCGTAGTGACCGTACCAGTCAGTGGCTGCTACGGGGCCGAATTCTTCAAGTATTGTAAAGATGAAAAGAAGAACAATATTCAGGTAAAATAGCAATCGGTCTCTCCTTCTGATATACAATGTTATTACCTATATGGTGGTAATCTTGACTGGCTGGGTATCGTGCAAGGCGAATTGGGTGTCGCAGGCTCACTTAAAAAGTTTTACCGGGGTCCATTTCCGGGAACATGCGGATGCCACTAAATACCCCTCAAGTTGCCAGCCTTCACAAAATCGATGCTGCCCCAGGCATACACCATGACCCAGCTCCTATTGCTACTCTACCTAGCATGCTGCGACATCTGCTGACGGATTATCTCTAGCACGACATTCCGTCCCCGACGCCGCGGACCTCCTTGCTATTCGAGCAACTCTCCCCCGACCCCACCACCTGCTCGTATCACCGAACTCATAAGCCCTTTCCCTGATCTACTCGCCCTACGGTCAATACCAAAGAATTGAACGATAGTCGAGAACCTAGCTACCGGGCTGTTCTCGCCCATAGGAAGTTTTACATGACGAGCCGAAAGATCTCATTGCCGGGGGCCGCTGGCGCGGTTGAACCTCTCATTGAACTACAAGCCCATTCCCGGAATCCTTCCATGCAAATGGTCCCTCGGGGCACACAAGCCATGGCCGCCGAGCCCCTTATGGCCGCCGAGGCCGTCGACCCGGACCCACCGCCCACCCAATACCGCGATACGGTCCCCCGATCTCTCGAGATCCGGCTCTACGTCTCGCACTTCCTCTCAACCTGGAACTCTCGGCTCTTCGAGTTCGCTGCCGTTCTCTTCCTCGCCTCCATCTTCCCCGACACGCTGCTCCCCATGTCAGTCTACGCCCTGGTCCGCAGCGGCGCCGCCATCATCTTTGGCCAGTCGATCGGCTCCCTCATCGACCGCGGCAACCGCCTCGCGGTGGTCCGCGCGTCCATCGTCGGCCAGCGCCTTGCCGTCGCGGCCAGCTGCGGCTTGTTCTGGGCTCTGGAACGGCGGGGTGAATGGCTGGGCGAGCGTCTTGGAGAGGGACTGTTTGCCCTGACCGTTGTGCTTGCTTGCATCGAGAAGGTGTGCGCCGTCATGAATCTCGTGTCCGTTGAGAGAGATTGGGTCGTTGTCATTACCGAAGGGAACGAATCAGCACGTCGAGGTTCGTTTTCAATACAGGAGTCCTGAGGCATGGCATTGCGCTGACTTGTATAGTATTAAACGCCAGAATACGGCGAATCGATCTCTTCTGCAAGCTAGCGGGACCACTGGTTATCTCGACGATCGCGATTGCGTCGACTCTCATCGCTATCTGGGCCACCCTCGCCATGAATGTTTTGTCTGTCCTTGTGGAATATATTTGCATCGCTGAGGTGAGAGTCCTCGGAAACGTTGCCTGAACAATGAGTTGACACGCGTAGGTTTACAAGCAAGTGCCTGCTCTTGCCCCAAAAAGCGGAAATACGGCAGTGCAGACAGGCGCGTCGGCCTCCAGGAGGTACGCCGCCTCCTCGTGGCTGACATCCGTGACATATCGTGCCCTCCCCATCGACTCGCTCCCTTTTTACTTCCGCCACCCGGCCTTCCTGCCATCCTTTTCGCTCGCACTTCTCTACTTCACTGTCCTCTCCTTCTCGGGCCAGATGATCACGTACCTGATCTCAGTCGGGTATACCTCGCTGCACGTCGGCGTCGCCCGCACCGTCAGCACCATCTTCGAGCTGAGCGCTACGTGGATTGCGCCTCGCTTGGCGAAGCGAATCGGCATCATCCGTGGGGGCATCTGGAGTCTCTGCTGGCAGATGGTCTGGCTCGCAGGGGGGGTGATATGGTTCTTCGCGGACGCTTCCGGCAAGGGCACCAATGACGTAGTCTCTGCGACCGGGCTTGCCGTTGCCGTCGCCCTCAGTCGCATTGGGCTCTGGGGCTACGACTTGTGCGCTCAGAACATCATCCAGGATGTAAGTGATGAACTAGTTCTAGCAGACTCATCCGTGGCGCTAACACCACGCACGCAGGAAGTGGAATCTGAGTATCGCGGGACGTTCTCAACGGTCGAAGTATCGTTCCAGAACCTGTTCGAGCTGCTCTCGTACGCGTCCACCATTATCTTTTCCCGGCCCGATCAATTCCAGTGGCCCGTTGTCATCAGTGTCGTCGCGGTGTACGCTGCCGGCTGCCTGTATACGGCATTTGTGCGTCGGCGGCGAGGGCACCTCTTTCATACGCCTCCGTGCATGGGTGACAAGAAGGGGCGAGTATGAGACGGGATGACCGAATTGATGTCGCCGGTCGGCTGGTAGCACAAGGGTAGCCATGGCATGTTTTCTCGTGGCTGGCTTCCTCCGAGGCTCAGCCTCGGCGATACGGTCAGGTCGTTGAGCCCATGGTGCTTCGCACCAATAGCTAATTCCAAGTTCAATTCCAGTTGTTAGTGCTACAGCTAACTGTCAGCGCAGCCCTTACCAGTGTCCGACAAGCAGTTTGAACACTGGCCGCAAACATCGTCTGATTCTCCTAGCTATCTAGATGAGTGGGTGAGGGCAGGTTATATTGGCGTTCCGCGGAGGAACACTGCCGAGGTATTCCTATTAGCCCGGCTGCTGCCTCTAGGGCTGAAGTTGAAGTCAGACGAACAAGGTGATAGAAACTCCAAAATTACTCCTACATCTCGGCACATCCGCTGGAGCTTTCTGAATGGTGCCAAGAAGCGTTGCCCATAACGATCCTTGATTTTGGCCCGGGTATCTACTGGAGCCGCAACAAATGAACTATGAAGTCCTTGAACAGGTCGCTGTTTGTTGATCCTCGATATACTTGCCCTGGGACTTTTTGTCATCTATCGTCCATAGTCTGTTGCAATACACACTCTGTAGCCGTTGAAGTGTCCAGAGAAAAAATTCATCCTCCGTAGAAATCTAACCGTCATGATGGTGAGTATGACTCCTAGCTCTAGAGGTCCACAAAGAGGAACTGCCCCGCCACGCCGCCCGCGACAACCAAGAAGGGCGCAGTGTACTTGTTGGTGAACTTGTAGAGAACTGCCAGGGCAAGCATGTAAAGAACTGCCGCTGGGCCAACCTGAGCGGTTGCGGTAACAGCCTCACTAAGGGTCTTTTCCTTCACTTTGTCCAAAGTGCCCTCGACGCTAGCCTTAAGGATCTGCGCCGCGATCATGGCGATAACACCGATGACCGAGCCACAGAGGCCGTCGAAAAAGCTAGCGAGGAACTGTCCACCGACAGTAAACCGTCAGCGATGTGCTCAGAGCTCGTTGTAGTATGCGGAGCAGATAGTGACAAGGGGTTGGGTACGAAGTTCGAGGGCTCTACCAACCTGATTCCGAACCAACTTCTCCAACAGCTCATGCCCAGCAATGGTAAACAGGAAACAAGGAAAAAACATCCCCAGAGTAATGATGACGGCCCCCGCAAACGCGTTTCCCAGAGACGCGTTTTCCATATACGCACCCTGGAAACCCACGAAGGTCGCGAAGATGACCAGCGGCGCCGGCAGGATATTGCCGATGGCAATCCCGTCGATGAACACGCTCTGCGGGAGCCACATGCCCAACAGGACCGCCTCTACCTGCACGAAAGGGATGGCCGTGTACGCGCCGCCAAACGAGAGCGTGCCGGACACCAGCCCCAGCACGAAGAGGTTGATCAGCGACGGCGTCCGGGCGACGCCGAGGGCGAGCGACACCGGCGAGGGTACACCGCGGAAGACGGCGTAGATCGCGTAGCCAACGTATTGCAGGACGAAGAGCACAGCGGCGGGGATCCAGAGACGGCGGGCAACGAACATGTAGATTATGCCGTACAAGCCGAGAGAGATGAAACTATGGGGTTGGTTAGGGTCAGCTTTTGCTTTTAAGGGCGCTGGGATGGGGGGTTCGATCTGGAATGTGGATGTGGCTTCTCGATACTGACATATTTAGGCGAAGTGCGCAGTTGATTGCCGTACAAACGGCCGCGATAACAAGAAACGGGTCGATCTTCTTCGTGTCATGCTTCCTCACAGAGTGCTCGGCGATCTTGTGAGTCGCTCTCAAGATCTAGAGATTCAAGTCTCAGTTTTTGACGACCTAACAACGCGCCGCTAGGCCTTAAACAGGAGATCAAATCCCTAGGTATGTATGTACATACCATTGCCGCGACGATAGGCTGCAGAGCCTGAAAGGAAGCATTGAAGTACTTGTTCTCGAAACCAGCCAGCGTGTACACATAACTGGCCAGGAGCATTAATAGGAAACCTGGAAGGATGAATGCCATGCCCGCGATGATGCCGCCTATCCTCCCCGCAGATAAGCAACCGAAGAACATGCACAATTCGGCGGCCTCGGGGCCTGGAAGGATCTGGTAGACGGAAAAGACGCGCTGGAAGCGAGGGAGAGTGATCCACTTGTCCTTGGTCACGAGCTTGTCTTTGATCAAGGCGATTTGCGCGACAGGACCGCCCCAGGCGAAGAGACCGAAGTTGTAGAAGAAGAACCAGAACAGCTTCGGATACGACAGCTGGGGGACGTTCGAGTTATCGTGCAGACCCTGGTCGTCGTCTTCGGAAGGGGTGTCAGTGGCGGCCTCCTTGGTCTTGGGCTCGATAGAGGCGTTCTTTTGAGACTCTTCGTCCCCTTTCTTGCCGTATGACAGGGCCATGGTCGGCTCCGATGTTGTCGGTTGAGCGGCCATTGGGTAAGAAAGCCTGGGCTGGGGGAGTTGACTACTGCTTGGCAACTCTCCGTTGGCGACTGCTTGACGACTCGTCACGCTCCTTTGTGCTTGAGATAGAAGTGATAACCTCTCATTGCTGCCAGTGTCTCGCATAGGCCAGCTTTTATACACATCGATTTTAACTTTCTTTCAGCCCTCATCGGGGACGAGGGACGATGGACGGACTGCAGAGTTCTGATTTGTCAATTGACTGTCTGCATGGCAGCTCCTGTGCCGGAGCTAGCATGAGTGGCGCTTTAATGCACGGGCAAACAAAGTAAACTCATGTAAGTGCGCTGAAAGAGGTCCAGAGGACGGACACCGAGACTTTGATTGGCTGATGTGTGGGCCATAACATCAACCACCAATGAAACCTCGCCTGTCCGTCCTTGTTGGGGACCTTGTTCGTCAGGCTTGTGATTAGCTCGCTTCCATGTTGGGGAATTCATTCCGCACCGATTTCCGAGAGGAAAGCTCGGCGCAGGCCACTTATCTCCGAATATCAGATGCCTTGGGATGCCCTGCCCGAGCTATACTACTTTGAGAGTTGAGCGAGTTGGCCACAAGCACGTGTATTTGTGAAACGAACTGCTCTAGTTGCGGGATGCACCGAGAAATGGGAGTTATAGCACTGGAGGAATGGCGTGGCCCCCCTTCGGCCCCGCGGCAACACATACCAATTCACACGCCCATCTGGTAACGCTAAGCACTGGTACGTACCTTATCTCGATGACAGAAGGAAGCTCATCCACAAATACCATCGAGAGCTTCCCAAATAACTTTCTTTTTCACAGCACAAACACCCTTCCCAGTCGAAGTGCAGCCGGTTTCCAATGCTCGAGCAACGTAGTCCATTTTCTCCTCTGATGTCGCGTACCGCATGAGCATCTCATACGCCTTTCCGCACTCAACGTCTCCTTCACCGAGTGCGGTACCCTGTGGAAGATCAACTGAGCTTAGATGGGTCGTGACCTGCGTGATATCCGCAGTCGGATTCTCGGCGAGAAGCGAAAGAAGTTTGCACGGCCTGACCCCTCCGCCGCGAGAGGCGCTAGTCTCTGCCTGCGCAGCAGTACGAGCCTCATTCGTTGCGGGCGTCGGGCAGGTGGCCATTTCTGCATCCGAGTCTGAACTTTTTTGGGACCCAGGCGCAACGACCAGCTCGTCGACGCTGGACGGTGTGTCTGTGCTCTCTGGTGTATTCACGGCCGCTCCGATCTCCTTTTTTCTGTTGGTTTTTCGCGATGGGCCCGTCTTTTCCCCTTCCATGGCCAACCCCTTGTGACCGGCTGCAAACGTCGCGCAGAGCCTGGCCTTCTGCTCTATCTCTCGCCTTCGAGTGCAATCTGCCCCATCCGCCTTGTTTCCACCGTGGTTGGGCTTCGCCCACACGTCAATGTCTTCATCGGCGAAGCCGGCCAGTCGCAGGAGTTCCCGAATTCGGCCGTTCTCTGCGACAACCTTTCGTGCCGCCAACTGTACCTGTGTCGTCGCGTTTATCCCTTGTACTCGCGCTTCTGCGAGCCTTCGCTCTAGATCCGCCACATACTCTTTCTGGCGCGCTCGGTAGCGACGCTTGTTCTCGGTCAATCGGGATGTTCTTGCGGCATCGGACATTTGGCTTTGGCGCTGCAATTAAATATCACATTAGCGGCACTCACATAATTCTGGGTTTGCTCTGGAAAACTCCTCGCCCCTAGCGTCAGAACCTAACAATGATGGGGCCCGTATGGCTGAAACGGAAGCCCGGGGACACTCACCGCTCTCTTAGTTTCACGGAGAGACTCGTCGACCTCGTGATCGGCGGTTGTTTTGTCGTCAGGTGGCGAGGTCAAGTAGGTCGTGTCCGCCATAATTCGGCCATGTCGTTGTGAGGAACCGACGGCGGCAAAGCGGATCATTTTGCGGGGCTCAGAACACTCATGATTCGCCCCACTTTAATCTGTCGTATTGGCGGCATTGGCTCTGTCTTTCACCCCACAAACGGGACCGGAGCGTGCAGGGCGAGTTAACAGTAAGCGCTGTAAGAGCCCCACTCAGCAGCCGATGCCCGCTCAAGCGAAGTTCTTGAGATCACGAACCTCTCCGGCATTGGTGCTGCAGCGAGTTTGGAGTGGCACAGTGGCCCGGGGCCATGCACCCTGCGGTGCTCAAGCTGCGAGGAGGCCGGGAGATCATCGAGGTGGTTCAAGCCAGCATCACAATGGTGCAAACGAGATCGATTGGACAGTGGGTGACCAGTCATGGCTGAGGTGGCTTCTCAAGCTCTGTCTTGCTATTTCCTGTAGTGGTCACCTGCGTAACTACTGCTGCACGCCTTGTTGCCCATCACACATCTGGTCCGCGAACCTTCCAGATCCGGGCTGTTTCCTCTTTCGAGTTCCTTTTTCATTGTTCGCGGGGTGGTGTAATACCGAGCTACTCCCTAATGGCGCTCCCACCCCGCCCTCGAAGGTTTCCATTGTAACCCCTCCTCGCGACGCCCCGAGGCCACGCGTCGAAGCCGACACCTCCCTCAACTTACCGGCCCTAGCCCGGCGCGTTTGCTGTGCTGGAAGTAGGCAACAATTGACATCGCGGATCCCAATGCAGCCCAATGCAGCCCACGGTGAGTTGTCCCGATTCGCTTCCGCTTTCTCACGGCCTCACTAACGACAAAAGCCCGGCCACAGCCGTCCTTTTGTCCATGAACACGCAAGGCGACCACCACCCAATTCGTTTTCCTACACCGCCTCCGTTTTCGACACCGTGGCCACCTGCTGTTCGCGAGCCGTCGTCGAGCCGTCGAGGTTCTTTTGCACTTCCGAATGCCTTCTCGCCTAAATGCTGCCCAAGGCACGACCAATGCGCCTTGGAAACGATCTGCTCATATCGGCCATCAGCAAATCTCACGCCTGTACGAATATCGAGGCAACAATTACAATTCAGCCCTCGCCGCAGTCATGGCCAGACGCCAATAGCAGCCGACAACCTGCCCACCGCTCTCAAAACTGCGGTTTTGTACATCGTGCCTGGACATGGGGCTTTTGCACGAGATGAGCAGCGACACCAACCTTTGCGATGTGAATTACCCACCCCATCAATCACTTGGAATCTCGATCGCCATTGACCCGCTCGATTTCCGCTGAACCTGCCGTCTCGACATGCACAACGTCTTGGCGTTAAAGTACACATGCCAGATTCGGAAAACAACGGGAGCTGGGCTTCCTCCCGGGCGTCTTTCTCGGTCCGCGCCCTATGTCAGGCATTCGGCCCTCCAGAAATTCGCAGATGCCAACACACGCCGTGTGCGGATCTCATAGATATAAGGGATACCATGTGTGTCTCTGTGTCTGTCGTACGCTCCGCAGCATCCCGAGTCCCCAACCGCGGAGGCAATGGCTGATAACTTCCGCACTCACCGGACGAATGCGCCCAGGATCCCCCACGAGAGGTGGGAGAAGTTCAAGCCGGTGCTCCTCGACAAGTGCCAGACAATGACGTTCCACGAACTTGCGAGGTACATGAAGCGGGAACACGACTTCCACGCAAAGTGAGCCCGTCAAACAGGCTGACACCATGCCATCAGCTAATTCGTCTAATAGCCGGCGACAATTGGGCAACCGTATACGGGCAGTCTGGGGTTTCAAAAAGTACAAACGGGACGCTTCTCTCCAAACGCCACTTCGGGATGCACAAGCGCTCCACCCGGCTGGTTCTCGGCGTGGTAGCGTGCCTGCCAATGAAGCCGGTCCTACCGAAGACGCCGTGTACCCTAGCCCATGCCTCCAGCCTCCTGCTGCTGACCGACCACTGCTGGATTCTGCTACCCTTCCCGAAATCCAGCTTCTACCGGTACTAGCCACGCCGGGCCCTGCTGCAGCCCAGGTCCCCTCTTCCCAACTGGAGTCGGCAGACGTGACGACTCGGTATCTCTGGCTAGCGGACATCCTAGTTGGCGTCAGGGACTCGCGCCACGCATTCGACATTCATTATGAACTATGGAAGGCCAAGCCTTCAAGCAGGCACACTCACGCTTGCATCGCCACGGCTCAATATGCAACACAGCTCGTCGACAAGGCGCGGGATATGGCAAGGCATGATGCTGGACCATTCCTCGGAAACGCACGATCCCAGTCCTGGGGCCCGACGTTTATGGACCTTCTCAATGCCCATACATATGACTGGGGTCCTGGTAAAGAAAACGGGTTGGGGCAGATTACGAGAATCCTCAACGACATTGTTGAGGAGACAGACGTGCAGGACCGCCTCGTCCAACTGACTCCGCGAGAGGCACATCTCGACGTTCCAGTGTATACGCTCTTCCGCTCCGCCCTTGAGTGGTATAACTCGGCAAATCCGGACATGCCCATCGATGCCCCTCTTATTTTGGACCAGTTCGTCACCCAGCACCTATCAGCCACGCGTGGGCCAGAACAGACCGAGGCCGCTCTAGGCCGGGACCTCGACTCCTTACGCTTATGTCTAGAATGGTGCAAGACAATCTTGGCCAGCAACCTCTACATCCCCCCCGAGGTCCGCGGCACTGACGGCGATATTGTCACCGAAACGTTCGCCGTTCTGTGTGCCCTCTGGCGTCCCTTGTTAAGCAACGGCCCGCCTTCCTACCGGGCCATGACACGCAGCCACACCGCAGCCTTCCCAGGTTGGGCGGACACCACCGAGCAACAGTTCGGCATTCGGCCCCCTCAACTCCTCTGCACGGTGGTTTGCATGATCATGGCCGCCGCTATACAAGGGCAGAACATGCACGCCGGACTCCTCGAAAAGGCCCTCGCCGGCGCCAACGACCTCAGCGTCTTAAGCTCTGGGCACTTGCTCCGCCGTTTTCTGAACCAAACCTGCGCGGATAACTGGCGCCTGAAGTACAAACCGGAGGCGGACCGGGGCTTCCCCATTTTGCTATACGAGGTAGACCCCTTGAAGGTGGAGCCCTTCCGCCGGTTTGTCGCTACGGCTCTTGAGATTTACGACTTCCCTCTGCTTGAGCCAGGAGTATGTCTCCTTGACCAGCTGGCCTTGGCGGGTCCGGAGTTTTCTGAGGAAGGCCGCTGATGGCTGCTTTCTCTTCCTTCTCCACTCCCCATTTTTTGTTGTTCTGTTTCCACTCCTGCTTCTGTTTCTACTTTTGCCCCTGCTTCTTAGCTTGCTCTTTCTTTTTTCCTTACTGCTGGCTTTGCTCTTTTTATATTCACTGTCTCGTCAGAGTTGAGGCCGGTTCACCAAACCTCACTTCCTGCCTCAGGCACCACACTCGATGTTGTCTTGGGAAACTAGGAAGTGGTGTGTTGGCTGTCCGGCCCCGGCTCAGTCTATATACAAGGTGCCTCGTGGGAATTGAGCTCGTCCGGCAGTTGTCTGACAGCGTGGACCGCCAGGTTGTGGTGTGGTCTGGGCCCGTTGGTGAGAAGCCTTGGTGACTTTTGAACTATTACAGTCTTCACAAACACCAGAAAGGAGGGATAACAACCGTCATACATACAGCACGCGGTACCTTCCGAGCTTTGGATAATTCTATAGATTTCTCATGTATTTTTCATTACCTCGTGATTATCGTTACACTCTCGAGCCCCTTCTTTGCGTGTTCTAAACCCCAGAGAGCTTATTATCGCCCTTACCGTAATTCCGATAGTTTCTGTGTTCTTAGTCGGCGACAGCTTACCCCGTCCGGTTTCGTCGGTCGGTGCTTGTTTACCGTTCGCTGTTGAGTTGACGGAACCCTAGCGCTCCCTGTGGGTCCTACTCTCCTTCCCATGTCATCGTATCAAAACAGGACGCAACCAACCCATCGGGTTGGCTCGAACGGTCATTTCTTTAGCTAGGACGAAACCGGGAGTAGCTAATCTTGACAGATAAGCCCATAATAACGAACCGCAACACTTACAGTAGCTCCTTGCAAAAGCGCCTTCTTCGTTGCTCCAGGGAAGTAATAAACGGTAGCCCCCTAGCCTTCCCTCTCGCCATGACCCCGAACCTATCTTGCAATCAACACCGGACACCACCTGACCCATTCCCTTTCACAGAGAACCACGTCATGCCAATGCTCATGCCCAACAACACCCCGTTGGCCCACAAACGGGAGGGATCACCCCAAAACATGTTCAGTGGTAACTTGTCGGATGCCAAGGTGAGCCGGACCAGCGAGGAGACGTCGCCCGATATGGCTTCGGCTCGGGGAACTCTCCTGCCACTGCACTGCTTTCTCTAAATCGACGTCGAGGTGTCATGTTCCCTCACCCAGCGCTCATCCATTTCTTCACCTCACCTTTGTGTGTATATATGTGTCCTCCGAGTGTCGCATCTGCTGAGCCTAACCCAAGTTCCAGCTCCGGTGCCTGCCCTTCGACGTTGACAGCTGTTGATACGAGGAATTGCGACCCTTGCCGATGACCTTCGGGGACTTCAGCGCTCATTAGCCGTTGCTCGGGGCGTAACGACGGTCGTTTCTTTGGTGGCTAGTCCCCTGACTCAGGGTCTACCACCGGGCGAATTAGGTTGGGGTCGATATCGGTTCGTTACTTCGTACTCGTAAGGGTTCAGTACGTGCAGGTTATATCCTCTCGTTTTCATCGTTCCCGTATCCCTTGTTGAACGGATTATGTCCCATATCTCCTGACTCTTGCTCCCCACGTGGCTGGGATGGCGAAGGAATTATCATCGGCAGTCGAGATTGGCGTCGACACCTCCGGCAAACGATGTATTCTCTTACATCAAGAAAGGACAACGGCAGAAAGGAGAAGGACGTCGATTGTTATATCTCATCCCCAAGTACAACAGCCATATCACTCGCCAGCGGCTCCTGAGGCCTCAAGCTAACACTATCCTAATCTACACAAGACAGCCGTGACTTTCACCCATTACGGCTCGCAAGGAAAGGTTTAGCCAAATGCCCATCCCGTCGCCAACAAAGCAAGGCTACGGCCGCGGCTGTCTGGCGTTGAGGGCAGAGCCGCGCGGCGAGGTCAGACCCCATTCAGCCTGCAAGGCTGACAACAAGCCCAACATGCAGCCCTGCGGACTCGACAACACCGATAGCTTTGGCAAATGGATGGTGGCAAATAGTAGCGGGGTGTTTCGGGCTTCCGAAGCCGTGTAGGCAAGCAGTCCCGTTCTCTCCACATCTCCTGCCGGCCCATGACCCCCGCCTCAGCCGATGTCTGAGAATGGGTAGAGGCTAAAGCCTCAAACGGGAGGACGACGGGCTACGGTCAAGCTCGAGACGGCAGAGCACGCCATGCCGTGGGCTACATCGGCGGCGGGCAAGTACCTGAGACAAACTCAGCTGACATTTACGTTTACCCTCCCCCCTTGAGACGGCAGGAAGAGAACACTGACACTCGAGGAAATTGTCTTGGGCTGCCCCAGGTACGGTCACATCCACCAAGGGCAACCTTCTCGAAGCTCGATCATGGAAGCCCAAGAGATCCCCCAGCACCACCCCCCTAGACTATGCCCTCCGATCCCGTCCGTTCACCACGGCCATAATTCCCTTTCCCCAACTCTCAACAACTAGGCCTGTCCCTGTCCATGCCAGATGCCAGATGGCAGGTGCCGGCGTCATGTAAGATGCACATCCGATCAGATCGGACGGAGAGATCCGGCATTTGCATTGCTCGGGACCCGAGCTGCATCCACATCCGCGTGGTGGTAAGACAACGTAAGGATGCATCCGGCCGCCGTTGATACGTCCATTCCCATACCTAGTAGTACCCAGTGCCTGCCGCTTGGTCATCCCATCCCGTCGTTACAGCACCGCCCGCCCGGAGAAAGGGGGCTGGGCCAAGGGGCAGATCAAGAGGGAACGGGAAAAAAAAGAACAACAATGCGTGCGGAGAGAGAAAGGGATGCATGCGGGCGGGCTGCGAGAGAGCAGATCATCATACCAGTGTGACGCTGTCACGGGGGCGGGACAGGATCGCCCTCCTTTCGAGACCCAGATCAGATGAGAAGTGCCGTCGCCTGTCGCAGCTCTCTATGCGGATTTTCTTCTCGAAGGTACATACATGAGTATGGTAGAGGGACGGCCGGCAGGCAGGCAGGCATAGGGTAGACTGAGTTGTTGTCTGGTCCGCAGCGCGCCACGGTCAAAGGGGCCCGGCGCCTGCCACCCGTAGAACCATGTGACCCAGACTCGCGGGATGATGGCAGCACTGTGGCTGCGATTGGATCGGGAGACTATCCAAAACACGGATGCGGCCTGGGCACGTCGTGTGTGGCTGTCGACTACGGACTTGAAGCCGTACTGTGATTTAGCAGCCGCTTGTCCCTGACAGGATAGGGGAACTATATGGGCTAGATGCGTCCAGTACCTGGTTGCGGATGAGAGGGCTCTCTCAAGCGGCTGGAGGAGGCGGGCAAGAACGACCCCAAGACTGGGGAAGCACAAAGCTGGATGAGGTCTCCTGTCAATAGACTCAAAACACGAGAGCAGGTGCAGGGGAGACGGGCAGAGAGTACTTTCCCGCCGCCGGTGTTCAGGTACGTTGAGTCCTCGGGTAAAAGGGCCCGAAGACAAGCAGCGTTTCTGGACCCAAACTTTGTTCTGCATTTCCCCAGACGAACCGCGAATCTGCAGGTACGGTTGGGGTCATAGCGGGCAGGATGCAGCAGCCACGATATTTCGTATTGGCCCTTCAATGGGCAACGACGACGTGACCCAACGTCGCTACAAGAACGGTAAGCTTCTAGAAGTAATGCTTAAGAGGCCGAACAGCGTCTATCCTAGTAGTTCGTTATGCGCGAAGAACCCTCCAGAGGAAAAAGACTGGTCGACGTTGAGTCCTTGAAACAAGAAAGAGATAGTTTGACAGCTTTCTTTTCATGCATGGTCTCTGAGCAGCCGGCGCAAGGCGCGAGTAGTTCGGACGAAGGTGAGAATGAAGATGGGACGAATCAACATGATAGGTCGACGGCAGAGGAGATGAACGCGGTTTGATCGCCAAACTTAGTCATGACGTTATCATTGTCTCCGAAAAGTTCGTTGCGGGAGGGTTTTTGCTTCCCGGTCACCATCGGTTGGCTGCGGGTTTGCCGTTGTTTGTTCGTTCGCGGCAGCGACAGCGGCAGCGCCTGCAGGGCACAGGCGGATTCGAAACACAAATTGTGTCAGCGCGGCCGGCAGCGAACTCGGCTCCCGGCTCGGACGCACTGCGACTCGAACTGCAGCTTTCCGATGGCTGGTGGAGGAGGTAACGCAGCATTACACAGTATGCTCGCGGAAGCGTTGGTGAGTCAACATTGACTGCCAGCCCAAAAGGGGGAAGGCAACCCAGTGTTGACTTGCCCTGGGACTGCGGAAGGCCGTTATGGCCGCGGGACAAATGCATGCCGTAGATGTTAAAGGTAATGACACAACTAATGTAAACCTCGCGAACTCCTGAGAGTCATAATGCTGGCTCCGATCGAGGATCAACTCGGGGAAATGCTTGCGAGGTTCGTTCTGACCAAATGTCAGGGGTTGCCCACAAGGGGTTTGTTTTGCTTGGCAGAAAGAGGGGCGCCTTGAGCGCTTGACATCTCTGGCCGGCCATCAACCCCGCCAAAGGGATTCTTCACCAGAAAAGTGGTTGCGTTGCGAGCGTATCTATCCGGTCTGGTGTGTAAATTCTGGTCCTCCAGGTGTTCCATCCCGACGATTTGCTTCGTGAGACTCGGAATACCACCCACCTCTCTTCCCCGCAAAACTCTCCGGCTTAAGCTTTGGAGATCTCACAAGTGCCGTTGAGGCCGATAGGATGGAACTTCAAGCGGAGCGAACTGCCCTATTGAGCCAACACCATGGCGTGCCGCCACACAAGGCGTCGGACCAAAGTATTACCGGCTTCGCTGCCGGGAAGAACAGCCTTGTTCTGAGCGTGCGTCAACGGTTAGCGGGATGGTGTCTTGGCGCCTTCTTCTCGCAAGCGGACCTCCAGCCACCAATGGCCCCGGGCCATCTCTGCTTCGTGATAGGTACGGATCGGGCTGACGCGGTTCCTTGGAGTGATCGTGGACGATCTGACCTCGGCGCGTTGGACAGTCACTAACAAGGACAGGCCGGTTGCGTGGCCGGTATGGTGTTTTGCGAACGATCCTAGATCGAACGCAATTCCCATTTGCCGAAATGGTTCCCGCCGTGGCCGTCTCGATTTCTCTTAGTGTACGAAGTAGTCCGAAGGTAGACGTTGCCTTCAGTATGTAAGTTGGTCAACTAGCGTCGAGCGTCCTTCATCCATGCAACACGGCGGCGACGTCACATATTGCCCGATAATCAAAAGGCAATCTAGCACCTACGCCAGTTCCGGTGGTATACCTGCTCTACTGGCGCGACAAGGAGCCGGAACGGGCTCTCCCTCACAATGCGATAGTGTTTGCCAGCGTCGAATGGTTCAGCCCCATGCTCGGGCTGGTTGTGGCGGGAGTCTTCCGCCCCTTCAACGGAAGAGGAAGCAGCAGGCGAAGGGTACGACAGCCACCTCCGCCCCCCCGGCACGTGGTTCCAACTTGCACGCCCAGGCGCAGCTCCGCTCCCCCGACATGATCCCCACGGGACTCGAGGACGCTGGCCTCAAGCATTTCCATTGGCAACTCGTTTAACGGCTTCATGGTACGCCCGTTATTGTCAAGAACGGGCAGATCCTTGCCTGTTGGAGATAGATGATGTCTGCGGGTGCTGCCACGGTTGTGCTCTTGTATATGAGGTTGCATCATGTCGTTGACTGTTGACCAGGTTCCCATCACACCGCACCAGTACCTGCTTGACACCTGCAGGTCAGGGACCATTGTGAGTTCCGCTCCGTGGAATGATCGTCATCTGCCGCTCGCACCCCAGACCCAACTCGCCAAAACAGTAACCCCGGAACCATGAGGAGCCGCAGAGGGCGTTGCGCGATTGCCCCCGAGATCTGCACAATGGGAAGAGAATTGCTCGCTCCGACCGTGACATGGCCGAAGCTCCAAAGTACGAAGTACTCACCTACTCTTCGGTCTGCCCGAAGACTCGGCGGCCGCAAGGTGGAGTGGGTTTGAAAGTCAAAGCCCGCGATGCTGGTGAAAGCAATGCCGGGGTCTTGGCATGGGGTGCGTTAGTTGCGGGGAGCAGCTGTTCACCATGAAAGGAAGGTGAGTCGTCGGTGCAGATGACCTCGTCCAGCATCCCGAGTCGATTCTGTGTTTCTCTGGATTCGTGTGGGGCCGGCCCGTTGGCGCTGAAGTGACGGTGGAAAAGCGGTCCCCGTCCCGGAGAATACTGCGGGGTGGTTTAGGAAATAATATATTGCCCCCTGGATCGATAAACTCAGTTACGCCTGAGAGACAGGCACTTGGATGCAGGTCACGCCCCAAGGAGACCTAAAGTTTGGCAGGCAATTTACAATGCCATATTACCTCCATGTGGCCGGGGGTAACGGCAGGCTTCTCGCTCCTCGCGGATTGGTAGAGGCCAGTCTCGATGTCGTCTGCCTCGCCGGAGCTGGGCAGTGGGGTAAAGGGAGAGAGCGGAGAGTTTTTGGTCGGCAGCTGCCGATGGTTTCTTGTCGACCAATTGCTCGCGCCCACAGAAGCTTCGAAAGTTGAAAGGTCATTGTTCGTTTGTCGCATCATTTCCTTTTCTAGGCTAGGTTGGGAAACAGTGCGCTCGCTGGAGGTTTCATCGGGCGGGAACCCCGGCGCCGAACAACGATCGAAAACCTTCTGGAAAGGTGACGGAACGCATATCCCTGCCAGATGGAAGACACGGAGGAACGGATGTGTGCGCTTGCAGCTGAGCTGATGAACAAGGCTCATGGGGAACGTGATCGGCGGGCTAGAATCCTTTGGCGGCGGGGGTTGGGCGCACGCTGTCGAGGAGCGACGTCGGTCTCCTCGTCCATGCGCTGAAGCCACGCTCTACTGCGCAATCAAGTCGACACTACCACTGGGTGGGTGGTGATCTGTGGATGCCGAAGAGTGTCTTCATTTTCCATGTCCAGCGCTGATGCAGGTTGACGAAGACAGGGTGAAGTCAGAGACAGAGAGAGAGGTCAAAGAGCCGCGGCAATCTCCACGCCCAGGTCAGCCCAAAGGCGGACGGGGTTTCGGGGAACGACTCCAGTTATGGGTCTTCGGTGAGCGCGTTCATTGGACGTATGCCTGTGGACCATCGAGGCTGGTGCATGGTGCGAACAGGGGCACAAGCGAATCAGAGGCGCGCTGGTACCCTCAACGGGTGCGCGCGATCTTGCTTGCATGTGGAGTTTCGGACCGTCGGCCGTTGAGGGATCACGCTACGACGGCCAGGGTGACGGTAACCCCAGTTGCGCCAAGATGCCGAGAAGATCTGGTGGCGCCGAAATGGCGTAGAGGAACGCCCGTTTTGCTCGATCCAGAAGAAAGAAATCTGAGGCGTTGATATCAAGTCTGAGGACGCTGACAAGCACCCCTGACGGTGACTAAGTTATGAGCGGTCGGCAGCAGCTTGTCGACGGCCCGCACACCGAGCGGTGAGATGAAGCCTGGGATATCCCGAGCCGGGGAGTGGGGAGGGTGGACCTGGACCAGGCTGGATTCGTGTCACCTTGAGCGGCACTTGTGGAGGAGGGTTCCCGCGCCGTTTGTTCCGCCGGTACCAGCCATTCATGGGAGCCACTGTGCAGTCAGTGTGGCAGCAACTGCAACTTCCAGGAAACCGGAGGTCCCCAATCACGGCCGCAGACAAGAACAGCCCAGGAACCATGGAATGGGGTTGGTGGGAAGCGGAAGTTGGAGGGTTTATAGTTTGGCAAACAAAAACAAACAAACGAAAAAGGTTGTGGAGTCTTTGTGTATTGGCGTGGCTTGGGAGAAAAGGAGTCAATGCTAGCGCGTGTTAGCGATGTATGGACATGACATACAAGTTACCTTAGTTACAGAGTTGGTTAGGGACGCTGGGCCGTTTGCGAACTGGTCTCGCGGCGCTGCCGGTGGTTCTTAGCTCGCGGGTTCACCGCACCTTCGATGATATCCTGGAAATAGTCGAGGTTGATTCGATTGCAAAACAAGTCCCGATCGGAAAGCCGGGCTTGGATCGGAGGATAGCCACCGTGTTGACAGATGACACTGCATTGTGCAAGGCTTGAGTTGCAGATGCAGCCGCACAGATCAAAACCCTGCGTGATTGGTTCAGGAAGTCGAATTTGTTTCAAGTCATACCTCGCGTCAACTCTCAGCACTGAGGAGGAGGGCCAATTCTCCCGTTGTTCACCACCCTCTTCGCCGCTTTCTCGGCCGATATTTGACGACATAAGGATCCCCGATATTGACCTGCCGGGTGCGAACCAAAGTTGAGGTCAAGCCACCGAGGGCAAGCTTAAGGGGTCTGCAAATTGAGAAGCAGCCATTTCTCCGAACAGACCGGCGTACGAAATATTGGTGTCAGAAAGTCGAGAGCTGAATCGAAGCGGCAGTCAGTCGTGTCAGTCACCATGTCATGTCGGTCACCATGTCATGTGGTTCTGCCAGTCAAATGGGTTTGCTGGTTGCTCATGCAATGGAGATTGCGGGGGCGAATCGCCACCGGGGTTTCCTCGTGACTCGGCTGGGGCAGGCAGGTGCTCCTGCCTTTTTCTGTCTTTTTGGGAAACTAACTAACGGAAGTTCCGATGAACTGTTGGGGTTTGACCGCTCAGTCGGTCTGATCATGGAAGGAGTGCTTTTCTTTCCATTCTTTCCAGATGGGCGGCGTTAGGCGCATTGAAGCCTCTTGCAGCGCGTGACACTACCTGACAACCAGAAATGGAACTGAATTGGAAAAATTGGGGAAGCTGAGCGCCTTCCACTTGTCTCCGCAGAGTTGATGATGCAAAGAAAAAAATTCGATGCAAAACCCCCACTGCCCAAAGAGGGACCGGCTTGGCAGGAACCCACACAGTTCATGCCCCTGCTGCCATCTGCCGCTCTCCGTCAACTTGACCGGTGCTGGGCGTGCTGCACTACTGTGTGCTAGTTGGGTAGCCGGCGGCATTGTTGAGGGTTTGAAGCACGCCGGTAGGTCGGCAAACAATGTTCGATCAGACCATGGAAGAATGTGGGACTGAAACCTCAACCACGGCCTCCACAGATCGTCCTGCGAGCAACCTCTTTTGGGATCTCGACCACCCCCCAACCCCCGAGGCACTCGGCAATGGCTCCAACAAAACATGGAGCTTCGCTTCGTGCTTCCGTCCCCAGACGCATCCCAGCAGGCACATGTACCGCTGTAAAGGAATAACAGGCGTCTTATAGCACGGCGGATCGGGATGGTCGCGGCCATCTGCGTTGCGGGTTCCATCTGCCCAGAAACAGGAGACCAACGGCAAGCCGAAGCGACAGGGGGCCCGTCATTGTCGACATGGGCTCGACATGGGCTCGACATGCACAACGCTGCAACTCCATCGCCTTGACTGCCCCAGCAATTGTCCCGATGCAGGAGTTGATGGGCGACTGAGGGATGCCCAGCTGATCCGGTTTGGCGCCGATGCCCCAACCCCAGCTTTTCTGCTCTCCAGCGGTGACAAGCACCCCGCCGGTACCATGCCTGATCCCATGGGGAGATGGGGTCCCCCTCTCCGCTGACGCTCGCTCTCGCTGTGAAGCCCACTCACTTACCAGGTTATCGACAAGGATGGCACAGTTCACGGCCGCAAGCAACCGAACGCGCCATGGCTTCTCCGCTGCTTCTGGCGCGCTCCATGGCCCGGCCCAATTTGTCACTGTTTTCTGAGAGTGCGACCGCATAGCATGCACTAAGCAATGAAGCGCACCATTCAAAGTGGACCACTATTGGGAAAGCCCCCAAAGCGCGCCAGCACCGAGAGGTGCCAGGGCAGACAAGCGTGAACTAACAAGCTAGCGCTGTGCTGCATTCTGTCAGCGAGGTCCGAAGGCGCTTTGATGTTAGTTAGGGGACTGGGGCTCTGGCAGTGCCACCACGAGAGCCGGTGGAGATGCAGCTTCTCCACCATGACCATCGGCTGGACCCCTGCCAGAGGGGCAACCCTTGTCTGACTGTGGTGTTCGAAAGCTTGCTGGAGCGGACAGAAAGAGGCCCATATATCCTCAGCAGGCCCTTTCTGACGAGGCGGCTTCCCCAGAAATCCGCTGTCAACTCTCCCATCAGCGCTACCCGCCCCGCGTTCACCCACCACGCTCCCCTCCCCCATAAACGCCTCCCGTCCCGCCGACTTATATTGCCCTCGCAATATAAACTTGATACTCGATATTGTGCTGGACCAAAAACCGTCTCCCCCTGTCGCCAATAGCATCCGCAAGCTTTCTCGCGCCTCTCCTGCTGTGCAAGCCCGCCAAGCCGACGGCCACGCTCGCAGAGAGTACCCCCCCCGAGGCAGGAACAGCGCCAGAAATTTACCGGTTCGCTCACTTGTTCGAAACGGGTATCCCTTGGCCCTTTTGGCGCTTCTGGCCCCCTCCGGCCCCTCTCGAGCAATATACGGCACATCGCTCTGAGGCTGAGACTGAGGAAACAGCACCGCGTCGACGACAACGGGCAGTCCAGGACGTTCAGGGAAACGTTCCTCAGATTCTACGGTTTTAGGGGTCCGGAAAGGTGTTAAGAAACGGCCGACCCAAACTCGTCTGGCACCGCAGACGGCCAAGCCGTTTTTGCCTCTGATTTGTCTCCGGTATGTTGATGATCCCATCTTCCCTGCCTTCCACGTTCTGGTGCTCGGCCAGGCTCGTTTTCCTCCCGTGTTCCCCTGCCGGTTGGTCCGTTGTCCATCCAGGCACGCCCCCCCTCCCCCCTTCTCCCCCCCCCCTCCAAAAACCCCGCCATCCGGTGCTGCATCCATCGTGCAGCAGGCCGTGCCGCCCTCGCTCACATCCGCGCGGATCACCGTCCACTGTTTTGGTGTCTGTCAATGCTATCCCAGCACACTCAATGCTCATGCCTGTCACTGACCTTACCCCAGAAGGAAGCTCACTTCGGTCCGTCCGACTGCCGTCCTCCAATTCTGGGCCCGGCAACTCACCAACGGAGCGGGTCGATTATAGATATCCCCCACCTCCCCATCGTCGCCGTCGACGGGCTCTCACTTGTCGTCCCCGCTCTTCGACCCAGACGCACCATCGCTTCAACCAACTGCCCGCACTCGCTCGAAGCCGGCCGTCTCCACATGTTCTAATTCACGGTCTTGACGACCTTGCTAGTAGCTAATTATACACCCACCACCACCCTTCCACAACCACATCCACATCCAGTCAAGATGCTGTCCAACCCGCTCCACCGTTTCTCACCCTACCACATCCCATCGAACACGCTGATGTCCAACGGCCATGTACCGGGTGGCCATCTTCACGCCGCAGGACTCGACTCACTCGCTCCCGGCTCTCACTACGCCCTCCAACAACTCCAACAACACGTCGGCGTCCACAACCCGCACCTCGCTCGGGCTGGGCCTCAACCAAAGCACAGGCAACACCCCTATGGGCCTGCCGCTAGATCTGCTGGGGCAGCTGGGCCGATTCGGAGGAGGATCAGCAGAGCGTGCGATCAGTGTAACCAACTGAGGACGAAATGCGATGGCCAACATCCCTGTGCCCATTGCATTGGTGAGAACCAAATCTCATTCTTCCGAAGACGCGGCAGCTTCTAACTTTCAGCAGAGTTTCAGTTGGGCTGCGAGTACATCCGCGAACGCAAGAAGCGCGGCAAGGCGTCTCGAAAAGACCTAGCACAACAAGCCGCCGCCCAAGCCGCCGCAGCCGCCGGCGGAAATGGCCAAAAGTCCGAGAACGCGGCAAGCGAGAATGGCCAGTCTACAGAGAGCCGGAGCGACACACCAAGCAGCACCAAGCCAATCCTAACTTTGAACACTGATCAGCCATCAGCCTCAGACAAGAGCATGACCGACATGTCGGAGGAACAGCTCAGGGGGCAAAGGACAGGAAGCATTGAGACCATGGGCGATATGAGTGCCCATCCGGGGCACATGACGAGCCATCCCAGCGCTCTTGACAGAGACCATCTCGACAGCCCGACAGCGCTTGACCTCAACGGATACGGATCCGTGCATCCAGCATACGAACGCCAGATGAGCGCGCACATGATGGGCGGTCCGCCACATGGACCCTACGGCCCCAACCAGGGCAACATGTCCAACTACCCCGATCTGCCGTATGCTCTCCAAACACAAAGCCCAACCGGCTACTCCGCCAATGCCGCCAATGGCTTCCGCCTCGCAAACAGCCCCCTCAGCGCTTATCCGATGGGCGGAGAGGCCGCATCCCCGGGTGGGTGGATGAACATGTCGTCTCCACCGCCTCAATTCGCTTCGCATGTCCCGCAAAACGGTTACGGCCACTCGCACCTCCGCTATCCCGTGTTGGAGCCCCTGATCCCGCACCTCGGCAACATCATCCCACTTCCTCTTGCCTGCGATCTCATTGACCTCTATTTCGCAAGCTCATCCTCGGCCCAGATGCACCCAATGTCCCCCTACGTTCTGGGATTTGTCTTCCGAAAGCGGTCGTTCCTGCACCCGAGCAAGCCCCGCCAGTGCCAGCCGGCGCTTCTGGCGAGCATGCTGTGGGTTGCGGCACAGACAAGCGATGCCCCCTTCCTAACGAGCGTCCCCTCGGCGCGTGGCAAGATCTGCCAAAAGCTCCTAGAACTGACCGTCAGCCTCCTCAAGCCGCTCATCCACACGCCCTCGGAAGAGGCGTCGCCTGTTTCGAGCCCCATCGTCGATGGCGTTGCTCTGGGCGGTCTGGGCGTCGCTCTCCCCGGATCCATCAGCATGGAAGCCCTGACCAGCGAATCCGGCGCTTTCGGCGCGGCCGGTACTCTCGACGACGTGATCACCTACATCCACTTGGCGACAGTTGTGTCGGCTAGTGAGTACAAGGGAGCTAGCCTGCGGTGGTGGAACGCCGCATGGTCGCTCGCTCGCGAACTTAAACTGGGCCGCGAACTACCACAGAATGCGCCAGCAAGCCGCCAGGGCGGGTCGGCGGATATTGACGACGAGAGCAATGGCTCAGAGATGGGAGGCATCCCGGGTGTCATCACCGAGGAAGAACGCGAGGAGAGGCGGCGTATTTGGTGGCTGGTCTACATCGTGGACCGTCATCTTGCGCTTTGCTACAATCGCCCGCTTTTCCTCCTCGATATCGAATGCGAGGGCCTCTTCCAACCCATGGACGACACCGACTACCAGAACGGCAACTTCCACGCCTACACAGACCCGAATGTTCTCGCCTCGGACCCCGAGGCGGGCCAGAGCCGGGCGCGCGGGCCTTCGTTCGTGTGCACCGGCCACAGCATCTTTGGCTATTTTCTCCCTCTGATGACTATTCTTGGCGAGATCGTGGACCTCAACCACGCCAGGAACCATCCTCGCTTCGGCGTCGGCTTCCGCTCGTCTCGCGAGTGGGACGACCAAACCTCGGAAATCGCCCGCCACCTAGACATGTACGAGCAGAGCCTGAAGAAGTTCGAGCAACGCCACCTCAGCCTCAACGCGCAGGCGCAAGCCGCCGACGAGAAGGCGGCCGAGGCAGCGGGCGTGCCGACCGCCAACGACCTCCCCGGCACGCCGTCGGGCCACAGCGTGCACAGCGCGCACACCAGCTCGAGCCGCATGACGGAGAGCGACATCCAGACGCGCATCGTTATGGCCTACGGCACCCACGTCATGCACGTGCTGCACATCCTCCTCACGGGCAAGTGGGACCCCATCAACCTGCTCGACGACAACGACCTCTGGATCAGCAGCCAGGGCTTCATCACCGCCACCGGCCACGCCGTCAGCGCCGCCGAGGCCATCAGCAACATCCTCGAGTACGACCCCGGCCTCGAGTTCATGCCCTTCTTCTTCGGCATCTACCTGCTGCAGGGCTCGTTCCTGCTGCTGCTCATTGCCGACAAGCTGCAGCTGGAGGCGTCGCCCAGCGTGGTGAAGGCGTGCGAGACCATCATCCGCGCGCACGAGGCGTGTGTGGTGACGCTCAACACTGAGTATCAGGTAGGCTGCCCTTGGTCGCGAACGCACGTTGATAGTTAGATGCTAACACTCCTCGCAGCGTAACTTCAGCCGAGTCATGCGCAGCGCTCTCGCGCAGGTGCGTGGCCGCGTGCCTGAGGACCTGGGCGAGCAGCACCAGCGCCGCCGGGAGCTCCTGGCGCTGTACAGGTGGACGGGTGATGGGACTGGCCTAGCGCTTTGAAGTAGCTGGGCTGGGTTTCCTTTCCTGTTCTTCCGTTTCTGGTGTGGATCTGGTTTCATTCTGGCTCGATTCCCTACCTACCCGTCTTTTCTTTTTTTTTTCTTCCCACTTTTACCGTATACGGCGGGTCAGTCGGTCGATTTCGAACTTTAAGGCTGTTTTCCTCGGGCGGGTCTTGCTTTTCTGGCTGGCGTTAAAAGGCCCTACTATTTCACTCGGGGGAGGGTGTTCACAACGGTTCCCAAAACCAAAAAGGTACAGGGGTCGGGTTCTGGCGGATGGGGTTTCCGGGCAGGCAGGCAGGCGGTTGGGGGATTCCTTGTTACAGGAGAGTTTTGGTGGGAATGGGGCGGAACATACGAGGGCGAAGATGACTTCTGATGCCTCTTCAACGACGGAACGGACGGTACTGGGGCCCCCTCAATGAGCGTGGTTGTTTATGAGGGATCTGTTTTATACGCCGTTGGCGATGAGAGTTGGGTTGCGGGTGCTGGGTTGTGTTTTTCGGATACCTCTGTTTTGCTGTTTTCTCAAGGCTTCGGTTCCTTGCGTCGTTGTTGTCGTCGTCGTGGTTGTCTATTGTTGGCTGGGATTGTCTACGGACTCGTGGATTGCGAACAATACTGTGTAGATATTGTGTTTATGTATACCGATGATTCATAGCTAACGGAATGGAATGGGTACAAAAACTTGAGTTTCCATGATCATCATGCCGATCCATCTTGCCATGTGGTTGTCCGGCACGCTCTCCCGAACGTGGCTTGAGGTGTTGTGGGTCGATTCGGCAACAGTGCCGAGAGGGCCGGACTTTGCCGCCGGCAAGAGTTGGAGAATTGGAGAGTTGGAGGAGCATTCCCCACGACTCCAATCGTCTTAGTCTCACAACCCTCACAGAAATGACAATCCACCGCCTGCTGAGGGCATCACTTTCCAGATGTTATAACCCCGTGAGGGCCGCGCAGTTGGCCTGGCATTCCACGACGACGAAAGCATCTGCAAATAGCAGTAGGTCGCCCCCTGCTAGCTTGCCCCGTGTACAGATCAAAGATTGTCAATTCACACTCGTCACTGTGTTTGTAGATGCGGCAACTGATTGGGACAAGGACGAGGGCTTGTTTACCTTCACCCGCGGCCGGTTCCTATATGATGAGGACTGCCAGATGGCTCAACGTACCGTGCGGTTCAGCATGCGAGAGCTCGCGCGGCCTGCTGCCGCCTCCATCGGCGCTGACCGTTGCGTTGGCGTCCGGAAATACCCCGACGGCCTCTACAACAAGGCCTACCTCTTCCGCATGGATGATGGTCGGGAGGTTGTTGGGAAGGTGCCGAATCCAAATGCAGGCCTGCCTCACTACACCACCTCTAGTGAGGAGGCTACGATGGACTTTGTTGGTATCCCACAGAACTTAGAAGCCCTGATTTTCTCTTGTTCTGCATGGCGGTTAACCAATACCGACCCATAGATGCGTAACGCGCTGTCAACCCCAACACCCAAGGTTTTGGCGTGGAATTCTCGCTCGGAGACTACACCCGTCGGCGCTGAGTATATCGTCATGAAGAAAGCAGAAGGTGTACCGTTAGCCCAAGTCTGGAACAGACTGGGTGTCCCAGATAAGGCCAAGCTCCGCCAGATCTTCCGCTTCATGAATACCTGGCTCGCCAACCCGCTCCCGGGATATGGCGGGCTCTGTTACGCGAAGGATGTCCCCAGTGAACGGTCATTACCTGTTGAAGATACACCGTTCGTTGTTGGCCCAGCCGTCGGAAGGGACTGGTGTGATGCCGGTCGGAAGGGGCTAGAATGTGATAGGGGTCCATGTAAGTCAGCCCAGGTCCTGTCTCGCCATGATAAGCTATTTATTTCGAGTCGTCACTGACGACAAAGCCTTAAACCAGGGGTTTCGGCATTAGAATACCGAAGAGCCATCGGGGCCAGGGAGCAAGCGGCGGTGCATCATCTCCTCCAGCGCGTCAAGCAGTGGGCCATGCTCACAGGCCCGGGCCTTTACCAACCCTCGCCTTCCAACAAGCTGTCGGCCCTCGACGCGTATCTCCAGGTTCTAGGTCACGTTCTGCCGAAAGACTCCGACGGAGGCTTCATGGCATAGTCCCTAGCCGGCTATGGCACGACGATTTACACGCCGAGAACATCCTCGTCAACCCCTCCGAACCGACCCAGATCACGGCCCTCATTGACTGGCAATCCACTCAAGCCGTCCCTCTCTTCGACCACACCATGGACCCCTCCTTTCTTGAGTACGACGGCCCGGAAATCGGCGATGACCTCTCAAAACCAGGCCCGCTCGACACAACCGGCATGCCCGAAGACGAAAAGGCGGCCTTGGTCGCTGCGTACATCAACCGCGCCCTGATGATAGCCTGGAGGCACCTCTTACGAAACAAGAACCCCGCGCAATACCAGACCATCAAGTTCCAGGACACCACCGCAGGGCACATCCTCCAACTCGCGCGGCGCGCCTACGAGGTCGGCGAAACGCACCTGGCCGCGCTAATGCTAGACCTGCGCGATGCGTGGCCAGCGGACGCGGGCGTGGGTTTCCCCGTCGAGCTATCCCAGGAGGAGGAAGTGCGAATCAGGCGCGCCGCCGAAGAAGCCGACCAGGGCGCGGGCTTGGTGGTGCAGGCCAAGGCGCAGCTCGGCTCACAATGGCCCGAGAAGGGCCTCGTGGACCATGAGGCGTACGAGGAAACCAGGGCGCTGCTGGCGTACGTGCGGGATGAGATGGCGGAGCAGTGTTTTGCGGGGGATGAGGTGGCTAAGGCGGAGTTTGTGAGGGGGTGGCCTTGTGAAAGTTGAGAGCTCAACGGTAGCATTTCTCTCACATACATACACAGTACAATGCAAGCCAACCTCCCACATCATTAGGCATTGTGATTTAAACTCCTTAAGTGCTATTTTTTTATTTAAAAGGTGTTAAATAAATCTACATGACGTTGCGTTCTTAATTCTCGCTTCTTTTTGACAAAAGGTATTGTGGTCGGTTGGTTGCAGCTTTTGAAGTGAGTTTGACCCGAACCAACGAACACGACTAGCCCCAACGAGTATAGTAGAGATTAGTTTAGTTAGTGTATAACGATTCCTGGAATAGCATCCGAAAAACCCACTCCTTCAAATTCCTTACCTTTTCCCAGAAGAAACCGAGGCCCAAGTGCACTCGCACCACGCAACCCCATCTTCAATCCCGATCAGTTCGCACTCAAGATTCGAGCCAGCGCACCCACTGTCCCCGATTCGAGATGACGGAATTACCCGGCAATAACAGCGACTTCGGCTCTGGCAATGGAGAGGAGGACGAGCCCGAGCCGGATGTCGAGTCAAGTACCGAGGAGGGCGCCGAGATTAATTATACAGCGTAGCGAAGCCTCTCTCTCTGCCTCTATGGATCGCGACGCCCGGGACCGCCAACAAGCAGTCGGGGCGACCTACGGCGGCATCCCCGTAGCCCTCTACGACAAGGCGGTAGTCGACCAGGACCAGCTCACCGAACCGGAACGTCAGTGGTTTCTCAACCGCGGCGACGTCGTGGCCAAGGCCCTCGGCTCTCCCGATTCCCTGACCACCGAGGAGATTCACCAGGCTTGCGGGTGGCCACCGCCGGATGTAGTGCGCGCCAACATCCAACACGCAACCGGCGGGAGGCTGAGCACACCAGCCGAGCTATTTGCCAAGGTCAAGGACGCCCGCAAAAGCGGCCAGTTCGATACCGCCGTCGACGACGAAGAGGCCTGTCTGATTGTTCATAGCTTCTACGCTCAAGAGGAGTGGTCAGGGGGGAGGTGTTCAGACTCCCATGGCCTTCCAGGGTATGGATACGCCCACGCGTTATTAACACGCCGGCTCGGGCGAGACAGGACTGCCTTTGAAGCTTACGGATACCGCGCGTTCAAAGTCCACGGCCTCCCCGACTACAGTTCACAGCAAGTACCGGTTGCCGGTTCAATGACAGCACAAGACGAGTCTCGCCTGCAGCGAATTGCCCACGGGTTGTCTGACGCCATAGCCTCTGCGGAAGAGCAGGCCCGGCGGGGTGCCATAACCGACCAGGAATTGTTAGCCATCGTATGCATCATCCAGGCGGACAAGGCCGCCCTCAATCCCAGCGGCCTTTTGATCAGCAGATACTACAGACCCTTACCTAACGCCCCCTTTCAGCCCAACCCCCCTGGCGTCCCGCACCCCTCGGTAACCGACCGCCACGGCTCGAGCCCCTGGCCCTCCTCGTATCGCTCCGTCGGCGCATTCTATCTCTTCCACGAAGACACGGGTTTCTCGGGCCTAGACGCCGCGAACCGCGCCGTGCCGCTCTGGGCGATGCTGCTCGAGAGCGAGAGGGACGCCTACCGCGCGCGGGCCGAGGCGAAGCGCCGCGAGGCCTGGGCGGACTACGAGACGAGGCTGGCCCGTAAGGATGTCAACGCAAACCCCGCGTCTCGTCCGTCGGCGTTCGAGCTGTTCCGTAACGAGCAAGTAGCTGGTAGTAATGGCGGCGGGGTGGCCTTTGGGGAGCTGGTAGCCCGGTGGGAGGCGCTGACTCCCGCGCAACGGGGGCTATATGAACAACGGGTTTGGGAGGCAGAAAGGGCGGGAAGTCCAGTCGTACAGCGTGCTGCACAGCGAGCTGCAGAGAGTGCCGCACGGCATGCCGCACAGCGTGCTGGTTAACCATTAGTATGTACATTAAGGAGACTTCTTTTATCTTATTTATTTTATCTATTACCTTCTCAAAGTCGTCTAGCTTCTCTATGTCCAGGCGGATAGTACCGGGCGGGCAAGTGGCCTCGCAGAAGTTGGCATCCTTACGCTGGGCCCAGACAATGTCGCAGTTGCGCCATTGCATATCCATCTCGGCGTCGCCGCCGCGGACGGCATCGCAGTGGTCAGGTGGCCCGGGTCGAGCCGACCTCACACCAGCGCCTGGCGGGTCCCACGATCTCATCGCTACCGCCAGGACAGCTGCCGTTCTTGCTGCACTTGCCGTAGTAAAAGTCGAACCAGCCGCACTTGGGCATCGCCTTATCCCACGGGCAGCAGAAGTGACGCGGCCGGCTGCCATAACACTGCACGCAGTCCTACATTAGCTCGTTATCACGGGGTCCGTGTCGAGCCGCGGCACAGCCAGGTATCCGGAGCTACACCTGGCGCCCTTTTGGTACGGGATTCTTGATGAGGGGTCTGTCTGTCTCCGTTTTGAGTTTCTGTGCGTGTGTTTCTGTGTGTGTGTCGGTTTTGTGGTTGGTTGTTGCTGACGATGTGGAGATGGGGTGGGTTGGAGGTGGGCGTATGCTGGGATGAACCTGGGGGGAACCACCAAAAAGTTAAAAACATACAACACCAGGGATTCGCTGGTCGTCACCGACCCAACTACTGATCTGGCTCTCACGAGTTTGACTAAGGGAGAGCGGACGGGATCCCGTACTTTCTCGTGGATATGGTCGTATGTGGTAGTCGACTGAGCCAGCATCGTTTATGAAGGTAAATTTCTAGGAGAATATGGCAACAAAAATACATACAACACCAAGGATTCCCCAGTCGTCACCGACCTGAGTACTAGTTTGGCCCTTACTTGTTTGACTAGGGGAGAGCGGACGGGATCCCGTACTTTCAAGTAGGTATGGTCGTATGTGGTGATTACGAGCGGAAAGTCTGGTTATATTGAGAAATGCGTGGAACCTCGGGCTGTCCCTTTCCAAAATCGGCTTCCAGAGCAGAAACTTGCCCGGTATTATGTAATAGAGCTAGCCAACTCTTGAAAGCATTCGTGGCCTCGGTGTCGAAACCCGTGTCGAAACGGGATGATTTCGCCAGTGGGGGGTTGTGTGGTGACGGCCAACGAGGATCCATGACTCCGTTTGCCAGACACCAGCTGAAGGGCAGATACGGTTACCTGCCTGACTGCAGTAGGCCTCCGTACCATGAGTCTTCAACTCAGTATCCACAGAAAGTTAAGATGGAAGAGGGAGATACGGCTTAATTCTCATTGGGTATGTGCCATTCAGGGGTGGATTTGTTGACTAGGTGTCTGTTTCTTGCTTGTCGAATCGAGCAGGGCGAAGACCTGTGGGATCCGCCACCCAAGGGGTTGATTCGAACAAACTTGTGCACCTTCCCGGCCCTTCGAGACTGACAAACTGGCGCGTGTCCCTTTCGCGTTTTTGGCTTCCCCAAAGTGCCCGGTCCTGCTCCTGCTCCAAAACAAGCCCGTCCCCTCTTTTCCTCGCCGCGTTTCTCGAAACTTTCGCAACCACTTTCTCTTCCTATTCAGCTTCAAGTACCCACAAACCAAACCCAGCGAGACAACTCAAACTCTAGCCAAAGATGGGCAAGATCAAGACAGAGCCGGTCGACGGCCTCGGCAACCACATCTACCTCGAGAAGCAAGACAAGCTCCGCGAGATCGGCGTCGACATCCCCACTTCACAGGTAGGGAAACACCCACCACCCTAACCAAAAACCAAAAGAGCTCCCAAAACTGACCGCACGCCTTAGATCGTCGTCGTCGGCAGCCAGTCCTCTGGCAAGAGCTCGCTGCTGGAGAGCATCACGGGCTTCTCGTTCCCGCGCAGCCAGGGCCTCTGCACGCGGTACGCGACACAGATCACGCTACGCCGCAACCCCGTCATCAGCACCGTCATCTCCATCATCCCGCACAACGATTCCGCCCAGGATCGGAAGGATGAGTTGAGGGGCTTTCATCATGAGCTGACCGACTTCGATGGCAAGACCCTCGCTCGGGTCATCGAGAAGGCGAGTGATAACTTTCCGCCGCTGCTTGTTGCCATCTTGTTGCCATCTGGCCAATGGTGCTAACTATTGTTGTTTTAGGCCAACAAGGCGATGGGAATTCGGTCTGGCGCCACCAAAGATGACGCGTCTTTGCCCATGTTTAGCGATGATATCCTGAAGATCGAGATTTCAGGCCCGGAGGTTCGTGAATTTGACGTGTTTTGCAGGTCTGATCGGAATGCTAAATGAAGGCGACGGCAGAAACCCCACCTCACCGTCATCGACGTCCCCGGCTTGTTCCAAGTTATCGATGAAGGTTCGTGGTAATGCCTCGTCGACAGAGGCCCAGAAACTGACTCGTGGCAGGCGTCACCACCGACATGGACAGGTCCAAGGTCGAGAACATGGTGCGGAGGTACATGGAGAACGAGCGTACCATGTGAGTTGCCCTTGAAAACCATCTCCCACCGCCGAGTACCGATCTGACCATTGCCGCAGTGTTCTGGCTGTCCTAGCCTGCCTTTCCGACCGCGCCACCGAGGGAGTCTTGCAGTTCGCCAAGACGGCCGACCCGCAAGGTGTGAGGACGGTCGGCGTTCTCACCAAAGCCGACCTAGTGACGGAGCAAGCTGTGGTACAGGGGCTTCTCCAACTTGTCAAGGGCAACACCCTCAAGCTCGGCTACTTCATTGTCCGCAACCGAGGCGCCGACGAGGACACGTTGAGCATCGCGGAGTGCCAGATGAAGGAGCAGGAGAAGTTCGCGGAGCCGCTGTGGGCTGAGCTGACCAAGCTCGGCCGCACTGGCGTGCAAGCCCTGCGAGCCGAGCTCCAGGGTTTGTTGACCGAGCTCGCGAGACGGGAGCTACCGAAGCAGAGGGCCGAGGTGGAGCAGCGGCTTGCCAATTGCCGCAGGAAACTCGAGTCGATGGGCCCCCCGAGAGACAGCTCGGCCAGCCAGCGCGAGTGCCTGGTCAAGCTTGCTGCCCGGTTTGAGCGCATCGTTCGTGACGCCCTCGATGGCCGGTACGATGGCAACCCGATCTTCTCCGACAAGCCCGAGTTGAAGATCGCAACGAAAATCATGGATCTAAACGAAGGCTTCACCGACCTAGTATGGAAGAAGGGTCACACCTGGGAGTTCACGACAGAGTCCCGCAAGGATGGCCTCGACAATTTGCTTGAGTACGAGAGGGCGTCCAACGATGTTCTCGCCTCCACCACATCGACCCCCGAGCTTCAGCAGGTGATTTGCGACAACACGGTCTGCGACCCGCCCCTGGCCGAGGATATCATGAACCAGATCGAGAAGTACTACAAGGAGAGCCGCGGACCTGAGCTGGGAACGGTACGTATGCCTCGAAAATGACTATCGAGCATGAAGCTAACCGTATGAAGTTCGGTGGCGCTCTGCTGTCCTTGACCTTTCGGGCGCAGACATCTAAATGGCGGGGCATCGTCATGACCCACGTCGAAACCATGATTGTGGTTGCACACCGTTTCATCAAGACGGTGTTGCTCGAAACGATCGCGGACGAGCGTATACGGGAAGAGTTGTGGGGACTGGTGCTCCTCGAAAAGCTCCAGGCTGCGTATGCCCAGGCCAAGATCCATGCCCAATTCCTCCTCGACATCGAGGTCCATGGCCGGCCGAGGACGTACGACCATTATTTCAGCGACAACGTTCTGAAGTCGAAAGCCGAACGGTTGACGAAGACTTTCATTGGAAAGGCAGATAACCGCGGCGAGGGTTATATCGGAATCTCCGAGTTAACGATTGGCCAAATGGTGGCGGAGAAGAGCAATGCCGACCAAACCAAGGAGGACGTCCACGACATCCTGGAGAGCTATTACAAGGTCTCGCGCAAGAGATTTGTTGATGCCATCTGCCAGCAAGCTATTGATCACTTCCTGCTCGATGGCAGCGGCAGCCCCCTGAAGGTGCTGAACCCGGAGCTCATTTCCAAGATGACCGACACCCAACTGGACATGATCGCCGGCGAGGATAGCAACACCAAACGGGAGAGGGAGCGCCTAGGCTCCGAGATCCAGGGCTTGGAAGCCGCGATGAGGGTCATGAAGGGTTGATAGGGTCGAGTCACGGGCTTTGTAACAGGCGAGTGGCGCTGTAACATCGGTTCGGGTAGTTGTCGCGGCTAGTCGTGGTGTAGAGTAGTTTCGCGGTAGAGTAGGTAGTCTTCGTGTCCCCATCAACTACCATCAACGTGTTCTCTAAACGCCAGCCTCCATCTCCGCCATCTTCTCATCCATCCTCCTCGCCATCTCCTGCTCGGGATCAACACTATTCCTCCCCCCCGACGACACCCCGACCACCACCACCCCCCTCCTCCCCAACTCAGCCTCCACATCCCCCCTCGCAACCATCCCCCTCTCCACCCCCATCGTCTTCAAATCCCCCCTCATCCTCTTCCCCCACCCCTCCACACTCCGCATACCCACCACCAAAAACCCCAACTCCTCCCGATCCACATCAAACACCTCCCACCACTCACACTCGGGCATCTTGGCCCCGACGTCCCGCGCCGCATTATACACCGCCGCCACCGCCAACGCATGCGGCTGGCTCGTCAGGTACAGCATCTGCGGCGACAGCAGCGCCGTATTCAGGTACGCGACGGCACGAGCGCCCAGCGCATCCTTGTTCCCGCCCAAAAACTCGAGCGCCTGCAGGTAGGTGATCGCCAGCGCGTGGGGCAGCGCGACGTGGGTTTCGAAGGCGAGCGCGTGTAGGGCGCGCGCCTCGAGGGCGAGGAGGCGCGTGTGGAAGGCCTGGTAGGCGCTGTCGGAGCGGTAGTGGGCGGACGGGTCGTGCGGTGGGGGCGGGGCGGTCGGCGGGTGGAAGAGCGCGGTCGTGGAGGGCGACAGGAGGTAGCCGTAGACGTTGCAGAGGTCGCGGGGGGAGCGGGGGTGGGGGGAGAGCTTGGCGGTGAGGTAGAGGATTGCGGCGGAGACGTCCTGGATTGGGGGTGGTTAGTTTGGAGGGGGGTTGAGGAGAGAGGGGGGGAGGGGTGGCTGGCTTACGCTGAATTCATGGGACATCATCGACTCGACGAGCCAGTACCTTGCTAGAAGGACATTGGCTTGGGCGGTGACGGATTGGGGGAGCTGGAGGAGGAAGCCGGCAGCCTGGGTCAGACATTGTGTCGCGAAGAAGATGGTGTCTTGGAGTTCGATGGGGAGGGAGCCGTAGGAGCGACGCTGGAATAATTGGTCTGGCGTAGCCAGCGGGTTTGCCATGTGCGACATGGTGGGTTCTTGTTGTCGGGACGGGAGGTGGTTGTGGATTGGGGGGGTGGCTGGTCGGGAGTGTGATGTTTTTACTTGAGGCCGATTGGAGCCGATGTCGTCGGCGGTCGTCCAGGAGCCGAGAAGATCACCCCACCCACACAATTCCGGTTCAGGGTTAGGGTTCCACTACCACTTACACCCCAAGTACCCCGGAAGCAATCGATAACACGACAATAATCAGCTGTTATTCGGGTGGGGGGTTATTGACAAACCTACTTTCATTCGCTCTAACAAACTTTCGTTATTACTTTGGAATGGGTAGCAAAGAGTAGCCAGGAAGCGCGATGCAGTGTCCCCCTCTCTCGATACCATACTCTCAATCGCAAATTATTATTATTTCCTACACCGATATGCCCTTGGGCGCGCCGGTCCTTCTACTGCTATTATACAAAGGAAACCGTGCCGTATAGGCCGGATGAAAACCTCTGCCTGCCTCTTACAGCCTACAGCTTCTGAATCCATCATACTACAAAAGAAAGGAGGCCCTTTGCCGGCCTCCGGGCTCTCTAGCCCTCCCCATCCACCGTTCCTAGTTCTAACCGCCTAGCTAGACTATACTCCGGTAGCCGGCCAGAGTCCATCAGCCAGCCAAGGATCCTCCTAACAAGCCTAACACTTCGGGCCCCTACCCCCCGTAAAACGGTCTGTAGGTCCCGCTGTGACCGAACCTCCTGATGGTCCCACGACCTGTGCGACGGTGGGTTGGGGCACCAAACCACTAGGTGCTCCACTGTTTCCCTCCCCTCCCCGCATACGCAAAAGGGGGTATAGACCTCTGGCACCTTAACCCTGAAGAGGTAGTCCCGAAGGCCTATGTCCCCTATGCGTGCCTGGGAGAGTAGGGAACTCTGGGCCTTTGTTAGGCCCTCGTGTCTCTCTAGGGCCCTGTTGGTAAAAAGGAGAGCTGGGGGTCCTTGTCGGCTATCCTGTCGACTGGGCCCTGTTGGCCCTGCCGGTTCCGTTCCCACCGGGCCTGCCAGGCTAGTTCCACCACCTCTTTTGTATTTGACCCTCTTTTGTTTTCACTCCCAATCTTCCACCTCTGGGTGGCCCACTGGGCTACTGTTGTAGCGGCTGCTTCTGTGGTTGTAGGGCTTTGCGGGCCCTGTCGAGGCCTCGGGCCTCGAGCTCTCCTCCTCTTCTTAAACCTCTTATAGACTTTGTTACAAGCTTCGGTTATTAGGTGGCCTGTAGAAGTTCGTTCCGCCCCCGGCCCAGCCCCTGACTGTAGGATCCGTTTTTGTAGCCGGCTCTCGAAGTCAGCTAGTCGTTTGTTGAGGTATAGGTCTAGTGGCGGCACCCAAGCCTCTGTTTCCAGGCATCGGATAGGGGTTGACCGGTAGGCCCCTACTACTATTTGAAGGCTCCTGTTCTGGGCCTTTGATAAGGCTTGTGCAGGCCCCCTCGGCTCTGTGGCCCCTGGGTTTGTCGGCTGGTGGAAGCTGGAGGCCCCGTAGGCTATGGCACTGCGTATGCACTTTACGTAGACCTCTCGGACTCTGGATAGGCTCGGGCCCCACGTCTTCGCTGCAACTCTGGATAGAGCAAACTCCTGGGTCCTGAGCTTCCGTTCCACAGCCCGCTGGTGGGCCTTCCAGGATAGTTTCCGGTCTAGCCAGACCCCTAGAAACCGAGCCGACTCTACTGGCTTAACCACGCTGCAGCTGCTAGAGCTACTGTGGCCACCGTTGTTGTTACCGCTTGTCCCCGGTTGGGCGAGGGCCACTGGGTTCTTCCACTGTCTGCGGCCTTTGTTGAAGTGAATAAGTTCACACTTTTGAGGTGCAAACGCCATTCCCCGAGTGCTCGCCCACTGTAGGCAGTTCTTCCAGGCCTTTTCTAGTTGTTGGGTAGTGGCCTCCGGGGTTTCTCAATCGCAAATTGTTGCATCAGGTTGGAGGGATGTTCTCGGTGGTGTAATTGGCAGCAGCACATGAAAGGAAATAGTTTAATTAGTCTGGCTGATATAACGTTATTCATAAACATATGCCAGCTAACCCTTTATCATGGTACCTCCTTCCAGTTCCAACTTCTTACCACCCCTCAATATAATCACACTATCGGCTCTCAGCCATCACACACAACCATACCTGCTTGACAATACGGGAGCCCGCCCGCTCTTCCCAAGTCCAATAATTAAGGGACATCTTACCTATGGTCGAGGCTTTGAAGTGGTTATAGCTAAACCAACCAGTTATACTCCGCCACCCTTCGGCTCGAAGGATGGCCTTCTTTCCTGAGAAAGTCTACGAAATTTAACTCTCAATTCTCCCAGAACTTTACGCTGAAGCGTTGCTACACCTCAAAACCACACACGCCACCAATGCAGATCACGTACTATAATTGTTGTGATGTCATGCGTGCATGAGGGAGGAGATGGCTCGGGAAACAACCTTTGATGCCACAGATCCTACGATCGGGCTGTCGATACGCCTTCGCATGTGGCCCCCTGGTCAGAGGGCCGCGGTCACCATCACCGCAAAAGAAATGTCACTTCCGCAAGTGTAGAAAAAGAATAGAATTGCCTGCTTGCACCTGGCCCCTGAGATAGCCCGAGGCTCTGACTCAATACCAAGACGCGCCAAACGCGGAAGAACGTAACGAAAAACAGAAAAGTCAAGATCCCTGCCCCCCTAGTCAGAATGAGAGGTCTGCGCCCTAGTTCAACACTAAGGGTGCGTGGCGGTGACTATCACACCCAATGAACCTACACATGACATTAGTGAATGAAGTTGCTAGTTATCGTCTCTAAGGGATACCTTTAACATTGTGCAATAAGTCCATATTCCGTACAACAAGAAGGGACTTCCAATGAGACGGCCCTAAGGCAGTCTGGAATCCAGATAGTGCCCGATGAAACATCGACTCGGCCTCCGTCAGCCGGCCTTGATTGTTATAGAGGATACCCAAGCTGTTAACCGTATATAGAGTCGATATATGGTCCTGCCCAAGCACCCTCTCACAGCCTTCTAGTGCCCGTTGATACATCGATTCGGCCTCCGTTAGCCGGCCTTGATTGTTATAGAGGACACCCAAGTTGTGAACCGTATCCAGAGTCGATATATGGTCCTGCCCAAGCACCCTCTCACAGCCTTCTAGTGCCCGTTGATACATCGACTCGGCCTCCGTCAGCCGGCCTTGATTGTTATAGAGGATACCCAAGCTGTTAACCGTATATAGAGTCGATATATGGCCCTGCCCAAGCACCCTCTCATAGCCTTCTAGTGCTCGTTGATACATCGACTCGGCCTCCGTTAGCCGGCCTTGATTGTTATAGAGGACACCCAAGTTGTGAACCGTATTCAGAGTCGATATATGGCCCTGCCCAAGCACCCTCTCACAGCCTTCTAGTGCCCGTTGATACATCGACTCGGCCTCCGTTAGCCGGCCTTGATTCTTATAGAGGACACCCAAGTTGTTAACCGTATCCAGAGTCGATATATGGTCCTGCCCAAGCACCTTCTCACAGCCTTCTAGTGCCCGTTGATACATCGATTCGGCCTCCGTCAGCCGGCCTTGATTGTTATAGAGGACACCCAAGTTGTGAACCGTATCCAGAGTCGATATATGGTCCTGCCCAAGCACCCTCTCACAGCCTTCTAGTGCCCGTTGATACATCGATTCGGCCTCCGTCAGCCGGCCTTGGTTGTTATAGAGGTTACCCAAGCTGTTAACCGTATCCAGAGTCGATATATGGTCCTGCCCAAGCACCTTCTCACAGCCTTCTAGCGCCCGCCCATATATTGACTCGGCCTCCGTTAGCCGGTCTTGATCAGCATAGAGATAGCCCAATCGATTCATTGCGCCTAGCACCGTTTTGTCATCAAAGCTCCGTCCCTCTCTATAAATCTCCCCTATCCACCACGAGCACCTCTCCGCATGCGGGAGGAGCCGCCGGAGGACCACCCAGTAGTCCTTAGTCGTACGGCTAGGCACCGAGAACCCGACTAGCAGCACCGCCAGCTGCAGAACGGCTTTCTTCGCAGTACCATCCTGTATATGCGATGCCCATCTGTGCACCACCGGGTGCATCATGTAGCCGCCCCACACGGACTCCCCGTCCTCGATCATCGAGTACCGGCGCAGCAGTCGGGCCGCGTCCAAGTAGCGTACCTCGCTGCCTGCAATCTCGCGGAGCCATCCGGGCCACTGCTCCCCGCCATCGGCAGCCGCCTGCAGCAGACCGCGCCAGAGGTCTCTGTTATCGACAAAGGCCCACAGACGAAGCAGGTTCGCCGCATTCTTGTTGTTCGCCTCAACCGCCTTGAACGACACCATCCACGTCGTCCCAACGCTTCCTTGTTTGTAGTCCACCAGCGGCGAGCTAGACTCGCCGTCAGACCTCATCAAATCGTCCCACTGCTGCTTGTAGAGCCGAACGTACGACGCAGTATCAAGCTCGGTCTCGTAGATGTACGAGGCAGCCTGTGCCAGCGCAAGCGGAAGGCCGTCGAGAAGATCGAGGAGCTCTCTGCCAGCCTCGTCCATGACTACGACCTATTAGCACTAGGCCAAACTCAGATAAAGCGGATATTTCACCTAGTTCTACCCTACGCCACTGCTGGAAAATAGCCTTGCTCTGTTGTTCATCGACCTTTTCTAACCGCGTCGAATCGCCTAGCTGCCTGAGTCGCGATATCCGTGTAGTGACCAGTATCGACCCATGGTCGCCGGGAAAGTACCGTCGGACATCGTACGCGCCCGTCTCGCCGCCCTGCTCAACATCTTGGTCGACGTTGTCAAAGACAAGCAACCAGTCAACATTATCCGGTAGCGCGAGCCAGCCCAACACGTCCGCCACCACGATCTTGAGATCTTGTTCGCTACTCAAGACAGCGTTCCTGCCCCTCTCGGGAATCTGGTCTTCCGGTATCCTCGCCGCACAGCTAGCAAGGCTCTGCATCAGCCGGTCCTCTGATCGGCCATCTAGCCAGAACACCGAACTGAACGTGGCTTGGTGCCGCCGCGCGAAATCGACCGCCAGCTGCGTCTTCCCGATCCCACCGAGTCCGTGTAGGACAAATATCCGTCGTTGCCTTTCTTGTGAACGGCGCTGCGGGAGAAGGCACTCTTCGAGCTTGGCGGTAGCGGATGGTCGGGCTACGAAGTGATTCGATACTGGCACGCCTTGCAGGCTGAACGGTGTTCGGTACGGGCCGTGATCTTATGCGCTGGTCAGCAGTTACGTAGAGCTTTTCATACGACTAGCTAGGCGCTAGGAATTGCTATACTAACACTCTCGTTGCGCAATATTGTGTACGCACGCCTTCATCTGCTTGAACACAGCCTGCAACTCGACATAACGGCGCGTCGCAGCCGCAATCTCCGTCTTCTTCTTCGACTCCTCGAGCCCGACCTCCTCGAGCCCGCGGTCAACGTTGAACCGGTAATAGCGTCCTTCATCATCGAGGTGCGACTTGTCGCGATGGAACTGCTGTGCTGTTTTCTCCGTTTCCGTCGCAAGATCTTTCAGTGTGGCCCCGATTCCGATGACGTCGTCGCGCACAGGCTGTAAAAAGGGAACGCCCGTGCCGATGGAGACGAGGCATCTGAGACTGCCCTGCAGCTGACTGCCCCATACGTCCTGGGCCTGGTTCCACAGCGCATAGACCGGGTTGTTCGCTCCGAGGGCTCCGTCGACGAATTCTTCGTCGAAGGGGCCGATAGCAATAGGGTCGAAGAAGGTTGTCGCGGCAGATGTCGCGCGGCAGGCCTGCCAGATAGTGGTAGAGTTGAGGAGGTCGGAGTTGTCGCTGCGTGGGGAGCGGTAGTTGGCAAGACAGACGGTGTCGCCGGTCTGTCTGCTCGTAGCGCAGACGAAGCTGGCAGAAGTTAGTGTAAGCCGTCAGAGACCCGGGATGAGGTACATATTTTACACTTTACAAGCAGAATCAGTGTCCTTGAGCAGTGCATCCTCGGCAAGGCCGCGATTGAGCAGAACAGTCTTGACGGCGCGCTCTAGCTCGGCGCTGTCGAACCGCCCCTGGAGCTTGCCTTTGATGTTTACGCGGTGGCTCTTTTTCTCGAAGACTCTGTCGGACAGCGCGGTGTAGGCGTCGATGCACTCGTCGACGGTCATCCGCAGGCGGCCCAGCATGATGGCGATCAGGCCGCCGGTGCTGGTGCCGCCGATCATGTCGAAGTAGTCGCAGGGCCTCGGCGGGGCGTCGGGGTCGACGGCGGCCATGAGCCTGCGGAGGATCATGAGCGAGGACAGGCCGCGCACCCCGCCGCCGTCGAGGGCGAGCAGGCGGAGTGCGCCGGCCGGCATGGTTGCCAGGGCCGAGATGGAGCGGGCCGGATCGGTGGAGAAGCGGACGGCGTTCGGGGCCGGTGGGCGTAACGTTTAAACAAAACTCAAAACCGTTCCCCAAAGGAAAGACAAGGAGAGATGACTTGATATGGGGGTTATACACTAATTACGCGTTTCCACTATTGATGAAAAGACAATGTCTTTACGACATGGTGGTTTCAGCTGCTGCCAAACCAGTCAGCTGTGTCTGGAGGACTTTTCCCAGCCTCGCGGGCTCAGGATCTTGAAGACCCGTGACCTTCGCCCGCCGGCTGCGGAGGCATTGCTGCCCAACGGGGGCGCCATGCAGCCTACCGTGGGGGTGAACCAAGAGCTGGCAACGAACTATTCCACACAGGACCAGAGGAGACCCAGCCCCCACGTCAGTTGGACAGAGAAAACAACAACCTTCAATTGATAATTTATGGGCTGCTCCAAGCATCCCAAACCTAGACGGACGTCACCTTTAGCAACATCGACCAGAGCACCGCGCTGGCCAATATCTCGCTCGATGCCTCTTCTTTCCTGCCTCGGCACAACATTCCGGACTCTGAGCTTCCGCAGTTCATCATCGCCTACATTTTGCCCTCCCGCCTCCATCCCGAGAACAATATCGAGATTGACACAAACGGCCGGCCAAAGATCGACGTCAGATACGCCGAGAATGTTCGGTTGAAGGAGAAGAAGCAGGTGTTGAAGGACTTTGCGGTCAATGCAATGAACAAGATCGCCGCCCCCTTTGATATCCAATTCGTGAAGCACAAGTCGGCCCTCGAGAACTACGCCTTGATCCCCACGATCGACATGGAACGATCGAGCTGGGCGAGCTCGGGCCTGGCGGCGTCGCTCACGAACTGGGCTCCGTCCCCATGCTAAAGCGGGCTGACGACGCGAGCAAAGTACAAGGGCGCCGTCGTCGATGAGAACCTTAAGATGCTGAACGGCTAGAACAATGTATGTGTGCGACCTCTCTTTCTTCCCCTACTCGCCCGCAGCGAACCCGACGCTCTCTCTCGCCCGCTTTCTCTTCGCCTTGGAGGCTTGGACCATCTTGTTCCCCCCGACCAGACGCGCTACCGGCCCATTGCCATCCGCAACTTCTCCCCGAGCGCGGTGTGTGTGAGGATGACGCCCCGAATTCTGCATCCTCGTATATCAACCCGGAGAAGAACCCTGAGGCGCGGGTCGCGATCGAGCCGGGGAAGTCGGCGACGTGGAAACGAGAGTAGAAGGAGACGATTTTCGTCGACTAGTCTCCTGATGCACACGACTTTGATGTGCAGCTTGTTTATCCCGGCGTTACAACTTTTATCACGCAGAGCCCCCCCTGGGTCGTCGCAAGCCACGCTCAGGGTTGGTTTCGGCTGGGCCGACGGGCGGCAAGTCTGACTGAGAGAAGGGACAAGATGAGCTGGAAGGGAGTTGGCTACGTCTCGGCCGCGGTCGACATGAATAAGAACCAGTAGAAACTCAAAGGAAAGGTAGATTGTGAAATAAAAATAAGTTGTTTTAGGGAGAGGGTGGAAGAAAGTTTAAGATACGTACCTTATCTACCTTAGTATCGATCTAGGTTCCAAGTCTCTCGTGGACGAATCTTGCAATACGAAATATTTGTTTTTCTGTGGCTCTCTTTCAAGGGCACATTTGCCACTCGAATCTGAGCGTGTTAGTGACAGCTAGAAAGGGTATGTATGTATATACCTACCCCTTCTACTCGAGCCCCTAGCCCCCCCGCCTTAGTCCACCTTTCACAACCTAGCCCCCAACTCGTCCCGAAGCGTATCCGGGGGGAGGGGGGGGGATTTGCTATGAATACACACAAACCAAATTACACCTAGTTGGACAGTAACCTGTGGGTGACTGGAAAGAGTGTCCCGGATACGCACCAGCTAGACACCGGTGAGCTCGCCTAGGCAGCTACATTAAGCCCTTCTTCGTTGGGAAACGAAGGGGTTCCAGGAAACGAAGGCGGGAGGAAAGACTTCTAAGAAGAGGGGGTGGGTTAGGCGTTTTGCCACGGATGGGGTATACCTAAAGGTGATTTCAGGGATGGTTTGGGATTTGGCGGTGATGACGATTTGACGCGCCGTAGCCTATGCCGTAAAGCTGAAGGTTTTGCACAGGCGGTTCATCCTTTCTTTTGAAACGGTGAGCATTAACAGAGGAAAAGAGGCGCCGGTTTTGTACTATGTGTTTTGTTGCTCACACACTGTGAAGCACCATATTCCACCTTCATAAACAAGACTTACGCACACGACTATTACATACGACCATACCTACTTGAAAATACGGGATCCCGTCCGCTCTCCCCTAGTCAAACAAGTAAGGGCCAGATCAGTAGTTGGGTCGGTGACGACCAGCGAATCCCTGGTGTTGTATGTTTTTGGCTTTTTGGTCCTCCCCCCCAGGTCCACCCCAGCGGCACACCCACCCACAACCCACCCGATCTCCACATCGCCCAGCAATCGTTTTAGACCCCAGGTCAGACAAGCCAGAGTCGTTATTTGCCCTGTTATCAAGTTCGGATGCCCCAACACCTAGAAGAGCAGGAGCCTTGTCGGCCGCCCAGAACGAGTGGCAGCAGGACAGTTGTGGGCATGGGACACATGTTGCTCAGCTCCTCGAGGGAACCTTGTAATGTCGGGGTCGGGGCGCATAGCCTGGCCTAGTCAGCCTAGTCCTTAGCATATAGACCACAGTTCTGACGAGTTCCCTCAACGGGAGCCGGTTCTCCGTTTTGGGAGCCCCGACATGTAAGGAGCATCAAACCTATCGATCTCATCCGACCATGGAATGCCATCCTGCGCTCCGGCGCTTCTAATGGTCATTGCCGCAGCTTTGTTAGCATGAATGACAGCGCTTTTGATATCCCAAGTCCCTTTGGCCTTTTGGCACAGGTAGTTTGAGGAATACGCCCCGGTAAAGGTGTCCCTGTTCTGATCAGCACTCGTACGGAAGAATCGGAGGCACTCATATGGCTATAATCTGTAAGGGGCCAGCTTACCCTGCTCCGGTGGTATCCTTGACGACAACCTCATACGCAGGGCAGTGACCACTACCGTCTGCATTTGCGTAGAATGCACCCCTGGCGCCCAGCATGATGACCACATTCTTCACGCCACGATTCAGGAACTCCTGCGCGATGATCGGCCAACTGTCTTTGTCGACCTCGTCCTTCTCCTGGCCCGACATGATTGCCGCTTCCGACTCGTTGACAAGCAGATGTGTGAGGTATCTGCAGAAGCGCTCCCCGATGGGTATGGCATGCGCCGCGCTGAGGCAAAAGTCTATCCCCACCTTGCCGGCCGTCTCGATCATTACCTCGACCACGTCCCTGGTGATTTCCATCTGAGCCACCACCAAGTCTGGCCGCGCCCCGCCGGCCCCGCCGTCAAGCTGGTCGGCGTTGCTGAAGTGCTCCTTCTTCCATGTGGCCGTAGCGCCCAGCGTGAACAGGCACCTGTTCTCGCGTGTCGAGTGCTCCACCATGACGAAGCAGACGCTGGAGCGTGTGTCCGGCACCATAACGATGCCCGAGGTGTCGACTCCGTTCTTTTTGAGCTCGGCGATGAACTCGCCCCCGTACCGGTCGTCGTCGACTGCGCCGATCATCTTGACCTCAATGCTGTCGTCGTCGGCCAAGGACAGACCTTCCATTGCTCCCTGGCCTTGCACCGCCGGCCGCTTGTGGCATGTCCTGTAAGTTGCGATGGCAGAATTGGCCCCTTTCCCTCTCAGGGCCTCCATGTACTCGTTCGCCAGAACACTTTCTCCGCGTTCGGGAAGGCGATTTGCAATCATGATGAGGTCGGCATCTAAGCCTCCGATGACAGTTATGGTTTGAGGTGCCATTCTGAGATCTACCCAAATGCCTATTTGGTGATGAGGTAGGCTTTCGGCTGTTGCGACACTAGGGGTACGATGGTGGATTTCATGGAACAGATTTCCCGTATGGAGGAAGATTTGCGAAACACGGGCTATGGCGAGCACAAAGAAGAAACCAGGCTAAGGCTTGGTATAAGGAGTCAGTTGGAGAATGCCAAGTGCTTATTTTGGATGTCATCCGGTGCCAACATTCCTCACAGAGCGAATCAGCTACACTCATGATGGCCCTAAAAACAACGTTATGAGTATGTGTTGTCTAGATACGTATCCTACCAAACAGCAAGGCGTTCATTCAATAAGATATCTAGTCGACGGCCACTACTCACCTACTTTAAAAGCCTGAAACAAGTGATATACGCCCCAGAGAAAGACGATGGCTCAGGAACCGAGCCACCCTTGCTCCCTGAAGACGGCAGCGAAAGTCGCCGCTTCAAGTTCCCCAACCCGTTGGCTAGCTTGAAGCTGCTCCGGGCTAAGGACAGCGCTCTAATCACCCTGATCTTTGGCGTTTTTTATATGAACCTCAGCTCTCTCCAGGCATCCACATCAACACTCTTCGTTCAAATCCGCAGTATCCACGAAATTGAATTAGGCCTCGTGTACTTGCCCTCAGGCATTGGGTCTTGTATCGGGGCGTACTATGCAGGTATGATGTTTGCCCCAGGTAGTCATGCTTGTCTCCGGCCCGGCCCTTATACAGAACTCGCCCCTTGCGAATCTTGTTGGCGTAAAGGCGGGTTGGGGGACCATGACTATCGCGCTGTTGCGGGGGAAAACAACTTTGAGATCAACAAACAAGTAGGTGATGACTTGGCCCATTTCCCCATCGAGAAGGCGAGGTTTCGAAGCATATGGTATGTCATTAGCGCTGCAGGGCTATCCATGGTAGGATATGGGTGGTCTATGCAATTCAAAGTGGTCAGTTATTCCCCGTGCCTACCGTAGTCTTGAGACAGGAGGGGTTCAAGGCGACTAACCACGTCGCATACAGCACATGGTCGTTCCTCTGGTGCTCCATTTTGTTATCGGTCTGTCCACACCGGTCGTATTTAATGTATGCAAATTCCATTCCGTGCAGCCCTTCCCCCTTCCCCTGAACCGGATTGACGGCTCGGTTGGAACTTGAACAGATGAGCGGGACTCTTCTGGTCGATATCCACCCCAAATCACCTTCGACGGTCTAGGCCGCGAACAGCATTGTCCGTGCCTTTCTTGCCGGCGTCGGCACCGGCTGTGTCCAGCCTTTTATCGATGCCATGGGTGTTTGCTGGTCATTTACGCTCTTTGTAGGTCTGGGCATGAATTGTATGGGCTTCGCATGGCTGGAGTACGCGTTCGGCCAGTGTTGGAGGGACAAGATGAAGGTAGGAGGCGTTGAGCGTCGAGAGGTAAATTGAGTGCTCAGGTTGTCATCTCTGGCCACCGGTCTCTCCGAAGCGAGATGCAGAACCTTCAACTCTTCCGCCGTTCTCGTGTCTTTATCCTCCATCTAACCGAGTAGCCTGTTCTAAGAAATCGATTTTGACAACCATTGTGCAACGTACATAAAGAAATCCTCTTTTACAACACCATACTGGGCGTTGAAAATACTGACTTTGTAGGACAGAAGGGTATTGCGCCCCCACCTTAGACTTTGCCAGGTGCGTGGCGACTTGAAAGATGAAAAGATAAAAAGGTGAAAGCGCCTATCTAAGGGCTGAAAACTTCCTATATTTAAAGCACCTTCCCTTTCCAACCGACCTTGAAATCCATGTTCTTCCTACCTTGGAGCTAGCTCAACCTACTCACTGTAACTAGACCCGACACACATTTGCCATGATGGGTGAGGCACAAAAGGGTGTTTCGCCAACGATTTTCAAAATCGCCCGCGCGTGTATCCAATCCTTTGATCAAATCGTGGCCGACTATGATGGCTCGCTGCTCACACAACGCTTGGTTCCATTTGACGGTACCGCCAGTGGCAGTAGCCAAAACCCAGCTACTTTTGATTTCCTCGGTCTCCGCAATACTTTCTTGATCTGGGTCGAAGACACCAGAGCGCTCTCATTTATGGACTCCTCACTAGACGCTAGACTACAGGGGCACAAAGACATATCCGCCATGGTAATCGAGTTGTGCGAAATGATCCTGCGGAATCTACGCCGTGTTGACCGGAAGTCTAACAGCCCGTCCATTGTCCCACCAAGTCCAATGAAGCTACATGTGAGTCTGGAGCTATGGGAAGACGCCTCACAGGTCATCGGCTATGCCTTGAATCAGCTGCGTTTCATATCTGTAGCAATCAGGAAAGCCTCCTATTGCTCTAAGCCCTTGGACCATGCCGATTCGAGAGACCGGCTTCGCAAGGTCCGTACCACGATTTGGTATTGCGATATTGACCACGACATCCCGGAGACCTTCAAAACCGAATCAGAATGGAGGGAGCATATGCAAAACCTCGAGTCTCATCCAAAAAGAAACTTGAAGCCACCCACTCAGTCACAGCTTGACGCACTCTCTCCCCGGAAGCAAAAGGTCGTTCTCGGTGACAAGTTCGTCTGTCCCCTCTGCGAACAAACCACAAATAGAATATGACTTACCCGAAGTCATTGTTCCTGATGGGCATGTCATCCTTTGGCACCACCGTCCCAGAGACCCCTCGCCCCTGGCCACCAAATGGCACCCGGAAATGCCCAGCTTTTGGCACGAGGACATATTATAAATACATTAATCAACAAACTCAATACCATCAGTGCGTTTCATCAATATTGTGACATATGACGCTGAGCTCAGCAACGTAGTAGGTAGCTCCAACAGCACGTAGCATCAAGAGCGACCCATCCAAAAAGAGGCAGGAAGGAAGAGATAGCGCATTATCCAGAAACCAGGAGGGTTGCACCTTATGCTTTTTCACTGCCAAGCGTCATTACCCCGGGGCATTATGCTGGAGTGAGTCTAAATTCGTAAGGCAGGACAATTTGCCAGTTCATTGAAATTGATGTGAGGTGGAGAAAGCTACCTAGGTAGGTACATACCTAGGTAACCAAGAGTGTCCAACCGTCGTCGCCCGCCAGCGCCTCGGCCTTCCCCTCTCAGTGATAGCCCTGAACAACAATACTTTGGCACACACGGTCCATATTTTCGCTCCCTAGGTGGGTAGGTAATCAAGCTCACATGCCCCGTTATCAGTCTACTTCACTGCCAAGCCACACTCTGTCCAGCGCTGCGGCCTTAGAAGACAGTTCCATCGCTCTTGATAATAATAGGGCTCGACTTGGTCTGCGGGCGTTTCTGCGCTGCGACCTCACGCCCCGATTTCCACGTACCGGCCTCGAGCAGCTGTGCCATAGTCAGATGGACGCCGTCGCCGATGCGGGACTGGATCTTGCTGTAGAGCTTGTCGATGAGCACCAGCGTCATGGCCCGCCACTCGACGATAGCGTCATCACCCGCGTCAAAAAGCGGCAGGTCCCCGCCCGACGCCGCCTGCAAGCCTCGGTCGAGTGTCTCCTTTTTCAGAGCCAAGACGCCCAGGTCGACGAACAAGCCGCCGTTGCGATACTCGGGCAGGGCCGTTAGGGAGTCGGCGTTGCTCCATTGCTTCCCCAACACTCGCTGGAAGGGGACCATCAGCGAGTAGGTGAGCCATTGCGTGAGCTTGTGGAAGGGCTGGATGCCTTCCGCAGCGGCGTCGGGGTTCTTCGTAGTGTCTGCCCCTCGCTGTAGAATGCTCAACGGCCACGCATCACCAATGGGCGTTCCGGCGATGGTCGTGCGGTTCTTGGGCCACGCGGGAATGAGAAGTGTCTGGAGAACGTCCCAGAGAACGAGGACGTCGAGGTTGGCGGATTTGTCGCCTGCTGTCTTGGATACCAGATAGTCTGAAAGTTTTATCAGTGCCTTGAAACAACAATAGCGTAGGGGAGAGGCAGGAAGTAAATACCAACGAGATTTCCAGGGCGGCCTTCAGCTCCGAAAATGTCGGGGTGGGAAAGCAGTGATTGTCCGAGACTTCTGAGCAGAGCCGCTCGGGAATCGACACCCAGCATGGGATTTCCATCAGATATTTGGAAACCCTCGGCGAGTGCAGCCGTCTCTAGTCGTTCCAATCCCTTTCCTACGCACCACGTGTGTTAGTTCGCAGATCTGGGCAAGAGGTCAAAACTGAAGGCGTTAATCATTACCATTCACAATCGGGACTCGGTTGGCTTCGCCCTCGGAGGCAGTGAAGGCAAAGGTGTTAAACATGTGGAGGCTGGCAACCGCGATACCCTCGCTCCTTTCGTAGATATGGCCGGTCCCAGGCTCCGTGTATCGCCAATGATCCCCTGCACCGGCATCCAGAAGGACAGAAACGAAGAACAGGTCGATGAGGCGACGAGTCACCTCGGTGTTATCGCAGCCTTCCTTCTTCCACTGATTCAACAGGCTTGCGATGCGTGGTATGTTTCCGACTTCGAAATGCTGCCAGCGCCCATGCGGAGGAATAGTGTGGAACTTGTCAGGACCGAAATCCCGCTGTTTCGGCATTTAGTTTAGACAAATGCCATGAGGGTCCTAGGTTCCCGAACCTTGATAACAGAAGCCACAAAATCGACGACCTCATCCAGCTTGTCTTCCCGGACATCGAAATGAGCTAAGTTCCCACCTTCGGCAATCACTCTAACGACATTGGCGCGATCTCGGATGGCGCCCAGAGAAAGAAGGTACTTGACTTTGGAATCCATGATGAAGCAATTCCAATGGCCGTGAGCAGCGTTACCTACAATGAAAACGCTTGCTGGTTGTGATGGTGAGGAGCAATTCCGAGCTGAGGCGGGGAGTGGGAGGCTTTGGGCGGACAGAGCCCGACTCCCCGAGGTTGGCAAGGTACCTTTACCTATCAATTGAATGTTTTGCTTGACACCCGACAATATGCGGAGTCACCATGCATGCCCCATTGATAAGTGCCAGCGAACAGGTCCGCCGCGCTGTGGTCACACGACTCGCGGTAACGCAGCACAACCAGTCGCAACGCAGCTAGGGGAACGCCGAGGACGCAAATGCATCGATCTCTATTCGCAAGTCCGACGGCCATAAGGGAGCAGTCGGGTTTACTCGTCTTTTTCTTTTCTTGTACAGATCCAACCGTTTGCATTTCCTGCACCTCATTTAGTGCGACTCACTCCTGGGGAGGAGGGTTCAGAGCAGCTGATAAGGGGCCCCTGGACCTCCGTCTCTCAAAATATGGCTGCCAATAAGAACATAATAGATTAGGTACGTACCTGGTTATGTATGTACCAGCCAGTTTCATCTGATGCCCTTGATAATTCTCGGCTAGAACCGGTACAGGCCACGATAAAAGAAAAGAAAGGGGAAACAAAAAGAAGGATTGGGTTGTATAACCATTAATCTCGATCCACCCAGGGGTCGAACCTGGAACCTCCTGATTACTTGACTCGATCTCCCTCGATCTCCCAGAGGAGGAGGTAATCGTACATCGTAGTCAGACGCTCTGCCATTGAGCCAGCGGACCTTGTTGGAATTTGTTGAAGGCCAAGGCTTTGTTTGCGCCTCTTATTCGAGGAGATGGGGAGCGAGTGGAGTTGAATACTACCACTGGACCAACTGGTTGGAGAACAAAGAAATTCTCTGCGGGTTGTGGGCTCGGCTTGCGGGGAGAGACGGGGGCTCCGAAATGCAAGATCCACACGCAGGACTTGTGGGCGTTCTGTGAGAATGGCGACAGTTCCTCGGCTTGCATCGTGGCCAGCAACGGGTAAAGTAAAAAGAAAGGACGTGTCTGTTGCGGCATCATGATGTCTTACTGCTTGTTCTGTGAGAAAGGAGCTCATGTGACGAGAGAAAAGAAAAGGGGGTGATATCTAAACTCTAGTAAATCAATCCCATATATCTTTGCAGTTTTCTTTTTGCCTTTCCTCGATCGGTATTTCAAATTATAATTTCAACACCAACCTAAAGCTTCCAGGCTTCCACTTATATCCGTGTTTTAATCAACATATTAGCATGAATAGTTCAGGTACCTGGGAACGGTACGAGTGCAACAAACGGCTGGGAAGATGGCAACCATTTCCCAAAGTTTGGTGTGATCAGGTTGGGGTTCATGAGCTGTACAAGTGAGCGTCATCGTTGACGAAGGCATCGGAACACTCCCTTCCATGCCTAGAACTAACGCCCAGGACTAACGCGAGTTCGGTTTCTATCTCACGTCATTGTTGTAGACTACTGAGGACCTTTCACCTACAACCCTTTACACCATGTAGCTACACTACCCAAATGGCGAGACACCAACCCCCCTCTCTATATCTCCTACTCCAACTTCAAACTCGCTCGAAACTCCTCAATCGGCACCGCCTTCTCAACCAGCTCCACCTCACCGTCTGCCCCTGCCACGGGCCTCCTCTCCAACGTCCATAGCTCCTTCACCCCCAACCCCTCCAAATACTCCAACCCCCTCCAGTAGTTTGTCCCAACCTGCGCAATCCCATGGCTATCATCCCCAAACGTCCACCTCCCCCCCATCCGGGTCCACTCCTCCGCAATCTCTCTCTTCGGATACGCCTCCGCCAGCCCCTTCCGCAGCCCACTGGTATTACACTCCAACCACCCACCATACCCCTTCACAAACTCCAAATTCCTCACCACCCTCTCCCACACCCCCTTCCACTCCCCCCTCAACTCCCTCCCGGGCATCTCACTAAACAACCTCACCAAATCAAAATGCCCCACCACCCTCGGCTCCACCGCCCTCAGCATATCCATCTGCTCATCAAAATACACCTCAAACAACCCCTCCTCCCCCCCTTTCCCACCATCACCATAACCGCCACCACCATCACAAACCTCCACCGCCCGCGCATACATCCCCGCATCGTAATCAATCGGCACCCCCCGCACGTGGTGAATCGAGCCGATGAAGTAGTCGACGGCCGGGTGGGCAGCCAGGGCACGGATGAGGGCGCCGTAGGCCGGGCGGATCCACTCGCCCTCGAAGGCGATGAGGATGTGGATCTGGGGCGCGTAGTGCGCCTGCAGGCGGCGCGCTTCGGCGAGGTAGGCGGTGTGGCGCGGGGCGAGGGATGCGAGGGCGGTTTGGGGGTCGGGGGTTAGCTAAGCCAGGGGGGTTAGTGAATGGGATGGAGTTGCGTAGGGGGGTGATGGGAGCGAAAAGGGGGGTGGTTGCTGGGTGGGTTGAGAGGGGATGTATGCGTACCTCTTCGGGGTAGAGGTCGGCTAGGTCGGTGCGCGGCATGTGCTCAGTGAGGCCGATGGTCTTGTAGCCGACCTTGATGGCGTGCAGGATGATGTCCTCGAGCTGGCCCTTGGCGTGGCCGGGGCAGAACTGGCCCGAGTGGGAGTGCATTGTGAATGCCATAGTGACGGTGGCCGGCGAGTGAGAGAGGTGTTTGGTTGTGAGGTGATCGGGTTAAGTAAGGTCTGTGATTCGAATGGTGGGGGTTCAATGAAATAGACACATATGCTGGGTGTGAGAATTGAAAATAACTGCCAAGTTTAGCAGAGGGGGATCTGAGGCACGTTTGCTAGATATTTGATGAAGATGCCAAGTTCGGGCGGGACATGGGACTTGGAAATATTTACATGAGTCAATTCTGGGCCTGAGCAACCGCGGCTTGGCGAGGAATGAGGGGAAATGCTGGTACGTCTCCATATGCGCGCTAGGCCACCATTGCACTGACATCGCGAGATGATTCGGTGTCCGCGGTGTGGCTGCACACCAGCAATGTTGTCGTCTGACCCATGACATGCATCCGCCCCTTTTTTAATCTCAAAAGTAAACAAACACAACACATAGCAATAGTCGAGTCCATTACAATACCCCTCATACAAATAACCGCAAAGAGACTTGACACCACTAAACACGCAAACCACAACCGGGAGACAGAGAGAGGGTATCTCATCACCATACGAAATAAAATGGCAATTCTCCGTTGCTCCTCTAGCCTGTAAAACAACAAAAATAAAAAATGGATAGCTCTCCCCACCAGAACTCTGACAATGTACTGTGTAAACCAATCCTAATACACAACCCCCCTTAACACATTACCCCCTCAAACCACCCCCTCAAACCTCCACAGCCCCCTCCGTCACCAACGCCTCCCCCTCATCCAACAAATCCGTGACCTTCTTCAGATTCCCAATCAAGCTCTTGCCCAGCCCGACCAGCAACAACTTCTCAGCATTCGCCGGCAGGCCCAGATAGGTCGGCGGCTCGCGCTCGGGCAGTTTCTGGATCCAGCCCATGAACTCCTGCAGCGACGTGCCCGCGGGCACGACGAGCTCGACCGAGTCTGCAGAATTCTTGGCCGCATCGGCATCGGCATCGGTGGCGGCGGCCGCGGCGACCAGCTTGTGGCCGATCTCGAACGCGGCCGGCGTGAGGAAGGCGTGTACCAGCTCGCGGAGGGCGCCGAAGTCGCCTTCGTCGTCGATCTTGCCGCCGTAGGTTTCTGTGACTAGGTAGCGGATCATGTCCCAGGGGATGTTGGCGGGGGCGATGTTGGTGCGGTTCTGTGCGGTGGCGTCGACCCACGTGTCAATCACAAAGGCGGAGCATTCGTACTGTTTTGTTGGGTTAGCAGCTGTCGATATGCCATCACGGTACAATAGAAATATTGGGGATACTCACGTCGGCATCATTGAACTCCCAGAAGCCCTTCCAGCCCAAGTTGGGCGCGTACCGCAGCCTCTCCTGGACAACAGCATGCAAGAACGACAGCAACAGATACAGCCTCGTGCGCTCGACGGGGCTCTTGACCGACCTGGTCGACAGCGACGACATGGAGTCCTTCATGTTGGCGCGCACGCCGGCGGGCTGCTCGTACATGAGCACGCGGCTGGCGCGGAGCAGGTTGACGGGGATCTTGGGCGACGACTCCATCGACAGGAACAGCCGGAAGTCCTTGTTGGGGTTGAGCGATTCCATGCGCTTCTCCAGGCTCTGCAGCCACGTCGGCGCCAGGTGGACGTTCTTGATCAGCACCCACGACCCCGTCTGCGCCGCGTTGGCGATCGCCTTGTCCGCGCTGGCCAGCCCTTCGTTGGAGCCCATGGCGATGTTGGTGCAGCGCACGCGCATGCGCTCGACGAGCGAGTCGACCTTGTACGAGGCGTCGAAGCCCGGGCTGGAGACCAGCGAGACTGGGCGCGTGGCCGAGACTTGGTCGACTGTCAGCTTGAGGTCCTCGACCACGTCGAAGAGGTCGGAGCCAAAGACCAGGGTGACGAAACGCTCGGCCGCTGGAACGAAGCGGTCAAGGCGGAAGAGCTTGACAAGAAGGAGCGACATGAGGGCTTGGTCGGTAGGCTCGGTGTTGTCGTCCCAGATTTTGGGTACAAAGTTCTCGGCGAGCTCCTCGGTAAAGAACTTCTCCCAGTCGGCGTCTGCAACACCGTCGAGCTTCTCCTTGAGCGGCGCGATCCGCTTGGCGCGCAGGAACACGTCGTCCTTGGCCTCGACGTCAGACGACACATCTTTGCCCTCGACCCGCTCGTCCAGAATCACATCCAGCAGGCCTTTGTCCATCTTGTACGGCGACGCTTGAGCGAGCAGCATCGCTAGGGTGACGCGGTCCTTCTGCAGCAAACCCAACGCGGTACGCTTGAACGCGTTCACGAACAGGTCCTTGACGATGATGTCGCGACGCACGGTGTGGTTCTGCTCGCCGGCCAGGTGCGGGTTGCCATGCAGGACAGAGTGGAAGATGTCCAGGAAGTACTGCAGCGAGAACTGGTAGAAGTGGTTGAGATAATGCAGCTGCTCGAGCACCGCAAACACGGCACTGCACGACCGGGCAATAACGTTGTACTGCAGCGTGATCTCCTCGACCTCGGCCATGACACCCTCGGTGTTGCTCATCTTGATAGAGATCTCGGCCGCCTCCGTCTTGAGCGTCTCCAGCGTCTCGATGACATTGTCGTCGTCGAGGATGTTGCCGCGCGACTCGTTGAGCGCCTGGAGAAGACGCTTCTCGAGCTGCCGCAAGTGCACCTTGAATTCGCCCTGCAGCTTGATGAGGTTCGAGCGCCGCTCGTCCACGTCCGGACGCTCCGACTTGAGCACCTCGGCCAGGGACTGCGTCTGCAAACTGCTCTGCGTGACGGTGAAGTTGACAAAGGTCGTGCGACTGCAGATATCGGGAGCAAAGGTAGCCGAGGGATCGCGTGTCGACAGGTAGATTTTGAAGCTTGGCGAGAAATCGATCTGCTGCTTACCGAGCTGGATGAGAACACGACCACCCGTCTTTTGATACTCCTTGTTGAGCACGTGGTTGAGCACAGGATCGAGATGCTCCGCATCCTGGATGAGAATAGGGTTGCCGAAACGGAGCGAGCTCTCGAGCTGCTTGGTGAACGAGTCGTCGAGGAAGCTTGTGACAGTAAGCCGGCGATCCTTGCATTCTTTCTGCAGGAACTCGGTGACGCGCCCTGACGGGTCGATGATGAGCGGGTAGCGGTTGAAGCGCTTGAGGACAATCGCGTTCTCGGTACATAGGTCATCAACCGGCAGTGTGTTCTCTTGCCAGCCAAGCCTCTCATCAGCCGTCGAAAGGTACTCGGTCATCGGATTGTGCTGCTTGAACTGGATGCCCGAGAGATGCAACTGATGAATCCAGTCCTCCATCATCGACTTCCTGAAGGTCTGGTCATACAGACCGCTGTAGGCGAGGAACGCCGCCGCAACCAGCACGTCACCCACCAGGGTGCTGATCTGCGTCTCAAACGACCTACTACCCTCCTCCCAACGCGTCCTCTCCGACGATAAGCTATCCAGTAGCTTGACACTGCGGTCAACCTTAAACTGGACGCGCGACATCTCCGACTTGATCGCCTGCGTCTCGCTGATGAGCGACGCATACTCGGCCTCGTACGTGGCGATGCTAGCCTCTAGTTTTTCGATGTTCTGCTCGACGGCCTTGGCCTGCGCCTTGGTCTCTAGGGCTTGCTCCTCGAGCAGTTTAACCTCGTCTCTCAGGGGGCCGACGCGGTCTAGAATCTCGGCGTAGCTGACCTGCGCTTCGACCCACTGCACGAGCGGACCGCAGGCCTTGCTAGCACGGTTGACCTTCTCGTAAGTGAACTCCGGGTTCGAGAGGAACTCGTTGCGCATCTTGAGCCGCAGTGCCTTGGTCATCTGCTTTTCGTTGTCGAAGTTAATGATGCTAGCGATGAAATCATCGCGGCGGACCACAGCCTGGACCTGCTTCCAGTCGCTGACCTTGTGGCCGATGAGCGTGCAGACCGAGTCAAGCGCAAGGCGAACACCCTGTGGAGGTGAGCTCATGGACCGCACTTCTGTGAGTTGCTGGCGCTTGATGTTGCTGACGGACGCCTTGGCGCGGTCAACAGCAGGCTCGGCACTCTCAAGATCCCGAAGCACGATCTGTGTGCGGGACGCGACCTCAGCCTCCTGCTTCTCCAGCGCACCCTGAAGTTCAAGCGACGCAGTTTGCCGCTGCAGTGCCTCCTGCTTGTCGGCAAGCATGCGCTGCAGCTTCTCTTTGGCTTCGGTATCCTTCTGCTCGAGCTGTTTCTTCTTCTCGGCGAGGCTGATGCGGAGATCGCTGACCTTGTCGACCGTGTCGCGGAGTTTCTCGAGACCGACGTTGAGATGGCGTTGCTGCTCCTCGAGATCCTCCCGCTTCTCGTTGTATAGCTTGACGTACTGAGCAACAAAGTCGAGGAAGTGGCGCGGGGTGAGGAAGGTGACCTTGCCCTGCTGCTTAAGGAGCTTGGCGTTGAAACGGTGTAGGGAGTAGTGAATGTAGACCATCGAGTTGATGACCGTCTCCCTGTGCGAGGGCGGCAGGCTGAGGTCGCGGTACGCCACCGGAATGGTATCCGGGGCACCCCAGTTCGCCCTGTCCAAATCGACCGAGTGCGTAAGCTCGTGTCCGACTTGGAAAAGCGCCTGATCGGACCAGTCACCGAACCAGTTAAGAACGCAACGGTTGAACAGCGCAGGCGACGTGGCTGCCTTGGACGACAAGCCGTCCTCGGGCGGGTTCATCGTGAATACAACGTGCAGGTTCTTGACAATCTGCCCCGTGAACCACTTATACAACTCCTCTTGGGAGTCGAGCAGCAAGCCTTGCCGCTGAGCCCCCTCCTTGCAGGCAGTCATGAGCGCCGCGAGGTCGTCGCCCTCGAAAAGGCCAGGCACTTCCGCGTTGGCGAGCAACGTGTTCATGCGCTCCAAGAACCCAGAGTCCAGAACGTTCGACTCGTCCATGATGAAGCAGATCTTCTCGCCTTTGCAGCCACAGCGGCGGAGGACCTCCCTCAGATCCTCATCAAAGTCCTCAGCCGAGTACTTGCCGTGCACCTTGATCTGGAACACCTTGAGACCGTTCATCCAAGCGACAAAGCGCGAGAGTGTAGTCTTGCCACTGCCGCTGACACCAATCAGAATCAAATGACCCTGCGGCTGCCTGAAGACACGATCAATACGCAGCACATGCTCCAGAACATCATTGAACAGGATAAGCGGCACATCGACCTCCTCCTCGCAGAAGGTCCGGAGACGGGCCTTGACGAAGTCGCGCAGCTGCTCGCGGTCGACGGGCATGTAGTGCTTCGACAGCCAGTTGGAGAAGAGGATCGGCCCGCCAAGGGCCTTCTGCTCGTCGATGGTGGGGAAGTGCTCCATGGCGATGCGGTGGACGGCCTCGTCGGTCCACTTGCGCTCCTCCTCGGTCACGAGACGGTCCTGGAAGAGACGGAGCGCCTCGTGCGCCCAGATGCGAATGAGCCCTTCCACAGAGAGTGCCTCGAGGGGCTTGATGGCCTCGTACACACCACGCACCCAGCGGGTAAGCTCACGGGGACTGTAGACGTAGTGTGGCTGCATCTGTGGCGTGAAACGCTGCTGCGACTCGAGGTAGAAGCGGACCATGGACTGGGTGAGTGCTTCGGCGTAGCCGCGGAGAGAGGGAATGATCTTGAGCACGGCCGAGTTGAAGGTGCCGTAAATCTGCGTGAGCGACAGCTCGCCGGGGTAGTCGACCATGACCAGCGGCGCATGGCGGAGGAAACGGGCGCCCATGGGCGTACGGCCTGCGTCGGTGGGCGGGTTGCAGGCGCCGACGAACTGGATCCTGTCGAGGGTAACCCAAGATTTGTCCGCCGTCCGCCAGAAACCGTTGTGCTCGACAAGCTGGCGGAGGAAGGAGATCGCACGTTGTGTGCCGTACTTATCGGGGGCGGGCAGGTTGATTTCGTCGCAAAAGATGACGAGCCAACGGCCGATTTGTGTAGGCGAAAGCATGACCCCGTTGAGCGTCTTCTTGTACTCGCAGTACTGCTCGAACGTCTTGATGAGAAGGTCGGGAGTAGTGGCACTAGAAAAGTTGAGGCCGACCACTTCCATGTTGGGCAACTTCCGGAGGGCGCTGAACAGCGTCATAGTTTTACCGGAACCAGGAGGACCGCACAAAAGAAGCGGCTTGTGCTCGGCAAGCCAAGAGTAGAGGACATCCTCGTGGCGAACCGTGTCCAGCGTCGGGATAACCACGTCAGTCTGCGTAACCGAGTGGGTGTTGACTTCGATAGTGGGCACCTGGCTTTGCCAGGGCGACCATTCCCCGCCCGGTAGAGAGACATCGAAGTCGATGAGGGAGCTCGTGCCATCCAGCGGCGGCGAGCCGAAGTTGGCCAGGCCCGCGACCTTGTCACCAAACAACTTGCGGTCCGTGAGGGGGCAGTCACCGGTCAGAGCCCACACCATAGCAAGAAGCAGTTTCTTTGCGATGTACCCCTCAACCTGCTCAGGGTCGAGCGGGAAGTCAGAGTGCTGCGAATTGTACTCGATGATGTTGCGAACCGACTTGTTCAGCAGCGAGAAGAGAGTGCCCAGAACACGAGCGGACGTAAACTCCATGATGTGGTTGAATGTCTCGGCTTGTTGCAAGGCCAACATGATAAAATTGTCCGTTGTGAGATACGCATGCAACAAATCGGCGGCCTGGCCTTGGATCTCCAGCGCCTTAGCCGAGCTCTGGCCCGTGGCAACAGCATCTTCGTCAAGGTCCTCGAACGCAACGGAGCGCAGCGTCTCGATGTAGTTGGCGACCATCATGTCGGGGGTGACGGTATCCTCGCTGAACCAAACCATACCGCAACGACTCACGGTAGCGAGGGTGGCATACTTGAGGTTCTCCACCTCGAACATGATGCGGACGTTCGCGGGCAGGTTCAGACGCTCACCGTTGGGCAGAGTCAGCAGCTTGTTGTCGTCGAGCACACTGTTCAAGTTCTCAACCCACTCGGGGTCGACATCGCCGTCAAAGACAATCCAGTGGCGCTTAGTGTCCTCGCCACGGAGGTTGTCGACGATCTTGCGAAGGATGCTGGTAAACAGACCGTCGGTCCACTCTCTCGTCGTCGAGTCCAGGTTTCCGTACAGCGCTTCCTTGGACATGACCTTACTGTCAATGACATGCGACACGCCCTCGACATTCTCGACCTGCTGCAGGGCATCCAACAACAACCTCCAGGCGGCCGACTTGCCGGACCCAGAGTTGCCGACCATCATGACACCATGGTGAATCTTCTGGATCTGGTACAGCTGGAGCACCTTGGTCATCCAGAGCTCGTTGACAACCAGATGCCTCTCCGCGGCCAGGCGGCGGATCGCGTCCTCCAGCTTGACCAGATTCGCCGGCACGTATTTGACGCCCGGGAAGCAGACCTCCTCGATCTCCGACATGACTTCGACATCGGACTTGATCAGCTTGGGCGCAATGGTCTCGCGGATACTCTGGACGATGATCTCGGGCTCGACCACTTCCTCAGCCCCAAGGGAGCCGTCAGCGTCGGTCAGACGGGCGCGCTTCAGGCCACCGGAGCTGACCAGCACACTCTTGAGCGCACGCAGACCAAAGTCGTAATGCGCCTGCTTTGATAGCTTGGCGGCGCACTGGTCGAAGAAAGGCACGGTGTGTTTGGACAGCTGTTTGGCTTGGTTAAAGCCCTGCGAGTAGAGCATGACTTCGGCAATGAGCTCCTTGTCAGGCTTGGACATGGCGACGCTGCGGAACAACTTCTTCAAGTTATCGGGGAGGTTGGAACGGCCGGCATAGCCGGGGTTCATGGTGATGAAGATGCCCGTGTTGGCGTTGACGTGCAACTGGCGGCCCACGAGGTCGATTTGGGCCTTCTCGTCCTCAGCACCCTGCTTCAGCCCAAGCTGGATATTTTGAATTTGTTGAGAGACGGCAGACAAGATTCTCTCCTCAAGACGGTTGAACTCGTCGAAGCAACCCCACGCGCCCACTTGGCAGATACCGAGGAAGATGCGGCCCATGGCCTGGAAGTCGAACGTGTCGTCACAGCAGAAAACAAGGGTGAAGCGACCGAGCTGGACGCCGAGAGCCTTGACTGATTCTGTTTTGCCGGTACCTGCCGGGCCATACGGAGAACCACCGAGACGCTGGCAGAGGGCCTGGGTGAGAGTGAGGAAGCAGCGGTCCGTGAGGGGAGTCCGGACCAGCCTGTCGGGCACGCCCAGGTACTCGAAGCCGTAGGCGAGCTTCGCGTTGGCCATCTTGATGTGCAGGCGCTTCAAGAAGTCGCCCTCGGGGGCGTAGACGTAGCGCATCTGGAGCTGCCAGAGATAGTGCGTATTGGAGCGGGCATTGACCTTGATGAGCTTCTCGATAACGTCCCGCTGGTGCACGCACTCGGTGATGAGCTGCTCGCATGTCTTGCGCATCAGCACGTCAAGGTCCCCAAGAACCGTGTCCGCGAGCATGCGGAGGACTTGAACCTCGCGATCGAACAGCGCCTGCAGCGTTGCGCCTCCATCGGCCAATGCTTGTTCCACCGAGGTGGTCCAGACAGCTTGGGTAGCCAACACAACAATCTGGCTGGGATACGTCTCCATGAACTTGTTGAGCGCGTCACGATCGATCGCCTCGCTTGCAAAGATGGGATCGAACTCCTCGATAGCTTCAGCAAGAAGTTCAGCGAGAGTCGCCTTCATGCCGTTCTCCAGCAACGCCAGCCAATCATTGATCCTGGGTGTCTTGACCAAGTTAATCTCCTTCTTGAGCCGGACGACCTCGCCCTCTTTGGAGGTAAACCCGGCGATGACCGCCTCCTCGTCCATCACCAAGCCGGTGAGACCAGCAAACATCTTCTTGAAGTGCTTGGCAATGCGCATGGTATCGTTGCTGTTGCCGATCATCTCGAGCAGATCCTCGTCACCAACAAAGTAGAAGCGCGGGAACGACACGCGCTCTTTCTCGAGGTACTCGCCGAGTGCCTTCTGGATCTTGTTGAGCAGCTCAGCCAGGCGCTCGAGCGACTTCTGCACGTTGGGGATGTTAAGAACGTCCAGGACGTTGGGCTGCTTGTAGACCTTCTTCATCACGGCCGAGAACTCGCTGTTGATGTTCTGGAAACGCGACGACTCGATGGGGAGCAGGTGCTTGATATCGGCATTGCCTGTGAACACACCCTCGAGATATACCCATTGGCGCTGGACGTCAATCCACACGTCGAAGAGCACATGGACGCGGTTGAGCTTGTCCTCCCAGCCGGACGCCTCTTCCTCAAACTCCTTGTAGTAGGGCGAGTGTTTCATGGCCTGCAGCGAGTTGAGGTTCTCGCTGCACTTGGCGAAGAGGTCGTCCCAGCCGCGGATGAGGCGGCACTTGTTCTGGTAGTTGACCAGCTCCAAACCATACCCGGTCCATGTCTCGCGCACTTGCTTGAGGAACTCCTCCAGCGCCATCTCGCCCTGGGCTTGGATGATGATGTCCTTGACGATGACCTCAGTGGCGACCAAGTTGAGGTCCCAGACATCCCCGAGAGTCATGGAGACGGGCGAGTAGCGTTTCCCGGGCTTAATCTGCTTGTAGATCTTGGTCCAGTGGCGGTCGCGGACAGCCTCTGACTTGAGCTCGGTGAGCATGGGGTTGACCTTCATGAACTGCCGCAAAACGTTCTGGACATGCTCAAAGGCAGCATACTGGCGCATCCTGCTCGGCATTTCCTTGGTCATCTTGATGAGACTGTCGATGGACGACCTAATCTTCCTGGGTTGGACGCTGTTCCAGAGGATCTCGCGGAGCTCGTTCAGGTTATTCCAGATGGTCGAGAGCGAAGCCCACACGGACTTGAAGTCCTGGACCTCTTCCAGGATGACGCCGAGAGACGACTCGGGGGTAGCCTGCAAATCAAGGGCTTCCTTGGCCTTTGCAACCATAGCCGATTCTTCTTGAAGCTTAGTGATCTTGGTCTCGAAATCGCTGAGAGTGGCAGAGGCGACATCGGGGGCAATGGTACCCGAGACGGGCTTCTCTTCGTTCCAAAGCAGCGCGATCTCGTGAATCTTATCGAGAATAACCTTGTCCTCGGCGATGATCTTGGCCCGGAGTGCGTCGGTCTGGTCCTGGACAATTTTGGCCTTGCGGCCGAGGGCTTCGTTGAGAGCATCCCACGCGCCGTCGACTTGCTCAACGTGAAGCCAGTCGTTTTGGAACTGGTACCGCTGCCTGACCAGGGTCGACTCTCCCTGCCTGAACGTCTCGACCTCCGGTGCCCAGAGTTTCACCTGGCGCTTGCAGGTCTGGACAGTGGTGATGAACTGCACGGCCTGTGCGGTTGAGTTGGCTTCGATCGCCTGGCCTTCGATGTCCCTACGGGCCTTCTCGATCTCCGCATGAACTTCGCGCATGCGCGTGCCAAGACGGCCGGCGAACTTGATGAGGATGTCATGCTGCCACTGGTCGTACTTCGCGTTGACTTTGGTCTGAACCTGGTCATAGTCGATGGTGAGGTGGCCAAACGAGCGGCTGACCTCGGTGGTGTCAAAAGTTTGACGGGTCTTCCGAAGCTCCTGGAGGAGCTGTAGCCACCTGGACAGCTGGTCGCCGAGGACATCGTAGACGTGCTCTGATTGCAAGTCCCAAAGTGACTGGAACTGGAGCCACTTGTCCACATACCCGCCGATTTCGCTGACCTTCTTTTCGACCGATGTTTGAACCCTGAGGAGAGCCTGGGTGCATTCGCTCGGCAAATCGTTGAAGCGCGGCTCATCGTACACCGTAGTGCTGATGGACATCTGATACCGCGTGGCCTTGATCTTCTTCAGGTTGCAGACAACTCCAATCCACTCCTGAAGTTGGGCGAACCAGCTAGCTCTAGCGAACTCAAGGGGCGGGTCGAGGTAGATGACCTGATTCCGCATGGTAATTTCGTGCACCAGCCTCTTGATCACGGGCACGTCCGCTTTGGCGTTGTCAAGAGGCTCAAGAGCCCTCTTGCGATCGCTTGCCCTTTCCAGGTACTCATCCTCGAACGCCTCGATCCAGGCCTGGATAGAATGTTGCAGGCGAGCAAGCAAAACGGCCTTAATCTGCCGGTTCATGCGACCCACCCAGTAACCAAGGTTGACATATTGCTCCAAGTTGAGCTGGTCGACAGCAGCTTGGATAGTCTCCAAGCGGGATTCGAAGGCAGACACCTCGTACGGGCATTTCTCAAGCTCAGTCAGCGCCTTTTGCACCGTAGCGTGGATGTTGGACAGCGTGATAGTCTTAGATTGAAGCAGAGACACAGCGGCGCCGAATTCGCGAATGAACATGACATGTCTGCTTTCCCCGCCCTTGAAGTTGTCGAGGCCGACATTGGGCGCGTAGTTCTTGAAGTGCACCTCGTACGTGTTCACAAATGACTCCCACTTCAGGGGGACACCCTTGGCGATCAGGGTGTAGACTTCGTCGCGGTGACCGCTGAGGAGCACCGCAACCTCGGACATGTCGGCGATCTGCCGGTTGGTCTGCGCAAATGTCCTGACGCTCTCCATCAGGCTGACGGCGTACGGATACACACGCTTGGCCTCCTTTGCCACGTTGTTGACCGAGTGCGGAACGGGGAAGTTGAGCCACACCAGGTTGCGGGTCTCCTTGAAGAGAGCAATCACCTGAGCGTCGAAGTTGACGGCGAGCTCCAGCACGTTTCCGGCTGAGCGGATCCGAGTGATGTTGAAGAGGAGACCAGAGATGGAAATCTGCTTCCTCTGCACGTCGTGAAGCCAGGCTTCGAAAATGGGCCGTGTGTCGAGCTTCTTGCGGAACAAGTCACTCTCGCTCTGCAACCTTTGTCCTTCGGCATGAATGGTCCATTCAGCGCCCAGCACATCTTCGACCTTCTTCATGTACCCATCGAGCTGCCGCTCAATCTGGCGCGCCCAAATGATGGCGCCGGAAACCGGGGGGAGATCGTGCAGTTGAGCCATGGCGTGAGCTTCGGAATGGCCATACTGCTGCTTGAACCGCTCGTGGAGCGCGGTGATGGCTTGCTTGACGTTGTCGATAAGCTGGGTCTGGTACTCGGCAATGGCGCCGCGGATCTTGGGGCGCACAAAGAGCGCGTTGAACTTGGAGAAGACGCGGAACATTTCATTGGCGTTCTTTGCCGTCGCGAGCCGGTCGCGAAGGCGGGCAATGATAGAGTTCTCCACACGGGACGTCCGCTCGTTGTAAATGTTCTCGGCACGAGCCCATTCCCGCGTGCCTTCGGGTGTGACATCGAGGAGGTCAACATCTTTCAGACCCTCCCAGGCCTGCCTCACCTCCTCTACGGCGTCAACATCGCCGATCTCCTCGACAACAGCAGTGCCATTAGTGCCGGACCCTTCAGAAATTCCGTTCACGGTCGCCCTGGGGCCGAGAACGTTGACGATGGTTCGCTGCAGCTGCTCGTGGTTGTCGCGGAATTTGCCGACGTACTTCAACCGCGCCTGCAGCTCGGCGTGCCTGGGGACAATCTTGATGGGAATGAAGCGCTCGTTGCGGCGCCGAGTGACTTCACGCGCAACATTGGTAAACTCCTTGATGTTCTCGTCCCAGATCCTGAAGATGTCATCGGCCTGCCGCATAACCCGGCTAAAATCCTGGAAATCGAGCTTGACCAGCTCCTTGCCCGGCAGGAGGCGGTGCAACATCTCGTCCAAGTCGCCGGAGATGGTTTCTACCAGGGGAAGCGCGCGGCGGATGGGGTAGGGACATATTCTCAACTTCTTGTTGAGATGAGCAAAGATCTGCCCGATTGAGTCCTTGACCTTGACCAGGGCAGTCGCCGAGAGCAGTTCGTCCAAGGGGAAGTCGCGCATAAGCTGGTTGTACTTTTGCACCTTCTCCATCGCCTCCTTCAGACCGGTATCGGCCGTGAAACTGACGGTGGCCTGGAAACGCTTCGCGTGCTTCAAGATCTCCAGTGTAAGCATGACTCCCTCGCTCCTGAGCTGGTTCTCGATTCCCTCAAGCGCAGACTCCATGGAGAGCCAGAAGTTGATCTCCTGGGCCGCCGTGCCCGTGGTGGGGTCTCTCGTCATCTTCGTAATGGCCTGGATCGACTTGATCCAGTTGTTCACGGTGGCCTGCAGGTTGTTGAGGAACGTGCTGTCCTGAAGAACGGCGGGCGGGATGAACTCGAGCGTCGGCTTTGTCTGCTTGGCAGTCGCCTCGTCCAGCGCCGTCTGCACGATGGGGTGGAACGGTAGAGACACCTCGGGAATCTCTACGTTCTGTTGCAGATGCGAGAGACTGAGCTCGAGGTCGTTCCACCTCTTCTTGGTAACCGGGATGCCGGTCTTCGCATCCACATCCGTCCGCCCCCTACCGCCGCTGAGCATCTGCTGGCTCTTGGTGCTGGCATCGAAGTATGGCGCCAGGCCGTTGTGGAGGTAGAGCTGGAGGATCTCGTAGGGTGATGCGGCCGAACCTTGCTCACTAGCGTTTGCGGTGAGATATGCCGGCCCTGGCAAATTAAGCATCTGAATCTGCGAGGTTATCGGGATGCTGGGGTCCAGCGGCTGGGGCCGCTTGAGCAGTACAAGGAAGGCCACCGTCGTCGTGGACGAGGAGAGGTCGGAGGATATCGTGTAAACATGCGAAGGTGCACCTAGGTCCGTGTCAACATCACGCCGCGCTAGTAAAGGGAATATTCTTGCGGCAACCGTACTATCATCGACATCCCCATCCTCCAGGGCATCTGTCGGAACCAAATCCTTCTGAATGTAGAGGGCGACCTGGGCGTCCACGGCAAAGCGGGTACACCGCTGGAGGGTGTCGTTGTAGCGGGTTTCCGATAGCAGACTGCCGGGCGCCTCAAGCTCCGTCCGGGTTGCGCCGAGGGCGGCTCCGAGGACAACGGTAAGGTGGTCAACGACGCGGGCCGGGTCGACGGCGGCGAAGGGAGTGGTCGCAACGCCGTTTGCCCCCGGACTCGTGGCCGGGGGGGAGACGGTCGCTTCCATAATGGAAAGTACGGTCGAACAGCAGCAGTAGATCGGTTTCGATGGGTAGATATCACAGTCTAGTCGATATCATGTCTCTTTGGAGAGCGTTTCGGGGAAATGGGGGGTCCGTTTGCAGTCGCGGCACCGCCAGTGATTGCGACGACAAAGAAAAAAAAGTATTACGACGCAGTAAAAAGTACAGGCCGAAAAGAAAAGGGCAAATGGAGGATCTGATGGGTATCTTAGGTATCGCCTGGTGTTTCCTCCGCAAGACAATGTTGAAAAGGACGTGGAAGTCTGCAATGCACGAAGGCGGTCGGTTTGATTGCTCCCTGAAAGGGAAATCGAAGCTGCACTGGCAGCAAGCAGTGAGTGGTGTTTCCTCTCCACGCTCTACGGCCAGGGCTGACGCGACTGCCGCATCCCTGTCGCGGAAAGCATGCATCAGGGGCCTCCCCACCCACCAAAACCCGGTCGACTTCTCATTGGCCTGCGCTGTCTCTTTCGGGACTGCTCCCCTGTTGCATCCTGCAGAAGCCGACAGGAAACAGCATCATCTGAACCCTTTTGCATGGCAACACAAACAGTGCAGGGGAAATTGACCGGATGATTATTTGTGGCAGCGAGCAATATCAAAAGGCGTACATACTGCGTAGATGTTATTATAAGTCCATTCCGGTGAGTGGCCAAATTGATCTCATACTTCATCAGACAAACATCACCCTAAGCTCTTCCTCTCGTAACAAGTCACGTAGTACCCGTTCAATTCCTGGGTCACATCCACAAGGCTTGGAGGTACCAGGTAGGTACATAAGTACCGTAGGCACATACATACCTGGGTACATAATGCATGGGTGTACACAGTCGTACTAAATATTGGTCGGGTGTGTGGTCTACGACTGCAACTCGACCAAGGGGTGAGGATAACCTGCACTAGCAAAGCTGTCCCACCGATTCGGGATGGACCGATCCCGTAACTATAAAACGAAAAGAAAATGACTGACGATTAGGCCTAGCAACCCTTGAATAATCCGAGCCACGCTCATGCAAACCGTTCATATCCCTCGTCTCGGACGCTCCGCTCCCCATGCCACCGACTCCTAAAACAACCAAACGCCGATGCTTCTTTTTTTTTTAAAAAAAAAACCCACCCCGTCCCGTGTTCATGACCATACCATTCCCGTCGACGGACGGAAACGAGCCCCCGGTTCCCATGCATCATCAGTTCGCCACCCTCACGGGGCGGGCGGGGCGCCAGCGCGGCTGTCCTCCTTATTAGAAAGGCTGACCATGACACGCTGGTTACAGATATCGATGAACTGCTCGAACTTGTGAATGATCTTGTCCTTCTCTCGCAGTTTCTCCTTGAGCTCCTCGATCTCCTTGTCGCTGTCCTTCTTCAACTTGTCAAAATCATCTCGCGCCGTGGCGAGTTCCCGGCGGAGGTCGGCTCGGATGCGCTCCTCGGCCGACGGGTGCGGCTTGCTATAAATAGCTGGCCGGTTTTCCGCCAGCCCTGTGGCGACTTTCTGAGGGTTGCGGTTGATGGCAGCCCTTGCATTGTAGATGTCACGGGGGAGTAGGGGCACATGAGGGTTCTCGGTCTGCAAGATCTCCAGCGTCTGGCTCACACCCACGCCTAACCATCATCACAAGTCAGTTCGAGTATCCATGGGATGGAAGGCCTTGCTTACACGTACCATCATCCTTCAACTTTTTGACGGCGGCAACCATTTTGCTGTCCAGCTTCCTCGCCGCCGGGTGCAGGAGAGGGCTTTCGCTGGGGCCGTGGTTGTGTTTTTTATGGCTCTCGTGGGGACGGTACCGGACTGTCCACTGTGTCCTCTGCTCAATGGCGAAGAAGCCAAACGGGCAGTCACATTTGCGGGACGTGGTCTTGCGCTTGCGCATCTCTGGGCTAACGCGGCTGGGCGGTTTACCAGCGCGGTCGCAGACAAACAGCACCTTTTTCAACCCAGGGACCGTTTTCTTGGACCGGCCGATGACCACGGCATACCCCACCGACGTGCAGTAACTCAATACATACTTGTGGACGGCCTCCAAGGTAGGGAAGCTGCCGCCTTCTGGGGGGGGAGTCATGGCTTCGCCCATAGGCTGGCGGGGGACGAAGGGTGAATCACCAACCAACTTGGGCTCGAGGGACGTGTCCCCTTCACCCGACTCATCGTGACTGATAATCTCCATGTCGTCATCTGGGTGGTTCTCCTGTGCGGGTTCCGCCGGCTGTTCCTGAACGGGTGGTGCTCGTGGGACGGGTGCGGCCTGCTGCACTTGCGGTAGCTTCTGCACCTGTTGGATTTTGGGCATCTGCGGTTGAGCAGGAGGCAGCGTTGGCTGCGAGGGCGGGCGAGGGGTTGACAGTATACCGGTGGCGTCGTTGTGTTGGACCGAGTGGTTTGAATGGGCTGGATGAGCTGAATGTGCAGAATGGGCCGAATGGGCCGAATGCACCGACTGAACCGACTGGCTTATGGACTGCTGTGGCATAGGCTGTTGTGGCATCGACTGTTGTGGCATGGACTGCTGCGGCATCGACGGCTGTGCCATGGACTGCTGGGGCATAGACTGGGGGGGCATGGACTGCGGGGGCATAGATTGCGGGCCGAGGGACTGCTGGCTCATGGACTGCGTCATGGACGGAGCCATGGGCGGCTGGCTCATGGGCTGCTGGAGTTGCTGGCTTAGAGACGGCTGCCCTAGCGATTGCTGCCCTAGCGATGCCTGGCTGAGCTGTTGGGGGTTCATGGGTTGCGGGTTGAGGGTCTGCGGCGTCATGGACTGAGGCGTCATGGGTTGCGGGGTCATGGACTGGGGCGGCATAGACTGCTGTCCCATCGGTTGAGGGTTTAGGGACTGCTGGAGGTAGCCGATGGAAGACGTCTGCTGCTGCATCTGGCGGGGAGGGGGAGCACGCTGACGTGGGCCCGGGAGCGATGGAGGCGCTTGGGAGGGCGGCGGTCGGGCGCCATTTTGGAGGCTGGCGACGTTGGGAATCTGCGGCGAAGGCGAAGTGAAGAGGTGATGGGGATATTGGCTCGGCGGGTGTTGCTGGTGTTGATGTTGTTGGTAGGGGTGCGGTGGGTACGGCGACGCGTGTTGCGAAAGCGACGGGGATGGCTTGTTGGTCGGGTTGTGCGGCGGCGGCGGATATGATCGTCTCAAGCCGAAGGACAAGCCGGGATGGCTATTTGCGCTCGACATGGCGACAAAAAGGAAAGAAGGTCGAAGTTCGAACAAACGCGGAGGTCAATCAGCGGCCTTTTCGGTCTGGGGTCTCGACCCGTCACCGAAATCGTGGGCGGGCGTGTACCGAGCAGGGAGGCGTGCGTGACTGCCCGGAGATGGAGAAAGAAGGAGGTACGGGGGAGGGTGTAAAAACGGGTTGGGCGGGAAGAGGCAGAAAGCCAGGTGCGAGGTGCGAGGGGCGGGCCGTCTGATCCCACCGTGCATTTGTGTATTTGAGACTGTCAGGGTCTATTTTTGGTCGCATCTGCCCAATCAGCTTGATGAGAAAGCTGCCGTTGACTCCACAAAGTGCCCACAAATCGCCCATCACACCCACCAACCGACGTCGAGCTTGTCCCATCCCAAGCACAGCTGCGCCCTCCAATGCCCCAGCAAAACCCAGCAAAGCCCAGCAAAAGCTGAGCAACCAACGTTTCGAGAGAATCGGGGCTCATGCGGTTGGAAGCAAGGGGGATGGGAATGATATGCGAGAGAGAAATGGCATTTTTTTCATCTTGAAAATAGCAAATATCTACCATGAAAACATCATTTTTAATTGTCGTCAAAGATGGCAACGGGGGCCAGCAGGTGGGTTGTAGCTTTTGCGCGGACCACACCTTGGGGTGGGCAAGTGGCCGGGCACGCCGGGGTACAGATCTGGACAGTCTAACTATCGACACCCCGCCTCCTCCCGTGTTCAGGGAATCCCAGTAGCCAGAAGCAGGGACGGCGCTCCCGGACAAGAAGTACCGAAGAGACCTTCGATAGTTGAATAATGCTGCTACATGTACCTTTGAGCTCCAAAATATTGGACTTGAAAAAAAAAAAAAAAAAGAAGCCCAGTCAAGTTAGCTATTGCTTTCCGTTTCCCCTTGGTATATCTAACGCATTAGGAATTATGATTTCTGAACTCATTGCTTTGCACCACCATGTCATGGAACACGAGTAACCGAAGAATGATACATACAGACAGGGGTATAATCATGACAAAATATCAGCCGAATCCCCAGCGCCGACAATGAGAGACCAAGTGACCAGAGACCGTTAACCCACTACCCATAAGAAGGCAAATACTTTCCCATCTAAAACCGCATATCATCGTCCCCCGCCACATCCGCTTCCCCCTCGCCCCTCCCAAACCAACTCCCAAAATCCAACTTCATCAGCAACCTATCAATCCCCCCAACCCGCCTCGGCACATACTCGCCGCTCTCCCTCATAAGCACCTCCCCCTCCTCCTCCCCCTCAACAACCCCATCCCCAACGTCCCCAGCCCCATGCAAAACCGCACTCCCCTCCAAGCGCCTCAGCTCCGCGATCAGCCCCTCGACGCCCCTCTTCACCCTGTCCTCGACGCCGCGGATCTCCCCGCGCACGTCGCGCTCCTCCCGCTCGAGGTCCACGAAGGCGTCGACGACGCCCGCGTCCGCCTCGAGGTCGGCCGCCGCCCAGACCGAGTGCAGCCGGTGGACGAGGGCCACGAGGTGGTCGATCTGGACGAGGAGCTCGTAGAGCGGGTCGGTGAAGGATTGCTGGGTCAGCAGGAGGCGGTGGATCAGGGCGCGGAGGTAGACGCGGTGGGCGGTGGCGAGGGTCTGGGGGTCGTGTAGAGAGCGTGTTTGGTCGGTTGCCGGGGTGGATGGGGGAGGGGAGGAGGTGGTGGACTCGGCGAGCCAGACGTCGTCGTCGTGCATGTCGGTGTCCTCGTCTTGAGGGGGGCGGCCCGCGGCTTGGGGTTGGGGTTGGGCTTGCTTGGCTGTGTCGTCGTCATGCCGTTGTTCGTCTTCGCCCGTGGTTAACCAGCGGTGGAAACCATCTGATAGCCTCGCGACAACTTCCATTTGGAGGTATCCCTCAATCTCGCCCAGGAAGAAGATGGCCGCGCTTGCCGTGGCCCAGGCATTGCGCAAGATCCTCGACCGTGTGGCATGCCGTTGACGGAAGAGAAGCACCCTTTCCCTCCCGCCGCGCGTGCTTGCGTATGGCGGCCCCGGGGGTGCTGGATGGTGTCGCCGGAGGGATGTGATCTTCCATAGGTCTGTTAGGCGGATATGAGCTCTGCGCAGAGAGAGAAGGTAAGAGTTGATTGCAGTGTAGGTCTGTAGATCCGACTGGCTGAGGAAGAGATCCAACGGGGACGGTATCTGCAAAGTCAGAACCACGGGTACCGAGAAGAGGAGGTTGCGAAATGGTGTCGGCGCGATGACTGGCATCTCCCCCTCGGGGAGGACTGGCGTCATGGGCGTGGCCGTTCTAGATTTGGCGATCGATAGCCGCAACAAGTCTCGAGCCAGCTCCAGCCCCTCATCTTCCTCCGCATGGTCGCCCTGCATGGATCCCATCGCAGCCCACGTCCTCGCCAAAACGGCGGCCACCTCTCCCTCCTTCACGGTGACAGTGCTTAATCCGTCTCGCTTCTGATACGCAAGGTTCTCCGCCCGCTTCCACCGGCTCCTGATCTTCTCGTCCGCCTGTTGTGTAAGCGCCATAGCAAACTCCCCACGGCGAAGCAGAAAGAAGTCGCGCAGCAGCTGCAACGTCTCCAGCACCCTGCTTAGGGGCAACAACCGCTGCAGCGTCGTCCTCGACAGGAAATGCCTTATATCCGCAATCGTCCTCGCAAACGTAGCCGAATCAATCGGGTGGCTCAGCGCCGCCAGCTTCGTAAGCTGCGTTGAGAGGTGGTCGTTCCCTCGCAAGCTGTAATCGCCCACGCTCTTCGCCCGGATCTGGTTGAGCGACCGGCCGATAAATAGCATGGATGCGGCGGTGGCGGCCGTTACAAACCGCGGCAGCAGCGCCATCTCACAGGCAAACTCCTCCCGACCCTCCTCACCCACCACCCGCCGCACAAAAAAGTCGCCCTCCCCAAACCCCGGTAGACGCCCATACAGTACCCACGCCGACACCTGCTTCACCCACGCAGCCTCCGCCACGCCCACCAAATTCCGCGCCGCCTCTTCCACATCCCTATACCCCGTCTGCAACTCCCCCCTCAAGAAATCCATCACCCTCGCCCCCGTACACCCAGCAGCAGCAGCAGCAGCAGCAGCAGCAGCAGAACCCTCCCCCCCACCCGCACCACCACCACCACCACCACCCACAATCTCCACGACCCCCCTCAACCACTCCAACCGCCTCGCCCACCCCCCAAACTCGACCACCACCGCCGTCAGCGGCACGATGCCATACGCCCCGACCAGCGCGGCGTCCTGGCGGAGCAGCGTCTCCTCGACGGCACGCACCTTGCGGCGGAAGGCGGCGAGGTGGGAGGCGTCGACGGCGGCCGCGACGGCCCGGCAGATGACCGAGGGGTGGGTTGTCGTGATGTGCGCGGTGGAGGTGAGCAGGTCGATGTGCAGCTCGCTGAGGTGCGCGAGGGAGGAGAGTAAAGCGCGTTCGGGGGGGGTGAGGAGGGCGGTTGGTGTTGTTGTTGTTGTTGTGAGGGGGGGGTTGGGTTCGGAGGTGGGGTTGTTGGGGTTGTTGTTGTCGGAGGGGGGGTTGGAGGAGGAGGCGGAGCGCAGGAGGGGGGAGGGGTGGCCGGAAAGGGAGAGCAGGATTTCGTGGAGCATGGTTGGTTTGGTTTGGTTGGTATCAATACTGGAAGTGATAGTCGAGTTTGGGAGGGTGTTTCTTGGCCGCTTGCTTGACGCGGGCGGCCCGCTTCTGGGCGCGGCGGTCGTTGAGTGCTTGGAAGAAGAGGATGAGGGTTCCGAAGAGCTCGAGGCGACAACACATCGGGCAGCTGTAGGGTGGGTGGGTTGGAATTTGAGGCCAATTCTGGGGTAATGTAACGGGGGCTTACCGAATCTCGTCCCTTTTACGATTTGGCGATTTGTCAAGTGCCCTGGTCCATTGCGGGTTGTGGTTTGGCTCCTCTTTGTGGCTTTGTGGTTGGACCGAGTGAGAGCAGTTACGAATTAAAGTGGGGTGAACCACTTTGTTGCAAGTTGACGCGCCAGATCCATCTGTGTGCAACCGTGACGCGTTTTCGTCTGCAGGGTCTCCAAGTCACGTGTGATTCGGCATTTCGTACCGAAAATGCAGGGTTCAAGCACAGCGATGCAAATCGTCGGGTTTGCCAAAAACAGTGAGAAAAGTACGAAGTCGTCGCATTTATTATTCAACACTGATGAAACCCAAATCAAAAATGCCTTCTTCTACCGCAGATTCCCATACCCCAACCCAAAATACCAAAATACCAAAATAAATCAAATACCTATCACATAAACTTCCCATTCAGCGGACCCGCAGGCTGTTTCCCTTCCGTCACCGTCATCCCACTCAGCGACTGTGCATCCTGTTTATCCTGATCCAGCGTGGCCACCCCCCCATCACCTCCCCCAACAATGATGTTATCCCCCGTCGAGGTCTTGCCCACGACCATGCCCTTCGCCACGCTCTTGAGAATCGCCCGCCGCGACACCCCCGTCACATCAATATAGACCAACCCCACATTCTTCACACCCCCACCCAACCCCCTCGCAACATCCCCGGCCTCGGGCCCCCACCTGTGGCCAACCACGGTAGTCGCCGCGTCGGACGACGAGGCCAGCAGGTTGCGGCCGGCCTGCTCGACGCCGTCCATGACGGTGGAGAAGGCCATCATGCTCTTGTTGAGCAGGCCCGGCTTGTAGGTGGGGAGGGGCTTACCGTCCTTATCGAACCCCTTGCGCGCGGAACCGCCGCCGTTCTTGTCCTTGTCCTTGCCGTGCCCGCCCAGCGACGCGCCCCAGTTCTGCGCCACCCTGGTGATCTGCCCGACCGTCTTGGCCGACAGCGTTGCCGCGCCCCCCGTGAAGGTGTTGATGCGCCGGATGTGCTCCCGCGTCGCCGGCTGGAAGGTCATGGGCTTTGCTGCTGGCTGCGATTTCTTGGTGAAGCTGTCGGCTTGGTTCTGGAGCAGCTTGGAGAGCATGTCGGAGCCGGTGATGATGAGCCGCGAGGCGGCTGATGCGTTGGATACGAGGAAGGAGTTCTTGTAAGCTGGGTGCAAGTCGGCCTCGTGCAGATCGGCGGATATGGGCGCCACGTTGATGTTCTGGCCGCCTCCGGTGGGAAGGGTGATCTCGACCGGGTCTGGGTATGGTGTTAGCGCTACATCGATAAGCCAAAAACGCGACGACAAGACAAGAACAGACCTTTCGACCCCGGCTTCAACCCGCTAGCCTCAACGACCTGGAAGCCATCGGCCAGCTCTCCAATCACGCTGCCATCCTCCTCGTCGACCAGCACGATCTGCCCCGGCGCCGCCACGCTGTGGCTCCCCCGCACATACCCCTCACCGGGCTTAAAGTCAGCCGGGTTGTACGCGGGCAGCGCATCGCCCGCCGCCTCCGCCGACTTCGTCGCGCCGCTCTTCTCGCCCTTGCCGCCGCCCTCCCACCACTGCTCGCCCTTGCCACCACCGCTGATCTTGGGCGGCGGCGCCCGCTCGAGGAAGGCGGTGCACTGCGCCAAGATGGTCTCGAATGTGTCGACGTCCTCCTGGATCCCCTTGCGGCTCTCCACCGAGGGGAACTCGATCCGGGTGAAGGCGCCGCTGCCCGGTCCGAGGTCCCATCGCGGGATCAGATAGCTGGTGGGCGGCTGGTGGTAGATCTGGGTCGTGGCGGGGAGGGGTAGGTCGAGCTCGGGCGGCAGGTGGAGGTGCAGGTAGAAGTCCTGCTCCGGCGCGGTCTCGGGGTCGATCGCGGGGTCGGCGAACGCGGATGTGGTCGGGACCATCAACAGGGACAGCGTCTGCGGGCCGGCTGGCGTGAGACGCTCTTCCTTGCCATTGGCGATGTGGTAGGCTGATACGCCGTTAATGGCGTAGAGCAGCTTCGGGTCCTGTTGGGGTATAAGTGTTAGTCTACTGCAGCATATGAATGCGCCGGGGCGCCTTACATTGTGTCCGGACGGCATTGTCGCAATTATTGGCGCTCTCGAAGCCCGAGAACGCAGGCTGCGGTTTCGATTATGTCTCGCGCGAACTCCCTAAGAGGGACGTATAATGTGCGCGATTCGAGGTGGGGTGAAACAGGGGATGTGAATGCTTGACTCGCGGCCGTTATCTTGTGGTTGCGCTGCTGTTAAGGACGAACTCTCCAAAAATGGCCACTGTGCTAAATTCAGACACGCACACACACTTCTAACGGACTCGTTTCGCAATCGAACGATTTCCTGAAGGCGGGGTCGGTTGGTTGCTGCTCGAGGAGTTCAAAATAGCAACTGCCCAGCATCCCGCGACCCCAGGCGCTTAAAGACGTCTCCTGTGTGGAGCATGCAAGAGGCCTCTCGAGTTTCCATCCGTTTCAGAGCGACGTCATTGGCGTGCCAAAAGCAGGCTGTTCGCCCGCCACCGTTCAAGCAGACAGACGCGCTCGCGCGTTCGACAATGGAGCTTTCTATGAAGGCCTCTTCTTCCATCGTCGTCGATGTTGAGTATTTCTCCCTGAGCAGCACAGCCGTCATCGTCATCGGTCAGCCCCACGTGGGGTACAAGTGACATTTATCCCGCTCTGCACCTCTGCGCCGTCCCCTTCGGCCTCGACCCGCGCTCGCCGCGGATGTGACTGATACCAACCCGTCTGCTCTCACGTGGCCCCTGCAGCAATATTTTCTTTTTCAGGTCATGTTGCAGTGGGTGTCTACAGGAAGGCCGCAAATACCTTTCTCAATAGCAGGCAATGCCCAGGGCTTCCCAGGTCATCAGGCAATATCTTTGTGTGCCGTGCCGCGCCGCGGGGAGATGCCGTTTGAAAAATCTGTACACCGTGCATGTCTCCAACTCAACCCTCCCGCGTGTTGGCGCGGAACCCTCGAGGACGGTCCTGCCGTCTGGTGAAATAACTCGAGAAAGTATGATGTTCGCTCGGCCTGCAAGCCACCCCTTTCGTGCTTGTCCTTTTACTATCGGCGAACCATTTCGGCGTACAGCCCCTCGAAGTTCGTCCATGCCTTGCTTTATTAAATTAATGATGGACACACATATGCCTAGTACACACAGTCAAGCGCTGGGCACAGACGGGGTGGTGTCTAAGAGAGTCCACGTCGGGTCACACTTCGGCTGTACAACCGGCGATTTTTGCATTCTGGGCGGTTTACTGGCACCGCTTGGCTGGGCTTGAAGCTGGCAACAGACGCAGCGTCCCGAGATCTTTGGCTCCCGAGACGAATACCCCACAAGCCACCGCTCGCCTTTCCCTTATCAGATCCGGAGCCGGCACGCCGCAACGATGGACTGTTGCATACCTACATGTATACATAGTTACGGATGTGGGCCTTGGGTTGAATCTTGGCCCAGCCGTAGGCATCCCGGCATTGGGAGTCGGTTTGTGGTAGCCAGGCGTGCCAGGCATGCCAGACAGCCAGCGCTGTTCGATACGGGCGGCGATATCGGGAAGCGGTGCATTTGCAGGTTGGGTCGAATCAGAGCCAGGTCTCAGTCAGAGCTGGGGCTGGCAAGCTGGCACCGAGGGGCTGCAGGCGATCCCGATTCGGTCCCCATCTTGTGCGGCCGGGCCACTTCCACACTTGCCGGTCACAAGAAAGCTGGGGTTCCACAATTTCTGAGAAACCCCCCAACCTGCTCCGGCAATCTGATCCCAGCATCCCGCGGCGGCCAACAGGGAGCCTTCCCGGGCGAGGGGGGAGAACGGCGCCCGATGGAAGGTCTCAGACCGAATCGGCACCAGTTAAGCTGGAAGGGGGGCCGGCCCCGATCCTGCAATGGCTTTTTCGTGCGGTGCTTGAGCCGTCTTTCTTTTTCCTCGCCCGCGCCCCCGCCCGGCGAAGCCAACGGGATATTTCGTCACCACTTGTCAAACTGAGCCAGCCGATGATGAAATGATGTGTATGGGTTGCGCGGATGCCTTCTTTCGACCCAGTCACGCAGTTGATGGCTCTCCCGCCTCGCCTTGCCAGCGGGCCGTAGCACAACCCGCACGCTCGGCCATCCCTTGGCGTGGCACGGCAGCGAAAGGGCGTCCCTGTTGTGCCAATCCCCCGTCGCACATGCCGTCGGGTCCGGCAAAGAGGGCCAGACATGCTGTCGTGTACTCGGCCTGACGAGCAGGCGCACTGCCGATCTCCCCAGTGCTTGCATCAATAACGTGCAACTGTGCCTGAGGGAATGCGGAGGTTGAGCCTGCAGTAAGGTCTGCAGTAAATGCAAAACATGCATTGCAAAGGCCCGACGATGCCCTAAACACGCCGAGGGGGTTGCCGTCGCGCCGTGCCCCTGCTTTCTATCGGTTCAGGACAGGACATGTTGACGAGGTTTCAACCCTTTCTTTGATAACCAAGTGGGAGCAGCGGGGTGCTTCTTGGTGCTTTTGGGAGTTTGGGAAGCGAGCTTCCGATGCCAAGCGGGTGCCGTGGGCAGGCATCCCGGGAGGCCGGCTGGGTCGGTGCCAGGTGCCAGGTGCAAGGGACACCCGCCGCCCGCCGTTGTATCTCAGGTACCGGCGCTTACCAACATTGATTTCTTAGCCTATTTTTCGCCAGAAAACAATGAATCGAGACTTGAATTTCCAAACTCATCATATACCGAATTGTTTCCGAGATGTTTCTGAGATGTTTCTGAGATGCGATCACCTGAGAAAGTGATGGGTTCTTGTTTTTTTTTTTCGGTGGAAATATCCCAAATGGAAGGGGAAGGGATGGTGCTTTCCAGGCCGCTCCGAGAATGGAACCCTGCCGGAGCTTGGCCTTGCTCCTCTGCGCTAGTGAGCAACCGAACCACCCACGCAGCGCAATCCAGTCCAGTGCAGAGCAGAGCAGCGTGAGCGCGGGCTGGCAATTGGCAATGAGAACTCGGCGTCTATTGAGGGCAAGTCAAGAGCCACCGAGTTAGGCCAGGGACTTTTCCGGGTTGCAGTCACAGTACAGTGTCTTCAGAAAAAATAAAGCCCGCAAAGACGCCACTTCCACTTTCATCTGCTCCCCGTCTCATCCCACCTTGAACCCGTTTCCATCCAGTTTCCAGGTTCAAGTTGTCAGCGACTGGATCCTGGGAACCATCGCCGCCCATACCACACCACAACCTAACCTTAACAATCCTCGTGGGACCTCTTTCGTGGGACCCTCCACTCTCGCTCGTGCTGAGAATCCGCACCCGCACCCGCCCCCCGGACCCTAGCACAACACGTACCTTGCCCCTGCCGACGTTGCCGACAACACCGACGCTACCGACGCATACCATACCTTGCCCTTCCAGGTTGTTGTGTGTGGTGTGCGAAGTGTGTGTGTGCACAATCACGTCCATCCCGTGTTCCCGCCCACCGACTCAGGCCCCGTTCGGTTCGGTTCGCCTACACACACGGCTGACCGACATTCCACCCCCCCCCCCCGCCGCCCCGAACTTTCTGCTGAACTTCCTTCTCTCGACTGAGCCAGTCTGTCACTCAGTCACTCAACAACACCAACCGCACCCGCACCCGCACGATCCCGCGTCCCCGCTGCCGTCGCGCAACCCGAGAGGCATCGCCAACAACGTTTCGGCGTCACATTGGCTTACCCGGATAGACACATCTTCCCAGTCGCCGACCACTCACTCGCCCGGCTACCCGCGCATCCGGATACCTGCACCGTTGTTGGACGCCGTCATACCCACAAGGTAGTGCAGCCCGCCCATCTAGCTAGCTCATTGTTTGGCCCCCCGTCCCGGCAACCTTCTTCTGCCTCTGCCAACTGAGTTCTCGCCCCTCCCCCCTCTCCATCTGCCCCTCCGTCTGGTCTGCTGTGCTGCCCTGGACCCTGCCTTGCTCCCGCGACTACTGCCGCGACCAAGCTCGCCAGCGGCGCCCTCTCGAGCCCGCGTATTTAGTCCGTTCACTCGCGGACCGCCCGACCACCCCGACTGAACGTCGAGTCTCGGCCCCTCTTTCCCGTGCCCGCATCGCGACCGCCGAGCGGTCTTGCAGCCGCCTGTTGCACTGTACCGCGCGGCCAGGGAAGGCCTTGTCTCCCTTGTGTTTGGTCAGGGGGTCCCGTTGCGAGACCCAACCCGCCGTCACGATTGCTTCCCATCTGCGCATCCAGTCCATCATCTCCCCTCCCGAGCCGCCCGACGCCCAGTCGGCCGCGGCAACGCCGTCATTCGAACAGCAGCAGCAGCAGCACCCCACTCCAAAGAGGAAGTTCCACGACGCCTTTACCGCACCGGCGCCCGATGCGCCCATCGAACCGGCCGAGCCGCCTGCGCCGCCCCATCCCCATCCGCTGCCCCAACGCTTGCCCAACATACGCCAGCCGCTGCCGCACAGCCCGCCACGGCCCGCCACGGTCGGGGCGGCCCGCACCCAGGGCCACACCGCCGCCGCAGCCGTGAGCGCCGACGATGACAACAGATCGCCCGTCCAGGCTTCCATGATGGCGGGCAGCCCCGGCAGCCCCGGCGCTGTCGACAGCAAGAAGGGGATCAAACGAACCCCCTTGAGATCCAGCATTGCCTGCCAGCGCTGCCGGAAATCCAAGATAAAGTGCAACAACACGGGAGGCGACCAGCCGTGCGAGACATGTATCCGAAATGGCAAGGAATGCACCTACCCCGAGGTCACCCCCGCCCCGCCGAAGCGATCCGAGCCGCCTTCCGGCGCCAAGATGGAGCAGGGCTCGGAGCGGAAGCGTCTGCGGCGAATCGAAGACATTGTCAAGATGGAGGGCGCCGTCCCGGCTGCGGTCGTTGCCGAAGACGTCCTGTCGGCACCCTTCCTCACCGGGACGATATGGAACCAACTTTTTGACATCTACAGGTTGCATTTTGCCACCGAGCTGCCTTTTCTGCATCTGGCCACGTTGAAGGAAAAGCAGGGCAACAGGTCCAGGGCGAAACCTACCGACACCTCGCCCGAGATCAACCTCGTGCTGCTAGGCATTCTCACACTAACAGCACGGTTCCACGGCACCCTAGTTTCGTACATCACCGCGCCAAGGAACAGCCCGGCCGTGTCCGGCGTGCCCAAACCCCGACCCGCCGGCGGCCCGGCCTCGGATGCAGCAGCGGCCTCGGAGTATTACGCCGACGTCCTCACCAAGGCCCTCGGCGGCCTGAGGACGAGCATGACCGTGGCTTCGGTGGAGCGGGTCCAAGCATTCCTGATGCTCGGGCTCTATGAGTGGAGCCAAGCACGGCCGAGGGTTGGGGGGATGGCCGCCTGGATGTACGTCGGTGTCGCCATCCGCATGTCGCAGGCACTAGGGCTAGGCGACGGGGATAAGGAGCCCAACAAGGTTTTCCGGCCCCGGCCTATCAAGCCTGCCCAGCAGACCATGTCGGTCACCGCCAGGGAGATCAGGAGGCGTACCATGTTCAGCTGTCTGATCTTGGACCGACTGTTAGGCTGCGGCAAGGACCGAGTCTCGACAATTCGCTCCGAGGATCTACGAATCCAGCTGCCGTGTGCCGAAGTTTCCTTTGACCTCGGACACGACGTCTACACGGGATTTTTAAAACCGACCTCGGCAGTCGAGACAACGCGCCCGATCTCCGACAGCGTGCTCGGCCGCTTTGTTCGCCTCGTGGACCTCTGGGGCGAAATATCCAAGTGGAGTTTCTCGGGAGGCCGCTTTACAGAAGAAGAACGCCCTCCGTGGTCGCACGAGTCGAACTTCTTCCGGCTGCGCGAGAAGCTTGAGGAGTTCTACGATGGTCTTCCGGACGAGTTCAGGTGGTCAGACAGCAACTACTACAAGCATGAAAACCACCAAGCCAGCAGCGTGTACGTTTCGCTACACATGCTTGGGGCCGTGTGTCGGATCATGCTGCACCGCGAGTACATCCCTTTCATTCCCATCCTTTGCGAAAAGCCAGTTGGTCCTCTCGACGAACCCACGTTCGCGCCGGGGCAAGAGCCACAGGGGTTTTGGGAGTCCAGTGCCGAGGAAATCTTCAGCGCGGCCAAAGACATTGTCGACCTCGCCGAGATCTGCCGCGACAAGCTGCCCATGTCATCTCTTGTCCTCTTCGCGGTTTGGACCGCCGCCTTTGTCGGCATCTACGCGGTCCACTTCCCGCACATTGACACCAAGGGGCATATGCTCCCCAAGGAGGATGTCAGCGCGCCTCTCGATGTGACGAGGCACGGCCCCACGGGGCTCACCTACAAGTTGCTGACGCACATGTCTCTGTGGCTGAAGCTGGCCGAGACATACGTAAGCTACTTTGGCGAGATGGACCGGTACTACGATACGGTCAAGCAGGACTACGAGAGGCACATCGGCGGCCGCATAGGCGGCGGCGGTCTGGAGGAGTGGAAAGAACGGGCGTTCAAGGTAGTCAACAACGGCGAGATACTGGTCGTCGACGAAGGCAAGAGCTCCTCCCGCGACAGCACCGTCGAGCCCGGCTCCTCGGTCGACCCGGACAGCAACCACCCGACCGACCACGCCAAGACCCCCCGGTCCACGTCCATGTCCTTCACCCCCATCAACACCTCACAGTCCCACGCCGGCCAACCGGACGAAGCCGCCGCCGAAGCCGCCGCTTCCACCCTCTGGCGCATCCAACAGCCCCACGGCCACCACAGCCAACAACACCAGCACCAACACCAGCACCAGCACCACCCACAACACCAACAACACCAACACCAACACCAACACCAACAACCCTCCCCCTCCCAATCCTCCGGCGCCGTCCCCTCCCCGCAACTCTCCCAACACCCGCACCCGCACTCCCACCCGGGCCTGACCGCCGCCGTCCCCAAACTGCCCCCCTACGCCTCGAGCGAGGTCCTCGAGTATGTCGAGCAGAACCAGTCCATGCCGTGGAGCCTGGCCCCCGGCGGCGTCGACCAGTTCGCCCACGGCACCGAGGAGCTGGTCCTGGATGGCGGGCCGATTTATTGGCCGGGCGTGCCGGAGGGGTGGGCTGCGGCGGCGGCCGTGGGGGTGTTGGTGGAGTGGGAGGGGTGGGTGGGGTGGGCGGGGTGGTGGGAGGGGTTGGGGGGGGGATAATGACGCAGCATGTGGCCGGGTATTCTTCTTATTAGGGGGTAGCCTTCTTAGTAGGGGGGTATCCTTCTTAGTAAGGGGGGTATCCTGAGTATTAAGGGGGGTAGCCTTCTTAGTAAGGGGGGGTATTCTTCGTATGAGTAGTTGCTGTGGTTGTGCTGGGGTGGCGGATGGGTGGTGGGTTTGTGATGTGTGCGGTGGATTCGTGATGTGTGGTGTGGCATGTGGCTTGTGGTATGTGTGGCATGGTGGGTGATGTGATGTGGTGTGGGCGTGGTGTGTGTGATGTGGTCCGCGGTGTGGTCCGTGATGTGGTCCGTGACGCGGCTCGTGGCGCGGGGCGTGTGGGTGTCAAGAGTATTTTGGGTGTTGGTCGGTCGGCGGGCGGGCGGTCTATCTGAATGAAAATGGCTTGTTTTTGGTACGCACTTGCGGCGGCGGGGGGGCGCTGGGCTGGGCTGGGCTAGGCGCGCGGGCCGGTGTTTTCTTTGGCAGGCATGAATCTGAGCGGTGCCTCTCTCCGTGCGGCTGTGGTTGTTGGTGCGAGTAGGGGAGAGAGATGGGGGCGGAGAGGAAAGGGGGATTCAGCGAGAGGAGGCTGGCTGGCGAACATTGAGAGGATGGAATGGGAGCTCGAATTGTGGTTCGGAACGCATAATCTACTCTGATTGAAGCATCTATCTTATTGTTTGTCCTTGCAAGAGCGAGCTTGGTCGTTGATTCCTTCGTCTTGTCTAGCTAACTAGCCAGGCTGGTTGTGCTATCCATCCAAGGTTGCCCATCGAATGGGTGCCCGGGCAGTTCGGTCGCTCGATCGATCGCCTGCATGATCCATCCGGCCTCTTCCTCGGAATTCCGGGGTGGATGCCACGTTGGTTTGCTGGCCTTCCTTTCGTGGGGGTTTCGACAGGGCGTTCTTGGTATTGGAGACGTTCTAGATTCGGCTTTGTGGTCTCATCTCATCTTCCCCCCTGTCTTGCTTTTCTGCTGCTCGGTAACCAACTAGTTGGCAAGCCACCAGCCCCCCACGCTTTCTAGTGTACATGGTTACCGGGGTAGGCGGCGGTCTGGGGGGACTGGGCACCAAATTAGGTTGCCTTTAGGCAGAGTTATCACGGGGGTCACGGCGGAAGTGGGATGGGTCGCGGACTGCCGAGGTATGGGTTTGGAACCGCTCGGGGGGTTGTGGTGTTTGGACTTTTTGTTTGACTTTTGTTTGGCTTTTTGGTTTGTTTTGTTTTGTGAAGATGAAGATAAACGCTAATGCTGGCAGTGCCGTTCCCCCATACATAGTGATACAACAGTTCCAACACCAAGATCAGAATGCAAAGAAACCGTGTCATCAGTCATTTACCAAGCCCAATACCAGGTACAATCTCACGGGGTATATCCTTCCTTTCAAGCCGCCAATCCTCTTTCCAGTGCCGCAGCCGTTATGGTGTTGTTATAATTGTTGTTGTTTGTGATGGTTCTCTGATTATCTCGAAACGGACGAAGCAGCCGAGACGGTCGAGTCGTTGGAGTTGGTCCGGCTCAGGCGGGCCATGAAGAACTCCATGTCGCGGCGGACGATCTCGGGGAACTTGGCGTCCTTGTCTGCCGGCGCGGGCTCGTAGTCGGTGCTGGTCGACTGCATGCTGCTGGACCGGCTGTGCTGGCCGGCGAAGGGGGTGTCCTGTTGGTCTTGGTCGAGGAGCATGTTGGTTGCGTTGAGGGATCCGATCGAGGCAGGCATGTTGCTGGTTGGGTTGGTCTGAGTGAGATCGTTAGTATGGGGACTTGGTAAGGCTGGGTGGACGTAGTTGGCTTACACGATGGCTTGTAGGAGGTTTTACTAGTTATGAAGAGAGAGATACAAGGTGTGAGAGAAAGATAGAAAGGGCAAGTTCAACTTTTCAACCCATGAGAGAAGCACCGCTCCAAACTGAAAAGAAAAAGACAACTTCTTTTCTTCCCGGAGCCTCGAGCAGTACTTATATCTGACAAGACCACCCCCATCCCCAACCAAACTCTTGACACAACAGAACCGAGCGAGCTGCAGGGGTCGCGTGGGTGACGACACGCCATTGGCCGCCTCTCAGCCTTTTCCCCAGACATCGTTGGCTGCAGCAGGTCATTCGGTGTCGGGATAAGGCTCGAGGCAAAGGATTCGCTTTGGGCTGCTGCTCTCGTGACCGTCTCCGTGGGGAGAAGGCACCTTGGGGGCCTAAGAAGATGCCTGCATCTCCGGAGCCCGAGCATTGGTTTGTCAAGGTTTCCGGGTCTGGACGGTCTCGCCCCCTTCTCACAACACCATCTCAATCCCACCAGCTCCCCATTCCCCATTCTCCATCCCACACGTCCCGGCAATGACGCCGCATCCCCCCTGAAGCCATGTGCCGCGGGCCGAGATGGCAGCGGCTTGAGTCTAATTGAGCTCGCGTGCCCCCGTCTGAGCCGTCACTAACCATACCTATGAGGCTGGCTTCCACTACCTGATTATGTAGGTATTTGGGTGCGAGTTGTGGAAAGGCCCATAACTAGTGACATCAGCGAGGCATAGCTGTCGTTCTCCAGATATTAAACGGTGTGACAGATGACCAAGAACGGCACGCAAGACGGCCGACAACACCAACCGCGCTAAGGGGTTCGGCTCACCCCCCCTCCTTCACGGCTTCGAAGGGGGTGCCGTAAGCCGTGACCCCCACACCACGGCCCGATTTCTCGGCCACGCCATGGCGTCTACCCCAGATGCCACTGCTGCAGCCGACCCAAAGCGACAAGAAGCCCAGAAGGTTCCTCTGCCGAGCCGAACCTGGGACGGCGTCAGGGGCAGATCAGATCCCCGGTCATGCCTCCACCGCCATCAGCGAGCAACCACGTCTCGAACACGCGACCTGGCCTTGGAGTAGACAGTGCGCCAGAATAATGGAGGCCTGTCGGGGCTCCTGGAGCTATCATAAACTCGGTGGGATGATAAACTGTTCCAATTGACAAAGTGCTCGTAGCTTCCTCCTCGTCCATCTAACTTGGTACCTAACTATTCTTCACCTGAACATACCGACCGGATTGGCTTGGTCGGAGAGAAGTGAATACAAAGTATATCGCGTACTATAATCTTCGACGACATAGGTAGAGCTGCAATTGAAACTCGGTTTCTTGTATATACATGTACACCAACAACAAGACAGCACGTAGTACCACATCAGCTTGCAGTTCTGACTGCCATATTCTGTCGGCTCGTGGTGTTTGTTCAGGTAGATGCGAGGCAATGCCGTGTGCCTACTTTCCGTGTGTTGACCAGAGCGGGTCTAAAACATCACAATGTGTAGGAAATAAAATGAATGGGTTGTTGTAAGTTCACTTGGTTAAAACTCCGCCAAAGTTGACCTCCAAGCGGCCTCAATTGTTCTTCTAAGGAACCGGATAAGGATGAAATGCGGATTAAGAGATTGTATTGTAACTTGGGATAATCATTACCCCCCTTATTTGCGTCGAGTTCCGAGAAAAGAACCTCCACACCAAGTTGCGCAAACTCTCATGGCCCAAGATCGCCTTTGTTACTTTCTCTTCTTCCACCCATAAACAACCCCTTGAACAATACAAGTATAATTTCCTGACCGTGATGCCTTTTGCGATTATTTTGCTTCAGTTTATCCGACATTTCTGGGCGTTTCCTTGGACCAGCCACCATGGTTTCGGCAATGTTTATAATGTCTTTTCTCTTTCATGTGTTTTTATCGCCGGCAGACAGCCAACACTGTTCACAGGGACCCCTATTCAGACATCGTCACGGTCCTAGGGCCGACCAGTCCGTTCATGGGACTAGCGGCCCCCTCGAGGCCACATATCCCACCTTTCTCTACAACCAATCCAGTAGGCCACGTTGCCACAGTTCCGTCAAACAATCACAAGCTAACAACACCCAGCCAACTTCCTTCGCGGCCTCTCTGAGCCAGGGGTGCCACTCCTCGCAGACCCGAACCCGGGCGTGGCCGTGGGAACCATGATTGCCCCGGCGAGCATGCCGGCCAGCAACCAGTCGAGAATGGACAGCAGAACAGCCTATCTCGATCCTGTGTTACTCCGGTCGAATATGCATTTGGCCGTTGGGCAGACTGCCACCCGTCTTCTCGTCGAGTTTAATAGCACAAACGCGGTTGCTCCCCTTTTGAACCTCTGGCTTGGGCGTACGGGGTTGAGGGGACAAGAATGTAGCTGGAGATTTACAGAGATGGACTGACCAGAGACAGTATACCACCCCCGCTGCGTTTCCCTGCCGGCAAGTGCTGTGTAGTAGGGAGGTTACCCTCGCCGCCGGAGCTATTATCCCGCCGGCTCTGCTTCAAGTATCTGGGATTGGGTCAGCCGACCTCCTGGATGAGCTGAGCGTTCCGGTAAAGGTTGGCCTCCCCGGGGTAGGACAGAATTTCCAAGACCATTCAATGGTTGGGGTCTTTTACAACCGTGAGGTCTCACAAACATCAAGCTTATTGTAGCTAGGTGGTCTGGCAAACCCAACCAATGGTAAAACACAATAAAATTACCCTTAGGGTCTAAAGAAGGTTATCTAACCACCACACAACTGCATCATCTGCATCCATATCCCGGGTATCAGTGCAAATTCGTTTTCCAGACATCACCCAACCATTACCACATACTCCCCCCCCCAAACACCCATCCGTCCTATTAACCCCAATCCACCCTCCTATCAACCCCTATCAACCCCAATCCACCCTCACCCACCCCAACCCCAATCCACCCACCCCCTCCCATCCACCACAACACACCTAAAAATAAACCTTCTCCTCCCAAACGGGCGGCCGACTCCCCTCGCGATCCCAAACCAGTTTCCCCCCCTCATCCAACTCACACCCCTCATCGGTAATCGGCAGCACCCGCCCCGTATGCGCAACCTCCTGCTTCGACACGCCCGCGGCATCCGCGGGGATCCACAGCAGCGGCGTGCCGCTCGTCACGGACGGCGGGTGGTAGGCGTTGGCCGCGACGTCGTCGGCGTAGGGGTCAAGGTGGATTCCGCGCGGGACGAGGGCGCGGAGGACGGCATAGTCGGCGTAGATCCAGGGTTTGAGGAAGCGTGTGAGCACGTTGCCGGACTGGCCGGTGGTTTTGTGGGCCTGGCGTGCGTGGCTGACGGCGGCTTCGGTGGGGTGGATGGTGCCGTCGCCGTCGAGGTCGTGGTGCTGCGCGCCGTTGCTGTGGCTGGGCCCGTCGACGGCAGCGGCGGCTGAGCCCTTCTCCGGGTCGAGTAAGCGGGCGCTTTCTTCTTCGGCGAGGAGGGTCAGGGGGAGGTTGTAGAGGAGGGGGTCGAGGGCGGAGTTGAGGGAGAGGTGGAAGAGGACGGTGAAGACGAGGAAGATGACCATGAGGACGAGGGGCCCGGGGGCGACGGAGGCGCCGAAGAGGCCGATCATGCAGACTTCGGCGAGGTAGATGCCGGTGAAGAGCTGCTTGATGGCCCGGGGGTAGATGAGGCCGCGGGTGTCGATCTGGGTGTCGGTCACGAAGAAGATGTTGTAGCGCCAGGCGAAGTAGAAGAGGAACATGGCGACGGTGGCCCAGCCGAGCATCAGCGGGGCGATGCACGAGTAGGTGATGGCTGAGGAGCTCGTTAGCACAACAACTCAAATGAGAAGCCGGGGGAGGAGGAGGAGGAGGAGGACGGTGCTTACCGACGACCACAATGTTGGTGTACACAGGCAGGGTGCTGCCCCACGAGATGGCGCTGAGGTTGGACCACTTCGTGTAGAGGGCGCGCGGGGTGTTGGCCAGGAACTTGTACAGGAGCGAGAAAACGAAGAAGCCGACGACCTGGGTCAGCACGCTGGTGGCGATGGTCAAGCCCTGGACGATGAAGTAGGAAATGTACAGGTTGGAAGACTTGGGCAGGTTGTTGGCCAGGATGGTAGGGGCGCTCATGGGATTTTTGACGATCTGCTCGGCGACGGCGGTGGCAGACGAGGCCAAGGTGGCGACGAGGAAGACCTGGACAACCTGGAATGCGAAGTAGGCGTTTTGCGTGAACAGCTCGACTCTCGAGTCCGAGGGCTCTCCGGCCAGCTTGGCGCACACTGCATCTTGTTAGCCGGGTTCTGGGTGTGCACACACAGACAGTACACAACAAAAAAGACCTTGGACATACAGCGCATGACGATGGGCACCAAGGACATCAGGATGGACAGCAGGACTGAGGGCAACAGGCCGGTCACAACACCCATGATGACGTCGGGAATGTCGTTCAACCATGTGAGGAAGCTGATGGTGCTGAGGAAGTCGATATTGCTGACGATACCGACGAAGGCGACGGGGATGGCCCAGAAGAGGATCAAGGCAAAGATGAAGCCCAAGACGGCGTAGCGGCGGATGACCTTTTGCCACCAGGGGATGGCGAGCGACTTCCAGACGACCTCGCCGGGCCGGATGCCGACGTACTTGGGGGTCATGTGCAGGCCCCGGTGGTGAGCGAGGATCTGCGAAGCGCCCTCGGCGTCGGACTGGGTGCGGAACTCGACGAAGACGCCCGGGACGTTCTTGAAGCCTCCGGCGCGGTACTTGGCCTGGGCGGCGTCGACCTCGGGGATGAGGCGCTCCAGCTCGGTGCGGCACCAGTTGATGGTGTCGACCTTCTTGCCGACGAGGCCGAGGAGTCCGAGACGGTGGGTAGGGCGCTTCTTGGGGGGCACCCAGCGGGCGGCGATGCTGCCGGACTCGGCGTCGCCGACGATGGGGGCCTTGTCGGCGTCGTCGGGGGAGGCGCCCTTCTTGATGGCGGCCTGGCGTGCCTTGTTGGCGAGCTTGATCAGCTTGACCTCGGCCTTCTCGAGGCGCATAGCGGTCTTGTCGCGTTCCTCGACCAGCTTGTCGACCTCCTTGGTGTCGGCGGTGATCCAGACGTTCTTGACGGCGGGGCCAAAGACCTTGCGGATGCTCGCCTCGTTCAGGTAGGGCTCCGGGACGGAGGTGAACAGGACGGTGCGGGAGGAGAGGCGGTCGGCGTAGAAGGGGCTGAGCAGGAAGGCCTGGCGCAGGTTGATGAAGAAGATGCACTCGCGCATGATCAGGTACATGACGAAGCCGAAGTAGGCCCAGCCGACGAAGCAGTGGGCGTAGTAGCGGTTGTACTGGTTCTTTTGGTCGATGTTGGCGTAGGACAGGATGTTGAGCTCGGACTGGTCGCCGCCGCCGGTGGCGTTGACGGGGAAGAGGACGGGCCATGTGATGCAGCAGCCGACGAAGCACAGGACGAGGGCCATGCGAAGGTAGCGGAGGTAGAGGTAGGCATCGAGAGACTGGTGCTGGAGGGCATAGACGTCGGGTATCTTCCAGAAGCTCCCTACCCAGTTGAACAGACCGCTAGGGAGGGGAGGGGAGCGCTCGCTGGAACATGTTGTTAGTGCTGCAGACTGGGATGTGAAGAAAGAGTTAGGTCTGGACTATACCCCTCGCGCAGACTCCCGAGGTAGGTTCTCGGGGCATAGTAGCGTCTCTGGCTCCTTCTCAAGACCAAGAAGATAGCGATGTAGACGGCGGAGATGACTGCGACCGGGACGAGGGTCGAGACCATGCCTGTATGGTGTTGTCAGCTTCCAACGCGGAGGTGGTTCGGTTCGGTGTCACATAGACGCAAGCGCGCGGGACTTACCCGAGAGGGAGCTCGGGTCGGGCTGCTTTTCGTCACTACTCATGATGGCGACAATGCAGAATCACTCTGCAGGCCCTTAATTGGTGTTCTTTTGATATTTCGGTGTTCGATGTCGACGACGGTGATGACGACGACAACGACAACGACAACGACAATGCCCGGGAAAAGAAGTCCCTCTGGGCAGTGGGGGTTCTGAAACAGGCGTGTCAGATCACGAAATGATGATAGAAAACGGCATTGACAGGCACGGGAGCGGGTCGGTATTCGTTATGAAGGTCTGGCCCTGGCCAAGGCGCTTGCGGCCGCCAGTGAGGGTGTTTCGGTAGGGAGCACAAGCAGCCGACTGGCAGTTAACTAGTGGAGGTAATGCAAATGCAACGCGAAGAGGGGCGCGTTTGGCTGAGACAAGGAGACAAGGGGCACGTCGATGGCGCTGGGCTGGCTTGGAGGGAAAGTGGGAGAGAAATGGAAGTGCAGGGTCGGTCCAGGGAGCTGAGGACAGCAGTGGACAGCTAATTTGCAGCTTTTGCTAAAATATCAAAGAAAAGGCATTGGAGGTAAAAATGTAATCTGCACAAGAAATGTACAAGCGCAGTCAATAATTCCCATTTCTATGGCTTCGTACAGGTTCGAAATGCATCATTGTCTGGCCAGAAAGCCAGGTCTGTTCCCTTGGCTGACACCCCCAAAATGCCGTCTTCCATGTTAGCTGGAAAGTTGATGGCGCTCAATGACGCAGGACCCTTCCAATCGCCGGGAGAAGGGTGGGGCATTGCAAATTTGAAGCAGCTGGACCAGGGTCACGGCAATCGCACGCGATGCAACCCTACTTCAGATTACCAGATTACCTGTGGGCCTGTGGGCCTGTGGGCCTGTGGGCCACCCTCGATCAGCTTTTTCTTTCCAGCTTTCACCACAGCTTTCACCACAGCTTTCACCATCTCCATCTCCACCTCCACGGCCCGGCCATCATTCATCCATCTCAAAACCAAACCATCTTCCCCTCACGTCGAGCACTTGCAGTAATTATGTAACTACATAGCTGACAACCAACCCATCGCCTGTGATAAACCGAGCACGCGCTACATGCGACCGTGGCCTGCCTTAGCTTTGGCAATGTCTCAGTGCCAGTAACAACACCAAACCCTCTTGAGAAGACAACGCAGCAACCCATCTCCCGGTCCGTTTTGCTGCGTTTGGGTTGCTGTCCCGATCGGAGACCATCCATTTGCAGATCGCACCCAGGACCTGGCGAACCTGGTTCACCCCCGCAGTGCAGGGTTGAGCTTGTGTCACCACATCACACAAGATCTGGGAACCTGGGAAGCAACCTTGGAAACCGCTGTCCAGCCGCTTGTTGTTGATCTGCGATAACTAACTGTTAGTTAATTGATCGTGCGATTCTATGCACCAGTCACATTCTGAGCCGGGCGTCACATGTTGCTCAAATCCAGAGTCGGTTTGGGGGTTTTGTCGCCGACTGATCGGGAGGGAATTGCCACCATACCTCAGCACGCGAAGGTCGTTATGTAACTACCAATTATCGCGGGCCGGAGTGTTCTCCATTGACGCTCCCGAATTGACTGACCCCTGGTTGCGTCTGGACGCGCCGCTTTTCCAGCCACACGACTCAGCTCCCCAAGCATTTCACCCTTCCAATTTGAGCAGTCAGCTGGCAGCGGTTCCACCACCAATGCTCTGACCTACCACCCAATCCGGCCTTTGCTTGCCAAACACCACCGCAGCCCAACACAGCTGCAGACGGATGCTCCATTGCCACGAGTTGGTGTTGCAGCCATCCGAGATGGGCTGTTTCTCGACCTAAGACGGCAGTGTCGCGGTATCAAAAACCGCAATAGGCTTGTGAGCGTTTCGTGAAAAAGAGCCCTGTAGTTAATAGTTATTGTGGTATTCATCTGCTGGTGGGAGGACCACTCCAAGATGATCTCCATTCGATTCATCTAGCTGCTCACTCGTTACTCCTTGACTTTCCAGGAGTTGCCCATGCGTTGCTCTACAGCTAGTTATGGTCTCACAAGCTCAGACCCAATCCCAGCCGTCAAGAAGGGAATACTATGTAGACTGCCGCTTCCGTCCACTAAGCTGCAGCTTTCTCTTTGTCTAAACATGCCCCCCGACAAAGACCACAATGGCTCAGGGCTGCTAGCGACGCATACGGCTTGACTCTGCATCATGACAATGCGTGTCCCTACTATGAAGAGGCAGATGGCCTGCCGTCCCGAAACACAGTCTCATCATCGAGCCAGTGGCGCAAGACACCCCCAACAGACCACATTGTCGATATCACTGTGCCAGAAGCATGACCAACCTAGCCCGCAGAGCCGTTCCGGCGCACCTAGCAGATCATGAGGACGACGACCACGCCGACCAGCGGGGCTACATCAAAGGCACCGACTTTTCGCTGCCGTACTTCTCGCAGTGGTCTCGACTGCACGAGTCTGAAGTCAGCGACGGCCTGCTCCGCCATGTCAGCTGCGGCTACCTCTCGACGCACGGCGTACCGCCGACGCTGTTGGCCCTCAAGCAGCACGCCCAGTCACTGTGTGTGCTCATCCACGCGTTGAACCCGACCCTCAAGTCCGCCGAGATCGCCAGCGGGAGCCCGGCCAAGGCTGGGCCCAAGCAGACGGGGCAGACGACGGGGGCGGCGGAGGACGCGCTGGGCCTCAAGTACAAGCTCAACGACGCCTTCGACTTCCTGGCGGACCTCAGCGTCCCCTACACCAACGACGACCCCAACCACCACAAGCCCCTGACCGGCCTCGCCAACGAGGTACGCGGCCGCCACGAAGCCCTCGGCACGACCTACCACTGCCCCTTCGCCGAGCACCAGCCGCGCGGCCACGGCGAGAAGCAACGGCCCTACGCCAACCACCACAACCTCATCATGCACGCCAACGCCTGCCTCGAGCGCCTCGACCACGAGTTCAGCAGCACCGGCGGCCTGATGAGCCTGCTCCCCCCCGCCGCCACCACCACCACCCCAACCTCAACCCCCACCCCAACCCAAAACGACCTCACCAACGCCCGCCAAACCCTCCTCGGCCAATGGCTCCTCTTCACCCAAGCCCTGACCACCCGCCTCCACAACCTCGAACGCGCCTACGCCAACACCCTTGACGCCCTCGCCGGCGAGGCCGCAATCCCCCACCAATCCCTCGCCTCCCAGGGGCCCGACGGCCGCACCACCGGGCGGGTGGTCGCCTACCCGCAGGACCGGTGGGTGCTGGCGAACTGTGGGGAGGAGGTTTTTGGGGTGGTGCATGGGTTGTTGGATCGGGTGGAGGCGGTGGGGCGGGTGAGGGAGAGGGCGTGGCGGAGGGGGGGGGTTGTGGGGGATGGGTTGTGGGTGCCTTCTTCTTCTTCTTCTGGTGATGGGCGTGGTGGTGGTGGGCGTAGTAGTGGTGGTGTGGATGGCGGGGCGGGTGACTACGCGCGGGGGATTGTGGGCGTGGACGTCATGACGCGGTATTACCGCCTGGCCGGGTCGGGGCGGAACACGCTGTTTGTGGTGCCCGCGTGGGAGCATCACCCTGGGGTGGAGGCGTCGCGGGAGGCGGAGACGGCGCCGACGGTGGTGGCCTGCCCGCAGCCCAAGTTCCCTGAGCGTGCTACCGAGCTGGAGAAGCGCTATACCGCGCGCATCAACCATGCGCAGCGCGTCGAGGTGGAGAATCTGCGCGTGCGGCGTGAGGTGGAGGAGCTGCGCGGGGAGGTTGGGCTGCTGCGCCGGCAGAACGAGACGCTGGCACGTTCAAGGGATGCGCTGATGTTGGCGGTTGGGGAGAGTGGTGGTGCGGGTGCGGGTGCGGGTGCGGATGGCGTGGATGGGGTGAAGCTCGCGGGGAAGGTGCATGAGCAGAGGGAGCGGGCGGTCAAGGCGGAACGGGAGGTGAAAGCTGTAAGGGGGGAGAGGGATGGCGCGCTGGAGAGGGAGGAGTTGTTGCGTGAGGAGGTGGATGAGTTGAGGAGGGAGCTGGCCGCTATTAGGGGTAGGCGGTAGGGGGTTGGTTTTCTCTCATTTTTTGACTGTCGTTTTAAGGTTCTAACTATCTGTCATGTTGGTTGTATGTACTTGTTCCGTTTCAGTACGATTACAACGTTCTACATGGTATCCGAAATATGTTCATTGGGGATGGAGTGCCGTTCAACTTCTCATTTTACTTCCGTGCATGAGATACATAATTTGACTGCCACCCTCTGACCAAACAGCCAACCCCCAACAAAAGAAAACAAATCCGTGTAAAGTACAAAAAGTAGAAACAACAAAATAAGAACAGACAAATGAAAATAAGAGAAACGGAAACAGAGTAAAAGAATGTGCTTTAGACTTCGGGCTAACTTTTATTTCGTTTCTAGTTATAACTCAAACTTCTCTTGCTTAACGTCCGGATTTTTTTACCCATACGGTCCATACATAGTTTAACTGCTCTTCACTAGTTATGATTCCTCTCTCATTGTTGTGTCTTAGGTTTGTGTTACACACCCTCATCCTCCGAGCTTCCCCATCGGGATGTTGCCATAGCAACGGTCTGCATCCGAGCCCCCGCCACTCCGAGATGGGAGCTGACCTTTTGGGAATGACTTGAAAAACCACCAAAACCTGCAGATAACAAAAAACATTGGCCAATGGCAGCCGTGAGCTGCCCACCCAGCCAAGGTAGCATGTGCAGCCGCGCAAGCCCGGTGAGAGATGGACGGTGTGGCGGGGAGACGGGTCTAAGTCTGGACCGGTTTGTTGACATTCCCTGGTTGAACCCCTCAGTTCACCGGAGACGGGATCCCACTTTACTTGACCTGGCTATTCCCTGCTCTGCCCTGTCTGCTCTGCTGTAGACCATCTGGCTTTTTCCTGTCCAGTCGATCGATGCCAGATCATCCTGCATTTACTGGTGTTCCATTATGATGATGCCTTGATTTATTCTCGTTGCTTTATCGTTTGGAGTTGCTCTCAGAACTCGATATTCTAGACCAGGGATACATCCCCGTGTCATCGAGGGGTCTGTCTGACGCTGTGGAATTTACCAGGTGTCTATCCGTACTCCTCCGTATACGAACTGCGTCATTCCCCACGGCATACCTCGTACGGGCACGGCAATCTACAGAGCAATGCGGAGCTAAGCGAGGCGACCACTGTTGCGGCCTCTATCAACCATCTCATCTCCCATGCCTCTTTCCCCTTTCTTTGCCGGGAGAGCAATGCTGACGCCTTCGGGTGCTGGTGCTCTCCCCGGTGGGGCCAGCACCTCGCCGTCCGCCAGGGGCTTCACGGCAGGTATCCGTCGTCGCCCTGGTCCCGGTCCCGCTCACCGGCAGGCCGCATCTACCAAGAGGTTTGCTTTTGCGGCTCTCGGTTTGGCCGCACGCGTATCCGCCGATCCGATGCTGCCGTACACCCCGACCACCATTCTGCTGCCCCCTGAGAGTAGCACCGGCCATGGCACCGCCTACATCTTCGCCCCGAGCGGCGACACCCGAAACGCAGTCGACTTCCTCGCCCTCAACGTTTCTAGCCTACGCACCTCCGCTCTCGAGCCCACCAAACTCACCTCCTCGCTCCCCTTCCTCTCCCCAGACGCCGACGACTGTACCACCTTCGCGCCCACCATCCTCCGCAACGGCACTATCGCCGTGATAGCCGGCGACTGCGCGTCAGCCTCCACCTCCACCCTCTGGACGTACTCACCAGGAAACAGTCCAGACACACCATGGACACAGCACGCCATCGCCCCCTCCACCAGCTGGGATAACGCGCAGAGCGGGCCCTACCACCTCGGCGGGGTCCTCAACTTCTCCCCGCAGCTCAGCCCCGTGCTCTCAGAACCCACCCTCTATCTCTACGGCGGCATGTGCCCCTTCCCCAACGCTTCAACCACCACCTGGCAGTCCAAAGCCACCTACTCCAACCGCATGCTGCGTCTCACCCCGCCCCAAACCACCACCACCACCACCAAACGCACCACCGACTTCTCCAACCCCTACACCCTATCCTACGCCACCCCGCACGGCCAACTCCCCCCGGTCGCCGAAGCAGGCTTCTCGCTGACCGAGCTGCGCCCCTCCCTCTCCAACCGCAGCAGCACCAACGGAGACAGCGTCGTCGTCCAACAGACAAGCCACGTGCTGCTGGGCGGGCACACGCAGGGCGCCTTCGTCGGCATGGCGGCCGCCGCGCTGTGGTCGCTGCCCGAGGAGACGTGGAGTTTTGTGCGCATTGCTGCCCCGCCGCCGTCACTCTCGGCGGGGGGGAAGCCGGATCTGGCGCGGTTGAGGGGCGCGGCCGCGGGGGTGGTGGGGAGGCGTGATGGTGGGGAGGATGATGGGGCGGTGGTGGATGTCGGCGTGGATAGTCGGTCGGGACATACGGCGGTGTTGAGTGAGGATGGTGAGAGGTTGGTGGTGTATGGTGGGTGGGTGGGGGATGTGGGACAGGCGGCGGAACCGCAGTTGGCGGTGGTGAGGATTGGGGTGGGGTTGGGCGATTGGGAGTGGGAGGTGCCTGATCAGGGGGCGGGGGGAGGTGGGGGGGTGTATGGACATGGGGCGGTGGTGTTGCCGGGGAATGTTATGATGGTGTATGGGGGATATGAGATTGCAGGGAGGGGGACGAAAAGGCAGGTGGGTGGGGGACAGGGCATGTTTTACAATATAACGAGCGGGAGCTGGTCTGACGAGTATGTCAGTCCACTTACCGAGGGGGATGGGGATGGTAGTGGCGATGGCAATGGAAGCGGTACCGTCGGCGGCGGCGCGAACAGTGGCGGTGGTTCGTCCGGGTCGGACGGGGATGGCGATAGCCCGGACGACGCTTCGCGGGCAAGGCAAATCGGTCTGGGGGTCGGCCTTGGAGTTGGCCTACTTCTCCTAGCCATTGTGGCTTTCTTCGGCTTCCGCTGGCGCTACCGAAGACAGAAGCGCCGGGCAGCACGCGACGAAACTCTCCGCGGTCTATCCCAGGGCGTCAACGGCTCGCTACCCCGTGGCATCGGCGACGACGACGAGATGCTCGAGCGGGATCACAGCATGGGCATGTTCCCCTGGACAGCCGGCGCCGCGCGCGACTGGTACACGGGCGGAGACGACCCCTATTCACAGGGCCAGCGCTCCCTGGGCTACGAGACCCTCCGCGGGGGGCTCAGACCTCACTCGCTCTACATCCCGCCGCCACCGTCGGCATCAACCTTCAGCCACCGGCCCAAGGGCGCCAAGGGCCTGCACCAGCCAACCTCATCCTACGACTTCACGCCGCTCAACCGCTCCCCCAACCGCATCGAGCCCATCTACGAAGCGGACGAGGACGAAGAGGGCGACCTTGGGAAAGGCTACCCGCTGAGCCCCGACAAGGAAGAGCGCGACGACGGCGACGACGACCCCTTCCTCACGCCTACCGCCAGCAGCACCCCCGTCGGCGCGCGCTTCCCGGCCGGAACCAACCTAAACGCCAACACCAGCTCCAACTCCCCAATCCCTCCCCTCGTCTCCACCCAACAACAACAACCGGCATTCGGAGGCGGCGGCGGAGACAGCGGCGGGCAGCACCAAGACCCAGACGTCCAAGGCTGGGTATCCAACGTGGACGCATCTGCACCACCAACCCACCACCACCCACTGCTCACCACCCGCCCGTCCCAGAAACGCAAACCGGCACAACAACCACAACCACAACAACAACCACCACAACTCCAACCCCAACCACAACAACCATCATCACCTGCCCAACCCCCCCAGCATCAGCACACCCAACAACCATCGCAACCCCATCACCACCAACAACAGCAGTAGCAGGAGCAGCAACAACGGTAGCAATAGCAACAGGCCGCGTCTCACCCCTCCGCCGCGGCGCGTCAAACAAATCGGGCCGTCACTCACTCGTCTCAGCGCCGACTGATTCGTCGTCATCGTTGTCGGTGGCGGCGGTGTCGGATGACGGGCGCACGGAGAGCGGGCTGTCGGAGCGGAGCGCGTTTAGCTTTGTGCGTGCTGCTGCTGTTTCTTCGGTGGGAGGTGCTGGGGGTGCTGGTTCTGGAGGTGCGGGTGGTGCTGGGGGTGGGAGTGGGAATGGAAGCGGTGGGAACGGGAACGGCACAGAGGACAGGGCGCTCCTCTCCCGGCTCAACACCACGCTCGCCACGGCAGCAGCCATCTCGAGCGGGGGCGACGGGCGGCTGGGCAGCAGCGGGGCGGCGAGCGCCAACTCGGGCAACAGCTACAACACGGCGCGGTCCAACTTTGCGGCGCTGCAGGCCGAGGGGCCGGGCCTGCTCCTGGGCCGGCGCGGGGGAGGAGGAGGAGGAGACGACGCGGAGGGCGACGACGACGACTATGTCTACCTCCCCGGCAGCCCCGGCAGCCCCGGCAAGAGCAAGCCGCGGCGGAGCTGGTTCGGCAGCCTGAGGCGCGTGTTCAGCGGCGGCACGCCCGAGTCTGCGAGCAACGCCAGCGGCGGCGAGAGCTTCCGCGGGGACAGCCCGACGCGGGAGGGCTTGCTTGCGTACGAGGGGGGCGGTGGTTCGGCGGCGGACTATGACGGCCGCGCGTACGGGGTGGGGATGCAGAAGCGGCGGCAGGGGAGGGAGGCGTGGCTGGGCGGTGATGGGAACGGGGATGAGGAGGAGTGGGAGAGGGATCTGGAGAGGGCGGCCGAGCAGCGGACGGTGCAGATTATGTTTACGGTGCCGAGGGAGCCGCTGCGGGTGGTGAATGCCGAGGTGGAGAGGGAGGAGAGCGTGCTGATTGTGGATCCGGACGATGAGGAGTATGTTACGGACGAGAAAGCATCAGCAACGGCGCCCGTGGAGGTAGAGGTAGAGGCGTCTTCGCGGCCGGAACCTGCTTTGCTCCCACCCCCTCGGTTGGTGCCGCCGGGCGAAGACGGCCACAACGCCGCGGACAGGCGATCCACCGCTACCCTCGAGCTGCCGCGCGGCGTCTCCCCGTCATCGTCGGTGCGGGCAGACTCCATCAATAGTACGACGCTCCATACCGCCGAGGCGGTGCGGCTGGAACGGCCCAGGACGCGGGTGCTGGCCATGGTGGAGAGCTTCGAAACACGGAGTCGAGAGGGGAGCCCGAGCGGAAGCCCCGGCGGGAGTCCGAGAAGGGGCTCATGATTTGATTTCCATTGGCCTGTTATGTTCGGGGACTTAGGGATTTCGGGTATATCATTGGCAAATGTATGTTTTATGGATCATGATGGCATGTTGGATAGGGAGATCTGCGGACTCTCGCTCGCAAGGCCGGTCATCGGTTGCCAACGGGTGGGACGGGGCTGAGGCCTGCTGTTCCGTAGCTTTGGTTATGGTTTTCGGGTACTCGCGACTTGGTCTATGGTGTTTTTTTCCGTGTATAGTTATTGATTGGGTGGGCTAGACGCTCGCCGATGCATTCCTCGATCATCGTGTCTGACCAGACGTTCGTCATCCATCTTGCTGCTGTGTTTCTTGTTCCTGCGTTTCTCGTTCCTGCATGTGAATCCGTATCACTCGTCTTACCGCTGTAGTTCTTGTTCCTGCATGGAGATCTGGATCATCATCTCGACGCGCCGGTGTTGCTAGTGTACTACGTACGAAGTATTTTGCCATTCAATCTACGATGTTAGATCCAGCCCCCACGATCCATACAAGTGACGGTTTTGAGCACGTGGACAACTCCATCACAGACATGTTGAGATCAAGCTTCTTGCCGCCGGCTGGCGATCCTCATCTCAGGCGGCTGTGAGAAGAACGGGCGGGGGGTGCGCACGATCGGCGACGCTAGGGCTGTCTCCCACTTTCAGTCTCAGCTGTCCTCGACATGCCCAGCCACGCCAGCCAGTTCCTCAGCACTTTGACGGTTCAAATCCCCACACTGCAGACGCCACAGGGCGGTTGAAACCCAGCCATGTCCTGTCGATCCGCCACGTCTGTCAACACAGGGGGGTTTGCCCCGCGGGAAGCGCCGAAGCGTGTGACCGGACGCGCGGACAGGCGAGGCCGCGAAGCGCGAACAGCTCGTTACGTGAGTAGTTAGTGAATTTGTGCCCGCTATTTTCCGCTCCGCGCCTTGAGCCCATTGTGTGTTGTTTTGCTCCAAGTCACACTCATTGAAAAGCCATTGGTAGCTGGGTGGCAAGAGCTGAGAGTGGCGGTGAGCTGGCGAGGTCTGTTTTGGCCCGGGCGACACTTTCGGCGAGCACGGCATCCCGCGGTGGCCTGACGCGGGCAGAGGTAGGTACTGTACCTGAGTTTTGCGTGAGACATTGGCCTTCGTGTTCAACACGCGCCACGCTTTGTCATGAGGTGCGGATGAGAAGAGGCGATGGTGTAGAAGGTGGGAACCAGCCAGTGAACCATCATGAGCTCCAGGTCTTGTTGGCCAACCGTCCGAGATCTCGCTATCGTTTGTTTACGAATAATCTGTACTTCGTACTGTAGACTTCCCCGCCTTTCCGGATCAAGAGATGGGGAGATTCGGCACGGCTTTCGGATCCTGCCAAGCCCGGCGACGGAGGGACGAGTGATCTGTGTTAGCTCCGGAGTACTTCGTACGCGATAAGCATGGTCAGGTCTCTTCGCATCTTCACCTGCACGGTGGCAGCTGGGGGCGCATCGCTTCCGCTATCTCGGAATACGGCAGCACACGCCCCCATCAGCCCCCCTCCCGTCCTGCAGGCGTCCCTCTTAACTTCCACAATCGGGTGGGTGTGCATTTGTCGCCTGGTTGCGTGCTGCGTGCTGCTGAGAAATACGAGGATGGTATTGCCCTTATTGTCTTCGCCGGCAACTGCTCGTTATTGCCGGCCATTGCTGACCAAGAGCAGACAGCCGTCCAGTCACTCCAAAGGCTGCAACCGGGTAAGTTCCATGGGGGAGAGATGTTTAAAGTTATACGAACAGGGTCCCGTGGGTTCTGATCGCCAAGGCGACTAAAAACCGCGACTATTTGTGATACGATGGAATGCGTCTCCAACAAAATTGCCGTGCATCCTTCCATCCCTTTGTTCTTTTTGTGCAGTACTTGGTAACTATGTAGCCCGAGATGTGCCGAGCATGCCAGCCAATTCTGTGGAGGGACTCGAGGGAGTGAGGAAGTAACTAGGGTTTGCAGCGCCAAGGAGAGGGGACGTCGTTTTCTTCGACTGCTTGAAGAAAGGGATGCTTTGCCGAGCAGAATCTGCGTTTTCTGGGTCTGGCAGAAGATCGGAAAGTGCCAGTGGTGACCTTGTGGAGGTGGTGACGCCATTCATTTGCCCATGGCAGCGTCGCAGTGACCCGGAGAGCTTGGCTCCCGCTTGGGGGGTCTTGGACATTTCCACTTCCCTGCAGCATCCCCTCTGCTGCTTTCGTGCAGCCCTTGATCGCATGGGACGAATGCGGAGATCGAAAATCCTATCTTTTTGTTTTCCCTTGAAACAACCTCTCGGCTGTCCGAACAAACCAAAAAAAAGATAAAAAAAAAATAGTCTGATGATAGTTGCCAATCGCAGTGCTTCCAGTTTGGTGACCTCAATCGAGGGCGATCGATCATCAGTCTCCCCGCCGCAGGGCACTCCCGTTAGGTAACTCCACTGGTAGTTTTAGTTTTGGTTGTTGCTTTTGGTCCCCATGTCTCGGTGCCTGTGCCTGCCCTGCCCTGCCTCCCCACTGGTGCCCTGTCCTGGCTCTGAATCATGGTGCGATGCAACTAACTAACCTGGAAGCAACCCGCCGCTCACTCGCCGTCCCCTTGGTCCCCACCCCCCATCGTTGTTGGTCCCAGGCGCACCCCATTTTCCCTTGCAGGGGGCTGACCGAACCTGTCCCGCTTCCGTGCAAACCACTTCGCATTCCTGCTCACCAACTTTTCTTTCCACCTTTCACCCTGCCAACTGCACACAGCACCTTCATTGTCGGGCCAATCCCCCCCTCCCCTTCCTTTATCGCCAATCCGACCAGCCTTGTCGAGACCCGACCAACGACTGCCGACGCCATCGACTTGGGCCTCGAATTCCCAGATCGAAACACACGAACAGCCCGCCGACCGCACTCGATTCGTCCCGTCACCCGCCTCTCCATTTTTGCTATGGCAGCCTGAAGCCCTGTCGCGGATATTCTCATGGGCTGGCCGGTAGAGCGGGTTACTTAGCACCTCGCAAGCCTCAATCCGACCTATCCGCCTGTGCCAAAGTCGGTTTCTTCGATTTCAAAAGGCCGCACCGGCTGGCGCCACCTCGCAACCCAGCACACAACATCACCAGGTTGCCCGCCATGGCACTACTCCGACGAATTGCCCCGACATGGGCAAAATTCAACATAGCTGCGCTGCTCTCTGGCATGGCTTGGGCGCAACAGGAACTTCCGAAGGGTCCTTCAATTCCCTTGGAGTACTGCGCTACCGTCAACACGGGCAACATGGTTCCTCGTGAGTGAACGCCTTGTTCATACCGTGATTATGCCGCCCCACGCTAATGCCCTTCTTTTCTAGTCTACTACGACTGGCAAAGTGAAGGCCGCTGCTTCGGCAACTGCACCAGCTTGAAATACGCCCTGGCCATCATCCAGGAGAAGAATTGTTGGTGCTCGAACCTCATACCCAACAACGCCGACCGGAAGCCGGTCGAGGACTGCCAATCCCCCTGCCCGGGCTACCCAACCGATTACTGCGGCGGAGATGGCGTCTTTGCCTACTTGGAAGCCGCCGGAGGCAATCCGACCGGCACCGCCGCCCCTGGCGGTGGTACTACCACGAAATCACCATCCAGTACCGTGAGTACCCTATTCTCTACTCCTCATAACTGACATGCTTGCCCACCCTTGCTTGTTAGCTCCGCGTTTCCCCTCCCATCTCCCTAGTTCCTTGATCTACTCGCAAACTGCCGTAGCTTGGAGACCGTCGTGACTAGTAAAACTGAGACTGGTGCAGAGCAGCACGGTCCGCCGCACGGTGACTGTGCCCACATCGAAGTCGTCCAGTGTTTCTTCCTCTTCAAGTTTTTCTACTTCAACCACCACTGTATGCATCACGTTCCCCCGCGGGCCGGATATGAACTGCTTCATGCGATTTCTCTTCGCCTGTTCAAGACCCATGCTAACTTGCATCTAGACTAGCGAGAGCGTGTCGGAACGACCTCCGTCCGTGACGACCATCACTGTGGGCGGCACCGTGAGAACCGTGACCGCCTCCACCGAGCCCACCGCCTCCAGCGACCCCAGCGTCGCCGACAGCGAAGGCTCCAGCCTCCAATCGGGTGCCATTGCCGGTATTGTCATCGGCGTCGTCGGCGGGTTGGCCGTAGTAGCAGCCGCCGTATGGTTTTGCTTCTTCAGGCGACGGAGAGAGAATGAAGGGCCCAGCAACGGTCTCGGGTCACCAATTAGGGGCGGCGGCTCGCCCGGTAGAATGGCGACCCCCAATTCCGGCGAAGTCTCCGAGAGCCGATATGCCGGCACAATCGGTGGCTCCGTTGCAGGGACCTGGGACTCGCAGAACAAGAGACGCAGCCACCTCATGCCTGTCGACCCCCGGCTCGATCCATTTGCGACGGGCATTTACCCCGATCAGAACAGGAGCCGCGAGAGCTTCAACTCGCTGCAGGATAATCAGGATTACTCTCGGAGGGTACACCAGCCGCCAAGAGTTCTCAGGGCCATGAACCCGGATCCCGACGACTGAAAATCGCATTCCTCAATTTGAGTTTTGACTTTGGACCGGCTTTCTCATCACGATACACGGACGCCTTCTCTCTCTTACAACATACATCTATCTGCATCATGCGAGCTTGGCTTTTTTGCTTTTTTCTTTTTTACAAATGCATTTCAAGATACCACGGCGTTTAGGTTATGGGCATGGCAGCAGATTTCATTTCGGGGGTCAATGCGGTGGGTGGATGCTTGGCTTAGCTTTGGCTAGAGGGAGGAAAACGTCTTGTTTGGATGACGAGCATTGTGTTTTCAAGGTCAGTGAGGGAAGGGAGGCTATTAGTCATGTATAGGGTTCGGTCGGAATGATGGAAAGGACAGCCGTCGGAAGCATCATTTATGGCACGTATCATAAGCCGGGTTTCCACAATCCCGTCTATCGCCGAAGGCTCATCGGGCGAGCTGAGGCACCCCAAGGTCAACAAACAATACAACAAAGTAAACTCGTTTCCCAGACTTTCCAAGACCTCGAAACCGTGACTACCTAGTTACCAGGATCCAACCCAACACCTCTCTACACCCCGCCATCCCTTCCAGGATTCATCGCGCGCCACCATGCTGACGCGGTCAGGATCCATGAATTACCGCTTTCTGTCAACCCGCTCCAGCGCGTCTCCCCCTTATCTGTCTCACCCGCAACCTGTGCCGCGTCTGTTGGGCCGTTTTGACAGCAGTTCCCACACACTTCGGATCTTGGACTGCGCCGCTTGGCTGCCGTGTTTGGTGGGGGGGGGGGGGTCAGAGAGCTAAGTACAGAGAGAGCTAAGCACAGCTAAGGTAAGCTAAGGTAAGGTAAGCAAAAGCTAATTTATTGTGTGGGTAGAGCTGGGTAGGGCTCACTAACAGCTAACAGCTAAATAACTAAACTGATAAGCGGTGCTGGCGCGGCTTGGAGGTGGGTGGTCAATCCTAAGCCCAAGCCCAAGCTACCGTGACTGACGGACTGCTTTGACGGACTGATTTGACTGACTGACTAACGGTGGTACGGACGAACGCAGGTGGTGGTGCTTCCATCCGAATTTTGGCTTACATACATACATACATACAAGGAGAGGGTTTGAGACGGTTTCAGGCCTTTGGGACTGCGAGGCTTTTCCCTCTGATGATACACGCTGTGCCGTCTCTCTTGTGTAGGTCTGCTTACTTGCCCTCTGAGTAGGTGCCCGATTTGGATTCGCAATTCTAGTCCAGTCACTTAGCCTTGGGGTGTCTGACACCACACACACACACACACACACACACACACACACACCGAGTGTTGGGCATCAATTGCAGATAGACGGGCACGACGGGGAGTTTGGGTTCCGGGTGGCGAATATGAGAGGGAAGTGCTATCTTTTTTTTTTCTTAAGAGAGATAATAAACAGGCACGTTTTGATGATGATTGGCGCTTGTTGCGTCATCTTACATGGTGGCGGTTTAGGATTGGGTTGCTGTGTCTCTTGCAGAAACAGAGCCGGGATGTGGGTTGGACGCGGGTTGGATTCAGGGGTAAAAACACTTTTTTGGTTCCGATCTGTGAGGGCATTGGTCGGGAGAGACTGGCGAGGAACGATACTAGTGAGGGCGTTTCGCTCGTTGATATGCAGCTAGTTTAGTGTTGCGTGGTGTTTGGTTAACACCCTTTGGCGTTTTTTTTTGGTTTCTGGATGGCGTTTAGTTAACTATGGACATACAAAGTACCGATGCAGTGTAAAGGGGTAAAGTAAAGCATGAGAACAGGGAGGACAGAAAGGGATGTTACCCTGACTTCCTACACAGTCACTACCCTCGGGGACTCGGACTCAACTCCTTGATAGCCGAGAAATTTTCTTTGAACCGCAACTCCGGGCAATTTCGGGGCTTCTTCCACAGGACGCCCGCCTTTGTTTCATGTGCGACAGCGGGTAGCTGTTCACCTGTTCCATCTCGGAAGAGGTCTGAGACTCCGTCCGTGGTGGCGCCGTCCGAACGGTCACGACCAAAGAGACCGCGAAAGGTTGCTGCTGTGTGAGGTGCCACAATTGTGAGCCGGGCCAATGCCGTGTAAGAAGCTCAAGTAGCACGAGAATGTCTGTTGAACGGTGCCAGCATGCAAAAGACTCTTAGAGTAGAGTTAGTCAAGTGTAATTAATCATTGTCTAAGCACGCCTCCGAATGCCATGCAATGCTAGTGGTATTTCGCCCAAGCACAACTCCAAAACGCCTTGCAGCACATGCCTTCCCAGATAATTGACTTGGGAAAACCCAGGTGCGATTCACAAACAAGAAGCCCGACCCAAACGCCTATATCCGTGCCTTTGAGCACAGCGCCATTACTCCTCGCTTCATAACGTCAAGATATCATGTATGTACTACGGACGAGCACATCGAGGAAGATCGAAACCCAGTCCGTCTCGTCGGAATGGTGGCCATATTATGTTCGATAAATGCGTGGAAGATGAATAGCTTCGGATGCCCGTGTTGTGCTGGATGGGAAGAGTTTACAAGGAGCCAGGAGGCCGGGCGGTATGTAATCGACACACGGCCGGCCGTGGGGATTTGATTCATCTTCATGTCCGCGCGCTGGCATGCACGAGATGCTGATGCGTCGGACGTGGTACAGTGACGTACTCGGAGCCTTCGGCCCGGCTCTTCACAGATGGCGGCGGGAAGAAGTGTAATGTAATAAGTGGAAATGTCTCTTGCCGAATGGTGATTCCGTCCCCCAAACACTAGTAGAATCCGCCCTGGCCGCTGTCCTCGCAATCTTGATGACGCTGATGGGTAAAGGTAGTAAACTGTATCCGTATCGGTATCCTCCAATATGACCTAATATGCCTCGCAATCTCGTATCGTAGTCTTTCTCCTTTCACCGTGCTAAACATCTTGTGCTGATCTTGGCATCTCCCAGCCCTCATTTCCTCGTGACATGGTATAGCGTCGACTCGATAGCAACCGTTACTAACGCCGCTGCCGTTTGTCCTGATGGCTCCCGCCTCCCACATCCACGCCCTCGCTCCTGCGCTTCCGCGCCCTTTCATCACCACGTGGATCTCCACGCTCATCACCCGGTCTCGAGGACCGCGACTCTCGTGGCGGCGCATTGCCCCTCGAAGCCCCGCTCCGCCCATATTCCTCCCCTCTTCCTCCATCACCCCTTCCTCCACCCGGTGGCCCATCACCCCTCGGCCCCGGAGGACCCTCACCGCGGTGGCCACGATGCGAACTCGACTCGCGCGGCGGTCCGAGATCCCGCCCGCCGCCGGGAATCAGCTCTCGGCCGCCGCCACCCGTCGACTCCCGCATTGACCGACGGGCGTCCCTGTCGTCGCGGGCGCTGCTTCCCGGCACATTAGACGACCTCCTATCCCTGTCTCTATGATCGCGGGGATCCTTGGCGTCACCGCGCTCTCGGTCCGGGGTACGTTCCCGGCTGCTGCGCCCAGAAGCACGAGTGCTGCGCTCCGATCTGTGATGTTCACGACGGCTACGCTCGTGCTCGGTGCGGCTGGAACCATAGTCGTCGCCATTCATGGGGCCCCGGTTGCTGGTGTCGCGGCTGTCACGAACGTCACGGATGTCGCGGGAGTCGCTGGCGACCTGGATCGGTTCGGGTCCGCGCGGCCCACGGTCGGTGCTCTCACGGCGGGATGAATCTCGGAATGGCTCAAGTGGCCGTTCGTGAACGGGCGTCCCTACAGGTGAGGCGCCAACCAGTATTTGGGCGTCTGAGCCCGCTAGGCTGGGTCGCGATCGAGACATGCGCTGGCTTGGACCGCGCGCGCCATCGGCAGAGGCTTTGTCAAGCATGTTTTGGATGCCACGGAGCTGTCGGCCGCCTGGTCTCATCCGATCACCGCCAGCGGCAGGGCCAGTGGGGGCCGATGAGAAATCCGCACTGGGGCCGGACGGCGCCGATCGTGTTGCCAAGTTCGGCGCTGGCATCGATGGACGGTCAGCGGTGTGCATCGGGGGCCGGGCCTGCGAGCCAGGTCCCGGTGGCTGAGCGGCAATCTGGTTTAGACGATCCGGATGGACGCCTGACGGCCCCGACGACCCCGAAGGTGCCGTTGGAGGAGGAGGCGGTGGGGGAGGGGCCGGCACTTGGTTGATTTGACGAACTCTGTCCGGGTGCACTCCCACCGAGGGGGGCGCGGCTGATGTTGGAGAGTTCACACTGGCGTTGTCATATTGCCCTCGGCGAGAGCGTGAAGCGGAGGGCCCGGTTGGCGGATGTCGTTCGGGAGTGGGCGGACGGATAGGCTCAAGTGGCGGGAACCTATTGTCGGGCCGCATCGGGGGCCCGTTGGCAGGGCCGGTTCTACCAGCAGACCGGCCGCCCCGGCCTCGCGGACCCGAGGGCGCGCCCACTGGCATATCAACGACGGACTGGATGGGGTTCAGCCGACCGTAGTTAGGGTCTTGCTGGTTGAGTCTCCCGTGGTCGTGATCTGGGCGGGGTTGGCCGCCGTATGAATCTCTAGGGCCAACCTTCCTATCATCGCGCTCCGCGACCCGCTCCGGTCGTGATGATGGCGCTGCCGTCTCCCTGTGCGCGTCCCGCACATCCCGCGGGGTTTCGGGGCGGGGCGAATGGCGATGTCGACCATGCCGATCATCACGGGGATTGTCCTGCGGAGGGGCGTCCGCTAACGTGCGATCGGATCGCCTTGGTGATTCCGTCCGCGGCGGCCGCTCGCGGAGCGAGTCTCTCGGCGAGGGACGGGTTGGGGGCTCCCGTGTATCATTGATGAGAGCAGCCCTGGCTGGGTTGACCATTTCTGGCCGCTCAACATCAATTATCCGAGCGCGCTCTGGGTTGATCGAGGGCCCCTGGGCCGTGTTTTGCATGGCGGGCGCCGATGGGGGAGTGGGAGCGGCAGGCTCTCTCGGGGGCCGCGAGTCGGATCGGCTTGGGCCGTGAGGAGCTCCCCTCTCCCGTGGCGGTGGGCGGCTATCAGGGCGACTGTCTCGATCACCGGGTAGCGCATGATCGTGTCGGCGCGGTGGAACCTCTGGTCGTCCTCGGTCAGGAAGTCGGTTGGGTTCGCGGCCCGCATCGCGGCCGGTGGCTCGCGGTCCGGGTTCGCGTTGCCCAGCGTCGGGCGCACGCCTGTCGGATGGTGGGATGTCGCGAGCGGGGCGCTCTGGACGTGGCCCTTCCGGTGTGCGGTAGTCTCTGTCCTGAACACCTGGAAGCTCACGAGCATCGCGTTGATGTTGATCCCTTGGCTCCCGGCCGTCCCGATAGTCCCGAGCATCTCTCGAGGGGATATCTCTCCTGTCATTCCGAGGTTGACTAAACCTGGGTCCTGGCACATCGGGCCTGCTGGGCAGATCCGGCCTGCTTGGGAGGCCAGGTCCACCGGGTGGGAGGGTCGTGAACCTGGGTGGCGGTTCTTGTCGATTACCAGAGTGCGGCGTTGAGAGAGGTTTCGGAGTGATCGGCCTGCCGGGATTGGGGGCCGCTGAGCTTGTCCTTGGGGCCGGAGCGTCCCTCGGCGGTTCCCTAGCTGGTAGCGCCCGCGTCAGGCTCGGCCCGTTTGCCCTTGTGGCCCTCTTTTCGTCGACTTCTCCATCTTCAACCTCGGAGGGATGGGGAGGACGGGCGCCACCACCAGACCTGAATGTTGCTGCTGAACCTCGGAGGGACGAAGTGGTTGGCACCGCAGATCCTTTGTCGTCTTTGCCGTCGCTCTTCTGTGGACGGTTAGTGTCTACCGCCCCTGAAATCCGAGTAAAGGTACTTACAGCGCCCGGCCGGAAAGCCTGAACAAGGACCCATTTGGACTTCCTCCTCGCCAATTCAGAGTATGTAGTTTGCGCTGTCACGGACAGGTCGACGCGGTGCCCTTGGGCGGACTCGGGGGCGCTGGAGTTTGCCGACTCGCGATCCTTAATGGTGTTGAGCTGCTCCAGGAACTTGTCCGCCATGAAATTGATGGCCGGGAAGAAATCGATGACACCTTTCAGAATGCTGATTGCATTGCGGATATGCATCCATTCGAGGCCGTTGAGACATGACCGCAGAGCCGTGTTAAGCTCCTTGTGCCAGCGGAACAGGATCTCCTTGAAGGCATCATGCTCGGTAAACTCGGTCGGCTTCCCCTTGTCATCGAAGGCCGTGGCAAAGCCGATGTATTCCCTGGTCTTGGAACCTTGAAGTTCTCTGAGACCCAAAGCTTCCTTTTCGTAGGCACTCTTGCTGCCATGCCACTTGGAAAGGTCGCTGAGAATGAACTTGAGGAAGCGGGCCAGATGCTCTGCCTCGCGGACGGTGCAGGTAAAGATCAGGGCACGAAGGCGATTGTGATTGAACAGCCGGTCGTAAAGGGGCATGAGCTTGAAGTTCGACTTCGGATTCTCGTGCAAGAACTTGACCAGCCTAAAGCAATAGTCCGCATCCACGGGCGAGACCTGCAGACGGGGCAAGATGCATTCTTCGAGCAAGGTATCCGATGTCGCGTTAGCATCTTGGATGCCTGCTGGAAACCAGCCGTTGGTCTGCCTGCCGATGTGAAGCTTGGTTTTCTGGAACCGCTCAATGCCGTCCTTCATCTCCTGGACAAGGCGCTGCTGCTGGTCCATGACGTCTTCGCGTTTCCGTTTCTTGGTTGCGATAGAACGAGGGGTGTCCGACCGATCCGTGACCGATAGCTCTGCTACCTGTGCCTTGAGCCTCTTGTTTTCGGCTTCGTAGCTGTCCTGAGGCCAGACCAGGTTGCCCAGGTGCAGGGACCAGAAGAACACGTAGCATGCCGGTGAGATGTACCGCCACGACTGCTGGGGCAAAACCTTGGGAATCCCGTCGATGAGGGGCGCAAGTGCGTCGGAAAGCGATTCTGGTAGGCGGTTGGTTGGTGTGTTCGGTGTCGGGCTGGCATCCGTATCGTTGGCGTCACGCTGGGCCGGCGCACCGTCAACCGGCACTGTCTCCATGGCAACGTCGCCGTCGGTGTCCGCTGTGGTCTTTGCAGGTTGCGGCGCGCCATCTTTGGCAGAGGCGAGGGCCTTCGTGTCCCAACGAATGCTGTTCCGCCGAATCATAAAAGCAAGGTTGGCGTCGAGGCCGTAATCCTGCATGAGCTGGATGGCATCGGGTACCAAGCTGTTGAAGGTGTCGGGATCTAGATTGCTGAGAAGCAGGTCAAGGTACCGGGAGAGAACCTTATGGGCGCCGTCAACAAGGGCGGAGAGGAATTTGATGACCGCGTTTCCATCCGTGATTTTGTAGATGGCGTTCTGTCGATATTGGGCAATGTTGATGAGAAGCTGCCCCGCCAGGTTTGATTGCGACAGTGCCTTCATAAGACGCTGTGCGCTCCGTCCTGACAGTTCACGCTTATCACCGAGGTTGACAAGCGTCTGGCGGCGAAGTAACTCCCCACCGGTCATACCACGCAGCTGGGCATCTGTGAAATCAAACCCAGAGACGATGCCGCCCATCGACTCGATCAGCTCTTCCAGGATGAGCAGGTCAGTCGAGTTGCCCTGCAGGAGCTGGCTGTGAACGTAGCGGAGAATGGGCAATGGGTCCATGTTGGAATAGCGCTGGAACACTTTCCCAGAGAAGCGCGAGAGCGCTTGCAGCCACTTGCTTGTTAGCAGCACCGAGGTCGCCTGAGTGCGGCTCCTCTCCTGGCCGGCAAGGGAGCTCAACACGGACCAGACAAGAACATCGTATCCGAGATCGGTGAAGTACTTGGCGCACTCGACGAAGGCCTCGATTAGGTTATCGTATGATTCGATCTGCTGCAACGCGACCTTGCAAACGATGCCAGGCGACGGGTAAGCAATCTTTGCGAGGTCCTTGGCCATCTGGATGATGTTGCTGTGTGACAACCGCTTCATCTTGCTAAGGGTATGCAGCCTTGTCTGAGCGAAGGCCTTTTGTATGGGCTCGAGCCGAGAAGTGGCCCCTTCGTACCACTCAGCGTAGATGTTGAACCGATCTCGAACAGGGTACTGTTTAAGGAGGGTCCACACGCTGTCGACGGCCGACGAGTTGGGATCGCCCATGCTCAGAGACGGCACTAGTATGCGCTTGAGCAGGCTGAGCCAACGCCCGGCATTTTCGGGTGATCGATCATCGTGGAGGCTCTTATTGCCGATCCGAGCAATTTTGGCAACCAGGGCGGCATCTAGACCGATGTTTACGCCGATGAGGTTGAGGAACGAGTCACAGAGGGTGAAAATATCGTCCACGGTCTGGCAAACCGGGACGTCGTCGGCCCACTCATCCCAGTAAAACCGGTAGGAAGGTCCGTCTTTAGCATCGTTCTGGTCTGCGTTGGGCCATTTCAGCGCGCGCTTGGGGGGGAGTATCTTGAGTTTCAAGTGTCCCTTGGGTGCGCCTGACTGATCGGGATCTAGCTGCTTTTTGGCGGGGACTTCGGCCGTAACCGAGGATGTCGGGCAGCTCTTTTGGAACACGGCCTCGACGGAGTGATGGAGGATGCGATGAAAGAGCGGGATGAGGTCAGGGAATGCTCGTAGGATCCAATCGTGCCGCCCGATGATGAAAAGCGATTCGGGGATGGCGCCGATGGTGAGAAGGCATTTGAGAAGAAGCACTTTCTGGTCATCAGGCTCGCGCAACTCCGGTTTCCCTTCTGTCGGCTCTGGGGCCTTGTTAGAGTCCGATTTGTTGGCGGCGGCCTCGCGGCGGGGGAGGCTGCCTGGGGGCGGGGGCATATCGTCCGGGAGGGCCCCCGCCATCATCAGTGCATTTTGCTCGCCACCCGGTCGGCTGGCTTTCGCTTTGTCCTCCAGTTCTTTTATCTTCCGAATCTTGACGACTTCCATGTCTTCATCCAGCGGCCATACGTGATTCCATAGGTCCGTCAGCGAGATAAACCCGACTTTGATGAGCAGGGAGATGAGATAGAGCAAGTTTGCCGGGAGTGTGTCCTCGGGGTCTCGAGCTTCGGATGTGTAGAATCGTAGTTTGAAACCCAACATCTGGGCAGCATCCCGGTTGCCTGGTGGCGGAAGGGTCTTCGTGATCCTGATCCAGTCTTGCTCGATGCTCGATTCTGGACCGCCTTCGGTGGGGCCCCTTGCCAGGCGCTCCTCTTCGGATGCGGTGAGTTGCCTGCCGCCCAACTCAAAATAAGCGTCGAGCTTGAGCTTGCGGGCTCTGTCCCAGAACGCAATGTCCCGCTCCAGCCGACGCTTAGCGAGGTCGAGATCTTCCTCGTTCGTGGTAGTCGAATCGATGTGGTGAGGCAGAGCCCATATAGGTAGGCCGCCGCTGAATTGCTTGTTCGGTAGGCTGAGTTGGCTACGCGGCCACCACGAGCTAACGCGTAGGAACTTGATAAAAAACCGGAACTGTTTGATCAAGACGGCGGCGAAGACATCTAGGATGACATCCAGTACGCGACCAGGGTGCAGGTCGAAAGTCCCAATAAGGCCCATAACCTTGTTGAAAGTGGCTTGCACGACGTCGGATGTGGCTTGATCAGCACTGCTAGTTGTGAACAGCTCAGTAACGAGTTTTGCGAAGCCTTCCGTTTCCTCGCGCAACAGGTTGTAGCTGGCTTGGCGGTACAGCATGTTCGTGGACTGGCGAACACCCATTCGGAAAAAGGTGTCGCGGATCAGATCAAGATGCTGAAGGATGGGCGGGTCCAGGATGATGCGCATGAGGGTTGGCGATACGTTGGTTGCGACCATGAAGTGGTGCAACTGCGGCCGGAGCGGCCCCGACTCGACGTCCACAAATGTAGAGACGGTGTCGAGGAACAGGGTATGGGGATCAAACATGGCGGCATTGCGATCCTCCTCCGACAGGTCGGGGCCTAAGATCTCCCGGACAACTTCGCCGGCATCAGTGCCCTCAAGGCGGGCGTCGGTGACGGAATGGATGAGCTCCTGGAATATCATGACGACTTCTGTGAGGTCCTCATCCTTTCGCGACTGTATGCCGTGCTCGATGACGTCCTGTCGTGCACCCGTTGCCCATCTGGTCACGCGATCATCGGTAACGATGCTGTAATCGTAGAAGGATTGGATGGGGGCGGGTGGCGCCGCCGGAGTAGCTGGAACTGGGGGCGGCGCCAGTACTGCTGCTACTGTCGCTGTCACTGTCGGAGGGGGGAGGGCGACCGAGGATGACGAGCTCGGCAGCCTCGGGAGTGGTGGTGATCTGGGACCGGGGCCATGGGAAGGCGTATTCGGAGGATGAGACTGGGAAGAATCGCGACGCTCTCCTCTCCGAGAATTCCTACCGCCACGGTTGTTGCGGCCTCCATCGAAGCTTCGATCGTGTTGTCCCAATGTGGTATCCGAGGGCCGATGTGGCGAAGGCCGTGAAGTGCCAACATCGCTGGGACCCCGATCGTTTCTCTTGCGCTTCGGAGGCATCGTCAAAGGAAGAGTCGCAGAAGTCGGGTCATTTATCGAGGTGCGGCGGGTAGCCGGGAGTCGACGTCGTGTTTCGCAATCAATGAAATACAGGGAATTTCGGGGATTCTTTGAGTGCATACGTTAGATGGCTAAGTTTGCCGACGCTGCGAATTGAAAAGACGGGAGTGAGGGGATGCGTCAAACGGTTGGCTTTTTAGAACAAGGCGCAGGCGGGAAAACACGGCCAAAGAGCGAGCGGCAAGACAATCGCAATGAATGTGCGAACTAACCTACCTATTTGACAAATGGGTTGAATAACACGTGCTGTCCCGCGCACCGACAAAAATCGAGGTCGGTGTGGGCTGCCAGATGATGACTGGCGATGGTGGTTCAGAAGTTGGAGGTTGGACGCAGAACGAGCTTCGCGTCAAATCGCCAAATCGCAGCTTGGCGTGGTTGCTTGCGTTTGGCAGGTCCTGGGGGCCAGCCTCATTTGACAAGGCTGCCAAGAGATTTGGGGCGGGCGGTAGTGGGTACTTACGTACCACGCAAAGCTAGGCCTTGATAGAAAGTAGAGAAGACTTGTTCCAAACCAACATGCGCGATCGGCCGGCCCAATGGTGACCCACCGACGCACAGGCCGGTCCAACGGCCGATTGCCGGCGATTCGGAACAGCCAGGACCCCAGCTCCACAGCCAGACCTTTCTCTCTCCCCCTAAGGTTAGGTTCCTTGTTCGGGGAACATGGATGGTCTGGCAATTGCGCAATCCACGCTTGCGGCTCCGATGCAGATTCCGCCCCAGATGGCGCCCCAAAAATGTTAGGTTGTTACCACTGTGAATGACTGATGCCGACTCCCCTCCATGACTCCCGCGTGTTCATACCCCAGGTTCTGCAGAAAGAGAGGGTCAACTGCCGTGAAAGAGTTTCTCTCTCATACAAATAAATTCCTCTGATTCCCTGGTTTCCCTCATCTTCCCTCGATTTCCTAAAATTCCGTCCCCTTCCCTCCAAACCATCCCATATTCTCCCGTCTTCATCACATAACCCGCCATGACCCCAGATAATGTGCAGAACGGCCCGAGGCCAGTGTACGGTGAGTCAATCCCAGCACTGTCTGATCGCGAATGGTCCATCCCCTCATCTCTTTCCATCCCCTTCCGTTAAACATCATGGCTTTCCCCGACAAGAGCGGTGACTGAATACTTCCAAGAAAGAATACACTCGCAGCCCGAGAACCCGTTCGCGGAGCTCATCCCGCACCAGCAGATCGCCGTAATCCCGTCTTTCACTCTTGAGTCAGGCGTCACGCTCTCGAACGTGCCCGTAGCATACACCACCAGAGGCACCCTCTCCCCCAATGCCGACAATGTCATGGTCATCTGCCACGCCCTCACTGGCAGCGCCGACGTAGGCGACTGGTGGGGCCCTCTGCTCGGCGGGCCTGGCCGGGCATTCGATACTTCTCGCTTCTTTGTTGTTTGCATGAACAGTCTGGGAAGTCCGTACGGCACTGCCAGCCCGGTTACCGCCAAGGATGGGGACCCGTCCAAGGGCCGGTACGGGCCCGAATTCCCTCTCACGACCATCAGAGACGACGTCCAGTGTGTAATCCATTCCAGCTTTGAGAGGCACTGATTCTCACCCGAGTAGGTTGCACAAGCTGCTCCTCGACGAACTAGGCGTCAAACAGGTTGCCGCGGTCATCGGCGGGTCGCTGGGCGGCATGTTTGTTCTCGAATGGGCGTACTTCGGCAAGGACTACGTGCGGTGCATCGTGCCCATCGCCACCTCGAGCAGGCACAGCGCTTGGGGGATCAGCTGGGGCGAGGCTCAACGACAGTCCATCTATGCCGACCCCAAATACGAGGACGGCTACTACTCTTTCTCCGACCCTCCTTCGACGGGGCTCGGCGCAGCACGCATGGCCGCACTCCTGACGTACCGGAGCCGGAACTCCTTCGAGGCTCGCTTCGGTCGGAACATCCCCGACCCCTCACGACGACAGACGATCCGCGAGCGGCCGACGCCTTCCACACCCTCCGAGGCCCACTTCCACACCCATAACGACGGACACAAGTGGACGCGCAGCCCATCCCGCAAGAACAGCGACGGAGAGCAGGCCCCGAAGTACGACCATGACGGGGAATCATCCCTCGATCCGCAGTTCCACGGGCCAAAGAACGGGAACCTCACGGGCGGCGAGGTGATGCCAACGAGCTCGACGTATTTCTCGGCTCAATCGTACCTACGCTACCAGGGCGGGAAGTTTGTCAAGCGCTTCGACAGCAACTGCTACATCGCCATGACCCGCAAGCTCGACACGCACGACGTGAGCCGGGGCCGCGCTGGGACCATAGCCGATGCTCTGGCCATGATCGAGCAGCCGACCCTTGTTCTGGGCATTCAGAGCGATGGCCTGTTCACCTTTGCCGAGCAGGAAGAACTGGCACAACACATCAAGAACGCTCGGCTAGAGAGGATTGACAGCCCGGAAGGCCATGATGCCTTCCTCTTGCAGTTTGAGCAGGTCAACCATTACACGCTCGACTTTTTGAGGGAAGCACTCCCGGACATCATGAACAGGGACACCAACGGCGTAGTGGAGGAGAGCTCAGTCGGCGAGCTGACCAAGAGCAGCACGTTTGGCGAGGCCGAGGTAGAGGACATTACGGCATGGTAGTGGATTCCAAGTCTCGAATCAATCAACTAGAATCTTCATGCCTGGTATCGTCGATGCCCCTTGCGGTTGTCTCCACGCCTTAGCTACGCGGAAGCTCATTGGGCGACATGAATGCAAGCCGCACATCGGTGACGTGCGAATGCGGGAGGAGGTTTCAGGGCTGCCGTCTCCCGATCGAGCGGCGAGCACGTTGGCCGTGGCGGCGTGGGGGGGAGACCAGCACGCACTATGCACCCCGCAGAACGTGCCGCAAACGTGCCACGCAAACTGCTGCACGACGCAACGTGCTTCCGGATCTGTTTTGGGACGACAACTCGGATTCGGAATTGGCCACTCCAATGTGAGGTAATTCTCACTGCCTGTTCAACTCAGGCTATTTCGTGATAGAGAAAAGGCTTCGTTCGGACTAGGAAAAATAAGACGGGCTCTAATGAGAAAGAGAGAGAGAAATAGACTGCATTTGACAAGTTGCAATCCATCATCAGATACATTCCGAGGCAACTCCGGCCGTGACCCACGCTTTACAACCCCGGCACCATTCATTCCGGCTTCTGCCCATAAACAACATGGCTAACAACACCATCAACAGTCAGCACAGCACAGCACAGCACGTATACACCCCACGGAACACACCCCAGCGCCCAGCACCCCCAAGAACACACAACCCCTCCCCCCCCCCCTTCAAAAAATAAAAAAATAAAAAAGAAACCAGCCAAAAACTCACAAATCAAACAGCGCATGCACCCTCGGATCCGCCAAATCCCTCCGCACCCTCTCCAGCAGCGCCCACACCTCCGCCTCACTCCACCCCAGCACCCCCGTATACAGACGCATCGACAACCCCTCCAAACCATTCAGCACCTGCATCAGATTCCAGGCCCCCACCTCCTTTAGCGTCTTGTCGCGCGCCCAGGGCCCGATCGGCACGCGGTAGCGCCGGTGGACCACGCCGGCGAACCCGGCCGCCCGCGCCCACCCCTCTAGCTTGGAGCCCGGGTTGGAGTCCCGCCCGAGCTTGTCCGCCGCGCCGGTTAGCGTCGAGATCCATTCGAGCAGCGCGTGTTGGGGCGTGAGCGAGCCGTCTTCTGAGTAGTAGAGCAGGTTGAAGTCTTGGAATTCGGCGGTGCCGCCGGGGTTGAGGTTTCTGTGGCGCGAGGGAAGGGGGGGAGGTGGTGTTAGTTGTGAGTTGTGTGAGTTGGGGGGTGGGGGAAGGGGGCCGTGGCTGTTTGTGGAAGGGGAGGGTCTATAGCTGTGGAAGGGGAGGGGAGGGGAGGGGGACGAACTCAAAGATTTGGGACATTAGCTTGGGCCAGTCGTGGATCGAGGCTGCCATGTAGCGGGAGAAGATCCAGTCGAATTTGGCCGAGTGTACCCACGGGTCTTCGACGTCGTCGATTTCGAACCTGACGTTGGGAGGGACGAACGGGGCTTGGGTTGCCGAGAGGTCGTTGCCGATAATCTAGCCACGAGGTAAGGAGAAGGGGGGTTAGTGTAGGCGTGGAGAGTGGGGGGTCAGGTGCCAGGCGGGAACCCGAACGAACCGTGGCTTTGGGGAAGTCGTCTGCGATGCCGATGGCCCCTAGAACAAAAATATATGAGTGGGCGCCGTCTGAGAGTGAGGCTGGGTTGGCACTTACATGCGCCGTTTCCGGTGCCGATGTCGAGGATACGGCGGGTCTTTTCCTTGTCGATGGGCGCTGCATAAAGTCCTCCGACGAGCCGTGTCATGACATTATGGAGGAGGACGAGGCGATCCATTTCCTGCTCGTCATTTGGCCGCGAGTACCCTGCTTATCGCAGCCTCGGGTTAGAATCAAAGCTCGGCGATGCCAACATCTCGCCCGCTACAAAAGAGATGCTCGGCCTAGAACGTACTGCCCGCTCGAAAAGCGTGATATCGACGGCCATGCTCAAAGGGGTAGTCGACCACACTCGAAGCTAGGGATGTCGCGTAACTCGAGCCTCCGCTATTTCATGACACAGCCGTGTTAGTGAGCTCATTGTCCCTATAAAAGCAGTCGGAGAGAATGGAACGAGGCCTGACTCGAGATAAGCACTCACGCCGTGTCGTCCAAGTCGTTCTTTAACTAAAAAAGAAACGACAATGTGTCAGGCTCTCATCATGTACCAGGTATTACATAACAGAAATGAAGCGGCGAGAATTACAGAAGCATCAACTTCGATTGTCTCGGTCCCGTGTTCGGTCCATGTGGCCGTGGCGGGAGCAGCCCCGGATGCCGCCTCCTTTTCGGCCATACTGCGAAAAGTGTTTCAGCTCACTTTTCCACAGTGTACGTGAAAGAGAATTGGGCCAGTCTGCGAGATCATCTGAGAAGTGAGATAGATGAGCGGGGTTTTACCGCGGTTGGTCTGGCTAACCACGCAGCCAGGTTAAGAAAGTCCTGCAGATAGGTTGCATCGAACCCCGGGATTGATGGGTGCTTTGTCCCGTCGCCTTTGTCATAGGCTTAACCGGTTTTTGCTGGCTGTCGTTTCTCGAATCCCTGCCTGATGCTGGCGACTCAACTGTGAGTGGACAGGACCTTCAAGGTCGCAAGGACCGATCTCCCCGGAACCAGTTGACCCTTGAGTCTGAACAAGCTTCGAGGTGGGTTCAAGGAGGTGTTTGGCCGAGAAACAAGGTGCCATGCCGTGCATGCCTAGGGGTTTTAATTCGAGCAGTTATTACTGTGTACAAGTGTTATACACTCCTATCTAACAACTCCAAACAACACTCGTCGTGTCTGGGTATAACCTCGTTAACCCTCCCTTGTCTTCCAAAGCAATGCCAACTCCGATGCCCTTTTCCCGAAATCCATTCCAACAGTAAAAGATACAGGTTCCCATCCCAAGCCCAAGCCCATGCCACTCTAGCTTCCATCCCGATCGCAAGTTCAAACAAACCATTACCACCCTCAATGATCGCGGTCGACAAAGGGCGCGAAATTCCGACTCGCATACCGCTCATGATCCATCTCCATCACCATGTCACCGTCCCCTTCCTCTCCCACCTCCTCCCTCGTCTGCTCGATCCTCCTCTTCACATTCCCACCACCACCCTGTCCCCGCCCCAACCCCCCTAATTGCTGCTGCTGTGCCTGCGGCTGCTGCTGCTGCTGCTGATAGCTCATGACCCCGACATCCCCCCTCGCCCTGAGAATATCCTCATACGTCGCTAGCTGAAACTTGAAGTCGTCCCCCAGCGCGACGCAAAACCGCTGCAGCTGCATGAACTGCACGGCCTGGACAATCCCCAGCCCATACATAGCCATCAAATACGCGGCCACCACCGCAGCGGACCTCCCATTCCCCGTCTCACAAACCACCAACACCTTCCCCCTCCTCCCCTCTCTCGCCGCCAACCCCAGCACATGCTCATTGACCACGCGGGCGGCCACTGAAAACACGCCCACCAACTCCCTCCCATCGGCAATATCAATCCCCTCCACCGCGATGCCCATCCCCTCGACCGCCCTCCTCGCCCCGCCCACCAGCATCCCGCCCATCCCCGCGACCCCACCCGCCGTCCCAAACCGCGCGTCGCGCGCGCACAGCACCATGGTGATGCCCTCGCGCTGCAGGAAGGCGCGGTCTTTCGCGGCGCTGGCGGGGCCGAGATACAGGTACGACAGCACGGCCTGGGCGGCGCGGCGCGCCTCGTACACCCAGACGGACGCGCGCGCGCGCTGCGGCTCGCCCCCGCCGGTGATGGTGGCCAGCTCCGCGAGGGAGAGGCCCGTGGTGTGCACGGCGGCTGGGGATGGGTGGATGGTCATCAGGATGTCGTTGGTGTCGGTGGTGGTGGTGGTGGCGCCGCCGTTGGTGAGGGTGGTGCCGTTGGGGTGGTGGTGGTGGTGGGTGGTTGTTGTTGTGTGGAGGGTGTCGGCGTTGGCGAGGTTGGGGTGGAGGGGGGGTGGGACGTGGATGTAGGGTGGTGAGGGCGCCCGTGAGGAGTAGGGCGCTGTGGGGAATGCGGTGGTTTGGAGGGAGAATTCGGAGTGGTTGTTGTTAATGTTGTTGCCCATGACGGGCGGGGTTGCATAATCCATGGTGAGGTGCGAGACGTGTGAGTGTGTTGGTTGGAGGATGAGATGAATGAAGACGACAAGCTGATGTGTGGTCGTTGGCGGTGAGACTGGTCAGCGGCCCGAGGTTGGCCCTGACTGAACCGAGAAATGTTAATCTCACTGGGTAAGTTGAATGTTGGTGGCTGTTTGCTGTTGGCTGTTGATAACTGTTGGTGCAAGCGAGTCCAGTTTCCAACGACACGAAATGACAAATAACGAGAAGTGTACAACAGTGAGAAGAAAAGAGAGGCGCGCTCGTGATATATATAGCGAATTCAGGCCACAAAAACTACCAGGTATGGAGCAGCTCTAATTGAAACGTTTTGGGAGTTCATTGGGTTTACCTTCCCTTTCGAATTGACCAGGTGAGATACTTACTTTAGGTCGCTCAGCTCCGTCAATGAGTGAAGTCGCGAACCGTCCAAGCGCGGTGTCTGCCTGGCGGCAACCTGGAAGTGGGGCGGGCTAAATTGCACGAAGAGAGACCCCAACCCTGGATTCCGTTTTGGTTCCCTTTTCAATGTCACAGACGAAGTACAGAATACGGAACAGCATCGTGCGATCCGCCCCCTCATTATTATTAAACGTGAAATAGCGTATGCTATATGATATGTTATAGAGAGTATCCTTTGCTCACAACCATCGAACATGGCGAATGCCGTCTGGGTATATAACAGATGGTTCGGGCCAACAAGCCGCCACACCATCTAAGGACTTCCTCTTACACTTGCCGTGCCCGATTTCGGGGTGCTCTGCTTGGCCAGCGGCGACGGTATCTCGGGAGTCACAGACCTCGACTCCACCCGGGGCCGGTTCTTTGCCCCAGTAGCGAGCTTCTTGCGCTTCTTCTCCGAGGTATCAGAAGACGTGCTGCCCTTACGCGAGATCACACCAGGATACTCTTCCGCCTCGAGCTTAGGGGTCGGCGTCCGTGATCCGTGGACGCTCGACATACTGCCCCGGCGCATACTTGCGCTGCCGCTCCTTGTCCGTCTGTGCTCGCTCACTACCGCCGCGTGCCGCGGGTGGTGAGCCTTCTCGTTAGCCGCCGCAACGGGCTTCTCCACGGTAGCCCTTCGCCCGGGAAGCCACCAGAACCAGCCGCCGTTCTGCTTGCCCAGCTTGCGATCCCGCTCTTTGATCCTGACCCGTAGCAGAGCGCGCCGCTCGTTCTCCTTCTCCCAGTACTCTGCCCTGTATAGCTCCCAGTTTTCCCTAAACGTAGGCGAGAACGGCTTCGCCAGCAGGAGCAGCTTGATGTAGTCCCCGCCGGGAGCCAAGTCCTCCTCATGCCCGCCCTTTTCCTCATCCCAGTTTGTCACATGCACTGTCGGATGACTCTCCCGCGACAGGTGCAACTCCCTATCCACCTCCCGCAGCAACCCCGGCTCCACCCAGCGATACGAGCTCCCATTATTCGAAAACAAGCCGTAAGTCAAAAACCAGCCGGCGGTACTCAGCGCCTCCTTCCACCAGGGGCGCTTCATCACAACCAGCTTGCAGTTGAACCCGCGCAGGCCGCGGTTCGACACGGCGAGCCAGCGGCGGGGCCAGCGCACGCCGCGCTCCCAGATGCCCGTGGCCCACACCAGCAGCCCGGTCACGACGCCGCCCAGAAAACACATGTGCTCGGTGGTCTCGACGACCCAGTACACGCTGCCACCCACGCCGCGGCCGTCCTCGCGCGGCGCGAAGAAGAGCGCGTACCCGAAGAAGGCCGTCCACAGCGTGAGCAGCGACAGGAAAAAGGTGTGGTGGCGCCGCCGCGCCCGCAGCTCCAGGTACTGCGCCCGCAGCGACGCCTCCAGCACCAGCAGGTTGAGGTAGATCATCGAGGGCGAGCTCGGGGTGTGCGAGAGCGGGTCGCCGGGCTTGCCCGGCGTCGGGGGGGACGCGGCGGTGGAGGAGGAGGAGGAGGAGGCGGTCGGGGCCGTGCCAACGCCCGCGGCTTTGGCCAGGTCCTGCCCCGGGAGGGTCATCGGGGCCCCCTTGACGATCGAGTCGAGGGTGTCGGACATTGTGCCGGTTACTCGCCCACGGGGGGTTGTTGAGCACGGCTGGGTGGGTAATGTAGACAGTAGGGGTTGATGTGCCGGGGACCGAGAAACTTTCGGGTTCGGTGGCCGCGGCCCCTCCGGAGGGGATGCCTCGTTGATAGGTCTGGGCCGGGGACGTCGAGTTCGTGACGGAAGCGGGTCGGGATCGAACGCCTAATGCCACGCTCAGTGATGAAATGGTAGGGTCGCGCGGGTGACGGCGTATTACGGGGCAGGGGCCGCCGAGGGAAGCTGCGTCAGCTTGTCAGGTCTAGACTCATGCAATGAAGGCAAATGTGCGCTGAATTCGTATGTCCGGACTTTAGCATACTATCGCCGCCGGATGCTATGCCAAAGCGGTGGTTTGGCGGAGTCGGGATTGGATGAGACGAGTTTTTTTTGGCTACAGGCGAGGTCCCTGATTGCTCGGAACCTTTTTGGCGGCCTGGAATCGAGCCATAGCGTGCCATCTCACCAACGTCATCGGGGAATTTAGTGGGTGTCAGGGGCCACCCAGTGCAAATCGGGCAGCGGAGCGAAGCAAATTCCGATGCATGGGCCGACGGCTCTACTTGGCCTGTCTCTGTTGGGGGAAACCATCTCACCGAATGCGAGCAATGCAGCCACAACTCTTTGAAAAGGGGCGGCGTCCCAACGCGGCCTCTCTCTCCGTCTCACCATGCTCAAAACATACCCAACCACCTTTTTGCTGCCAAAGCGAATAAAGCTCGCCTCTCTGGCTGCTGTACGCTGCGATCCCGACAGCCCTCCCGCGCAGACCAGCCACAATAGCACCCTATCGAGCGACGCCTCTTTCTCCCCGCAAGAGGACCCTCGACAGCCGATCCTCTTCGCCCGCCACCGGACCATGTCGCAGGCCAATACCGACAGCGCGCCGCGCACACAGCGCATGACGGGGGCTTATTTTCCTCTCGGCTACAAGGAGGCTGCACAGCAATGGGTAGGTTCACCGTTCGCCCTGTTAGGTGGCTCCAGCTGGTTGCACCCCGCTACAAACCACGCGCGGCTGACTGACTTGCCCCCTCGCAGTGGACGAGCATATCCTCCCGCCAGGCTGAGCGCAATGTCCTCTCCTACGTCCCCTTCCTCCGAGAAGCCACCACCGAGACGGTCGGTTCGCAATTACAAGAGCTCGCCAAGAGCGACCCTTTCGGCCAGAGGGTATGGCGGAGCTCGATGGTGCAACTGTCCGGCAAGAACCGCGCCCTGAATGAGCTGTCGATTGAGCGCGTGGGCGAGAACGCCGATGACGCCTTGGTTATGTTACACGGCTACGGTGCTGGCCTAGGATTCTTCTACAAAAACTTCGAGCCGTTAAGTCGCGCACAAGGCTGGAAGCTGTATGCGTTAGACATGCTGGGCATGGGCAACTCGGCGAGGCCACCGTTCAGAATTCAGGCCAAGGAGCCCAAGGAGAAGATCGCCGAGGCGGAAGGCTGGTTTATCGACGCATTGGAAGAATGGCGCAAGGCGCGGAACATTGAAAAGTTCACCTTGCTGGGCCACTCGCTCGGCGGCTACCTCGCCGTCTCCTACGCTCTCAAATACCCGGGTAGGCTAAACAAGCTCATTCTCGCCTCGCCAGTCGGCATCCCGGAGGACCCCTGGGCCGTCAACGCCGCCATGCCCGAACCCGGAGAATCCACCATGGCGGCCGAGTTCACCCAGGACCAAGAAGCCATCGTCAACGGCGAGCCCGCGGGCGACAACGCCGCCTTCGTCCGCGCCCCGGCCGCCGACAAGAAAGCCGCCGCCTCCAACCCCGCCACCGTTACCACCCCTCCCAAACGCCCCGTCCCGGGCTGGCTCGTCTGGCTCTGGGACGCCAACGTGTCCCCCTTCAGCATCGTGCGCATGGCCGGCCCGCTCGGCCCGCGCTTCGTGTCGGGCTGGACCTCGCGGCGCTTCAACCACCTGCCGCCCGACGAGAAGGAGGCTCTGCACACCTACTCGTACTCCCTCTTCCGCCAAAAGGGCAGCGGCGAGTACGTGCTCCCCTACCTCCTCGCGCCCGGCGCGTACGCCCGCAGCCCCGTCATCAACCGCATCCAGGACGTCGGCCGCCAGGTGATCCCCCCAGCGACCGCGACCGCGACCGCGACCGACTCCTCCGCCCCGGCTTCCCCGTCCGCCCCGACCCTCCGCGAGACCGGCCTGCCCATCGTCTTCATGTACGGCGAGAACGACTGGATGGACGTCGCGGGCGGGTACGCAGCCGAGGAGAAGCTCAAGCAGCGCGCCGTCCAGGCCCTGCTGCACGGCACCGACGAGGAGAAGCGCCGCGAGAACGGCAGCGCCAAGGTCCTGATTGTGCGCAACGCGGGCCATCACTTGTATCTGGATAACCCGGATCAGTTTAATGAGATGGTCATGAAGGAGATGGAGGAGACGAGGAGGCGGCGGTTGGCTGGGGCGGAGTGAATACCCATATCCGAGGTAGGCGGGCGGGCGTTGGGGGTCTGGCCCGGGTTGTTGCTTTCATGAAGTGGTGTTTTTAAACGGTGGCGGTGTATATATAAATGGCGTTGGTTCGGGGTTGCGATCTGTCGGGTTCAGACAGTATCGGCTCGGGGGTGGAATCTAATGTGTGGCTGGTATACTACACTGCGGCGACGTGTGTTCTCAGCGAATACCATGTATAGACTACGGTCGAGCGTTCCAAGGAGCGGTTAGTAGCTGGCGTATGCCAGGTATTCAAAATATTATTATTCCCTTTAGGCTTTGGGACCTTTTTTGAGTGGGTGGGATGCATGTGGTGAGACTTGTATTTGATATCAAGATTTAGCCAATTGGTTATCTTCAACACGACATCCACATCAGCCAGCCAGAATATTCAACTCAACAATTCGGTATTGCATCACTGCACACACACATATATATTCTTAACGCCCACCTCAGCCTTCTTAGATAACTTACAAGCCTGTACCAACCCGAACAACGAACCAAGAAAGGAAGAGAATAAGCAAGACTAACTAAGGGTATCACAGAGGCCTGTTGCACCCACAAACCAACAAGTACACAAGCACTATTACAGTCTGTATCCGACAACCTAAAAGAGAAGAGAAAAGAAAAGAAAAAAATAATATATCCCACATACAGGACATCCAACATGCCCCAGAACTCCATCAGTTAACCCACAACTCTCTCCCCTTCGTCCCCAACCCAAACCGACGGCACCAACCAACCCAAACTAACAACCCAAACCAACAACACTCACTAACAACACTCACTAACAACACTCACCAACAACCCCAACAAATCCCAAACCAACAACACCCACTAACAACACTCACACTGACCACACTCCCTCACCAACAACGCTCACTCCCAACCAACCCGACTCAGCCAACCAACCCCCCCTACTCCCTCCCCTCCCGTCCACCCTCCCGTGCACCTCCCTCCGCACCTCCCTCCGCACCCGTCCCCGCCCCAAGCCTCGGCCCAAACGGAATGACCCCCGTGCTACTAAACACAGGCAAGTCCGCCCTCCTAACCGGCGACGGCACAGGCGTGGCAACGACGTTCGGCGGCAGCCACTGCAGCGGTTTCTGCTGCTGCTGCTGCTGCTGCTGTTTCTGTTCTTCGCCTGACAAGGACGCCGGTCCCGGTCCCGGTCCCGGAGTCGGTGTCGGGCCGTCGGGCTGGTAGGGGATGAAATTGTCCATGGCGATATGGGGTGGCGGGGGCGGTGCTTCAGAGATGGGGCTGCTCATGCTCATGTCCATGGACGGCGGCGGGGAGCTCGCGGGGAGGGGGGTGGCGTGCGGGTCTGTTTGCGGTGGGGAGAGGAAGGGCGGGTGGGCGGCGGGTTCTGTGGCGGGGGTGGAGGTGCCGATGGGGGTGTGGGTTTGGGGGAATGGCGACGACGACGAGGGGGGTGGGGTAGTGTGGTGCTGGGTACCCGTGATGATCATGTTGGGGGTTGTGGTGTCGGGTTGTGGGAGGGGCTCGTCGGCTGGCGGCGGCGAGGGCATGGGAATGGTTTCTGCTTTCGTGAGCTTCTCCCTTGCCAACCGTTCCCGCTCGCGAGCTTCCCGCTGCGCCTTTGTGACGACCGTGATCTTGATTTTCTTCATTTGGCCCGCCAGTTTGTCCACCTCGTCACCGGGCTTGTCGGTCGATGGAGTGTCCGGGCCGGCCGTGGAAGGGACAGGTTGTACTGCTGCTCCGTTCGTGGGGGTGCGGACTTCTTGGTGCCTCTTGGTGCTCGCGGGACTGTTTCTTTCTTTGCGGGACCCCGCGTCTTCTTCACATTCAGGTTGCTGCCGTTGGGGCTTGCGACGCTCATTGAAGTTCCGGGTCTGCCCGTAACATCCGTCTTGGAGTTGCCGCGGACCGGTACAATCCGAGGAAGGGCCGGCGCCGCATCCACGCTCTCCGAAGCAGACGACACAACAGTCGACGCCGCACTAAGGCGTCGTGACGAACGGGATTGCTTCCCAGGAACAGGAGTGGATGCGCGTGAACCAGCCTCTGTAGCAAGGACAGCCGGCCCCGCCACCGTCTTCCGTCGGTTACGGTCATCGTCCTCCACACGCGGCGGCTTCGGCTTCCGTTCTCTGAGCCCCATCCTCGTGGACGGCCGGTCTTCCACAGGGGACACGATGGGAGGAACAGACCCCGCGAGAACAGCTTGGCGCTCGCGCCTCACCCTTGTGGCCTCGGCATTGAGCTCTTCGGCAGTGCAGCTCGCCGTCTGACGCGCACTTGGGATGAGTAGCTTGCTTAACTCAAAGGTGGCGACGGTCCAGGGCACATCCGGAGGCGGAGGCGGCTGGAATGAGATCCTGGGAACCGAGCTGCTCACTGGGGACAGCCCGGATGAACTCCGGTTCCTCGCGTTTATAGCCCTTGCCTGCGACGCTTGAGTCGGCGACGAGTATGTTGGCGGCGGAGAATTGCGAACCGCTTTCGGCACCGGCAAAGGAGCAGTAAGGGTGGCCTCGAGCTGTTGAAGTTCATCAGCGGACCACCACGACGACTCATACCGCCGGGCACCTCGCTCGCTCGCGCACGAGTCTTTCCGAGCGCGCTGCTGGATGGGCTTTTGGCTCGCTTCAGAGGCTGCACCGCCAAACTCCTGGTCCTTGTTGCTCGGCCCATCTCCGGCGAGACCACAGAGGTGGCTGAAAACGCCGGAACAGAGCGCACGGTCGCTGTAGCCACCTTCGAGGACGCTGATGATGCGGCCTTCCACGCTCGTCCCTTCTTCTGCTGCCATGCGCACCACATCACGGGTGAAGCGCGCGTAGAACTCTGTCGGCACATTGACATTATGCCGTTGCATGCCGGGGTCTTCATATTCGCTCGCGTCGAAGCCAGCCGAGAGGAAGATGGCTGCCCTCGAATTCAAGCCCGATGCCCTCAACCGCTCCGTGTGGCTCTTCAGGTAAGCGCGCGTCTTTTCTAGTAGAACACCGTACTTGGACTCGTACAGGGCCCAGAAATCGGCCTCAGTCTGCCAGGACTGCAGGTGGACGTTCCATATGCTCTGGCCGTGCGCGTTGTCGATGCAGATACTTGCGTTCCTAACCTTGTCTTCATCGCCCATCTCACACGGATACGAGTTGATGTCGTGCAGGCTGAAATAGCCAATCGACGTCTTCTTCCACCACGCCGCGTTCTTGGCCAAACCGACACCTCGCGCATTGTGCTGCCAGGTGATCGCCTGGGAGCCATCCCCGTGGTGCAGGTCAAAGTCGATGATGGCGGCATGCGTTAAGCCATGGCTCAGCACACCGTGCATGATGCCGACGTGGACATTGTTGACCCAGCAAAAACCAGACGGATGGGATGCCGAGCAGTGATGTCCCGGTGGCCGGATTGCGACAAACGCCCGCTGGGGTCCTTGGGGCCTGAAGACTGCATCGACGGCATCACACACGCCGCCAAGAGCCCCTTCCATGGCCTCCAACGATTCCGAGCAGAGATACAAGTCGCCTTCGTGGAACTTTTGCGGCACTTCTGCATTCACGCCTCGGTCCATATCCGGCCGCTGGAGTTCTTTACCACCCCCAGCCAGTTTTGCCTCGGCTGTTTCACACATCATCTTAAGCTCCTCCATCCACTTTGTTCCATGCACGTTGGTCACTGTCTGCGATCCTAGGGATAGGCGGCGATTTGATCTCTGAATCCGGAACGGAATCGAGGGCAAGGAGGCGGCATCCGCATCCGGGTGGAGAGGGAATGCGCCGTCCTGATGCCGCTCGCCCAACCTCACGTATGCTGCCGACACACCCAACACACATGCCTTGATCCTCTCGGGTCGCTCAACGATGGTACTAAGCTGGGCACGCGACGCCCGAGGGCGGGAGTATCGATGCCCATAGCAGGCGTCTTGAAGGATCACCACAGTCTCGGCTCGGCGGGTGGGCTCCGGGCCATGGTGGGCATCCAGCTCGGCCTTGAAGTGCTCGTTGGCAACGGAGTGGGGTGTCGCGATGGGCTTCTCTGGCATCTCTGGGGACATGCTCCTGAGGGGCGACCTGGCCGACCTGGTCCTGTTGGGCGTCGGGATGTTCGCAGAGCTCGCACGGCGGGATGGGGTGATGCCGTTGACGGAATGGAGAGAGTTCATCGACGCCTTGCGCAACAGGGTCGGGGTCGCAGATCGAGATGATGGGACAACGGAAGCGGATGTGCTGCGAAGGGGACTGCGCATCGCACTACTGGGTCGCGGTGAATTTGGTGACCGGGAGTGGTCGGCGACTGGTTTTAGGGGAGTAGGTCCGGCGGGACGGGCAGAGCGGGGTGTTTTGGCGGGTGAAGAGGTTGCGATGGTTAGGCGATTCAAAGATTGCGCTAAATCACCTTCGCCGCCCCGGCCGCCGTTGGCGGAATTTGGTTGATCCATTGTTGACGATGCCTTGCTGATGGGAGAGAAATATCTAGGCGGCAGCGGAGATAGCTCGTCCCTCTCTATCTCAGGCAACTGCGGTGGCGTCAAAACCGTTTATAGGGGGCCGCCGCTGTTGCACCAACAAAGCCGATGCAAAGGGAGCTGATGCAAGCACTTGTGAGGGAAAAGGGAAACTGATAGTCAAAAAGTGGAGAGCGGATCAGGTCTCACAGCTAAACGTGCATCTCAAGCCAAGCTGTGAGCCACGTCAGGACGATGCGATTGCATCGGATGGGCTTTTGTCATGAGAATTGAGAAGCGGATGCAGGGCATCATCCGCTGGCGGCCGCTGGGCGACGGAATGGCAATTGGCAATTCAAACAAAACACGCGCACTGGCGCGTCGTGGGGGACGTCATAGGGGGAAGGAATGGCCACTTCACGTGACATAGCGACGAAATTGGGCGGGTCACTCCAATCGCTTCAAGCAAAGAACAGCAAGAGAAATGACAGCTGAGCTGGATTTGACTATCGAAACTGGAAACAAGCAACTCGCATACGTACATGTACCTATCAGCAAAACTTCCATGTTGGCGATGGGGGCTCAACCTTAATAAATACGGCTTTATTTCTCAATCCTAATTCCTGACACATCTTAGGTAAACAATGGATCACAATCATTGTCTGAATATTTCCATGACTCTGCTGTGCAGAATTACTTCCTCCAACTCGGCCCGTCGATGCCCATGCTGCCCCGCTCCCACATCCGGATACAAATCATTTCCCATCATGGCCGCCAAGAATATTGGTGGGGTGGCGCATCTCTTTGCTGGCCAAGAACCACAGCACCCAGGCAGCCAGGCACCCAAGCTCCCAAGCTCCCAAGAATCGGCTGCCCGGATCCCGGGAAGCGGCAAGAGGTCATCTGCAGCTGGACAGTTGGACAGAGCCGCAGGATGCGCAAAGAGGGGAGGAATTCTTGATTCTGCCTCCACGGACGGGAAACTTTCCGTTAGCGAGCAAATAGTTGTACTCATGCGAGTGAATTATTTGCTAGTTAGGTATGTTGGCCCCCAGCACCGATGACTAGGCTGTATTCGTCGTCCACCTTCCTTCCCAGTCTTGCCTGGCCCTTGGAGGTCGCTTAAAGCCGTAGTTAATTTTACCTCGTGATGGCCCTGTGAACTCTCCGTCGTTCCGTTCTTGTTCGATACCACACAGTAAAGAAAAGAGGACAAGATGGCCCGCCGATTCCTCGCCGCGCTTGCCCTCGCGCATAGCACCACTGCTCTATTGGAAGGTTTTGTCGACGTCTTAGTCCAAGTGGACGAGGTTCGGGTCCCCGCGGATCTTGTTGCAGATGTATTGCAGGCGGCCGGGAGCGATGGCTACGAGGCCTGCGAAACCGCCGACGCCGCGATCAGCTACTGCTACAATGCCGGCTATCTCGATCCCACGGCCCCAGCCGTCCTCGGGAACTTCTGCTTGTGCTGCGACGGCCGCACTCCTCTTTCCACAGCATACTCGAGCTGCGCGTCCTACGCCTTGAACGATGTGCCAGATGCTACCAGCGCGTACCAAGGTACGCTCAGTTGCCTATGCCGGCTAGTCGCTTCATGTCGAACTGACTCGGTCTAGCTGCTTCTCTAATCTACAGTATCTGCTCAAACAGCATTGTCTGCGGCGCTACGGCAACTTCGCGCGTAGCACCGACGCGCACGGCGTCGAATGGGAGCCCCATCATCACTCCTCCAGTATGCTCATCGATGCTTAACATCTACGCCTCTTGCTCGGATAAGCTGGGCCGAACTGCTCTGCCCGAGGAAGCGGCCTCGTGCTTCTGGTATGCTGCCTTCTTCCCTAACCGTGCACTTGTGGAGGTTGACGTGTTGCTAGCCCCGAGGTGTCGGGCACTATAAACACAGCGTTCCAAGACTATGCGAGCTCTTGCGCCCCCTGGGCTGAGAGCACATACCCTAGGGATTATTCCAGTAAGTCCAACCCCGCCACATTTCCGTAAAAAACGGAGTCTGATGCTTTACCTAGTCGTCAGCCAACTCGCAACATATTGTGACGAGTATCTGTCACCCACTACCGAAGCACCGTTCTTCACTACGGTCGGGACTCGCACCGGAGCTGAATTTGTGCGTCCCTCGACGACTTCCGCGGCAGGCGATGCCGACAACAACGGCAACAATGGCGACAACGGGACTACTCAGGGCGCCGAAACGACCTCGACTTCAACCGGGCTTGCCGCTCCGGGGTTGGCGGTGCCCGGGGGTTTGGCCTGGTTCGCCAACTTGGTCACCGTTTTTCTCTCATTTTTCTTCATGATTTAAGTCATCCAGTGGGTAGACAGACTATGCATGCTGCAATTGGTAATGAGCGAGCGCCTGAGCCAGAAGCTATGATGATCTAGACGTTAACCTTGATGCTGGACGGATGATGATTGGTTATCTATGGTGTATTCTTGGATAGGTATCATGATAAATCTAGACGCTATGATTTTCTGGATTCGATGGTTCTCATTCCCATTTCGCTGTTCCTCCATTTTTCCATCCACTTCCCGCCACTAAACCAACACCCCTCAACATTCACGACGCGCAAGCCACATGCCGACACCCCCACGGACTCAACACCATAGCCTTCGGAACCAGCTCCAACCCACCTCGCCCCGTCCCCTCTTCAGCACCCTCCTTCCCCAACCCGCCCCACCCAGCCGACCCAACCGAACCCGCCTCACCGGCCCCATCCCCGAGCTCCACCCGAAACGACTCCCTCACCCGCTCCATAATCTGCACGATCTCCGCGTCCCCCGCCGCGGGATCAACAAACTCCACCTCCCTCCCTCCCCCCGGCCCCGCCGGCGCCCCGGCAACATCACCCAACCGCTGCTGCCCACCCCCACCCCAGCCATAACCACCACCCCCATCACGCCCACCAACCTGAACCACCAAATACGCCTCCTCCAAAAGCGGACACCCCCGAATCAGACACACCTTCCCCAACACCTCCCACGGCCGCCGCACCTCGGCGGGGACGTAGTCCACCGCCAGCCGGCGCACCAGCCCCGCGAGCCCGTCCATGCTTATCCCCGGCTCCGCGTCCACGCCCCCTGTCCCGGTAGTTGTTGCTGTGGTTATCGCTGTGGTTGTTGCTGTGGTTGTCGCTGTGGTTGTTGCTGTGGTTGCCGTTACGGCTGCTGCTGCTGCTGTCACCGCCGCCCCGGTGGCAAACTGGCGCGCCCAGTCCGCGTACCCCAGCCCGAGCGGGTCGGCGGCGCGTGAGGGGCGTGGGAGGTACAATGTGTCGAGGTGCGGGTGGTGGTAGAAGTATTTGCGGGGCTGGGGTTGGTTGGTTTCTGGTGGCGGTTGGTGTGGTGACGGTGGTTCGGTTGGATCGAGGGGTGGTTGTTGTGTTGGCGGCGGTGGTGGTGATGATGATGGCGGGAGGAGGCACTTCGCGTAGAGGCGGAGGCCTTCGGCGCGGGCTTCCCGCGATATGTGCAGGAGGGTGGGCGGCGGCGTCGGGCAGTGGTAGGTGTCTCGCGGAGCGGGGAGGTAGGAGAGGGTCGTCACGCGCGGGTGGCAGGTGTGGTGGTAGACCTGGAGGCGCAGCTCGGGCGGGAGGAGGGGGAAGAGGGTGAATGATGTTAGAGATGTCATGGTGGAGGTGGTATGGACGGAGAAAGTGAATATCGGGTTGGGTGGAGGAAGGGAGGCAAATAATTGGATTACTTCAGTTCAGTTTGGGGATTGTTTGATTTGGGCGTGACTCTCTTCCTCTTTTGTGTGTAAGTGAAGCGCCAAGATTGTGACGTAGGTCAAGAGAGGGAGTCGTTGATATTATAAGCTGGTAATAAGTCAAGGACGGACAAGAACAAAAATAAACACCGCTTGAGGAAATTAACCATGCCAATGCCGCAATCACGGGCTAGACGGGAGAAAAGCTTGAGTTTGCCGCTTAAAGTGTCGAGTGGGACCCATTACCGAGGTTGTGGGCTGATTTCAGGCCTCAACTGATTTGGCATTGACGGCATTCGCTGCGAATTTGCGTTGCCAAGGACGGCAAGCCCAAAGTTGATGGGCCGGGACCCAAAGGAGAAGCCTAGGTCTCTCTTGGCGTAGGCGAGGATTGTGATGGGAATCTCCCTTGTCAACCTTTTGGTAGCTTCTTGAAGCAATGATTCGGGTGTGAGGATGCAGCTGCCCACATCCGGTCACAAGCCTTCACTCGGCCTCAGATTTTAGGTCCGGTTTTCCAAAAACCCGCGTCGCAGAGCAGGTAACCGCACGTATCAAGGAGGAGCATCTCTAGAATCGTATGATTTTGACGAAGGGTCATGGTGGCCTATGCGTTGCTGACCAGGTAGTGAGCGTACTGTGTACGAAGACAGTACATGCTTCGTAAATTCAGCTGATTGTGCCGGGACCGAATTGCTGAAAATTAGCTCTTTTCAACGAGGCTATAAATTCGACATTTTACCACGGTAAAAGCGCCCACTCGCTTCTCAGTGCCTGATGTAATTCGCTTTGGAATGCCTCCATTCGTAGGGTATTGCCGCAAGTCGAACTTGTCGTCGCCCTTTGCTTCGCATGGATGAGGTCTAAACCGGTTTGGGGCTGACCGTAGTGGAGTGGGGCTCGGCCCCCTGGTGGGGCTTCTCGGAGGAGGCCCCGCGGTCTGCGTTGAAGAATTTCGGGGCTTGGCGGCCGAACCACTCCTGCCCGACCGATGTGAACTGGAACCTGGAGCCTGGAGCCTGGAGCCAGCAAGCACTGGCAGAAGTCGGGTGCTGGGCGGAGAATGTGGGCAACTGCACGAAGGATGGCTTCAAACAAGACGTACACCTCGCCTGCGCTCACGTTTGAGCTGACCGCGCGGTGTTCGGTGAGTGAAACCCACGTTCCATCGTCTCGGGGCATCTCGAAGAGGAACCATTGGGCTAACCCATGTTGAATGCAGGTGACACGCGCCCGCGCGTCGATCCTAGCCCTCCCCCACGGCACCGTCAACCTCCCCATATTTATGCCCGTAGCGACTCAGGCTTCGCTCAAGGGACTCACTCCCGAACAACTCGAGGCTACCGGATGCCGTCTCTGTCTCAACAACACCTACCATCTCGGCCTCAAGCCCGGCCAAGAGGTCCTCGACGCAGTCGGGGGCGCCCACAAACTGCAAGGATGGAATCGCAACATCCTGACAGATAGCGGCGGGTACGACCCCCCTCTTGGCTTCCAGTCCCCGTTCCTGACTAACTAACAACCCAGCCCAGTTTCCAAATGGTCTCCTTGCTGAAGCTCGCCAACATCACCGAGGAAGGCGTCCGCTTCCTCTCGCCCCACGATGGCAGCCCGATGCTGCTGACCCCGGAGCACTCCATGAGCCTGCAGAACTCGATCGGCTCCGACATCATGATGCAGCTCGACGACGTGCTCGTCACCACCTCCCCCGACAAAGCCCGCATGCGCGAGGCCATGGAACGCAGCGTGCGCTGGCTGGATCGATGTATCGCCGCGCACAAGAAGCCAGAAACGCAGAACCTGTTTTGCATTATCCAGGGTGGCCTGGACCTCGACATGCGCCGCGAGTGCTGTCGCGAGATGCTGGCGAGGGACACGCCCGGGATCGCCATCGGCGGGCTAAGCGGTGGCGAGGCGAAGGACGATTTCTGCAGAGTCGTTTCTACCTGCACCGAGATGCTGCCGGATTTGAAACCGCGCTATGTGATGGGCATCGGGTATCCAGAGGACCTGGTCGTCAGCGTCGCGCTCGGGGCCGACATGTTCGACTGTGTTTGGCCGACGCGGACGGCACGGTTCGGCAACGCCATTACCAAACATGGGGTTCTCAACATGAAGAGAGAGGCGTACGCGGCAGACTTTGGCCCTATTGAGGAGGGCTGTGGGTGCCCGTGCTGCCGGCCCATCGAGGAAGAAGGGGCCATGGGGATCACAAGGGCGTTTGTGCACCACAACGCGGCCAAGGAGACCGTCGCGGCGCATTTGCTAACGTTGCACAACGTTTGGTACCAGTTGTATTTGATGAGGGGCGCGAGGGAAGCGGTCATCGAAGATAGATATCCGGCGTTTGTGAAGGAGTTCTTCGGGAACTTATACCCAGATAGAAATGACTACCCGTTATGGGCTGTCGATGCCCTGAAAGGGGTCGGCGTTGACTTGTTAGAAACATAGATATTACACCCTCTGTTGCTTCAGCCTTCTGCAATCATGACCTTAATCCATATTCACACCGCTTGCCATCTTTCCAACTGTATTCGTACACGTTTGGAACCTTCACAACGTTCTGCTGGTTGTTGAATGGTCGACGTTCAGGGTTAGGGTATTCTGCGCTTGGCGGCCATTACCAGAAGCCGGTAATCCAAGCCCCGAAATTTTGCTCCGATTCCGACCGCGAGCTCCGACCTCGACACCGCAGCACACGGCCCAGGCCAATTCAGACTCACAATGGCGACTAGGAGCGTGTCCCCCGGAGGCGCGCTTCTCCGGGCTTCGCGCATGTTTGCGATGCCAGACCCAATCCCTCCACCACCCATCGAGGGTGCCGCTGGCAGCTATTTCAGCTCGACGACGGCGACAGTCGCCTTCCCCACTCACCAGGTCATCACGACCCTCAGCTCCTCTCGGAAGTTGGGAGATTGGGGTCTCAAGCGGCCGTTGCCCCTCAAGTCGACGACCAAGTCCTCCAACCCGATGCTGCGCGTTAAGGCTATCGACACGATCGAGCAGATCACCGACTACAGCTCGGCCACCGACCACGGCATCACACTCCGAAAGTTCCAAGAGCTTGGAATACCTGTTACGGCACGCCGGCCAGCGGGAGGGGACCGCCCAGAGAGCACGACTAACATGAATCTGCCGCAAATGTCCGTGTTCGAAGATGCGCTCGATGCGACTGATATCCACCCGGACAAGCGGGCCGAACTTGTGGACTTCCGGTGGAAGTTTACCGGCCCCTGGTTAGCCGGCATGACGCAGGGCGAGTTCAACAAGTGGCTAGCGAAGGAAGTCCGACCCAAACGGCCTGCGTTCCGCCAGTTTCTGAAGAAGAAGATCGCCAGCGAGCTGCATGCGGCGGTAGCGAAGGCGGCCCTGGACAAGGGGCAGGAACAACCCCCTATGGCGGACCCGAGCACCGTGACAGAGGACCAGCTTATCGACTACCTGCGCAAGTTGCGGCACAACAACCAGGCGCTGTACGATATGGTCGGCCAGTTCCTCGACCTGGCCCCGCTCATGCCTCCCGACGTCAGCCAGACGGGCCTCCCTAAAGAGAAGGTCAGGTCTCTCCAGTTTAGTGAGGTGAAGACCCCCTACGCCGAGCGTGGGCCCCCGGTCACGCACCCCTCGGCCGGTCTATCGTACCTGCGTACGTCCATGTACATGGAAAACCACCCGATTTACGGGCCTCAGAGATACCACGCGCCGGTGGTAGGACGAGTCCTGAAACCGCGCCGGCAGGCGCAAGCCACGGGCGCCAAGATCGGCGTCGCCGGGTTGATCGTTAACACCGCGGTGGGCGACACGCGCTTCAACAACCGGATCAACACGACCACCGTGTTCGACAAGATCGACCCCAGCGTCGAGGGCGGCGCCAAGGTGTGGGTACAGCCCACGAGGGCCGCGGTGGATTCGGTCGGCTGCGTGGTCCTGTCGGTCAACGAGGGGTCGAAGGAGGGCATCCTCGTTGCGCAGGAACTTCTGGGCAACGCCGTCTGCCTGGGCGCGGAGCCGGAGGATGAGATGAACAGGCGCGAAACGGCCATGGACTTGAGGCGGAGGTACAGCGCGCCCGATGCGCCTGCTACCATGTCGAGTGCTCAGGACTACGGACTGAGGGAGTAGTGTGCTTCGGATAGTAGTCGATGGTGCAAGAGAGGGAGCTACGGCCGGGTGCCCGAAAGAGCGGCCCGGAGGCAATGTAGATACAACTGTATCCTGAATATTGTAACAATAAATCAACGGTAAAATAACTCCTGTATCATTCCAACTACTAAGTACACGTACAGTAGTTCCACCAGCACCTGGGCAGCTTGACTGGCCCCCTTGGCCCTTGGATGAGAAGCCCCACTTGAAACTTGCAACCGAGTCACTAGCCACGAACCCTTAGCCACAGTTTTGTGCACCAGCCCCTCGCCATAATTCTCTGTAAGCCTTGGCGTGCCCTAACGCACCACCCCACAATTGCGTCTGCCAAAAAAGTCAGCTACCAGCGCAGCCCGCGATCTTTCCGAAACCTCGTCGTCGAAACTCCAGCTCAGCAAACCGCCAGCCAACAACAAACCAAGCCGTCAAGATGGGTCGCGTTCGTACCAAGACTGTCAAGAAGTCCGCCAAGGTCATCATTGAGCGGTACTACCCCAAGTTGACTCTTGACTTCGAGACCAACAAGCGGGTGTGCGATGAGATCGCCATTATCGCCTCCAAGAGGCTGCGCAACAAGGTACGTTTTTAATCGGTCGGCGGCTGTAGCTCGATTATAGGCTTGGAATTAACTCGTGTGTTTTTTTACTAGATTGCCGGCTACACCACCCACTTGATGAAGCGTATTCAGCGTGGGCCCGTCCGCGGTATCTCCTTCAAGCTCCAGGAGGAGGAGCGTGAGCGGAAGGATCAGTACGTCCCCGAGGTTTCCGCCCTCGACTTCTCCGAGGCCGGTCAGCTCGAGGTCGACACCGAGACCAAGGACCTGCTCAAGCACCTTGGCGTACGTTTTTATCCCCCATCCCTCTCCCTCTCTGCCTAACCTTTTCTGTCCGACTCGGTTGTGGAAGGTGGTTTTGCTGACTTGCTCGCTCGCTCTCCAGTTCGACTCCATCCCCGTCAACGTCACCCCCGTCACCCAGAACCCCGTCGTCGAGCGCGGTGGCAGGCGGTTCGGCGACCGTCCCCCTCGCCGCGACTAAGCGTGTATTTCGCAACATGTTGGCTGGCTTTTTCTGGGGAAATGCGGCAATCTCACGACTCACAAGAGGATACGGCTGCGGGTTATGGCAATACATGGGCATGGCTACATGGCGTCGGTCTGGAAGGTTATGAGAACACGGCTATAGATCCTCGACAAATAGAGAGATCTGTGGCCCACACAAGGTGTCGCCGATTCCCTAGGGTAATTCCGGGGATGACGCTTGATTGCCAATCTCAAGTCCCTTGAGGCCGTGGTGCGTGTTGAAACTCGGGCCGTGCTGCTGCCGGTCGAGTTTGTCGGTGATTTGTGTGACTCGACTGCTAATGTCATCGAACTTGCAAGGTGAGATTTGAGATTGATTGAATTATTGTGCCTGGGCACGATGATTAAAACGACGGCCGGCCCCATGCAATGCTCCCCACTAAACGAAACCTAGAATGATTCAAGATGCCCAAGCCCAAAATGCCCAGATCATCAATATGACCAACTCCGTAGACCGTTTTCCCGTAGACGCCATCCAATGTAAAAATTAAGAACTCTCAAAACCGGACGGTGAAGAAGTCATCGTCATCGCCATCGTCATCATTACCGTCGCTTTCGTCGCTCTCAGCACCCTCTGCTGACTTTTTAGCAGCTCCACTGCTCTTCCCCTCTGTTAGCGTTTCAGCAGATCCGGTGCTTTTAACTTCCCTAAATATCTTGGGCGTGTAGCCCTCGATCGCAAACTCGCTGCCTTTTACCGGCGGACCAGGAGGCTCAACCGGCCCAGTAGTGGTTGACTCCTTGATAGTGACATCCACCCTCGCCACCCCGGCAAGCAAACCCTCGGTCGCATCACCCCTCTCACCAGCGAGCATCGACGCCTCCGACTTCTTGCCATTCATCTGCCGGTCCAGCTCGAGCTTCGCCATTACCTGCGCCAGCTCGTTACGGTCTTCCTCCTTCCCGCGCGGGGCCGTATCCCTCGCCCCCGGTCCCTTCTTCCCCCATCACCACCGGCACCACCACCGGCACCACCACCGGCACTACCCCCCTCCTCCCGCAGCTCCAGCTTCACCACCATCCCGCCCCCCGCCCGCTCGTCGCGCACATAGCTCGGGTGATCGAGCTGCACCTTGAGGTGCAGCGCCCTGCGCGCGCACGCGTCCGAGCACCACTTGTTCAGGTCCCCCGTGTGGGCGATGCCGCCCGCGCGCGAGATGCTGAAGGCGCCCTCGAGTGCGCGCCGCGCCCGCCCGCACAGCGCGTACCCGCACTTCCCCAGGCAGTTGCGCTCCTCGATCAGGTCCAGATACTCCGAGGGCTGGAAGTCGGCGAGCGAGGTGAGGAGCGTGGCGGTGTCCGAGGGGGAAGGGGAGGAGGCGCGGTGAGAGGGCGAGTGCGGGAGCTGGCACAGCGCTTCGAACGTGCTGAGCGGGACGGGCGGTTTGAGTTGCGTGTCGCGCAGCTTTTGCAGCAGGCGGATGCGGGCGGCGTTTTCGTTGCGCGCGAGGATTTCGGCGCGGGTGAGGGCTGCTGTTTCTGGTGCTTCTGCTGCTGCTGTTTCTTCCTCGGCGGATGGTGTGGACGGTGGGTGGGTGCCGGTGGTCGGTTGTTTGAGAATGCCCTTGGGTTTTGGCTTGGATGCGGGGATTGTTTTGGACGCCATGGCGGAGGGTGTTGCCATTTTTGGAGTGGGTGGTTGATGGTGATGTCCTAGGGTAGGTGACTTTTTTTTTGGAGATGGTTGTCTGCGACGCGAGGTTCGGAGTTTCGGAGACGGCGCGATGCCGTGCCCTGAAGCGGCTGGCTGCCGGTGATGACCTCAGTGCCTGATCCCTGATGGGATATCTGCTCCTCGATTGGTCGGTGCCCTCAATGCTGGCTCCACTGAATGGCATTTGAGGAGGGGCTGTTCTCCCCCGCAACCAAGCTCGGCCAAGCAACGCTCTCCCAAGCGTGCAACAGCGAATGCCCAAGCCACCTCCTGAGGCTCCGGGTGAATTGCTGCCTGGTGATATCTGGAACACTGCGACACGACACACGTAGGCTGTGACGAAGGTGGTTGGAAGCCAGCAGAGTGATTGCAGTGGTTCATGCGCTGACGTCGCCCCTCTTCCATGGATGCTTGGCCCTTCCACACCCACACTCGGATGGACCTCCATAACACTCGAACCTCAGTGCAGTGCCGTAGAAGTCTTGGCCCAGCTTCGCCCACCTGCTGTGGTACTGTTAAGCTGGAACCCCGCCGCCGCCCCCAAACTGGTTAAACTTCCAGGTTGCCCGTCAGCCAAGCCTACCCACCAGGACCGCCCTTGGGTCACAGCCAGATCTCCATCAACCCCGTTTGAGATTTTGAGCCTTCTCCATCCTCTCCCGCCCACAACTCCTGTCCAGTCCGTTATCGCGCAGGAGCTTTGTTTACACTCGCCAACCTTTGTTGCGCGTTTTTTGTGCCGCCTTAGCAACCGTCGTGTGCTCTGTGCGGCGATTAATTACCTGGGTACGGTAGGGATTTGGTTTGGAAGCTCGAGCTCTCCAAAGCCCCGCCACAGCTTTCCACCTTGCATCGACTCCAAGTCCCGCCATCTGCCACCGCTGCTGGCCGCGAGCCGCGTCATCATGTCGTTCAAGGTCAAAGCCCTGTATGACTACGTTTCTGGGCACGAGGACGATCTAGGCTTCAATGCCGGCCAGATCATCACCGTCACCGATGAAGAGGATGATGACTGGTACGGAGGGGAGTACGTTGACGACTCCGGAAATACGCGCGAAGGCATCTTCCCGCGAAACTTCGTCGAGAAATACGAGCCTACCGCTCCGCCCCGCCCGACGAGGTCGCGCCCCAAGCGGGAGCCCGAGGCTGCTCCAGCGCCCGTCCCCGAGCCTGCTGCCCCGCCCGCGCCCGCGCCCGCACTCCCCGCTCCCGACTCTCCGAAACAAGCGGCGCCGGAACCCGAGGAAGCACCCGAGCCAGTAGCTCCCCTATCGCCGCCCCAGGCCTTCTCTGCATCCCCGCCGCCTCCGGCGCCCATCGCAGAGCCTTCCGCACCAAAGCCGGTGCAGCCGGTGCGATCTGCTGCTCCCGCCCCCGCTCCTGCGCCGCCCGCCCCACAGCCCACCGAGGTCCCGGCTGCGAACTCACCGCCTTCCCCAAAGCGTGCCCCCTCGTTTTCGAAGCCGGGCCCACCTCCTGTGACCGAGAAGCCGAGTAGCAACTCGTTCAAAGATCGCATTGCCGCATTCAACAGAGCTGCCGCTCCGCCGATCACCCCGTTCAAGCCTAGCAACCTGAGCTCTGGAGGAACCGGCGGCTTCATCAAGAAGCCATTCGTCGCGCCTCCGCCTAGCAGAAATGCCTACGTCCCACAGGTGTCCCAAGCTCCAGTCGCAAAGCTCTACCGTAGGGATGAAGACCCGGAAGTAAAAGAACAAGAAGCCGAGGTACTCGAAAATGCTGGTAGGGCGGGTCTCGTCCCCACGGGATCCTCGAATGAAGGTGACGCTGCCGAGGACCAGCCTAAGCCCATGAGCCTGAAGGAGCGGCTGGCCTTGCTGCAAAAACAGCAGATGGAGACCGCCGCCCGCCATGCCGAGGCTGCAGCCAAGAAGGAGAAACCCAAGCGGCCACCCAAGAAGCGCCTCGATAGCCAGGACACGGTCGAAGGTGAACCTGTTGAACGGGCCGAGGAGACGGGGAGGACCTCCACCGACGAGGTTCCTCCGCCGCGCATGACGCATCCTCCTAGGCGTAGGTCCTCCAAGGGGCCTGAACCCCGTGACGGGAATGAGGCCGATCTGTCCGGCGCCGGCGAGACAACCGAGGGCCAGGAAGATCTCACCGAGAAGGAGGACAGCGATGGCCGAACGAAACACGTGGCTACAGTATCTAAGCAGGAAGATAGTAATCGGGGAGAGGAAGAGGACGAAGCGGACGAAGGTGAAGAGGAGGAGGAGGAAGAGGAGGAGGATGTGGATCCCGAGGTTCGCCGCCGAGAGGAGTTGCGCGCGAGAATGGCCAAGATGTCCGGCGGCATGGGAATGCCCGGGATGGCCATGCCCTTGTTTGGTGCTCCTGCTCCGATACTGCCGAAGAAGAAGAAGGCTGCTCCTGAGAAGACGGTGGAGGAGGCCGAGGAGCCTGTCTCGCCGGCCACGCGGGCAGCCCCGCCGATCCCCCTGCCCGGGCTGATGCGGCCTCCTATTCCTGCCGAGCCGAAGCAGCCCGAGTCGGAGGAAGAGGAAGAGGAGGAATCTGATCTCCGAACTCCGCATCAGGAGGCTGCTCCGCCAGGTAAGTTACTTCAAGAAGCCCACTTGGGCCCCAATACTGACCGTTGCAGTACCGCCTGCGGAACAAGGAGCCCCCCCTCCTGTTCCCGGCGGACGACCGGCTCCGCCTCCTGTTCCTGCGGACTGTGAGTATCATCGTGCCCAGCGTTTTGAGCCATGGAATATTATTGTTAATCTCGTAAAGCACGTCCGCCGCCGCCGCCTCCAGCCGCCTCGGCAGTCAAGTCGCCTAGTGAAGGATCGAAATCGGACGACGAGCTCTCGGAGCGACCTAACCCGGAGTCTGATGCTCTGAGCGGTGACATGAATCAAGCTACCAGAGCTCCGCCTCCGCCGCCACCCGCGGCTGGTGCGCCCCCCGCCGATTCCAACGTCACCACGCCCATCAGTGGACAGTCGTGCTTCCTTCATGGAGCAAACCCCTCCACGAGAGACCGCGTCTAGTAAACGGAGCAGCAGGCCGCCACCCCCGGTTCCCGGATCCCCTCCAGCCCTCCCGCCTGTTCAGTCAAGGCCGCCTCCCCCGCCTCCTTCGGCCGCACCCCCATTAAGGCGAGTCTCGACTGGCGATCCCAGGCCTCCGCCGCCCATTCCTGCCGGGCGTAGGAACAGCGACGAAGGCGAGGACGAGGAGATCACTGAGTATGAGGGCGACTATGATACGGACATCGCGTCTTCGGTTCCTCACAAGGATGCGCTCAAAGCACACCAGCGTGAGTCGAGCTTTGAGGATGTCATGTCCCCGCGATCCCCAACCACAGAGGCTCCCCCTCCCCCCATTCCCGCCGCATCACCTCCGAGGGCAGGACCGCCGCCTATCCCGAGCCAACCTCCACCGGACACCCGGAAATCGGTGGATATGCCCAGAATGGCCCCGCCACCTCCGCCGCCGGCCAAGGAGACGCCTCGATATGAAGATGATTACGATCCCTACAACTATACCTCAGCCTCACAGGCTCCCCCAGCAGTACCGTCGTACCCGATGCCATCGCCCTCTCCGTACACGAGGCAGCAGGACGAAATGTTTACCCAGGAGGCACCATACGGTCATACCCCGAGGTCTCCTCCGCCTCCTCCGCCTCCCGGCCGGGCACCGGCACGGCAGTCGCTCGACCTCCAGCGCGCCGGAATTGGCCGCCGGTCTGTCGATGTTACCCGGCCGTCGATGGAATCGGGCTTCGTTGCTAATGACATCGACCTCGCCAGCCAGTCGTCTTGGTGGCTGCAACAGAACGGTCTCCCCCCTCAGCTCCACGGTCGTAAAGATATTTTCTTCGAGTCCGAAGAGTCGAGCTCCGCCGACCCGCACAAAGGCGGCAAGACCATTATCACTCGTGACATCTACGTTCTCTTCCAAGACTACTCCCAAACCGTCATCACCGTCCGCTTCAACCCGCAAGACCCCTCCGACGTCCAGCTCGAGCAGCGTCACGAACCTCCCCCGCGCGCCCTGCGCCAGGACCAGCTCGAACAAAGCTACGACCGCTTCGGCCGCGCCATCGGCGATGCCGTCGCCGCCAAGAAGGACACCGTCGTCGGCGACGGCACCCCGCAGGCGCTCATCTACGAGCTCCTCCGCCCCTTCCCGGACGCGCTGCTCCCCGTCGGCACGCGCGCCTACGGCGCCCTCGTCTACAGCAACCTGGCCAACGCCAGCACCACGCAGAACGACGAGATCCGCCCCGGCGACATCGTCAGCATCCGCAACGCAAAGTTCCAGGGCAAGCACGGCGCCATGCACGCCAAGTACTCGGTCGAGGTCGGCAAGCCCGACCATGTCGCCGTCGTCTCAGAGTGGGACGGCACCAAGAAGAAGGTGCGCGCTTGGGAGCAGGGCCGCGAGAGCAAGAAGGTCAAGGTCGAGTCGTTCAAGCTGGACGATCTGCGCTCGGGCGAGGTCAAGATCTGGCGGGTCATGCCGCGCAGCTGGATTGGCTGGGAGTCGGGCGGCGCCGGTGCCGGTGCCGGTGGTGCTGGTGCCGCCGGTGGTAGTGGTGGGGCTGGGAACTAGGAGGCCCTGATGGGGTTGCAGATGAGGGATGTGAGGGGGCTTGGGGTGGCGGGGGACATGGTTGGCGTGTTGGTTAGGATTGCCATGGGGGTTGGCGGCGGCGGGGTGCCCTTGAGGTTTTAGTTTGGGTGGCAGTGTTGTCTGTGTGAGTGTGTGTGTGACAAGGCTGGGTTGAGTTGGGTTGGTTGGGTTAGGTTGGCGGGAGTCTTTTATCGTCGGCAGACCGAAGCATGAGCAAGCAGTGCAGAGCAGAGTGCAGAGCTCCGCCGTTGAGTCGGGGTCTCTTCTTTTTTGACCATACATACGCCGACCGGGCTCGACAAACGGTGCTTGTTTTATCTACTAGTTAGTTGTTTGCATTACGTTGTTATTCCTTGGTGTTTTATCCCATCGGCTGTTGTAGTCATCATGAGTGGTGTTGTTTACATACTAATAATGGATGTTGGGGTTGGGGAGACGTTGGCCCTTTTGGGGAAGGGGATTGCCGGTCTAATACTCTTCTCTGGTAATCCCCGACGTTTACTCCCTACTCTCGATATTTCTGATGGATTTGGTGGTTTTTGCAGGAAATTGTCAGACACAACGGTTAGTCTGAATGGTGATGTTACGGTACTGTGGTCTAGGAATAGTTTTGTGAGTGATAGATGCCGTTCTTAATCTTGAACCACGTGTAGGAGCTTGTCCTGTTCACTTCTCACGACTCCGCGACCTTGACTCGTTGGTTTTGCTTGATGGTTTGGGTGGACTAAGGATGATGAAGAAGCCCACTAGTCATATCAAGGTTTTCTGTTGACTTTAGGTGCATATATGATCACTAGAAACTACTCCCAACTCTTAAACGATTATCAAATCACCAAACAAATCCCATCTTACTTGCGCTAAGTCACACTCAACTACCTTTCTAGCCATCATTATTCCATCCCGTCGAATTCCACCAAACAACCCATCACCACCTCCTCGAACTCGAGCCTCGATATGAGTCAAAACAGCGGTGCTCAAAGAGTGGGACAGGGCAGGGCCAGCAATGCAAGCTGCAAGTTTGGGCAGGCAGGGTCTCCTGCATGGATGCCCGTCCCGCATACATGCAGCCCAACGTCTGCAGGGAGAATTACCCATGCAACGCTGCAATTCCTGCATACATCCATACATCCATCTGTATCCGTACAGACATACCCATGCTCTCTACCAAGCAAGGCCGTGACTGTGTGAAGAGAGGTCCTTACCTAATCCCCGCCGCCGGTAGTTGACTGCCACAGATTGCCAACACCCACCACCATCCACCATCACCTCCACCACCACTACCACCACCACCAACGAGGGATTTAAACCAGTTGCAGAGCCAACGACTCCATTACCAGAGCAACAAACCACCATCCACAGCTGTAGAATCTACCAAAAAAGGTAACCCCACGCACGTGGACAAACTCCCCAACAGGATAGGGCAGAGCCAGAAGAGAGACCGGAGGAAAAAAACGGCGCAGCAGCCGCGGGATATGGGATGATGAGACTGCTGCGGCTGTATGCAAGCGCCATCCTCCCCATCCATCCCGTACTGTGTAAGTAGGGCATGTGTAGTAAAGTGTGTATGGATGCACTGCCCGCGCTTGACGTGTACATATTCGTACATCCATCCATACAGTGTTTGTATGTACATACATATACACATGCATACATACATACATACATACATACATGCCAACCCCCTCCCGCCCGCCCACCCTCCCTCTTCTGCCCATGCGGTATCGGCTCGGCAGGCGTAGGGTCAGTCAGGAACATGGATGGCATGGCATGACATGGAGTTGGTATGATATGACATGGCATGCGTGATGTGCTCTTCTCTTTTGCGGAGTGAGGTAAGCTGAGTGGGTTGTTTTACTCCCGTCCTTCTCCTTCTCCCCCGTGCTCCCTCTCCCCCGCGTACACGGGTTTGACGTCCCGGTTGACGCGGCCCCGATGGAGGCCGTGGGGCGGATCGCGGGGTGCAAGACGCCAGTGGTAGCACGACAAGTGAGACAATGGGGGTGGAATGAGGGCAAAGCCCCCCCCTATTTTTCGTTTTACGGACGGGGATCTAGATGCTGTGTTTTTGGGTTCGATCTAGGTTTAGCTCCCGTGCTTGCTTGCGGCAGGTCGACGCTGGCAGAGCCCCTGAGATTAGACGGTAGCGTGGATGCATTGTTCTCTGGCAGTGGGCTCATGTGTTGGATTCTTTTGGTTCGTCGTGTGACATGGCAGTGCTGACGACTGCACTGGGCCTAGATAGCCTTGAAGTCGCATAAGTAGCCTCTAGCTATGGTTTCTCCGGTCTACGTGGCTCATCAACTGCCTTTGGGCTAGCATAATGCGTTTCGGATGTCAAAAAAGCACTTGATGATCTGGCACCTTGATGTCCAACTCTTGCCATTCAAGTCCCCTCCTCCTAGCTAGAAAGTCACAGTAACAAGTGCCTGCCCCCCCTCGCCCACATTGATATCCGATGGCCCCCGTTGTGCAGATACTCCGGCTGCGACGTGAATGTCTCTTTCGATCCTCATCGTGGGGTATTGCCTGATCATCCTCGATTCACGGGGCTGACTGGCCCAGGCTGCATTTCAAGACAGATGATGGGGGTCAGTTCTGAGCCAACAATGGGCCTTTGCTCTACGAGTCACGCAACACGACACCAATCGTCTTCGAGCACTACCCGTCGATGAAACTCCGGGGCCCAATAAGAGAAGTCGCGCATGCAGCAGATCCGTTTGGTCGTTCATGAGACAGAGACGGCTGCGGAGGTTGTGCTCAACGGCCGACCCGCGTGGAGGCTGGGCCTAGCCGTCTGTCTGCTCCCAGTCGACCGAGACAACGACCGAGCTGAGGCACGCGAGGTCTCGATGCCATGCATCTTCCCCGCGCCTCGTCGAAAAGGGAAAGCAACTGGGTGGCAGTGGTTGTGGTTCAAGAAAAAAGACCACCAACCTTCGAATCAGGGATTGCCAATTCGTGGACACTGCTACGCCATGTAGCAGTCGGATGCCCCCAAACGACTCAACTTCTCCGAAGGAAGCGGAACCCTTGATACGCGCGCTCTCCGGCAGCAAACTCGATACCTCATCTAGTCGAGATCCGCTTTGCGGTTGATAGGCCGAAGAGCTTGCTTAGGACGAGTGAGGCGCTGAGGAGTGGAAACCACTTCGCCCTCTGGAGAGAGCTTGACTCTCGGAAAGTGGAGGGGAGTGTTTTACGGATGGTGCACTTTGAACCACCAACCTACTAGTGCCCCGAACCGCAGCGAGATCAACAAGAGTGTTTCTTGTTATCTCGTGTATCAGAGGTGCCAGCCCATCCCCAAGCGATGCCATAGGGCACAGCCGTCGAAAACCGAAGGGTTTTGAGCTGCAAACCCCTCGTCTTTTGTGGTGTTGCACGCGATAGGTCAACTGCCCTCCATTTCGCCGGTCCCGGCAAAACTTGCATATCAGTGGGTAGAGGTATGTTGTATTACAGTGCCATGAGAAGGCCCGGTGGGTCAAAGGGGCCAGATGAGAGCGTATCCCATCGCCTTTGAGCCCAAACCTGATCAAGCCCCGACGCCTTCCTAGAGCCCTCCCCCTGTGAGGTGCAGAAGCTGGCTGGATGGACTGTAGATCGAGAACCGGACGCAGGCAAAAACAGGTGCACCAACTCCCCGACGACGACGGGGATGACCCGGCTGGCTGTTGGAACACGACCCGAGCTCCGATCCGGAGCGGTCTCCAACCCGTCACGAGCGAGGGGCGGGTTCAGGAGGTTCGGACAGAACGGTCACCTGAGCAACCGCGGATGACGGGGCAAGGTTCGGCTCCTGACAAGCGCTTCTCAGCCGAGGGCGGAGGGGATCAGCCGGCTGAAGAACAAAAGATCGCCCCTCCCATTCGATATTTGGTGGCCGGAAGCTTGAAACGGGGAGGGTCGGTCGTGAGGCGTGAGAAGTTTCGGCGCCCAAGCCGCCGACGGAGCTTGCCCCGTATATCTGGATGGGTCACCGTGGTGGCTAGGCGCCAGAGCAAAACCCAAGCCACGAAGTCCCTGTCAATAGTCCCCGAAATCTCGCGACAGCTGTCCCGGGTGAATGGCGAGAAAGGCTGGACACGTGCTGGAGTGCTGGGATGAGGTTGTGGCCCGAACCGTCAGCGAATGAACGCTTGACACAAGTCAACATTGCATGGCCGCGCAGGAATGGCTGCAGTAGCGAACAGCTCCTCTTCTCGATCTGGGAAACCCGCCATCGGTGCCAAGAGCCAAACGTTGGACTGAATGTGAATTTCGATTGGGCCGAAGGGGTTTTTGAGCGAAATCGGCTTCAAGTTGGGCTTGGGCAGAAGCTGCCGTCGTGAGGCAAGGCGAGACCCGTCGAGTAAATCCTTGCAATCTGGCAAGGGGAACTCGCTAGCAACGACGAGAGGCTGGCTCGGCGGTCTTTGACTTTGGCCACGCATTTTGGCCTTTGGCTCGAGTCTGCGCTCCCTCGAGCTGCAGCGGGCGCCAACAAACGAACGTCAAGGGCTGGGAGGTTGGAATCCATGGTTCAACGGGGATTCGATCAAGATGGATGTCGATTGGACAAGGGAGCTGCACCTGGCCAGCCTTCCCCACGATCTGTCTGCGACCAATGATCTCGCTAAGCGCGAGCAGCCTCAGGGGAGGAATGGCTGTGGGTCGCGTTGGGCATCCGGGCATGGACGCAGCAAGTGGAAGGAGGATTTTCGAATTGGCAGCCCATACCACTGACCAGACTGCCACGTACCGTATCTGCGCTGCGGTAAGCAGGGATGGCTGCGGACGCCCTGCATTTTCTGTGGCCCGAGAAAGCACATTCAGTGACTCGGGGGGGATGTCCCAAGACTCGGCTGGCAACTGAGCTGTGCGTGGTCAGCGACGTCGAGGAACTCGTCGGCGCCGGTAGATGACATGATGGTGACAGCGCGGCCCACGACTTTCCAAAAACACTCAAAGTCGGGAAGCCGAGCGGCCGCGGCAGTTTTGCCGGGGGCCGAGGTATGGTTACTTTTTGTTAAGAATAGAACGTTTGATTTGGCGATACCGAGACAAGCTACTGTCGCCGTCGGTGCCGCTGTCGCTGTCGCTGTCGTTGTCGCTGTCGCCGTCGCGTGTTGTTCAATGCGCAATGCGCGGACTAAGCTAAGGTTCAGGTGTTGGCGGAAGATCCGAGTCACGGTGGCTCGATAGCGGGCTTGGATGGAGCGAGAAGAGATTTTCCAACGGCCAGCGCCACCTCGCATCGCATGGCACGTTCTTTCAGCAGCGTCAGATGCCTATCACCTGCTAGTTAACGGGCACTCCGTGCCGAGAGCGGGAAGGAACCTGGAACTCCCGCCGGAGATCAGTGGGATGTTGGTATGCAATTTTTGGTGGGTTACCTAAGCCGTGGGCTCACCACACCACAGGCCCCAGCCGCAAGTGTGGCAACCACGCAACCTGGGATGGCATGTTCCCCGACGGGCAGGTTGGATGTCTGTACATCTGTACTTACAAGTAGGTTTTGGCTGCCCTCCTGCCCTTGCCCCCCACGAGTGGAGTGACTTTTGACGGCAGTGACTGGGACAGAAAAAAGCCAACCACCCTGCGACTTCCCAATCAGGCGAAGCTATGAGGCTACTGACCAATCAGAATTGCGTTGTCTGGCCTGACTTTTTAACGAATGGCTGAGACTGGGCCGTCTCGGAAACCTTTTGCGACCCTTTGCGACCATTTGCAACCCTGCGCTGTCCACTGAAAAAGCCCGCGCAACTGTCGACTGACGCGTGAATGGCTCGCCCCATGGAATCAACCCCTCCCTTCTGAACCCTCTCGTCCCACGCCGCATTCGAGGGGGCCGACGCCATGCCCGATAGTTGCGGGGGACGGGAGCGGCTAGATCGCGGTGGCGTGTGTGGTGTGGTGGAGGATGGGATGCCCGGTGTATGTACTCCTGTACTTCGTACCGGGTTATTGTCTTGGATTGAACCCTGACGAGGCACAAACACCAAACCAAATCCCGCGTGTGGACAATCATCGAATCGTCGAATCGTCGAAATCATCAACCCCCCAACCGTTGTTGTTGCATCCGCGGATGGACCACTTGGCTCCTGCGACCTGTCAATTACCAGCCAAGAATCACAACAGTCTTGGTCATCGACCCTGCCACTGCATCCCACCTGTTCACCCATTCTGGGGATGCTCACTTGTCACCACGCCAGACGCCAGCAAACTCTCCGCGTTTTAATGCCCGACTCCAACCCGACACCTGCGGCCGCGACAACGCACAAGCCTTGCACCGCAGCCCTGACACGACCTCGCAGTGCTCGGCACCCCATGCCGGACCTCTCCCCAGTCGCCAATCGCTGGACACCCTTGGCATCTCTCACTGGCCTGCTGCTCGAACCCCACGTCACCCCCCGCAGACCCCTGCTTGAACGCACCTGGACGCACTTGACACACACTCTCTCTATAAACACCATCAGGGCGCCCCATCGTCCTCCCACTAAGATCGGGAACCCTTTCTCCCCACAGTAACCCACGGAAACCCTACAACTGCCCCCCAAAGCAGCCAACCCTCACACACACAGCCCAAGATGGCAGCTTCATATCCCAGGAGACAACCTTCAAGTCAATCCTCCTCCAGCCATGACTCGCGCAGCCGGAGGAGTAACGACTCCTACATCTCACACTCCACAGCACCCACCTCGCTGTACTCCTCACCATGCCCCTCAGATCTGAAGGACTCGCCGTCATCAACAGACGCCGGTGCTTATACCGCCACCAAGTACCACCAGAATGTCTACGACTCGCGCGACGATGTCAGCCCCGCCACCTCGCTCTACCCGCGCTCGTCGGTCGAGACCTACGCCTCAACCACGGCCTCCAGCGAAGACGTGGAAGCTATGCTCGCCGACGAGGTTGCCGACTATGAGTGCGGCGCCATCCCGCCGTTGCCTATCTACCGTCGCGAGGTCGTCGAGCCCAACGTTCGCGCGTCGACCCCCCAGGACTTCGCCAAGCTCTTCCCCTCGCTCAACCGCCTGACCATTCGGCACGACGAGTTCACTTCGGACGGAAACATGAACTTGCGCATCGACACGGTGGTAACGGGCCGGAGGAGGACCGCGATCCAGCTCTTCCACTTGCGCATGTACGACTTGGGGAAGCGGGAGTTCTCGCTGCGGAGGTACTCGCGGGATTCGGGTCGGGAGGTCTGCAACTCGAAGCGCAAGTTCACCGAGCCCGCCGCGGCGAGGCCCAAGACGGCGGACGGGAAGCCCACGCTGAAGCGGTCCATGTCGACCGCCCTCAAGACGCTCGGTGGAGGGAAACCGGCCTTGCGCCGCGCCAAGTCGGTCATGACGACCCAGGGCCGCCCCAGCACAGGCTACTCGACCAGCGAGGGCGATGACGACTTCGTCCACGACGCGAGCAACCTGTCTCGCATGTCGCTCGACAGCCGCCTAGGCAAGGGCAAGACCCAACAACCGGTGCCAACCAACACCATCAAGCTTGAGTTCAGCAACTACGCCCGCGTCGACGTCAACCGCCGCGGCGGCAAGAACAACAAGCGCTACGAGTTCGAGTGGTGGGGCCACCGGTACAGCTGGAAGCGCTCTGTCGACAAGCAGCTCGGCCTAGTGTCGTTCCACCTTGTGCGAGACGGGAACGCGAGCGCGCCGGTCGCACACATCGTTCCCGAGACAAGGTCGCCGACCCAGGTCGTCGCCGACGACACCGCCGGCGGATGGGTACCCCCGTGTTTCATGTGGATCGCCGACGAGGCGATCGTAGATGCCGTCACGGATGTGGCTGAGTAAGTAGACCAACCCCTTTTTTGTCTTGTCAGGACCCTCAAGCTGACCTTCCACCCAGTGTAATCATGGCAACCGGACTCATGACCCTTGTGGACGACTGCATCAAAGAGCGGTGGCAGACCAAGAAGGCTCACCGCATCCCGATGCCGTCGACCTTCAAGTCGGTCAACTTCGACGCCGTCCGGCCCAAGGCCCTCATGCAGCACGTCTTCGGCCGCCGGAACTCCAACGACCACCACCAGCAGCGCCCCGCCTCGACCCCCTCCAGCCCACTCCGGCACGCGAATCCCCCCGCCGCCGCACAATAAAAGCCCGCAAAATCAATTCATCCCCACCGCTCCGACCGATGCCTCCCCGGCGGCATTCGGCAAAAGAAAAAAATGACGTCGGGGCTTCACCGACAGTTCCCTTGGATCAGCGCCACGTGTTGCTGCCCGACCGGAGACCCACACCTTCGGAGGGATGCCATGTCACCTCGGCCGAAGGTGGTTGGGGAGAATGCTCATGGTTGACGAGGATACCCTTGTCTTTCTTTGCTCATTGTCCCGCCGGTTTCTCTTTTCTTCCTTTCGCCCCTTCTCCTTTCCACCGCATCTTGGAGCGATATGCGCGCAAAGCTCTTTATCCTTGTATTAAAAGTGACCTTTCCTTTTTTGTCTCTTTTTTTTTTATTTTTTGTTCCGGCCCCACTTTTCTTTTTTTATCCTTTTCTTATCCATCGAACGGCATCTGGGCACGGCGTTGTGATTTTTACAGACTTCGACAAAAGAACATCATGGATAACTAGCACTTGATTAGGGGTTGGCTTGGTTGTTCCGGTCAGAACAGGAGCATTGGGCGGTTTGCATGGGACGGTGCGATGCGGAGTTGAGTTTGTCTTTTTTTGTTTGCTTTTCCTTGGTTCGGTTTTCATCTCTCAGTTTGTCAACAACGGGTTATTATCATCAGGCCGGAACGGGACGGACGTTTGTGCTGCGCTATTACAGCATTTACCCCCGGAGTGTGGCCTCGACGGGAATGGTATTTGGAATGAAGGATGAAGGAACGCAGTTCTACCATGGCGGCATGAACGTGTATTGGATAATGTAGTTACGCAGAGCATCGCACCCATTGCGTTCGCTCCTCTTTCGCTCATGCTCATCCGCCCTTCCTTCCAAAGTGAAGAAGGGTGGGGGGATGACTGAGCACGACATAGCAGACTTACAAACGATCTCTTTTGTCAGATCATTACCATATCATACCAATCTTGTTCCATGCCCATCATGAGTGTGAACTGAGAAGAAACCAACCCATTTGAACAGTCTTAATTCCCAACCCGAACAGTCTCAATCCCCGATTTGAATAGCCCCAGCCCCCAACCCACACCAACACCGACACCGTCTCAAGCAACACCATCCTCCCCGGCTCCACAGGGTACATCATACGATATGCTACGGCAGGCATGTACATGTACCACAATATCACCACCATGCGTATCACTTTCCCCTCGGGGGAAACAACCCGGAATACCTGTCCGAAGCGTCGTCACGCCGAATGCGGGGAAGCAGCAAGAAGCAGCAGCAAGCAGCAGCAGTAGCCGTGATACCATCACCATCCTTATCATAATCTCGGTTTAGTGAAGGGGTAAGTAACCCCGCCTCGCGGGGTGGACATATTGGCGTGTCCCAGCTGTTATTACCTTATAAAGCCCCTCTCTGTTATAGTCCATCTGTCTTCATGGTTGATGGATTCAGAGACAGACGGCGGCGACAGAACTTGGCCGAGGACGTTATTGCCACATCTGAGCCCACAACACAAGATCACCGTCCACTGAGCGAGTCAGTATCCAACAAGAGAGAGATGTTTGTTGGGACATGGCGAAAGATCGCCTCGGAAGACACACAATCACTCATGTTCCCTCACACAGCTTTAAGGCTCAGCCTCACTCCGGGACCGAGGAGGGGTGCCAACAGGCTAAGTGTACAGGAACGACACACAAGGCGACGGCTACATGACCTCTCACATACACAGTTTAATGGCACCGAGAAAAAGTAGCTCCCAAACAGATCTATTGTCTAAGGTAAAGAAAGCCCTATCAAGCGCCCAAACACCACATAAGTCACACACATTAAAAGTTTTCTCGTAAACCGAGCATATCGCTCTCATGCTCCGAAAATCAAGCTGCCGCCCCCGTCCCAGTGCCAAACACATCGTCATTTAGCTCGACTCTACAGAGCCCCGTTCTCTCCATTGACCCCGTTCGCATCGCCAGCCCCGTTCGTCATGGCCGCGGCCAGCGCGCTGCTGTCGTCCTGATACTTCTCCCAGTTGGCCAGGACATAGCCGATCTTGGGAGAGTTGGTGAGGCGGTAGACGTCTTCGAAGTACTCCTTAGTAATCGCAAACGGCCTGGCCGTCACGTTGGGGATGTATTTTCCAATCAGCTTGGCCGGGTCGATCGTCGTCTTGTTGATCTTCTTGAGTAAAAAGCTTCGGAAAGGCTTGACGCCGGAGCGAAGGAAGGTCGAGTGGAACGGCACGTCGATGCCCTTGAGGGGAATTGTGGCAAAGCCGCGCTGCAGGTCCAGCGGCGTTGGCTTGGCCTCGGTCTCCTGGGCACACGCCTTGATAATCTCGACGAGCTTTTCCTTGACCATTTCCGGCTGGATCTCCTTGCGCATTTGCTCAATGTCGATCTTCATGGCCTTGAGGTAGTTGGTAACACCAGTCAAGGTGTCGAGGGCCCGGAGGTCGCCGGCACAGACGTACTGCATGTTGGCGATGTTGAAGTTGACAATTTCCAGAAGCCAGCCAGTGGTCTCAGCAACGTTGCTGACCACGAACCGCAGGGCCTCCTCGTTAAACGTCTTGTTGATGCGGCTGGGGTTAACCGCGCACATGCTGTAGTTGGACCGGCCCGATGCGTCACGCTCGACGGCAACCTGCATTGTCAAACCGCGGTAGAAGACAACCGACACCAACGACTCGATCGGCATCACATCAGCAAGGGCTGCCAGAGCCGAATACTCGCCAAGAGAGTGGCCAGCGAAAGTGCTATCGCGCGGGACAAGCCCCTTGGCTTTCATGTCCTCGAAACTGGCCTTCTCCATCAGCGTCAAGGCGGGCTGGGTGAATTGTGTGGCCGAAAGCAGGCCGGTGGGGGAGCGGTAAGTGTAGGACTGAGTCTTCTCGTCGATTTCCTTGAAGATGCGCTCCGACTTGATCGAGCCGTCACCAGCGACTGTCTCGAAGGTCATGGCCATGTAGTTCCCGCGAATAGCCTTGCCGCGCGGGCCGCCAAAGTGGATGGTCAGCTCTTTGGGGTTGTTGCGGACGATGTTGGTAATGGCGAAGCCTTATCATGCGTGTTAGTACAAGAATGAGTGGCGGAAACAGAAAGTACTTACCATAAGTATCCATGAGGTACTTGTCAGCACGGTCCCAGACCTCCTTGGCGACAGGGCTGCTATCGTAGAGATCCATCCCCATTCCTTGCTCCTGGGAGCCTTGGCCGGTGAAGACATAAGCGGTGACAGGCTGCTCGATTTCGGCCTCGCCGAGAAGCACTTTGTCCTCAGTCTCCTTGTTCACGGCCTCGACCTTGATGATCTTCCTGCCAGCAACCATGCCGACATGTTGTAGTTTGACGTCGATATCGTCGTTGGGGAGGACCATGCCCGTGAGCGAAGCGGAGAAACTCCGCACGCGGCCGTTCTTGTTCTCCGCCGCCCAGGTCTCTACTAGGCTACGGATAGCGGCGCTGGAGTACATGCCGTGGGTAATGGTTCCGGGAAGATTGGCGTACGCAGCGAAGACGCGAGAGACGTGGATAGGGTTGTAATCACCTGAGACGCGGGCATACGTTTCGTTTGATGCCGGTGCCCGAATCTGCAACCGAGTCTTTCCACCGAGGGGGATTGGATTCTCGAAGTTCACAGGCTGTTCAATCGACGACCCGTGACGTTCCAGGTAATCCACAACCGGGTTACCGTGTGCGTTTTTGGCCTCGTAATCCACAGTGGCGACCTGAATGATCTCCTTGGTCGGCAGCTCGACGAGGACTTGACCCTGTGTTTCAACATGGCTGAAGACGGCCTTGTCCTTGAAGCGAACGTAGCTTTGAAGTCGGAAGATCAAAGTCTGGCCGAGCAAATCGATTTGTGGTGTGACATCTTCATCCAAAGAAAACCAAGACTTGGAGCGGAGGACGGAAACGTCTTTGGTGGTCTCGAGGTGAACTTGCATGGGAGTTTCGAACTTGCGTTGGAACGTGTTCTCGAAGTCTGTGTAGACACCGCGGTAGAGGAACTGCGACGTAACTTCCATGACCGCCTTTCCGTCGCGAGCAATGGTGCCGCAGACCTCGACCATCTTCCCGGAGTCTTGGTTGATGACAGCATTGATCCGAGCTGTAGTAGAGACCTCATCGCCCTTCTTCAGTGGTTCAGCGCCGGGCATCATGCGGAACTGGTTGGAAAGGTGGACGAGCTTGAGTAGGTCGCCGTCAATGGTGCGCGGGAAGATCGGCTTAGTGATGGCCTTCCAGCCCACCACGATTGCAAAGTCCATCGGCGCATACATGGTCTTTTCCGGGCGGTCGACGAAGGCTTCGCCGGTGTTGCCCACGGCGTGAACAAACTCGTTGATGGCCTCGCTGGTAATCGTGGTCTTGCCACCGTCGAACTGGCTGGTCACGGAAGCATCGAGATCGAGCTCCTCGTCACCGAACCATGCACGCCAGTAAAACTCCTTAATACGATCATTGCGGCCGTCCATGACTTCGTGGATGGGCGCGTAGCCGGCCTCCGGCCGGTAGATGAAACGCAGAGGGAGGGCTACCGGCTTCCCAAGGGCGGTGGTATCCTTGATCATGCTGACGGCGATCTCGTTCTTCCCCACCAGCTTGACCTCGATCACGTCCACATACCGATTGTGGCGTGGCTGTTCCTTGACCACGATGACCGTCTGGGTAGGGTCATTAGGGTGGAGGACCTCAACGAAGAGACCTCGAGTCGGCGCGAAGATTTGCTTGATCGGGTTGGTCTGATACTTCTGGCCCTGGACGATGACATCGGATTGGAGGAGGGCATAGCGCCAGTTCTGGCTCGAGCCGGCGAGGAGCGAGATCCATTCCTCAAGCGACGGCAACTGGGTCGACGGCGAAGATGACAAACGGTAGGTGTTCTTGTGGGCATCTATGGAGACGGTGAGGCCCTCCACATCCAAGGGGATCTCCGCCTCGATGAGCTTGCCGCCGAAGTACTCGACGGTGGGGATCTTGGCGGCATCGTTGCCGTATAGATCCCGAGTCAGACCCTCGATGTGACCGTGATGGATGCCGTCGAGAATCTCTTTGATGGGCTCATCAACCTTGGTCGAGTGCTTTGCGGCCATGGGCCCTTGAAGAATGCAGGTTCTGCCGACATCTTTGCCGATGACGGCACCAAGGTCCTCCGACTGCCAGAGCGAGTCCTTCTTGAAGAAGAACTCGAAGTTTTCATCTAGGGCAGGGACAAACGTCACCGGCTTTTGGCCACGGCGTTGGCAGAGCAGCAGGAAGTGCTGCACATCTTGGGCGTTGATGATCTGGGTTTCGGCTTCAGGGTAATGCGCCAGAATGCGCTCGACGGCAGAGATGGGCTCGTCCAGGTCCTTGGGGTGTTGGATCTCAGAGAGTTGCCCCGAGGCGGTGGTGAAACGCTCCTCCACACGGTGAATGAAGTCGATCGTGAGCTTCCGGAAGGACGGGTCGATCCATCGAGCTTCGTCCTTGACGTACAAGAGCTCCACCATACGGCGGACGACTTCGCCGTACGTCATATCCTCGAGATCCACGGCCTGGCCTTCCTTGTTCTGCCCGAACCAAACCTTCTGGAAGTCGGCATTGAGCTTCCGGATGATGTGGTCGCGGTTCTTCTTCAACTCGGGGACCCGCTTCTCCTTGGGGAGGCTGAAGATCTTTTGGTCCATTTCGGCCCAGAAGAGGACACCGCGTGTGGCAAGCTTGTGGATTGGCTCGCCCATCTCAGACCGCACGGTGATGACTCCACCCGCAGCCCCCTTGTACGTCTTCTCCCACTCGCCGTCGTCAAGGCCGGGAGCGTCCACAATGGCTTGCTTGGCGGCCCTGCTCGTGTGGGCTTCTTTGGCGACCATCATGCGGCTGCCAAACAAGCAGCCGTCGTAAGGCATCGGAGGGTAGCCGTACTGGGTAGACCACGCACCGGTGAGGTAGGGATACGTGTCGTCGGCGCCACCAAAACCACTGCCAGCAACAAGGATGATGTTCTCGTGACGGCGGATGCGGCCGTACATGGCAAGAATGGGCGAGTGAAAGTCTTCGAACGAGTGGTGGCCACCACCTCTGCCACCGGTCCACTGGAGGATGACGGGGAACGTCGGGTTGGCCTTGGCAATGTTGATGACGGCCTGGATGGCCTCGCTTGAGCCAGGCTTGAAGGAGATATGCTTTAGACCCAGGGTTTCGATGTACTCTTGGGCAACCTCAATGGACGGGACGCCAGCGCCGATGGTCAGGCCCTCGATTGGCACACCCTCCGACCGCAGTCTCCCGAGAAGCGGGATCTGCCATCCCATAGCACGTGGGTTAACATAGATGAGGTTGATGCTGATTCCACGGCCAGGGGGGATCGCCTTCTCGATCTTGGAGATGGCCGCTGTCATTGTCTTGGCGTTGTAGTATCCGCCGCCTGCCAGCTCGATCTGGTAGCCTGCGTTCATGGTGGCAGCCACAAAGTCCCAGGGTACCGTGGCCGGGGTCATGCCGGCAACCAGCAGTGGCGGCAGACCGAGCAGCCTGCTCATCTTGGTGTCGACGTAGGTCTGGCCGCTCGACGTCTTGACGAGCTTGGGACCGTATTCCTTCACCCAGTCAACGGCGTACTTGACGGCATGTTCCTCGTCGCGGTCGAAGAGCTCCGACTTGTAGCCGACTTCGGTCACGGTCCCATTTACTGTTCCGGCCAGGATGACGCGCACACCGGTGCCGTCCTTGTTCCTGCTCGTCAGCACACCAAGACCCGAGATGCCTCCCGGACCGAAATCCAAGATGTGTGTGGCTCCCGGGAAAACGGTCGCCTTCTCCCAATGGACCGGGTCACTTGTGATCATGCGAACCAAGACAGGCACAATGTTCCCAGTCACCTCCTCACGGATGTCTTTGCCAGTGTTAGTGTCGTAGACGGGGATGCCCAGACGCTTGACATCGATTTCGACATCCTTCAGGTCCTCGGCGACCAGCGCGGTGGCCTTGGCGAGGTACTTGCTGTGGAAGGGGGCAGTGATGGGCAGGAAGCGGTTTACAAACCGAACCTTCCGTTCGGTGTGGGGGATCCGAGTCTGGTCCAGACCAGTGGCAGCCTTGACCTTTCGGAGCTGAGCGTTGAGACCGCATAGCGACCTCGGCGGGCCGGCGATGACCAAGTTCCGCGGGCTGTTGATGAGCGAAATCGAGATGTGCTGGTCGTCAGGGAGGTACTGGTTCGTCTGGTTGATGTGCTTCTGGACTTCCGCTTGAGGAAGGTCGCGGATGCTCAGCATGGGGGTCGGGGTGCCCTCCCCGTTGTCGATGGAGTCCTGAAGCATGGACGGGCTCAGTGAAGTAATGGGGAAGGTCTGCTGGCTGCGGGCACCAATCCAGAAAAGGATGGTCAAGGCGGAGTTGGCGATCTCCTCGAACGACTCCCATGAGTCCGCGGCCGCCGTGATAGCGGCAAGCACAATGCCCTGGGAATGACCCGTGGTGCCGCTGATTCTCTCCCGCAGAATGCCGGGGTGGAGGCCAAGGACCTTGCAGGTAATCTGATAATGGGCGAGCTGGACGAGACCAATCAGGGGGAAGCTGACTGGCGCCGACACCAAATAGTCAACGTCTGGTGTCGCATCCGGGCTGTGGAGCCAGCCCATTACATCCAAACCTTTAGCGTAGAGCTTTTCCGCGCTCGGATGGCTGGATAGGGTCTGAAGAAGTTCGGCGGACGACGCCACCAGCTCCCCAATAAAAGATGGGTAGGTTAGGTATAACTCGCGGAGTTCCTCGAAATACTCCTCGATGTTGCCCTGACCGCCAAAGATGTTGTAGAGCTTGGCATCTTCTTCATCAGCCGCCCGGAACAAGGCCGATTCGTGCGTCTTCATTGCACGGTTCGACGCCGAGCGAGCAGCAAAGTAGCTGCGAATGACCTCTAACTTCTTCGCATCAATGCCTGGGAGTGTTGCCACCAGGGCATGGACATCGTTGCCGCGAAGAAATGCTCGCTCGAACTCGTTGAGAATAAGTTTAAGCACCTCTTCGCCGGTCCCCTGTACGTCGTCCTCGCCCTCCGCAACCTCGTGCGCAACATAGCCCATGTACCGGGCCACAAGCTCAGCCACTGATGATGGTTCGTCATCCTGGGCTAGCTCGTCGGTGGGCGCCGGCAGAGTTGCGACGAAGCCCTCCTTCAACCGGGACGCATGGAAGTGGATGCCGGTAGGTATTAAGAAGGATGTCTCGAGGGAGCCGTGGGAGAGAGTGAGAGGACGCAGCGAAGCCGACGAGCGGGGGGTGACGGCACCCGTCTGCGGGCCTGTGCCGCTACCGTTGTTGGGATACATTATTATGTATAGGGATGGGGTATCTCGAGAATCTGCGCTTCTTTTTTTTGACAAGAGTTAGCCGACTGGTCCACAGACCGGTTGGGAGCATCGAATGGGCGGGGAAAGGGTGGCATACCAGTTGCAATGGTGGGAGGAGATCAGCAGCAAATGGCGACAGAGCCGCGGGCAGAAGTGGGATATTTCTGCGAAAAATGACGGTACAGGCAACGCCTCGTAGAAGAAGCCAGTGGCATAAAGTGGAAGTGAAGTGAGGTCGTAAAATCAGAAACCTGCCCAAGGGAGAGAGTTGGGTTTGGAGTGTTCAGATAGCCTGAGAGAGAGAGGGGGAGTTGCGGGCGTCGAGTGAGGGCAGGAAAGGAATGGGCCAGGATGGGCGGTGGCTCTTGCGGTCGGTAGTGAGGCGGTGATTGGATTGAACCCTGAAGCCGAGACCCGGTTTGGAGGGGGACAGGGGTACCTTATAACGGTGGTGTGGTTCTACTCAACACAAAAATTGCCCAAGGGGCCAAGTTCAAGGGCGAATCTTTCCGGTGGCAGCTCCCTTCCTTGCCCGCCAAAATTTTTGGATCTTTGTTGGGGAAGCGCGGTCAAGACACCGCGGCCGGCGCGGCGTGCATATCCCGACCCCTGCCAGACCGAATACCCCTGGCCCGTGCCCAGCACCATCTTGAGACGGTACCCAACCAACCCGAACGGCCGAGCCCCACCTGTCAAAAAGGGCACCCCCAAAAAAGTACCAATACCTCTGCTCTGGCAGGGCAGTGAGCAGTTCGTCCAGACCCCCCCCGGGCCCCAATGGATCACCATCTCCCAAGATCTCGGGCTCACGGAACGCAGGGGCAACGGCACTTCTTTTTTTTTTTTTTTTTTTTTTTTTTGAGCCCTTGCGCTGACCCTCAGGGCATCAAAGTTCCAGGCTATTGCGACATTCAACTGTGTAGACGTGCTGGGTGTGATCTCACACGATGCTTGATGGTCGACGGCCGTTATCCACTCTTAAGCTGCACCGGGGGTGGCGATACCTCCTACCTACGTTCAATGACTACGTGTTCAACGCTGCATGCATGAATCAGGTCATAGATTCGAGCTTCAGGCTCCAAGGACCGATATCAGTCAACACATGAAAGGCGGAGAGTCCTGCAACCGGGCGCCCGACAACGACGTGCATGTGGAAAGCGGTGCGGTGACAGCCCAACAAGAACCGACGAACCTCATAGCCTGTAATCCCCGAGTAGGATGTATTGTAGACCTGAGATGGGAAAAGACTTGTGGGCACAGAAGTATTGTAGTGGGGTCGAGCATGACGGCCCGTCACAGATGGGAGGAACTGATGAATCTCTAACTCCCGGTCCATGTTCCAAAGCCATGCGGTCCGCGATCCTCAGTGGCTTGCAGAAAACAACCTAGTAGTCTCGGGTATGCGCACCATCTCCGTCGATGTCCGGCGGCGGGCAGGATTAATAAACGCCTCCGTCGGCTTCGCTCGGCGAAGAAGAAGAATAATCTCGAGGCCATCGTCCTCCAGGTTGAGGAGGGGTCTAAAAGTGGGGTTGTACGAATAACAGCCGGCGCAATGTGTGTTCGTACCGCGACTTGGAGATCGGACGCCTCCAACCCAAGGGAGCTGTGGGGTAACGGCAGGCTAGGGGCTAAACTGCTCTGGGTTAGTTTGGGGGTTTGGTTGGGAAGCCAGCCCGCAGACTGGACCAGCCGCGACAAGGGGGTGTTACCCAAAATTCATTCAACAGTTGCATCCTGACGACGCGGCGCCTTCCAGTTTTTTGCTGTTGCCCCCTTGGTGCGTGTGAGTGGAAGTTGAAGTCCACCGCTGCATTCCGGTCTTTTAGGTTTTGCGCCTTCCCAGCCCAAGTCCCCTCTCTGGACAACACAAGCCCTTGCTTTCTTCTGAAGGGCCTCTCTCTCTCTCGCTTTCCCCAGTCGCCATCTTCAAGTTTGCTTCTTGCGGTGACTTCCTCCTTGTTGCGATACCCAAGTTACCGCCAAAACCACACTAGACGACCCTTCTTTACGACCATCCACCTGTCGCATCCCACTTTTTTTCACCACCCAACATCCTAATTCACACAAACAGCGCCAAAATGCGCGCCGAAGTTGAGCAGGAGCTTGCTCACACGCTCCTTGTGGAGCTCCTTGCGTACCAATTCGCCTCGCCTGTGAGGTGGATCGAGACCCAAGATGTTTTCCTCGCAGAGCAAATGGCCGAGCGGATTGTCGAGGTCGGACCGGCAGACACGCTCGGTGTGATGGCCAAGCGAACCCTAGCCTCCAAATACGAAGCATACGATGCCGCCAAGTCGGTGCAAAGACAGATTCTCTGCTACAACAAGGACGCCAAAGAAATCTACTACGATGTTGACCCGGTCGAGGAGGAACCCGAGGCCACCGCACCAGAGGCGAGCTCTTCTCCGAGTGCCCCCGCGGCATCTGCCGCCGCCCCAGTTGCTGCAGCCGCTCCAGCACCGAGCGCAGGGCCTGCCGCCCAAGTCCCGGACGCCCCGGTCCAGGCAGTAGAAATTGTGCGGACTTTGGTTGCCCAGAAGCTCAAGAAGCCCCTCCAGGACATCCCTCTCAGCAAAGCAATCAAGGATTTGGTTGGCGGTAAGGGCGCACGCACACCATTGATCTCGGGGGACCACGCTAATAACCTCATTCTCACAGGCAAGTCGACTCTTCAAAACGAAATTCTCGGCGACCTCGGCAAGGAGTTTGGTTCAACACCGGAGAAGCCCGAAGACACACCCCTCGACGAGTTGGGCGCGGCGATGCAGGCTACCTTTGACGGGAACCTCGGCAAGACGTCGCAGGGCCTCATTGCACGCCTCATATCCTCAAAAATGCCTGGTGGCTTCAATATCACAACCGCGCGGAAGTACCTCGAAACAAGGTGGGGCCTGGCATCCGGGCGGCAGGATGGTGTGCTCCTGCTAGCCATCACAATGGAGCCGCCTGCTCGTCTCGGGTCGGATGGCGACGCAAAAGCGTTCCTTGATGACGTTGCTCAAAAGTACGCCTCTAATGCTGGAATCAGCCTGTCAACTGCCGCCGCCGCCGGCCCGGCTGCTGGCGGTGGAGGTGGCATGATGATGGATCCCGCGGCGATCGAAGCCTTGACCAGCGACCAGAAGGCATTGTTCAAGCAACAACTCGAGCTCATCGCGAGGTATCTCAAGGTGGACATCCGTGCGGGCGACAAGGCGTTCCAAGCCTCCCAGGAGTCTTCCAAGGTCCTGCAGTCTCAACTTGACCTATGGATGGCCGAGCACGGCGACTTTTACGCCACCGGTATTGAGCCGGCATTTAGCGCCCTCAAGGCCCGCGTCTATGACTCGTCATGGAACTGGGCTCGTCAGGACGCCCTGAGCATGTACTTCGATATCATCTTTGGCAGGCTGCAAGCCGTTGACCGTGAAACCGTCAGCCAATGCATCCGGCTCATGAACCGTTCCAACCCGACGCTGCTCGAGTTCATGCAGTACCACATCGACAACTGCCCCACTGAGCGCGGGGAAACCTACCAGCTCGCCAAGTCGCTTGGTGCTTTGCTCATTGAGAACTGCAAGGAGTCGCTCGGAGTCGAGCCCAAGTACAAGGACGTCGCAGTCCCCACCGGTCCCAAGACCACCATCGACAAGGACGGTAGCATGAGCTACGAGGAGGTTCCGAGAGCAAGCTGCCGGAAATTGGAGCACTATGTGCAACAGATGGCGGAAGGCGGAAAGATCTCCGAGTACGGCAACCGGACCAAGGTGCAGAACGATCTGTCCAAGATCTACAAGTTGATCAGGCAGCAGTACAAGTTCTCCAAGGGCTCGCAGCACGAGATCAAGAGTCTGTACAGCGACGTGATCCGCTCGCTTGGCATGAATGAAAGCCAGATCATCCCCAAGGAGAACGGCAGACTCAACGGTCTCTCCAAGAAGGGCAAGCCCAAGGGCAAGGTCGAAACCATCCCCTTCCTTCACCTCCGCAAGAAGACGCAACAGGGGTGGGACTTTGACAAGAAGCTCACCAACGTGTACCTCGACTGCCTAGAGGAAGCAGCCAAGGACGGCGTTACCTTCAGTGGCAAGTATGTGCTCATGACTGGTGCCGGTGTTGGCTCGATCGCGGCGGAGGTCCTTCAGGGGCTCATCAGTGGCGGTGCCAAGGTGATCGTCACCACCAGCCGCTTTTCTCGCGAGGTCACAGAGTATTACCAGTCCATGTATGCTCGATTTGGCTCGCGCGGTTCTCAGCTCGTGGTTGTGCCTTGCAACCAGGGCAGTGTCCAGGACATCAATGCGCTGGTCGACTACATCTACGATACTAAGAGCGGTCTGGGTTGGGACCTGGATTACGTTGTGCCTTTTGCTGCCATTTCTGAGCAGGGCCGCCAGATCGACGGGATCGACTCCAAGTCTGAGCTGGCCCATCGTATCATGCTCACTAACCTTATCCGTCTTCTCGGTAACGTCAAGGCGCAGAAGGCCACTCGCGGGTTCGAGACACGCCCCGCCCAAGTCATTCTCCCGCTCTCACCCAACCACGGGACTTTTGGTAGCGATGGTCTATATTCCGAGTCGAAGCTCGGCCTGGAGACCCTGTTCAACCGCTGGGTTTCCGAGGATTGGGCCAACTACCTCACCATTTGCGGCGCCATCATTGGCTGGACTCGCGGGACGGGTCTGATGTCGGGCAACAACATCGTGGCCGAGGCCGTTGAGCGTTTCGGTGTCCGCACTTTCTCACAGCAGGAAATGGCGTTCAACCTGCTTGGGCTGATGTCCCCTACGATTGTCGACCTCTGCCAGAACGAGCCGGTCTTCGCGGACTTGAACGGTGGTCTGCAGTTCATCCCCAATCTCAACGAGACCATGACCAGGGAGCGCAAGACTCTGACGGAGACAAGCGAGATCCGCCGCGCAGTCACCAAGGAAATCGCTGCAGAGGCCAAGACTGTCAATGGCGAGGACGCGGACGAACCTCATAAGAAGAAGATCATCGAGCCCCGCGCCAACATCAAGTTCGACTTCCCGCCCGTTCCGGACTGGGAGTCCGAGGTTGCGCCCCTGAACGACAACCTCAAGGGCATGGTCGACCTGGAGAAGGTTGTCGTTGTCACCGGTTTCGCCGAGGTCGGACCGTGGGGTAACTCCAGGACCAGGTGGGAGATGGAGGCATACGGCGAGTTCTCGATCGAGGGCTGTATCGAGATGGCATGGGTCATGGGCCTGATCAAGAACCACAACGGGCCGATCAAGGGCAAGCCGTACTCTGGCTGGGTGGATGGCAAGACTGGCGAGCCCGTCGACGACAAAGACGTGAAGCCCAAGTACGAAAAGTACATCCTGGAGCACTCGGGCATCCGTCTGATTGAGCCGGAGCTTTTCGACGGCTACGACCCCAACAAGAAGCAGCTGATGCACGAGGTCGTCATCGAGGAGGACCTGGACCCCTTCCAGGCCTCCAAGGACACGGCCGAGGAATTCAAGCGGGAGCACGGTGACAAGGTGGAAATCTTCGAGATTCCCGAGACCGGCGAGTACACTGTGCGCATGAAGAAGGGCGCTTCCCTCTGGATCCCGAAGGCGCTGAGGTTCGACCGTCTCGTTGCCGGCCAAATCCCAACAGGATGGGATGCCAAGCGGTACGGTGTCCCCGACGATATCATCTCCCAGGTCGATCCTGTGGCTCTGTTTGTCCTTGTCTCCACCGTCGAGGCTCTGCTGTCGGCGGGTATTACCGACCCGTACGAGTTCTACAAGTATGTCCACGTCTCGGAAGTTGGCAACTGCGTGGGTTCCGGCATGGGTGGCGCCGCGGCCCTCCGGGGTATGCATCGTGACCGGTTCCTCGACAAGCCCCTGCAGAACGACATCCTCCAGGAGTCTTTCATCAACACGATGGCCGCCTGGGTCAACATGCTGCTCATCTCGTCGTCCGGCCCGATCAAGACGCCCGTCGGTGCTTGCGCCACGGCCGTCGAGTCGGTCGACATTGGCTACGAGACTATCATGGAGGGTAAGGCTCGCGTCTGCTTCGTCGGTGGGTTTGACGACTTTGGCGAGGAGGGCTCCTACGAGTTCGCCAACATGAAGGCCACCAGTAACGCTGTGGACGAATTCGCGCACGGTCGGACGCCCAAAGAGATGTCGAGGCCCACGACCACGACGAGGAACGGTTTCATGGAATCGCAGGGCTGCGGTGTCCAAGTCATCATGACCGCCAAGCTCGCATTGGACATGGGTGTTCCCATCTATGGTGTACTCGCCCTCACTACAACCGCGTCGGACAAGATCGGGCGCTCAGTTCCCGCGCCAGGCCAAGGTGTTCTCACGACCGCCCGCGAGCACCGCGGCAAGTTTGCTTCGCCGCTGCTCGACATCAAGTACAGGCGGCGACAGATTGAGCGCCGTACCAGGCAGATTGAAGAGGACAAGGAGGCCGATCTCGAGTACCTCGCCGCCGAGGCGGAAGCGCTCAAGGCCGAGGGCCGGCCCGAGACGGAAGTCGCCGAGTATGTGGCAGCCCGCGCAAAGCATCTCGAGAAGGAGGTTGAGAGGCAGACCAAGGACGTGCTCCGCAGCTTCGGCAACAACTTCTGGAAGAGCGACCCGAGCATCGCTCCTCTCCGTGGCGCTCTGGCCACCTGGGGCCTCACGATCGATGACCTTGGCGTTGCGTCCTTCCACGGGACGTCGACCAAGGCCAACGACAAGAACGAGTCATCGGTCATTTGCCAGCAGCTTGCCCACCTCGGGCGCTCCAAGGGTAACGCAGTCCTGGGTATCTTCCAGAAGTATCTCACCGGGCATCCCAAGGGCGCTGCCGGTGCCTGGATGATGAACGGGTGCTTGCAGGTGCTCAACACCGGCCTTGTCCCTGGCAACCGCAACGCCGACAACATCGACGAGGTGATGGAGAAGTTCGACTACATCGTGTACCCGAGCCGCAGCATCCAGACGGACGGTGTCAAGGCGTTCTCGGTCACGTCGTTCGGTTTCGGCCAGAAGGGTGCCCAGGCGATCGGCGTCCACCCCAAGTATCTCTTTGCCACGCTAGATAAGGAGACCTTCCACGAGTACCGGGTCAAGGTGGAGGCGCGGCAGAAGAAGGCCTACCGCTTCTTCCACAACGGCATGATCAACAACACGCTGTTCGTGGCCAAGGACAAGTCGCCGTACACAGACGAGCAGCTGAGCTCGGTGCTCCTCAACCCCGACGCGCGGGTCACGGTGGACAAGAAGACTGGGCAGCTCACGTACCCCGACAACTTTATGAAGCTGTCGGAGAAGACGCAGACCCACTCGGAGCGCAAAGCGACGCTGGAGTCGGTGCTCGGCCGGAGCGCGCGGCAGCTCGAGAACATGAACACGCGCGTCGGGTTCGACGTCGAGGACATCGCCACCATCAACGTGGAGAACGACACGTTCCTGGAGCGCAACTTCACGGCAGCGGAGATGCAGCACTGCATCGGCTCGACCACGGGCCGGCCGCCGCAGAAGGCGTTTGCCGGACGTTGGAGCGCTAAGGAGGCGGTCTTCAAGGCCCTAGGCACTTCGAGCAAGGGGGCGGGCGCGGCGATGAAGGACATTGAGATCCTGACGGATAAGAACGGGGCGCCGTCGGTCAAGGTATGTGCTTCCCTCTCTCAGGTTGGGGGGTTGAGTGGAGTGTATGGGGCGACTGACTGACTGACTTTTGCTGCAGCTGCACGGTGCTGCCCAGGAGGCTGCGGAGAAGGCGGGCGTCAAGAACGTCAACGTCTCGATCTCGTACACGGAGAGCCACGCGGCGGCCATTGCGACGGCGCAGCTGTGAGGTGAGGTGTGTGAGATGGTTTGTGAGTTGTGGCTTGTGGCTTTCTGATATTTTGGAGCGAGATTTGGGAATTTCATCGTTTAGACAGACGGCCGGGGGTTTATGATCATGTTTGTAATTGGAACGATGCACCGAGTTGCAGCTTACGGCTTAGACGAGTCACGCTTCGAAGGCGCGCATGACTAATCACTAGGTATGAGAGATGTTGTCTGGGCGGAGAGCAACTGTTTTTTTACCATGTCGTCGGCCTCGCGCATTGTCCCACATGTTGTTCATCTGCGATTCCGTTCATGTATCTGCCGGGGTCTCATCTGTCGTCTCACCTGTTCGCGTGTGGCCCTGCCTGTTGTCCAACCTGTTGTCTCACCTGGCGTGCATCATGGCTGTGAGACGCTGACCCAAACCGCCGGGACCAAAGCTGTGATGTTGCTTTTGCTTTGCTTGGCCGGCCACGTGACTGTTCACCTGACGAAGGCTGGGTGGCTGGCTAACCATGTACATACCGAGGTAGTGAGTTACATAGTTAGCGGACATGCCTAAATGGGATGGCAGACGGCCGCTGTTTGGATGGGATGGGATGGGGTGGTGTGCCAAGCGCAAGCCGCCGACCGACCCCAGACAGAATGGGAACTGGATGACCGCCACCTGGATGTTACGATATTTGTTGTGGGGGAAACACAAGATTGAAAGGAGAATGGAGAAGAGAAGAGGTGGAGGCTCTGTCCGAAATCTACGCTCTCCCCTCCCCCCGACGATGCGTGCCTTTTTTCCCGCCTGGTCGACCAAGGAGCTGCCGGGCGAGTCCGGGCTTGGCGGGCGCTGGTCCGGCTCCCGGCGCTGGCCGAGCTCCGCTTCGGTGGGCTTGGGGGTTGCGGGGCGCGGCGTGCGGGGGAACTTCGGATTGGGCGGATTGGGCGGATTTGCTAGTGGGGATTGGCGGGCTAGTTTTAGATAAGGGGGTGAGATGATATCAATACATGCTCGATCGGTGGTTTAAAACGGGTGGCTTCTTCGACTTCTTTGAATTTTGAGTCGCGGGTTTTGTCTGTGTTGCTGTTTTGCTGCCAGTGCCGACTTGACAACTGTCGGTTTGTTTGATTGATTGGTGGTTTTGGCTTTATTTGCGTCGAGTGCTCTGACTGGCTGACTGGCTGCTCGGCGTGTGGTCACTGGTCAGGTTTGGTTGGGCTTCTGAGATCCGCAACTGGGTTTCGAGCTGCGGGAAGGCAAGACTGGGCAGCAGGTACGTTGCAGTTTGTGTTCCTTGCTTTTGTTTTGGGAAGTTCTCTCTCGACTTGTTAGGGTGTTCGTGACTGACCGACTTGACTGACCTGGGGCGCAGGTTTCTTGGTGGCGAGGCGTTCATCACTTGCAACGGCACGCCGTGTGGGTTTAAAAGGTTGCTCTCAGTCCTCATCAATCCTGGCTGCACTCAACTCCAACACTCACATCGAATTGGCACTCTCTTGGAACGGCTTCTAGATGCTCATTCCTACGCAAAAGGACAACATGGGCGCCCAAAACAAGCTCTTCCTCGGCTTGTTCGTGCACAGCAAGGTGCTCAAAGAGCTTGAATACCTACACAATACCGCTGTGTGTGTGGACAAGGAGGGGAAGATTGTTGCTGTCGAGAGGGATTGCGGCGAAGACAAAGCAAAGGAGACGGTGCTTCCGCGGCTGGGGTGGGCGGAAGCCGAGGTGGAGATCGTCAAGGCGGAAGAAGGGCAGTTCTTCTTCCCAGGATTCATCGGTAGGCCTCACTGAAGTCATGACATGTCACTCACACTCGAGATCTAAGAGTCACACTAACACCGCAGCACCACAGACACGCACATCCACGCCCCGCAGTACCCCAACGCCGGCATCTTCGGCAACTCCACCCTCATTGACTGGCTCAACACCTACACCTTCCCGCTCGAGGCCTCCCTCTCCGACCTCACCAAAGCCCGCCAGGTCTACACCCGCGTCATCCATAAGACCCTCTCCCACGGCACCACCTGCGCCGCCTACTACGCCACCATCGACGTGCCCGCGACCAACCTCCTCGCCGACCTCTGCCACGCCCGCGGGCAACGCGCCCTGATCGGCCGCGTCTGCATGGACGAACCCTCAACCTCCCCGGCCAACTACCACGACGAGTCCACCGCCGCCTCCGTGGCCGCCACGCGCGCCAGCATCGCCCACATCCAGCGCCTCGACCCAACCTCGGCCCTCATCCGCCCCATCATCACCCCGCGCTTCGGCCCCTCCTGCACCTTCCCCCTCCTCCAACAACTCGCCTCCCTCGCCACCACCCTCTCCCTGCCCATCCAAACCCACATCTCCGAAAACCCGGCCGAGATCGCCCTCGTGCAGCGGCTCCTCCCACGCACCCTCACCGGCGCCCCCAACACCAGCTACGCCGCCGCGTACGACGCGGCCGGCCTCCTGACGCCGCGCACCGTGCTCGCGCACGCCGTGCACCTGACCGAGGGCGAAGCCGCGCTGGTGGCGCGCCGCGGCGCCAAGGTCAGCCACTGCCCCTGCAGCAACACGGCGCTGGGCAGCGGCGCCGCGCGCGTGCGCTGGCTGCTGGATAAGGGCGTCACCTGCGGCCTGGGGACCGACGTCAGCGGTGGGTTTAGCCCGAGCGTCTTGGCTGCGGCGAAGGGGGCGGTGATGGTTAGTCGGCATGTGGTGTTTATGCGGAGGGCGGAGGAGGAGGGGAGGAGGCGGGAGGGTTTGCGGCGGCGGCGGCGGGAGGGGGGGAGGGGACGGGGGCGGGTGCGGATGTGGATGTGGATGCTGGTGCGAGTGTGGATGTGGATGTGGATGTGGATGTGGGTGTGGATGCGGAGAGGGAGAAGGAGAAGGATAAGGAGAATGAGGAGAGGGAGAATGAGGAGAGAGAGAAGGAGAAGCTGAGTGTGGAGGAGGCACTGTTTCTGGCGACGAGGGGCGGGGCGGAGGTGGTTGGGCTTGAGGAAAGAGTCGGCGGGTTTGAGGTCGGGATGGAGTGGGATGCGCAGTTGGTCGGGCTCGGGGTGGTCGGGAAAGATGGAGAGGCTGTCGGGGACGACGACGGAGGGGATGTCGACGTCTTTGGCTGGGAGAGCTGGCCGGATCGGGTGGCCAAGTGGGTGTATAACGGCGACGACAGGAACACGAAGATGGTGTGGGTGAAGGGGCGGCTGGTGCATACGCGGAAGTAGGGGTTTGTTGGCGCCGGCGCTGATTTAGGGGAGTGCCTGACTGGATTGGGGAGGATAGAGGGATGGATTAGGGGCGGCCAGCGCGAAGACGCCGCGTTGCGTGGGCGGGAGGGAACTCCAGGATGATGGCCTCGTTGGGTGTGTGTAGCCTTTCACCCCAGGCGTCAGGCAATTCTTTTGCACAAAATTCTGGCTGGCAGGATGAAATGGGGCACATGTACTGGATCCCGCTGCAAAAGGAAATACGGACACCCATTCGAATACTTGCACACGGGACATTGCATGCTCGCGCTGGCTTTTGGTGATCTGTACCCAAGTACTTCGTACAGACGGCCGAGAGTGTTTCTGTCGGCGTGTATTTGCGCCAGGGCTACATACATGCAAGTACTCTTGTCTCGTGCTCCGCTGCAAGCCATGATTTCATTTGGGCCAACTTGATTGAAATCGAAATACCAGCGCCCAAACGCGGTTTTTTATTTGAGTCTGGTTACTCTGGTACCGCCCACCGTATTGTGTTACCCCGATTGGATTGCATTCGCCGATCGGGGCCATGGAGTCTGGGCCCGACGGAGAGAAAGCAGCATTCGGGTGTAACCTTGGGCGTGCTCACTCGCAGATGAACCTGCAGAGGCAGTCTCAGTCAGGGGGGGTTACCGCAAGATCTATCATCTGGCTGTTTGGACACTCTGCGGAACATGCCGCCAGTGGTCGACTGCAAAGAGCCTTCGGATGACGGGGATTATATGTACCCATGTCGTGTATACATACACCTCTAGTGGAATCTGTGCTGTCAGAAAACTTGTGTCATTTGCTCGCCCTAATTTTAGCAAAAGTTTAACCTTGTTACCAAAGCGGTCCCTAGGTAACCAGAACAGAACAACACCAAGACAGCAGAACAAAAAAGATGGAATGGCTCTTCTGCGTCCAAATCCAACCTTTGAGCTTCTCTTTCTTTCGCAGCCCTTCTTTCATGATTGATGAGCAGCGGTCATGGGGAAAGCTGTCTTCCCCGCCGGTGGTGCGCATGTGTCCCGCATGTGTTGAGGCCGGTGCCATGCATGAGTTGACGCCATCAGCCGCAAAAAGGCGCAGCACTTCGCCAGTCACTGTCTCCCCATGCGTTTTTGAGCCTTGCCACCCGGTTTGGGCTCGAACGAAATTCCGTTTCCGAGATCGGTCGCATACTTCGTACCGTCTGTGAACTTTTTTGGTCTCGCGGGTCGCGGCATGGAGACCAATCAAGACCGGGGGGTGTCAGGATCCAGCCTGGCACTGTGGTTGTCATGCTGTCAAGCAAACCAAACTGATGAGATCGGCGAGGCGCATCGTAAGACGGGAGGACTTTCCGTGCTGTCAAACGGGACTGCGATGGTCATTTTTCATTTTTACTTTTTGAACACCCGATTCATTCCCGGATAGAAAGACACCCAAAGAGCACCGAATCAGACCGCTTCTCGTGAGCCTTCCCCTTCGCAAAAATTTCCTGGTTACACAGTAGATATTGTCGGCACTCGTCCCGCGCTAGTAGCCCGTTTTGTCAGGCGGGCTTCTGCCGGTGCCAGGAAAGAGCTCTGCGCGAGCCATGAGGTGGGTGGTCCACGGATGCACCCCCAGGCCGTTGTCACTTATGGGTTGAGCGAATGGGAACGCCGCAAAAACGCCAATCAGGCAGTGCTCGCCAAACCCCGCCAATCTCGGCCCAGCTCATTTCTTGGAGGGTTTCATGGCGCATGGCCCCTGCGTGGGGCGGCCTGGGTCTGGGCTCGCTGCGCCAGTTCCCATCCGTCGTTCCTCTCTTCCCCAAGCGCAAACATTGGCTTTCCATTTTCCCATTCTGCCCAGTTTTCAGCCTTCGGCGGGCACATGGGCACGCTTTTTGGAACCGCGCCCTTTCAGCTTTGCCGCTTGGCACACCCTGGCCTCCGTTTCCCGAGCTCCAAGACCCAAGGCTTATGGTTCCGATGACCCAAAAGTGCTGCGAGATCCCTGTCCCGTCCTTGTCGCTGGGACCCTGACAACATGCATGGAGGCCGCTATAGCGCTGGTTGGACGCCATCCGGTAGTTCGCACAGAATGAGGAGACGGAGCTGTCGCCGGGGGTGGTGAAGAACGAAGGTTAAAGTTGGGCATCCCCTGCGCTTGTCAGGCAGTTCGGATGTCTTGCCTTGCGCTTTCGTGTGTTTTTTGTGCCCCGTCGTTTTTTTGTGTCGCAAATCTCGAATCGCCATCAACCTGTCTCCGCGCAACCATTGTCGTCGTGAAGTTCGTTATCTCACTTGTCGAGCCCAATAAAACGTCGCCATGGCTGGCCAAGGTCTTCTCGCCGTTGGCGTTCCGCCACAGCCTCTCTGGCTCCTTTACGTCAAGATTGCCGTCCTGGTCATCTCCCTCATCGTCCTGGCCATCGCGGCGTATGCGCTGTCGCTCTGGCCCGCCGGCGCCGGCGGCATGGACATCTTCGTTGTACGTGCCCCTTTTCACTCGTGATCGGTGATCGGACGAGGCTTGTCCACGCAGTGATCTGACCTTGTTCCGCACAGGCCATCCTGAGTTTCATCGTCTACGGCACGACCGCCTCACTCGAGCTTTGGGCCCCCCAGTACTTCTACCGCATCGGCGCCCTCATCGGTTACATCCTCACCGTCATCTTCTGGCTCACCGCTTGGGCCTGGTCGGCCAGCGACGCCTCTGCTTGGATATCATACGTCCGGTACACGGCGCTCGGCGGAGCCTTAGGTGGTTGTGCCGGTCTCGGCGCCATTGCTTGGTAAGTGAAGCGCCTCGCATCCCTGGATTGTCGGGGTTTGTTTGGCGGGATGTGGGTGGCAAGCGCTGGGTTGACACTTTTCAGGATTCTCGTCATCGTGCACCTCGCCTTCTTCATCCGCGCCAGCGTCGTCGACGGGCCCGAGGGCTCTGGCCAGGCCGAGCTCGGCCAAGTCAAGGCTGAGGTTCCCCCCCAGCAGTACCAGCAGCAGTACCCGGCTCAGCAACCGTACCCTGCCCAGCAGCCGTATCCCGCGCAAGAGCCCTACCCCGCCCAGCAGCAGCAGCCGTATCCCCCTCAGTAAAAGGTTGTCGCCGGCGATGTTTTCTTAACTTGTTGATGACTGCAGAGGTTACTTAATGTGGGCGGGCTTGTTGGATGGCGATTAGCGGGCTGCTGCAATTGGTTTCATTGTATTTCGGTTGGTCTTGATGAAGAAGTGTCATTGGGGGTTTTGTTTGGTTTCTTGCACACACCCACACGGTGTGTTCAGAGGTCCGATTACTTAGAGCAGTGCGATGCGATCGATACCCAGGACGTCTTGAATGCGATGCGATTTTTACACACCTTGCGCGCCCCTATTTCTTCCTTTCCGGCCGATCCGACTCCCACCCTGATGAATGAACCCAACTCAATTGACCAACCCATTCCCAAAGAATACAATTACACACACCAGCACCAGCACCACCACCAACACCAGCACCACCATTACCACCACCGCCACAACCACAACCGCCACAGCCGCCACACCACCTCAGCATCCATCCATCATCCCCTCCCCCGCTTAACTCCGATCCCCACCACCACCACCACCACCACCAGGGGCAGCGCCAACCAACCCCGCAAAACTCATCACCCCGGCCAGCAGCCCCAGAACCCACCGCACGTGATTCAGCCGCGCCCACACCTCCACCAGCTCCGCCATGTCGGCGCGCTCCGCCCACGCCCGCGCCGCCGCCCGCGCCGAATGCCGTCGCACGCTCGGCAGTAATGACATTGTTGTTGTTGTTGTTGTTGTTGTTGCTGTTGCTGGGGTTGGGGTGGTGGACAATGTGTTTTTTTCCTCTTCCTTCTTCTCCTCTCCCTCCTCCTTCCTGTCTTCCCGGTCTTCCCGGTCTTTTGGTAGCTGCTGCTGCTGCTGCAGCAGCGCGGCGGCCTTCCACTTGCACGCGCCGTTGATGCCCGGTTCGAAGATGAGGAAGGTGAGGGGGAGGACGGCGAAGGCGAGGGCGGCGGCGGCGAGGTGGAGGTGGGGTTGGTGGTGGTCGAGGTGGGGTTGGGCGAAGGCGAGGTACAGGTTGGCGAGCACGCCCGTGTGGAGCAGCGGCGGAACCCAGCGCGGGCCCTGCTGGTAGAGGGCGAGCCACTGGCGGGCGAGGAGTTCGGGGTGTGCGGTGCTGGCCGTGGTACTGGTGGTGGTGGTGTGTGCGAGGAGGTGCATGGTGAGGGAGTATTGGAAGGTTATGCCTGGGAGGGTGAGGGTTGGTTAGGCTGGTGTTGAGAAAAGGGGAGGGATAGGGGTGGGGGGTACCGGCATAAAGGGTGGGCATGGCGATGCCTGCCCATTGGGCGAGCGTGGTGAGGGTTGGAAAAGACATCGTTGAAAGTTGGTGATGCTTTGTAAATAGCTTGACTTTTTCCGGCTCTGGAGAGTCTTACCGGCGCGGTGAGCCGTCTATCCGGGGGGCCATGAGGGTGGTGAGGGGTAACGACTGTGGTAAAAACTATTTCATCTACAAGCTGATTGCTGGACACAACACACTAAGTACAATGTTTGTCTGATACGCGTGATTACGTCATGAAGTGCACACCCAAGCAGAGACACCGAAAGGGAAATGCAGAGAAAGGAAGGGAAAATGGACCAAACCTCAGCGCAACAGAGGAGGCGTCCCGCCAATAACGCCCTCATCAAGCCCAGCCGTGATTGTGCACCCCGCGCTGCGTGCCAGCGCTCTTTGTCAGTTCCACCTCGGGGAGGAGGTGGCGCCGCAGGAAGACAGGAACAACCAGCTCGAGCCCTTCTTCCAAAGTCTCGACCACACCAGCAACAACGGCTTCGTTGGCCAAGGCAGTGAGAAGCGAATTGTCCCATACTCGCATGCTGCGTCTCTTGGCGGGCAGCTTTGACGTCATGCCGCCAATATCGGTGATCTCGGTTGCGATAGCATCAATGAACAGGGAAAAGAGCTCCCGTGCGCATTGCGTTACTAAGTTGGCTTTTTTCATCAGGGTGACATGATAGTACTGAGGAGCATCTTGCGGCACCTCCGAGCCGCCAGCGCCGTTGTTGGGGGCCAAGACCGCTGTGTCATGGCTGGCTGTTGCGGTATCCCTGTAACGAACTGGCTGTTAATCACCGCTTGCCTGAGCGTCATATGAGGGCAGCGCACTCACTTAACTGGGTAGGTCAGATGCATCCCGAACAAGACGGACTCGGCCCCGCTATCGCCCCAATCCTCGGAGTCGGAGTCCTTTCCGCTATCACAGCGCACCAAGTACATTTTACGCCCAATCCACCTTTCCGTGTTAAACTCCGCGGCCTCGTAATGGCGGGGGTTGGGAAACGGCCCTGCCGCAACGCGAACAAAGAATTGCGGGTTGTAGAGGTAATTGTCATTGAAAAGCCTCCACTGTGACCCCAGCCTGGTGTCTAGCCTGCTCAACCACAGGGAGAGCGTGGCACACAGGTTCTCGAGGCACCGGAAGGCCCAGTCGCGCCGTCCCATGTTCATTCCCGTCGCCCCAAACTCCAGCCGGAGATAAAATGCAAGTGGTTTCATCTCGAGGTGCTTTTTCGGGGGGGTTTTGCCGTGCGCAAGAAGAACTTCCCACTCGAGACTGTTCCCAGTGCAGTCCTTTTCGTACAAATCAGAGTGCGTGCCGAAAATCGGATTGGCCCTCCAGCGAACATCTTCGTGTTTTCCAGATCTCAGCAGCTCGGCAACGCCTTCAATGGCATCTCTCAATTGTTGTGCCGCCGCCTCCACCTCGGGCCGCATCAGATGAGGCATGTCATTTGCGGCACAAACGAACCTCTCCACCTCCAGGAGTGGCCCATCAGCACTGATGTTGCTGTCTTCCGCTTTCTGCCGGATTGCGCTTCTCGGGGGGAGTTCACGCGCGGTTGTATGATGCAAAGCGTGATTTGGAATGGGGTCATTTGGAATGGTTTGTTCAAAGGTAGGCGGCCAGTGACCGGCCCCCACCGGAAAGCGGTTGCCGATACGTTCCCCGCCTCCCCAATCCATTTTCTTATTCCATTTGAGCCCTGTTTGAGAGCTTCACCGGCCTCAGTAATGGAGATCACGAGAGAAGCCAGTTCTTGCGTATCGGTGACCCCGAAGGTTGCGGGATACAAAGCGAGGTTCCGCCGGACGAATGCCCGGAGTCCAGTTAGCGCTATGGTGAGGACAAGTTGGACCAACCCGACAATCCAACCGAGCACCCATATTCCGTACAGCTGTGCGAGGGTGCCGGGGACCGCGAGCGCCGTGGATGCTATCGCCATCGCCATCCACATGCTGCCATCGTTAGTGATGGTACAAGTCGAACTGTAGTACACCGGTGAAAGTCTCAGCGGCGAGATCTGGGGTTAGACTCACTGGCGCTTCATGATGTTCTCATTCCGTAGCGAGACACTGATGTCCAGGGAGCCGTTCCCACCCTGTGATGGCTTCCAAACCGCGCAAGGAGGGAAATACTGCGCTTCGACGACGCAGCCACGCTGGAGCCACACCAGAGCCACCGGGGGATCGAGTATCATGGGCTCAGTACGTCCTTCACATCGAGTGAGTTCCACGTGATTCCTAACTGGCGGTTTCGGCATCGGGTAGTACCGCCAGCACCGCTCCATGATGGCGGCATCCGTGATATACCCGGATACGATCAGTCCCATGAACGTCGGAATTGCGCCGGCCAAATAGCAGACAGTCCCTGTCCTTTCTTGCGTATTGAGGCCGACGAGAACGACGGACACAGCCCAGGCGCCGAACTGGAGGGCCAGACCCAAGAGCGCTATAAGAACGGCTTCAAGGCGTCCAAACCGGCTGGGTTCCCGAAGATTTAAAGAGAAGTTTGGCGACCCGTTGACGATGAACTTTAAATCACCCTTTTCGCGATCTTCCTCAGGGTCGGGTTCGAGTTTTCAATGGAATCCGCTGTATTGGTTGTTGTGGTGCGAGTGCAAGTTGCGCTGAAGGTCCAAGACTGCCCCACTCTCGGTGACGATGAGGGTGGTTATGCTGCCTGGGGGCAGAGATCCCTTGGTGCGAGAGATCGTTGTTCCTGTCCAGGCCTCACAGACCCCGGTGGATGTGGACGACAGGAGCTCCTTTTCGACCGTGGCGGGTTCGTCTCGAGATCTAGAGTGACGACGCCTCGGTTAGCCCCCACCCCCATGCTTCATATGGCACACACCACGACACAGGTCCTCACCTTCCAATTAGGTTCTTTAGCCATTCCGGTCCGGCAATGTGGATAGTGCTCACGACAACAGGAATGACCCCGAGGGGCCCCGACGCAAGCAGAAGATAGTCCTCCCAACCGAGGCTGGTGCTAAGGAACTGTCTTGTAAAATAACTTGATCACCCAACAGAGCCAGTCCCGCTCCACTGAGGGTTAGGACCTGTTCGATGGCCTGGTCACCGTTTCGAGGTGCGTCGGTGTTGACTGGAGCCATGATGGATGACAAGCGCAAATCTGGGTAAGAGACACAAGCATGAGAGGCAAAAGGACTCCGGACGAGAGGGGTGCCAGCGAGGGTTGTCGTTGAGTTGGGGGGGATCGCCTCGATACCATCTCGTCAGCGACCTCAACAAAAGATGCTCCCCCCTGTCCTTGCCAAATCATACTGTGCCGAGCGGCCACATACGACACCTCTTCAGAGTGTCGAATGAGGTCCCCTGGCTTTCCCAATATTTGCGGTTCCCACCCCCGCCTCGCCTCTTTCAATATAGTGGCATGCAAATCAAGTCCATGCTCCGGCCTCAATTTCGCCATTCTTCTTTACTGCTGGCTGCCTTGGGCGAATCCACAGCTCCCTTCTTGAAAGTGATAGCGGTTGTCGGAGGCTGGTAATTGAGCGCGCATGTCTTGCTCCCAACCATGGGTCAGGGTTTGGGGCGCTCCAGTGTCTTCCAAGCTTGGTACGTACCTATCTAACAACACACCCCTACGCGTTTTCCGTGGGGACGGCTCTGGAACGCCAGACCCATCCGTCCCGATCTAGATAATGAATCCACAATTCGCGGGTGACTGCTTGAAGCCATTCCCCAACACGGCGATTCTGAGGGCAGACTCCATCCGGATGTTTCCGCTCGAGCTGGTCGGCAGTTGATTGCTTGATCACTTGACCAATGGATGCCAACCTGCCTAGTTGGCGACCTTCCGGCCCAGTTGACGCCGAGAGATGTCTTCGCGTTTGAACAACTGGATCCGTGTTCTGCCTTATCGTTTACTTGCCTAGGTACCTAAGCAGCTGCTAGTTTCAGTTGCACGCGTCAACCGCCAGCCTGACGACGCGGCAATGATTTAACCCACGATTATCTTGCGGGTGAGTGAATGCTTGATGCGAGCGGTGAAGCTTGGTTGTTTTGGGTGGGGAGAAAGAGTTAAATCAAACCCTGATCGCCTGAACTAATCGAGTGGAGGCGACGGGTAGCTGCTTCAGCCCTGATATTGGACTGCGACATGCCAGATGCTAATTGGTGAGCGGAACCTAAACCATCATCAACCGTCCTTCGCGACTAGCCGAGCAACGGACCCGGCCACCGCTTATTCTGGGCCCCTTCACAGTTCACACACCGTTGTGCGTATATCGAGTGGTCTACACACATGTTGAGGTGTGTGGAATGGCCCACTATTGGTTTGGGCTATCCTGATTGGGGAGTATCTCATGCTTGCATAGTTCACTTGCTGTGACATGTTATAGTTAATATGTTGCAGCCTAGAGAATACCGTGTTGTCTAGGTAGATACTTGTACCTTGCACAGCTCGATGACTTTATTTTCTATCCCTGTTTATCTCAAGTATCAAGTTCACTTACCGCGTTTATATTTGTTCAACATCATTTGGGGGTTTTATATGCTATTTGGCTAGTATTTATGGTCTCTTAAGGAATTCTCAGATCGCAGCCTAAACAATCCTTACGGAGTTCAATGCACTGTGCTGGTCTACAACCATAGCCGATCTCCAAGAGTCTGTGTCCAGATTCGTGGTGCGCAACCATGCATTTTGTACAGCCGAAGAACTTGTGGTCGCATCGTCTTCAGCACTGTTGAGGTTGTGTTTGTTCCTCGGCATCGTGTGTTTATTTTTGAGAGCGTTGTTTGGGACTATGTGGCCCCGACGTTCGGGACAATGCCACATGACTTTTCCCATATATAACCCTAACCCTGACACACACCTTCCTTTTTCCCAGTCAGAACCATCAATTCAATTGAATTCAATCAACAATGCACTCAAATTTATCAATCTGGGAGCGGCTGAATCGCTCAAAAACGCAATAAAATCTAGATCTACAGAATCGTGTTTTTTTCAGTCATATGACTCGCCCTCCTCTGTGCCCTCCCCTGTGCCGTGCCCGGCGGCCCCCCCCTTACCTGCCCGGCCCCCGCGCCCGCGCCCGCGTGTGGCCGGTACCGGCTGGCTGTTAGGGACCACTTCGTTGGCATCCAGTGCTCCAAGGTCGATGCCCTCCCACTGCGACGCGTTGCGGCGTATGGATGGCTGTAATCCTGTCACCTGTGAAGGCTGGGAACTTGGCACAACTGTGGTAGCGCCCTGTGTGCCCTGTGTAGAGATGGGGGCCGTGGATCGTGGGGCACTTGGATCAGGGGTAAAGGGTTGGGTGTGCCGTGGTCTACCACGTAACTGCGTAACCCGGTCAAACTCGTGATACTGTAAGTAGTGATCTTCGTCAACCAGAGATCTATCCAGCCACTAGTATGGATGGAAATCAGCCTTCTGAAGTACGAGAGTCTCAGTCTGGTGTCGCTGAAGGAGCTTGTGGCGACACGGAATGCCGAACTGCATAGTAAATATGCCGGTACAGGGCGAAAGAGGTGGTGGGTTGCGCCTCGCTGTTGACGGTAAGGCGGCCTTCATATGACGATACTCCCTGGCAACAAGGTCTAAGGCGCGTTGCGCAATTACGACAGGGGCATCGCCAAGCCACTTTTTTCCCAGATATTCGCGTCGAAGGTGGTTCTTTTGGTGTTGTCGCGCTTCCCGAATTGATTCCTCCATCGCCTTGACCATCTCGAATGCCTGTTCAACAACCTGTTTAACAGTGCTGCTTCCTCGGATGAGGAAGCTCTTGAGGTAACGATTTGCAGACTCAACTGGCGATGTAGTACGATGGCCGAAGTTGAGGTTGCGACGAGTATAGCAACCCGCCCAGTCCTCAACAACTGGGATGTAAGTGTCCTTCAGGTACTGGATAATCGTAGGCTGGGTGGCGAAGAAAGATTGGAGTCGTTCCCACGCGACACTGAAATCGTTGACTGTACGTGCATACATCATATGAACCCAGAGATTATACAAGCCCGCGCGCGAGTATTCCACCGTCTCTGGAACTGGCCCAATCTCCTCATCGTGGATCGTTAAGCGGTTGATCCTCTCCACAATGCGGTCGTCGTCGTCGTTAAAGTTGATTCCGTTATTCGGCTGAGCTTCATTCGGTTCAGCGGCGGATGGCGGTTGATGGACTGCAGCAACTGTGGCGGCGGCCTGGTTATCCCATTTGCGCTTGATATGGAGGACGACGTTCTTGTTGACATGGAAGATGCAGATTTGCGACTTCGCATCTGGATAGACGCGGGCGATCGCATTCCGCATTGCAGTATCAAAGTCGGTAATGGTAACTAATAGAGGAGCAACTCCAATCTCCTGGCGCAATACGTTGACTTGATCCATCAGCCAGTCAAAGCCCTCTTGTCGTTCGTTGTTGATAAGTCCAAACCCGCAACTAAAGATCTTGTTCAGGCTTCCAATGCTCATGATCTGAAATAGTGCGAGGCCCTTGTTGTTGGTCTTGTATGTATTGTCGTACATCTGAACCCACGGATTCAGAGCCCACTGTTGCTTGCAGAAGTCGTTCGTCCAGAGGAGGCCCTCGGGCTTGCTGGGGTCTGTTGCTGACCAAAGAACTCTATGTGGGATGCCTCCTTCGTTGAGGATCTTCATTGTAGACTGGAATGGTGTATACCCATCTGCCGCATCCTTCCCGAGGCGGAGCCGGAGGTCCCTCAGCTGCCTTCGAGTAAAGAAGATATTGGGGAACTGTTTGCGAAGATTCTCAGCGAGTTGGCGGTTGGTAACTGCAGGGCGGCCGACGAAGGTTCCTACAAAGGCTATATGCTCTGGCCCGAACTTCCGGAAGGTGGCGATATCCTCACGACCTTCTGCGGCGGCATGGTTATACGAACAGTCCTCCGGGATCTCCAGGGTCCATCTTCGACCGTTGGAAATAAGTGCCTTAGCTGAAGCTTGCCACAAACAGTTGGTCTTGGTTGTAGAAGAATGGCGTTTGGTGAACGCCTTCGTCGGCCGTATCTTGTCCCTCAAACAGCAGAAGTCCACCCGCGTATAGCCGAAGTCTTTGACGTAGTTGAGGGACCGTCGCTTCCTGATGCCGAACAGGGCTTGCGCGCCCCATTCGTGAAGGTCCGAGACAAGATCATCGAGAGATTCGTATAGGCGGTTAAGCAGCGAGTGGTCTGGGGCAGGGTTCGAGAGCGGCGGCACATCGTATTATCGTCCTCGTAACCAGGGACCTCGAGTAGGTGAGCTGCAGCCATCGCTATATTACTGTAAGTCAGGGCATGATAACCAGGGTCAGAGGACTTACTGCGCGGCTGCAACTGTGGCTGCAGTGGCGAATTTGACGATGGCTACGTTGAACAGGCTGAATAAATTCAACAAAGTTGAACAAAGTTGAATTTTATTGCGTTTTTGGAAGACTTGAGCGATCTGGAATGCGCCCGCATGCGGGCGCATTGAATTGAGAGGGTTATCTAGTCTACAGGGTTGGGGTTATATGTGGGAAAAGTCATGTGGCATTGTCCCGAACGTCGGGGCCACATAGTCCCAAACAACGCTCTCTTGTTTTTTGGGATCCTTGGCCGAATGGCCCTCCAACTTCGCTTTCGGCCCAGCATACAAGGACGGAGCAGCCTGGGCAGCTTCTTTATCCATTGCTATAGTTTCGTGATCTGTTTCCATGGCTTTGTGATCCACCCGCAACCTATGTGCGCAGCGCAAGCTGAGCAGTTCATCGTTAGATACGTTACGCAAATTGGCAGTATGCCCACATTGGCCACATTGGCAACATCTCTAATAGTCGAAAGGTCGTCCGAATCCCATTGCCTGTACGGGTACTAGGATTTTGGGAGGTCTGTTTCTCGGTAGTTTCTAGATTGCAAGGTAAAGTGGTGTTGGAAGTCCAACAGCCACATATCCACAGTATCACGGGTAGAAGCGCTTACAATTTTAGCATGTGGAAGCTGCAGTGCAGGCCATCGGTCAATTGAGTTGATGTTCGGTTGAGCTGATGAAAACCTGTGACGCGCCTCGCACGAACCCTGATATCCCTGTCTGTTGGTCACGTGTGACCATTGAACCGACCCTGACGACCGCCTGCAAATCCAACACTACCGCTTCCCCAAATGGAACGTACCTCTTACCGCCTACCGAGTTATGAAGAGGTATCTTCCTCGACCAAGCTGTTGCGAGTCTGCCCAGCATCTTACCATTCAGACGCCAGCTCACTAGCCTTCCCGCTCTCTTATTATGCGAAAACAACCAATTATCCTATATTACCATTTCTGTAATAATAGCTCCTCCTATAACGGGCTGAGCTCTGTGAAAGCCTTGCTAACCCTCGGCCAACTAATACTAAGCTACCTAGGTAAATAATAAGTAAGGGGTTTAGCTAGAGCTGCTAATTAAGACTATAGGATTAGTTGAACTCGGTCCCAACTTCCTAGCCGAAGAACTGTAACGGTCTCAGGAGTGTATATTGCAACTATCTGATGACGACTCTACGAGTATAACTAAGCTTAGAGAAGGAAAGGAAAAGAAGGGAAAATGGCTCACGCGTCGCGTTGGCCTTCTTCTGTCCAGATGGAGACACTAAGTGTGAAAAGGGGTAAGCGTAATGGGGTTGTTGATAGGGCTGTCGATGGAGTCGTTGACCCGGCGATGTTCAGGGGTTTCTACCGGGGGTTAGGGTTGGCCGAGGGTCACCGAGGCCTACGCAGGGCTCAGCCCGTTACAAGAACGACCGCCCTCCTCGTAAGGTATATATATATACTATATCCTCACTGTCTTACCTATCGGCTAGTAACGCCAGAAGTATCTTAGCCGGGTGGATATGGACTGCCGAAAGCCCCTTTCCTAAGAGGTTGTAGATCGCGTATAGTAGTCGACTCCTAGGGGTTTTTGTAACGGGCCGAGCCCTGCGGAGGCCTCGGTGACCCTCGGCCAACCCTAACCCCCGGTAGAAACCCCTGAACATCGCCGGGTCAACGACCCCATCGACAGCCCTATCAACAACCCCATTACGCTTACCCCTTTTTACACTTAGTGTCTCCATCTGGACAGAAGAAGGCCAACGCGACGCGTGAGCCATTTTCCCTTCTTTTCCTTTTCTTCTCTAAGCTTAGTTATACTCGTAAAGTCGTCATCAGATAGTTGCAATATACACTCCCGAGACCGTTACAGTTTTAGACTGCGACCTGATTCAAGGACCTTAGAAAGTTGATTCCGCTATTCGAATTCTGGTGATTCTCACCGACAATTGGAGACTCATTCGGCAGAATTCCCTGTCTACCAACAATATACCCACAGCGAAATCATCGGACCCGGCCAACAACTTACCAACAACACCACGATCGGCTGGCCCTGGAGGAAAGGGATGTCAGGAGGACACCTGCCATAAAAGCTGCCCCTTGTATCACCCAAACTTGGCTTGGATATGCCTGGGAGCCCACTGCTTCGACATTGCTCGACGAGGGGTAATTATATACAAACAACTGAACCTGATGAACGGTGTTCCTCAAGACCGCCCATCTAATGCTCTACGAAGTTGCCGCACCTTCATCCCCTCCTCGTACCGCGCTTGCTCCGGTCTTCTCCAACTGCCGCCGGCCCCACCTCCTATTCGGGCATCGCCCGACAATTCCACGGAGCTCTTGTCCTCCGCTAGCACATGACGGCGCAGCTCGAGCCACAATTGCCTCTGTCCTCTCACCTCCTAATGCTTCTTGCGCAAATATATACCTCCACCCACCTGCTGTATGCCAGGCCTCGAGCCCTCTTTATTTTGACCTTGGAGGCGGTTGGTGGGAATAGTCTGGTTGGGGGGCAAAGTCGAAGCCGCCGCCCTGGGGAATCAACCAGTTGGTGTTATACATGTTCTCGCCCCAGTCAGGATGGCTCTCATCAATCGCCACGACGCGAAACGATTCGTTAGGATCGATATCCCCATTGGCCAGCCGGGTGTAATCCGTCACGATAAGGCGGAGGCCTCTGCTCGAAGCATAGCCGTCGTTGAACAGCCGTTGCGACCAGGTTTGGAAATTCACCTCAAACGTCCGGTCCGCGCCCTGCAGGCTCTCGTCAATGGTCAACGGGGCGCCCACCCACCACAGACCGTTGGGCTCCCGGTCTCGGCAATCCATTCCGCCTCGCTCGTTTCGCTGGCCTTCTCTCGAACCCCACCCGTCGACACGCCACGACACACCTGGTTGCGTCCTGGTCCGATAGCCGTGGTAGAACTGGAGGGACTCGACGCCCATGTATGTACGGCCGTCTTGGAAGACCCGCAACCACTCCGTCTCCTCGTTGATGTGCAGGTGCATCACAACCCAACGATCGTCCTGGCCCCCGTTTGGCGTGTAGGTATCCCGGTACTCGTGGTTGTTGTCGACGCCCGGCGCCGGGACCTGGCCCGGGGTGCTCCCAATCCAGTAGGCCAGCTCGAGCATCGGCCCACCCTGGTTGGGGACGTACTGCCACCGCGCATAGTGCAGGCTTAAGTCCCCGTTCAAGATGCCCTGTATGATGATGGCGAGGTCGGGCATCCCAACGTCGGCGTTTGGCATGAAGGTTATGACTCGGGGGCCTAAAACAGGGGAGGCCCGTGGCGTCGTTGACGCCGTGTCCTTCCCGCGCTTGGCCGCACGGGTGGTCTGGATGGTGCAAAACGTCTCGGTCATGTGCTGGGCTCGCGCGATCCCCCTGCCTGCTTGTTGCGGGTTGAGAAAGACATAGCGCATCAGCCAGTTGGGATCCATGCTGGGGTGGTTCTGGTAGTACGTCCTGAGGTTGTCGGTTTGCAGATTGGTGTCGTAGTGCTTGGCAAAGATCTCGTCGTAGACGGCATTCAGCGACTTGATTGTGGGGACCGATGCCGTGAGTAGGACCACGGCGAAGCTCACTGAAGACCAAGGACGACGGACGGTTAGTTGGGACTTGTATCTTTCGCCGCAGGCAGGTTAAGGGGCGTGATTTTGAACATGCTTACCCATCTTTTCAAAGTGATCCAGCTGGCAGTCGGTTGCCCGGCCCTTGAGAAGGCGATCCCCGGCGGCCTCGAGCGCCAGCGAGCGGCGATAGAAAGTGCGAAACTGGTTCCCCACGTCGGGTTGCAGAATGGTGACCGGGCAGGTTGGGTTCTGCATGTAGCCCTCGAGAAGCGTCTGGAACTCCTTGTTCTGCTGGCCGCCGAAGGGATCGTCGTTCCGTGGCTCGACGGCGGGGGGCGGAGCCCCTTTGCAGCAGTAACCCCTGGCGCCGCTGAAGCAGGGATTCACGAAACCGGTAAAGCCGCCGGCGGATTCTGTCGCGACTTTGACCCGGTCATCACCACACGTATCCTCGCAGATCCACTCGTTGTTGAAACGGCTCCCCTTGGTCGTGACCCATGAGCAGTCCTTGAACTCGTCGGGCAGGGGGTCCTCGCAGCAGTAGGTCCGCAGCTTGTCGATGGCGCAGTTCGGCTGTCCACCCGCACCCTCCCATGCCGATACGACGTTATTCGGGTGGGTGCTGGGGCAGCTCGCGCCGCACTCGGTCCACATACACTTCCCGTACGCGGCCGTCGAGGTGGTCTTGGAGCAGCACGCCGACTGGTAGCCCGAGTGGCACCCTGCGCCGAGACTTCCGACCTCGACTTCGATACCCGGAATACATCCGGCCTCGCACTTGCCCGAGTTCTTGTGGCCGCGCCACGAGCACGTGGGCAGTTCCTGGTCGGCCGGACAGCACAGGACGGACATGCCGCCCTCGACACACCACTCGGTATTGAGCATGACCTCCCCGTGGTCGAAGCGCTGGACCGTCTTGAAGCCATCAGGGCAGCTAGCATAGCATCCCGACCACCGGCAGAGCCGGGGCTGCGGTGCCGTGACGGCTACAGGCTCGGTAATCGGGCTGAAATCGGGCGGATCCATCTGCTTGCGGCCCACGGCTGACGTGAGCGCCTTGATGTTGGTGCCGGCTTCATCGTCCTGGCTCATGGCCCATACCATGACGCCCTGGATGCACTGGCTGCGGATGATGTTGGCCTTGAGCCGCCATGTCGCCGCGTCATCGAACGCGACCCACTGGTCACCCCAGCTCACAACCTGGACGGCGGCGTCGCGGTACAGCGTCGGCACGAGGCCCCGCGTGCGGACCTCGTCCGCAATCTCTGGGTGCAGCAGTACGCCCGTCGTGCCCGAGCAGCGGCCGGCGTTACCGCCCGAAACAATCCGGCAGCCCGGGGTCTTGCACGCCTGGTTCTCGAGTGTGAAGCTGCGGGCGTAGAAAGCCATGCCGAAGGTGACCTTCTTTGGGGAGATCTTGTTGCGCCAGAGCAGATCGAGAGCGTCCTGGATCTCGGTCATGTTGGTGTGCGAGTTGGCATAGGGCCCCGTCCACTTGTTCTTGAGATCCCACGATCCGTGCATATCGTAGGTCATGACGTTGAACCAGTCGACAAGGTTGTTGAGGTTCACAATGTCAAAGTGCTGGAGGTACCAGTAGCTGGCCGGGAGCGTGAGCGAGATGTGCTTGGGCTTCATGCCCCGTTTCAGCTGGCCCTTGAGCGTCGCCATAAAGGTCACAAAATTCCGATAATCTTCACCCCTGCCGTGGCGGTCGGGGGCCACTGGATACTCCCTAGTTTCGGTCAGTTTCACTCAGGGAGTAACGGGGGGTATCGGGCAAAGTATTGCTATAATACTTACCAGTCAATATCGATGCCGTCAAAGCTGTACTTGTTCATCATCAAGATCAGCGAGTCGATAAACGCCTGCCTGTTGGCGACCGAGGCGGTCAGATCGCTGAAGGTGGTCTGGGTCGGGCCGTCATCGTTGAAGGACCAACCGCCCACGGCAACCCAGATCCGGATGTCGGGCTGTATAAGCTTGATAGCGTTGATGCGCCTCATGTAGTCGGCCGTCAATTTGTCGCCGGCCTCGATCTCAAAGGTATTGGGGTTGATTGTCGCAAAGGAGAAGATGATGTCGGTGTAGTAGCCATAAGGGATTGACTCTGGAAGCATGTTGTAGCAGGTGCGTGTGGTAGTAGACCAGGCTTCGTAGTAGCCGATGACGCGCGTAACGGGCGTGTTGTTGATATTGCATGATGGCCGCTTGAACATGTCAAGACAGGTCAGCAGGTGGAAATTTTCTCAGAGTAGAAGGCATGTTTGGACAGGATTGACGAACCTCTACCGGCTTGCCCTCGCAAAACTCAGCTGTCGTGCCGCAGAATCCGAATTCGCTGCAACACACATTGAGCGGACATGTCTTCGACTTGCTCCATTGAGGACCTCCCCATGTCCCTGGATCACAGTCGGCCTTGCGATCGCACCCGCTCTGGCAGCCGGTGCTTGAGGCGGAAAAACGAGAGTTAGCCAGTGAATGCGGTGTATATGGATGGAAACCAGGGAGGAAGGGGCGGTAGGCATGATAGATTTGACACGCAATGAGAGCATCCCGCTTGGTAGTTCAGTAGCCTCACTTACCCGCAGAAGTCGGGCCCGAAGCCGCAGAATCCGCTGCTAGAGCAGCATCCAATCTCGCAGAGCTGAGACGCGCTGCACTGTTGTTGAAGCGATGGTTGGAAGTAAGCCGCAAGGGCAAATAAGAGGAGGAGTAAGTTGGCCATCAGAGCAGCCCGAATCGGGGGGGTGCTTGCTAGACAGCTGAAGTGAAAGCCTGCAAAAACCTTGTGTCTGAAGCGAGGAGATTGGGAGCAGACGGCTCATAAATCACATCGCGCCGAGTTCAAGACTTGAAGTTGCCGTGCCCTAGGGCTCCGCCGCCATGCGTATTCTGTGGTATATTGAGCCGCGGAAGCATGGTTTTGGTTCCCGGGTTATTCTCACCCCTCCCCGGTTCAGCGTAGAGCCTCCGATGCGCAAGGCCGGGGAGCCGGACGACCTGGCGAACGTACCACTCTGGCCCCCAACACCACGGTGATCGGTTGAATGCCATCTCCGAGACTAGGAAAATCCGTGGGAAGGTGGCACAATTGGGCAACTTCCCAACGAGGGCAACGTCGCATGGACTGGAGACGGGGTGTCCGTTGAGGAGCATGGCCCCCAGGTTGCAACGGAATAAACAACCCCGTCGATGAGGACCCATTATCTAATTAATTGAATGATCTCCTGTCATAAACCATCTCCACTCAATATCAATAACGGATGAGCAGGCAGACGCAGCAAACGCCCTTGAGATTTCCAGGAGGGCAGAAAAGTTAACTTTGACGTCGGCACAGATCCCACCCGTCCTGTTGTTCATGGTGAAGACCTCATGCCGCATGCTCACTCTCATCGTTGTCATTACTCGTCGGCACATCACAACAGCTGACTTCTTTTCTTGGAAGCCAACCGCTCGTTTTGCTTGTTAAACGATGGCCTTTTTACGCCCCTTGAGCATCTCGGCGGCGATCCTCGCATCATGTCTCGGCTGGTGTATGGTCGAGGCCGCTGCCATTCACGGCTTGCCTGAAGTCCCTCGCCAGCTTCCCGAGCCGATGATATCGGCCAGACAGGCAGCCGGCCAGACCTTCCAACTAGCCGCTGAAGGCTCGCTGGCCCAGTTCGGTCTCAGCTCGGCATGCGAGGGAGTGCTCTACCAGAGCATCAACTGCAATCCCTACGTCAAGACTCTTGGGCATAAAACCTACCACGGGTCGCCCGGCGACAAAACCTTTACCGACACCGTTTGCGTGGCAACGTGCTCAACGGCCTTGGTCAACGCACAGAGACGCATTGCGGGTGCTTGTGCGGCATCGCCAAACCTATTCCCCGGATACCCGGTGCTGGCCATGATTGACTCGGTCATTACTGGATGGAACGAGACCTGCTTCAAAGACACCGACGGACAGTACTGCAATGGTAGGTCAATCCGAGCAGACGGAGCGCATCAGTGATTTGCTAAGACAGCATCGTCCAGACAAGATTGCCGCTTTCAATTATGACACTCTGGAGGCCATGCCCCGGGCTGTGCTGTGCTCTTTTTGCTACGGCGAGAAGTTCCGAATGATGCAGCGGTCGCCGTACTCGGCTTACTGCGAGGTTGATGCTGAAACACTCACGTACATCAACCAGCGTAAGTTCATCACCCCGGCTTTGCCGAATTCTCTGATTGTCTCACGCTTGTGAATCTGTCCTTTAGACTGCGGACAAAAGGGAGATACAGGCGTACAGCCGCCGGCCATCAATCCCAATGGCACAAAGACCGACACATGCGCCACGGGCAACGAGTATACGACCAAGGCAGGCGACACCTGTGACAGCATTGCGCTGGCCAACTCGGTGGTAAGTATTTTATCTCCCTGCAGGTCCCTCACGCTCTAGCCTCCCAAACCACCACCTTCTGACTCTTGCAATACGCCAGTCGTCCTCCAGCCTGTACTACGTCAATCCAGACCTGCACAACTGCAGCAGCCCGGCCGTCGGCCAAACTCTCTGCCTGCCCCTCACCTGCTCCAGCGCGTACACGGTCCAGGCCGGCGACGACTGCGTGACGGTCGCCCTCAGCCAAGGCCAGGCGTCCTCGTGGCAGGACATTGTCTCGTGGAACATGGGCATCGACAGCCGCTGCACCAACATCTGGTCTCCGCCCTCATCGCCGCAGTACTGGGGCAACGTCATCTGCGTCAGCCCGCCAGGCGGGCTCCCCGCTCCTGGCACCGGCGTTGGCAACGGCACGCAGCCCGGGAACGGCGACATTGGCGGGCCGGGCGGCAATGGCGATGGCTACGCCGACGGCGTGGTGAATCCGCCCGCCGGCGCCACCGTGGCGGCCGGCACGACGACCTTCTGCGGCGTCTACGTGCAGGCCGAGGCCGACACCACCTGCATCTCCCTCCTCGCCACCTCGGCCGTGCCCATGAGCATGTTCTTGCTGGCGAACAAGTCGCTGCGGAATGCCGAGAGCTGCTCCCAGAATCTGAAGCCCGGCTTGTGGTATTGTCTGCATCCCGTCCGCGGATTTGACAAGGTGCCGGTTGGGACGACGGCGACGACGGCCACTTCGGCGCGGAGCTCGGCTGCCACTGCCAAAACCACTTAGGTGCGCATATACCATGACATGGTTGAAGATGGAGATTGGAAGCGTAATCGGGAATCTGGAATCTTGGCTCTGTACGTAATTTGGTATCCATGTATCTTGTCTGTCCGTAGCAGAAACCTTCCAGAACCGCGTGCCGTTGTTTACTCTGAAATGTCACCCTAACGACTGCTACCTAACTTTGATTGCAACATGTTACTGATGTGACGGTTGGTTGACAACCCGGTTGGTTGCCTTGCTGCACAAATTTGGCCCCCAACTTATCACCACGGACATGGGCTGGCCCCCAACTTGAATACCTTCACCTACCCACGCAAAGCCACGTGCTCCCCCCCAAGCCGATGCTTGGGCTTCACCCCTGTCTTGGCGCATGGTAAATGTCGCACCGGCGGATCTGGCCCGGCCGGCTCCCCGAAACTATTGTGCTGTGCCGCTCTGTTGGGCCGCCGGAGAGAGTATTTGAATGCAACTGAGCACATGGAAGACTCTTGCAGCGGCGTGACGAACAAGGTCTGCGAGCTTGGCACATGATATATACACGAGTACATACATACAATCACGTCAAAATCCATCCGGTTCCTGCCGTGGGGTATTAGTTGCCGACTACCGGACGAAGGATGTGCACCCCGTCCGCAAAAATAATTGTTTTCTCGACTTTCCGTACTTGATGGTAACTTCGTGCCTGGGAAGGGTTGCGGTGGGGGCCATGCAGAGTCAGCGTAGCGTGATTGATTTGATCAGGTATTGAGCCGCAGCGAACTTTGTGGCAACTCATCACATCCGAACTCCGGACTGCAATCGGTCCGTTGCAGACCGAGAGTTAGCGGCCGAGGTATTTCTAATGTTGTGCTTGTTCGGTACAACCGCACTATTGACGGGTAGAAGTGCATAAAATGTAACTGTTGGCGGGCGACCGGAATATAGACACGGCAAAATATGTCCACGGGATCAAGGAGGGCGTGAAAAACATTGTCGCGAGCCTTGCCGAGGTGGGTGGGGTGCGTCGAGACGTGGAGGAGAGGGCGAGATGGAGGATGCGAAGTGCTCAGTTCTACAGTTCTACCGTGTATAAAAGATGGGCGACATTGGCCTGTACCCGCAAGTTACTGTGATAGTGAGCGTGGTCGATCAGTTGCACTCGCCGCTTATTCAAGCACTCCCGCCAACAACAACAACATGAAGTGGTGTTTCGCCGCTGTCGGCGCCCTCTTTCTGGCCGGGGGAGTGCGGTCGCAGTTCTTGGTTGAACCCAGCACAAAAGCAGATCCAAACACCATCAAGGACTGCACTTGGTGGCACGTCGTTGCGAGCGGGGACACATGTGCCCTCATCGAGTCTTCCTACTCGGTTACCCACCAGCAGTTTACGACTTATGTGAGTCTTCTAACAAGCCCGACGTTCTGCTCGCGTCTGGCGCTAAACTCCTCTACCGTAGAATCCATCCCTGGCGAGCGCCTGCTCTCTTGTCGTGGGCAACTCGTACTGCATCGAGCAGAACTGGGGCCAACCTCCTGCATCCAGCACTTCAACGACATCCACCCCGGGGAGGACATCATCTACGTTCACGACCCAGTTGTCCACTAAAACGACTTCAACATCCACCACCACTGTGCCCGGAAATGGGGTAACAACGCCAGGCCCGATCCAGTCCGGCATGGTTGGGAACTGCAACAAGTTCCATTGGGTCGAGAAGGACCAGTCATGCACAACAATCGCGGAGCTCTATTCCATCTCGACGGCTCAGTTTGTCCAGTGGAATCCCGCGGCCAAGAGCGACTGCTCCGGCCTGTGGGCTCTGACGGTAATACCCGCACCTTGACCCTGGTAATCGTCTCACGCTGACCCCTCCGCAGTACGCCTGCGTTGGCATCATCGGCACTCCGGTATCGACGTCGGCGACGCCAACAACCACAGGAAATGGCGTTGTCACGCCGGGTCCCATCCAGTCGGGCATGGTCGCCAACTGCAACAAGTTCTTCTTTGTCAACCCGGGCGATACGTGTGACAGCGTCGCCTTCTGGGGCGGCGCCCCCGGCACCGCGTGGGTGAAGCTGTGGAACCCGGCTGTAGGATCGGACTGCAAGAACCTGCAGGCTAAAACGTACGCGTGTGTCGGCCTCATCAGCGGCAACGGCATCGCGACGCCTACCCCGATACAGCCGGGCATGGTGGGCTCGTGCAACAAGTTTGTACGCGTCAACCCGGGCGATACGTGCGACATGATCGCCTTCTTCAACGGGCCCATCGCCACCGAGCAGTTTGTGCAGTGGAACGCGGGCGTCGGCGGCATGGCGTGCAACAAACTGCAGGCGGGCACCTACGCCTGCGTGGGTATCGTTGTATAAATAAGCAAGCAGAGGTGGTGTGGGAACCAGCGAACTATGGCATCAAAGCCGTGGTCTGTAATGTTCCCTGCAAAGGCACTCAAAATTTGGGCCAAAAATAAAATGCCAGAGTGTTAATAGCAATAGCTTTAATTCCACCCTATCTCCCTCTGACTATGTGTGTGTGTTTGAATATGCTGGCCGGAAAAGAGCTTGGTTCTGGCAGTCGGAAACATACTTGCGTTCCCCTCAGCTCGTTGCCTCGCCGGCCGCTTCGGCCTGGTGCTCCTGGATCGCCTTGACCACCTCGTTCGCGCCGTTCCGCCGAGCCCACATCTGCGGTGTCGTGCCTGTGCCTTCACCACCATTTCCCACAGGTCTGACGGCGGCCGAGGAGGACGATGCGGCGCCTCCCCAGTTCCGAGCAAATGATCGCATCCGGACCCCCCACGCGTCGGGCTTGGGAGAGACGAACATTTTGTAGGAGACCGCAGGGTTCCGGAGCGAGCTCACCTCGGCATCAAGCGGGGCGCCGCGCGCGATGAGTTCCCGGACCAGCGGCGCGACGTCGTTCCAGTTGTCAAGCGACAGGCCCAGGTACCCGCTGGGGTACGACGCCAGCGCATGCAGCGCGGTCCAGCCCTCCTCCGTCACCGCCTGCGCGCTGGCGCCGTGCTCGAGGAGGAGGCTGGCTAGGGAGCACTGAGGGTAACACCGCCTGACTTTGGCCGGCATGAGGGCGCAGATGAGGGGCGTCCATCCGTTGGCGTTGGCCGCGTTAGCGTCCAGGCCGCGGCTCAGCAGGAACCTGACCGTGTCTTCCCTCCCGCCGGCGGCGGCGTAGTGGAGGAGGGACTCGTCGTACGAGTTGCGGAGGCGCAGGGCCGCGTCCTCGTCTCGACAGGCCGTGAGGCAGAGCTGGAACTGCTCGAGCGTTCCCGTGTGCGCGGCGGCATGCAGTCCGGTTTCCCCTGTCTTGTCTGCCAGCTCGGGGGAGGCGCCGTGTTGCAAGAGGACGCGTAGAGGGTCCGCGGACGAGGAAGAATGTCTGTGAAAGAGCCTATGCAGCGCCGTTTTGCCGGATCCGTCGCGCACGTTGGCATTCGCTCCCTTGTCGAGGAGGCCCTTGAGCGCACCGAGTCGATGGCGCCACTCGGCCGCGACATGAAGCAACGGAATTTTGGTACCGCTGGCTAGCACATCCAGATTCGCGCCGGCATCAATGAGGTGATATACCACGCGCTGCTGCCGGAGATCGTCCTCGTCTTTGGTGACAGGGACGAAAGAACCCCACCTGGCGACTGGCAGAATCGGTTGTTTGGTGACGGCTACATCGAGGGCCTGCTGGATGGTGTCGGCTTCGTAGGCAACTTTGGCCAGCAGTACATCGACGACGCTATCCCGCCAGTAACCTGTAGCACTACGCAGTGCTTGACGTTTTTCTTCCATAGACCACCCGTCCCACATGTCGAGAAAGTCGGCGACCAGGTCTGCGTGACCCTTCTCAGCAGCCACGACAAGACAGTTGGGCGACGGGAGGGGGGCGGCCCGCCCGTCGGGTCCGACGAGTTCCCAGAGCAAGCGAGCGATGTCGCGCTGGCCAGCCTCAGCCGCTGTTGCGAGAGGGCTATAGAGCTGGCTGTCTTGCACTGTTGGGCTCACCCCGGCCTTGAGAATCATTCGAACCGCGGGTTCATCTCCAATGAAGATGGCACGGTGGAGCGCGCTGCTCATCAGAGCAGTACCCTCCACTTCGTCCATGGCTGGACTCCAGATCTGCAAGAGCCGAGCGAGGTAGTCTCGGTTTCCATGTTTGACGTACGTGCCAACAAGAGTGCCGAAGGTCGGCCGAGCTTGGGGGGGCACATTCCTGGGGATTTCGGTTGATTGCATGTTGCGCGCTCGAGAAAATGAAGAATTGACGATGCAACGCCGTGCGGCGTTCGCCTAGGGCGTTGGGGTCCAAATGCGCCACTAAGTGTTGGTTGTTGTCGGTCCGGCTGTTGCCACCGCAAACGTTCTTATCCGGAACTTCAGGACATCATCCGGCCCCCATCACGACCAGGTTAGATGTGCTCATTGGCCAGTCTTTTTGGTTGCGCCCCAACCCTACGCACAGACAGGTACCGTTCAAGTGACAGATCAATAGGGCTGCTAACATAACGAGGGATGACATGGACTAAGCCTGGCTTTTTTTTTTTTCACAAAGTTGTCTCTCGGGATGTAAATGACACTACCTACCTATTTGCATTCATTTTCTTGGGTTGCCTATCACTCCTTCTAATTCCATGACTTTAACCAAATTCATCACAAAAACACCCGTCTCCTCCTACCTTCTCTTCAGTGTGACAATTCCCCCAATGAAACCCAGGCCAAAACGGGCATACAGGGCTCGCCGTCCTTAGGCGCCAATCTCGCCGGGGTAAAGTCCAACCAAAACATCCCCGCTTATCCCAGTTCGAGAAGCCAACCTGCGCTACGCCGCCGTCGCCAAAAGACGATGATAGGCAGGCAGAGGGGGGATCGCGCACCACGGCGTAGTAGGCTTCATGCTAGGTGCGGGGGCCCTGCTCATTGATAGCGCGCCGGACTTACCGTGCCAGCCAGCTACAGGGCTTGCCTATGACGGCGCCGGCGCAACCAAGGGCTTTGGCCCAGCCGAAGGCGTTGCCGACGTAAGGGTGCTCGGCGGAAGGGAGTATAAGGTCGTCCTTGACGGGAGGACGGGGAAGGGGAAGGAGAGAAACAGGGGGCAGAGGGGTGGTGGTATCATGGGTTGCAGAGGATGCCTCTGATACCGGTAACCTTAGTATTCGCCGGATGATGTTGCCATGGACATGCTTGGGATTGAATGGATAGAAGTAATGCCGGTGCGGTGGATGAGGTTAAGATTGCTGGATGTGTCGGGGTGGAAATGACGTTGGAGTTGGCGTTGTGCATCTATATAATATATTACTAGATGGACATGCTCTCCACATTTGGCATTGATATCACCGGACCTGCCGTTCTCCGACACTTTGCGGCGTCATGAATCACCAGGTCACTCCCGTTCGAGTCGGCACGGACGATATAGAGCCTCAATAATTTTTCGATTGGTAGGGAAGTTATTCATTCTAGTGGTATACCTTTATCTGGTGGGGTGGGGGTGATGTCGAGTGATAGTCACAAGCCCGCTAGCGCTAAAGCAGATGTTAGTGTGTGGCCAACATGGGATTTTGGCAGAGTCGACGCCTGCCGCGGTCATAGTCTCAGCGCCAACCATTAGTTTGGGCCTGGCCCAAGTTTACCGTCAGGTCCGGGATCCAGGCCTCAACCAGTTCGTCCTCGTAAGGGTTTGGGCAGAACCACCGAGTTTGGGACGTGAATATTTCTGGAGGAGGAAACCACCAGGTACGGCGGTACTTCACGTGAAAGAAAATAACTATAACTACTAGCCACAGCAGTAGCTAGTGCCTTGCTGTGACGAACCTCTGTAGGATCCTATCCTGTTAGGGTTCAGTGAAGGTAATCTTGCAAAGGATGCTTAGGTTCGGTGCAGCCAAAGGGTGCACCACAATAGACTTGTCTCAACAGTAGGCTTGCGAGCTTGTAGCGAACTGTAGCTGTGATTGCTAACTGAAGAACTCCCAGAGCTCTCCAGAACGAGTGACTATATACTATCTACATTCGTAGGTAACCTCGTACCTTCCTCTAGGGAACGTAAGGAACGGTGGCCGTTCCTTTCGTTCCCAAGGATGAGGAACGATAGCCGTTCCCTCCGTTTCTCCGTTGATTGGTCCGGGACCCCATTTTAATGATTGGCTGGGGACGCTTCCCGCGCGTCCCCTCCGGGGCCCTGCATGCGGCCATAACCGTGACAGTGTGGGATTGGCATTTACAGATTCAATTCCTAGCTAATCCCCGTACTATACGTGTAGGAGGCCAGGGAACATGGGAAGGTTAAGTGAACCTTGAGCGGATTTGTCCGGGATTGAGGGAAAAGAGCAGCTCCAAACGAGTGAGGGAAACTAACGCTGTACATTGCCGGCCTAGAGCCTCAATCGGCTCCATCTGCAGCCCGCTCCTTCCCTCGAGTTGAAAGTCGAACTCTGCCGAGCCTACCCACGAGGCCTCGCGTATTTTCCAGGCATAAACGGGCTCCCATGCCCACAACCCTTCCACTCGCCACCCCGCTTCCCAGCCACTCTGAGCTTTGAGAGCAGTTATTATACGGTCGAAAGGAAGAAGCAACTTTAACAAACAAGCCGCTGAAGATCGCGAGCCAGAAGAGAAGAGTGTCGGTCTGTCGCTATACGAAGTATAAAGTTCTAAGGAACAAGGAGTGATGGTGAAAGGTCGGGGAAGTCGAATTGCATGAAGGTTCTCCCAAGGAGGTTTCGGGTAAGCCGTCAATGACTTTTCGGACTCGTAATGGGGGCGATGGGGTTCGATCGCATCTTCTTCCTAGAGAGGAATGTAAAATTTGTCGATCCTCATCGCCCCCATAGCAACCAGCGTAGTCTAAACTAGGAATCCTTGTTACTTACCAGAGTTTGGATCACCGTCACAAATTCCCGTAGCGAACTTTAGAAAGACTCTCGCTAGTATACGACTACAAGCTTTCCACCTTATTCTCGAGCCTACACTAGCAGCAATCCCAGTTAAGAGTGTTGTCTGTTTCCTGCCGGAGTACCATGTATAGAAAGAGAGACGTTGCAGGGACTGGTAGGTGTTGAGGAGGCTGGAGGGAAGGTGTTGTAGAGGCTACGGGTGGAGAGGTGTTAAAGAGGTTACTGGCAGAGTAATGTTGGGGGGCTCTGGAGAAGCCTGCTTCCAGCTGCTGATGAGCCAAGTTAAATGAGTGTAAGAGGGTTACAGTTTAACCATGCAAGTTAGTTAACGTATATTATAAGCGAGCGACGCATATAAGCGAGCGACGCACTGTTCCCCGCGACGCGTCTCCTCTACCTATTCCACCAGATCCCACCACAACCAGCCATGCGTAGCCCCCCAAAAGAAGCCAGGCTTCGCATGGCCGTTGAAGCCATCGGAAAGAACAAAAATCTCAGTATCCGGGCCGCAGCCAGACTATACAACGTTCCGGAAGCAACGATTCGCCACCGACGTACTGGCTGGTCTGCACGACGAGATTTACCAGCCAACTCGCGTAAGCTTACAGACCTGGAAGAGCGTACGATAGTTCAATATATATTGGAACTGGATGCGCGCGCATTTCCCCCTAGGCTACGTGGTGTGGAAGATATGGCCAACCACCTGCTCCGCGAACGCGATGCGCCCCCTGTCGGCAAGCTCTGGGCCCACAACTTCGTCAAACGCCAGAGCCTTCTTTGCTTCCATGACAGAGAGGAATATCCAGGGTAGCTTTGCAGGAGCTGGCATCGTACCGTAAGATCCAGAGAGGGTGCTTTCCAAGCTGGATATAAGACTTCGTACACCAACACCCCCGACCTCACGGCCCGGTACTGCACAACCTTGGGTCTCTAAAACCCCACACAGCGCCCAGGAAGCAAGCCCACAGTCAAACCTTATTAAGACCCGCATTACCAGCCATCAAAAGAGCTCCCCAGCTTCAATGGTAGCTGCTATTGACCAGCTTACCAAAGGTACAATGGCTGTAATGCACCAAGTAGCTCTTCTTCAGTCAGAGGTCTCTACGCTCCGCAAGGCCAACGAGGCTCTAAGCAAGCGCCGGAAAGCCAAAAGAACACGCATACAGCTTGGAGGGGCACTTACTGTACAAGATGCACAGGATCTACTGGACCAGAGGGCTGTGGGTAAGGGGACACCGCAGGAAACACAGCCGGATAGTAGTGGTGCAGGGGGGGGTTCGTGCGAAGGTTCGGCGCTGTAGTAAGTGTGGCAAGCCTGGCCATAATGCGCGTACTTGCCAGGAGGCTATAGAGGTCTCTGATGTAGCTGTTTCCGATGTAATTGTAGTTATTTGCTAGGGTTGTTGTGTTGTAATTGTAGATAGTTGATGCAAGGTGGCAGAAAGCGCGTCGCTCGCTTATATGCGTCGCTCGCTTATAATATACGTTATGTGTTAGTATTTTAAATACGACTTTTCTCCAATTACGAGCGCAAGGTTGATTTACATACCATGAACAACTAGTGGTTAATATGGATATGGGAGGCTCGGTCTCGGGGGGTGGGGGCTCAATGTTAATCTTTTTTATTCTTGGTGGCAGTCAAATAATGCGGCATACGGGCATCGAGGCGATGCCTAACATGATTAAGGATTCGGTCGATATACCTTACCTATACTCGGCCCTGTGCGTTTGGGTGGGCTTCGATAAACCAAACTCGTCAGGTACCCCCAGCCGCGTGCGTTCACATTCATCCCTGGGTAGGTACTCTACTTTTTTGCCTTACCTGAATCAAAGAGGGGCATGCGCGAAGAGGGAAAAAGTGATTTAGTCCTTCAGATACTACCTACCTACCTGACAACTGAGCTCCAAGGCCAAGTCCAAGAACTACCGGATCCAAAAACCAACATACAACCGCTCCGTCCTTGACCTCCTAGGCGGAATGGGGGTTCGTTTCTAGTGTATCGCCACCGCCCGCGCCCAGGAGGCTTCTCCCGTTCAGTTCTATCACCACCGCCCGCGCCTCCTCCTCTGACCCCCGCCCGCCATACCCTGCAGCGCACCATAGCCGATGCTCCGCAACTCATCAAGCACCAGCACAAACAAATACACCTTGATATGCTCCCACGCCCATCTCTTCAGGCTTGCCGGCGTGGCGGCCCAACCCACAACCCACAAGAACAGCACCACCCCAGACACCAACAACCGCCGCATCGTCTCGCTGCCGCCAAACTCCGCCACCAGCAGCACCACCGCCTCGGCGAGCACAAAGTGCCAGTAGTCACCCGTGCGCCATACCCACAGCGGCACGCTGTGGGTGGCGGCGTCGTGCTCGACACGCCCGTTCCGCACCCGCGTCGTGCTGCCCCCTGTCGGCAGCGACACCACTACCGCCGCCCGCAGCGACGCGATCGCCCATTGGAAATAGAAGGCGCAAAACAGCACGAGACCGGCTACCAGCCGGTCGAGGAAGTAGGTCCCTGAAAGGCTGACGGGGCCTGTCAGCCAGGAGATGGGCGCGAAGGGCGTTGCGGCTGTGTAGAGCAGAGCGACGAGCGCAAGGGAGGCGATGCGGCGCGGGAGGATGGAGGTGCCATTGAGGGCGGCAGTTGCGGGGGAAGGGGGGTCTGTGGTGGTCGTCATTTTCTTTGTCTTTTCCCCTTTTTAGGTGGTGGTGGTGGTGGTGCCGTTGAAGAGATTGCTGCTGTGGGGACTGAGTTGGATGGATGACTGTGAATGGAGACCAAGGAAGCGATTCAGAAAGAACACGCGTTCGGGTTCGAGGCAACCCCAACGAGACAAAGAACTTCGCATTGAACGAGAGGCTGGAGAGAAAAGAGAAGCCTTGGGACGGAATTGCGCGTCGCACTACATACCTATATACCCTCTCCCACGTCCTCGTTGGATCGCCAGTAATCTGGTTTGGTTGACGAATCCAGGGTTGCGTTCCTGCTAGGACCTTGTGTCAGCAGCACAGCTAACGCAAGTTGGGAACGCGCATTTCGCGGGCCGCGTTCGAGCCCTCATGGATGCCTGTTGTGCCTGGAGCTGCCTGGTCCGTGTTTCCACCCGAACAAATAGTTCCTTTCGTTTAATTTTAATTAGCGCTGAGTGGTGTGGTGGCGCCCAAAAACCTCACAATCATGAACTAACATAACTACCACGTTGCAACCGAAAGTGTCCGAAACAAAGCGCGAAGGGAAAGCAAACATTGAATCAATTGGAAGAGGGAGATGATGTTGCTCCCGTCATCTTGATGCAGCTGGCAGAGCGCATTGCTATTCCAGATGCTTTGGTCCTTTCAGTTCTTCCAGCCCCTGACTCGACCATGTCGTCACTTGTCCCCTTGCCACCCATCTTGATCCGTCCTATGAATCTCTTCTAGACCTGTCTTTTCGTAGTAGTCAGACCCAAACCTCAACGGAAGACAGATCAGGTCGTTGAAACACGCCTTGCCCCCGGGGCACTCCAGCTTTTCTTCCCCTCCGCATATCTCAGCAAACGGCCAGCAAATCCCAGACCCGTCGCACGACGGCCCGCACAAGTCGGCAGTTCTCGGATCGGCAATGCAGCTCTCGATGCGCTCGTTGCAGTCATCGATTAACGACCAGCCCCCGCAGAGCGTGTAGATTTGTTGCTTGGAGATGTCTATCTCCTGGCAAGTGCCCGGACACCCCTCGTTCCAGCTGTTGACCCATCTGGTGCAGTCCGACGAAAGGGGAATGCAGGTTAGGTTTCCGGCGCAATCTCCGAGTGTTTGACCGCAGGGTTTGCCGACCTCTGAAGGTAGGGAGTCAACGGGGGTCGCAACACCAACCCTGATGTTGATGAAGAATGTTATCGTGGCGAGGACCGTGGTAAGACGCATGCTGGGTGGCGGAGATTCGAGTAATGTGGGTTGGGCTTCGTGGAAGAAAAAAGGAGAGGTCCCATGAACACAGGGGAAGGATACAGTATTCAAATAATGGTGGATTTGCTGAATTGAACTAACTTTCTCAGACATGCAACAGATCTGTATTTATCTATAAATAGGTACACATGTATCCTAGTTTGGCGTCGACCGCCCAATAACACCGTCGCCCATGCTCATTGAGATTACTTGGCAATATCTCATGTTCACCCTGCCATATTAGCCTACACAAGCTGCAGCGCTGGGCTTGCTCCGGGTGCTGTTTTTGGGTTTGTCAACCCATCAAGGTCAACGTTGAACGTGCGAGCCATCCTTGATATCCGTAGCATTCAAGGCCCTACAATTGAGGCAGGACTTTATCGTACCGAAAGGAGGGCGGGGCGGGTCACATAGAAATATTGATGCTAGTATAAGTACTCTCTACCATGGAGAGTCAAGACATCGCAAAGGATGCGTTCAGTCCCAAGCCGGAGCATGGCCAAAACCTGCCGCGGGGATGCAGGGACCTACCAGGTCTCTGCAATCCGTGCGGCAATCTTGCTTTATGCCAGACAAGTTCATGCCTACCTAGCATAGCATGGGGCAAAACTGGAGATGGAAGTTGCCTCAGTTTGTTATTCATGCTAAGGATGGTATACACACTCTTGGAGGTAGGTGAACCTACTGGAGACAACCATTGGTGTCTCCTGACGTTTTGTTTACTTGCCCCTGAGATCTGGTTCCAGGGTACTGTACGTGCTTGAACCCGTTATCATGTAGATAGGTACATATACATGCATGTATGTAGGTGCTTGGGGCTTAGGCAGCCGATTGATGTATCGTAAACCATAACATTAATACATTCCGTTGCTTGGACAACACCTCACACACTACCATGCTCACCTCCATCATCAAGCATGCGGAGTGAACGAAACCTAACACGGTGAACTGACGAACCCGGTGTCGAAGCCAGCGCTGCTGGTCTATTTTGGTATTACTATCGGTTTGGCGGAGCCTTTCGTGGGCGAGCCACATCATGTATCGGGCACGGTGGACGCCCACTAATTCAGGGGCTCGGGGATGCAGTTTTATAATTAGAACTCTCCCCTCAACCATAATGACCTCCAACATGGCCACTTTTTCTGATAAGTTTGCATTTCTGAGTCGAAGCCGGCAATCAAGTTAGAGAGATATGATTCCCGGTTTGGAGATGTGCAGTGGATCTGACCGGCCGTGTCGTGAATGCGGAGAGGATAGCTGCTAGTCTCCTATGACAGCGTTTTCTTGCAACGCTGACGAGCCTATGACTGTCAAGGGTAACCCTTAACGCCTCAAGATGGTCAATAGCCCTACCCGTACCCGCCGGTAGCGCGTGGAAAGAGAGGTGCAGTTGTTGTCGTCGGAGTGGTATAACGCTATGGTAGTCATTATCATGTAGCTCCCTCTGTTTGTCACAACACCCCCAAGTTTGAAGCAACAACTCCGGGTTTGGCACAGGAAGGGTCATGGTATCTACGTACCTGCGAGAGGCAGCACAAGCCAGGGTTGAGGACTATGACACCGGTCTTTTGTCTAGAGGGGCCCCTACATACACCGTGGATGGTCATTCTATTCTAGATTTCGACCACACCTTTCAGCTTTCCCGGAGGGGGGTTGAAGTTACCAGAAGGAATACGTACGTTGCACAAGCAAACAAATGATTCCTTGTGGTCCCGGCGGGTAGATTTCCATTCGAATACTAGACATGTGTGAAGTTGTCGAACTCGATATTTGTTGTTATGCCTAGAAAGTGTTCCGGTCACTATGGCTGTGGGCAGTGGCTTAACAACATCAGGAGCCACCATTTAGTTAGATGGAGCGTCTCCACCTGTCTGAAATCGCGGCGGGTCACTTTGCGAATTGCTTCGATTTTTGGAATCGGCCTTGTGTTTTCTTTGCGCCTCTTTGATCGCGCATCGCTACCTTACCTACCTAGTCACCCCCTTTCTCTTCAGAGTCCTGACTAACCTGTCACCTGCCGGCCGTGCGTTACGCGTCTTCTTTGGAGTCTACGGAAGCAAAGCTCAGAAAGCCTTTCTCGGATATCTTGCCAGCAAAGCGTGTTGGTGGAACTTGTTAGCCGGTCTTCCACAGGAGATACGATGGGAGGAACGGACCACGCGAGAACAGCCTGGCGCTCGGGTCGGGACTTCGTGGCCTCGGCATTCAGCTCTCCAAGCAACGCGCGGCGGCCATCCTCGATACCTTTAGCCAATCTTGAGACATTTGTGACCGGGGACAGGGAGGGCCCGAGCCACGTCCTGCCGGCCCATTGGAGCCGACGCTGCCGGAGCCGTCCAGAACAACAACAACAACCCCACCGGCCGCTAGCACCTCTGAATCAGACCCTTGCGTAGAGGCAGAGTCTGCGACTACAGAGGTGTTGCGACTATAGAGGTACACACTGTGCACCCGGAAGCCCTCTCTCAAACCGGGCCTCAGGCGAACTCAGCACCCAAAGACACGACGCCAGGTCCGCTGGACACGCAGCCATCGACAAGCGGCACAAACCACCGTCAAGTCACGAGCCTCGACAAATTCCGATGCGATAGGTCCCGACCTTTCGACCTCAACTAACGAAAAATGGTATGCGCCGAATGTCGGAATAAGGAAGGTGACTTTGTCAATATTCGTAATTCTTTATGTGACAAAGTGCTACGGGGCCCGGGGGTTCGACAAACGTGAACGTCACTCTCAAAATTAATCTTGTCCGGCGGGGTCAAAGCGCCCTGCCCCACCATATCTTCCAGCCGACCCACTGCCCCAACGCGATCCCGTCGAAAGCGCGTCTCCCCCACAGCGACAAGACCAACAACGACTCCCCCTTTCCCGCTCACCTGCCCACAACCCCACTGATGAATGGCAAAGGCCTCACAGTTAAGTCACAATGCTTGTACCATCATCCCCCATTACCTTCCCTGCCAGCTCCTCCCCCGTCACCGCGAAGAGACCACGACTGGCCGACGCGCCGAAACCCTTTAAGCCTCGCGTTCTGGGCGGCTTCCTTGCCGACGACGACTCTGACGACGATGCCACTTCTGACCAGCCCTCACCAAAGCGGCGCATGCTACGGCAAGATTCCCGAGACACTCGAGAGACACAAGAACCCCATACAGATGCCGAAGCACAACCCGTGAGGAAAGACCCGAACGAGGCCCTGCCGGCCGCCCAGCTGGTTGTCTCAACTCCGCCCGACAGCCAGCTGCAGAACGACTTTGTGGAGGAAGCAGAGCGTTACGAACGTCTTTTTGGAAACCAGGGCTTGCCGACACTGGCAGCATTCACCAGCAACGACCCCCGCCCGGCATCGTACCAAATATCGACATGTTCCGGCCAGACGATTCCTATCCGAGAACGCAAGCCCCCCTCCGCAATCTCCTATGCAAACATGATAGCAGCGCGTTCCAGGACAAAAGAAGGTCGCGCGCACAAGAGCTACTACGGCATCGCCATCCACGAGCTCATTGACGGCGCGAACAAGGAACTTACCCGGGCGGGCAAGCCATCCGAGTCCACAACGGCGACGGCGCCCATCACACAGCCCGCCAACCCCGACAAGCCCCGCCTCTCGGTCGAGCAACAACACACAAACCTCAAGAAGTCCAAACGAACCATGCTTTGGACTGAGAAATACCGCGCTCGCACCTTCATGGACCTCTGCGGCGACGATTTGACCAACCGCCAAGTGCTCCGCTGGCTGAAGCGCTGGGACCCCATAGTGTTCCCCCACGCGGTCAACAAGAACAAATCCACCATTAGGCGCCTCCATCGCGGGCAGCAGCCGGAGCAGCACGACCAGCCGGGCCGACCGAACCAGCAGGGGCAGCCCCCCGAGGAGGAGAAACCCCACCGCAAAATCCTGATGCTGCACGGGCCGCCTGGTCTGGGAAAGACCACCCTGGCGCATGTCTGTGCACGCCAGGCTGGGTACGAGGTTATGGAGATTAACGCCAGCGACGAGCGGAGCAAGGATGTGGTCAGGGGCCGGATCCGGACCAGCCTGGGCACCGAGAGCGTCAAGACGGTGGAGCACAAAAGGCCCGAGCCGGGGAAGCAGCCCAAGGTCGCCCGCCCAGTGTGTGTGGTCGTGGACGAGGTCGACGGTGTGGTTGGCGGGTCCGGAGGGTCGGGGGAGGGTGGCTTCGTCAAGGCGCTGATCGACCTCGTGCTGCTGGATCAGAAGAACAGCACGGGAGGTGCAGCGACGGTGGGGTCGGGCCGCAGGAAGAAGAAAGGGGATGATTTCAGGCAGATGAGGCCGCTGGTTCTCATCTGTAATGATGTCTACCATCCCTCGTTGCGCCCACTGCGGCAGTCTGGGCTGGTAGAGGTCATCCATGTTGGGAAGCCGACCGTCGAGGCGGTGGTCACCCGGCTGAAGACCATTTTCGAGAAGGAGGGTATCCCTTGCGAGAAGGATGCTGCGCGAAAGCTGTGCGAGGCCGCATGGGGCATGACCAGCGGCATCGATGCCAAAAGGGGGGCCGAGGGCAACGCAGAGGGCGACCTTCGAGGTGTCATGGTGGTAGGAGAATGGGTCGCCGGTCGGCTGAGGGCGACTTCCCCGGAAATCACCCCCACGCTCACACGACAGTGGCTTGACCGCCATATCATCCACGACCTCGCCCACGGTGGCGGGGGTGCCCGAGGCCTCGGACGCGGCGGGAGCAACGAGATCGTCACACGCATCTTTCAAGAAGGCGCAGGCTTTCCAAAACAGTCCGCCCCGTCCCAGCAAACTACCAAAGCCACTCGCCACGAGCAACCTCAGGCCCAACTCGGCTTCGCCGAGCAACAGAAAAAGTACGCCATGACCCGCCTCCGCGAGATGATTGACACATCAGGCGAAGTCGACCGCATCATGACCGAGATCTTTCTCGAGTACCCGAACCGCGACTTCAACGACGACTCCTTCTTGACGAAGCCTGACCTCGCCTACGAGTGGTTGTATTTCCACGACACTTGCTCCTCTCGCGTATTTTCCAGCCAGGAATGGGAGCTGGCGGCTTACGTTAGCCAGCCCATTCTAGCCTGTCACCACCTCTTCGCGTCACCACGGCGGCACCAGTCCCAGAAAACGTCCAACTACGGCGGGAAGTGGGGCGAGCCAGCCGATGACAGCGAATCCAACGGACCGCCACTGCCGTTCTCAGGCCCGCGGGCGGACTATGCCGCGTACGAAGCAGAAAAGGTCAACCGCGCCGCCCTCCAAGGGATTCACGCCCAGCTGCCCCCGACTCTGACACGCGCGTTCCGCAGCCCCGAGCACATCGCGACCGACTTCCTCCCCTACCTGGTTCGCCTGGTCTCCCCCGACGTGAAGCCCGTCATGGTGGGCGGGAGCAACGACAAGTTCGGCGCGGTTGCGTCGGTGCGGAGGGAGGCCGAAAAGGCCATGGTCAAGCGCGCTGCGCAGGTGCTAGCCGAGGTGGGCATCGCGTTGCACAAGGGCAAGATCGAGCCGGACGCGGCCGCGGGCCCGGCCACGCGGACCCAGTGGGTGTACCGGATGGAGCCGTACGTCAAACCACCCCACACCCTTTAACGAGTCAAGAAAAAAAACACTAACCCCAGCCCCACAGGGATCTCGACGCACTGGCCACCTTCGAGACCGCCACCACCTACCTCCTCGCCTCCCAAGCACCCACCCGCTACGCAGTGCGCCAGGTGCTCGATCAGGAGCTGTACAAGACTCTCGCCCAACGGGACGGCGAAGCGCGCCAAGCGCGTCTGAAGGCCGGCGGCGGCGGCGACCCACACCAACCACCACCATCACGCAACAGCACCTTCACCTCCAACCCCCTCGCCCTGCATAACCCCCGACCCGAGGAGAACAACAACAACAAGAACACGGTAGCGGTCAAGCGCGACTTTTTCGGCCGCGTCATCGCCGAACGCCCCTTGCTGGCAACTGGCACGGCGGACGACAGCAAGAAGAAAAGGGGGAATGGGGGGAATGGCGGAGCGGGAGAAGCGGTGGGGATGGTGTGGGTGACGTATCACGAGGGCATGAACAACGCGGTGCGGAAACCGGTTTCGTTGGAGGAGTTTCTGAGGGCGTTTTAGATAGGTCAGTCGATTCACGGGTTGTTGAGTTGGTGAAATAGCTTGGTAAGGGATTAGGTGGGGAGGGGGTGGTGGTGGTGGGTTGGGTTGGGTTTTGGGTGTGTATGTATGTATGCATGTTCTAGTCAGGCCTGTTTGTATGAAGGGTAGCGCTGGTTTATGGGTTTACGCAATTGGATGTGTTTTATGACTGGGCGCGTTGCTCTTGTCTCCAGTGCAGTCGGTTGAGACGGAGTGTCGTCGGGAGGCGGACCCACCTTTGCGGCTCGTCCGGCCGGCTTGGCGAGGATGCCGATCCCGGACCGGCGTACGTGCGGTGACAAGATCCGGCCCCACTTCGTGGCTTTCGACAATGCTGGGTCAGATTGGCCCCCTGGGAAGTGCCAGGCGCGAGTGGGCTAACGGAAGGTGACCCACGCTCAACCGTTCTTCGGGAGCTCACAAGCGGGCCACCGCCTTTTCTGGACCCTTCACACACCATCGTGCGTACATCGAGTGGCTGCACACCCGTTACGGTACCCACACGCACTCCAGCCACGTGTTGAGGCACGAAGGTGGGCATTTGTGATTTGCGATGTGATCAAGCTCGGGATCTTGTATCTCTGCGTGGTACCCTGCTGTAATAACATGTGCGATAAAGGGAAGCCCCATGATATGAATGGGGCCCCTTCCTGAATAGGCAGCTTTCACGGTTCCGCTCTGTGTATCCGAGCGAAGCTTGTATTGTAAATAATTCTCCAAAGGATGCTACATCACATGCATGTATACTTAATAAACAACGATCACTTTACTTCATTTATCATTGGATAGGTAAATAGTAATGACTAACACCAAATGGTGTGGGAGCAACGATGGTTGGGTATGATATAAGGTACCTTGCAAAAGCCACAAGGCATGTTCCGTTATTGGGGTAGTTAGGGTAGTACAAAACCTAAAGGAGGTTGTGTCTCTCCTCGCCGCTCCATCATCCGCTTGTATTGAACTGGGGCGTGCCAAGTGTTGGGAGGACAGCCATACATGGTCTGTTCAGGGGTAGAGTGTCTTTCGTTTTTCCGGTTCCGCATTGCATCCCATTGTACATAAAGAGCCCCTGAGATAGCTTCAGTTCCTCGAGGGCAAGGAATCAGAGATAAAAAGGAGCACCAGTTTTTCGGAACCACGCGCGTGCCACGATTATGAGTCTCAACAGTGCATGAGTGTGTAGGGTTTCCTCTGAACAGAGGGAGCCATTTGTCGGACCTCCCATCTGACGCTTCTCGAACGTGTGGTCCCTCCCCGTATCTAACAGATCCTTCGTGGGTTTGTGGTTGGTGTTTTGGTAGTTGGTCTGGCGGATGCGGACAGTACCTTTGCACTCACTTGTTCACCATAAAGGCAAACGAAATAGTCTATAAATTCAGAAAGATATATAAAGAGGATAGTGTATGTAGTTGTAGTGGGGAAGCAGAGTTACTATCCTTTTATCACTTTACATACTATTTGGTGGGAGAAGGTGTTAATGCTAACAGGGAACTAACGTAACTACGTGTACTTAATATAGAGGTGATACAGAATTAACTGGATCTTAAAGCATTATGCGGAAATAGTAGTTGTAAGAAGGATTATAGATTGAAAGGAAGATCGCGATGGCTGCCGTGGAGGTAATTCCACTGGAGGCTGCACGCGATGCTCCTTATCTAATCTAAGGTTAAATTTACATAAGCTCATTTTTGTATCAAGAGGGTAAGATAGGCTACTCTTTCTACGTTAAAAAGTTTCATATATTACCATAGCTTATATTTATTCTCCATCTTTCAGCGAATGTAGTAAGTAATGTTCTATCTCAAAATTTCATTTTAGAGTGATTTAGGAGATTGCTAGGGGCTCTTAAACAAAAGGTGAATCTTTCAAGTAAAGCTCAAGATAGGGAATGGAAGAGAGGCCGTTCAAGGTGGATTTACAAGCGATGCTTGGTTCAATTTCAACTATTTTCATCGATATACTGAGTACAAAAGGTCCTAGGGAAAAGCAGAACTGATTCTTAGGTAACTCCCAAGGATCAAACTCGATCATGCTCTTTGAATCTATTATGCTGCTTCCCACAGAGTCGACTTCCCAACGCTGAGAACATCCTAGCCCTTTGGGCCATAATTAGTAAGGTTGCTCGCCCTTTTCCTGCAATTAATATAACCTTAATACTAATTAGTATTATAGTTGCATCGAGGTTTCCTTTTACTAAGTAGAACTATGGAAGTATAATACTATACTCGGTCCGAGGGTATGTATGTACATTCCTTCTCAGGTAACTCGCTCGCTCGTACCGGTACATACATACCTGAGTTGTTGTCCTGTCTATAAATTACAATTGGCTGCTGTACTTCCCGTGGTTACAAGAGATCTACAGTACCAAGTACGTGCCCCGTAGAACAGTGGTGGAGTTCATGCACATGCGTATATTGGGATGCAATGACCGAGCGCAGTGTGCCTAGGGGAACAGGCGCAACGGCGCCCGTCGACCTTGTATTGCCAATAAATGTGGGATATTCCAAAACCAACGAACCGGTGTCAGATACCGCTTGATAACCCAAAAGATCCCTCGCTCCCCAAAAAGAACAAAACACACAGAACCGAAACCCCATCTATCCCCAAACCATCCTCTATTCCCGTCCACTCCACTCCGACCCCCGCCCCTGAAGGTTCTGAACCGTGCTCGCCACCGCGGTCTCGATATCGATGTGGAAAAACGGCCTGTTCACCCCATAGATCGGCGCTAGCCTCCTCGCACCGCCGTTCTTCGACGAAACGGGCGAGACCTCGGCGTCGGCGCCAGCAGCCTCGATATCCACCTCCCTCGCCTTGGACCTTGCATCGCCCCCCTTCATGCTCCCGCCGGCCCTCGCCCAATCGCCGCCGACGTCGGCGGCACCGATCAGAGGCTCCAGCTCACTCTTGTCGTCGGTGGAGGGGGCGGAGCCGACGATGACGCGGTTGCGCCTGCTGTCGGTGCCGAACCCGCTTGCGACGAGCGCGCGCTTGGTCCAGCGGTTGGAGACTCCCGCAAAGTGCCATTCGACTTGGTCGGGGGCTGCGTAGCGGTTGAACTGGTTGCGCAGGTCGATGAGTGCCTGCGCGGCGGTCACGTCGAGGGCGCTGACCCCGGTGAAGTCGAGAATGACGGCGCGGAGGGTGGGCCGGGCGGCAATCTCTTCGCTGTCGGTGGCTTGCCCGCGGCGCGGACCGGGGTCGTTCCAGGGGCGGTCCTGTGTGGTTTGTTAGAAATCATGATCGAGAGCACGGGGGGAGCTGATGGGAAATCACTTACGCCGATCTTGTCGTACTTGTTGAGTTGGGTGCGGCGCGTGTGCTTGAAGATGTAGATGGTGAGGTGATCGAGGTGCCGGGCGGAGTTGATGTAGTTGAGACCTTCACCAAAGCGGTAGACAAACACGCCGGGGTAGGGGGACTTTATGTTGATTTCCGGGTTTGACATGTCGTTGCGCTTAAGGTCGAGGAAGCCGGTGTGACCTCTCTCAGCACCGCTCTCCTGGGTGAAGTCGGAACCACCCCGGATGTTGCCGCGTGTGACAGTGTGCACATTCACCTTGCCGAGGAACCGACCCGGGCTTTTTGCAACACGGAAGAGCAAGAGGGCGGCCGATGCCCCGACTGTGACGTAGATCCCATTCTCAATCGAGGTGAAAACGGAGACGAAAACACCAGCGAAGAAGATGACAAATTCGAGGGGGGAGGTTTGCCAATACTGGTAGACTTCTCTCGGAGGAGAGATAAGGTCGCCAACGGCATGGATGATAATGGCGCAGAGCCCGGCGGATGGGATGTAGAAGAAGACGGATGTCAGTGCGTACAAAGCCAAGAGGACAATGACGGCGGTGAAAATGCCGGCGAGAGGGGTCCTGACCCCAGCTTTCGACTTGATAGCTGTCCGCGAGAAGGAGCCTGTAGCCGGATATCCCCCGAGGAATGGCCCGAAAACGTTGGTAAAGCCGATGGCAACAAGCTCCTGAGACGGGTTGATGATGTAGTTGTTGACGCGGCCGAACGACTTGGAAATGGAGATATGCTCAATCAAAAGGACTAAGATGGTCATCGGAATTTCCGGGCCAAGAGCTTGAAGGATTTCGGTGTTGACTTCAGGGGCACCGACGTGTTGGAAGCCTGGGATGAGATCATGTCAGCATTGTTGGCGAATGACTGAATAATGGAGGAGCTGCCACTTACCACTCGGGACCGGTCCGAGGATCTTGAACTTGGCCTTTTTCGGGTCGGTGACTGTGCGGTTGGCTAACCAACTAACAAGGATGTAGAGGATGACGATGAAGGCCATGCGCAGGGTTGAGAGAAAAAACCACATCTTTTGGCGCCGGGGGTTCTTCCGACCCATGTAGTTGCAGAACCAACGGATAAAGTAGAGGCCGAACAAAGCAGACAACCCCATGGCAGCGTCCAGTTTGGCCGTAGGCAAGCCCTTGAGGGTGTCGATGATGACGAGGTAGGTCGGCTGGCGCGTATTGACATCGGAGAGGCCCAACAGGCCAGGGACCTGGCCAGAGGCGATACTGATAGCAGAGCCCGTCATGAAGGAACCGATAGCGACCAGTGAGATGAACTCGACGAGGAAACCAGCTCTAATAAGACCCAAGAACAAGAGAACGACACCGGAGATGAGGGCAAGACTTCGGGCGATGGTCTCGGGGGCGAGGTGTGGGTGTGTCTTTTGTACGCTGATGACGATGTTGCCAACAATGGTGGACATGACGGCGACCGCCTACGAAATGGTTAGTACGCGAAGCGGGTCGGCAGCGGTGGACGGCGGCGGGGAGATGACGCACGCCAATGGTGATGTCCTTGGACGTCGCGAAGGCCCAGTACAGAATGAAACCGACGAAGGACGTGTAGAGGCCAAACTCGGGAGGCAAGTTGGCCAGCTTGGCATAGGCCATGCCCTGCGGCACGACGACGAAGCCAACCGTGACGCCTATAGTTGTTAGCCATGACCATGTCGAGAGGGCGTGGCGTGACTCGGCACTCACCGGCGATGAAATCACCCAGCAGCCATGTTAGGTTGTAGTGGAAGATCCACCCGACGAATGGGAAGAGCTCCTTGAGATACGCGACGGTCCCAGGTATTGTCGGGAACAGGTAGAGTAAAGCATCAGCGACACTGGGCTCCTCCTCGACGTAGGAATCACCACCCTGGAAGGCCGAGTCGTCAACAGCCAGGGCGGGATCGATCCCGAAGAATCTCTTGACACGGTCAGTGCGGGTATCCGAAGCCATGTTGGTCGGGTGTCGCAGTGCGGGACGCGTTGAGATTGAGGTTGCAGCGGGAGGGAACGATGATCCGCAGGTTGGGTCTTATATGAATGCGAAAGAAGACGTAGCTCCACGTGCTACGTGCTAGATGAGGTGACCCCCAAAGGCGATGGTGAGGCCCCTGCGCTCAGCTGAGCTTTATTGTGTGAGCTACCACGGCAGGCTAGCGAGGCAGAGGGCGGAATATCAGGTCAGGGGTGGCAAACAGGGTCTCGATCTGATAGTTCGAGCACGCGTTCGGAGGCGTCTTGTGCATGCTAGTTGGTGCCGCGGGATGGTCACATACAATCGCTGATCTTCCCAGCCAGACGGGCGACGATGACACACGGGAATGGGGAAACCCCTCGCTCGTCCTCCACGCGAGGGTCTGCGAGCACGCGGCGAAGACCGGGACTGGGGTAGGGTGGTTATGCAAGTGGTGCAGATGGCCGCCTTCGAGGGCATGGGTTCCCTTGCGGGTCCTGGGGTGTCGTGTAACGGATGATGGGGGCCCTGGCGCGGTGAACAAGAACGTTGCCCGAGCAGGTTCGTTCCAGAAGCTGTCGCATCACTGTAATTCGCCAGACAAGAGAGACATCGAGCAGGAAGTGCGCCAGCCGCTGTGGATCCTCCCGAGAAGGTATTCTTCCCCGGGACTTATCGACGACGGCGGCTGCATATGGGGCAGAAATGGGCGGGGACTCGGGGAGCAGTTCAGACTGTTCAGGCCACCGGCTAACCCACTCAAGGCCGCCATCGACCACCCTTTCGAACCGGGGAGACAGAAAGAATGAAAAATGCCTACCCCCAAGATGTCATCTTGCGCAAACCCCCATTGTTGCTTGCATATCTGGGATCGTCTTGGCTGCTTCCATCTCGAACCTCCGCGGCGATGTTGAGGTGAGCCCGGGAAGGCCGACCAGATGCCAATCAAAGCTTTGCTGCCTTTTACACATGCCCAGTGGCGCACGGGACATCCTCGCCCAGGAAACCCAAGAATAACTACCCCAGGAAGCTTGAGAAGCTTGGGAAGCTTGTTCACCTCAGGGCGTCGTGCTGGGCGATGTGGGCGTCCTGGGCAAGACTCGGCATACAGACAAGAGAAAAGACGACTTCCATGTGATGGTGAAGGTGTGCAGGATGGCGCAAAGCCACGTCTGGGTTTGCCATGCCCGCATCGAATCGCGCTCCCGTCTTCGTGGCACAAGCGCCCAATAACTGGCTGCAGGCAGCCAGTCTGGTACTTGTTGGTCTTGGGCGGGAACGACGAGAGCCGGGCCGGGCTGGGCTGGGCTGGGAGCCTGGGTTGGGGCAGGCGCTGGGCTGGCTCACAAGTCTCACACCGTCAACTTTCAAGCTGTTTCGGTCGCTTCCACTTCCGGCAAGTGCCATCCAAAAAAGGGCCCGCTCATTCGGCTCCGCTCGAGACGTGATTGGCTAGAAGTGAGAGCAGCTCAATCACACCATTTTCGGAGCTTCTCATCCAATTCAACCTCCTTCCTTCCTTCCACACCTGCCCCGTACCGCGTTGCTTTGTTTCTCCCAAACGCATGAATCCCCGAGGGTCCCCGCCGTGGCTTTCCAGGTTTCGCTCGAACCTATCATCATTTCCCCATCTTGGCTCCCTGGTAAGATTTTAGTTAGAACGTGGGGGCAGCCCGCAGCATGCCCTCCGCCCAAAGAAGACAAAAAGGGAGCTGCTGCCCACCCATTCGCATGACGACATTTCAGGGGTTCTCTTGCGCGATCAACCACAATCCCTCGACGACCAACCGTTCCTAGGACTCTGCAGACGGCACGCGACGACCCCAACCCGCCCGTGATTTGTCCCTCCACGTCCTCGGTCCCCCCGAAGCCCAGCAACGTGGTTCCGGCGTGGAAATTGAAACATTCAGCTGAACACCGCGTCAATGTTGACTCGAGACGAGCCAGGCTCACGTTCTCGGGGAGGACGAGATTTCCCATCAGACCCGGCAGTCTGGTGCGATGGCGAGGCTCGTGGGATTGCCGATCTCGATGCGTGCGCGGGTTTGCCGATGGCCGTGTGCCGTGCCAATTTGACGAGCATGGGTTGCGCCCAGATCTCGCCGGATTCAGTCGTGCACACCTTCGAGAGAGCGATGGGGCTTGCCGCAAAACGTCAGCCCAGCTTCGAGAAGCAGGCTTGGAACATCTTCGCCCATGTTCGCGATCTTGGGCGTTTTCGGCGCCGGGGGAGCGGAGCGCCCTCAGCCCGACCGGCGTCGCCGACTGTTTGAATCCTCGTTAGATGGCGTTAGATGGCCACCTGTCGTTCCTGTATGCCGTCATGAGAAGGACTAAGTAGCAATCGCACCGTCGAGTAGCCAGCTGGGCAGCCCGCGGCTCGAAAGAGCCGCTCAGCAAAGCCTGGGGCGAACTCACACCTCAGGCACAACATGAGTACATCGACAACCACCGCTGGGGCTGAAGGACGAGGCATTGATGAGAACGAGAGAAGCTCGCTGAAACGGCACTTTTAACCTTTCGACATCACGGGAATAACGCCATTCCTGGCCGGGCTATTGGGCTCGTGACCTGGCTCTCCTGTGCTAACTAGTGGCGTTATCACGCCTTCTTACGCAATGCAGCTCCGCCGTGCTGCCTCTCCATTTGCAAGAAAGGCACCCCAGCTTGGCGAACCTATCGCGCGAGCCCATCTTGCTGGGTGTTACATGCTGTTTACGTGGCGAATCCATCTTTGTCCCCCAACTTGCTCTCGACGAGCGCAGGCTATTGCTTCGTTTGGCTGTCTCAGTCGCTGCTTTTGCAGCGGCCTCGTCCGCCAAAGTTGGGGGTACTCGGGACCAAGACGGCCCGAGTCTGGGGACCCAAGGCCGTCCGAGTTGGGGACTCCGGTCACTGGCGCTTATGATGTCCTCCTGGCCCACGACGATGGTGTGCTCGACCACCTCCTCATCTTTGATGCACGAGTCGCAGGGAACTTGAGAACGCAAGCATGCACTGCTCTTGCGTCAGCGGACAACCACTGTAACCCATTCCTCCGGATCCACGCGAAATCGGAATCGGACTGAGTGACGTCGCTGCAATAAGAAGAAGATCGGAAATGCAATCCGCTGCTGCAGGCCGTCCGGCCTACAGCCCTGATTTCGAGGCTGAGAGCTCCTTTCCCGAGAGGCACCTCGACGATGACAAGACCCCGTCCACGGATGTCGGACCCGACCGCTATCGGCCGGCGGCCGCAAAACGGCAACCTCGGCAGGTGTTTGAGCCCAGTCTTCCAACGCTCTACGCGAGGGATTGGCCTGGCGAAAGCCAGCCTCTTGCCCGTGACAGCCATGTGAGTCCCACACTGAAGCATTCCCGTGGTGTTTGGTCGCTAAATCCGGGGCCAGATAACTTCTCATCCTGCGCTGGCCGTCAACAACACGATCCCCGCCCACTTTCCACAAACAACAGCGCCTTTGCAGGCAGAATGGGCCTCGTTTAACGAGCGGCCTCACGACGGGCGCTTATGGCAATCAGCCCGCCCGGAACTAAGTGTCGATGATGATTCCGACTCGATCCAGAGCCGCAACGACAGCCTTGAAGAGTTTTGCCTGCCGATGCCGACGCTGCCCTCCACCCAAAAGCCCCGGCGGCGAAGCTCACATCGCGTGACAAAACCTGCGAAGACTTCAGGCTCCATACCAAGTCATTACCCGGCTGCGCGCCCAGAGAGACCCTATATCCCGGATTTCGACTATAATACCGACTGGTTTGACGCCTCGGATGCCGCCGCGGCCTTCTTCCCCCAGATCAACCAGGACCCGCCACCAGCCGCCAGTGGGGGCGAAATTGAAATCGCCTACCGAGATAGCTCCTCGTCGTCCAAGGTGGACTCTAAACGAATCGCCCACAAATTGTCCGAGAAAACGCGTCGCAACAGATTGACCATCGCCATACGGGAGATACAAAAGTTGCTCCCCTCTGGGGCTGACGGCGAGGACCAGGCCGCCCCTCAGGCGCAGAAGGACGCGGACTTTGTGGTCAGGCCGGGAGTGCCGAGCAGTAAGCTCGATATCGTGGAGATGGCCGTGGGATTTATCAAAGACCTGAAGGAGAGAAACAAGGAGACAGCGAGAAGGTTAAGAGAAGCCGAGAGGGAGTTAGAACAGTGCCGGTGCAGCCGTGGGAGAGGGGACACAGTCTCGAGTTCATCATCATTGAATCTTCCGGCCATGGGAGGTGGCGCAGGTTAATGCATCATGGCATATGCATTTTTTTATGGTTGAACAAAAACTGGACCGATAATACCTAGTAATTCCGGCTTCTACACATCATCTTTATTACTCATCCTATTCACAGAACTGTGCCCTCGACATTGATATCCAACAACCCAGTCCTCAGTTCTATCAAACTCCCCTAGGACAGTCAAGGCTAATCTGTTTCCGCAGGGCTCGAAGCCCTCCCTCCTACGTTGCCCATCTCCATTCTGTCCCTAGTCAGCCAGGTCTCCCGGCAGAGTCGGTATTAACCCCTCATTCACTCCGAACAGGAACACTGCCCCGCTCCTTGTACCACCACGCAGCCCCGCACCCGCTCATCTGCCATCTCCCATCCCCCATCTCCCATCTACCATCTACCATCCACCGCTTCTCATCTCCCATCATCTCTGCCTGCTGTCCCCCGCCCCCCACGCATCCCCGTTGCGGCAAGGGAAGGGAACGGAAGGGAGGAGGAGGAGGGGGTGTCCCACCCCAGCCGCTCTCAGACCGCCACTCCACTCCCCACATCGCGCAACAGGACTCTCACACTGCAACAAGTGAAAAAAAAAAAAGAGAAACCGGGGTTCCCCCCTCCCCGGCCCCGGCCCCGGAACCCCCGGCTTGTCGCTCCCGCTCCCGCCGTATGTAGTACATATATGTATGTCCATATGTATGTATACTAGTGCACACTAGTGTGCCTAACCACGTTAGGAAACCATATAAGGTTCTGACTCCCCTCGGGAGCGCAGGCCGCCCGCCCGTCTCCTACTGGCTGTAGCGGCTGACGGGGCTTGGTGCGGCAGTGCGCCACTTTCAACGGCGCGCCGATCGTGGGGTGTGTCTCTCTTGCTTATGTCCTATACTGCATGTACTGTATACTACGGTGTACGAAGGTAGGGTGTGCACTTATCCGTGCCGTGGCCTGCGCTTGAGCTGGTCGGGACTCGGGACCGCGACTGGGACCGTCAGCATGAAGTTGGCGGCGTCCACTAGTTAGTTATGTATGGAGGGGACGGACCGCACCGCACCGCACCGCACTGCACCGGATCGACCGGATCGACCGGGGCGGGATTGGATTGGGTCGGGCAGGGTATACAATAGGGCAGGGGGCTGCTGCCAGGGCAAGGTGCGAGTCGGGTCGTGGGATAACTTGCCTTGCCCGGACTGTTGCTAGTGTCGGATATGTACGTACATACATACATGCATGCATGCATGCTTGTGGCCATTGTAGTGGGTTGGGGTAGTGGGATTGGGAGCAGCCGGATCGAAACCGGGTGCGCGCGTGGCACAACGGGCTGACTGTTGTGTCACGTTTGCTGGGGTGCGCTATATTGGGGTCTGGGCCGGTCATGGGATAGGTATTTTGTGGCCCGGTGGTGGTTGTGGGTTGTCTGGCATCACTTGGCGGATCTAGCTTCTGTATTTGGTGCGTGGGCTCGGGGCTGTGCGACATGGTCCTTTCAATATTTGGTTTATTGTGCCTTGGTTAGAGGTTGCAGAGTCACGAGGGGATTGCGGTGTGACGAAGCTTGCGAAGGGGGCAAGGAAGGTGTAATGGAGCAACATAGCTAAGTTGAACTTCTAGCGTCTAACTACCGGGACCAGTAAATGCTGAACTAGAAATGAAATGAATGGGGGACTTATCGTCCTTGAAGCTTTGAAAATCTGGCAATGAGATAGTGCTCTCATGATGTGCAAACCTGTCGGAGATGTATCCCGAGCGTTGTAGCTCTTGGAAATATCATCACTTATGTAGCCCCTTCCTTCATGAGGGCCCTCCGAAAGAGCCCTCTCACTCCAAGTCTTCGGGCTCCTCAAAGTCTGCTCCGTTGCCCACCTCCTCCATCAACGTGTCTTGATCCCATTCGGCTGTAGAACCGCTGGTCTCACCGGAGCCATTGGTCCAGTCCGCGTTTTCGGTCTCCGTGTCACCCTCATCGTCATAATCAGCCTCAATTCCCATGAAATTGCCGTCTTCGTCTCGTACCACTCGGCCCAGAAGGGATGCGGCGTCTTCAGCGGTGAGTTCCATCTTGGATGAGTCGTGTTCTTTGATAGACCGGGCAATCGTCTTAAGTTTGGCCAATTGCAGATGTGATAGACGCACGTCAATGGTGTTCCGTACCAGGATGCGGCCAAAGTATGTCGTCTTTGTCTGGCCCATGCGGTAGACGCGGCCGAAGGCTTGTTGCTCCAGGGCAGAGTTCCACCACACGTCGAGGATGATGACGCGGTTGGCGCACGCGAGATTCAACGACTGGCCGCTGCATTGCATGGAAGCCACCTAAACGAGAAGTTAGAGGGGCGCCGTTGGGAACGGGAGCAGCAAGCCGGTGGAAACTCGAGTACTTACGAGAACTCGTATTTCCTTCTTCTCGGTAAAATCCTTGACTGCCTTGTACTTCTCCTCGTGGGACATGCTCCCAAAGTAATAGAGGAAGTCGAGGTTGGCGTCTTGGAGCATTCTACCAATGATACGGCCGCCGTCAACAAAGAGGGTGAACACTTTGTAGCATGTTAGTATCAAATCAAAGATGAGTATGAACATTGGGCCTGGGCAGCGTTCTATGCAGTTGACACACCAAATCCAACTTACCAATGATCTTGTTCTCTGGATAAAGCCTGCACCAGTCCAGAAGTATGGACTTGAGGATCACCGTTTTGGCACTGGGCAGGAGAGTGCTCGGAAGTTCCCGGTCGCTGTCGGCAAGGAACGTCGACTTATTCCTCGCCGTTGGCTGGACTCCGTTCACATCGTCTCCTCTGCGGCGAGGTTTCATCGCCGAAGGTCCAGTCCAGAGACCAAACCTTTCGGACTCGGCAGCTGGGGGGGATGGAAACGACTTCCGGATGTTGGAAAGTAACCTGTTGCACTTGCGGTACCCGCTGTTCTTCGTTGCGCTCTCCTCTGCAACGAATGACTCGATGCAGCTTTGGCAGAACACATGGCCGCACTAACCCAAGTTACGCCGTTAGCTTTAACGCTTACACTCCTCTCGGGCGATGCATTACCTCGGGATGAAATGCGTGGTCCGGTACAAAACCGCATCGTCGACAGAGATTCTTCACCTCTTTCTGCCAGTCGTTGTGTTGTTTCACACACTCCAAATGCGGTATCATGTCAAAACTAGCACCGAGCCCTTCATGTTGGCCCCCCCTCAGGCTTGTCTGAACTTGGAGTTGCTCCTCGCACCATAGATCTATTTGCTCAATGAAGGGGTTGCGGGTTTGGACTTTCGATAGCTCTTCGATAAGCCACTTGATATCATTGGAGTCGAAGAAATCTTTCATCAAGGTCTCGAGGAGGAAGGGGTGGAATACGGCTTGACGGAGCCGAAGCACTTCCATGAGCCAGGACTTGCCTGGGCTTTTCCGGCCCCGTTGCTTCTCCCGTTTTAACAAAGCCGAAACTTGTCGGCGGAGGATTCCTTCCACTCGTCTGTAGAATATAAGCTTATCAGCCATGTCTCGAGACTGGACGATTTCGGGGCCCTCAGCAAACGCATGTACAGGTATATCTCTTGAGGCGGAGTTAGTACATATAGGCATTTATGGGGGCAGTGCCAGTTTTCTTCGCCACCTACCCGTCATTCAGTTGTGGACTGGTGTTCCTCCACTCAACGCCCATCGATATTTCGCGGTCAGCTTGATGCAGGCTTTCATCCCTGGGGTACGGCAATTGTCAGTGCTTCCGCCGGCATACGATCTCATCGAATTCAAGAATCATCCTACGCCGAGATTTGTGGTTCTTGATGGCGTGCGCTTCATCGAGAATAAGGCGGTAGAAAGCAATCTTGAACAAAGGCCCTAGGTGGCTTGCCCTGAGTTCCTCGCACTCTTCCGGTGTGAGGAGCATGTTACCCGTGTGCTTCTTGAGCTTGTTATCGGAGGGATAATGTAACGATAATTCGTCGTAGCTTGTGACCCTACATGAAAGTTAGACGCCTGCTTTAGTGAAGGACGTGGCTTAGTTGAAGCTCATGTCTGCTCACCAAACTGAGGAATGTTCACGCGCCGCCTCGTTGATGATATCCGATTTCCTGTAATGAGAAACGGAAATCCCGTCGCCGTGTTTGTAGATCTCCGTGATCCATTGGCCCACGGCATTTGCTGGCACGATGATTAGTGTGATGCGCAGCCCGTTTTCCCTGTCCTCTTCGGAGGGAGGATTGCCAGCAATGCACGCCAGGGTCGTAACCGTTTTACCCAAGCCCATGGAGTCTGCCAGGACTCCTCCTAGAGGTCCGTCGGTCGATAGTTCTTTGCCAACCATCCACCCAGTCGCAACAAACTGGTAAGCATATAGGTGCGTTTTCATGCCCCTGATGAGATACTTCTCCCCCATGATTTTGTACTTCCGGCTCAGGGCAGTTCGAGCCCTGCCTAGCATAATACGATCTCCTTGAATCTTTTTTTTTGTCAGCGCCGGGGCCGTTAGATGCCACGTCGCGGAAATGCTTGTCTTGGTCTTTCCAGGTTGTCGCGTCGAACTCGGCAAGCACTGGCAGGTCTGCCATTGCCCAGCCTGCGGCGAACACATCTTGGTTCTGGAGCAGATTCAAGATTAGCTCTGTGCTCTCTTTTGCCGCATTCCCTTTGTTGCGTCTTCTTGCAGAAACGACCAAAGTAGTAGACTGCTTTTTGGACGCTGTTGCTGTGGTTTGCGCCGCTGCCTTTCGCTTTCGGGTTGCTGACGAGGGCGGCGCAACAATATCCGTGGGTTGGCGTTCAGCGCCTGGTTGGGCTACCGGTGGCTGGGCTTCGGCTTGCGCTGCCGTAAGCTCCGGTATCTTTTTCTCCAGAGCGGTGATGATTTTGCGGACTTCGTTCAGTCTCTCCGCCTGCCCCCTCTTGAGGGTATTCTTGGCATGGTGTCTGCTTAGCATGTGTTTCTCGGCAGACAGCATGTCGAGCATGTCCTTGGCATCCTCAATGTTGTCAGGAATATTAGTATCTGTCGTTCTCCTCGCCTTTTTGGCCACTTGAATCGTTTTGCGCGGCCGCCGAGGGGGCTCGTCATCGCTTTCGTCCTTATAGTCACTGTCCATGTCCTGCGAGTCAAACCCGTCCTCTTCCTCTTGCTTAATTGAGGGACCAAAGTCTTCGGTGCCCGGGGGCTCGGTGTCGACTGGAAGGAGACTGACCCGAAGAGCACGGGCGTCCGATTCAGCCTCCGTTTCTTGGGTCAAGTCGATAATGTTGTTGACCACCTTGACCTCTCCGAGTTGTCTGACGAAGAGATCATCATCTTCATCACTGCCACTATCTCCATTGATCGAGACAATCTCTGCCCCCATCAAGCCGTAGTCCGCGCTATCGTTTTGCTCACGTTCCGGTTCGCCATTGGACAAGGCGGGATCAGGTGTGGGAAAGTCGCAAGGTATCTCAATGGGGGCTTGGATTGAACCCTCCACCACAACTTGTTGTGATGTGGGCAGGATCTCAACAATGTCCTTGGGTGAGGGATCTATCATAACTTTATCTGACTGGAAAGTAGGCTCGGGGGAGGGCGGTCCAAAAGAGTCTTCTACAGGAGTTCCAGCCACAGAATTGTGGAATTGGGAAACTGGGCCGGGGCTCGCTTCAAGTCGTTGCTGAGCCGAGGCTTCTGCCGTGATTCCATCAAGCCGTGGCTGGCTCGGCGTGTTTTGGGGTTGCGTGAGGGCGACCGCGGTCTGCAGCGTGAAGGGCGCGGCGCCGTCGGCTCGCAGCACCGACCGCTCCGCAAGCGTGCCATGAGTGATTAGCGAATTGTCAGTCATTGGGACAAGCTTGAGAGTGGAACATCAGTATTTGAGTCCTGGGGCCTGGTAGCGGATAAGATATGTGATGACAGCGAGAGAGAATGATTGAATCTCAAAGTCGATATATGTATGGAGATGAATCGAGTTTTCGACTCTAGGTAGAGGATAGGACGGGTGATTTAGAGGGCTAATTTTAGAGGGTGAAATGGCGATTTAGAACTGGAACGGTTTTGAAGTTTAAACTGAAGAATAGGAACTTGACGATGTTTTGGGCTTTTGTTGCGCAGAAAAGAAATGGAAGTGGCCCGAGATGAGACACAGAAAATCTGAGTAAAGCGGGAGCATAGAAGAATGAAGAAGAGTAAAGGGAAGGCAGATCAAGTAACGGAGGAGATCGAAATGAGCAAACTTCATGTGAGTTTTGCACGAGAAGAACATATGCCTGAGGTAGGGAGTTGGGCTTTAACGATGGTCGTTTTCGCAAACTCGAGGTCTTTCCGGTTGCTTGCGATGAGGCAGTGCCGCCGCCATTCGAATGTTTTGGCAGTGAGGCATTTCGTTTTATGAAGGCTGTTCATTCAGTTCTGAGCAGCTGGGTTTCGTTTATGAAACCAGTTTCTTTGCCTGGCTTTCGGTTTTGGCCAAGCAGGAATCGAACACGCTATTACGTCTTAGTATGCCTTGAAATGCACACTAATACCGTCTGATTTTGTTTTGTTCTGTTTTCTTCGGTACTATAGCCGTGTTCTGTCTACATCCAAGCTGGTCTTAACTGTTGGAGCCCCCGAAACCAACTCCGAGCCAGAACGCCGTACCACACCTGGCACAAACAACAGGGATTCTTCCCCCTTGCAACCCACCAAGTATCTCGGAATAACAAGGCATCGTGTGTTTTGTAACAAAGCAGTATACCTATCGCCCTGCCTATGCCGCTTGATATCACGTATCACCACCCGTGCTGTCAGGAGGATTGACAGCGCACGTTGCTACAGAAACCAACGCGATCCGGTTGTGTCAATCCCCGGGCCATACTCAAGATCTGTGGAGGAAGCTGAAAATGGCAGTGAATAAAGCGAGGCTTTCATTCTTCGCTCCTTCTACATATACACCTCTGATATTTCAAAAGTTCAAACCTGACTTTTCTCTACGCCCCTCACTCCTTCCATCATCCCAAAGTCAAACTTCCCCTGACAAAGCCACAATACTCTAGCCCCCACCTTCCCGAAGTGGAATCTCGCATGATGGCAGCACACTGGCACGTGCAACCACACGCAAAAGTCAGAAGTTCCTTTCCATTCGCTGCGGTGGCAAGGCCAGGTGCAGCCGAGACCAAAAGATATTGCAGCATTCCCTGGTTTTCCTTCGCAGGTGTGGGTGTGGCCAACAAGCGCAACTTTCAGTGCCAGACATTAAGTCCTAGAATCTAGGTGGTGTAATGCATTCTTCAATTTCTATAGTTATCTAACCTATCAAGTGAGATCTGATATTAATAAGTCTAGCAATACACATTGACAGCCTAAGCAAAGAAATGCCCATTTTCAGATTGACTGCGGATTCCAAAAGACATCCCTCGGATCATACGCCGCCTTGATGCGCTGCAACCTCGCCAACACCTCATCCCCATAATACAACTTATGCGCCTCCTCCCGCGTCAGACTCGTATCCAACAAGTTCGGGTACGCCGCCGTCGGCGCGTGCAAGCCATCAATAATAGCCTGGCGCAGGCCATTCAGAAACGTGATGCCCTCGTCGGGAAAGGGCGCGTCCGGGGAGGCGCCCGCGCGGTTGTGGGACGTCCAGAAGACGTTGCGGTGCGGGAACGCCGCGAAGCTCGTGTTCTTGGCCGCCAGGCCGATCTGCCCGTCGGCGCCGCCCCAGAGCTCCATGCTGGCCTCGAACCCCACGGGCGGCGCGGGGCTCGTGATCAGGTAGCGGAAGTAGTTGGTCGCGGCCTCCTCGGTCAGGCCCGGGTCGTCGATGGTCACGCTGTTGCCGAAGAAGTCGAGCGATTCCGGCTTGCCGTCGAGCGTGCCGTCGGGGCTCTGCCGCCGGAGCGAGTTGATCCAGTTGTAGGACTGCGCTTCGCGGGTTGTGGGGGCGTCGGGGGCCTGCCGTAGTAGTTCTGGCTCGAGCCGGGAGGTGAACTCGGTGAGGCTGCCGATGAAGACGCCCGCTATTAGGAGGCTTCTGGTGAAGTTCCCAGACTCTGGGTCCGGGCTTCCGGTTGTTTGTACTGAAAGGGACAGGCGGCGGTCGACGAGTGTCGCGTTGCTCATGAAGTTTTGGATACCCATGAGCAGGCTTACAGACTTTTGGACGCTTTGGACGACGGTTGGGAACTCGTATATAAAGACGACAACTTCCTCAGGGGCCGAATGCGTTTTCAGCGAGATACTTGTGGCAATGCCAATGCTGTCGGCAGCTCCTCTCATGGCCTGTTGGTTACGGTTTAGCATGCCGCTCGACGGACAAGCCGCTCATAAAAGAGTGCCTAAGGAAAGCATTGGTTTCTCACCCAGTAGAGATCCGGATGCTGGTTCGGGCTCGCCCGGGTCACGGTGCCGTTTGCTAGCACGACCTCCATTGAAACAATGTGGTCGAGGGTCAGCCCCCATGCCCGTGACGTGTAGCCCCAGCCTCCGTGGGTGGAGTGCCCGCCGATGCCCACTGAGGGGCAAATACCGTGAGAAATGGCCCTCTTGCCTTGCTCATACACGGCTGTGGCCATAGGCCCCAGGCGAACACCGCCGCCAACCGCCGCGATGTTGGTCCCGTCTGTGGATAGGACGGTCTTGTTGAAGTTGCGCAGATCAATCATTACTTGGCCATCAATACCGCCGGAGCTGTACGACCCATACGAGTCTGTCCGTCCTATTGTCAGTGCTGACACATGCCAAGGGGGAGAGGGCGTGCAACATACGTCCACCAGACTTGGCCTGGACCTTGACTCCACTCCGGCCAGCGCAGATGACGGCAGCCGAGACCTGGCTGGAATCCTTAGGCAGCACAATGGCGGCTGGCTTGATAGGGAGACGGAGGTTATGCGTTATGCTGTATCCTGCATAGTCCGAGTCACAAGGGACCTTATAAGGGACGTGCTTGGAAATCAAGCACTGCTCCAGTGCGCGGTTGGAGCACACGCAGTTTTTGGTCTTCCCGCCCACGGCGCCTAGGCCAAGGGCAAGGGTCGCGACAAGGTAAAACGGAGAGACGTGCATGGCAATGGTGAGGGCGATGGCCTGAGGGTCTGGTGGTGGCTGGAATCTGGGACAGGAGAACACGAGAGAGACAAAGTCTTTACTTATACTTCATGATTGCAGTAGGGGATGTGACACCCATTACCCGACGCAAAGAAAACGCCTGGTCCTTGCATGACGCCTTCTCTTCGCATGGGAATCCATTTCCCTTGCGGTTCCTCACCCAGCAGCCGTTTTGGGCCGGTTGAGCTCCCGTCATGAAAGGCCAGCTATGCGGGCTGATGTTGACAGCTTAGGAAGGCATAGTTAGAGTCACCTGAGCACCGAAAAAGGGCAAATAGAAAGAGGGTTGACGAAAGGGAGGGCCGTACCACAACGACACAGCCTAGGTGACACCCGAGCGTAAGAAAATGCGAGCTGATGTTAACGGAGGTCGCCGAGCCAGCATGAGCGCCGCTGACAACGCAACCTTCCTTCAGGAACAGAAGAAAAGAATGGTTACTCAACAAGCTTCAAACTTGACAGATGAGAAGGTTTAGCTGGTTTCATAATCGGAGCTGAACGAGGCGACATGCACGCTTATTTCCCTGAGGAAACACAAGTTGGACCACTGCTTGTGCAACGCGAAAGACGGAACGTGGAACCGTCCCGTGGACTTTTTCTACCAAAGTCAATAAGTCATTCCACATGGCGCAATCTATTCAGCCGAGCCTCGGAATTGCTGACATGAAATAATAACATAGTTAACCCTCCATCTCGAATCACGGAAGCTGTACCCGGGCCTGACCGGTGAACAAACAACGACCGAGGGGAATTCGCTATTGCGGAGCTCCGACACGGAATTCCGTAGTGCATCCGCAACGTGACCGGTTTTCCTCAACTGGAGATGGGTGTTGGGGGCCATCGATGCATACGAGCTTCGGGGATTTTGTGTTTCGCAGTGTTGGGCGGCCGTCATCCTTCTCATCCTCATTGGTATTCAGACATATTGTGTGTGTGGAGAACAGCCAATAAACACGCCCTCGGGACCACACACCAACCCGCCGCAGGTAAGCACGCATGTGCGCGAAGAAGGTGGGATTGTTACCGACTGAGAGGATAGAGCACCCATATGGAAACCTGCTCCTGCATGGTTCATCTAGATCAGCGCAACAATGCGGGCTGACTCTCCCGAGGAAACAATATATCTCAGCAAAGGGTATCCGGGTATACATGATGATCTACATAGCCTTTCTTATGTCGAACATATATAACTATATCTACAGATATATCTTTGTGTCTCCCATTACTCTGGACCAACAACGCCCCCGCAAACATTCTCCACGTTATTGCCGTTTTGGCTCATTGTCCTGCGGCGTTGTTCTCTCATTTGAGGCACCATGTCCCAACGAATCAGCCCCTGCAGGCGGCCTGAACAGTCCTGACATAAACGCCACACGGCGGGAAGAAGGCGGCCCATGACCAACAGACTCAGCCAGGCCCAGCCGGTGCCGTTTATCCGCGAGCGAATACCGTCTCCGAGGACAACGCCACTGCGCCTGTCCAACCCTCGGACCTGTCCACACGCAGCTGCCCAGGCTGACAGATCCTCCTTGTGCCTGGTGAACGAACCTCTAGGCGCTGCAACAAGCAACCTTCATCTTCTCATTTCGGTGAAGTCCGCATGGCCTTGCTTCTCTGCACTGCTGCCCAGAAGTGGGTGTTTGGTAGACCTGCTTCCCGCACACGCCAATATTGAGCTTACTGCTGCTGCGGGCGATCCTCCGGAGAGAGCGGGGCTGCAGCATACGCCGCAAGCATGCCCATGATCAGGCACCGTCAGTTCACCAGAAGAAGCCATGAGGATTCAGGTACTTGCTACCGTGCCCCGTGGACTGAGGAGTGCCTCAAAACAGAGAACACCGTGATACCTATCGGATTGCTGTCTAAAGACGCCATCGTAGTGTGCGACCTTATCAAATTTGATTTGCTTTCCGCCCCGATGTGGTAGCCTATACCTCCCCACATTCCATGTCGACGAAGTATATCTTTCGCACTTGATGGCGGTCTGTTTAGCATCACAGGCACAGGGCGCCGCAAAGCTGCAGAAGATAATCACAAGTCTCGACCAGCAGACGGGCGGCATGCACAACACCCATTCGGATATGGCAGCGGCGCATCTCGAACAGTCTAAGCCGGGTATGTATTGGAAGAGCAACGTGCCGCGACCAGCAATCTTTCCCCCCTATCCTCGAGACGCCTATGAACACGGACAGGGCAGGCCCCTGTGTCAATATGGCCATCAAGGTTGGTCCCACCAGCCAGACGGGAAAGGGTCCTGCTTCAGGACTCTCGCTGTCCGAGTCCTTTCTCAGAGCGAGCTGTCGGCACCGGCTTCCCCTGGCCTCCTCCCACTAGCGCCTTTTAACATTATCATGACTTAGACTTTGGTACTTTGGAGGCGACGCTAATCAGGATTCAGACGAGAAGGATTTGCGGCGCCCATCTCGGTGACCTTTTTTTTCAATGTTCGGGAGGGCCGCAAGCGCGGGAAGAAATTCCGTTTTTTACTGGGAGGGAATTCTAGTCTACAACCTTGCTCAAGTGCACACGCTGGTAGAGACACGAAAATTTATGCGTTGGGGGTTGATTGAGTGGACCTAGACTGCGTGTCACTCGCGGTGCTTGGACCAGAAGTCGTCGGCACGAGGGGAAGGAGGCCGCCGCCAAGACACCGCTTGCAGTGAAGAGTTGATGCTGACCCGATGTGGGATTGTATGTAGATGTAATTAAGGTATGGCGAGGAGTAGCGCATTACTTCGCCCAGTAACATTACATGTTGGTGAACACGGGGTAACGACCCAGAACGCAGCCTTCTCATCAACGCGTCTTGACCCTCGCTTTTATATCATTGCGCATTTATCTTTGATTTTTTTTGAAAGTTGTTGTAAGTTGTCAATTGATGCATAGCTTCTCGCCACAAAGCCCCCAGGGTTCCTTCTTTTTTTTTTTTGGACGCGTAGGACGGATCCTCCGGATCCTCCCCCTCGTCGCTCAAGGCTGGGCACCTCGTCATCCAAATACTTATGCCGACAATGTCACGACCGACTAGCCCAGTCTCGAGCGTGACTTGCGATTCGTGCGGATCGTATGGGGCTGTCGTTGGAGGAAAAAAGATCTGTTCCATTCAAACATAAGCCTACGTTGTACCGAACAAATACCGGCGATGGATCCCGGCCGCCGACATGCGCTCCAGTCCCGTCTCTCGGTATCAACTGCACTGCTACTTCGAAACCGGGTCGCCAATGTGCGGAGGCGGAACCAAGAGGGTTTTCTCCAAGCGGAGAGCGGGACTAGGGGGGTTCTAGCCTCAGTTGGGGAGGGATCGACATCAACTTGAAACCTAAAAAGGAAATATCTCTACCTATATCTCAGTGGGCAGAACCTACGGTATGACATCCAATGTTTTCATTGTTCCCAGTTCTCGCAGCCTCCAAGCTGGTCGCCGATCCCTGACTTGACGCCCTCGACCACCGAACAAGATGCTGTCCCACAAACTAGCCGCCCTCCTTGGCACCCTCCTCGGGGCGGCGCCGGTCGTGCGGGCCGACAATCCCATTATCCAAACCCTTTACTCCACAGACCCGGCGCCGTACGTGTGGAATGATACGGTATGGCTGTTCACGGGCCACGACGAGCCCAACTCGGACTGGTTTACTATGAAGGACTGGCGGTTGTTCTCATCCACCGATATGGTCAACTGGCGCGACTGGGGCAAGATGATGGGCGTAGAGACCTTCAGCTGGGCGAGCGCTGATGCCTGGGCCGGCCAGGTAATCGAACGCAACGGCAAGTTCTACTACTACGTGCCCATCACGCGCAAGGGTTCATCAATGGGTATTGGGGTCGGCGTTAGCGATAGCATTACCGGCCCGTACAAAGACGCGATCGGCGAGCCGCTCGTCGCTAACGGTGCTATCGACCCGACAGTATGGATCGACGACGATGGCCAGGCCTACCTCTACTGGGGCAACCCCAATCTCTACTATATCAAGCTCAACGAAGACATGATCTCCTATAGCGGCGGCATCAACACTGTCGACCTGTCCTCCTTCGAGGGCCACTTCGAAGAAGCCCCCTGGCTCTACAAGCGCGACAGCACCTACTACCTGGCCTACGCCGGCCACTGCTGCTCCGAAGACCTGCGCTACTCCACGGCCCCGGGGCCGACAGGGCCCTGGACCTACCGCGGCCAGCTGATGCCCACCCAGGGGAGCTCCTTCACCAACCACCCGGGCATTATCGACTACAAGGGCGGGTCGTACCTCTTCTACCACAACGGCGCCCTGCCTGGAGGCGGCGGCTTCACGCGCTCGGTGGCGGTCGAGAAGTTCGAGTACGGAAGCGACGGGGGCATCCCCACGATGGATATGACGGAGGAGGGGGCGGCGCAGATCGCGGCGCTGGACCCGTACGCGCGGGTCGAGGCCGAGACGATTGCCTTCTCTAGCGGGCTGTCCACCGAGCCGAGCACCGACGGGGGAGGTATTCACGTCACGAGCATCGGCAACGGCGATTACATCAAGGTGAAGGGGGTCGGGTTTGGTGACGCGGGCGCCGCGTCGGTCAGCCTGCGCGTTGCGGCGGCGAGCGGTGGGGCGGAGGTTGAGCTGAGGCTGGGCAGCCGGACGGGCGCGGTGATTGCTACTTGCTCGGTTGATGCTACTGGGGGTGCTGATGTGTGGAAGACGATCTCGTGCCCCCTGTCCGGGAGTGCGACGGGGCAGCAGGATTTGTTTTTCAACTTTGTGGGTGGCGGGGATCAGAATTTGTTTAACTTTAACTGGTGGCAGTTTGAAAAGAAGTAAACCTGGTTGCGGTTAGGGGCTTGGCTAGCAGGCTAAAAGTAAGGGGTCTAGGTAATTGGAGGTATGGACAGTACATGTACCTTACCTGCCTATGGAGAACAGGGGTCATGTATCGAGGCTGTTCAATCTACATGAGCATATCTAGATATCGCCATCTTATCGTCAATGACATATGTCAACTCCACCTATCTCCGTACCATATAATGATATGATGTGTTCATGTACACGTACACGATTATGTTGTGGTAATGAGTCTCGGCGATTGTGGAAGCGTAGGTACCTATGTACGTAATAAAAGCATAGAATCTTGCAGGCTGTCAATGTACTGATTGGAGGGGATGTGTGGCCAAATAGCCAGACGCCCAGTGTCTTGTTGGTCGCTCAGGAGAAGTTGTTTGCCAGTGTTGGTGGTGTTGTAGCAGTGGGAGTTTGCTCACGTAGAAACCGCGAAGGAGGGGGCGTGGTTGTCTTTTCTGCTTGAAACTACGTATTTCAACTCTCTGGCACACAAACTTTCAACCCGGAGGCTCTCATGCCAACTTCACAGCCGCCGCAATGTACTCGTCCAGGGCGGTCAACTTGTACGGAACCTCTGCCAGGCTCTCGTTAAGTAGCCGTTCCGAATCAGGGCCGTAGTAGCCACACTCAGAACAAAACAAAAACATGTTGACAATAGCATCTTGAGCCGCCGCCGGCAGAAAGGCACGAAACTTTGCCTCGGGCATCAAGACGTACTTGACCGTCTTTCCCGTACACGCCGAGATCTTGGCAGCAATCTCGTCCATGGTCGCCAAAGCACTGCCGGCATAAATGGTCCTGCCGGCGTACTTGTCTGGGTCGGCGAGGATCACGCCAACAAACTTGCCGGTGTCGGCCACGACATCGAGCCACGGGTAAGGCCGGTCGCCGGCGAAGATATTGGCGATGGCGTAGACGCCCGGCTGGTCCGGCACGGGCCGCGGCGCCATCATGCCCGCCAGGTTCTGCATGAAGGTGGCCGGCGCGTAGAAGGCGCTCTTGATGGGCAGGCGGCGGATGTAGGCCTCGGCTTCGGCCTTGGCGTCGTAGGCCGCCACGGGGTATTTGCCCCCTGAGACGGTCTCGCAATGCACTTCTGTGTTGAAGATGAGGTACTGGGCGCCGGCGGCCACGGCGGCGTCAGCTAGGGCCTTGCTCTGGCGCAGCTCGCGCTCTTTGGCTTGCTCGTCGTAGACGGTCTTGGTGGCCGCGAAGACGGTGTTGACGCCGGCGAAGGCGGCCTTCAGCGATGCTAGGTCGTCTAGGTCGGCGCTGACTACCTCGGCGCCTTTGGCACGGAGATCGTCGGCTGCTGGCTTGGTGGCATCACGCGTGATGGCGCGGACCTTGTAACGCTTCGACAGCACCGGGTCCGAGAGGACGAAGCTGGCCACGGAGCCTCCCTGTTGGCCCGTGGCACCGATGATGGTAAGCACTTGGCTCATGGCGCCGTGTGATTATGAGTGTGAAGGTGTGCGAGTTGCGCGGTGGTTATGTGGCCAGGTCTTTCTTAGCGAGTTTTGGTATACCGTCCCCGTGTTGACACTCGGTTGTCCTTTGGTCTTTATAACCTTTGATCCTTGGGGCCAGGTGAACCCCGGAAATGCATCTGTTCTCCGGACTTAGCCCGGGACACAAGCAATGGGCTCATCAACTGTAAAGCCCGTTAATTCCGAATGCCTTTCCCGTCTAGATGAATCTGCATTGCTGTGGCAGGAGTAACGTGGGGGCGGATCTTGGCTTGTGCTTATTCCTTACCCCTATTTAGTTAGTCGAAGCTTGTCAAGGCTTCTCAAAAGCTTGTTTTCATGACACAGATGACGAAATCAGCAGTGGCCTCACCCTGCCCTGAGCGATAGTTTGAAGCCTGATCTGCGAAATGTTGACTCCCATGAAGACGCCGGTGTTGGGTTTGGGGGGAGCTGCAGGTCGAACCTTGATCTCAGCCGGGCAACCACAGGAGGGTATTGGTCTACAGCATGTGTAATCATTGGCTGTTAGCTTATTGCGGCATGACTTGCGTCGGACGGGTTGGTGGGTTTTATATCCTTACGGACCTGGAAGTCAGTGTCCCTCAAAGGGGCAGGGGCGTGGGGCGTCGAGGTTCAACAAGAGGTGTGCGACTTTCGTTTTACGAGCACTTTAAGAAAATGTTACAATATCTTGACAGGCTTCTCGGACGAGCTAAGTACCAAAAGGCACGAGAGTTCCCTGGGAAAGACAGACGAAAAAAACATTAATGCCGCAACCTCGGACCCCAAAGTCGACAACAACCATACCGCCATCACAGCCATCTCCAACCCCAAGCCGCCCTCGTTTATCCTTAACGCCAATATAAACTGAACAGAAAGCTGCCCCAAACTTTTTACTGAGCACAAATACTGGTGCCAAGTCTTCTGACACCACGTTAAGGTGGACTAGCACCTCTTTCGCAAACCAAGCCGTTATCGAAGTGGTCCAGCGCGTTTCTACGGGGTATTAAGAGCTTAACGGCTGGGATGTTAGCTGAAGGAGATTCGTCGAATTAGCGATATGTGCGGTACTCCATATGTGCCTAGACAGTGAGACACGTTCCAGCAAGGTGTTACATCGGAGATGCTTCGGTCATCCGCCTATATAGAGAATGGACTGGTCGATGATGTAGGCAGTCGGATATAAAAGAGTGGTGTCCTACTCCTATAGCTCGGGGTTGCTGGACTGCTGTGGGACAAGCTGGCCTAACCGTATCCTACTTTCGGGATAGGCTAATGGAACCGACAATATCATTTACAATGTACCTAGAACTGAGCCTTAGGGTTGTGCCTAGGATTGGAGATGCCTTGGCATTTATGTTCTCCGTCTCCTTTGCCTCTGGATTCCCCTAAAACACGACCCTCCAGATCCTAGGTCGTGGATTGTAGGTATGTTCTTACCGTTGTCCTATTGCTCTCCCTTTCACGCATTCCTTCCAGCTTCGTGCCATAAACACAAAGATACAGTTCCTGGTATACCCCTCCCAGTTGCCATCCCTCCAACCAATCGTCGCCAAATAAAAGTACCTTTTTCCCTCACCACTATCACATACGACCATACCTACTTGAAAATACGGGATCCCGTCCGCTCTCCCCTAGTCAAACAAGTAAGGGCCAGATCAGTAGTTGGGTCGGTGACGACCAGCGAATCCCTGGTGTTGTATGTTTTTGAATTTTTGGCGGTCTACTCGGGGTCCATCCTAGCGTGTTCACTCAGACACCCACCCACACACAACCCACTCAATCTCCACATCCCCCAGCAACAACCAACCACCTCCATCGTGCTAGTCCAATTCCTCAAGGGTAACAGCATCGGTTTATAACTGTATGGTCTTCTCCATAACAGGGCTCCCGCAGGTAACCATCGCTTCGGCCAAGCTGTGGATACCTGCTGTTGTTGATTGTTATCGAAATGGCTCGGTATAAGGTATCTTGGTTGTCACTTCCCATGTCTCAAGTGTACTGTCCGGGCGCCGGGCGGAACCATCATCCATAAGTCGGTGTAGGGCACAATATTTCAGGTGGCATGCCATGTCACTCCCCTAACTTTCCCAATATAAGTACTTACCTACGTACCACATGTTTCTCCAAAGGCAGGGTCCAGAGCCAGCCGGTCCTTAGCAAGATGAGACCTCAGGGTTCGAATCCGATAGCCCCTTTCTTACATGGTTAAAACCCGAGGCTGCTCATTCTCTGTATTCTTAGCTGTTAGATAGCTCCATTTCCAATGGGAACATTGAAGAGAAAGATATAGAAGCAGCAAAGAACCACCTGATGTCCATGGGCAAAATGGATAGAGGATATAAATGACAAGGCATCATTTACAGTGGGAAAAAGAATGTGTTGATGTACACGAACAACCGGACGTGATTAGACCTCTAAGGTTCAGTCGAAGCAGGAGTCTACAATGTTATTACTGTCATTATCTAGATAGTTTGCTGACATTGATGATCATCATCTCCCAACACTTGCCCTTCACACGAGCTTTGTGCTCCTACAAATAAGTTACCGCAGAAAAACATCGAGGGGTTGCCCCTACCTCCCCTCTTCCCTTTTCCCGCCCTTACCCGGCCCCAAAACGAAAAGGAAAAAGAAACCGACAAAGGCCATCAATCCCGCTCCCCCTTAACCACGAAGGAGCACTGCGTCGACTTCTGCGCCCACGCCTCCGGCTCCTCCTTGACAAAGTCATCGTCATGCTCCTTCTTCTCGTCATCATCGCTGTCTACACCATCCCCCTCATCCTTGGCATACTTGTCTTCCTGGCCGGGGAAAAGCTCAGCAAAGAAGCGATCAGCCTTGCGCAACAGCGGCGCCATCTCGCCGCGCAGCATCAGCTCGACACGGGAAGGCCCTAGGCCAACAGTAGAAGCATCGACGCCGACAAGCACCGCCAGGTAGTCGCGCGTGAGGCGTTCCCGCAGCCCCTGGACGCTGGCCTCCAATTCCACGCCGATCTGGTCGCACATCTCCTCGAGCTGCTCCTGTACATGACCGGTGGCAGACCGAAACATGAGTCCGCGTTGGTTGGTGACATGGGCTAGCATGAGGTTCTTCATGCGCATGTAGGAGCCGGGTCCTGGGACAGCCTGTTAGCCCACTGTCGTTCTCTCTCTGCGGTTAATAGGGAGACATACCTCGCTCGGCCACACAGCCTTCGTAGGCCGGTATCATCTCTTCCTGGACGACGGGCGTGAAGCTTCGGCTGGCTTCCCGCTGCAGCTCCTGTGCCAGGCCTAAAATGGACCCCCTAACGTCCGCGAGGCGCTGCGAATGCCCCTGGAGTTGCTGGGTCAGCATGTTCAAGCCGGCGTATTGGGTACCGCGGTCTCTCGCCCGTTCGGTGGCGTCGCGGTGAAACTTCTCCAGGCACGCCTTCACGGCGCGAAGAAAGCTGTCCAAGCCCACCGGAAGGCGGCGTTGGAAGGCACGTTCCCAGCCGTTGGCGAGGTGCTTCGAGATGGGGCTAAAGAGCTCTTCGTTGAAGTCGCGAGGGCCCGACGAGCCCGAGAAGACACCATTCCTCCTGCAAGTGGCTTTGTATGTCGCCCAGAGCAAACCGCCCGTCGATCTGTGGGCGCCCCATTGCGTCGCCGTTGGTAGCGCCGCTTCGACCGCCGCGGGTATATACTTGTCAAAATTCTCAAAAATGTTTTCGCTCAAAACCTCTCGTATAGATGTTACACATTCTTCAAGCGCAGCTTCAAGTTCCTGGCCGGCGTTAGTTAAGTGGGTGTGGTGGTGCTGAAGCAGGGTGGTCGCTAACCTGCTCTATCTTGTGAAGTTGCTTTCGCAGGCGTGTTTCCTCCCTTGCCTTGTCTGCGTTGGACAAGGTCGGCCCTGTTCCGTCGTCGGAAGCCCACATCGTCATCGAGTTGAGGAGCTGCATAAGGTCGTTGAGGAAGCGCCGAGAGTTGGCAGCTCGCCCAGCTTCCGTGAGCTTCTTAGCATGTGCCTGCAACTGGGGGATCTCGGTATCGTCGGGTGACTGGAAGCCACCTCCGTTGAAGTCGTCCTTCTGGAGCCGGCCGCTCAGCTTCTGGAAAGCACGGCTGCTGACGCAGAAGACGGGGAGGGATGCGGCGACCGCGTCGTAGTCTCGAAGGTCAGTCTCGGGGTCAAAGTTGGCTTCATCCTCCTCCGCCGCGTTCTCCTGATCGAGCCTGTACAGGGGTTAGCTCTCGCTTCACGCCGGCTTGGCTGGCTTCACGGCTGCTTACTCCTTGATTCCCATTGCAAAATCCTGCTTGATTGCCCGCCTCGAATACTCGTTCCGACCCTGAATGCAAACAGCCTTCACCTCAGCGAGCAGCATTTCCTTCTCCGCCACCAAGTCCTTGATATTCTCACGGACGGTCTTGACTTGCTCCTCGATCTCCTTCTTCTTCACTCGGACCTCCTTCTTCTCGGCCTTCAGAGACACGAGCTTGGCCTCGATCTTATCTTCGGTGAGTGGCTCCCTGTCTTCGACCACACGCTCCTGATTTTCCTTGTCGCTGGAGTCTGAGCTGTCCATGTCGGAGAAGTCGCTGTCGAGATCACTAGAGTTGAGATTCTTACGACTGCGCTTTGGTTCGGACCGCCGCTTGCGCTTTTTGGTGGGCGTGCTAGGGGGCGGGTACACGGTGCTCCCGTCAGCCAGCTTGCTGCCCAAGGCCTCCCACTTGTCCCAAATCTGCTCAATCTTGTCGATAAGATCGTTGCAAGCATCTCGCTCGTCCCTGAGGTCGGCCACGTCGGACTTGAACTTCCTGATATCGTCCGAGAGCTCTTGGATCCTGGACCACGACTCCGAGATTTCCTCTTCGATGCCTAGACTCTCTGACGCTTCGGTGACAGAGATGTCGTCCGTCTTAGAGCAGATGAAAGTCACGGCAGAATATGTGCCATCGTACTTCAACTGGCGCCTGTCAACCTCGTTAGAAACCCCCGCCGGACCCGAAAATGGTGCGAAGGAGAAAGCACACACCTGAAAGAGTCGCCAAGAAGCGATTTGGCCGTCTTGTCGTCCACTGCGCGGGTGATTGGAGCGACAATCCACAAGCCAGTACACGCCTTCATGTAATTGGCAGCAACGGCGGCACGAGCTGCATTCGAGTCCTGGACACCGGGTAGGTCGACGATGCAAGCGCCAGTGGCCAGGGCAGAGGCCTTGGTGAAGATGCGGACAACCTTGATCAGAGGCCAATACTCCATGTGCCTCTCGATGTCCTTCTCCTTGCTGTCGACATAATTCTGCAACAGACGGTACAAGTCCGCAGCCGCGGTTGCCCGAAGCTTCTTGACGGTCCCAAGCACCCGCCGGACAGCGACTTGACTGGCGAGAACCTCCGGGGTCGCTTGGGTGATCATCTCCTTAGTCATCTTGGGGTAGACGGCCCTGATCTTGGCGTATGCAATGCCGGCATCGCTGTCCTGGTTCGTGCAGTCGCGAGAGATCTCGCCACTGCCGTCAAGAAGGTCGCTGTAGAGACCGCGGAGATCCTTGATCCAGTCATCGGCGGTGATGAAGTCGACCTCGGCACGATACAACTCGACAGGGTCTTCTGAGTAGTTGTATGAGATCTCAGTCGGGGAGGCCGTGCATGCTCTCATGCAGTTGGTGGGGAGGAGCCTATTGTGACGAGTGAGTGGCCTGGGCGGGGAAAATAACGAATGATGACGGTGCTAACGTACCTTTCCTCGTCGAGAACCGCACTGATCACAGAGGACTTCCCAGCCCCTGTATTTCCCACCACACCTACGATAGTGCGCGTGGGCTTCGCAAGCCCTTCTAGATCAATGATGGACTGCAGCCATTCAGAACCTGCGGTGTCTGCAGCCCCGCCCTCTAGTGGCTCCTTTAGGCTTTTAAGTACTCGTACACCGATGCTGACACCCTCCTCAAGAAGCTCAGGTGAGGTCCCCGGAGCAAGGAGTTGCTGGAGATAACCAGTGTTAACAATGTTGTCTACATTACTCGACTTGTTCGTATTATCGGCATCACCGACAACCCTGCGACCGGGGTCATCCACCGGCTCGGGTTTCACCCTCGGCATGGTGTGTTGTAAATGCCCTTCTTGGTGGCTGCCAGTGATGTTGGGTTGGGGATGAGAACGAAGTGATATGGCTGAATTCTCAATTGTGGCTTGATGGAATGTGGGTGTGTGGATGTGTGGATGTGTGGGCTTGATGGGTCCGAATTGTAGTTTGGGGGATGCAATTTAATTTATTGAGGGTCGTGTCTTTGCACGCGTTCTGGGGAGTGCTTTCAGACGCGACCTCCTGTAAAGTGGGGAAGTGGGGCTTTGCGTTTCTTCCGCGCCATCCCGTGACTCCTTCGTACGATCGACCGAATTACGAGGCAGCAATGGCTTGGCGTGTGTAATATTACGCTTTGTTACGGTATTTCACATGCTTATTGAATTTTCAACTGGGTGCCCCCGCCACTTTAACGCACATGCACAAGAAAATCATCACCCCGACAAAGAACAGGGATTGGAGTAAACAAAATTTCAGGAGAGAAAGAAGAAGACCAAGCTTTTGGACGGGACACATTAAGAGCTTTTATGCTTCGTAATTTGGTTTGTTCCAAGGGTCCATCAACTCGCGCGTCGCCATCCCACGCTTCAAAGCCACAAACCTGACCCAGAATGGGTGATTCAAAGAAGGCGGCACCACCCGCGGGGTCAGTTCCGGATATTCTGTCCATGGTCCCGGAGTTGCCCCCGGGCCGCACCCTCAATGCCGGTATGACCTTTGATGAGACGGTGGCCGATCTCAAGCAACATCCCCTCTTTATGACGGAGCTGGACTCGGCCGAGGACAACGATGAGCTGGCTGCGCTGCAAGCCCTCGCCTATGACGGTACGCCTCTCGAGAACGGCATCAACTTTAAGGAGCAAGGGAACGAGTGTTTCCGAGAGAAGCGCTGGGCAGACGCAAAAGAGTTCTACGGCAAGGGGGTGGCCGTTTTAGCTGCAGAAGAGCTGAGGAGGGCCAAGGGCGAAAAGAAAAAGGTGCAAAAGGCCGCCGAACCAGTGGCGATCAACCCGGATGCGGACAACTCCATGGGCGGCGTAGACCTGGAGGAAGACAACCCGGCACCCAACGAAGCAAACCTCGAAGAAGTCCCTGACGACCCAGCCGAGGTAAAGTCCGAACGGGCCCTCCTCGAAACCCTGTACATCAACCGGGCCGCCTGCCACCTCGAGCTCCGCAACTACCGCTCCTGCACCATAGACTGCGCCGCCGCCCTCCGCCTCAACCCGCGCAACATCAAAGCGCTCTACCGCTCCGCGCGCGCGCTGCTCTCGGTCAACAAGCTCGCCGAAGCCGACGACGCCTGCGCGCGGGGGCTGGAGATCGACTCGTCCAACAAGCCTCTCCTGGCGCTCGCGCAGGAGATAATCAAGGCGGCCGAGACGGACGCCGCGCGGCGCAAGCGCGACGAGGAGCGCCTGTCCAACGAGCGCCGGCGCGGGGTGCTGCTGAAGACGGCGCTGCAGGCGAGGGGGATCCGCACGCGCAGCACGGGCAAGCCGCCCGACATGGAGGACGCCAAGGTCAAGCTGTCGCCGGACGATCTGGACCCGGCCAGCGCGCTGGTGTTCCCCACGCTGCTGCTGTACCCGTGTCATCTGGAGAGCGACTTCATCAAGGCGTTTAACGAGCAGGAGAGTCTGGAGCAGCACTTTGGGTATGTCTTCCCGTTGCCATGGGACCGGGCGGGCGAGTATAAGCCCGCGGGGGTGGAATGTTATGTGGAGACTGTTAGCGGGGGGTTGGTGAAGGTCGGGAGGAAAGTGCCGTTGTTGAAGGTGTTGGGAACCGGGAATGTGGAGGTGGTGGATGACTTGCTGAAAATTTTTGTTGTACCAAAGGCCAGGGCAGAAGGGTGGGTGAAGGAGTTCAAGGAGAAGAAGGCGGCAGGGGGTCCATAGGGGGAACGGCCAAAGGCGGAATGATACCCGGATGGCAACGGTCAGGACCAAAACGCCAACGCGAGGTTGATTTAGGGATTAAAAACAGGACTAGACTAGATTCTAAGAGAAACCAGTGCCCGGGGACGCACCTCAGCCAGAAGCGCCCCGGACAGCTCTATCCGAAACCAAGACTATGAATATGGATCGTCAACACTAAAAACACCGACAAAGTACCGCACACCTTACATACTCCAATACTCCAATACTACCTTGCGCCGCTTTCACCAATGCAATGCAAGGCAATAACTACACACAAACCAACACCTTACCCGTGCCCCTGGCCGACCCCCTCCAGTCGCCAATCCAACCAACAAAAGAACAGCACCAAGTAAACGCCAAGGCAAAGCAAGGAGACACCATCATCCTCCATCAAACTCAAGACCTGATCCACCACCACCCTTCTAACAAGCCGTGCCCTTACCCCAGGGCCTCATGCCCTCCATCAAAAATACAACGCCAGTAACTCCAACCACAACCCTCCCCCCAAGCTCTACCACACCAACCAAACACCCACTTTTTCAACGCTCCAACGTCCGCCGCCGCTTCGACCTCGTCGTCCGGCCCTTCGCAACCGGCGAAGTGCGACCCACCGCAGCAGCGGCAGCAACAACCGGAACCGCAGCCGACGCAGCAGGCGCCCAGCTCGACGGCCGCGTAGAAACGGCGCCGGCGCCACCACCACCGCCACCACCACTGGCGCCACCCCCAGTACCCTCACCCTCACCCTCACCCTCACCCTCACCCTCGCTCTCACCGTGCACAACCGAACTCCCGCGACCACCCGACGCCTGACTCTCCCCGTAAACAGCATCGCGGTCGCGCACATGCATATGCATCTGCATCAGCATCAGCGCGGCGTCCCGCTCCGACGCGCGCCGTTCCACAGAAGCAGCAGCAGCATCAGCAGCAGTAGCAGAGACAGCAGGAGAGAGAGCAGGAGAGACAGCCGCCTTGTCTTGCTCATCCCCCTCCTGGGAGGCGTCGCCACCAACGGGACTGGGAGCCATGACCGTGGTTGTGGTTGTGGTCATGGTCTTAGCCGTGGTTTTGGGTGTGGCGGCGGCACCTGAATGGGGAGGAGGGGGCGGTACCGCTGCGGCTGCGGTTGCGGTCGCACCCTGGTGGTTGCCGCCGGGAGGCCATGCGGGGGTTGGGGTCGGGGGCGGCGCTGCCACGGACTGTGGGCTGGCGCTGGCGCTGGTGCTGCTGACGTGGCTGGGGATGGCGTCGTCGTCGACGTCGTATTCGCCGTCGTCTTCTGAGGTGGTGATTATGGCGGGGTTGTAGTCGGTGTAGGTGATAGGGGTGGAGGTGTTGATGTTGTTGTTGTTGTGGTGGTGGTGATGGTAGTGGGGGGGATGGGGGTCGTGATGGGTGTCGGGGACGTCGTCGACCTTGCTATAGCGGCGCTTGAGGCGGAGCGGGGCGAGGTCAATGCCCCGTTCTGGTACCGACGCAGAGGGCACCGACGGCGGGGTGTCACGTGTGTATTGGTGATGGTTGGGGTAATGGGAGCAGGGTTGGTGCGACTGCCAGTTGCTTGTGTTGCCGGCCGCGCCTGGAGACAGAGAACGCGGGATGGCGGAGAGCCAGGGGCTGGCGGTCGCCGAGACGTGCAAACTAAGGAACCCCTCATGAAGGTGAGAGATGCTGCGGTTGTGGCATGCAGTGAGGGCCTGCGGCGGCGGCCGGTTCACGGCCGTCCACGCCGGGGAACTCTGCGGTGTGGGCATCGACGCTGAGCCCGTCGGGGGTCTTGCGTCTGGAATCCGCTGAGGTGTCATGGTTGGCAATCGACGGCCGCTGTGTCCTGACGTCGGTCGGTAGTCAACATCTTTGTCGGTGTAGGGGCTCAACAGCGCGCGCCGGTAGTAACCCGAATGGTAGTCGTAGGGCTCAGCAATCCGCGTCGAGCGCTGTGACGGCAGGGGGCTGACGCTTCGGGATGGCCGTGGGCTAGGGAGGGTCGCGGGCGGCTTGAACAGCGCAATGGCATCGTTCTTCGCCTGTTCCACAATCTCTGGGCTGATGACCATGCGGCCATAACCGTGGGCTGTCTCTGGTATACATTCGAAGGGGAAGTGCGGACCAAAGAGCGGGATAAGAGCGCCGGCAATCTTGTAGCAAAATGTCGCGCAGATGGCTTTGGCGCATGAGTATGGCATCCAGTAACCTGCGATCCCGAAGTTAATACAAAGACAGGACGAGAGAATCCATCAGCGGAACACGCACCTTGAGCTTTAATGGAGCCACCGGTAATGCTGTAAGTGATGTCTTTGAGACCCGGGTTGAGGTTGAGCATTTTTGCGGGCGTGGTCTGTCTGGTCAGCGGCGCTCACGGGGGAAGAAGAGAGAAACCAACCTTGCTGTAGCCGCGGCACTTGAAGAAGGAAGTCATGCGGACGAGACCGACGCTGTAATCCCACATGACTGTGTAGTTGTTGTCGTCTCCGGGGACCTTGAAGTCGTAATGGAAGACTGCCCTAGTCAGTCCTGCTACCTGCCTCGGGTGACTTGCCTTACCTTCGAACCCCTCTCTACCGGTCTTGGTGAAGAAGTCCTTCTTGCCGCTGTTGTAGGGTATCCGTTCCCCAGTCTCCTGAATGGAACCAAGTGGGTGCACTTGAAACCTGCGAATCTCGCGGAGCGAAGACTCGTCCAGGGGTTCAAAGGGTGCAAAGTTCATGACGGGCCTCGTCTTGCACCGAGGTGTGTTCTTGGTGTCTTCGAGCATTCTGAACGTCTCGATCGAGGGTTTGGCTGAAATTGGCTGGCTTCGAAGGCCTACAGTTCGCTGAGCCGGTGAAACCGGAAGGGGACGAAAGGTTGGCAACGGAGCCCGGGGGGGCTCCGGGTTAAGAAGATCCGCTACGGATACCATGGCGGTGAGGATGTGATGGAAATGTCTCGCGTGCCTGTCGCGATGGCTGCAGCTCGTGGGGAGGGAGGGGCAATGAGTGGAGGGCCGGCGAGAAGGTGGGGGACGCAGGACGCAGGACGCAGGTTATCAAGTCAGACAGCGCTTGCATCCCCAGAGGGCTGAAGGCAGGAGACCAAATGTCTCTTTCAGTCCGCAAACAACAAAGCTCCGCGCAACCCTCGCGAGCTGGCGGGGGCTTCAAGGGCGTGCACCTGCGACAAGGAGCAGGATCAGTCCTTCCTCTTCCCTGAGTACCGGCATGCAACGGTCTGCAGCCCCGGCAGGTGTTTCCGTTCTGCTCGGTGTTTTTGACGCAGCTTCTTTGTCCCAGGACTCAGGGAGTCGACCGCTAGACGGCGGATGGAAGCGTTCGACTCTTCCACCGCTCTTTCGGGGCCCGAGTTGTCAGTCAGAAAGTGACAAGTGACAGCGAAGCGGCGGCCAATAGTCGGCTTGATGATCGTGGCGACGATGGTTTGATACCAGTGACTGTGGCGGCAGACTAGTTGAGTAAGGGGGGGGAGTGTGATTATGCCGTGGGCGGCTGTGTACCCCCTGGCGGCATCGTTTTAGGCGCCAGTGCCGCAAGCTCAACTCTAGGCAAACCCCCTCAACTGTTCCCCAGACGCCGTATGACCGCCAGGAAAATCAGGTCTCGCAGACATCAAGGCGAGACGACGGAGCTAGGCGGGTCGAGGGCCTTGTGTTCTTGCAGGTCGGTGCTTGGTTCTCTCCAACGGGCACAGGTACCCAAGCTCCGCGATGGCCTTGGGGCCACAGAACAGCAAATGAGTTTGGCATCGCAAATACCACACCGGGGGCGGCCGGGCAAGGATGCGGCCTGTGTGGGGTCACTTGACAGAAAGTTGACCGTCGGCCGGCTGCAGGAGGCGTTGTGTGGTTACTTGGTTGAGAATTTCCGGTGAGAAGGTGGAACAAAGAACGAAACCTGTCCCATCTTAACATCCCAGACGGAGGTGACTGCTTGACTCGGCACACGTGGCTGCTTCGCTCACCGCTTGACGAGCGGCCGCCCGGTGAGGGCATCATGAAGAACGCTCGCCCAGTTACAGTCCGGATAGGGGTTTGTTGGTGTCACTCCTTGATACCCCAATCGAGCCGTCCTCTCTGTTGCGCGAGGAGACAGCATCGCCCAGCCGGAAGCACATCGCCCCAAAATGGAGACCGTGAGTACCGGTCTCGACCGAAGTCGCTCTCCCTCCACGGCCGGGTCCTTTTGCAAACAAGTCTAGGCTTCTTCGAGAGGACGACCGGGCATTCTTCGCCCAAGTTTTGCGGCAGCGGTGCGGCAGGGGGCATCTGTCACTGCACCGAGCCTTGCTTGCCCCCACGAGCTTGCGCTTTGCGCGACGGCAGCACAAGAAAACTGTCCGATGAGGACAGAGACATGGTCTGAAACCCGCCAACCCTGTTGAGAACCCTCCTTCTTTGTTCTTCAACCATGGCGGTGTCGACGAGATGCACCTCGTCGGGGTTCCCGGGGTCCTTAGGGCCGGCCGAGCATCAGGGCCAGGGCGGGAGGAGGCCAGGCGGTTGGCCCAGAGTCGATGGAATCACACGTAGTTGAAAGAAAATGTGGCGCGGAGGCTGGCGACAGGCGATGGCCAGAGATGACGCGGAACATCACTTGACCGCTCGTTGCTGCACGCCCTGATGGACGCCCACTGACGGAGAGGCTGGACACAGCGAGCCGTTGTGTGCCAGGCAACATGGATCCCTCGACTCGTCACCCCTGAGCCATGCCCAAACCTGCCGTTCCAAGTGTGATGAGTGCTGCAGCCACCCGCCAGCTCTCGCGGCAAACCCGCCCGGCACCAAATGCCCAAACGACGGGCGGCACACTGCCCCCAAACGGCAGCACAGAGCCTGAGAAACCCCAAATTGAGCCATCAAGAAAGACCAACTAAACCCAAAACGTCTGCATGAGGATTTCGGAGAGTTGGGAAGGAAGTTCGTGGGCCCTAGCCCGCCGGCCCGGAAAAGGGGCGTCGGAGGTCGGAATCTCCGATCGCAAAGCCATGCGTAACGAAACCAACGGCTTAAGTTGGGGCTGTATCAGCCATCGGCCAGTTCGGCAGTCAACTCGTCAACTTCTCCATGTTTTTGTCGGCGACTGTTCGATGAGTTCCCTGTCAGGTAATTGATCTGACACAGGGACCAAGAACCAGGTCAGGCAAGATTGGTGCCCGATCCAGCGCCGACGAGCTGCCGTTTCCAGCCACAAAAAAGTAAGATGATGGATCTTGCTGCACGTCAACCTGCCAGGCATGGTTCGTGGAAGCCGGTCCATCTCCGAAGAGATTCCAAACTGGGGCACTGGCCATGGCGTCGCGCGCATGTCAAAAGAGCCCCTAACCCAAGCAGTGCGACTGGCACAGGTATGCCACGGCTATGGACATCGGATCGGGAAATTTCCAGGCGCGTGCCGTCCGGAGGACAAGTAGCACGGCAGACTGCGGGCAGCAGAGCACAACATCCACCTACCGAACAGAAGGCGGCTCCACACCCCAAGGGGAGTAACGGCGGCGATGAGAAGCCCTAGCAGTACCGAATTGTCTCCGACGGGCCACCTGCCGTGATTGATTGGAGCCGCTTGAAACAGGTGTCTGGACAAGACGGGCGTTTACAGCCGGTCCGGAAAGCAAGCAGCTGCGGTGCGTCGTCGCCATTCAGTGGCGGGACCCTCGAGGCTTGATCCAAACATTTAGGGACTGCCATTCAAGGCCAACCTTGAATGAGGAAGGACGGGCCCTGAAAAATAATTAATATCACGGCCAACATCGGGGAGCGGCACAACTAGGCAAACGTGGTTGGAGCGCACAATAAGTTACGCACCATTACCCACGACCACAGCCACAACCGCCGTAGCAGCAACCGCAACCGCAACAGTCGAGGGACTCGATCTGCATTTCGCTGTTGTCCTTGTAAGGAAATCGCATTTTCAAATCGCCGGTATGGCCACCTGACTTCACTGCCCCCTTATCATCGCACATGTGCAATCGTGGAGGTTAGAAACGAGATCCGCCGATTTCGCAACGGAGCAAACAAAAAGAAGGCTGATCAGTCCAACCATGGGAGAGGGAAGACTGCGAACAGGCGAAAAAGCTGAAGTTGGTGACGGAATCACTCCCTTCTGTCAAAACGGTATACACAGTTCAAGATGTCATTACAAATTGATAAGACGGCGTGCACAGGTAGGTAGGCAATTTTCATCTCATGCTCCACTTGCTGCTTTCTCTGTTTGCTTGGTTATGGATGTTGCTTCCCCCTGTTTGCTGTGAAGAAGAGTGGGGCGGGCCCCTGACTGGCCCCTCCGTGTGCCTGAGGCAGCAAAGCGTGCTGCTTGAAGTTATGCATGTCGCGTCGTCTCAACCGCGGTCGAATTCTGATGGCCTGTTTGGGAAATCCACACAACACATTCTCTGTTTACCATTGGCACGCTTTTGCCACAACGAGAAGTGCATTTCGCAGCACAACCACCACCTTTTGTAGCCTCGGCTGGTTCTTTCGGTGTACTCGCGCCCTTCTTTTGTTTCCGAGATCGCAGCGAGATCGAGTCACCAAGGCCAGCCCCTGGTGCTTCCTTTCATTGTCCGTCGATCGCGACGAAATCTCTGTTCTTTCGCTTTCTGCATGCGCCGTACTCTTTTGTTGTCCGCACGCCGACCCTTTATTCAGACTTCTGATCTGCCGCGTCGTTTGTTGTGGAACATTGTTTCCAGTCCGTCGCCATGGATTCAGAGGTTGACTTGGTCTTTGGCGACTACCAAGATGATTCGGACGGCTACTCCCCAGAAGTGGTACGTATGTTGCGATTTGTGTTTCTCGACGATTTACCTACTTGCGCTTTCAAACAAACGTGCCGCGACCACGTACCTCTTCCGATCAACATGCATCTAACAATTTCTCAGAAGCCCAAGGCTAAGGCAGTACCGAAGAAGACAGCGACTGCGAAACCCGGCAAAATGGTCCAGACAACACTCACAGCCGGCAAGGCCGCCGCAAAAAAGCGCCCAAAACCCGAAAGTGACGGTGAAGATGGGGTCGCGCCCCCCAAGAAGAAAAAGGTGCCCGCAAAGAAGGCGGGTACCAAGCCGCTCGCCGAGATTGAGAACGACAATATGATGATTGACGACGACGAGCCCTTAGAGAAACCCGCTCCCAAGTCCAACAAGACGGCCACTGAGACATACCAAAAGCTCACCCAGCTCCAGCACATCATCAAGCGTCCCGACACGTACATCGGGTCCGTCGAGCGCACGGACCAGAAGATGTGGGTGTACAACAAGGCAGAGAAGCTGATGGAGAACCGCACCGTTGGTTTCGTTCCTGGCCTGTACAAGATCTTTGACGAGATCCTCGTCAACGCGGCAGACAACAGCCAACGAGACTCGTCCATGACGTATCTCAAGGTCACCGTTGACCGTGAGACTGGTGAAATCTCGGTCGAGAACAACGGCAAGGGCATCCCGATTGAGATGCACGAGAAGGAGAACTGCTACATCCCGGAGCTTATCTTCGGTCACCTTTTGACGGGTTCAAACTACGACGACGACGAGAAGAAAACGGTCGGTGGTCGTAACGGTTATGGTGCAAAACTCACCAACATCTTCAGTCAGAGGTTCTCCATCGAGCTTCAGGACTCTAAGAACGGCAAGCGGTACAAGCAAACCTGGACGGAGAACATGGGGAAGATGGAAAAGGCCAAGATTGTCTCCAATAAGTCGGCGGATTTCGTCAAGGTCACTTTCCTGCCTGACTACAAGCGGTTCGGCATGGAGGACGGGATTGACGACGACCTGGAGGGTCTGATCTACCGTCGCGTCTATGACATGGCCGGCACCGTGTCCGGCATCAAGGTTTGGCTGAATGGCGATCATCTCAAGATCAACTTCAAGACGTACTGTGAGCTTTATGCCAAGTCCATCGCCAATGAGCGGGGTGATGTCGCCGTTGACGGCGAAAAGCCGGCTGCAAAGGTCGAGTTTGACCAGCAGAGGCATAACGGCCGCCTGTGGCAGATCGGCTTCACCGTTTCGGACGGGTCGTTCCAGCAGGTGTCGTTCGTCAACAACATCGCGACCACGTCCGGCGGTACCCATGTCAACTACATTGCCGACCAGATCTGCGATGCGCTCGGCAAGGAGCTGACCAAGAAGAAGAAGGGCCACTCGCTGAAGCCCTCGCACTTCCGCAATCACATCTTCATTTTCATCAACTGTCTAATTGACAACCCGGCTTTCAACTCCCAGACAAAGGAGCAGCTGACGACCAAGATGAGCGCCTTTGGCAGCAAGTGCGTGCTCAGTGACCAGTTCCTCAAGAAAGTCAAGGCTTCCGAGGCCATCGCGAATATCATGGAGTTCGCCGACAGGAAGGCGGATAAGATGATGGCCAAGAGCGACGGCAACAAGCGTTCCCGCATCAGCAACGACAAGCTCATTGATGCTAATTGGGCCGGCACCCGGCGCGGCCACGAGTGCACTCTGATTCTGACCGAAGGTGACTCAGCCAGAGGTCTGGCCGTTGCGGGCCGTGCCGTCTTGGATCCCGATCGTATTGGTGTCTTCCCGCTCCGCGGTAAAATGTTGAACGTCCGCGACGCCTCGCTCGAACAAATCATGAAGAATAAGGAAATCGAGAACATCAAGAAGTTCCTGGGTCTCAAGCACAAGCAAAACTACACGGACACCAAGGGTCTTCGCTATGGCCACCTGATGATCATGGCCGATCAGGATTTGGACGGTAGCCACATCAAGGGCTTGCTCATCAACTTCCTCGAAGTTCAGTTCCCCTCACTGCTGCGCATCGATGACTTCTTCCAGGAGTTCATCACGCCGGTGGTCAAGGTCTGGCAGGGCTCCAATCCGAAGAAGCCCCAGAACCTCAAGACCTTCTTCAACTTGCCCCAATACGAAACCTGGAAGGACTCGCACAAGTCCGACTTGCGGAAGTGGAAGTACAAGTATTTGAAGGGGTTGGGTAGTTCCTCCAACGAGGATGCCCAGATCTACTTCAAAGATTTGGACCGCCATTTGAAGAAATTCGACATCTTGCAGCCCGACGAGTCGCGGTTGTTCGAGCTCGCTTTCTCCAAGAAGAAAGCCGACGCTCGTAAGGAGTGGTTGGGCAACTTTGTCCCCGGAACCTACCTCGACGCGACGGCGGCCAGGAAGAGCTATACCGACTTCGTCCACAAGGAGCTGATTCTCTTCAGCATGGCCGACAACATGCGGTCCATTCCCTCCATGGTCGATGGCCTGAAGCCCGGTCAGCGAAAGGTCATCTACGGTGCCTTCAAGCGGAACCTCGTCAACGACCAGAAGGTTGCCGAACTCGCCGGTTACATCTCCGAGGTGGCCGCTTACCACCACGGCGAAGCGTCCCTGCAGCAAACGATCGTCGGTCTAGCGCAAACATACGTCGGTTCCAACAACGTCAACTGCCTAGAGCCCAGCGGCAATTTTGGTTCTCGTCTCTCTGGTGGCTCGGATGCTGCTAGCGCCCGTTACATTCACACGCGGCTGTCGCCCTTCGCCCGGCGCATCTTCTCCAAGCTTGACGAGCCCAACCTCGAATACCAATTCGATGATGGTAACATGATCGAGCCCAAAGTCTACGTCCCAATCCTCCCGATGGTCCTGGTCAACGGTGCCGACGGTATTGGTACGGGATGGAGCACATCCATCCCCAACTATCACCCGATAGAGATTGTAGACAACCTAAAACGCCGGATGGGCCGGCTTGACTCCGAGGATTCAGAGGAGAAGTCTTTCAAGCCGATGACTCCCTGGTTCCGGGGCTGGAAGGGTGTGCTTGAGTCGGACGGCCCTAACAGGTACAAGTTCAACGGCATCATCAAGCAGGACGAACAAAACCCGAATGAGATTCACGTCACCGAATTGCCTATCCGGATGTGGACCGACGACTTCAAGTCCAAACTGGAGGACATCCTCCGCGCCGAGAAGACTCCGTCCTTCATCAAGGACTACAGGGAGTTCAACGACCATCAGACTGTCCATTTCATCATTGATATGGAGGACAAGCACATGAAGGCGGCGCTGGATGAGGGCCTGTTGGAAAAATTCAAGCTTACCAAGAGCATGGCCACCACTAATCTCGTCGCATTCAACACCCGCGGTCAAATACACAAGTATGAAAGCCCGGAGGAGATTATGGAAGAGTTCTACCACTACCGGTACAACATGTACACGGAGCGGAAGAAGCACTGGCTTGGTGTCTACCATGCCGACTACCGCAAGCTCAAGAACCAGTACCGCTTCATCTTGGAGATCATTGAGAACAAGCTCATCGTCAGCAAGAAGAAGAAGGATGTGCTCGTCCAAGAGCTCCGCGACCGGAAATACGAGGCTTTCCCACCAAAGGATGACAAGAAGTCCAAGTCTACCGACGAGGAGCTCGGCAAGGATGATGCCGAGGAGGAAGAGACCTCGAATGGCGCACGGGACTACGACTACCTTCTCTCCGTATGTGCACCCAATGTAACTTTTCCGCGTCACGCTGAGCTAACAGATAGTAGATGCCCATTTGGTCGCTCACAAACGAGCGTCTCGACAAACTCAAGAACCAGATTGCAGCCAAGAAGGCCGAGCATGACGAGCTTGATGCTCTGAGCGAAAAGGATCTGTGGATACGGGACCTTGACGGATTCGTCGAAGAGTGGCACACCCAGCTGAAGCTAGATGCGGAGATCACGGCCGATATCCGCCGGATGGGCCGTCGTACGTCACGAAAGATCGGGGCTGGTAGAGGCCGTCGCCCGAAGGAGGACGACGAGTATGCGCCTGAGAAGAAGGCCAAGGCCAAGGCTCCCAAGGTTGAGAAGGTCGAGACCAAGACCCACCAAAGGTTTACCGAGAAGTTCCAGGCAGCAGCCAACCCCAAGCCCAAGAACGAGCTCTCCGACGACGATGACTTCGCCCTTCTTGGCAAGAAGACGGCGGTCAAGCAAGAGTCGGAACCCCCCGCTTCGATCCCAGAGACCGCACATGCGCGTAGCAAGCGGGCAGCTGCGACCAAGCCCAAGTCTAAGTATGTCTTGAGCGACGACTCGGACGACGACTTCATGGAGTTGGGGAAGGCTGACGTGAAGGACGAGCCTGAGGTGTCTGAACCCGATGTTGTTGAGAAGCCAGTCAAGCGGGCAGCAACCAAGGCCAAGCCATTATACGTGGACTCGGACCTTGATGAGTCTGGCTCTGATGAGGTTGTCGAGCTACCGGCCAAACGGGCAACGGAGCCAGCTAAGGTTGACTCGTCCGACGTGGTTGAAGAGCTCGACGGGTCTGATGTCGAAGAAGTTGTCGAGAAAAAGCCGACCAAGCGCGCAGCTGCCAAGGCTAAGCCGTCCTACGTGGATGACGAGGATGAACTCATGGGATCCGAATCCGACGTGGTTGCCGAAAAGCCGACTAAGCGGGCAGCAGCTAAAGCCAAGCCGCCTCCGATCGATGATGAGGACGAATTCGACGATTCGGAAGTTGTCAAGAAGCCAACCAAGCGAGCAGCAGCTAAGGCTAAGCCGTCTCCCATCGATGATGAAGATGAACTCAGCGAGTCTGATTCAGAGGAAATCGTCAAAAAGCCAACCAAGCGAGCAGCAGCCAAGGCCAAGCCATCATACGTCGACTCAGGTCCCGATGAGGCTAGTTCAGAAGATGTTGTTGAAAAGCCAACCAAGCGGGCAGCTGCCAAGGCTAAGCGGACCTACATGGACGAAGAGTTTGGCTCAGACAGCGACGACGATGGCGATGACATGCTCGGCGATGTTGGCGCCATGGTCAAGGGCATAGGAGCCCCGGCCACAAACGGTGGCAGGCTTAGTCTGTTTGCCATGTCCCGGCCAGAGGCAGGTGACGCACCCATCCCCAAGCTGAAGGCCAAGCCGTCAAGATCCATTCTCGATCTCGACGAGCATGATGACACCAACTACGAGGCCCTCGCCATGTCCTCGCCGCGGAAGTCGACCAAGCCAGACGACGTCGATGACTTTCTATCCGACGACGAGCTGCCCGCCGCAACCAAGCCGGCCACGAAGCCCGCGGCCTCGAAAGCAAAGGCTCCTCTCACCGTCGTTCAGAACCCAGCAGCCAAGAAGCGGGGCCGCCCAGCCGGATCCAAAAACAAGGCCAAGGGCGACGACGCACCGGCTCCGGCGCCAAAAACCACCAAGGCCAAAACCCTGACCACCAAAGCCAAGACAGCCGCACTCTCCCCCGCGGCCAAGGCCTACGCCGCTAAAAAGGCCAAGACCACCGCCAGAAAGGCCCTCAGCGACGACGAGGACGACATCATGGAGGACGCGCCGGCCAGCCCGCCGCCCGCGGCGTCGAAGCCCCTGGCTAGGAGACCGGGGCGCGCCGCTGCGGCCAAGGCCAAGGCGAAGCCAACCTACATCGATGATGACGACGACGACGACTTTGTCAGCGCCGACTCGGGCAGCGGTGGGCGCAAGGGGGGCAGGAAGGATGAGAGCGACGCGTTTGATATGGACGAGGATAGCGAGTAGAGGGTTGGGCTGTTGTTGATGAGATATGACTTCTCTCTCTATCTTTGTCTCCATCTCTCTCTCTTGCCAGGGCCAAAATCAGGTTGCTTGCCCGTTTGCTTGGTAGATATCCACAAGATGCCTATCTGCCTTGTCGCTCTCTATCATTCCTTTTTTTTGGCGGTTACCCTACTTAGTTGGGACAGGGCCGGTTTGGTGGCGTTGGTTGGGGGGTGGGTGGGTGTTGGTTTCCTGGGAGGATGACAGACAGGAAGGGGCGGCGGATGATTCGGGTATTTCTATTTGTTTAACGTTTTTTTATTCTTTTTTCCTTTGTTGTTGCTATGCATCTATTTATTTGGACTTGGTTGGTCTGCAGAAACACGGAGGTTCATGTATTATCCTGCTTAGCTTGCTGAAGTTATGAATGATATTTTGGACTTGACCAGGCCGCCTTCTGCTTCGTGTCCGACCCGGCCGAACATGACTTTGTGGAGGGAGTCCCGTTAAGACTTCTACCCGGTTTGGCGCAGCAACATGTGGAACTGCTTTGCCTGCTTTGCCTACTTCTGTCTGGTCTGCATGGTCAAGATGGGAGCATGAAGAATATACTCGGTCCTAACTTTACATAACTACAGAACTTCGCATACAAACCAGACCGCACATCAAACGGATAGGCATGGCAAGCGCACAGCGAAAGAATACATCATGAATTAGCTGCACAAATAGAACGCCAAAGGGACCCATCACCCGCCTGCCGCCTGCCTTCCTCCAGAGAGAAGCCCAAACTTTGAGAGCACACGCATCATAAGACCGAAGGTGACGTCTGAGGTTAAAGCAAAACAGGAGAACGCAAAAAAAAAAAAAAAAAAAGTACACTTATGTCAACACGAGACTCCAGCCAGCCATCCAGCCATCCAGCGCAGAAGAGTTAAACCCCCTGGCATGTGTGCCATGTCAATGCCAATGTAAAGATCCGTCTCCCAAAAGCATGCATCCCTCATTCCTCCATCCGCCCACCATTCTCTCTCCGCCGAGACGTCTTTCATTCAGCATGGGAAAAGAAAGGGAGGACCACCGGAATAGAGTAGAATCCTGCCCGAAATGAATTACTAGTCTTTGTCTCGCCGCGTCGTGTCATCCATTCCCATATCTTCCCCTCTCCATTTTTTACCAGCTGCTGTATTGGCGCAGGGATTGTGACTTGTCCTTTCTGCTAGCCCGTTTCTGAACCAGCCGGGCCGGTTTTTCATCATACAATTGACGATAGTTATGGCATCGGCATCAGAGATCTTGGCCGCGCCCCTCTTTTTAAGCAGCGATCAGGGGTTCCCCGTCCGTCTTCGCGCCGTCGACCGGCTTGAACGTGTTCTGAACGACAGGCTCGGGTACGAGGGGCTCGTTGACCAAAGGCTTGATGTCATCCTTGGGAGCCTCGGGGAAGTCAGTCGCCTTGACAGCAGGCGCCTTCTCTTGGACCTTCTCCCGGACCTTCTCCTGCAGCTGCTCCCCCTGAGAGCGGCCACCCTTGATCAGGGCCTGAGCCTTGGCGGTGTAGTCGCCCATGTACTGCTTGGTGACCTGGGTAGCCTGCTCGGTGTGCTTCTGGGCGACGGTGCGGAGCTGGGCGGTCTGGGCGTTGACGACCTCGCTGGCGTGCTTGAGCTGGGTGTCGATGAGCTCCTGGTTGGTGGTGTAGATGAGCGGGGTGAAGAAGACGACCGTGGTGGCGATCACGGCCAGGCCCCAGTAGGGGACGATCTTGACGAGGTAGTACGAGATGAAGGCGGCGAAAGCGGCCTGGGGTGGGTTGGTTAGCTTGCGGCTCTGACGCCATTGCTGCAGGAGCTCTGAGCTTGGGCGGAGTCAATTGTGGAGACCACTTACAGCAACCGATGCATAGACATTCTCGGCAAACAACACGCGCTGCGACTCGATAACGAAAAAGTTGATGAGTTCGTGGACGTCGCCGATGGCAGCCTCGAGCGTCTCCCTCGGGATGGTGTAGTACTTGCGGGGACGGAGCTGGGTTGCGAAGCCGTTGTTGATAAGTGCCTTCCCGGCGATCTCGGCGGCGACGGTGATGGCGAGGACCATCCAGGTGAGCTTGAACGTGTAGCGCAAAACATCAAGGTACCTAACCGAGAAGATGAGCGAGACGAGGGAAGCATAGGCGATGGCCGAAGCACCTGCGGGGTATCAGCATGAGCTCCTAGTTAGTACCGACTAGTTCGGCAAGACCTACGAGGGTTGCGCCACGACAGGAGTTCCGAGAAGAAGGAGTGGTAGTTTGTCAGCGGCTGGCCGGTGGCAGCCGTGTATGCGGGAGGATGGCGCGAAGCGGCCAGGTTGGAGATTTCGGCCGTGGCCTTGGAGGACTGATCCATGACATTCTGAGCTACCGGACCTGCGCAGCACCCAGTCAGTATCTCGGCTAGCAAATGTACATTGGCGGAGACGGTAGGCATACCATTGGTGAGGGTGTTGAGGGCGGCAGTGGCATCTGTAGAGGCGCTATCGTCAGTCGACCCGAGCTGCGGAACAGTCGGAGGTCGGGGTCATTCTGTGAAACACTGGCATCAGTTAGCCAAAAGTCATCGGGATAAACACAAGGAAGAAAAGATAGGCGAAGCTAGATAACACGAACCTTACTAGCTTTGGGGCCATCCACTTTGGTATTGCCGTTGGTGGCGACGCGGTCAGCCATTTTGATTGCTATCGTGATGGTCGCGTGGGCAGTGTCCGTTTGTTGGTGGGAGGTGGGAGGTGGCAGTGGCAGTGGCAGTGGAAGGTGGAAGGATCGGAAACTGTGTGACGTCGACTAAGGGAGGGGCAGGTCCAACAAGACAACCGACGGCGAGAAGAGCAGTTGTTAGTTTAGTTAACGGGAGCTAGGGACAAAGGTGAAACCTCAAGCCAACGATGCTTCTTTGTGCAGAGGAAGGAAAGCTTGGTGATGCAGGAGGAATGGAATGAAGCAGAAGTTTGTGTTCCGACAAGTTGGGATGGGCAGGAAGCAATGAGGGCTTTGAGACAGTGCCGGGGTGAATTATTATTTTCTGACCTGGTAGCTTATCAAAAAACTTGCAGGCAGTCATGGTCTCCATGTCCATGACGGGACTCTGGGACCAGTCCAGACCAAGCAGACCCAACAAGGGGGGCCCACTGAGGTGTGGCCCCTCCAAAGCTTGCTCACAAGCTGAGGTGCTGAGGGCCATTCCAAGACGGCGTGCAGCACAGGCGCAATGATCTCATCATGCCACCGGAACACCACGGCAGGGACAGCCTATCAAGGAGCTCCTCCACCTGCGTTGCACAATCGGCGTTGCGCATCCGGTCATAGCTATCTCCCGGGCATTTCTGCAATGCGAGCTGAGGTTGTTGTTGTTGTTGTTGTTCAAACCTGGCACAACCGTCAGTTTCTCCGTCTGTTTCAGTGTTATCGCCAATTTTGCAATCTTTTTGTTCGCCGTGGCGTTCCAGGTAGCATCCAATATGCCAAAAGTCGATAAGTCGCGACCAATGGCCCCGAATGCCTGTCACAAATCAATGCCGACCCTGGCTCGCCTCCTTGCCGGGGGGCCAGTTATTCTTGGCCCGCTGCATCATCTCCCTGGCCAACAGCGTCATCCATCGCATGTGATTTCGCGCTAAGGAACTGCGACAAGTCGTCCAACCCTGGTGACGAATTTGTCTCGGCGTGCAGGGCAGCAGGCAGGCAGGACAGGGCGGGTTGACAGGCAGAATTCAACACGCGACACCACCCGACGACACACACCACAACGGGATGATGTGGAGGTGTGACCAAGCTTCCAGAAGATCAGTCAGTCACAAGACACGAGAGGACAGATATCTCAAGAGCATTTTCCTTACACCAGCAACGTGCTGTGCGCCTTTCAATTACGTTTCCACCTCTCGTTCTGTCAAGAATCAATCCTGCCTCCCATCTGTTTGTTCCTATCGTTGTGGGCCTCAATGTCACCCCGCGAAATCCCCCCGCAGTCATGTAAACTTCCTTTCCGCCATGCAAAAGAATCAATATTGGTATCATGGTGCTCACAAATATAGCCGTCCCGCGACCTCTCAGCCATCATCTCATTCCAGCAATTACAGTGCTACCCCCAAAAGCGCTCATTATCTCGACGACGCATCGGCAGAGCCAGCGAATCAAATAGCAAAAACCGGACCGTTATCACCTCCTCCACCCCCAGAAGCTACCGCCCGGCGTGCTGTTGGCCGCGGGCGGCGTCGCCGCCTTCGAAGGCGGTTCCGATATTGTCGGGGTAGTGTTTGAGCCCGTCAGACGACCAAACATATCCATCGCGGCGGAAGCTGCCGACGGCGTCACGCTGCGGCTGTGCAGGACCGGCGGCGTCTCCCCTGGCGCGAGGCCGAACGCTTTCCGGAGCTGTTCGAGCTTCTGCTTCGCCTCTTCCAGCTCCTGGCGCGCGACCGCCTCGGCTGTCTTGGCTTGCACCAACTCAAGCACCAGCGCATCGTTCTCGTCTGGCGAGGCTGCGAGTTGGTTCGGTCCTGATGAGCCAGCGGGCTGGGCAGCCATGGCCGCCAGCGACTCGCTACTGCTCTTCTTCTTCATCGTCATCATGGATATGCGCTTGTTGCTAAAAGTTGATGCGGTTTGTGATGGTGTCGACCTGCTGCGGCCTAGCTTGAGCTCGCGCAGCCCGACCGCCGCGGGGCCTCCGCCAGCTTTTGGAAACCACTCGCCCTTATCTGTGCCTGCCGGGGTGTCTGAGGCCCTCGTCCGCATCCCCTGCATCTGCCTCTCGAGCCGTTGTTTCTCTTGGTGTACGTTTCGAACATGTGCGTGGGTGTCCCTCAATTGGTCCTTCACGGTGGCCATTTCCTGCTCCATCTCCTGCACCTTGCGGTCGTACTGTTTCGACTTGGCCCGCTCTTGTGACAGCTGGTCTTTAACCCGAGCCAGCTCGTCTCGTAATTGTAATTTCGTTTCGGGTGCTGATGACCTCGGGCTGGCGGCCGCCTCGTCGAAGCGCACCTCGACGATGTCGAGTAGATCGGAGAGTTGTTCGGCTGTCGGCTCAATTGTACCGGTCGATATTGCGTCGCTCGCCGCATCCCCGCCATCCGCCTTTTTGCGCAAGCCATCCAGCAGCGATCGGACCGCTCGCCGGTCGTCTTCGCGCTCTTCCTTCTCACGTTGTAATTGGCTGGCCAGCAAAGCGTGGTTCCGTTGCAGCTCGCTGAGCGCAGTGAGTAAATCTTCGATCTGACTGTGTAAGTACTTGCTGCCATCCTTTGATGTGTTGACACTCCCCGAGAAGCTGGGCGCTGCCTTGGACGGCAGCGCCGTCGCTTCCCTGGGCGTATCATCGGCGGAACTATCGCGCGAGATGGTGGTTGCCTCAGTTGAGACGGAACTGAGAACGCTAGCGGCGGATGACGCAGTCGATGAGACAGCCTCCATCGACGAGAGGCTTTGTTTCGACGTGCTGCGCCGAAGCATGCTAAGCGGGCGTGATGCAGCTCCGAGTCCAGGGTTGAGAGTACTGCTGACGGACGCGGATCCCGAAGTCTGAGCGGTTGCCGAAAAGGTGGCAAACCTGGGGGTGGTAGAGGAAGCCCAGAGGCGACCCAGGAAACGGGAGGCGGCGGTGGTGACATCCGCCGAGGCTTGTGCCCCCTCTGTCCCACGGTGATTGGCGCTGGGGCTAATCTTAGCTTCCTTGTACCCCTGTTCGAGCGCTACCATTCGCTCCTTGGTAACGACGTTGGCGAGCGCGACAAAGTCTTGGACAAATTCGTCGGCGTTGTGGTTGTAGCAGTCCCAAACACCCCGCGAGAGCAGCAGCTGCATCACGTCTTCCAGCTCGGTGCACCCCAAGATGCGCACCTGGTTCTTGCGCATGAGCGACAGCGCCACCCGCATGATGGTCTCCGATGCGCCCTCGGCGAAAATCACATCGTAGATGCGAAACAGCATTGGCAGGGGGCACGTTACGGCGTAGAACGACAGGAACCATTGTGAAACATACGCGGGTTCAACCTGCAAATCGTCGAGGTGGGCCGACAACGTGGGCAGATGCTGTCGCAACAGCTCGCGAAATTGGTAGATTCGGATGTGCAGCCCAGACAGGTCGGGAACGAAACATTGGCGCAGATCGTAGTTTTCCATCAGTCTAATCGCACAAGTCAGCTCGCAACACCTCTATCAATTGACATTGAGATCGGACGTACCTAACCAAAACGCAAAACGCTTGATTGTCCGGCATATGCATCAGCAGCGGTCCAACGAGGAACGCTAGCCCTTGGCAGTAGCCGATTTTGGTGTCGTAGAGGCTGAAGCACTTGAGCACCCGGCCCAGCATTCGCTGCCCGTCGCCCTCCGGATCTCTGAACATGTCGACGCCCGGGAAGCTTCGGCCGAGGTCCTTGCTGATGACGCCCTCATACGGACTCGATTCGCCGGTCAATCGCTCAAACACCTCCTCCAAGGCGCTGTCCCGGGCGCCCGCCATGCTCTGCCAAACCACACCGCGCAGCGGCGGAGGGACACCCTTCCGCACCTTGTTGGATAACAGAGTTGGCAGGCGAGCGGCCGTCTGCTTGGGATCTTTGACGAGCGCCCTGTAGAAGTCAAGTTCGGTCATCGGCGTTGGCGGAAGCGTCGAGTATCGCAGCGCGGGGGGGATCGGACCGCTGACCATTTTCCGTAGTTGCGCCATCGAGGGAGGCCTGGGTCTACTCTCGCGAGATCGCCGCCTCTCCGCCGCCCTAGCCTTCATGCTCTTCAGGTTTGTTTCGATCCGATCATTCTCTCGTTCTAGTTTAGTCAATAGTGAGGCCGTAGTCTGTGGCGTGGGCTGTCAGTTACACGCGGCAAAAAAGAGGAAGAGCAGAGGCATCGTTGCCAAACACGCCAAACACGCACGTTGTTAGATCCCTGACTTTTCGATTCCAATTCCTCCTTCTTTTGTAACTCTTCCCAGTCGACCCTGTCCGATCCCGAGCTTGAACACGAATCCCGACTTTTCCTTCCCTCTCCTTCCTCGTCTGTGTTCGCCGGGCTTGCCCGCCCCAGCTCTTGGAGCAGATTCGGCCTGCGTCTCGATGCCGAGGTGTCAGGCTCGAAAATCTCCGACTCACTATCGTCGTCGTCGTCGTCATCGTTGCCTAATGTTTCGGCTAGGGGGTTGTTTGGCTCCTGACCCGGAAGGGGGGTCTTTCGCGTTGGAATCGTACTCGGTGGTACTGCCGTGTTTAGGTGCAGCGAGGGCGGTTCGGAAAGGCGAACTGTGACGAGAGAGTCGTGCTCACTCCCTTTGCTGTCTGTTTCCGTCGCGGCTGGCGGCGAATTCGTCGGTCCTGGGGCGCCCTCTCTTCGCGATGATATCGGCTCGGGAGTTGCCCGTCCTTCCCGAGCATCTGCTCCATCCCGGTCGGGCTCCATCCCGATCCCAGACCCAATCCCACAGCCTCAATGCGTAGAGACAATTTGAATGCGGCGGTGAAGTTCGTGCGTGTCGTGTCGTGTCGCGAATTGGTGTATAGGGTCGACCCTCGATCCAACCCTCGATGCTCTCGTCTGAAGTTCCTCGCCCTTACCGATAGATAGGATTAGGCAGGTGGGTTGTTGTTCCCTAAACTATTTGCGGCTTCCTCTCAGACCCGGCTCCTCGAAAGCCTCCCGACTTTCCAAAGGGCGTGGATGCCAGCTATGAAAGAGAAAGAGGCAGGGATGGTTCGTTAGCTGGGAAGAAGTGGAGAGAGGCGGCCGAGATCGTCAACCTCGAATTGTGTGGGTCTTGGCGCGCGACTGCTTGGGCAGGAGCTCGTCTCGTTTCATCGAAGGGCCTAGTGAAAGGCGACCCGTGGCAGTTGGGGCCCAGGACAACCGGCAATAATTACACGAAACCTGAGGCTCGTAAAATTCAATACTGACAACCAGCGCACTTTGTCAAGAAGAGAACATTAGGCGGTGGGTGCTGTTGAAGACCAGAGCCCAGACACGGGAATATTTAGCGCGAGCCCCTGGATATCCTTGCAATAATTGCCTGCAGGAACCATGCCCGCCGACCAGAAAAGGCAATGCGGGGCAGCCGGCCACCGCCAAACTGCTGCTGCAGTCGACGAGTTCAGAAAGCAAGAAGAGGGATGTGAATGGACAAGCCGCATACGAAAAGACCCAAGAACTACGAAAAAAAACAACAGAGGCTCTAGAAAGTGGCGAGAAATGCAATTGTATCAAAAAGGGGTCCGGAAGAGCCGAGAATCGAGTCGATTAAGGAGCAAACCTGGTACATGTACTTCGTACGAAGTAGCCAATACCTATTTGTAATAAGCGGTCACCATGGATGCATGTTGTCCACGCTACCAACGTCGTTGGCAGCACCCGTCCAGTCTCTGAACGGTTCTCCAACAGATCAAGCCATCTCTCGCTCAAAAGCCCACTACTAGATTGCCCGTCGCAAACCATTAACTACACTAGAACCGCCGAGACAATGCATTGGTTCAGGCGCAACACCACAACTTCGACATCTGTTGTCGCGGCAAAAAGGTGGGGTCCAATGAGAGCTCTTTTTCTTGCCAATCGGCAACCGCATGCCGCCTCGATCCCTTGCAGGCTGCACGGGGTGGAGCCAAGGTGCAGGACAGAAGCACTCGAACGGCATTGGAACCTCCCACAACCAACCAGCAACCCGAGCCCATCACCAACCCCCTCATCCATCTCAATGCGGTAAAATTGCACGGTTCCATCGCCCACTCACGTTGGGGCAAACCACAACTGACCAACTCGCAAACCCTCACCGCTCGTATGTCCTGTTAACTAAAAGCGAGCCTTTCCAATCGAGCACCCAGCCAGCCGGAGAAGCCAGGGCAAGATAACGGCCACTTTTGCAGCGCTTCGGCTCCAGATCTGGCGTGGGCCAGAGGGAACCGGCCCGGGGAAATGGCCTGCCCATGGGGCTAGAACTGTGTCGGGAATCCCCAGATCGCCGGCTTTCAGACCGCCCGAGGCCAGATTTCCCAAGCTTAGCTCAGATGGCATCTTCACTTGGCGGCCCTGCCCTTAAAAAAACCTGCCTAAGAACGTGCCAACCCTCGGGGGTGAAAAGCTTATTCGTGTCGAGGACGTCAAAAAAGCTGTCGACTAGGGTCGGAGGTGGAATGATGTTCTTCCTCGGTGAAAGAATGCAATTGTCAAGTTTGAAAAGAAACTATAGCCTGGATTTAATACAAAACAGGATGATGGTGTTGTTGATATAGAAGGGATCTTCAATGGCAAAACAAGATAATAGCGAGGTGAGCAAGTAGAACAATCTAAGAACACCTACATAGCCGATCCCATCAAGGTCTGATCGAACCGCCATGGCCTGCTTGTGTTCAGAGCACGCCACAACGCACAAACCCCGAAGCCATTCTCCAAAAGTTTTCCCATTGATACTACCAAACCCACCTCCTCTCGGTATTCATTACCACCAAGTTGTTCAAACCAAACACCCCGACACCGCCAGCACCCCAGCTCATTTTCTCGCCCTCTCTCCCCCCCAAGAAGCGTCCCCTCGATGAACCCGAACGAGCAAGCCAAAAACACACCAGCCAAAAACACACCAGACCCAGACAAGCTTCCCCCCATGCAACGTACCACAACACCACAACACACAAAACAAACACAAAGCAGGGATCCACGCCATAACCAGCTAGCCACCCAACTCTTCATCAAAGCCTAGTTTATCTCGATATACCATAGCTAACTACTATAACCGCCCCCTCCTCCTCGCAAGGCAAGATTCGCATGCACCACCACCCACCCACCCACCCACTCATCCACCCCTCTCATCGTACAGCCAACCAACCAACCAACCCACCCCGCCCTGGGCTCTCCACCTACAACAGCCCAGGCGCAATGGTCTCGCCCATCGACAGCGTCGGGGCCGGGCTCCCTTGGTTCGGCCCCTGCATACCACCACCACCACCACCACCCCCCATCCCCGCAGCAGCAGCGACAGGCGTCGAGACCTGGCCGTTCTGCCCCGCCGAAGGCGGTCCGCCGCCGGGTCTCATGCCGCCGGGACCGGCACCGGCACCGGCAGCAGCGTTGGTGTTAATAGCGGGGGGGCGGGCACCGGCGGGTTGGGCGGGTGGTTCCTTCCTGGGGTCGACGCCCGGGTAGAGTGAGTGGAGCTTCTTGTAGAGGTTTTTGAGAAGGGCGTCGCGCTCGATACGGTCGGCGACGGGGTCGGCGGGCCGTTCGACCGGGTCGTCGGCGGTGGTGGGCGGGAGTTTGAGTTTGAGTTGCATGTTGAGGGGGGGTGGAGTGAGGTAGGCTGGTGACGTGGGGAGCTGGGGCTTGGCCTTGCGGTCGGCAAGCGCGAACATGTAGGTGAGGTTTGCCTGTAACCTTCTCATGCATCTGTGGGTCGGGTTAGGAACAGGGACTGGGTTTCCCTAGGATAAACCCGGCGGGCAGGGGCATTGGAACTCACTGATTGTAGTCGAGGTTTGCCAGCTTTTCTTCCTCGGCGTAGTCTATGTCGCCGTTCTTGGCATTCCCCGAGTTGGCAGCAGCTTGCTCCTTCTTCAACTCATTCCGGCTGTTGACTAGCTGTATTGATTCATACAGCAGTTCCTGGTTGATCTCGAGCAGCACGGCCATTCTCTCCCTCTCCCGCGATTCAGTCGCGGGACTTTGAGGGGCAGAGCCAGCGGTCCCGTTAACCTGCGGCTGCTGCCCCTGGTCTGAAGGAAAGGTTGGTGTCTGCGGCGTTGCTATTGACGCCGACGGATGTTGAGCCGTCGTGGGCGTCTGGCTCTGAGGGGTGCCCTGGGTCCGGGGTGTAGAAAACTGCTGCTGTTGTTGTTGCTGTTGCTGTTGTTGCTGCTGTTGTTGATGTTGTTGCTGCTGTTGTTGATGTTGTTGCTGCTGCTGCTGCTGCTGCTGCTGTTGATGTTGTTGCTGCTGCTGCTGCTGTTGTTGCTGCTGCTGCTGCTGTTGATGTTGCTGCTGCTGCTGGGGAGTCATCGAGTTGGTCGGGGTGCCTTGAGAATTGCTAAACTGGCGCTGGGGAGTTGACACAGCGGGGGGGTTCTGCTGGGCAGGAAGCATCCGTTGCATCATGGGTTGCTGGCTCGGCAAGCCCGTGTTCATCTGATAAGGATTCATCTGGCCGGCCATCATGAAATTGGCCGGCAGCTGCGGCTGGGGAGCCGTAGAAGGAACGCCAGACGCATAGGGCGAGCTGGTGAAGGGGGGCTGGAACGACACTGACGGGAGGCATGTGTTAGCCTTGACCACAAAGGAAGAGCAACCCAGGAGCCAAGGGGTGTCAACGGAAGTATGCTACGTGGAACGGGTGGGGGTTGGTGGGACCGTCGCACGTAAAGAGCGGTCATGTAAGACAAGCCTCGCGAAGGGGCAAACGTCATATGGAAGATGGATAAGGGGACGCTTGCTTACTCTGACCATTGGCAGCCATGTGCGGCATGCCGGCATTCTGCATCATTCCTGCAGGACCACCACCTCCCCCCATGAGAGCTGGGTTCGGGCCGCCAGCGGGGAAGACGCCGGGCTGGCCCGGCATGGGGAACTGCTGTGAGTTATACATCATCTGCTGTGGTTGCTGCTGCTGCGGCTGATTCGGGGATGGGCCGGGTTGCAGGTGAGCACCTTGTTGAGGTGGGGCGCCGTTGAAGATGGGGCCAGCGGCGGCATTTGGGAAACCGTAGGGAGCCGAATACATGACTTGGTATTTGGGCTGGAGGCTGCCCAGGCCAAGAACAGGGCGGGAGGCGCCAGGGGGGTGAGGAGGAAGGGCGGATGGAACGGCGAGGCCGTCGTGGATCAGATCAGGAATTGCGGCTGCCGGGTGTGGGGAAGGGGGGCAGGGCTACCAATCTGGGGATTGGCCGGCGGGGGGCCTCTCCCGAGGTGGTCTTTAGGTTCTTCTCGCGTGTGAGCTATCGACAGCCAACCCAACAGGCGCCTCGGGACCCCAGTCCAGCGGCAGCGTCCGGCCGGGATGTGAGGTTTGCGAGCCTGGGATGGCACACGACGGGATTGATGAGACGCGCAGCGTGAATTGGGTGACAACCTAAGCGGGAAGGTCTACCGGGTCTGCTCTGCTGCCTGCCCTTGTCCGAAGGCCGACGACTCCGCCGCTTCCCCTCCTCGAACCAGCAGCAGCCAGCCAGCAGGGACCTCGGGCTGCTACGGCGTGTGTGTGCCTTGCAGGGCAGCAATGCACGGTGGGCAGGCTATCGATCGTCCCGATGGCAGACCCCACGGGATTGCCGCTTGTGTTTCGCGGCTTTTGTGGTGTGTCCGAGAGTGGCAATGGGACACACAAATACCGGGGATTGGGATGAGCACTGGAGCAGGCAGTGTGTGTCCGTCGCAAGTGCCAAGGCGGGAGAAACACCGATAGGGAAATAGTATGGACTCGAGAAAAGAATAAAAAAAAACGACCGAGGGCTGGTCTGTCTGTGCCCGGAGAGCCGGGATGGAGTCGACAGTGCTGGGGGAGTCGACGTTGGCTGCTTGACTGCTTTGTCGGTCGGCAGGCGGCGTGTGTCAGATTGTCAGAAAAACAAAGGGTTTGCGTGGGTTGCGAGAATGCCACGAGGACCGAATCCAAATTGCCAGAGTGCTGAAAAAAGCGGGCACGAGTGGCCCCAGCGGCCAGCCGAAGACCACGCTAACCCGATCAGGTGCCGCCCGCTGCAAGTGAAGTGGGACAAGAGCTGCGAGATGGCAGGGATTGCGCTTTGCTTCACTGCATCTTCCAAAGCGCACCTCGAGCTGGGCGTTCGTTCGTTCTTAAATTCCAGGTTAGCTTCCATTCACCTTTCAACGACGGGATTACATTTCCGGTCATTTGTTCCCATTGCCTTTTATCGCGAATTAGACATTTTGGGTATTTTATGTGATCTTTTATATTTTGGAAATCATTGGATTGTCTACCATGTGGGATGGATAGTTAAATTGACTCGCAGCAGACTCCTCCCTGCTATTTACAACATACTCTCGGTCTTGCAACCCTGTCTCGGTCTCGGCACACCGGAACTCAATGGTAGCGGGCCCCATACTTGGACTTACCGGCCACCACGTCGACGAAGTTCTGGCCAACGATGGCACCTAAATTGATTCCGAGTCAGCTTCCATCTTTCTCGGGTGCCTACTGGGGCTCGGGAGTGAACTTACTGGTCTTGTTCGAGGGATGCAGCTCGTCGTACCACAGGTACCCGTCAAGAGAGCCGGGCTGGTCGACACAGGGGCTTCCGGCCACCTCGCACTGGTGGTAATAGCTGTTGACATTGTGCGGCGCCTCTAGGAACTTGGTCGGCTCGTTGTAGATGTCGCTGACCAGGCTATGGACGTCAAAGATATCGACCGTCGCCTTGGGCCAGCGGTGCTGGAGGGACGCCTTAACGGGGACGCCGTACTCCAGGATGGTGTTGACGCTAGTCGAGTACTCCCTGATCTTCTGGCTGTACTCGGTGATGTTGTACTGGCTCTTGGTCTTCCAGAACTGCGAGTCGAGGGTCCCGCCGTTGTCGGGGTGCGCGTACAGCGGAGTCAGCTCCAGCGGCACCGTGTTGAGCAGCACGAAGCGGCGGCCGCCCGTCTTGTAGACCTCGTCGAGCACGGAGAAGACGCAGTCGACAAAGTCGCTGATGGTCTTGCCGGCGGTTTGCGAATCCGACAGGAAGGCGTCGAAACCCAGGTCGTTGGTCCCGATCCACACGGCATACACGGTATTTTCGGCGGTGCGGTGTGGGTAGAGCGACTTGAAGGCCACGTCGGCCTGGAAAGACGGGATCTCGTCGTCCAGGATGGCCGGGAAGGTCCGGTTGATGTAGTCGAAGCTTCGGGAGACGACCTTGTTGGAGCAGACGGCACCGCTGACGGCGTAATCTTTCAGCTGGGCGCCGGCGTCCTTTGCGGCGAATTGGGCCCAGGACAAGCCACCGCTCGCCGTCGTGGTCGACTCGTCGTGCATCTTGCCCGGCGGGGGTGCCTTGCCGCCATTGTTGATGTAGTACCCCAGACGGCCGTTGTCGGTATAGCTATCACCGAAGGTGACCAGGGTCTCGAAGCCGCCCTTGGTGGGCTTGGCCAACGCGAGCGAGGCGCCGGCGAGGATCCAGGTGAAACGCATTGTCAAGGCAACGTCTGTGATGTGATGTACATGTACCAGTATCGACCGACGCGACAAGAAAGAACCGGGCGACCGGGTCGGTTGGGGATCGAGGACAATTCACGACTTTATACGAATACAGATTACACAGCAAGCTCTCTTGGGTAATATGCGGTCCCATTCAACCGGGAATAGGGACTGGCTCCCCGGTGCAGGCTATATTGCGTCTCCACGCCCGCCCGGACACCAGGAAGGACTCCGCGAGGGGGCCATAACCACAACATGGAAGGAGATGGCGGTCGTGAAGGGACGGGACCCAGCCTGGCCGTAGTGTTGTTACATCGCGCCCTTGCCCGCAGCATGCCGTATCATCGCTCCCGGGTCGCCAGCCCGGAGCCCAGGCACGCCGACTCGTCAGACATTGTGCTAGCCCAGCCATCCTTTGGAGAGACGGGAGATATCTCGGGTTTTACCGGACACCGGCTCACTCTGGAGAGCAATTGGCCAATCGCTTTCTAGATTCAACTGCGTGGGATGGAGAGAGGGACCAAGGGAGGGAAGACTGTTCGACTTCTAGAAGGCTTGGCTGCCGGCCGGGTTGGGGAACCTGGGTTAAAAACTCTCGGACGGGAGGAAAGGGGTGATTGGCCCGCCTACAACGTAGCTGTTGACGGTTGAGCCAGGGTTGGGGTTGCTTATGAACCAGATTTGCGAGGCTCTCAACGCCAACCCTCGACCCATCAACTAACAACGCAGAAAGGACTGGAGTTTGAAGATATGTGGTAGGAATAGGCGGGGTCGGGTTAGAGAGAAACCATATAATTTCAAATGTCAAGTCACAAGTTCCCATAACCTGCGAGTACACACTTCCCCAGCTGTGTCATGAAATCGAGGACCCGCTCCGGAGTCGGCGTTGGATAAGGGAAGGACTCATTTTCATTTCACTCTTGCTGGTGACTCTTTTTGTGACTCTTCACATCACAACCTCACAACATATAAAAAAGGGGTGATTGAATCAACAACTCCGTCTACTCATACCATCTCCACACAAACACGGACACAGACTTCATTACCCCTCGTCAAGATGCCGGCTTTCAACCTCGAAACCTGCGCGCGGCCCAACATCCTGGCCCTCGAGCCATACCGCTGCGCTCGAGAGTAAGTCACTCACTCCTATTCTCATACCTCACCATTTCCCACCCTCACTTTCTCTTCCCGCCCCCTCTCAACTAACTCCTCCCCCTCCTCAGCGACTACAAAGACGACGGCACCAACATCCTCCTCGACGCCAACGAAAATGCCTTCGGCCCTCCCCTCCCCCCCACCACCCAACCCCCAAACACCACCACCACCACCACCACCACCACCAACCACCCCCAAGACAACGTCACCACCCCCCCTTCCCTAGACCTCACCACGCTCCACCGCTACCCGGACCCACACCAACACCCGCTCAAAACCCTGCTCTGCACCCTGCGCACCACGCACGCGCACACCGCGCGCACCCTGACCCCGGCCAACCTCTTCGTGGGCGTCGGCTCCGACGAGGCCATCGACGCCCTGCTCCGCTGCTTCTGCCGGCCGGGGCGCGACCGCGTGCTCGTGTGCCCGCCCACCTACGGCATGTACAGCGTGTCGGCCCAGGTCAACGACGTCGGGCTGGTGCGCGTGCCGCTGCGGGGCGCGGAGGAAGGGTTTGCGGTGGACGTGCGCGGGGTGCTGGCGGCGCTGAGCGCGGATGCGGATGCGGATGCGGATGCGGATGCGGATGCGGAGAAGGGGGGGGAGGAACGCGGGAGGGTGAAGGTGGTGTATCTGTGCTCGCCGGGGAATCCGACGGGGGCGTTGCTGCGGAAGGAGGATGTGAGGGCCGTGTTGGAGCACCCGACGTGGAATGGGGTGGTGGTGGTGGATGAGGCGTATGTGGATTTTGCGAGGCCCGAGGATAGCTTGGCGGAGTGGGTGGTGGAGTGGCCGAATTTGGTGGTCATGCAGACGCTGAGCAAGGCGTTTGGGCTGGCGGGGATTCGGTTGGGGGTGGCGTTCACGTCGCCCGAGATTGCCACGCTGTTGAACAGTCTGAAGGCGCCGTACAATGTGTCGAGCTTGACGGCGGGGATTGCCGAGTATGCGGTTTCGGAGAACGGGGGGTTGCCGAAGATGAGGGAGAACCGGGCCAAGCTGATTGCGCAGAGGGAGAGGATGGTGCGGGAGCTGGCTGGGATCCAGGGGGTTGGGCGGTTGAGGGGTGGCGTGGACAGCAATTTCTTGTTGTACGAGATGCTGGACAAGGAGGGGAACCCGGATAATGTGACCGCGCTGGCGGTGTATGAGAAGCTGGCCGAGACTAAAGGCGTCGTGGTCCGCTTCAGGGGCAAGGAGCACGGTTGTCTGGGTTGCCTGCGGATTACCGTCGGCACCGAGGAAGAGGTGACGCGGTTTTTGGCGGCTCTCAAGAAAACCCTGGCTGAGGTGCGGGGGACGGCGCCGGCCGCGGATGAGGAGAAAAGGGAGGTTGCGGCGAGTGAAGTGGCGGCTTAAAGATGGATAGACGTATAGAAAAGTGCTTCCTTTTTACAGAGACGTCACACTGGAACGGCATCAATGATGGAATATTGTCCTTGTTGTCCGTCTATTGTGGCAGCCTGCCATGCTATGCAAAAAGAAAAGCGCCGGTCAATGTCCAAGACCGGGAATGCCCAAAAAGTTATGTACAAAAGAATGTAAACCCGCGTTGCGCGACACCGTACCCCAACCGCCTCCTAAGCTTACACCTTGCGGACATCATACCGACCCCGCTTAGACTTCGACGACGAGTCAAAGGTGCGGACGGTCTTGATCTGGTCACCCTTGAGCGGCTTCTTGGACTCGCCCACAAGGAGCCCCTGGATCGTCTCCAGCGCGCACATCTCCTCGCCCAGGCCGGTGAGACCGTCAAATCCGCCCACATACCACTTCTGCCCGCAGGTAGTGCCGTCAGAGCCACCCGAGCAGGCCTTGGCGGCCGCTAGCGCCGAGGTGTGCCACAGCTTGTTGATGGTAGGCTGGATGGAGGGCACGAACAGGCTGGCGCTATAAACAAAACGCGAGAAGTAGCCCTTGAAGCTGCGCATGTCGGCGTTGCAGCTAAAGACCTGCTCGCAGGCGTGCTCGTACATGATGTCGGTGGCGTTGTCGAAGGGAGAGAAGAAAGAGCGCGAGGCCTCGAGAATGCGCTCGGTGCGCTCGGTCCACTTCTTGTCGCCCGTGTGGTCGGCCAGCACGGCCGCGCCGTACAGGTAGATGGCGGCGCTGTACGAGAAGGTCACCGGGTTGGTGTCGGTGCAGTTGTGGCTGGCGCTCGCGCCGTCGTACACGTTGCCGTAGCTGTCGATCAGGCCCACGGCCTCGGTCCAGTCCCAGACCTTCTCGGCCCACTCCAGGTACGTGTTGTTGCCCGTCGCCCGTGCGAGGCGCGCCGAGATCTGGAAGAGGCCGCCGTTGCTGACCGTGTTCTTGTAGTCGAGTCCGTTCGGGTTCGACTCGAAGATCTGCCACAGAAGACCGCCAGCACATGCCGTCGTGTTCCACCTCGAGGAGAGCGAGTTCCACAGGTTCGAGCCGAGCTGCAGCCAGGACGGGACGTTTTCGTCGGGGTGGGGGAAGTTCCTCTCGGCAGCCGACATGACGGCGAATCCCCAGAAAGCCTGGTCGTCGTTCCCCTCCTGGCCGAAGTGCGTCGGAAGCATATAGTCGAAGTCTGGGCCAACCTGCGCCAAAAGGGCCCTCGAGATGCGCTGGTCGTACGTCTTGTCGCCCGTGTAATGCGAGTAGTCTAGCATACTGCCCATGAGGGCGCCGGCTTGCCACCAGTAGTGCGGCTCGGGAAGGTCGACAAACTTCTCCGAGGTGCCGGAGTAGTAGGACATAGCACCGCCGGCAATGGTCTTGGCCACACCCCTGATCGAGGCTGTTGAGATTAGTAGTGGCCCACAAGTAGAGAGAAGTGATGTTACTTACATGGGTCGTTGATATCCAAGTCCTTGGGGGCTAGGGCGGCAATGACGGCCGTGGTCGCAGCCGCGGGCTTGAGAGACTTGAGGAACTGCATGTTGGGCAGTAGTGTATCGTGTTATTTGAGGTATCCAACAGGTCGGAAAGAGAGAATTTGGTCCAGTTGCCGCCAGCGAGCAAAACAAATGAAGGTAGGTAGATGCGGTTGTAGTTGTGTCTTCAGGGACGCTTGGTGTTGTATGTATCAACACTCAGGACTCAAAGAGCTTCAACTCCAAGGAGACAGGAATGGTTGCTTTTCAGAAACAAAGCTAAACGACGCCGCAGTGAAGTAGCAAAGAAACAGAAAAGTACAATAGAAGGGAAACGATCGTTGGTGGTCAACACGGCGAACGAGAGGACAATAACGGGACAAGGAGGACAATAGGAAGAGCAAAAGGCCGGCTGATGGGAGGTCAGTCAGCCTTGTGTTGGCCTGGAGGGTGGGCTTCCATTCTTCTTAAAGGGAAGAGCCGAATGCTATGATCAGCTGTCAACCGCAGGCCGACCAACGCCTCCCATGCACATCTCGGTCCACAAAGTCCAAAGAAAGCAAGAGGGAGTGGCCCAGCAGATCCACCATTCCCGGTAAACAAGGGGCGATCCAATGGGCGATTTCCTGGTTCGTGGATGGCATCCTTTGCGGGTAAGCTCGCACCCCTTGCTGAGCCTGGATCTTTTTAAACCCCGGCTCGCTGTTTCGTTTCCTTCCAGGTCGGCGCTGCAACCTGGAATGCCCCCGCCATTTGGACGAATGGAGGGTTGCAATTGGAACTTTGGGCGTCTGCCGAGGGGAAAAGGGAAAAAAGGGCGATTGAATGCTGTGCGCCGATCGGTGGAGGGGTTCACTCCTAAACATGTGCGGGCGGCGCACAGCCAATGCAGGAACCGGGGAACGCGCGCCAACGGGCAGCTCCAGATCTGACATCTTCCCTCCAGAGATCCAGGGAGCCAGGTTCCTGCCATGCGCCGTTGTGTTGGGCCCGTTCAGGTTCAAGCTGCCTGCCAGTGGATTAACTGGGTAGTGAGTGGATTGGAAACTGGAAAAGCAGTGGTCAGGGGCCTGCAGCAGTCAATTGGAGGAGAGCCAAGCCACGCCGTCTTGGCAGTCTCCTTTTGAAACCTGAAACACGAGCTAGCCTCCGAACGAGTGGGCAGCGCCTGCCAGCAAGTGCGATGACAGCCGCGCGACTGCAGCGTTCAGGTGGAAGGGGCTCAGGGGATTCCAGTCACTAACAGCCGCTGAAAATGTCGGCGCTATTTGGTAGTCGCGGCCTGAATCGATGTGTTCGGTTTTCGTTGGTGCCTTCCATTTTAGTTAGGTAACCTCTTTACACAGGGTAATGTACATACATTACATGTTCTACATATCAGTCTCAGAGATTTCCGGGGTGCCACAAAAAATGCATTGGGATCTTAATTGGGTTGTGCATTGCACATATGCCAGGTTTTACACCCTCAGCTACCCTACCCGAGGAGTTAATTCTCCGACTACCGTCCCGACCTGAGTTCCCTCGCCGACCAACCAAGAAAAGGGGTATTTATTCGAGTCAACAAAAAAAGACGCGCAGCCATCACCAAAGCGACCGTTGCCCAACCAAGCCCAGAGCAGTACCCCGGCATTCATCCAAGCATAAACCCAAGCAGGACGGCCCCAAGCGATGCCATCACCACACGCCGACCCTCCACCACGCTCAGTAGTTGGCCCGCTCCCGAAGTCGGGACTGCGGTGCCCGTCATAGATGCCGGCATCGACCCCTCAATGTCGGTAGTTCCGGGCTGCGGCCCCGGCGTCGACAGCGTCAGCACCCCCCAGGTCACCTCATCGGCAGCAAAAGTCTTTGTCCAGACGGTCTCGGTCGGCCCTGTTAAGGGCCCTTCACGGTGGTGCTCGCCCACCGACGAAGACCCTATGCAGGTCGCCGCCGTCTTTCCATCCAGCTGACACTCGAGGTTCGCCGTTCTGCGATGCGGTTAGCGACGCCATCATCCACCACCGAAAATGCGGGGGAGCCACGGACAATGTCCCGGGGTCAGTGCCCTGGTACACCAGAGTATGGGCCCCTTCTGTAAAAATAAACGGGATCTCGCCCGCAATCTGACAGGTCGGAGCCTGGGCCGCGCAAAACACGGTATAAGCCGTCACAGATTCGTCCTAGCCGCTATCGTTAGGTGACTCTTCTCAAACAAAAGGTGACAAAAAAGGGGTGGCTCGATCAGAAACACTCACACTGCTGATGATACTTCCGCGGAGTGCGGCCCAGTCATCCGCGTCGTATTCCGGTAGATAGACTGACACGGTCGACTGGGCGTGGGCGCCGCCCGCGGCCGCGCAGAGCCAGGCGAGGAGTACCGGGCGCTGCGGTCTCATGATGCTATCGCTGCTTCACAGTCCTCCGGCCGCGCATCCATGGTTGACGAGGGGAAGAGAGGGAGAAAAGGAAAAGTCGATGGTTGTTGGCGATGTGGTCGGGACTGCAAATCATCTCTTGGCGACGCTTGGCGCAAGGCTCGGCGCTGTGCCGTCGCCGAACTCCCGATGGGTGCCAAGATGTCAGACTGCCGCTTCATCCAGGCGAGAATGCCGTGGTGGTGATGGTTGCCGTTTCCAAGGGCGAAGGAGTCACATCTTCAAGTGCAACTCCCCAGGCGGTGACCCTTTCGGGGAGGTGACTTGCGGTGCACGAGACCAGCACGAGAAGCCAAGGGAACAAGACAGCTAGCACCAATCCTTCCAGCCAACCCAAGCCCTCCCGACACTCCCGGTGAGAGGAGACATTTCTTGGGAGGCATTTTTGTCGTTCTTGGCCGTAAAACACGGCTGCCGTTCAGCCGTGACCACGCGCCCAGCCTTGACAGTGAATACGCACATTGATGCTTGGCTACCGAGTTTTGCATCTGGTGAGCCACACATAACCGCCACCGTGGCCCGCCACGATCAGGAGCAAGGCTAGCCTACGGGGCCGAGATCTCGCCTCATACCCCTGTCGTCAATCTTGGTCGAGATTGGATACTTCGTAACCCACCCGCTTGGATCGCTTCGGTCTCGGCCTCTCTCCAATCGGGCTCACCCGCAATTTCCGGAGTCTCATGCCGAGAGCGAGCGGATGTGACCTCGCCACTTCGTGAGAACTTGTGCTTAAGAAGAAAGTTTTTTTCCTGTCGTGGGCTTATGGGTTTTGTTTGGTTTTGGTTTCCGTCGTTCGTTACAAGCAGTCACTCGTTAAGGCTCGTTTGAGGTTTGCATTGCCATCCGATAATCCATCAACCGCCTTCCAGTCACTCGTTACCACGAATCTTAACCGGCTTTACAAAATAATCGTCAATTCGCCATCATCATCATCATCATCATCATCATCATCATGAAATACTCGACGTCCGTCCTCTTCACTGCCGGCCTTGCTGCCGCGCAATCCAGCGTCGTCAAAATCATGTTCCCGTTTGCCGACCAGCAAGACAACGGTGCTTCCGTTATCTCAGCCGCCCCCACTGCCACCAAATACTTCATCACTTGCCCGCCCGGTACGAGCTCCGAAGATTGCGGACTGGCAGAAGGCGTCGAAGTCCTCTACGGCCCGTCGACTCTGGAGTACACCATGTCGTACTCGGGAATCTAGTCAGTCCCCCCACCAGCCAACAAACCCCCTCCGTCTCCCCACACCTGCTAACCTCGCCTCACAGCACCGTCTCCGCCAACTGCAAGCTCACCCCCTCCAAGGACGCGGCCGACTGCACGGGGGCCCTCATCTCGGACGCGGAGACCTCGACCGTCGTCGAGGTCCTGACGGGCTACAGCTCCTACCTCATGCCCATCACCATCACCGCCGGCCTCGAGAAGCTCTCGGGCGGCGGCACTGCCACCAGCACCAGCAACTCGGCCGCCCCCGCCAGCTCGGCCACCGACGGCCCCTCGGCTCCGACCCTGACCACTCTGTCCACCGCTCCGGCGCCGACCGGCACTGAGAGCACCGAGGGCAGTGGCGAGGGGGCCGCCGACCCGACCTCCAGCTTGAGCACCGGCGGCATGCCCCGGGTTACGCAGAACGCGGTGGTTATGGGCGCGGCGGCGCTGGTCGGCGGTGCCATGCTGCTTTAAGGGGGGGCGAGATAAAAGTGGGGGGGGGGGGGGGGGGGGGAGGGGGATGTGTTAGGATTTAATGGGACATTTGATTAACCGTTGCGCATTGCATTGCATTGTTGAGAGAGCCTTATGATACCCGCGTTGCATTTTAGTCAGGACAGGACAGACAGCATTTGCCGGATTGATATTAGCATACGAATAGAAATGGTCATACAACACTAGGGATTCGCTAGCCGTCGCGGGTTTGGCGACGTGCCTGGACCTTGACCTCGATTATTCCAAGACTGGGAAGATGAACTGTGGGTGGAGGGACCGTGAGACTGAGACCAAGGGATCGCCGCGTGAACTCCCACCACGGGGGGTGTTCCACGGGACTGTAGCCCTTCAGCTCGCCAGATCCTCTCTTCCATCCTGCCAGCTTGAGCAGTTGACACAGCGCAAAGCCTTTTTTTATCGAGTCAGCCACACATCCTTGTCATAGTACGGCAACAGGGGCGATGACTCACCTTCTCGTTGATGCGCTTCCGGCAGTACCTGCACTTGACCGTGTGCTTGATGATGGGGTCCTGCGAGAAGTACTGGTATAGCGCGGCCAGGCCGTACAGCGAGCACCCGACACCCATAAAGTTGAGAAGCCGGTTCAGGAAGAAGCTATGTAGTTATGCCCACCGGTCAGCGACACACAACCAAACACACATCCAACAACCACCATCGTAACCCCCCAATAACCGATCCAGGTAAAAAAGGTGGTGGCGGGGGGCGGTAATTAAAAGAAAGAAAAAGGAAACAAAAGACAGACATACCCATAAGCCATGACCACAGCCCCGTCATCCTGCGCCTGCTTGAGCGTGTTGTAGCCGCCCTCGGCCGGGCGGTGCGGGCCAGCCTGCAGCACGGCAAACTTCTCCTCGAGGTTCTTGTTGAGCGGCAGCAGCACCGAGAGCGGCGGGAGGAGGATGTCGCTGACTAGGCTCGTGATGAGGGCGGCTGCTCCGGTGTCAGCTGCTTGGCTCATCCTCGGGGGGTTAAGAGGGATGGGGGGGGTGGTGATGGGGAGGGGGGTGGGAATGAGTAGAGGGTGAATGATGAATCAAGGCACTGTACAATGGGTGCTTGGATCGGGGCGCTTACTGAACATGGACGCGAGGATCAGACCGAAGGCGATCTCGAGCACGTTGCCCTGGAAGGCAAAGTCGATGAAGCCATGGAGGATGCGGCGGGCTCGGCGGCGCCCTTCGTCGAGCAGGTCATGCTCCTCGTCGGATTCGTCTGGGAGGCGCGGCATGGTGTGTGGTTGGGGAGAGGGTGAGGGGGAGGGCGAGTCCCAAATGTCAATACAACTTGATGTAACTGAGAATAGGTATGCTAGGTATGTTCAATGGTTCAATTCCAAGATGCCGGAAATAAAATAAAATAAAAATGTCACAAATGCTAAGGATGAAAGACATGTTGGCCCGACATGGCCACCTGGTCGAGGAGGAGCAGAGAGGCACAAGAGCGGCGGGAGCTGTCCCAAAAGGGGAATAGTTCGTGGTGTTTAGGGGTGCACTCCCGACGTCACCGCTTCCTTGGCAAACACAGAGAGGCGGGGGGGAGTGATCAGCACAGGCACTTCTTAACGAGCGGCAGCCCCCCGTTCGAACCAACACATGAACACCAACTCACGCCAAGACTGACGATCACAACGACATCCCAGTTGCATAAACTACACAGTAAACATACAAGTCAAGATCAATGAGCAGTCTATTGTTTTCAACAGGGTATCCTGCATTCAAGAGAACGAATGGTGGTGTTACAAAAAAAGAAACCCAAGAAGCGCCAAAAACTCCCAATGTCCCAGTTTATCGTCCATCCAAAAGACGACGACGAAGACTGAGCTCATGCAATTTGAAGCGACTGGTCTCGTACGTTTGGATGCCGGTAGCGACAGATGGAACCCGGGTGGCTTGACTACTGAGTTGAGTCGAAGGTAAGGAATGACAAAAGGTAAAGATCGTTTTAGTGAGCGAGAAGAGGTGGGCGGCGAATGAAGCGAGAGTGGGAGAGAGAGCCGCGGAAAAGGAGTGACAGTTGTTGGAGTGATAGTTGTTGAAGTGACAGTTGTTGAAGTGACAGTGGTTGGAGGAGGAGTAATGGCCGTGTCATCCAAAGAGAGACCGTTTTTTCAAAAGCGAGCGTCGGAGAAACAAACAAAAACGAACGTTAGGCACACCCGCCTGTCTTCTTCACTTACAACGGCTCGTCCCTCATCTCATCCCCCCTCTGGCCACCATTAGTCGGCATCTGAGCGAACCCGTGCGAGTCCTCCATGCTGCTGGCCGACTGGTTCTTGTCAACATACTGCTGCTGCTGCTGCTGACCGCCGCCCATGCCGCCATCCTGGTGGCGCGTCTTGAGCCAGACGAACACCACCAGCCCCAGCGCGACCATCGCAAAAAACACAGTGGCCCACAACAAAAAGTACAGCGCCGGGCTGGTGGACGCCGACAGGCCGAACTTGTCGCCGTTCTTGTTGACGGCCTTCTTGATGCCCTCGGCCACACCCGTGATGACGGCGGCGCAGATGAGGGACGTGAACCAGCCGAGCCCGAGGCAGCCCATGGCGCCGAACATGGCAAACTTCTGCATGCCCTGCAGCGCGTACTCAAACCCGACGACGGCGACGCAGCACAGGAAGCCCGCGACGAGCACCAGCACCGAGAAGAGCACGAAGAAGGCCATGGAGGCGATCACCTTGGGGATCTTGTCGAACCCCTCCTGGATCTCGTCCACCAGCTCGAGGTCGCTCAGCTTGAACTTGAACGGCCCCACCTTAAGCTCCTCGTCGAGCTTCTTGCTCAGGTCCGTCTGGCCGGTATAAAACTTCTTGGAGCACTTGTCGACCTCGGGCTTCGCATCCTTGTCGCTGAACAGCGGCTTGTACTCGCCCTCGCAGAGCACGCCCATGTGGACCGAGTAGTACTCGCGGATGCCAATGGCCTTGGCGATGCTGCCCATGGCCTTGTCGATGAGGTCGGCCGTCAGCTGGACGGCCTTGTCGGCGACCTCGGCGCCCTTGTTGCAGGCGCCCTCAACGCCGTCGCCCGCCTTGCCGCCAGCGTTGTCGATGGCGTCGTTGACCTTGTCGCCCGCGCCGAAGAGCCCGCCCACCTTGCCTAGCCCGTCGCCCACCTTGTCGGCCGCGTCGCTCACCGCCCCGCCCGCCTTGCCGCATCCTTCCTTGGCCTGCTCTGACACGTCGGGCACCTTGATCAGGTTCTTGCCGAGGGTGGACATGTTGAACTGTGAGAGGCATGATGTGTTAATATCTTTTGTGGGCAACAACAACAATAAGTAGGGGGTTTTAGGGGAACACGAACGTTGATGATGCTGACGCCCTCCATGGTGTTGGGCATGGAACCCGAGGACAGAGCGATGGCCAAGAACAGAAAGGCGAAAAACGAGCAGACGATGGGGGCGATCTTTAGAATCATGCCCACCATATCGCCGCCGCCGCCGCGGTTAGGAACCCCTCTCATGTTGGAAAGTGTGATAAAAGAAAAGGAGTGACTAAATCAGATCAATGGGTCCAGCCCCTGACTTCTGATGCAAAGGAGAGACTGAACGAAGAAATGTCTTGAGAAGCAAAACAAAACAACAACAAGGAGTGTATAAAAAGGAGAGTCAGCCACCAAGGGCAAGGTTTCTATCAGGGAAAGAAAGGAGTGGAGAGGAAGCAAAGTCCTGTCTGCGCGATTGTCCCAAAGGATGGTGAGGTAAGGGTGATAGTAAGACCGTCTCCAAACCCCAGGCCGAACGCCCCCTATATATCCGATCTCTCGCACGCACCTACCCACCTCCCGGCACACCAGCACACACCACCTGAACACCGAGTCCAAACCAAACAAGACACAACCCCACGCAATAGACGAAACGGAACTGGGCCAGACGGCGCGGCCGGCAGGGAGGGGGACATGTCTCGGGCCGGGGTGGCTTGCACCTTCGTTCGGACGACCCGGCCGCGGCGGCGGACTCGGCCAGGCCAGACCAGACCAGGCCGGTTCAGTCCCCCAGGGGGAAGAAGTAAAAAGTAAAGTAAGAACTCAATGGGTGGCAGTAGGGATGAGTTGCGGAGTATGGGAAAGGGACCGAGGAGAACTCCGGGTATGCGCAGAGTATGCCAAGCGCCCCATGGCCGTGGCGCCCCGGGTCTGAAGCATAACGGGGACGCAGACAACCAGGGGCGCGGGCATCATCTGACCCTGTTGTCAGCCGGACATCTATGGGATTTGGGGGGGGATTGGGGGCGGGGTGGGAAGGTGGTGCCGATTGTTTCGATGGGGGTGGTCGGGAGATCCTGAAGTAACGAACTAAAACAGGGGTTATTGGGATGCCCTTGGGCCATTTGTGGGGAGCTCGCAATGGAGGAACAGTTGGATTGCGTTTGGTGTTGGTTTCCCCCAGACATGCGCCGTTGCGGCCCGTCGAAGGGGGTTCATTGGCCAATGGCCGGCCCAAGCAGGTTTTGGTGGGATAACTCGAAATACCGGCCGCTGGATTGTTTGTACGCGGGGTTGGCGGCCCGTTTCCGGCCTCGAAGCCAAACTAACTGCAAAGGTTGCCGAGTTTACGATCCGGTCGCCGACCCGGTCGGGGTCCCGATTCCCGGCCGCGCCCCGCTTTTCCCGGACTACAGACCGGCCCGCGACCGACTTCACAAACGAATTGGGCTGGAGGAAACAGGCTTGTTTTGGCGTTTCACTAACAAGACGGCGTGGGATCTGGTGCCTGGATTCTCATAAAACCGAGAGCTGCCGTCCTATCCGATGTCGCTGTTTTTCGATCCGAACAATCTTCGCTCTGTAAGTATGTACATACATACAAGTACTACCACTCAACGCAATCCAGACACAGCTAAGTGACAAATGGTATCAACTCATGACATTTGGCTCATGAAAATGCCCAGTTAAAAATACAAGTTACGCTTAAACCCATTACAGCTTCGCCATGTAGGAGTTACCCTTCTTGATGGACGCAGCCGCGTCCGTGATAAACTCGTCGACGATCTCCTTAGCCGACTTCTTATCGTTGCAGACGGCAGCGCACTGGCCCATGAGGTAAGGGCGGAACTGATCGAGCAGGTCATCGACATCAGCGTCCTCGCCGTCGTTCATAAGACCAGAGGCCTTGATGGCGGGCGTCTCCTCAGCCTCGCCCGACATGACCTTGTCGAGGTCAGCCTCGTATGGGAGCTTGCCCTGGGAGGTAAGCTCCTTGATTTCTTGGGCGCGCTCCTCCTCCCAGTTCATGATATAGGGGTTCTTGCGCACGCGCAGCGGGCGGCCCGTGAAGATGAGAGTGCGGACGGTGTCGTCGAAGCTGGCGGTGCGGACAGCCTCCTTGTGCGATTCGGGCGCACCGGCCTCCTCGGAAAGAACGAATCGAGTGCCAACCCAGACGCCGCTGGCACCCATCATCAGCGAAGCCGCCAGCAGCTGGCCGTTGTGGATACCGCCGGCGGCGAGGACCTGCACCGGCTTGCCGGTGAGGGGGGACTTGTGGCCCTTGCAGGCCTCAACGACGGAGGGGATCAGGATAGTGGTGGCGATGTCGCCGGTGTGGCCACCGCCCTCGCCGCCCTGGGCGCAGATAATGTCGACGCCTAGCTCGAGACACTTCTTAACGTGCTTGGGGTGGCCGATCATGTTCATGTAAACGATGCCGTGCTTGTGCAGCTTCTCGACGACGTGCTTCGGGGGGACGCCGACGGCCGAGACGAAGAGCTTGGCGCCCGACTCGATGATGATGTCGACTAGCTGGTCGAGCTTGCCCTTGGTGTAGTCGTAGCTGTGAGGGGACAGTTGGTCAATGGGAGTCACAAACTCCAGCGCAGAGTGTAAACCTACTTTGTCTTGCGGGCGTTGCCGCCAACTTGGGGAAGCAGGAGGTCGACGCCGAAGGGCGCGTTCTTGTCCTTGAGATGCGACTTGAGCTCATCAATCTGGTCCTTGAGCATCTCGGGGGTGTAGTTGATGCCGCCCAGCACACCCATCCCGCCGGCGTTGGTGACGGCGGCAGCCAGCTTGGGCCCGGCGGCGACGTTCATGCCGGCGAGGAGGATGGGGTGGTTGATCTTGAAAAGATCGGTGAGATCGGTACGGATTTTCTCTGCGCGAAACCATCAAGTCAGCAAGGCGAATGCGCGCCATTATACATACTTCGTATGCGTGCGATTGGCAGCAACTCCCGCCACATAGGAGAGTGCAGGAACCCGAGGACGACTTACGAGGGGAAGCCATGGCGACGGTTTGTATGGAAAAAGAATGGTATCAAAAGTGAAAACAGAAAACTCAGAGCCCGAAATAACGTAGCAGATGCGTTGGTCAAGGAGAGGTTTAACTGGCAGGAAAAGGAAAGCAAAGAGGAGGACACCACACAACAAGAAACCTGGGGAAGTCGCCGTCTTGAACCCCCGGGAATCTGGGGCTCGTGCTGGGGTTTTGGAGTCTGCCAAGGCCGCTGTGCTTTGTGCCGAGGTTGCCCGCCGTCGTGCGCTAAACCCGTTATGGGTCCGTCCCGCGCATCTCAGCTGCCGGGAAGTGCGGAGGGGCAACGGAGCCGAGGCATTGAAGAATGTCATTGAACACTGGCCGCGTCTGGTCGCAGTGGTCGGTAACTTTTGACTCGGGGGCGGGCCGATGCAGATAACTAAGCGTCAATGAATGAATCCGGGGAAGTGGGCGCCCATAATTACAACCTGGAAGTACTGTGTATGTAGAACTTCCCAGTCTGACATTCTACAGTCACTCGCGAAATCGGCTTCCGCTTTTTATTCTCTGGTTTATTGTCCAAAGGCGCCTTTCTTGGCTCTCTTGGCGTTTACACCGTGCCTGTCTCACGGTCGGATGTACCACGCGATGCCGACTTTGCTTGCTTACTAAAAAATAACCTTACGAATCGAAACAAGTAACGGTAATTTACAATAAAAATACAAATAGTACATCTGATCATCATAGACCGAGAACATAGTACTATTGTTAATAGCCATCTAATGACGCCAGTTCTCGAGCCTGGTACTGTATCGTTCGTGTTGAACGCCAAACACAGCCTTGGCTCGCTGACAACACACATACAACACATTAGCTTTCGAAATCTTGCGCAACTAAGCACACATGTACATAGAATGGCGAGGTTCTGGATCGTGTTAAGTGTCGGAATGTAAGAATTGACACATCCTCGTGGCCTCCAGAGGAAGCGGCCCGCAGAGCGTTGCCAAAGTAGCCACCGTGTGCATTGACATCCGTGCCCTTCTCTAGCAACATCTGTAACAATTTGTTCGAACCCCTTGAACCAAAGAGCAGGTCGCAAAGGACGTACCTAATGATTTTGAGATGCCCGGCCGTCAGCGCGGATGGTCCCCAATATAACGCCGAACCTGCCGAGGTGCCACAGCGGCAAGTGCAGAGCGCGCCAAGCGCGGCATTCTAAATTATAAAGTACACTTTCGCGATCAATGCGCAATGCATCCAAGAAGCTACGAAATGGGACTGGTTGAGCGAGAACCAGCGCGGGCAAACTATCCTCCGAGCCTCTAGCTGGTGAGGCTGAAGGCACTCAAACGTCTCGACATGCGGGGTCACATTACTATGGAAACCACTCAAGATAGCGAGTGAAGCGAACATATTTTAGAACGTCTTCGATACGAGAATTTTTGTCGTATCATTTGGACCCATCATGACGCTGACGGTGTTAGACAGCCCCGATCACTATACCATCGGGTGGATTGCGGCTCTCCCCATCGAACGCGCCGCTGCGGCCGCTTTGCTCGACGAGCGGCACGACAAGCCGCAAGGCTTTTCGCAGCATCCACACGACACGAACTCGTATACCTGGGGCCGGATGGGAGAGCACAACATCGTGATCGCCTCGCTCCCGGCAGGGGTGTACGGCACAACGTCCGCTACCACCACCGCGTCGAGCCTGCTTTCCTCCCTACCGCAAATCCGAATCGGGCTCCTGGTGGGGATCGGGGGCGGCATCGCCAGACCAGACGAGGGGATGGACATCCGGCTTGGCGACGTCGTCGTCAGCCAGCCGGACGGAGCCACCGGCGGGGTCGTCCAATACGACCTAGTGAAGGCGAAAGCCGGTGGCGAGCGCGAACGCAAAGACTTCCTCAACATGCCTCCGCCGGTCCTCCTCCACGCGCTGGCGAATCTGCAGGCGGAACACGAATCGGAAGAACCGATGATGAATGAGTTTCTCAGCAAGATGCTCAAGGACAAGCCTCGTATGGCCAAAGCAGACCCTGGCTATGTTCACCAAGGATTCGAGCATGACCAGCTTTTCAAGGCGTCCTACGAGCATCGGGGGGGCCGTGACTGCCGCGGCTGCCATCCCAACCAGGAAGTCCTGCGCAACGCGCGGGACTCGGCCGACCCAAAGATCCACTACGGCATCATCGCGTCTGGAAACACACTGGTAAAGGATGCCGCTGAGCGGGATGAGGTCGCTAAGCATGTCGGGGAGAAATGCCTCTGTGTCGAGATGGAAGCGGCCGGACTAATGAATCACTACCCGTGTCTTGTGATCAGGGGCATTTGCGACTACACAGATTCTCACAAGAACGACCGGTGGCAACGCTATGCTTCCGCCACAGCGGCTGCGTTTGGAAAGGAGCTCCTCCGCTACGTTCCGGCCAGCGACCTCCAGAAGACGCGAAGGGCTGCTGAACTCCTTCAATCTAGTCAGTGTCCCTTTGCCTCCGATAAGTACAGAATTGTTGATAGCAATGTAGTCGAGACAAAAATGGAACATATCGAACCCAAAATAAACAACATACACGTGGGAGTTGACAGTCTAAAGTCAGATAGTCATCTTGACAAGCTCAAGAAGTGGCTGTCCCCCCCCGATCCCTCGACGAATCGCAACGCGGCGAAGGACAAGCGGCACGGAAACACCGGGAACTGGTTCGTCACTAGCACTGCTTTTCTCGAATGGAAGTCGGGGTCGCGCCGACATTTGTGGTTGCACGGGTTGGCTGGCTGCGGCAAGACAGTGCTCACATCGACGATCCTTGACCATTTGCACGATGCCCGACCCGACTCGTGTATTTGCCTTGATTTTTTCTTCGACTTCCGCGACAAGGACAAACAACACCTGGACAATTTGCTACGCTCGCTTGCTTTCCAGCTGTATTCGCAATGTGCTGATGCACAGAGAGACCTCGACACTCTCTTTACTTCGTGCGACGACGGCCGGAAGCAACCAGCGACTGTGTTATTGTCTAGGACCGTTCATGAAATGATGCAGCGCCCCCAAAAGCTTCAGATCATACTAGATGCTCTTGATGAGTGTGCCACCAGAGCCGAATTGCTCGACTGGATGAAAAAGCTGGCTGGCACTGATCTCACGCGTGTTCAGCTCATCGCCACAAGCAGACGAGAAGAGGAGCTTGAATCTAGTCTCAGCGGATGGATTCACGTCGATAACAGAATCCCAATAGACAGCGGATCTGTCAACGAGGATATCCGCTCCTATGTCAAAGCGAGGCTCCAGAGAAGTGAAGAGTTTCAGAAAAGATGGGCCTCCAAGCCCTCGGTGTTGGAAGAGGTTGAATCCGCGATTTGGGGAAAGGCTGATGGAATGTAGGTCGCAATAACGTTTCTTTTCTTTGCCTCGCAAGCACAGCAGTGTCGGACGTAGACGCTCACTCCTCGAATAGGTTCAGATGGGCAGCATGCCAGCTTGATACCCTTGAGCGTTGCCTGGATTACGATGAGCTCGAAAGCGCCCTTCATTCTCTACCACGTGATTTGGACGAAACTTATTCCCGAATTCTTACCGGTATTCCAGAGGGCCGGAGAGAAAAGGCGATTCGAATTCTCCAATTTTTGACCTACTCGGAACGGCCCTTAACCGTTCAAGAAGCGGTGGATGCAATAGCAGTCCGACTTGACGCCGATCCCCAGTTTGATCCAAAATACAAACTGCCATGTCCCAACGAAATCGCGAGGTTCTGCTCAAGCCTGGTGTCTCTCGTCATGAGAAGGTCTGATAAGGAGACGGTGATGGAGCTTGAGTTGGCCCATTTTTCCGTCAAAGAGTATTTGACATCTGAGAAACTCCCTGAGCCTTTCCGATGCAGGCTTTCCGAACCGGACGCGAGGAGTAACATAACAAGATGCTGCCTAACTTATCTTTCTTGTTTGAGGACGGAAGAGCGAATCTACGATGTTAAGGTGCATTTCCCGCTAGCGCGGTACTCGGCACAGTATTGGATGGACCATGCCAAACCCGCGGAGAGGGTAGATGGTACTGTCGCGAGTATCATAGATTTTTTCAGAAATCACGCTGCATACACAATCTGGGCTCGCCTATTTGACCCTCACAGCCCCTGGGACGCCTCCCCATACCCAAATAGCGAATCTCCCCTTTATTTCACATCGTTCAAAGGGCTCAATGCCACTGCACAGATGCTGCTGGAGAAGGGTGCAGATGTCAATGCACAGGGTGGCAGGTATGGCAATGCTCTCCAGGCCGCTTCCGCTAAAGGCTACGAGGAGATTGTCCAAACGCTGCTGGAGAAGGGTGCAGATGTCAATGTACAGGGTGGCAGGTATGGCAACGCTCTCCAGGCCGCTTCCGCTAGAGGCTACAAGGAGATTGTCCAGATGCTGTTAGAGAAGGGTATAGATGTCAATGCACAGGGTGGCGAGTATGGCAACGCTCTCCAGGCCGCTTCTGCTAGAGGCTACAAGGAGATTGTCCAAACGCTGCTGGAGAAGGGTGCAGATATCAATGCACAGGGTGGCTTGTATAGCAACGCTCTCCAGGCCGCTTCCGCTGAAGGCCGCGAGGAGATTGTCCAGATGCTGCTAGAGAAGGGTGCAGATATCAATGCACAGTGTGGCTTCTATGGTAACGCTCTCCAGGCCGCTTCCGCTAAAGGTCGCGAGGAGATTGTCCAGATGCTGTTGGAAAAGGGTGCTGAGCTAAGGCAAGACGAGGAGGTAGAGTAGCCGTGTTGATATTCTGGCTGAAGGTGACTTGGTATAGCGCGCAAGTCTAATAGAGTTTATTGTACGCCGCCGATATTCTGAACGATACTTATCGGCATAGGTAGCTTTGTGTATGAGCCCCTCCATAAGGCTTAGGACCGACTTAGCGATGCCGAGGCCATGTACGAGCTGGCATTCGAGGCAACGAGAAGGTGATATATGCCGGAACACGTCAATTCTTATCTTCCGGCCCTTAACACAATCCAGAACCTCGCCATTCTCTGTACATATCTGCTCAGTTGCGTAGGATTTCTAAAGCCAATGTGTTGTATGTGTGTTGTCAGCTAGCCAAGGCTCTATGTATTGGAAATTACCGTTACTTGTTTCGGTTCCGTTTCCAGTAAGGAAGCAAAGTCAAATTTCGCGTAGTACATCCGACCGTGGGACAAGCACGGTGTAAGCGCCAAGAGGGCCAAAAAAGGCGCCTTCGAACAAAAAACCAGAGAATGAAAAGCGGAAGCCGATTTCGCTAGTGGCTGTACACAGCAACAACATTCAACATTACCTAGCTAGATGACCCTCGGCAAACATTGTTATAATTATGTGAACACAACTCTCCCTACTTCTATCCGACCTCCTCTCACTTATTTTTCCCTCCTACCGTCTCAAATATAAGTAGTCTGGTATTCACACCGCGCAGGGTGGGACTGTCGAGAGTCGGAAGTCGGAAAAGGTGAACCGTTCACCAACAAACCATGACTTCGCCGGTCGGCTCTGCCAAGTCAGCGAGTTGGGTTAGGCTAGACCCTAACCCTACTGTTTTCAGTGGATCCTCCGAGCCCGCAGTCCGAAGTGAGGTTGGATTCTCACCTTCAATGATGGCAGGATTGCCCAGAAGATGAAGCGCTTTACTGCTATCGCCTCGCGGCCCTTGAAACCGCCACAAATATTGCCGCCCGGTGTCCGCCATGTGTCTCACTACAATTGGGCTGGACGCGTAACGAGAATCCACAACAGATCATTTTCAGTTTCGACACCTTCATTCGTCTTCAAAAAATACACCATCCCTCAAAACTTTCAAGTAGGATCAAAAATCGATCTTCCAGCAAAGATGGCCGAAGCTCCGGAAGCACCGCATAAGCGGATCGCATATATAGCTCTGGGGAGCAACTTGGGCGACCGCATTGGCTGGATCGAGAAGGCGTGCAACGAGATGGACGCGAGGGGCATCAAGGTGAAGCGGACGAGCAGTTTATGGGAGACGGAACCCATGTACGTGCTAGACCAGGATAGATTTGTCAATGGCGCATGCGAGGTTCGTAGATTCAGATTATCCGTCGTTGCGTGTAACTAAGTGTAAGTTAGGTTGAAACGACTATGGAGCCGTTAGAGCTCTTAGATGCGCTACAAGACATCGAAAAGACGCTGGGGCGCAAGAAGGTCATCGACAAAGGCCCTCGCAACATCGACCTCGATATCCTCCTCTATGACAACCTCCAAGTCAACCATGAACGCCTCACGATCCCCCACATCGGCATCCCTGAGCGTGAATTCGTTCTCCGGCCACTCGCCGAGTAAGGCTCTTTGCACCCTCTCACTCCTACCAAACTAACAACATATCACAGACTCATCCCCGACAAGCCAATCGACCCGAACCGCCCCTGGCGGCTCACAGCGGACTACCTAGACGCGCTCCCGCCCTCCAAGACCCCGCTCACCACCATGACGCCCCTGTCCTCGCACCACCCGCCCATCCAGGCGCTCAACCCGTCCCGCAAGACCCACGTCATGGCCATCCTCAACATGACGCCCGACTCCTTTTCCGACGGTGGCCAGCACCTCCCTCTCCCGGCTGGCAGCAGCAGCAGCAGCAGCAGCAGCAACGGCACCACCTCAAGCACCTCAGCCACCTCAACCACCTCAACCACCTCGAACAGCACCCCCCACGCCCCCGACCCCTCCACCGCCCTGCACCACACCATCACCACCCTCCTCGACGCCGGCGCCTCGATGATCGACATCGGCGGGCAATCCACCGCCCCGCACACCCCGGAAGTGCCCCTAACCGAAGAACTCGCGCGGGTGATTCCCGCGATCGAGCTGATCCGGGCGCGGTTCCCCGCCAGCACACGCCCCGTGCTCATCTCGGTGGACACGTACCGGGCGGCGGTGGCAGCCGCCGCCATCGCGGCCGGCGCCGACATCGTCAACGACGTGTCCGGCGGGTCGATGGACGCCGACATGCTCCCGACGGTGGCGCGGCTCGGCGCCACGGTGTGTCTGATGCATATGCGCGGCACGCCCGCGACGATGTCGGGCCTGGCGGAGTATCCGGCCGCCGAAGGTGGGTTGATTGGGGGGATTGCGCGGGAGCTGGTGGGGCGGGTGCGAGCGGCGGAGGAGGCGGGGGTGAGGAGGTGGCGGATTGTGTTGGACCCTGGGCTGGGGTTTGCGAAGGTGGGACGGCAGAATGTGGATGTGTTGAGGGGGCTGGAGGAGCTGAGGGCGTGGCCTGGCCTGCGCGGGCTGCCGTGGCTGGTGGGGTCGAGTAGGAAGAGTTTTGTGGGGAGGGTGACGGGGGTGTCGATGCCGAGGGAGCGGATCTGGGGGACGGCGGCGACGGTGGCGGCGGCGGTGCAGGGGGGCGCGGATGTGGTGAGGGTGCATGATGTGCGGGAGATGGCGCAGGTGGTGGCGATGGCGGATGCGATTTGGAGGTATTAGGGGGGGAGGTGTCTGTCTGTGTGTGTGTGTGTGTGTGTGTGTGTGTGTGTGTGTGTGTGTGTGTGTGTGTGTGTGTTGGGAGGGGGGGGATTCAACATGTGGCATTTGGTGTGCCGGTTGCACATCTGGGGTTCAACATCGTTCTGGGATGGCGCTATTTCGGTTGGCATGGAAAAACTGGGAAGCATATATAGGGTGTTTCGTATTTGTTTACTATATAGGTCAGGAGGTAACCCCCGTCCTTTCTTGAGCATAGCGGGAGTGGCATGGGGCGATATTCAACACAGTGTCAGGGGTGGCCGCCTACTTCCCTCAACGCTCTCCTTTGCTTAGCCATCATCAATTCAACCTTGGCCAGGGTTCTCCATACCAATGTTCTACACAACCACTCTCGATACCTGATAAGGACTTACTGTAGTATGTTTCTCGGGCCGTGATTCACTTACTACCCCAAGCCAGCACACGCTCCCCGGCCCCTGATCAAGCAACGTTAGCCGTTCTATATTCGAGCCAGTCACACTTTGCTAGTTAGGATATGGGCACATCCACGACGGCGAATATTAGGGTAGGCAAGACACGATGAGGGGAGGAAACACAAGATGGGCCAAACGTAACATCCCCTTAGTGTGAGGTTGGAGCCTGCGGATGACCCGTTGGCACCTTAGACTTGGCCGTCACATCAGAAAAGGAGGCATAACGTGCAAGACCAATAAAGCACCTTAGCCGCCGTCTATCTATATATATATCTATATCTCCCCCGGCCGCTTACACGTCTCGACCGTCAAGAACCTCCCCATGCCGGCCCTCCGTGTCCTCACATGCCGCTCCACCCTTCGCGCATAATCCACAAACTCCCAGTATCGCGACTCCTCTGCCACGCCCGCATCCTCCCACAGGCGATAACCCGGATACATAACCAGCGTGGTAACCTTCCCCCACGCGCCGGTCCAGTCCACCGTGTCGCCCTCGCCCGCCGTCGCCCACAGCGCGGGGAACCACGCGCCGCACCCTGTCAGGTCGAGGTGCTCGAGCCCGTACAGGCTCCTGCTGAGGCGGCGCAGGATCAGGATCTGCTCGACCCACTCGTCGTCGAGCGAGTGGCTGTAGGGGCCGGTCCCGCCGTACTGGATGGTGCGGCCGGTTTGTGGCGACAGCACCGTGGCCAGCTTCGCATTTGGCGTCAGCGTCGGCTCCGGCCAGAATGCTAGGCTCAGGTGCGTCAGCCCGGGCAGGTGGGTTGCAAAGGCGAGCAAGTGTCGCCAGGAGACGGTGTGCGAGGACCCCGGGTTCAGCGCCAGCGAGAGGTGGGTCAGGTTGGGGAGAAGCGGTCGTGGGATGTTGGCCGAGAACTGCTCGGGCGTGTCCCAAGACTCCTGCGGGTCGACCGACTCGGATTGTGGGGGAAAAAGGAAATCTGACAATTCGCGGAGTTTTAGGGGCCCCCCAACTGACCCGGATAAGTTGAGATAGTGGAAGGAATCGTTCACTACGGCGGGGGCGAGCTCCGGGTCCTCCTGATAATCTGGCACATCCGGCGGAGGGAGCAGAACGGCCTGCAGATCCCGCAGGGACACACCCTCGCGGGTGTAGGTGACAAGATAGACGACCAGAGCGACCCGGAGATGGGTCGGGAGCTCATAGAGATGATACTGGCAGTATGTCTTTTGCCACTCCCAATCGAGGATAAACCGGCGCAGCACCATGTCGGTCAGACTCCCGCGCGCCGGCAAGTTCACCCCCGGCAGCGGCCGCTGCTCATGGGTCTCGGCGGCCCCATACTCGATCGCCGAGCGCTGAAGAACATCGCCAGCCCGTTCGGCCCCCGACAGCCAGCTGTGCGGCGGCGGCGGGCCAGCCGGAAGCCTCGCGCCTCCACGGTTTACCCTGACAGGGAAGCGCGGACGGGGCGGCGGCGTCTCGGGGATCTGGAGGATCTGGCGGATAGCGGGCGGGACGGTGGGCCGGACCACATCCGGCGCGTGCGCATGCTGCTGCTGCTGCTGCTGTCCGCCTCCGCTCACGCCGGTGCGGCGGAGACCGGCGAGTAGCTCGTTGACCCCGCGGGTTTCGGATGCGTCATCTGCAGCAGCCTCGTGTGTCAGCCCAACGCTTTCAGCATCTTAGAGAGAGACATCTAGAATGCCCGGAGAAAAAGAAAAAAAAGACACGGAGCCCGCCCCTCGTGTCCCCTTCTCTACATAGGACAGCTCAAACGGCTGGGCGCACGAGGGGCACGGGTTGGTGCTGCGGGACACCGGGTGACGCACCATGGTGGCGGTCGTTTCTGCGGGCGGCCGTGCTGCTGAGCAACGCGGGCGCGGTGGACTGCGGCTTGGAGTATCTGTTTACGTGTCTCTTTTTCGGCATTACCCTGGCGTCCGGATGATGTTTTGTCGTCGTCCTGTTTCCTACCGGAAACTCGCAGCTTCTTCGGGGGGTTGGGGGGGGGGTAGTTACGGAGTCGGTAGGCAGGCACCCAAGATTGGGTTGTGGTTCAGGAAGCATCAAATTGAAGGCGGCGATTGAGTCAGAGCCTATGACAGGATCCTACCATTGGGTAAGCCCCCAATTTCCCGCTTCCTGTTGGCTCACAGCCTGCTTAGTGGGTACCTAAGGTAAGGTATTCATTCATTCTGTCCCACTGCACGTCATGCGGCGATTCGGGGCAGGAGAAGCTGCGGCTCCGAACGGAGGATGCGTCACAGCCCCTTCTGCCCTCTGACGACGACTCACACAGCAAGAGCAAGCAGCACATCAGGCCATGGGAAGGCGGGAGCACTGGAAACAACAGGAAAGTGCAACAACGACCCACCTCTTGGTGGCGAGTGGACCTGCCTCAGAAAACCGTTGGTCTGTGCATTCCAGGTAGCCCTGTAGTGTCTGTCTCCACACCGACCCCCCTGACACTGCACAACTTCAACTTCGGCGGTTTCACTCTCACCGAGACGACTTGCCCGCCCTATTCTGTAGGGTCACGGTCTAGACTGGTACATAGGTACCTATGCAACTACGTGACTCCCTATCTTGCCTCTTTCCCTTTGGTAATGGGAGGGGGAGAGAATGTCGGCAAATGCTCCTTCCTTCTGTGGTGACTTGCGCCTGCTGCGGGCACTGCACCCGTGCTGGTCGGGGACATCTCCGGAAGATCCCGAGGGCAGGCGCGCACGAGCATACACAAGGCCGAATTGACGCCGGTTGAGTGATTGGATTTTCTCCTCTCTCCTTCTGGCGCAGGCGTTTCGGTCGAATTATCTCGTGATACCCCCCCTTGTCCGAGCTAGAGGATGACGTGCATCAACCAGAGACAGCCGGCTGATGATCGGCCCAACGCGGACGTGAGCTTGGCGGCGCCGCGCCGCGGCGGCGGCGATGATGTGTTTTAGTAGACTTTACTTGACTTTGATTGACACCGACCGACTATCCCCAGAGATCGGAGCCTGCCCTCCTCCGCAAATGGTAAACGCCATCTATCTGGTGTATCCAGCGTCGAGTGTCATCAGGTGTCAAGCGTCTGCGTGCGAGAAGCGGGAACACCCGACGCCATGGTGCGTGTGCACCGAACACGAAGCCATCTGATCTGTTTTCTGCTGCTATTCTCGGCTTCCGGAAGCCAACGGGAACCGCTGCTAGGGCAGAGCTACCCGCTCTCGAATCGGATGCTGTTTTTTCTCTCGCCTCGCAGTTTGCCTTGTGCTCGCTCGGTGCCGAAGTGTTTTGCCTTGATTGCGTCTCCGACGCTTTCCACCTGTTGTCGGGGCCTTATGGTTGTTGTCATGGCCTCATCGGCTCGGGGACCCTGTCGATAGCAGACGATGCAGCATATCCATCTCCACAAGCCGTTATGCGACATGTTTGGCATCTAGGGTTCCGCAACACTTGGTTGCGAGGCCTCCGCAGACCAAGACAGCTGTGTACAACGGTGGCTTGAGGGAGACATGAAGCAGTCCGCTGCATCTTGTCTAACCACGGCCACGCGAGAGTCTTCAAAGTGGCGTTGACACTGATACCACCACGATTCCTTTCTTCAAAGGCGTTGAGGTCTGATATCGCGTGCTCTCGCTCTCAAAAGCAAGAAGAGCTTCGGCTGGAGAAGAGGACACTGCCCGACCACTGCCTACTTCGTAACCGCTGCCCCATCAAGCCAGCGCCCGTCTGCGGTATCCCGATACCAGCATCGGAAGACGGCCCTTGCCACGAGAATCATGAGCCAGGCCCCTCAAAGACTGATTAGCCGCCTCGTGGGGTGGATGGGTGCTGGCCGAAATGAGATCCGCACGGTACGCGTCGAGATGTAGGACAGACCATGCACGCCCAGACCAGTACAGTCACAGGTCCCCCCGTCGTCACTGCCTCCAATATAGCATTTTCCCAGTCCGTTCCGACGAGCAACGCCCGCCACGTATATGGAGGCCCGAAGATCGTCGCATCAGGGGCGGGTGCTGCAGGGCGAGCCCATCGCCGGCGCTCGGTAGCCAGAGGGGTGCACCCCCCCCCCCCCCTCTCCCCCGGTTTTGTTTTGCCTTGACTTTGCGGTCTCGTGGGCTTGGGGTCGTCGCTCCGTGGGTCGCACATAAAACGCGCAGCGTGTGTCGTGGACCACTTTCCGCCCCCCGGGCCAGGATGGGGTTTGTGACGAGAGGACGCGGCTTGTGACAGGAATGCGAGCAAGAACGAGGCCTGGTAGTTCCCGAACTGGGCGAGGTTAGCGATCAGATTCGGAAAGGCACGTCAAACACCAGGCTGGATTCGGGGCGAGGAGTGCCGTTGAGCAACGTGGGTCGAGCCAGAACATACCTGAATAGGTTCCCTTTTCCGCCATGGGTCTCTGTCCCGATGCGTTGTGCTCGTCAGACGACCGGAGAAGTGCGAGTTCGACCGGCCCTGCCGTGCATGCTCCCAAGGAATCGGTTCTTGTGTGTGCAAAATGTTCATCTCCCTGACACCCGCAAGCAGTAGGTCCAGCGGTCAGTCTACTGTGGGCTAGACTGTGCCGAACTGCCCGCAAACTCGTGTTGTGTATAGCCGGTGCAACATCGGATCAACTGCCTCTCGACATGAACTACACCCCGTCTTTCTCTGTGCGGGTGGGGGAGGTGGGGGGGGACGCAAATGGCAAGTTCTCGACGGACGGGGTTCAAGGGTAGAACTCTGGCGCGTGTTGGTTTGAATCTGGTCCGGGTGCTTTGATGGATAACTGTCGGAGAAGGACTCTGGGGTATCCACAGTCTCTCCGTGGTGGCTGTTTGGTGTAACCAACGCTACCCCAAGAGTTGATTGGTCGTTGTCTCATCCCTCGGAACTTAACCGAAGTGTGATGGTTGGGGGTGGCAAGCGCCGGTCTCTGGTCCATTCAGTTCGTGATTGCCTAGTGTCATGTTCTTCGATGAAAGAGGGAATCGGTATCTACGGTGGCCCCGGACTGAGGAGGGGGCTGGGCGGCGTTTCACGGGTCTGTCGAGCCAGCCCTCCATATATTTTGAGACTTGACAGACAGCTCTAGAAGGCCTTCGGGATCACCCACGTCGCTTGTGTTCTTGGTTTTATTAAGCTCATGGCTACAGTCCCTTCAGCAGCGCGAGGCGACGGAGCTCTTGTGAACATGAAGAGCTGGCTCTGGGTACAGGGGAAACTTGCTCTCTAGAGAAAAGCATAAGAAGCAGGCTTGAGTTTGGATGCCAACTGCCCCCATCGATTGGCGTGGTGAGTGCCAGAGAGCCTTGCTGGGTAATATTCAACAGACCCCGGTAACCCGGCAGGCTGCAGAATTCGGTCAATATGTCCCAATGCGCGTCTTTCCGTCACATTGCGGTGGCCGGGCGCGCTGCCCCTATTTTCAGCATCTGAGAAGAATCACTTGCGGGGGGGAGGGCAACCGTCGGATCTTTGGAAAAGACCGAAACTTGTGGTGGTATTTGGTGCCGAGCATTGGGACTCATTTACACACAAGTCAATCTGGGGCAGCACACCCTGCTCTCAGGCACTTGCAGTCGGCGTAAGCCACAGACTCGAGGCCCCTGCCCACCGTTTCCCAAGCCGGTCAGGGCTGTTGCGCGCGGCTGCTGGCTAGTCATCAGCTTGTTTCACGGCGCATAAGGTCGATCTGTATCTGCCGCCTCGGACAAGTACCTGTTCGTACCCTGCTGTCTCGGGAGCCATCCGATTACTACAGGACACTGGTACGGACCTTCGCTGCCTGCTCTCTGGCTCGATTAGGGAGGTCGCGCGTCCACACCCTCAGCTGCTGCAGAAGAACCCGACGGCGGCAAGGGTATCCCGTTCTGCCTCTCAGCAGAAGCCGTCTTTGAGCGCGGGTCAGGATCCGTGAGAATAAGGAACAAGAAAGCTCGTCGGGCAGCAAAGGCGCACCCGACGGCGCGAGGCCACAGCCCATCGGATGGCGAGGCAGCAAAGCCACGGCACCCCCAGGGTAGCTACGCTGGGAAGGTGTGCCGACGCGACGCGTGGTTGAGGCAATCGGAGGCGTTCGTCTGAGACCCGGCCACAGGATTGAGCGGGGAGGCTGCGAGGACCCCAGGTTGGCCGGGATATCGTTCATGCCTGACAAAGGCCGGTGAGCGACCCTGCACGTTTTTCTGGTGAGGGTCTCGACGAGATGGTGTGATCAGTTGTCGTGCGTATGGTCCGCCGTCTCGACGGGGGTGGGAGGGCGGCCGGGTGCGGAGCAGCAGCACATATGAACGAGGCTTGCCAAGGCAGCCGGTCAGAGCCATTCTAAGGGAATCATCACCAGTAATGTACGGGCCTCAACGGCCGGCAATGACTTACGGCGGGAGTGGCTCAGTAATGGGGAATGGAAGAATATTACTCGAGCTGCAGAGAGCTCTGGACCCGGGCTCTGGACCCGGGACGACCGACAGCACCGCATACCAGGCTTCCTTTCTCCTGACACCCTCTGGGGGTCGGCGTTGGCGCATCCCACCAATCGTCTCCCCCACAAACCGGCCACCAGGTCGGCCTCTCTTTTTTTGACGTGGTGACCGGTGAGCTCGATGACGGGAGGCGTGCGTCTAAGGCCACCTAATCTGGCCCCGAAGGCCCGCAGCCTGGGAAACCGGCGTCGCTCTTGTTCTGGAGAGGGGTGTGTGTGTGCTGGTATTTGGTGCTGGTATTTGATCGTCTTGATCGTCAAGAGAGAGAAAGATGATGCAAACATTTGCGGTTGCCAGTCCTTCAAGTGCCAATCCTTCAGCTACCACGGGCCCGGCGACCCGGAAGCCTTGGTGGCACGGCGCCAGCAACAAAGAACAAAGCAGAGACACTCGCAGGTTGGAGGAAACTCGAGGCGGCAAGCCATCCCGGACAAGGGACAATGGAAGCAGGCGTGAGTGACTGTTGGACCGGGAGCTCGTCGAATCGGGCTTAGCCTGTCTGTTGTCCCGTGGCTGGCCGTGTAGTATTCCGTAATTTGCATGGGGTGACTGCTGCAAATCCGCAAATTGATAGCAGGCCGTTCTTGCATTCGCGGTGTGATCGGAGGGCCTTCTGCTCTCGCCCTGCAGCGCCGGAATGGAAGAGCTGCTCTGAGAGCTGCCAGTGCTCTGAGAGCTCCTGCCTCCACTTACCTTAGTTAGTCCCCTGCCCGTGCCGAGTGGAGACGTCGTCAATTGTTCGGGTGGGGGCCCGTCTGGGAACCCGCAAAACTTCGATCGCTCCCACCCTGGCTCTGCTATGACCCCTGTCAAACCTGCCCTGGCGAACATCGAAAGTGGAGCATCCGATGGAGCTAGTTTAGCTCCCAATTTGCTGCATGGAAGGCGCTTGGCATATCGATTTCCCCATTGACCCACTCAGTGCATTCATGACCTGACTTTGACTCTCTCGCAACTTCCCGGGCCAGGCCAGGGCCAGACCAGGGCAGCAGCCCAAAGCCAAGCTCTGACCGAGCATGGAAAGTGCATACAAACATCCACAAACATCCACATGCAAGAGAATTTCGGGACCGGCGGCCTAAAATCTGCATTCATTGGTTCATTGGATGGCTGCTGGCCTGCTACTGGAAGTCACCTCGTTTCACACCCGCTTCCCCTCCACTAAGTCGTCAAAAAAAAAAAAAAAAAACAACCCGGAGATCTCCAGAACAAATCTCATCCGAAACCTGCTCGAGCCCAGATCCGCTCTCCAGCCCGAGCGGCTGCCCGTGGCTTGATGCCCAGACACATCGATCGCGGGATGTAGGTCTCGCGGGCCCCTCTCCTCCGCCTCCGGTCGGCACCCGTCCGACGCGATGCCGGACAGTGGCCGTTGACGGCGGTATTATGGTTCATGCAAGACACGGCAGCGGGCTCCTGGCGTACCGACTGACAGAAGGTTGAAAGGGGGTGAAACAAGGCTGCTCGACCTCAAAATGGCCCCATGGTTCGTCAGCCGACGTTGCTCAGAGCAGGCCCTTGGTTCGGCGAAAAGTCTGGGGAGGGGCGAGATGAGGTGTCACATGCCACAAGATCTGGGAACGGCAGCAAGATGTGGATGTGGCCAAGTACGGGGGGATGTGCCGCGCACGCTCTGAGGCGCCCTCTGTGTCGCAGTCGATTTGCGCCCCGACGGCCGCGGCAACGGTCCGGCAACCGATGAGGGCTTGCATGCTGGCTGGCAGACCGCCAGCACGACAGCCAGTGCGTGATACCATCTCCTTACCGCAGAAACAGATCGCCGGGTCGCCATCGCCGCTCGCCCCTGAGCTTCCGGCCAGGCGTGTTCCATCGTTGGGGGACGCCCATCTTCGCCCGCTGCGGTCAATGGGGCGCTGGCGCCAACGGCCCGACCCGGTTTAGCACGCTGGATAGTACTTGGGGGCGGTTCTGGCCTTTCTGCATCCGGCGCGTGTTTGTCGGATCCGACGGCGGACAGAAGCATGGAGTATGGAGTATGAGAGAAGAGGGACTTTCCATGATTGGAGGGACGAGGCAGCGCTGGCCGCCATCGTTGGCATCCCCCGAACGATTTCGTAACGGCAGAGCGGAAACAGCTGAAGACTTTGCCATCTTGCGGAGCCGACCTGAAAAGCCCAGCCCCGAAGTATCGCCAACTTTTCCCATCCTTACCAACGCTTAGAGCCGCCAGCCAATCGTCTTAAAATTCGCCCGCGAAGCCACTGGCCGTAACGGCCGAAAGAATATCGGATCTGAAACAGTGGGCCGCTTCCCTTCCGCCACGGGGAAGCTTCGCTATGTATTTCTGTGTTGGCGTCGGATTGGTCGGTGCGTAAATGCGTCGATTCGAAGAGACGGGAACCTGCACAAGCGACCTTGCCCGGATTTCCCGCTCCTATCCCCAGTTGGCGTCTCCATGCCAGCAGCTCATATCCGTATGCATTGGGGCAACACGAGCACGCCCCGCGCCTTAGGCTCGCGGGTAAGCAGGGCCTGAAGCGTGATTTGGCTCCTCGTCCAGAGTTCCTCCCGCCATACGCTAGCAATGACAAAACTAGCAGTGGCAGCAGCAGCAGGAACAGTGGTAGCTAAGAGGTTCGGATCAGGGACGGAGTTATTCGTGCGCCATACCCACGGCAGGCGAGCGGAGCGGTTCGTACGCTTAGCGGTGGGGAGAGGGGGGGGAGGGGCTCAGGTTCGCTGCCGATACGCTGCCTGATAAACATTTACACAGGTATCCACCGCTCTCTCTCTATGACCACGCGCCACCTGTTGGGCATTCTCACCTGTCTAGGCTCCGAAACGGGATGCGGGACCACCAGAACGCCCAGGCACAATGTCAGAAACGGCTAGCCCGTACACTTTTTCACGTGTCGGGTGAAGAACCCGCTTTGTGGAGTAGCACAACTGCTGAATGGCTTCGTCTCTGGTTCCGCTGCATGGCTCTGTCGGCCGTTGCCGAAAAGGTCAGGTCTATAGGGCCGAAAACTGGGGAGAGAACCGCTATAGGCCTTCAGCTCCGCCCTTCTGAGGGATCGCCACAACTGGGGACGGGGGTGAACCGACTTCCTCCGTCTCGTCTCGTAAAAGCCTCACCGTCAAGTGGTGGAGTCGTCGTCGATCATTGGCCGTCGCTCTGTCCCCTCCCTCCGCCTCCACGCCATTGTCAAGGAAACTGCACACGGCGGGCGAGTTATTGCAAAGTCATGCACACTCTGCATCGGAGACGGGACTGGCTATCTCTATCACCAAAGCTTGTCATATGCCTGCAGCTAGCCGATGGTGGATCATCTCATGGTTGGGTTGGGATACCCTTTTGCCATCAAAACAAAAACTGATGTTTGTGTGGCATGCTCTAGGGGGGCTTGACGGTTGGGTGCTTGCAGAGAGCTAATGCATGGAAAACGAGGTTGCCAGCCCGGCTTGGTGAGGTTGTGTTTCGCTCTCCACAAACATTCGATGCCCCAGGCTTGCACCGCGCTGGTAAGTATGCTTGAAGGCATGTCAAAAGCCGGATCAGGCACCATCTAGAAAGGCCATAGCGGTACCTAGCTTGCCTTCCCGTGGAGAGACCGATAGGTCGGTGCCGTCTCGCCGGAAGGGGGGCCGTATACCCCCGGTGTGAAAAAGGTATGGGTGGCGAGTAGTATCCGGTATTGTTTGGCCGAGGCACTGACCATTATGAATGGCGTGAATCCAATGGCCTGCAACTTCAGGCGGCTTCTTGCTTTGAATATCCAGTACGGTCCTTTGCCTGAGTCGGCAAGGGGGACTTGCTTGCTCCTCATCCACAAACTTACATGGGGCCGCCGATACGGCCCCTCTGTTGGTACCTGGGCGATTAGGCTGAGAAGAGAAGCGCAATCTAATCACATCTTCCCCTTGCCCTACCTACTATGTGTATCAAGGCTCGAACCTCGGTTTCTTTACTTAAGAGACAAGGGGACTTCCAAGCTCACCCCCGTGCTGCCTCTTCTCTGACTGTTGTCTCAAAACCCTGCGCAACCTTACCTGCTCGGCATCAGCTTAAAGAAGACACAGCGTCCCCATAGTCCATCTCACCCGTCCTCGCACTGAGCGCTCCAGCTTTGCCTCCCAGGCATATTTCTTTGCAGGTGCAGGGCAGGCCAGATTGAAGACACCTCCAGATCTTTTGTACTACACCCTTCGCTTGTTAGGCCACCAGCGAGCATCCCTATCTCCCGTCACTCGTGCCCGGCCCTACTCAAGCCACTGTTTTCGAGGCCCAACGGCGCCGTTATCGACACCACCACCGCCTGGCACCTTACACCCGAAACTAGCGCGGCAGGTTTGCATCGCCGGGCAGACGCGGCTAAGGGTTGCTGTGGCCACCAAAGCCTCCAGCTTCAGGGAAACGAAGGCAGAAAACGATCCCGAAGAATACGACTGGCGACGAAAAGACCAACCGAAGCTCATTCCCCGCAATCTCTCTCGCCAGAGACCGCCAGGAGTTTCTCGCAGTCCGAGCCGTCGGAAAGATCGTGGAAGGTGTCGCTTCAGGTAAGCAAAACATCTCGTTTGCTCTTTTTCATGCACACCACCGCCTCTTTTTTCGCGTGGGCTTCATTCCCAAGGCGACCAGACAATGGTGGGCCTCACACCGGCGCGCGCGAATCCAAGCCCGTGGATAGTTATCGGCTTCCTGCGGCCGCGATGGCGCCTCGAACAAATCACGACCCTCGGCTTCGCAGAACAAATACGGGACCCCGACAGCTCGGCCCTGCACGCTTGAACGGGTGAGAGCGCACGCCAGGGACTAGCGACTAGCTAAATACGCGGGCACCGGCGGGCATGATGCATCATAAAGGAGGCGCGAAATTCTGGACAACCTTGAGCGTGTGATGGGCTCGCAGAGCCTCCGACACTGCTTGCTGGATTCGTTTCAGGACCCTATAAAGTCGTTGGTACACGACGTTGCGACCCAGCAAGACTTAGACTGCAACCGACACGCCCGATATGTTTCCTCCATGGGGTTCGGCCTTCAAGAAGCTGCATGGACGGAGTGTTGGGAACAACTTTGCTGACAGGACAATTGGATTTACCAGACGAACAAGGCCGCGGGACAACTCGAGGCGCAGGGTGTTGTAAATTGTGCCCTTGGCATGACCGGGGTCCTTTTGGAGGTCAGTCAACCAATCCCACCCCCGAGACACTCCGCCCCCGGGTATGCGCCTTGGGGCGGTTTGGGAAGGAGAGGCAACGGATTACCCTGAGCTCTCAGCAAGGCCCCTTTCCCCCATCCAGCCCGTTCAGCCCGTCCAATCCGGTAGCGATTCTGCTGCCTCGACCGTTGCTCTCCTCCCAGTGGTGTTCTTCTGCACTCATCGAGGCTTTGCCGAGCTTGGGACGCGCGGAGCAGCGGACGGCTCCCAGAACCTCACCATGGGTGGCGGAATTCACGGCACAGTTGAGCTAACCGTAGCCCCCGAGCTCTCTTACAGGCACGGCAGTCGTTTGGAGATTTCCTGGTCGCCCGCAGCAATTCCTCGCTCCCAGCTGGAGCAGAGGAACGGCGCATGAATCAACAACTCCCCAAGGTACGACTTTTATTTTTCTGTCCCATTGTGCCCTCGCCGTCGAGACCGGCGTGGAGGTTCCGGAGCTCTCCCCGACCAATAGTCCGGGCGGCACCAACGACTTGGCCGTTTGAACGTCGGGGTCCCCCCAGCCCCGTCACGGCAACTGGAGTCGACAAACGAAGACAATCCCCTGCGCATCCTGCGGGCAGCTCAAAGGTTAGTGACAGCAGTCTCAAAAAGCCACAGTGGCAGCTCTCTTTCCCCCCTGCACACCCTGTCTCTTGATTCTTCTTTGTTTCTGCCCCTCGTTTGTCCTCGGTCCTCGAGAACGACGAGGCTGCAGACGCCCAACACTTTGTGTTTTAGCGCTTCGACTCTGCGCCGTTTGACGGCCGTGTTTTATTTATTTATTTGTTTCACTTAACTGGCCCCGCCTTTTCTTATACTCGGGCCAGAGCCGGGCCTTGCCTCCTGCATGCAGTTGCTGAACATGGCCTAAGGGGCTTGGGGCTCTTTCTTGACTGATCCCTCGCTTTTCGGATTGCACCCGGTAAGGCTCTGAAGGCCCTGTTACCCCATTGATGCCATTGTGCTACCAGACATGGCGAAGCTTGACCGCGGGTCCGGCATTGTCAGGGAGAGGGCGCTCGATGACATGCCGCTGGGTCAACATCTTCAACATTGGGGTGGACCTACATAAGCCACGGTCGCATCCCGACTGCGAAGCGCGTCTGCAGAACCCTGCTGCTGTTACGGTGAATGCTTGCTTCTGGCCGCCAGTCACGGCCGGCCCAGAGTGGCATGTACCCCTGCAGGTCCATCGGTACCTCGTTGTACTGGATGGCGCATGGAACGCTGGCTTCGATGTTACAGCAGCCTGTCGAGGTCCTGTACCTCGCCCGGAGCCCAGTATCAGAGCTCTGCCACAGACAGGAAGAAAAGGAAAACGGCATCAGCAAAGCAAACAATTTCTGCTGTTTTCCACTCCCCGCTCACTGGCCGACGCTCCCCGGTCTCCATCCCGTTCTCAGTGTCCTCCCCCCCCCTCCTCCTCCCCTATCTCCTTTTTATTCGCCTCGCCCCCACTGCCGCTATTCCCTCACGCGCCTCAGCTCCAATCCGACCCCTCTACCACGGGAGCCGGTCGCCGGTCTGCAGCCTGTTGCTAATTAAGCCACAGGTTTCATTTCATTTTCACCACCACTTCGCTCGCCGGTTTCCTTAGGAGATGCAACTAGATATGCCCGTGGCCCAGTTCTTCCCGAGTTGAGAGGGAGAGCTTTCTCGCTGTTGCTGCTGCATCATTGGCTCCGCTTGCCATATCTCCAGCGACCTCGACTGTCTCGTTGCGACCCATTTCAGATTCCCTGCGTCACAATTTCCAAGGACGATAAACAGAAAAGAGGGGACGGGCTGGCAGAAATGGCAAGATTGATCTAACAGGTGCGTCTCTACCAGGATTACGTCGAGCCCTCGCCGCCCTCTGGCACCGGGCTGGACTATCTCGACATACCGGCAACTGACATGTGGTGCGTAAACTGCCTCTTGACTTTTCTTTTTTCGTCCGATTGGTCTCTTTATGCCTTTATACACCGAGTGAGGAGTCCGCTGCCTCAAATACTGGGGCTTCCGTCCGCACTTACACCCCCAGCTTCCCTACATTATGTACTCTTCAACGGCCTTCCCGCACACTCCCTCCCCTCTCCTCTTGAGCCACCGCATAACCTACCATCTTCCGCTAAGATCTGAGATCTGGGAACAAGTGCGATTTGGCATCATAAACCCCCCTTAACATCGCTCTCTACCGCGTCCGGCGGCTTTTTTTTTTTTTTTTTTCACTTTCACTATCACACCCACCGCATACTATTCGGCATTGCCGTCTATCTCCCTTTCCCGGTGGCGCGTAAGTACACTCCGCCGTTGGCTTCCCGCTCTCTTTTTTTTTTGTCGATCGCAGCCGCGAGTGAAAGTGAGACATGGGTGCTTGCTCCGGGCGTGGTACGTGTTACCTGGATCGATCGCTGTGAGCCTTGCTCCCGCGCCGTTGCCGCATGCGCCATGCTCGCTCTTCCGATTGCTGCTAAGTCCGCTGCGACGCCCCCCCTGCAAAACACTTGTGCACTGGTATGACGGGGTTCTGTCCTACCGCCAGCACTGGGGGAGGGGGGGGGGGTTGCACAAGGCTAGAGTGGATTCAGTGGAAGCACAGCGTTGTGGGATCTTGGGGGGCGTGATGGCAATCATTACACCCGCACCCCCCCTTCATCCTTTCTTCCCACACCCTTTTCCCTTTCTTTTCTTCTTCTCGTCCCGGCCCCCTCCCCCCCTCCCCACCCACTTCGTGCATCATGGCGCTGAAGCGTGGCCGGTTGCTGACCCGGATGGTACCTCCAGCTATACTCAGGGCTCCACTACTTCCCTGTCAACAATAGAAACAACGGCCCAGCCCTCCTCATATTTGAGTCTGATCCCGCCGGTCCACCAGCCGCCCGTCACGCCGTACTCCCCTGACGGCGGCTCCTTTTATACCCCCGCTGCCCCCGTCTTCCCCGGTCTAGACGTCAGGCCTCGACTAGGCTCCAAGTAGGTAACACATTATCGTCTTGTCGTTATGACATCTCTGTGCCATGGCGCACTCGTTCCCCCCAGTCGCTTACAGCGGTAGCAGTAGCACGGCCGGCCAGGGCATGGCACACGGCCATCGGTCAACCACACTGCCGCATCCAGGAACAAACCTGAGCACGCGCGAGGCCTACGCAACCGCGACGCCCGCGTTCAGGAGACCGGACCATCATCACATCCAAAGGTCGCCGCCCTTCTCCAACTTACGACGCCATAACCCTCTCTCACCAACCAGCACGCCGGCCGCGTACGGATCCCTCAAGATGGACACGGGCTACCCAGGGTCCAAGACCCAGCCGACCATCCCTCCCCTAGGCTCCCTGACCTCGCTCGGCCACCTCTCGTACGGCGACTCCTCGGCCACCCAGATTAAGGTGGATATCAGCGGCGTCATCGACAAGGGCTTCTTCGTGGCGGAGAACGAGTGGACCTGCTACCGCCGCAACTACTTTTCCTGCGTCTGCTCCTTCTCGCTGACGCCCATGATACACAACTCGCCCATCCAATTCCTCCCGACGGGATCGACACACCCGTACAATGTGTACGGGTTCGCCATGTGCATCTCGGCAGCCGTGTCGGACAACGACAACCACACGATCGAACTGGTCCAGCACACACCCAAGCGGGACAAGGGACCGATCGCCAAGCCCGAGAAGGTGCGGCTGTCCCAGAAGCCACCACAGGCCAGCCACCACCCTCTGACCAGCCTCTACGCGGGCCCGGACGGCAGCCTCGGGTCGTCGAGATACGACCAGGGCTTCGGGCAACCGCAGCAGAGCTCGGCACCCACGGAACACACGTTCGAGCGGATCCAGTTCAAGCAGGCGACGGCCAACAACGGGAAGCGGAGGGCGGCGCAGCAGTACTACCACCTCATCGTCGAGCTGTGGGCCGACGTCGGCCAGCAACAAGGGGGCTCGGACCCGTGGGTGAAAGTGGCGTACCGGAAATCGGCCAAGATGATCGTCCGCGGGCGCTCGCCGGGCCACTACCAGTCGGAGCGGCGGGAGAGCTCGAGCAGCGGGCCCGGCGGCTCCAGCGGCAGCAACATCGGCAGCGGCTACTCCTCGGGCATGCTCGGGCCCGGCGAGTACTCGACGGGCCCGTCCATGATGGGCGGCGGCGGCGGATACGCGCAGCACTACGACACGCGCTCCGGCGGCTACGGCGGGACGCGGCACCACCACGAGCTGACCATGGAGCCCATGATCTCGGCCGAGGAGGTCAAGGCCATCACCGACACCAAGGGCTACCAGTACTACCCGGCCACCATCTACGAGGGCGAGCACGACCCGCGACAGCAGCAGCAGCACCAGCCGCACCAGCAGCACCACCACCCGCAGGTCGAGCTGTTCTCGCACGCCCGCCACGACGTGTCGGAGAGCGGCGGCGGCGGCGGCCCGGGGGCGCACTCGATGAGCGCCGTGTTCGATCCGACAAAGGTCAAGTCGGAGATGGAGAACGGATTGCCCAGTCTGCTCTACCACGGGGGCCCGTACTATCAACGGTGTGGGCGGTTTGAAGGCAAGGCGACTTCCAACGGCCAGTACCCGACTACCCTGATCCCGCCGCCGTCTTCGACTATGAGCATGACCTAGCGGGCGGCCTCGTGTGCTGGGCGGCATGCATGATCATTTCGATACATACCTTCGTTGGCACTCTACCACTACTACAACTACGACTACGACTACGACTACGACTACGACTGCTACTACTGCCACTATCGACCCCCATTTTACATCTGCGATGCATTTTACGGCCTGGATTGGAACGAGAAGGAATGGAAAAGTCATGGAGAAAAAACAAACAACACATCCCATCTGGAAGACTCGCACCACACAAAAGCTTACTTACCTGCCTACGCCGCGTCAGAGCATCATGCAAGGTTCCTTACGCCGGATTTTTGCTTTCCGTTTTTTTTTTTCCTTCTCTTTTTGGGATGCAAACTGTCTGCCTCCCTGAGACTTGGGGGTGGCTTATCTGGGCGCGGTGGGATTCGGATGGCGCAAGGAAATGGGAATGGGAATGGGAATGGGCGGGAACCGGACATGGGTATGGATGGATTCTTTGACGATTAATCCCAGAGATGGCGGCTTATGGGTACTCCGCAAAGGACACGGCGCTGGCTTTCTCTTTTTTTCTTTTTTCTCCTTTTCCGTTTTTTTTTTGTTGTTGTTTTTCGGGTTCGGGCCTCCCCCCCCTCTTGCTGTAGCACTCACACGGCGCGAGCGGGACTCGGGGATCGGGAATTGGGGATCGGAAACGGCACCGAGAACACTTTGGGCCCTGGTTCTTCTTGACCATCATGACCTTTCCTCTAGGAATTCTAAAACGGTTCTCTCCAGGGAATCACGGGGAAACAACGGGTTACGCGCGACGAAACATGGCATTTGCAGGGATACCCGGTGCATTATCTTTTCCTTTTTTCTCTCAAGACTCTCTCTCTCAGATGTCTCGCCCTTGATCTATTCCCCTTTTCCCACTCGACAATCCGGCATCGACAGGCAGCTTTTACGTCTCGCTCCTTTTTCTACATCCAACAACGCAGCGGTGCCTTTTTTCTTTTACCATTTCCTTTTCACCAACTTTCTCCTCTCCACGGCTGGAATGGAATCCCCTGCTCTCCCCTCGGTCCCGAAGCTGTGCCGTCCAGTAAACAACGCCGGAGGCTGCCATTCGGACCAGCGGGGCAGGCCGACTCCTGACACACTGGCTGAGAAGAGGGTACACCCCCCCAAACTCGGCGGGCATCCATTCATCATCGGGGCCAGTGAGGGGCAGCCGTCATCGGATGGGCGGCAGGGAAGAGAAAGGCTTGAGTTATTATGGTTTACTTACTACCTTACTTTTTCATTGTACGAATTCGCGTAGATTCTTGGACGGTGGTTTTTTTTACGAACGAGCGCTCTGACGGATCTCATCGACGTGCTCTCTTGAATATGACATGATGTGTTTTGCTGGACTGTGCATATCGTATCGTGCGTGACCCTTCCAGAAGTGCAACCTGGTTCCTGACACCGCCAACGGCCAATGCAGGCAGAGTTGCACAACCTTGGAAGGCAAAAAGCATTTGCCACGAAATCTCCCCGATCTCCCCGCGGGGATGGATACCGCTTACGGTAGGGCTGGTTAGTTACCTGGCTGTCACTGCCTGTCGAGCCTGTGACGGGCCTGCATCTAGGTCATGGATTGCTCTCACCGGTCTGCCGGTTTGTTGTCTGTGGTGGTAGCCGTGTTGATTAATTCCCCAGCGTGTCCCGTCTTATTCGCCCCTGGGGTGGAGTGTGGTGGGGATGGCAGAACCGCTTGTGGCAGTGTGTGTTGGGTTGTTCGGTTCGTCAGGGTTCGTCAGGGTTCGTCAGGGCTCGTCAGGGCTCATCAGGGTCCGTACCTCGAAGCCTTGGAAGGTTCCTCCAAGTCGCGAAGGGTTCGGATGACATGCAAAGAGCAGAATTTACCTTATTTGGTATTGTGTACTTCGTATGTACTGTTGCAGATTACATGGATGCCCGCCCGGGAGGGTGATCCTTCCGTCAAACCCCCGCCATGGAATCTCAATTTACTCGATATGGTGGGTACATCCTGGAGATAGATTCCAGGTTTTGAGGAGCGCAGTGCCAAAACGGAGTGGAAAGGAACGGGCACTAAAAAAGCTTCCAGGCAGGTACCGTACCACGTACCACGCACTCTTTCGTTCCCGCCCTGCCCTGTGCCCTGCCCTGCTCTGCTCTGACTTTTGAACCCACTTTCCCACTCTCCCACTCTCCCACTCTCCCGTTCTCCCACTCCAGCGTGCAGACCCAGAGTGTGCAGACCCAAAGCGTGCAGAGCGTGCAGTGCGCGCAGTGCGCGTGAAAGGGGGGGTAAGCTGCAGCAGGCAATCTATTCACCCACCAACTGCGGCAACCGAAACGACTCAATCAACGCGCGCGACGCCCGCCCTCAGGACGCAGCACAACCAAGAAAATGCTCCTGTGCGCTCCTGTGGGAGACCCCTGGACACCTGTCAGCCCTTCTCCCACACCGTTGGGAATTGCAACCTTGTCAGTGCTTGTCCTGCCTCGCCGTCTCTTCCTGTCAGTGCTGCCTTCCTACCGATCGGCAAGAATCCCCAATCGGCATCGGGACTCGACATGGCGCGCCCCGGGCTGTGTCACACCGCTTATCCGCCCATCTGCCGAACCCCCCCGAGCGGAGGCCAGGATGACTTGCATGAACCGGTCTGGGCAAAGCGGGAGGTTATACCGAAAACTGCTGCCCCAGCAGCAATTGGCAGCAATGAATGAGCAGCAGCTAACAACTCGGGCGTTGCTTGTGCCATTTTTGCATTTTTGAGCCACGGATTTTGATTGATTGGAACGAGTTAACCGAGACGGCATCATTTCACCGTCATCAACCTCCATCGGTCTGGTCTGGTCTGGTCTGTTCCCACCCCAGGAGGAGCAGAACGGGAGTCCCGCGCTGATTTGGAATGGCCCCCGCCTCCAGCGGGCCATCCCAGGGGGGGGCCCATGAAAACTGGGGCGTGAAGAACCGCGCAGGATATTCATGTTAGTCAGCGGCACAGTCGACCAAAGCCCCAGGAAAAGCCCAAGGGGCTACGTATGTACGTTTTACGACAGAACTCGGCCGCGGGGATACGTTGACCTGAACGATGGACGATGAGCGATGGACACCCGACCCGACAATCCTTGGCTCACGGGATGCCCGATGATCCGCTGCCGTGTCCGATCGCTGCCGCTGGACCCCCTTGCCGAAGCGCGCTAACGACCTAGTATACACGGGACGACACAGGAACACGCCACTTTCCAAGTTTCCTCCGCTTTTCCTCCACCTTCTGTACCCCCGGCATGTCCAGGGGAGTCCCGAGAAACCGGTAAATGGCTCGAGTCACCCCGGCAGCCAAAATCCATTTGGGAGGCACAACAGCGATCTACCGGGAGGCGCTCATTTTGGGGGGGGGGGTCATCGGATCATCGCTGTCTTCGCTGGCGCAGCGGGCTGGTTTTCGGTTCGGCCGATCCTAAAACAAGCTCAGTCCCAGGCAGCAAGCAGCCCGCGGGCAAAGTGAGCAAAGCGAGCAAATGCGGGGGGGAGGGGGGCAGAACTCGGGCGAGCAGCGCCGACACGGGCCCGGCGCCCCCTTTCCACCCGGCCTGCTGTTGGGTTGGTTGCGAGCTGGACATTGGCACTCGAGCGCTCGGACTGCCATCGTGCGGCACGTATGACGCCGGGGCAAGGCCGCTTTCGACCATGTTTGGCTGTTGTCCAAATAAGGTTTCGGGACTAAAACAATCCAACGACAGAGTGATCAACACCATCCTTGCCCTCCGCTCCAACCCCCTAGCGGAACGCCCCCCCCATCGACCCACCCAGAACGCCTAACTATTCTCGCTCACCACCGCCAAGACACACCGGTCTTCTCGTCCCGCCGTTGCACAACCTTAGCCTGCTTTTCCCGGATCCGCAGTTTCTTCAGACACTAACAACGTTAGCGCCCTTTCGGTTTTCACCCTCACGGCGGAGGCGGCGCGATCATCGAGTGTTGGCGCAACCCGACGGCGATCGCAGACAGTGCCGGAGGTCACCAAAAGACCCCGATTTTCTGGGACTCCGGACGGCTGGGCCTTCGGACGGGTGATAGTTCAAAACGGCATGGCGAAGCCCGTGTGGCTAGTGGACCGATGACGCTTGTCAGCGTCGTAATCCCGACGTTTGTCTTGTCTTCTTCGCGCTAGTCCACTCCATGGTTAGTCCATCATCGGCCCGGTGAGAACGGCAAAAAGGAGATTGGCCGACTCGGTCAACGGGCCTGAGACATTCTAGAAGAGAGTAATCTGTACGAGCAATCACTGGTCGACAAGCAACGCTCGTCACCATTATCGCCGTGCCAGAGCGCCGAGCATCTGTGTGGCTCAGGCCAAGGGGATTCGGGGCACTGTTGGCGGCCCCCGACTTGCGCGGCAACCCGCGACTCGTTCTGCTCCTACCCGCGCCGAGGCGCTGCGCCGGATGTAGAGTGCTTTCTCGCGACGGCGCCGGGGATGCGCCACGGATGTGCTGCAGATGCGCCCCCCCTATGTTTCTCCTTGTCGTCGTCGTGTCAACCAACGACCGAGGGGGCTGGATTTCTCTGCTGCCATCGCAGCCACGGCGTCGCAAGACACACGCTCTCTTTCCGTCGCCGTTTCGGGCGTCGTCGCACACCCGCTCATTGTCCCCCCTCGGATCGGCCCACAGCGGTAGCGCCGATCCCTGCCAGCGGTTTCATTACACAAGCGCAAACCACGCCATTATTGGTTCTCTCTCGGAAAAGTTGAGAGCCGCTGAGAGGGGAGGGCGGGGCGCGCGGGGGGGGAGATGATCGTTCCTGGGCACACTCCAACCACCAACGAGCCATGAGGGAAAGGGAAAGGCCACGATACTTTCGGAATTCCCACGCGCGAAAGCCTGCCTCCCCATCACGTCGAGCACTATCCGCATGGGGTAATCTGTAATTGTCCGGATCTGCCTGCCTGCACACCGACTTCGCAAAGGAGGTGGTGGGGGGGGTGGGCTTGCGAAACCAACCAGCCTGCCTGCGGGTGGCGCTTTAACCTCACAGTTGAGGGAGGCATAGCAGACAGGACCGACTGGCCACATTCCCGAGCGCCGCCAACCCCATCGCCGCCCGCGGGCCACGTATTTTGGGGGCTTCGGGAAACAACACCAGCACGGATTTCGCCGCCCTCCCCGGGCTCTTCCATTTATGTCAGTTCCCGGTTTTGACATGCTAGGCGTGGGTCACACGACAGGCGGCCATTGGCCAGAAACAAGCAAAGCAGAACACATTCGTTCTGACCCTTTTTCAGCCCTATCCTCGGGCCGTGCGCCAACGGTTGCGCGCGGGTAGATTGGCCGGCGGCCGATCCAGACGGCTTTTTTGCGGCTGAGGATTCTGTGAGGTGGGATTCTGTGTGTCCTGATCTGCTCCGGTTGATTTGACTGGATGGATTTGTTGGTCGCCGCTCGGGGGCTATGGGCCTATGACACTGGTTGCCTTGCCCCGGATTGGGGCGTTTCCGCGGTCCAGTCACTGCCCACCACTGAGTGAGTGGATGCGACGCCGCCGAGCTGTTGGTGGGGTGTGGGGTTGGGGATACGACGCCGTCGTGTATTCGTAGTTAATGTACAGATTACTTCGTAACGAGGGGTCGGCCGGTCGATCTCTCGTTTTGGTTTGCTTCGGGAACGGAACGGCGATTCCTCGTCGTTTGATTCCCTCTCTCTCACCAGTGCCGCTTTGCGCAGCAGCAGCAGCAGCAACAGCAGGAGCAGCAGCAGTGGCCGGTGAGCGCATTGCATTTCTCTGGCGCTCGTATTTCCCGGCTTCCCTTTGGCTGCGAGACGGCGCCGGGTACGCAATCCCCGATCCTGCGCCGATCGTTTTTTTGTTTCCCGAATCCTGGTGTTGAGCTGCGTGAGGGAAGGTTTTGTCGTGTCTTGTCGTGTCTTCCTCTTGGCGCTGCCTCTGCCCGCCGCCGCCGCCGCCGCCGCCTACGCCGCCCCCCTAGGTGCCGTTTCCCGAGGATCGGCTTTTGCTTTGGCTGGCTCGCGGCTTTGGGGGGGTAGACTTTTTAATGGGGGCGCGTGGTTGGGATCTGGAATCCCGAGGGCTGGTTTGGCTTTGTGGTGTGGGGGTGGTGTAGGCGTTTGTGGGGAGTGTTGCGGGAGGCTAAATAAAGTATATATCTACCTACCTAGGTATCGGGTTGTTGTGTGTCGATGTGTGTCGATGGGTATCTGTGTGTATCTGTGTATTTGTGTATAGGAATTGGTCGGCAGATGTATGTATTGGGGGGGATGGGTGTTGCAGGAAGCGATGCAGCAGCGACGCAGGAATGTAACAGATGTCTAAGTATATCTTCTGTGTGCCCGTGTCTGCCTATGTATCTCTGGGGTTGGTATGTATGCACGGAATGGATAGGTAGGCATGTATGTACATACATGGCGGGTTGGTTATCCCACCGGGGCTTTCATATCGCTAGGGCTGGGTACCTATTGCAGGACTGTTGCAGGAGTGTAAGTATATCCTCTGTCTATCTGTGTATCTAGACGTGGCGGGCACATGCACGTATGTAAATATGTATGTATGTATGCACATGGCGGGATGGCCATCCCACCGGGGCTCCTATTCCGAAGGCCGGGTGTGGTGGCATTGGGGGTGCAAAAAGGGGGGAGGCGGCGCACTCTATGTATGTAGGTATTCGGTAGCACGCGCTTCGCAGAGTAGCATCGGCCTGCTGCCGGGGCCCTGCCGAGCTGAACTACCCTATCTCTCGGCACCGGTGAGTATGTGTGGCTTTCGGGATCGGTGAATTTTGTTGCTGCTGCAGGCAAGCAAGCAGTCGGGCGAGGGAGGGCTGAAAAGGGGGCAGGAGGGCGATACGCAGGTAGGTTTGGTACGGGGATGGGTATGGGAATAGAACGAAATGTTCCGGCCCCGACCGGCTGGCCGGATGGTGTTCCGTGTTGGTTGGAATGCACGCCGTCGATGCACCTCCGCCTCCAGCCCGCTGGAGCCTGCCTGGTGAGTGGGTGTGTTTTGGTTCGGGGGGTAGGTGAACCTTGGCTTGGGGGGTTTAGGGGGTAAGAAGGGAAGGGGAGACGGGAAATGGGATATGGGAGGGCGGCGGCGGCGTGATGCTTGAGCCGAAGCTTATTATGGGGGACGGGTCATTCCGTGGTGTTGTGTTGGGCCGGGGTCGTGAGGTGATCGGGGATGTCATCACGGAGGAAAGCATGTCGTCTTGTTGGCGTAACTATTGCGAGGACAGGCTTTTGGGGCCCTGTTGGTCTGGGGCTCACGGCCGAGGTTTACAGTGTGTGCATTGTGCTGGAGGCTGGGCTGCATTGTATCGTGTTGTGTTGCGCTGCGTTGCGCTTGCTGCGTCTATGTATGGATCGTGTGTAAGTGTGGAGGGGGTGTGCATAGGTGATCTACGGAACGAATGGAGAGGGAAGCAGGGCTTCATGGAAAGTTGATGAAGAGATGGGTGTGACGTGCAGGGGGGTGAGTCATGATGCGTAGTAGACAGGTGTATGGCAAGAGATGGCGTGATGGTAAGTGGCCAAGGCAGCCATAAGGGAATGATCGTGGAAGAGAGGAAGGTTTAGGTCAAACTACATCCATGCAGAGCCGTTCTTGTTTTCTGCTCTGGAGTGGGCTTTGTGTTCTCCGTCTTCTCTACTAAAGCTAATGTAAAAGGGGTTGGTTGTCGTTCTGTTTCGGGAGGTGGAGTGTTCCCAGCCAGTGATGGGTCTTGTTTACTAGCCCCTTACTGCCCGTACTGAGAGTCGAGATTGGAGCATTGATTGACCAAAATAACCTTCGCCAGATATGATTCTACTTGTTCGTGAGGGCTGGGATCCTATTAAGCAAGCTAGCCATACATTTGAAGAGAAAAACTTCAAGCAAAATGGCAGTGCTACATTGTGGAAACGGAATCCAACATCATGAACTTCGGACTCCATCTCCTTTTCCACCTTCTCTATACTTTCTTCGAAAAGTAATACATTGTTCAAATGGTGGACGCGAAAGCGTTTGCTTAAATGTCCCATTAAACTTTGCTTACGACCGAGCGAGCAAGCAAACAAAACGGAGGAGGCTGTAGATCGTTAGGTCGCCGAAGCTGACCGCCTGCATCTCTGGTGGCGGCCCGGGTCCCCGGAGGTCGGCGACGCCTCCCCAATCTGCTCGACCGGTCAACGGCGGTTGGATTGTCTGATCCCCGACCCAAATTCTCGGTCCCGGATTTTAGCTTGGAGGTAGATTTGACTTAGACCCTCGACTCTGCACATACAGGGCCTTCAATAACGACCGGCCTGTACCTCCTACGGAGCTCACCACTCCCAGGCAATCCGGCCTTCGGGCCAGACCAAGTAAGTCGTATGTACATAGATACAAACACACCCTTTATTCAAAGCATGCTCTCTGCTGGAGGCGTATGAGGTTCGAGACTCGGTGCCGAGGCAAACACCAAACGCCAAGCGATGCGCGATGCAAGCCCTAGAAGGATTCATGCGCGGGGTGGCTCATTAGGAACACATCGTACGATTTTGACAAGTGAGAGACTCAATGGTACTTCTGGTGGAGAAATGAAGTGGTCGTGGAGTGCGGTGATCGTGTAAGTTGGGTGAGTTGAACGAGTGAACCGAGTGACGGGAGGACCCATGAAGTTGCTGCCAGAATGGTATCTATTTTAGAGGCTGGTTTTTGGGATGTAATAGGCTGCCTTGTGGTTTTGTGAGTTGCGGTAGGGCGATTGCCGTAAAACAATCGCCGGGCTCGCGGTATTTCACTCAAATGCCGGCGCTGTTGGCTGCGACGGCGAGAGACCCGGGACCAGACGACCATCGTGAGTTGCGGATTGGGGATGCCCTCACCGATGAAGGCAACAAGAACTCGCAGCGCCCATATATACCCGATCGGCGTTCCCTCCTTCCATCGAACTCGCTAAGGGCGCTGCAAAGACCGTAATGGCCCAGCGGTAACTGCGCGAGCAGGCAGGAACTCGTACACAGTTTCCTCTCAGTAGCACGCTATTGAAAGGTCTCTGGTTCGAGCCAGCTTGGGGCACTGGAGCCGTTGTGTATAACAACACCCTTCGGTACACCCTCTATTGGTAATTGCAAAGAGAGGGTGTGTTGCTAACCATATACGCAGCGATATAGTAAAATCCCCTCGGGGTTTTCGTAGCCAGCTACCGAGGTAGTGGGTGAGCTTTTTGTCAACTGCGGACTGTGATTCTTTTGTTATTGTTGCCCTTGTGTTGGCTCTCTCGTCCTATGTTTTCTCTCTCCAACTAGCTTAATATCGCGCCGCATTAGTTAGTCTGTCATGCCCATCTGAGGGCGCCAGACAAGGAAAATAACAAGGCCGAGATAAGAAAGACAATAAGAGGAAGAAGACGACAGTGAGAACTGTAGAGAACAAAACCTCAACTCAACACCTTGATCCCAGCTTGCCTTGCACTCCTCTCACTAGACATACGGGCACACGAGTCGAGGAAGTAATGAACCGAACAACATGTTTTCTCTAAATGACCACTCACCCCCGCCCGCCACCAAACTCGACTCCAAAACAATCTCATAAACCTAACATTCACGCTTGTCTGCTTGCCGCCCGTCATGTTCACCATAAAAAGCCTATCCACCCACCCAACCCTCACCGACCCATCACCCCCTCTCCAACCTAACTCCCCAAATAAGCCCTGATCGCCCCCTGCAGCCTCCCCGCGCCCTCCCCAACCAGCTGCGACAGGTTCTCCAGATCATCCGCCGCCGTGATGCCAAAGCGGCGAACAAAGTCCTTGGCCGCCGTCTCGAGGTCGCCATAGTCCTCGCCACCGCCCATACCACCGCCGCCGCCGCCGCCCATGCCGCGCTCGTCCTCCTCGCTGCGGCCAAAGTAGGCGTTGCTGGAGATGGCCTGGGCGCCCTCAAAGCCCTGCAGGCGCGACTTGGCTTCGGCCTGGGCGCCAGACTCGAAGATGCCCTTGCCGAAGAACTCGTCCGATGAGATGGCCTTTTGGGTGCCGAATTTCTTGCGCGCGTAGTTCTCGCCGTCGTCTGTTGTGGTTGTTAGTAAAGGGGGGCAAGGGAGTGTGTTTGGGGAGTGTGGAGAGGGAAAGCTTACCGTCAGCAGACGCCTTGATAGGCCCGACGGAACCGAACCCACCACCGGCAGCGCCCTTCTTCGCGGCAGCGGCAGCGCCGGCGGGCTTGCCAACCTGCCCGAACCCCAGCCGCTTCATGCCCATGCCGAGGCGCTCGACCTCGGAGGCCGACTTCTCGCGCGAGTGTGAGTAGCCGCCGCGGGCGGGGCTGACGGGGGTGGGGGAGACGATGGCGGACGAGTCGGACTTGCCGGCGGCCTTGGAGGTGGCGGAGTTCTCCTCCTCGGCGTCCGGGTCGTAGCCGAGCTTCTCGATGCGCTCAGCTTCTTCCTTGGCCTTCTTCTCGGCCTCGTCAAAGTCGATCAGGACGTCGCCGCCCAGCTTCTTAGCGCCGAGCTTCGAGGTCACCTTCTTGGCGCCGAGGATGTTGGCCTTGCGCGGGCCGGTCGCGCTCGACCGGATGGCGGCCGACGTGGTGATGCGGCTGGAGGCGGGCTTCGCCTCGAACTCGGCGCCCTTGGCCAGCGGTGACGGGGAGCGCACCGTGTCCTTGCCGTTCTGCGCGTTCAGGAAGGGGGACGGGGTGCGCCCGACGACTGGGGGCGTGGCAGTGCGCGAGATGGGCGGGCTCAGCTTCTTAACGGCGGGCCGGCTCCACGAGGAGAAAAAGTCGTCTTCGTCTTCCACGGGGGTGTCGCCGCCCTCAGTGCCCTCGACGTTGTCGGTGATGACCACCTCCTCGGGGTATCTGTAGTTTTGTTGTCAGCACGCGTGGCGTGGCAGCAGTAGCAGGGTAGATAGCGCGCATACTCCTTAGCATCCCTGGCGGCCCTCTTCTTAAGCTCCTCCTTGTACTTGGTGGCGGCGGCCGACGTGTACTTTGTCTTGGGGTCCTTGCTGTTCAGCGCGGCCGAGCCGCCGTTGGACTGGAAGAACTTGGTGGCCGACTCATTGCCGCCGACCTTCATAACACGCAGCTGGTCCCATTGCCATTCTGCCAAGTGTTAGCTCGCGACACCCATGCGTGGTCCGGCGCAGAGTGGGAGGACGTACGGTCGAGGTTGGTAGAGCGAACAAAGGAAATGTGGACGCCGAGGTTGCGATGGTTGGCGGAGCAATCGAGGCACAGGTAGATGCCCAAGGGAACCGAGGTCCAGGTCGGGTTCTTCTGGCCGCAGTCGAAGCAAACCTGGGTAGTGTTTGTTAATATTCGACTGCCGTACTCTCAACTGTAGAGGGCATGGGGCATGGAGAGTGAAAGAGGGGGGTTCCCTTACCTTGTTCGCCGACTTGGACTTCAACTTCTCAAAGATCTTGAGCGACTGCTGCTTGGATGCAAGGCCGCTCATCTTGGCGGCGGTTCTCCGTTCCTAAAGAGGGCGGGGTGCAAATGTACCGTGGCTGTCGGTAGCAGCGAGACGAGTGGCAGGGAGCGAGGGTTGCGATCGTGAAGTGAGGTTGCGATCGTGAACTAAACTCGGCCGTTTCAGGAGAAGGAGCCACATTTTGGATGCCCAGGAAAGCCAGGAGGCCATCCATGTGGCATCAAAATGCGACACCAACCCCAATCCAGCCTAGCCCACTGGCCTCTGTTCTCCTTGCCCCACGCCAAACCGCACCCAAAACTCCCCACCCGAGAAATTGTCGGCCGGCACTCGGTCGCGTGCATTGGCATTTAGCATTTGGCATTTGGCAAAGGTCAAGCTCCGCTAAAGCTTTCCTTCCCTCTCAACCCCACCACAGACAAACAGACAAATCCCACCTCCCCGCCCTTCCCACAAACCCCGGCTTTCCATAAGCCGCCAGCGATGGGCACCACCAAGCCACCATGATGAATCGAGTCACGGTCTCGGGGCTGCGGCTCCGACCTACCAGCACCGCACACCCTTCCCTCCCCTCCCCCTCCCCCTCCCCCTCCAGCAACGCATCCGGCCCGTCCGCCCTTTCCCCTCCCCCTCCCCGTCGTCGACACCCTACGCCGCGCAGCACCGGCATTACGCCCGCCTGGGGCGCATGGACTCAACCAGCTCGGCCTCAAATGGGGCAGCGCCCGAACCCCGCCGGCGCGCCGTGACACCCTTCAACGACACCGGCCATGTCCCGTGGGCAGAGCTGTCGGCGGGGGAGAAGACGGGGCGGGCGGCGCAGCAGACGTTTAATTTTGGGATGGTGGTTGTGGGGGTGGTTTTGACGGTATGTTCTTTTTTTTTCTTTTTTTGGTTTTGGAGGGGTTCTTCTTTTTGTTTTTGTTTGGGAGGGGTGTTGGTGGAGGGGAGGGGGGAGGGGGGTGGATGAGAGATTGGATTGTGGTTGATGGATTGGATTGGCTGAACTGACACGACACACACAGGGCGGCGTGGGCTACGTGCTGTACTCGGAGGTGTTCTCGCCCGACAGCAAGACGACCTACTTCAACCGGGCGGTCGACCGCATCCGCACGGACCGGCGCTGTCTGGAGCTGCTGGGGGACGGCAAGAAGATCACGGCGTTTGGCGAGGAGACGCACAACAAGTGGCGCCGGGCCAGGCCGCTCGCGTAGGTTTCCCTCGGTTCATTGGTTACGGTGCGGGGTGAAGATTAAGGGGTGGAGGGCTGATGGCGTTGCTTGTTTAGCTCGACCGTCACCAAGGATGCGCAGGGGAACGAGCATATGATGATTCAGTTTAATGTGGGCGATATCCCCGGTATTTATCGAGCTAGCTGAGCGAGACGACTGACACCTAAACTAGGTCCAAGGGCCGAAAGGCTCAGGCCGAGTCAACATGCATCTCGTCAAGCGTGCTGGCCAGAGCGAGTACGACTACAAGTACTTCTTTTTAGACGTCCGGGGTCATCAGAGGATATACCTTGAGAACGTGGACACTGCACGTGCAAAGGACGGAGACAACAAGGGGTTCAGGATGTTTGGTGTTAAGTGGGCTTGATGGAACGATGACGTATCGGGCCCGTCTCTAAAATGATGAGACAGTGTACACTATGAGCTGCAAGTTGGGAGGCGTTGTTTGTACGTTTAGGTTGACGATATGTCAAACGCAAGAGCCCCGAGGGGTATTACCACACCGACTAAAGCTAGTGTACAAAAATGATGCTACAATCTGTATCCCTGACCCGGCCCCGGGGTGACCGGGCGGCGCGGAACCCTCTCGGAAGGCCGACAAGAACCCTATAGTCTGCAGAGCAGAAGAAAATTAGAAACCCCAAACGACCAAATCTCACCTTTTAAGAATATCAAGATAGATAAACCACACCCATTCGCTCATCCACCCCCTCCCCTAATTCCCCTCATCCCCCTCCATCTTCGCAATCCACTTATTCATCTGCCCAAACTTGTCCTCAAACGACTTCTGCAGCTTTTCGCAGGCGGCCCACATCGGGTCCTGCTCGCGCCAGTAGGTGTAGCAGTTGGTGAAGATCTGGTTCATGTCGGCCAGGAACTCGGTCTCGTCGGCGTACTGCCGCCCGTCCATCTTGGCCTTCATCGTCGTCAGGTCCATCGGGTTCTTGACTACCGTCAGGTAGTCGGGCACCCCGTCGCGCTCCGGGTCAACGGGGTCCTTGAAGGGGCCGACTACGCGCGTCCAGAATCCTGGTGAGAGGGAGGGCGGGTATTAGTTTTCTTTCTCTCTTTATTCGGACTGAAGATGTACATGGCGGGAAGAGTGGGAGAGGGGAAAGCTTACCTGGCCCGGAGAGCATCCGCGAGAGAAGATCGGCGCAGAAGTTGAGTTTTTGGTTGGCGGAAAATGGTTGGGCTCCGTTGATAGCTGCGCTAGCTCTGCGTTTGGATCCCGGCTTCGGCCCCGGCTTGATCCCCGGCAATGACGCCCTAGGTCCCGGTTTCCGGGCAGCGGCCTGGGTAGCGGTGGCCGTGGAGGTTCCGTTAAGCCCCGCATCCGACGCACGGCGCTTCTTCGCCGGGCGCCCTTCGGCGGCCTCGTCCAGCTCATGCGGTGCCGAGCGTCGCTGGCCACCGGGCGCCGCAAGCGCGTCAAGCTGTAGTGGCGGCAAGTCCAACGAGCTCATAGCCACCACCAGCTCGCTCAACACCTCCTGAGGGAGCGACCGGGCGAACTCGGCACGGGACTCGCTGGATCTCATATACTCGGCGGCCCACGAAAGGAGAAGCTTGCGGATCGACGATCCCTCCGGGGTATCCTTCCATACCTGGACGAGAAGCGGCGTGGCGGGGATGTGCTCCGTCACGCGGCGGCACTCGGCCATCGCATCGAGGGTCGCATCGCAGAGCCCTTCGATGCCCAGCTGGTTGCCCAGCTTCCAAACACCAATGAGCACCTCGTACGTGGGGAGGTTGCCGAGACTAGGGAAGACCTGGCCGGTGTAGAGATAATTTTGGGCGTAGGCGAAGACCTCGACGGGGGTGTCGGGCAGCTTGACGAGGGTCTCGAGGCTGTCAGGGGTCTCGTCAAAGTATTTCTTGTAGAAGGTGGACTTGGAACACAAAAAGTCCTTTTGAATGCCAAAAGGTGTCTCCTCGGGGCCAACCAGGGCAATAACGAAGAGTGGGTGAGGCTGGCTGGGTTGTTGTGAGCTTTTAGTCTGGACAACGGTGCTTCGGTGACTTACAGCCAAGAGAAGGGCTGAGGCTCCACAGGGGTAACGGTTTCTTCCACGGGGACGCCAGCATTGCCAGCATTGCTAGCGCTGCCAGCGTCGGTCACGCCGTTTTGCGCGGGTACTGGTTCATCGGACATGTTGACTAAGGGAGTATTAGCTCGATGATAGCCTTAAACGTGTATCATTCAACTCAATTGGTACAAATGAGAACATGGCAGAATGTTGGGTTTGTAAACTCGGCGCATCAGCTTCATCCCGATAGCTCATCTTATCGGAGCCGCCCATCAAGCCACATGAGAGGATAATACAGCAGGCATACCAATTGTTTTGGATGGATGAACGGATGGATAATGATGGCAGCAGAGAAGTGCTGAATGATGGCCAGTGTCGTCAAGAAAGGCTCATGCCCGGGACACGGCCCTTGCGTTGCGTCACGGGCAAGTGAAGGGAATGGCGACGGAGACCGCGCCTAAACGTCGAGAATGAAGGCCAATCGGCCAGAGAAAGTATGACTGTGAACCAATTGACGATATATCTGTGACTTCACGGCCTGTTGTGAATGACCGAGCGCAGATTGTGTGAGGTCTGAAGATGGTTTGAGATTGGCGAATGGGAAGTCAGCCCATGGCGTTCGAGTCCGGGAAATGCCCCACCCACCACGGTCACAGTGCGAGCCTCTTCAACTGAGTAAACTGGCGTGGGCATTTTGGCTGTAGCACAGTGTGCATAACGATGCATCATCTACACTTGTTTTCTCATCAAAAGTCATTTCACATCATCAGACCAAAAACAAGAAAGAAAAGATGCGAGAGAAAAGATACGAACTGGGAAACAGATCAGGAAAGTATCAACATTAATTCAGATCGAGAAAAGGGAGCCAAGTCTGTAAAATGCACTTGGTTCTCGGGGCTGCCCGAGGTGACGTTTACCAATTGGGGCTGTGTAAGAAAACAACCACCCTCTTCAGGATGGAAGAAGTGAGGGATCCAATGAAAGAGGGGAGGATGACTTCTAGCTTTACTTCTGGACGCATTAGAAAAACGCCTTGAGACCAATCTACCGAGTCCTGTATTAAAGTCCACCATCATCTTGTCTTTCTACAACCACACAAGAGCGCGTCGTGAACACTTCTTCTCCGACTAACACCCACGATTCTAAAAGCCACTCCTCCATCTACCCATGGGCTGCGCTGAATCAAGACCGCAATCGGTCTCCAAGGGAAACTCCCAGCCACTACTCTCTACCTTCCGAGACGACGACGACGACGCATATTCCCTAGCGTTGACGATGGGCCAACCCCCTCCTCCAAGCGCGAGCGGCGCTGTCCGGCTCGCCTCACAACACGAGCGCCTCATTCTCGAGCTGCTTCCCTTCCAGGACATCCGCCAGTTCCACGAGTAAGTGTCCCGCCCCAGACGTTCTTCTTGTACCACCACCACCACCACCACCACCACCGCAACAACACCACCACCCCCCAAAAAACAAACCAGAACCAAACCACTAACCCTCTCCCCCCCTAACCTTATAGTTGGCTCACCGGCATCTACGTGCGCGGCTCCTGGTGCGAATTCCTCCGCGACTCCCACTCAACCCACCCCCTCACCGCCGAACCGGACAAAGCCCGCACCGTCCAGCGGGCGCGCGAGGCGCTCGACGCGCGCAGCGCGCAGTACCTGATGCACAACCCGGACAAGACCGGGTGGACGGCCGAGGACCACCACGTGCGGTTCGTCGTGGCCGTCGTCGCGGATAACATGCTGGCAGGGCTGTGGTCCGAGAAGGAGTGGCGGAAGAATGGCGGCGCGGTGGCGGGGGCTGTGTTTGAGGTGCTGGTGTTTTTGAAGGCGACGGCGACGGGGGCAGGTGGTGGTGATGCTGGTGTGGATGGGGGTGGTGGTGGTGGTGCGGAGGGGGGTGAGGCGGCGGTGGATCCGCCGCGGTATGAGGCGTAGGGTTGGTTGAGCGTTAAGCACGCACGGGTGTGGTGGTGTGTCGAGGTGGTTGGCGTGCGGATGGGGGGGTGTTGGGGAGGATTGGTGTGGGCATTGGGCCGGTCAGGGGTCCGCCGTCCTTGGGTAAGGTTGGGTTAGTATGTACTGTAGTTCAGGGCCTAGCAAGGCTGGGGAGTGCGGAGTGACGCGCTTGTGGGATGGCATCATACGTCAGGGGCTACGGTTGAAGTATCCGCGTCTGGGTAGGTTGAGGAGTTGAGAAGATGAAGTTGGCATGGTTTCTTTTGTTTTGTTTTTAGGATACCCCCTGACAGATCTCGATAACGATACAACCTAACACACCGTCGGCAAACCCGCGATCTGTAGTGAGGGCTGTATCAAAGATTGTCCCAGGGGTTCATATGACTCAATCCGATGCGCACTTGCTTTTTGGTCTGCTAGTAACGATTCCTTCTCTTGAGTGGCAGGAGCCAATCGGTCCCTCGAGTGACAAATTATGAAAGGAGGTGGCTCGGCGCTGGTTACACCGTCGTCACCCTGCTGTTGTTTGATTCTGAGTATGCAAAGCGAACGTAATGGATTGCCCGGCTGAGCTCTGATGCTGAACTAGGGGTGTTTCCCTATCGTCACCGAACCGGGACATGGCGAAGCTTCTCGAATGTTTTGTAAGTTTCAGCAGTACCGGTGACAACGTCCGAGTTCCCTCTCCAAACCGTGACTTTGCTCAGAAGTCACCTCGAAACGGGAGGAATGAAGCCCAGAATCCGCTCTCGAGGCGAGATTCCAAATCCCGGAACCACTCATCGGTCAGATTAGATAGAGTGTATCATAGAGTGTATCCATTCCGTCCCGGGTTATGGTCCTCCATGTGTATGTTTGTGTGTGTTTGCCCCGATTCAACCGCAGATCCCATCTATACCAGACAAGATGAACAACTCTGAGTGGAAGAATCGATAGGCGAGTGGTAAAATTCACATCCCAGGACCCAGTTCCAGCAACGCACAGCAGCGGGCGAGGCTAGGCGAGAGAGGGGAAAGTGGTGGTGATACAGAAGAGGGGGACGGGAGCTTTCCCCTCTCTCCCTTACGCAAAAAAAGAATTAGATAACAAAAACAGAGTTTTGAGAACCCCATTGAACTTGCACCCCCTAGCCAGCTGAAGGCATATGTCGATCCTGCACGCAGCCAGATCGGAAAAGCCAGCCCCTGTCATGGGCAATCAACGGCCAAAGTATCGCCTGCCGCCTCTCTGAGCGAATCTGCATGTCTAAGCATCGTGCAGAATGAGCCGCGCTCGGTGTAGAAAGCCCAGACCGTGGCGACCAGCCCAGGGTATATCCCGTGCCGAAGCGAAACTCAAGGGAAGGGGGTGCCGGAGGCCAGACGCCAGAGATAGCCCAGGCGATATGTTGTAGTGTAGCAGTTATGAAAAGGGTGGTTGTCGAGAGGCAGAGCGGGATGATGCCGGTATCGTAACAAACGAACCAGATCCGTCAACACCAGCCGGGAAGCGAGCCCTCCCTAAAGGCAAGCCCGCTTCCGACACCACCATCACTGCCACCCGTCCCCGCGACGGTGGCCAAGAAACCGATATGAGAATAGGCCTCTCAGAAACGGCAGACGGTGGGCTGTAATGGTGGTGATGGCGGTGGTGGTGGTGGTAGTCGCCGTGATGGTGGTGGTGGTGAGAAGGCAGGGCACGGGGCGGAAGCGACGCGTCGGGACGGACACTCCCACCCGCCGTCAGCACTCAAAGCAGACACACACCTCCGCGCCGGCCGGAATCCTTCCCTTTCCCGCGTGGTTGTGCACTCTTTTCTCGACGAATCCAGATCGAACCCATCCTCCCGTGCAACCACCTCTCGATGTGGTCGGCCAACGGAGCCAGGCAAATGTTGCGAGAGATCAAAACGCTTTCGGCCCGAGCTTCCACGACAAGGCGGGGGGGGCTCAATATGAACCAGCCATCGCCCCCCGGGCTCGTCTCCAACCTTCCACGACATATGTACCGATATCCACCATTGTCTGGCTATCAGGATTGCACCTGCATATTCCCGCTCCCCCGGCCCCATGAGGGTTAAAAGGAAGACACCATATCGTGAGAAAAACAAGTTAAACTACACCGACTAGGACCAGGATGGCGGCCGAGTGTGTAAAAGGGACGGGCTGGTCCGCGTTCTTTCGAATTGGAGCCGCTCACCGGTGTATGCAGCCGGTCTAAAAGGGAACCGTAGCCGCGTCTCGCCTATGCGGGCGGATATGGGCCTGAGACGAGGAGGGATGGGCGACGCGGTACTAGAGACCAATCCACGGCCTTGGCGGCCATACGAAACCGCCATCTTGCGCGTTTGTTGGTAGCTGTTCAGATCGACAACCCCCCCCCCCTCTCCGGCATCGACATATGTACCCTTACTCCATCGCGCTTGGAGACGCATGTTATATGGGGCCCAATAACCCGACGGCAGCTGAACATGCCGGAGGCGCCACGGCAGAAAAAAGACCGCACTCTTGTTTAGGTCCGACGCCCACATCGCCACCGGAGCCATCATAAGTCCGGTAACCGATGGGGAGTGGATGGTTGTGGTGTGAAAAAGAGGCTGGTAAATCGTCGGCATGGTTTTGCCACAGATGTTCAGCCATTCCACCCCATCTCTCCAATGCCTTTTTGGGACGGACCAGCAGCCACTTCCTGCAAGATCATATTGCAGACATGCGTTGTAGATTGAGACGCGGTGGAGGGATCAAAGGGGCAAACAACGGCCTTGACAGGAACGCGGCAAACAGAACTCGTATATGAACTGGCATCCCCGTCGGGTCTGATAGCCCTACCCCCTTGCTTTCCCCTGACCGAGAGAGCTCTAGACCACGAGAAGCGAATGCCCGCCAAGCAGGGGAAATGTCCTGCCCTGCGGGGAAAAGCCCAAGAAGAGGTAGGTACGTCCGCATTGCGTCGCTGCTGCAGATTTCTCCGAGCGGCAGGTGGTAGAGCGAAGGATGAGACTGACTGGAGCTTGCGCTTCTCTTAACAGTTGACGAGCTTGGATGTCGGGGTTTGCTGACTGGGGTTGTCAAAACCCCTGGCGCTCTTCTCGGACTTTCCGGAAAAGAACCCGACAGAACCAGATCCAGATCTGTTGAATCGGAGTCTGCGTCCGTTCTTCGTGCTCCCCCATTTTTTCTGTACGTACAGTATGTGCATACTTTCGCGTTTGAGGAAGCTCCAGAACCAAACATAGGCTAACGCCGGTAACCCCAATCATCCACCATGGGGCTGACGTCACAGGGGGTGGGTAAACGAAGATGGAGGAGTCGCACGTACAATCGTATTTGGATAAGAGAGATAAAGATTGCGGCAGGTCGAGAATGGAGGCAATTAATTTTATCGATCAGTGAGTGATAGCATGCGTCCCGGCTCTCCGGGTGCTGCGTTTTATCCGCAGGTCCAGCCAATACAGCTTGCAATGGCCGAGTTGGAGAGCTCTTGGCATGGCTCTTTATTTATTGCCCCTGATCGCTCCTCAACCCAAATGTTTGTGGATGACGGAGACTGTCACGATAAACCCGTGTCCGAAAGAAGAGGCATGTCGACTGGCGGCCGGGTCGCCATGGATGTAAATGTGAACGAAGTGGAATTTGACCGAGTGCTGTCCGCCCGTCTTATGATGCCGAACGGCCGCCGTGCAGATCAAGCCGTAAGTGATGTCCGCGGAAAAATGACACCGGCGGTTCTAGGGTCGACAGGCATTCCAAGCTCGGGACTGCAGGGAGCAAAATATGCCCCGTCTTGCCCTCCCTCTTCTCGAGTGATCCTTTCCAGTTTGTGATACGACCAGAGAGACCAAGAAGCTAGGCGAACTTTGTGTTCAGTGGTTGCCCAAGAAGCGTGGAATCCCGGATCCGAGAGATGCAAGTAGCTCCGGCTCCCCGATATTGTAGGGCTAGGACGATGGCTTCTTCCGGGAGTATGATGATGCTGGCTGCGAAAGGAGCGCTTCTTTGTGGTCAAATAACCGCAGACTGTGAAGTTCGAGGACGTCCTGTTGAATCGGCTGCGGGACGTTACTCATGATAACTGCCCTGTACTATAGCCTGAACCGCTGCCACCGGGACGGCAGTGCCACTCTGGGCTGCAGGAGTGTATATCAGTGAGTGCGGTTCCCGGTGCAATCGCAGTCAGCAATCAATATCAAACCTCTACGGCCGCGATATCCCCACCCCGGGCCCATTTTTGTTGAGATAGCTGACTGGGCGACTAGATGAGACGGGACAGGACTGTTTTCTCCTTGATAAACTTCAGCGTGGTGAAGTCAACCAACCCAATGGCATTGCTGAGTGTGAGAAACATTGACGGAGTGCTGGAGCCGCAACGGTCAGACGAATTCAATCAGAAAGAGCGGTCAGTCTGTGCCTGGGAGCGCGGTGCCCAATCTATCCGGTCCGGGATAATACAGTGCTTGAACACCATCTTTTTCGCTTAGACCCCGATGGCGTTATCTTCAGTGATAGTTCGGCCATTGATGACGCGGTGAGCGGTGATTTCGATGAGTCAGGCCTCCCTGGGCGTCAATATCAGTTGAATGATAAGTTTGCTCGGCTCGGGACGAGCCCAAGAGAAGGGTGTGGTGCTCGGCCCTAGCAAGGGCAAGGCTGGGAGAGCACTGCCCGGGAGGGTGATCATTGCGTCGAGAAGAGTGCCATCGATGGCATAGGGACGTGCGATGAGATGCCGCTTCCTGCGGGGTGGTGCCGGGGAAGCCGGAAGCTGGTGCTCGGTTCCGTTTTCTGGGGAACGTCAAAAGCCAGACCCCTCAGCCCCAGCATGAGCGCGTGTATTGTTGGTAAGGTTGGTCACATCAAAACGTGGGCAGCGCAGGTATTGGCTTCCGTTCAGTCGATTATCCGGCTCTGTTCTCTATTTAGACTCGTCGATGGGTCACGCGGGGCATGGCCGAGATGCCCAGGCGTCTCGCATCCTCTAGTCGCTGGGCGCAGACTTGGTTGACGGGCCATCCCAGTCAACGGCCATGTTGCCGTGACAAGAATACTACAGATGGCAGAAGGGCGATGGAACTTCGAAGAATGCGATTCCGACCAGGTTGCGCCTCGAGCACTGGGGACCAAGAAAGCAGCGACCTTGGTCGAGTCACCGGACACCCAATCGTGACATGCATGTAAGGATCGGGGCCTGCCTTGCTTGAAACGCCCGGTTCACATCTGCAACCAGCCGTAACAACCACACGTACGTAGTAGGTATGTCGGGTACGAAGGAAGCACTACTTGGCACCCAGTATAGCGCCTTCTACTTCTTATCGTCGAGGACCATATCTCGGGTCGTGATTACGCCTGGGGGTTTCGCGGAAGGGTATCGGCGTCACACTCTGCTGGTCTTCGGTAGGTTTCCTTCCGGCGATTCCTCTGCGAAACTCGCTTCGAGATTCTCGAACTCGTCGGTTTTGGATGTTGATGTTGTGGGGAAGACCCCTGACCTCCGCTGCTATACTAGGTATACTAGGGTTCGCTTTAAGCTTCCCCACGGGGCGTGGGGGTTCCAACTGGAACCAACCCCGCAGCTGCAGGGCACCTCGCGGGGCAGCCCCCAGAGCCCTTCAACCCTTCACAAGCAGAATTTGATGGCGCAATCATCCGTCAAGGTCACTGCACTGGTGCACCACAGCTTATCGCCTCGCTGCTGCTTCCCTTCACCTATCACCCACCCTCACCGACGATGGTCAAAATCCCAAGAATAGATTCGCCCAATCAGAGCGGCGAAAAGCCTGCAAAATCACCCGGATAACAACAACATGCAAGGTTGGGAAATGAAGGAATGGCGGCCAGCGCTCGGGGAAGTTATCTCGCCGTCCGTACCAAGCTCTCGGACCCCATCGTTTCCATTCTCGTGAGGTTGGGTGCCACTGATGTTTTGAGCATGCTCTCCACAGTCCGGAGCATGCCCACCGATCATTTTCAGATACGTATATTGTTCTTCGGACGCACAATCGCGCCGCCGATCAGAGCCCGCCCTCGCTTGCAGTACCATTCGGTTCTTATCCAGGTCTCAGCGTTACACCAGCACTGACCAGATCGGTCTCGAGTCTTCCTCGCGCGTGAAAGAGCATGTTATTTACCCCACACTTCAAACAACCTGCGCAAGTTCTCGTCAAGGTGCCAGGGACGGCCATGAAGATCTCCGTCTCATCACAGGTCTCGGGGCATCCAAAGCCTCCCCTCCACCAAGCCTTCCAACCCTCCTGGCAGTCCTGCGTGAGCGGGCCTCCGAGAGCTTGGGAGCTAGGATAAGCGACTGCGGGGGATCGGTTGCGCCATTCATGGGTCCTCCAGAGACAGGGGCATTATCTGGGGAACCGTCGAATCCTCCATATCATCCTGGCCGTCAAACACGTTGCCTTGTGTCTGGGGGCCCAGTTAATTCGGAAGCACCTAGACCGTCCTGCTTGACGCAGCTTCTTTTCTCTGGGATCCCGAGACGTGTTTGAGGCCAGAGAGGTGGGGTGAAACCAATCAGCCAGCCAAACCTGGTGTTACAGACCCCTCGTATATGCGATCTACCTGGGGCAACTGGGGAGGCCATCCTTGAGATGGGCGTGCAGATGCCGGGCCACCTGAATCACGGGCTTGCCAAAGATCAACAGCGCCCGAGAGGCATTGCATTGGGCGCGAGCCCTTCAAGAGATCGATGACATGTCAACACGTCGATTGCATCACCCTCGCGATGAGCCAAGGCATTCCGCCTCCCTTGTCCAACCAGAGCCCGGGATGCCGTGCCCGCGTCGTGTATCATTTTCGTCACCCGAAGTTGCGGTGAGAGCCGTGTCTGCCCGGGCCTCAGGACGAATCGAATGATGCGTCGTCCTATCCACGGCTCTGCGCCATGAGCAACTCCACGCCCGCGGCAAAGCCGTGGTTGTTCCGGCGCCTTGACCTCACCGCGCGAGAGGCGGCTACATGCCGCGAATGTTTGGTTGTGTTGGAAACTTTCTTCCGAGACGCCGACGTTGACCGAGCCCCAAGCATCCCAGTCCATTCGGGACAGCTGATCATTTCGGACTCGCCAAGGTTGGGGGTCTCTGAATCAGTTTCGTTGTTGCGCTGATATCTGAGAACCCTGGTCTTTCATGATCACTAGCCTGGAAATCAGCTCAAATCAGCGACGCCAGAGGGCAATTTCGGGTCTTGGAACGACGCTATTGTCGATCTCGCGTCCCAAGCGGCGCGCCGGCGCGCCGTGACCCCAGACTTTCCGCTCGCCTGTTCACCCCCACGATTTTACAAGCCAGGGGTTTGGTTGGCTTCCCTACCGGAAGATTTTCCTGGGGTGCTGGGGTAGACGACGTAAAAAAGGGGGAATGGTGTTCGTTCCACGGAACGGACGAGGTCAACCGCTGACGTGATCCCCATGCACACATTCTCCCCACACATCACTACGCCGCACTCGCCAAGGCGCCCTTCGATGGCTCTCGGCCATCCCCAGGTTGCGGGCACGTTGCCCGACATCTTGTGTGCCATTCTGGGCGTTTCTTGACAAGCCTTGCCTGTGCCACACGATTCGTCAGGATACCTGTTGGGGGGGAAGGCTGAGCCCACAGGCAACCAGAAACGTATCGACTCAGCATTGGCAGTGTCCAGAAAAGAAAAGGAAAAACATGCATCTTCGGTGAGGGACGAGGGGGGCGGGGATACCATTTTCCAACAGTCACAGATTCTCATGACAGAGTGGGCGGGACCTCCACCCTCGCCCAAATCGTGACACCTGGCGTCATTTGGCCTCGCTGGCTTTAGGTAATAACCAGTTGACACCATCCACGCCATCTCTGGCGCCGCAGGCGTGTTTCGCAAAAGGCAGCCCAGCATCCCACCCCTCGCCGAGAGCCCAGCCAAGCCGCGCCCAGCTCCTTTGCCTTACGCGCACCACACACACACCCACCTGCAGGCTGTATCTGTAATCTCGTAGACCGCCTCCCCAACGTTACGACGGAGTTGTGTGCGGCGGCGGGCGGGCGGGCATGCAGCGAGACGGGAACACGCTCCCAAAGATTCAGCCCAGCGTCGTACGCGTAAAACCCGGGGCCCGGCAATACCGTTCACGTAAGGCCAGCGTCGCATCCCCGCAAACCCGCCGCACGGCGAGTCCGCCTGCGCGCACAACACACGGCCCACGGCACCACCACCTGCACAGGGAGTTGGAACCTCCTCAACCACAACGGCAAGGCTTGACAGGTCTGGGCAGGTCAGGTCATGGAGGGGGTCCTTCCAGCCTAGCCAACGCGAGCCGGGAAAAAAAACCGAGCCTCTCCCCTCCATCCCCTTGGAACCCCCTCCCCCCCTTAGACACCCCTGGACGTCCCAGAAAACAAATGCCACTCCCCACACCAACTAGGATCCTCAACTCAGCAACGATGGACAAATGCGGAAATGCCCCCCCAAACGAAACAGGAAAGTGGGCGTGGTCAGCAAAGAACAAAAGGGAACGAGAAAAAAAAGAAAAGGAAGGAAGGTGGCAGAGAACCAGCGTGCGTGCGTGCGTGCGTGTGTGCGTGTGTGGCGCCGGAGCGTGGAGGCAGACAAGCCAGGCCACCCACCACCCACGCAAGGCAAAGTACATAACTCAAGCAAGTAACTAACGAGGCACGCAAGGCACGTAAGGCACGCAAGGCAAACGCAAGCGCAAGGCAGGGCGACCACGCACGCCTGCCGCAGCAACAGCAGCAGCGCTCGGTGGACTCTGGGCTCGCTCGCTTGCTTGCTTGCTTGCTTGTTCGCGCCCCAAAACCAAAAACCCCCGCTACGCCGCGTGCCGCGTCCGTGTTGGGTTGGAGCGTTGAGATCCTGCTGCTCTTCCCCGCGGCCCAGCCCCAATGAGGCAGCTCTGCTGAAACGTGGAGAAATAAGGTGGCCTGGGGGGGCGGCGTGGAGGGAAAAGGAAAAAAAGGGGGGAGGGGTGTGGGTGGAAGTTGGGAAAGGGAAGGATGAGCGGCCAGGAGCGGCACACGTGTGCTCGTCGACTTGTCACCGGGGAGGAAAAGCAAAAGAGCAGGGAGGTACATGGGGGTGGGAGGTTGATGTTCGTTCACAATTTGGCTTGAGAGGGACGGGACGGGACGGTTTTGTTGCTTGAATACCTGATGACTTTGTTTGTCTCCCGGTGAGGGGTGGTGGGAATTACCAAGTAACTAGCCAAAAAATACACATGAGAATGCCAAAAACCCAATTCCTCGCTGTCCTGTGCCTGGTGACCCCCCCGAACCATCTATCGACTTGCTTTTCCAACCATAAAAGAAAAAAAAATTACAAAATCCAATGTGTTGTTGCAGCATTCTCAAGCCCAACCCCCCAAAAAGCCTGCCGTCCAAACCCCGCCGGCCGAGAACACAAAGGAAAAACAATGTTGTCTTTTTCGTTGCTCCACAATGGAGGAAGTAGGAAGCCAAAGTCTATCCGTCCAAAAGAAAAGTGGTGAAGTGGTGATGTCTATCCTGCCTGCCCCGAGCCCAAGAAAACCGCACCCGCTTTGCTGTGTAAATTCCACAATTTCCAAACCAATATTAAAAAAAGAGTCGAGTGCCATTTGCAACCAGAAACCCCCCAAAAAATAGACCAACAAAGAAAGAGCCCAACGCCCAAAGTGGTGATATATCCTCTATAGATTTGCCCAGAAGTGTGTCGTCATCAGTCATGTCGTCGGAGTGCTGCCGATCCTTTCGCGACCTAGTGCAAGGAAGAAAGGCGGACGGCCACGGTGGTATGCTCCCTCTTTCGCGCCGTTCATTCACAACCTCTCGTACAGCTCGACGCCCGAGATGCTGTTGGACGACGAACTCCTGCCGCTCGTGGAGAAGCCGTCGGCGGGGCTCAGCAGGTCGTGGACGGCGACCTTGGGCACGGGCAGTTTCCGCTGGGCGCCGTCGGGGCGGCTCATGATGTCGGTCAGCGACATGCCGCTGCTCCTGCTGGGCGTGGGCAGCAGGGGCGGGGTAAGCCCTTCGGGCGCGGGCTCCAGGGGGGCTAGCGCGGGGGTGTGGTGCAGGCTGAGGTTGCGGAACGGGGGCAGCTCGACACCGCTGTAGGGCCGGAGGCGGGGCGAATGGGCGGGTGTGGCGAGTGGGGTGTGGTCCGGTGTCGGAGACAGGGAGTTGTGGGAAAACGTGGGGGACGAGGGAGCCGTCGAGTTGGGGGAGTTGGGCCTCGACCGCTTCGACTGCCGGTACGCGTGCGCGTAGTGGTCATCGTGTTCGTCGTGCGAGTGCGGGCGTGACATATGGTAGGCACCGAGCCCGGGCAGCGGGTTCCGCGCCGAGTGCAAGACACCGCCGTAATACGGGTGCTGTCTCGAGGGCGGGTAGTGGTGCTGGCCCGGCGCGTTGTCTCGCTCAAGCTGACCCGCGGCCCTGGCCAACATGGCCATGTCCGGGCCGCTTTGACTGCTCAGCACACCGCGGCTGTACGGGCTGAGGGTCGGCGGCGTGGGGAGGTTCATGCTATAGGAGCTATAGTGGGGAGGCGACACGTTCGGCGACGACAAGGCCGTGGGCGGGGCAGAACGGATCATCTTGGGCCCAGGAGGCGGCGCCATCATGTCGGGCTGCATCCTGTGGATCATGGAGGCGTGCTGGTGGTGGCCGGTTTTATTCCCTCTCCTCGAGTTCAGGTTGTTGTGTATCCTCGAGTGCCGGGTGAGCTCGTCAGACCGGGAAAACCGCTTGCTGCAGCCAGGGAAGTGGCAGGCGTGCGGCTTCTCTCCTGTGTGGGTGCGGATGTGGCGGGTCTGGTGTTCCAGCCGGTGGAAGGCCTTGTCGCACATGGTGCATTTGTAGGGACGCGGGAGCTCTGTGGCCTGCTCAGCGGGCGCTGCACCCACCGGCAGGGGTCCATTGGGACGGATGAGGCCAACGGCCGCCATCTCGGCTTCGTTTTGCTGTTGTATTTGGACTTGCTGCTGCTGCGAAATCTGGTCCCTCTCCGCCGCAACCTCTGGGTTCAGCAGGCTGGAGAAGTCCACGGCAGACTTTGCTCGTTGCATATGTCCACCCTCCCAAGCGGAGTCTCTCAACACCCAAATTTCCCTTGTCCTATCCTGGCACTCTTCTGGTCAAAGCTGCACACACAAGGTACGCAGCCGGCGGAAGAGATATGCCAACGTCGAGGGTGGATCGTCGGGCAAGTCGTCGTTCCTTGGTGAGAAGGTCGAGGATGCAGATGCAGCTGTGCGAGTTGTTCGAGTTGTTCGAGTACCGGAGAAATAGAATGTTGTTGTTCTTCTCCTTGTTGTATGCTACTGTCGTTGTGTTGTCGTGGTGTTTGTTGTCTGGGGTCTGGGGTTGCTGACGTTGGGGAAGCTCAAAGTGGCATGGGGAAGTAACAGAAAGTTGGCGGGTTTGTTTGGGGGAAGCGGCACTGGTTTTAAATGGCGCGCGGGCTGGCATTGGGGGGTGGGTTGTGTTGGCATGTGGTGTGGGAACAGCAGGGGCTAGGTTGGGGGGTGGGTTCGGGATACGCAGCGACTCAGTGAGGGGGGAACGGGGCAGGGAAGCAGCGCCTGAATGCCAGGGGGAGTCTCGGGGAAAAAGAAAGAGAATAGTGGACCGCCGCCGGTACCTGGCTCCAGAGGTACCCTACATTACCCCGGTTACGATACACGGTACAGTACATACATGGTCACCTCCCTCGCTGGTCGCTGGTCGCTGGTCGCTGGTCCACTGGAAACTTCCGTCCTGCATCCTGCACCCGTACCCTCCATCAGATAAATTTGGCCGGTGTGCCGGTGTGCAGGCGTGCAGGCGTGCAACTGCACTGCTGGGACGGCAGCGGCAGGCTGAGTGACTGATGTATTATGTATGTACGTCTTTATTGCAGTCCTGCAGTCGGGTCCCTGATGCAGCGCCGGTGGTGTGAAGAACCAGAATATGTAATTGTGTACACAGTAACTGCTGTGTAGGGCAGGATGGGGCGGGTGGGGTGAAAGGACACGGGAACCTGGAATCGGCCGGATGGGAAGAAAAGCCAAGTGTGGGGTGTTGTTACTGTGCCGATCCAGGTCTGGTCACCTCAGCCTCTTGTTGCCCGAGTTTGCAGAGGGGCAGGCACGCAGCCAGGCTCGACAGACTGCCCGACGCAGACGTGCGACGACAACGGGACCTCGACCAGGACCTACCCAGGCACGGCGATCCATCAACAACACCACTTGCCCGAGCAGGCTTGGCTTGGCTCCGTCTTGGCTTGGGTGTGTTCACAACCAGGCTGTTGTGGCTGTTGTCAAGCGCCCTAGCCGTGGACATGATCTGGTTCGCAGCCGAGAAGGTTCTCGCGCAGCGCATGAGACAGCACATTCAGATCGTGCAGCTAGGCTCCGCGCGGGGCAACGCGTTTTATTATTGTCCCTTCTCCATACGGATTGCTCCCGCGCCTAGGCTTTGCTGGCCAACCTGTGCTGGCAGGCAGTATTTGTGTTTCCGAGGCATGAGGCTGGCGATCGTCGACTCCATTTTGTCTCTGGCGAGACCTTGGAGGGTGACGTTAACCGTTGTCTCCCCAGAACTACTGTGCTACTCTGCACAATCCGGGGCGGTGTGGACGGTGGCTTAGCTGGAGTACAAATGGTTGGGCTCGGATGCGTCTTGGCTTTGGTTTTCTTGACCTGTCCGATTTCCATTTTGGACGCCTTCGCAGCCGAGATGGCCTGACCGTATAGCGGAGATAACGAGCATGGTGGTGGACCAGTGGTACGACAACCTCCGCGATAAGATGGGTGACGGCCGATGAACCTGGGGAGAAAGGCGCGCTAGGAAAGACTAGAAAGATTGCATATCCGGGGATGCATAGTCTGGACGGGGCAATCCCCAGTCTTCGAAAAACCCACAAGCCGCGGCGGCCGAGAAAGTTGAGCTGGGAGACTGCGGCCAAGAAGCTGATGATGTCTGGATTTCTGGGCTTTCCTCGGCCGAATCCACCCTGTTACATGTGGTGTTCGCATTTGACCCGTTCATGCAAACCTCGGATGATGGAGCTGGTCGAGCTAGGGTCGGTTGCGGACAACGGGTGGACAACGGATAGGACCTCGTCCCCGACTTTTCCCTCTTCCGATATCAATGAAGGGGGCCATGAAAAGAGTGAGAAGGTGGCCCAAACCAATTTCAGGTGTGGCGCGAGATGACGGGAGATAAGGGCCGACGACACAATCTGTGGAGTGTGGGGAAGATTCAGATTGCAGGTTAGCCCTCTTTGCCTCCGAGTCGATAACCACCCCGGACCCAGGTATGGTGAGCGTCAGGGACAGATGGACAGACAATTGGATCTAGTGCACAAATACCGTGTATTTCGTAAGTTTACGCGTCTCGCAGCACGCAATTAGCATTGCGCCGATTGCGTGCTCTGGGTATTGACCAAGGGCGAGGGCGCGAGCTGTGCAATGTACAGAATACAGATTACTTCCTACACTTCTTCTCAGTTCGGTTTGGGACAGCCATCGGCCGGGGTTTCCTCCAGACTCGCACGTCACTCCGAACCCCCAAAATCCGGGGTATCGAATCTTGGCCGCTCACCCGCTGCATGTTGGGGATCCAGAGATAAGCGCGCCGCATCGGCGTCGGCTTGCTGCCCTCGGGATGCAGCCGGGACGCCATTGCTGATGAAGCTTGCCGAGGATCCGTCAAACTTCTCAGGGGCGGCTTTTGTGATTACTGCGTAGGACCATTGTGTCCGTGTGGTGCCTGACATGACAGTTGGACTTTGACGATGGATGGGGGGGGGGGGTGTGACATCGCTTAACCCTGTTTCCAGACAGGTTTCGTGGGGGTTTGGGGTTGCACCCAAGTCTTGAGTTTATCGCCGTATCAGCGCTGTCAGATGCATCACGCCTTTTGTCGACCTCTTGGAACTCGGAAACCGACCACGGCAAAATTAGAAGCTCGTCGAATCTAGCACGGTGCTCAAACCCCATCCATCCCATCCATCCACCTAACTATCCATCCATCCGGAATGGGCATTTCTCGCTGGTTTGTCTCAGTAGCTCCGAGACGGGATTCGGAGTTGTGGAGTGCCGTCAAGGCTTCAGACCTATCCCATACAGGTAACTGCGCGCAGCCCCACGACGGCATTTCTGGTTTTCATGCTTGGCAACCTGGCGCCTGGGAACCCGGCGAGTTTCTTTCGGTTTCTGGACCAGCGCTGACCAGCAAGGTGCACGATGCCTTCGTTGCCATTTGAAGTTTTTCTCTCTCTTCTCCACGGGCGAGTTCGAGACGCTGGAACCGGGCCGAAGAGCCAACGCTCGTACCCTGCAAAAGCTTGCTTGCCGCGGAGCCGGCTGACTCAGAAACAAGCGCCAGAGGGTTTCGCTTCCCCATGTTATCATGCCGTCTGATAGCCGTCCAGGCTCTCAGATCCGGGGAACCGAAGGAAGAACGTCCCAGGCCATGGTTTCCAACACGTGGGGGGGCCAAGCCAATCGTTTTCGGATGAAGAGACCGATGCAATCAGCACCAAGCACAACACAAACCTTGGCTCTGGCGCAATGGCAGACAGAATTTTTTGCACAGTATTCCTTTCGCTCTCTCACCGAGCTCGGCCGAAGCGCGAGGTGACAGACAAGTCCATGTCCACAGTCCACTACGATAGCTTGCGAGTCATTTCTCCGCAACCTCGAGACCACGGTAAGTACCGCGGCCCACAGAAGGACCGAGGATCCGCCAGAAAAAAAAGACGAGGATATGAGGAAAAAAGAGAGCGAGTGGCATACGTGGTCATTCGATCATGCTCAAACCCAATGCCCGGGGATCGTGTCAAAAAAAAAAAAAACTGTGATGCTCTTTTCAGCTGAGAAAACGCAGTCTTCTGCCCCGCCTTTCGTCTCAGACGTCCCTGGTTCCTGACTGGGCGGCGGCTCGCTGCACGGAGATCGATCGCCCGCCCGCCTCAACAACCGCAATTATCCGGCGGCTCCGCAGCTTGCTTGCGGATTTCCCCCTGGCCTGGGGGCTCGCCGTAGCGCGGCGTCCTGAACCTGGTGCAGCTCGGTCCTGGGCAAAGTGACAGCCAAGGAGAATTTGAGGCTATCGGTGGGGCCCCCAAGGCTTGCCCAGCAGGGAGAAGACAAATAGCATCGCCCGCTCAAAGAAGATGCACGCAGCGTCGCACGCCCGAGCGGCCAAACCATTGTCCTGGGCTGGGGTTACCGCGCTTTTCTTGCGCGGACAGCGGGCGCGGTTAGCTGAGGGCAGGAAGAGAAAAAACCGGCTCCGGTGCTCAGGCAGCTCTCGGGGACGCCGAGAGTTTCCGATGAGTTGGCGGACCGATTCGGATAAATCTCTGACAGGTCCGCTTCTGGCAAACTTTTTCGTCGTCGGTTTTGTTGGAGGTGGGTTTTTTGGTGGCAAGCCTGCGACCGGAGAAAGGTCGAGAACAACACACACGCCCACACGCCCAGTCAATGGCCCCCCACGTCCCCGGCCAGATCAGCCCCAGCTTTTCGCGGCTCGATCCCGAGATTGACATGCGCCGGGCGAACCAGCAACAGCCCCTGCGATCACATGGGCGGAGGCCAAATGCGGAGTGGATGAGCACTGAACAGGGCGACATGGCGAAAATGTGAAAAATGGATACTTCGTACCGTGCTCCGACGGAAATGGGATTTTAATCTCCGCGCCGACCCCGTGGTGTTCGATGCCGGCTGTTGGCTCTGTCTGGGGACGCGACGAGGCTCACCAAAACCTAGAATGCCAAGCCCGCGGTGCCGAGACGAGGGGCGAGGATGGGCCTTGCAGGAAATGGTCGAAACCTTTATCCCCTTCGGTCCTTTCCGTTCGATGACGAAGGCCCTCGACTCGCCACGCCGGATGTTCGTCCGTACCGGCCAAACTCATCTGCTTTGTTCCCCATAACCCCGGTGGCGCTTGGGCGGATGGAAGGGAGTTTGTCCTCGGCAAAACCAGGGGCCGTAGATCCTGGGGTCGGCATGCTTCCCGGGAGAGGGCCAAACCGGCAAACCCGCCGGCGCCCCTTACCTTTGCTCCCATTTTGGCCATTTTGGGAATTGGTCGAGCAAATCTTTCCATGTGAACGCCGTCAACCTGCCTTTTCGAGACATGCTGGGGTTTGCGCGGGGGATCCGTCTGGGGTAAAAAGTGATAACGGGATGATGCCGGGGGGGACTCCGGGACTGGTGATACCCTCACAACGGGCCCGCTGGCGACAAATTGCAACATACGACGATCGTAAGACTCACGTGGGTTTTTTTGATGAGCATCATAATTTTCGTTCAGCTCCGTTTTGCGGTGAGGATGGGTGTGTCACCCCGGGATTCGGTTGAAGGGAGAACGGGAAAAGCCGGCCAAGAGTTGTTGACAGTTGACAGTTGACAGTTGACTGTTGACTGTTCAATGTGAATGTGGCCATGACATCATTCATGGTTCAGAGCTTCGTCGGCCAACGATGAACGCACTTGATGTTCTTGGTGTTGACAACTTGCATGTGAAATTCAGGGGCCGGCTGCGACGGGGCTTGTGCCAGGTGTCCATCTATGACTCTTCCAAACCACAGTCTCAACAATGCGGGTTTAGCTCAGTTGGGAGAGCGTCAGACTGAAGTAAAACTTCGGGAAATCTATCTGAAGGTCATGTGTTCGATCCACATAAACCGCACGTTAATCTTTTGTTTTGTTTGTGTTGGGTGTACTTCACATGAAGATATCTTCAACATTCTTTTTTGCTTCCACGGAATGCTTATTTTTTTTTTAGTGTGTGGCCTCGCACGTGCCTCATAGTCAGCTGAACCCTAACCCGCCATCCATCTGGAGGATTCGAGTCGACTTGGAAGGACCGGGCCGCACCTCCGCCGATTGTTCTTGTGCTGCATTAACGACTCCACAGACAGGAAACAAGGCGAATGCTTCATGAAGCGCAACTGTAAAATAACGGATCGGTTATTACGGGAAACTACAGGGTAAGAGGATGGATTACCACGCGATCCACGGCCACGACGTTTCGAGCTTCGATCTGCCATCAACGCGTAGGTCTCCTCGCAGCATTCCAAACTTGAAGCTGCTGTTTGATCACATCGATGACTTTGATTCATCGTCATCCTGTAGAGCCCCATTGTTTATTTAGACACTAGCTAACACTTTTGCCAAGATCGCCTCCCAACCGTGTCGGCCGCACAGGCTTTGCAAGACCTGGAAGGAGACGACTCCAACTTCATCTCCACTGGGCTTGAAGCTCTTGACGAGTCTCTCAACCCGGGGTTGCCCGGTGCTGGACAGGGCGGTGTCCAAAAAGGCCATGTGACAGAGATCTGGGGTCCGCCCGGGGTGGGAAAGACGGCGCTCGGGTATGCCTCATAGTCCGCGGTTCATGGCGTGCGTCTGCTGATCTTTCTCAGACTCCAGCTCACGTCCCACTGCCTGAGCGACGGCCGCGGGGTTGTTTGGGTCGGTCTGTTGCGCCTGCCCTCCCCCCGAACCTCGTCCTGGCGAATAACCGGCTCACTGTGCCTCTAGATGGATTCCATCGCGTTCCCATCGAGCGCCTACGCTCTATGGTCAACCAAAAGACCGGCGAGGATAAGGATGCCGATCGCGATGGCGTAGATGCCTTCGCCCACTTTACATGCCCGAGCCTGCCACACTTGATTGCGCTACTATGCAGGCCTACCGCTCTCTGCATCCCGCAGGGTACATCACTTGTAGTTGTCGACTCCCTCTCTGCCCTGGTCAACCATGCCTTTCCGAAGCTCCCTGAAACATACTCGAACAGGGACGCCAAAGGGAACAAAGGTATGCTGTAGCTTGTTGGAATCTACGTCCAATCGTGACTAACCCGGAAACTAACTTGGACATGAAGGACCTTCCGCGTCGGCCCGTAGGCTGCAGGTTCTACAGTATATTGTTGGCAGTCTTCAGAAGCTCGCTGCAACGCGAGACCTGGCCGTTGTGGTTCTCACTCAGTGCGCCACCAAGATGCAGGCGGAACGCGGTGCCGCTCTGGTACCGGCCATTAACGCCAGCGTTTGGGAACAGGGGATGTCGACCAGACTCGTCCTGTTCCGGGACTGGTTGGATGAAAGCTCAGAAACGCGCGGCTTGCACTTTGCGGCGATCCAGAAACTAAATGGGAAGGGCATCGGCCCCTTGATTGAGAGCGTCTGCGCCTTTGAGGTGGATCAGGTGAGTGTTGCACCTCAGTTACGCTGCTTCCATTTGTTGACAAGTGCAGCGCGGCCTGGTTCCGGTCCAGTACGATGACACTCAGCACTCAAGGACGCTCGCGCCCACCCCAGCTCCTAAACGGAAGCTTGGAGATACCGACTTTGAGGTCGCCGACAGTGATGATGAAGGCTACGGCTGGGACGACGACGAGGAACTCCCTCCCATGCCGTCACAGTGGCAGGGAAGCGAGGATCTACTGCTCCTCCGTAAACCTGAAAGTGATGACGACAACGAGGGCGATGAGCACCCAGTGGATGCCCGCGAAAGCGAGGACGAAGGACCAGTTGATGGCAACGACTCCTCCGACCCCTCCGACCAAGCGAGCGAGCCAGGCCACCCGACAAGCCAATGAAAGAGCAGTTCACATCACATCACAATGTATGTCTCTGTCCACTGCGACAACACAGGCCGCTCTACACTAGTTCTCAGCATAGCCGTCTCCATGCTGTGTGTCTGCTCGAAGATATGCCAGTGTTCACCTCGAGGCCGTCGGTTGATCCATCCTTATCGATGGGCTCCTGGTATTCGGCTACTTTTCGGACCACGGCAAACATGGACAGATACGGCCAATTACACGTGTATCTGGCTTCGGTACATGGGCCCCTGGCGACCCTGCGGATGCCCCGAGCACATGCTTCTCGGATGCGCCCACGCCTCCTTCAAACGGCCCGAGGGCCTTCTCGGGAGTATCACTCCATGGGCCTGGAGTGAGCTCCCCATCAATGTCGCCATCACTTTGTTTGCGATCGTGCTTGTCACCCAATGGAGCGCAATTCGGTATTTTAGCCTCGTCGTGGCAATTGTGCTGTACCAACATAACATGGAGAACCGTTATAACAGGTGGGTGACACAACAGAGCGACGTTCCAGAAGCACTCAGCCGCGCGAGGGTGGCTCCCTGATTTGACAATTGGCATTCCCGAGCTCCCGCCCACGGAGCGGATGCAATGGCAATCAATCGGAAGTTTTAGATGAAGGTTGCAGAAGGATTCGTCACGACCACGGCCGCGATCCCAGGAAAATAGCTCGTGGTTGGTAGGGGGGGGGGCTGCAGCCGGTGAAGGTCGAGCCGATTCAGCCTGTCAGGGTGCCGTAGCGCGATCGCCTGTGGGAAGTGTGTTATCTTCTGCCGTCATTGCGACATCGATCTCGTTTCTGGAGCTCAGATCGAGGAAATCATGCCGTCTGTTTAAGGTGTCGCGGGATCGCCAGCTCCCCGAACCCAACCTTGTAAACGGCTCGACATCCTACTCGCCAACCAGGCCATGACCCTGAAAATCATGGTTCATCTCATTAATTCAAGCCCTCCCCAAGACTTTTCTCTTCCGCTTCCATCCACATGCACGATAACCCCAAGGGGCCCCAGTCGAGCCCCCCGCATGTCAAGGCGGCAGCGATTGAAACCTTCCGACCCCAACCGTTCGCTTGCATAGATGATGCGCAGCGGATATGCACCTTTGGCTTCCCCGACCATGCCCTGAAAAGGCTGGACCCTTCCCCCCATCCGTCGCGCTGCAGAAGCCCGCCGTTATCGAGCCCCGGCCTTGGAATCCGAGTCGGCCGCCCATTGTGCTCCGCCGTCTGCAACTCTGCACCTTCATAACCTCCGTATACCACCGTGGTATCGCCAAGCAGCACCACCCACCTGAGGCAAACAAACCTCCCCCTCCTTCACCCCTTTCTTTTGTGAGGTAGTATTTTGCCACCTTCCGCGACCCCCCGTACCCATACGAAGTAAAACGGCCCGGTATGTCCGTGGTACTGCAGCAGGGTCCGTTACCATCGATACGGTCACAATCTCCAACCTTCCAACGCTACTTTGTATGTATGTATGTACATATTCAGACTACGTACAGATCACAGATTACCACCACGCAGCCCGCAGTTACTGTGTAGTCATAGTAGGAGGTGGTGGGTTGCATGGGTCAAGTTCAGTGGTACCTGTATCGTCCAGATTACCTACGCCCTACACTACTAGACCACACCCCCAACAACCGCGCGCCCGCTGCAACCGTAGCCGCGCGGCGGTCGGACGATTTCCCCCACGTGTGGCCGCCCATATCGAATGATGGATGGGCCCATCTTTGACCAAGCACAGCACCGTGCGCGCCCACGATCAAGAAAGACTACCTAAGCTGCTGCATCTGCATTCTGCATTCGCCACGCCCGGCGGGTTTCGTCCGTCCGTCCGTCCGTCAGTAGTTAGTTAGTTAGTCAGTGTCAGTCAGTCCATCCGTCCATCCGCTGAGGGTTTTGCATGTGTTGTGTTGGATGGGAAAGTCTCGTATTCGTCGCTGTCCCCATCTCCATCCTTCCCGAGGCGGGGCGCGGGATAGTTTGGCCCGATGGTGTGAGGCTCTCCCTCCTCTATCTATTCCATGGTTCGGTTTTTATTTTGTTTTATTTCCATAGTTATTATGTTTGCCTTGAAAGCCCCGCCTTCCTCCCCGGGTCCCGGCTGCCGCCGATCTGATCGGGTTATGGCATGTGAGGGGGCGGCGCAGCGCTGTTACGGTCGGCTAGGGCACCGCGCGCAACGCACCGTGGTGGGGAGGGAGGTATGGGAAGGTGAAGGGGGGGGGGGTGGTGGTGTGTAGTGTAAGGTGATGGGAAAAGCGCGTTGGCCAGGGTAGGATAGGGAGGGCATATGCATGTGATGGGCTGCTTGCTGGTGCGCGCAGAAAAGGGTGTCTCGAAACGAGCGAGATACCGGATACTTGATGGCCGTGCTCCGGGTGTGGGTACATCATTCCTTTGGTGATAAGGGATGGTATCACAGAGTTTACGGGACGGGGGGACGCTCTCGGTGTGTGGGACGGGATGGGACGGGCATTCCGGGGTCCGGCCGGGGGGTGCGGAAGGACGTCCTTGCTTCCGGGGTTGTCGCCTGCGCCGGCACATGTGCCCCGTGTTGTGCTCGGCTCCTCGGAGCGTCAGATGCTTACACGGTAAACTCGCACGCACGTCGCGTCAGGATAATAATTCCCTATGTTAAGGATAGGGAACGGTAGGAAGTGGGGCCTTCATCAGCCTGGGCTGCGGTCGCGAATCTAGCCGAGGTGGTGGGTGAAACTGCGGCTCAACCTTCCTCGGTCCTTATCGTGTGATTACGGCCGCTCGCCGACCTTGCATGATTAAATCTCTACAACAGGGTAATAAACGAAATCATGGCTACCTTACTCTTACGGAGTGGATTCCCTTCCCGTCTTTGCAGCGCCACGCCGCGCCCGCCGCCTTGACCCTCCTCTGCCGTGCCGGTGAAGCTACGGGACTAACACGGCCCGGTCGACGTTCCATTGCTGTCGCGTCCGAAAGCTCCTACGAGCAAGCAACGCAATCCTGAGGGAGGCCTCTGTTATTCGGCCCGGACTCGAGTTGTCTTGACGGTGAACAATGAGCTCTAGCTGGACACACGAAAGCGAAGCTCTGGGTTTATGGGCATCTTGAAAGGTACAGGAGTGAGAGTTCTCAACGCACTTTGTAAAAGGGATGCGGTAGAGCTCGATGAGACAGAGCGATAAGGGGTCAGCATTTCGGTGGTGGCGGCACTCTCGGTAGTTACAAAGTTAACAACAACAGGCAAGGCCAAACCCCTAACAGTGAAGTTACCAAACATCATAGACAAGAAAGACAAGATAACACGAGTCTAAAAAAAACATCATGGATATTTTAGAGAATATACTTCCAATGAATAGGCTGCCACCAAAGGCCTCTTTAAAGCAAGAGTCTAGTCATGTGGGTTTAGTGTATGGAGTTGAAGAGATCACCAAGGAAATAAGTTTGGATAAGTTGCCCAACTCTCAATCTTCCAGCCCACGATAGCTCAAAAGGAAACACTCTATGACTGATGCTCGAGTCTCTTTTGCTAGATTGCTTGGCTGCTGGAAAGCAAACGTTTTCATCTGCTTTGGGAACATCGATGTGCTTATTATGTCACCACACCATGGCCAGTGTTAAGAAATATGAGGGCGGACCGAAGTTCAAAGATTCGTGTATGTATTGAAGTATAGCCTTAATAAACAGCAGATGTATGTTATGATAGCGCAACATTTATCGTATGATAAAGAGACTTAAACAGCTGAGCGTCTGAGGGCGAAGGTGAGGCTCAGTTGCGATTATTCCAAACTCGACTCGCCAATAACCCAGGTAGAGATAATCGTCCACCCACATTCGCCTGTCTCATCCTCCTAGTGTTCTGCTTCCCTTTGCAAGACTTTTGAGCCGTTTAATGTCTTATAGAAAATATGAACTCTATGGAATGTGGGGCTGAGGGCAGGATATACACTAGTCAATGTGTCCCTAAGCCAAACGTAAACCAGTAAACCAGGGCTACCTCGGAGGCAAACAACCAACATCTATGACAATAAATAATACCTATCACGGTGTTGGTATCGGAGCCATTATTTCTCACAAATAGGCAGCAACTTCAACACCCCATATCCCTGCTGAATTAGGGAGAAGACAACCCCCCTCGTTCACCCTTCACAGCCCAACACACTCATAGCGAAATAAACAAAAAATAAACATTGCGGTTTATGTGGATCGAACACATGACCTTCAGATAGATTTCCCGAAGTTTTGCTTCAGTCTGACGCTCTCCCAACTGAGCTAAACCCGCTTGTGGATGCTGCCATGACTCACGAATGGGGTTCAGGAGACCGCGGGTTCCGGCCACAGGACGTGGGCACCAGGCGACTGTGGAAGTATAACCTCATATAACAATACTTTTTGATGCAAATACTAACTCGCTGTGTAAGTGTAATGCTGTAGAAGCAATTATGGCGGCCCATGTATCTTTGTGTTGATCGTTTTTGTTGTTACAATGCATGTTGTTGTTGTGAGCATACCAAACCGAGCCGACAAGTTCGCAACCAAGAATCCTAGAGAAGCTAGGCTCGTTAGTTTCGGAGCTCTGTCGTTTATATATTTGGCGTATCTGCTCTCAAAATGTGTAAGTTATTAATTCTGCAGAGTAGGAGACGGCCATGTCAAGGGATGAAGCACAATGCTGAGAACTTATCATCGATCATATTAGGAACGCACACTACTCGCCAGTCAGAGCAGCACTCCCGGGCATAAAAGAACACCAGCGTTCAGTAATGTTTGCCTTGGGTAGAATTTAGTGGGCCATTAGCGGTAGATTAGCCCTTGGACATCAACAAGCGGGCAAACTGGAGTAACTCGCCGTAATCTGGCTGCCGTCACTTCGATCATACCACACGTAGGGAGTGACCAAGTGCACATCTTGAGACGACCTAACCCTCTAGGGTGTAAGTGTGAAGATCGGCTGCCATTCTAATGCAAGGCACTTACTCAGACTTTGGCGTACGCCCACTCCAGAGTCAAGAGTAGCCGTCTGGCCGTTTCGTCCGCGGGGATGGCGTTTAGCAAATGGCTCCGCTACCGGGGTGGGGAAGTAGGCGGTCAGTCTCTCAATGATGGCCTTGGGGATAAGGTTTAAAGACTCTTCTAACTCAAAGTACCGGAAACCAACTGCCGTGCCCCGGGCATCGTCGGCAGACGTGTGACGCGTGGAGTGATACCTGCTGATGTTTGTGCCCGCCGTGGCAGCTCCGTACTAGGGTTTTTGCTCTCCATATCAAGAAATCTTCTCATGCTTCCCTATCGGAGCCTTCTCGGGGCTGATCCATGTCGTTTGTATGTTTGTTGTTGGCTTGATTAGTGAGTCACGACCTAAGCACATGAGCTATCGAGGGGCGACAAATATAGCCATGCTCTGATAACCAAACAAGCTACAGAAATACACGATATCCTGCTGAAGTATAAAATTAAATCACGGCATAGTTATGGGAGGACTTAAAAGGTACTGCTGTATAGGTAGCCCTCGGTTGCTGCACTTGGGGTAGTTCGGCATGCAGTCGACCGAGATGCGTCGAATGCATCAGCGGCGAGGCTACCGCACAGGGCTTGACAGGGTATGGTCACAGACACTACCCCTACTGGCACGAGGCCGCAGACACCGTCCCCTTCCACATAGGCTCATTTTATTCCGTACGGAGAGAACAATGACGGGGAAGCGGACAGCTTCCCAAACTGTCTCCTCGCGCCTGAGTTGGCTGTCGAGGGATTTGTTCCCATAACCGACAAGGCAAACCTTGAATTTTTGCTCAGTCACCACGGGGGCAAAAAAGGCCGGACTCCAAGTGTAGAAGCTAGCTCCAGTTGTAGAAACGAAAGGAAAGTTATCTGGAAGTCTGGAGAGACTCTTTTCGTCTTATTACATTTCTTTCACTCTGTTTCCATTTTTCTTATCCTTTCCCTCCATCTCTTCTTCTTTTGTAGTTTTTCTACTTTGTTTAACATAGACTTATTTAACCAGAGGGTGCTGGTGAAGCACGGCGCGGCGAGATGACTCCTGAGCCTAAAATCAACATCCGGGATGAGATGACCGGGATCTGCAGATTCCCGCGCCGGGTCTGCAGCGGGACCGGCAGCTGCAGTTGAGAACCGGCGCCGGAGCGGGTCTCGAAAACGGGGCAAAGCACGGACGCTGATCGGCTGAAACACCAATGCCGCTTTTTGAAGCGCGACGCTCTGGGCCAGTCGTTTGAAGTGCCACACCAAAGCCGCGCCAGGGACGATAGGTTCAGGCGGATTGAATAGGTAGTTGCGTTAACTCAATCCAAGACGAGCGCTTGTTCGTGCCGGATTGTTCGGTCGCCTCACTCCCTTTGTTCAATTCTCGACGCCAGGGATTGAAGATGGCCAGACTTCTGGTTTTTGTTCATCTTGGGTGGGATCGCTGTTTGTTGCTGGCTCCGGTCGCTTGGCTCATTTCGCAGATCCTTGCCTGACAGAGGGCAGCAGCTGCCAAAGACTGCCGGGCGTCACCTCAGACGGCAAGCAGACCGAGGATGGATGCTGACTTGGGTTTGGCGAGACGACCCAAGAGGCGGTGGCTTGCTTGGCTTTTCAATCCCAGACCCGAAAGCAGAAGAACCAACTACCGCATCATGTCCGAATTTTGCGAACTTGGTGCGGTGCGATGTAAAGTGGGAAACACCGAGTTGGGCGATGCGATTGGAGTGCGTCGCAGGGGAAATCGAAACGGTTTTGTGCAAAACAAATTGAAGCTGTCATTGGCGTTCCTGGATTCCTGTCAGGCACTCCAGGCAACGCAGGAACAGCCAGAGGGTGGCATGCAAGGAGGCATGCGCCCGAGCTAAAATTAAGGAGATGCGATGAGTGGCCGCTTGGCATCCGATGCACCCCAGCATGGATCCAGGCACAACTGCTGTTTGGCTGGGGACTTCCCGCAGCCGCCCCATAAAACAGCCAAAGGGGGACCCGCCCGCCCCTGGCTGCCCGTTTTTATACCTTCATTTCCCTCGTCGCCCGCGCTTGTCCGCTGTTCCACCGTCTTTTCGCAATCCAAACGTCGTTCATTACAGAGTCTCGCGCTCGATCCATTCGTTTCCACGCACCTACGGCATATATCCTACCCTCTCGAAATCGCGTCGATTAACTGCCCTCCGACCTTCGTGTCTTACAAAACATCGACCTGAATAAAACCCACGCGCGTAATTCAATTGACCGCTTCCTAACTACCACCCAACCGCCACAATGCTCGTCAAGTCCGTTGCCGCCGTCGCGGCTCTCGCTTTCGCCGCCAATGTCGCCGCCGAGCCGATGCCCTACAGGCCGACAATGATGAAGACCTCCACCCGCGCCCTGTTCGGCATTGCCCGTCGCGAGGAGCAGCCGGGGTACCAGCCGGAGGAGGCCGTGTGCAACGAAGGCAACACCTGCGAGGAGGCCTGCGGTGCCGGCTACCAGACCTGCAGCTCCAGCGACAGCCAGGTCCACTGCTTCAACCCCACCGTCGGCGAGCTCTGCTGCCCCGACAAGTCTGGCAGTACGTGATGCCGATTGTGCCGTCTCATTCTCCTGCCGTTGCTGACCATTTCCCAGACTCCTGCGAGCAAGGCTACTACTGCACCGCCGACACCAAGGGCGAGACCTGGTGCTGCCCCGAGGGCATGGACCTGGCCGCCTGCGCCGCCGCGTACAGCGTGGTGGGCGGGCTGGTCTCGCAGACCCCTCCCCCCGTGACCTCCACCTCGACCAGCACCTCCAGCTCCAGCACCTCCACCACCACCCCCAAGCCCCCCAAGACTACCAGCACCTCCAGCACCTCCTCCACCTCCCACACCGTCGCGCGCAACACCACCTCGTCCCCCGTCGACTCCCCCACCAGCGCCGTGTTCCTGCCCAGCGCGAGCTCCGTCCAGAGCAACGCCACCTCGGTCTCGACCGTCCAGCCCGCCCAGCCGACCGAGAGCAAGGTCGAGGAGGGCGCCGCCAGCCTCGTCGGCCCCGCGACTGCTCTCGTCCTGCTCGCCGCGGGCTTCGCCGCCCTTCTCTAAAGCGGAAGGCTCATATCATAACTAACGGCACCATTCTCGGCGGCCCGCCATGGGGGGAGGGGTGGAGTGGAGTTTGTTTGTGGAGGGGGGGGGGGCCGGCGAGGGGGATCCTGCTTGACGAGATATGAGACACGACAGGAGAGAGAGAGAGAGAGCGGCACTGGCCTGACCTAATTTACCCTCCCGCAACTTTAATCTGTGCAGAGTTGGGATGTTGTGTGTTTTCCGGACAAGCGCCTTTTTTGTATGCAGCCGGGGATGCTAGGGGATGCTAGGGGAGGGGAGGGGAGGGGGGTTGTTCATCCAGGCGGGGGGGCTTGGATTGAGGGGGGGTGGGATTGGGGGTTGGGTTGTATTGCTTGGTTCGCGCGCGTGGCACATGAGGGCTTGCTTGCTTATCCTTCTACTTGATACTCTGCCGGGGCGCACGTCCTCGGGCTTTCGTGCTTTTTGCTTTGGTTACGGTCTGTATGGAAACCCTTGGCTTCTTGTTCCTATTTGCGCCGGAGACAATAATATGCCAGTTTTGCACAGTCTTTTTGCGTGTTTGTTGTTTTGACTCGGATTCCGAGCATGCTCGTGTGTGTTGTCAACTACTAGCCTGTAATGTGTAATGTCTATAGCGAGAGGCTGCCCGGTGTCTTTGCCATTCGGCAGCTGGGTAGGGTTGGAACTATATCATTTGGGCTTATTGAAGCAGCGACTGTTCCCAGGCATACTCCATCACAGCAGGCAGCCCAACTCACGGTATCCGCGAGCTGTGACGATCTGGCAATATCCTTGCATCACTTACCAATTCCAGTACTTGGGCGATTCAGAGCTGGTTCTCCGTGTCACACACACTCGAAAATAAAAGTTCCCCCTTGCTTTGGTCATATCTGCCCACCTGGGCTCCCTTGACCGGCGCGGTCTTGAGCGGGAAGCTGAGAAGGGGGTCTGTTGAAGATGAGCAAGGGGCGGCCAGAGTGAGGGAGCTTCGAGATGGTTGCAACGCCCACCCTATCACGCCTGTTCAGTTTGATGCTGCTGAGGATGTCTGGACCAGCTGGCCAGCACGAATGCAGGGAGAGAGGCTCTGTTCTTGTGGGTTGACTATCTACAGGTATTTGTCACGATGCAAACTCCCTCCCCTAAAATACATCGTGGGTGTGGCCACATTCTCTACATCGTTTTTAGCTATGCTGGGTCCGCAAACTTTGAGATCTGGTACCGGACTGTGGCCCTTCCTCCGCCGCCCCCATCTCGTTTCTTGACTATTTTAGTCACTGACTTGTAAGGTTGGGGCACCTTTGTTGGCTCCGGTTTGATCCATGTTGACCTCCCAAGTGCCTAGATCTATGGTTTGACAAATGCCACTAGTTTGGGGGACTGCCCTACATGCCAGACAATGTTCTTGTGCGCCACCCCGATGGATGGACCGTGGTCTCGAGTAACCGCAGCTTGCATGTAACTACCTACTTGCAGTACTGGCGCCGTTCGGCCCGTCCCATGTGGAACAGACAAACAAGGGCTAAACTGAAGACGGGCCATAGCTGGACAGAAACCCTTGGTGTCAGCAAACATTTGCGTGTGCACCCACTTTTAGAAAAAGCTGTCAGAACTGGAAATTTAGTGGAATTCAGAGATCCGTTCCTTGGTTTGTCTGGTTTCCACTCCCTGCTTACAACCTAGGTGAGACAGAGATAAGGGAGAAATAGCCGAGGTTTGCTTCGAGATAGAACCATTTCTGCATTATCAACATAACGCTGGGTCAGGGGCCGCTTCATGAAGTGTAAAACGCTAGAAACAAGTCGCCCGAGAAAGAAGAGTGGCAAAGCAGGAAAGCAACAAGCGGTCCCCTAATCTCGTTCCGTTACTTTCCAATCCTGCCTTAAGCGGATAGGGTCCGGCGAACTCCGTGTTTAGGGAACTTCGGTTGTGTTGAGAGCAAGCATGAAGGGGGTCGATGGGTGTGTAGCGACATAGGCAAAGTTTGTGGTACCCCTTTCAACAACATCAGATGGTTTCATGGTGTAGTTGGTTATCACGTCAGTCTAACACACTGAAGGTCTCCAGTTCGAGCCTGGATGAAATCATTAAAACTATCCTTTTGCCGTCGAGCACAGCATTTTTGCCCTTTGTCAAAGCCTCGCTGACATGTCAGTTTCGCCCTGTTTTGCTATTGGTGATCCTCCGGCCCCAAGGTCGTCATGGGGGCTGTCGGCGATGGGGAGCCGTGCTCGGGACCGGGCCGGATGCTACGGTGGTATTGGATGCCGGCACTTCTTTTAGGCCTCGAGCTGGCGGCCCGCACACGTGGGAACGCCGCTGACAAAGGGGCTACTGTCGAGGCAAGAAACGTGAGGGTGAAGCGTCAAAGAAAGAACGGCAGCCTACCCATGATGGGGCGTGGCTCGGCTTTTGAAGTGCCCTTTTTGATGATTCTTTCCCCGACTGCCATCGGTGTGGGTGGGGACGATCTCGGCATTTGGCTGCCGGAGGATTTCCTCCCTGCGTCACTCAGTGTTTGCTTGCTTGCTCGTCAACGACGATCTTAGGATGTCTCGGGTAGTGTTGATGATTTGCTCGTTTTTGGATTAAAAAACATGGAGATGGTCGGGTCGAGGCCCTCTCTGACGGTTGCCGGTACGTACCACTTTTCATGTGGAGCTGCGGCAATCAGGTCAGCCCTGAAGAAATTAACTAAAAAAGCACTTCACTCCTTCAACTCGACATGACATTTTTGTGCAACCGTCAGATTCAGGGTCAGCAACCTGCTCCCTGATTGCACGTATCGCGCCTGGAATGGACGCCAGAAGACGGCGCAAAGTCAGTCAGGCCACACACTCGTTCCAAAAACAAACGCTCTCTGGCCGCGTCATGTGCAGCCCAGGACGCTTTTGGCAAGCAAACAGCGCGCTAGACGATGGGTGGCGTTTGTCCGCGAGAACTCGGTTGCATTGGCGAGTGCGCTTGGGCTTTTTAATTCCTCTGGGGGCTGAGGTTTGGTAACGAAACCCGAGGCCCCAGACCCCGCTTCTTTCCGGAGACAATATGCCAACCTATCTGTTGAGGTCTCGGCACGGACTTGCTTCGTCGTACAAGGGCAAGTACTCGGACAAGAACTTGTCGCTGAGGAAGCTTGGGATGATGAAGGAGACCTGATGGGTTTTCTTGTCGTTGAATCAAGTCAAGACACATAGTTAGGGGCTCCTACGCGCCGGCCAGCTGCAGGGGAAGTCGAGGTTCTTTTTTTGGTTTTGCTCCAGGTCTCTCAACCATGGTCCATGGATGGGAAGTCCTCGGCCCCAAGGCCCTAAAGCAAATGCGCCAAGGCGCCGGCAGCGCCTCTTCGCCCTCTGCACGATGGCGGCTTTGTTCTGACTGTGCACGCATGGCTGAAGAATCCCGCTTTTTCAGCCATCCATTGTTCTCGTCGCCCTCCTCACCTCCTTTATCCCCATCCTCCCTGCCTAGCACCTGGGCGCGGGCGAAGCGACCATGACCCCACCGTTCAAGTTCTAGACCACAAGAGCGGCCTGTTTGACAGTCAGGGATTGAACGGCCAGGTTCAGTTCTGAATAGGCGACCGTTATTATATTCTTCAAAGCCCGTCCCTCTACACCCTCCCCCCCTGCCGTGCTGGGCCCCTTGCGGCTCCTCAAATCCTTAATCACCACCATCCCCATCTAGCATGACACTCCAGTAACATGGTCGGCGTTGTGATATATCCCTCCTTGACGGGCACGGCCGACCTGTCGAGGGTCGAAGCGCCCGTGACCTTCAAGGCCTACCTGCTCTGCGCCTTTGCCGCTTTTGGCGGAATATGTGAGTCGAGTTCACTCACCGGCCCGTACCGCACCATACTAACACTTCCGGCAGTCTTCGGATATGACACGGGCTGGATGTCGGGGGTGCTCGGCATGCCCTTCTTCATCACGCAGTACACGGGCCTGCAGTATGACTACGAGACCGGGACGCCGATCGGCGTCAGCCCGACCGAGTTCGCCCTGCCGTCGTCGACCAAGTCGCTCATGACCTCGATCCTGTCCTGCGGCACCTTCTTCGGCGCCCTGATCGCCGGCGACGTCGCCGACTTTATCGGCCGCCGCCCGACCATCATCATCGGCTGCGGCGTGTTCAGCGTCGGCTGTGTCCTCGAGATCGCGTCGACGAACCAGGTGGTGCTGTTCGTGATGGGCCGGCTGGTCTCGGGGCTGGGCGTGGGCTTCATCTCGGCCACGATTTTGCTGTATATGGCGGAGGTGGCGCCGAGACGGGTGAGGGGCGCGCTGGTTTCGGGGTATCAGTTCTGCATTACGCTGGGGATCCTGCTGGCGAACTGCGTCGTCTACGCGACTGCCAACCGCAACGACACCGGCTCTTACCGCATCCCGGTCGGTATTCAGTTTCTATGGGCGCTGATCTTGGGCGTCGGGCTGTTTATCCTTCGTGAGTACCCCTGAAACATTGGGGTTGTCATCGATGCTAACACCAACCAGCCGAATCACCTCGCTTCCACGTCATGAAGGGCAAGATCAACGCGGCGGCAAGGTCACTGTCGCTGGTGCGCGGCCAGCCGATCGACTCGGACTACATCAAGGACGAGCTGGCCGAGATTGTGGCCAACCACGAGTACGAAATGCAGGTCATCCCGCAGACGAGCTACATCGGCTCGTGGATGGCCTGCTTCCAGGGGTCCCTCTCCAAAGGCAACGGCAACCTTCGGCGCACCATCCTGGGGACGGGCATCCAGATGATGCAGCAGCTTACCGGTTAGTGCATGCCCTTTCCCACTCTCAAGCCCAGCCCCCCCCCCCGGCCCCCCCCCCACCCCAAAACGAACTCAACCCAAACTAACCCCTTCCTCCCCCAAGGCGTCAACTTCATCTTCTACTTCGGCACGACCTTCTTCCAACAGCTCGGCACCATCGGCAACCCCTTCCTGATCTCGCTGGTCACCACGCTGGTCAACGTCATCTCCACGCCCATCTCCTTCTGGGCCATCGAGCACATGGGCCGGCGGCCCCTCCTCAACTGGGGCGCGGTCGGCATGATCATCTCGCAGCTGATCGTGGCCGTGGTCGGGGTGACCGCGGGCCGGGCCGACGTCGACGGCGCGGGGGGCCACAACGGAGCGGCGGTGCGCGCGATGATCGCGTTTATTTGTATCTATATCTTCTTTTTTGCGGCGACCTGGGGGCCCGTTGGCTGGGTGATTGTGGGCGAGTGCTTCCCGCTGCCGATCCGGTCGCGCGGGGTGGGCCTGTCGACGGCGGCGAACTGGTTCTGGAACTGTATCATTGCGGTGATTACCCCGTATATGGTGGGGAATGAGCCCGGGTCGGCGGACCTGGGCCCAAGGGTGTTTTTTATCTGGGGGTCGCTGTGTGTGTTGTCGTTGGCGTTTGCGTATTTCTTGGTGCCCGAGATGAAGGGGTTGACGCTGGAGCAGATTGATGAGATGATGGCGCAGACTACGCCGAGGAAGTCGGCTGGTTGGAGGCCGACGACGACGTTTGCGGCGAGGATGGGCAGGGTGAGGGGGGAGTCGAGGGATGGGAGTGAGACGCAGGGAGGAGGGGGTGGGACGGTGTAGGTTGGGTTGGGTTTGGGGCTTGGGCTGGGATGGAATGGAGGGATGGGCGTTTTGGTGATGCAAATATCTCACTTTTTTATCTATAGTTAAAATACATGCATGCGATGCGATGCGATGCAATGAAATCACGGAGTATCTTTAGCCAAGCTGTCGACACCGACTGACTGTGCACCGTTGTATGTATCTTATCTGTCAGCCTGTCCCAAAGCTGTCGCCGGCAAGACGAAACCACTCAGCTTCCGGGTCACCACCGGGATCTCAGGACCCCGGCGAATCGAAACCGACACGAAATACGGGATGAACGTGTTCGGCGGCCGTGGTTGCCCGGCCTGAAGCGGGTACCAAAAGGGAAATTGTACGGGGCCGGCGTGACTCACGGCCGAGTCGCTGTGGCCGGATCGGGTCATGCAAGAGCGGCCCGCAGCTGAGGTAATCTGCACCGATTGTGTCCGTCTGTGTCAACCGTCGGGGCGACATTGGGCAGCTGAGAATTTGGGGGCGAGACTCAAAAGGTTAATTGTTGTAATTGGAGAAACTGGGAAACTGGTACTTCAATTCCAAGATTGAATGAATATATAACCTGAGGCCAGCTTATTCTTTTCAATGCTTCGAGAGGAATTGCATTCCAATGCTTCATTCATCTTGGTGCCTCAACACACACCCTTCAAACAGACGCTTGCTTGTTACTGCACTTCATCAATTGAACCCCCCCTTCTAGCACCCACAATGACATCCATCGCGGCCGAGTCTGTTTCCACCATTTTGGTGTCGTGCAAACAGACACGCTTCCACATCGAGAGCCCCAACTACCGTGAGGTAATTATTATTATTATTATTAATTGTTAACTTCTTCCATCACGAGATCCAATGGCTAACAAACAACAGCTCGATATTGAAGGCCTCAACATCACCGTCACATCCGCTGGCGGAGAGAAGGTGAAGGGCAAAGGCAAGGGCAAGGCCTCAGCCGAGGGGACCGAGATCCTCAACAATGCCAAACTACGCCTAAAGGCGGGTAGCCGCTATGCATTGGTCGGCAGGAATGGCTCGGGGAAATCTAGTGAGTTTGAGTCAGCAAACCACCACCCCCCCCACAACTGACCGGACCCCTTTCACAGCCCTTCTGCGGGCCATCGCCGACAAGCTCATTCCCGGCATCCCGGAGCAGACCAGAGTGTCCATCTTGCAGCAGACGAACACCAGCGATGCCAACACGGACGACCTCCCTCCTGGGGATGCCTCGGCCAGCAAGGACGGCCCTACTGTCCTCGAGGATGTGGTCGACAAGGCCACCGCCAAAAGCGACCTGGAGCAGGAGATCAACAGTAAGTGTGTTGGCCACCCAAGTCAACAGACACGTCTGACACCAACTAGCGCTCTCCGCCGGCGTCAACAGCACCGACGCTTACGGCGCGCTTCGGTCCCTGCGGAAACTCCGCCACCAGCGCATGCAGAAGCGGCTGTTTGTCCTCGACAAGGATGCAAGGTTGAGGAGCGGTGCTCGCGGGTTGCAGGCGCGCAAAGCGCTGGTCGAGTACGAGAAAGCCGTTGCTGAATCTGCTGCGCTGTGAGTGACCCCTGGGCCCCTGACCACGGCAATTGCTAACACTCCGGATAGAAACGAGCAGTCCGCAGACGACATCTCGTCAGAGACACTCCAGGCTGAGACCCAAGAGGCCGCGGATATGCTCGCCGACCTCCAGCTGCAGGTCGAGCCGTCCCTGATGGCCGACATCGAGTCGCGCGCCAAAAAGATCCTGACCGGTCTCGGCTTCACTGACGCCTACATGGCCAAGAAAGCCGACAGCCTCTCCGGCGGTTGGCGCATGCGCAGCGCCCTCGCGACAGCCCTCCTCCAGGATACGGACATCCTCATCCTCGACGAACCGACCAACTTCCTTGACCTGCTGGGCATAATCTGGCTGCAGCGCTTCCTGCAGAGCCTCGAAGGCCTGCCGGCGCCGCCCACCCTCATTCTCGTGTCTCACGACCGCGACTTCACCAGCTCCGTCTGCACCGACCTGCTCATCGTCAAGGACAAGGACCTCACCTACTTCCACGGCGACCTCCCGACCTACGAGGCCGCCCGCGCCGAGAAGAAGCTGTACCTCACCAAGATGAAAGAGGCCCAGGAAAAGCAAAAAGCCCACATGCAGGAGTCGATCCGGCAGAACATGGCGGCGGGCCGCAAGAACGACGACCAAAACAAGATGCGCCAGGCCAAATCCCGCCAGAAGCGCCTCGACGACCGCATGGGCATGCAGGTCAACGAAAAAGGCGGCCGCTTCAAGCTCAACCGCGACCTGGCCGGCTACCACTACGCCGCGCGCGACGAGATCGCCATCCCCCAAGACGACAAACCCGTCACCATCACCCTCCCGGAGCCAAGCGACCTGCGCTTCCCCGGCGCACTCATCTCCCTCGAAAACATCACCTTCCGCTACGGCCCCGCGAAGGGGTCACCCAAAACCACCCCAACAAAACCGCCCCCACCCTCCAAGACGTAACCCTAACCATCAGCCCACGCGATCGCATCGGCATCCTCGGCCTCAACGGCGCCGGCAAATCCACACTGATCCGGCTGCTCGTCGGCCCCACCCTCGCCGGCGGCCCGCCACCCCCGGGCTCCACCCAAACCGGCGCCGCCACCACCCACCCGCGCCTCAAACTCTCCTACTACTCGCAGCACGCCGTCGAGCAGCTCCAAACCCTGGGGCGGGACGAGCCCGCGCTGACCGCGCTGGGGCTGCTGACGCGGGAGGTGGATGGGGTGCTGGACGAGGGGCAGGTCAGGGGGTTGCTGGGGTCGTTGGGCTTGCGCGGGGGGACCGCGTCCGATGTGCCGCTGCGGAAGCTGTCGGGCGGGCAGCTGGTGCGGTGTGAGTTGGCGAGGCTGCTGTGGCGCGGGCCCGGGCTGTTGGTGCTGGATGAGGTGACGACGCATTTGGATTATGAGACGGTGGCGGCGCTGAGGGAGGCGTTGAGGGGGTGGGAGGGCGCGGTGGTGCTGGTTTCTCATGATCGGTGGTTTGTGAGGGGGGTTGTGGAGGGGGTGGTGGATGAGGAGGAGGGGAGTGAGGGGGAGGGGGCGGAGGAGGAGGAGGAGGAGGGGTTGCGGAGGAGGGTGGTGTATAAGTTGGCGGGCGGGAAGTTGACGGCGTTGGAGAGGGGGGTGGATCAGTTTGAGGAGGGGATGGAGAGGCGGGTGAAGAAGTTGATGGGCGAGTAGTGGTTGGGGGGTTTGTTGGTTGGTTTATATACCCGCGCTGCTGTAAGATGGAAATTGTGTATCAACCCTGTTGATGTCATCCATTACTTGTCGTAAGATAGACACTGTATACTAACCCTATCGATGTTATCCATCCCTTGCTGTAAGATAGAAACTGTATATCAGCCCTGCCGACGCCATCCATCACCGCGCCGCAATGTCCGCATCAACCAACACCTTGACCCTCTCCCTCCACTCCCGCCCGACCCGCATCCACCCCCCCTTCTCCAGCTCGACAATACTCCCGTCCACGCAGACCTTGCGCCACCTCGGATCATCCTCTGCCACCGTGACCCGCACCTCGTCCACGTCCTCGTACCCGACCTCGGGCATGCCCACGTGCTCGCCCTCGCGGTACGCCGCCATCATGATCTCCATGGTCTTGGCCCCGCCGACGTCCCCGAAGTGCACCAGCCGCAGCCGCCCGTCGAGGGGCCGGCTCGCGGGGGAGATGGAAAAGGTCTTTTCGAGGTTGGACACCAGGGTAGCGAGGACGTAGTTGAACCCGCTGCTGCTCTTCTCGCCCTCGCCATCCCTTTTATCAGCACCATCAGCACCCTCAACCCCTTCAACACCCTTCCCACCCGCACCCCCCGGCACAAGCGGCACAAACCCCTCCCCCCCAGCAGCCTCCTCCCCCTCCGCCTCCCCCTCCGGCCCCCCCTCCTCATCAGACTTCCGCAGAACACTTACCCCAACGCGATAAACATGCCCCACCCTCAACAGCTCCCCCGCCGCCATCGCGAACCGTTTCGACCCATGCACGCGGTAGGCGGGCGTGTCGCTCTCCCAGACCAGGCTGGCGTGGAAGCCGTAGGATGCGACGACGGCGCCGATGAGGTGCGCGACGGGTGTTTTGGGGGTGAGAGGGTCGTCGGCTGGGGTTATGGGGGTTGTCGTTGGGGTTGGGGTGGGGGTTGTGGTTTCTTGGGGGGTGGTTTTGTTGGAGGGGGTTGTGGTGGTGGTGGTTTCTGAGGGGGGGTTGGTTGAGTTGGGGGTTGGGTTGGGGGTGCCGTCGGTAGTGGTAGTGGTGGCGTCAGGGGTGGCGGTGGTGTTGGTGGTGTCGGGGGCGGCATCGGGGGAGGCGTTGGTGTCGGCGGCCTCGGTTGGGGCGGAGATTAGCTTCGCGCCGGGTGAGAAGGACGCCCGGAAGGTGGGCAGGGGGGAGGGCGTGCCCCTGAAGAGGGTGCGCAGGCCGAGGACGAGGGGCGACGGGGCGGGGCTGTTACTGTCGCCGGTGGCGTAGAGCGGCTTGTGCAGCGAGTGGAAGAGGGCGTTGCCCGTGCCCAGGGGGAGCAGCGCGATGGTGGGGAGGAGGGAGTTATTCGGTGGCGGCGGGCTGCGGTCCTGGCCGTTGAGGAAATCAGTCACGCCTCCGTCGCCGGATAGCAGGATGACGGTTTTCTCTGTGCCCTTGCCATCTCTCCCCAGTGCCTCCGCAAAATCCCGGATGGTGTCAGAACTCTCCGTCACGGTCACCTGGTACCCTCCCCCACCCCGACCCTCACTCGGCTGTAAACCGACAGCCCGTAGCAATGGCCGGAGCGCGTCCTCGTAAAAGCCCTGCGCCAGTTTAAGCCCCGAGTGCGTCGATACCACGACATGCAGCTCACGGGGGGACGCCAGATAAGCCGGCGGGAAGCTGCCCTGACTGAGGAGAAAGCTTGAGAGATCCTCGGGCAGTTGGTGTTGTTCACACTCCACAACTTTTAGCTCGAGTGGCTTCTTTCCGTCTGATGTCGAGGCCTCGGCGAGTGCGTAGATCAAATATCCACCAGTCTTGTCCGGCGCATGCACGACAAAGACGACTTCTTCCCGCTTGATCTTGGCGAGGACACCTTCGACGCTGTCACCACCAGCAGAGTTGGCATCCCGAGCCTTGCCATTGCCCACAGCAGCATCTGCTACTGGACGTTGACCATCGCCAGAGTCGTCGGATGTTTGGGCTGTCATTGGGAAGAGTTCAGTGGCCACTTGAGGCTGGCCTTTCTCGAACGTGCGGGGTATGAAGCGACAAAAAGACAAAAAAGACGTTGAATACCAACACCAAGACAACGAAATAAGATAGGCACGCGAGTTGATATAAGTTGTTCAAACGGCAAGGTGACTTCTGGATTTCTAATCCTATTCCAAGCCAGCCAAAGCCAGCGATCGCTGCCTCCACAGCGGCGCAGCCCCTTGATTAAGTCCGAGGCTCCCCAATCGCGCCATCACCGCCCGCGTGGGTGCAGTGGGCCGGCGTCAGCAGGAGCGGAGCAACTGGAAGGGAACGGCGGGGTCCAGTGGGCTCGCAGGCCCGGGGTTGCTTTCGGCGTGGGTCTTGTATGCACATACATACATACATCTACATGTATGTGTGTACAGAAAGACCGCGCCCAGCCCGGCATTCTGTCCGTCACCGGCGCCGTACTAGTAGTGCAGTGCGGCAACTCTACACACCTTTCGAGCCTCACTTCCCCTTGGCTCGGTTCATCGGCCCCCAGTTCTCTGTCGGGTTCATCTGGTACCGGACATACTTTTTCCTGTCCTGGTACTGCCCAAGCTGTTCGTTAAAGACGACCTCCAGCTTCTGGACCGCGCCATCTTCTGCCGGTTTCTCATCCGACTTCGAGTCCCCCGTCTCGTCCGCCGCCTGGCTCTCCCCGTTGCCGTTTCCTGCCGCACCAGGTACCGGGCCCTCCACGGATGGCTTCCCCAGGCCCAGAATTCGGTAGGCGATGCTGCCAGGCTTGATGTTCGCTTCCTTGACGGGCGCCTTTTGGCGGACCCATTCCCTAAAGACGTGCCAGATGACTGGCCACGGGGCATCAGTCTTCATACTCCCAGGCTTGCAGTGGCTCCGCGTGGCGCGATATCCAAGGCCGAGCAGAGCGCCCCTCACGGCGTTCTCGGGAGGGCTGGCGCAATGCAAGACACCGGATACGTGCGCCGGGTGGAAGAAGAAAGGGTACGGGTCGATGGCGGCGACTTGCGCTTCCGTCAGGCTCTTCTTGAGCTTTTTCGTGCTGTCGCCGTTCTCTTTTGATTCGGCCTCCATCTCTTCGGGAGAGGGCAGGAACTCCTCTAGCGCCGTCTGCAGCACCCCCCTGATTCTATCCTTGGTGCCGTAGATCTCGGAAGATGCCTCTTCCGTCTCGGCGATCACCTTCTTGACGAATTCAGGCGAGTGGATGCGCCCCGCGTACATGGGACCTGCAAGGTGCATCGTTGACCCGCAGTGCTCACACGACGTTCCCGTCGTGGGCGCCCTGGTGAAACCGTGCTTGTAAAACGTGCCATCACCTTTCTTGTTCGGCGCAGGCTTGTTTTTCATGAGCAACTGCGTCGTCCAAGCACCGCAACCGGTGCCACAGCTGTAGACCATCATATTCTTGCCCCCCTGAAACTTGACCATGGACGGAGATTTCCTGATGCGGACAAAAACTCGGCTGTAATAGTCGACCGACAGCGACAGCAGCGGCTCCATCGCGAGGCCATATTTCGCGGCCGAGGTCTCGATGGCGTGCAGAATAAGCCGGATCCCCACTTCGTGCGAATACCAGCCCTTCACGGGGATGCCACCATACAAGGAGTAGCACTTCTCCGGGTAGCCGTTGGACGCCCACACGCCTGAATCCGTGCAAGTGACACAGAGAAGACCGCCGTCGTCGCGGACCGCCTGGACGGCAGCGTCCAGAAAAGGGGCAGCAGTCCCGTACGGATCGAGGTCGATAATGTCGTACTTGTCGCTCGCCCCGGGCTTGCCCTTCGAGAGACTAACCCGCCGCAGCTCTTTCACGACGACGCTGTACATGTGGGCCAGCGCATCGTCTACCGAGATGTTGATCTTGTCGCGGAGGCCGTTGTGGGCGGCGTTGCGCTCGATCGCGGCTGCGGCTGCTTTGAGGATGTCGTTGGCCGTTATCGTGGTGGCGAACGGTATTTCGTGAGCGTAGCGCAGGGCACGGAGGCCGCTAGCTGATAAAGCGTCAAGGATGGTGAATGGTATCTGGGATTCCTTTTTGGTCTCAACGCCGCCAGTTACTGATGCCCCTGCTTCATTATCGGCGGAGGCTCCCTCTGGCCGTTTGGATTCTGCGGGTTCCTCTGGCGCAGGCTCGGGCGCTGCGTCCGGCATTGCGATGTCCCCTTGCGCCTCAGTGGACTCGGTCGCATCTTCGTCCAGCTTCGGGGACTTGGTGGGGCGCTCAATTGGTGTCTCAGTTTGTGCCTGCTCGCCCTGTGCTTGCTCCCTCCGCTTCCGCTTCTTGTCGGCGAACTTGCCGGCGCGGGCTTTGCTGGCGGCTTGCTTCGACTCGATGCGCTCCTTTCCGTAGGCCTTCATGGCGAGGATGGTCAAGTCGCGGTTGAACTGCTGGATCGGGTTGTAGAAAACTTGTTGCACCGTCTGCCCATCCTTTGTTGTGCTTTCGGGGACCAGAATGTGAGCAAGGCCTTCCTTGACGGTAGTGTAGACGACATTGTCGTGCTTGATGCGCTGCCCCGCGGCGGGGGTGGCGCTGAGGTCGTGGACTGTGTCGGACATAGCGCGGATGGATATTATAGGGGTGCGGAGAGGTCGCGGTAGGTTCGGTTTCCTTGCGTGTCTGGCAATGTACCAGAAGGTGGCCGCGGGGGAGCCCGGGCGCATGCGAGCGATAGGTGGCGGGTGACTGATGCTGGAGAGTTCAGAGCTGCTATGAGAGCGCATCCCCAAATTATTTTTGAGATTCTGCCGGGCGGTGAGAGCATGTCATTGAGATCAGATCCTCTTACACCAGCATTGGCCAATTTGGGTTTCCGCTTACGGTTAATAGCAGTAACTGTTCGGAAACCCAAAAACCATCCGTTCGTTCCAAATGCCAGAACTTACTCAACAAAAAGTCGAACCCTAAATGGGAATATCGACCAAACGGGGCTCAGCTACGAGAACAGAACAAAAGTCATATGATATGGCAGCTTCAGGATACTCATACTCGATTCAGCTTTCGTTACTGTCATTCTTCGATTACTTTTACCGGATTTTGTTTCTCCTGTTCTCGGGTCCTTGCAAGTTTGGAAACCGCCGTTGGCATGTTTGTGATAGAAAGTGCTTGCTTCTCATAGGGGCCATGATAAGGTGGTTTCTCCTCTGTTCTTTCCTTCCTCTTTTCCCTCTTTTGCCCTTCCCTCATTGCCCTCTCTTCCTTCCAGTAGCACCTAGTAGTAAAATCAGAATGAAGAATCGGCTACTTCCAACATGTCCCCCTTTCTCAACCCTTCCTATAACCATCCAGAGCCAGCTTTGTTCAGCTTGTCAAATCACAAAACATTGGCCGCTCTACTCATCACAGACAACCTAAACGGCACTTACACTCACTCGTTCCAAACCCTACCGGCAGCATGGCCTCCACCAGCAACGACCAAACCCAGCAGGGCCCCTCCCTCATGACAGGCCACCACCACCTCGAGTCGACCGGAAGCGTTTACAACAACAACAGCTCCGAGCGAAACGGCAGCATCCCCATCCCACCTCTCAACCCCCTCCAACCCCAACCCAACCCCAACCCCGCCGCTCCCCCCGCCATACCAAAACCCATCCCAACCAACCCCTCCCAACCCAGCAGCGGCGGCATCGTCGACCGCCCCATCCACCACCGCTTCCTCACCCCCACGGAATGGGCGCGCGTCGCGCACGGCATCGGCGCCATCCGCGCCGGCGGCGAGGAGCACGCGGTGGTGCACCCGACGGCGTGGTACTGGCCGACGCGGGGCATGCCGGAGGGTCTGTACCGGGACGTGGTGGGCCAGCGGGCGAAGTACGCTTTGGGGTTCCAGCTGCTCAGCGCGCTGCGGTGGAGCCTGCTGGTGCTGCAGGTGATGGTGGGCGCGGCGCTGACAGCGCTGGGGTCGTTGAGCTTGCAGAGGGGCGTGTTGATCACGGCGCTGGGGGCCGTGAGTACGGTTGGGGCCGGGGTGGTCGGGTTGATGCATAATAGTGGGCTGCCGGATCGGTATCGTATGGATAGGGCGCAGTTTGTGCAGGTGGAGGATTTTATTAGGGTGCGTATTATCCCGTCCCATTCTCGTGACCAGGGGCATGGGATCTGGCCGGGGGCTAACGTGTGGTGTAGGAGATATTGGACACGGGCATCGTCGAGGAGCACAAGAAGGTGGAGGACATCCTCGACGAGTGCTTCAGGCGCTTCGCCCACGCTAGGGCCGTTGTGATTTCCAACAAGCCCGAGGTGTACTCTAGCCCACCGCCGCGGCCCCCTTCGAAGGACCACGGCAATCCCCCCGCCGGTGCGCCAGCACCCCCTCGCTTAACCTGAACGCCGATAGTGAGATAGCATGTCTACAAACACACACCACCTTCTCAATCGACACAGAACAGAGGGTCACACAACCGATGTTAGACCGAGGGATACTTATGATGCGCGCGAGGATAGTTTGTTTATTATATTGCTGATATGACCACTCCCATGAGATGGTCACCATACATATTTAATGTTTAGAGCTGGGATGCCGCGTGGAGGAAGCATTTGATGTTAGAATCGAACATCACTTTACGATCGACGGACCATAATGGGCTTGCTGCGTATTATGAAGGACTATAATGGGATTGTTATCACATCCTAGATGAGTTACTTAGATGTTATGGCTGGCCGAGTTGATAGATAATAGGCATACACGTCTCAAACCGCACAAAGGAACGTTTCATGTCATGAGACCAAGTTACGGGCTCCGTTGGGAGATCTTCAAGTAGTTGATCAATATTGTTCCCAATACCTGGGACTGAAGCAACTACTCGCGCCATCAGACATGGCTATAACCTGCCCTCCAGTAAATATTCCTCCCCCCCCTTTAGGACCGAAATCAGCGGCCTGCCACCCCCTTTCCCTCTGATTTTGGATATCCGCCCCTCATACAGTTCCAGGCCACCACAAGTGTTCCACCCACTATGACTATTATTCTACCTCCGTACATGACATATCTACATCAACTACTTCGTACTCCTTCGTAATTTCCCGGTTTCCCCGAGTCGAGGCACTGATGATCCATCTCATTCCATCTCGTCTAATGCATGATTCCTCCACATCGCCCCCATCTCCCCTCTCTCCACACTTCACTCATCGCCAAGCCTCCGCCCGGTCTGGTTCTCCCGCCACCGTAACCTGCTCCCAGGTATTTCGTGTGGATGGTCCCAGCTCAACCTCAGCCTCAACCTCAACCTCACACCCACCTCACACCCACCCCACCCCGCCCCACCCCACCTCAATTCACCACCACCGCCCAACCGCGACCTTTCCCTCCTCGCCAAGACTCCTAGCCCGCAAAGTGAAAGCGCGCAGCCTCCAGCTCGCCCAGCCCATCCCGGGGCGCAACATAGCGCCGGCGGTACGTGTTGGTGAAGTCCTGCAGCAGCACGCGGATCTGCCTGACATTGGACGGCTCGGCGCCCTGCAGCTTCTCCTTGATCTTGACGAGCAGGCGGTCGGCCTCGGCGGCGGTGATGGTGCCCTGCGGCAGCATGCGCACGGTGCGGTCGACCCACTGGCCCGTTTCGTTGGGGAGCAGCTCAAACATGCCGAGGAGCACGCCGCTGCCGTCGGCGAAGCAGTCGCGCGGGAAGGTGATCATCATGCCGGTGAGGGTTTGCTTGACGAGAGCCTCGCCTTGGGCGAGGAGGAGCTGCTTGACGATCTGGCGCAGCTGCTGGCCGGCCGGGCCGAGGTCGCTGCCGGATGCCGCGGGGTTGGTGCCGCCGTAAGTGAGGAGATCTCTGATGTAGTGGAGCGCGGCCGAAACGGGTTCCTGCTTCTCCAGGGCCAGGGAGGAGATGGCGGCCTGGAAGATAGGGGTGAATAAGGCTGAAGGTATCAATTTAGCAGGGTAATAGAGAAGAGCGTCGATGAGAAGACGGTAGAAGTCCTCGATGACGTCGGGGAGGTCGGCCGCCGGCAGAGCGCTCATGATGCGGAGCACACTTGTCGCCTGCGCCTCAAAGAACATATAAATGTCCTCGGTGATGCCATCGTCCACATGCTCCCTGTCTTCAGAAAACTCGCGCAGAATGGCGCTCGTAGCCCAGAGGAAGCAGCCCTGCTTGGATTGGGCAAACCCTGCTGCGAGCTTATTGGCGAGGAAAGGTAATAGCGGTTTTATGGCTGTCCGATATGAGATGACCATGAATCGCCAGGAGCGGCAGACCCGCTCGCAGATGGGGACAAAGTCGCTAAAGTTGTCGAGGATGGTGGACAGGATGGGGAAGACTTCCTGCCAGTACTTGACCGCCGGGTTCTCCTCGTTGCTGGGAATGTAGGGCACAACGTGCTGGACAAAGAAGGTGAGGAGGTTTACATGATCTGGCGAATGGAATTAGTATGAGTCTCAATGTAGTTTTTGGGTTGAAATAGACATACCGGCAAGGTCAAGCTTCGACTTGTTTTCGGTCGCCGAGTTGGCCTTCGCCATCAACCGCTGCACCAGGGGGTCGCAGTAGAGCTTGAGGAGCTTGTACAGGTCCTCGGTTTTCTGGACACTAAGCACATAAGCGACGCCCTCCGTGACCTCCTCCTTGCTGGAAACAGGCAGCTTGTCGAGAATTTGGTCGTAGAATGACTGCAGTTGGATAACCTGGGGGCTGAGGAGCTGCTTGCAGTCAACACAGAAGTACATAAACGCCTGAGCTGCAGCGCGGAGAATCTCCTGCGAGTCGGTCTGGAAGCTCGCGACAATGTACGAGAACTGAGATTCGAGGAACTCGGGGTGTGCCGCAGTCCATTCCGTGTAGCGGCCAAACACCATGATGGCGGCAAACCGCAGCTTCTCGTTGCTGATGGGGATCTGGACCAGAAGCGGGAAGATCTGGGGCAGAACGCTGCTGTCAGTTGATTCCACCATCCGGCCCATCGCCCGCATCGCAAAGAGGGGCGCCTCAAGCGACTGCCAGTGTGGCACTGCCGTTGGTGTCGCTTGGCTGCCATACTTCTCCTGCCACAGCTTGATAGCGTCGTGCACCTTGGTGAGGCAGGCCGCAACACCCATCACCTCGCAGCTATCCTTGAGCGTGTCGCCCATGTGGTGCCGAAATTCTCGGAACCTTTCCTCCTGTTCTCTGTCGCCATCGAATAGGTCGAGTTCGTTGGGGTTGTCGGAGTGCGGATACTCGAGCTGCTTGAGCATGATGTCCACAAGCTGTGCGTAGACGTCGAGAAGTTGTACCCGGGCTTCCATGTAGTGGTCCAACGTCAAGTACTGCTTCAGCTCGTACCAGAACGAAAAGGTGTATCCTATGACATCCCGCTCCTTGTCCCTTGCGCAGCACTCGAGCAAGGACTCGACCAGGGGGCGGAAAGCCTGAGGCTGGCGAGCGATGATCAATACCCACGATTCGCCGGCATCGGCAAACACCTTGGTGATTGCCTTGAACCCCTCGGAATCCTCATCATCCACCAGGGCCTGGATGCGGGGGCGCAGCTGAAGCACCTTGGGGAGCAGCGCCTGGATTGTTTCCAAGTTGTCGTCGACATCCTTGGTCTCCCTGCAGATGATGCCCAAGCAGTCGGCCGCAGCCAACAGCGATTTGTCGTCCGTCACCCCGTGCAGGACGGCGTTCATCAGGGGCGAGTTGACGATTACGCTGACGGGCACCTCCCGGAGCCACGAGCTGATACAGTCAAACAGCTGGGGATTTGTCGCCGCGGCGGCTAGAGAGACGTCAGTTTCGACCATAAAACCAGCCAAAAACAAAACAAAACTTACGCGAAGACTGCGCATAGTTGACGAGCAACTGCACAACCTGCTCGGCATTGTCCGCCAACAGCTCTGATGTCCTCTGGGCGAGGTCTTCGTCCTATCACGACCGAGTTAGACTGTGATCCTAGGCCGATCCGCGCAAATGGGATGCCGAGGTGGTAGAGGCGAGTCGCAACATATCGTTCCACATACAGACAAGGTGATTTTCCGGCCTTCCGTGACCTCTTCGGGGAGCACGCGCAGGAAGTCGAGGATGCAGGCGTGGCTCTCTACATCGTTCCCGAGGGCCGAGACGACGGTTGACAGCACGTCCTTCCATGTCTGCATCTGGATGGCCAGAATCGCTAGGCAAACGCATAGTTGGACTCGGACCGGCTTGGGGCCCGGCGCATACTTCTTGAGCAGCAGCAGGATCTCGCCGCGCAGCGCTGGTAGGTCGGCCTCGGATATCTGGGTCGCGAGGTCGTATGTGATCTGACAAGGTCAGCTTTTTGTCTGCATGGCTGGTGGGGGTTTGCGGTATCCGATGTACCTTGCCCTTTAGGGTCGTCGCGGCGAAGAGCTGGGCTTCCGCCTCGGTCGAATTCTTGAGAATCGATATCGTCGTCGTCCAAGCATCTTTCTATAGGGCCGTCAATAAATTTCCCCGAAGCCCGGTAGTGAGTGTCGGACCGACCGATTTCTGGAACCTTCCCAAGTACTCGACTGCGACCTTCTTCTTCTCGTTCTCTCCGCCCCGCATGGCCAGCATCGCTGCCAAGACGGTTTGGACCTCAAAGCCCTCCTGGGGCGTACTGGACGCCATGGTGATAGATGTGGTATGTCGAGAAAGTAATAAGGTGTTGGTTGTGAATAGCGCCAAGCTATTATCGCGGGTAAGGTTGGTGCACGCAAAATGCGGTTGCTGCACGACTTGATGTGCCCCTCCCTCCTGCTTATCTCCTCCACTGACTGCCGGAAAGACAAAACTCGGGAATAGCGCACGGGGGAGGAGGTTGCTGGCGCGTTGTGAAGTGTGTGTCGCCTACTAAATGACTGATCGTAGTCGGGGAGACGGCCGTGTGTTTTGAAAGAAAGGAAGGTGGGATGACCTGGCGCAGTCGAGATTTCTGGCGATGGTTTGGAAAGTCCCCCTCCAACTGGAGCAAAACGGGACGTCAGGCTGGCCTGAACATTGCAGTGGTGCTTGCTGCCCCACCCGACCAGACGCTGGTCTCGGTGAAAAAGGAGGGGCATGTGCACGGACCATGCCTTGTTCCTCGGGCACCGTTTCGCAGCCGCAGAGCAAGCTCCGCCAGATTTCTGATTCCACCACAGGCCAAACGCGACCGGCATTTGAGCAAAGCAAGCACAGCACATACGCACGCCGCACGCACGCCGCCCGCAACACACCCACCCCTTTCGCCATCCCAAAATCACCAACCGCACATAATGACTGGAAGAGGTGGCGGCGGCGGTCGCCGTGTTCTGTTGCCCCCAATCAACTTTCTTTTCCGCCTGCTGCAACAACGCACCACGGTCCAGATCTGGCTGTACGAGCAGCTGTCGATCCGCATCGTTGGCACCATTCGGGTAAGCGATCCGAGAGACTTTGGGGCTTGCCGTTTCTGACGGGTTATTTAGGGATTTGATGAGTTCATGAACCTGGTCGTAAGTGCCATTGCCGGAGCCGAGAACGACGGTGAACCAAGTCTAACCCGATTCCTTAGATCGACGACGCGGTCGAGGTCAAGCAGATTTCCAAGACGAACGACACTGAGTCTAGGAGGCAATTGGGAGTACGTTTTCACCGGGCGGCTGATGGGCGACAATGGCTGACTGGGAGTAGCAAATCCTGCTGAAGGGCGACAATGTTTCCCTCATCCAGAGCGTGTCTGGGTGAGGTGCCGGCTGGGTGCTGCTTTCGCGCGTGGCGGAAGCGTGACATGAATCGATTTCCACAGAAGGTCAATCAAACACGGCCAACACTACGAAACAGGATACCAGGGGAAGGCGGGACAGGCGCACAACAAGACCGGTGTGGGATTGATTAGTCTGTTTTATTTGGCGGAGCAAGCGGGCCTTTGATCTCACCGTTCCCGAGGACTAGGCCGTCGAGAGGTTGATCTAGGGGACCAACAGGTACTGCCCCCTCGGATGGAGATAGGAACTGCTCAGACAGGGCTAAGCCAAGAAGCAATATAGGGGACTCTTGCTGCCCAAGCGAACCCGCCTTTAGCCCGTGCCGGAAGAGAAAGTAGTCATAAAAGCCCTTGCCGTGCCCGAGCCGCCTGATGGCGCCGTCGTCGGGGTGGGCGTCGAAAGCGACGCCCGGCATGAGGACGAGATCCAGCAAGGTGTTGTCAGAGTGCTGGGCATCGGGCCCGCCGAACACCCGCTGCCTCGCTGCGACGGTGTCCGGGTCGATGCTCGGAATGCCCCATTTGTCCGGCTGCAGAGATTCGTAGTCGGCCAGGTCGCGCAGGCGCACCATGTCCATCACCCGCGGCGGCAGGCCCGGGCCGGGGACCGGGTTCTTGTGGAGGTAGGGGATAAAAACCTCCTTGCCCGCCGTGAGGGCGTCCCGGACGATGGCATCCGTTTGGATTTCGCCCGTGGGCATGGAGAGAAACACGCTGACTCGCTTAGCCTGGGCATAAGCGCTGAGGGTTTTGAGCGTGCCGTAGACCGTCGAGCCTGCGATGCTTAGCCCGGTTCAAGGTGTGCCTGTGGGGATCGTACTCTGCGAAACGATAGACTCCTGGGGTACGGTTTTGAGTTTCTGTTTCATGACCGCTCTGAGGTGTCGTTTGGCCACGTTGAGCGCCGCCATGGTGTCCTCTTCTCCTTCTCTAGAAACATCAGACATGGGAGCCGAGGTGACGTTGTGTCTCTGTGGCAACCAGATTTCGAGGTTGTGGCGATGTGGGTTGAGTGAGTGAGTGACTTGTTTGTTGGGTTGTCACGTTGGATGGGACCTTGCATGGAATTGCGGCAAGTGGATGCGCCGAGCGGAATGGCACGCCAAATCCCGTCCAAAAGTCTGTGGTGTGCACCGCAAGTCCACACCACATGTCGTCAGGCTGCATCTTCCCTGGTACGCATCAGCATTGGTCTATTTTACCTGCATGTTTACCTAATCGGCATAAGATCATCCGTCCTGTGAAGACTTCCCACCATTCCCATCCAAGCCATCTTCATCTTCAGCTCCTCCAATCCCCAAACTAAGACACCATTTCGGCCCTGCTTCAAAGTACTTCAATGCCAAGTGCGCCGCTTCTGGGGCAACAGGGAATTCTGTGGGGGGCCGCAGCGGTTCGGCTTGCTTCTTGCGGAGAGAGTCGGCAGTTGTCGGTGACTTCCATTTTCTTATGTGTTAATCCAGCTCCAACTTCATCAGTCTCTTGAGCTTGAAGTGCTGCGATGATCAATTAAGCTAGGGTGCCGTCGTCTACTATCTATATTCCTGGGAATAATCTGATCGAGACCAACCAATGCAATTCCCATTTCCCTTGCCTTGATAGCTGCTACCTCCATTAGGTGGCTCTTCTACGAAGCACACCTTTCTAGAGCTTCCCCGAGACTTCGTGTCACACCCCACGCGCTAGCTTCAGCCTTTCTTGCCCGCATCGTCCCGAGATATCCGAGAAAGGCAGGCCGCTCAATGACTCTCCCCAGCGGGAGGAGAAACACTCCGTCGGACAAGCAGCTCGAATCAAACCAGGCAATTCCACTGCAATCCCTGGCCTCGGGACCCGCACTACTCAGAAAGGGCCCCACGCCGCAGCAGCAGCTTGCCCCGGACTTTTCTGCCCCTCCTCCCCCCCACACACGCGGCGACAACTCGACAACGTCGCTCCCACCACCGCCCTCCAACAGGACCGAGCTAAGACGACGTGCCGACGACCCCCATGGCCGCGGACCCGAGTCGACTGTGCCAGCGGCTGATGACCACACCGAGACCGACAGCCCGACCGACCCCCCGGCACCCGAACACATGGCCAAGGACCTCCCGCCGTGGCACTCGGCTGCCGCCGCCGGCCATAGCAGCCCCTCATACGGCTCAATAACGCCCCAGCCCTCGGATGATAGTACCGACGGTGAGGAGGACAACAACAACGCCGCCCCGTTGGTGCGGTCTCGAAAGCCTTCGGACGCGAGCCGGATATCATTGGGGGGATTCGGAGTGCGACGGCGCCGTGATGGCTCCCGGCCTAGGTCACCGAGTTCGAGAAGGACGCCCAGGCAGTCGGAGGAGCTCGGGGGATCCACTACGATTGGGGGCCTCGAGGGCCGTTTCGGCACCACCGAGACACCGCTGCTGAACGACCTAGCAAAGCCGCCGGAAGGGGAAGAGGAGGGAGACGACGATGAGCGGTCTTACGTGTCCGACTCCGGCGCGGACGACGACGAAAATCCGCCGGATAACTCCCCCTACGCGCAGGTCCGGGCCTCGGTTTCTTCGACTGACAACACGAGCCTGTCGATAAACACGCCCCGGATGTGGGCGCTGTCTATCCTTTTCTCCATTCTCGGCTCCTCGACGAATCTGTTTTTTGCTTTGAGATACCCCAGTGTTGCAATTACGCCAGTTATAGCATTGTTAATGGTACACCCGCTTGGTCTCTTGTGGGACTATTTCTTGAAACGAGCCGACGATCCTCCGGAGGAGTATGTCGACGGGTTCCGGAGCAGCAACCCCCCGGTAGCCAGCCCTGACCCTCACTTACAATTCGTCCCGCTTGAGGGCAGGGGTAGGCTTGATCGGGCCCGGCTATGGCTTGCCCAGGGCCGGTGGAACGAGAAGGAGCATAGTTGTGTTTATGTCAGCAGCAATGTGTCGTTCGGATTTGCCTTTGCGACCGACGTCATCGTCGAGCAGACGCAGTTCTACAAGCAGGAGGCCAGTATCGTGTACCAGCTCCTGCTGACGATATCTACCCAGATTCTGGGGTACACATTTGCTGGCCTTACGCGGCGCTTCTTGGTCCGGCCGAGCGGCATGATCTGGCCCGGCACCCTCATGTCGGCAGCCATGTTCACCACCCTCCACAAGGAGGAGAACAAGGAGGCTAACGGCTGGAAGATCAGCAGGTGGAAGTTCTTCTACGCCGTCTGGCTGGGTGCTTTTCTCTTCTACTTTTTGCCGGGGCTGCTGATGCCGGCGCTAAGTTACTTCAACGTGATCACCTGGTTCGCCCCTGACAATGTCGTCGTCGCCAATCTGTTTGGTGTCGTCTCGGGACTGGGGCTTTTCCCACTAACCTTCGACTGGGCGCAGGTCGCCTACATCGGTTCGCCGCTGCTCACCCCGTTCTGGGCGGCCATGAATGTGGTTGGCGGGCTCGTGGTGGTCATGTGGATCGTTGCGCCCATCGCGTACTACAGCAACTGGCTGTACTCGTCGTATATGCCGATCCTGTCGGCGGCCGTGTTCGACAACACCGGCAACGTGTACGACGTCAGCAAGGTGTTGACCGAGGACTTCATGTTTGATCGGGAGGCCTACTCCAAATACAGCCGCGTCTTCCTCCCCATCACGTACGTGCTGAGTTATGGCGTGCAGTTTGCCGGGCTGGCGGCGCTTTTGACGCACACGGTCTGCTGGCATGGGAAGGATATATGGACGCAGTGGAAGCGGTCGTTGGAGGAGACGTCCGGGGAGCAGAAAGGCACATACCAGCCAGTGTCCGAACCGAGTGGGGGATCGGCCGGATTGGCTAATGGCCAAGACCGGGGAGCGAACAGGTCCTCGATGAACAGGTCCTCGATGAGCATTGACAACATAATGAGTCGCGAGGATGTGCACAATCGCTTGATGAGGAGGTACAAGGACGCCCCGATGATGTGGTATCTCATGACGTTTGTCTCCATGACGGCGATTGGCATTTTCGTCGTCGAGTAGTGAGTCCCCCCCTTTATGAGAGTGAGGGAGAGTATCCATGCGACTAGACCGGCTGCTAACAGCCCAGCTACCCGATCCACCTCCCCTGGTACGGCCTCCTCCTGGCCCTCGGCATCTGCACCGTCCTCTTCATCCCCATCGGCATCATCATGGCCGTCACCAACCAACACTCGTCCATCTACCTAATCTGCCAGCTCATCGCCGGCATCCTCTTCCCCGGCCGCCCCGTCGCCAACATGGTCTTCGTCACCTACGGCTACATCTCCTCCGCGCAGGGCATCAAATTCGCCGCCGACCTCAAACTCGGCCACTACATGAAGATCCCCCCGCGCATCCTCTTCACCGTCCAGATCATCGCCACCATCATCTCCTCCTCACCCAAATCGCCGTCCTCAACTGGATGTTCGTCCACATCCCAGGCCTCTGCACCCCGCAAGCCATCAACGGCTTCACCTGCCCCATCGCGCGCGTGCACTTCAACGGCTCCATCCTGTGGGGCGTCGTCGGACCCGCCGAGTTCTTCGGCCCGCGCGCCACCTACCGCCCGCTCGTCTGGGCCTTCCTCGTCGGCGCCGTCTTGCCTCTCCCCCTATGGCTGTACGCCCGCCGCCGCCCCCGCTCCCTCGCCCGCAAGATCAACCTCCCCGTCCTGCTCGGCTCCCTCGGCTGGATCCCCCCCGCCACGGGCCTCAATTTTTCCGTGTGGGCCTTGGTCTGCTACGTCTTCAATTACCGCGTCAAGCGCCGCGCGCCCGCCTGGTGGGCCAAATATACCATGACGCTGAGCGCCGCGCTGGATTCGGGGCTGGCGTGCGGGATTGTGGTGGTGTTTTTCGGGTTTGTGTACTCGGGCGTCATGCGCGGCTTCGCGTGGTGGGGGACTGAGGTGTATAAGCGCGGGTGTGATTGGCAAGCGTGTGCTTGGAGGGCGGTGCCTGAGGGCGGGCGGTTCGGGCCGGAGGTTTGGTAAGTACCTACTGTAAGTGGCGGGGGGGGGGGGGGGGGGGGTAAGGCATGGACATTAGTGTACGTGTATTGGGGGTGGGTGGTGGAGTGTAAGTGCAGTGGGTTGTTTGTGTTAGCTGGTAGGTATGTATCAAGGTGTGTGCATGTGGGGGGAGGAGGGGTGGTTGGTTGCTTGGATGTTTGAAGAAGGGAGGAAAACAGAGGGGTGCTGGGTTTAATGACTGGTAATGCTGCTGGGTTCGGTGTGGAGGGGGTGGACATTGATTGCATTGCATTGTATGGCGTTGGGATGGGTAAAAATATGCATCTTTATCGGGCGTGCTTGGGCTTAGGCATAGGAGAGTATCGAGGTACCTTAGTTAACTGGGCTCTGGGGGTTATCTGGTTGAGGAAGAGCGGTTGGCCAGCAATGAGAATGAAGCGATCAATGTGTTGAACTGTTTGTTTGATGCTTGGGGGTTGTGTGGGACTGGGAGTCCCCCCTATTTGGTTACCCCGTAACTATTCCGTGATTACGGACGGGCTTCCGGGTGAGGTCCCCCCTATTCTCCTTTTCCGCGTATGGACATACATATAGGGGAACGGGGCAGCCGGTGGCGAAGCTCACTCGATTAGCAGACTTCCACCTCCCCTGCGAAGAATACGCGGGAAGCTAGTCAGAAACGAAGGGGCCACCGTTAGTTAACCGAAGTGAGTGTCATTTCATCATTTCCGTCACAAGACAGCCTAGTCCGCGAGTGCGAGATGCGAGATGAGATTCAGAGTGGGTGACAGCAAGAAAATGCCAAAATTGTTCGCTTTATGCACAGCTTATGATAGATACCTTTAAACCCTACCCCCAGAATTGATACAGACAACAAAGAGAATCAGCCCTGGCGCCCCGCCGCAATGAGTGTAGTGTAGTGTGGTGTAATAGTTGTGAGAAAAGATCCACATCCTCCCCCTCGCCCCCCTCTCCCCGCATCACCTTCCCATCTCTTCCCTCCCCACCACCGCCTTCAGCACCTCAAGATGCTCCTCGGTGACCCGTATCGCTTCCTTCAGCTCGCGCTCATCCATCCTCTCCTCCCGCAGCTTCTCCTCGACCGTCCGCGGATCCACGCTCCGCTTCCTCAGCGGCGGGTCGGCGCCGAGCCGTTCCAGCCCGGCCCGCTCCTCGATCCACTCCCACAGATCGCTCTCCTCTTTCCGCCACATCTCTTCATACGCCGCCAGCCGCTGGGGGGCGTTGGCGTAGGCCGGGTCGTGGGAATACCGCGGCGCGCCCTGCCGCGTGCCGAACCCGAACCAGGACGCAACCAATAGCCCTACGAGCAAGCCGTAGACGACATTGCCGGTGAGGATGGGCCGGATGGTGTCGACGACGGGGCTGAGAATGGGCCGCGCGGGCTCAAAGAGACCCCAGCTCTGCTTGGCCAGGGCCTTGGCGGCGCCCTCGGCATCGCTGGCGGGGTTCGAGGTGAGCGCAGATTTCCCCTTGCGGCCGCGTTTCTTGCCGCGGGCGGCTGCGCCGTTGAAAGTGCTGGACCGCGCGCGGGACGAGACGGCAGCCTTGAGGCCGGCGAAGAGGTCTTTGCAGAATTGTAATTGGCCCTCGTTTGCGCCGCGCTCGATGGCACCTGGAGAGTTAGTCAGTAAGCAGCGGACAATGTGGATTGGGAGGGCAGAACGTACCCTTCAGCCAGCTCTTGCCGGACCATTCTATGACGTTGTTGATCTGGATGCGGGTGCCGTTGTTTTCCGCCCAAGTGAGGCAGTACTTGGTCTTGACGACAAAGATGTTACCGCTCGGGACGTCGGGGTTTTGTGTGCTGACCAGGACGTTGACCGCCTTCTCGAGGTCGATGTTCTCGAGCGTCTCCGTGACAACGCACTTTGTCTGCTTCGGCCCTATTGAAGCATACAGCGGCTTGATGTATGTGTAATTGCGCGTCCTGATCTCGTCCGTCAGGCCACGCTTGTCCTCCATCTGAAGGTCCATGCACTTCTGGTCTGTCGTGAGCCACCGGCCCATCCACGTTGCCGAGGCGGGACCGAACAGCATGGTGTACACTTTGCCGAGCGGAGCGGGGATGACGTCGTCACCCAACACCTTCTCGTAATGCGTCGGCCCATCTCCGCAGTCGGTCGGTGCGTGTGTCGCAGGGCCGGGGAAGTCGGTGCCGGCAGCCGATGCGCCATCCTCCTGCTTCTCGGGAGGTGCCACGCCGCCCGAGACCTTGCGCGGGACAGCCTTTTCAGTGAAGTCCGAAACAGGGCCATCGGATACAGGCCCGCCCGCCTGGCTGTCCTCCTCGTCCTCGTCCTCGTCGTAGACGTCGTCCCCATCCTCGCTCTCCTCAGACCCTGAAATGCTTTGTGTACCCGTAACAGATCCCGCCTCGGCGTCGAGCTTTTCGGTCCGGTCGCCGCCTGGCTCTTCCAGACGGACGCCATTGAGAGAGCTCTGTAGCTGGGGATGGCCAAGCTTCCAGATTTTGATGATAAGGTCGTAGGTGGTGTCGCGGCTGGCAAACGAGGCGAAGACGTGCTTTGCGTGCAGCGTGGAAATCTCGAGGCCGTTCTTGAACACCAATGCCGTGCTGCGTTTCTCGACGGCGACAATCTCGTCAAAGCTCATGACCAGCGTCGTGACCCAACCGAGAATGTTGCTGCTGAAGCAAAGATGGCCCTCCGAAATATACAGGCGACCGTGTGCGAGGATCTCACGTTGTAGGGCACAGCTATAATCCTCAATTAGGTAGTCGTCGTCGGGTACGCTCTTGAATAGCACGTGGAAATCGCGGTTCCTCCTCTTGTTGGCAACGGCGAATCCGGTGAGCTTCGGGGCGCCCATGTTTGGGTTCACGAGCGACGAGTTGGCGGCCGCAATGGCAGCGCCGATAGTGCTAGTGGCTGCGGTCCCATGTGTCGCAATGCTACTACCGCGGTTCCTACGATGGCCAATAGCGCTGCGTATGCTACCGCTGCGGTGAACGCCCGTCTTGTCCTCATAAACGCTGCCAGCAGGAGTCGTCCGCTCGCCCCCCGCGGATTCCTGCACAGACCGCGGCCGGGAGGCATTCGAGTCTTCTGGGAGGTCAATGCCGGCGATGTGCGGTTCTGCTGGGGCCGATTCGGATCTCGATCGAGGTTCGGTGTCGGAGAAGCGCGCAATGACAGGGCTCGGCGCTGGGCTCGGGGCGTCCGCAATGCCCAACTGGCTGAGACTGAGGTCGCCCATGCCGAGCGTTTTGACGGCCGGCTCCTTGGGCTCGGTAGAGGGTCGTTGCGAAGCCACAGATTCCACCTCGACGGCGTCCAGTTCCCTCTCGGCCGGCGGCTCTTTTACCGGTGTCCCCCTGCTCTTGGGAGGGCCCGGGTTGAGGGCGGCTGGTATTGTGGTGGTGAGTGAGTTGGCGGTGTTCTGGACCGCCGAGAACATGGAAGAGAAAAAGGTGGCAGCAGGGTTGCCAGGGGTCGCCGGGCCGTTCTCGGGTGTCGGCGTCAGCGGTGGGGCGGCCACGTTGGAGAGCTTGCTTGGGCCAGCATTGGAGCCTGCCCTCCGTCTCTGGGTGATCATGCTCTGCGCCAGAACCGCATCGGCGGGGCGACGAGGGCCGGTAGCCGAGGCGAAACCCGGTTGGGTATCGGTCGGTGTCGGTGGGGTATTCACAATGACCGGCGCTGCTGGGTCTCCGGGCGGAGTCCGAGGCGGCACCCTCAACGGTTCGAGCTTTTGGCCCCGCGAGAAGCGTCGGCTGCGGTCGACAGAGGTCTTAGGCTGCTCGGTCTGGGGGTCGAGTACAGGTGCGTCTTCCGGGGTTTCTTCTGAAGCTAAGCTCTTTGCATCGCTCAGGGTCTTCTTCGGCCTAAATACGTCTCTAAGTCGGCTAGAGGATCGCTTCGGACGGAGTTCGGGAGGCCCAAGTGTAGTCCGGCTCCGGTCGAGTGATGGGGCGGACTCGAGACTGTCGGAGCTATCCTGGGGTAAAACGGGTGACCGCGTGGACTTTTGGGAGGTCGTATCGGAAGCGAGGGGTGCTGAATCGTGCGAAACTTGTATTAAGGGCGAGGAAGCCGTCGTCAAGGGGTCGATTGGCGACGAATGGGTAGAGGTGGCGGTGGGCCTGTTGGTGCTAGCGAGCGGGAGTGATGTCAGTTGCTGCGACACGGCAGGGCCAGCCCCTTGAGAAAGATACAAAGAAAAACGCTATGATGAGACGACGAATCCGGGAATCCGGGAATTTGGGAATTTAAGAAATGGAACAGTGGGAAGAATAAGACGGGATGAGGCTGATGCGAGGGCCAACATCCAGTAGCAGAAACGTCTGCTGGGGGAGGCGCAGGCAACGTTCATGGCCCCCAGGTGGGACCAAGCTCTCCGAGCTGCGAGTGTGCTAGTGTACTAGTGAATACGTGCATACGGATTCTCGCACACATGGGCATTTTGCGGAGGCAGTATGTACGTGTTCTGAGTATTGTACGAGCAATACGCGTACTCCGCATCCACTGCCAAGAGCAGATGGACAGGGTTGGCGAATTGGCACAATTGATGAAGGGGGAAAAGGGAACCTAGCTAAGGTAAGGTAACTCACGATTCCCGGTCCAAGTCGTCGAGAATTGGGTCTGTGTTGTTGCTCTTTAGGCTGCCGTTGAGCGAGTTGGTGTCGCTGCCAAAAGTGCTTCGACTGGCGATGCCGCTTCGCTGCGACGCGACGTCATCGTTGATGCTTGCCGTTTCGGCCGTCGACGAGCTCTTGTTGCGCCGCCGTTTCGCTGCGATGGACTTGGGCAGCAGCTTTCCGATCCCGTTGGACTGGCTCGTCGGGGTCTCCATTGTGGCGGCGGTTTGCGGCGTTCAAATGATCCCTGCGTTGAGTCCGAGATGCAGGCTGCCAGTGCCGTGCCAGTGTGAGTGAGACAGCAGATGTCATACACGATACCTGGCAGTCATAACGCCGAGACCAGCGGCAATTGGTGTGATCGGGGAATCAGCAGCAGTGGGCCCGGTGTCGGATAACTATCAAGAGTTGAGGTGGAAGAAGGGAATTGTACTGTGCGTGAGGAAAGAAGAGACTTAAAGCTCGATGTTACGATGGCAGGATGGTTGGGGGCGAGCTTCCATGTGAGCCCCTCAAATGTGTTTGAAGTTGGTGTGTTCCACCACCGTATTCAACGTCGGGGGATATTCGTACTGTGGTTAATGTAACCGGAACCTGGTGTCGTTACAGGGGTAATTGAGCTAGCTAGAGCACGAATACTGGGAAGATCTCTTTTGCTCCGGGCGGTAACCTCCCGAGGCTCTTGGGGATGAACAGACAGAACTAGAATAAGCTGGATGTTTTGATGAATTAATTTGCTAAGACTCAAGACATAGTTAGCGCCTCGGTTTACTTCTCACTTCTATTCTTAGTCCGTTTCGATCTATTTTTCAAGATTACACAGTACATGCTTTCACTCATCGCTTTACACTAACTACTTAGTGGGGCGGGTCTCCTGCCAGGTCTCCAAAATCGCCGGCTGCGGTGCATTGCAGTGGCAACCAGGATCACCAACTCCCGTCGCTTCCAGCCCTACGCTTTGAGGCTGCGCCGTCACGCCGTCCCGTTCCCCGCCATCCCCGATCCGTCACCGTCAACTGTCAACTGTCAACCGTCAACCGTCCAACTCCAAACGCCGCCCACAAATGCCCTGACGTCCTCATGCAATACCCGATTATCGAGACATGGAATCATCCCCTTTGACAAAGGTACGCCCTGCAACCAGCGGCTTAGCTCGAGTTAGCTGACTGTTCAGGCGCATGATCACGCACGGGCGGCGGCCATTGCGACGCAGGCCTCGGACACGACAGTCGCCATCAACGAGCACGCTCAGGCCGCCGGCGAGTTTGCGAACGCTTCCAAAACTACGAACAGCTATGAGGCTTTACGGACCCTGAGGTTGCTCGAGCAGCACCACAAACGATTATCAGAATTGCTGAAGTTACCTCGCGGCCCACCAAGTCAAACTGGCCCCGATGACATCCCCGAGGAGGACGAGAAGGAGGAGCGGGAAGAGGGCGATCACAAGGCGGTGACTCCACGAGAAGATCAACCCCCCACCAAGAAGAAACCTTCCGCAAAGCCTCCACCTACCTTGTCCCACTCACGATACCCCGGCCGCAACCTCTCATCTTCCATCGCGAGCAACTTGGCGTCGGCACGAGGAATCCGAGCGAGTTATAGTACACAACCGCTCACACCAAGCGTATCGAACGACCAAGCACCGGGGAGTTTAGAGGTTCGACCCCGTCGAGAAGGGTCTTCGAAAGGCAAACCCCCAAATCAGCTGGAGCAAGCGCGGAATCCAAGCTGGGTACCCCCGGTCACCAAGGAAGATACTGCCACCGAACCCCCGAAGTCCGAACCGGGCAGCCCGACTCCAAGCGAAGATGGCTTCTCCAGGTTCTACAGTACTTTTGGCAGTTTGATCAACCGCCTCTCGGCGCCTCTAGCGTTTACCGGCCTTCCCCTCGTCCCGGAGGAGTCGACACCCACACCGACCCCTCCCGCTGAGCCGCCTCAGAGGAAGCTCCGGCACAAAACCTCCACCTCATCCGCCGAACCAGATCTCTCCAAGATCTACTCCCGCGCCACGCTGCGCTCTCTCGAACGCGACGGCCATGGCGCAGCAGACTCCTTCTACGTAGTCCCCACCAGTGGACACACCGCCTCATACGCCAGCGTGCTCAACCACGAAAACAAAGAAAAACGCCGCCTCGCCGCGTCGATGCACCGCGGCGGTGGCGGCGGCGCCGACGACAACGACGACAACGAGGACGAGGACGACTTTGTCGACGCGCGCGAGTCGCAAGTTGCGCCCATGCCGCCGGCCTTCCGCCGCCTCCTCGCCCGGGCCCGCTCCGACAAGGACCTGCGCAACATGGTCGAGGAGCTGTACACGGAGAACTCGACCCTCAAAGACGTGCTCGACAAGGTTAGCAAGCGCCTGCACAACTTCGAGCTCAACTCGCAGAGCTCGCATCTAGCGCTGGCGCAGAGTCTGCGGCTGCAGCGGCCGACTTCGCCGATCTCTTCTAGTGGTTTGGGACTGGCGGCGGGTGGGGTTGGGGCGGGGGAGGAAGCGTTGCGGAAACGGAACCGGGAGCTTGAGGAGCAGATGAGCGAGATGGTGCAGCGGATGAACAGCCTGGAAAAGGACCACCTGAAGTTGCAGGTCACGCTAGAGAAGTACAGGGATCGGTGGGAGAAACTGAAGGCTGGTGCCAAGGCGCGTAGGTCGGCTCAGGACTTGGTTTATGATGGTGAGTCGAGGAGGTGACCTGGGAGATGATGAGCATGACACGCCGTTTATTTTATGGGCATTAATGCTCTAGTGATGCATCCCTCTGCATGCCCCCAGCGAATGATGAGAGTATGCACATGTAGTATGTCAGGACACCCGAGGAAACTATGTAGCTACTTCCCATCCGGTTGAGCGCTCTGTTCTTATCGGAGGATTCGGCCATCCCTTGGTAGACTTCTGTCATAGAATTCGCTTCCAGGCTAGAGCTAAATACCACATACATAATTATTTCAGCTTGGCTACTTTGCAAACTACCCGCGATATGACCCTGTATGATGACAGCCCACCAGCATGGCACTTTCTGGCCAGGATAGCTCAACTCCAAGGGAGAGCAAAAAGCCAAGGAATGATAAGTAAAGGAAGCAAACTGAGCAAAAGAAAAATCAATAAAATAAACGGAGTCAAGAAAATAGTAGATAGAGTAAATACAGCTTCTTTGGACTTCCCCCCCCGACCAACTTCCAACTTGGCCATCCCTGTCCGTCTCTCGGGCCAGCTTCACTACTTCCGAAGGAACAAGGTTCGACGTCCGCTAGTTTATCAACGCTGCTAGTCGTTGAGTGCGCAAGATGATGCTTTTGCTCGGAGAGGCGTCCCTGAACGCGGTGCGGCTTTTTGGAGTCTCGAGCTTTACCAGGTGATATGCGATGGCTTCCGTTCCGTTCCTCTAGTCGAAGCTTTGGCTGGCATCCAGCCATTTCTGGAGTTCAGCCCCCGTTTTGCCCATGGGGTACATGGACACCGGGTCATTGGAACGGGTGCTCAAATATTGGATTATCATGTCGAGAGCCGTAATATTAGGTGTAGATACGCTGGCAAATAAATGCCCCCTCCTCCACGTTCATCGCAGCTATGTAACCCTAAAAGTCTGGTTGGCCCAGGGAAGAAAAACAGGAACCTTTCCGGGGAACTGGAGTTGGTCCTTGATCTGACTCTTGGACAAGCAGGCACAGTCATCACAGTGGTCGTAGGCTTTTTGTTTAGAATCATCAAGACGCTCATCGGGTTTTCCCTAACTTTGCCTCAATTTAGTCGCAAGATAGTCGGTCAGAATCAGGAGGTGGTTCACGCGTACACGGAGCATTATCATCAGCCGTCACCCCAGGGTAGGAGGAGCTGCTTAGCAACTTTCGCTTGGCCACATCTCCTCGGTGGCTGATTCGCCCTTCCGTCCATGGTTTGTGGGCCACATCGGCACGATCCTTTTTGCCTAGGAATGTTGGTAATGTCTGGTGTCGATGGAGTAGGTGGTGGGGTGTTACGGATCTGATGCTGATGTGCTCTGCCAACCTTCTGTGTGTCAAAAGCCGAGCTATTTGATTATTTCGAACTGCACACACATAGTCTGGCAACCTCAGGGCGGGGATTCCGCGTACGGAATGATGTAGGTGATATCATCATAGACACCTATCCAAAGAGGTACAAGTCCTCGGCGTTATTTAACCCTTGAGCTTGAAGAGAAGAGCGAGGTTTAACAGCCGAAGTAACACAAACTGCACAATAGTTGACAAACGAAAGAACTTGGCAGATTTCGTCTCTCTTGGTTGCTGCGGTTTGGCTTGCCATCAGCCCGCCTCATGGTTTGCTTGACCGGGAGCATCCATTCTATTGCTGTATATGATAGGGTCCGTCCGCCCGCGATTGTCCGGCTGTCTAGCCCTGAGATGCTCTGACAACGAACTCATCCCGTGGCCGTCCACCTCTTATGGTTTCTGCCTCTGTGATGGAACCACCGCCTCTTGTATGTTGTCGGTTGAGGTAGTAATGCGGACCGTTGCGGGGATCGCTCAGCTCGTGGTAGACTTCTTCTATGTATGTATGTCCGCCGCCGCACGCCTAGTTGATAGAATCATGGCCGCATGGGAGTCTTAATTCGGTTCTCTCAAATTTTGAATTTCCCTCTGCCTTGTAACGTTTTCCTGGCCTTGAACTCTTGGTAGTCGACATTCGGATGTAAACTAATCATATGAGTCCCATTCAGTTTGCTTCCTAAGGTAAAGCGAGATGTTAGTACTAACTCGGATACAAGAGAGGACTAAGTACAAATTATTCATACACGCTAACTACTTGGGATGATGTCCGTCTCGGGCCACCATCCCCCCATGAATGGTTTGACCAAGACATGGGCCAAGGCCCACTGTCACGTTTAGTACTCGGCTGCGTGTTGCCTAGTAGGCGTGTCGGGTACGACGATAGAGACCTGGATTACTCGTTGTGCCACAAAGCTGTGGACAGGAGCCCCTTTCATAGACGTCGTAGTCATGTGGCCTTCTAGTCCTTTGCAAACAAGAGCAACCCCCGTGGCAAACAAAGCCCCTTTTTGTCACCCAAAACAACAGAGTGAGGGTTCATAGCTTGAAGTAAATATGGCTGTTTCAAAAGTGGCGTGCTTAGAAGAAAATGCGTGATGCCCCCAAAACACTCAAAGGGCAAACTGGAGGCTTCGCAGGAACAGATACAATGAACGCACTCGTGCCGGCCGGAAAAACTATTAATATCAGGGCACTGACCCTCTTGTTATTGAGCTAGATCGCGTCCCGGTAGAACAACTAATTTGTGAGGAAGATTCACTCCTTCCAGGACTGCTGCCACCAGACGTGTCACTGTTCAGACGAACACACCCACGCGTCTACCAAGCGTCATTTCCTCCTTGAGAAGCTATTTTGATATTCAAAGTTTCTATACTTCCTCAACTTCGGGTCTGATCTTCAGCCTTCAAAGTCTGATATGTAGAATACGTAGAACAGCCATCAGGTGTGATGCTATATCAGCTCTTTTCATATCCTCTCTTCTCACTACCTTTTGAGATTCATCGCCTCTAACCTCATCGTGACCCCCTTATTCACCACCAAGCCTGTTTGTTCCCAACTAAAGAGTGAATGGTGCTGTTTCAGAGTAGGCTGAGCCTCCTTGTTTACCTTAATCACCTTCCTTTACCTCCCTCTTTCCAACGTGACCAGCTTGTCCTCAGCTAAGAAGTAAACCGCACTGTCCGCGAATGCACAGCCTTATTTTCTTCCAGCCCCCTCTGCTGTTCTTCCCACAATTTCTCGTCTGGTCTTCTCCGTATCACTGTGGTTCTGTTTCCTTCTCTACCCACCTTATCGCGAGACCAGCAGCAGTGAAACAAGCCCACCTCTCTCGTGTGGCAGACCGGGAAGGCCTTCTATTGTTGCAACTCTCGTTCCTCATGACAGACTAGGAATGCCCCCCCCATTGTTCTAACCTCCTAGTGGTAACTGTAGACAAGTAACTCCCTTCCTTCCCGTGAATTCTTGTGGGAGACTAGAAAGACGCGTTCTTATCTCCACGAGGTAACCAGATGACAAAACGCGAGAACCCATGCTTTGAAGTAGCTAGACGCGTTCTTTCCACTATGATAAGACGTGACCAAAGGTTTTCCCCCCTTCTTTTTACTCTTTGTGGCCAGCAAGAATTCGTCTCTCTCCTCTTTTCTAAACAATAGACAGCAGACGAAGCCTCCTCCCCTTCTTCTCTTTCTTCCTAGCCAACCAACAACCCTCCTTTCTCTTGTTCTTTTCTTCCTGGCTGACTAAAATCCTCCCTCCTTCTCTTCCCTTCTTTGTAATAAGCGAAGACCCTCCCTCCCTCTCTTTTTTCTTCCGTGGCCGACGAGAGCCACGAACTCTCCCCTATTTTCTTTCCGTGCTCGTGACCAGCAGCCTCCCTTCTTCGCGATAGCTGGCTGGCCGACCGAGGTCTCTCCTCCTCCTCTCTTCATCCTCGCGGTCGACGACAAGTCCGCCCTCTCTTCTCTTCCCGGTTCCAAAGCCGACGTGCAAGACGCGGTCCGCTACCTAGTGAGGTAGCCAGCAGATCAGGAAGCTCCCGCTCTCGCCCGCTCCCCCTCTCTTCTCTCTACCCACCGGGGAAACACCTTTCTTCTTTTCTTTCTGCCCACCAAGGCAGACACGGTCCGATCCCTCTCTGGCCGCCACAAGCGCGGCACTCGCTCCCACCACCACCACAACTACCACGACCTACTAGACGACCAAGTCCCTCCCTCCCTCACCGCACGCCACAACCAGACACAGGCACAAGCACAAGCAGCACAACACGCGCTGGCCCGGCCTCCAAACAACACCCTCCTCCGCGCGCGCCCAGGTTATCAGGGCGCCCACAAGCAACCCTCCCCCCCTTTAAAAACAACCATCCTCGCCGCCCAAAGCTCCTTCCCCGAGCGATACCACCAGCCCGTCGCCCCAGATGCCGTCCGGCATGCGGCTCCGCGAGAGCTCGCTGCTAAAGGTACCCGGGCGGTACCAGGAAGACCTCGGCCCCTCGCGCGCAGACCGCCCCCTGTTCGTGCACCCGGACGTGCCGTTCAACCCGGAACTGTCGCGGCACTGCGCCCACCCCAGCTTGCCGCTGGACTACGAGGGTGTCGGGCCCTCCGAGGCAGAGCGCGCCCGCTTGCTTGCTGCGGAAGCAGCAGCAGTAGTAGAGGCAGATGAGGAGGAGGATGATAGTGACGAGGAGGAAGAGGAGATGGAGGAGGAGGTGTCCGTCGGGGTGATGACCGACGGAGAGGATAGCTGGGAGACCAGCAGCTCAGACTCCGGTGGTAAAGACCAGCCCGCCCCGCACGCATCATCCGCCCTGCCCACCGGCCCCACCCCGCCTGCCGAGCTCGCCGCACCCCCCGCCGGCAGCACGACGCCCGCCCCGCCTGCCGCACTCGCCGGCACCACCAATCCCCCACCGCCCACCGCCGAGTCCGCCGCACCCGTCGGCACCACCACCACCACCTCGCTGCCAACCCCCTCGGCACCCACCACACGTCCGGCCCACGTGGCCCAGATCCCCAGGCGCGAGCCGGGGCAGAACCTTCTCCCCACCCGCTCCAACGAGAGCGGCGATGGTAGCGGTGGGAGTACGGTAAGTCAAACCCCAAAAAAGAACGAAGATTTTGAGAACGAATACCTGACTAACACTTGCTAGGACGGCGCCCAGCCCAACTGGGCCGACCTCTCCGATGGCATCAAGTACGCCATCACCTGCGACATGACTCGGACGGGCCCGCTATCCCGGGCCGTCCAGTCGCTCGACCTCGACAACGTCGAGATCAAGTCGCTCCTCGGGTTGGTCGCCGAGGAGCGCAAGAAGCACCGGAAGTGGGGCAAGCTGCTCGCGCAGCACCCGCTCAGCGCCGAGCTCCCCTCGGCCGAGGAACTGGCCCCCCTCTGCCCGATCAACGAGGGCATCACGGCCGGGGAGGTCCGCTGCGGGCGGGCCTTCCTCAAATTTCTCGGCCTGCGCGGTGTGGCGGCGCGGCTCGGTTTCTGGGAGGGGACGGGCGCGGACTTCCACGAAGTCCAGATCGACGAGGTGTGCCGGCACCTCGTCGATGACTTTAGCTTCTTGGCCGGCGAGGAGAGCGAGGGCAGCAGCGCCAGGGGCCTGCTGGATCTGAAGGAGGGGGAGCTCCTGCTTCGGCTGGACCCCCCGGCCAACACCATTAACCCTCTGCGGTTGAGGCCCGGCGCTCCTCTCGTGCGGGCCAAGAAGTTGGGGTTGGCTCGGGTGCCGTGGTCGGGCGGGTTGCACCCGATGAACTACACCGTCGGGAGCAGGTCCGGCCGCAGGTACTCGACCCTGGACAAGTCGGACTGGCCTGCCTGGGAGGCCCTCCACGAGGCCGGCGCCATCTCGGACACCTCGCTGGCGGTCTTCACCGCCCACTCCCTCGTCCCCAGCGAGGTCACGTTTTTGGCGGAGGAGGAGCTCAACGCCCTCAACGCCGAGCATCCCACGGGGGGGATGCTCGGATCAGCGCCCGCTGCCGCCGACCTCGGCCTCGACTACGAGGCAAACGACCCGCTGCCCTTGAACGAAGCGGCCACCGACCTGGCTTGGTACGACACCGGACGAGTCGACCCTTGGGAGGGGTTGAACTCCCAGCACCAGCCTGGTCGGTGGGCCGACCCGTACCCAGAAGCACCCCGCGACTGGTACGTGAACCCGTTCGAGGACGACTTCCCCCTCGACATCTTCGGCGCCAGCACCGCCTCCGAGTCGGGCAGCGTCGTTGGCCGACAGCAGCGCCGCCCGGCCCTTTCCGCCCCGCCTGCCGCCCGTGGCGATGAATTTGCGTCTTCCCTGGCAATAACCGAGGACGAGGACGAGGACGAGGACGAGGAGATGGGGAGTGGTGCGGTCCGCCAGCCCGCACGCATGATCCTTGCCCCCCGAGTTTCCGGACCCCGAATTCCCGCGCTGCCCCGACCCTGCCTCGGACCCAATGTGGTCGACAACAATCTCGCCGAGACGGACCCCATTTCCGCTGCCATCCCCCGTCTCTCCATCGAGCAAGTGAGGGTCACTGAGGGAGATCCCATCGCTGCTGCCCTTACTCGCCTCCACCCCAGACAACATCCGGTTGTGGGCCAGCAAGCCCCAGAGGTGGCAGCACGCATCGACCGACTCACAACGGCGACTCCTGGAGGACGTGCCAGGGTACACTTCGAGGATGAGCTCCTCCCGCCCCCATCTTTGCCGCGCTTTGCCCCGTCCCTGGCGCGCCCGCCCGTCCCGACTCTCGAACTCCAGGCGCCCACAGATGACGAGGAAGAATTTGGCAGTGAAGAGGAAGACCTCGGTCTTTCAGGTCGTAAACGCGGAGCTCGTTCCCGCCTGGCTGATGAAGATGATGACGAATATCGACCAGCGTTAAGGAGAAGAAGGCCGAGAGCCCCCAGAGCACCACGGGCATCCGAAACAAGGAAGCGTGCTCGCGCCGAATCCCCCGCCAGCAAGCCACCTAAGCGTCCGCGTACTGGTAGAGGCCCAGGAAGACCGAGGAAACATCCTCTTCCTCCGCCTCCTGATCCCCATCTGCTGGTGCCGCCGCCCGCCACCACGGGGGGCCGGCGCAAGACATCGACATCCAATACATCCCGACGACGCACACCAGCCACACCCGGGGCACCCCACCAACCTTCAGCGCAGCCGGCAATCCCGCAACCCCCTGTCACCGAGGGTACTCAGAACCGATACATTGCGGCGGCGGTTAGCAACAACACTGGCCTCCCAAGGCAGCCGACCCTCCCTCGGCCTCCTACCACCGAGGGTGCTCAAAACCCATCCAATGCGCCCATGGCTCGCAAAAACCCTGGCTCAGAGAACGCAGAGCTGACAATCATTGCCTACTCTAATCCACAGCATCAGCAGGCTCCACAGGCCCCGAAACCTCCGCGTCCGCGCAAGACAGCTGATAAGGAGAAAGAAGAAGCCGACGGAGAGGCAGCCAAGAAGCGTGGCCCGCGGAAGAAACGTGAGCCCAAGCTCGACGAGAACGGGGAGCTGATCAAACCCATCAAGAGCCGCCCGAAGCGCGGCGGTCCCAATTTCTCATGCGAAGGCACAAAGCAGATGCAGTCGACTGCGGGCGAGCAGCTGACACGTGCCGAATTCGAGGAGCGGTTTTCCCGTGCCGAGATCACATACCGTCCTGGAGGCAACTTTGGCGGCGGCACTTTCCAGGTCAACGCCACGGGCGTCGTTTGGTCGTTTGCCCCGCCGGCGGATTACACGCCCTCCGAGCGGATGATCCGTCGCGCGAGGAAGCTCAACGCCGCCAACAACACCACAGGCGCCGACGGCGACGACCAACAACCGCCGCCTCCCACCATCCCAGGCACGGCAACCCTCCCACTCCCCCGCCTGACCCTCCCCCCCGCCTCAGCCTCAGCCCCAGGCATCCCCCTCCCCCATTCTCTTAGCGCCGGATCACCCAACCTGCAGGAGCAAACCCTCGCCGGAGCCATCCGCCCGGCCCTCACCGCCGCCTTCCGCCCCCCCACCCCAACAACCGGCACCACACCACCATCCGGCACCGTACCACCGCCCAACACCCCCCGCAAACGCGGCCGCCCCCGGGGCTCTCGCAACCGACCCCCCCCGCCGCGCCCCAACCCCCTCCCCACGGCCCAGGCCCAGGCCCTGGCCGCCGCCATGACTTCTGCTACTCCCGGTGCTGCTGCCCCCGGTGCTGCTGTGCTCCGGCCCGCGCTCCGGCCCGCGCCCCCGACTACCACTACCACTACCGCCATCAACATCCTCCCACGACCGCCGCCGCCGCTGCCGCTGCCGCGGCCGCGGCTGCTTCCCGCAAGCGGAATAGGACGTGGAGGAGGAGGAGGAGGAGGACGGGGAGGAAGGGGGGGTGGAAGGGGAGGAGGAGGAGGAAGGGGAGGAGAAGGAGGTGGAAGGGGAGGAGAAGGAGGTGGAAGGGGAGGAGAAGGAGGTGGAAGGGGAGGAGAAGGAGGTGGAAGGGGAGGAAGGGGAGGTGCTGGTGCTAGTGCTGCTGGTGCTGGTGCAGCGGACCCGTGGGTGGCGGCACGCGTGGCGGAGCTGAATGCGCAGTGTGTGCGGTACAGCGTGGCGACGCGGGACCGGTTTGATAGTGATGAGGCGTTTTTGGCGCATGCTGAGTCGATGGTGGAGTTGCTGTTTCCGAATGTGGCTGGTGGTGGGAGAGGTTCTGGTTCTGGTTTTGGTTCTGGTGGTGGTGCTGGTGGTAGTGCTCCGCCGCGGCCGCCGGCTGGGTGGGGGCCGAGGTTTGGGGGGTACGAGAGTTACAAGTGAGGAGGGAGTGAGGAGGGAGTGAGGAGTGACGGTGTTTGTGGAGAGGGTCGATTCCCTTTTTTTTTTCTTTTTTTTTCTTGTGTTTTCCGGGTTTCTTTTCCCTTTTCTTATGTGGTTGCGGCATCTCTGGATGCGTTTCTTTCTTTTTAGGGTGGTCTCTGTTCTTTGGGGAATGAATGTAAGGTGTGATGTAAAGTACAGTGACGGGTCTAAGTTGGACATAGGGGCACATTCAAGCGGAGGAACGAAGCATGGTCACCTTTCTTGGAGCGAGGGTGCCCACTTCAAGTTTACTTCAGGTTCATTTCATCTCGATTGAAGTGAACTAGAGAGCGACAAAGCTCGGATGGTTGAACTGGCGGGATGGAAGTTGCTGAGTTGCTGAGTTGCTGCAGAAGCAAAAGCGGGCAGCAGCTGGAGCAGGATTTGTTAAGCGTATTGTACTATGTAATTGTAAAATCCAACAACATTGTCAAAGTTGGAAGTTACTGGCTGACGGGGGAGTGATTCGTTACAAGATGTGTTTGGTGTGGGTTGAGGTTGGGTTGAGGTTGGTTTACTGTGTAACTGTGCATTGTGCATTGTATAAGTTGACGTAGCCCACAAAGGGGCGGAGCCGACAGGGATGTCTAGAGGTACGGCTGGTGGACCGACTGCGCAACTCAATGCTACGCTACCCTGAGCAACCTCAACACCACCACCTCCGCAACACCACACAAGAACACCGCGACCTTGGTCGATAACTTGGCTGGCCCTCGACGCCTCCCCTCAATTACCTACTCACAGCGGTAAATTAACAGAGAATCTCCCTCACCATACCCACCCGACCCGACCGCCCATCCCCCCTAGAACTCGACGAACACCCAACCCCCCGAGCCGACGACATGGCGCCGCGCATCGAGGCCCAAGAAATCGAGACATACTGGAACATCTTCTCGGCCAGGACAAATGGCGGCAAATTCCTAAACGGCGAGCAGGCCGCGCCCGTGCTCAAGAACAGCGGCCTGCGAGACGATCAGCTGGAGCGCGTGTGGGACCTGGCCGACGTCGACAATGACGGCAACCTCGACTTCGAAGAGTTCTGCGTCGCCATGCGCGTCATCTTCGACCTGCTGAACGGAGAATACGTCGACGTACCAACCACCCTGCCCGACTGGCTCGTCCCCGAGTCCAAGGCGCATCTCGTGCAGGCGAACCGGGCGCTCACGGGCAAGGCGGTGCAATTCGAGCAGGTCGAGGACGAGGATGACTCGCCCGGCCTGAAGGACGGCTTCGACTGGTACATGAGCCCAGCCGACAAGGCCAAGTACGAGCAGATCTACCAAGAAAACCGGGACATGCGAGGCGAAGTAGCATGTAAGTTTCTCGACGCCTCCCCATCCCCATCCACTCCTCACAACTCACTAACCCCTCCCCCCCCTCCACCACGCAGTCACCGCACTCCAAGACCTCTACGAATCGCTCGACGTGCCCGACACCGACATCCGCTCCGCCTGGAACCTGATCAACCCGTCGGCCAGCTCGTCCATCAACAAAGACGCCTGCCTCGCCTTCCTGCACATCCTCAACAACCGGCACGAAGGCTTCCGCATTCCCCGCACCGTCCCCGCCTCGCTGCGCGCCAGCTTCGAGCGCAACCAGATCGACTACCAAGTCGACAGCGCCCGCAACAACAGCACCCCCGCAAGTTCCCGGTGGGCGACGCGAGCCGACGACGAGACCAGCACAGGCCGCAAAGCCAAGTTCGGGGACCAGTACCTGACACGGCTGGGGCGGAGCGGGTTCAAGACGGCCGGGACAGATTTCAGCAGCGGCGCCAAGACGGACGCCGAGTGGGAGGAGGTGCGGCTGAAGAAGCAGCTCGGGGAGCTGGACGAGAAGCTGGCGAAAGTGGAGGCGGGCGTGGAGCGGCGCAAGGGCGGGAAGCGGGATTCGAAGCCCGCGCTGGTCAAGAGGGAGCTGGATCAGCTGTTGGATTATAAGCGGAAGCAGTTGCGGGAGTTGGAGGAGGGTGGGGGTGCGGCGAAGGCTGGGGGAAATTTGAAGAGCGTGAGTGAGGATCTGCAGACGGTGAGGGAGCAGGTGGAGGGGCTGGAGGGGCATCTGCGGTCGCGGCAGGAGGTGTTGGAGCAGTTGAGGAGGGAGATTGAGGATGAGAGAGCGGGGAGGTAATCCGTTTGGCTGATAGAACCGCACACCTCCCATACACACCTACACACACCTACACACACACACACACACACACACACGCACACACACACACACGCACACACACACAAATACTGAATTAAGAGGCGCTGATTCCGCCCATAAACTATTTCTGTCTAGCACTCCGCAAACTCCGGCATTAACACTCGGGTATCTTTTCCTTCTCCCCTCCCATCAACAACTCAAGCCACGCTCCCATCGATGTAGGTCTTCAGCATAGGTAGCGCCAGGGTGCGGCCCTTGGCAGCCCAGACCATGAAGCTGGGCATCTTGATGGAGCCGTTGATGCGGCCGACGCCCCTCTCGCGGCCGACCGCGCACGCAAAGACATCCACCGGCGGGCCCTTCGCAACCGTCGGCTTCAGCCCGGCCAGCGCCGCCTCCACATTCTTGGCCACGCCGGCGGCCTGCTTCTGCGTGTGGAAGAAGCTCGCGCGCGGCTTGCTGACAACGTCCCCGCACGCCCACACCGCCTCCGCGCCGGGGACCCGCAGGAACTCGTCCACCTTCACGGGGCGGCGCACAGCATCGCCGTCGGCGAGGTACTGCGGCGGGATGAACTCGGTGTTGGGGACCAGGCCCGTGGTCGGCAGGTACAGGTCCGTGGTCAAGGTCTCGCCGTTGGCCAGCACGATCTCGGTCTTGCCAGGGCTGCCGGCGGCGGGACGCGCCTCCTGCACGTGCGACTCGTACTTGATGGTGACGTTGAGCTTCTTCAGCTCGGCGGCGGCGGCGTCGGCGACCGGGTTCCCGCCCGCCACCTTGTCGCCCGAGCACAGCAGCACGATTTCTTTCGTCTTGCCGAACTCGTACCCCAGCTCGCCCGCCACCTCGATGCCGGTGCTGCCCGCCCCGCCGACCACGATGTGCTGGGCGTTGGTGACCTTGGTGGCGGTGTCGTGCACGCTGGCGAGGGTTTCTTCGTAGGTGCCGGGGGACTTCCAGGGGGTGTCGGGCGAGGCGGAGCGGGCGCCCGTGGCGAGCACCAGTTGGTCGTAGGGCAGCGTGCGGGTGGCGCTGTCGGGGAGCGTGATCTCGACTGTCTTGGCATCGAAGTCTGCTGCGGAGGCGCTGCCGGTCACAAGTTCCCAGGACTCGGCTGGGTACCGGGTGAGAGCGGCCTGGAGAGGCTGGAAGAGCTGCTCGTCCTTGATCTGGCCGGGGATGATGGCGCGGACCGAGGCCAGGTTCCAGTAGAAGTGCGAGTTCTGTGGCGGTTAGCTGTGGTCAACGCCATGGATATCACGTGATTGGAAAGGTTCCCAAGTCCATCGTCGACTGCATGCAGGATTGCGTACCTTGGAGACGAGAATGACCTTTGTATCCTTGAGCTTCTTCTTGAGGAGGGCGTGGGCAACGTGGAGGCCGCCAATGGACCCTCCGAGGATTACGACAGTCTTCGTCATTTTGCAGTACGCTGTGATGCTGGGCTAGAAAAGATTCCAAACTGCTCGAGAGAAATGTGCTGGGTAGGTTTAGAGAGGTAGTTGGGGGTGGAAATCTAAAGCTGGAAGTTCAACGTGTGTTTTTTTTTTCTCGGGGCGCGCCTTCTTGTATGTGCGACTCGAGTGTTGCGCTTACCACTTCGACCACAACAAAGGAGGAAAGAAAAGGTCGAAGAAGCGGAGTGCCCCGTGGTGCTCGGGAGGATTCCGAGCGCCAATCTAACCCCCCGGCCTGGGTACCATCTTTTCTTTTTTTTTGGACCAAAGCCCAGCTGACACAATATCCCGGTGGTACACTCATGTACATTTGTAATTTGTAATAGGACGAAATGCTTCAGTCAGAGGCCAGCGCGCGTTTGGCATCAACCGCCAAGCCGTCGTGAGACGACGTGCTGCAACGCAAAGCATCCCTGCTGTTGATCAAGACCCCCTGTTGCCGTCGGTCTTCCCCAATGTGCTCGGAATATTGGATGCGAGCGAGCGAACTGGATTTCTGGACTTCTCTGGAAATGGACTTTGATGGGTCAGGTAGGCCCGTATTGTGCCATATCCGAATTTACAGAAAGAGTAAGAATAATTGCGGTTTGCGTGGCCCACGATGCAGGAAACCACACCGCAATGCTGCTGTTGCGAAATCACAAGCCGAGACCAAACAGAAGTCGGGTTGCGGCTCCTGGCATCGGATGGTTACCGGGCTACGGGTACTAACCTAATTTAGACTAGCCGATATTCCTAAGAGGAACGCAGCCGACGTTCGGGACCGACAAGCGTGCTTGCTGTTCAAGAAGGCGCGTTACCATTCTAAATTCCCCGCCACACGGGCCAACATTTGAACTTCCCAGCGTTTAACTCCCATATCTCGTTATCTAGGCCAAACGTTGAAACTCCCAAGCGCTGGAAAATAAGAAAACAATAAATGATGGGCAACGGTGGTAAAAATGCCAACCAGCGCTCAACGCATCAAAAATTTCCAGCGTTTGAGTAGCGCAACCACCTACCCATGAACCGTAAATGCACAGTTGACCCAACCCATCCCATCACCGTCCTGGAGCGGCCCAAAACCCGCCGGCATCGACCCGGGCCGGGCCGGCCCGACCCAAGGCCGAAATGCAGGTGCTGGGGAATATCCAGGGCAAAGACCACTACGGCACGATGTGCAAGACGCCGACCACACGTCTAAGTAATACTAGGAGGCTTTAATGATATCTGCCCCTTCTTCGTAAACAGAGAAGCGAGAACGCCATTCTCGAAGAACTTCCGATCCTTCTCCCACGCCTTCAGAATGATATCCCTTCCAATCCTCAACCCAGCAATAATCACCTTGGGAGGTGCCATCAAAACACCCGACCGGGGCCGCCGGTTGTACCAGCTGATTAGCTGCACACCCGCATGGATGGCAGCCCGGAATGCCAGCTCCTCGCTCACGTCGCCGTAGCCCTCGATAACCCCCTGCACGACGGGCATGACAATGCCAAGGCCGTTGAAGATGTTGCGTTCCCAAAGATCGCCAATCATCTGGCCAAAGTCGTAGGCCCGGTGGCCATACTGGGCAAACTCCCAATCGATGATGAAGAGCTTGTTAGTACCCTGACCCGGCTCTTTCCACGGCGTGGTCGGGATGAGGACACTGTTCAAGTCAGTTCCAAAATCACCATCGACATAATTAAGAGTAACTTCCATACTTTCCTGACCAGAAATCCCCATGGATCATACCCCAATGCTCGCCCCCCCCTGCCCCAGGGACCTTCTCAAACTCCTTACCCAAGACAGCCACCACCGTCTCCAAAGCCTCTCTACACCCGACCAGCAGCTCCGGATAATTCTCCAACACCGGAATGACCGCATCGTACGTGACCAAGCGCTTCAGATCCCGCATGGGGCGATTTTCGCCGACCGCCGCGAGCGCGGCCGCCTGCGCGGGTGCAGACGCCCACGCGTGGTACGAGCGCAGCCACGACCCCAGATGGCGCCCGACGGCCAACGGGCTGGCTCCCGGGAGGAGCTCGGCGGCGTTGGGTTGGAGGAGGACGGTCTTGAGATCGTTGGTGCCGGGGAGGTCTTCGAGGACTTGGGTGTGGCTTTCGTGGTTGAAGAGGTGCAGGCGCGGGGTCTTGATCGTCGTGGTGGTGGTGCTGTCTGACTCTGCGGCCGGAGGGGCTTGAAGGACGCGGCGGCGGTGAGCATGGATTCTTCGAATGTCTGTCCGGTTGTGGGAGGGAGGGGTTAGCGCCGTGCGGCCTGGGGGGTGGGTTTTCAAGGGGAGTGGGCAGCGATTACGCAGCGCGTAACATCTAGTGGGAAATCCCGGTTGATGGCCGCGAATTCGGTGGAGTGCTTGATGATCACGGTTGTGGCTGTGGATTCATCCTCGGCGGGGAGGGGCCGGGCGAGGGTGCCGCGGAAGACGAAGTTGGCCGTACCGCCGTGTAGCTGGGTGATCGAGGACAGAGCATAGGGGGTCTGGGAGAGCTCCTTGACAATTCTGTCGGCGATTGCCTGCTCGTCGGCTTGGCTGAGAGGCGGCATGTTGCTAGTCGATTTCCTCGTCGGGTTCGGGCTTTATGGTTGCGAAGTGAGGGTTTGCTGCCGCCTGTTGTAGTTGGGGAGATAAGCAGCTGTCCAAGGGCAGGCTTTCGCTGATCTACGGTTTTGGGAATATCGCACTCTTACGTGCATGGCTCCGGCTCACCCCCATTCGCGGGTGAGCCCTCGCCCCTCTCTCTTAGCGTTGCAATTGCGCGATATGGGCGACCTTATACGTAAACACTTCGCTTTGTAACTTTCTTTGCCCTGTTCACGCCATCCACCTGCACCCAGCCACCCCCGGGGAAAAAGGCTGATACACCCAAAGTACACAGAGCTATCCTGATGCGATATTTCCCGGTCGAATCGGACTCGAATTTAACAAAACGAAGTGGAATAAAGTTCCTGAATTTTTGTCCTCTTTTTTTCAAACTATCATTTATTTATGCTGTTGGGCAGTTTGTACACAGCTTGTTCGGAGATGCAAGGAGTATTATGATTTCAAGTAGTACGCCATAGGCGACATCGACGTCTATCCTATCTGTGGGCACTGCGGAGGCACCCTGTTGCATCTCCGTAGCAATGTCGAAGGATACCTCTACGCTGCGCACCTACCATGGTTACCGGCCGCCACGAGCTATCTTCCAGGTTCCTATTACGACTTACGAGCAGGAGGTCGAAATTTAGCGTTCCTTCCTCGACACCTTTCTCAAAAATGAAGCAAGTTTTCAAGGCTTAACCATATCTGCTTCGGGTTAGAGGCAGCGAATCACATGGTTATATCGGTTATTCCGCCCAAGGATAGATAATACGGCTTCATAGCTACATATCGTTGTGCTGTTTCTAGACCTTTTAGAGTAATTGGGAGTCACGATTTGTGACATGATTAACCAGTAAGATGAGAGACTAGCTTAGTGAACTGAGGCTGGCATTCTCGCAGGCTATGTTAGGATCCCGGAGATATCGGTACCCATGCTGCAACAACAAAGCATTATGATTTGAGGTGATGGGGTTGTGGCTCTTGGGGCGAGCGCGCTTCAGTTGTGCAAGAGTTGTGTAAAGAGAGGTTAATGGCCACATCCGCAGTATACTACCAATGCGACGCTACCACTTTACTTGATCACCCAAGGTTCCCTCCATTTAGCAAGATGGTGGCTTAATATTACATTTCCTCGCAATCCATACCAACGTTTAATCTTGCTTCATTACGCGAGGAACTTGTGCACTCGGCTGGTTATGCATCACATGTCGTGCCGGTGAGTCCTTCGAGTCATGATGGCCACCAGAAACCGGTTAAATCCTTCCTGGTGGTGATTGTAACCTCCATCGTTCTAGATATTTAAACGTACATCTTAAAGCTTTGTGTTGAGGCCCAACTCGGCTTGCGCCATGCCCTCTACTAGATAGTGTTAAGCCGTCAACAATAGTAAGAATGAGAACGTCTCGGGTCGCACTCCTCAGCGCATTGTCTGCTTCAGGTGTCTTGGGACACAGTGAGTGTGCTTTTGTCGAACAGCAACAGAGTGGACTGATCAGCTGATAAAGTCCATCAGATGTGCAGGGAATTCTTCTCGTGAACGGCACCGAGACGCCCGAGTGGAAATACGTCCTGTGAGTCACGACGCAGCCTCCTAGCCCACGCATCCTCTAGTCCTGATGGTGCTAATACCTCGCAGCGATGTGGCCGCACAGTACTCATACAACCCCGATTATTACCCTCCTGGTTATCAAGGACAGAAACTTGATCCCATTATCGGAGCCGCAGACCCAAACATAACCTGCGGCCGAGCAGCATTCACTTCCGCGCCTCAAACCCAGACGGCTGATGTCCTTGCGGGTTCCGAAATTGGCTTCCGAGTCTCGGCTGACGGCGATGGCAATAGAAACGCCGAGTACTCACAATTCCCGAGGTTTTGGCATCCGGGTCCCGCGCAGATTTACCTCTCGCGTGCCCCGAACGACGACCTCCAGAGTTATAGAGGCGATGGTACCTGGTTCAAGATTGCCTATGCAGGCCCCTTGAATAACCAGAACTGGTCGCTGTACCCAAGCGTATCTGACGTACGTTTCCCCACTCCTCCTTCTGCTGGCTCGTGAATAGTAGCGGGTACTGACTGCAGAGCTCTTTCTGAGGTCTAGTTCAACTTTACCGTCCCGAAAACTACGCCACCTGGTAAATACCTGCTGCGTATTGAGAACTTCATGCCCACGGCGCATACCGGTTACCTTCAATTTTACATCAACTGTGCTTTTGTCAACATCATTGGCCCCGGGGGGGGCACCCCGACAGAGTTCGTGACGTTCCCTGGCACATATCAAGACGATGATCCGGGTAACGATCCGCCGAGCTCTGCAGGGCAAAGGACTTTGCTAACTCTCTACCTTGTAGGTTTTCTCGTACCCCCAAACCAAGATTTGCTGGGTGGCCCCGTGAAAGCGGATGGACTGAGGTTGATGGAGTACAAACCCCCCGGTCCGGCTGTGTGGACGGGGTGAGTGGTTGCATCCCTGACAAGCATACAGGGCAATCAATTCAGAATGGTGTCATAGTGGGGAACATCTGTAGTGTGGGATTCAGGACTCAAACCCAGCGGCAGAAAGGCTTTAGTTATCCTTGCGCTGGCACTTCAAGATGGGAGGGTAACACAAGCTTTGTTCACCAAGCCCGACATCGTTGAGTTCATGCCCGGCACCGACGACGTCAACGTCGGAAAGCACATTGTTTAGGTGATTCTCGACTTGTGCATGACAATGATCACTGATCAGTGTCATGCGCGCCACAAACCCGACTGCCGAGGTCATCGTAAAGTCGTGGCATTGCTTATCCTGCAAGCCTCTCTCGTAGTCTGAGTCAAACACCAACGTAGGTTTTTCAGGTAGACAAGAAACTGATCCGGACAAGCTAGGGCGACACGACCATGGAAGCACCTCAGTCCAAACACCACAAGGATCAAGATCGTGATAAAATATGGCGAGGCATCACGAGTTCTGGAAGTTTGGTATCTCAAAAATTGAATGCGGTATTCATCCGTTCCGATAGTAAGCAAGAGCGCGGGCACGTAAAGGAGGGTCTGGTTCAAATCAATGAAGTCAAAAGTTCTCTTTGTTTTGTTGCTTGATATCTTAATCTCCGTAGTTTGGAGCGATGCTATGAACCTCTTTATCCTGTCCGGAGGACAGTATTACGCTGAAACCTTTTAGAAATTACTATGGGAAATTGATAAGTAAATTGTGAGAGGGTATATTTCATTTTCGACTGTCTGTCTGGGTTCTTTCGACTGTAACTCCGATATATAACCCTAACCCAAGAAGAAAAGGTACAGATACCCGAGACACTTTGTTGAGGTTGTTGCCTCACTCGCTCCCAAGGCAGATCTGGTCGGAGAACCTACCACAGCGAAGATAACCTATCGGCCTCTATTAGTCTCACGCCCATACCCGCCTTAAAGAAGGATAGTCGCGCACAATGCTGCTATTGAACGATGATAAGAGGATGAATTAAGATGACGACCTCCCATCATCATGTGCAGCCAGCAGCACACCACACCGGCCTTGGCAGGTGGAGCACCGGCTCCAAACTCGGTCACAAGCTGCCCCTCCCCTGCCAGCTCAGAAACCCCGCGCTTGAACGCCCCTGACCCCGCCATACTCTCAACAAACCCCCGTGGTCTCCTCAACAACATCAACCATTGCAAACAATCTCGATTTTCCACAAGATTCCGCCCAAGATCGACGACCAATAGAACACACATCCCATCAAGATGGCTACTCAAAGCGACGCGTTCAAGAAGGCCGCCGAGGACAGCAAGAAGTTGACGGAGAAGCCGAGCAACGAGGATCTCCTCGAGATTTATGGTGCGCCCAAGCTGTAGCGCATTATGCGCCTACACTCGCTAACACATCACCATAGGCCTCTACAAGGTCGGAACCGGCGAGGACATCGAGGCGGCCCCCTCGCCGGGCATGTTCGATATGAAGGCAAGCTATCACCTGTTTTCTTCTCACATCCGGAAAAGAAACCCAAACTAACCCACACCACAGGGCAAGGCTAAGTTGAAGGCCTGGCAAAAGATCGTCGACGACGGCCTCACGGCCGAGGAAGCGCAGGAGAAGTACGTCGCCAAGATCGAGGAGATGAAGGTCACATACAAGTTCGACGAGAACAAGAAGCCCGAGACTGTCGGAAGTTCATAGATGCGACACTGGGTTGGGACGGGGTGGGGCCTGCGCGCGCAAAGAAACATCTTTTTGCGGCAACCATGGCAGCTAGACACTGGCATTGAGTTTTCTGCGGCCGTAGCAAGCGAGCACTGTCTTCCTCTGGGAAAATAACCCCCTTTTTTCCACCAGCGACGTGACGCCGGCCAAGCAACCACCTTCCCATCTAAAACACCTAACCATGCTCCCACCTCCATAGATACATACCTAAGACGCCTAACCATGCTACCACCTCCTCGCCCAAAACACCTAGCCATGCTCCGCACCCACCTCACCAAAAGAGAAAAAAACACCTAACCATTCCCCCAAACCCGCCCCATCCAATCCGGCTCCCAATGCCTCGCCGTCGCCACCCACGGCACCTCCCCCACCCCATACGCCTGCAGCGGCAAGCTATACGGCATGCGCAACGCCACCACCGCAGGAGCAGCCGCAGCAGCCTTCCCCTCCTGCACCTCTCCCTCCCCCTCCACCGACCAATCCTCCAAAAAGCTCGGCCTCATCACCGCCCCCTCGCCGCCGTACAGCGCCGGCCACACCAGCACGCCGAGCTCGTACGACGCGATGCGCACCTCGCCGCCCGTGGACGGGCTGACGGCGTCGCCCCAGGCCTGCTTGGATAGGTTGGCGGACGTGAGCAGCGCCCAGTCGATGGTGGTTTGCGGGGGGTTGGCGTTGGCGTTGGCGTTGGCGTTGGCGTTGTTGTTGTTGTTGTTGTTGTTGTTGTTGTTGTTGGAGTAGCGGATGTAGGTTTTGATGTGGGGCGCGGCGCGTTGGCGCCCGGCTTGTTGGAGGGGGTGGCTATTTGGGAGGGGCGCGCCGTGGGCGGAGTCGTTGGCCCAGTGGTGGAAGAGGGGCTTGAGGTAGGTGAGTTGTTTGGCTTGTTGGGCGGATTGGGTTTTGGTGTGGATGGAGCCGCCGGAGCCGTAGCCGTCGAGGGACTTGCGGATTTCGTCGGGGGTGGGGAAGATGACTTTGAAGGAGGGGGTTTGGGGGGTAGTAGTTGTGGTGGTGGTGGTGGTGGAGGTGGTGGTGATGCTTCGGCTGCCGCTGAGGGAGCGGAAGAAGGTGTTTTTGAGCCAGGTGTCTGTTGGGCCGAGGGTTGCTATGGATGATATCTGGATGGCGATTTCGGGCTTTGCTGGGGAAACGGGGACGGCTTGGAGGGCTTGCTTCATTGCTGCCCAGCCCCATCTGGTGGGTGAGTCGTCGCCGAGGCTGTGTCGGCCCGGTACGCTGGCGATGAGCGAGCCCCGGATTTCTGAGAAATCGTACTTGGATAATTGTTCGATCACCGGCTCGCAGGTGATCCTCCGGGTGTCGTAGGCTCGGAGGTAGTTGATAAAATCGATCTTGAACCTGGCTCCGCTGCCGATTTTAGCTTCCTCTGGGCTTGTATCCTGCTGTGAGGGCTTCATGAGAGGAAGCATTGGTGAGAGCCAGACGGCTTGGCTCATGTTGCCCCAGTCACGGACGATCAAGTTTGCTGTGTGGATGACGATCTGGGCTGTGTCGTCGTGCCGGAGGAGAATCATCATCTTGGAGTGGTGCGTGCCAAACATCTCAGGGAGAAAAGCATTGTGAAGGGTAATATTTGGGAAGCGGGATGCCGCTTCCTGTTGAATGTTAGGATTCGATAGGAAGCGATAATGAGTAACACAATAGAGAGCACAGTTCTGTTCGCTTGAACGGCGGTAGGAGAATGGAAGGCCTGCCTACCTGGAGGTTCAGCCTGCTTGGGTCCTCTCTCTTCCAAAACCCATGAACCACATGAACCTTGACGAGATGACGGACATCCTCGTCAAAGGCGGACATGAGAAAGTCCAAGTCATGGAGATAGTTGAACTCCCAGCATTCGGCGATTAGTGGGTCGCCTAGGATGTCCTTGAGAGTAACTGTATCTTTATTCATTTCTGGCGGTAGGTCCCGAATCTTGGTGAGCTGGAACGGGGATCGGAATACGCGAGCTGATCTTGATGGTGTCCCATTTTCTTGCCTTTTCTGGGGTGATGCCGCAACTTGACGCTTTTTCAATGGAGGGCTAACAGGATGTGTGAGAGAGACTGGCGTGTTCCCTGTCAGTTCGTCGTCATTGTCGTCCACTGGCGCTGGCCTTTTCCTTGGTTGGTCCATGTTTACTCCAAAAGCAAATGGCACGCAGAAACCAAGTATTTTGGGAGTGACTTGGTTTCTGAGGCTGTTAAATGTCCTCAATGGCATTCGAGGTTGATGAGCGAGTGATAGTTGCGTTTATGCTGTCGGCTCTTGGCACCAGCTGCCAGCTGCCACTTCAAACCGTTTCAAGACAGGGAAATGGGATTGCGCTCTCTTGGTTCCCGTCGTGGGGAATCCTTCTGGTGCGGCGCTAGTGGCTCGGCAAATGCCTGAGAATTGAGGCGGAATGCCATAGGCCTGGCCAGACTGCAGCAACAAACGTGTCGGAAATCCTGACTGGTGGTAAATCGAATCGTCTCCTGAACGCATCCTCATTTGCTGCATTTTGGCACCGCCCACGAGTTATGACCCCCTAAAACGAGACGAGGCCGGCCCGAGATTTTAGAGAGACCAACATCTGCGGTATTCACCATCAGGTATCCTATCCGTATCACTCGAGCCGGAACTGTCTTGTCCTCGCCCCGAGCTGTCGGTTCCCACACAGTGTTCCCGATGTCTGGCTAGGCTTCGGCCTCGATAAGCTTTTGCCGACAACCAATTTCGACACTGGTTGCGAACAAACACCGTGGTCCGCCTGCAATCCGTGCCGGCGTAGGCCGTTTTATTTTTGGCTTCACCACACTACAAAAAGGAGGGGCGACAAGATGCGGCTCTTCAAGTTAACATTGCTGTTTGGGGCGGCTGCCCTGGCCGTTGCGCAATCGCCAGACGTGGACGACGAGGAGGAGGAGCCGGCCCGGGAAGACACGTACTTCAATGGGAAAAAGGTCCCGCCGATGCTCGAGTTGACCCCCGACAACTGGGAAAAAGAGCATAAGGCGACCAAGTACTTGATGGTCAAGCATTACAGGTAACTAGTTTGTCCCACGCTACATGACACGCGTGCTGATGTCCCCAGCCCGTACTGCCCGCATTGTATCGATTATGCTCCGACATTCCAGACGTTGTACGAATTCTACTACACCTCGTCGCCCGCCGGGAGCGCACCCAAGGACGCCGACTTTACCAAGTTTTACGACTTCCGATTCGCCGACATCAACTGCGTCGCATACAACGACCTGTGCGGAAAGCACAAAGTTTCGTCATGGCCAAGCACCATCCTCTACGAGGACGGCGAACCAATCGTCACCTTCAAGGGCGTCAAAACCATGAGCGTCTTGAGCGGCGCGGTGGAGGATGCTCTGGAGAAGGCAAAGCCGGGGACACGCCCAGCTGCGCTTGATTTGCCGGAACCGGGCGCCGAGTCGTCCCCCCGCACAAACAGCAGGCCGGCCGACAAGGGCGAACCAGAGGCGAAGAGCCCTGCGGATGGGAAAGACGAGGAGAAGCGCAAAGTAGCTCCTGCTCCACCGATGCCCGAGACGCCGGCCAAGCCCGAAGAGACAACGAGCCCGAAGTACGCCACGGTTGCATACAACCCACCCCAGCAGAAGATCCTGACGCCGAAGACGGAGCCTAATCCTAACGGCATATCGGTGGCCCTGACGGCCGACACTTTCAAGAGCTTGGTGACTAAGACGCACGAACCCTGGTTTGTGAAGTTCTATGCGCCGTGGTGCCACCACTGCTTGAGTATCAAACCGAACTGGGAGCAGCTCGCCAAGGAGGTCAAGGGTAGGCTCAACATTGGCGAGGTCAACTGCGATGCCGATCCCCAGCTGTGCAAGAATGTCGGCGTCAAGGGCTACCCCACTTTCCTTTTCTTCAGGGGTGGCGAGCGCGTCGAATACCAAGGCCTTCGTGGCCTGGGCGACTTCATCCAGTATGCCGAGAAGGCGATCGATCTCGCGAGCGGCATCCAGGACGTGGACGCAGACTCGTTCAAGGCTCTCGAGGAGAAGGAGGAGGTCATCTTCCTGTACTTTTACGACCACGCGACGACGACCGAGGATTTCAACGCGCTCGAGCGCCTGCCCCTGAGCCTGATCGGCCGCGGAAAGCTGGTCAGGACCCGGGACCCTAAGCTGTACGACCGGTTCAAGATCACCACGTGGCCGCGGCTGCTCGTGGCGCGCGAAGGGCGTGCTACCTACTATCCGCCGCTCAGCCCGAGGGAGATGCGCGAGACCCACCTATTGATGAACTGGGTCAAGTCCGTCTGGCTACCGCTGGTGCCGGAGCTCACTGCCTCTAACGCGCGCGAGGTCATGGATGGCAGGATTGTCGTGCTTGGTATCCTGAACAGGGAGAACCAGGACTCGTTCCAGGGCGCCATCCGGGAGATGAAGAGCGCGGCCAACGAGTGGATGGACAAGCAGATCCAGCTTTTCCAGCTCGAGCGGCAAGAGCTGCGCGACGCCAAGCAGCTACGCATCGAGGAGGCCGAAGACCGCGACGACCACCGGGCGGCTCGTAATGCAAAGAACATTCGAATCAACATGGACCGGTCGGACCGCAAGGAGGTCACCTTCGCGTGGGTTGACGGCGCCTTTTGGCGCAAATGGATCCGCACCACGTACGGCATCGACATCAAGGACGGCGACAGGGTTATCATTAACGACGAGGATGTAAGTCCCCCCCACAATCCCCGGACCGCGCTAGAGCAACCAAGCAAAGCAAGCAGCCACTAACCCCCTTCCCCTCAGAACCGCCGCTATTGGGACCAGACCAGCACGGGCAACCCGATCGTGCCCTCGCGCACGTCCATCCTCGAGACCATCAACAAGGTCACGGCCAGCCCGCCCAAGCTCAAGCCCAAGCTGACCATCGGCTTCTTCGCAAAGATCGTCTTTGACGTCAAGACCACCTTCAAGGAGCACCCCTACCTCAGCTCGGGCTGTGTCCTGGGCATTGCCTTTGGTTGCTTGTCCATCTTCCGCGGCAGGATAAGGAAGGCCAGGGGCGGCCACTTCAGGCTCGACGAGCCTGCTAATGGCAGGGGGGGCGCGCTGTTGGGGGTGTCGGCGAATGGGAACAAGGTGGATTAGATCGGGTGGGTTGGATGGGATGGGTTGGATGGGGTGAGTTGGGTTGTGGTGGTGGGATGGGTCGGGGCTGGGCTTCGGACGAATAATTCGTGGGTTTTTTTTCCGTATACATGGTGTGTGTATAACACCTGGTCTTGATCGGGACGGCTCTTTTTTGGGTGTCTGGACAAGTGGATGTTGGGAAAGAGGGGGAGGGCGGGGGAGGAGGGTCAGGTCGCTGGTGTTGCATACTAATATCTCATTCCTGGCTTAGAGGCGCTCCTCTCTTGAACTGTTTTGTTTTGTTTTGTTTTGTATGCGCTTACTCTGGCTGGCGTGTCTGTTGTTGTATGTAGGTAGACATGGAGTTTTTGATTCAACTATGGGTTTGGCTGTGTGTCGGTTCATTGTCATTATCGTAGGTGTTGGTTGGTAATGTGTCGGTTCTCCTCGTACTCAACATCGATCTGTGCTTTCTTGGTTAGACCGTTTCTCGGTTACTTGGACCGTTTCCCATGGCCGTCGGGTATCCGTATGTACAGCAGCTGAGTACACAGTAGAGTCTTCACACTGGTCTGCCCGGCTTGAGCTGCATTTGGTTAGTGAGCTGTTCGGGATGTTTTTACATTGGTCGGCAACCAGGCTGTGAGACATCGTGTCAGATGCTCGGATGCACGGCGGATATCGGGTGCTACATTCCAGAGCCGCCGAGATCGGGGGTCGGTCGGTATACTTCACGGTTCGTTGAGTGAAGTTAGGCGATGTGGCACGGCAACGTGCAACAAGGCTATGATGGATTGCGACAGCTTTTCTGAGTAATACCGTCGTCAAGTCCGACAGCTTGTTGTATTTGCTGGTCGCTTTTGGGGCACATACCTCGCCGTTTCCTAGGCTCCTAGGCTTCGGCTGTGCGTGATGTGTGGTGGTACCGCGCATTCTCTCGGCCTTTTTCGAGGCCAGGATGAGACAATGATCTTGATATGTCCGGATCTGTCAAAGTCGGTCTAAGCCACAATGCTTTGTGCCCGCTGACTACCAGACCGTCGGGAACGAAAAAGCCGAACTTTGCAGGCCATACAAGAGAATGCTCATGTCGGAAGGTAAGAGCCAACTACACTCCGTACGCAAGCTCCGATAATCAGCGAGTAGTTAGGGGCAACATGCCAACGGGTAGCTGCAGAGGCGAGACGCTGAGGTATCTCGACGTGCAGCGTCTAATTCGTCAATCGGATCTCTATCGCCTGGCTGCATATTACAGAAATGCCACTAATGCCAGAGGGTGGTGTCTGGCGGGCGAGTGAACATGCTGGGTCGGGCAGGCCGCAAAACGGGCCGCAGGAGAAGCTGCCCTATGGCGAGGTCCAGCGGGCCCGGCATTCGACGTCATGGGGAATGTTGATAAATAGAGGCAGAACATGCTCTAAAAGGGACGCCCAAGCGGTCGGCTCGTGAGACTCTCTTGTATGTTTTTATGTACAGAAAATCCGGGCTCGTGTGCTGGCGCAGGAAACATATTCTCAAGCTAGGGTTATAAAAGCAAACTTTTCTCTTTAGCAAAACCTCAAATGTCAAACGCTGTGACCGAGGGCTTTCAACAGAAGGAGAAGATAATCAGGGAGAAGTTATGACAAGAAAGGAATCCTGCAGAAGCGTGGGCCTCGTCCATCTAGAACCCCCCATCACCACCAACGCCCAGCAAGCAGAAGGGACACACGCAAAAAGCCAGAAGCACCCGCGGCAACGGCCGACCTATGGCGAAGACGGCAGAAACTCCTTGTAAAAGAAGGTCTCGCCCTTCTTCCCGTTTGGCAGCGCCCGACTGAAGTGCGGCACTTTCCCGATCTCGGTGTAGTCCAGCTTCTTGAAGGCCATCTCGGCCACGCTGTCCGTCTCGGTGTCGACAAGCTATCCAGCAGTTAGCACCTAGAGCCCCGAGCCCCCTTCATAAAGAACAAGAAAGGAAGAAAGAAGAAGAAATAAAATAAAACGCACCAGCAACGACCGCCCCTTCTTCGCCGCCTCATACTCCAGCGCCGCCACCAACGACCTCGCCCCGCCCTGCCGCCGATGTCTCCGGTCCACCAGCACCGCGTCGATATGCCCGCGGAACGAGCCCGTCTCGGTCTCGGCCAGCTTCAGCATGGCGATCCCGCGCAGTTCGGTGCCCAGGGGCTTCTTGCCGGGCTTCGTCTCCGGCAGGAGCAGGACGATGATGCGCGTGGCGCCGGCGGCTTCGGCGATGCGCTCCTTCCACCAGGGGAGCAGCTTCTCGTTGGTGAGGGGCGGGAGGAAGGGCCCAACCATGTGGTCGAGGGTGATGCAGGAGGCGTGCAGGGCGGCCATGTAGGGGACTAGGTGGCCGTGTTGCTCCGGCGAGAAGGTGTAGGTCATGGAGGTGGACGTCATGGTGGGCTTTGGGGTTCCTTCTGCTTCTTTGGCTCGTTTTGTTTCTTGTTTTCTTTCTTGGAGGGTTGCGTAGTCTCCGTTTAGTGCCGCCTTTTCACGGATGCAAGGGTGGGTGAGTGAGTGTGATGTGGTCTCGGGAGCAAGACTGGTAGGTACCAGGTAAAGCAGGTACGTCGATGGGAGGGGTCCCTCGTTAGGTTGTCTGCCCAGCGACAATGATGATAACGGCTAATAGCAGGACACACAGCGGCAACGAGATGATTCTCTTCTGAGACCACGACGACTCTTCGGTGGCATTACCGCGCCAATGTCATGTCCCCCCTGTCCTTCACACCCCCCTCCTTTCCTCTTTGAGAGCTTGGGTTGAGCGAACAGCAACCGTCGAAAGTAACTGGAGGTGTGGTCTGCGGGGCAAAGGAGAAAAAAGTCAGAACTCAGCCAATTGTGTGTATGGCGCCGACACCGGATAACTAAGGGTCTTGAAAATGTCTCACAGCGGGATGGTGGGTTGAAATTTTGCTTTTTCCCCCCTTGGTGGGAGGGTGGAAGGTTCCCAAATCCCAAATGGAAGATTGGGGGTGATTTGGGGGATTGGGGGAACTCTAGGTTAGTGTAGAACGGGGGTGATGTATTGATGGATGGGGGGTGGTTCATCACCGTCACACTTTTAGGCTCGGTACCCGGTCGAGGCTAGAAAGAAAGGTGATTCCCGTACCTTATAATGTTATATCGCAACTATGATGCACGCACTTTGCATGACGGCTCACCGGTCGGCCTGTTGCCCTTGTCGAGTTCTGCAGGGTGACAAGCCGGTGCAGTAGTGGTGCAGGAGCGGTGCAGAAGCGGGAACCCGGAATGTAGGAGGGTCAGAAAAAAGCTGCAGTGAGATATGCCCGCTGCCGCTGTTAACGCAGGCACCGCCAGGGGAAAAGAGCGTCCCGTTCCAGGGTTTCCACCAGGTCGAGTGCATCCCCGGAGCGGACGCCGGAGGTGGCTTGCGCAGAACCTGGAAGCTCGGTACGCTAACTAGCGCCACAAGACTTTTAGTTAGCACGGGGGTACCCGCGGCAAAGAGAAGACTAAAAATACAGGGGTCTCGTCGTCAGTTTAGCGTCACCACACTTTTTGCCCGCTTTTTTTGCCCACTTCTTTTGCCCGCTTCACCGAACCACTCGAACCAAGCCTCCACGAGAGGGTGTTCTCTCTTTCATTCGTGTAACATGCATGGATAATAGTCTGTATGTACATGGAAGGCGACGGGCACACCAACTCGGAATAGCCGATATGGAGAACCATTCGCAAACACTCTCCGGGCAGCCAAACTCTGCGATGCCGGCCTCCATCTTGCGATTGCGCCATGACCTACCACAGTATACGCTTAGGGAATTCCTCTTCGGCGCGGAATCTCGGAATTCCCTTGAGTATTTTCGGGCTCTACCGTGTCAGTCACAACGCAAAACCAGCACGAGACCAGACATCAATTAATTAAGCCTTGTCTTGCCGAGGTGGATTCCTTTTCAGCCCTATCTCACATGCCATGCCGTGAGCTCGATCGAATGGGCCCTAAACACTGACGACCCAGAGATGACCGGCTCTTGGGTGGGATGCCGTGGACGGAATGGGGCAGCTTTCCACCAAGCAGCGGAATCCCGGCCGGCTCAGGCAAACAGCAGCTGAATGTCCGGGCTCCCATTGGTCATGCGCCTTCGAGTTCGCTCGTGCCGACGACGCAGTCAGCTCTTCGACTTCACTCGACTCAGGGGTAGGGTAGGCTGAGAGGGGCACTGGGAGAGGGGAATGCAAGGAACCCGAGTAAACTACAGATTAATCTGAACACCATCCCAATTCCCAATACCAACCAGGTCAGATACAACCAGATTCGGCTTCCCAGGTTTACGACATTGCCTTTTTGCCTCGTAGTATTTAGTCCCCGTCGGGTCACGCTACCCTCCGTTTCACAATCCCGGCCTCACGGGCTCCTCCAGCTCCTGTCTTTTCGCGTTTTCCGTTTTCTTGTTCGACTGCCCCGCACTTTGTTGCCCACGCCCACGCCGAGATTTGTCCTTGACCCGACTTCGACACCGAAGCCATGGATTTCCATTCGCTACTTCGCAAAGCCAAACAGGGCATTGAGGATTTCATGCCTGGCGATGAGAAACATTCGCATACCCATGATGGTCATGAGTGTCACGAGGACGATGCCCACGCCGAGTACGGCACGAACCGGTACTGCTCATTCGCTCCCCAGAGCTCGGGTCACCCCAAGTGGTATGTCGACGGCGCCTCGTATTTCTGGGCCGTCTCCATGGCCCTGGAAGGTGTGTACACTGAGAATACTACTGCGTATTCGCATCATTGACTTGGCGACCCCCAATCCCATCACATTCACACACCCTTGCCGCTAACCCCACGTGCGCAGAGGCCCGGGAGTACATCTACATCCTGGACTGGTGGCTGAGGTAATTATGCTACCCGCGAGAAGCCGAGGGCACGGTGACGTTGGTTGACACTCTGTAGCCCGGAACTGTACCTGCGTCGACCCCCTGCCCGCAATGAGCGCTACCGCCTGGACAAGATGCTCCAAGCCGCGGCTGAGCGCGGCGTAAAGGTTTACGTGATTGTGTACAAGGAGGTGCCCCAGGCCTTGACATGTGAGCAGAACCCCATGGATCATGCATGTATGTACATACGTACTGCGGACCAGGACTAACAAGCAGAATAGTGAACTCGATAGTAGGATAGCAGACCACACGTCCCAGCCCCTGCATGGCACTGACAGCCCGTAGCACACCAAGCATGCTCTGGAAGCCCTTCATCCCAATATCAAGGTCTTCCGCCACCCGGACCACCACCACAGCGGCAATGACTTTGTCACGGGTCTGCAAGAGCTCCATGCTAGCCTGCAGAACTTCAGTCTGAAGACCTTTGACCTTGCCAGGGCGTCCCAGGATGCCGTCAAGTCACTCTACGGCACTGCCGATGATATCGTTCTGTTCTATTCCCATCATGAGAAGCTCTGCCTCATCGACGGAAAATTGGCATTCATGGGTGGCCTCGATATGTGTAGGTTGTATCTTGAATCACTGGGAGATTTCGTGCTGACCGCCGTAGGCTTTGGGAGATGGGACACAAACAGTAGGATCCCAGCCCAGACCGGCTGATATGAAACCATGCTTACAAGCTAGGCCATCCCATCGCCGACGCCCATCCCGGCAACATCGATGACATTGTGTTTCCTGGCCAAGACTACAACAACGCGAGGATCTACGACTTTGAGGATGTCGAAAAGTGGGAGAACAACAAGCGTACGCTTCTTCTGTAGCTCCTTCCCATTTTACCCCCCTCCAGCCCTTAAGATGTTGCTTCCCCTCTAGCCATCTACATGACTGACAAATGTAGTCGACCGCACCAAGAGCTCCCGAATGGGATGGTCCGATATCAGCATCAGCCTTTCGGGACCCATCGTAGACAGCCTAGCCATTCACTTTACCCAACGATGGTAAGTACAGTAGCCCAGCATCACTCAGGCCCTGCTAACTCCCCCCAGGAACTTCATTTTCAACAAAAAGTACAGCACGCGGGACATCGGCAAGTACCAGCTGCTCCAGGCACCACAGGCGCACCGCGGCGCGGAGAGCCACCTCTTGGGGGATGGCGAGGACTACTTTGGCGGCCTGCAGAACCGGTTCTCGCGGCACATGCACCGCTTCCTTGGGGACGAGGGAGAAGCACCTCGTGCTGCACCCCACCGCGAAAGTGATGGCGCCCATATCCAGCTGACTCGAAGGTATGTGTGCCAAGAATGTCGTCGCGTGTTGTACTAACCAGAGCAGCTGCTGCAAATGGTCGTTGGGTACAAGCACAGAGCACTCGATTGCCAACGCCTACATCGAGGCCATCAAGAATGCCAAGCACTTTGTCTACATCGAGAACCAGGTTTGTTCATTGCCATCGGTGTCATCGGATGCACACTAACCTCCACAGTTCTTCATCACTGCCACCTCAGATAAGCAGAAGCCGGTCAGCAACAGAATCGGCCGGGCCATCGTAGACCGCATCGTCCGCGCCCACCAGAACAACGAAGAGTTTCACATCATAATCATGATGCCTGCCGTTCCCGCCTTCGCCGGAGACCTCAAGTCCGAGGGCGCGCTCGGCACTAGAGCCATCATGGAGTTCCAGTACGACTCCATCAACCGCGGCGGCAGCAGCATCATCGAGACCCTCCGCAATTCAGGAGTCGAGGATCCCCACAGGTACATCAACTTCTACAACCTGCGCAGCTACGACCGCATCAACTCGAGCGCCATCATGGGCAACGCCGAGCGCGAGAGCGGCGTCCGCTACGGCGACGCCCAGCGCGAATACAACGAGCGCTACGAAGGCGGCAGCCACGGCGACAGCCAATACCGGCGCTACCAAGCCGCCGCCAGCCACCTCACCGACCAAACCTGGAACTCGGTCTCGTCCTGCTACATGCAAAACGGCCCGGACCTCTCCTCCATCCCTTGGACCGGCCCCCCCGAATCCGAACTCGCCGCCTTCGTCTCCGAACAGCTCTACATCCACAGCAAAGTCCTCATCGCCGACGACCAGCTCGTCATCTGCGGCTCGGCCAACCTCAACGACCGCTCGCAGCTCGGCAACCACGACAGCGAGATCGCCGTCATCATCGAAGACCCGACCCCAGTGCGCAGCAGCATGGCCGGGCGGCCGCACACGGCCTCCGCCTTCGCCGCCTCGCTCCGGCGCCAGCTCTTCCGCAAGCACCTCGGGCTGCTCCCGCACCAGCCCCCCGACGCGCCCACGCGCAACTGGACGCCCGTCACGCACGGCCGGCCGGACAACGACTACGACTGGGACTCGGCGGCCGACCGGCTGGTGCAGGACCCGCTGTCGGGCGAGTTCCTCGACTTGTGGAGGGGCACGGCGCGGCGCAACACGGCCATCTTCCGGCGGGCGTTCCATGCGGTGCCCGACGACACGATGCGCACGTGGGAGGACTATGACGAGTTGTTTTCGCGGCACTTTGTCATGCCCGGGGAGTCGGCCGAGCAGGCGGCTGAGGGGTATAAGCAGGGGAAGGTGGATTATGGGCATGTGGTCCCCGGGGACTTTCCCGGTGGCGTGCGGGAATTGAAGGAGTGGCTTGGGGGGGTGAGAGGCACGTTGGTGGAGATGCCGTTGGAGTTTTTGAGTGGAGTGGATGATTTGGCGAAGGACGGGTTGGCGTTGAATAGCTTGACGGATGAGTTGTATACGTGAGGGAGGGGCTTTCTGGGAAGGGCGGTTCCGGGGGGGGGGGGGAAGGGGGCGGTTGGATGTTGTGCCGTTGCAGGGGGTTGAAGTTGGCGGCCAGTGTTGAGGATAGTTAGGATAAGTAACGCACGAGGTCAATGTCTCCGTGGGTCGGTAGTCATTTCCGCAGGATAGGAGTAATGTAAGCTCGATATTTTTGACATGACTTCGCTGAGGGAAAGTATTAAGAAGCATGAAGATGTGGAAGGGCCGGTAAACACGCTTACACGGTTTCGCCGGTCTCTATTACAGAACCCAGGAACTCCATTCATGACAACCCGACATGCCATTCAAAACCGTCCCCGCACCACCAGGCTGGCGGCCCAGAATTTTATAAAGATACACACATGAGCAGCCCCCCCGGCCTGCAAACTCCCATCCTCCAAGTACCACGCCGGACGCCCCAACCCGTAATCACTCTTCGTCGTCTTCCAGTTCCTCAACCCTGGGCGCCACATAGCTGCGCTGCTGCGGGCCCGTGGCGATCTGTGTGGCAGTTGCGGTCGTCGTGGCACTTGCGGGGGCAGGTTGGCCAGTAGCGCTAGAGAAGGTCGCGCCGGCAGCTGCGGAACTGCTGGCCGACTTCTTGGTCTTCTTCTTTTTCTTAGCCGCGGCAGGCTGGGAATGGTCAGCATCATTCCTCTAAAAAGATAGAAAATGATAAAAGCAAAACAGACTCACCTCGTGCCACGCCCAAACAGGCTTGAAGCTGTCCACGACGGAAACGTCCTCCCACAGGTTGGGGAACAGCCAGAAGCCGGGCGACAGGATGAAGTAGGTGATGCAGAAGAGGATAACGCGGAAGATGGCCATGGCAAAGAACAAGCCCATGAAGCACAAGAAGGCCCAGCTGAGGTAGTAGCCTCCCTGGCGCAGCTTGACGGGCCACAGCGGGTAGCAGACGACAGCAAAGATGGCGGCCAAGGCCAAGGCGGCGTACACCTTGCGCATGACCTGGCTGCCCTCCCACAGCCAGACGTAGTACATATCGTCGCCGGCCTCCTGCTGCGGCTCGATGCGCACCGTCCACAGGCCCTTGGTGCGCTTGCCCCCCTTCTTGGCCGGGCCGTGGTCATGGCCCTCGTGCGGGTCCGACTTGACCACCCGCAGCGCGAGCATCGACAAGGGGAGCAGCTTGAATGCGTTCTCGAGCGACGCGCGGTCGGTGATCTCCGGGAGCGCGGGGTTCTTCTTGCGCGCGGCCTTGTAGGCGTCGGATTGGAGGGCGCGGAGGGCGCGTTTGACCTAGGGTCGGTTAGCCACGGCGCGGGTGGCGAAGGGCGGGTGGGGTGCAAGCGGGCTTACTCTGAACATGTCCTTGCGCTCGCCATTCAGAATGCAGGTGCGCGGCTTGAGGGTTTGGCTACGCAGGAACTTGGCGAGAGAAATCGCAACGGGGTTAGGGGGCCCTGGGACTATCGGTTGCTGTTGGCCCTGAGGCGGGTGCTGGTGCTGATGTTGGTGAGGGTGGGGGTGTTGATGCTGGTGTTGATGTTCGCCTTCTTGACCCTGCTGTTGCTGCTGTTGCTGCTGCTGCGCTTGCATCCGCTCCTGTGCCTGCCGCTTGAGATGTTCTGCGGTGGTTAGCTCGGGTCGAACACGTATCGGTATCGGACGGTGGGCTCACCAATGAACTGCGGCACGGTCAGGCCCATCTTCTCGGCATCAATGGCAAGCTGCCGTTGCATATGGGCAATCTGCTCTGGGCTAGGCATCATGGGCATCTGCCCACCCTGGGGAGGACCGCCCTGGGGAGGAGGGGCCTGCATTGTTCCGGATAATCGGGAGGGCGACTTGGGAAGAGATCGAAGCTGTCGAACGTGTCGATGCTGGTGCTGCACCTGTGCTCAACGGTAGTACGACTCGAATCGACCGAGGTGATGCGGGTAACTCGAATTGCCACGCAGATCTGTCCTAAAGTCAATTGTGCGATGCCCGTGGAGCGAGTCGTGCCGAGCAGGTCGGTCTTTGGTGGGTGGTTGCTGGTCTCTCAGTTTATTCGGTACAAATCCGTACACGTATCTCAGAACAACCCCTGCTGCAGCTTCCTGGTCTGTGCACCTTGGCCTCGCCCCAGAAAGCTTGGCACTGCAAGCCATTGTGATTTATGCTTATGTAATTCATTGTTTCGCTCTTTCGTTATTCCAGGCCGAGACATTTTTGAGGCTTGGCCGGGGAGCTCGGGCTTTCTGCAGGGCTGATTCCCTTTTGCAGCCTCCGCCACTGCCGGCTCCTGCACCCCGCATGCCTCAGCCCTCCCACGACACCCTTCTACCCTTCGAGAAGCTCAAACTGCGAACCGAGCCGTCGAAAATCTGCAACAAGGACGGCTGCAGCGGATAGCCAGTTTCAGAATCATGATTCTGCCTTTCCTTGCGGGTGTCGTGCACGCTGCTGCGACACGCTAGGCTTGTTTCGGTGGGCTGTCTCACTCACGCAAGCTCTGAGCCACTGGATTTTGACATTTGACATGTCCGCAAACCTCCGATCTCAACGGCTAAAAGATGAAAACATGATGGGGACGATGGGAACGCGACCGGCACGGCGCCTCCCTCACCTCGCTCACGCAACCTTCCTAAGATGAAGGTTCTCGTTGCAACCCTCTCATTTGAGTGGCTTTGCAGACCATCATTTGCGCATTCCAGTGTGCTCCACACACACTTCGGCCTGACGACAAAACAAAACAGACTGGAGCGAGTCCGCACTGATGAATGGATGTTTGGCAGAGGCAGCCTTGGAGCTGGGCATCCCTTGCTACATACTTACTCCCTTGCTACGTTACTTGGTAAACATCTCCACAGGGGCATGACGGCAGATGGCCCCCGGGCAAACCACTTTTGACACAACACCCACCAGTTCGGCGCGACGGGTAGACGGTACCTTGCGTCTGCCTGTCGGATGGCTAGCATCCACCGAGATCGAAACATGCGGCAAGGGTCTCCCATCTGGCCCGGCTCCCAAGAGATCTCATAATCCACAGCAGGTCCCAACGTTGGTCGCGGCCACGCCCGCCGTGCCGTTGGGCTCGGTTTCAGGAAAGAATAGCAGCGCCCCGTCGCATGGCCTCCCTCAGATCTGAATCTGCTCTGTCAATTGCCAAATAAGCGGATCGGGCTGCTCGAGACCCGGCCAATCTCGACGGCCACGAGACCCCCTTTCGCAGACCTTTGTGGCAATGCGGTCGAGACGGTGGCCGCTTGTCCAAGAAAAGAGTGAGACATGACACGCAGTGCGGCACCTTTCGCGGCATGTCACTGGTCGGCGTCCCACGGCGGGTGTGGACATGTCGCCCGCGACATCACCCTCCCCCCGGTTTTGTAAGCGCCAACTGGTTCCTCGGCCAGGCCACGCCAGCCTATCAGATGCCGCCCCCTGGGACCTCACATCCGGCCGCTGTCCACCACTAAGTCAGCACTGCTCAGCCGGCCTGCAGAGTGTGCTACACTTTTCGACCGCCAGCCGTGATGTTATGTAAAGATGGCTGGTCCGTCCGCGCCGCCGCGCTCTGTCTGCCTCCCCTCCCCATTCCCGTGTGCTCTGTACCTTTTCTTTGTCCCGGGTGCTGGTCGCTGGACGTGTCTTTCGTTTCCTTTCACACTGAGGCATGAGTCCTTTCCTTCACCTTTAGTGGCTGCTTGAAACCGCCAGCATGGATACATTTTCTTCGTGGTTTGCTTCCTTTGCGTCATGTTGCGGCCCGCGCGAGAGATCTGGGTCGACTGAGTCCAGCCGCCGGCTTGTCTCGAATCGTACGCCGAACCTGGTCGGCGCCGAGAGGAATATCGTCGTCTTGCGGGACCAGCCCGCCGTCATCCCCCGGCCATCGGCAGAGCCGGCGTGGTCGAGTGAGAAGACGTACGAGAAGACGTTCGGCAGGGAGGCAGAGCGGACGAGGCTGCGGCGGCCGGCGAGTCGCGACAGCTCCGTGAGGAAGAATTGGTTCTCGTCGGGATCGTCGTCCTCGGTCCGCCGGCTGCAGATATCAGGGCCAACAGACTTCCGTCATCTACAATCCGAGTCATTCCAGTTTCCGCCTGAGCAGTCCAGGCCACGTCCCCGGTCCTTCCGGCCGATCGAGCTCAGCATCTACCAGCCGGACAACCGGTTGTCGGCTATCCTTCCGCATGTCGACTGCGAGATCACGCACCCGCCCCGAGCCTACACGGGGAACAGCTCCAAGTGGGACGCCAGCAGCGGCTCGACGCTCACCAACGAGCGGGGCCACCACCAGTCCATGTCGTTCCACATCCCGCGTAAGCACCGCCGGCAAGAGTCCGGCATGTCTGACGCCAGTATGAGCCCGCCACCGCCGAGGATACCGCCCAAGTCGCGGGCACGTGCCTCGACGGCCCCTAGCACGGAGCGCATCGTCGCGCGGATCGCCAGCGCCATGATTGAGAAGGAGAGGCTGCAGGCGGAGATCAACTCGGTGGTGCAGCGGCAGAGCACCTACTTTGGCAACCGGCCGCTGACCGGCTTTGACATGGGTGGTGCGTTACAGTCTGCATATCATACGAGGGTCCAGCTAACCTCCCCAGCCCTCGAACCAATGCCGTCAATCCCGGCGCTGCCAGCGGCCGCCCCGTCCTTCGCCCAGCGCCTCAGCCTCGACGACCGCCCTCGCACCGCGCCGTCGCGCGTGGTTAGCATGACAGTGCAAGAAAAGACACTAAGTCTCACCGCAGCTGCGCAGTCCCAATCCCCGCAATCCTCCTACAACACCACCACCACCACCGCCGCCGCCCGCCGCCGCGCCAGCTCTCCCGAAAAAGGATCCGAGCGCCTCGAGCGGCCCCTCGCACCCCCCCTCCCTCTCGTCCTGCGCCCGCCCCTCCGCAAGAAGAAATCCTTCTCGCGCGTATCCCACTGGCTCTTCAACCCCGACGAACAGGACGAAATCCCACTCAGCGCCGACGGCACGACTCCCACCACCATGACCTTCGGCACCGGCACCACCGGCACCACCACCGCCACGACCGCCCCCTCCCCGCCGACCACCACCATCACCACCTCCCCACGCCCCATCAAGGAGTCAGACGGCTTCTACCAGTGCGTCGCGCCCCCCGAGGGCCTGCCGCGCACCAGCATGGAGACGTCGTCCTCGGTGTATACCTGGGAAACGGGCGGTGATGATGATGATGAGGGCGATGAGAGTGCGAGCGATGGAGGCGCTAAGACCCTGCCTACTACCGCGGCGGCGTGGTCGCCTGATCAGACGCCTAAGCAGGGCGGGTCGTCGACGAGGCATACGACGCCGGTGATTGGGTTTGATAAGGCGCAGTTTGAGAGGGATGTTGCCTCTGCTGATGCTGGTGCTGGTGCTGGTGTGGGTGGTGGGTTGGGGGTTGTGAACCCGTATGTGAACGGGCCGAGGCCGATGAGTGTTGGCGTTGCGTTTTAGAGGCGCGGATTTCTTATCGTCTACTTTTTTTTTCTTTTGTTTACCCCTGGGTACTGATATCCCCTTACCCGTGTATCTGTATTATGGATGGAAACTGGGCTGGACGGATGGATAGAGTGGTGGGTTGGTTGGCTGGGAAAATAGATGCCCTGGGGTTGCGTCGAGCTGGATGCTTGGCGACAACGGGTTGGCATCTATCTACGGGATATCTGATCGGGTAATCAGGGGCAAGGCAAAGGGGGTTGTTTGCGACAGGTTTGCTACATGGGCTGGCCACTATTACTGTTACTACTACCGATGATACCACGGCGTTGTGTTTTGATACTGCCGCAGGAGGGGCAGATAGATAGAGACTTATTCAAGAGATTACTTGCTGGCACACACACACACACACACACACACACACACACAGGGGAAAATATGCATGCGCATGCACCTGTAACTCTCCACTCTACTCGCTGCAGTCGTGATATGTTGGTGTTGTCAAACACGGGTTGTAACCGCCGTGGGTGCATGTCTTGGGATCAATATCACGCAGCTGGGGAAATTAGCTAGCCGCTGGGGAAGGTCTCACTCGGCTCGGCGGGTGCTTGGGTGTCACGGGTCTCAGAAGAGTGGTACGGATCTAACTAGCAAAGGGAAACCGGATTTCGGAACGGACAAGGAAGCACGGAACAAGGCGAGAACTTGCAAAGCTTCAGGAGCACCATTTCCATGTTGCCTCACATGGTTACGGGTGAGCTTCCCTGTGCCGATGGGCAACATGGACGCCGCGTCTTGGCGTCGTGGTTGCAGGCTGGGCAGCAGCGGCGCGGGCTTACTTCGTACCACGGCTGCGGATTTGGTTGATTCATTGAATCCCTGGGAAATAGAGCCGTGCAGACAGAGATTGTGCGTGGGATTGCAGATTTTAACCTAGCCTAATCCTCACAGGCAATACGAGCATCCTCGACTCTTTGCCGATGCGATGGACGGCTTGTCAGTTTGATCACCAGAGGCTGCTGCCGTCCGTCATCACGTCAGCAACGTGTAAATTGTACTGGTAAATCTTGAAGGGCCAGCCAAGCCCAGCCGGCCCGTGCTATTTTCGGAAGCGGAATGGTATGCATCTGCTTGAGAATCCCGAGCTTGTCCTCTCCGTCCGGGCAGATGAGTCGGCCATGGTTGTTGTTGGGCCATGATTGTTGGTTGGCCCGGGCCGAGTTGGGCCTGAAGGAAACCCGTGCCGCTGTGCCCCCAGCGCCGATCGCCAAGCACTCCCGGGTGCAGTGGGGCTGCACGTGGGCTGGTTCCGGTGGTGGTTTCAGGTGCAGACCCACAGTTAGCGTCTTGGCTCGGCCAGGTGGCTCGCTCGGCTGCACTCGGCCAACGCACACCCAATGAACCTTCTCTCAACTTCTCGGAGCGGTCAACATCTTGGACTCTTGTCGGTCGGTGCTGGGCATCGATTTGGAGTCGGGTTTGGTTTGTGAAGGGATACCATCATCACCACCATCATCAAAAACAGATACCGGCTAAGCTAGACTCACGCCGGCATGCGTTCTCGACTTTGAACCCCCAGCCAACAACAAACCGACTACGCCGTGCCGATTACCGATCACAGACGGCCCTAACAGGATGGCCTCGCTCATGGACTGGTTCCGCAAGGGCCGTTCTGGGTATGCGCCTCTTCCGGGCCCAAACGGGGTCCCTGACCAAGGCACCCGGCCGGTGTGGACTCGGCGCGCTACGAAGATCACCGGCCTCGCGCTGATGTTGGTTGTGGTGGGCTATCTGGCCGTCACCTTCATGTCCGTCCTCGTTTTCTCCCACGTCTTATCTGCCAAAGCTAACCCCGTACGTTAGGCAACCCGGACCTCCAAAATGTGACACTCCTGACCGGGGCTACCAATGCGGCACTCCCGTTTCTCACTCCTGGGGCCAGTACTCGCCCTACTTCTCGGTGCCGTCCGAGATTGACGCCGCCATCCCGGAGGACTGCGAGCTGACCTTTGCTCAAGTCCTCTCCCGCCACGGCGCGAGGGCTCCCACTTACGGCAAGTCCTTGCAGTACACTATCCTCATCAACAAGATACATGATGGTATCTCGTCCGGCTCGGGCTCCTACGGCTCGGGCTCCTACGGCTCGGGCTTCGAGTTCCTGCGCAAGTACAACTACTCCTTGGGCTCGGACCAGTTGACTCGGATGGGCCAGCAGGAGATGGTCAACTCGGGACTCAAGTTCTACTCGCGCTACCGCTCTCTCGCCCGCACATCCACCCCCTTCGTCCGCGCCGGCGGCCAGGACCGCGTGATCCACTCCGCCGAAAACTTCACCCAGGGCTTCCACGCGGCCCTGCTCGCCGACCGCAAATCCACCAACCGCCCGCACCTCCCCTACGACATGGTCGTCATCCCCGAAACCCCCACCACCAACAACACGCTCCACCACAGCCTCTGCTCCGCCTTCGAACACGGCCCCTACTCCACCATCGGCGCCTCCGCGCAGACCACCTACCTCTCCACCTTCGCGCCCCCCATCACAGCCCGCCTCAACACCGCCCTCCCCCACACCAACCTCACCGACGCCGACACCATCTCGCTCATGGACCTCTGCCCCTTCGAGACCGTTGCCTCCCCCGGCGGCGCCACCCCCGCCCCCTTCTGCCATCTCTTCACCCCCGCCGAGTGGCTCCAGTACGACTACTACCAGTCCCTCGGCAAGTGGTACGGCTACGGGCCGGGCAACCCGCTCGGCCCGACCCAGGGCGTCGGCTTCGTCAACGAGCTGCTCGCGCGGCTTACCCGCACGCCGGTGAGGGATGGGACGAGCACGAATCGTACGCTGGATGGGGATGGGGGGACGTTTCCGTTGGATAGGGTGCTGTATGCGGATTTTAGTCATGATAATGATATGATGGGGGTGTTGGGCGCGTTGGGGGTGTATGAGGGGGTGGAGATGCTGGGGAATGCGACGCGGCAGGAGCCGGAGGGGAGTGGTGGGTTTGCGGCGGCGTGGGCGGTGCCGTTTGGGGCGAGGGTTTATGTGGAGAAGATGCGCTGTGCGGTGGAGGGGGAGGGTGTGAAGGGTGGTGATGAGGGAGAGGAGATGGTGAGGGTGCTGGTGAATGATCGGGTAATGAAGTTGAAGGGGTGTGGTGCGGACGAGAGGGGGATGTGTAGCCTGGAACGGTTTGTGGAGAGCATGGCGTTTGCGAGGGGCGATGGGAGGTGGGATTTGTGCTTTGATTGATGTGATAGTTACGATACCCCGGTTGCGTGTGAAATGCATTATGGACGGGGAGTTGGAGCGGAAAGATACAGATTACACATTCTTTTCGTCCCGAGGCGTGTCTTGTGATGTTTTGTCCCATTTAGTGAAGATCCCAGACTATATAGTTAGGTACATGTACCTTAGTTACCGTCTCATAATCCCCACTCGGTACATGTATTAATCATCAACTTTCGTCTTCTGCTGCAGCAACTCATACGGTTCTTTCGGGACCTCTTCGTACAGAAAGTACAATGTAATCGTACACAAACAAGTAGATCGATCGGTGCAGGCTTGGCATCGGCGGGGCTCGCAAGTGGGTGGAGGGGCTGCTGCTTGCGGGTTCTCGGGCCCTTCGGGAGCGACCAAATGTAGCAAGCAGCCATAGGGTGACACAAGCTGCCGGGCCGCAGCAAACTTCCCAACTTGCGCTTTCATTTCTTCCATCGCCCAACCAACTTCCCGCCGTCAAAGCCGAAATATCCCCTCTCCCCCAATGTCGACCTGCGCGCTCGCGCATCCCAATTGATCGCCGTAATCCCCGCATCGACCGACTTGACATCCAACAACACACAACCCACACCATGAACACCGCAGGCGCGGTCGTCCTCGCCCTCGTCCTGCTGCTACTAGCAGCGGGTGTTGGCTGGGTCATCTTCACGCGCGTCCGCGCTTCCCAACTCGGCGTATGTCCCTCCTTCCACACCATTCCATGATCATGATCCATCCTATCTCCCTCCCCCATGCCATCCCGACCCCCCCAACCCAAAATCCCCAACCCAAACACCCGCAACCCACCCCTCCAACCCCAACCAACCTTTTGCAAACCACCTCACTAACCCATCCCGAACCCAACGCAAACAGCTCCCCCCGCCGCCCCTAAAATCCTACATTCCCTTCGCCAACCGCTCCCCCACCCCCTACACCGGCCCCTCCCCCGCTCATCACGGCGGCGGCGGCGGCATCACAGGCTGGTTCAGCAGCAAATTCCCGCGCGGCGGCCGCAACGCGCGCACAGCGGCGGGAGCCTACGAGGGCCCTTCACCGTCGGGGCCGGGGAGCTATAACGCGGGGTATGCTGGTGGTGGTGGTGGTGGCCGTGGTGGGAGGGGGTTTGAGGAGGAGGATGATCCGTGGGATTCGAGGGTGGGCGGGTATAACCCCTATGAGGAGGAAAGGGAGCTGGGGTTGGTGCCGCCTGGCGGGGGTGGTGGTGGGGGTGGGGAGGGGTATGCGATGAACCTGGCTGTGGCGCCGGGCGCTGGCGGGGAGCGCGGCGGGGAGGAGGAGAGGCGCGGTCGGCCGCGCAGTCGGTCGCCGGGCCCGGGTTCGTCTGCTGCTGGCGCTGCCGGCGCGGGTGTCCCGAGGGTGGATCCGTTTGGGGATGGGGCCGAGCCGAGTAATCTGAGCTTGCGCGGGGTTAGTCCGAGGCCGATGGACGATGGCGCGTCGTTTGCAGCGAGGAAGGCGAGGAGGGAGGATGACCGGAAATCGATGTTTCGGGAGGAGGTGTGAGGGCCTAGTGTGAGCCCGGTGAGCAGGGTAGGTGAGGTTGGGTGGCTATCTGCCGGCGCTCTTTTCTCGGCGCTGTGTTTCTCCGGTTTAATGTTTCTTTTGGGGGTGGTGTTTCGGGGCCGGCTACTGTCTGGGCATTTCGGGATCTGGCAGGGACCTGGGTTGGGTTTGGGCAGGAGTTTGGCCGGCTGCTGGTTTTTGGGCAAAATCACCTACCATCTTTTATACATACGATCGGTACGTTTCTTCCTCGCTTCGCAAAACGTCGGCGCCTTAAAGGTGATTCTGCCCTGTAAGCGTGCCTGTACTAAGCCGCCGATGGGAAGTTGGTGAGTGGCCGTTACGGAGGGATGAGGCCATCAAGTCCTGGTAGGCCGCCTTGGATGGTAATGCGCGGGCTCGATGCGTTAAAGAGGGGTAAGACTGAGTTCAGAGATCCAAGGCCCAGTGGCGACGTCTCTGTGATCGGTTGCACGACCGTACTAGTTACGCAGAAAACATCGTATTTCACCGATTGCAAGTCAAAAGAGCGAGGACCAACCGACCAAGTCGGATCAGATTGCGAGACCTTAACTAGCTGAAGTCGAGAAATATGCACTGTCCTACTGTACGTATAAAGCCATTTTTTTCAAACCGGACCCTCCACACACCTAACTTGCTTCAAACTCAGTAGTCTGATAAGAGAGAGGGGCACTTTACGCCTTCGAGCGGCGGTTGATGCCACGGCCGCAGCCCGCCTCAGGCGCGGCGCTCTCGTCGGCAGCAGCAGCAGTGGCGGTGGGAGCGGCAGTCTGAGCCGGCGGCGCCGTGCCAGTAGGCAGACCGCTAGGGAAACCAGGGCCGCCGGGACCGCCAGGACCTCCAAAGCCCCCGCTCGGGTTCGCAACACCACCGCCCTCGCCATAGTACACGGCCGGGTTGATAGCCTCCGACTTGGACGAGTCAATACCGAAAGCGATCCACGCAAACAGGCCATCCTCAATGCTGTCGCCGAGCAGGGTGTACTCCATAACGGGATCGACCCCCTCGGTGCCCGCCTCCTGCGCCATGATGCCGTCCTGCTCATTGGTCGTCAGCGGCTGCGTGTTGCTGGCATACGGCTCGGTCGTCTCCACCGCCGTGATAAGCGTCTGATCGAAGAAGGTCTGCCCGACGTGGCTGGCGTAGTTGTCCAGCCCCAGCGTCTCGTTGGCCTGCAGCGTCGCGTTGGTGTGCACCATGACGTGGATGTGCGGCGTGCGGCCCGTGTAGTGGCCCGGGAACACCGACTCGAACTGCGCGACGCCGTCGGCGTTGGTGGGCTGGATGCCCCGCAGGAAGGTGTTGTCCAGGTTGGACGCGTCCGTGGTGTCGCCGTTGCCGTTGGCGACCACGCCGCCGTAGACGCCCGTCGCGTTGCAGTGCCAGATCTCGAGGTAGACTTTGGGGATCGGCTCGCACGACTCGATGTCGATCACTTGGTAGTCGAGGAGGAGCGGCACGCCGGCCTGGCCCTCAACGACGTCCTCGCGGACATACTCGCCGGCGACGTCTGAACCAAGAGGTGTTAGTGAAATGAATGAAGGGGGGGGTGGTTTAGGGGTCTGTCGAGAAAACTTACAGTACGGTCCCTGGGTGACCTCGGGGGTCAGGAGGCACGACTTGTAGCCGGCGAAGAGCGTGGCAGCGTCGGTGTTGCGGGTGTAGCCCAGGGCGGTCTTGTTGTGGTCAGTCGCCAGGACGTCGTCGATGTCGCGCTTCTTGAGGCCGCGCTTCTGGCGGGCCTTCTCAACGACGGCTTGGCGTCTGGCCACGTTGCGGGCGTGGGTGCCGCGGGCCTTCAGCTTGTCGGCGCAGTGGGCGAGCGAGGTCCGCTTGGCCGACTGGAGGTAGCTGCGGCGCTCAGCGGCCTCCTGGGCGACATCGTGGCCCGGGTGGGCGGCGACGATGCTTGCCAGGGCGGCGAGGCCGGAGAGAGCCTTGGTGAAGTGCATGGTAAGGTAGGATCAACGGGATAGAGAATGAGTAGCTAGGGGTTTTGGTGATGAGAAAATTCGGTCAACAGGCCGTCGTCCAGCCCATCTTTATACTCCCTTTGAACCATACCCGACCCCATACGATGTACATCTATATCCCCATCAACACACGCGGCCAAGTGGCGATGCTATCCTGTTTCCAAGGGCATTCCCCGTCCACCAACCAGATGTTTCATGATCGTCACCCGAAATGCCATTGGTGCTCCTAGGGTGCTACTCCCCGCGCTGGTCTGCCGGCGCGAGCCAGGATCACGATGCACTGGAACATTAACTCCCGGGTATGAATGCCATTTTGAGCCTCCCTGATCGGCATCTCCCGCACTCCCGGCGCTAGACCTGGTCGCCCGCTTCTTGGCCCGAGCTTAGCAGGACTCATAGTGATTAAGGGGCCGTGTTGACGCGCAACCTTTCAAGTTTAAGCGGATATATGGTGGGGTCGGGATTACGCACCCCCTCCCACATCCCGAACCGGCCGCCTTCTTCCGGGCTACGGGCGGTGATCGCCGGTTGGAAGTGGGACTGCCAGTAAGGAAAGCTCCGGGTCCATTCAGAGAATTACCTTGACGGTGATTGGGCAATGGCATGAAAAGCGGTATCACGACGATGAGGCCCGTGAGCACGACTAGGATATCCTCGCCATGCGATCCATCAGGGATCACGGGGGTGGCAGGTTTAAATTTGGAGCATACGCGTCCACTGTAACAACATCGGCCGTTTTTCTAGTGTACCTATCAATGCATCCATTCCTCGGCACGGGTACCCATCAACAAACAGTTGGGTAAAGGGAGGTGAAGAAGGTGAGCATCCAGGGCAACTTATCAGGAATACAACGCAACTCTTGTTTCGAGTCACCTCAGCCAAGTTTGATTACATTGTCCCAAGGGTTAATAGCCCGACTTATCCACCATTAGTAGCGATCATGCTAGCGTTTCCTAGACCACACTGGTGGCTTTCTTAGCAGGCATGTTGACCTCAGGTCAGGTTAACGCCTCGCATGACGGTAATATGTCAAACCCATTATCGGCCTGGGGGTGGGGACATTGCGGGTATCCGGAGCGGATCACATAATGTAATGTATTTCCAGATTCTTCTCAGCCCAGCAACACTGGCACTATGGGATATATGGAATGGGTTGGTGTTACTCTCATTCATCCCCTTTGTCCGGCCAGCGGTGTAATATCATGAGGTCGTAATAAGTAGTTACTCTCACCCGTTTCAGACCTACCTCATTTATTGAGGAGACACCCATCTGGACCAATTGCTGACCGTTCTTCGACGCACACCGCTGCTATCTCTTCGTTTCATTTCACGGTGGCACATAATCTACGACTCGTGGAAGCTCAGGTCAGAGTTAATAAATCCATAGCCGCTATGCTACCAGAGCAAATCCCGGCCTCCCAAACTTAACCACTGCTTGGCCCACTGTTCCCGCCTCTTTAGACCCCTTGCGAGGGCGCAATGCACCCCCTGAAAACCAAATCAAACCTCGCGAAGCATGGCCTTCGCTTCCTCCGCGACGACGTCGTGCGACGCCTGCTCAACATTGTCCCAAATGCACTGCATAATGTTTTGAGCCTCTGTCGAGTTTTCGCTCAAGCCCAGTAGCTTGTCCACCTGTCTCTCCAACTCAAGTGAGTCTTTCTGCTTGGCTTTTTTAATCCTATTCCGCACCTCGGCGTCGTCCAACTTGGTCGCCGTTTCAACAATGGCCTTCCATTTTTCCTCCCATGTAGTCCTGAGCTTGGCCACCTTCTGTTCATCCCAGAATGAATCGGGACTAGACTGGGACATGATTCCGAATTTAGGAATGTATGATCGTGTGTGTATGTTCTTGCTAATTCTTCCCTCTGCCGGGTGCGAAAGCGTGCCTATTGTTCTTGAAATCGAGTCAAGTTGATGATGGGTAATGTACATCAATATAAAGCTCTTATAACTAACGTGGGTGACCGAGATGTATAGATATTCAGTTCACTAAATATGCTTTGTATTGAACCTCTGGGCTATGCTGATCGAGGGGGCTGGTGGTAACTCTCACCGGTTACAGCCCATATTAGTTGGAAGTTGTGGCATCTGGTTCCCCATTATTCAAAGTGGCATTCTTTTCTTTTATGGGTCCCTTCATAGTGGTCGTTTGTGCTGTAAATATCACGTAGTTGGTGCGGTACGCCAGATGTTACCGAGTCATGTGTGTCCGGCCGTTGCTCACGAAGACAATGTTTGTAGTTCACGGGGTAGTATCACAGGACACCCAGGGATCATATTTCTGTTAAAATCCGAGAAGCAACACTTAGAGTTTACGAGCATTGGCCTGGTGCATCCGTAAATCTAATAGCGGTCATGTGCTACCTACCCTAAATGGCTCAAATCTCAAGTTGGTTCCTCCACCTACAAAGGCTCCAAACATACATCTCATCACGTCATCCGACATTCAGCATTGATTCAAACCCGGTGATAAAACAGATCAGCTGGGGTTAACCAAGGATAGATATCTAGACCGGAGCCCTGGCCCATGATATTATTTCAAGGGTTCACCTTCAGTGACATCGATTTCGATTTGGTTCCTCTCAGCACATGGGTGGGTTCCCTGCGTAGGCATGTTGGCCTCAACTGTTACCTCACGCCCAATGCTCAGCAGGCTGGTATAAATGAGGGTGCTGAGTGTGTTATCAACCTGAACGCGAGAGAGGGCATAATAAATGACGAGGGTTCGTGGGGAATAACTTAACGCAATGTGTGTTTAAGTATACTGAGCACTGTGGGGTATATGAAGTAGATAGGCTAATGTTACTATCATGCGTCCCCTTCGCCGGGCCAACGGTGCAATCTTTCAGCGTGTATTAGGTTCGTGTACTGGTAATTATGGATTAGATGTAGTTTATGTATTTACCAGATACTCATACCCTCATTTAAGTCAAATCATGGCCGTATTTTGAACCACACTGCTGCTCGACTTTTATACCACTTCGCCACATGATCTATACGGGAACCCAAAACAAAAACGAAGTGATGGAGTAAAGGCTTAATCGCTATGCTACCAGAGAAAATCCCGACCTCCCAAGCCAGGCCACCAGGCCGCAGCTCATGCGACGGTAAAACCTCTTCTCAAGACAATATAGTATGGGGAACTACCCGAGTCTTCTAGACTCTGGGGAAGCACCGCTAAGAGTTTTGTTGTGAAGACATGGTTCTCAGCCCAACCAATCCCATGCCAGATACAATCTTGGGTTATTTGGTAACGTTCCCGGTCTCCGCCCAAGTCCCCTAAAAGTGTGAGTGTAGCCTGGAAGACGGGCTTGTCCCTCTCCTTGGGCCATTCAACATATTGCCGCAACGTAGCGTTGTGCCAGAGATCCGCGTCCTGGAGAAGGTATGCCCATTTCAGTTCCCATTTATCCATCATACCCTTCACCCATTTCTCATGCTTGCATGCATGGCAAGGTTCGTATCCCTGCAATGAGGATTCTGTTGATTCCACAGTGCAACCGCATACCGGGTGGCATATGAATCTGGGTTGACTCGCGGTTGGAGATTTGGAAGTGTGCCATTCTGTACGTTCTTGCTGGGTTTCCCCTTCCAGGCGTATAAAACCGTGCCCCTTCTTTTTCCAGAAATTGACCATACTTGATGATGGGTGAGGCTGGCTGACACGAAACCAGCACATATTCCCTGGGCATGCGAAGAGTATAAATACGCAGTTCATTCAGCGTACTCGGCATGTCCTACTTGGCATTGCTGATAAGTATAGATGTCATAGACTGTCACGGGTTCGGCCCATATCTCTTTAAAGCTGGGTTGCGTGATTCTTCGTTGTTCAAGGTCGAGCTTCTTTACTACCACCGTGGCATGCACCCTTATACTACTACGCTCGAATATATCCGCGCTGGAGCGGTATGTTAAATCCTAGGCACCGAGCTATGCGTCTTTGACGGGAACGATAATTGTAACTTAAAGAAGAAATAGTTGGTATCAGAGACGCTGAGGACTCAACTCCCTCTGTGGGAAACAGCACTTGAATCACGAGCATCAGTCCAGTGTAATTGGAAATGTGAGAATAATCATACGCTCCCTGCTGATGCCCAAGGCCCAAATTGCGGACTGGCTTCCATGGGCCACAGCAGCAAACTCACCTACGTGTCACCGTGCTATTTGATAGCTGGCATCGATTCTCACCAATTCAGAAGACACCCGCAGTTTAAACTATTTCGCATTCATTATCCGTTTTAATCTACCGTTCTATGATAGCCCACCCGACCCAAACCAAACCGTGATCATCAGGTCATGAACAGTCATCAAAGCAAACCAATGCCCTGCTTCGTCGTCATGCCCAAAAACGCCAATAAAGCAACCGTAACAACATCATGCGCCGCCACATGTATCCGATATCCAAATCCCACGCTCGTGTATCGCGTGTCCGTTACGCCGCTATGCACCACCCAAGACCCAAAAAGGGAAAACCACACCATGCCATGCCATGCCATACACCATTTTCTTCCTCTTCTCCCTCTTTCCCCACACTCTTTCTTGCACACATTAAACCCCTTCCCTCCAGATTACTCCTCCACATCCGCACGCCGCTTCCCCTTATCCTCGCGCGCTCTCTTCACCGCAAAGCACTGCACCGCGCCAACGACAGCCACGACGGCACTACCATACCATGCCAGCGCGGTACAATCGACCCTGCGGCCCATAGCATACAGGTAACCCGCCACGGGCGGCGCCACCATGCGGCACGCCGCGCCCGCGCTCGCCGCCAGGCCATTAACGCGGCCCAGCACGGTCGAGCTGGGCGTAGCCTCCTTGATGAGGATGAGCAGTAGGGGGTACAGCAGAATCGAGAAGAAGTTGCGGACCGCAAGCACGACGTAGATGGCGGGCCACAGCGCGGCCTCGGGCACGTACAGCAGCCAGGGGACGAGCAGGTAGACGAGCGGGTGCAGGACGGTGATGAAGAGGAAGAGGCGGTAGATGCCGACGCGCTCGGCCATGATGGGGAACACGACCGCCTGCATGAACAGCGCGATGGCGCCCTGCACGGCCATGACCACGCCGACGGCTTGGAGGGACATGCCGAGCCCTCCCGGAGAGTAGAAGGGGCTGCCGCTGGCGAGAGCGAGGGTGGTGGGGATGTTGTTGGTGGGGACGCGGTCGTCTTCGAAGAAGATGGGGAGCAGGTGGTCGAAGGTCATGGAGTGGTAGGTGAAGATGGAGAGGGCCAGGATGATGGCCATGATGCGCTTGCAGAAGATGCTGATGGGGGGCTGTTGCTCCTTGGCCCAGCCGGGCGCGGCCGCGGGAGCAGCGTCGCGCGAGCGCATGGTGCCGTAGTTCTCGTCGCGGAGATCGACGGCGGGGCGCTTCATGGCGTCAGATGTTTCTATGAGCGGGGTGTTCTCGGAGAGGAAGGTGTCATCGGGGAGGAGCACGCGCGGCTGCATGTCCGGGTGGGTTTCTTCGAGGAGAAAGTAGCCGAGCACGATGCTCACGAGGAGCATGGCGGCGCAGATGAGGTTCGGTAGGAGGTAGGGGAAGTGGTCGAAGAGAGAACCCTTAGGGAAGAGATTGGGGTACGACACGTGGGGGTCGGCGAAGAGACCGCCAATCATGGGGCCGATGATGGTACCGATGCTCCAAACAAAAGGCACTGCGAAATTAGTAGGGGTCGAATTGTGGGAAGAGTGGTTAGGAACTCACTAATGGAGTATGCACGGGCTATGTCCAGTTAGCAGATGCGATGATGGGAGGAAAGAAAGGGGTTGAGTAAAAAGACATACGCTCATGCTCTGGCTTCGTAACCAACTCGCCAACCATGGTCTGGATGACGCCGATATTGCCGTTCAACAGTCCACCGAGGGCGCGGCCGATGAGCGCAACCCAGATGTTCTCGGCAAAGCCGACCATGACCATGCTGAACATGGTGCCGATGCATCCAAGCAGCAGGACAGGCTTGCGTCCGACACGGTCTGACAGACCGCCCCAGTACATGCCCATCAAGGCCTCCGCCAGGGAGAAGGCCGAGATGAGCAGACCGGCATAGAACGAGGCGTCATCTTCGTTACCAACCTCGAATCGCTTGATGAGGGCCCAGGCATATGGGAAGATGGAGGTGAGCGCGATGGGCTCGGCAAGACGGACAATGGCTGAATGGGTTAGCTACAGGTTTACGAGTTGTTTTGTGGTGTTGTTTTGTTGTTTTAACGTATCACTGCGAGATGGTTGGCTTACCTAGCAGAAATAGCTGGACCGTTGGGAATTCATCCGGGTTACGGTGACTTGTTCTTTGTGTTAGAGTCATTGCTTCGCAGTATGGCTTCAATCTTACGCTGTCCGCAGCACCGGATGGGTGATGCGCCACAGTAGCTCGCTCTGTTGTCGTTCAAGTGGCGATGCAGAAAGTGCAAGTGAAAGAGAAGTCACTCGAGATCTCCTGTTGCAGCAGTGTTTGGTTCAATTATCGGAAAGAAGGAAGGCAACACAAGAAAGTGCGGACCGAGTCTTTTGAACTCGAACTTTTGTTGAGAGGGGAAGGTGGGCAGGTGCCACCGACAGGCAAAATTTGAAGGACAGGGTTCAGGTGGTTGATATGCATGGCCCATGCTCTGGACCGGCCAGGATCGGGAAGTGAGAGTTCGATCGAGTTCCAGACAGACACAGTCCCCGCCCAGAGTTCCCTCCCAACACAAAACACGGCTCCAACCACTTTTCACCGGCGCCTGCTGCCTGTTCGCATTGCTCTCTCCCCCGCCGGTTCACTAGTTCTCCCAATGCAGTTGCCATTCTGTGGCTTCCCCTATTCGAGCTATCAGGAGTTGCATTTCTGTATCTTTGCATGCAGCGCACTGCATAGGTATGTAGACATCCTGGCGGAGACATGTTCCGTCGCATGCGGTTCGTTCATCCTTCGGAAGAAAGCCAGAAAGGAACGCTGCCCCTCCATCAAATGTTTGAGTGGCCCTCGGTTGGCCGGACCGGGTACCCCCGGTCATGCACTCGCTAACTGTACGGACACGGTGTGGGGCTCTTAGGGTTTAATCGCACCTCAGTCCTTGAAAGTATTCTGTGCATTTTGACGAAGCTGCAAGCTTATCTTACCTCAGAGGATAGAAGAGATGCCTTATCGATAAATTATATCCGATTTCGAAAGCCAATTTCCGTGGCCGCCAAGAAGGAGGGTCGTTTCGTCAAGCGGCAACGATAAGAAGAACAGTGTGTGGTTCACTCGCCGAGGCCCGTGAACAGGGATCCGCAGATGGCTGTTGCCCGCAGCGATCCTTGCAGCCCTTGGGCGCGAGCAGGGCCAAGGTTTTGTGGGGAAAGCTTCCTGGTTTTGCTCCGATATCTCTGGCTGTGCATTTTCTATCAAGTCATGGAAACCCTCGGATTGGCCGGCCACCGTCACATCACTCATTTTCACCGTCGGTCTGGTGTTCACAGGACACGCGTATCTCGGCTCCACGAAAAAAAAAAACTTACTCTCTCCCGTGCTGCACCGGGGAAGGGATCAGCGGATTTCTTGTGCAGTGCTGTTTCCTGTCGGCAGCCGATGCCGGTGAGCGGTGAGCCCTTATCGACGTTGGGCTTGGGTGTGTTGGTCCAGTGGTCGTCCAAATTAACTGTGGAAGAAATGATTGCAAAGATACTGATATCTGATAGCTGTAGCGAGATAGATACTTGAATTCCTGCAAAACCCTGCAAACCCTGCTGAACCTGCGTCTCGAAAGTTGTTCGATCATCGTGGTTTCGGAGACGACGACTCTCCGTTCCCTGTTGTGTCGTCGGACAGAGCGAGATCCACATGGTGGCGGTGCGACACGAGCTTGCGATGCGACATGCGAGCCGCTTCCGACACTACCACCCCATGATAACGGGCGCCCGAGTCGGGAATTGTCGAGCTCGGGGAAAGAAGAACGAGACTCGCCGCGAACGCTGATGTGGAGAGACTTGTCGTTCTGGGCCTGCTCAAACAACGCTATTGGCCCCCTCTTTTTCTGCACGCTTGCGGCTCGAGCTTTTGGTGTGTGGCCCGCATATGCACGACGCCGCCGGCATGCGCCCTGTTTAGCCGAGTACTGCCGTCTCATCCGCCGAACCTCTTCGAGACTCGGCCGCTTCCGGACTCGCACTGTGTACTTTGAGGAACGGGTGGCGCTGTTGACATCACCGCGAGCGTCATGTGGGAGCGAAAACGAGAAGCAAGTCATAGGACCGTGTTTCACCGCGGGTGCGCCACCCGGTTCTGAAAATGCAAGAGGACGAATGGTTCTCGTGGAATTGAATAAGTATTGGGAGAAGATGCTAGAATCCGACGGGGAAGATCGCGGTTGACTCGAAGGAGATTCCCCCTGTAGCCTCATTCGGTGCATGCTGCGTCTCAGGACCACATTTTTTCGAGGTAACTACTATGTACAGATCTGTACGTATCTTACACTGACAACTGCTTTTGCTTTTGCAAGATGCAAAACGCTCTGCAGCAGTTGAAATCGCCTGTCGATCTGAGTATTGACTTCATGGAGTATAGATCAGAGAGAGCTGAGCCCAAAAAAGTCTTCATCCTTGTGTTAATGCCCATGTCTCAGTCATCCACTGACAGGTCTCGGGAAACCGGAGGTAACGGAATCACAAAGTGTTTCATATTCAACAGTTGGTTGATTGGGTTGTGGGTAACCTTTTGGTTCGTTCCCCTGCCCGCCACACAAAATATTACATTATCCTACTGCAGTGCCGCTCCAACACAGCACAGCTTCCAGCAACGAAGCTAGCGAACGACGGGACGGCCTAGGATGGGCGATTGTGGGGGGTGTTGACGGTGCGTGTGATGGATCTCACGGGTTGCTTGAGATCATCCATCACCAAGATCAGCATGTCGCCTCCCAAGCTATGTCGAGTAACTGCCGTGTCAGCCGCTGATTCTGATTCCGGTCGGTAGCGCCGACAACGGGGACGGGAATGCGAGCTCGCCGATGAGTCAGACACCCCGCCTGCGCCAGAACTCTCCCAAAGATAGGAGTGAGGTGCTGTCTGCGCATCTTTGGAACGCTCTGTGGTAACCAAAGGCGAAGAACATGCATTGGTCTATTGTCGACTCTATCAACGGATGCATCCCAAGCAGCCGCTTCCTGTCTAAACAACAACCGGGTCTAGTGCTTGTAATCCATCTTGCCGTCCCCAATGATATCCCAAAATTCCTTCACAAGCTCCTCCTGCCCACTGCTAGCACCCCTGACCGCCAGGTACACGCGGGAGTCCACCGTAGTCTCCCACTCCCCAGGGTTCCCGCTCACCATGCGGCCACCAGCCTCGGTCAGAATACACCACCCAGCAGCAACATCCCATGCATAGCAGCCACCCTCCCAGTACATATCCAGCTGGCCAGCCGCACAAGCACACAAGTTCAGCGCCGCACTACCCAACGACCTCATCCCCCCAATCATCCCCCCACCTCCCTCCTTCGCCGCGGCCAACTTCCGAAACGTCCTCGCCTTCACCTCAAAATTCTCCCCATCCCTCTGGCTCCCCCACTCCGTCGACACCAACGCCGCGCTCAACCCCCCCAACGGCGGCGCGGGCGCGCCCGCCAGCGGCAACCTGACCCTCTCCCCCTTCCCCCTCCCCTCTTCCAACGACGCATTCCGCTGCATCCAACTCCCCCCGCCCTTGACCCCCGTAAACAACAGATCCTGAAACGGGTTATACACGACTCCGAGCACAGGGACCTTGTCGACCGTCACGCCCAGCGAGATGCACGCGTTGGGGAAGCCGTGCACGAAGTTGGTGGTGCCGTCGATGGGGTCGACGATGAAGGTCGGGGCGTCGGTGACGCGCGTCACGCCGGGCTGGTAGCTCTCCTCGCCGACGAACGCGAATTCGGGTTGGGCGGCGCGGAGGCGTGAGATGACCATCCGCTCGACGGCTTGGTCGGTTTCGGTTACGATGTCGACGGCTGTTGGGGTGGGGGGGAAAGGGGGGAAGGGTTAGCCAGGGGCTTTGTTTTCTTTTTCTTCTGGGGCGGGTTGCTTTGGTTGGGGTTGCTGGGCTTGGGGGTGGAGGGGGAAGGGGGCGTAGGTGTGAAAGGGGACGAACCGTTTAGTTTGGTGTCGGTTGAGATTTTGTTCGGGTTGGCGGCTAGGATCATGCGCCCCGCCTCGAAGGCGACGGACACGAGAGTGTCGTGCACTGCTTGGAGGTCGACTTCTGCCATATTTGCGCCTGTCGTCTAAAGGTGAGGATGTGGTGTCTGAGGTTGAAGACGCTGTTCAGACGATGGGGTGCTGCTTTGGGTACTTGGGGTTTGGGATGGAGGGGTAGCGGGGTCGTCACGGTGGGGTGGTGGAACGTGGGGTGGAGGAGAGCGCCCTATGGCCCGGGGCCACCTCAAGAAGATCGGGCCGAGTTCATCGTCGGGCAATCCTTTGACATTCCGCGGAGTTCTATCATCGAATGGGAACGGACTATTTTTTGTCATTTCGCAGGATCCAAAGCAAAGGTATTCTGAGCTTTTGGTTGTTGCTCGTCGGGTTCTTGCTTTCTTCCATCAGCTGTACTGTACAGATTAGACTTTTTCTCGTCGCCCCTCGCTGATGCGGCCTAGGCGGCCTTGACCTTCCCTTGCCATCTCTACGGCTTTCTTCGCAAGAAACTGAAGATATAATATTTCCCAGACATGTGGTAAAGTCGAACGAAAAATTGGGTTCCCTTTCCCCTGTTGGTACCAACCAACGCCTGTTCTAATTCCCATAGGATCTTTGGCTTAGCGCGGCCATCCCGTGCCTTTCCCTTGTTGTATCAATAATCCACCCTCTCCGACTTGCATCGAAGCCTCTTTCACTCTTCACTCTCGACTTCTTCGAAGTGATTGCTCACAATCTCGCGTTCAATCAAAATGCCGGAAGAACCGTAGCCTCGGGGCTTCGTCGGATGACAATTAGGACTACGACGACGTCCTAGACTACCCGGCCTACGACGACAGTTGTACCTTGATCAACTTAGGCTACCCAGTCTACAGTCACCCCACCATCTTGCTACGCAATGTTAGATTCTACGAACTATAGTGAACAGGAGAGTGCTGTGCTGTCTGCAAAACTGCCAGACCAGCCACCAAAACACAAACCTACAGATCCGTAGACCTGCTTGATATGGGGACAGAACACAGGCTCGGCTGCATCAATGGGTAAACTGACAAGTGTCTCCCTCTGATCAGAGAGAGGCGCATGCGCACATGCGCTGCAGGTTCTCACAGATGCGCGGGCACATTGCGTTCCAAAAGTCGTGATCAAAGTGTCTGATTGTCTGATTCCCTAACCAAAAGATTGAGCTCCTCAGGGGCCCTTATGTACAATGAGAACACAACGCGGAAACGGAAAAACAAACACTCCCTACCCCTAAACAGGCCAAGAGGACCCAGTTCCACCTGCACTGGGGCACGCCCCAGTTCAATGTATCTAAAACGGTAGCTCTTGGTACCGTTCTGGAGACGCTACTCCCAGATATATCTTGCAGGAACGGGCTGGAGTCCAGTAGTACATAGTACATAAGAACACAAGAAAAGTGGAGAGGGTTAGGGCTTTATAAGGCCCCCTTCTTTTTGCGTGTGAGATGGTGTTAAGTGGGTCTTGGTTGCCGGGCCGACTCTAAAAGGCCGAGAACTGCCTAACCTTTTGCACCGTTTCCTATTGTTTACACCGGTTTAAGAGCATAGAATGTATTATCTTTATCAGCTCTCCGTGTAGATGGAATATTCATCAATACAGCTTTTCCTAACTACTACTCCGTCTTCAGGGTGACCAGGTGCAGGATGAATCATAATAAATCATAATGAAATTCATTTGGCAGACCCCCTGAAATGCGGGGGCGGGGTCTGATAAATAACCAATGGTCTGGGCATCATTTCGACCTCTCAACTCCACCACTCGGGTCTGTCACTCCCCATCTGGTTGTACCCAAATTACACCATGGCCATGAAACCATTCAACCTCGACATCATCGGCCAGCCACCCCACCTGCACATTTACACACAGCTCTGCCTCTGCTATTCTCTCGCCGACAACTCAAACGCAGATACAACCCGCCAATCAGCAGTCGACACCCTCGCTCAAGGCCTGAAAACCCTAGCACGGCGCATCCCGTGGCTCGCAGGACAAATCATCCACGAGTCGTCAACCGAGCCGGGAAACTCTGGAGTTTACAAGCTCGCTTCCTGGCGCGATGCTCCGCCCCTACTCATCCGTGATCTTCGTGGGAACCCATCCGCGCCAACGATGCAGGAGCTGCGGAAACGGAACTTCCCCATGGAACTACTCGACGAGGGAATCATAGCGCCCTATATGACCATTCCCGGTGGGATGGCGGGGGCGAATCTGGATGAGCCAACGGCCGTGTTTGCAGTGCAGTTGAATCATATTGAGGGAGGGATATTGGTCACGTTTGTAGGACAGCATCAAGTTATGGATTTGGTGGGGCAGGTGCAGGTTATGAAGATGCTGGATAGGGTATGTCGAGGGGAGGAGATACCGGAGGCGGAGGTGGAGGTTGCGAACAGGGAGCAAGATGGGGTCATTCCCGATTTAGGGGACGACGAGGAGGAGCCGAGGGAGCAGCTTGGGAGGCAGACGGTGAAGATGCCACCTGCGGCCAACATGGATGCGACTCAGCATGATGAAGAGGTGGAACAAGTGGTATCGCCAGCGGTTTGGGCGAGTTTTTCGTTTTCGGGGCAATCTCTTGCTGCGCTCAAGGCAGCGGCTCTGGAAACGGCCACCAGCAAGAAAATCTCCACCAACGACACGCTCACCGCGTTCATCTTCCAGTCTATCACCCGCGCTCGATACTACCGCTTTCGAAATGACCCAAGCGCCACGTGCACGCTGGGCCGCGCTGTCGACGCCCGCCGGTACCTCAAAATCCCTGCGACCTACCCCGGCCTCCTGAACAACATGGTCTACCACTCTCACTCCATCCAAGAAACCATCTCAATACCCCTGGGCGTACTCGCGTCGGAGCTTCGGCACGAGGTGGACCCCGCCACATCTCGGATCGGACTGTACACGCGCGCACTAGCCGCACTTCTCCATCAAACCCCCGGCAAGGGGAGCATCTCTATGGGAGCGAATATCAATCTCTCCCGTGACATCATGATTAGTTCTTGGGCTGGTGCCGGTGTAGATTGCTATGAGATGGATTTCGGGATGGAGTTGGGGGTTCCTGCTGCGGTGAGGAGGCCAGTGTTCGTTCCCGTCGAGGGACTGGGGTATTTATTGCCGAAGCATCCGAGCGGGGAGATTCTGTTGGTGATTTGTTTAAGGGAGGAGGATATGGAGCTTTTGAAGGGAGATGAAGAGTGGAGGAGGTGGACGGGTTAAGTTGGGTGATAGCCAAAACGATCAATGCGTGACGCTCCAACAAATTCGTTGTCATGAAGTTGGGAGGACCGGGGATCTCGTACGCGGCGTGCTGCCTGTCGTTGTTATCGGCGTTGCAGTTCTTCCAGTGCATGCCGTGGCCAAGCGATATGACTCTTTCCACCAGCGTCCGGTGCTGAAATATGCGCCAGGTTTCGATAAAGGTTAGCAATTGTGATAGGAGATCGCAGCGCGAATTGTCTATCAGAGTTCGATTCCTTTCTTCCAAGCAGTGAATCCTTTCCTCTCTCTTTCTCTCTTGACTTTTGTACCTCTCAACCACTCCAGTTCCCATCGCTTGATCAACAGCTTCCATAATAACTTCTGTTTGGAAAGCAGCGGGTATATCTGGCCAAAATGTCTCTATCCTTGAGAAGGCCTGAAGCCGCGGTACCCCTACGGTGCAGGGAACTACGCTGGGCGACGGGCTGGTGTCGGACGGATCCGTGCTGCCTGTATTTTGGCTTAACGTAGGTTTCTATCAATACCCTATCTCCATCCCCGCGCGGTTCTCGTTCAGATTTCGTATAGCTTGGGCATTGTAGTGGCTATCCGAGTAGGAGGTGCATTTGAGTAGGGTTAGGGTTTAATTATAGCGTTTGTTTACTTTTCCCTGTTTCTTGGATCTCGGAGTATAGTAGCGCCAATCAGCTGAAATACCCGTAGGGCTCACTGGGTATCGTGTATATCTCCTATAGCAGGGGTAATGGGGTCACATCTAAAGAGAGCCTCTCTAAGGCTGGTACTCCCCAGGCAGAGACACCCATAATTTAGTTGATGATTCATTATCCTCCTCTCGACCTCATCCTCCGATATCAACCGAACCGCGAGTCGCATCCTTTGGCAGTCCCTACCCCTATATCTCTCACGGCTTGCTACACTACGATCGTTCTCTCGTCCTCGCCCTTGCGCAACCTTCATTTCTAGACTCAAATTCGACTATCGACGCATAATCAAACTTGCCATACTCGCCTCCGGCTCCACTAACTGTATTGTGGTGTACAACAACATACTATAGAGGTTGGCCGCTAAAGCATAGAAACGCCACCACAAGTCTCCTCACCCTACTATAAAACGTTGGAATCGAGGATCGCCTAAAATAGACCGCGAGAGAGAAGCGCTCTAGCAGCAGCTGATACAAAAAGCCAAGGAGATCAAGTCACTCAGACAGCAGAATGCCGAACAGGACCACCACGAAGCACTCGAGCAACAGCTGACTGAAAAACCCAACTAGCTGGAACAACTCGAAGGACGTCTGGGCGCTGCAACAGGTCATGCCGTGCGATGGAGGCTAAATATGATCATCAAGCACAAACCCCATCATTCAGAATATTCCGTTTGCAGACCGTAGTCCATCCCTCGATAGGAAACCAGTGCCCCTCATCTCTAAGACATGGCCTCCCACTGCCGGGTCCTTCTTATAGTAGAAACCGAGGTCTTAGAGCGCACTGCTCGCGCCTTCGATGGAGAATATGGCTAACGCTATAGGAGGTTGATCGCCGTCGATACTATACAACTGCCCGAGCTGATGATTGGTCGACGCCCGGCAAACCTCTCTATTCCGGGAAAATACATTTTCCAGAAGCTCTTACGCACTCCCGCACGTCGAGAACAATACGCATCTATAGCCCGTTCCGGACGTAGCTTCTAAGGAATACTTTGATCACATAGAGCCCCCCATTACAGCCAAGAAGAAACTCTTCCCAGGCGCGAGCCGAGTCTATCTTGGACAAACGACAGAAGCTATAGAACCGACCCGGCGACGAGAAGGTCACTTATAAAAGGCTTACTTGCCCTTCTTAGAGCTTCTATATCCGGTACCTTGTAAAGCTTGTGGACTTGTCAATAAGAGGGCCGTTGTATTTATCTAGCCGGCTCTAGATGTCACGGGGTGTGTGCAGTCCACCTCGGCCAATAACCAAAAGATCACCAATACAACCACTCAATGGTCGCATCCTGCACATCACCTGCACTATATAGCCAGGGACCCCAGTTCCCTGACACTAGATATCCTCGAAAAGTAGCTGGCAATCCCGCTCTTGCTCGGTAGGCTAAACGGACATTTGGTCAAGCCAGCCACATTGAGGAAGACGGCCGGCCATTACCGTAACGTCGTTGGGAAGTACTGGTAGTAGTATGAAGGGCGATTGGGCCTAGTATTAAAACTTTAAATAACCGGCGAAGGTATACGGGAGGGATGAGGGCAGAGTTGAAGAGATAATAGAAATAAGGACCCTAGGGGGGAGAGGGCGGGAAGAAGAGTAGGTTAAGAGCACTGTAATTACTATAAGATACCTTACTTCTAGAGCCCCGGCTCCCCTCTCGCTTTTATCCGTCGCCCACAGTAGGGGGTTAAAAGGGAGAAATTTGGCTATACGAAGTAGTGTACGTTGAGTTGGTCGGGAAGGGCGGGTAGGGGGGGTGGAAGGGGGTATCGAGAAGACCGGTGCTCCTCCGTCTCCCCAAGTAACGGTATCCGAGAAAAGCGGCGGCTACATCGGCTCCGTTTTCAAGATCTCCGGCCCGTTGCACGTGATATATAGGGTTAGGGTTGATAGATCCCCCAAAAAATCGTCCGCCCTACACAGCCCCACCTAGAGCCCCACTTATGTAGAAGCAGGATCACCATTCTTCTGGCAGGTATGGTCGTATGTGGAGGTTTAGATGTGATGTTTAGCTTAAGTACTCCTCACCACCCTCGTTCATGGTGCTCGATGGTTAGCCGGCTATTGAACTGGGGCATGCCCCAGTGCAGGTGGAACTGGGTCCTCCTGGCCTGTTCAGGGGTAGGGAGCGTTTGTTTTTCCGTTTCCGCGTTGCGTTCTCATTGTACATAAGGGCCCCTGAGGAGCTCAATCTTTTGGTTAGAAAAAGGGGGGGGTGGCGATCAGACACCTTAATCACGACTTTTGGAACACAAGGTGCCCGCGCATCTGTGAGAACCTGCAGCGCATGTGCGCATGCGCCTCTCTCTGATCAGAGGGAGACACTTGTCAGTTTACCCATTGATGCAGCCGAGCCTGTGTTCTGTCCCCATATCAAGCAGGTCTACGGATCTGTAGGTTTGTGTTTTGGTGGCTGGTCTGGCAGTTTTGCAGACAGCACAGCACTCTCCTGTTCAGTATATCGGCTCTGCCATCCTCGATGTTGTTTCTCGGGAGATTAAGTTTTTGTCACCTCGCTTTCAAGAAGAACCCCACCCCAGTCTATCTTGACTCAGGACTACCAGGATGTAGGAGCAGAGATTGCACAAAGAACTTCCGCCGCACGGGGAGATGTGGGAGCTTTTCTATGATCGTATCATATGGGTTGAGAGAGATTGACAGCAAAGCGCTTAATACGGATTGGCGTGAGGAGTACGGCTTGATACCTACGGCAGGCGAAAGTGCTGGACATAATGATTGTCTCGATGAAGAGATGAAGACGACGGAAACCGAAGACAATCCATCGGGTGAGGAGGTCGAGGGGTCAATTCTTGGGAACTACTGATATACTGCTCTGAAAATGGCAGAGTACTAGTCTACCTAACACATGGGGAGCCTAGGAGTTAGTGTCCCCTTTTCCCTTTACCATACTCCCCTCGCGACAATGCTGACTGAACTTCTTGTATCCCCTGAGGCCCCTGAGAAGCACGCAATAATCACTTTTAGATGGTAACATGGAGCACGGAGTTCTGACCGCGATACGGAGGCCGCAAGAACTAACGACACCGCAGTGAACTTTAAGGATATATCATACTAGGAGTAGTTATTACTTATCAGCGACATTAAGGGAATATTGAAAGGGGATCAGACTTATCACCAACAAGCCCGAGCCTGAAAGTTGAGCCTGGTTCAAAATGTAGTGGTTTCCATCACATATTTGGCGCCAGTGCTATGCTGCTAATATCGATTCTTAATTTTACTGGGTATTGAGAGGTGCTGTGCCGCCCTGATGTACATCTTTAGGTCGACGCATACCACCTCGTGGTTCACCGTAACCCTCAGGCCGGGAAGGGGATAGAGCAGCTAACCCGGCCTCTTGATTTATATGCCGGGAGCGCAACCCCCTTGCGAGCGGACCATCTCCTATTTGCTACTTTTCAACACGAGCAGGCCCAAATAAGAAGAGAAAGATTTATGCAATCTTTATTGCACGAATTAATCAGTCACCGTAATGACCCAACTATCAGCTTTGCCAACGGTTCAAATAAGGGGCGGCCCCCGAGGCTCCAAACCGCCTCCGAATAAAACTACACTCTCCCGTCTCAACCACCACATACGACCATAGCTACTTGAAAATACGGGACCCCATCCACTCTCCCTGGTCAAACAAGTAAGAGGACAACGAGCATTAGTTCTAGATCAAGAGGCCGGCGACAATGCCACCGACGAGGCCTCCAATACGGGCTTCAACGTGGCCGGCCGCACCGGTGGAGGTGGTGGAAGTGGCCTCCGTCGTCGTCGCCGGCGCCGGGGCGGTCTCCGGGGCGGTCGTAGTTTCGGAGTCGGTCTGGGACTCGGCAACGGACTCGGGCGTCCGCCGGGGTTCGACCGTGCCCCAGGGGTAGAGGAGGCTGGTAGAAGTAATGGTCTGGGTGGCGTCACCGATAACGGTCGTCGTCGTCTCGACAACCTCAAACACCCGCTGGGTCTGGGTCAAGATGCACTGTGAGACATTGTCCGGGTCGCAGGCGTGGGCGTTGTAGCAGCAGTTGCCTGTAACAGTGGTAGCATGTTAGCTCCACAGTCTTGTTCTTCTTGAAAAGAGGGCCCTCAGCTCGAGGGCAGAGGGAGAGCGAGGTTCTTACCACCGAGTGACTGGGGACAGAGATGATGAGCGGGGACGCCGGGGCACGCCGTTGTGGCTGGCGGGGCAGGTAAGGTCGAGGTCCCGGTGTACGAGCACTCGGTGGCGTAGCATTCCCATCCTATGGGACAGCATCCGGAAGCGGTGACTCGGATTTTGTCACTACACGACGAGAAGCCCTGCAAGCCACAAGCCGACTGCGCGTGGGCGGCGGGGGCCAACGACAAGAGGGCGACGAGCAGCACACCGTACGCATGGCGGGAGGCCTGAGGCGACATGATTGATTTGAATATGCTTGGTTGGAGATGAGGTTAAAAGATATCAAACCTTTGTGGTAATCAGCGACTTATATACTACAAGCGGACCTGGGATGCCAATATTGGCAAAATATGCCTCGTTCTACCCGACCGCCCCCAACCGCCCCCAACGGGGCTTAGACAATAATAGTCGTCAATCTTTTTTCCCTATCCTAACACGTTTCGCTTGTGCACGCTCCTTGCCGAGCCAGGCTGTGCCAGAACCTCCGTACGAACCCCCAATTAAAAGTCTTGTTATGGTAGTATTTGCATGAAGTCAGGGGAGACGCAGGATCGGCAGGTTACCTTCGCAGAGTAAAAAAACTAGTGGATTGAGCATTGTGCAGATTCAGAGTCAGCATCCCTTCACGGGCATCTCACGGGCAAAAAAAGCCGGACTTCAAGAGTTGAAGCTCGAGTTGCAGAAACGACATGAAAGTTACCCGAAAGTATAAAGAAGCTCCTTTTACTTTATTACATCTCTTTTACGCTTTTTCCAATCTTTTTATCATTTTTCTCCATCTCTTCTTCTTTTGTTGTTTTTCTACTTTTTCTTTACGCGGACTCATCTTCCCTTAGTGTTTAGCTTTTTTTTGGCTAGAAGGTGACGGGCTTCCTTGCCAAGAATCGCACACGGCCTCTGCACTGTCATCTGGCCAAGGTGGATTGGGCGACGGGTATCTGGCAGATTGGACGGGACCGACGGGCAGCATTCATGGTGTCGACGGGTGGAGTCTGTCAGATCTCCATCTCGCTCCTCTCCACGGCGTCGAAGACATGAGTCCTGAATGTCCTCTTGGCCTCGTACGTGGCGCCACCTATTATTCCTCGTCGCAGTCTCCACATTCGCCAGCAATAACAAACAAGTAACTATGTAGGTACCTACCCAAGGTAATCTGTAGTGAGTTACCCACCCTCCGGTCAAAAAATGCTGAACTCCAAATGAAAATAAGGCTGTAAAACGAAAAGTAGAAAAACAACAAAAGAAGGAGAGATGAAAGGAAAAGATAAGAAAAATGGAAACTGAGTAGTTAAAAAGAATGTAACGTATATTATAAGCGAGCGACGCATATAAGCGAGCGACGCATATAAGCGAGCGACGCGCTTTCTGCCACCTTGCATCAACTATCTACAATTACAACACAACAACCCTAGAAACTAACTACAATTACATCGGAAACAGCTGCATCAGAGAACTCTGTAGCCTCCTGGCAAGTACGCGCATTATGGCCAGGCTTGCCACACTTACTACAGCGCCGAACCTTCGCACGAACCCCCCCTGCACCACTACTATCCGGCTGTGTTTCCTGCGGTGTCCCCTTACCCACAGCCCTCTGGTCCAGTAGATCCTGTGCATCTTGTACAGTAAGTGCCCCTCCAAGCTGTATGTGTGTTCTTTTGGCTTTCCGGCGCTTGCTTAGAGCCTCGTTGGCCTTGCGGAGCGTAGAGACCTCTGACTGAAGAAGAGCTACTTGGTGCATTACAGCCATTGTACCTTTGGTAAGCTGGTCAATAGCAGCTACCATTGAAGCTGGGGGGCTCTTTTGATGGCTGGTAATGCGAGTCTTACATAATAAGGTTTGACTGTGAGCTTGCTTCCTGGGCGCTGTGTGGGGTTTTACAGACCCAAGGTTGTGCAGTACCGGGCCGTGAGGTCGGGGGTGTTGGTGTACGAAGTCTTATATCCAGCTTGGAAAGCACCCTCTCTGGATCTTACGGTACGATGCCAGCTCCTGCAAAGCCACCCTGGATATTCCTCTCTGTCATGGAAGCAAAGAAGGCTCTGGCGTTTGACGAAGTTGTGGGCCCAGAGCTTGCCGACAGGGGGCGCATCGCGTTCGCGGAGCAGGTGGTTGGCCATATCTTCCACACCACGTAGCCTAGGGGGAAATGCGCGCGCATCCAGTTCCAATATATATTGAACTATCGTACGCTCTTCCAGGTCCGTAAGCTTACGCGAGTTGGCTGGTAACTCGCGTCGTGCAGACCGGCCAGTACGTCGGTGGCGAATCGTTGCTTCCGGAACGTTGTACAGTCTGGCTGCGGCCCGGATACTGAGATTTTTGTTCTTTCCGATGGCTTCAACGGCCATGCGAAGCCTGGCTTCTTTTGGGGGGCTACGCATGGCTGGTTGTGGTGGGATCTGGTGGAACAGGTAGAGGAGACGCGTCGCGGGAAACAGTGCGTCGCTCGCTTATATGCGTCGCTCGCTTATAATATACGTTAAATAGAGGAAAAAGGGTTTCGCCAGACTTCCGGACGCCTTTTTCTCGTTTCTACAACTCGAGCTTCTACACTTGGAGTTCGGTTTTTTTGCCCATGCAGTGGCACTCAAGGGTGCTTGCTATAGCCATCATCGCATCAAGTCGATATCCAACACAAACCGGAGATCCTAGCAACACGCACAGTCAGTTCAAGTCCTTGAATTAATTTCCTCGGTCAACACGGGGTTGTGTCTTACATCCAGCGTCCCAGACGCTCCATCCCCTGACGCACTATCCAGCGTGAACTTGGCCAAACTTCGCTTCCTCTTTTGGATCTGGACAATGTTCTATTTTACCAGTTAGCAAACTTGAAGGGCTTCGTTACCCTCTTGTTTGCACCTGGGCCGCCCAACTGACTGGCTTACTTCTTCAACCGAGCTTTTGACCACATATCTGATGATGGTGACGGCCCGTGTCTGGCCCATGCGGACTGCTCTGGCGACGGCTTGCTCCTCAACGGAGGGGTTCCACTGCGGCTCGACGATGTGCACGTAGTTTGCAGCTGTCAGGTTTAATCTGTGCGTGTATTGAGGGTTAAGTCGGGTGGCATGCTGATTCGGGAGCGAGAACGGAGCTACTCACCCAACAGCTCCTGTCTGGACCGTCATTAGAAGGATGGGGACGTCTGTGGTCTGGAACTCCTCGAGGATGCGGAGCCTCGCATTGTAGTCGACACTGCCGTCGATTCTCAAACACTTTCCATTGAGACTTTGTTCTAGCAGGTCGAGTGTTGTGACCCAGGATGAAAAGACAAGGCTGATAGGTTAAGAGCTGGTTAGAGTCACGACTTTGGACTTTGAGGGTCGGCTTTCCCATACCTTTTAGATCCATGCCCAACCTGATTTAGCCGGTTTACCATGGCTTGGATCTTGCTCGAAAGGGCCACGTCTGAGGCTTGGCTGACATCTGAATCCTCCTCTGGTGACAGCATGCTGGACGTGAGTGTTGGTGCCTCTAACCGTATCGCCTTGGGAGCCGAACATGGTAAATCCCCCCTTGAGAGCAACTGCCTTCCACACTGGGAGCAGATGTCGTCCTGTATGACAAGTTCGAGTCTGTCCTCATCTGTCCCACTACAGAACTCGCAGCCTCCAGAGCCAAGGTCACCTTCGGTAGTTGCATTCGTCGTTGACAATGTTGGCAATGCGCCATTATTGCACAGCCTTCGGAGCTTCGTCATGGCGGTGAACAGTATGCTGTACTTTTTAATTTTGACCTGCGAGCTGACGGCGTCGTCGATTTCACGCGCACATTGGGCCATGATCCTGTTATAGAGTATCCTCTCTCCCTTTTGCAGTGTCACGTCAACCTGTTCAAAACTCGGCTCGGGAAGCTTTAGCAGCCTCTCATCTCGCCGCAGGCATATCGTTCGTAACAGCTCTCGCAAGTTGGAAGCACCCGTTTGTGGATCTCTCGCTAGGGGTTCCAGAATGTGTCGTTGGAAGATAACCGGAGACGAGAAAGGCTCGAAAGAAAGGAAGCTGAGTAATGATAGGAGGTCGTTGAGGCTGTTTTGAATCGGGGTTCCTGTTAGACACCAGCGGTGTGCTGACTGAAGGGCAACCGCAGCTTTGAACTGGGTAGAGCCCTTGTTGCGAATCCAGTGTGCTACGTCAAGGTTAGCCAACGTGCCTGGCGGCGGCTTGAATGTCACTCTTGCCTTCATCAAGCACAATTCTAAACCACACAATATTATGTAGGATGCGTCGGTTCTTGTACTCGGCCGATAGAGTGGCATAGGTTGTGAGAACTATGTCATAGTCCGTCAAGCAGGCCGGTAATGCCGGGCGTCCCTTGCCGTGGAACCGGCACATTTTGAGAGTGGTTGGTTTGACGTGCCTGGAAACTTCAATGTCAGTCAACTAGTCAAATATGGGGCCAGACCGTAGGATAAGGTAAGGGAACGCAAGCACCACTTGCTTCTCAATTTCCGACTCCCAAACGTTGAGGACCTCTACCGGACGCCGATTAGCATGCTCATCTCCACCAGCCAATTTGAAACGAAGCGAGATACTTACGTGTTGAACTCACAACAACTAAGGTTGCTCTGGATCTCAAGACGCCTTCCTGGGGCCCTGGGTGTGCACGCCACTGTTCGGCGTAGCTTGAGTTTGCGATAACTGCTGAAATCATGGTAAGGGTTTTACCGAGTCCCATCGCGTCGGCCAAAATTCCGCCGGTGGAATACGATGGGATGTTGTGGACTGGCCTGTACCTGATGTTAGTCGGGCTTGAACATGCTTTCCGCTTGCCAAACAGTCTGAGACATCAAGCACTCACGGTATGCTGGTCAGGTTTCGCAACCTCTCTTGCAACCACTGCGAATGGCGTTCGTTTTCTCTCTGGTGTATGAAGCGGAGTGCAGTAGATTGGTGACTTTGCCACGTTAGTCCATGCAGTTGTCTCCTGTAGGCCGGTCAATTAGAACCTACTCTGTCAGATCGGTAAGAAGGACACCCAATTTGTCGCCTACTTGGAACTCAGGGCCCTGAAAAGAAGAGGTGTCATCCAAGGACCCGAGGATATCCTTAACTTGGTTTGAGATTGTCTTGGCCCTGAGGTCCTCCTCCTTCAAACCAACGAGATGTGTTAAATCTTTCATCTCGCTACCGACCCGGAAGAGCTGGGGATTGAAGTAACCCTTGTAGCTGGGTTCGAGGAAGAAAGGGTGCTGAAGAAAAGCGGAAACGGCAGAAAGTGCGTGTCCGACGTGACCAGCACTTGAAGGTGGCCCATACACGTTGATAGTGAGGGGTACAATGCCCTTAGCCTGGGGTTCCTTTGCCCCGGCGGAAATAGCTGCCAACTCGATAACACCTGTTGTCTTTACGCCTATCATGTCGTCAAGGCTTCGAAGAGCCCGGGTGGTGACCAAGTTGAGCTCGGCAATAATATCGTTGGACTTAGTTGACAGAGCATAATGCGAACCAGAGCGGACAATGTTGAGAAGATAGAATCCTCGGTCGCCTGATAATAGCAGTTGTTTTGCTTTGCTGGTAGATTTGAAGCGGGCTTTGGCCTCGCATAGCTAAGTCGACCAGTGTCAGATACACTCATTCTTTTCTTATTCTTGTGGGGACTTTTCCTCACAGCTCCGTAGCAAATAAGGTACACGGCCTCGCTATTAACATTATTCCCGCCGTCAGGGAGGGTTGGGGTCCAGTCCATCGGGAGCACATCATCTTGGGTTGCGTTCTCAGGAGTAGAGATAGAGCGAGTGTCGGAATGGGGGTTTGGTTCTCGAAATGGAGGGCAGGGAGACGGAAGGGGTGAGCGTGAGGTTGTTTGTGCTTCAACCATAGAAGCAGATTTGGGCCGAGAGAATGGGCCGATAGGATCGGCTGACCGAGGTCGTTTGGGTGAGTTTCTCTGCGAGACGCCATCCTCCTCGCCATGTCGTTTCGGAGGTCGTAAATTGTCGAAGTCCATGCCAAATTGGGAAACAGATTTGAAGAACTCGAATAAGACGCACGGCAGGATGTCGGTTACCAGTGTACTTCGCGAGTCTGACCTTTTTTGCTTACACTTTCCCATCTCTGAGTGAAATCCCCGCTCGTGTGACGCAAGGCTTGCCGCAAAGGCGGGCTGTGGCAGAGCGAATGAGGTTCCCCGCCGCCAGCCCCGCGCGGGTTTCGCACGAAATTATGCGCTCAACAGTATGCCTGACGAGTCTGCCCGCAGGATTAGAGCCCAAGATAAACAGAGAGGTGAGTGAGACCATACATGGGGTAGTTCAAAGCCTTCCTTCCTTCCTTCCCTCCATCCACCGTTCTCTAACATTAGTCGATCCGAGGGAAAGGCAGGCGCGCGGTTACCTTGCTGCCGATGTCAGGTTCCATTTCTGTCCGGTTTGCTTTTTCCAGGTCGGGTTTTCCACACACAGTCCACAATGCCTTCCACTCCTGCTTTGCTCGACGACGTATTCCAGCAAGCCGTCAGCAGTTTTGAGGCAACTTTGACCGGTAAACAACGGCACGAGTTCCAGAATTGCACGCGCAAACATGTCGAGGACACCATCTTAGGCATCCAAAACCATCTTGCTTCCCAGCGAAAACAGCGGAGTATGGAGAAAATCTCGAAGTTTGTCGAGGGTATGACCCAGCTGGGCAAGGTCATCGAAATCTTTGTGAACTGTGACTCCACCGTTGCTTTTGTCTGGGCTCCCATCAAGTTTGTTCTACTCGTGAGTCGTACATCAAAAGTCGCCCGGTTTAATAGCCTACCTCTGACTGTTAACTCGGATAAAGGCTGCGGGTACCTGGGTCGAGACATTGGACTGCCTTCTCGATACCTATGCCGAAATCGGCGAGTTTCTTCCAGGCTTATCACAATACGAAAGCTTCCTCAGAAGCCACCCCGCCATTGGCGTTCATCTACGGAACTATTACTGCGATGTGCTGGATTTCCACGGGAAAGCACTCCTGGTGTTTTCGAGACCCAGTAGGACTCCTCCATATCTAGGTACCTTCCGTGTATCCGGACCTAACTGAAACTGACGCCTTGAAGGTTGGAAAACGGCCTTTCATTCATCCTGGAAGACGTTCAAGACGCAATTCGGACCCATCCTGACGAAACTCAAGCGGCATCGAGATTTGCTGTCAGATGAGAAGATCACAGTCCTCCTCACTGAAGTCCACGGCTTCCGCCAGTCTTTTGAGGAGAAGTTCGATGAGTTATCGCGTCAAATGCTAAGACTTCATCTTGAAAACAACGACGAAGAGTCCCTACGGCACCAGGAAGCTCTCAACCGGAAGCGCCAGTTTGTTGTTTCCAAACTTGACCCGCCAGACTATGGCCTAGACCTTGAAAGGGCGTTCAACGAACGAGGGAGTTCCACTTCAGGCGACTGGCTCCGAACCGACGCTGCTTTTTGTCAATGGACAGATTTAACTACAATGAATCCGCAAGTTCTCTACCTGAATGGCATTCCTGGTACAGGTGGGTGGGCTGGATCCCATCTTGTCCATGAGCTCACCTTCTTACACCTCTGACTCGAATCTCAACAGGTAAAACAATTCTATCATCGACAGTGGTGAAACACCTCCAGCAATTGCGAGAGAGCGACCGCAGATTCTCGGTCCTCTATTTCTTCTTCAAACATCATCATCCTGATAAGCGGGACTTTTCCGCTCTGCTTCTTTCCCTGCTTACCCAAGCCATTCTCCAGGATGAAGTGCTCCTCGACCTCGTCTACCAGCGCCTCATCCTGGAAGGTCAACAGAAAGTCCGCTCAGTCTCTCTGTTGCGCGACCTCGTCGAGTTAGCCTTGAAGTCGCAAAGTGTTTGTTTTGTGGTCGTTGACGGACTTGATGAATGTATTGGCCTAGACACCATGACACCGGGGGATGCTCAAGACGAAGTCATTAATTGGCTCGAGGCTCTCATTGTAACATCAACGTCCGACAATACAGTTGGAAATGACAGCCAGCAAGACAACCGATGTACGCGCCTGCTCATCAGTGGTCAAAGAAATGGGGTCCTTGAAGAAAGGCTGAAGAGTTGGCCTGCCATACAGGTTAATTCTTCATTTGCCCACATGGGCGACATTGGGGCATATTCTGAGGCAAAAGCTCAGCAGATACAGCAGAAATTCGGTATCGACGAAAGCCTCCGGTCGGACATCGTCCGCAAAATCAACGCAAGAGCTCTGGGTACGTTCATAAATACCTAACCACCAAATCACCGCTTCATATCCAGACTAACGGCGAGAAGGTATGTTTCTGTATGCCAAAGTCGTTCTGGATAACCTCTTGCGCCAGCGCACACGCGGTCATTTCAAGAGAGAGCTCCAGGCAGAAAATTTCCCAAAGGGCATGAACCAAGCGTGGGTCTTTTCTTATTTTCCCCATCATTTGCTCTGTTTCTTTGCCTTCTTGCCTTTTTCTTGATTTCTCAACTCCTTTCCAAGTTGGGCTTCTTCTTGCCAGAGGCCGGTCGAACCTGACACAGCAGATGTAACAATGGAGGGCTAACATGGGGTTAGGTACGAGCGGGTTGTAATCCAGATCTTGGAGGGCCAGGATGAGGAACAAAACGAGCTAGCCCAGAAAATCTTGGGTCTAGTGATGTGTGCTGAGCGACCGTTGATGTGGAAAGAGATTCAGAGTCGCATCTGCATCAACATCCAGTCTGAAACGGCCGATTCCGATTTCAGGTTGCTGGAGCCATGCAAGAAATATTGCGGGTCCTTGGTCGAGGTCGGCCGAAGCTATGGGCTCAATTCTGGGCCCGACGACACGGTGACCTTCGTCCACGAAACCGCGCGGACGTGAGTTACCCACGCCCCTATTTGCGGTGGCGTGTAAAGCTTTGGTAGCTGAGACAAGTGACAGGTATTTGCTGCACACTGGCAGATTCAAATTGACTGACCTTCATAAGGAAATGGCGCTCTTCTGTGCACAATACCTATCTTCAGCACCTTTCAACCTAAAACAGGACAAATTCAGTATCAAGGAACACTGTTTGGCCGGCTACTATGGTTTTCTCGACTATGCAGTTGCGAACTGGTGGAAACATGCCAGGCGTCCGGGCATCAATCTAGATCAAGACATTCCCTCAGAAGTTCGCAAGCTTTTGAGCACCCTCAGCTCCTCATCCGAGGGTGAGAATGAAGTCGCTGGAATAGACGACGTCACCGCAGTATGGGCTCAAACCCAGAACCTCCAAGACGATGGAAAAGGCTGGGAAGCCGCTTTCCCAACCGAGGAACGTGTAAAGCCGATACGCAGCTGCCTTGAATCGCTATTCAACGGGCCAGGTCAGCAGGATTCAAAGAACCTGGAAGAGATTCGAGAACTCTATGGCCGTGTGGACTACAAATGCAAAAAACCGTGGTGCCATTTCTTCCTCTTAGGCTTCAGCATTCTTCAAGCGCGCCAAGATCACATGGCACAACACGAACGCCCTTTCAGATGCGGCAGTGATGGCTGTCATGGGTACCAGATCGGATTTGCAAAGGAGTCAGAGCTCATCAAGCACAACAACCGTGTCCACTGCCAAATCAGCGCTATAAACTTTCCCCTGCCCGTGAGCAACAGCCACATCTTCATGGCCGCCAAAAAGGGTAAACTCAACGACCTTAAGGCTCTGATTGACGCCGGGGTGGATGTCAATTCCAGGAGCGAGGACAACAAAACTCCATTGTTCTTGGCTGCAAAGGCTGGACATTACCAAGTCTGCCAATTGCTCCTGGAGCAAGGGGCCGAGGTGGACGCGCCATGCACGATGTCCAAAAGAACAGCCCTACACGCCGTCGTGGGCAACAAAGACTCGGATATTGCTCGGTTGTTCATCGACCATGGTGCAGATATAATCCATGCCGGCCCCAGCTCTGTGGTCAGGCCCGTTGATTTGTTTAAGGTGGCCATCAATAAGCGGAGCTCAGAAATAGTGGCTCTATTCCTGGAGCAGCTGAGAAAACGAGACCCTCACTTCTCGATTAACGAAAAGATTCTGACTACGGTCATCGGGTTTGGAGACCAAGCCACGCTCAAAGTTCTTCTGCAATCCAAATGCATCACAGTAGAAGAACATCACCTTTATCAGGCGATCGACAACAGACAGGACAAAATTCTAGAAATGCTGATTGAAAACGATTCCGAAGTGCCTTTGGACGAGGGGTTAATCTTCATAGCTGTTGACTCTGGACTTGCCGAGGTCAAACTCCTGCTGTCAACTGGGCGATTTCAAATTACCGACGAGAGGCCGATTTTGAAAGCGCTTAGGGATAAGAGGCCGCTAATAGCCGAGGCTATTCTGCGATATCAAAACTTGCGGTTGATAGATGGCCAGCTCAAAGAATGTGGGAAATTGGCCCGCCAGATGGGCTTCGAAGATGTTGCGGCAGTCATTGACAAAATCAAAGGACTACAACGTAAGTTGCTGATGTTCGGCCAATATCCCTGCCAGGCACAGCTTTGAGACTAACGATAATTATCTCTGGGACAAGCGGGAGCCGCTGGATACGAAGATCAGGAGCGACAATGGTGGATGAAGGGGGACAAGGGGAAAGGTGGACCTACGGACTACCAAATGCAGCTCATGGTTCTAGAGCAACAAAATAGGAAGAGGCTCCTCATGGCAAGAGCAGAGGATGACGCGGCAGACACTGCAGCAGCAGCTCAGACGCCAGCTTAGGAGCGGCAAGAGAAAAGTAGGTCAACCATCTTCTATCACTCTTGTATTAAGTTTCGGGTTTTATTGACGGACGAAAGAACTCGCGGACTAGGAAACCAAGTTGGAAGATTACCAAATGCGGCCCATGCGTCTGGGGCTGCAAAACAGGAAGAAGTTAAGGGCGGAGGCGGTTAACGCAACCAGCTCAGCTCAAACCAGAAAAGACAAATCCCATAAAATATCGCCCTTAATTCCAGTTATCCCAGACAGAAGGTGTATCGACTTTCTCTTCTAACTAATCGGGGTCTATAATGCGTTATAGAATAGCATATCGCGCGGCGCAATGAGTTCTTGCGACGTCCAGCCCCTGGTAAACCACCGACAGGATAATAGGATATCACCATGCTGGGATGGCTGCTCCTGGGCTTGGAGTGATTGAAGGGTGTATACCCGCAAGTAGGCCATATATAAGTCGGCTTGCTTGTACCAAGAGAATATGGAGTTGACAGCTTCGCTGAGCTCGGCACTGCTTGATTTATCGATGCAGCAAGTGTCGGCCCAGGTATAAGAAAGCTTGTGGTCCCTCCGAGCGATTTCGCAGGTTGTTTTGATCTTGGCCCAGCCCTTCTTTCCGGCGGCAGCGGCGGGGTTGGCCATATCCTGGAACGTGACTTCTTCCTCGCCCCAAGTATGAGAGAGGATAGCGTACCCGCCCACAGCGGGGGGGGGGCGTTGAAAAGCTTGAGGACGAGCGAGGAAGTGTCTAGCAGCCACATGATACTTGGTGCCCAGAGGTCTATAAGATGCCGGGTTTGGTGTAATCTGAAGTTAAAGGCACAGGTAAGGAAGCGGGGTTGGTCACCTACGAACAAGCTCGTCTGGCCGGCGAACCGCCGAATTTGAACCAACAGGAAACGAGGTGCAACGCCTTCTTTGCGAGAGGTGCAGGTCAAGAGTCAGCCAACCATGGTCACATCCGCTCATTAAGCCCTGTATTTCTGCCATCTTCCTCCTTCTCCGAACCATTCTCCCCCGTTTCCAGCCGATATTCGTTTGGACTGCGCATAGTAAATTGAATGTATCAGCAATCTCCCCAAGTTCAACCATGGCTATGCCCTGAACCCCATCTACATGAGAACACAACAACAACAATCGTCAGCTCCTTCCTTCCTGCGGCGGCGATGCTCCATTTCCCGCTCACGACGATTTTCCCACGCCTGCCGAGTTCTCCGTCCCTGTTCCCCCCCTCGGCCCCCATACCCAGTGCCCCCTTGTGTTTCGTGCCGAGTATAATTCTCTACCGAATGCTCCGATGGCTCCACTGGCACGTGGATACGGTTGATAACACCGTCTTCGTAGGACCAGTGCGAGTAGCGGCTAGTCCATTCCGGTTGGCCCTTCACGCGTTCCGGCACCATCACATTGTAGGTTGGCTCGCAGCTGGGCCGGACATCGACGCTGGGGAGTGAAGGGAGGTGCCCAATGGTTTCGAGGATGCCGACGTCGTTGATCTCGACCTTGCCGTTCACGATCTTTATGTTGGGCTGAGTTGTGTGTGCGAGGCTGGGGTCGTACAGGTTGATGGTGACCGGAGTGTTGCTGACGCGGATTTCGGGTAGTTCATATTCCTCAGAGGTTTGAGCGTGATGTGCCATGCTTGGCCAATGGTGTCAAAAGGATGATCGGCTGTATTAAAGACTAGTCACGGCGGCATGCTCAGTCATGTCTGGGGGAAAAGAACCTGTAGTCGGTCGGAGGGGGGGGGGGGTGGATAGGAAATCTTAGCTATTGCAAGTTTGCGTTCCACGGCAGGTCGTGTTGAGAGGACCGAGAAGCTTTGGGCGTACGAGCGGCAAAGTACCTATCTAGGTACCTATGTTGATTTTAATCCAGTTTGGTCTGGCTCAGGCCGAATGTACAGCCGGCTGCCTAGGTACCTAGGCTAAAAACCGTTTGATTCATACCGACCTCTAATCCATCTTGAATGGCCGACTTTGCCATACTGTAATTGTGGATACTTTACGTCGGTGGGTAGTTTCTAAGGCTGTTAATGAAAGATTTGTGTTTATTAGTGATAGAAGGAATTCGGAAATGAGTCAAAATTAAAGAGAGGAGCATTTCGGACCGTAGGGTTGGTATCACCATACCGTATCATGTGACTTCTCCCATATATAACCCTAACCCCGCTCAGCCCGCCGCCCAACATGGTGCCCCCTTTTCAATAATCTTGAACGTATATAGTTACTATCAATTGAATTTCTAGAGGCTGAATCGCTCAAAAACGGAATAAAAATCTAGATCTATAGAATCTTGTCTTTTCCCAGTTATATAACTCTCCCAGCTACGCGCCCTGCCCTATACCCTCCCCTATACCCACCTGCGTGCCTCCGGTCCAGTGCCTGTACGCCCGGCTCCCGCATGGGCGCCCGCGTGTGGTGGTGCTGCGTATAGTGGCGCCATATGTAACTAGCTGGCGGTTAGGAATCACGTCGTTGGCATCCAGCTAACCGACTTACAATGCGATCGCGAAACAACTATGTTTTTGAAGAAATTGAGCGATGCAACGGCCTGAGACATTGATAGCGCTGGGCGGAAAACTTGAAAGAGTGAGGGGGTTAGGGTTATATATGGGAGAAGTCACATGATACCGTATGGTGATACCAACCCTACGGTCCGAAATGCCCCTCTCAAATTAAAAGAGGTTAAAGAATTGGGATGGAATGCTAATTTCAAGTTGAGGGTACGCATCGGGATTTTACTGCTCTTTCCTTCCAACATCAAAAACGTGTTCTTGCAAGTTTTTTCTCGACACTGAATCCATCTAGAAGTCTTCCACCCCAATTCTTTTCACTTCTCGATTCCATCTTGATACTGCAGAAGGTGGTACAATCGAGTCGAATGTTGAAGGGAAATTCCAACAAGAATTTCATATCTCTGGCTGTAGTTTGTTTTGCCTCTTTCATCAAGATCAAACGCACCCACATCGGTGGCCGATCCCCCAAAGTACCTACACAACAACCCCGGTCCCGTCGATTCATAAGGACAGAGAACAGCACCATGGATAGCCTCCAAAGGAGCGCCAAACAAACGGACGGAATGCTTCGTGCCATCATTCAGCAACTTCACCAGCAGATTGAGGCTATGGGAACCTCAGCCACCCCGGCGAATCTGGCCCGCGTTACGAAGAAACTCGAAGGTTCACTCGCCCGAGTCCAGCGTGTCCGCCAACATTTCGAGTATGACCTCGGAAAACTTGCAGCTATCATTGATGGCTCTGCCGCCGAGGAGTCTGACATTGAAGAGGGCCCTACCGATGAGAATTCAATCGATAAGAATTTGGCCAATGGGGTCACGGAAGGAGACAAGGCGCTGAGTCGGATGGAGACAAAACTCGACTCGCTCACGACGAAGTTTGAACAGGTCGCGGGGCTACAACCCTTGGTTCTACGGAGCGAGACCAAAATCGATGATGTCTTAGGTGCCTGCAAACAGCAGGCACCTCTCAGACTTTGACCATTGCTCGGCTTGCCGCCATTGAGTACTCGCTATCTCAGATCAAAAAAGGAGATGGTGGCAGTGCATACGTGGGGGACGCCGTCACGAATACGTGTCTCCCAGTCACAGCACCGCCTGCGCCAGATCTCCCGAATCTTGACCAGCCGGAGAGCAAGAAGCGAAGGATAGTGCTTGATGATAGCGATTCATTGTCACCCGCCCCAGCGCAATCTAGCCAGGACCAGCAGGGACAGCTAAACAATGACCAGAAGAACAATCTACGGCGACTCGCCAAACTACGCTTGCTCGCGGACAGAATTCTCGATCGCCTTGCCCCCTGCCAAAACGGGCGCCACTGGGATGCGAACCTCGTTTTTGAGCATTTCCGCCTGTTCTGGGACACCAAACAACTCTCTCGGCAGGCCATCCGGCTTACGGAATTCGTGGATGAGAAAAGATTTCGGAAGTGGTTCTGCGTTCTGCGTGTGGCCACTATCGGTTTCAACCCGGTTCTAGACGGCAAATGCAGGTTTTGCAGATACTGGTGTGTCCAGATCAGACCAGTGGAGGAGGACCGTGAGAACAGGGACAACCGGTACTACGTTCGGGTGACGCGATAGCGGCCCCGTGAGCTGTTTGAAATCTTGTCTACGACCAAGGATGACGCGGGTCGGGCGACGTTGGGCTAATCTGGGAAACCACCCAACTGGATAGAAGGAGAGTTGGAAGGGTTGGGACGCGTGATGTTTGAGTTTGTGTATTTTGGTGTCGCTCGCCGAGCTGTCAGACTATCACCTCTTCTCTGGACAAAAGCTAAATCGTCTAGTTACTTGATGTAACAATGTATTGTTTAGTATGTATGTATGTACATAGATGTCTGTTGTCTCAACCGTTCAGACCTACTCAGCACGGTTTTCCGGGCCAGGAAAAAGAAACCACGAATATCTCAACTAAGTCTTGCCGGGTAACCCTCGAATATCTTGTGCTTGTACCCGTGATCCTATACTCTCTGTTTATATTCTGAATACAAGATCCAGGCATCAAGATGGGTAGTTCGTAGTTCAAGAACCATCCATACTGGCGCTACGCGCTGCCCATTTGTGAAACTATTGCCTACCTCTAACCTAGGCGGCTCATTTCCCCTCCTCTACGGAACAAGGATTCTAAATGCGATCGAACCGCTCATACACGCCTCACAACACGAACGATAACATCAAACTTGAGGCAGTTGAGCAATATTATACACTAGCATATGACATCTCGGGTGGTTGCTACTTTGTTTTAGACACGTATCTCCTCCATCTTCGCGGAAGGGAGTGTCAAAAGACAAGACGAGGCATTTGTCCCGGTTTTATCCGACCCGAATTCTTCTCCGGATGATTATTACTCACAATAATCTTTGGTTACATTCAACCCGCTCCAGCATCGTAATTAACCATAGGCCCGTAAAGGAGGGCCATACAAACCGAGCCCCTGTGTGGGGAAGCAATCAATATCAGCCTGCAAATCTCCTACATTGGCCACCCGATCGATCTGGGCCCGGGCGGCAGTAAAGTGATCTTGCCACGGAGAATTATGATCTGTCGCCAGCCAGCACCCGGAAACTGGCAAGGGAGGGAGGGATCATGTCTGGTTCGGAAAAGGGAGGTGTGCAGTGGTCATGACAGGAGAACCCGAGGGATTGGAGATCGACCATGGGTAGCAGAAGGCGTGCATGATGTACTTGGATTGCGTGCGAGACTGAAATAGATAAATACTGCTGCTGTTTTGACTACCACCCTCTCCTTCACGGTTCCACAACCACCACCGTTTAGCACTTGCGCCAGTCGAGGGAGACATTGACGGTGATCTTGCCGCTGATACGATCGACCTGTTCCATCCACCATTATCAGCGATTATTCTCCGTGACGACCAACACCAGAAAGGCAGGGAAGCGAACAGACGGGGAGGAGAGGAAGGGGCACATACCGCAATAAGAGCCGCCTCGCGGGTTGGGGAGATGTTGCACTGGGTGTTCATGTTCATGATGGCCGACGTGCCGCCGCAAGGGGACCAGGACACAACATCCGGGTCGGCGCTGAGGGTGAAGGGCCCCTCGCGCTCGCCGGCCAGCGCGACCGAGTAGTACGACTGGCCCTGGATGCCGGTGAAGTCGAAGGTGTTGGTGCACAGGCCGCGCGAGCCCTTGGGGATCTGCGCGAAGCCGGACATGTCGGTGGCGAGGGTGGAGAAGCTGGAGTTTCAATCATGTCAATGGGTGTTTGTAGGTGGGGGGTTACGAGGAAGGGAGGTGTTCTCACGAGAAGCCCTCGTCGAACTCAAGGTTGAGCGTGAGCTTGCAGTTCTTGCGCCAGTCGGCGGCCTTGGTGCCCGGGCCGGTCTGGATGATGTACTCGGAGAAGGTCACTTCGAGGAGCGTCTTGGTGGCATCGATCTGGACATCGGCGGTGCCCGCGGGGCAGCCGGAGCCGAGAAGGGAGACACCGATGACGCGGACCTTTTGGGGCACGTTCTCGTTGGGGACGGTGAGGCCGGGGGCAGCCGCCGCCAGGGGAAGGAGAGAGAGGAGCGAAAGGAACTTCATGGTGAAAGAGTTGTGGGTTGAGCTAAGGTAGCTGTTTGAAGATGTGAGAGTGATGCTGATGCTGGAGCTGGAAGATGATGGTGAGAAGATGGGAGCTTTGGTTCGGGGAGAGACGCAGCCTTTATACACTTGTCCCCATCGTCGTCGTCGTCGCCGTGAGAAAGCTCCGCGGAGGAGGCGACTAGCTCACGGCCGACTTCGTTTGATGCTCACATCCCACGGGCTCGACCTGCTGTGCTGAGTTGGGCAATACGGGATGTCAACACCGTGGGTCAAGGGCCTGTGAGCTAGTTTCGATATATCACCAATTTCAGCAGGTGCCTATTTTTATCCCATAAACAGAGCCCCCGTACCTGGGTTCCTGGGTCTGGCCCAGATGCATAATAACAACTTTGTTTATTATCGTCGACTGTTTGGCTGGATCCGGGGTTAAGCGACCAAACTCATTAAGTGCAATGCATGTCGCCCCATCTCGTGTTAAGGTACGTCCGTCTTACACGCATGACAGCGGAATCCTATTCCGTCCATGGATAAACAGCACTCTAGCCGGCCAGCTCCCAACAAACCGTAACACACAGCCGTCCAGGCTGTCAAGACCCCCTTTTAATATCGTATGTAATTACCATGCTGGCGGAGCAGCTGACGGCACCAAAGAGAAGCATATTACCGCTACTATAACGGCGTCGCCATGCACATGTCGGTCAAAGCATGTTGCTAAACTTAACAACAGCCATGCTTCTTTATTCTAACCACCACGACTCTGTATTGACGTCTGAATGCAGGACCTTCGTTGGCGATTTATTTTACGCTGTCATGCTGACCGAAACACGACGGGCCCAGTCTCTTGGGTGACCAGTGCGGACTATTTCATATCACGCTCGCCTCCTCATTTGCCGGGACCGGCTACACCGGAAGCGAGCAATTAGAAAGCGGTACCAGACAACCAACACCGGTCCCGCTTGCCAGGGACGGGCTGAGCTTTTCACGAGGCGAGGGTTTGGAAAACAACGGAGAATGCTAGGCCGGAGTATATTGGAAGCCCCTGAAATTAACATTAACAGCATTAACTCCAACAACATCCGCCCCAACGAGCGATCAAGGACCGAGGCTGATTCCCTTCGCTAATACCGCCTACTGGTCGAACTCGCCGGCGTAGAGGATATCGCCAGGCGAGCCGTTCACGGTGTCCCACAGCGACCGAGCGTGCTGCTCGAAGTCCCTCTTAGCGACGGTTCCGTTCAGCTCCCTCTCACCGTCTTCACGGGCAAGTTTGACTATGCGATTGTTAGTATTTGATAGCTCAATCAATCAAACATCGGGAAAACCAAGGCTATGCAGCACTGATTTCCCAATGCAAACACCAAACCATCTTGTTCACGATAAAAGAGAACGGAGACTAACCATGCAAAAACACCGCAGTGCGCTTCCCGCTGAACATGGCGTGGGGCACGTTGGTGGTGTTATCCGAGTTGGCATCGCCAATAGCATAAACACCAGGGACGTTGGTGATGAGACCAGCGTTCTGGTCCGCCGCCAGACGGCCGCCGTACAGGGCGACACCCAACTCCTCGCCAACCTTGGACATCTGCTCGGACGGGAACGCCGCGAGGAAGGCATTCCTCTCCAGCGACTCGCCCTCGGCAAAATCGACACGGAAGAGATCATGCTCCGGAGCAGTAGGCAGGCTGGGGTCAGCCTCGGTATCGCCCCCGTTCTGCAGACGGACGATGGCGGTGATAGTGCGGTTGTCAACAGGGACCTTGTGGATCTCAAGGTACGTCTCCCACTTGGCAAACTTCGCCTCGGTAGTGGCGCGGAAGGCCGGGGTATCCGTGCCGTTGACAAGCCCGACAATGTCCGTGTTGAGCGTAACCATCTCGCGCACGGCCGTCGGCACGTTGTCCAGGCTGCCCAGCAGGCCCAGCTTCTGGTCGGCGTGCTCATGGCCGTCGCACCACGGGCACCAAAAGATGCCCTGGCCCCAGTTCTCGCGCACGCCCGGGGTCGCGGGCAGGATGTCGCGCAGGCCTGTGGCCAGCACAATCTTGCGCGCCGTCTTGTTGACCAGGCCACCGCGGGTGCTGGTGGTGACGATGAAGTGAGTGTTTTGCTCGTCGCCGGGGGTGATCTTGGTGACGGTGCCGTTGGCCATGGTCACGGTGGAGTAGTGGGCGAGTTGCTGGCGAGCGGCCCAGCGGAAGTAGGCCGGTGTGACGCCTGGGGGTCATGTCAGTCGAATGATTCATTATTGATATTATCGGACGAAAGAAAAGGGTAATCGTCATTACCATCAAACCCGATCACATCGTGCATGTGCCTCGTCACCCCATTGCGATATTCGCCCGAGTCGATGAGCAGGACCTTCCTGCGGACACGTGCCAAACCACTCAGCGCACTGAGGCCGGCCGGGCCGCCACCTACGACAATGGCGTCGTAGTCGTAGACGGGCGCGGGGTCCGCACGGGGCACGGCAGCGCCGTTGGCAGCGGTAGCAAGCGCGGCGAGCGCTGTGAACGTAGAGAAAAAACGCATGGCGAGATCGTGAAGGTGGACTGGAGGGCGGAGTTGATACTACAGTGTAGTAATAGAGGTTGTTCGGCCGCTGGAAAGCCTGGAATCTTCTCTCTCCACACGAGGGGCGCCTGGGCCGTCATTATATATCTTCGCACGGGCAGCATGCACGGACAGCATCCATACCGACATATTGCAAACCCCCCACAAAGAGTATGTGATGATGAGCTGTCCCAATGTCACTATCGAAAGCTCCTGCGGCCGATCCCACCGATCCGGAGATCTACGGAGATCTTTACCCAACCAGGCGCATCGACGATCTCGACACCCACGGCTCGGCCCAATCCCGCTTCACGCGGGGCAGGCCTCGATCCGTCTTCGGCAGGTAACCAGGTACTGGGATTGGCTCCTTGCTGGTTGGCTTTCCGGACGTCAAAGATGTGTCACCCTCCCTTGCAGGTTGCGCACCTCTCATTGCGCATCTTTCAGGTCGGACGAATCAAGCCATGGCAAGTTGAGTGATGATGACGACACCCCTGTCCGGGACAAGATGATCAGTGCTTGTCTCGGGAGGATTGTCTCACTTCAGCAGCTCAGCGTACTGAAGCGAGGGCAACCTCGACCAAAAGAGCCACCAGCAGGTGGATATCCGGCATCGAGGAGAAAATTTTGCGACGAGGTTGGGGTTGTCTGAATCCTACCGGCGGCGCGAAGGTGCCAGCCAAGGTACGAAGTCCGACGAGGTAACGTTTTGTAGCGAGGCTATGGAACCCATTCACACCCTACAATTCCCAAACAGCCTAGGTATGGTTAGTTGACAATTGAATGACAGGGAAAGCCTTCCAACTTCATAGCGTCATGCCAGGGATGCTATGGCTAATGGACCGTCGAGTTTCATGCTTTGGTGTCCACGAATCCACACACAGTTGTCCGTCTGGTGTAGTTGATCGCGCGGCAGCAACCACGGCCGTCGACCCGCCGAGCCGCCGAGCCACTTCCACCCATTTAATTATGATGCCGCAATCAAGACTCCTCAGGTTGGCCCTGTGATGGCCGCTCCATTTCCTCCCGCTGGCCATTATTGGGCACTACGAACATTGCCTCTTTTATTGATCGGAACATATCTTCTGTTGGCGCAACTGGAATACGGCAATAGGAGATGATGACTGGGTCGCATGGAAAATATTCAGACGGGTGGTCGAACCGATCGAGAAAGGCGGCCGGAAAGCGAGCCGTGTATAACACGGCAGGCCGACGTCTGTCCTCAGAGTAATCCCAAACATGAGTCTTTGGGTCCCCCGTTAGTATAACGGCTCAGAGTCGACTTGGTAAATGGGGGGTTTAATACCTTGAAGTATTCCGGGATGTTGCAGGCCCACCGTTGGGCTTGGGCAAGAGCGATCAGAACGGCCACGACGTATGGGTCTTCCATCTCGTTTGCTGACTGGTAACGGCGCTGGCGCTTTAGTCGAAGACGTTTCATTGGTGAATTGACTCTCTTGTGGTTTGAAGCCGTAGCCGGCCTGCCATCCAGCGATCGTAGGCATTCCAAGTCGAGCCACCCAAAAAAGGGGAGGTCCGCGTGGGATGAGCGTAAGTACTGGACGTCGACGCCTCGTAGCGTCGTAGCGATCTCTTGGTCAAAGCGGAAGGCCAGTGTTGGGCTGAGGAGTAAAAAGAATTAGCAGGATTCAACTGTTGAACTCAGCGGGAACACCTACAAGAACCCCCAAGGGCGGACATCGCGACCTCGAAAGAGATATGTCATTAAATCCATCCTGCACATGATTGGCTCAGTGTCCGTCGCCTGGGACGTCGGTCCTCCTTCCTCAAGAAGAAATTGGCAGCCGAGAAGGTGCAGATGTTGCGACGTCCATCGTGAGGGGCGTACGAACAAACGATCCCGGTTATGTTTCCGCAAGATATCGTTTAACGATAACGGTTCTGGCTGGTGAAGGCCGGCTGGGTCCACCGACGGCGGTGGGAAATCCATCACCATGGCGCGTCGACAGTTCCAACCTTGGGTAGCGTACTTTGTGCGTCGCGATCGGGTCTGAGGGTTGAGTTTAGTCTGTGCAGTGCATAACCAATAATCACCCGACGGTCCTTCCCTGATACCGATACACTCTTTTCACCTGTATTGCCGTCCCATTTTCAAGGCCGCAGCTCCAACCACAAGATAATTGTTGCCTAAATGACAGACAGCGGTTCCACTTGACCGTTCTCATGTCAACCTTATTCGGAACGGGGGCTCTAATAGGAGCTGGAGAGTTGGGGCTCAGAAAAGAAATAAGTTGGGAAAGTTTGGCTTGAGCGAAGGAACCATCAACACCGTCCTCCTTCGACAAGCCGCACCCCCAGGAAGCCACTCAATTAATTGAAGCACTCATTGTCCGTACCTTAGTCTAGGCACGTAATTCGTTTTGTTGATGATGCTGATAAGACCGAGGAAAGTTGAGCCTCAGAGGTGTGTAATAATCCTTGTAAGGCGGGCAGTTTTCAGAAACTCCCAGCAAGGAGACCGGTTAATACCCATTAAAAATGATTCTGATACTAAGCAGATCGAAACACTGGCCTAATTATTCTAACTTCTGCTTACTTTGATAGGTCATTTATCATTTTTCCTTGATACATTGATAACTAGCTGATAAATATCATTTCGAGGCTATTTCCGACAAGTCATCCTTGCGAGCCAGGACAACAATCTTGCTGCCCTTGGAACCATCATATTATGCTGGAACTCCATCAAAATTTGTGTTCTTGCTGAATGTCGGCCAATAGATTGCCCCCTGTTTGCGTTGCTTCCATCGACGTTCAGTCAGATGTCAAGTTCGATCCAGGCCAGCCATGCAGCAACCCGGGTTCGCAAACGAAGTCCAATGAACGAACGGGAAGTGACAGGAGCACGCCTCGAGAAACGGTAACCAAAAACGAAACACGAGATAAAATGGGCCAAATGCATTTTAACGATCGGTTGGCCCATGCCTCTCTCGCCATTCCCCTCAGTATTCTTCTGCAGAAGCCTCAAGGGCCAGCATCGCCATGTCGGTAACCGCGTCACTCAAAGGGTACTATCGCGACTTGCGAAAGTCTGTACCAATCGATTTCAAGTCGGATCGGCGAATCGCATTAATTCTTGCCACTCAGCTTCCCTTTCCAAACGGCGTGGTTCCCGTCCTCGCCAGGGCACAGTTCCTCTGGGCCGACACCGACCAGCGCGCCGAAGCTATTAGCAACTCGTGCGCCAATGGTCCGGCCTTCGACTCGCTCATCATCCTGCTCCGCCTACTTCTCGCGGCATGTCCCGACTTTAAGGAAGGCCCAGACTACCACCTGTTTACCCTAGCTTTTCACGACTTTGGCTGGAGCCGGGTAGACGACTACATCGTCAAGGGGAAGCTGCTCGAGCTCCTGTACCCCACCGAGACCGACCAGTTCAAACGCGTCGACGTGACACTCGGCGAACTCGTCTGGCACCCCCTGATCACCAAAACCCTCTGGTCCAGTCCATCCCTCGCCTTCTTCCGCCGCCAAACATTTGCCCAAAAGCCCGGCATGACCGTATTCGAACCCTACGATCTCGACGATCGGCTCGCGCTCCCGCCAATCCCCTTCACCGTCCCCGACCAAAGCAGCCCCATCAACCTAACCAAATTCTTCTCGCGCAAGCTCGGCGTCCACCCCATCGACGGCTCCAGCGTCGCCGTCGCCTTCGCAGGGCTCATGCCCCCCATCATCCCCGTGATCCTGCGCGGCGGGCAGCCCTTCCGCACCATCCGCACCTTCTCCATCGACGGGCCGCGCGACTTCCGCCTCCTCCCCAACGGCTCGCTGGCGCCCGTCCACACCCGGCGGCGCTACCGCCTGCGCGCGGTGCTCAACCTGGCGGACAGCGACGTGCGCACCTACCACCAGGACACCAGCCCCGTGGTCGAGCAGCTGGATCCCAGGCTGTCGGAGGACACGCGGCGGCCCGAGGAGCGCTACCTGGCGAAGCTGTCGCGCGGGGAGCATGCGCGGGGCTGGGCGTTCGAGGACAGCCCGGGGAGGTATTTCTTGCTGGTCTACGTCGCGTATGATATGCAGGGCGCGGCGTTCCGCCCGGTGAGCGAGCGCTTTGGCGAGTATATCCCCCCGCTTGCGGGGAATGGTACGTGTTCTGTTTGGTGTCGTCATAGTTGTGGTGGTTTGGATCATCGTTGCGTTGGTCATTGAAGTGGTGAAACTGACAGTTGAGGTGGCACAGGAGAGCAGAGATGGGCGGCGGCCCCGTACCTTCCCTTGAGGAAGAACGATGAAAGGGGTAGGGAAAGCGAGAAGAATATTATGAAGATCAAGGAGATAAAGGATCGGAAGAACTTCCATTAGAACTCTAATTCTCTGCGGGAAAGGTGGACGAAATAAAATGGGAAGGGTGGTTAGCATCACGAGTAGTAATGCTTTGATAGCAACCGAGATAATCAGGGTGGCCAGGATACATAGAGATAGAGAATGAACAAGATGCATGGATATAATAGAGGCGATGATACCCGGGTAATGATATATGCATCTTCTTACTACTACTTATCTACCCTACCCCCAAGTAGGGCATGAGATAAGTTGTTGGGGGTCTATGCTGCTTTGATCGAGTGAAGGTTCGCATTATCAATTTATCAATCAACGATGCAAAAGAAGTGATAAGAAAAAAAGGAATTCAAGATGGTCAAAAATAGCAAAAGCTCACTAGCTAGCGCCCCTCCTGTCGGTCGTCACCGAGGGAGGGGGGTGGCTAACCACGAAAACCCCCAGGCAGGTTTTGCGAAAACCCCGGGGACAGTGTGTCTCGAACCCACGACCTCCCTGTCGGGAAGGGGGTGAACTGCTGTCCCCGGTGAGGACCGCCGCTGTTGACCACTCGGCTACTGGGCGGTGGTCCTCGTTAAAAAGAGGTAACGTTAATCGAATATATATACCCTGAGTGGGTGCCTGAATGAGCAGCGCTATGACATGAGCTTAAACCGATCACATGGATATCCATGTGGTTGCCTGAAGGAAAGGGGGGCCCTCGATGTAAGGGGAACATGAATTTCAGGTACACCATGCATAGGACCTATATCTCTTCCCTTTCTTTGGCTTCTTTCTTCTAATTACGGCGGATATAGCGCAACGAGACTCAAAGAGTCTGTCGTCCTCCCGGCTCACCTCCTAGATGTCACTTAGGTAGGGTGGCCACATACCCGAGTCGTATGCGAAGCATCCGAACTCACGGCGGATGGCTTCTTGTCTGTGTCTCCCGAGATGCCGTATTAATACTGGCGGCGGTGGGCAGACTCTACGAGTGTACAGTTCCGAAAGTCAGTTAAGTCACAGCCACCTCGTTGACCGCACCCGCGACTGCGATCAAATGTCCGCAGAAAACCAGGAACTCACCGCTTCAGAGTCGTTCTTGTTCTCGTCAGAGCCAGAGGAATTGTCCTTCTTTTTCAAGTCCCTCGCACATTTGGTGCCGCCCACAACACCAAGCTTTCTGAGAGCCGAGCCGGCCAATGGCCGGCCATGTGGCTCCTGATCCGGCAAGTGGGTCCGTCCGAACCACACCTTCGCAGGGACTTTTTTCTTTTTGTCTTTTTCTTTCTGATAGCGAAATATTTGGGTTCTTACTGGGCGTCATTGCCATAGTTAATGCCACTGTGCTTGATATTTTGGGGCAGTCTGTCGGGCTTGGTTTCAAACGCCGGTAGAAGGCAAAGAGCGAGAGTCAGGGAAGGCCAAAGTGGATGGATCCCTCTCCACTGTGGAGCCCGATCAGATCAATATGACCATTTGCATGGTATTATTATTTATTTCTCTAAATGATCTATAGCCCCTTCTAGAGTTTCCCTTCACTTCGTCGCGATTGACCTCTTGTCAAACTCGACCGTTATATCTGTGACCCGCAGAATCCCGTCGTCCGTCCGCAGCCTCTCCCCTTCATCACCCAGTATGCTCCGGTCGCTGCGGTCATCGATCGACTTCTGTAGTTGCAGGTCATTCTCGCTATTTCCCGGCAGGGGAGGCCGACTCGTGTCGGTCCGTCTGCTACGGTTGTGGCTGCTGCTACCGATGCCCAACTCCTTGTCATAAAAGCTGCTTCGGGTGCGGTGGTGGTGTTGCAGCGACGTCTTGGCCTCGCGGCAAAGCACACGCAGCATGGGGATACTGGCGGCGATTATGGAGGAGCAGACCTCGGCGTTGCCCCAGATCCAGAGCGTGATACCCTCGGCTAGGAGTCTGTTAGCAAACGGATTCTGATGTCTTCTGTTGGGGAGGGTGTGTTACCAAAGTCCGGCAACAGCAGCTTCGGGATCTTGCTTGTCTTGACGGCGGCGGTGCCACCGGCGAATATACCCATGCTCATGGCCAGACCTGCGCCAATCTTTTCCTTGCGCTTCATTTGCAGACCCCATAAGAACTTCCACGGAAGCAACGCCAGGGTGAAATCCATCAGTGCGGAGTAACCGGAGGCAAAGAGGTTGTAGTAGACAACGATTTTGGGGTCCCAGCATGTTCCCTCGACGGACATCTCCCAGGTTTTGTGGACCGGCATGCAGCTAATCCAGGGGAAGATGGCGGATACGGTCATGGCGACATTCATGGAGATGATGCAAAACCATGTGAGTTTCCTGTACCAGCCGTCGGTGATTTGGAGAAGCGTGAGACCAAACGATGTTTTGCTCCAGACAGCGGCGGTTACGGAGAAGGTGCCGGCCACATTGGTGGGTAGGAGTAGAACGCCTATGTTGTTCATGTCGAAGTCCCAGATGTGTAGTCCATAACCCAGGCTGGCCGCATAGGTGAGGATCGATGACTCGATGATGATGCAGACCTTGTTCGATCAGTATCGCCGCAGCAAAGGACGGGGAAGTGGGTAATGGCCTACCCATGAAGCGATGAGGATTACATCATCCCACCACAAACTTCGTCGCTTTAACAAGCGGCAATAGATGCGCAAAGAGAGGAATATTGTGGAAAGGAGTGCCTGTGACCAGATGCTGGCAAGGAGCTTTGGGGCGGCATTGTCGTGCGGAAGAGCGGCCAGTTCCTCCGGAGTCAGTGGGATCGAGACGACCGCGTATTGGTCTGGTGTTTCGTGCATGGATACGGTGCTGTGTTCGGCGCCCAGCTCCAGTCGTCAAGAACCGCTTGCCTCTTGCGTGTAAACGGCCACGTGGGAACCGTTTGCGAAGGCGCACCTCGCATGAGGTATAATAAAAGGAGGAGGCGGTTTATGGGCCAGCAGAGATGCAAAGATGGGATCTTCGGGGAGGCACCTGGGCGCCACACTAGATGCCCCTCGGAGGGGCGCACGTTTCCGTTTCCCCTGCAAGGCCGATGCTCGATCAAGACCAACACACAACTGGGGCATGATTTGCACCCGACGACAGCCAGCCCCAACCCGATCACCCAAAGAGCGGAAAGCCTGGTGAAGGATCTTCGTGTGGAGGCGTCGCTAGTGTGTTTAGTAAGGAGCTTTCGGTCAGCGCTTATCCCGGATGGAGGCTAGAAAAACGGCATTTGCCATGGCGGGCAGTCCGGTTTTTTAGCACTTTGTTCTGTCTCACATTTTGGAGAGGGATTGTCTCCGAAGGCGACCATCGAGGGGCCGTCGACATGTGTTGACGCTGTTGCTGGTTGAATACGGTGCTGAGCATGCTGCATGCATTGGTACGCCGATGTTGATATCGAGCAGCATGGGTGGCCGGGTACCTGGAATCCTGGATATCTTGATGCGATGTCGGGTGATGAATGGTCGATCGAAGAAGACGGCCTGGCGAGATTCCGAGGGAGCGGTTCACCTTTTGCCCCGCCAATCGCGTGGACTTCCCCCACACCAATTTACGGAAACTGGGGTTGACACGCGCCAAGAGCGAAGGAGAGGCGCCGGTCAAGGTGTTAGCGGTGGGATGGGCATCAGAAATATCAGTTTCGGGAAGGAACAACTTTTAGTCAGGGTTGGTACAGCGTTGTTTGGTTTGTCTTTGGGATCACGGTGTGTGTGCGCGCGTTTAGTTAGTTAAATCCGAGCCGCAGTGGCGAGCTGAGTGAAATTCACACCTTTTACATGGAATGGGATACGTGTGCCACGCGCCGTCGGGACTGCCTGAATTCTGCATCACATCAATCTTGTTACTCTCTGCCTTTCGCCTTTCTAACCCGTCCCTAAAAGCACCGTCACTAGAACCTTGGCTAATACAACAAGTGCTGCTATATTACCGCTGGCATTTGATACCGTGTCGTCAGAACAGCTCCGAACCAGTCCACCCCTTCTACTGCGGCGCCGGCGCCGGCGCCGCTGCGCGCTTGAATGCCTCATACGCGGTCGCAGCACTAGATGTATGACCACGTTAGTCTCAAGTCGAAATTGTAACAAGAAGTGTGTATGTCGCCCCTCGATCTTGCATCCCCCCACGATCGCCATGCAAGCGTCATGACCAAATCAGAAAGAGGAGACATACCTGTATGCAGCCTTTTCCCATGCGGTCCCGAGCTCTGCGGCATACATCCCCGCTCTGAACCAGTCCTGACCGCACATATACTGGTCGGCATCAACAACCTTTTGGTTATTCTCGTAGGCCTTCTTGGCGTTGCCTTCTGCCTCGACCGCTTTTTTGTACTTGTTCAAGGCATCCTCAATAAAAGCAGCCCGACGCGCCCTGTTATCCCCCTCTCCGCTGAGCTTGGCTACACGCTCTTTGGGCACGAAAGTGTTGTGCTTGACCGGGGCGCTCACGGTGCTTGCCGTGTTGGATCTGCTGGGCGCTGGGCGGCCGCTTGCTTCTCCTTGATTCGGGGTTGGCTGGCTAGCGGGCGTATTGGTTGGTGCGACTGACTGTTGCTGGGCTCCCTGTGCGGGTTGTGCCTGAAGACTAGTTTAGCTGCCTGCTCCGTAAACATGGAATGGGGAGTCGGGCCTACTCTGTTGGCAGAGCTGCTGGCAGGTACTGCGGAATGACCGTCCCGGAACCGGCTAATACGAGTGAACATGTTCAGTGATGACAACGGAAGTTATATGAAAACTTGGGATAAAAGTAGCAGAAAGCGTAGGCAGTAAGACCTGTTTTTGGTTTATGCGATGGGGGGAGGTGGGATGTGATATGTTACAATGAGAGAAGACTATTTGAAAGGATGGCATGAGAAGGAGTCTTATAAGTCTGCAAACACCAGCTGTTCTCGACGAGCCCCTGTATGTCCTGTCGTGTTGGCCAGTTTGGTGGTCCTAGAATCCGGCCTCAGGAGTTAGATCAATCCTGCAAACCCCCAGCGCCCACCCAACTGAAACGAGTCAAACGACTCCTACGGGCGGACTTCTAATCAACCCACACCCCAAATAAGCCAAAACCGGCGCTTCCGAAAGATTGAAATAGTTATGTATCTGTATTAAATGTGTGGAACTGTGGAATGTGTTATTGCCTAGATGATTGGGGGCTTTTGCCCCCCCCCCCCCACATGTACATACTTACATACTTCCACCGCTCAATCAACCTACGAACCCTCTCATATGCACCTTGCTTGTGACATACTTAGGTCGGTATGTACCTACCGCAACCACCAGCCTCATTGGCTCGCCGTTAAGCCTTTGCAGTCCCACCCATGGCGGTGTTGTATTGCAAGGACGCCGCCGTGATGCACTCGAAATAATTTTTATAGCTAGGTATCTTTGGTGGACCCGTCGAGTTTGTTGCACGTTGTCTTCGTCTGCTTAACCACATCGACGATGTCCAGGTTATCCAACACCCTATCGATGACGACCGACATAGCGACCGCAACCACAGCGAGGAACTTGCCCACTGTATCCATCATCATCCCGAAAGCGCTCGACTCCACCTTTGGAACCTTGAGCCCAGTCGGTTTGGCGCCCTCCGCCATCTTTGAGTTGGCGATGTCCAGTTTGTAAGCTAATATGATGGGAACGGAAACCTTGCGGATGATTGTCATCGCGGCGGTGTTAAAATCCAGTCCCTTGATGGGCGCTTTGGGCGACTGGACACCGGTATCCGACTTGTTACCCAGATTCAGCTTATTCAAGGCGTCATAAACGTCGTTGATTCATTGCTGTTATGGAGCATCCGCACCGACAACACGCATTACCTGAACCTAGCGGCATTGAGCGTTCCCTTATTCTTGTGGACTTGGGCCGTGGACCGCATGAGATTGAGCGGCATATTTTAGTGGCGACTTCTTTCGATACCTTCAAGGCGATTAGGTTGTTGTTGGCCTTGTACCAGACGACCCAGTCGCCTAGACCCGGCTAACCGTTGTTGCATACTTACGTACCTAGGGTAGGTCAGACTCGTGGGGGCGCCGAAGAGTGTATGGAGTAAGTAAGGTCTTAATAGCCTAAGCGGGGTGTGTCCTCAATTGCAGAATCTTGATTTCAAACATGTAATAATCATGTCTGTCTATGGGCGACCAACGGCTGTTTGGCCCCCCCGCAACTTTGAACTTTCCCATCAAATAATTTATGGAGGCTTACTATTCAGTTATCCCTGAGCCATCCCCTATCCACGACCCGGAATTGTCTGCTGATAACCCCGCGCCCAACTCCTACCCCTTCTAGTAATAATCAACTGTCCTCTTCTTTCCGGCTACCACCCAACACCCACAACCCCTCGCCCAGCTCGATCCATCATCACCGGGCCCGTTGCTCCCGAACCCATCTCCTCGCCACGCCCACCTCCCCTTCGCGTTCCAAATTCCTTACCACCGTCTCACATTAGCCTTCTCTCTCTTTCCCGCTTCCCCATCAACCCATAACAGACACCCCCGCTACACCAACTGCACTGACCCAACGACCCACGGCCGCCCCCTTCGCAGCCCTCCTAACCATGGCTGCTAACCCTCCCGCCGCCATCGAAACCCGCCCGGCGGCTGCGAGGGGGCATGGTCTCCTAGATGGTTCGCGAAGTGTCGTCCCCTGTTCGGCGGACGGCGTGGCTGGACGATCATCGGTGGATCAGTTGGTTGCCCGCGGCTTGAAATTAGACGGCTTAAGGTCTAGGCCCCGGATCCGGGTCCGGGGCTATCGTGCTGCTCTAGCTGTCGGGTGGGCAATCGGTCGTCGTAGTGTTAGATCCGGCAAAAGAAGTGTTGTTGATTGTGAGGTTGACGTTACCGTGGGCCCTATCCCGAGTGTGAGGCACCGGCGTGGCCGATATATATGATGGCCTGAGTCTGCCGTTTGGATGGTGTGATTTGTGTTGATAGTCCGAGTTGTTACGCGGTCGGAAATGAACGGACTCACGACGTTAACTGTTGCCGTCCGGCTTTTTAGGGAGACTTCTGAGTACGGTGTGCTTGTGGCAGACGCAGAGCAGCGCCCTCTATCTGAACTTATATCATCATTGGTCGAGTATATCAGACTCTCTGGGGGAAGTTATGTTATTATGCTACTAGGCAATTATGGACTTTGCACCCGAACCCGATGTTGGTGGCCATTTTCCGCCTCACAAGGCGGAATTAGAGACACTCCTGTGACCAGCGTGTGACGACGGGGAGTTCACGAGCTAGTATGCCATCTCTTCGAACCGTAGGTAGACAAAAGCAAGTGCTTGGTGCATGACGTACTACAGCCAGTTAGGCCAAAAAGGTTACGCTACTGATGCGGCTAGTTTCTTACGACGCTCCTTGCATGCTGATTACCCCTGTCTCCCAGCATTCTTTCTCCCCATTCAAATCCCGATCCGGAGATTTCACACAGTTGCGATCGAGCGCGTTATCTCGCGGCGGTTGATGCTAACATTAGCCGCTTAGAGGCCCGCCCATGGCCGCACTAGTATCGACGTGCTATTCGTTGTTTAGGAGTGTTGCAGGTTGATTCTCCATCTGGCAGAAACCCTTCGCCTTGTCTCTCAAACATCATCCCGCATAACCCTTCATCATCAGCGAGTACTCCCACGTCGGCAGGCCTCCTGCATACCTAGGGTTGCCCTGCTTACTCCATTTCCTCCGCATCATGCATCACCCTCCCATTTTGCGCTGGGGAGCCCGGCTCGTCTGCCTGCGCCGCCTGCAGCGCGCCGCTCATCATCGGTTGTCCTTGAGGGTACCATTCTCGCGAGCCTTGCCCCCATACTAGTTGTGTAGCACTGATCCTCGGTTGGCCGCCGTTTGTCCACGGCTCACCGTTGGGTCCAGGTTGACCGCCGTTGAGTCCACATTGACCACCGTTCAGCCCAGGTTGGCCACCATTGAGTCTAAGTTGGCCACCATTAGGTCCAGGTTGGCCACCGTTCAGTCCGGGTTGGTCACCATTCGTCCACGGCTGACCACCGTTCAGTCCGGGTCGGCCACCGTTCGTCCACGGCTGACCACCGTTCAGTCCATATTGGCCATAATTGATATCGTAGTGGTCACCGTTGTGCATCACTGGATGGCCGCCGTCGATTCCCTGCTCGCCACCGTTGACCCAAATCTGGCCACCGGCAATCCCCCAATGGCCACCGTTGATTTCCTGATGGTCACCGTTCTCTGTTGCCGGATGGTCACCATCCTCCGTTGCCGTATAACCGCCGTTGGTCCCCGGGCCACTGTTGGTTATCAACCGAACCTCCACGGCCCCCCCTCCTGCGTGGATTGCCTTAGATATGACAATTCAAACAAGGTGAGAGCACGGTACCCGCTAGGAAATACCGGTATGCAGCCCGGGACCGGCGCGCCGCAAGGAAGTCGGCTGTAAGTGTATCCGCATGGCGCGTGTTCGTACGATCTGCCGTCCCGGCTCTCGAGCGGTTGATTCGGTTGTATGGCAACGCCTTCGACGTAGTTGATGATTACCGGCTCGGCAAAAAAATAATGGTGCCCCCTAGGCGTTGTTGCCCCGTAGGTTCCGGGGCCGATGTAATTGATCGTGACTGGGCCGAAGTAGTGGTGGTATTTCGGCTCGTGGAAGAACGGGTAGACAAACCAGTTGATGGTGACGGGGCCAAAATACTAGTTTTCCTATGACTGAAAAAGCGGTTCGGCGTAACCCCCATCATAGGTGATAATGGTGTGACCGTAGTGCGTATGGGCAGTTCCTGCGCGGTCGGCTGCGATCTAGGTGCCGGGCCGCTGCATGTCTGCTCGAGCTGATGACGGCTCGTGGTGGGTGCTGGAAGGTGGGCGAGGGGCTATTTGTGCTAAGTATGTACCCTAGGTAGGTTGTTGTTTAGTTGACCAAAGTTAAAATATCGATGGGGATGGAGGCGACTAAGGCGCCCCTCCCTGAAGGTAATCGCGGCCACTTTCATCCCGAGCAGGTCCAATCTCCCGCAATCCCAGTAACAGAAAGAACGAACTGCCATGTCTGCCCGAGGTAACGCTCCTGGTTTCGAGCGGCCTTCAGACCCACCATGTCTAAACAAGTCAGTCATCAAATAAACCTGTCACCATGTGGCCTAGCCCTTCTCAGATCCTGCTATAAACTATCCTCTCTTCCTCTTGCAGTATCCCATCCACTCCCTTGTAACTAGCTAATTATGCGCCAACCAAAACATCTTCCGCGTATTTCCGCAGCTGTTCAACACTTAGGACAAAGTCTCCCTCTCCAGGGCCCGGATCTCGAAGGAACAGGAGCCTAAACCCCAATCCCAATGCACCGCTAGTGACATGATACGATACGGGGTTGGTAGTGAGATTCCGTGTGATCGTGATGGTGTGACGGAGGACTGGCTCAAGGGCCGCGATGTGTCGCGTCATAGCCCCGGGGCGAGCAGCACCCCTTGCTTGCTCCTCCCACTTCTCCAAGGTGATAATCCCACGATGACGGTCGAGCTTGGCTAGAAGCACGATCTTGACCTCGTGATCTGAGGCCGCAAACCACCACCGCATATCGTTATGCAACTCATTCATGGACTCGGATACACCCGCCTCAATGACGAATGTTGGCCAGGCTTCTCCAAAATTGCGTTACGGCTTTGGACCACCAACCGAATCACCCTCGCCCGCACCGTCTCCTCCAGGGTGATCAAATTGCTGTCGAAATGTGGTGGAAGCGAGTGTACGCCAGCAATCACTAGCGGTGCCAGTTCGATCAAGGTGACTGTAGTATTTTAGGTAGATCCACGTATGGAGTACTTCGTGTTGCTGGGTGGGGATCGTAATAAACAAGATTTCGGAGTTGCTATTGTACCGTCGGAAACGAAACGGATAGCCGCGCGCCTCTCGCTCAAGTTCGATATCGGCGAACGAATCAGAAGAAACGCCTAAGTAATTAGTTAGTGTTTTAGAGAGGATATCGGAGTATAATACTATACCTGTGACAATCAGGAAATCCTGGGCAATGTGGTCGATGATGTTAAACAGATCTTGCACGTTTGTGAAGCGGATTGTTTGGGGATCATCATCTTGTTTCGAGTCTCCCGAAATGAGTCTGGTAGACGCTGATGCAACCGAAGGTGAGGGAAGATTCGCCATACTTAACGCGTTTGACCCCATCGTAAAGCGTGGATGGGATGGGTGAAGCGGGATGGGTGAAGCAGGATGGGTGAAGCGGGATGCATAACTAGGTACGCCACTCTTCGGCGTAACTCGATTTTGCGATAACCGTTGAAATCACGCTCAGGTTTACCAAGTCCCATCGCGTCGGCTGAGATTTAGCCGGTAAAATATGATGGAATGTTGTGGGCTGGTCTATATCTAACTGATACAGTAAAATGGAGGGCCCAGGGTTAGGGTTTGGACCCCCCTGGGTGGGCACGTGAGTGCCCCGCATTTAGATTAGATAAGGAGCATCGCGTGCAGCCTGCAGTGGAATTACTTCCACGGCAGCCATCGCGATGCTTCCTTTCGAAGAGACATCGCTTTTTACATCGCCTTTACCACCACTCTTCGTTGTTCTTAATTGCGGTCACCCTTATTCAGATACTTCTTGTATCACTAACTAATGTTAGTAATAAGTATAAAGCGTTTAAATTCAAGGTACTCTGGTGTAGCGACTATGTACGGCATATTGGTTAGGTTTTGTAACCTATCTTATAACTAGTTATTCTACCCGGAAGAGCTAAGTATTAAAATAGCCTTAATAGTTAGGTTCGAGAAAGAAAGGGTACTAAAGAAAAGCAACAATAGCAGAAAGTGTATCTCCAATACAATTAGCACTCAAAGGTGGTCTAGGGTTCCCTTAATCTAGCGGGTATAACTGCCAACTCGATGACGCCTATTATCTTTACGCCTCCTATGACGTCAAGACTTCGTAGAGCCCGAGCGGTAGTCAAATCGAGCTTGGCAACCATATTGTTAAACCTAGTTGATAGAGTATAATACAGACCGGAGCGAACAATGTTGAGAAGATAGAATCTTCAGTTACTTGATAATAGCAGTTGTTCTCCTTTACCGGTAGATTCGAAGCGGGCTTTGGCCTCGTATAGCTAAGTAGACCAGTGTCAGATACACCCATCCCTTTCTTATTCTTATAGCTTTTTCTTACAGCTCCGCAGCAAACAAGGTATATGGCCTCGCTATTGGGATTATTCCCGCCGTCAGAGAGGGTTGGGTTCCCCGTTGACATCGGGGCAAAAGCCTAGATCATAACACCCTCAGACTCCCCGACCAGACATCTTATTACATACGACATCAACAATCTAAAACCAAACGCTCTCGTGCTCATGGTACCACCGGCTAATACCAGGCCCTAACCCCAACCCCAGCCATCCCTATCCATACACACACACGCACACGCCGCTATTTTCCCTCTCCACCAACCCCTCCTTAAATCCCACCCTACGCCCGCTCCCCAACCGCAATCCTCAACTCCTCCAACTCGGCCCTCACCCCGCGATACAGCTCCTGCGCCTCCCGCTCCCTCGTGCTCACAAACGCAACCTCGGCCCTCAGCGCCGCCAGCCGCCGCTGAATGGCCTGCTGCTCGCTGGCCTCGAGGATCCTGAACCCGGCCAGCGCGTTGCGCGCCTTCTCGAGCGCGCCGTGCGCCTCGCCGACCTTGTTGCGCAGCATCTCGGCCCGGTTCTTGTATCCGCCGAGGTGCAGGCCGAGTTTCTTTTCGAGCTTGTTGCCTTTTTCGGCGGAGGTGAGGAGGGCGTCGACGGCGGACTGGGGGATGGGTTAGTATGTGGTGATGATGGAGGGGTGGAGGGAAGGGGATGGGTGGAAGGGAATGGGTGGAAGGGGGGTGGGCTTACATCAAGAGCGGATTTCATGGTGAAGACCTGGTCTTCGTCGTCGTCGTCGTAGCAGCCGAGGCCGAGGAGCAGGGAGTTGCTGTTCTCCTTGTTCCAGACGGCCTCGATTTCTTCAGGCTTCAGGTGATGCTTCATTTCAAGAAGGATCTGGAGGCGCGCTTCTGCCAGGACAGGGTCGTCGATTTGGGGGAGGGGGATTGGCTTAGTCGCAGGAGCACCAGCGAGCGGGTATCTGCTCGCGTCGTGCGCGATGAGCAAAGCCGCCTCGCGCGCAACAAGAGCTCTAGCCGGGTCTTCGACCTCGGAGGCCGCTCGTACAAGCTCGTTGTAGTCGACTGATACCGCTCGTGGCAGGTCTCGCTGCATCACCTGCGTTCGCCGCTTGCGCTCCAGCATTTCCTGCGCCTCGCGGATCTCTCGTTCCCGCTGGTCGCGTTCCGCGGCATCCTCCTCCCTTTGCTCAGCCGTCATGGGTTCCTGCTGGTCTTCTGGCAGCTCCAACTCCCACTCCGTCTCCTTGGGCTTGGGCAGGGCGGCGAGGCGCTGCTTGAGTTGATGGCGAAGGGAGAGATCCCGCATCCTGATGTCTGCTGGGGTTCCCCCGACCATGTCCATATCCTTGTCGGCCGCATTTAGGGCAAAGGTATCGCGAGGTGTACGGAGCGGTGTTTGCCCGACCCGAAGGGGTGTGGCGCCGACCCCGTTGGCAGCGGACCGCAAAGGGGTTGCTAAGGGGTTTGGTGTGGAAACAACCTGCTTCCGAGGCGCGACTGATTCAAATCCTGTAGACCCAGCTCCCTCGTGAAGAGGCGTATTCTCACCACCTAGCAACGATGATTGGGTCTGCGTCAATGCCCGGATGTTGCGGATCTCGTTCGCAATGTGGTCCTCCTGAGCCGGCGCAAGAGGCGTCCTGATGGGCGCGTTGGTGTTGAGTGCCGAGTAGTTCCCAACTAACCCTCGGGTGGCATCATTATCGCTGTCACGAGCTGATGCGCTCGCCCGCTCGCCAATCATGCCCATCTTGACGATTTCCTCCAACTCTCCTTCGCCGACCTGCGGCGCCGGCAGCGAGAGAGCCTTCCGCTTGCTGCTCTGTTCAGCTTCGCGAATCTTCTGCATCTGGCCGGCCTTGATAGCAGCCTGGGTAGACGCAGACGGCCCGTCCTTTTCGTTCTTCCTCCGCTTCCGGTCGACGTCACCGTCCTCCTCCCCTTTCCGCTTGTTGCCGACCTGTTGTTTTTGGGGTCAAAATGGCTTCGTTGGAACTCGTTGCGCGAGATTTCGTCGGTGGTGTCATAAAATCCGGGCACCGCTTTCTTTTCGAACGGAATGTCGGCATTGTAGTCCATCTGCCCCTTTTTGCGCGTCGTAACCTTGATGTTGATGCCGGCCGTCTTGAGCTCCCTCCGCTTTTGTAACGCGGCCAGCCGTCGCGACTCCTCCTGCTGCCTCTCGCGAGCCTTCCGCTTCGCCTTTTTACCCTGTGTGTTGGCCAAACGGGCGCGGGCCTCGCTCAGCATCTCCTTCTCGTCCTCGTCGAGATCGATCGTGTCGGGCCGGGCGGGCTTCGTCTCGGGATCGGGGTCGACCTCGCCTGGGCGCAGGCGGCGAACGTCGTCGGCTGAAGGTGCTTGAGTCTCGCCGCCTTCTGGGCCCATCAAGCCCAAGGAGGACCCTTCCCGCTGCTCGGCCTCGTCGAGGAGGCGCTGGTACCGCTCGAGGCATTGGTTGGCGGTGCGGCCGACGATCGGGGCGATGGTGCGCCATTGCGTGGGCATCAACTTGGCGAGGTGCAGCAACTTCTCATCCTCCTCCTTGCTCCACTCGATCTTCTTGATGCTGGGGTCGAGCCATTCGTTCCACCGGGCCTTGCATTGTTTCGGTGTCTTGCGCGCCAGCAGCGAAGACACGCGCGCCCACTGGTTCAGCCCATATTTGCTGACAGACGCCTTGAGGATCTCGTCCTCAATGTTGGTCCACACGCCTCCCTTGACGACAGGCATCTTGATGGTTGATGTCGGGTGATGTTTGGTGATGAAAATCGTGGCGCGGGTTGAACTCTCCCGACTGGGATTTGGGGGTTGCGGCAGGCAGTGTGGGGTCTGATTGGTTAGGATACAATCTCCGACCCACTGAAGTTCGAGTCCGCATGCTCCAGGTCGCGTTCCGTGCGCGATAGCTTCAAAGTTGTGAGATCATTGAAACCGTTATCCCGCCAGGTTAACCAAAATACTGCGCAATCACAATCATTCGACTGGACAACTCTTTTTGAGAAAAACTATTTTGTTTGGGATCAAACACTACATTTTCATTGTTTGCATCACACAATGGCCTCAGAGGCAGCCTCTCCCCAGCGGGAGCCTACGCCCTCTGGCTTCCCCTCCTCCCTCCCCCAGAAGCGCTCTCTCGAAGATGACCACAGTCCGGCCGTATCTTCACCGTTAAATCCAGAACCGAAGACCCAGAAAGTTCAAGTACAGATTGACGATAGCCAAGTCATGGCACGCGAGAAGCGAACCAAGAAAGAATCTCTTAAAAAGAGGGAATCCAAGGGCGCTCCCGAAAGTGCCAGATCGACACCTGACCCGAAGCTGCGAGAAGCTCCAGGTGAGCTGGCGCCGAACCGGTACAAGCTCGCCCATCCTAAACCGACCGATTTCGAGCTGTCCAAAGGCCCGGTCTTCCAGAGCCACCACGAAGTACAGGACTCGGAAGGGAGGACGATCGAATTCGTGGAGACGACAGATCAGTAAGTGTCCGTTATTTTGTCCTGTATTTCTCATCTTACTAACCTTAGTAGCGTTTATAACAAGAAAAGCTTTCACTACACCCACTGCATCGCCGACCCCGCCTTCCCATCCATGTTCTACTACCGGAATACCGAGCCACCGCCTTTCGGAGCCCATATAGCGTTCGAGGATGCTGCATCGCACATGTTTTTCACTCGAGATGGAATGCACGTTACTTCGGACAAAGGTTTTCGTATGACGCGCGCCAACGTGGCCGTTCGGGAGGGACGATGGTACTGGGAGTGCAAGGTCACTCGGGGCATATTGAAGGAGCGAAAGGAGGGCGACCCCGTATCGCACGGCCATATCCGGGTGGGGTTTGCGAGGAGGGAAGCATCTCTGGACGCGCCGGTCGGGTTCGATGCATACAGCTACGGTATCAGGGATGTGGCGGGACAGAAGGTACACATGTCACGACCGAAGGACTTCTTCCCGCCGGGTGAGGACATCAAGGAAGGGGACGTGATCGGGATGGAGATCCAACTACCATCGGAACGCCTTCAGCGAAAGATTGTACAAGGACAATACAACCCGGCCATCGACCTCGCCGATGAGGAGTCCGAGCATCCCCCGGAAGCGCCAAACATCATCCGCGACCGCATCCCGATCCGGTTCAAGGCGCACATTTACTTTGAGAAGATCGACTACCACACGACTAAGGAGCTTGAGGATTTGATGAACCCGTCGCCAATGGGGCCGGGGCACAGCCACCGGGAGCCGAATCCGAACCACCCAGTCCCGGCACTACGCACGTTGCCAAATTCGTGCGTCAAAGTCTACAAGAACGGCGTGCTGATGGGGACGCCATGGACGGATCTCTTGGCGTTTCTCCCGCCGGCTTCGAGGCAGGCGCAGCAGACGGGAGGGCGCGAGGCGCTGGATGACGGGACATTGGGCTACTATCCGGCCGTGAGTGTCTTTCGGGGCGGCGCGGTGGAGGTAAACTTTGGGCCCAACTTCTGGTACCCACCACCGCCCGAGGATACAGAGATGGGGGATGTTGATGGGCCGTTGCCGAAGGAAATCGGGAAACTACGGGCGGTCAGTGAGCGCTACGATGACCAGATCGTGGAAGATATTGTTTACGACATCGTAGACGAAGTCGGGTTCTGGATGCAGGACGGCCAGAAGGTCATTGACCGGTCGGTTCGGGACGAAAAGGCCGAGGCAGTGGCGCCCGGGAGAGACGAGATCAAGGAGCTGGTCCAGGACGACTAGAACGAATAAAAACGACCATCATGATATCAACGCTAGCTATGGAAAAACATGTCCTCATTAGGGTATCTCACGACCGCGGGCTCTCGGCAGGCGGTTCCACCACCACCAATGCACTCGACATCCCCTCCTCGGCCTCCTCCAGCTTATCCTGCTCAACCACTACTTCCTTCCCCGCCGCCTCCCCATCCTGCGCCCCTTCACCCGCCGCCTCTCTCTCCATCTTTTCCCTCTCCTCCTTCCCCCGCTTATGGAAATACCACAACACAAACAACAACAAAAACACGGCCACACTCCACAGCACATTCATGCCCACAAACGCCGGCCACCGCAACTTCAACGCATTCACGATCGCCTTCAGCATACTCTTCACGATCGCCGGCGTGAGCACCAAATCCCCCAGATTCTTCGGCACCAGGAACCGTGCCAACCCTTCCGCGCCCGTGTCGCGTTTCAGGCCCTGCGCCTCCGCCGCCGCCGCCAGCACCTCGGGCCCCAGCGACGCCGTCAGCTTCTTGGGCAGCTGCGTCACCAGCTTCTGCATCGACGACGGCAGCTTCTCGAACCCGCGCTTGAGCACGTCGTTGCGCCCGTCCAGCAGCGCCGTCAGGTCGTCCACCGCCGTCGGCGCGCCCCGCATCACGTCTTTGAGCACGACCACGAATTGCCGCAGGAGCGATTGCACCTCGGCGGAGGCGGCGAGGGCGGCCGTTTTGGTTTTGCTGGTTGGTGCTGGGTGGTGGTGGTGGTGATGGTGGTGGTGGTTGCAGGGTTGGCGTCTTTGGGGGTGCCGTCCGCAGCGGTGGTGGTGGTGGTGGTGTCGGGCGTGTCGGTTGGTTCGATCCCGAGGCGGGCGAGCACGTTGTTGAGGTCGTCCCATTCGCGGTCGGCTTCCGCTGGGGGGACGGCGGCGGCGGCTGAGGGGACGGTGAGCGCGGTGGAAGTGGTGGGTTTGCGGTGGAAAAGGCGCGAGAAACGGCTGGGCTTTTTAGGTGGCGTTGCGCTGGCGCTGACGGTGGTGGTGGTGGCAGCCGTGGAGGTGGTCCCGTCTTCGGCTTTGGGTAGGTAGAATGAATCGCTATCCTCCCATACTAGATCGGGGGTTTTGGGACGCGGCGGGAGAGGGGGCCGCGATCCTTCGTCGTCGTCGTCATCGTTTGATATCAGCCGCTCGAGGAAGCGCTCATCCTCGTGGTTGAGGAGGGGAGCCGGGTTATTGCGCACTGGGCTAGCGGGAGGAATTTCATCTGCGGCTGCGCTCTTGACCTGCGATTGTTCGGCTGATTTGCCTGTGCCTGCCTTGTCTACCTCCTTCGCTGTCTTGTCTGCCTCCTTGTGTTTCTTGTTGAAAAACGGTGCCATTGTGAGTTGTGTGATGTTCGGGTGAGGGAGGGGTTCTCAGGGCTGAAGGTGAGGCGGGGAGGTTTCCACAAGCTCACCCTGCAGCTGCATGCCTGCGCCGTCATTCCGCTGCTCTGCCGCCCGCCATCGCGTGGGCTGTTGGCCAAGAGGCCTCGTACATGCCAAGCATTGCACCGCCACGATACTGCCGCCACACTGATGTCATAAAAACAACGAGCTTTGTGTTCGTCCGATCTCTGCTGTGGCTAGTGCAAGTTGCGCTGCCGGGTATCATGGTACAGAAGGTAGCTACATCACAGTACTTCGTGGTGACTTGACAATCAATCAGTCTTCCTCTTCTTCCTCTTCCTCCTCCTCCTCCTCCTCCTCCTCCTCCTCGACAGGCTCGGCGACTTGGCTTCGTCTCCCCTTCTTACCCCTCCCCCTCTGGAACCCAGATCTTGATGTGACTGCCCGCTCTCCCACGTAGTGATTCCCCTCCCAAGCCGTGCTGCACTTGGGACATTTCCGCTCGCGTCTCGTCCGCCAGAACCCGTCCTCACAAATGTCGTGCAGCCGCACCGTACAGTCGGGCTCGTTGCAGCGCTGCCCGTACGTGACGATCTCCTTGCAGGCCTCGCAGAACTTGATGCGCTGCCACTCCCCCTCGGCGTCCAGGTCGTTGTACGTCGCCATCAGCCACGACCACAATTCCATCAGCGCCCGCGGCGTCAGGCTGTAGAACCCGTCCCGCGACTTGTCCAGCCACCCCTCGGCCACCAGACTCGCCAGCAGCGAGAGCACCTCCGAGTGCTTCAGTCCTCGGCTGACCGTTGCCGTGCCATCTCCCCCCTCCCCATCCCCATCCCCCATCTCACTATCCCATCCCCGCCCCCATTTTGATTATTGCCGTTGGTCCCATTCCCATGCACTCCACTCTCCCTCCTCGCGGCCGGCCTCGACACCCTCAACGCCTGGCCCTCATCCACGGCCATGACCTCCATGCGTGGGGTATTGTACTGCTCAAACATGGCATCCAACAACCGCTTCACATACGCAACCTCCTCGGGGCTCCGCGCGGTCGCCATCTGCGTTGCCGGGTCGCTGTGGGCGTTGATGAAAGCCCACACGCGCTCGCCGCCGCCGCCGCCGCCGCGCGTCGTCTGGTCGCGCATGTTGCGGATATCGTAGTCTAGCGGCTCGACGGCCTCGCGCGCGCTGCGGATGAAGTTTTCGAAGTCGGCCATGGTGATGGATTGCGGGGGGACGGGGTCGGCGTCTCCGTCGCCGTCGGGGTTCTCGAGGGCGCCTTTGATGGCGGCGAGCAGCTTCTGGCCTTCGCGGAAGGTCAGCGTGCCCCGCGCCATGAAGGCCTGCAGGAAGGCGCGATTGGCATCGTTGTAGCCGGCGGGGAGCGGCGGTTCCCAGTCGTCAGCCATGGTTGTGTTTGTTCGTGTGTGATTGTTTGAGGCGTTCGTGTGGTGGTGGTTACGAAGTGCTTGGTAAACTGCATTCGTTTAATTACGAGTGGTGATTGGAGGATTGGACAGAGCCATAGCGCGCCGGGGCGTGTTTTTTGGTGTTGCGGGGCGATCCTGGCCCGCTGACGCTGCGCCCTGGTTCGTTCGTCTCTTGTTTCGGGCCGGGCGAGGCTTCCCTTCCACGTGGTCTGGCCGAGACGGAAACTCCTTACGAAGCGCTATCGAACAAAATGGAGCCCTTGGCTTCAGCTCGACGGAGCAATTGCTACGACGAGTCATGGCATTAATCGGGTTCATCCCTGACACGTCGGAGAATGCCGATTTCAGCAGGCTTCCGGGGTTTTCGTTTTCTCTCTCTCCGCTGGCTTGTGTCGGAAGAAATCTTTCCCTACCCCAAGAGCCATCCAGATTTGCATCATTAGCGGCACGGCATCACATGCTAGTATAGTTAACCATTCAAGTCACTTTTTTCTGTCCGATTTATTTCCTTGCTGATCCTTTCCACGAAATACCGAAACCGAGCTGTTCTCCGACAGCCGAGCCAACATCCGTCTTCGTCTCCCATTACGGTTACCAACTTCCCTTCGGCCCGGCGCTCCCTCACGTTTTGACACCTTGGCAATTCCCGGCCCCTGCATTTCCTTCGTCCCTTCTGTCGCAGGATCGTCCAGATCTCAAGGCCCTCGCCCTTCCAGCAGCCCCAGCGTCGTACGGGTGCAACCCTACTTACAGCTTTGATCAAGGATGATGCCGATCTTTGACCCTCACTGCTCCACCAGTCCAGAGCACTGAAAGCAGGAGCTGGATCAATGCTGGAGTCTTGGACCCCAAACTGCTCCAATAATAAGGCAATGAATCGTGCGCTCAGACAAAATGGAAGCTCCATCCTGCTCCAAGCCTGCGCCAAATGGGCCGCCCTAGGCCCTGACTAGTACAGATTCGGGTGCTGGTGTTTTGAACAGATGCCGTTCGTCCCTCGGCCCCGCTGCTGTCACAGTTCAGTTCCCGGGAATCTGGATGGCCGCCTCAATTTATCCTGAACCACCCAGCTGAGCGAGACCTTCACTTGTGCCATGTCGTGACTGTCATTCTTTCTTCTTTCTGCTCAGCGTCACCGAGATGGACGAGCCGCTGCCGCCCGGGGTGATAGGAGCCGCCGTGGGCGTCCTCGTCTACAGCTTCATCTGTCTCGCTTGTGGCTTCTTTCTCTTGTGGCTGGTCTGGGTCCACGATGAGCGCAGGAGCTGTAAGTAGATGCCCGGCGTGCGAAACCGGCAGTCGCTAACTGTGTAGACGTTGCCATGCTGGGCTTCTTCGTCACGCTTCACACACTGGCATCCGTCATCCAACAAATACACACTATTATCCGCTGGCGCGACATCAAATTGGAGCAGTACGATAACCTCGTCAAGAACGCGGGCAACCCCGAACTAAACATCACCGGCGCCTCCACGGGATTGGACTTGGTGCTGTTCTACATCCGTACGTCTTGCTTGCCTCGGTGCCTAGGCCGCGGCTTCTAACCCTCGCAGAATACTACTCCTACAATGTCGAATCCCTACTTGTCTTCTTCTGGTACGCCGCTCACCATTCTCTCCCTCCTCCAGCTGACCTTGACCCAGGGCCGTCGAATTGGCAAACAGCATCTTCCAACTACGCATCACCAAGATGTATCGCTTCCACGCGAGTCTCGTTGCCAAAGCCACCGCGGCCTTCTTGCCTGTCGTGCAAATGATCCTGCTCCGCTTTAGTGGCGTCGACAAGAGCACCGTGGGGTTCATGGCGCTAGCCGATGGCATCAGTGCGTCTCTCCGTCCCCCCTTCATCTTAACTCCATCTAACAAACTCAAGTGATCGGGTGTTTCGCCGTAGGCAGCGTTATGCTCCTTGCCATCCTCTTCCGCTACGTCCACTCGCGCATTACCCTCGCCTCCTGGAACGTCCGCTACATCCACGGCACCTCAACAACCGGCGGCACCAACGCCACACCCTCTGGCAGGGGACGGGCGCCGAAAAAGACCATCTACGACAAGTGGCTCGTCCTGCGCTTCACCGTCGCCTTTGCCGCGCTCAGGTATGTAAACACCCTCCCCTCCCAACCCATCCATCCCGCCTCCTCTCATCCCACCCACCCACCAACCAACACCTCTCCGCCCAGCCTCTTCCAAATAGTCGTAATCAACTTCCAACTGCGCGCCGCCTCCACCAACAACCGCGCGCACATCCCCCCGACCCCAGACCTCAGCGCGGCCCGCGCCCGCGGCGACGTCGCCCTCTTCGCGCCGGCCCCGACCGCCGTCCTCTTCGCCTTCCTCGTCTTCGGCACCACCCGCACCTTTCGCGAATACACCTGGAATTTGCTGGTTCCGCGGCCGATCAGGGAGTGGGCGGCGCGGAGGGAGGTGCGGAGGAAGAGGGCGCAGAGGGGGGTTGTGGGCGGGTCGGTGTCGGTGGTGCATTCGGCGATTAGGGGGGATGTGGAGGGGGGGAATGGCGGTGGTGGGGGGTTTGGGGCGGAGCTGGGGTTGGGGAATTTGAGTCCCGGGGGGAGGAGTCATCACGGGCGTGGTGGTGGGGAGGGGGATGGGAAGAGTGATGAGTGGCCGATTTTGAGTCGCAGTTTGGGGGGGTCGGGAAGGGGGAGGGGGTGAGGCTGGGAGAGGGCTGTTTGGGGGAGTGGGCTGGGTGTGGCTTGGTAGGGTACGATACCCCGGTGTAACGGCATGGCATGGTTGGCGTTCTGGTGTTTGTTGGGCGGCTTAGAGGATTAGATCCACGAGGACCACACTAGATCATGTTTAGATGGGCAGGTATTGAGACATGACGAGTGATACGGCTCGCGGCTCCAGGTTCTGAACCTGGTTTCGGGTTTTCTGCCAGCTACAGAGTTCTCCTTGGGGGGCAACCTTCGGCGTTTTCGTTCCTGCCTCTTGTCTAATATTTCGGTCACCGATTTTAAGAACTCGATTCTGGCTTTTGCCCTCAACAGAACTTTCCGTTTCAATCCATCTCACGATCCCACACAACAAAACAACAGCCATTGATTGCAACTGGATCATCCCAAATCTCGTCGTTTGCGATCTCAGCTTTTGATGGCATCATCCCCAAAGATGGATGTAGCCATGGCGGAAGTAAGCTGAACTGACTTTTCACTTGTTGCTCTTTTTGCGAGAAGCAAGTGGGATCCTCGCACCGCAGATCGCTCCAACTACTATGGGCCAGAGCGCCACATTGGTGAGCATCAAGCCTGAAAGAAAGCACAGGAGCTAATCAAGTCATCACAGAACTCTGACGGCAACACTGCCCAGCTGGCAAACCAGCAATCAATCCGGCACGAAACCGCGCTCGTGTTGAGCACCCCGGCCGGATCCGACAATGCGATGGCCAAACTGGCCTTCGTCACCGCCGATCTCGCTCGGAAGAAATAAGAACTCGAGCAGTCCATCAACAAAGCAAAGCTCTTGGAAGAGGCACTTGAAAAGAATGCTGCTGAGAGACAGCGGCTCATGGCTGAGGTTTCTGGGTTGACCGACAACAATTACGATGAGGCGGACGATACCGACCCACACCTCAAGATCGTGGACCTTGAAGAAAAGGTTTCCATCTTGGAAGCGCAACTCCAGACAAAGGAGCAAGAGGTGGCCGAGCATCAGGAAAAGGGATCGGCGACGCAGCAAACTCTGTCATTTTTGTTCACCAACTGCTTTCACAACCATCCCATGCCCGACGGAACACTTGAGTTGGTGCAGGCAATGGCCGCGGCCAAGTCACCAGAGCGGTTTCATGACATAAATGTTTATCGTATCTTCGATATTCAACCGCCGTTGATCCCCAGAGTCAGGCCACTTCACGTTATACCCGAAACAGAGTTCGAGATGGTGTTGAAGATTCATACGCTCCTTTCAGGCAAGCCTGACGACCATGATCTCGCAACTTTGGTCTTGCTCCTATCGAGCTTAGCGTTAAGACAGCCTGATTCGGAATTTTACCCAGTCATCGCCAGTTTGGGATCCCTATGGGGCAAAATGAAGAACGTCCCAGCCGATAATCCTATTCTGCTCGCCATCCTTCAGTTTGCCATGCTGCAACTTACGTGCGCAGGGGACACGAGGTTCATTCGTCCTGGATTTAACCGTCCTTCCATCCCAAAGTTACCGAATTCGACATTCTCGCCTACAATCAGCAAATTTGCTGAAGCTGTTTTCAGCATGGAGGAGGGGATCTGGACGGAGCTGGCCGCCGAGTTAACAAGAATCTGCCGCAAGTCGGGTCTAAGATTCGGTTTCCACTACGAGGCAGCAGATAGAGGATGGTTTGCGGGAAAGTTTGAGGATATAGTTCTCTTGATCGATTTCAAACACGCTTCTGGTTGTATCAGTGGGTGAACCCAAAATGCATACTACGTGGGGGTCTAGGCACAATGTTCTCTAAACCTTAGAATTTGAGTCGCAGCAAGCAAGGTGGTGGGGGTGTGCTGTAGGGTAGAGACCTTACAGCTATATTTCCTAAACACTTTTTCCCATGCTAGCGTTTCGTGCCATATATTATGAACCCTAAATCAACTATCTTTCGTGCTAGTTTGGTTTGGCTTGCTGCTCTTATTGTTACAATACTTTCTTTGCTTTCTTTCTTCCAAGATACCTACGATCTGCCAACAATGTTTTCCAATCAGTGCACAAACTAATGGAAGGTAGCCAAACATCCCAGACACCCTTTAGAAAAGAGGTACCTAGGTTCTTTGACATACCTGGTCCACGCATGCGACGCCACAACTCTCACGAGAGTCTCCCGTCAGGTCTCGGTCAATTTATCGAAGCGATGGACTTGAGTGTCCTAATTGAGAAACAGGAGGCAAGATCTCACTTCCTGAGAAAGGAAAGAGTACCTCAACGTTAGCACATTTTAAAACGCCGGTGCCGTTGAGGCTTGTGAGACACAAGTTTTCTTCATTTTCTCGCTCCTTCCAGGTTCCATTGGACTTGGGAGGGAGAGAGACCTCAGGTACCTTACTGTCTATTATCTCCGAGGTATTTCTCAGGCATGAGCGTGGAGATACATAATAAGGCAAATATCCATACCACGTTTCTAACGTCCTATTAAAAAGAAATTGACTTCCACCCCCAAATGTCGCTGTCTACCTAGAGGCCGTGGATAGCTGCCTGCCCCTATTACTATAACTTGCCGTTCTAAGAGCTGTATGGTTCAGAGCAATGACCAGCAAGTTTAGTATGGGGGGTTAAAGGGGGACGGAACAGTGAACGAGTTTTCTTTTTCAACTTTGAACAAAAAAAAAAAAACGAACCAGCAGAAGTGGCTAAAAAAATGGACTCGTCTCGATGGCCCGGCTCGAACTCGCGTTCGAAGGAAGGGTTTGTACTTACGGCTCAGGCTATTTGTCTTTTTACATTATCCAAGGACAGGAAAGCACCGCTGTAATTATATTAACGCTGGGAGCAAGGAAAGGAAAGCAATCGCTAGCCTTCATCACCAAACCCGTCCAATGCAAGCACTGGGGAGTCTCTGCGGAGAGTGTTAGCATTTGTACTTCAGAAAATTCGAGTTTCGGGAAGTGAAACGCGGGTTCGCTGGGCCATCTGCGGGTTCTTTTGATCTGTTGAAGAGGGGTTCAGATAATGCAAGTTATATAGTCGTTAGCACGGTGCGCGGTGGTTTTGACACTTCCGGTGCTCTTTCCACTAGTTGTTTTGTTGCACCCCTGACCCCTTTCACGGGGTGGTAATTAGAATGACTGAGTATGTGAGAAGTTAAACTTTAGTTGAAATGAGAGGAAATACGGATATAAAGAGTCATGTAGATTAGTATATGTTCCTTGACTTGCTTTCTTTGCCCGGACGGTCTGGTGTGAAGGATCAGGGGCTCAATCTGCCCAAGCTGAGATGTGAGAACTTCTTAATTAATAGGGAATGATCAAGTAAACCACCACTCTTCCCTTCTTCCCTGTTGATAGAACTCTGCCTCAATCTCCCTGGAACAACCGGGGGGTTACAACTCGTTGGCGTGTACAAAGAGTTGGAGGGATCACGTTCACTCCAGTGCATCTCAAGTTTTGTTAACATCAAACCACCTCCTCTCTTGCAGGGGTAACTGGTTATTTAACGAGGGCAGAATCAAGAATGAGCTATAGGGCAGCTAAAATTGTCAATAATATTATGGTATATTGCACATCAAATACAGACTATGGCAAGAAAGATGAGGAATAAAACTGGCTGGGCTCGACATCAACTCGAAGATCTCGAAATGGAAGATCTACAGGGGAGAGAACTGTGTTCCCGTCCATCATATTGGGAAAGAACTGGTCTTGTTGTGGGACCACATGTCTAGAAAGGAGGAGGTCGTTTCAAGGATGCCAGGTGTTCGGCGCTTTACTTGAACAGACCACTTTCAGGTCTTGTGGCAATCGGCTCCAACGAGCGGTCTTATCCCATTTCAAGGCCCAAACCAGACTTGATGCCACAAAGTTCATCTCCATTTGGAATCCTAACACACAATACGTGGCCATCTGGTCACTAGCTAGATACACCCAACCACCCCCCTCAACCGGCCCCCTCACCTCATCTCATCCAAAGCCCTCTCCCTCGGCCCCGTGACCAACTCAAACCCACCCGGATCCAACTGCAGCGTATGCCTCCCCCCCGTCGTACTCCGCAACTGGCTATCATACTTCATCATCTCCTTCAGCGGCGCCTTGGCCACAATCGTCAGCATGCGCACGACCGCCTTCTTCGCGCCGCGCAGACTCTGCACGGACTCGTACGGATCCGGCGGCACGTAGACCTTGGCCAGATCAATCGCCTCGACGCCGTCGGCGTGCAGGCCCCCCTCGCCGTCCTCCTCGGGCTTGTGCACCTCGAGCACCTGGCCGCCGCGGCCCGCGGCCAGATCGTGCTGGATGGCGCTGCCGGCCTCTTCGGGGCAGTGGATCTGCACCTGGGTGAAGGGCTCGAGGATGCCGACCTGCCCGTTGGTGTGGGCTTCCTTCAGGGCGCCGCGCACGGCGGTCAGTGCGGCGTTGGTGATGTGCCCGCCTGTGCTGGCGGCGCCGAAGAAGTCCGAGGATGGGTCGAAGGAGACGTGCACGTGGCAGCGGCGCACGGGGGCGCTGCGGCGGGGCCCGCGGGCGAGGCCTGCGATGGCGCCGTTGAAGAGCTGCTGGCGGACGAGGTCTGGCTCGAAGGGGAGGGTTTTGCGTTTGCCGTCGGCGGTGGAGAGCGGGATGGCGACGTGGATGATGTTGCCGTCGCGTTCGATGCTAGACTCGAGGAGGGAGTCGTGGTGGTGGGCCTCGAGAGGCTCGATGGTGACTGTACACGCTGCTTTGCCGGCCTTGTCGCGGATGTTGCGGTCGTATAGGGCGCGGTGGGGTTCCGTTGGTGCCAGCAGGCACTCCGAGTACTCGACCTCGATCTCACCCCACATGGCAGACTCGCGGTCGATCTTGTAGTGCGTCAAGAGACGATCCTGGGCAATCTCGAGGTGCAAAAGCCCCATTCCGGAGAGGATCAGCTGGTCCGTCTTCTCGTCCTTGCTCCACCTGATGCTCGGGTCCTCGCGCGAGAGCTTCTTGAGGGCGTCCTCCAACTTGTCACTTGCCGTTTTCGAGTACGGTTCGATGGCAATGAAAGCGACGGCCGGGGGCGTCTCCGGCGCCTTGATTCGGAGGTTTGTGAACGCTTCAGGGGCGGTGCTACCGTGGTGACCGGGGAAGGCAATGAGGGTGTCTCCCGTACGGGCGGATTTGAGACCTGTCAAGGCACCAATATGCCCGGTTGGTAGGTGCTGGATCTCGTGGTGGTCTTTGGCCGACACGTGGAGAATATGCTGGGGCTTCTCGAAGTTGTGAACGTTGCTATTCCACATGTGGCTGCTCCGGCTGACGGCGCCGTGGTAGACGCGCAGCCAGGTCATCATGCCGCGTGTCGGGTCGTCAACGACCTTGAAAACGTGAGCGAGGGCCACAATCGGAGCCTGATGTTGATGTAGCCCCTTTTGCTTGACTTTCTGCTCGAGAAGCTGGGGTAGGGTTTGGGCCTTGGCCCCAATGATTTCGAGTGGGGGCCTGTCGTTGGGGCTGGGAAGGTAGTCTACGATGGCGTCTAACAGCGGTTGCACTCCGATATTCCGGAGACTGGCGCCCGCAAAGACCGGGGTAAACTTGGCCTCGCCGTCCTTGACGAGGCGCCGAATAGCCCGCTTGATGGAGCCCGAAGGCACGTCCTTTTCCAACTCAAGGAATTCTTCCATGATCTCATCGTCGTTTTCCGACAGCGTCTCAATCAGGCGGAGGCGAGCCGTTTCCATCTCCTCGATGAGCGTCGTGTTCTCCTTGGCAATACTCTGCTTGCTCACGACGGTCATGAAGCCAGTGCTAGAGAATCTGAAGCCATGCTGGTGGATGACATCGATGACGCCAACAAAGACATCCTTGTGCCACCAGGGAATTTGACAGAGCAGGGGCCATGTCCTCAACCGGGATGCCACCTCGTGGATAGACCGGCGGAAACTGGCGCCGTCTCGATCCAGCTTGTTGACAAAAAGCAACCGGGGAATCTTGGAGAGTTGTGCCGACCCCCAAACTCGCTCAGTGTGGGTTTCAACACCCTTGACCGAGTCGAGAATGCACACGGCGCCGTCGAGGATGGGAAGGCAGCGGTCAACCTCGTAGCGGAAGTCCTGATGGCCCGGGGTATCGATCAAGTTTATGGTCTTGATCTCGTGATCGGGTGGGCACAGTGACTTGGGAGGCCACTGAAAAGTCACGGCGGCGGACTGGATGGTGATGCCGCGCTCCCGCTCCATTGGGAGAAAGTCGGTGGTGGTGTTTCCATGGTCGACATCTGGGCAGTCAGTTTTAGTTTGAGGTTATCCCGAGGTGTTTCCCTGGCGGCGACACATACTCCCGATATGGCGTGTCCGTCCACTGTGGTATAGCATGCGCTCCGTAGTGGTTGTTTTCCCCTGCCGGATGTCAATGCGGGGTTAGATTTTGGTGATGCCGAACATAAGGAGACGAACCGCATCGACATGGGCGATGATGCCAATGTTGCGGACACTCTCGATCCGAGCCTCATGGTGCGCATATTCGCTTGAGTAGCTGCGTGCGAACCTAGCCCGAGCCAATTGGGTGTTTTTCAACACCAACACGGCAGCTGGAAGCACGCTGGTAGGGAGCAGTAGCCTGGTCGAGCCATGGCGGCAGGCGAGGAAGGGGCCGTTGGAGAGCATCCCAATTTTCTGATGGCAAATTCTAGCCTTAGATTGATTGAAACATCCAATCGAAGTGGAACTTCAGACCCTTGACAGGAGAACAACAGATGGGACAGAACAGAATCTCAGTCTGGAGACGCAGATGATGTTTGCTGCATGTCAGGGCGCCAGACTTGTGGGCTCTACTCAGTGCTATTAACAGTAAACAAACATGAGACAACCCCGCGTTTTCTATCGCAACTCACATTTGGCAGTTGGAAGGAAGTTCAGGGTTGGGTTTGCTCTCAGTTGCTTGCTTTGCAACAGCTTGCGGTTGGTTTGCTTCCAATGCTTTTTCAAGACAGCCCACCAGAACCTTAACGGCCCGTGCACCCCCCGCTGTCCCCCGCCTTGGCGCCAAGCTCGTTCATGTTGAGCGCAAGGCAAGGCAACTGCGCCGCTTCCATCACCGAATGGCGATGCGGAGCAGTTGCGACGACCACACGAGCATTCTCACCTCTTGATCCGCCATTGGCACGGCGACGTTGCCTTACTCGTAGCGGAATCGAACCGTTATATCGATAGTTCTGTCCCGAAAGAAAAGGCATTAACGGCCACGGCTTGCCAGAACGGAACATCTCGAACACCACGTCATCGCATTCTAACGCCGTTTCTCCCGCAAAGTAGCCATCATGGACTACAGTTCGTCGATAAACGACCCGGAACAGTCCGCCGAGGCCTCGCCGTGGGGGGCATCCCCTGGCTCGTCGCCCCAGCCCAACCGGACCACCTTCGGCTCCATCACCAGCGACGTCCCGAGCGTCCCCTTCGGATACCCAAACTCAAACAGCGGCTTGACCGATGAAGGTGGCTTTGGTGGAAGTGACACCGAGTATAGGAGGCCGGACACCGCCAGCACTGTCTCCCAGGGGACCGAGCCCCAATCTGAGGGGGCAGCCCCGACCGAGTCGTACACCGAACAGCCTGGCTTTGCGGCTGATCAGGGGCCGTTGTCGCCCCAACCTCAGCAGCAACAGCAACAGCAACAGCAGCAGCAGCAGCAACAACAACAACAAGGGCCAAAGCCTCCAGCGCAGGCGCAGCGGGCGCAAGAACACCAGCAACCCCGAAAACCCCCACCGCCACAATTCAAGCTGCAGGCGAAGATTACTGGGCTGGAACGCACCGGGCGCAAGGACCCCATCCTGAGATTCGATGTACATGTATGGCTTTCAGAATTGAAAACTCCCTGGCTGGCACTAACAACGGCAGACAAACCTCCCCGCGTTTCGAACAACCCAATACCGTGATGTGCGCCGCCTCCACTCCGAATTCATCAAGCTCGGCGAGCACCTCATTTCGGCGAACCCCGAGGCCATTGTGCCCTCTGTCCCCCCGCCCTGACATCCGCCGGTGCCGGCACTGAGGAGGATGAGATTCGGGTCAAGGCGCTGCTCCAGCGCTGGTTAAACTACGTCTGCAGCAATGAGGTGCTTATGCGTGACGACGAAATGGTGCTCTTTGTCGAGAGCGACTTTGGCTACAGCCCCATGGTCAAGAAGAAGCAGCCCGCAACCGGCGTGCGCCGCAAAATCCTCAAGCAGTTCGCCCCACCCCCAGATGATACGCCCGAACTCCAAGAGGCCCGGCCCATCGTCAAGCTCTTCTACCTCGGTGCCATGGATGCCGGACACAAGGTAGACAAGCTGGTCAAGTCGAGGAGAGGTAAGAACCGACCCCATCTAGCCCTTCTGTCCACCCAACCAAACTAACAACCCATCTCAGGTCTGGGCCTCTCCGAATCCGACTTCGGCGTCAAGCTCGGCACGATGCACGCGCAGGAACCGCACCCCGGCCTGGCCAACGCCTACCGCAAGCTCGGCAAGATCGTCCAAACCGTCGGCGACTACCACGCCGCGCAAGCCACCGCTGAAGCCACCACGATCGGCGACCCCTTCCAGTACCACTCGCAAGACGCCTTCATCGTCAAAGAAACCCTCACCAACCGCCAAATCCTCATCCGCGAATTCCTCCAAGCCCAGGAAGCCACGCGCAGCAAGCTCAACGCCGCGGACCGGCTCAAAGCCTCGTCCAACGTGCGGCGCGAAAAAGTCGACGAGGCCATCGCCGCGCTCGACGAGGCCCGGCACGCCGAGTCGGCGCTCTACCAAAAGACGACCCGCGTCACGCAGAACCTCGTCCACGAGCGCCGCCGCTGGGCCGCCCGCACCGCCGCCGACCTGCGCCTCTCGGTGCGCGAGTACGTGCTGCGCGAGATCGAGGCCGAGCGCCGCACCCTCTCCCTGCTGGAGAGCGTGCGCCCGGACATCCGCTCCATCGACGCCAGCGGCGGCCTGAGCCGCCTCGGCCGCGAAGCCCACCCGCAGACCGTCCGCCGCACCAGCATGGCCGCGAGCCAGGGCCCCAAGGGCGACGCCTGGAGCGGTGTGCCGCGCCGCAGCGTCGATGCCCTGAGCCGGAGCGTGTCGGGGAGCTTGGTGGGCAGCTCGGTGGCTGAGGGTGGGGAGGAAGGGTTCCTGTCGCAAGGCGGAGAGACGGGGGACCAGGGCGGACGCGCCAGGGCTTTGAGCGGGGCCGGTGGGCGGATGCCCGGTGTGTTGGAGGAGGATGACGAGGATCGGGTGGATGCGAGGAATGCGGCCAGTCGGCTCGCTGCGAGCACGTTCTAGTCTAGGTCGCCCATCGTGCGCGGAGCATGCTATAGTATAGGGGGAATGCAGGTGGATTACTGGGGCTTCATTGTAGTAAGGGGATCGCCCACTTCGCTAGTCTACGGTTATGTGTGAGGCTATGATTATGGCTTGGGGTGCATGGAGGTTGCGTCCGGGTTTGTGTTTCTTCCTTGCGGTTCATCCTCCGCCAGCAGTGCTGTGTTGAGGAGAGTGTTCCTGCTTTGTGTTGTTACACTGAGGCTCGGCGCCGGGGTAATACTTTCCGACATCAGTGACGTTCAGCACGCCATTCTTCCACCCGTCCCCCACGAACCTCCCCAGACGGCTCGGCATCCGTCAGGGCCGTCCCGTCAGGGGGTGTGTTGGGTCAGAGATAGCCATGCCGAGAGTTGTAGGCGCTCCCCTCCTCGACAGCCGTCAGGGTTCTCTCCTGCGTCATGGACAAACGGACGGGCAGCTCCGCGTGCCCAGGCAGGCCTTGTTTCTAAATCCGACGTATCGCCTTTTTCGCCTGCGAGATCGCCGTGCCCGCATCGCATGCAACAATCCAATACCTGTGCCGTCCCGGGTGACGCGAGCCGCCAGGCCTGCAGACACACCGCCTCGTCTCCACGACATCGGGAGATGGGCGTTCCGTAAGGCGACATTGTCACTCCGGTCCATGGAGCGAGGCGAGCAGGCGAGCTCGCCAAACATGCCGCAGGCAGGAAGCCGGTGATATGCCGGCTTTGCGGGCCCGGTGGAGGTCGTCTCGTTGATATCTGCCCGCCCTGGTGGTTTGTACCCTAGAATCCCCCCTGGCTTGCGTAACGTCACTCGGGTAGCACAGCCGTTCCGAATTCAGCCACGTAGAAAAGGAACGGCCTTGTTCTGTTGGAGAGCCATGTCCGGCCGTCCCGGGGAAGAGCGGAACAGTTCGTCAGGCGTGAAACCTTCGGGTGGCGGAGATGGTGCGAGATCCAGGGGCCGGTCGATGCGACGACCTTCGCGGTGTGAGCTCACTCACCGACGGGATTGGCTGCTCTGACCTGGACTGGATGCAGGGTTCATGACGGACGCAGCGTCGTTCTCCCAATCGTCCAACGGGGGCGCTAATGCTACCTGCGCATTAGCCTGGGAACTTCGGTTTGCTGCCCGTCCGCACAGACCGTGGTCGATCGATAAACCTATCTCAACCCTTCTGGAGAGACTCGGTTTCCCGGATTGAGCGTTCCTGTTGTCAACGATGCTGTGCGGTATCGAATGGGTAGTCGATATTGGAAGATTTCCCCAATCGCTGTCGAGAAGGAACAATGTCGTCTCAAGTGTCCAGCAGATTGATGCGAGAAAAAAATAAAACCGACTATTGCCAAAGAGCCCTTGCAACTCCACATTGGCCCTCGGCATGATGATATCGCGGGGCTGGCTGGTGCAAGTTCTTGCTTTTTCTCTTGAGCCGCCATCCGAACCCCTGTTCAACTCCAATTTTCTCCAACGTGCCCGGAAACTCCATGATTGGCCATGTTCAACCACGTCGTTTGTGGATGGAGTTGGAAGCACAGCAGAAACTCGCATCCGACGAAGACCGGATGGCTATCGGGAAGTTGCTGTATCTGGTAGAGCACGACGCTGCTCCCGTCTGTTATCAGGGCTTTGCGGAAATCGGCAGCCAAGCCGACGACGGGCTGGCTTCTCCTGGCAGCTTCTGATAAGGCCCGCATGCACACCGACACACACCTCGGTGCTGCTGTGTAAGGTCGGCGGCAAGGCGGGAATGAGTACGAAGGAGACCGGGATCCCATCGTATTTCCAGCCTTCCGGAAGGCTTCTGTACCGTCCCGAGGTGATACTTCCGTTATGCAAAGTGTGGTGCTTGTGATCCACATGTGGGAGATGGCGGTCGCGTTGAGTTTGGACTGGAGCCCGTCGCTCCGTTTCATGTGCCAGGAAGGCCCTCGACCCCTGCTCTGCCATGTGCGCTCCGCGATAGGGCCGGCAAAATGGGAGAAGTCGGCGGCAGCCCCAACAGGTTGTGGTCCTTTGCAACAGAGAGGGGCATTCGTATCGTCCGTGCTCAGGCTTCGTCATTTCTCGGACCTGGGACAGAATTCACCTGCTAGCGCGACTATCTCGGCCAGATCATCTCGAAACTGTGCCTCGGCGGATTGGCGGTCATCCGTCGGTGGTCCATCGCCTCTCCACTCCAATACCGGGCCGTTTGGAAGGCCCTGGCGGCGCTGGGCCCATGCCCCATGATTGGGGTAACAACTGGTGGGGTTGACTGAAGTTGGAGATGCCAGGGGTCGCTCCGCTGGAGATCGGCCGCGGATAGAGCTGTCGAAGGACAATCACTTCTTCACCAGGGCGGTGGCGACGGACGGAACGATGGCGGTCGCTCTGAACATCCAGATTCCCAAAGCACACCGAGTCTGAAGGATCTAGGAGGATTGACGACGGCGAGTCAGCCATGGGGTAGCACTCGGCAGCATATTGTGCGGAGACGAACCCGTCGCACAGTCTCGTGCAGTTGCAGAACAGACGGGAGCGAGGGCCAGGCTCCCGTCTTCCCATGTCGACATGCGATCTGGCGCTTTCCTCGCTAATCGATGCGGAGACTGCGGCAACAGAGAAAGAGATAGGATGAAATAAGATAATGTTCAAGAAAACAAAAAAGGGAACGGAAGGTAGAAGAGCAACCTAGATAGGTGTCTTGCCTTCTTGCGTAGAGGCAGTCAGTCAGCTTCAGACGTGACCTTTCAGTGGGAGCTTCCTTTTTGGTGTGCCTAGAGTTCCAGGTTATCCGTAGTATGTACTGTACACAGCACAGTACACAGTGACCTCCACGTTGGCACGCAACTTGTTCTCAGGTTGTTGAAGTTCTCCAGTTGTCCGGACCAAGTGGCCAGCAGGGTGTTTTTTCCCTTTCCTTCTGTGCGGTGCCAGACTGCCAGTGCGATAAACTTTTTCTGCCCCCCCCCCCCTGCTCCCCTGCTCGCGTCATCAGATGGGCTCAACCCCACACCCCTCCTGCAACAACCCCGGCCTTTCTCTTGGTTCTCGACTTTTCCTCGAAACTTGCCCACGGTGCGATTTCCATATCGCCGTCTCGCAATCTGCGCGGCAGACGCCTACACTAACCAGCACGCAGTAATGATTATGCACTCCGGAATCGGATGAGTAAACACGGCAGAATCAAGTGAAACCGGCGCTCGCTGCGGCAATAGCGGCTCTCTATCTCGTCATCCTGGACATTGCAGCGTCCGGGAGTTGTGTAGCTTCGCTAAGAGCTCGAAATAGGAAAACCCCCTCGAAAGAGCCGGCTCTGAGCACCGTCTTCCGTGTCTGATATCGCCATGATTGCCGCTGTTCCACGACCCAAGGCAGAACAGAGGATGGCGTGCTCGCACGAGACGCATCCATTCGCTGCCGTCCCCGGCCGCCGACGGACGGCTGAGATTGACACTCACTTTAGTTATGGTCTGAGCTCTCCCGCCGTGCCCGCCTCACCAGTGCCAATGTGCCAATGTGCCAATCCACCCACACACACTCCACACACCAGGCACCCCAGGTCAGTCTCCAACCAACGGCGAGCTACAGTGGCTACCCATGCTCGAGCCATGCAATGGCTTGCTGCATGGAAGCCGGCTCTCCCTCCCGTGCAGCTTCTGTCGGAAGCACCTAATCGCCAGTAACTCCACCACACGGTTGGACAAGCCCCAGACAGGAAAGACCCTCGCCCCCAGTGCTCCCGGATCGCACCAGGACTGGCCAAAACCAGCGCGTTTCCTTCAGGGGGACAATGTGCTCTGCGTCTTGGGAGGATACGTACCTGCCCTGCAGCCGCTCCGGCGCCCGGCTGAAGACAGCACAGTATCCATCCATGTTTGCCCTTGATGTCGCGATCTCCCGTCCAACGTCGATAGACATGGGTTGTCGGTGCTGGTGCCGAAGATTGGCCTTGACACTAACCTACTTCATCATGCTCTCCCGAGATTATCAGGGCTCCTCTGGAGCACATTGTACCTCGCTCGGTGCCCTTGCACAGAGATAACTCGCTGGTATCTGACTGGCGAGGCCGGGCTGGGCGCATACCGGCTTTACTGTCTCGAGGGCGCATGTTGACCTCCGCTCCTGGAACCTTGCCCCCTTGACATTTGCACGCTCCTCCTCTTGTCTTGTCTTGTCTTGTCTTGTCGACCCCGGACGACCCGCACCGGGGATTGACACATTGCAGCACGTCAACCGTTCATACCATGACGGCCAAACCTTCCATGCTATACTTAAAGTGTGGGGGTTCTGCCCGGCCTCCTCTTCGCCATCACTGAGCATCTCCCATTCTCTACAACTCTTTGCGCCCTACCCGAGTGACTCTTGATATACTAGGAGCACAGATTCGCCACTCCATCTCCTTGAAAACCCATATCCCGGTTGCCCCTAAACTCTTTACACCCACTTCTCCCCCATCCCGCGCCGTTGGCTATCGAGCAAGAGCCGCATCTTCCTTAACGACATCAGCTGCGCCCCAAACCCCACGGGGAGATCCCTTCTCGTTGGCCAAGCTCGCCCTATCCCACGCCTCATCCCACTCCCATCCCACTTCACAGCTTCCCTATCGAGATGGCGCCCGCCGCAACTGACGAAACGGCGCCAATGCACCTACCCGCCGCCTCAAAAGCTTCGACCATTAACGCCTCAGTTCTTCACGGTCCCCGCGACCTCCGCATGGTACGCTTCACTTTCCCTCCTTCTTCCTTAGCCCTAGCTCGGTGAGAGATCTTAGATCTCTGGGTTACACGACTCGAGTTCCCCGTCTTGGTATTTTTTGTCCCACCACGCCTCACTCGCTCGGAGATTATCCATTCCCTTGGTAGGCCCCAACTAACCTCGCCTTAGGAATGCCGGACTATCGGTGAACCCAGCATTGGTGAACTTCAAATTGCTGTCCACACAACAGGCATCTGCGGGTCCGATGTCAGTTACTACAAGAAGTTCGCCAATGGCGACCTCTGCGCTTGCATGCCGCTCTCGCTCGGCCACGAGTCGTCGGGCACTGTCGTCGCTATCGGGCCACAGGTAGCTGGCTTCAGCATCGGCGACCGTGTCGCCCTTGAGGTCGGTATCCCCTGCGGCCAATGTGGCATCTGCCGCCGAGGCAGGTATAACCTGTGCAAACGCATGAGGTTCAGGAGTAGTGCCAAATCGGTGCCACACTTCCAGGGAACATTACAGGAGCGCATCAACCACCCTGCCGCGTGGTGTCACAAGTGAGTTGCCCCCCGAAAGCGCTAGATGGCATGGACCTAACCAGGCACAGACTCCCCGACACCATCTCCTTCGATGCCGCCGCATTACTAGAGCCATTATCAGTTGCCATCCATGCCGTCAACCGGGCGCAACCAACACCAGGCTCTACCGCCCTAGTCATCGGCGCCGGCGCCGTCGGCCTCCTCACCGCCGCCATGGCCCGGCAATCCGGCTGCTCCACCGTCACCATCGCCGACGTCGACCAAGGACGCGTCGACTTCGCCGTGGCCAAGGGCTTCGCAACCCACGGCTACGTCGTCGACCGGCCCCCGCACACCTCCTCCTCCAACAGCTCCCCCATGTACAGCCCCAGCAGCTCCGGCACCTCGACGCCGCTCAACGGCGTCATGACCCCAGCCAGCGCGCTCTCCCTGCAATCCCAATTCGACTACGCCAAGTCCCTGGCCGCGGACATGCTGTCCCTCACCTCCGCGGCCTCCAACCCCGCCTTCACCGGCCTGGACGCCGACGAGGACGACGACGGCGTGGACATCACGTTCGAGTGCACGGGCAAGGAGGTGTGCATGCACACGTCGCTGTACGCCACGCGCGCGGGCGGCCGCGTGATCATGGTGGGGATGGGCACGCCGGTGCAGACGCTGCCAATGTCGGTGGCGCACCTGCGCGAGATCGACATCCTGGGCATCTTCCGCTACGCCAACACCTACGCGACGGGCATCCGCCTGCTGTGCGCGCGCGAGCGGCAAGCGAAAGCGGGCATGGGCGGGCTCATCTTGCCGTGCCTGGATGAGATGGTCACGCACCGGTTTAAGGGGCTCGAAAACGCGCACCGCGCGTTTGAGTTGGCGAGTCGGACGGTGGATGATGAGGGTAGGTTGGTGCTGAAGGTTGTTATTGAGACTTAGAGAGAGGTTGTGGTTGAGGCTGAGATGGGGTTGGTGGGAAAGTATAAAATACCTAAAAATGGGTTGGTGGTTGACCGACTAACAGTGATCGGTGATCGGGTGGTGTTGGTTCTGCTTATTTCCTTTTGGGGCCTTGTCACATCTACTGTGCGGTTTTCGTTCTGTCTCATATATCTTGTTTTGGGGTTTACTTTGCCGGCAACAACAACTATTATAGATGGACGGGATGGGCGGTTTGGTTTATGACGGGTTTGGGGGTCGGGTTGATATTTGTTGATTTAGAGCGCGAAGTGTCATGGGCCGGACGCAAGTACAGAAACTCTCGGGATTAGACAACAGGCAGGCTCGGTTTTGGTTTTGTTTCAGTTTGCTCCTATGCTCCTTAGCTCACGGTATCTATTTTCGTCTCACTCCCTCCGACTCGCTCATGTCTGCGAGAAATGTGCCCGGAGAGTACCATGAGATATTGCTGTATTACGAATGTGCCCGACGAAGGCCCCATTGAGATTCTTGACTGGGTTCAGAGACCACCTGCCTGTGTCCATTCATGTACCCGCATCTAGCGGGCGCAACTCTTCACCATTAGTATTTCCTTGCTCATGGCGTCACTCTTCGTGTGTAAGGTGGCAGTCTAAATGGCTTCTTGCGGGACTGCTGCACACGTATAAGTGACTAACTACTCCATGCCTTCTCCAACGCCTAAAAACAGTTCATCATCTCGCGCCAGCCGTGCAAATGCGAGTCCTCCCCATTCCATTCCTGACTGTCATCATCATCATCAGTAACGCATTCCCTGCGTGTTTTATAGGCTCCTGGCTAGAGCCATAAAATCCCCGTCCTTGTTCTCGGTAGCTCTAACAAGGCCCTACGACGCACTCTGATCTATGAAATGATGTAGGCATCGCTCTGGGCATCGTCATCCTTCTTTCCTTTTTCCTAATACTCGGCCATGGCGGAAGCGAGGCCAAGGGATCCCATTGTATACTCCGAGGTGAGCTTGGACTGATCGTATTGTGGTACGCTCTCACCGAGGGTCCGCCCCTGGCGTATATGCCGCGCAGATTCCACAATCTGGAACTTCTTCCCCGCCTCTCGCGCTTCGTTCATGGTGGATACGAGGTCAGAAACCATGGAGATGAGCGTGACGTCGTTTGTCTCGCGCTGGATCTCGCGCTCTAGTGTGGCCTGCTCGGCAGGGGCTACGAGGTCGGCGTTGACCACCAGGGCCTGAATGTGCCGTAGGATGTTGTTGGACGGTATCGTGTGCTGCCCGCTGGAAGCGCGGGCAAGTTCGGCAGCCTCGGCGGTTGTTTGCGTACCCGACGTAAAGTCGGAAGGAAGGTTCTGGAGATAAGTGATGACGAGAGCAAGACGAGACTTCATCATCTTGATGGCGTTGTATTTGGCTTGAAGCGCCGACATGTACTCGGCTTCGGCGCGGCTGAGATTGGCGTCGGGGTTCGATGCAGGTGGTTCAGTAGAAGAGCTGGCGTCCTTTTTGGACTTGCTGCTCTCATCGTATGCCACCGCCCTTCGCTTGCCCTTACCATCATCGACGGCAATCTTCTTGTCGAATTGCTCCAAGATATGCTTTTCGGTGTTATCGATAGTAGCATTGGCGCCGCCTTCACGGATGAACTGCATTGCGATCATCTCTGCTTCGCCGGTGTCTGTAGCGTACGGAAGCTTCCTAAATCGGAGGACCATCTTCGCGGCAGCTTCGGCGTCCTTCATTTCTTGGTCTTCGCCCTCGGCCTCCTTGCTATCCTCGGCCTCCATGTTGCTCTCGTATATCGTAATGGGTAACGGATCGCCGGAACTCGGGGCCAGCATATCTTCAATGTGGAAACCCAATAAAACCGCCGACTCGTTTAGGGCGCTGATTTGACGGTGGATGGGAAGGTGGAGGGTGGAGGGGCCGGTCTTGGGTACGAGCGAATACCAGCCGACGAGGTCGAGAGCGGGGCTCTTGTGGACAAGTCTCACTGGGAATCCGTCAACAAACCAACTCATATGGCATGGAGAGATGGGATACTAACTCTGTTCTAAACGTTGCCCAAACCAACTCTCGTCGAGCTCGTAGAGGCCATTGGCGTTCTTAGCCGACTTGCAAGTGAAGCTATGCTCGATGGTGACCTCATGGCCGGTCTGTTGGCCTAATAGCGCACCGACAACGGCTCCCTTCAATCCCCGCTGATACCCTCGGACGATGAAATCAGATATCTCGAGTATGGGCAGCGGGTGCAGCACGACTTTGATGCCCGAGTCGGAGGCCTTTTGGGTCGACAGCAACTCGTTGGCTGCTTGGCCGGCCATCTTCGTTGCTGTTTTGCGGCCGACTCTCGATTTTGTGTTGTATGACTGGAAAACTATTACAGTAAACCCAGTATCTAGAATAGAGCTTTGGTACTTGGTTGCGGGATGTTGTGGTTGCTCGGATGTGATGTTGTGGCGGGGTTGGTTGACAAGGCAGAAGTGCAGCCTTGCCCCGCTGGAGCTGAGCTGCTGATGGGGTATGATGGGGGGAGCTGCCACCAACTGGAGGGTTGGAATATGCCAGCTGGCAGCCGGAGCTCTTGACCCTAACCCTATCTTCCAGAAAGATACCGAGATAACACAACCTAGTTACACAACACTTCACGAAGAAATGTCGATGATGTTCATTACTCAATTGTAAAAACGAAGCAAAAGTCACCGGGAGCCCAAAAGGGCCCATTCACTTGATTTACTTTTTTTATGCTCGGTTTTCGTTATTTTATCTTATTTTCTTTCGATTTCTCGTTTTGAAAGAATCATTTCCTTTCTTTGTTCGGTCTTATTTCCTAGAGTTGATGCAACCTTAACTTAACTCTCTACAATCTATTGAATCGGAATACACCACTAGATAAACACACTTTCAACCCACCTCCTCAGCTTCGGTGTAGTAGTTCACTATCCTCCCACCGCCCGGCTATACCATGTGCGGTTTCACCGTTCACTATCACAATCCCCAGTACTTTAGCTTCACACTCACAAACAAACTTAACGCAACTCTTTACTTTCGTTTGTTTCTTCTTTACCCAAAGTCAGGGGACCTTTCTTTGATCCTAATTACTTACGCACTCGAGATGCAAGAGCAGCAAAGCTGTTGTTGCTGTTGCCGTTGCCGGCCATTATCGCATATTCTTTCACAGCACCCAACGAACAAGGTCGTGGCCTGGCCAGAAAGTGATGGTACTTCTTTTAACGCTCTGCGCATAAGACTACTCCCTCCCATCTGGCATTATGCTTATCCCATTTACAACCATCGTTTTCATCTTTTCATGACGTGTGCCTTCTAATCGCACCAACTTGAAGCAACATATCCACTAGGAAGGAAGAGATGGGCGGTGCCGAACAAACAAACGAGCAAGCCATGCTCACCAAACGGCGTGTTCCCGACGACGAGGTTGAATTTATCTCGTCCAATTCATTCAAGAAAAGGAGGGTGACAGAGCCAAAACATGCCCAAGTCGCCCAAGGCCCCACGAAGTCCCCTCTACTTCAGCCTCCCCCTCCCCCTCCGGCTCTGGCCCCTTCTCCGGCCCTGACCGCCCCTCCGGTTCTGGCCCCGCCTCCGCCTTCGGCCACTTCCCAACCTCCGCCCTCGACCACTCCCCCGCCTCCTACCCGTCCTCCGCCACCTCCACCTCAAGTCGCGCTTATCGCAAACCCAACCCAGACCCTGACGACCGACCGCCGCCGCAGCATATTCGACGCCAACCAGGCCAAGGCTCCGACTCTCGGTTCGACGCTCGAGACCCGGGACAAGTCGCTCCCTGTATTGGAGAAGTTTGCCTTTCCACAGCCACTCGCCCCGGTGCAGCCCCGCTCACGCCGGTGTTCTGAGGCCATCTCTCCCAAGCAGCTTCCGCAAGTCTACCGGGCACCCCCTGAAGCTAGTGCGAACATCAACCACTCCTTCCTGTCAACCCCAAGCCCCTGCTCGGAGAATTCGGTCACGCTGGACCAGATCTCTTGCCTCGACTTTAACGGCACACCAACAAACACTCCAGGATTCGATGTGAGCCAGGTCTTCTCCATGGATGGAGGCATCATGGGTAGCGTTGGGTTTGGCAACGCAGTCAACCCCACGCATGGAACAGCTCCTCTCAACCCAACGACCACGCCACACAACTTCATCCCGGCCATGACACACTCGACAGGGAATGTTATGGCTATGCCACAAGGGAAAACCGGTCTTGCATTGTCTATCGCAGCGCTACAGAATCATAATCATACAAAAGAACGCTTCCTCCACAGACACCCGACAGCCGGGAACACGGTCCCACGACAACCTTCCCCAATGTCGGCACCTAAAGCCAAACCGCCCTGTCCCCAGTGCGTACAAAGTCGACTCGCTCAACACCCAGCGGTGATGAATCACATGCCAGCCCACCACCCAGCCAACCATCAGCCCAACTATCGTACACCACCAATGCCAGTCAACAACAACAACAACAACAACAACAACAACAACAACAACAACAACAACAACAACAACAACAACAACAACAACAACAACAACAACAACAACAACAACAACAACAACAACAACAACAACAACAACAACAACAACAACAACAACAACAACAACAACAACAGTTCAACTCCACGCCCGGCTCTCGCTCATTCAGCACCAACCTCCCATCCCAGACCACAGCTTGCCAACAACAACAACATTAACAACAATCAGAGACAACACAACAACTACCACCAAAACCCTCACCACAACCACCAAAACCACCAACCAGCCCCGTCCTCATCCATGACAACACACACCATAACCAAACCGACCAGCCAAACCTCCTCGCCCTTCCTCCAAGACATCGCCCAGACCATCCAGACTTCCTTCCCCTACGCCCAAGTGGCTGCCCGACATGGCATGACGCCCGCGGCAGTTGCCGAGGTGTTGGCGAGCTTGGTGGTTGTGCCGCTGCTGCTGCGTGTGAGTGGTGGTGGTGGCGGTGGTGGGAGGCTTCCTAGGGGGTGAGCAGCAACCGACGAGTGGTGTTGGGGTTGGGGGGGGTGTTAGAGAGAGAGAAGGGGGGGGGGGGGGTTAGCTTGGGGGTTGCTGTAGATGGATGCTTACGGGGTGTGTGTGTTTGTAAGTAGGTTGTGAAGGAGATGGAGGGAGGAACCAGAAGGGATGTTGATGGCCCGGGTGTGAGAGAAAAGGGGGGCCTTGGCCTTTTAAAGGCCCAGGCGGCGAAACTCGAGAGGGCGGGGGAATTTGTGTCTCTTTTGGTCCCTTCGTACAGAAGTCATCTCAAAGCCGTCGATATGGCGCTGCTCCATGGCGTTCTGAGCGGCTAGGGCGATTCTAGAAAAGACCGCGTCCAGAAATGAGGACAAGCATAATTCGTCTGGGTCGGTCCTAAGGGATGGGTCCTTATTCATCATGCGGAGATACACCTCCAGGTGTTCTGGTTTTGAAACAACAAAACCCACCAGCGAGTCGACCCATTGCTCGGTCGTCATGTCGAAGATGCATTGCTCGCAGTCGAGGTCGAGTGGGAAGGGGTCACTCTCCGGTAAGCGACATCTGTTATCACACCGTTCTGCGAACCGAGCGGTGAGATGGCCGCAGCGGTAGTGAAAGGATGAGCCGTAACACATCTTGAATGTCTGAATGTTTGAAGGTTTGGAAACGTGCGTAGGTTTGGGGATATGAAAAAGAAATGAAGTATTGAGATTTGTGGGCGGGGGGCCTCAACATATGTCACCCCTGCTGCGCTTTGATGATCTTGTAGAGTCATACTTGATGGTCGTGCGCTGTCACGAGGCCATAGCTGCATCATGAATATATATGGCTGTGCAATCGCCATCATCCATGGGTAGGCGGTGTTGTTGCCTCATGTGTACGCCCCATGCTTGATGCTCGTGCGCTATCACGAGGGCATCGCCTTCCGAATACACACAATATGGCCGCGCAATCGCTATCGCCCATGAGGGGTGACTTATACCTCATGCTCGTGCGTTGTCACGAGGGCATGGTTGGTCCCTATATTTCCCGAGGGATTGTGTAATCGTTATCGTCTGTAGGCGACACATATCTCATGCGCCATCCCCCGCGTGTTGTTGCCCCATATGTACGCCATATACTTCTTCATTCTCGTACAGCTATCGCGATCATTTTGCCTCATGCATACGCCGTTGGGCCGTGCCATTGCTACCGGCTATGGCACGGCCCTACCTAGTGCCTAGGAAAAGTAGCAGACAGACTGGCATGGTGTGCATCGATTGTATCATCAATCAGGTCACGGGGGCAATGGTCCAGAAAACCACAAGTATGTATTTAACCGACCCGACCGAAAGGCACTGATATATATGAAGGTCAAGACCAACGATACCCGCCGTAGGGCTGGCGGCGCCCGGCCCAAGCCTGAGCTTGAGACTATAAACAGGGTTTTGCGAAGGTGTAGCCACATGTGAGAGAAAGACACGGTGATGAGAGGCACGGAACAAGGGTTCTTTAATAGATGAGCTTCAAGTACATGCATATTGATTTCGGGCGGTCATTTTGTATAATCTTTGCGAAGCGAGGAAGACGTCTCTAATGCTATGAAGGATGTTTCTAGCATACTTCTTGACCGCCATATCGAGATACTTGCCTTATTAATGGGAAGAAGATTTTGGATTTGAGTGTGATATATCATTACTGTGACACTGACGTCTCAGCTCCCTCCCCCTTCTTCCAAGTTACCTATGATGCATCAAGTGCGGCACCTGGCACTACCGAGGATTCCAGAGCTCAGTAACAGCTCCTAGGTCGTACGGGGTGCCAGGTAACACCATAACCTACCATGCACACGCCAAGCCACACATTTCCTCAATTCCAGGAACACAGACGACATACAAGCTTTCCTGTATACTAAGCTTTCAAGTTCCTGTTCCCAAGTTTTAGTCAGGTCTTAGTTGTCTCTTAAATTGGTGGTTCAGGGGTATCAACAACTTGCCAAGTCTGGAAGTGCGGGGCAGCGGGGCAAGGAGTTGTCCATTGGCTAATTAACCCTTATCTTATCGCCACAATTATGTTGTGTATCTACATGTACCTCTAGTTGCCGGTGACATCGACCAAGTTAGGTTCCTTACATCCTCGCAAGAGTCCGACTTTTCATTCCTTGGTACACAATATCTTCCTGAATCACTTCCTCGGTCCCGAGACGAGAGACAGGGCAGTTGGCGTCATCGACACGCTGAATGGTCCCATGGCTGGGCGGCAGGGGGTTTAAGCTTTTCTCGCTCTTCTTTTCAATACAAAAGGGCCGTGTATTCCCCCGTTCATCCCCCGTTCAGCCTCGTTGCAACACCGAATTCCTTGGGTCCCCCCACGTTGGAGCAACTGGAACAAGGGCTGAGTGCGACTTGAGTGTCACTGAGCGTGCGTGGTGTGGCAACTAGACAGCGCTTGGCTGCTTGGCTGACCTTGGCCGAGCTTGGCTGAGCTTGGCTCTAGAGGAGGGCACAGGAGGGGCAAACCAACGGCGAGAACCCAAACGCCCCAAAACCTTGTTTAATGGCACCTGGTGGCACCCAGTGACACCCCTTAGACATAACGGGCTCTCGCTTGAGGGGTCTCATACCCGCTCCTGCAATCCCTCGTGCCTCATCCCAGCGAGGTCCGCCCGCTCTGCTTACGTACCTGCTTGACTCGGAACGATCGTCATGGTTGGAGAACCCGCTGGGCACCCGGTACACCGGCACAACCTGGCACCAGACTCCAGCAGCTATGGAACCCGAGTGCCTGAACCCAGCAATTGGGATTGGAATTTTCCATTTTTCCATCAAGCTCGCTTTCCAGGAACCCCTCCATCTCAATCCTCGCACTTCCCCACGCCCCCGGATTGTATAAGTTACCCACAGCTCCCCACTGTCTCTCTTGTTAAAACTCCATTTCCGTATGTCCATGTAGTTATCGGGACTACCCTCACTCACAAATTCGACTGGCTATAACCCGACACCAATGACCTTTGTTGCCGAGTTTTTCTCCCTCCTCCTTAAACAAATCCACTGACCGTAGCTCGCTCGGGTCAGTCACCACCCGCCTGGTGCAACCCCCGAACCTTCACCCTCCCACGCCTTCACGCCTCGTCGAGACAAAACCATGGCTTCGACAGCCCTAGACGTGGAGGGAGGCGCCCGCCGATCAGCCTCCCTCAAGGAGACCAAGGAGATCCCCCCCGGGGTTGGCTCCCCTGAAGATGTCTCCGTCCGCAGCATCCCCGGCAGCGACCACACCCACCGGACCCTCAAGTCGCGCCATATCCAGCTGATCGGTGAGAGCCCGCAGTCTTCGACTGGTTCCTGCTGGGTTGACTCGCCTGCTAACTAACTTCGTCTGACAAGGCATCGGCGGAACCATTGGCACGGCTTTGTACGTCCAGATCGGCCGGGGCTTGATGAACGGAGGTCCTGGAAGCCTCTTCATCGCCTTCACCCTGTGGTGAGTACAACCACCAACAAGACAAGACAGACGTCAACCCAATCTGTTTCCGTCCGATGATGAGATCTGACCACCCTTCCCGTCACTAGGTGCACCTTCATCCTCGCCGTAACGCTGTGCATGGCAGAGATGGTGACCTACCTCCCCATCTCGTCCCCCTTCATCCGCTTCGCCGGTCGGTACGTCGACGAAGCCTTCGGGTTCGCCGCCGGATGGAACTTCTTCGTTTTCGAGGCCGCCATGGTGCCCTTCGAAATCACCGCCTGCAATGTCATCATCCACTACTGGAGCGACGCCGTACCCGCAGGCGGTATCATCGCCATCACCATCGTGCTCTACGGGTATGTCGTCATCCACCCCCACTTCCCCTTCCCCCTCTCAACTCCCGACCCCGTGACTCAACTCCCACCCCCAACAGCATCATCAACGTCCTCGCCGTCAAATGGTACGGCGAAGTGGAGTTCTGGGCCGCCCTCGGCAAAGTGCTGCTCATCGTCGCCCTACTCATCTTCACCTTCGTGGTCATGCTAGGCGGAAACCCGCTGGGCGACCGGTTCGGCTTCCGCTACTGGAACGAGCCCGGCGCCTTCGCCGAACTCTACCACACCGGCGCCGTCGGCCGCTTCATGGGCTTCTTACAATGCCTCATCCTCGCCTCCTTCACCATCGCGGGGCCCGACTACGTCTCCATGGCGGCGGGCGAGTGCGAGAACCCGCGCTACGTGATGCCGCGCGCGTTCAACGCCGTGTTTTATCGGCTGACGGCGTTTTTTGTGCTGGGGTCGTTGGCGGTTGGGATCATCGTGCCGCATAACGACGAGGAGATGAGGGCGGCTTTTGAGGGCGGCGCGCCGGGGGCCGCGGCGTCGCCGTATGTGGTGGCCATGAATCGGCTGCGGATCCGCGTGCTGCCGGATATCGTCAACGCCATGGTGCTGACGGCGGCGTTTTCCGCGGGCAACAGCTATGTCTACTGTGCGTCGCGCTCGCTGTACGGCATGGCGCTGGAGGGCAAGGCGCCGCGGTTGTTTCTGAAGTGCACCCGGAATGGTGTGCCGATATATTGTGTTGGGTTGGTGCTGCTGATTGCGTTTCTGGCGTTTTTGCAGGTCTCGAATGATGCGGCTATCGTGCTGCAATGGTTCGTCAACCTCGTCACGGCGAGTCAGTTGATCAACTTCAGCGCCATGTGCGTCACCTACCTGCGTTTCCACGCCGCCTTGAAGGCGCAGGGTATAGACCGGCGCTCGTTGCCGTACCGTGCTTGGTTCCAGCCGTATGCCGCCTGGTATGCCCTGGTCGGGACGTTTGTTATGACCTTTATGGGCGGCTACATGGTGTTTTTGCCGGGGAACTGGGATATTCCGACCTTTTTGTTCTCGTAAGTCTTTGCCCCCGAAAAGCAATGCACCCTTTTTCGTTGAGGAAGGACATATGCTAACCAGAAACCAGGTACACCATGATCGCCGTCGTCCCGCTGCTGTTTCTTACCTGGAAGCTGGTGCATAAGACGGAATTCCACAAGGCTCATGAGATCGACCTGCAGAAGAACATGGACGAGATCGATGCGTACGAGCGTAGCTATGTGCCGAGCAAACCAGGGTAAGCACGGTTGACTTTCCCTCTCCAAACCCCGTCGTGGGATGCCTGCTGACTGACACCTGCTATGCTAGATCCCGGTTTGAGCGATTTTTGGATTGGACGTTTGGATAAATGCCGGAGGGAATAGGATGATTGATGGTGATAGCGATAGGTCATTGGATGACGAGATACCCCAGCATAGCATGGTTGGAATAGAATTTTGCTTAAGACGAATGGCTGCTTGCCTCGCCCGTGCTTGATTGCCTGCCTTTGTGTGTTGATTGATATCTTTCCCATAAACCGCACACCACCCACCCACTCACGTCCTTGGACTCCTCAAAAACCCAACCACCCCCCCGCAATACCCAACCAAATCATCCAACCGCTCCCGCTCCTTGCCCTGGTGCTGCTTCCACTCGCTCAGCGCCGCCAACAGCGACTCGTTGGCCATGACCAGGTCAAAGTGCAGCCGCAAAAAGACCGTCATCCACGCCTGAATTAGCTCGTAGTCGCGCCGCGCGATCAGCCGGCTCGTCAGCGCCCGGATGAAGTGCAGCAGCTCGTTGGACTCGTCGTCGCCAAACCCCATCGAGAGCGACCGCAGTTCTAGGTCGGCCGCCGACGGCCCCAGCGACTTGAGGTGCTCGAGGAAGTCTGTGTCTGTTTCGGGAGGTTGTTATGTTAGTATGATGAGATCCAAACATATACATTGAGATACGAGGGGCGGAAAGAAACAGAAAAAAAGGATGCGGGGCACGTGGTGGGTTCTACTCACAATCTCCTGACGCGCCGCAAACAAGCAATTTCGACGTCAGGGCCTGCTGGTTCCGTGTCCGATCAAGCTGCGTCAACCGCGAGCCCTCGGCCTCCCTAGTCTTGGTATCCGCCGCGGGTACGAGCGCGTTCGAAGCACCCGCGCTTCCCACAGCCGGTAGGAAGAACGGCGCCTTCTCGGGTGCCTTGGGGGCCTCCTTGGGCTTGTTACGCGCCTTGATCAAGTCGATGTGCAACAATGTCTGCCAGCGGCTCTTGGGAACTAAGCTGAGGGTGGTCATATCGGCGCTGAGCTGGTCTAGCATCGGTGCCGTGACGCCGTCCTCCTCTTCCGCAGACTGCTCGTCCTCTCCAGCCGCGTCGAACGCTGCCTCGATTAGGCCTTGGCCGCCCTCACCCGAGGCTGTGGGTGCCGAGACCTGGCCGATCTCCTTATCAGAGATTTGCCGCGTGGGTACGTGCTTGAAAAGCGTGCGGTTCGTCCAGAGCTGGACCCCGAGATCGCCCTCAACAGCACCCGCAAGGTACTCGCCCGTTGCCGAGAAGGCGAGCGCCGTGCAGGGCTTCTCCATCCGGAAAGCATCGATCAGATGGCTTGTGGGTAGATCCCAAACGCGAACGATCGAGTCTTGCGATGCGGCAACGATCCATCGGCCGTCGTTGGAGAAGCAGAAGTCGTTGATGTCCCCGCGGCAGCCCCAGAACTCACGAATTGTCTGTTTGGTTTCCACATCAACGACCCGGATGGAATGGTCGTCGCAGGCAAAGGCAATAAGGTCATTGCCCGCGTGGTAGCGGCAAGCTGTGATCTTGATCATGGGCGCCCAGTCAATCTCGTCGACGAGGCTGCCCGTCACAAAATCCCAGAACTTGATCTTGCCGTCAAGAGAGCAGGATATGACGGTTCGGTTGAGCGGGTCGACCACAATCCCTGTTACGGCCTTGGTGTGCCTTCCCGTGCCTGGCGCAAACGTGACTTTGGACCGCGACTGGAGCTTGTTGACCTCGTCCAGTGCCTTCAGCTGCTGCATCTTGAGCTGTCGTAGCTGCGCTGGGGTCAATCTCGAGGGAAACCGCTGCCTATGTTTTCCAGATTGCAAATTGAACATGTCGATACCGCCCCCATTCGACCCAACGAAGGCAAAGCTGCCACACGCACTCATAGCAACAGTCGAAACACTCTCTCCATCGCCCGTCTTGAATGCCCACCGGCCGGCTCTCTTCCTACCCCAGAACCACGTACGCGCCCAGGGATCGTCCTTGTGGGCCGTCACCACGCTCTCCCAGCCAGTCATACCACTAAGTTGAGCGCTCGTGAGCTTGTTCTTGTCGTTGCCCTTGTCCCAAATCATTTGTTTCCCGGGCATGGCGCCCATCCCGCCATCCCGATTCAGCGACGAGGCAATGCAGGTGACTTCTGGTGCCTTGAGGTCATCCAATGTGGTGGTTGGCCCATGCGACATGGAGCTGCCAGCCAAAATACCGATCTTCTTGGCCTTCTTCCGAATGGCGCCCTGGCTAAGCTCAGCGCTCTGACCGTCACGACGCAAACTCCACCCCCACAAACTCCTGTCACGGCCACCGCTGAGCAGCCACTTGTTTCCGCCCTCGGCTCCGTCGAAATCCGAGGGTAGGAATTGCAGGCAGCGCACTGGTGCCGCGTGCCCGCTGCGCATGTGTAGAATACGCGGCACGGGCGAGAAGGGCGACTCGTCGAAGATCCACGACTTGAGGGAGTTGTCCAGGCCACTCGTGACAATAACGGGCTGCCCGGGGAGGAACTCGACCTTGCTGATCCCTCCGCGGATGTCCTTGTTGTAGGATGGGGGGTTGTGCGCGCTCCGCAGGACACCCATTATTCTCCCCCCCTTATTGAGATCCCAAAAGGTGACATCCCCACCAACGCTGGTGGCAGTAGCCATAACGCCATCCTTTCTCCCGTCCTGACCCGCTCCCTGACCGTCGCTTCGAAACGAGATGCACGTAACCGGGGCATCCTCGGTTCCAGCATTCAACCGCAGAACAGATTTGTCGGTAAGTACGTTTTGTAGAACCAGTGGCCCTCCCGAGTAGGCAATGGCTAGTAGGGAGAGAGCCGGGGAAGGCTGAAGGCAGGTGACAGCGCCGCAATCCGGTGTCGGCGGCAGGATCGTGTAGATAAGCTTGCCCGTGCTAATGTTCCAGATCTCGACCCAGCCGTCTTTCCTCCCAACAAAATCTTGTTGAGGAAGGTGGGCATGTTGCAGACGCCGCCGCTAATCTCATTGTCGCCCTTCTTGGTCGCAGCTGTGAAGATGGTGGTGTAATGCTCCAATGTTGACGACTTCCACACCTCTACCCTCGTTGAAGCGCAGGCGACAATCCACGAGCCAAAGATGAGGATCTGCTTTATGGGCTGGTCCAAATCCGCAGGCAGTTGGAGCTCGGCAGCCTTCTTACCACGCTGGAACGCCCATAGACCCTGGGGCTCGCCATTGCGCGGGTCGCCCCAAGCGGCAAAGACTTTCTCCTTCCAAGCATAAGTGGCGGTGATGTCGGCGGGCGTCTGGGGGCGCGTAACGAAGACAAGATTGAGGCCGCGCTTGAGGTCGTATGTCTGCAGGGCGCGTCCGACCGAGGTCGTGATCTGGAAGGTTGTCTTACCGAGGGGGATTGAGGCGAAGGGGACGGCAGTCGGGGAAACTAGTCCAACGGTCTAAACGGTCAGAACAGTTCATTGAATACAGGGAGCAGCAGTGAGTGCTTGCTTACTCGGAACGGCGCAAAGATGGTCGAGCCTCGCTTGGCCGCTGAGGGCGACGCCTTGACGACGGCATCGGTCCTTTGGCGCTTTGTCGACGGCCGATCAGGCTCGGAGTGGGGCATTTTGTCGAGCGCGGCTGCCGATAACGACCACCAATGGGCGTTTCTGGCTCGTGATGATGGCGGTTTCGAACTTTTGAAGTTTTCGGCAGCCTCGTCCGAAAAGGCAAAGGGCCCCACCAAAAAAAATGAGCCCACACCTTGCTTCACCTTGGTTGGACCCACTTAAAGCCTCCATGCGCCGGCTCTCAATCACCGAACACCGACTTCCTCCAAGACCCGCATCCGATGGCCAGACCCGTTCCCAGCTGCACACATGCCAACTGCAAGGGCCGCATCTTGACCGCCTTTATGATCCCGAGAGAAACAGCTTGTTGGCCTATGAGGGCACGACATCTCAGTTTCGCCCAAACGGGCTACCTGTCACGCGACCACTTGTATTGTGCTACATGGCACCACTGGCATTTTATATAGTGCCTAGAAGCAGACGATGAAGCCTTGGGCCCTCAATTGTGAGAATCGGTGTCCAAAACCGAATTTGATTGCCATGTTCTCCAGAAAGGAGCGAGCTTGGGAGGTTGATATGGCTCGTGCCGACATGCCTGCCGCATCTTTGCTCTCTGGCGTCATGGCACTGGGTTTTGTGCCCCTCTGCCCCACCACAGAAAATAATCCTTGGCGCCAGCGTGAACCGCCATTCCATCTGGCGCAGGGGTTGGTTGGCCCATCAGTCCCGCCATTTTGCGTATCAACCCCTTGGCCTAGCCCGGATCGTCTTCCCACTCCATGACTCCGGTTGTCGGGTTGGTTCCTTGGCTGGGCCATTGAGCCGGGCGGCAGTTAGTTAATTGCCTATTTATTCTTATTTTATTTTTATTTTATTTTCACGTGGGAATGCAGAACATTCGGGCCAAGTTCTCGTTCGCCGAAGCTCCTCCCGTCTTTGTACATTTGTACCGAACGTGTTAGCTTTGCCACCGCACCAAATGCTCCCTACCCAGACCATCAGATCGAAATCCACTTTGAGCCCCTGACATTTGCAAGTGACATCAGACCGTCAAGCGTCGACTTTGCACATCCGCATGTGCTGGTCGATTTAAAGCCGGTTACAGAGCCAGCTTTAGAAGCTTTCAACCGTCGGCCCCCCCCGCCAACACCAACATGGATCCGAGCTTCAACGATCCAAGCCTCAACGATCCAAACCTCCCCTTGAGTTCGACTGGTCCGGGTGCTGCCAGTGCCACATCGTCGCCTCCTCTACCGCAAAATGATCCAGAGCTTGCGCCGAGTTCAATCGAGGCCTCCCCAGCTGCGGCGGAAACGATGGAGTCTAGACCTGAATCTCGGCAAGAGGGTCGCGGTTTCCACTCTCACAATCTGTCGTCCTCTTCCGTCCTTTCCATCCCCAAGGCCAAGCAAGTCGAGCCTGGTACCACAACGGCCCACGCAGAAAGAGGGGACGTGTCGATGCCCCCGCCGCCCCTTCCAAGCCAAGTTACGAGGGGAGACTCGACAGATACGGCTGTCTTCAAGCCAGTCGACATTTTCCAGGATTCACAAGCCATGTCCCACGATCAAACCCCCGCTTCAACTTCGCCCCGAGACTTTGCCATCGCTGTGGCCGACCCCAACGACCCAGATACACCCCGTTTACAAGCCGGCACAACCGTCGAGACATCTCCGTATCGCGGTCTCCCTGATCCCTTCCTGCGCAGCGCCCGTACCTCTATATCCGAGGGCCCGGTCAGCAACCGCATGAGCATCAGCTCGCTGTACAGCCTGGCATCGGTTCGTGGTGTCCCCAGCTCAGCAGCATCCGCCAACGGGAGCGATAACGGCAGCGTGACCGGCACCCAGATCCATCGACCCGCATCTGGCATCGCAGCATCCGGCGCAGGGTCCAAGAATTCCGCCATGCCGCAGCCCGAGTCTAAAGGGTCCAACATGGCGGTCACAACAAGCAGTCAGGGGTCGCAGGGAGCATACCAACTCCCAATACGCGAACCACAGGCGCAGAATCAAGGAGACGCGGCCAAGAAGCCGCAGCAGGGACAGCAGCAGCAGACCGGAACAAGCCCCACGCCGCGTTCGCAGCCTACCAGGTCTAGGAGCCGGGCTAAGCGCAGGTTTAGCGGGAGCACCGGGGCCAGCAGCCACCACAGCCCGAGCGGCGACCGCGCCCTGACGCACCGTTCGGAGAAAGAAGAGCATAAACCCGCCCCGCTGGGTGTTATCGGCGTGTGCGCTTTGGACGTCAAGGCGAGAAGCAAGCCCAGCAGAAATATCCTGAACCGGCTCATCCAAAACCGAGAGTTTGACGTCTGTGTCTTTGGGGACAAGGTCATCCTTGACGAGGGTGAGTGTCTTGTATCGCTTTGGCTGCGAGTTAGGCTAACGTGAGACAGATGTTGAAAATTGGCCCATCTGGTGAGTATCCCCAAGCACGCCCGAGTGCCCCGTACTAACAGTCCAGCGACTACCTCATATCCTTCTATTCAGATGGTTTCCCCCTAGATAAAGCGGTGGCCTACGTCAAGGCCCGCAAACCTTTCTGTGTCAACGATGTGCCCATGCAAAAGATCCTCTGGGACCGTCGCCTCTGCCTGCGTCTGCTCGACCGCATCAACGTCTCGACCCCTCAACGTATCGAAGTGAACCGCGACGGCGGCCCGACATTGCTCACACCCGACATCTGCAAGCACATCCGGGAAGTGAGCGGCATCACTTTCGAGCCGTTCGACTCGGAATCGGAGAAAGCCAATTGGGCCTCCCCTCGGAAGGTGGAGCTACTCGACGGCGGCGATATCCTCTCCGTCGACGGCACCTTGATTAAGAAGCCCTTTGTTGAAAAGCCAACCAGCGGCGAGGACCACAACATCATCATCTACTTCCCCTCGTCTGCCGGCGGCGGTGCCCGCAAGCTGTTCCGCAAAATCGGCAACAAGAGCAGCGAGTATGTCGAGACCCTCAACGTCCCGCGCGCCATCACCCAGCCGGGCGACAGCTTCATCTATGAGCGCTTTATGCAAGTGGATAATGCTGAAGATGTCAAGGCCTACACAGTCGGCCCGGCTTATTGTCATGCCGAGACGAGGAAGTCGCCTGTCGTGGACGGCGTCGTCCGCCGCAACACCCACGGCAAAGAGGTGCGGTATGTGACCGCGTTGAGTACCGAAGAAAAGGAAGTCGCCAGCAAAATCAGTACCGCTTTTGGCCAACGCGTGTGCGGCTTTGACTTCTTGCGCGCCGGCGGCAAGAGTTACGTTATTGATGTGAACGGATGGAGCTTCGTCAAGGACAACGATGACTACTACAACCACTGTGCCAACATCCTCAAGGACATGTTTATCAAGGAGAAGCAGCGCAGGGACGGACGAACGCCACCCATGCCCTCGCCCGTCATCTCCGACGTAGATCCCATGTCGATTCGCGCAAACCAGCCAAACAAGGAGCGGGACCTTGCCTCCCAGGGTCGGCCAAGCGTGGATAGGTCGGCTCGCGAGTCGCTCGTCGAGCCACCCACGCCGGCCAAGCCCGATTCTAAGCAGAGCAGCATGCCCGCAAGCCCGTTAGCTAGTCAGTTCGCTGCTGCTTTTCAGGACAGCGCGCCGTCCGCTGCGCCTTCCATCAAGTCTGCTTCGCCGTCCATTCTACCGGAGGCGGCGGTACAGGACGAGCAGGAACCGCCGCCACCGCCTCCTCCCAAGCCGAGCTGGAAGCTCAAGGGAGTGGTGTCGGTCATCCGCCACGCAGACCGCACGCCCAAGCAAAAGTACAAGTTCACCTTCCACACGGCCCCTTTCATCGAGCTACTCAGAGGTCATCAGGAAGAGGTCTTGCTCATTGGCGAGCCGGCCCTAGCCAGCGTGCTTGATGCTGTAGACATGGCCATGAAAGCCGGCGTCGAAGATCCCGCTAAACTCAAAGCTCTCCGCAACGTCCTCATCAAGAAGGGCAGCTGGGCTGGTACCAAGGTGCAAATCAAGCCCATGTTTCGAAAGAAGGCCGACGAAAAGGGTACGAAACCCCCAAAGGAGCAAAAGGAGCAAAAGGAGCAAAAGGACGCCATCAAGGAAGAGGAGCCATGTCTCCAAACCGACGAGGATACCGAGAAGCAGGGCAGTGAGTCGACACCGCGCAAGCCACCCCGGAGAACCGACTCGCTCTCGGGAGTAACCATGTCCAAATTCACAGCCGCCGAGGAGAGCCTCGTTCTCGACAAGCTGCAGCTGATTGTCAAGTGGGGCGGCGAGCCGACGCACTCGGCGCGGTATCAATCCCAGGAGCTGGGCGAGAACATGCGCGGTGACCTGGGTCTGATGAACCGCGAGGTGCTTGACGAGGTGCACGTCTTTAGCAGCAGTGAGCGCCGCGTCGTGACCAGTGCGCAGATCTGGGCGGCCAGCTTCCTCAAGAAGAAGGACGTGCCCGAGGATTTTGTGACCGTACGGAAAGATCTACTTGACGACTCCAATGCGGCCAAGGACGAGATGGACAAGGTCAAGAAGAAGCTCAAGGGGCTGCTGCGCAAGGGCAACGAGCGCCCGCCGCAGTTTGCTTGGCCTGAGAACATGCCCGAGCCGTCCGAGGTGCAGACAAGGGTTGTCCAGCTGATGAACTTCCACCGCAAGGTGATGCACCACAACTACGCGAAGCTGTACAGCGGCGCCGTGAACTCGCTTAATGCTATCAGCAATCCCAGCCCGGAGAAGGGCCTCAGCGAGGGCGGATCGTCGGCCGTTTCGGTGTCGTCTCTTGCTTCGGCCGGGTCGCTGTCGCAGGCTAACTCGGTTAACAGCATACAGGCGCGGTGGTGCTGCGGCGAGGACGCGGAGCTTTTCAAGGAGCGCTGGGAGAAGCTGTTTGCCGAGTTCTGCGATGGTGAGAAAGTTGACCCCAGCAAGATCTCAGAGCTGTACGATACCATGAAGTTTGACGCCCTGCACAACCGGCAGTTCCTCGAGTGGGTGTTCACGCCGCCCAAGAGCATGCTAGAGGAGGAGTACGGGATCTCGTTGAACGGCAAGGAGGCCGGAAAGTCGTCATCGTCCAGCACCAAGGACACCGAGGAAAACAAGGGCGAGGAGAAATCTGCGTTGCCGGGCACTTTGACCGAGAAGATCGAGAACTCGGGCCACAAGGCCGTCCGGCGCATCTTCCGCCGCCGGTCGTTCCTCAACGGATTGCGCAGCGGTGGGGAGGCAGAGTTGCCTGAGAAGTATTTCCACCTGTACCGTGGTAACAGCCAGACCAAAGCGAAGACGGACGCTCGCTTCGAGCCGCTGCGGGAGTTGTACCAGTTGGCCAAGGTGCTTTTCGATTTCATCTGTCCGCAGGAATACGGGATTTCCGACAGCGAAAAGGTGAGTGGCAGGCAGCGGAGCCGGCTGTGGCGGAACCTTTACTCACATGTGTTGTGTTGCTGCAGCTTGAAATCGGTCTCCTGACCTCGCTCCCGCTGCTGAAGGAGATCGTAGAGGACCTCGAAGACATGCAGGCTTCGGAGGAGGCCAAGTGCTTCATCTACTTCACCAAGGAGTCGCACATCTACACGTTGCTGAACTGCATCCTCGAGGGCGGGCTCGAGACAAAGATTAAGCGGGCCACGATCCCCGAGCTCGACTACCTCTCGCAGATCTCGTTTGAGCTGTACGAGATGCCCGCCAACCCCCCGGTAGACGCCGAAGGCACGCCCGTGTTCAATTACAGCATCAAAATCACCATCAGCCCGGGCTGCCACGTCTTCGATCCGCTTGATGTCCAGCTAGATAGTAGGCACTGCATAGGGTGTGCGCCACGCCGGAGCCTGACAGCCCATGCCGACTGGAAGGTGGTGATCGAGACGCTGAGGGCCAAGTTTCACCAGTGAGTACCCCCTTGTTCCTTGCTTTTTAGGACGAGCAGATATTGATGTGTGGCGTGTAGGGTGAAATTGCCCAAGACCTTCCTAGCCGTCAACCTATCGGATGCGTTCACGTTCCAGGAGAAACAGCATCAGAACGATAACGAGGCGCTTGAGATGAAGCCGATCGCGCACGGAGAGCTGACCGGGCCTCTTGAGCCGGGCGAGCCTGTGGAGGCAGCAGTCGCAGACTCCGCCACCGGAGAGGCAGTTTCTGACGCGCCGACGCCCGCGGCGCCAACTGCGGAAGCACCTATTGACACACCCACCACGGCTGACACCACGGTTGCCACTACGGACATCCCAGTTCCTGAAACGACCACGCTAGACGCACCAACGGAGGAGGAGGCCGCGGGTGGAGCCGGCGGCGAGAAACCAAGGGATTAATTTCAGGTTATTCGAGGAAGGACCACGGACCGATTCCTAAGGCTGACCGGTGTGGTTCCTACCGGTCCTATCACTGGAGCCCGGGGTCGCGGAAAAATATCAGCCCAGAATGGCAAGGGCCATGATCGTGTGGAAGTTGGCAGGCCCGGCGGATTCCCATTCCCGTCGCTCAGTCACCTTGGCGTGGCGAAACCGGCCGCCGGCTGCTCATGACCTGTTCGGCGGGGTGTTTGTTGTGCTCAGACCGAGCATTGTGATGCTGTACATGGCCTACTGTTCACCGCCAATTCCCCCCCTTCTCCGCGACAAGGCCATGTTATGTATTGGTGGGCATTTCGCAACGCTGGATGACCAGGGTTTGCGCAGTGGTGAGGTCAGAGCGCCGACGAGATCGTCCATGGTACGTGAAGAACGGAAAGAATAAGGAGGGGGGTGGAGTTTATGATGGGGGCCCGGTTATAGGACGGGATCTCGGGATGGTTGCATGACATAGAAGGCACTAGAGTGATAAACAAGCTTATTATGTGTGATAGACCGGATGTGCGGGAGCAATAAGCTGAGATCAGATGAAGTGAGAAGAGAAAAATGTGATGGGTCGCAGCTGGGCGATCTCTGGTTCCGGTTCTGTGAAAAACCGTTGCAAGATTGCGGGACGGCCCTGCGGCGCCGGGACGGGATTGGTGGGCTTTTCATCCATCCACCTCTTAGGTATGTAGTGTGTACCAACGTGCAGACGGCGACCTTCCCCGGGCCCTACGATGCTCGGTCGATACATCTGGGGAGCGGGGGAACGAGATGGATGCGCGCAGGGTCATGACAGGTGAGAGTGGGTTAGCGTTGCCCGCCTGCCTTCCCTGCAGTGGTATCCCGCGGTCCGGCGCGAAGATCCAGGCGAGGAAGCGAGGGAAGCGAAGCAAGCTGGGGAAAGAAGGGCAGATCCGAGTCCGTGGACGTGATGATGTGTGGCTGCGGCTCGCTTGTGCACTTCGGCTAGCTCGTCACATCCCCTGCCTTGTCCTGACTTGCCCCGCGACATCAAAGCCAAGGCGGCGCGGCCCCCCTCTCCTCCCCCTATGGTGTTATCGCTAGACTAGAGGAGGGGGGCCGTCCGGCTCTGCGCGACAGAGAGGTAATCGATCCACCATTCTTTTCGTCCGTCCGGCGACATGACATGACATCACACGCGATGTGGCTGACCGGAGTGTTTCAACCTTAACAAAGTGCCGAAGGCTTCCCTGAAGAGTATTACGCCGGTGCCGGTGGGATCTCAGTCCGGAACGACTGCCGTGGGGGCTTGCCGATGGGGTTTCCGAAACCCGCCGCCAACCTTATATGTGCATGGGTGTGCGGAAGGCTGTCCCTATTGTATCCCGAACTGGTTCGGACAGGCGGATGAAAGGAGGTGTGGGACGAGATGGTGTGACGGATGGGGGGCCCAGGGGCCCTTGACATGATCTGCTCCAGGGCTGTTACAGTCCAAGCGTATGTCCAGGGCTGTCCTGAACGTATATACTAGTATACAACATCCCTAGATCTAAACGACACGCAAGGTTCATTGCACGGTCAAGCCTCCACCGATGAGCGCGGTGGCTTGAAAATTTGGAATTCAGTGAGTCTTTGATCTGCGGAAGAGCGCGGGTGCGGTCGGGTCACGTAGATCTCGAGCGTGGTGTATGCGTAACATCCTGCCAGCATGCACAGTATCTCAGCATTTCGGCAAGATATGGCAGTCCAGCCACTCGGAAACCAAACCGCCCTAGGCTTAGGCAACTTGATACCGTGGAATGTCAAAGCCACGATGACCAGGAACTAGGCTCGAGACGATCCCCGCCGGTCGCGGCGAGTTTTCATAACCCACAGAGCGCGGTAGGCCGGGAAACATCTCTCGATATCCCCGAGCCCTGGTGTCTCGCAGTCGTATGTGGTCATCCGAGTCAATGCTAGCTTTGTGAGTCTCGCTTGATCAAATGGCAGCGGAGTGTTTGACTCTCACGAAGAGGAGCGAGCGGCAACGTGGATGCTTGTTCAGTGTCCACCAAACTGAAACCAACACCTGGAGATTGAAGCTTTGACCTCTCGGTGCGTTGATGACGAAGCTTCACCAGGGCGAGGATACAACACGGCGGTGAGATAACGGATGCCTGGTATGGGTTGAAGTACGCTGCTGGCTATGTGGTCTGTTCGCCGGTTACACCGTGGTCCCATGCTCGACAGTTCAAACGAGGGCTGGACTGGACGCCGTCTATGCGTTTGATCAGGTTTGGTTGCGCCGTCCATCGGGAGTTATGAGTGTTGATGCCGAGTGTTCTTCGATGTCGTTGGCACTGGCGCATAGACCAGCTTCCCGCATAAGGTCGCCCGAGGTGGTCGCATGCATTGGAAGTCAGCAGAGAGACGGGAATGTCCCCAATTGGCCAGAGAATGGCCGCATTTCGGGCTGCAGACGGGAGGATGATCGACTGCGTGTGCGTCGAAACGGATGAGGCTGTCGCTATTCTTGCTCCCGTGGCGGAAACCACCGACATCCGAATATCGACTGTGCTCGGTGTGCACCGTACCAAGACCAGATTCACCGCCTCCCATTACTCAGCCCGATGCCGGGTGAATCAGTGATACGACTAATGCTGTCGCAACAGGAGAAGCACTGCGACTCCAATCCCATCAAGATCAGACGAACGCGCGGCGATCCGCGGCGCGCTAGAAGGGCCATCGAAGCTGAAACCCTTGCCCGGGGCCACCGTTGGGCATGAACCAGACCCGCCGTCAGAGTCTTGGGTTCCGCTGCACTGTGGGTGATGCAGGATGGAGAAGCTCCCCAGAAAGTTCTTTGCCGGGGTGTCAAGGCTTGGCCCCGTCCAGCAATTCTGAAAATAGCGGGGGGTAGCAGGGGCTGTCAACGAATCTCACCATCGAGTTTCCAGGAGTCTCTCCACCGACGCTGAACGAACTGAGACAGCGGTATAAACCAGATTGCCCGATTCGGACACGGTTTGACCAAGACAGAAATTCGGGGGCCAGCAGCCAAGCCAAGCAGGCTGTCAAATTCGGTGTTGGGGCGTCCGAACAGGAATCCGAACGGGAGGAAGCGGCGCGCGGAAGGGGACGGCGGGTGCCTTTTCTGGAAACCGGTCAAGGTATGTTAGGTACCTCCATACCGTAGTTATTCTCAGGGATGAGATCCGGAAATCCCGTCAAACCCGTCGAGGGTCGTGGCTGCGGCACAGCAACTGGGCAGCGTGGGATGAGGGGTTGGAGGGGCAGCAAAGCGCGGGGGTCGGGGGTCGGGATATGGAGGTCGGGGTATGGAGGTCGGACGGATGATTGCCTGGAATGTCTGATGATGATTTGATGGGGGAGAAGATAAACTCGGGTCATGGCAGGAACACGCGAGAGGGGAGGAAAGCTCTCAATGCCAAACGTAGCAAATTTTGCTGATGCCCAGAGAAGGAAGCTGCGGTGCAAAACACCCCTCCGCTGCCTACAGTGGCTCCACTGCCCCCACTTCCATGCTCTGCCAGGCACAGGCAAGTGAGGCAAGTGACAGGGCCTCTGCCCATTGGTGCTTAGGTGGGTAGGTACCTGCCTTAGGTTGGCATGCACTGGCATGACATTGACATTCCCCAGCTCCCCCAGCCAAAACCATCAATTTCCCCTGCCCGGAGTTGCCCGTTGACCATGTCTTCCTCGACAACGTCAGACACCTCGGTGGGGCAACGTCGTCCTGCTCATGTCAAACCATCAAACCAGTGAACCACACCGACGACGCGCTCGGACTCGAGGGATCAGCGACCAGCGACCAGCAACCGACCAGTACGAAGTTGAGGTACACAGTAACTACTCCCACTCCCACTCCCACTCACGCCCACTCACGCCCACCCACTCCCACTCACTCCCATTCACTCCCCTAACGCTGTGTCGCGACCGGCCCGTGGATTCGCCTGCCGGTACTCTCCCCCGCAACGTCCGCGACGCCTTTATCCGCCTTGCTCTTCTACCAATCCGGGCAATCGCTGGTGTTTCTCGGCTGAAGCGTTGTCCTCCCGGGGTACATGCAAGGTACCCGCCACTGGCGTTTGACACTTCAATGTGCGTGACCCTGTGCGACTCAGGCATCAGAATGGAAGGCGGACGCGCCGCGCGCTACTGACTGGACCGCCATCCATCAGTCCCCCCTCCAGCGGCCTCCCCCACCGTGTTTGGTCTTGTTTGGTCGTGCCTGGTCATGACGGCGCCTAGGGCCAGCTCGGGAAAAGAAAGCGAGCCCACGGGTCCCTCGGTGGACTGTGTGTACCTAGGGCGTCTCGGGGCGCACTCATCTGGTCTTCCAGCCAATGGCGACCCGCCATCATGCCTCGTTCATGCCTCAACCAAGAGAGCCACGAAAAAAAGGTCAGGTCGCAACCCTTGCAACATGGCGAGCCAGTCACCCCATCTGTCGCCAGAGTTTTCGTCTGTTTGGATTCGAGACGTCCCCCGTAATTGGCGTGCCGTGGCGAGGAAACGATGTCAACCAAGGTTAACGGCTAAACCGTCTCTTATATCTCTCACTTATACCCCCAACTCGTCCACAAAGGGAGAAGAAGGGGTTGCGACGAAGCTGCAAGGGAGCCGTATCAGGAAACGGGCGGCTCAGTTACAGGGTAATCCCGGCCAGCGGTGTCGTCCCATATTTCCCGGCCTTTGGGCGCTGCGTCCGATGGTGGGTTGAAAGTCCAAGACTGGAGTGTTTGAAAGTCAGCTGTCTGCTCCACTGTGGTTGCCAGTCTATCAGGACAGGGGTTCCGTCCCAGAACGAAGGTTGGCTTGGGAATGGATACAAACCTACCCTTCTCAACGTCGTTTTTTTGCGCTTCTGCAGCCAGACAGTACCGGGGAGTCTGGGTACTGTACACTGTACATCGCCGATTCCTTGATTGCTTTTGCACTTGCCAGCAGCACCTACCTAGGTAAAGCACGACTTGCCCTCCCAGGGGCCTGCCTTGCTCCCTGTCCCCCTGGCCAGTCCGTCCTTCTTTGCAACTTTGCCTCTGGTCGACCCACTTACCACATCCGAAAGCTCGACCCGCGAACTGGGCACGCCTGAGCCCGCCAGGGGAGGGGTGTAAGCCGCAAGGGAAGTCGGGAGGAAGCCGACAGATCCCAACGCTCACCGGCTCTCATCAACCCATGCCGATTCCGGATCCTCCTTGGTCGGCAGCCGGAAGTGCTTGTGACGCATCTTTGGCCCGCCCCAAGCTCGTTTCTGGGTCACGGTCGAAGCCCAGGCCATCAGAGTGTGTCCAGCTCTAGCCGGTCGATCCACAACCCGTCAACCCGTTACCCGTGCTTGGGGAGCCTCCACTTGGCTCTGCGCTACGGCAACTCAAAAGGCCGCCTCATCGCTCCCGTTTACGCCTGCAGCTCACCTACTGCAGCTCTCCTACAATCAGACTCCCGCTGCAGACCCACGTTAGACAAACGGCCACCGGCGAACACTCGATTTTGTTCAACCGTCACCCACCATCTCCCTCTTCCGACATCTTCCTTCCTCAACCTCGGCTCTCCATAACTGCCCTCGGCTCGCACTCATCGTGGTTTTTGGCTCTGGCAGCGACCGCACACCGGCAACTCCCTCTACGACCTCCCCACGAGCTAGGTAAAGCCAGTTCGCCGACTATAATAACAACTAGCGACACACAGTCTATCCCAGGCTCACTCCCTCTCGCCATTTCGAGATCTGACCGGCATCTGGCCCTAGCGTCATCTCATCGTGAGCTTGCCGTCATTTTCCCGTCTTCGGCCCAGCACTAACACGATCAGAAGCTAAAGGGGCCCTTTCCTCTTTGAGGCACACCCGCAGCATACATAACACCAATCTAGCCCCGGCCTTGGCTCGGCCCACAGTCCGGTCCCCCCTCAGGCCATTTTTCCCACCCCTCGACGAACGCCAGACGACCATTTCCTAAGATGGCACTCGCAAGCCACAGCCACTGCGCGCACTCGTTTGTCATGATCAAGTCTGACAACACCCTGATCGAGTGGACGTGCCACGTCTGCCACTGCGGCCCATTCTGGTTCATCTGGGAGTGCCGGTACTGTCGGCTCCACACGTGCCGGAGTTGCATGGACAGTGCCTAAGGCCCGGCACGCCGTGTGTGCGTGTACCTGGGCGGGAACGCTAGTACCTGGCTGGCTGAATCGAGACAATGGGAAGGGAGAAAAGAAGGTGCGGCCGCCGGGTGCTGTGGTTGGCCTGGCGCCCGTCAGAGTGCAGGTGAGTTGCATCGAGATCACCACACTCCGACAGTGTGGTACCCTTGCCCCCTACAGCCCTAGCATGCTTGGCCGCCCAGTGGCGTGCCTGGCGCGCCCTGGCAAAGCTCATGTGAGCCAGCCACGAAAGGGCAGAAAGCAAAAGCTGTGCAAATCGTGCTCACAATCAGCGAATGGCTTCTCGCCCACTTCCCGGTCGTTTGCATGCCCACAGCCCGGAGGAACGTTTGGGTGCTGACAAGCAACAGAGACCCGCAGGCAACAACGGCTTGACCAAACGGTCGGGCCCGTCAATATCGCACGAGTCGTCTCTGCATGTCTTTCGGACGGCCGACCACCACGACATGGGAATTGGACCCCCAAAACCCGGATTCGAGCACCCCTGCAAAGTTTTGTCTCAGAAATTCTTCGGTCCAATGCTACGGCCATCGCTCGTCATCAAAAAGAAAAGACAAAAGAACACCCAACGACGCGCTGCATCCCCAACGTGGTGTTACAACAGAGAGAGACCCCGTCCCTTGTGTCCACACTGACGGGTTCGCCAAATTTCGCTTCGATACCCGCTGCCAAACCGATCCTGCGGCCCTCCCGCCTGGTACAGCATTCGCCCAGATGCTCGGTACTTTTTTTCCCCATCCATCCCTGCGCTCCGACATTACACAACGTTACGCTACCGGGGTTTGCGACCGACGGCAGGGCCACGCTCGCTTACACAGTACAACCTCACCATTTCCTTTTTGTGTTTTGGCTTGTCACGGACGAGGAGTTCTTCTGATAGACGGGTTAGGGATCATACGGCGTTTGATTCTCTTCGCTGATGTCCATTTGTTTTTGTGTTTCCTTTTTTGATACACTTTTTGTTTGGGTTCGGCGTGCGCGACTGGGCTGGGATAGACTGGAAGGGGGAGGGTTCATCACTCGTGGAGACCACCGGTTGGTATGGATTTGAACGGGGAAACTTGGGTTACAGGGGGGAGGAAAATTGCGCGGGGAAGCGGCAGGGGAAAAAAAAAGGTGGTCGGTTAGTTACAGGCATCATGAAGAAAACAAAACGGTGTTAACGCGGGAAAGAGGACGGGAAAGAATGGAAGACTGTTTGTGCTGGCTCACCTCTCACAACTATTTTTTCCCCTTCCCCTATGTTTGCTTTTCGGTTTCGGGTATTGCTTTCCCATATTCGGTCACGGATTACAACAACCTCTAGGGTATTTACAGACAGAACCACTCGCCAATCTCCAATGCCAAAACTTGGCGAGACAGAAGAGAGATAGACGTCGGAGAGAGACAGATATGCTTGCCTGCTGCCAACTTGTGCCACCCCAAGTCCCCTCCAACATCATGGCATGGCACACAGTGCCGCGCCCCAACATCCGGCTCACTCAATCTGCCTGCGTCGGCATAATACCAGCCAGCAAAACCAGCAAAACCGCCAAACCCCTAACACTCAACCCAACACTCGGATGGCCGCAGCCAGAAAATCTTGATTACTTCTTTCAGCCATGTGCAGTCGGGTGCCCCGCTGGCAATCGCTGCCAGCCCGGCACACCGAGATACAATCTGTGATTCTGTGTGGATGGAAACGGACGGACATACGTCACCACAACAAAAACGGACGGAAAGTAAGGCTGCCGGGGTGCCATGGCATCCTTCAACGGTTTTCTCTCTCGTGTATGTGCTTCCCTGATAAGCTCCATCCCACCGGCCCCACACGCCCCCGGCGAGGCGAGAACACTAACTTAGCATACCTAACTAGCGTAATATTCCCATACACTAATCTCGAGAATCTGTTAATCTAAACCGTAAATCTCAGACAGACCGACCAGACATGGGAGGAAAGGCAAGACAAAAAGACAAGAAAAAAAAAACGCCCTTGCGCCAGACAGACCGACGGCCGGTGCCGAGACGGCCGTGCAACGGTCCCGAGCAAGGTCACGCCCGTCCCCAGGCGGTTAACCTAACCCACTGCTCGACAGAGAATCGAAATTTGGAAGCTTCCGGGCCGGGGGCGGGGAGGGTATGTCTCGGTGGCACCGCCGGAGGGAGGGCCGGCCTCCTGCTTGGCCTCTTTTTCCCCACTCTCCACTCTCCACTCTCCTCTTCTTTTCTTTTCTTTTTTTTTTCTGGCTGGTTGTGCCGCACGCGTGTGCGTGCGGCGCGCGGCGTGTGTGTGTGGTGGTGGTTTTGTGTGCCGTCGCACAAAACCACGATCCGATTCGGACGGGATTCGCTCCGTTGGACTGGGGGGTGCGGGCTGTCTGCCGGTTGGGCCGAGATGGGCTGGGCCCGTTTTCCTAACTGCCCGATTCAGACGCCTGCACGAATCGGCGGGCGGTGATTGGCGGGCTTGTAAGCGTGGGTTTGATGTCTCCCGTTTGGGTGTGTTGATTTGGTGCGTGTTGACTCTCCTTCCCGTGAGAAAAACAAATGAGTGATTTGGTCACTTTTGCATAAGATGTTAGGGCAAGATCCGACAGCGGATAAGGAATGCTACTTTGGGTACATCCAATTTACTTCAGCTGTCACCGCCAGTGATTGCCGACCAGCCAGCGTCAACAGCCCGGTTGTTTGCGCGCCTCAAACTGAAGGGTATGTACTTGTTGTACAGTACGGCCGTATTAGTCGTGGCATTGCCGTGCGACGTATCGGGTTTGTCGGCACCGTTCAGCCTCCTTCCGAAGGCTTGTCCGCGGTGAGCCCGTGGTAACTATCTTTACATTTTGGCGGTGAGGGCCGATCTGGAGTCAGACAAACCACAGAGGGTGTTGACGTCGGGTTACGGCCCTATGCTTCGGCACACCCTTCTCGAATCTGCTGCGCCGCTGTCCTGATCGATCTCCCGTCACGCTAGTCCCTGGCATTGCTAGTGCCGACTGTATCTGAAACAGACATGCGCGAAGCATCTCCTGTCACGATGCACGCATGTGGCGTCGCGTCCCACCCGCTAGATCAGACTCTTGTGAGGATCACATATGCGCTAGCCCCGATCCGCCCGGGCCTGCATCTTGGCGGGTCGAGCCTCACGGGGCCGACGCCCTCCGGGTCTACCGAGGGTTTAGCGCGGGGGGTCCCGGAGGAGCCGGCGGTCCCTGACCGGGACGGAGAGATCCGGAAGCGCACGGCCACTTGCTAAATGAAAGCATATGGACCTGCACGGGAAACACGTGTCTTCGTGGTGTTGACATTGCCCGGTGCGGGTCTCCAATTTCAGTGTGCCGCGCGTAACAGCAACGCTAAGACGCAACAATACCAACAATTGACGCAAACTCTGTGATGGTTTATTTGACACGGCGCCATCCCCGGCTAGTCGGGCGCGCCAAGACGGGCTCAACCTCCGCGCCGGCCGTTGCAGACTTGCAGCGCTACGCCGAGCTGCCTAAGAAATTAGGGGATCGTGATATGCATGAGACGCGTCCCTCGACGACCGAGACCGTGAAAAACGTGACGCAGGCTCTGTGATACCACCGATCGCAACGGGCCGTGGTGAAATCAGCCTGAAAGTCAGTGGTCTCTATCAAGTCGCCAATATCGGGCCACCGGCCCATTCAACAACGGCTTGTTCCGGGCAAGTGGTCGTCGACGAAAAGTTCATCTGGAAGGAGGGAGAAAAGACTGCATCGAAACAGCCGATATGTGACTCACAAAAGTCGCTATGCATCAAGCCGCTCGCTAATGTTATGCTGAATAGCCTTCCAACGCCCAGACGAGGCACACCATTTCCTTGTCGCGGGCTAACATCGCCAAAGCCTGAACCGGCTTCGTTTCCGCGAAACATGGCTAATTTGATGGCCCCATGTCAGCCATCACGAGCTCATGATAGCGTTGAGATAGACGCGCGAACAGTGATTTTTGGCTAACCTCGGACGAAAACTTCGCAGGCATCGCCCTCTCATCCCACCACGATACCGTGAAGTCATACGGTAACAAATCTGTCGAGAGCCGTATGAGCCAGCGTTCTCCCAGCATCCGGAAAATGTTCGGGTGATGAGATTCAGTCGTCTTGCCATGCCATTCGGATCCTCGAATTGCCCAGGTTAGGGTCTCGGGGTATTTCGGACCGATAGAGGTAGCCCGGGGTGATTGCGAGGTCATTGTTGAGGAGGGCCGAATCAACACCGCCGCTAACCCAGCTTGTGACAGTTGCTGCGCGTGAATCTGCAGGCAATCAAAATAACCCGTATCATGGAAAGGGCGAGACAGAGAGTCCCATCGGCGACATCCAAGGGAAATGGGCGACTCAACGTTGGTGCCTATTCCCACGCCAACTAAGCCGAAACGTTAGATGGATTGTCATCACACTGCACCGGCAAGCGGCCCGTGCTGTGAGGTGTGTGATGAATCGTTAGTTGTCGAGCTTGGTGAATGCGGTCGGTGGCTGATAGGTAGTTGAAGAAATGATGTCGGAAATTGCAAGGAATTTGGCAGCTGTAGTGGGGCTGGTGAGCAAGTTGCGGGGCAGTTGCGGGGTCGAGCTGGAGCTTGGATCCCCCAGACCCTCAAATCTCAGCAAGGTTGCAGGCCCCACTGGGCTGGAACCTGCAAATCTTCGATGGCTCGTGCACGAGTCGTGGTCCATCTTCAGAACGCCCCACCCTGACAGCGCAGTTCCTTCATCACTTCCAGGTCAAGTTCCTTCTTTATCGCAGCTCCAACAACCTCACGGGCCGAGGTATTCGACATCATTGCCACAAACCACGCGCCAAAATATCCTTTTCCCAATCTATCTTGAGCATCAATGCTGCGCTTGCGCCCGGCAATATGCGGCCGCCGATCAACCCGTTGTTAAGGGCCAGATCGGCTAAGTTTGCAAGATAGCAAGGTCCTCAGATGACCACCTCATAATGGAAGGATGCGGTGATCTTTACGAGTACGGTCTGAGACGGCATCGGCACTTTGCCACGTTGGCTCTGCTCGATGATTCTTCCGTCGCACCGATGACGAGGACCAACTGCTCCCCGATGCGGTGTCAGTCATTCGCTGTCTCTGCGGGGTCTAAGACATCAATTCGGACGGCTGTCCAACATGCAACACGAAATCGCTGGCAGAATCCAGGTGGACGGTGTGCTCTGCGGTGGAGATATCTCTTGTATCTCGCGGCAGGGCGAAAACCCGATGGTTCGTTACATCAGCCTCGCAGGCCTAGGGAGCGGCCAGGCAGCCAGATTCGGGGCAGTCGGGGGATGCGCAAGTGGCCTTCCCTGGACCCTATTTCACAAACCTTCCTTAGGCGCCCGAAACCGTTGTGATATCAAAGCCTTCCAACGGAGCAGCATCGAAGTTGAACGGGAACTACATGTCTCTCGGGGAGGCGGAAGGGGACCTCAATCGCTTTCTACGCGCCCGGAAAAGCCGGGTTGCCGTCGGATATGTGTGGGTATGTGGGTGTTGGTTCGTTGGGTGTTGTTGGGATGAAGTCCGACCCGTTGGGACCAGGTTGAGCGGGGGCTGATCGCCTTCAGTTGACGGGGACAGACTCAGAATCTTCAGACTTTAAGGACCCGATCTGCGCGCCATGTCTACATTAGCACCACATGGGCAAAAAGGCTGAACTCCAAGCGCAAATGCCGACCAAACCTCGACTGTAGGAACGAAACAAAGGCTATCCGGAAGCCCCAATCAACTGTATTTACTCCACTTGCTGTTTTTTTTACTCAATTTTCTTCGTTCGAGGTCTTTTCTCGGTTTCCTTACCTTGTTTCTTATTTCTTGCTTTCCTTTTGAGTTCGGCTTCTTGTGGCTAGAAGCGCACTTCCCTCCAACAGAACTAACTCTGCAGGAGAGGGTTGCATCAATCCTCTCAAAACAACCTTACCTACCTTACCTTATGGAACATCGTAGCTGTTAGCGGGGTAGCTGCCTACCTAAATACCTACATGCCTATCTAGCTGGAGCTATAAGATGATTTCCAGTTTTGGATGAAGCTACCGAACTCTCGTGCAACGACATGGGGCGTAACGTTGACAGCTACATGCCCCCCGACTCCACAGCTGGAACAGGTGGTCCCAACACGGGGGCTGGGCAGTCATGCGTCTCCCCACGCGCAACCCTTCATCAACAAGGGAATGGTTTGCAGCATCCACGAGGTTGGCACAAGAACGACTTCATTGCCAATCAGATAACCCACCTGACCCTCTGCGCATGGGCGATCAGGTAACTAACAATGCATCGTAGACTGTTTTATTGATCACTACATGAAGATGGTCGGGCACTGTACGCGCCTGTCCCAAACCGTGGTTGGACGGGTCGGATCGGCCGTTTATTCTCCCATGGTCCATCTCCTGGCCACCAGGCGGCCATCCCGCGGGAAGCGCTTAACCAACCGCCCTTACCCCTGACGGTGTTGTTCAAGCAGCAATTTGGCCGCGAAGGGGCGACCTTCATGCTGGGTTGTGATAGGGCTGTCTCAGCTAAATGCAGGGATGGGCATGCTGGACGGCATATCAGAGGGAACTATAGGTGTAATAGCTTCCTTTTCGGGACGTGAGGCGACATCCGGACCCAGTATGCTGTTGGACCTGGCTGTGTTCATGAACACGACACCTCCTGAAAGGTCATCCGTCTCTACTTACTGTTACCTTAGGTAGGCCGCGTTGCCGTTCATTCCCTGACCGCGAGGCCCTATTTATGCCGCCTCTCCTCGACCATCCACCTCAGTTGCGCATCCTCATTCTGCAACCAAACGCTCCAAGATGGTATCCTTACGATGGGGCGGCCTTGCCGCTCGTGCTATTTACGTAATGTCCATACGGGGCCAACATGCTGAACGAGCCACGGCCGAAAATTCTCTAGAAGCAGCCAAGGCACTCCAAGGCTGGTACAATTCACAATCCGGGCTCTGGAGCACAACGGGCTGGTGGAACAGCGCAAACTGCCTCACCGTCCTCGCCGACTGGGCGTCAAATGCCGGATCTGCCGCTCAGAATCTGGACATCCGCGGCATCATATCCAACACGTACGGCGGAGCACAGCGGGTGACCGTCACAGCACAAAAGACGCTCTCCGCCACTGGCTTGACCGATTCGACCTACGAATTCCAACCTGCGAGCAAGCGGGGCTTCTCCGAGTTCCTCAACTATTACTACGACGACGAGGGTTGGTGGGCACTCGCATTGATCAGGTCGTGGGATGTCACGAAGGAACAGGCTTACCTTAACATGGCCGAGCGCATCTTCAGGGACATGCAGGCCGGCACAGACGGGAAGTGCGGCGGTGGCCTCTGGTGGAGCAAGGAGAAGGCCTACAAAAATGCCATCGCCAACGAGCTCTACCTCAGCGTGGCAGCCAGCCTCGCGAACCGCATCTCGAGCAGGAAGGCAGAGTACACGCAGATCGCCAAGGACCAGTGGGCGTGGTTTAAGAAGAGCGGCATGATCAACAAGAACAACCTCATCAACGACGGCCTCAACATCAAATCCGATGGCAGCTGCGTCAACAACGGCATGCAAACTTGGTCGTACAACCAGGGGGTGGTGTTGGGCGGGCTGGCCGAGCTGTCCAAAGCAACCGGCGACTCATCGTACCTGAACGAGGCCGTCACCATCGCCAAAGCGGCCATTGCACTCCTCAGCGACGAGAACGGCATCATCCGTGAGGTGGACAAATGCGAGCCGAACTGTGGCGCCGATGGCAGCCAGTTCAAGGGCATCTTTGTGCGCAACCTGCATTATCTGCACAAGGCGTCGCCGCAGGACGCGTTCCGGACGGCGATACAGAAGAACGCCAACTCGATCTGGGGGAAGGACCGGAACAGCAAGAACCAGCTGGGCATTAAGTGGACGGGCCCGCCAGATCTGGGCGACGGGCCGAATGCTTCAACGCACAGTTCGGCGATGGATGTAATTGTTGCGGCGCTGGCGATCGGCGTATAATTTTGGGAGAGACGGGGGAATTTCAGGGAGTGAATGGTCACGAAACGAAGTAATATAGATACCCGTATGATGATAACTGACAGGCGCTGCTTAATCGATTTGCCTTTGTTTTTACATACATTTTCAGTATTTTATTTGTGAGATCTGTAAGTCGGTGAAAACCGGCAAGTACTGCGCTGATGCCTGATGTTGAGGGGGGAACATCATGCCTTCCCAATCAAGCCTCAACCTCACGAAACACAGACCCACTCTCAAACTTCAACTCATCAACTTTCCCAACTCTCGACTGACCACCATGGACGCCCCCGAAGACGACCTCGATATAAAACTCCAGAAGATCTCAGGGGATCTTATCGTAGATTTCGACAAGTCACTCCGCCCATTCCTCAGAAAACCAGATGGCGTAGGCGGAACCGCCTCAGTACGGTCGCGTGTGCGAGCTCGTGAAACCGAGCGCCTCATCTCCTCAGTAAGCCATATTCTTCTCTTCTTCACCTCACTCACTTGCTAGCCACTTCACATATACCAATACGATACCCCTCCCGTTATCATTCAAAAAAACAAGACGAGCCCCCGAAAAAGCTACCCAAAACTAACTCCCCACCCCTTTTCCACAGCTCCTCGACCCCTTCCAAGAACTCCCCCAGCTCCTCGACCCCCACCTCCCCACCTGGCTCCCCCTCCTAGGGGACGCCTACCTCGAGTACCACCACCAGAACCATCACCGCCAACAGCAGCATGACCAACGCAACCGCGGCCCTGCCGCCTCTGACCTGCTCATGCCCTTACCCCGCGCCATCTGCAAGCTGCTGTACACCTTTTGCAAAATCCGTGGCGAGAAGGTTGTTGTGCGCTTTTTGAGCAATGAGGCCCGTCATTTGGAGCTGTTGCTCGCGGCGTTGGAGGGCGCGGAGAGGGGAGCTGTGGGAGGAGGAGGAGGAGGAGGTGCTGCCGCTGAGGAAGCGGCCGTTAGCGGGGGCGGGGCTGGGAGTAGTGGCGGCGGCGGTGGTTTGCAGTGGACGTGGGAGGAGCGGTACGTGGCGCTGCTGTGGCTGTCGCACCTGATGCTGGCACCGTTCGACCTGGCGAGCATTTCGTCGCAGGAGATGGAGGAGGAGGAGGTGGTGGGTGTGGAGGGGTTGGCGTGGCCCGCGGGGCTGCCGAGCATCGCGACACGCATTGTGCCGCTGGCCATCAAGTACCTGGCGTCGCCGGGCAAGGAGCGCGATGCGTCTAAGGCGCTGCTGGTGAGGATCTCGATGCGCAGGGATATGCAGGAGTCGGGGGTGTTGGATGCGCTGGTACGGTGGGCGCTGGCGGCGCTGAGGTCCGAGGGTGCGGCCGAGCGGACGCCGTATCATTATATTGGGGTACTGTCGTTTTTGGCGGGAATTTTGGCGTCGTCGGCGGATACGTCGGATATGGATCGGTATTTGACCACTATCTTCCACGCTGTGCATGGGATAGCATCGGAGGGAGACAAGGCGGGGTCGATGATGGCGTCGGCCCTGGCTCGCAAGACTATGATTAAGGTCATTCGGGCAGTGGTTGTTCTTATTCTCCGGGACCCACAGGACATGGAAGGCATGGAGATTGTCGAAACCACCATCGGGTTTCTTTTGGAGAGCTTGGCCGACAACGACACGCCGGTCCGCTTTGCGGCTAGCAAGGCTCTCGGTGTCATCACGCTGAAGCTGGAAGAGGATATGGCCTCCCAGGTGGTCGAGGCCGTCCTTGAGTCTCTGAACAAGAATGTCCTCCGTGTTAAGGACCCCCAAAACCCCCAGGCAACGTCCAAGAAAGACCTCAGCATGGTCGACCCCCTGGAGTGGCACGGTCTCATGCTTACGCTCTCTCACTTACTCTATCGTCGTTCTCCACCGGCCGAGACCCTTGCAGACATCGTACACGCCCTACTTATGGGTCTGTCGTTTGAAAGACGAAATGCTTCAGGCAGTTCTACGGGTGCAAATGTGAGGGACGCAGCATGTTTTGGCACATGGGCTCTCGCCAGACGATATACTACACCGGAACTGCTGGCGGTACCAACCGCGTACATCGCTGATGCTCGCCCAGGGACTTCAATCTTGCAGGTCATCGCTACTAGCCTCGTTGCTGCAGCCTGTCTTGATCCGTCAGGGAACATCAGGCGGGGCTCGTCAGCCGCGCTACAAGAGTTGATCGGGCGCCACCCCGACACCGTTGAGAAGGGCATCTGGGTTGTTCAGACCGTCGACTACCATGCAGTGGCTCTAAGATCTAGGGCTATCCAAGATGTTGCCCTGGGCGTGGCCAAACTCTCGGGGCAATATGGAGAGGCCATATTGGATGGCTTGCTGGGCTGGAGGGGGGTCGGTGATGCCGATGCCGCTTCACGGCGGGCTGCCGGTGCTTCCTACGGTATAATCACTGCAGAGCTGTCCGTGGAAACTCCGGCCCCTCTCCAACGCCTAACACAGTCCGTCTCTTTGGTACTGGATCGCATCAAGTCACTCGAAGCCCGGCAAGTTGAGGAGAGGCACGGCTTGTTTTCTAGCCTTGCTGCGGTCCTTGACGCTCTGCCTTCCGCTGCTGTCGGGGCGCAGAGGACGGCGATATTCGACGAGCTTGTCCAGCTCTCGCTGGATGCGCTGCTCAGTATCCTTAGGGACTGCGACACGAAAACCTACCGCAAACCGGAGCTCATTGCAGAAGCGGCAAGCCGACTAATCATTTCATCGTTCCCTGCGCTCCAGGCAGCTACATCCACCGACTTTGCTCTGCTGCCTGGGCGCTCATTGATGTCTAAAAGCGGCGATGAGCTGGCCGAGTTAGTGGGATCGGTGGGCGCGAGGACGGAGAAGTTGAGTACCTTTGTCGCCCTCGCCCGGTCCAATCTCCAAAAGTGGCTTGTCTGGCCAGAATTCGACATCATCTCCGCGGCGTCCGAGGCCGCGGTAGTCTTTATGGTTTTCTGCAGCAACGCCGAGCGCGACGAGGCGATCCGAGGGTGGGCCGACGCCGCCCGCGAACGCCAGTCATCCAAGACACGTACGACAAGCGGCCACTTCTCCGCGCTGGCCGCCGTATACCCGATGGCGTCGACCCTGGCGCCGGAACAGGATAAAACGCTCATTTGCGACGCCATTATGGAACGCTGGAAAAACGACGTCTGGACGGACACCCGGGCGTGCATTCTCCAGAGCTTGACGGGCAGCGATCTTCTCCGACAGAACACTGGCGTGTTTTTGCCGCTTGTGGCCGAGAGCTTGGATGATTATACAACAACTGCACGGGGTGACGTTGGGTCCCATGTTCGGTATGAAGCGATCCGGGCTACAAAGTCACTGTGGGAAAGATTAGACGGGGAACCGGATATGACGGCACAGCTAGTGTCAGTGCTGTTCTTGCGTATCCTGCGATTAGCGGCAGAGAAGTTGGACAGAGTTAGAGCCGAGGCACAGGCAGCACTTGCTGTCGCCTTGAAACCAACGTAAGTGGCTCTCTCGTGCTGTTGAATGCCCCCTAACTGTCACCAGTCAAGCGGCCATACTACGCAGGTCGACATTCTCGTCCAAGGCGTACTTTATCTTTCTCCTCGACCTGCTTGACCAGGACTGGCTACACCCTGCAGCGTCGAAAGTAAAAGATGATGCGGAAAAGTGGATGGAGGCTTTGATGGCCGGCATCGTGTCGTCTGCCGACACAGGGAACGAAGAACTGGTCATTGCCACCCGCGCCGCGCTGTGCGAGTTTTGCGAACGGTCGCCCGCAGCCAGAGACTTGGTGTGCACTGCTCTAGTCCGCAACCTCAAGATCTGGCAGGGGACGGACCGGGTACTTGTCCCGACGCTCGAGGTAGTCGCCTTCCTGTTCCACGTCGGCATCTTTGCCGAGTGCCGCGGAATCAATTACAAGAGCCTCTGCCTGCAAGTTCAGAAGGCATGCTACAAGACCGGCAACGTCCGCAAGATCGAGGCATGTATCAGGGTGTACGGGGCTATCGCGGAACTCGGCCGAGATCCGAGTCCCGCGCCAACTGCCGTTGAGGGTAAGCACGATGATCTGCTGCTGAAGAAACAGGAGGGCATCCGAGAGGCCCGCACCCGGCTCGGGGCCCTCATGTTCCACCCCTGGCCGCGAGTCAAGAATACGGTCGTCGACGAGCTCTGGGGCCTCCACCACGACGACCCCACCGCGCAGGCACTCAAGAGCGTCGATTGGGGGAAAGCAGAGAAGGCCAAAATCAAAACGGTGGTGGGGGCTCTGGGGCTGGCTGCTTAGGAGAGCCACTGGAGCTTGGGAGCTTGGCTTGACCGCCTTTCTGCGGCGGGCACTTGCAGCAGCAGCAGGAAACGGCGGAAGCAGGTCCGAGCCAATTAGGGGGGCTTTCCTGTCCGGCCGCCGGCGAGATTGACCTGCTGCTCGCCGGTTTTGTGCCGTGCGAGAACAGGCTGTGATTCCTTCGCCTTGCAAGTGGGCTGGTCGGCTGGTTGAGACAAAAAGGACACGTCGATGGGGGACACATGGCAGCCCTGTCAAGCGCCTGATCTGGTGGACTTGTCATCGCTGTGCCGCGGAGATGCCAAGGCTGGTCTAGCTCTTTTGAACCACTTTGCAGCAATCAATGCAGAGAACTTTCTCTGGTTGGCTGTCAACATGTCTTTTTCTCTTTTTTTCTTCGACAGGAAGCCGAGGTTTGCTGTCTGGCCGCCGCCTGATCGAGTCTGTTGAGTGAATGGTTCGGTTAGCTGGCCGAGTCGAACGTGACAAGCCAGGCCCTTCACTGGGCTTATTCCGAATGGCCTGCCAACAGCCAACCCTGGGGTTCTTCTCTTCTCTCTTGCCCTGTCACAAAAGGTCCTTATTCATCCTTGACAAAGCCTTCCCACGCCAGAACACATGACGTGCGTCGTATTGCGGGCCCCCCGCGACGCTGACGGCAGCAGCTCAACGGTCGCTCGCTGCGCGCCGGCCCGGCGTCCAACGTTGGGCAAGGTCGCCGATTAATATGGGATCGAGGTCGCACAAGAGCTGCGGGTGGAGGTGGCACGTATCCACGCCGCAGCCCCAGCCCATTCCATCCTTCGTTCAACCACCCCGTCCTTTTTTCCACGTGCCACGCCTGTCGGTGGATGAGGTCAACCCCGGGCTTTCTTTCGCGGGCCCTTTTTTTCGACTTCTGCGAGGGCGAATTGGCTTGCTCGAGAAACAAACTACCCCGGCCTCCGCCCCGGGCCCCCCTCGCAGCTCGTGCCGACTCCCCCCGCGGGGGGCCAAAAACATGGCTCGACTCGGTCGTGTTTGCGATGATCAGATTGACGGGCAAAGGGGGATCGGAGCAGAGCACGGGCCATATGGAGGAATTCGAGACGGACGGCCCGCGTCGGATTGCCCACTGTGCCCCCCGTCCATCACAGGGAGTTCCATGTGCTCGCCGCCGCGGGCAACTACCAAGTATGTGCCTCACTGGCTTGCTCGGCGTCAAGGAAAGACAAGACACCTCGCATTGCCAAGCAGCGGATCTCTTCTTTGGTTTGCGGAGACTGTTGGCCAAGTTTGTCAGACGGAGCAACTTCCACTCTCATCACAAGACACAGGCTCGACGGGTTCAAACAGGATGGGAGTGGAGGTGTGCAGCAGGCAGGGGGAGAGAGGAGGCAGGGCGGCAGGCAAGCGGCAGGCAGGCAGAGCGGCAATCTTAGATTGAATATCGACGATTGCCGGCTAGCGAATGCAGATTTCCACTCTGGATGAAGGCCGGGGTTGCTTCGGCCCTGCTATAATTGTCTTGGGCCGTGAAAGCGAGTGGAGTGTAGGCAAGGTGATGACGAGACTGCTGCTGTTGCCTCTGATGCTCCGCTGCAGAGCGGAGCGTGACGGGCGGTCTTGTGTGACTGTCCCGCTTCAGCAGTTTCAGTCCTTCTTTTCGCGGTCATGCTTGCGGATAGATGAGATGGAGATTGGCGAGGCGGCAGCAATAATTCTTCCAACTGCAGCCTTTTCCCTTCCCTGCAACACTGCACATCCCGCACATTGGTTGCCGTATCGGGCAACTCTTAACGTGGTTGGTCCCCCAAGGAGGGTGGTTTTCGATGGTTGGCAGGAGACGGCCACCAATGACAGGAAAGTATTGAGGAGGAGATGCTCGAGATTTTGCGTGTTTTGAATCGATGGTTGCAACCTCCGAAAGAAAGGGTGACATGTCGAGCTGGCGCGACGAGTCAACATGGGTGGACTAAATGCGGACAGGCCGCCGTTGAGATTCCCTGTGGAGGTTTGTTTCCATGCAAGGATCTTCCTGGACGGCAAGGGACGGCTCAAATTGTGAGAGATATCCGCCGAGAATGGCGGACTTGGTTGCTTTCGAAGCACAAATCTGGCGATGGAGCTGCAATGGGATGTGGCTTTGATGCCAGACTTGGCCAACAGTAAGCACGACTGTGTGCCAAGTCGAGATTCAGCTGCCGATACTTCGTAGATCGACTATACTATTGACACGTGAGAACTTGGTGCTCCCCAACCCGAGGTTGTTTCGAGGTTGGAGTGCGAGAGTGCACGAGTGCTAGGCGGCATCGGAACGAGATCCATGGTAACAGTAGCGGCAGCTAGTAGCGTGGTGTGCGCTTGGCGATGGCTGGCATCGTCTCATGTTAAATCTTTTGAGGTATTTGGTACACTTAGCCGTGAATATCGGCGGAGACCCCCGGAGCAAAGTGTTGCTAACCGTGGCGTTCTAGGTCTCTCCGACAGCCAGCCATTGCCGACGGATTCAAGGAGCACTCGCTTATGGACTGGCCGGACCAACAAGAGCAACTTCGGCCGATGTGTGGTGCATTGGCAGTTATGCAAAGGCCTACCAACAGCGATGCCGATGATTATTGCAAAACGACGTTACACAATCGTATCCTGTCAAATAAACGCTGAGCAGCGTTGAACGCGAATCTTGCTCTGGTGTCACAGCGTTTATGCGTCCCGAACCCTAGACGATCAGTGACGCAACGGGCGTTTTCAGAGACAACGGGTAAGCCTGCCGCGCCGCAACGCCGCGCGGAGATCTGGATCATCGTGTCATTGCCCAGCACGGACCGAGCCTCCACGGAACGGCCACTAGCCCAGGCGGCCACTTGCCAACTGGCCTTGGACCACCCGCACGGCTGCTGCGAGGTTATTCATGCCGCCGGCTGTGGCGTCGTCCTTCAGAGCCGATGTTACGTCCTCCGCATTCTCGCGTTTGGGCGAGATGGATTTGGATTCCTGCATTAACAGAACCGTCCGAGCCTGGCATGTCAAGCTTCGAAGGGAGTATATACGAATACTTCGCCAGCATAACCGGGGGCCAAAGCTGAGTGGCTGGGCGGTCTTCTCGGTACAAAGTTACTTGTCAACGCCGTGTTTGGCGTTTGCGCCAGCGAATGCGTGTTGTTAGTGCGGGTTGTTGAAGTCAACGCCAGCCACTTGCGAAGCAACTGAGACAGCCCGCAACCGGCGGCGGATGATACGCCGGATCGAGGGGCCAGTTCCCGCGCCTGCAGACAACCGCCCCTCCTCCTCCGCCCTGCGGCCTGCAGCCGAGAGGTTGACCCCCGCTCTCCTCATGATTGTGCAGACCGCCCTCGGACGGCCCGCCCTTGTCGCCGCACATTTCTTGGTTTCTTCTGCGGAAACTCAAAATTCTAATGTGCAGGATGGTGAGGCGCGTACATAGATGGTACGCACATACATGTACATACTTTCAGCTCAGTGCTACCCCCGCGAATGTTCGGGGGTTGCGGCCGGGCGAAAACCTCCTAACGACGTTTGGACGGGTTGCTGCATGCGCAAGAATAAACTGCGAGACATAACGACATGGCCGCTTAACAACAAGCAAACCGTTTGTATGAACGAAGTACAGACCCCCGCAAGGAAACGGACGGCCGAGCCAGGAACTTCCGATGTGCGTCGAGAGAAAGACCGAGGTCGAGGCGTGGGGATAGACGGGACAGGGGGCCACTTAATAACGCCGTTTTTAAGACTTGTCGTGATCGGCGTGCAGAAGAGCTGCAGGTGCAGAAAGCAAGCCGAGTCGCGGGGGAGGACGAAAGTAGAGTGAATGCGGCCGGAGCTGCCCGCGAGCCGTAAGCCACAAAACGCCAATTGCCAACGAAGAGCGGCGTTTTGTTGTTTTCTTGGTGGCTATGTATATGCGAGATGCCTGTGGTGCTGACGCGATGCTGCACTCCTCCTCTTTTCTCGATACTGCAGCAAACGGTTATAGCTCGTCCTTCCCACCCAACCCAACCCTGGTCTATGGATTGTTGAGGGAGAGGTTCTCGAAGAACCTTACCTACCTATTTACGTTACCTACCTACCTGAGGCTGGACCCCGAAATTTGTTGTTTGGGAGCCCCCCACAGATTGTTACAAAAAAAAAACCCACTCCTACATACTTCCTTCCAGACTTGGGTTTGGTTTAGCTCACCGAAAGCTTTGTGTGTGTGTCGTGGGCAAGCGAAGAACGGAGAAGGCAGGAAGAGACAGGCACATCCTGGCCGAGGAAACCAGACGGCAAACGACCCCCGGTTTTAGCTGCGGATCAAACCCGCTCGGAGGCGCTAGCATCCCCTGGGCCGCATTCTGGCCGCAACCCAATCCCACGCGACAGCCACCGAGAAGTCCCATTTGGGGTTTTACCGTATCTTCGAGCCAGCAGCAACCAGCTTGCAGCAGAGCAGCAGAAAGAAAGTCTCCGCTCCGCTCCGGCAGAAGAAGCCCGACATCTCACGCCCCCAACACATCGACATACAGATTAGTTAACGCAGAATCTCGGGGAGCTCGGGGATATTATCCTTGGTCGGATTTCGCTTTCTCGCCCGTTGTTGCATCGATTCCCGGTTCTATATTACCAACCAACCGCTGCGCGCTCGTTATTTTCCTGTCGACGAAGTGACTTCCTAGTTCGTCAACTACGACTTAGCCTCCGCAGAATCTTTTTGAAGCTCGACATCGACACGCAAAATCCCGTCGCTGCTCGCTCTCGAACGACCCTTTCTCGACGACGCGACCCATTGAGTGCAAACAATTTCCACCGCCACTCACACGAGGGCAGCAAGCACAGTATAAACACCCGCCGACCAGCGTGTTCGCGTTAGGTGCGTGCCCGCCTAGCGACGCACGCACCCGCTGCCCAACACGGCATACCCACGCAGAGGGACCGCTCCTTCTGGAGAGGAGGAGGATCTCGCCATGGAGGCCCTCAAGAACTTGATTACCAACGTGCCAGACTGGCTCAAGAAGCTCGACGAGCTCAACGGCCAGATCGAGCAGCGCCAAATCGAATTGGCGAAGCTGACCGGGGAGAACAAGGCGAGGTCGCCCGGGACAGCATCATGCCGCACAAAGTCAGTGCGGAATAAGGGGTCGACCGAATCTCTCAGGCCACGCGACGAGCCCGAAGCCCATCCTCACGACCCGGTCGCACAGTCCGATGCCGACAATGCCGCCGAGGCGGCAGCCGCGGCCGCAGCCGGCGCCGCAGCAGCCAAGGCCAGCACCGAGCAACCATCACCACCCAGTCCTTCCGAATCGCAATCACCATCAGCCCTGCAACGCCAGGCAAGCCAGATGCGCGCAGCCGGCCAGGCACGCGCACGCGCGACACTCCGCAAGCGGCAACGCACAGACTCAGTCATCAGCGCAGAGGGCGCGGCGCCGAAATACCGTACCCGAAGCATGATCATTGTCTACTACGACAGCTACGTACAAATGTTTTTCGAGGAGCTCGTCAAGTTCGTGAGCGCCGGCCGCAACATGATGCGCAAGGCCAAGATGGCAGCCAAAGTAGCCCAGATCAAACGCCTCGCCGAGCTCGAGAGCCCCGACGACGACGACAACGCGCCCATCGCGGTCGGGACATCCCTCGAGAACGGCCAAATCGCCGTCGGACCGACCGCAGCCTCAAAGCCCGAAGACGAAGAACCCCCCCTCCTCTACGTCAGCACCCGCCGCATGGGCGCCGGCCCGCGCACAACCCGCAACATGTACTCGCGCGCCGGCGGCGGCGCCCGGATGAGCCGCGGGGGGCCCGCGCACGTGCTCGGCCCGGACGGCAAACCCGCGCCCCCCGACGTCTTCGACGAGCTGGACAAGGGGCTGGAGTACGTGCAGAGCATGTGTGAGCACGGGGCGCACCAGTTCCTGCGCGACGGCGACTGCGGCGAGGAGGTCGCCAACATCAAGCGCCGCCTGGCCGAGACCAAGGAGCTCGCCGACAAGGAGATGGCCCGCGTCGAGCGCGAGGATCCCGCCGCGTTGCTCAAGCTGGGCGAGGATGATGAGACTAAGGGCAGGAGCTATCGCCCCCAGAGCATGCGCAGGGATCTGAATAAACCGGCAGGTGCTGCCTCGCCTGCGCCTGCGCCTGCTGTTTCGGCGCTTGCTGCTGCGTCCGGCCCGTTGGAGGTGGATGAGGGGGTGGAGGATATGGAGGTGGATGGTACCGTGCCGAAATTGGTATGGAGGAGTACGAGGGCGATGCGGTGAGGTTCCGGGAAGCTATCGGGAGCGGAGAGTTTTCGGCGGGTATGCGGGTGGCCGAATACGATAACGGGCTGTCGCGGTGGACAGCCGCTAGGGGCCGTGCTGCGTTGCACAAATGGACGGACGGTCACCTCCGAGTTCACGGGGACGGTCGGTCAGCCGGGATTTTCCCTCAACGGGACGCGGGCAGTGGGATAGTCGGTGCTTTCCGGGGGAGTCGGGGAGGGAGATACCATTTCTGTCGATACACAGTCCAGGACCAGGACTCGCGGACCCGGCATATCAGCATTGTATTTCCTCTTTCACACACACACACACACACACAACAAGCGAGCGAGCGAGCACATCCATTTCCAGGGCAAAAGCGGGTTGGGAGTCTTTTGCTAGCACATTCAGGAGGACTGGTTCATTCATGGGATGGGAGGATGGGCAAGGCAAAAGTCAAGAATTAGGCGGGATCGTATACTTTTATTTACATCGTATTCAAAATGCCGGGCTTCCTGTTATTCTCTACCGGGGACAAGTATATTAATGCCTTCTCATGGATAACTAGCGCTAAATACGAACATAATACACTAAGACATAGCTAGACTCAACATCACTTTCTAATTGCTGCCGTCGACCTGTCCAACCGCCGAGTCAAAACCGGAAGCAAGACAACACAGCGCCATGCCGTCCTCCTCACGGACATGGCCGAACTCTGACCAAACGAACAAGGCAGGCAGGGCGTTGACCGCCCAGACCCGTGCGACCACACCACAAGTCACGCTTCGGAACCAACATGCATTCTAGAACATGACGATGCAACCTCGCTCCAACCCTTGTTTTTTGGCTGGCCCGTGGATGGGGCCGGCTCAGCGGCTCCCCGAGGGAACCGGGTTCGGGCAGTGCATCCGTTTCTGGTCGCCCTGGGGGCATCAAACCGAGCCGGGCCGAATACGGATACGTCAGAGAAGCAGAGCAGCCCCATCCCATTCACACCTCTCGGCCGGCTCTTGCGTGGTTCGTGCGAGGAGGGAAGCGCCGTGCAGCTTACATACCTCCATCCCATCTCGTCCATGTATGTATGTATGAATGTACTATGTATGTACTATAAACGGCCATGGCGAGAATGGAGGCGGCTCGGTAACTGCCGAAGCAGGTCGGCGCTTTGACTGACTGCAGCCGGCCAGGGCTTTGTCATGTCATGGCCCTCGGACCGGCGGATGGACGGTCGATGAAGGTTGATGTTACACTCGAAACTCACCGCCTGGTTCATAGTATAGATTGCCGTCAATAATCGAGCAACGGAAGGGACTCCGCTCGGCCAGAAGCAGTTCACATGCAAATTGTTTGTTCTGTTGCGGAGTTCCACCCCCCTTATTTCCGATCTCGTTGGTAGGTTGCTACGACGTAGTGTACTTGTACTCCCGCACGAATGAGGAACGTCACGGGTACCTCCCCCGGCACGGCTCCGGCTCAGCATCCGCTTCGTGAGCTCCGGGCTGCGTCGATCATACTCGGCTTTTCCATGGGAGACTTCTCGATGTCACCAGATCCCGTTTATTATCTTCTTTCGGTCTCTCCCCAAATGTCTGTAGCTGTCTCCTTGGCCCCTTAACGTCGACCTCGATCCTATGTATGTACGAAGTACCACACCGTGTATTCCCTGGCCGTACGTAGTACATACCCCCAACAACACCCCCCGTGACAGACGATCTCAACGTCTCAAACTCAGGTTGGAAGCACAAAGACCAGAGATTCTATGTACACTATGCATCGCTTATCCAGGCTCTTCAACACCCCCCCAACACTTTCCTCCCCAGTAACCCTTGGTACCCGACGCCCCCACCACTCCGAACCCCCAACCTGCACTTCAACATGCAAGTAAGACGCCACGGCCCCCACTATTGACTGCCATAGCTCCGTTTCATATGGGCGCGTCACTAGAAACGTTTGCACACTGAACATTAAACGTGTTGGCCTCACAGGCAAAATCCCGATGCAATAGCTGTTGCTATGTCTCCGTCCATGAGGGCTCGACAACTCTCGCTCGAGGTCTGGGGTAAGAAGTTGTTGATAGTGCCAAAGAGAAAAGAAAAAAAAGAACAGAACGATGCGTTGAAAGGTGCAAGTCTATTTGAACTCGAGCTACTATCAGAAATACGAAGTCGTTCAAGGAACCATGGCAAGAACTCAGCTCGACATCAAGATTCAAGAAAGCAATATCCCTGCATCAGCCCTGCAAGCCCCTGCTCCAGAGCACAGAGCGTGGAGTCGCACGCGACGACGACGCGGGGTCAGCGGGGCACTCTGGGAACTTTCCCTCAGGTCCATCACACAATCCACCTGCCCGCCTACCCACTCCCAACGACCGTCATGACCGAGAGCAACGCAAAGGCAGAGGCACTCGTGCCGAGATTCAAATTCGAGCGGCTGCTCAACCAAGGTATGCACAACCAACCACAAAACCCATAGCGAAAAAAACCAAAACGCTAGTCCCCAACATCACCGAGGTGAGGTACTGACACACACCGCCCGAACCAGACCAAGCCGGCCGCCGGTCCTCCCTCGTCGGCAGCATCGACAACCAGCCCGCGCTGCTGATCCTCGAGCGCGCGCCCTTCCCTAGCTCATCTGACTACCTCGGCTCCGTCCCAGCCACACTACGAAGCATACAAAACCTCGGGGCCAACGACATCTACCACTGGTACCTAGCCAGCAGCGGCGCGGTCGATAGTAACAACAACGACGACAACGACAACGCCAACACTGACAACCACAACAATGACTTCGCCGACCTCAAGATCAACCTCATCTGGCCGTGCACCTCGAAACACATCCGCAAATACAGCAAGCAAGGCGTGCGGTTCGTGACCGAGACCCCCGCCATCTACCGCGAGCATGTGCGGCCCTACATGCAGGCGCAGCGCGAGGCCGGGCGGCTGAACTGGGCATTCAACATCATCGAGGGGCTGAAGGAGGCGGAGGACGTCATCTACCGGACCCCCTACGGGCAGGACGCGGAGGAAGGGTTCCTGCTGCTGCCGGACCTCAACTGGGACCGCAAGACGCTCGACGCGCTGCACCTGCTGGGGCTGGTGGAGCGGCGCGACCTGTGGAGCATGCGCGACCTGCGCAAGAAGCACATTCCCTGGCTGCGGCATATGAAGGCCAAGTTTCTGGACGCGGCGACCAAGGTGTACCCGGGCATCGAGCGGGACCAGCTCAAGCTGTACGTGCACTACCAGCCGACGTACTATCACTTACACATCCACATCGTGCACGTGGCGCTGGAGGCGGGCGCGACGCAGGCGACGGGCAAGGCGGTCGGGCTCGAGAGCATCATGGCGCAGCTCGAGACGATGCAGGGGGACGACGAGGCGGGCATGGACGCCGTTACGCTATGCTACACCCTGGGCGAGGCCAGTGACTTGTGGGCCGACGTGTTTGAGCCGCTTAAGCGGAGTACAGCTTCCTGATCGCGATGATCAGGTCGTTGACGCCCGGGCCCGACGGGCAGTCCGTCCACTTGCCGCCGTCGCGGATGCAGTAGATTTCGTTGTTGAGCCGGACCGTGCAGCTCTTCGTTACGCCAGCCTAGCGGTTAGGGGGAAGGTTAGTTACCCCAGAATAGAAGTAGATGGCCATCGTGGGAAGACGGATCTACACGTACCTTGGATGACCGCTCTACGCTCTCCCTCAGCATGCCGATGCCAAACGCTCCGTCCTCCTTAGTCGCGCAGTCGTTAAGCTTGTCAAAGTCGATCGCATGCTCGAGGGCACAGTCCTCAATCAAGCTGCGCTGCGGGATGTGCTTGTAGTCTCGCGTTAGGCACATAGTGAAGCCGAGGTAGGTCTTCGGGTCGGGGTAGAGTCTCTGCGCGCAGAGCTCGATGATGTTGCCGAGGCCTGTTATCTGATATTAGATGTGTGCGGCTTCGGTGTAGGAATAGGGGAGCGTACACTCTTCTGGTCCATGCTTGCAGGCCACGCCATCGTCTTGATCAGTCGGCCTGAGAACGGGGGGTTAGCGGGGGTCTAACAGGGGAGGCAACGGGGGGTTGAGGATGACGTACCTTCCAATAAACGATAGCGTAAAGTTGACCTTCTCGTAGGCCTTTTGCATTGTCGGCAGCACCAACTCCCGGAGGCAGTCCTAGGGCATGTTAGCGGCTTGCGCCGAAGCGACGAGGAATGGGTGGTGGCTGACCCTTGCGTCCGGGCATTTGCTCATGATGTGCGCCTCCAGAGGGACAAGCTCACGATCCACAGCTACGATCGGGGCCTGCTCGGGGCTTAAAAGGCCCGTCTGAGGAAGAGGAAGCGCCACCCGTGGTGTGAAGTAGAAGCAAATGACGGCGGCGAAAGCCAAGTAGCCCGTCGCGAGGACTACCCTGAGGGGGCTGAGGCCCCGACGGATCGGAGGCGGCATCGGCGCGTGTTTCTCGTCCATCACAATGTTGGGTTCTGGGGCGTTTGGTTTTGGAAATTCTCGTTGTTGGAATGCTGGAAGTCACAATGTGGTCGGGTGGTTCGGGGTATTGAGGAATTGCTGATGGCGTAGGTGGTGTTGTTGCGACAAGAAGACAACCCCATGACCTCGGGAGCTGCCGAGAGCACACCTTAGGTAAGCCACGAATGACATACCCCGGTGGGGCGAGAGCTTGAGCTACAGAATAAGTGGGATTGTTCTGGACCAGATGCGCCGGGATCTCTGCATACAACGTTTCACTACTGGATATCAAGACGAGTAAACCGACTGTGATAGAAGGCCAATGGTGTGTAAGTTATCAAGGTGTTCTTCTGTCAGTTTCGAGGGTAATCTAAGTGATACAATCCTCTCCGTGCCTCGGATAAGTCGTACCTTTCCCTTGCAGTCCGTTTTCGACTTCACCCCCGTTTTTTGTACGTAGCTCAGCTAGGCAGGAGCTGGAAGATGGCTGTGCAAGATTCCTTCCATCATATAATATGTACATACCTAATCTAATACCATTTCGAATCCACTGACAAACCATGAGATTTGTGGTTATCCGGTCTTTCCCCCGTCATACGCAGCGAATAGTGGCATTTGCCCTTTGATCTTTTTTTCCCTCGTTTTTAATTTCTTCGGTGGACATTCGGCAGGGTTAAGGGTTACGTTGGAGAGTTCGACTTGCGAAACCAAAGATGACATCCCCCTCCCTCGACGACTTCTTGCGGCCCTTGGCTATCGACATCGACACTGTCGTAGAACTCTCGCATGAGCTGACATCGACTTTCTGTCATTTATCTGCCCAGTCCTCAGATCAGTTCTTGCCGACTCCGATATCCGAGTCCGTCTTGCGTCCTGCTACAAGAGACCATGGCCGGTGGGTCTCCCAACGCCGGCATACATCGTGTCACCAAGCCTAACATGCCGCAGATTCCTCGCCATAGATATGTAAGGTACCCAAACCAGTTCCGGGTCCCCCACTGACTTCTCTAGCGGCGGGTCGAACCTGCGTGTCGGTTTTGTTGAGCTATTGGCCGGGGAGGATCGTCGCCAGCTGAATCGTCTCCTTGAGCAATCATGGCCTATTCAGGAACACCTGAAGAATCAAAATTCGGAGAGCCTGTTCTCCTGGATAGGTGAGCAGGTCGCTCGGGTGGTTCGCGAGGCCTGTGAGATTTTGGCCGTCTCCCGTACCGCTGAGCTTCCCATGGGCGTGACATTCAGCTTCCCCATGCAGCAAAAGTCGCTCTCCAAGGCGATCCTCATGCCCATGGGTAAAGGCTTTGCCGTCACGTCCAACCTAGACCTAGGGGAGCACCTCACGGTGGGCTACGAGAAGCACAGGGCCGCCGACATGCCACCCATCCGGATAGCAGCTATCGCCAATGACTCCGTGGCAACTCTCGTGTCGTTTATTTACCAGTTTCCGGTTCAATCACGCCAGAAGGCTGTTATGGGCCTGATCGTTGGCACTGGATGCAACGCCACGCTCCCTCTAAAATTGAACACCTTACACGAAAGCAAACGGCCGGCTTCTATCAGCATTCTGCCCGGCCAGGAAGTTGCAGATGTCAGAATTGCCGTCAATACCGAATGGAGTATCCGAGGCTCAACACCTCCCCTCCGAAAACTCGGCCTTATCAGCCAGTGGGACACGGAACTGGATGAGGCTGGCGAAATCCCTGGGTTCCAGCCACTCGAGTACATGACTGCCGGGAGATACCTCGGCGAACTGGCGCGCCTAATATTTGTCGACTACTATGGAACTGTTCTGGGTTTGCCGGCTAACCTCTTGCCGAACAAGCTGCATGAAAGATTTGGCCTCCCGACCACCTTCATCAGCCATCTTCACCCCGAGAGCACAAGGGGGCCAATGCTCGAGCAGCTCGAGCGGGAGTTTCCGCCGGGAGACGCATCGTTTCGGTGGACAGCCGAGCTGGCCAACGCCCTCTATCGCATAGCCAAAGCTATCGAGGTGAGGGCAGCCGGTATCATCGCTGCCGCGACTGTGGGGCTCCTGCGGTGTGCTGAAGAGATACCACAGCCAGGCGCCGAGCAGACAAGCGCCGATCAGACAGTTCTTTCCGTTGGCTACACTGGCGGTTGCATACAACATTTCCAGAATTACCTGGATGACACGCAAAAGCTCATCGACGAGATTCTAGACCGCCAGTTCGGCGCACAAGCGCCCATCAAGGTTGTCCTGACTCCCTGCCACGACGGCGGCATCACCGGAGCCGGCATACTAGTTCCTGCTGCGCTAGCGAGTCACAGCACATAGCCTCTGTGTCATAATCATCGTCTCACGTAGCATATTGATTCAACAGCGGCCCTTGTGAGTCGCTGCACACCCTGGTTTTGAAACGAAATACGACAGACTGTGGTGAATGATCGGACTTTGAATCGATCGCCCCGCATAGTTGCCTCGGAAACGATTTGGCGTATGTATTGTGACATGGTTATCACCGGGCTGAGCACTTGAAATGGCCGCATGCTGCATGCACGCATGCCGCACACCAACGCTAAGGGCGCGGGCGATAATCCGTGATGCATGCTGCACACCCCGCCGTCGCATCCACCCGGGAGGGAGTCCCCACCAGGCTCGCAATTGGGGACAGCAAGATGCAAGGATCCGACGAACACCGGCTTGCCCAGAGAGGAAGGCTGGGAAGCGCGGACCGAGCATCGGAAGAATGCATCGAGTGGGAGGATCCGTCAGCTCGAAGGAGTCATCGGCCATTTTCACCGATATAACGAATGCCAACCTCACCTCGATCTCTTGTGTCCCCAGCTGAGCTTTTCCACCTGACCAACTGATCAGAGGAAGGCGAGAATTGGCAATGACGACCGAGAGAACAGATACCACGCACCCGGTGTCCATGTCGGGCGCCGAGCCGATCCCCACGTCCAGCCGCACCCGGCCGTCCCGTCACCGGGACCGAGACGGCGATGGTTCCGGCAGTGAAGACATGGACCCCAACCAGTTTGACCTGCTGCTCTCGCGGTCGGTTCAGTCGACCGCGCCGTTTTTGGAGCCCGAGTCGTTCCAGCACAGTATGCTGCGCAACACTCGGGTCCATAGCCGTAGCCGTAGCCGGCGCCGCGACGCCACTTTGAGCCCTCACCGCGGCCGGCGTCACCCAAGCACCCCTCGTGCGGCTGCCAAACCCTCAGAAGGCGAAGCCATCCTCGATGAGGAAACTCCCCTTCTGAGCCCCACCGAGGAGCTCGACGACATCTCCAAGAGCAAAAACCCTTACCTCGGCGGCGTCTCGGTCGCCCGCTTCTGGCTGCTCTTTCTCCAGATCAACGCTACTTACTTTATCGCCTGCTTTGACGGTACCATCATGGCGTCCAGCCACCCCGTGATCACGTCCTACTTTGGGAGCAGCAACTCGGCCTCGTGGCTCTCGACTGCGTTTTTGTTGACGGCGACCAGCTTTCAGCCTATCGTCGGTAGTTTATCAGATGCGGTTGGGAGGAAGGCTCCGTACGTAATCACGACTATCGTATTCCTATTTGCGACAGTGTGGTGCGCCCTGGCCCAGAGCATGACGAGTTTTATTCTTGCCCGGGCGGTGTGCGGGTTCGGAGCTGGGGGGATGTTGACGCTCGGAAGCATCATTGTGAGCGATACCGTACCGATCGAGTAAGCAAATCCTCCGTCAACTTGATGGGAGAAAGACTGACCCGAGTAGGATTCGTGGTGCCTTCCAGTCATACGTAAACATGACCTACGGCCTCGCCTCGATGCTGGGTGCGGCATTGGGCGGTGCAATGGCAGATTATCTGGGCTGGCGCTGGGAGTTCGGCGTGCAGGTGCCGATCATAGCGATTTGTCTCGCCGTCGCCATCGTCGTCGTTCCCAGTGATTTGGGCTTAGACGGAAAGAAGAAGCAGACGTTGCGCGAGGCCATGCAGACGTTTGACTTCAAGGGCTCCATCCTGCTGTCCAGCTCTGTGACGTCCCTCATCTTGGGCTTTGTAAGTCTCCTAATATAACCACATGGGATCCCCGCTAACAATTCAGAACCTCGGCGGAAACGTGCTTCCCTGGTCGCACCCCTTTGTCATCGCCTCGCTCCTGGGCTTCGCCGTCTTCTTCCCCCCGTTCCTCTACGTGGAGACTCGCGCCATCAAGCCCATCATGCCGCTGCACCTCATCCTCAAGTCCCCATACATGAACTTGATCTTCTCCAACCACATCGCCGCTCTCATCTCCAGCGCCGTCCTTTTCAACGTGTAAGCCCCTTTCCCCTTTAGCCTCACCACACCTGCCCCTTTCTAACTCAAGCCCAGACCCCTCTTCTTCCAAGGCGTTCTCCTCACAACGGCCACCACCTCGGGCTTCCGCCTCGTCGTCTCCTCGGGCGTCGCCTCTGCCGCGGGCACCGCCACCGGCTTCCTCATCAGCTACACCCGCCGCCTAAAATGGCCGCTCGTCCTCGGCGCCATCCTCGGCCTCATCGGCGCCCTGTCCCTCACCTCGATGCAGCGCGGCTGGCCCACCGTCTTCTACATCCTCTGCCTCCTCCCCGGGTCGGCGGGCTCGGGGTTTCAGTTCCCCGGCACGTTCATGGCCCTGCTGACCGTCAGCGAGCAGCGGGAGCAGGCGGTCGCGACGAGCACGCTGATCCTGTGGCGCAGCCTGGGGCAGGTGCTTGGTGTGGCGTGCAGCTCGCTGGTGGTGCAGAATGCGTTGTGGTATTATCTGGATGAGCTGGTCAAGGGGCCGGAGAAGGAGAAGGTTGTGGCGCTGGTGCGGAAGTCGGTCGAGGCGATTCGGGACTTGCCAGTGGAGTATCGCGAGCCGGTCGTGCAGAGCTATGAGGCGGCGTTGCGCATTACGTTTACGTGCTGTACGGTGATGGCGGTGGTGGGGTTGTTGTTGGTGTTGCCCCTGAGGTTGCCTAGGTTGGGGAAGAAGTGAGGTGGGCGGTGGTCAAGTGGGCTTGCGGAGGTGGTTGCATACCAAAGGAAGTGACCACCGGGCTATGCGAGGATGACGTTCTCATGTAATGCACTGCCTGTGCGAATTTGATGACAAACGAAGAGGTAAAATATGTGGAGTGTTCCCGGAGAGGTTCGGGATTAGAATAGGTACAGGTATAAGCAAAAGTATGTACATAAGTGGCTAAAGCCATGCCCTTGATGATTGCTTCCCGATGAATATAAATCGGCCATGCTCAACCCATAAGTAAGCCCGTCAACCCTCCCGCACCAAATATAGCAGCCGCCGTCAAGAAGCTAGAGATGGACATCAGCGAGAGCCCGCTGATGCCATGCCCCGACGTGCACCCGCCGGCCATGCGCGACCCAAAGACAATCATAAACCCGCCCAGCACAGATTTCACCGGCGAGATAGCCACGTCGGTAACCGGCCTCAGCGTGGGCACGGCCTGCGAGATCAGCCAGGCGCCGCCCACCATCCCCAACGAGAACAGCACGTTGGCGTACTTCCTCGACCCCCACACCCAGCCGCCCAGCTCCTCGAACGCCGTCGAGGCACCCAGCAACGTCCCCCTCAGCACCATCGACACCAGCTGTGCCGCGGCGATGGCCAGCCCCGCTAGGTACGGCGGTATCCCTCGCTGCTCGCCCGCGCTCGCGTCCGTGTACTTTACCGACGCCGCAATCGCCGCCACGAGCACCGCTTCCAGCCCGACCAGCAACGCCCCGCGACTTATCCCCAGCGCCTCGTACACCGTGTCGGCCCGCTTCGCCTGTCCCAGCCCCTTCCTTTTCCCCTCACCCTCACCCTTCCCCTCCCCGTCCCCATTCACAGTCCTCTTCCCCTTCTGGTCCCCCTCTCCTAACCCCCTATCAGCATCACCACCACCACCACCACCAGAAGAAGAAACACACCCCCTCCCCCGGATCTTCCCAATCCCCGCCCAGACAACCCCGCCCAGCACAGCCCCGAGCAACGCATATCTCCCCGACGCCACGCCGACGCCCAGCTGCGCGAGCACCGTCCCCGGACAGGCGCCCGACACGGCCATGCCGGCGCCGAGCAGCGCGCCGCCGAGGATGTTGCCGCCGTACCGCGCGAGGGCGGGGCCGGTGGCGCTGGGGTTGGAGGCGCCGCGCGGGGGGAGGGTGGTGAGGTGTAGGGTTTGGGAGGTTGTTACTAGGAGGCTGTTTTTTTTTTGGAGGGTTAGTTTGGGGGGTTGGAGTTGGGTTGGAGGTGGGAGGTGGAAGGGGGAAGGGGACTTGATAACTAAAAGGGGTCGATGGAGAGAAAGAAAGTCGAGGAGAGGAAAGACATACGTGCTACCGGCGGCAGCGGAGAGAAAGGTCTGCAGCATGGTAAAGTCGGTAAAGTTGAACTGGTGGATGATGATATCTGGGGCGTAGACGCCGGCAGTGGTGAGGGCGGCGCCCATGGCGGCGCCGGTGAGTATGTTGTTCATTGCGGCGGGTTTGGGTTGTTGTTGTTGTTGTGATGATCAACCACAGTTTCGCGATGAGTTGAAGAAGTGTCGGTACAGCTATGTACTAGCGCACACTAAGGACGTCATGTCTGCACTCTTAAATCCTAACTAGCCATCTCCCACCGGACTGGAAATGCTTCCAGGTTCAGGGATGGCGGGCTGAAAACCACGGATCAAAGGGAAGTTCGGCCACCACTCAGTGGCAGGGGTGGCGTCTAGTGCCATCTCGTTGAAGGATTACGAATCGGGAATCAAAGGGGGTCGGATTCATGGGTAAGGGTTAGAGTTGAGTGTGTCTACAGTTTCTGGTGAAGTGGAAGAAGGGCCGTCGACAGCAGTCCGACGGTGATCGGTGGCAATGGCCAGGGAAGGTGAGCAACTCGCCGAAATGGTGGGTTCCCTGCAGCGCCTGCCCGACATCCCCCGCCTCCATGCTGTTTGTGTTTCTGAGAGGAAAGATTCGGCCACCACTTCCCAGGGATCGCTCCCGCTCTTCCCTCGCGAGCTCGCAGCTCGCGTATGTACACTAGTTAGTTACGCATACCACAGGAGAACCAAAGGGGAAAGGCTTGAGAATGGCTCGGGGCTCGCTCCCAGGGCTGACCCGCCCCTCAGTAATTTCTGCTTGGTAAGGGATTTCCCCAATTATTATGGTCGGCGAACTGCCAACCTTGAACCCACCCCATCTTCTCGGGCTTCTTCAGCCATCCACCATCTCCAAGGATCCCCGATCAAACCTCGGGGTCAAGTGGAGCCCTCTTCGGGGACCCATAAATCCACGGCCCGTCCACGGCTCCATTGCGCGGCCCCATCCCGGTCGCGGTTCTCGGTGCACGTCGCCGAACTACTGTAAACAATGCCATTTTACCGATCCCGTCGGGTTACACGGCATCGGCCACCCACCGACACCCACAGCCGCCGACGAAACATGGGAAACAGCAAACATGCTCAACAAACCCGAACCCTGGAATCGAGACCGAGACCGACCCGAACCAGAACCACCACAACCATACCATGACCATGACTATGACCATGATGCGATGATGGTGGCGACCCTTTGTGATCGGACGAATCATACCGCAAACGGACACTTTTTGGGGCGAATAGGAGCGAGTATACCTTCATCCACCCTGATCCGCCTCCCATGATGCAGTGTGATAATGTCATCCCCCTTCCCGTCGTATGCCGCTCTCCTTCGACGGCTCTCGGTCTTTGTTGAGGCCAGCCGCTACCTTCATTGTTCTGGGTCTCCCGGGGGATGGAGGTCGGCGATCTCGACTCCGAACCAGTTCGCCGGGCGTCATGCAGAACTGCAATCAAGGCACCGGGGAAATGGCTCCAGACTGAGAAGATATCTGCCCCTTGAATCTCAACTGTCGAGGATTCGTCAGACCAGATTATTATCTAGTACGCCGTGTATACACTCCGAATCACATCCGCAAGCTAGATCCAAACTTGTCCAAACCAAACTTCCCGTTCAGCCGCTCGTGCCCCCAACTATTACCATGGAGCCCATTGTTCACACCGTCTTTGAGCCGCAGACCTCAACCTGGCAGTACATCGTAGCCGACCCGTCCACTAAGGCCGCCGTCATCATCGACCCCGTTCTCGACTTTGACCCGGCCCGCAACGCCATCTCTACCAAATCTGCTGACGGTCTGCTCGCCCTGGTCCAAAGGGAGGGATACATCGTCGACCGCCTCCTCGAGACGCACGCCCACGCCGACCATCTTACGGCGGCAAAGTATCTCCAGGCCCGGCTCGCCAAAAACGGGAAGAAGCCCGAGGTCGGTATTGGGAAGCGGATCGCCGAGGTCCAGGAGCGGTTTGCAAAGCGATATGGCATCGCGGAGGAGGAGTACGAGGGTGCCTTTGACAAGTTGTGGGAGGATGATGAGATTTTCCACGTGGGAGAACTAGAGGCAAAAGCCGTGCATCTGCCTGGACACACGCCAGACCATATGGGATACTTAATCGGTCGTGAGTTCTTGTTCTATCTCCTTGTTGATTACAGTGTTGCCCCTGACTCGGGGTCGCGACCAACCACCCACGCAAAATATGTGACCATCTAGTCCAACATTTTGTTAACGTCTCTAGGCAACATCTTTTGCGGCGACTCTATCTTCAACTCGGACGTCGGTTCTGCCCGCTGCGACTTCCCCGGCGGCAACGCCAACGACCTGTCAGTCCTCCCCTTTCCCCATTCATCTAACAAGCCTGCTTATACTCACACACCTCCAAACACAGGTACCAAACAGCCACCAAACTCTTCACCCTCCCGCCCACCTTCAAGATCTACACCGGCCACGACTACCCACCCAACACACCGCGCGCCACACCCGAAGCCGCCTCCACCGTGGCCGACCAGATGGCGCACAACAAGCACCTCAAGTCCGGCACGTCGCAAGCCGACTTCGTCAGCTGGCGGACCGAACGCGACGCCGGGCTGGCCGAGCCCCGACTGATCCACCAGGCCCTGCAGGTCAACATCCGCGCGGGGCGGCTGCCGCGCGATGGCCTGCTGCATGTGCCTGTCAAGGTGGAGGGGGAGGGGTGGTGACTACCTAACTATACTCCCCGTGGAAGTGACTCGGGGCAATCAAAGTTGTAAGGCACACCAGGCACCATAACTAGATACCTACATGTAGTATCAATGGGTAATGTGTGTGTTATGGTTTCACAGGCGTGGAGTTTTACATAATTACATACTACATTCGTACCTAGCTAGTCTACCGCATCTTTTTACCCAAATTCTCTCATAAGCCCCTGCCGGGCACCCGGGTAATAATGTGATGGTCCCCTAAACCGGTGACCGACGCGGCGATCGCACAAAGCCTCGCAAGCCAACACCAGGTACGACCGCCAAAGCAGGTGACACCCCCCCATTGTCATTGCGGCCCCTCCCGTCCACACCCACCACACTCACCGCACAACCCACCGCCCCCTCCCCCAGGTCTTAAACGAAATGAGACCCTATCTGTGCCCTATCCAAGTGTATGTAACTAGCAAAAAACGCAACTATTGACGCACCGCGATCGCCCAACTGCAACCGTGTGCCTAGCCCTGTCCCTATGTAGAGCCGTGCCGAGGGGGGGCAGCAGCAAACATGCCGAGAACCCGGCACCAACAGCACCGGCTGGGAAATTGAGAGATTAGGACTGTGCAGCTGCTAGACACTGGGAGCAACCACACAGCACGACATCAGTCGTGGGCGTGAATGAGACACAAGGAACGGGAGAAACTGGACTGGGATGGTGTGATCAGAGATTCATTCATTTCGACTCATGTTGCTGCTGCTGCCGCGCATCTTCGCCGGCCAGAGATCGGTGGGGGTAGGTAGCCAGTTAGTGTGTGTGACACAAGGACGCACAAACAACAACAGCCCACCAAACCCGGACAGCCCCCAATTAGGTAGTCAGACCCTCCATCCGCATCGAGGCGGCCTCCCTCCCCCCAACGTTTGCTTGCTTGCTTGCCTGCCCTCTCTCGAATCTCCCAAATCCTTCTCGCCCCTGCCTCCCATACAGTGTATACTCACTCAGTAAAGACTGATAGAAATTCATGCCCCGGTTCCCTCGTCTCCCTTGACTCATGCATATATACTAAAAGGAGCGACATGTCCATACTCAGCCTCAACCGGCGAGTACAGAACGGGTATCTTGCCAAAAAAAGAAGCCAAACAAACAAACGCCACAAGCGGCATAAGACATTACACGTAAGGAGTGTCGTGAAGTGATGATCGTAAACCCCGTTCCCCGTTTCCCATCTGCCCGTCCCGCTGGATTAGACTTCGACATCAAACAACGGCCAGTGCGTAGATAGAACACACAACACCGGCGTCATCCGACCCCAAACAATCCAAAAAATGGAACGGAACAGTATCCGGCCCAATCCATCCAAACCCAAACCCCAAACCATTAATCCCATGTGCACTTTTGAAAACCCTCCCATCCATCCATCCCTCCCTCAACCCCCGGCCTTAAAACACCGGCCCAGGGGCAGGGAGGGACACAAACAATCCGCAATCCCCTACCAAAAAAAAGATTAAGCATTAGAAGCGAAGCACACAACAAACCCCAACCCCAAACCCCAATCTCAACCCCTACCTCAGCCCACCTCAGCTCACCTCACCTCCCCTGAACTCATCTAAAGAAAGAACAACACAGCCACCACCCCCACCAAAGCACTCCCCACCCCCGCCCTACCCTTACCACCACCCGGCACCAGCAGCCTGCCCGCCGCCCCCGTAGCTAACGAGCTAGTCGCCGGCAGGCCGGTGGTCGACGTCTGGAAGGTGGGCGTGCCCGTGGGGGTGGTCTCTCCACTACCACCACCACCACCGCCTCCACCGCCACCGCCACCGTTGCCGCTGCCGTCGCCGGTCGACGACGGGGACGCGGACGTCTCGCCCGGCGGGGTCTCGGTTTCGGAGCCAGTGGGCTGGGGTCCATTCGCACTAGAGGAGGTGGGGGTAGGCGTGACGGTGGGGGTGGCCTCGGGCTCGGAGGACGACGGGGTGGGCTCGGGCTCGCCGGCGCTGGAGGTGGTGGTGATGGGGATGGGCTCGGTGTTGGTGTTGGGCGGGGCCTGCGAGACAGACGAGATGGGCGGCAGCTGGGTCACCTGGCTCTGGGGCGGCAGGTCGGTGGACGACACGGGCGACTCGGGCGGCTGGATGTCGCAGAAGCCCCAGGTCTCCTCGAACTCGTCGCTGACGTAGCGCAGGGTTAACTTGAGGTTGAGGCTGTGGAGAGTAATGCAGTCTAGGCATTGCTTGGTGTAGCTCTGGAAGGGGGAGTCGGCTTCGCAGAGCTCGGGGACGAGGCCGACTTCCTGGCTGGCGCGGAAGGCGTTGTTGCAGACGTTGAAACAAACGGCGGGGGTGACCGTGTCATCGCGCTTCGCGAGGCGGAGGCTGCGGCCATAAGATCCCACGCTCGTGATGGTCGATGTCGGCTCGGGCGGGTAGTGGGTGATGTCGGTTTGCGACACCCAGTTACCCGTTGTGATGGTCGTCTTCTTGCCATGGATCTTGGTGACGATGACTTCCTTGGCGAAGATATCGTAGCTCAAGCCAAAAGCGTTGGGGTTGAGGTCAAAGTATCCGTCGATCGGGGGGTAGTAGCTGGTCTGGTTCTCCGGCCACTCGACGGGCTCAAAGTCCGGTGCCGGCTGGCAGTACCTGGAGTCGCACAAGTAGTCGCGGCTCGGCGGCTCGGCCCACACGTTGCAGCCCTGAGGCTTCGGCACGTTGCAAACATATCCCGGGTCGCAGCCCCAAAGCTGGCGTTTTGTCGTCTGGGTTCGTGTGACCTGGCCCGCGTTCGTCGGAGCAGGGCATGCCGAAACCCCCCGCGTCACTGTTGACCCTGGCAGCGTAATTGTGACCGGCGGGAGAGTGGTGGTTGTCGTTTGCGTGACCGTGGGCCCGGGAATGACCGAGGTGATAACCTCCCCATCTTTGGTAACCGTGATGGTAATGGCAGGAAGGACCGTTGTGATGACGTCGGTAACGGTCGAGGCGGGAAGCGTCGTGACCTGTGTGATGGTATCTGTGAGGGTATTCGTGACGGTATCTGTGACCTCCCTCACCGTCGTCAAGGTGCTGACTGTGGTAAAGGTGGACACAGAAGTGGTCGTCACCACCGATGTCTCTGTCGTATAGATAGTCGTGCTGTCGGTTACCGTGACGGGATATGAACTGACGAGCGTCACGACCTCGGTCACCGTGGTGCTGCTTGTCAATGTTGTCGGCACAAATTCGGTAGTCGTGATGACATCGGTCAAAGTTGTCGGTACTACCACAGTTGTGGGGACCGCAACCGTCGTGGGAACAACCGTGACGAAGGTTGTCACGAAGGTCGAAACGACGGTATCGGTTTCGGTTGTTGTTTGCCACTTGGTGGTCGTACTAACCTCACACTCCTTAGGATATCCCTTGCAAACCGTTGTCGTTTCGGTAACGGGGTAGGACTGGGAGAGTTAGCTGGGTAGCTGGGTAGCTGGGTAGCTGGTGCAGACCGCGCAACTTACTGTTGTGTACGTGACGAACTCGGTCGTCGGCACCAACTCAGTAGTCGTGATAACATCGGTCAAAGTCGTCGGTACTACCACAGTTGTAGGCACCGCAACCGTCGTGGGAATCACCGTGACGAAGGTTGTCACAAAAGTTGAAACGATGGTGTCGGTTTCGGTTGTTGTTGCCCACTTGGTGGTCGTGCTAACCTCGCACTCCTCGGGGTATCCCTTGCAAACCGTTATGGTTTCGGTAACGGGGTAGGACTGGGAGAGTTAGCTGGGTAGTTAGCGCAGGCCAGGCAACTTACTGTTGTGTACGTGGAAAACTCGGTCGTCGTCAGGAACTCGGTGGTTCTGTTCTTGTCAGCGCGGCGAAGCACCCAATGGGCTGGCAAGCACTTACTCCCGTGTCACAGTTGCGGTGGCGGTGACCTCGATTTCATTCGTTTGTGTTGTTGCCCAGCTCACCGTCTCAGTGACCTCGATCTCGTTGGTCTGGGTTGTCGCCCAGCTCACGGTGGCGGTCTCTGTGTCGGTGACCGTCACGGTGGAGGCCGGAAGGGTTTCCCTGCTCTGCTGTCAGATGGGTCTGTGTATGTAAACTAGATCGGGGTCGCATACGTTATGGTGACCGCCGGTTGAGTCTTCGTCTTCGTCTCCGTGCATGTCGTGGTCTCCGTCTTGGTCTTGGTCTTCGTCTCCGTGTATGTCTTGGTCTGAACGAGGGTGACCGTCTTGGTCTTGCCACATCCCCAACACTCGGTATCGTAACCACCGTCCGGACCCTTATTTGGCCCGTCCGACTCCCCCGTCTCGTTCTTCTTTGGGAAATGCGCCTCCGTCGCAATTGCAAGGTGAGCGAGGGACAAAGCCCCAAGGCCCTGTATGAGCCTCGTGAGAAGCATTGTGTCCTACGCTGGGCCAGACGCGGCAAACGAGGGAAACAGGTGTCAGACCGGAGCGAGCGGGATGGACAGAGGGCTCGGCGCAAGTCAAGAGAGGCTGCGGCGCCTGCCGAGCATATAAGGCTGGGTAAGCTCGGGTGGTATGTACTCGGAGCGGAAATGGCCCAGCTGCGTGGAGGCTTGGCAGGGCAACGAGATCACAGCCCAGCGGAGCAAGCAAACACCTGCCGATGAGCGCCGTTGAACAGTCCAGTCAATGGTAATAAATAGTATCCCCCTTGCCGGGCTTTTCTCGATCGGTCTGGCCTCGAGTTCGAGTTGACAAACTCGCGACTTCGTAGCAAAGCTCCGAGAAAAGAGAAGCAGTTCTCGAGAACAAAGAACCAGCTGGGAAAGCTCCCAGCTCCCGGGAATCACACAATCGACAGGAACTCGCGCGACGGGGAGGGTGTCCGGAATCAACGCACATCCCGCCTTGCCTATCATGGCAAGGTACAGCTGCCGGGGTGGAAGCTCTACCCTTGCTCGTGGGGACAACAACTTCACCCACCGCAACCCAGTCACGCCAGTCCCTGGACATCTCGACCCCCGCCCGGAAGACGGGAAGCCAATGACGCGGGGTTATTCTCCCCGCCAGCCGCAGGCCCGAACGAGTCTGGCAGGAGTTGCGGCGACGCACCACGACTCCTCTCCAAAGGTCATCCCAACGAGATGGCCATTGGGAGACTGCTGAATTGCTGTTGGGCGATCTGCTGTCGGTGCGACTTGTTGTCCCGGTCCCGAACAATTCAGCGCCTCAACGGGTATGCCGCGTGGCAGCAGAGCGAGGGATTAGCAGACCGACTCGACGAAAGTCGCGAGTGAAAGATTGCTGCCTTCCCGTCGCCTCCAACAGCAGCATCCAGCGAGTTGAACGTTGCACCCTTGGCGGGGGTTGATGAGTGGACAGGGACCGAGGACCAGGCTGGAAGCGGGTGCAATGATGAC